>JAPCYP010000064.1:0-2998645 GCA_035048595.1 Echinosophora koreensis
ATAAGGAGTACCTTCAGTTTCCAAGCAGCCACTCCCACTAAACATACAGCTCTCTTTCTGTTCGCGCCACCTATTGCTCACACTCTGGTTGTTAATTCTACAGTTTTGTCTCCTATATCAATCATGCATCTGTTGGATCCTGGATTCCTTTGGATCTGTGTGCTTCTGATCATCTTAGCTGGTAATACTCCTTCTCTGTTCTCTAAACTATCATTACCCGAAAACCACTCACCTTATTACCCTTTGCTGATGGTTCTAAAACACAGGGGCCCACTGGGTTATTTTGTACAAGCCTTCACCTCTTCACTTCCTTACCCTTTAAATTCAATCTTGTATTGTGCCTGAAGTGTCCCCTTTTAATTTAATTCTATTAGCCAAATTACTTCGCGACTTTTAAACTGTTTCAAATTACCTTTAATTCTTCGGCATTCCTATTCTTATACAGGGAACCGGAGCCACCGGGAGAGACGGATTGAGAGCTGGATTCTGAATCACGACGTGGAGGGTCTCTACTACCTCCCAACCTTTCCATCTTCCACCATAATTTGTGCCGGTTCTTTTGCAGATTCTGCTGTGATTCTTCTCCTTCATACGTCGTCTAGGTCTACCAAGATTTGAGACAAGTTATAACAAATGGTCCTCTCATCTCTCAACATTTGAAAAACCATGAACTGCAGAACCCAGTCATGTCAGCTTGGGAAAACATGTTTAGAGCCCTCTTTTCCTAAGAGGTAGTGTCAAGTACAATCGTCGAAAGACTAGGACCCTTTCCTCCCCTTTTGCTTTTTGAATCTTTATCCATTCTGAGTGTTTGGGATGGGGTTCCCAGTCGTGTTACTTCTGTTTCAGTGATAGGAATATATATAGGTTACTATGTTTTACTTTCATTGATGAATTTTTTCAAGATGTACCATGGTTATTTTTATGAAATGATGAAAGATTCATTTCTCAGTTATTTTGATGTTATTTTTCCAAAAACCTTGTTGTTCCACAATATAAAGAGTGTCCTCAAGTTTGGGAAAACAATTCATTCATTTTGCACAGAGTGAATTAATGCAAAAAAGACAGAATTTATTTCTCTGTACATCTTTTAAATCCTTCATCTGAGTTCTCATGGCATCATACATCAGTTACCCGTTCTTATGTCCATCCACAACACGCACAAACAAAATGGTGATGTTTGTGCTGTTTTTGATTCTGTTTTGTTCTGTTTGTCTCGCTGGGAACGCAAAACATCGTCTTCATCTTGTTGTAATACAGCCCGAGACTTCTTTTAATAAATTGCTAATGCCACCCTTGAAGTTTTGGGGTGATGATGCTTGTATCTTTTACCAAGCCCTCGTTAGTTGAATAAATCGTCATGCCCATCCTCTGTTTTTGGTAATAAAATTCCTCACTCTCTTTTATTTCCTAAAGTGATCCATCTTTATAATTAGTTTCCCCCTCCTCGTGTGTTTGGTTCCACGCTGTTTTCTGTCCCGAGGATCTCTCCTCCAGGTAGTGATAAATTGTCTGCAAACCGATAGCTATATTATTAATGCATCTTTCTTGGGTATTCCCTCGACGGTGCAGAAGGGGATAATCGGATGTTATTCTCCCTCTACACATCGGCTTTTTATGTGTCTGCAGATGTTACGATTCTTTGAGGATACTTTCCTTCTTTGACACATCAGCCACATTCCGATCTCCACTCCATCTCAGGTCCTGCCATCTTCCGTCTTATGTGATGATCCATCACCACAGGACTTGACCCCATTCATTTTCTGCTGTCGCTACATGGTAAAATTTTATGAGCATCGGGTTCCTACAGCTCCGTGAGGACATACCTACTATTTCCATCCTCATGATTCAGCTCCTACTCCAATCGCTTCTTCCCACTGCGGTCACACACTGCACTTCCGCTAGACTCTACCTATTTCGCCCTTCGTAAAAGGTTACACAGCTCTACTCTTAATTCCTCATACCATTTACAATTTTTGACCCGAACCTCCACACACCCACCCCCCTTGTGTAGGTTAACCCCATCAGAATTATCTCCCTTCACATTATTTGCCTTTGTCGTCTTCTTTGTTTATCCTGCCGTTGTCCATCTGTTACCATTCCTAAGAAGAATGTTCAGGACATAGCACTAATATGCTCATCCAGGTTGTGCGCGACGAGGCAATGATTGAATGAGGATGACGGCTTTGGAATCTAATCATACATGGACCCTTGTTTCCCCCCTGTTGGAAATCAGTTGTTGGTTGTCGATGGGTTTTTTACTGTTAAAGTTGGTCCTAATGGGCAGGTGGATCGCTTGAAAGCCCGACTGGTAGCAAAAGGGTACACTCAGATCTATGGTCTGGATTATGGTGATACGTTTTCTCCTGTTGCTAAGATGTCATCTGTTCGCTTGTTCTTGTCTATGGCTGCCATGAGACACTGGCCTTTATATCAGCTGGATATTAAAAATGCATTCTTACATGGTTAATCTGGAGGAGGAGATCTATATGGAGCAACCACCTGGGTTTGTTGCTCAGGGGGAGTCCCATCTTGTTGGCAGATTACAAAAGTCCTTGTATGGCTTAAAACAGTCACCTCGCGCTTGGTTTGGGAAGTTCAGTAAAGTTATCCAGCAATTTGGCATGATTCGTTGTGAGGCTGACCATTCTGTATTCTTTAAATGCTCATCCTTGAATAAACGTATTTATCTCGTGGTGTATGTGGATGATATTGTCATTACAGGTGATGATCAAGAAGGCATTAAGGAATTGAAGCAACACTTATTTAAACATTTTCAAACCAAAGATCTTGGACAATAACGTTACTTTCTTGGGATTGAAGTAGCCCAATCAAGAACAGGTGTTGCTATTTCTCAGAGGAAATATGCCCTTGACATTCTAGAAGAAACAGGGATGCTAGATTGTAAACCTGTTGATACTCCTATGGACCCAAATGTAAAGCTTCTACCTAATGAGGGGGAGCCCTATCCTGACCCAGGCAGATATAGAAGATTAGTTGGGAAGTTAAATTATCTTACCATGACTCGACCAGACCTTGCTTTTCCGGTCAGTGTTGTAAGTCAGTTTCTCAACTCACCATGTGATAGTCATTGGAATGCAGTTGTCCGGATCCTAAGATATATCAAGGGATCACCTGGAAAAGGGATTGTTTATATGGACAGAGGTCATACTAATATCATTGGGTATACAGATGCAGACTGGGCAGGCGATGCTGGTGATAGGAGGTCCACTTCAGGCTACTGTGTGCTTATTGGAGGTAACCTGATTTCATGGAAAAGTAAGAAGCAGACTGTTGTTGCAACAGATCAAGCACAGAAGCAGAAGATCGTGCTATGGCTAATACTACTTGCGAACTCCTATGGGTAAAATATTTGCTCCAAGAATTGAAGTTTTGTGAGATGGGTCCTATGGAAACTTGCTTGTGATAACCAATCAGCTTTGTATCTTTCTTCAAATCCTATCTTCCATGAAAGGACCAAGCATATAGAAGTTGATTGTCACTTCATCTGGGAAAAGATTCTCTCGGGCATCATTAAGACTTCTTTTGTGGGTACTAGAGATCAACTTGCAGAATATAATGACTAAGTCTTTTTACGAGTTCCGAGAATAGCATATCTATGTGACAAGCTGGTTGCATCAGACATATATGCTCCAACTTGAAGGGGGAGTGTTAATATAATTAATATGTGTGGGCGGTGAATTTATGTGGACGGTGTGGACGGTGGAGTCTCATCCATTGTATCCTCATGTTCATTGTACATTTCTTCTAAGACTTAGCATAAATAGTTATTGTTCTCTAGGAATCAGGTTTCCTATCTCATAGTCAAGTGTATATATATTGTCCATATTGAAATGGAAATATACAGAACAACTATTCAGTTCATATATTCAAGTATACAAGGCATTGGCAGTCTCCCAATAAATACAAATTTCCAAAAGCCAAAAGGCTAAATAATTTGCTTCTGTGCAGCAGGCTGATCATTCAATATAATTATTTTACTCCTTCCCTGTACTTCTTTTGGCCTTCAAAATCTCTCTATTTTCCAGCAAGATTTTGGCAAATGGTTTGCAGTAATTACTGTGATAGTCTAAATAATGATTCTACTGCTACTGGAGAGTAACTGACTCTCTTTAGGATATCATTACCATAAGAGGGTGCGTAGCCTTTTAGTGTTCCCCATATTAGAGTTCTAGCATCATGTCTTGACTATCCTGAAAAATGGCCTTTTAACCTGATAAAAGTTGAAACTTCTCGATCTACTGAATACATGACTTCAAATGAATGTCCAGTCAGGTCCCTGCTCCATTTCTTTATACCAGACCATATGTATGGGCACTTTTGCTGGTCAACCTTAAATAAGAATAATATTATATTCAATAAAAATCTCATCTCAATAAGAGCAATTTGTGATATCTAGAAAGTAATCCTCCCCAATCTATTATCTCCTCTCCCAGAAACCATCAAAATAGAAGAAAAGCATCTGACTTGAGACAGGATGCCAAATCACATTCCAACGTATGCCCACTAACATGCTGTCCTTAATTAAATTAGGATATTCTTGAAGAGTACAATGGTGGTATTATCACCAATAGTGTCCCCAACTATCATCACAACATCAAAAGAATTTAAATCTACCTCCAAATGCCTAGAACAACCAAAGTCATGAAGGAAACAATCCTGTAGAAGTGCAATATCTAAATCAGAAGAATAAACATCCTGTAATGGAGAGCAACCAGCAAGTAAATTGAAAGAGAGAACATACCAGAAGAAAAGGAAAAGAAAAATTGAAGAAACTAGTCCAACTAGCACTATCCATAACAAAAGCCAAAAAAGATAGGGAAAACAAAAAAAAAGGAACAAAAAGAAATGAGTTAAGATAATAAATATGGAATGTTTAAGTATCTTTCAATCACTAGACTGGGTAGTTACCATCGAGTATGCAGCATACGCAAAGTCTGACACACCATAATAAAGCCCATCAATAACAAATGCCAAAGCATTCACCGGTTGAGATCCAGCAACAAACGGCACATGTGAGTAAATTTTAGATATTTCAAAAAATATTACTATATATACATGCATCCACAGGCAAAAAGGCGAATCATAGTAGGAGTGTTTGGTAAGATTATCTTACCCAAACAGCTGTTTTTTATGATAGAAGTTGTTTCTCGGTAAGAATTTGAACGTTTGGATAAATTGATTGAATTGCAAAACAGCTTGTTTTATGGAGAAAAAAAAACTGCTTTTAGTTTTAGAGAAGCTAGAAATTTGAAGCTTAGTCAAAAAGTTGTTAGATTATGTTGGAAATCCGCCTTAATTGCGGTCTGTCCCTAGTCGCCTTAATTGCAACAACTTTGTGCTGCCTTCATTGCAGCCACCAGCACCTTCATTGTGCTGGGTATTAGGGGTGTATTTAGTCCCACATCGCCTAGAGATATGGCCTAAGTAGTGCTTATAAAGCTTGGGCAATCCCTCACCTTACAAGCTAGCTTTTGAGGTTGAGTTTCGGCCCAAACCCAAATTGGCAAGAGATTATTGTTGAAACCAATAACACTCCTCTTATTTCACTCCTACAAAACTAACTACGAACAACAAATATTATTAAATTATACAATATTGTGATGTTTTTCAATCATAAGGGTTCCTATATTGACTTGGTACTTAAATTATACATAGCCACTCAGTACCGCTTTTGTGAAGCTTATAAAAATCACAATCAAGGTACATTTTGTAAGGAATTGTGATTTCTTACCAATATACCAGACTGGGCGACATTCAGAACTTCTGAGTCTGTGCTGAATAAGCTAGAAAATGCTCCCAAACCCAAAGAACAAGATCACAGACAACGTAGTTTCCTGCTCCTAAACCAATCTGCTGGGCATAAAAGAGAGTCGGATGAGAAAGGAATTCTGGATCAGTAGAAGTTCCAATATAATTAAAAGAAATGAAGGAAGAAAGGAAGTTTATTGGTGGCAACAATAAGTAACCTGTAACACTCTATATATAATGAGACGTGCTTTCCTCATAATTTCCCTTGGAGTAACTACTGGCAAGAAGTGCCTGTAATGTAATAATGACAACATAACACAATAAGTTTCACTTTCAGCAAAACAATTTCTAATCACCCAAAAAAAATTTGAACAGTTTGTTTATCATAGCATCTATATCATCCCAAACTGCATGATACACAACCATTTTCTTTCTATACTTACTATTTTTTAAGCCACATTGGAGGATTTGGCAGAATATGGAATTCTTTTCTTCATATATTTCAGTATCTCGTGAAATGGGAAAATATCAACCTTGTAATGCAATATGGGACCCAGTATTTTAAGCCTTGCTTAAAAAGTTTGAAAACATTTTTCCATACCAAACAAAAGCTTTAAAACCTGATCATAGTATCATACCCAATTTGCTTGATTTCATGATCGGGGATAGCCTCCTAAATGTTGACCATAATGCATTTCATAATTGTAAAATTTTATTCTTCTGAACTTATATGGGACTTAGAAACTGAATGATCTAAACTCCCAACGAGATATGTTTTTGATCATTTGATCTGGTACAACCTTTTTTTTTTTCTCCCCCTTTTTGATAGTCTAAAAGTTTAGGTGAGTTGGGTCCCGGGGGCTCACCAGGTCAGAGCAGGCCTCACGGCTCAAAGAATACTTACAGATGTACTTACAGCATTACCCACCAACGAGGTCCTCACATCGGCAGTGGGATTCGAAGTCACGACCTTGTGGGTTATGAATCGTATCCTTACCAACTGAACCAACCTTCGTTGGCTGATCTGGTACAACTTTGTTATATATGTGAACAAAATGCAATTTATAATCTGACGTGAGACAGTATGATCTAACCTGGCCAGCAAAGCGCAAGAGCATCAGTGAGTAAAGATATTGACAGCCAAACTTGCATGCAAATTTGATGACCTGCCATAGGTATAGGACCCTGCTTAGCTGCCACAGATGTTGTAAGCGTCATAGTTACAAACACAGCCAAAGTCCTGCCAATAAGAAGACCACCTACAAAATGCAATAGTTAAAAGTAAAAAATTAATCCACATTACTCCCTAAACTCACATTGTGTCTTTTGTCAAGTAATAGGAGTTGCTAACCAAACAAAACTTTTTTCAAGCTAATGAAAATCATATTTCATTACTACAAAGCACAAAACTAATTGTCATATATGAAACAGACACAGAGGTCCTGTCAAAAGTAAAAACGCCATAAACATAACCTTTCAGAGGCAATGTAATTGTAATATCCTTTGAAATTTGAAAATCGATTCTATTCAATAAAAATCATTATTATTTTTAAATAAGTCAATCACCTCTGAGTTCGATCAGCAATAAACTTCCAAGGAACACTACTGCATGCTGAAACTAGGTTTAGGGATTCTTTTTCAATTTAATTACCACATTTTTTTATTATGAAATTATAACCTGGTAAGACCTCCAAAAATATGGTTGGTGAACAAAATATATCCTACTTGTTTCTAAAAACTTTCATTCCAACTACTAGTCATTAAACATCAAAATCTACTTTGAATCAACAAGTAAAGTCTCTCCCAGAATTTCAAGCAAAAGGTAGAAATAAATGAAAAACAACAAATACTAAAAACTAATGTGATCCACAAACTCACATTTAGTTTATTAGTTCTAAAGATAAAGCATTATTGAGATATTCAGTAAGTTAAATTTGCTCTCCAGAATCATGCATGGAAGAAGTTAGTCTAGGAAAATTTCAATGACCTACTGCATAATACTAGTAATCATTTTTTCCATTCCACTCAGATCAATTCCGTTATCGTTGCCATACCAAAATGTTTATGGTTGAAGGATAAGGAGTTAAGGACAGCCCAAGCAACCAATACAACTTAATTTAGAAAGAGGATACCGGATTTCAGATAGCTCTAGAATTTTTCTCCCATCAAAGTCAAAAGGGACTAGCTGCACTTTGTCACTCACTTTCCATAGAAGAATGAAAGCCATAACATATCTGGTGAACAAAATGATAAATTCTGTTAAAAACAGAAGATTGCATGAATTAAGGGACATGTGCATAATGCACAGATAATGCTAAGTTTACCACATCACTGACGTACTCAGAGATCACTGTAGCAACTGCAGCACCTTCAACGCCAAGACCAAGAAGAAATATTAATATTGGATCCAATATGACATTAAAAAGTTGCCAGCACCTGAGATTTCAAGACAACTGTTTTGTCATTTATACAACCAGCAAATCCTTTACCTAGAGATGTACTCCTATTTCTCCACATCAACACTACCGAGCTGCATGGATCATTTTGCAGAGTGTAAAACATACAAAAGCAAGTAACTGACAGCCCATTGAGCCAAAGTGCGGTGAGAATTTACATAACACCACAATGTAAATTGCAAACTCATAGAATAGGCAGAAGATCGGCTTGGTCTTATATGCATAAAAAGGTAAATGAAGAAAATGTGAAAAGATTTTGCAGCCAATAACTACTTGCTTTGCTATATCCCTATTCATTCATTAGCCTTTACTGCAACAATTGTGTTGAGCCTGCAATGAATACAGTAGTACCAACAGGGGCTTTACCAAGAATTAAGATGGTCTAAATGATCTTGTTGTCAACAAAGTTTAAAATGTTGCATTTTCCATAAAATAATAAACAACAGAGAAAAGATGCACTTAGCTTATGGTATCAGTAAATTAAGGATCATCACAGTCAGTGGATTACATGCTCGTAATTCCAAATTTCAAATTACGCTATACTTTGACTCTTCTCTTGATTTTCAAAGACATGCTTAAGTGTTAATTTATTGTCTAAATTGAATTATTTCTAAGCTCTTGTGCTATTGCAAATTAAAAACTTAAGTCTTGTTGCCAATTAAAATTAGTGAGACAGCATTGCAAAAGGACTCTCAGGGAGAAATTTCTAGTTTCAATTGCACATAACATATCAGTAGGTAAAGATGGAGAGGAGATTTTGCTGCAAAACTCCTTGCCAACAGCATATAGAGGTGTCTTTGTGTCCATAAATCCACGAAAAGTGCCTTGTGCAGCTAATGCAATCACAATTGGTGGAGCACCAAAGGCCCTCAACCTAAGAAAATCCTCTGCAGGTCCACGCATAGGGGAATCCTGTAAAGTATATAAAATGGAACAAGTGATACAAACTACCAAGTGTCCAAGTCTATGATAAATTCAAGTAAAATCCAAAATCATCTGTCAATGAAAAATTAAAAACAAATACTTAGTTTACTTTTCATAACCCCAAACCAACAAAAACTGCATTAACTGGTTTTTTTTGTAACATTTTATATAAGAAAAAAATGATATTCACAATTATACAAAAGATTTATAAGCAGATAATCACAGTTTTATGAGCCAACCTCAAATATAAGTTCAAAGCATTATCTGAAATGTTGCTTACAATTAAGATAGATTTTTCATGATAACTCTACCTAATCACACAGAATTTATAAACGCAGAGCAGATGATTCATTTTTTTTTTTGGGTGGGTGGGGTTGTCTTGCCCCAGCCTAGTGCAGACTCAGAAGGAATTGTAATGTAACATGAAGAAACATAATAACAATATGAGGTGATGTATGGATCATTAATCAGCCAAGTTTGACATACAGCAGGTATACCCATGATATTCATAAGAATGCCAGAGCCAAGGGAAAGAGCTACGGTTTCAGCAATTCCAAGAGCCGCGGCAAGTGCTAAAGAAGTTGATATTGAAGGAAGGAGCTTCTTGTTTTGGTGCTTGCCAAAGAAATCTGGATAACACCCACATGAGACCAAAACTGTCAGTAGATACATCTTAACAAGAAAATCTACAACCAAGTCCAGGAAAAGTAGACAAACAATATTAAAAGTCCAAATGTGAGGTAGCATTCTTGACAAAATTACCATTATCATTAGTGAGACTAGAATCCTCCTTTCTAATCAGTGCCTGCTCCTCCTCCGCAACATAGGATGTAGTAATATTAAGTAAAGGAACATTGAATACTTTTGACACTAGATTAAACACAGAAGCTGAAACCCCAACTGCAGCTAATTCAACTGACCCTGCATAGAGAAATCTAATCAAGAGAAAATCCTCTCGATAACGATGATCAATATGAGCAAAAACAAACAGAACCACAGTAAAGACGATATAAACAACATGATTACAATTATTATTTAAACAAACAACACCACTAAGCAATTGGCACGATTATTGATTAGATTCCAAAGTCAGAATAAAATTGAATTAAGCTGCAGCCAACTGACAATTCTTTTTATTCCCACCAAATAAAGATCAAAACTTCAATCATAAAATTCATTTCCGCAGAAGTACCTATGTGGCCAACAAATGCTGTGTCAATCAATGAGGCAAGTGGGTCAGCTGCCAAAGCCAAAGCAGCAGGCAGCGCAATAGAAAGAATCTCCATTCCAAGTTCATCAAATTTAAGCCACCCATTTCTGTTCAAAGCCCAATAAACAACTTCAAAACCCCTACATATAAATAAATTAATAAATAAAAAACCATAAAATAAATTTCAAAATCCTAATCATGCATAAATTAATATATAAACAACAAATTTCATCAATTTTAAGCCACCAATTTCTGTTCAAAGACCAAAGAAACACAAACTTTAAAATCCTGGTTTATGAAATAACTAAACTATTGAAACAATTACAAAAATCCCAATCTCACATATAATTGAGCTCAAATAAAGCATTAGCAACAAATTCATCAAATTTAACCATCCATACTTGTTCAAATGCCAAGAAAGAATAAACAAACTTCAAAACCCAAATTTATAAATAAAAAAAAATAATTTAAAACAAACTTTAATACCCCAATTAACAAACAAATAAATAAACTAAAGAGTTTGAATCAAATTCAAAGTTGAACTCAGAACGAAGCATAACCAAAACTGAAAAGAAAATCAAACTCAAACAATACCTGAAAGGACGAAGCAGAGAAGAAAAGGAATGAGCTGAAGAAGAATTATGAGGTGGCTTAGGAGAACTGTGTTGGAGTGAGGGAGTTTTCAACCGAATCAGTGCTGTTGGCACTGTTTGTTATGAGGAGAAGCTTTGGGTGCAAGTCTTAGAGGAGCAAAGCAATGAGGTTTTGGAGTTAACGTTTGAAGACTTGAATGGTGGTGGATGGTGTTGGGGTTGCAGTTGCAGTTGCAGATTGTGTATACAAAGAAAACGGTGAGAGAGAGAAGAAGAAGATGCCATTTTTGGAGCATCAGAATGAGAGGGAGAAAGCGTGGCAAAGCATGCATAACCATATCTTCTATTTTCGAAGGTTTATTTAATTATTTGGGTTAATTGCACTTTTTCTCATCCAAGTATTACGATTGTGTAATTTTAATCTATCAGATTCTAATTGTGCCAATTGGGTCAACTAAATATCATGATTGTGTAATTTTAGTTCTCATATTCTAATTCTGCCAATTGAGTCTCTCGGGTATCACGATTGTACAATTTTGATCCCTTAGATATCCCCATTATGCAATCTTTAACACTAATAGCCTACGTGACACACGAGAGACTGATTTGACACTTAGGGAGACCAGCTTGATAGTTTATACAATACTTTTATGTCTCACACACTTTAATGGTCGCGTATGCATCGTATAAGAGTTCAATATTTCTATGTAAATGTCATTTTTAAATATCGGTCCCCAAATCAGTCCTGCATGTGCCACAAGGCTATTGACGTTAAAATTTGCACAATCATGATCTCTAGAGACTAAAATTGCACAATTATGATACTTGAGGGATATAATTGATGCAATTGGAACATTTGGATCAAAATTACACCATCATGATATCTAGTTAACCCAATTGGCACAATTAAACATGAGGAACCAAAATTGTACAATTATGACACTTGAATGACCAAAAGTACGATTAAACCTAATTATTTATTATTTATTAAATTTAACGGATATTTATTTATATTGAGTTTATTTGGTCAGAAACAAATATATAATAATAAATATCTGTATTGATGGGGTCATACACTGTTTTGTTTGGGCCTCATATTGTTGTTGCCTGTAGTTTAAGATTATGATTTGGGCGCTACTATTGGCACCGTGTAAATTGTTATTGGCATCGTGCAGTTTTAAATTGATTTTTTTTATTTTCGAAAATACCCTTTTTACTTACTCATTTTGTGCAAGTTTTTACGCAACGTAACTTCCGGAAATTACTTTCCGGAAGCTTCCGGAAAATGAAATCCGGACACTTTACACATCCGGAATTCAAAATCCGGATACTTTTTACACCTCCGGAAAGTATTTTCCGGATGTGTTAATTTTAACACATCCGGAAAATACTTTCCGGACATACAAAAATTAACATCAGCAATAACACTTTCCTGATGTATAAATTGTCCCTCCGGAAAGTAAATTCCGGATGTGTTAATTTTAACGCCTCCGAAAAATACTTTCCGGACGTACAAAAGGTAACATCAGCAATAACACATCCGGAAAATAGTTTCCGGATGTACAAATTGTACCTCCGGAAAGTAAATTCCGGATGTGTTAATTTTAACACCTCCGAAAAATACTTTCCGGACGTACAAAAAGTATGAATCCGGAAAAACTTTCAGGAAGTGTTACACATGTCCGGAAAGTGAATTCTGAAAGTGTCCGGAAAGTGAATTCCTGATGTGTTAAATTTCCTGATTCAACTCCGGAAAACGAACGACACTTAAGGGTAATTTTGGAAAAAAAGAAGGAAAAAAAAAGTTGCAAGATGTGAATAGGAAAAAAAAAATCGGTGTTAATAACAACGCCCTTACGATTTTGAGCAACATGCTTTTACTTCTTACGGTGCGTTTTTTAGACCCTAATTGAGTAAATTAAGTAATTAGATCCATTCATTATGAACCTTTTTTTTTTAAATAATATGAACCGATCTTCAACGCCCTTTTTAGCTTCGGCTTGGGAGTTGGAAGAGGTTGAGACAATCTAAAATTTTGATCAAGTGTATTTTAAGTAGGATTTGAATCATATTTCAATTTAACCTGGTGTAACATATTCTTTTAAGAATTATATTTATCTTACAATTAAGATTAAGATTTCTTCATTTAATTTATCAACATTTGCTTAATACAATAATATATTTATATCAGTATTATTTATTTTATTGTTTTTTGAACACATCAGTATTATTTATTTTAAAATACATATATTATTGTAAAAATATATCTTAATTTATTTTCCCTTTTTTTTCATTTAATAAATTAACTATACATAATATCTAAATTTATACATTATCTAAACATACAACCAGATTCCAACCTAGTCATTATTAACCGAGTAAAAATATTTGAATACATAATTTGAACACCTTATATAAACACAATAGAGCTTATAAGTGTCTTGGAAGTGATAAAATACATTATGAGAGAGAAAAAACAATAAATAATTAAGAATGGATACTTTTATATAGTGTTAAATACCATTATTGTGTCCAAATATCATTACTCTTGTTAACTCATCACCAAATCAGTTTCAATTTGTCAAAACCAATATATCAAACCAGGTTTAGGCCAAGGTAAATCCAATCCCATCTATCCCCATAAACAACCCTACATGGTTCATTGACAGTAGAGTCCCCACCGTTCTGCAATTTGGTTTAAATAAATATTAAGTAAATCACGGAATTTTTTACGCAAGAAATTAACAAATTGCATATCAAATCTACAAAAATCCATGGCAATTGGCTAAAACACAGAGAATTCATATTGTTCCTATTTCTCATGGTCTATGCAAAATTTTAAAATATATATAAATAAATCTCATCTGCATGATTTTAATCCATCATATTTTACACCAAAAACATGAAAAAGTATCACTTGAATTCACACCTACATAACCCTCGCATTGCCCTAAATTTGTCAGTATTTCCACCAAGGAGAGGCTGTCACGAAATTATTCTGTTCGGATCCAAACAACCAGAAAACTTCAAACCCTTCCAAAAAGTTCAATACTCTGGCATAACAGCAAGAATGCAAGACCATTCAGGAACTTTACATGATGAATGAGCCATTCCTGGGTAACATAAATCTTAACAGCCAGCACATTATAGAAAATAATTAAAATACAAACCTAGGACTCCAGGACACGTAGGCTGAACAACACAAAGTTATGGAGAAGTAGAGAACCCCAAAAATAGTCAATTTCATCCAATATCCAGAACCAACTTTTAAATTTTTGAATGGAGAAAAGTGCTGAAAGGAAGTGGCATAAACTATAAGGCTTAGATGCCACTACTAGATGATGCATTTCCAGACCTGAGACCAGGAGAGGATCCATTACTTGTTTTGCTGATTATCCCTTTCCCAAAATATTCCGCAATGACGGAAAACCCATCTTTAGAGTTCTTCACTTGCTGAAAAAAATCTGTTCTGATCCTTAGAATTTTGCTCCAAATTTCTTTTCATTTCTAAGACAGACCTATATTCAGGAGCGCACTCAGGGCATTCTTTTTCATTATCACCAAGGCAGCGCAAATGGAATGAGTGCATGCACATGAAGTGCACAGCAGGGAGATCAAGGGTGAAGGTGCATGCAGTGCACTTGCTAAGCTGAAAAATTCTAGCATTTGTCCTAAGATCTTGAATCTCTTTCCTCATTGCCAGTGTATCTTCCTGCACAGAAATACTTTATAGAAATCCTTCCATGCTCTGATTACAGAAATAATAATAACAATTAACTTAGAATATCACTAAAGACCCACATGAGGGAAAGGAGATTTTTACCTATATACATAATCATTTGAGAAACGTTTCTCAATAAATTAAATTAAATTATATTAAAAGAAACTATTGCTTCATTCATTTATATCAACCAGTTTAATCATCACAATACACTAGTGTCCATCTTCACCATGAATTAGTACTAGGTGATGAAAATTCAATTCACAGGATTAAAAAAACATGTGGATGTTTCATAACATGGAGATGCTGACTATAAATGAATAATTACACTTTCAAGCACGTAATAATAAGTTTATAATAGAAAACAGATTTCTGCTTCAAATTGAATGATCAAAATCACCCAAATGTCTACTCTAAATTTGAAATAAGTTCTTGGTATTCCTTAGTTCAACAGTCATTCTGGTGTTCGTGGATGACAACTTTTAATATCTCCATTTTCTGTTCATTATCCAGATACCTGTTAATATTTAATGATTTTATATAATCCAAATTCGTAATTTAACAAGTGTTTTTGGGTTGGGGGGGGTTGATCCAGGAGTAACGGAAACGAAAGTACAGAAGATACAAAAGGAAGAGAAGAAAAACCGATGGTGAAGAGAAGACACAACTTTGAAACCCTACAGTGATAAATGTTTAAGGCACTAGCCATATAATTTTTGGATCATTCATACCAATTATATCAATTCAAATAAGCTATTCCACACTTCCGCTTGCTTGGTTATAACTTTCTTTACTGATCTCATCATTAGCACTTTTATTATGGGGTACCATATCAAGTAATACATATTCCTCATATCAGTTTCTAACCAACATTTTTTTAATGCGAACAACTGAAACAAGCTTAGTCGCATACTTATAACCATCCCTCCTTCATACATTTCTATATTCTAAGCTGTTTCAACTTTAGAAACCATTATCTTATCTGCTTTTGGTGCCTTTACATGGACTTTATCTTGCTATTTTCTAAATTGTTCACATGATTAGGAAAGGGAAGGAATTTAAAGAACTATTGGTTATATGTAATGGCCACAAGATGGATGGGCAGACAAATAAACTATCAAAGGAGATTAAGATCCAACCTGATATTTATCAATAGCTTGCCGATCCTCCTCAATCATCTTGGATTCCTGCTCAAGCTTCCGAGCAATGTAATCCTTGATTACAGAAAGTGTGAGGCATGGATTTCGGGAGAGAGTTTGAAGGACAATTATGGGGGGCAAAATATCATCCCTCTCGATATAGGCCAAAACTTCTTTTACTTCTTTGGAGCAATCTTCTCCAAGTTCACCAAAATATTTAAGTAGATCTGCCCAAAGAGACGGATCCCCACCTTTAACTGAATCCCCCAGCCTTTTGCAGCATGCAATTAACCCCTCATGATCATGTTTCTGCATATAGCAAGCAATCACTTCTTTATAGAGTTTCATCTTTTCATACAAATACAAAAGCCCGTCTTTGAATGCATTCATTTCACATAGTATAATTGCTAAATCAACATCATAAAGTGGATGTTCAGTCTCTGGAGGCCATGCACTCTTGAGCAGGCGTAGACCCTTTTCACGCCTTTCAAGACGGTCCTTTTCCTCTTTTGAACTTCTGTGATCAGCAACGGCTCCATTGGACTGAGCACTTAAAATCGTAGTCTTTGCTGATGCTACATTAAGGTAATCTCCATCCTCATTAACTTGCGATATTGAAGGAAAGTTCAATTCATTGGCTATATACAATTCTAAGAGTGTATTGTGAATCTCCACTTGAGCAGGCGAATCCTTGACCTTATTGGTATATTTTTCAAGAAAATCCATAAGGGACTCGGGATGATGGATGAAGATGCTAAGAAAATCAACAGGAGATGGCAACATAGATAGATACACACCATTTGAATCTCCTCTTCTGTCTCCATCTTCTGTGCAAAGCCTTATGAGAATCTCAATTGTCTCTAATGACTTGTGCTCTATTAGAATTTTACCATACTCCTTCATTGTCATCCCTGCCTGACTTGATTCAAGACTTGAAATATATTCCAGGGCCTCTTCATATCTACCAAGATCTTCAAGCAAGATCTTCAAGTACCACTCATGCCTCCCTGCCTTCTTTGCAACATACATTGCATGCTCATGGTAATTAGCAGCACGACAAACCCTGATTGCTGTTTCCACATCAAACCTAAGTTCCCCAATGCTGTCGTCACTTTTAATAAATAGATTTAACTTTTCAACATCTTTCAATTTGGTATAACAGTTTAATAGAAGTGTGGTGTGATCTTTAGAAGCAAGACCCTTCTCATGTAGCTTTTCCAAGTAATTTGTGAGGTTGTAGATTCTTTGAGCATCCAGAAACTTCTGTATCACATATGAAGGTTCAAGGTGACCAATAGTTTGTATGTACTGGGCCATTGCCTCATCATAGTCTTGCTTGCTATATAAATGATCCCCATATTTTCTTAGCACTTCAGCAGTAGCTGCAGCATCTGCTTGCTGAGTATGAACAAGATTAATTGCTACAGTATATAGGTTTTTCTTAAATAACATGTCTAACTTGCTTTCCATATCCTTTTCCCCGATACATAAAGCTGATTTGTCAGTCATTATGAGTATGATGTTACCCCACTCATAGAGCATGTGAGAAACTTCTTTAACCAACACGCTGTGGGCAATTAAACGATTCTTCAAGTCATAGATGTTGAAAGTATGCTTTCCCGTTCTTTGATCTTCAATAACACAAAGAAGATATCCGCGAAACCATCCTAGCAATTTCTTCTCTCCCTCAAAAGCCCAACAAGGACCACGCCCATCAACTTCATAAAAATATACTGCCTCTGGTCGACCAATTATCAATTCCTGTTCATGTTAACATAGAGAAATACTTAGCATTCAGAGAGAACATAATTATGAGAATATACAATGTATTGAGAACAAGGAACACAGACTGCATACAGAGCGGTCACTCATTGCGACGCTGTTTACACCACATCCAATCTGATCGAGGGTTTGCCTTCTCGGTGGTTGATCATGCAAAGAGAACAAGCTCACTGAACTTGGAGTTACAGCAAACAATTGTAAAGATCGACCATCCACCCTAAACCCAAGACCAGTTATGGAGGATGGGGTTTTGTCCGAATGGCTTTCCACCTGAAGCTTGAAACGGTTTATACGCTCCCGTGCAATGTCTCCTTTTATGCAGTAAATAGAACCATTGTCTAAGCCAATAGCAAAGAGTAGTATAGGTGGAACTTCTTCCAAGACCAAAAATGATGTAATCTGCAGTATACCGTAGTTCCCAAATCATCAAAACGGGATATTGAAATAATCAAATAATCAAATTATGTTATTACCCAGTCTAACTACAACTGTATGGAGATCATTATTGTCAAGATGAAAAGTAACAAGCATGCTTAACAGTGTCATACCTTTGCCTCAGGAAACTGATTAGTGAATATACGCACTATCCCAACACAATCAGGACTCGTCGTGCTTGAACTCTCAGATTGCATCTTATCAAGGTCAAAAACCTTCAGGCACAAAGCTGATTGTTGGGGAGTGAGCTGTTCATCTTCCCCAATGGTTACCAGGAAGTTGCGTTGCTGGTTAATCAACACATAAAAGAAAACAGTTTTAAGTTCAATGCAAGAGCCTGAGCATATTCCTGGGCCACACAAGAAAAAGTTTAAACCTTAAAACTCTTTCAATAAATTTTCAAAAAAATAAATTATTAGTCATGAATCCTTGAATTTTTTTCATCAAATTTCACAATGAAAACAATGAAAAATGGGAATGTGAGGCAATCAAACATAAATCACATGCTAAAAACCATATACCCATTTACCCATGACAACAATTCCAACACTGAAGCAATCAAATGTTATCTCTTTGACTTACACTTTCAACACTTCCCCTTCGCTCTCAAATCGATTATTATGTTATGAACTACTTCGCAGACATGGAACATTTAGTTACAATCAAGCGACATGTGGTAGCCCAAGTAAAGAGCAAGGAGCAAGGAACAAGGAGCATCACTATGTGATTCTCTTCCCTCTTTTCTGGACGTGTCTCTTCTAGACTTTATCTTTTCTTCTCTTTTGTTTGAACTATCACTCCCTTGCACTCATGTCAGTGAGGGATATTGACTACAATAGCTTTTCATGTCTGGATCTTACATGGATTAAGATTGTGTTTGGAAGAGTTTATAGACAGTTTATTTGAACTTATGAGAATAGATTATGGAAATAAACTTGCGCTAATAGTTTATAATCTTCATATAAGCTCATTTTAGCTTATTGCAATAAGCTTGTCAGAGAAGCTTATGAAATAAGTTGTTTTTAGATTATTTGAAAAAAGCTTATTGAATACAAGCTTAATTATCTAAGTACTTAATGATACATAGGTACAAGAGAATTTAAGATACTGTGACTATCTCATCATTTTATCCATTTACATAGCAACCATTACATCTAATCATCAAATTCTCACAACTAAATTGCCAAAAACTACATAAGAAGCATACCCATTTACCCAAAATGTGTGTGTGTGTGTATGAGAGAGAGAGAGAGAGAGAGAGAGAGAGAGAGAGACAGAGGGGAATTGAAAAAACCTTGAGCTGCTGAAGAAAAAGAACGGAAGAGGAATGAGGTTGAAAAGCATAATTGAACTTGAGGCCTGGATCGAACAAACAAACTGTGCCATCATCGAAGCCAGTTACCACTTTGCCCCTTCCACTGGAACAACACTCGATCTTCTTGTTCTTGTTTGCAGTGACATCATCATCATTCTCCTCATTGACATCATCCTCAGGAATGGCGCATTTTGCAGAGTACTTCTCCTCGAAAAACTCGAACTTCCTCCACTGATACATTGATCCAACCCGATTCGTAGGTTTCACCAATTAGGTTACGAGAGCGTCAACATCACCATGAGTTCACTGTTGAGAACCATATAAGATTATCAAATAGTTCAAAATTAAAATCAAGTTAATTGAAGCAATATATAATTGAAATTATCGATTTTTTTTATTCCGTTGTTTAGAAATATTGAATCAGATGTTCCAGTAGATCTATTCTGATCGCTGGACAACCGAATCATCACTGTTTTCGGAGATTGAGATTGGTGATTGTGAATATCAATTTGTTTTGGAACACAACTATATTTTGTTTTCTATTTATTTTTAAAACATTAAATCTTGAAAAATGATAATCAATTTTAACACTAGTAGGACGTACCTTTTGAATGGTATTGTGTATCTTCTGGGTTAGGGTTTAGAATTGGGGGTAGGGGAGGGGTGACTAACGAAATTACTCCAGAAGAATGGAGTCGTTTTGCCTTCAGGTGTATGCAAAACGACGTAGTTTTATGGGTGTTGTCGGGGGTTCTGGGTCGTCCAATTTCCGATCTAATATTTCAATATTATATTTAAGCATTTTTGTAAGAGTGACTTGAATCAAAAGTTTTCATATCATGGAATCTTTTTAAATTAAGTTATTTAACGATGAATACATATTTAAAGAAGTGTTTTTAAAGAAGTGTTTTTAAAATATAAAATATGTAAAGCAACTTCTCGTATAAGCTTCAATACAAAGTTTTTCAAGAAACTAAAAAATTTGATTTCATGAAATGAAATAAGCTAAAAATAGTTTTTTGATATTGATAAGTTACTTATTTAAACTTATCTAAATGATCATTTTTTTAACATAAAAGCACTTATATAAATAAAAAAGTTCTATAAGCTATAAATTGTGGTATCCAAATAGGGCCTCTATGGACCCAACCAAACCATGGATAGATATAATATAACTAAAAGGGGAAACCCCAGTGTAGCAGGGTGTGGCGGATTAATTTGCAATAACTCTGGCAAATGGGTTGAAGGTTTCATGCATCACATTAGAATCTGTACAGCCTTCTTAGAGGAACTCTGGGGCATTTTTAAAGGACTGGAGTTGGCTTGGAATTTGGGTTTAAGGAAGGTAGTGGTTGAAGCTGATTCAGCTATTATAATTTTCTTGCTGAAGACCGGTTGTAATGCTAATAACAGGTCGGTGGACAGAATTAGAACTCTCATTCAGAGAAATGGGCAGATTGACTTCTCGCATACGTTTCAGGAGGGTAACTCTGGCGCAGACTGGCTAGCAAACGAAAGCCTGCACAAAAATCTTGGTTTTCATCCCTTAGCTACCCCTCCTGGGGGCTTAGTTCCTCGCTTGCTTGGTGATGATTCTGGGGTTTTCTTGCCCCGTACTATTTCCTCTTGTTAGTTTTTCTTTTGGGCTTTAGCCCCTTCTTGTAGCAAAAGAAAAATCTCAAAATATAACTTCAAGTAAAACCTCGAATTTTACTCATTATTGTAACACCCTGTTTTTCAGAATTAATTTTGATTAAGCTGGTTGTATTAAGTTGAATTTATGCTTCAAGGGCTTAGTGGGATTTTTGGTTAAAAGCCCCTTTCTGGTACATGAGCACACCCGTGCTCATTAGCCAGCAAGCCCGTGCTTAAAGTCAGAAGCGTGTTTCTGATTTTAAGTTGAGCACGACCGTGCTCAACAGGTAGCACGCCCGTGCTCAACGTGTTGACCGCGTCTCGTAACGTTAAGTTGAGCACGACCTTGCTCAAGGACGAGCACGACCGTGCTCAAGTCCGGGCCTATATACGTTAAGCAGACTCAGGGTTGCGCCGTACACTCTATCTTGCTACTAAAAACCCTAGTACGGCTGCAACCTCCCTTCTTCCCTTTTTCCTTCATACTCAGTGTGGTTTTGAGTATTGGAGACACTAGGGAAACGTGGTCTCGTCTGCACTTCGTGTATAGGTAAGGTTTCGTTCCTTTTCTTTAGTTTCCTTTCGTTTTTGGTTGGGAAACTAACACCGTTTCAACCTGTTTGTTTAAGGCTCGTCCGTGCGTGAGCCGCCTAAAGGAGAGGAACCGGTTGCTGTTGGGAAATCTTAGAGAGCTACCTTCAATCCAGGTATGGGGAGAAGGGTAGTATCTACATAGGTTTGGGTTTAGGGTAAAGTAAAGGGGTTCCCATAACCCCGGTTGTTGCATGTTATGTATGTATGATTGGTTAGTTACTATGATAACATGTTAGTGATTGTGAATATGCTATGTTTATGTTTATAAACTGTTGGTTGAGTTACGTTGTTGCAATTGGTATGAACATGATGTTATCGTTGTTGGTTGATGCCACTGTTGAATTGGTTGTTGTTATATTGATGAGTTTAATGCCTAAAAAGTCTGATAACCGGTTTAGGACGTTTAATGGATTACATTATGAAATTTGGTTAAGTATCAGCCTCTGTTCCTGCCCAGAACAGCACTGTCGCGCGTTGAGCACGACCGTGCTCCCAGTTGAATTCTGGGGAGATGGCCGCGCTGTTGAGCACGGCCGTACAGGACAAAGAGCACGATCGTGCTGTTGAGCACGACCGTGCTCATTAAGAAGCACGACCGTGCTTCACTTACAGGGGAGCACGCCCCTCACGTGCTTAAGCACGACCGTGCTGGGTTACGAGCACGACCGTGCTCAACCCACTGTGACAGAACAAGATTAAAGGACTTAAGGGGTTTTAAACCCTACTTCCCTATGATGATAACTGATTAGACAACTTGGTAAATGTTACTATAGATAAATAAAGATGATGAGAGGGTGAGATGTTAAGTCGATACCCCTTTTTGGGTGCCGCAAGTTGATGAGCTGTGCCTTGGTGCTTTTTGGCCAAGGAGGCCTTGACCCCACGGTTTGGGTTTAAGGTGTTGTTGTTACGTACCTTGGTGGCCGAGAGTTTGCCCCAGGTACTGCGGTTGATTCCGCTTAAGTCCTCAGGTAGATCCCGCGAGGCAAGTTGGTGCGGTTGATCCCGCTGTTACCTTCGGTCGATTCCGTTGGAGTTATAGAGGTGGTGTTGCTGTTGTTGTTGTGTTGCATACGCATTGCATCGGAGTTGTTGTTTAGGGATGTTCGACATAGGGGAGATCATCCTAGAGTACGGCGATCCGGCCATCCACGGTTGGAGTAGATTCTCCTAGCGCCCCCGTGACGAGGCATTCGTTGGTTTGATGCGTTGGCTATCCAAGGAGTAGATTCTCCGGCGTTGAGTAGATTCTCAATGTGGATATGTATCTCCGAAGTCGTTCATCCCGAGTTTAGTGGATCCACATGCATTGATGGTTTAGCGGAGTAGGACTGCATTGCACTGCATAGCATAACGATGATGTTGATATTTGATGTGATGCTGCTATGTTTGCTGTTTACTTTACTGCCTATTCCCATGCTAATATGTTTATACGATTCTTACTCCCTATATATGTTTGTTGTTTGTGTTTGGCCTGATTGGCACATTGCAGAGGATGATGAGCAGCCCGGAGAGGAATGACTCTGAGGAGCCGCCACTCATAGTAGGGCTAGTTTATGTTTTCTTAGTTGTTAGTTCAGTTGTAATTCCGTGGATTCTATTCCGGAACGGTTATACCAGCTCTGTATGTGACATCGGGGTTGGGTTATTTTTATTGGTTTGTTATGTTTTTATCGTTTAAAACTTATTTGATTTCCGCGTTGTAAACGGTTCATGTGGGACTTTTCTACCCATGGACAATTGTTTATTTTATCCAGTTTTTGCATGCTTTCCTTTAAATGTTTTTTTTTTAAATTTAAATGGCTTTTAACATGCGGGGTAGAAGGGTGTCACATTTAGTGGTATCAGAGCAGTTCTACTTTGTTAGGACGAAGTATGAGTCTGTTGTGAGTCTGTTGTGTGACTCTTGTGTGAATTGTCTATACTCGTATAGATAATGATGTTTTAAGTTAGTTGCCTGTAGCTTTTACTAGCTTAAGTTTCTGTATTAAGAGTTGTGTTGGACTTGTACAGGAACTAATGGCCGGTAGAGGACGCAACGATCAGGCGATCGCGGACGCATTGGCACTCCTGGCCAATGCTATCGGGCAGGTTAACCCTAACAACGGTGGGCCAGCTGAGTTCTAGGGACTGGATAAGTTCCAGAGGAACAACCCTCCGTCGTTCAAGGGCACGTACGATCCGGAAGGAGCTTTGTTGTGGCTGAGGGAGACAGAGAAGATCTTCAGAGCCATGGATTGCAACGATCAGCAGAAGCTCATCTTTGCTACCTTCATGCTGACCGAGGAGGCAGAGCACTGGTGGGATAACTGCAGGCAGAGGATGCAGGCTGAGGGCACAGCGGTTACATGGGCTGTGTTCCGGCAGAGGTTCCTGGAGAAGTACTTTCCGGCGGATATCAGAGACAAGAAGGAGATGGAATTCTTGTCTTTGAGGCAAGGGTCGCTGTCAGTCGGTGACTATGCGGCTAAGTTTGAAGAGCTGGCGAGGTACTACACTCCTTACCAGCATGAGACGGACGATCGCTCCAAGTGTGTGAAGTTTGAAGCGGGACTCCGGCCTGAGATCAAACAGGCCATCAGCTATCAGGAGATCAGAGTCTTCCCTATTCTGGTCAACAAGTGCAGGATCTATGAGGATGCCAGCCAGTTCAGAGCTGCTAGTTCCAGAGGGTCGGACAATCAGAGTGGCAAGAGGGTTGATCAGAGGGATAAGGGCAAGCAGCGGTATGCCCCTTCGGGCAAGGACTTCAAGCAGAGTGGCAGGAAGCCCCAGTTTCAGCAGAGTAGCTTCAGGGGTGGGTTCTCTGATGCCCCTAGAGCTATGAGGTGTGGGAAGTGTGGAGCACAGGACCACTATTCGTCCCAGTGCAAGGAAACACAGGTCATCTGTTTCAAGTGTGGCAAGCCAGGCCACATCAGCCGCGAGTGTGATGGAGCTAAGGCCGAGCCTCCCAGCGCTAGCAAGAATCAGAAGCCTCAGGCCAACAGACTGAAGACCACTGGGAGAGTCTTTACTCTTAGTGGAGCCGAAGCCTCCGAGTCTGATGACTTGATCCAAGGTACGTGTTTAATTGATGGAACTCGATTGACTGTATTGTATGATTCGGGTGCTACTCACTCGTTTATATCGCATGATAGGGTCAAGAGTCTAAAATTGCCTGTTACCCTCCTTGAGTTTGATTTGTTGGTTTCTACACCTACAAATAAACCTGTTTTTACTTCTTATGCATGCAAGAACTGTCATATTGTTATAAATGATAAAACTTTCCTTGCTGATCTTGTATGCTTACCTTTGAAAGACCTGGACATTATTCTGGGTATGGACTGGTTATCTTCCAACCATGTCCTTCTGAATTGTTTCGATAAAACCCTGATTTTTGGAACTCCAAAGGAGTCTAAGAATCCAGACCTTCTCTCTGCCAGCCAAGTACGAGCTTCGATGAGAGACGAAGCCCAAGTATACATGATGTTAGCTTCCCTGGATGTAGAGAGCAGCCCTCTTAATGTCGCCAGCTTGCCTGTTGTGCGAGAGTTTCCTGAAGTGTTTCCGGGGGATGTTTATAACTTACCCCCAGAAAGAGATGTTGAGTTTACCATAGACTTAGTACCTGGCACCGGGCCAATTTCCATAGCACCCTATAGAATGTCTCCTCTAGAGCTAGCTAAGTTGAAAGAACAGTTGGAGGACCTGATGGAGAAGCAGTTCATTAGGCCGAGTGTGTCTCCGTGGGGAGCACCTGTGTTGTTGGTGAAGAAGAAGGATGGTAGTATGAGGTTGTGTGTCGACTTTCGACAGCTCAACAAGGTGACCATAAAGAATCGGTATCCCCTCCCTAGGATTGATGATCTTATGGACCAGTTGATGGGCGCTTGCGTCTTTTCAAAGATAGATTTGAGGTCAGGGTACCATCAGATTCGGGTTAAGTCTGAGGACATCCCGAAGACAGCATTTAGAACGCGATATGGTCACTATGAGTACTTGGTTATGCCTTTCGGTGTGACCAACGCTCCTGCGGTCTTCATGGACTACATGAACAAGACCTTTCACCCTTACTTGGATAAGTTTGTGGTAGTGTTCATAGATGACATCTTAGTGTACTCCAAGAGTAAGGAGGAACATGAGGAACACCTGAGGGTTGTCTTGCAGACCCTTAAGGAGAAACAGTTGTATGCTAAGTTGTCTAAGTGTGAGTTCTGGTTAGAGGAAGTGAGCTTCTTAGGACATGTCATCTCTAAGGGTGGCATAGCAGTGGACCCAGCTAAGGTAGAGACGGTGCTCCAGTGGGAAGCGCCAAAGTCTGTAACCGAGATTAGGAGTTTCTTGGGGTTAGCCGGGTACTATAGGCGGTTTATAGAAGGTTTCTCTAAGATAGCTTTACCCTTAACCCATCTCACCAAGAAGGGACAGTTGTTTGTGTGGGACTCTAAGTGTGAAGAGAGTTTCCAAACCCTTAAGAATAGGTTGACATCAGCACCAGTGTTAGTTTTGCCAGATCCTAGTGCACCCTTCGTAGTTTACTGCGATGCTTCTAAGCAAGGGTTAGGTGGTGTGCTGATGCAGAATGGTAAGGTAGTCACTTACGCTTCTAGGCAGTTGAAAACCCATGAGAAGAACTACCCTACCCATGACCTAGAGTTAGGAGCTGTGGTATTTGCCTTGAAGATCTGGAGGCATTACCTTTATGGAGCAAGGTTTGAGGTTTTTAGCGATCATAAGAGTTTGAAGTATCTCTTTGATCAAAAGGAGTTGAATATGAGGCAGCGTAGGTGGATGGAGTTCTTAAAGGATTATGACTTCGAGCTGACCTATCACCCAGGAAAGGCCAATGTGGTGGCCGATGCCTTGAGTAGGAAAACCCTGCATATCTCCGCTTTGATGGTTAGGGAGATGGACCTGATTGAGGAGTTTAGAGACCTTAGTCTAGCTTGTGAGTTTACCCCTAAGAGTATTAGGCTTGGTACCTTGAATGTTACCAACAGTTTGATGGATCAGATTAGAGAGGGTCAGAAGTTAGATAAGTATCTCTTAGACCAGCAAGAGTTGCTCGCTCAGGGTAGAGACCTAAGTTTTAAGGATGGCGGTGATGGTATCTTGAGGTTTAAGGATAGAGTTTGTGTGCCGGATGTTCCTGAGCTTAGGAAGTTGATCTTAGAAGAAGGTCATAGGAGTGGATTGAGTGTGCACCCAGGTGCCACTAAGATGTATCAGGACCTTAAGAGAATGTTTTGGTGGCCTAGGATGAAAAAGGACGTTGCTGAGTTTGTGTATGCGTGCCTAGTTTGTCAGAAGGCTAAGATCGAGCATCAAAGGCCTTCGGGTAAGTTGCAACCCCTAAGTATCTCAGAATGGAAATGGGATAGTATCTCCATGGTTTTTGTGTCTGGACTCCCTAGGACTCCAGCTGGTTTTGAGGCAATTTGGGTTGTCGTGGATAGACTGACTAAGTCTGCCCATTTCATTCCGACGAACATGGAGTATCCTTTAGAGAAGTTGGCAAAGCTGTACATCAAGGAGATAGTTAGGCTTCATGGTGTACCCTCTAGCATAGTTTCAGATAGAGACCCGAGGTTTACCTCTAGGTTTTGGAATAGTTTGCAAGAGGCTTTAGGAACAAAGCTTAGGCTTAGTTCAGCTTACCACCCACAGACTGATGGGCAGTCTGAGCGGACCATCCAGTCCTTAGAGGACTTGTTGAGGGCTTGTGTGTTAGAACAGTCAGGAAGTTGGGACAAGTTTTTGCCCCTAATAGAGTTCACCTACAACAACAGTTTCCATTCCAGCATTGGGATGGCACCTTATGAGGCTCTGTATGGGAGGAGATGTAGGACACCCTTGTGTTGGAGTGAACCTAGTGATAGTGTGGTGCTAGGGCCTGAGATAGTCCAAGAAACAACAGAAAAGATGAGGGTTGCACAGAGTAGGCAAAAGAGCTACCATGATAAAAGGAGGAAGGCGCTCGAATTCCAGGAAGGCGATCATGTGTTCTTGAGAGTTACCCCGACGACTGGGGTTGGTAGAGTGATGAAGGCGAGGAAACTTACTCCGAGGTTCATTGATCCTTACCAAATCCTCAAAAGAGTCGGCGAAGTCGCCTACCAAATAGCCTTACCCACGTTCTTGTCAAATCTCCACAATGTTTTTCATGTGTCACAACTCAGGAAGTATGTTCATGACCCTAGTCACGTGATAGTACCCGACGCTATACAGTTGAAAGAGAACCTGACATTTGAGGTGTTACCTCTTCGAGTCGAGGATAGGAGGGTGAAGCAGCTAAGACGCAAGGAAATTCCTTTGGTTAAAGTGGTTTGGAGTGGGGCGACTGAGGAAAGTGCTACCTGGGAGCTGGAGAGCAAGATGATGGAAGCGTACCCGCATCTTTTCCCTTGAGGTACGTGTAAATTTCGAGGACGAAATTTTTATAAGGGGGGTGGAATTGTAACACCCTGTTTTTCAGAATTAATTTTGATTAAGCTGGTTGTATTAAGTTGAATTTATGCTTCAAGGGCTTAGTGGGATTTTTGGTTAAAAGTCCCTTTCTGGTACATGAGCACACCCGTGCTCATTAGCCAGCAAGCCCGTGCTTAAAGTCAGAAGCGTGTTTCTGATTTTAAGTTGAGCACGACCGTGCTCAACAGGTAGCACGCCCGTGCTCAACGTGTTGACCGCGTCTCGTAACGTTAAGTTGAGCACGACCTTGCTCAAGGACGAGCACGACCGTGCTCAAGTCCGGGCCTATATACGTTAAGCAGACTCAGGGTTGCGCCGTACACTCTATCTTGCTACTAAAAACCCTAGTACGGCTGCAACCTCCCTTCTTCCCTTTTTCCTTCATACTCAGTGTGGTTTTGAGTATTGGAGACACTAGGGAAACGTGGTCTCGTCTGCACTTCGTGTATAGGTAAGGTTTCGTTCCTTTTCTTTAGTTTCCTTTCGTTTTTGGTTGGGAAACTAACACCGTTTCAATCTGTTTGTTTAAGGCTCGTCCGTGCGTGAGCCGCCTAAAGGAGAGGAACCGGTTGCTGTTGGGAAATCTTAGAGAGCTACCTTCAATCCAAGTATGGGGAGAAGGGTAGTATCTACATAGGTTTGGGTTTAGGGTAAAGTAAAGGGGTTCCCATAACCCCGGTTGTTGCATGTTATGTATGTATGATTGGTTAGTTACTATGATAACATGTTAGTGATTGTGAATATGCTATGTTTATGTTTATAAACTGTTGGTTGAGTTACGTTGTTGCAATTGGTATGAACATGATGTTATCGTTGTTGGTTGATGCCACCGTTGAATTGGTTGTTGTTATATTGATGAGTTTAATGCCTAAAAAGTCTGATAACCGGTTTAGGACGTTTAATGGATTACATTATGAGATTTGGTTAAGTATCAGCCTCTATTCCTGCCCAGAACAGCACTGTCGCGCGTTGAGCACGACTGTGCTCCCAGTTGAATTCTGGGGAGATGGCCGCGCTGTTGAGCACGGCCGTACAGGACAAAGAGCACGATCGTGCTGTTGAGCACGACCGTGCTTCACTTACAGGGGAGCACGCCCCTCACGTGCTTAAGCACGACCGTGCTGGGTTACGAGCATGACCGTGCTCAACCCACTGTGACAGAACAAGATTAAAGGACTTAAGGGGTTTTTAAACCCTACTTCCCTATGATGATAACTGATTAGACAACTTGGTAAATGTTACTATAGATAAATAAAGATGATGAGAGGGTGAGATGTTAAGTCGATACCCCTTTTTGGGTGCCGCAAGTTGATGAGCTGTGCCTTGGTGCTTTTTGGCCAAGGAGGCCTTGACCCCACGGTTTGGGTTTAAGGTGTTGTTGTTACGTACCTTGGTGGCCGAGAGTTTGCCCCAGGTACTGCGGTTGATTCCGCTTAAGTCCTCAGGTAGATCCCGCGAGGCAAGTTGGTGCGGTTGATCCCGCTGTTACCTTCGGTCGATTCCGTTGGAGTTATAGAGGTGGTGTTGCTGTTGTTGTTGTGTTGCATACGCATTGCATCGGAGTTGTTGTTTAGGGATGTTCGACATAGGGGAGATCATCCTAGAGTACGGCGATCCGGCCATCCACGGTTGGAGTAGATTCTCCTAGCGCCCCCGTGACGAGGCATTCGTTGGTTTGATGCGTTGGCTATCCAAGGAGTAGATTCTCCGGCGTTGAGTAGATTCTCAATGTGGATATGTATCTCCGAAGTCGTTCATCCCGAGTTTAGTGGATCCACATGCATTGATGGTTTAGCGGAGTAGGACTGCATTGCACTGCATAGCATAACGATGATGTTGATATTTGATGTGATGCTGCTATGTTTGCTGTTTACTTTACTGCCTATTCCCATGCTAATATGTTTATACGATTCTTACTCCCTATATATGTTTGTTGTTTGTGTTTGGCCTGATTGGCACATTGCAGAGGATGATGAGCAGCCCGGAGAGGAGTGACTCTGAGGAGCTGCCACTCATAGTAGGGCTAGTTTATGTTTTCTTAGTTGTTAGTTCAGTTGTAATTCCGTGGATTCTATTCCGGAACGGTTATACCAGCTCTGTATGTGACATCGGGGTTGGGTTATTTTTATTGGTTTGTTATGTTTTTATCGTTTAAAACTTATTTGATTTCCGCGTTGTAAACGGTTCATGTGGGACTTTTCTACCCATGGACAATTGTTTATTTTATCCAGTTTTTGCATGCTTTCCTTTAAATGTTTTTTTTTAATTTAAATGGCTTTTAACATGCGGGGTAGAAGGGTGTCACAATTATAATCGGAGTAAAATTTTTAACAAATGAAATTGTTGACAAAACAAGTCACCAGCATGTTGGTTAACTAGATGTACTCAACTCAATTGTTGGTCCTAAGGGCTCGTTTGGTGATTAGGATAGGATAGAGGCGGATAGAATAAGAGAGCAGGATAGCAGTAGGATATGATATGAGCAGGATAAACTGTTATCCTATCCGACGTGTGGTGTCTACCCAATAACCAACATGATAGCATTATAATTTTAGTATAAATTTTAAATTTTTTGTTTTTATTCTAAATATTTTCATATTTTATTAGATTTTATTTTTTCATAATTTTCATTTTTTAAATTATATAAGAAGACAAAATTATCCTTGTGATAAAATTACATATAATTTAAAAAAAAATTAAAATATTGTTTGACTTAACTTATTTTTTATAATTTAAATATTCATTTTAAGTTTTTCCTTTACATATAGTTAAATTATTAGAATAATTTTTTATATTTTTCAGTTTTTTAAAATAATATAAAATAACAAGATTAACCTTATGATAAAAAAAATTAAATTTTAATATTTTATATTTTATTTTACCTTTTTGGTAACCATGTTATATTTTATTGTACTTTAAAATATTATTTTACTATACTTTAATTATTTTATATATAAAATATTTTTATAATTTATTATACTTTGAATCACCCTATCTTATCATGTTGAGTTCTAACCTAGCTCCCCCTTCAGGATAAAATTTTAACTAGATGGTCAGGATATGGGGATTTGGCTTCTCTCCCGCAGTCCAGCAAGTTTTTTCCTCTTTATCACACATCAAAGCTACCGGGCCCGATAGCTTTTCTTTGTATTTTGAGGTTGTTGGACCGTCGAGCAGCTGGAGAGAAGCCAAATTCGGATATGATAGGTGATAGGATTGATTTATCCTATCCTGCTGGCTCACCAAACAATAGTTTCAGATAGGATATGATAGCTTATCTTATCATGTCTCTCTTATCCTGACCACCAAATGAATCATAAATGATTTTATAAAGATGGTCATAGTACTCGCGGGGATACGACCAAATTTAATCAATAAGCCAACTTTTAAATTAACCTTTACAAGCATACTGAAGTCTATGACTCCATGAAATGGTATTTTTGGAAAATAGAAGTCCAATGCTTAATTATCATTACTTTTTTTGGTGAATAGTGTTAGAATTTTATTTGTTTGAACTTCTATTAATTGAGACATTTTGTTTTATTAAAATAGGGTTGAATCGATAGCATAATATTTTTCCTAGAGTCAATTTAGCTTGTTTGTTTTAGATTCCTCCTACACTAAAACCACATTGAAACCTCCGTTCGGGGAAAGCTACTAATTGGAGCTTTGGAAAAAATTGTTTGGAAGAAGTTGCCTCAGGAAGCCTAGAACCATGTTTGCTTTGTTTTCAATTTCCTGTTTTTATTTCTTATTTTCAAAAATAATTATAAAACTATTACTTTGTTTCAGAAAAATAAGATAACGTTTCCACATAAAGAATAAAGAATTGCCAAAATCACTTAAATTAGTATTCCTCCTACACTAAAACCACATTGAAACCTCCGTTCGGGGAAAGCTACTAATTGGAGCTTTGGAAAAAATTGCTTGGAAGAAATTGCCTCGGGAAGCCTAGAACCATGTTTGCTTTGTTTTCAATTTTCTGTTTTTATTTCTTATTTTAAAAATAATTATAAAACTGTTACTTTGTTTCAGATAAAATAAGATAACGTTTCCACGTAACGAATAAAGACTTGCCGAAATCACTTAAATTAGTATAATAATATGACAGAAATGAGAAACGCAAAATTATTTTCACTGTATTACATGTGACTTTGCCAACCCAAGTAATAATGCAAGACCTTGTGGAATTATTGCAATCAGATTCAGTTGGAAATGAGATAAGAACAAAATTTAAATTATATGTAGCAACTTCCTTGATCATTCGCCAAGAAAGAATAAATGAGGTGAGACCTGTGATGGTAAAAGCTCTGCAAAACTTGCTTTGACTGCAAAACAAATGTCAATGGGGGGACTGAGGGCCGTCCAAGATGGAAAGGATCTGCAACACCATCTTGATGCCCCACAAGAAAATCTTCTGAATGCTACCACAAAATTCATCATGGGACTGAACTGCATCATCCTTATGATCACAGAAATTCCAGTATTTGACTCACTACTTTCAGCTGGTAAACATTAGAGTATTATGTTCCAATTTTTTCAAGATTTTCAGAGACAGTCTTCATTCTAGGCCGAACCTCAGGGTCTCCCGCAGTACATGACAGTGCCACATGAAACACAGCTAGCACCTCTTTCTTGGCATGCACTTCTTGGAGCAGAGATGGGTCAACCATTTCAGATAACGGGCTTTCTTGTTCAAACCCTTTCTTTACCCACCTCACCAAGTCAGGGACCTGAACTTCCACAGAAGTTGATGTGGCTGGAGAAGAATCTGGGGACTTCCCAGTAAGCAATTCAAGTAATACAACTCCAAATGAATATACATCCCATTTCTGGGTGGGCCTGCAATCTGGGACTCGAGCCTCAGGGGCTTTGTAATTGTTTGTTCGCTCTGTTTGTGATGACTTAAAGTAAGGAAGAGCTCCACCCATAAAGCCACCAGAGGAGGGGTTGTTGCCGGTGATGCTGATCAGCCGATTAAGACCAAAATCGGAAATGTGGGGTTGGAAGTTTGTGTCAAGGAGGATATTGGAGGGTTTGATGTCACCATGAACAAATTTTCTTGGACTGCATTCATGGAGATAGGCCAAGCCCCTGGCTGTTCCTTTGATGATTCTCAGCCTGCTTGACCATGAAAGGTTCATAGATGGTTGACCATTTCTCCCTGCATAAATAAATAGAATTAGATTAGATTAGATTAGATATGGAATATTTGCAGCTGAAAATTTGAGGGGAATACTATAAATGTAGCATGGAATGCAAATGCAGATTAAGAGTTACTTTTTGTTGCAATTACAAATTTATGCTATTCACACAAAAGGAATTTTATACAAAATTCACTATAGAATGATATATCTTCCTGAGATAAAAAATTGTTATATTTGACTTCGTCTCAAAATGTTTTACAGCTAAATATGACAAAATCAAAAAATTCTAGGAATATTATTTCAAATACAGGTAAACACACTGCTTCAAAAGCAAGAAAGTTTAGCACAAAGGATAAATAATGGAACAAAGAAAAGCAAAATTGTTCACACTAGGAGACTAGGAACTAAGAAGTTCAAAAAAAAAAAAAAAAACCATTAAGATCAACTTTTTAGTTGAATGAAGTAGCTGCACAAAAGCGGCACAAACTTGCAAGTTCTTTTTTGGCCTACAAACACGAGACACTTTAAAGTGTTTTAAACAAAGCTACTTTAAAAGATACTGTTACGGTGTTTGATGATCTGAAAATATTAGTAGAGAAAAGGAGATCCAAAATCACAAAAATTAAAAGAAAAAGAAAAAAGTCAACCGACAATGCATGGGAGAGATATTTTAGAAGTATGAAATGCAACTTTCCACCTAAAGTTTTGGTTTGTTTAGTGGCCCCATGTGCCGAGAATGAAATGAAGGCGTGAAATTTCATAGTCCCAAACTTGAGTACAACTGCCATCTCCCAATTCATTTCCCAGACACATGGCGAATGTCTTACCCCCTCGTCGGATGTCCCCATAGAACAGGTCATTTACATTAGTACTGTTGTCTCACCAAACAATTTCTTGGATCCAATGCCCCTTATCAATAATAAATAGATAAACATCATCTATCTAATCTATAAACTACTAAGGTGCTCACCTATCCACACTCACACCTCAAATTAAATTAAAAAAATATAATATTATTTCTTTATTCCAGCCGAGACAAATTAATATTTAATTTTGCACATGTCACTCGCATCTGCACCAGTCAAACCAACCATTTTGGCCTCATTGTCTCACAAATCTACGACGGAACAGACAAAACTCCAAAGCCAATTTCTTTCATTATTTCTATGCAACTAAAACTAGCATATTTAATTTTACTATTAATTTGTTTTAAAAAAAAAGTTATTACTATTGACAACAATCTTCTCTATAGAAAGGACAAAATTAATCAAATTATTGAAGACACATACATGCAGACAGAATCTTGTTCACGCAATTACATTGCTCCTGTAGGACCTGTACTAATCCCTGCAACTACATGCACTCGTACTAACTCATGAAAACGAACAATTTCTAGCAAAGCAGAGGCTGGAGCCATGGTTTCACGTATATCAACTCAATTTGAATGTATGTAGAATGTCAGAAATTTGAAGGAAAAAAAAAAAACTCATAATATTCAGGGGTTATTTAACAGAATTTTTCTTTCATACGCACAAGTATAAATCTTAGACACACTGTGTTATCTACTCTCCCATTTAACAATTTAATAACAATTAAACCATACTCCAAATCATTTTTTAAAAAAAGCCTTCTAGACAATGGGGAAAAAATTATATGCCAGACTTAGACGGGTAATAGAGTCCAAAATCCATGCATCATTAGTTCATATTAAATGATATTTTATAAAATGTTAAGCATTTTCTAAAAGCTTTTGCCAAAAAAAAAAAAAAAAAAAAAACATTTTCTAATAGCTAAAGTTATTAACATATGAATTTGTATAAATAGAATAATACTAATTTAAACGAGTCTAGTGTAATGTTTAGCTACAATTTTTATGTTGCGTAAGGTCCAAATTTCATCCACCTATCATTAGCTATCATTACTATTAACTTTCATTATTAGTCATCATCACTGTTTACACTCTCTTCCCTCAAAACCTGCAACTATGTCATGTAAGAGCAACCATGAAAATGGAGATCAAACCCCCTTATGAATGAGTGCAATCAATGAAGCCAATGACCCAAAGGGAAAAACTAAAAAGGAACACATATGACCAAATTGTGAAAGAAAGAAAGAACTAACCTCTAAGGGCATTAGCCAAATTGCCATTGGAGATGAAATCACTAATCAAAAGCTTCTCATCAACAGCCCAATAATAAGCTCTTAACCTCACAATATTAGGGTGCTTGACTTTCCCAATGGCTTGAACCTCAGCAGCAAACTCCTTATACCTTTGTTCTCCACCTTCCCCTAATCTCCTCACAGCCACAGGTACCCCATTTCCTAACACCACCTTATACACAATCCCAAACCCACTCTTCCCCAACACATAAGCAGAAGCTCTCAAAAGCTCATCTAGCTCAAACTTGAAACCTTTATCAATTGCAACCAAACCCCCTTCTCCTTCTCCCCCTTTCTCACCATCTTCAATCTCAGATTCATCACTCTTCAACCCATCATTAACCCATGGCAAAGAACAACAACAACTACAACTACTACTACCCATTGATTTCTCATTATTCCTACGACCCAATTTGATTTTCCCAGTACAACTACACCCATTTGAATTATCCTTCTTCTTCCAATATATATAAACAGCTACTAACCCAATTAAAGCCACCCCAGTAGCATCACCAACAGCTATCAAAATAATCAAACCGGGACTCAACCCTTTGCTAGACCGGTTCTCCGGTTCGATTCGAGCCGAGGCGGGGTTCGACCCGGATTCGCTCGGCGCCGAACCGGTGCACTGTTTCTGAAGCGGAAACCCGCAGAGGTTTGCGTTGTTGAGGAACGCGGTGGGTCCCTGATTCGAAAACGACCCCGTTTGAGGGATCTCGCCGCTGAGGTCGTTGTTCCGGAGGTCGAAGCTCACCGTCACCGGTAAATTCCCGAGGGACTTCGGGATTTTTCCGGTGAGGTGATTGGAAGAGAGGTTTAGGGTTCCGGAGAGGGATTTGAGGTCGCCAATTCGCTCCGGGATCGATCCTTCTAATTGGTTAGCTGAGAGGTCGAGCTGGACGAGGCTCCGGAGCTGCGGCCACGGGTTCACCGGAATCTCGCCGGAGAAGTTGTTCCGTGCGAGGATTAGGCGCTGCAACTGGGAGCAGTTGGTTAGGGTTTCGGGGATGCGGCCGGAGAGGTGGTTGTCGGAGAGGTCGAGGTTCTGGAGGCGGCGGAGGTTGAAGATGGCGGGAGGGAGGGAGCTGGAGAGGTTGTTGCCGTGGAGGAAGACGCTGTGGAGCGCGGTGGCGTTGAAGAGAGAGGAAGGGATGGAGCCGTGGAAGGCGTTGGTGTGGAGGTTGAGGCGGCGGAGGTAGAGGAGGTTGCCGAGCTCCGACGGGAGGTAGCCGCGGAGGCCCTTGCCGGGAAGGGAAACTCCGACGACGCGAGGCTCACCGAAGATGTTGGCGCAGGTGATGCCGGTCCACCGGCACGGGGTGGTGTCGCCGTCGTTCCAGTCGGAGAATGAGGCGGCACTGTTGGCGTCGACGGCGGATTTTAAAGTGAGAAGGGCGAGGCCGTCGGAGGAGAGAGAAACAACGGTGTGGAAGAAACAGAGAAACCAAAGGAGGAAGAAGAGGGAGAGGGAAACAGTCATTTAGAATGGAGTGAAACGGCACAGTTTTGGATGGGTTAGGTTAAGTTATGGATGGTACAGTGAGTACAGTGAGTGCAGTTGTAGAGAGAAGAAGAGGAGTGAGTGGTTATGGAAATGGTTGATGGAGGTTGTTGTTGTATTTATGAGAAATGAAGAAGAAGAAGAAAAAAATCAAGAGTTTGGAGGAGGATGAGATTTTAATTTGGTGGGGTCCAATTCCCGCCAAGAAGATAGAGAGAGAAAGAAAATCTCTAGAGAGAGAGGATTTAACAGAAAGAGTGAAGTGGAGTCAAAGAGAAGCAATGGGGAGAGTGAAGAAAGGATCTTTTCCACTTTGGTTAGACTTTTGGATGACTTACTAATATTGAAATAATGTTGATGATTGTGCTTAACTGTAGGTTGTCTAATGGGGTCTTCATGCTTTTTTAAGACTTACAAATCCAGTAAAACAAAAGTCATTAATGTATATGAAAAATTAATGCTTGAATGTTTGTTTTTTTGTTTTTGTTGGTACAATGCTTGATTGTTTTTTTATTTGTTTCCATTGAGTTCTATCTGTGCACTCAAGTTGAATAAAATTGTAAACCAGAATATTAGAATATAAAAACAATTCTTCTCTCAAAATATATTAAGAATTTAATTGGTAAGTGTTGTTTGCTAAGATTTTTTTATAATTACATAAAAGCCACGGAATAATTTACGATCGGTTGATATTAAAATTTTTCATATTGATTCGTGAAATTTATTATTGATGTATATAGAAGAGGGGACTTATAAAAAGGTCATGCTTACCCTTGAATTAGCTAAGTTGGTTAACCTTGGAAAAAAGAAAGCCATGTTTATCGTTTTAGAAAAAAGAAAGTGGTTTAATCACCATACTTTCAGACAATAGTACAGTGAAATTTGTCACCGGGTTTTGATTAAAATTTTCAAGTCACATGCATGTCCTGAAAATGGTACATGCGTAATGCGTCATAGTGTAAGAACTAAAGTAATAGGAGTAGTTTACAAATGCCTATAAAAAAAATGTACTAGTTTACAAATTAGGTTCATTCCAATAAGTGTCTTTAGGACACTTTTTAAAAAATCAAGAAAAGCTAGTTTTCATTGAAAAACTAAGGATCTAATTGGTTTATTTCCAATTTCTTGTTTCCATTTCTTGATTTCAAACATAATTACAACAAAAATGATTACAAAATTATTACTTTGTTTTTATTCTATTTCTTGTTTCCAAATATTTGTATAGGAAACAACTGTTTGTTTGTTTTCATTGTTTCCTGTATAAATCTTTGAAAATAAGAAATAGAATGAAAACAAAGTAACAATTTTATAATCATTTTTGTTATAATTATGTTTGAAATCAGAAAATGAAAACAGGGAAACTGAAAACAAACCAAACCACCCGTAAGCAATTCATATTTTTAAATATTAAATATATCAATTCCATATATAAACTTTTTTTCTCGGATCAGTAGCATTTTCCTACAAATTAATGATGATGGTGGTAAATGCATTGGAGAAGCATTAATTCTACGACATTATTATCTTTCGGGCCACCATAAATTCTTGTGTTGTTATGACATCTCGCACGACAAACCTGGGACTTTATTAGTGCTACAATCCCTTTCTTCAACCAAATTAACAACACACTTCACAAACATAATGACCTTCATTAACACTTGTTTGTACCTCATTCCTTCCAATTACAGTATGCTCTTGTTGGGTACTGCAGGACAGACCCAGTTCTTTATGTAATTATTTGTTCTTTAAATGAAACGGTACTTGATAATTGCATCTTCTTCTCAATCATGCAATATAAACTTAGAAGCTAACAAAGCCACACGAACTATATCCATGATTAATGCAATTGGTTTTTAATATTCCTTGTGCATATAATTTCAGTAATCATTTCTATGAGCAAGGATGGAAATGACTTTATGCATGCCCAATGATACCTTCACCTTATTTCAAAAGAAGACAGCTTAAATCCTTCCAAAGAATAATTACATACAATTTGAGAGAGAAAATAAATCAATAAAAATGCTTTGCTTTATAGCCAAGTGATATAGTTGGTACCAAATGAATTCCAACAACATGAAACCAGGAAGGAAAAAAAAAAGACACAGAAGAATTCCAGCTGTTAGATCAGGAACATAAAAATTAAAAATGGAAAACATTACTATAACACTTTGGGGAGGGATTCTAAGGTATGTTGTGTCTACCTAATTAAATGAACTTAACAGTTTGTTCTGTGTAATAAACCTTACACAATTTACACAAAATAGATTTGGTGTATTCATTCCATTTATCTATCTAAGAATTTTCATCTCGTAAGGCCATAATTAACAACTTCCAAAAGTACTGAACTTGAATGAAACACCAAAAGATTAGAATATCCTGCTAAAAATAAGTGTGTTGATATGGACATATATAATTCATGTTTTAACAACTTCCAAAAGTACTGAACTTGTATGAAACACCAAAAGATTAAAATATCCTACATTCCTATTAACAATAAGTGTTTTGATATGGACATATATAATTCATATTTTAAAGTGAACATACTTTATAAATTTACAAGTACCCTGCATCTAAGTTTGTAAGTCGTTTTACTTGAAATCTTCTCAATCAAAATTAAATACAGATACTTAAGAACCTTAAAGTATTATATAGATGTGGTATCATTGTGAAAATAAAATCACATAGAGAAAAGGGGGGCAGGTTCTATCTGTCTATACTCTATATATTACCATAGTCAACCTGAAATGAAAAGTAAGACATGATACTATGTTTAGAAAGGTCAATGCATCGATTGCTTGGTATGGAGAGCAATTAACACACCATGTGCATTTAGTATCTGCAATTCTTTAAGAAGGTCAGTACTAATTATTTTCCAGTTCCCCTCCCTTCATTTTCTTTTAATTGACCTCTCCTCCCACTTCTACAAGGCTTGGGAAATTTTTTCAATCCTTTCTGAACCTGAATTAACCATTTTCCATGATCTGCAAAAGGGACCACAATCAATGAAGGCTCCAAAAACAAGAAAGAAAACTGCAAGCTCTACAGCAACTTTAAGATTGGGGTCCATATTATAGTAGTTTAAAGAATGGATTGTAGCCAACCTTTATTTTTAACTAATCAACATTTGCAAATTGAACAATGTGAATTGCTCATATCAACATTTTAATTAGAGTTTTGATCCACGTTATATAGATAGGTTGTTGGTATGAACCCCTCTCAAAGGAGTAGTTCGCGTTGAATGTCTGACATTAAACAATGTGAATGTCTTTAATCGAGTATCCTCATAGGCATAACTGTGAAACTAACCCTCAGGTCAGCGGTGATGATTAGGTAAAAACCATCCCTAAATTTACAATATTAAGACTCGAACCCCTGTAACCTTTCATATAAAGTTCGTCTTAGGGTATAGTTTACTTCCACTGCAACCAACCATTGTTGTGTGGAAATTAAATTGGTTTTTTAAGTACTAAGTGCAACATAATTTCTTAATCTATATTACAAAAATGGCAACTCCCTATCATAGCGAATAAGCAAGAAATTACCTACTTTGCATTTCATTATATGCCTTCTTAAAGCTCCCATATGCCATCAATCTCTCATCATTATTGGGTCCTCAATTTTTCTAAATATATATGAAAGACATTTTCTTGGAGTAGATGATAAAATGTCTTGAATAACAAGTTACTAATAAAACGAATTCCTTTTGCTTTCATTTGCCACCAAGATTTGAACTCATAACAAATGAATCCTATTTGAGGAGGCCTTTTCTTTTCCCTTTTTTTGAGAAACTAGATGCAGATATCATACTACAGCATAAGTAAAATATGTCATTACTAAGGAAATCTAGATACAAGCTAATCAACCTTAAACTTCATCCTGCCACCAAAATTGAGAAATGATGCAGAGTGGAGAATAATGGAGGGATTTATAAATTCGGCCTAAGATGATAGCAGAATAGGGGTTCAAATCACCATTATAGTCTCAGTTAACTTAATTACCAACAAAACAACAGTATAGAAAAGTTTGCATTTAAACAATTAAATCATATTAGTAAAATAGGGGAAATGACTAGAACATCATTATTTGCAACACATGATCTCTTATGATTTGAAACTTTTTTGCATGAAGTCTGTACTGCAAAAACTGATTTGATATCTAACGAATTCTATTTATATCAAAGAAAAAAAAAACTCAACCAAATACTCTAGCATTTAAAGCAGGCCAAACTAATTAGATATTTTCAATACTGAGACAAATACTAGCCCCACCTAGAATGTGCCAAAATGTCTATGCCATCTTCTGAAAATTAATACTCCTGTTTGTTTAGTTTTAAGCTGTTTTCATTTCTTATTTTCATTAATAATTGCAAGATATTTTTACTATATCTTCTACGGTATTTTGAAAACAAAAATAAAAATAAAAATATGATATCACTTTTACAATTATTAACATAAAAAAATAAGAAACTGAAAAACAAAGTCCAGAGACCTAAGGAATTTAAAATCATGTATACATTAAGTAGTTTTGAGAAGTCAGAAAAAGAAATAATAAAATTGTTCCATAAACCATTCATATAGAAGTTGCAAGGATTAATATTACATCAGACATTCACCATGTTCACCAATATGCCAAACAAATACCAACAATTTTCTTAAGGGAAATGGTAACCAGTGCCCTGGTTAAGGAATTTAAATGATAAGTTTTTATGAGGAAATGATGAAGTTATCACCTTAAATACTTGAATTTTTAGTTTTCCAATAAATTATTTCCTTTTCTTGATTCCTAGCAAGACCCTTTTCTTAATTTCTTTTGAAAACATGTAAAATCTAAAGATCAGTTCAATCTCAATTTCAGTGTTTAATTTCGATCAAGATAAACAAGCAGCTGCATTTACCACACCATAAGGTCGTATATTTACCATTGATGCTGTCAAAAGTGATATAAACCCAACTCATGAGATTTCAAGATTTCTTTAGCAGATCATGTTTTCAGCCCAAATTACTCAATTTATTACATTATAGAAAAAAATTGAGGCAGGATTTTTGTCAGGAAACACTTAAAAAGAATGAGTTATGATATTTTGACACCAAGATTTGATACCATGGGAGAACACCCTAGTTTTGACTAGGTTGTTTATCAATTTAATCTTTTTTACAATCTACTCAAAATTAGGGCAACCCCATGATATCAAATTTTGGTGTCAAAATATCATAATTCAAAAAAAATTGTTAATAAGAAACTCTCCTCATGCAGCCTGCTCTTGCATCTATTTTCCTCAACCATGAAGCCTACCACCGACATTCTTTGCATGCCAACATGTCATTGATATGGGAGGATGAGGATTGAGGAAGTTGACCAACATAACAACTAACAAGGAGGAAATAGGAAAACAAAATATAGACTCAACTTTTTTCCTTTTTCATTATAGTTTTTGGTGAGGAGAAGAGAGCATAGGGAATGGAAAGTGCCTATGTTAACCCATACATATATAATTGTGACCATTCATAACCCACCAAAAAATAACTCTCACGAGTTTGGATAGAATCATGGATTTGAAGGGTGGCTGAAATCAGAGGCTGATTCTATGACAAATTAAAGAATAAAAAATCATTTAAGCAAGAGAGTGAGAAGGATGGATGACAAGGAAGAGAGAAATCAGTAGTTAGAACTGAGAAACATGTGCAAAACAAAAATAATGTCCATACTCCATAGTAATGTAATCTTTTCCACAAACACCGGGGGTTACTATAATGCATAAAAGGAAACAAGCCTGATTGATGCATTTATACACTCAAAACTATAGTAATGGAACTCTCTATTTCTTTTGAGAAATGGAGAGGATCTCTGCTCCGGTTGTACAAGTAATGGTAGAATAGTCTATCCACTACCACCACAATTGACTTCTGCATCTTGTTGGAAACCACCATTCGAACCACTTGCTTCACGCAATCCCCAAATCAGATTGAAAAAAACATAGTTATTAACAAAAAAAAAAATCATAATTTACATTATAACATTATGCAAAATAGAAAAGATTCTACTGCAACAATATCCACCGAATTCAACTAGGGACATAGACAAGCAATACACATAGACCTCATGATTGAATATACCTCCCTATACGGCTACACAAATTCAATCCTAACGGAACAAGAGCTCTCAAACTATGCTAACCTGGCACATCAGTGTGCTTGCCTGACACAGGCCAGGTCAGGTTGGTCCATTAATGATGGCCACTGCTATTTACACCTTGCAAATTATTATTTGTACCTTACAGCTTTAATTTGATTTTTTTTTTCTTCCAAAAATATTCTTTTCACTCACCTCACTATAACATCTCCAGAATTTAACATTACTTCCAAAATTTACTTTCTGGAAGTTTTCAGAAAACGAAATCCGGACACTCGTTACACCTCCGGAATTCAAAATCCGGATGCGTATTTGTGAGTCCTTTGTGATCTACCGGATTATATTTTCCGGAAGCATAAAAATTATCACTTCCAGAAAGTACTATCCGGAAAGACAATTTTTTGTACTACCGGAATCCAGTTCCCTGATTCGCACGTCAATGTTCTTTCTCTCTCTATGTAGATGTTGCTCTTCATACTTGCCATCTAACTGTACATATATCATTGCAACGGGTTAACTGATTGTAACACCCCGTTTTTGCTGTTTTTCATTATCACTAGAATTTTTAAATCTTTATATTTTATCTGGGATTTAGAAAATGATTTTGGATATTAAAAAAAAACCATAATTTTACTCTACCTTATCGTAGAAGGTTATGGTAAAAATTTAGGTTTAAAATTCAGACGAAACCCGGTCTGTGTTTTCACTAACAGTAAAATTTTACTGATCAGAAAACCTAATTTTGACCCGAGAACAAAACAGTTTAGATTCTTATATTTTTTTTCCAACGATAGTGGTTATTTTGAAAATTTTCAAAATAAATAGGTTATTCGAGCGAATACTCGACAATCGGTGATCGACGGAATCGAGAACGGAGATGCAGAGACAAAATGCGACGCTGGAGGGATGAGGACAATGAGTCATATATGATGACTCATGGTGGTGAGTCTTATGGGTTAGTCATCTTGCATTTAATGCAAGTAATGATGGCTTAGGTGTGAAATGTCTAAAATACCCTTAATCTTGCATTGTAATTTCAAGTTGCCATAACAACATTTGGACCCTTTTCTCCCTAAGAAGCTCACGGCCACACCTTCATAAGACACACTTGGTCATTCATTCCGCTTCATTTGGTTCATGTTCTTCAACTTTCTCACAAAAACACTTAAGTTCTTACACTTGATTTGCAAAAGAAGTCTTAGATCTTGATCATTTCTTGAGATTCCAAAGGTATAGCCTTATGATCCATGATCATACCTTCATTTTTCATCACAAGTTTGGCTTAAATAAGTTTTTGGTCCCTGAAAAGTTCCCGTTTTTTGGTTTTTAGTCCTCTTACTTTTTTCGTAGGTTTTCATCCCCACTTTTTTCAAAGTTTAGGAATTAGTCCCCGCCGTCAACTCCCCTCCGTTATCTGCTGACGTGGCTAACGGAATGCCACGTCAGCAATGCCACGTCATCCACATGACGTTAAGTTTGCCACGTCAGCAGGGACTATTTCAAAAAAAATATGAAAATATAGGGACTAAAACCAAAATTTGCAAACTTTGGAGGGACTAAAAACTTATTTTAACAAAAAAATATTCTCAAAACAATCAAACTGTAATAGGAAATTACCTTGATACCCTTGAGTACTAGAAATCATACGAGATAAAGGGATTTGTCAATTTGAAACTTATGGCCCTAAATGTATGATTTCGTTCTATTTTCTAGCCAAATTTTGGAGCAAGCCGGACAAAAATAAGAAATTACCTCGGTATCCTTCAGTACTAGATATATCATACAAAATGAAGGAATTTAGCAATTTTAACCATGTGGTCCATAATGTATGAATTTGTTTTTATTTTCTTGCCAAATTTCATAGCAAGTCGTGTAGGAAAAGGAAATTAGCTCGGTATCCCTGTGCTAAAAATCATACCAGATGAAGGAATTTGACAATTTAAACCATGACAAAACTTAGCTAGAAAGTAGAAACAAATCATTTATTAGAGCCATACGTTTCAAATTTGTTGGAACCAAAGTGGTTTTGGTTAAATAATCTCTTAAGTTTTGATGTTAACAAAAATGTTAAATTTATATGACAAAGTTGTGTTAAAGGACTAACTTGTCTATTCTAGCTTGCAAAGTTGTCCTAAGTATAGCTAGACGAGGAAACTGAGTATAAGTTTCTTAAATAGCTTTAAGAGAATATTCGGGGATATCGAGGCAGTTTCCTGTCCCTGTACGACTTGGTGTGAAAAATGGCTAGAAAATAGTTTTTTTTAAAAATAAGTTTTTAGTCCCTCCAAAGTTCACAAACTTAACGCCACGTGGATGACGTGACATTGCTGACGTGGCCTCCGTTAGCCACGTCAGCAGATAACGGAGGGGAGTTGACAGCGGAGACTAATTCCTAAAATTTGGAAAAAGTGGGGATGAAAACCTATGAAAAAAAAGTAAGAGGACTAAAACCAAACAACGGGAACTTTTCAGGGACCAAAAACTTATTTAAGCCCACAAGTTTTCTTCTTAAATCCATGTTTTCTTCAAGTTCAAATTCCTAGATCTAATTTTTCAAATAATTCTAGAAAATCATAGAAAAATAATTTTAATGTGAGATCAATTTCTATGATCTCCATATGACTTCTATTTTCATTATCCAAGAGCTTGAAAAATTTAGAGATCCCTAGCTATTTCTTATTGACTTGGCCGAAACTACATTCAAGTGGGCTAGGATGATTTTCTTCAAACTTTAACTTGATTTCTTGTGGGTTGTTCATGGCTAGGTTTTGTGGGTTCAAAACCTTGTGATTTAGGTGAACAACATCCTTCTACTACTTGAGTTTCAAGTGATCTACAAGAGGTAAGGGGGAGATTACTACTATCCTACCTTAATGTAGATATGTTGATGGTTTATTTAGTGTATATGTTTGTAACTCATAAGTGTATATTATTGATTTATGGTTGTGTGATCCTCTTGGAGGATTTGATTTGATGCTTGGTTGTGGTATGATATGTCATATGGTTGTTTTGTTTCCAATGACCTTAAGTTGGAATCATTATTGTTGTTTACTTGATTTTTTAAGAAAAATGCCTAATATGATGATTTGAGGCCATTCGGCCATAACTGTTTGAGGGAGTTCCATGAGAATTTAATTTTTTGGATAATTTTTATAAGTATTGAATGAGTATATAAAAGTATAGAAATTGGTTTGGATTGATTTGGATATGTATGTTAAAAGATATGAATTTATGAGTCTTTAGGGACTTTTATGCAATTTCTGGAAAATTGCGGGACTGAACTATAAATATAAAAATATGTCACACCGTTGAAGTGAATGATAAGATAAGACCATAGAAATTGGTTTTGTGTTAATCGGATCAATACATAAAAAGATGTAAGCTTTTTAGTAAACAAGGACCTTTTTGCAATTATTGTAAAATATTTGGGGGCAGAAATGTAATTTCTGTAAAATTGATGGTAACTGAAAAAATATTTCTATAGAAGTTGGTTTGGTGTGATTTGAAGTTATAAATAAAAACTTATAAGGTTTTAAGTGAATAAGGACCTTTTCGTAATTAACGAAAGTTTAGGGACTAAAATGAAATTTTCGAAAATAAATGTTGTTGGACAGTTAGAGGCTGTTTTTCATACTTATTAATATTTTAAAAATCCAAAATGAGTTTTGAACTATTAGAGTTTAAAATCATTGAAAAAGTATTTACGCGATTTACAAACTTAACGACGTTCGGTCAAATTTTTAGGAATTTCGTATACGTGGAAAGGAAACTGTAAAATCAGTATTTCAACATCTTAATATGAGTATTATAACCTAGGTGAGTAATAGATTTGAGGTGAAGAACCATATTTTCAAAAGTATGGCTTTTGGGTCTAAAACCAGTAAAAAGTGGCGAAAACCGTCGTTAAGTGTTTTTAAAGATTATTGAGAAAACCATGATGTAAAATTTGAAATCAGTATTCTAATACTTTAACATAAGTATGGTAACTTAGTAAAGCGAAGGATTTGAGAAAAATGATTATATTTGGGAAAATATGGAATTTAAGTTGAAATACAGTAAAAAGCGGTAAAACGGTATTTTAAGAGTTTCGATGTTTTTTAAGAAACTGTTTTGAGGAATTTTGTACTTATATACTTTGATGGAATCTGATTTCAAAATGGTTTGGTTTTAACCAAAGGTTTTAGTTTCAAGACAAAAGAGAATTTTAGTCTTCAAAGATTAGTATTTACATTAAAGAGCAAAACCTAAGTCATAAATGACTTAGTGAAAATATGAACTTAACGATTTATGACTTATGGTGAAGCAAGACCATTTGTCGTAAAGTGTGGATAATTCATTATCCATACCACCATAAGATTTAATGGACTAAGAGTTATTTGATTTCTTGGAAGCCAAGAGAAAGGCTCCAATAGAAAAGTGTAAAGCAATAAATGATTGGACTGTCAATCCAATTTCATAATGTGTTAGGACTTGTAAGCAAGTACCTTATAACATCTTTACACAAACATGACAAGTCTGTTTGATAACTGTGGATTAGTGAAGAGCCGATGATTTGTACCCGAGAATATCGTTCGTCAAAAGATTGACATCAAATAGATTCTGGTGGAATCACGAGGTTATCCGATGGATAGACCAATTGGACGTATTCCAACAATTTTTCCCAACTACATAGTTGATACTATGTTCAGAAAGGTCATTGTGCCTGCCAAGCTTTCCAGTAGTAGAGGTTTCATAAAGATCTCGTTGTTCCATAGAAAGTTTGAGATCATATGTGATGATGATAATACGTACATTATGATTATGATTTGAGCCTTGTGTGCCATGATAGCCACACACATGGTGCCTGAAGGTGGGCGTAGATGAAACCTGTACTAATCATTCCTTTCCAAAAGATAAAATTACCTTCGATGTTAGAATCGGATATTTCTTGAGGCTGTGTAGGAATGAGACTATACGGTTTCAATCAGTTTCTCTCTATTTCTATCCTTCAATGGACAAACCGTGTCCGGTATACTTGCTAAGCTTACCGTCGAGTTTGGTATATTATATTCTTGGAGTTTTGGGTTGCAGAATTAAAAAAAGGAGATAAAAAGAATATATGACTGTTGTATTATATACCTGAGAGTCGTACCACTGCATATCTGCCTTATGTGTAAGATAAATGAAAATCTCACCTCCTTATTTTTATATATCCTATGTCGGCTGGTTATGTGCCTTCTGTATTCTTTTGAGAAGATTGAGATGTCAAGATGTCGCTTGGCTGATGCATCGTAGAGGTTGAGGTTCGAGCATGTGGACAATATGTTGAAGTTTCTAGTGGACGTCTTCTAGACTTCAGAGGATTCAAGGCGATGGTGTTAGGGTTTTCAGTTATGTCTAAATTTTCTTTTCTTGAGATAAGTATGATAATCAATAGTTCGTAAGTTATGGTTTTTCCCTTGAAAGGGAAATGGCTTAAGCTGAGAGTTATTTTTGTAGTGACTCTAGTAATGTCTTTTGTGATGACGTCGGTAGTGGACTCAAATAGAGTTTCCACTAGATCTCGTCAGTTGGGCTTATCTTTCTCATGATGTACGAGAAAGGATTGTCTTTTCTTCTTTAGTTTGGCCAGCTGGGTATGTTTGGGAGTTAATGTTAACGTTTATGGAGCTGCGACTCCAAGTATCTTATATTTTAGGAGCTGCGTCTCCATTTCTTTATGTTGAGTCTGTACATTTCTATGATTTTTGTTTATGAGTCGGGTTGGGTATTATTCCTGCCGAGATCCGAGTTACCGGAATCTCGCCGTAAACGTCAGACCAAGGTTGAACGTTGGGGTTGTTTTAGACCGTGGCTTGACAGAATGGTTATATTCCGGTCCTACGTATCCCAATGGGAATCAAAGCCAAACGTAGTTCTGTGTTCAACCCTTGATCACGTGGTGCATCAATCTCTTAATCTTGTATCTGATGTACTCCGGTGGGCAAGGACTTATTGGTAGTCTCTTGATCACAACCGGGACCTCTAATACGCTTAAGAGAGAACACCAAACTCAAGTAAAAGTTAAAGTGTCTTTCCTCTTAGACTCTTCCTCTTTTTATAGAGGAATAGAGGGATAAGCTGATCCTATTTTCTAGGATCTAGTTCATCTCTTATCACTTATCACTTATCTATTTTAGCTCAACTCCCATCTCTTTTTATTGATAAGAGTTATCTCTTATCTAAAGTAAGGTTGTTAACCGAGTACTAGATAAGTGTATAGTTTGAAGCAGTTAAGCTTCCGAGCTCGGCGGCCGAGCTTACCACCTCGGCCAGTACACAAGCCCCCCAAGCTTCGAGCTCAAAAGAGCGAAGAAGTTTTCATGACAAGTGCCGAGCTTGCCTTCTGGAGATTTTCTGAACTCATGGCTTAGGTTTTCATTTTCCTTTTTGCCATGCTCTCCATGACCGATATTGTACCTCGGCCCATTTATGAGCTCGGTGGGATTAGTTGGCCGAGCTTGACATATTGCTACCAGCTCGGAACTATCTCGGTTTGACGAGTTTCTGGCCGAGTTTTACTCCTCGGCCCATGCACCACCTCGGCTATAATATAAGCCCCCCAAGCTTTAAGCTTCATAAAGCGTGAAAGTTTTTATTAAAGAAGCCGAGCTGAACCGGGATAGGAACGGTTATGTCAATCTTTTCTTGTGACGTCAGTTTCTCACCAACCGAGATGAAAAGAGACGTTATGCTACTTTTAAGACCAGCTTTGCTTGTGACACGTGGCTTTTGGTCCAACTTCCGAGATTCATTCTGCCATTGCGCATTTAAAACCTTCTTCAGTGGGATCGTGCATTCCGATGTTCTTGCCACGAGTTACTCCAGGATAGGTGTGCCGAACTTACGCCGGTTTGAAGAGACGTTTCCCTTCTCCCATACGGTGTCATTATTAGTCCCAACAGTAACGTTTTAAATTTTAAAACGTTGTCTATAAAATGTGGAGTTTTTTCGGAGGCAAATGTTTGTTTGTCCTCATACTCTCACATTTTACCTCTGAAGTTTCTAGTCACTCTGAATCTTTCTGCAATTCTCTTCTTCAGGTACGCCCCTGCTTCCAACACTGCCCCTTTCTTTCAATTTATACATTCTGTGCACCATGGAGCCTTCGTTTGAGGTTTCTCAGAGTGTTTCATCTGATGTTCAAATCGTGGGATCTGGGATTAACCCTATTGGGGGTTCTCCTTCTATTTCTCCCCCTCCTTCGCACGGTGATGAGGGTAACCCAGATGAAGCATCATCTTCCTCATCTGGGGAGAGTAGCTCTACTGCCCCTCAGGCCACCGTGGTGCCACCGCGCCGCCGGCGTGCTTCAAGGGTTCCGAAGGAACCCATCCCTGACATCACCATTCCTGGGTATTCTTGGGTTAGGCCTGAGGTTGGAGCCTTCTTTTCTAACTTCAGGAGTTACGGTTCTCTGCGCTCTGTGAAGAGCAAAGTGTCCCCTAATCCCCACTTAGTTCGTTGTCTCCCATGCTCAGATAATGAACATGTTTTTTTGAAACCTTTTCCTATTGAAACGCACTTCACCTATGTGTACAAAACTCTCTTCGAACAAATTGGTGTCTCTTTTCCCTTCACCCAATTTGAATGTGATGTGCTACGGGTCATGAACGTTGCCCCTACTCAACTTCATCCCAACAGTTGGGCCTTCATGAGCGCTTTCCAGATTTTATGTAGGCAAGTCGGAATGGAAGCCACCGCACCGAAGTTCTTATACTTTTATAAGGTTCGGTTTGGGGATCGAATCGGATGGATCTCCCTCAGCGGGCTTGAGAGAAAAGGCATTATTGGCCTTTACAAAAGTTCTTACAAGTTTTTCAAGTCGGATTTCTCCAAAATCCGACCTACTGAAGGGAACGAATCCGCCTTTTTTGACACTGATGGGAAACCCAGATTTCCCTTTTATTGGCAACCACATCCCTCAAAATTTCGTGGATTTGATATCAGTTGTATGACTGATCAAGAACTAGCCGACGTTGAAGCCCTTAAGCTTTATCCTCGGCCACTGCCTTGTGGGAAACTTTTAAAACTGCCGACGTCTTCCACTCGGCGGGCCGATTTTGATTGTAAGTAGTCTTTCTGTATTTGCCAAGCTTTTATCACATACTTTTTACAATCTGACTGATTTCTTTCGTGCAGTGATCATGGGAAAGTTTAACTACAAGGCACTGATGAAGAAGTCTGCTCACCCAGCTGGTGGATCGGCCTCTACTGCCGACGTGAAGGGGAGGGAAGAAGAAAGCTGCCGAGGCTTCAGATCCCAGCCCACGCCTTCTAAAACGGGGTCGGCCAGATGCCCCGACCGAGGTTCAAAGAAGTACTTCTCCCTTCCCGGTTGCCGAAGAGGAACCTGTTGTGGAGAGGAGAATCGGCAAAGGTCCAATGGTAGCCGATTCTACCTTGACCACCAAGTGGTTCAATGGCAACTGTAACCCGGGTTACGGCTCTCTATGGAGTGATGATTGTAACTTCGGTCCTCTTATTGATGGCCAAGTACTGAAACCTGCCGATGCTCGGCTTCTGCTGGAGCAAGGGCCTGATGAGAGTATGGAGGCCGCTGCTCCTTACGCATTGCGTATTGCCTCCATTACCCGCTTCTGGAGTCGGCAACTCTCCGAAAATACCAAGAAAATGGAAGCTATGAGGGCCGATGCTGCCCGTGCTCTGCGAGTTCGTGACGAACTATCTCAGGCTATTTCCAAGTGTGAAGAACAAGGCCGAGTTATCGGGCAGCTGAAGGCCCGACAAGCCGAGCTTGAAAGAGTTCAAGGTGTTCTTCAGACCGAGTTGGACAAGGAGAAGTCTGAAAGAGCCAACCTTCAAAAAACCGCGGAAGACTCCCGGGTTGCCTTGACGCAGGCTCAAGAGTCTTTGGAGGCTGAAAAGGAGGCTAACTGCAAGCTCCAAGCCGACCTAGACGAGGCTCTAGACAGCATTATGCGGGAGCATGTGAAGGGGTTTTCTCGTGCTGTGGAGCAGCTTGAGCGCTTCAACCCCGATGCTGACTTCTCTCAAGCTGATGTGGACAAAGACTTTAACAAAGACGGAGTCTTAGTTCCCTTGTCCGAGCTTGAGGATGAAGAAGAAGAAGAGCAAGAAGGAGCCGAGGAGCCAGTTGCCGAGGAGGGAGGCTTAAACGGAGGTGGTAGCAGGGTTACACCTGATCCCACCTTGGGTGCTGCTTCACCTAATGACAACGCCTCCACATCGGCTGCTACTGAAATAGTTGCTCCTGGGGATGCCCACAAGTAACTTAGAACAAATTTGATGTATTTTGCTTTTTTGGGCCGTCCCCCCCTTTTTGTACTGGGCTTCTGTCCTCTGATTATTAATGAAATATTGCCTTTATGTCTTAGGGTCCGGCATTTCGACCTAACTCGGCCGATTTTAGCTCGGTCAACCCGTTTAGGTTTTTACCTTTGGGTCCGGCATTTCGACCTCAACTCGGTCGATTTCAGCTCGGTCAACCCTTTTAGGTTCTTGATTTTACCTTTGGGTCCGGCATTTCGACCTCAACTCGGTCGATTTTAGCTCAGTCAACCCTTTTAGGTTCTTGATTTTACCTTTGGGTCCGGCATTTCGACCTCAACTCGGTCGATTTTAGCTTGGTCAACCCTTTTAGGTTCTTGATTTTACCTTTGGGTCCGTCATTTCGACCTCAACTCGGTCAATTTTAGCTCGGTCAACCCTTTTAGGTTTTTTGATTTTAAAATGTAAAACAAGTGAATTTTTAGCCCTGTAATTGAAACGGACTTGATTCATTTATTTTCTCAGGCATGCCTCATTAAAACCTTCCTGGCCAAAACCACATGGGAAAAAGACCAAGATAGGAAAAAGAGTGCCTTACCTAACTTTACATTAACTAAAATAAAACTTGAGATGAGAAGTGTTCCAAGTTCTTGGAACAGTCTTCCCTGATAACTCTTCTAGCCTATAAGCACCATTCCCAAGATTTTCAACGATTCTGAATGGGCCAGACCAGTTTGCTGCGAGCTTGCCCTCTCGGGAGTCCTTCCTTGCATCATTCTGCAATCTTAGTACTAGTTCTCCGTGAACAAACTCTCTCGGTCGCAATTTTGAGTTGTACTTCCGAGTTGCTCTCTGCTTGCATAGTTCTTCCCTGATCTTTGCTTCATCTCGGACTTCTTCAACCATATCAAGCTCAACTCGGATTTCTTCTGCATTCTTGCTTTGGTCGTGATGCTGCCTTCTGAAAGAAAGTTCGCCGAGCTCAACTGGAATCATTGCATCAGTTCCATAAGTTAGTTTGAACGGCGTTTCTCCTGTTGATGACTGTGGTGAGCAATGATAAGACCAGAGGATGCTTGGTAATTCTTCAGCCCATGCTCCTTTTGATTGGCCCAACCTTTTCTTGAGCTCGTTCAGAATGACTTTGTTAGCTGCCTCTGCCTGACCATTTGTTTGTGGGTGCTCAACCGAGGTCACCTTATGTTTGATTCCGAGATTGGAGTAGAATTCTTTAAGGTTTTTGTCCGTGAATTGCTTTCCATTATCAGTGACAATCGCATAAGGTAGACCATGTCAGCATATAATGTTTCTCCATACAAAACTCTGGACCTTTTTAGCTGTTATAATAGCTAATGGCTCGGCTTCAATCCATTTAGTGAAATAATCCACTCCTACCAGCAAGAATTTTACTTGGCCTTTGGCAACAGGGAAAGGGCCCACAATGTCCATCCCCCACATAGTGAAGGGCCAGGGTGACATCATTGAATGGAGTTCTTCTCCTGGAACTCGTGCCACAGTAGCAAACTTCTGACAAGAATCACATTTGTTAGTCCAGGAAGCACAATCTGATCTCATAGTCGGCCAATAGAAGCCTGCTCGCAGAACCCGAGCTGCTAGGGATCGGCCACCAGAATGCATTCCACAGATTCCTCTATGCATCTCGTCCATTACATACTCGGATTGTTCCTTGTTTATGCATTTCAATAAAGGCATTGAAAATCCTCTTCTGTACAGTTCTCCATCTCGGATAGTGTAATGACAAGACTTCAGACGAATTTTCTTTGCTTCTTTGGGATCAGCAGGTAACTTGTCTGAGGTCAGGAATTCCCAGAATGGCATCATCCATCCTCGATCATAGTGCTCGGTTATCATTACCTCGGCACTTTTTATACTCGGTTCAGGGAGATTTTCCTGAATGAAAGTTTTTAACTGGCCAGTTTTTTTGGTGCTAGCCAACTTAGACAACAGGTCGGCTCTAGTATTTTCCTCTCGAGGTATATGCTCAATAGTGAAATTGTCAAACTCTGAAATTAAACTATTGACCTTGCACAAATACCTGGTTAATTGAGGATCTTTTGTTTGATAATCCCCTGAGACTTGCCCTGTTACCAGCTGTGAGTCACTTCGGCACTTCAATCCTTTGACTCCAACCTCTTTAGCTAATACCAGCCCGGCAATAAGAGCTTCATACTCTGCCTGGTTGTTTGACGCATTGAACCCAAACTTCAAGGACTGCTCTAGGATAAGGTTGTCTGGGCCCTCGAGAATTTTCCCAGCCCCGCTTCCTTTTAAATTTGATGAGCCATCCACATACAGAAGCCAGTTAATGGGTTCGGGGCTCGGTTTTGAAGAGAGTTCGGCAATGAAGTCGGAGAGGCATTGGGCTTTCATTGGCCCCCTTGGTTCGTACTGTAAACCGAATTCTGATAGTTCAACTGACCAAGCTATCATTCGTCCTGCCAGATCGGGCTTTCGAAGCACTTGCTTAATCGGATGATCTGTTTTGACTATCACTTGGTGCGACTAGAAATAAGGTCTTAGCCTCCGAGCTGCCATTACCAAAGCGAGGGCAAGCTTTTCAATGACTTGGTACCGTGTCTCTACATCTTTCAAGATTCTACTGATGTAATACACTGGCATCTGTTGCTTCTCTTCCTCTTGGATGATTACTGCACTGATTGCGTAATCATTAACAGATAAGTATAAATATAGCTCCTTACCGAGCTCTGGCCGAGTTAGAATCGGAGGCGAGGTTAGAAACAATTTCAATTCTTCAAAAGCCTTTTTGCACTCCTCGGTCCAAACAAACTCCTTGGGTTTCTTCAAGAGTTGAAAAAAGGGCCTAGCTTTCTCGGCCGATTTGGGGAGGAACCGAGATAGGGAAGCTAAACGGCCTGACAGCCTTTGTATTTCTTTCACTGTTTGCGGACTCCGCATGTCAATGACAGCCTTGCATTTATCTGGATTGGCCTCAATCCCTCTGTGTGTTAGCATGTACCCCAAGAACTTTCCTCCTTGTACACCGAAAGAACATTTTTCAGGGTTCAACCTCATGTTGTACTTTCGGAGTTGGGCAAAGATTTCCTCCAAGTCGGCAGGGTGTCGTTCTGGGTCATCAGACTTTACCACCATATCATCAACATAAACCTCGAGATTTTTTCCGATCTGATTGAGAAACACTTTGTCCATGAGCCTCTGATATGTTGCACCAGCATTTTTTAAACCGAAGGGCATTACCCGGTAGCAGTAGTTTGCCCCCTCGGTCATAAACGCCGTTTTCTCCTCATCTGGTGGATGCATTCTTATCTGGTTGTACCCCTAGTATGCATCCAAGAAAGTTAAGACTCTATAACCCGAAGCTCCATCTACCAATCTGTCAATGTTTGGAAGAGGATAAGAATCCTTTGGGCACGCCTTGTTGAGATCGGTGTAATCAGTACACATTCTCCACTTGCCATTGGCTTTTTTAACCAACACGACATTGGCTAGCCAGGTAGTATATTTTACTTCTCTGATAAAGTTGGCCTTTTTCAGTTTTGCAGTCTCTTCGGCTACAGCTTTCCTTCTCTCTTCACCGAGTTTCCTTTTCCTCTGAGCTATGGGCTTGGCCTCCGGACATATAGATAGCCTGTGGCACAGGAAATTGGGATCTATGCCAGGCATGTCGGATGTCTTCCAAGCAAACAGGTCGGCATTCTTTCTCAAGACTGCTTGTATCTGTTGTTTCAGCGAGGGATCGAGCTGGCTGCCGATGCTTGTGCACTGACCGACCTGGGCTCCCAATTGAAATTTTTCCAATGACTCCGTAGGTTCTGCTCTGGATTCATACATTTCTATTCTTGGATCCAATTCAAACATGTCATCTGACCTAGCCGAGCTTACTGAACTGACCGAGCTCACCACTTCTGCCTGATGATCTTCAGAATTTTCGGTGATATCTGGCTCCCGAGTTACCTTCAAACTATCTGCGTAACATTGTCTGGCCATTCTCTGATCAGCTCGGACTGAAACTATCTCACCTGAATCAACTGGAAATTTCATGGTGAGGTGAGGTGTGGAGACAATTGCTCCGAGCTCATTCAAAGTCGGTCTTCCGATGAGGATGTTGTATGAAGTGTTAGCATCCACAATGACATATCTGACTGATATGGCTCGAGCAAGCTTGCCTTCACCAAATGTTGTCAAGAGGTCTATATATCCTCGAGTTTTAACCTGCTCTCCGGCGAACCCCACTAGCTTGTCTTCCTGTTCTTTTATCAACTTTTCTGGAATTCCAAGCTTTTTAAAGGTTGCCAAGTACATAATGTCGGCCGAGCTACCCTGATCAACTAGTGTACGCTTGACCGAGTAATTGGCCACTTCTACTGTTATTACCATTGGGTCATCTTGATTGGGATCTATTCCTTGGAAGTCATTTTCTGAGAAAGTAATTGGTGGTCTCGTCTTTGCGGCTTTTCTGGAAACCGAGTTGACAGCTCGGATAGCCTTTATGTGGCGTCGCCGAGCTGAACTCGTTGTGCCTCCTCCTGCGAAACCTCCCGAGATGGTATTAATGACTCCTCTCACACCAACCTCTGCCTCAACATTTGGGGGTCGCTGACTGCTATCTCGATCCCTGTTCTGATTATTACCTCGATGATCTTCATCTCGGTTACGATTGTCATAACTCCGTCTTCTACGCCTTCTGCCAGCTCGGCCACCGCCATCACCATCTCGGCGGACAAACCGATCAAGTCGGCCTGCCTGTACCAATTCTTCAATTTTATCCTGGACTGTTTTGCAGTCTTCAGTAGAGTGGCCATAGTTTCTGATGCCACTTGCACTCTTTACTTTTATCGGCCTGAGCTGGGGTTTTGGATGGCCTTGGCAAAGTGATCAACTCGGTATTGCACACCTCCTGAAGAATAGCGGCTCGGGATCGGTTCAGTGGAGTGTAAGACTGGTGTTGGGGTTGGGACTGCCTTTCTGAAAACCCTCTGTCACTACTCCTGAAAGCCTTCTGTGAATTGGCCCCTTTATCTCTTTCTTTGTTTGAGATTATGCTTTTTTCCTCAAAACTTATTTTCTTTGATTCCACCATCTCTTCCGAGTTCATGAACCCTGTGGCTTTTTCTTGGAGTTCTTCAAAATCCCTCGGTGGCTTCCGAGATAGATATTCAAAGAACAGTCCTGGCCTCAAACCATTCATAACGGTATGGAGACAAAGTTCTGAGCTCATATTGGGGATTAAAACCTGTTGAGCACTGAAGCGAGCCATGTAATCCCTGAGTGATTCATTCTTCTCCTGCCTGAAATTCACAAGCGAGACCGAGTGCTTTCTATGCCTTCGGCTTGCTGCGAATTGTGCAGTGAACTTTGTAACCAACATGTCAAAAGAATCCACTGACCGAGGTGGAAGATTCGTAAGCCAAGTCAAGGCAGGTCCCTGCAAAGTGGTTGGAAAGATCTTGCACATGATGGCTTCCGAATCGGTCACCAGGTAAACGGATGAAATGAAAGATTCCACATGTTCGGTTGGATCAGTAGTGCCATTGTACTTATCCATATTAAGAGACTTGAAATGCCGAGGTATGATTACCTCGTCAATGGCATCAGTGAAAGGTAATCTCGGTCGTCTGTCCCGTGCTTTCTCTCTCTGAGCGGTCTCCTCAGTACGAGATCGGACCCTTGAGACTTCGGGCCCAGTTCTGGAAGGTCGGCTTCTGTCATCACGAGAAGGTACATAAGTTGGGTCTCTCTGGCTGTCCTCGGGTGAGGAATGCTCTTCCTCGGCACGAGTTGCCGATCTTCCCCTTTTCCGAGTTCCCAACAGCCTTTGGTACTCCGTACGAATTTCCTCGTTCTCCTGACGCAACTGTCTCAATTGTGCCATGATCTCTCCCAGTTGTGGATTACCTTCATCGAAGGGAGGGGGGTTGTTATGATTGGAGTTTGATTCTTCGACATGATTTGCACTGTGGGCCCCTCCCTTCGGTCCGTTCCGTGTAGTCACCATTAGATCTTATGGAACCGGGGAAAGTTTTTCCTCGGCCCCACGATGGGCGCCAAATGTTCCTGCCGAGATCCGAGTTACCGGAATCTCGCCGTAAACGTCAGACCAAGGTTGAACGTTGGGGTTGTTTTAGACCGTGGCTTGACAGAATGGTTATATTCCGGTCCTACGTATCCCAATGGGAATCAAAGCCAAACGTAGTTCTGTGTTCAACCCTTGATCACGTGGTGCATCAATCTCTTAATCTTGTATCTGATGTACTCCGGTGGGCAAGGACTTATTGATAGTCTCTTGATCACAACCGGGACCTCTAATACGCTTAAGAGAGAACACCAAACTCAAGTAAAAGTTAAAGTGTCTTTCCTCTTAGACTCTTCCTCTTTTTATAGAGGAATAGAGGGATAAGCTGATCCTATTTTCTAGGATCTAGTTCATCTCTTATCACTTATCACTTATCTATTTTAGCTCAACTCCCATCTCTTTTTATTGATAAGAGTTATCTCTTATCTAAAGTAAGGTTGTTAACCGAGTACTAGATAAGTGTATAGTTTGAAGCAGTTAAGCTTCCGAGCTCGGCGGCCGAGCTTACCACCTCGGCCAGTACAGGTATTATGTAAATGATTTCCGAACTCATGATCCCAATGATGATAATGGAATATTTTATTGTCCATTTCTTTAAATCGAACTAATTATATTTATGATTTATGAAAAAGAAAAAAAATACCCCATTTGAATATAGCCAAATTTAATTAAACTGCTTTTTCGGCCTTAAAGTGTCATGCATGATGTAGCATTCGAGAAGGGTGTTACACTGATCATATATAAACCCAATGGCACAACACAAAACTGGCATCTAAAGGCTGAAAAATCATAGTGAGTAATGAAACTACCTTCATATGATATGACACTTAGACAGCTTGATGAAGACTGACCCTGCTTTGTCCCGTGAACAAAAGTTGAGTGAGCACACAAAACTCAAACCAAAGTATGCCTCATTTCAGAGAAACCGATATCAAATAGGAATCAAAGGAAACAACCCAATATACAAAATCAAAGAAAGTTTCAAGCTTATCACTACTCTTTTATGAAGAAAAAACGAAAAAAGAAAAAGAAAGTGCCCAAAATTTCATATAGTGAATTTAGAATAACTAAACAACCCAACATAATAAAACAGAAAAAGTTTCAGCCATTTCATTATTTTTTGTATATTTCTTTTCTTTTCTTTTCTTTAAAAAAAACTTCAAATATTGAAATTAGTCATTCGGAATCACAAAAAACACAAAATTTCAGGAAACCAAGAAAGACAAAGATCATGATGATGATGATGATGATGCATTAAGGAAAAACAAATAAAAGAGAAAAGTGAAGAGACATACATGATTTGGCAAGTTTGAAGGAATTAGTGTATTGATGGAAGAATTGAGCAGCGTCTTCATAGTTGGACTCGAAAGCGAACAAGGGAAAATAACGACAGTTGAGTTTTCGGAAAGTATTTTCCGGAAGTCATAATTTTTATGCTTCCGGAAAATATAATCCGGTAGATCATAAAGGACTCACAAATACGCATCCAGATTTTGAATTCCGGAGATGTAACGAGTGCCCGGATTTCATTGTCTGAAAGCTTCCGGAAAGTAAATTTCGGAGGTGTTATAGTGAGGTGAGTGAAAAGGGTATTTTTAGAAAAGAAAAAAAAATCAAATTGAAGCTACAAGATACAAATTACAATTTGCAAGATGTAAATAATGATACTTTCAAACCATCCGGCAAAAAAACAGTGATACACTGCTGATGATATCTACTCACCCTTCTATCCTCTGCAAATGATACCAAATGATATATTTTTCAATCAAATCACTTCTGATTTTTCATTTACCCGTTTAAGAGTATGTTTGAGAAAGCTGGAAAAAAAATTATGCTGATAATCTGTTTTGAAATAATCGATTATTGTGATAATCGATTATAATCAGAATCTGTATTTGTTTGGGTATGTTTGTTAAAAATCGATTTTAAGATAATCTATTTCTTTTGGGTGATAAAAAAATAATCACTTTTATATAGTAAAATTATAAAAAAGGGTATGAAAATATTTGTTTATAGTTTTTTAATTTAATATCACTTTTACATGGTTGTGCGACGCGGTGAAGAATTGTGTTGTGGTAAAATGGAATAATTGTGTTGGTCAACTATAGGGACACAACAGGAATAGTGCTCATCAACTTGTGCGATGCAGGGAAGGAAAAAAGCTTTTCCAGTAGACAGTCCTCTCTACCAGCTTGTATCAAAACAACATTTTTTAACAAAGAAAAGCTTTTTTGAAGATTAAGCTATTGACCCAAACAAAACAGCTTTTTATCAAAACAACTTTTTATAAATAAATAAAAAAGCTGAAACTCCTAAAAAGAATCTTTCCCAAACACTCTCTAAATTGTAATTTCATTTTCTAATATCTATTTCAAATCAAAGATCGATTGGAGGAATTAATTATCATATTTTATTCCACAATCTCTCTTTATTATTTGATTTGTTTCCCATTTATAATAGAAAAATAAGTTAAGCTCGATTTTACAAGTTTAATAAGTCAGCTTATAACTTATTCAACTAACTAATAAGCTTGTTTGACCAAAGCAATGTTGAGTAAACAAGTTTATCTCATTAACTTATAGTTTTTTCACAAACTATTTTATTTAACTTGTAACTTATAGCTTATTGACTTTTCCCTCATTTCTATCTTGTTATTTTAATGAAATTCCTAATTTACCCACCTTTACCTCTTAAAATAAAATTATATAAATATTTCATTTCATTTATATTGTTTAATAAAAATATTTTTTAAAAAAGTAATATTATAATTATAAAGCTTTAATTAGAATTTAAAAAAGAATTTATATCAAAATCGTATAAATATGTCATTTTATATTTATAAGTTAGTTCAACGTCTAGTTTAATTAAACACTTCAAATTCATTCACCTAGTTTTTCAGCTCTCAACTATTAGTTATAAGTTTTTAACTAAAAATTAGCTTATCAACTATAAACTAACTTATCATCTAATTTTGCTTGGAGGTAGGCTCAATTTAACAAGTCCAATAAGCTAGCTTATACCTTATAGCTTATTTGACTAGCTTATAAACTTATTTGACCAAAGTAGAGGTGTTTGGTAAACATGTTTATCTCATTAGCTTATAACATTTCACCATAAGTTGTTTTTACCTGGTAGCTTATAACTTACAACTTATTAATTTTGTGTGTGTGTGTATGGGTGTGGGTGCGCATGCATGTGTGTGAGGGGATTTATTTACTCCAGGTGTAAATTTACAATGTTACTCCCCATCTTAACCCTCCAATTTTTTTTTACTTACTCCAGGACCGACCCAATATCTACTGAGTCCTTAAGCGAAATCTGAAAGGAGGCATTTTCAAATTAACTTATGATTCAAACATAAAAATAACAATTTTTACACCTCTTGGCCTGACCTAACATCCCTCCGAGCTTCTTTGATTCGATGGAACATCTTCCCATCCACTTACCATACGAAGCACGAGTGGGTGGTCCTGTTCAATATCATTGGATGTACCCCTTTGAGAGGTATTAAACTTATTTTGTACCTGCAATCAATTATGATATTAAAATTGGTATGTACGTGTTAATTATCATTAACTTAGGGTTATAATATATTAAGGTTCTTGCATTCGTTGAAATTGAAAGTAAAGAATAAGGCTAGGATTGAATGTTCTATTTCTGAAGCATATCTAGTGGAGGAGGCTTCTACTTTTGCCTCGTTTTACTATCCAGACAAAATAGAGACAATGAGATCAAGACTCGTTTATATTTGCACAACAAGCAGAGCAAGTATATTATACCCCGTTTCCGGAGGGACATCAGGACTGGTTGGGTGTTATTCGGGTAAAGGCACATAATGCGATCATTGATAATGTGAAGTCAACCTGAAGCAGAAGCTCCATACCAAGATGTTCATGGCATTGACGAGATCCAAATAATGTTGCAAATTGACTCGGACGAGTACCAAGGCATTCTTGCTGATGCCGGGTCTGGCGACGAGGTAATTGGCACAGAGTTGGAGACTCAGTATGACTTGGTCGCAGAAAGCGAGGAAACATATGTCTCAACCAATGACGAGGAGAGTGAGGGAGAATTCAGTGATAGAGATTCCAGCTAGGTAATCTGAAATTTTTGTTTGCATCCATATTTCTCATATTTGTTATGATATATATTGTTATGTTACTTAGTCTACTTTGGTTATGATGCATATTTGTTATTTTTATATTGTTATCTTATGTAAACAGATGGCTGTCTATGCTGGACGTGGGGGTCGTGTTCCCCATGGGCATGGCTCCCCTGGCCTTGGACATGGACATGCGAGATCAGCACCCGCCCCCACCCCACCCCACCCCACCCATTCTCATCACCCCGCTGGCACCTCTGGCTGTTCAGGAGCCACACCGTCCAGACATGCTGTTGGCTCATCCTCCGCAGCTCCATCACCCACTATTGTGCCTCCCACCCCGCCCCCAATAGCATCCTCGTTACAGCAGCCTGCCGGGGGGGGGCCGGCCTTGGGTACGGGGATGACTACACCCACGGACACGCGTATATGGATTCGCCTATATGCAAGACTGGAGTGAGTTAAATATTTATTTTTATTTGTTGCTTTTTATTAATTGCTATTTGAATATTTATATTGTAATTAATATATATATTGTTTGGAAACAGTTTCTATCCGGTAGATGGGCCCCATAAGAGGATAGCGGAGGTTGTTAAGGGGAATTACATCGGGTCTTGGCCAACATGGACGAAGATCCCCATGACGGTCCAGGATCACTGGTTCGAGCACCTCTTTGGTGTAAGTATTACTTTTTAAATGGTTCATTAGTTGGTGCTTAATTTAATTTTTATCGTTTTTACCATTACATTGTGGTCTGATGTCTTGTATGTCACGCAGTCCCCTTACAGGTGCGACCAGAGGATGCAGCTGCTATTCGGGCCGCATTTGAGCATTGCGGATCCATGGTTCTGAAGAATTTCACGAGAAAGATCCACGATGGTTCATCTCTGGGGGACTTTTTGACTCCCGAGGTTCTGGACGACCTGCGTCGGTATTGAGCCACTGATAAGGAGTTCTTGAGGAGGAGTGCGATCGGGAAGCAGAATGGATCCGCAGATACCGGTGCTCCTCTATACACGGGTGGGTCCGTGCCCATCACGAAGCATCATGAAAACCTGGTAATTAAGTAAACTATATATTTCATTTTCAATTAAGTAAACTTAATTATTAAATATCTTAACTGTTATTATTGAATATATATGCAGACGAACGAGATGCAGAGGTCCCCCCCCCCCCCCCCCCCACTGCATTTGAGGTACTGAAGGTTACCAAGAAGAGCAAGACTGGGGAATGGATCGGGAACACATGCGAGATTGTTGTAAGTTAAATTCTACCATTGCATTATTTAATTAGTTCTATATTCCCCCAGATGCTTACTTATTTTGCCTTATAATGTAGGACGAGTTCAACCACCGCCGAGATGAGGCCATTAGTCGGGGGCAGTTGCCTCTGACAATGCCCTTTTCCTGGAGGTGGTTGGTGGCAGGAACAATACATGTATATGGTTTAGGATCCCTGGAAGATGAGCATGTGGCCTCTGCCATACCATCTTATCAGTCATGTCATGGCCCTACACCAGACGTCAGAGGGCTTGTCTCCGACCTCAATGTCGGGCTCGTTATTCAGCTTGAGGACATGGTGGCTGCTCTGGAGAGGGAGAGGGAGCTCTTGTACCAGCACTTGGGATTCAGACCCGGCGGATCTGGTTCCGTCTCTGAAGACATTGTTGCTTCGGGTACTCGTACTGATGGACCTACTGTTCCCGATGACCCATCCGTTCCCCCGACGTCTGGCCAGTAGCATGATGCAGATGATCATGAGGCCGATGACCATTGGTCCACCCACACCCACTCGGTTGACTTGTACTTTTAATTTTTATTTGTAATTATTTAAATTTTGACATACTTTGTTTTATATATATTATTAGAGTTTTCAGTTTTTAATTTATTTTTAATTACAGGGTTTATTTTTTTTTAAAACAACAATTTTTAAAAAAATAAAAAATAAATATATTTAGTGACCGAATTAACTCGGTCGCTAAATTTTGGTACCAAATTAAAATGGTAATAAAAAAATAAAAAAATAATAATTAGCGACCGAATTAAAATGCAGTGGGGGGGGCCTCTGCATCTCATTGGCCTTGCTTTAGGCCAATATTATATAAGGTTTTGGGTGAGGCCTAAAGCAAGGGCTTTAGGAGCCTCACCCTTGGGTTGGCGCTGACTTAATCCAACGTCTAATATTATGTTATTAACACACTCACATGACACTTTCGTTCCAATCACTCACTTCTTCGTTGTATTTTTTTTTTCCATCTCGTCCAGTCTAAGTTTTCTTCTTCCATCAACCCTCACTGAAAACCAATCAGTCCATGCCATTCGTCCATGCCACGTCGTGCCGCCGTCACCCCCTTTGAGCCGCCGTACCCAATCCATGCCGTCGTACCCTCTCCACGCCTCTTGCCCAGTCCACGCCGCCATGTCGCTCCCCGTCACCGTATAAAGTATAAACATGTCATTTCATTTATATTATTTAATAATTTTTTTTTAAAATTGATATTCTAATTATAGTTTTGTCTAAGGTGTACCATCCACCAAATTGGTGCAGTGGTGCACCACCCAAGTGACACAATTCGGACCGTCCAGATTACCACTAATACATGACAATCTGGACAGTCCAGATTGTGCCACTTGGATGATGCGCCACTGCATCACTTTGGTCGATAGTGCACCATAGCCTTTACCTCCTTTTTTCTTGGTGAACCCGGGTATCCTCCGGTTGGAAACCAGAGACTAATCCCTCGAGGTACTGAGATCTATTTAAGGGGTTTATCTCTCCCGATAGATGCTCTTCCATACGCATAGCCTTCACCTCTAATTATAAACTTTAATAATAATTTAAATTTTTTTTTAAAATCATATAAATATATCTTTTTATGTTATTTTATATTTATTAACTAGTTTAATCACAAATTTTATTAAATGTTTAAAAAAAAATGAATAATTTTTTGGACCCGGATTTGGTGTAATTGACATTTTCTCGAAGTTGACGCAATTGTTGATTTTACGGTGCCAAAAATTAAGACAAGTTTTTTGTTTTAATATATTTATATGTATAAAAAAGATTCAAAGGTTAGGATTTCCTTGCAGTTGAAAAACTACCGCAGGGAATCAATTTTTCAGCTATCATCTATTTTTTTTTTCGATCTACTTCGAGGAGTATCTCACCGCCAACCTGAGACGGGGACTAATCTCTCGCGGGTTGTTCGGTACCTTGATGGGTGGCATCCCTCCCAGCTGAGATTTTTTCCATACCCAAGACTCGAACCTGAAACCTTGGTTAAGGAGCGAGAGTCCTTTAACCACTCACGCCAACCTCAGTTGGTTCAACTATCATCCATAACGTTGAGCTAAAAATTAACTAATTTATTTATCGATTATTTTCGTAATTAATGGTTTGTAAAAGTTGTCACAGTGGCATCAGTTTTCTCTCTCCAGCGACCTCTGCTTTTTTGGTTGACTGACGTTCCCTCTAGTCTTTCTCATCAGTCGTTTGCATTTCTTTCTCTTTCTTTGCACCAAGCACAAAAATAAAACACAAACAACCACTTGTTGAGAGAGAGACAATTGAGGCTTGCTCCAGTGTGGCCGATTCTGATTCTGATTCTGAGTCGAAGGACAAAGCAAGAACAAAAGCCTTTTCTTCTTCTTCTTTTACCATTCAAGGTAAGTATTGCTGGGTATGTTTGTTTGTTCCCGTAACATTATTTCTATTCTTTTAACCTGAGACTTGAACACAACAACAAGAAGAAGAAGGATACTCATTACTTTATCTATCACTTTAGCTATTAAGCTGGAACTTTATTCGTGCTGTCTATAGTGTATTTTTGGCTCTGATTTGGGGGGGATTGGCGGGAATCGTACACAACTGTTGCATTGTTTTGGTTTTTTTGCATTGGATCTTTCCCATGAATTTCATGGGGGAAGTGACTAGTTTTCTCTAACACAGTGTTTGGTTGGAGGGGTTTGGAGGGGAGGGGAGGGGACAGTTGTGGCTTTCAAAAGGAATTCTACACCATTATCAGTTCTAATGACTTTAATTTTCTTATTGAATTGAGTCAAAATTAGAGAAACAAAGTTTTGGACTAGTTGTCCTGTTTCAGATTTCAGCTTCATCAGAAAAATCCACGTGTGTTTAGTGAATTCATCAACTATTGTGAGAAAGTACTTATGACCATGGATAGATAGTATTCCAAGTGGTCCCCAAATATCCATGTGCACTAAATCAAATGCAGCAACAGTCTTAGTATAGCTAGATGAAAATGGTAATTTAGTTTGTTTTGCCAAATGACAGAGATCACACACTTTATTAGAGTCAAGTTTCACATATGGATAGTATTTGGATACAGTTTGTAATACAGAATGGGAGGGGTGCCCTAGTCTAAAATGCCAAAGATCAAAGAATGGTATAGAATCAATAGGTTGTTTACAAGTATATGAGTTTACAGATACAGATGCAGAGAATGTGAGAGGCTTGCTTGGGTGAGAGAGGATGTAAAGACTGTTCTGAGCTTCAGCATGCCCAATCATCTTCTAGGTACTCATATCCTGAATTTTACAAGAAGGGTTATCAAAAATTAGTTTGCAGTGCAAGGAAGATGTCAATTTGTGAATGGAAATCAAGTTGTGTTTAAAATGTAAACTGGTTAAAGAATTAAACACTGTTAATTTTTATGTTTACTTGTGCTATTTATCGTTAAGCACTCATCCTTTTGATAAATTTGAAGAGTGGATTAAATCAGTTACAGAGATGTGATCCACAATTTAACAGTTAATATATATATCATTACAAATGTCTTTGGTTGAAATCCAATTATTTAATATTAGCATTACTCATGAAAACCGACCTGAGTTCTTTCCCTGTGCTGTGCTGTGCTGTGCTATTAGCATTACCAAGTCTGTCTTCAACTTTTTTGACCTTATTTCATTTACTCAAAGAACATGGCCGAAAGATATAAAGGATGTGCAGTGGGAATCGACCTTGGCACAACGTACTCGTGTGTTGCAGTATGGCAGGAGCAGCACTATCGAGTGGAGATCATCCACAACGACCAAGGGAACAAAACTACACCTTCTTGTGTAGCTTTCACGGATAACCAAAGGTTGATTGGCGATGCTGCTAAGAACCAGGCTGCCACCAACCCAACCAACACTGTCTTTGGTAAATGGTCTTCTTTTGTTATTGGCTTCTTTCAAATGTCTATACTTTTATTATTTTTCTGTTTCCTTTTAGCAGGACAGATATGATAGCTAAAGGATCATTGTTATTTTTGCAGATGCTAAGAGGTTGATTGGCAGGAAATATAGTGACCCTAATATTCAGAATGATATTGTTCTCTGGCCATTCAAGGTCACTGCTGATATTCATGACAAACCCATGATAGTTGTGAAGTACAAGGGTGTGGAGAAGCAATTTGCTGCCGAAGAAATCTCATCTATGGTCCTCACAAAGATGCGTGAGATTGCAGAGTCATATTTAGGGTCACCTGTAAACAATGCAGTTGTCACTGTGCCTGCTTATTTTAATGACTCTCAACGTCGAGCTACAAAAGATGCTGGTGCCATTGCTGGCCTCAATATTATGAGGATAATCAATGAGCCCACTGCTGCAGCTCTTGCATATGGCCTTGACAATAGAGCTAATTTTGTTGGAGAGCGAAATATTTTCGTCTTTGATCTTGGTGGTGGTACTTTTGATGTGTCTCTCCTTACAATTAAGAATAATGTCTTCGAAGTTAAGGCCACAGCTGGAGACACTCACCTCGGAGGAGAGGACTTTGATAATAAAATGGTGAATCACTTTGTAGAGGAGCTCAAGAGGAAGAAAAAAGTGGACATTAGTGGGAATCCAAGAGCCTTGAGAAGGTTGAGAACTGCATGTGAGAAGGCAAAAAGGATACTCTCATATGCTGTTGATACCACCATTGAGATAGATGCTTTGTTTCAGGGAATTGATTTCTGTTCATCAATCACTCGTGCGAAGTTTGAGGAACTGAATATGAACTTCTTTACAAAGTGTATGGAGACCGTAGATAGGTGTCTTACTGATGCTAAAATGGACAGGAGTAGTGTGCATGAAGTTGTCCTTGTTGGTGGCTCTTCTAGGATTCCCAAAGTGCAACAGTTATTGCAGGACTTCTTCAAGGGGATGGATCTCTGCAAGAGCATCAACCCTGATGAGGCTGTTGCTTATGGTGCAGCTGTCCAGGCTGCTTTGTTGAGTGAAGGCAATAAGTTTCTTCAAAACTTGGTGCTATTGGATGTTACACCTCTGTCACTTGGTATATCTGAACTAGGAGATCTCATGAGTGTAGTGATTCCTAGGAATACTACCATTCCTGTAAAGAAGAAACAAGGATACGAGACAGTTCATGATTACCAAACCAGCTGGTTAGTTCAGGTGTATGAAGGTGAGAGGACAAGAGCCACTGATAACAACTTGTTGGGTTTCTTTACTCTTTCTGGCCTCCCTCCTGCTCTTCGAGGCCATCCTATGAATGTATACTTTGATATAGATGCTGATGGTATCCTAAACGTGTCTGCTGAGGATGAAACTAGTGGTAGTAAGAACCAAATTACCATAACCAATGACAAAGGGAGGCTGTCAACTGAAGAAATTAAGAGAATGATTCAAGAAGCTGAGGTATACAAGGCTGAAGATAAGCAATATCTTAAGAAGGCTAAAGCAATGAATGCTTTGGATGATTACGTTTACAAGATGAAGAATGCTATAAATGATATTGATATTAGTTCTAAGCTTCATCCACTAGACAAGATGAAAATCGGCTCAGCAATTGAAAAGGCCAGAAATTTGCTTGATGGCAATCAGCAGCCAGAAACAACTGTGCTTGAGGATTATCTTGAGGAGGTAGAGAGTGTCTTTGAACCCTCTATGGTCAAGTTCCGCTAGATCCCTTCCTCATTAGTATCTTTTTGGGTACAGACTTAACCTTATGCATGTGCCAAATATCTTTATGACTGATTGGATCTAAAAACAGTTCAAGTTTAATAGTTTTGTATTGGATGATTCCTTTAAAAGTATTTCTATCTAGACTTGGCATACTTCCTAGTATTGATCCTTGAACTCATTCCCCTACTACCACCTGCTAAAATCACTTAGGTATTGTGCATTGTATTTGTCCTACGCTTGGGGGTACATTTATATCCTTTTATGCCCATAGGGATTGTGTGGGAGAGGAACAAGATTTGTGTATCACTAAATTTGTATCACATGCCTTTTGCCAACCGACTTTTAGCACCATTTTTTTATTCCTGAATATTTCCCCACACATGCATAAAAATATAACTTTCATTGATCCCACTTGTGCATTGTGAATTAATGCATAAATATTAAAGTATAACAAATATAGACAGAAGGATGCAAAGCATGCTATGCTCTCTCAACATGTGATTTATTTTATTTTATTTTATTTTGTTACAAAACCGGGTTAATGCTAAATCCAAACTAGGAACCTTGCCCAGGCGGCTCTCATTGCGTGTTGCTGTCAGAGAAAACTGCACAAAGATATTCATTGAAAACACTACAATCAAAATTGGCATGGTGGTCCTCACAGCACCCCTCCTCTCTAAACGAGTGGCAAAGAATAAGGGTTTGATTATGTCGTGTCAACTGTCTCTAATGAGAAACAATGATGTGTAGTGGCCTAGTCGGGCATTTGAATTTGACAATGTTGATAGCAACGGTAGTTATCACACTTCATACCAACTATAAGTCTATAACGCATGAAAACCATGTCTTGTGTGATTTTATAACTTGGATGCTGTCATTCTTACTTTTTACTAGTTCTGTGTTGCGGGTAATTGTTTATTTTTTATTTATAATTCTTGCAGAAGAGGTGAGTACTTATCTATATCCGTGGGTAACTGGGTATATGATAATTCAGAATAAGTTTTAAAAAACAAAAAGAAACATAAATTAAATAAACTTTAATACTACATATCATATTATCATTCTAATTTAAAAATTAGAAAATTTAAAGAATATCACAAATGACATACCTAATTCAATTGTATTCTTTGATATTAAACTTTAAATAAATAATTTTCATAAGAATAACTAGATGTACCAACTTGTATTGTGGATATTATTATGAATGAAATGCCATAATTTGGCTAAAAAAAAAAAAAAACTAGATGTATTCGAGCGATGCACGATTGTATCATGCGTGTTTACACTATTTTGTTTGGATAATTATTTTCAAATATAGAAAATAATTTATGTTGTTTTTGAAATGAAAATTCATTGAATGACTTTTTTTGTTTTGTACTTCTAATTATGTTTTAATATTGACAAATAGGGTTAAAGAGTAGAGATCCTTATATTATTGGTGGAATTCAAACCAAACAAAATGTCACAACACACCGGGAGAAGGAAAATAGTGAAGCAAAACATATTTGATATGCATACAGTTCTACACTTGTCATAAGGTTCTTATGTAAAACTTATTTAGGCCAAGTCTTCCTTTTGACTTGAATTTTATTGTTTGATGTTGATTGAGGACCGTGGACTTGTAAGGCGAGAATAGTAACGAAGTGTCTCTTCTATGTCTAGCACATGCTCAACATCACCTGAATCCATCATCTCCAAATACTTAATCATTTGTGCTAAAACTTGAGCTCCCACATTAATTTTTTTAAATTATATTTCTGCCAATTTGATTGTCCCCTTTGTTTCAAATCTTGTGTAGAATTCATATTTGTGTTGGAATTTTTAGTCCTATTCGAGATTTAAGATCATATTTTAATAACGTCTCACCAGCACTCTTGACAAAATCTAAGGATGCGCTTGGATGAGGGAATTGAAAATTCAAGGGTATTTCAAATTCTAGGAAATTAAATAGCATGAATTAAATTCCCTTGATTTTGATTTTTTTTTTGTTTGGATATAATATTTAGATTTCGTCATTGTTAAAATTCTTTGTTTGGATAAAGTATACCATAAGTGACCGGCGGCAAAGGTTAGGTGGCGTTGATGGAGGTCCGGGGGTAGACGGCGCAGTGGTCTAGGGGCCGACGTGGGTGGTCCGGGGCCGACGACGGTGCTCCGAGGTCCGCAACAATGGTCCGGGGGCCGGCGGTGCGGTGGTCCTGGGGCCGGTAACACGTTGGTTTGAGGGCCGACAATGGTGGTCAGTCATCCAGCGGCTGTGGTCCGAGGGGCCGAGTGCAGTGATCTGGTGATGTCACAAGAGATGGAACCAAAGAATTTCAAATTCCTAGCTTTTAGGCTGTATTTGAAATGCCCTAAATTTAGTTAAAATAAAATTCCCTTAATTTTAAAATCCATCACATTTAATATCCAAATAAGACATTTTGCATTGATGGATTTTAAATTCCCTCTAAGATTACTTTACCCTCACCAAATAACCCATCCAAACTCACACGAAGGGTGTGTTTGGATGAGGGAATTGAAAAATCCAAGGAATTTGAAATTCTAGGAAATTCAATTGTTCCATTTGAATTCCCTTCATTTGCAAAAATTCTTATTTGGATAAAGTGAATGAATTCCTTTCATTTGCAAACTTCCTTATTTGGATAAAGTAACATGGTCTGGGGCCAGGTGGTCCGAGGGCCTGGTCCGGTGGTCGAGTCCGGGTGGTCGGGGGTCGGTGGTCCGGGGGACGGGTCCGGGGCTAGGTGGTCTGGGTGGTCCGGGTGGTCCGGGGACCGTACCCAGTGGGTCGGGTCTGGGTGGTCTGGGGGCTGGGTCCGGATAGTTGGGGGTCGGGTCCGGTGGTCCGGGGGCGGGTTCGGGTGGTCAGGGGATCGGGCCCGGTGGTCTAGGGGCTGGTGCCTGTTGTCCTGTGGCTGGCGTCGGTGGTGGGTGACACATGAGTAAGGAAAGGGAATTTCAAAATACCACATCTTTAGGTGGTATTTCAAATTCTTTAAATTTACCTTACACCAAATACCCCCATAAAATCTACTGATTTTTAAAATCCTTCATATTTAATTCCCAAACAATGTATTTTAGATTAAAGCATTTTAATTATCCTGTTAAAATATTTTACCCTCTCCAAATCCCCCATCCAAACACATCCTAAAAGAAAATGATCTTCATGAAAGCTATAATTTAATTGTCACTCCGACTAGTTATGGATATTTGATCATCATACTCTTAAAATAAAATAAACAGTACGAATAAATCAAACTCAATACACTAATATTATAGTAACATATATTATCATTTTATATTTATCAGCTAGTTCAATCACTAATTTTACCAAATACTTCAAATCCAACCAGTTAATTTATTCACTATCTGCTATTAGCCAAGTCATCCACTATTTGTTATAAGTTGATCCAATTTTTCTATCTACTAGTTTTTATGAATAATAAAAATAAACAAACTAACTTATAAGTTAGCTTATCACCTAATTTTGCCTAAAGATATCAAGAATACTAATTTGTTACATAAAAAATTTGATTGTGGATGAAATCAATGATCTCATTTTGTAATTAATGGTTTGGAAAACGAGTTAAAATAGTATGTATTATCATCGAGTGTTTGTTTCAAGGTTTAAATGCACATTTATGATAATAATATCCAAGAATGCTATTCTTATTAATGTGTTTGGTCTAGTTAAAAGAAATAATAATGTGTTTAGTAAGTATTTTAAATTCCTAGGAATGTTTTTATAATTTATTTATTTAAAAATTAAAAAAAATTGAAAATTTAATAATATAAATAAATATGGTAAAACGATTTGGGAGTTGGAAGTTATAGGTAATTGAGTTTTATTCTGGTGGGGATGTAACATGCCCACCCCTGAAGATGAGAACAAGAAGTGAACAAATAATAAAAATTACTTCAGAATAATCTTTTAATATTTCAAACAAACATGGAAATATTGTATTCCTCACCTTACTTTACAAGGAATAATGTTACAATACTTGAAACAAACGCATTCTTGGTGTAAAAAGTTGTACATTGATATCCACTATTATTTGGACGTGTGTACTTTTATTTTAATAACTAAGAGAAAGAAATAACAATAATGCTGATTTGGTAATGTATTATTGGATGTCAATATAAAAATTATGACAAATGCTAACCAGTACCCTAAGGACATTGGTTAAGGAATCAAATATAGAAATATTATGTTGGAAACTTATACAATTAACATTTAAATAATTGAAAAGTTGTTATTTCTAGAAAAAACCTTTTGTATTTATTGATTCTTTAACCAATACGATTATGACATTGATTAGCAAGACCCAAACATTATTTACAATGGATGGAGAACTCCTGTCTCATTGATGTTGCAAGATGGTGTATGACACTGGAAAGTGAGACATGAGATCCATTTAGGTGACGTTTGGTAACTATAATGTTTTATCATCAGATAAACTACATTCGGGGAATCACATTCCCGAGCATAGAGTTTTTTCACTTTCACATATGGAAATATAGTTTTCCCAGGTTCCTAACTATTTACTCACTAAATCTATTCCTAGGAATCTTTTATGACTGAGAATAAATTTTTAAAAACTTATACTAGACATGAAAAACCTTTATTCCCATGCTAACATTCCAAGGAATGTTTTTTAAAATTTTATAACAAACGCTGCCTTAGATGCGCAGTGCCTTAAACTGTTAAAAAAGTTGTCACAGTGGCATCAGTTTTCACTCTCACATACGACGTTCCCTCCGCCTCGGACGTGCTCGGCCCATATCAATTTGACAATTTCTCTCTCAGTCGTTTGCGTTTCTCTGCAACGTAACTGCTACCAACAGCTGTCATTTTGCTCCGCACCAAGCACAAAAAATAAAACACAAACAAATAAAAGCCACTCACCAAACAGAGCCCTTGCTCGAGTGTGGATGTCATAGCAAGAAGAGAAGGCTTTTCTTCTTCATTCACCATTCAAGTTCAAGGTAGGTAAAGTTGCTGAATATTTTGTTCCCATAACATTATATTTCTATTTCTATTCTTTTATTTTTACTTCAACACAAGCAGGGTCCTCTCATTACTCTATGTGTTTACACTTTAGCCATTAAGCTGGAACTTTATTTGTGCTGTGATTGTGAATACTGTATGTTTGGTTCCGATCAAAGGGAAAACACTTTAGCCACTTTCTGATTCCTTGCAATTTATTTTCATTTTCCATTTTTATGTTAAAAGCTCAAGGAATGAGTTTGATTTGATGAAACTTTAACTGTGTTTAAACTTTTTTTTTGGTTTAAGACATTCGGTACGTGTGAATCAATTTGAAATTAGGATTAATCCGAGTTGAGTCCATTTAAGGTGCAAAACTCTCGCAATAGCTATTTTTGCTTATAGGGTTTTGGCGGGAAACATGCAAAACTGTTGTATTGTTTTGGGTTTTTTGCATTGTGGATCTTTCCCATGAATTTCATGGGGAAGTGACTAGTTTCTTCTATAGAACAAATCCAAAGATGGATGCTATTGACATTCTGATCCACACTCCTTGATTACCCCACAGAGCATCTCCCTTCTTCCTATAAAATTTTATCCTAATTCCATTTAATAATTATATGTTGTTTTTCTATTAATTTCATTAGAATAATGTGAACACCTAATTTTGTCCGGGTGTTTTTATTCTTTAATATTTTGAAATTAATGAAAATAGAAAATGCAGAAAATAAAAAATTTGGCCCAATTTGTTTTTGTTACAAAGTTGTTTTTAGTCCATCATCCAAGCCCAAATAAAATAAAAAGAAAAGAAAAAAGAGTTAAGTCCTAGCTTGATAAAAAATAGAAAAATAAGACAATAAAATTCTTTGCTCTGCACCCTCTTTCTCTCTCTCACGTACACTATCACCTACCAGGTTCTTCTCTTTCCCTTTTAGCCTTCCTCATTATCCAACATACACCCAAGCCTTTGTTTTAGTAACAAGAAAACAGACTGATGGGTTCAAGGCTCAAGCAAATGGTTGATTTTCAGATTCACACTCCACCACAGCTATCAGTGCACAAGGCTCAAGCAAATGGGTTCCCGTTTTTGGTTAATTTTCAGGGATTAGAAAGTGATTTGTGCCTAGATCAGAGAGGAGGAAGCAAAAATGGAAATTGAAAGGGACTAGAGGATTTTTTTACTCTTGTAACACTCAATATCATCTGGTCCCCAATGTTGATGAGAAGAGTTCAGTTTTCTACTCTATAAATACATACAAATCTCAGAAATAGAGGGGAGGAGGAAAACGAAATTGGCAATAGAAAAATCCCTAACAAAACAGAGAAAGCAAAGAACATACAGAGAGCATCTCCCACCATACCCAGCCCCTATCATCTTCTCTACTACTCCAAACCACCATTCCATCCAAATAAAAAAAAAAAAAAACAGAACAGAACAGAGATCCAAGAGCCCAACACCTTCATCATCTTCATTCATCAGCCCCTGTTCGCTGCCCAGCCACCCAGCGCGCCGCCATCACGACCCACCACTGTCTCAGCCCAACACGCCACCACCGTAGCCCGCACGCTTCCGCCATCCTCGCCGTGCTCGCTGCCTGTCTCAGCCACGCGGCCTTGGTCCGCCTTGAACGCGTCCAGTCGCGTCGTCACCACTGCACCGCGTCCTCCACCCAGCTCCGCCTCGGATCGCCACCGCATCCTCCACCCAGCACCACAACCGTGCGTCCCTGCCTCCTCCGTCGCCGCCGCTCAAGTCCTCTGCCTCGCCGCTGTTCGTGCCTTCGACGTCGCCGCAACCCACCGACGTCTCCACCCTTCGGTTCGTCTTCTCCGCCGTCCTCCATTCGCGTCCCCGCACCGCCGCCGTACACGTGACCTTGTGTAGCCACCATCTCCACCAAGTCTGCTAGGTTTAGTATTGACTCTTCTTTTACTTCCTTTCATTCATTATTTGGTGATAACTAACCGTTTTCATTGTTTGCAAGTCTGAGTTGTGAGTTGCTTGGGCCTTGGCTGTGGGCTTGATCATGTTTATTCCTTCTAAAAAGAAAAACTATTGGGAGCTGCTACCTACACCCCTACAATTTGGCATCCACCCCCACACACCCCCACATCCCTCCCGGCATTTAAATGCCGGATTCAGAAAATATGTTTCCGGCATCTAATTGCCGGAAAATTCTTAAAATTTGAAAAAAAAGCGTTTCCGGCAATTAGATGCCGGAAACATATTTTCTGAATCCGGCATTTAAATGCCGGAATTCGTCCGGCAATTAGATGCCGGAAACATAATTTCTGAATCCGGCATTTAAATGCCGGAAGGTATGTGGGGGTGTGTACCAAATTGTAGGGGTGCAGGTAGCAGGGCCCAAAACTATTTTACAAAAAATCATCAAATCCTTTTTTCTAAAAAAATCATCAAATCCTTTTCCTTATTATCTTGGGCTCTGTCTTGGGCTTTAAGTGTGTAGCATTATCTCTTTTTCAACCTTAAAAAAACTTCAAACAAAAAAATTAAAAATTAAAAAATCCTTAAAAAAATATATATATGTATTTTCAATCCTTGTTTTAAATATAAAAAAAATCCCTAAAAGAAAAATCAAAAATCAAAATAAAAGAAGAAATCCTTTTTTTAAAAAAAAATTGTTGGTTCTTTGTTCCATAACAAAAAATCTTTCCAAAATAAAATCCCTTTTTTCTAAAAGAAAATTCTTTTAGTAAAATAAGATTTATGAGTTCACGCTACAATCTGCGACGTTGATGTATGATTTCTCATCCTCAAGTGTTGTACGAATTGTAAGGGTTATCGTATAGCTTCGTTATCTTTAACCCCGTGCAAGAGTGAATTTCCTTTTGTAAAACAATAAAAGGTTTTCAATTTGCTCTCAAAATTTATAAAAATGACAAATCTTTTCAAATTCAGGCAACAATCTGCGACGTTGATGTATGATTTCTCATCCTCAAGTGTCGTACGAATTGTAAGGGTTTATCGTATAGCACCGCTATCTTGGACTCTGTGCCAAAATGAATTAATTTTGAAATAAAACCCATGTTCAAAATCATTTGCAAAAAAATTAAAAATCAAATATTTACCAAAAATTAAAATCAACCAACCAATCAAACTTTTTCTACAAGAACTACGTGGCTTTGGGTTTCCCATCGCACCCGGGAATACGTAGGAGCAGAATCAATCATTCTGTCAAGCCAAAATTTTGTTTTCTTTTTAATGTGTTTATTTTAATTTATTTTTAAAGTGGGGTAAAATAAATATTTTCAAAGATTATTAAAATTATTTTGCACAATTAACTTGAGGTACCGTTTTTAACGGGCGATGTAGGGTGCTAACACCTTCCTTACTCGTAACCGACTCCCGGACTCAAATCTCTATCCCCTTTTTTAGACCAGTTTCCTTAAAATAAATGGTTTTTCCAATGTTTTTCCCAAATAAATATTGGTGGTGACTCCTCTGTTTTTTTACCATCTTTCTCGCGGCTCCCGGACGGGACGGTCGCGACAAATAATCATATATCGAATAAGCAGTTTCTTGTGTTATTAATTTCATGTGTCAATGATATTAAAAATATTTATTTTTGAGCTAAATGATATTTAACAGTATCAAATAAGTAGAAGTGGGTGAATTTTATACTATGAGAAGAGAGTGATGAGGCACATCACTCCCAGTAAGAAAATAGAAGACACATACATTACTAGTTACTACTGTCAATTAAACGGAGTATTAGATAAATAGAAGTTGAATAGTATTAGTGGGTAGCATGGGGATGAATCCTCTCATGTGAACACATGACAAGGTCAAGGGATATGTTTCCACACTCAATAAAATGTAAGCTGTTTAAAGATTTACACACTGTTAATTTTCATGTTTACTTATGCCATTTATCACTAAGCACTCATCCTTTTGATATATTATAAGAGTGGATTAAATCAGTTTCAGATATGTGATCCACAATTCAAAAGTTAATATATTTTATTACAAATGTCTTTGGCTGAAATCCAGTTGTTTAATATTAGCATTACTCATATAATACCAACCTGAGTTCTTTCCCTGTGCTGTGTTACACACACACACACACAGATATTGCCAAGCCCGTCTTCAATTTTTTTTTACCTTATTTCATTTACTTGAAAGAATATGGCCAAAAGATATAAAGGATGTGCAGTGGGAATCGACCTTGGCACAACATACTCGTGTGTTGCAGTATGGCAGGAGCAACACTATCGAGTGGAGATCATCCACAACGACCAAGGGAACAGAACTACACCTTCTTGTGTAGCTTTCACGGATAACCAGAGGTTGATTGGTGATGCTGCTAAGAACCAGGCTGCCACCAACCCAACCAACACTGTCTTTGGTAAATGGTCTTCTTTTTTTTATTGGCTTCTTTTAAATGTCTATACTTTTATTGTTTCTCTGTTTCCTTTAAGTAGGACAGATATGATAGCTAAGAATCATTGATATTTTTGCAGATGCTAAGAGGTTGATTGGCAGGAAATATAGTGATCCTATTATTCAAAATGATATCATGGTCTGGCCATTCAAGGTCACTGCTGGTATTCATGACAAACCCATGATAGCTGTTACGTACAAGGGTGTGGAGAAGCACTTTGCTGCTGAGGAAATCTCATCTATGGTCCTCTCAAAGATGCGTGACATTGCAGAGTCATATTTGGGGTCACCTGTAAAGAATGCAGTTGTTACTGTGCCTGCTTATTTTAACGACTCTCAACGTCGAGCTACGAGAGATGCTGGTGCCATTGCTGGCCTGAATATTATGCGGATAATCAACGAGCCCACTGCTGCAGCTCTTGCATATGGCCTTGAGAAAAGAGCTAATTGTGTTGGAGAGAGAAATATTTTCATCTTTGATCTTGGTGGTGGTACTTTTGATGTGTCTCTCCTTACAATTAAGAATGATGTCTTCGAAGTTAAGGCTACTGCTGGAGACACTCACCTTGGAGGAGAGGACTTTGATAACCGAATGGTGAACCACTTTACAGAGGAGCTCAAGAGGAAGAAAAAAGTGGACATTGGTGGTAACCCAAGAGCCTTGAGAAGGTTGAGAACTGCGTGTGAGAAGGCAAAAAGGATACTCTCATATGCTGTTGATACCACCATTGAGGTAGATGGTTTGTTTCAGGGAATTGACTTCTGTTCATCAATCACTCGTGCAAAGTTTGAGGAACTCAATATGAACTTCTTTGGAAAGTGTATGGAGACTGTGGATAGGTGTCTTACTGATGTTAAAATGGACAGGAGTAGTGTGCATGAAGTTGTCCTTGTTGGTGGCTCTTCTAGGATTCCCAAAGTGCAACAGTTATTGCAGGACTTCTTCAAGGGGAAGGATCTCTGCAAAAGCATCAACCCTGATGAGGCTGTTGCTTATGGTGCAGCTGTCCAGGCTGCTTTGTTGAGTGAAGGCAATAAGTTTCTTCAAAACTTGGTGCTATTGGATGTTACACCGCTGTCACTTGGTATATCTGAAAGAGGAGATCTCATGAGTGTAGTGATTCATAGGAATACTACAATTCCTGTAAAGAAGAAACAAGGATACGAGACAGTTCATGATTACCAAACCAGCACCTTGATTGAGGTGTATGAAGGTGAGAGGACAAGAGCTAGTGATAACAACTTGTTGGGTTTTCTTTACTCTTTCTGGTCTCCCTCCTGCTCGTCGAGGCCATCCTTTCAAGGTATACTTTGATCGATATAGATGCTGATGGTGTCCTAAACGTGTCCGCTGAGGATGAAACTAGTGGTAGTAAGAACCAAATTACCATAACCAATGACAAAGGGAGACTGTCAACTGAAGAAATTAAGAGAATGATTCAAGAAGCTGAGGTATACAAGGCTGAAGATAAGCAACATCTTAGGAAGGCTAAAGCAATGAATGCTTTCGATGATTACGTTTACAAGATGAAGAATGCTATAAATGATGTTGATATTAGTTCTAAGCTTCATCCACAAGACAAGATAAAGATCAATTCAGCAATTAGAAAGGCCAGAAATTTGCTTGATGGCAATCAGCAGCCAGAAACAGCTGTGCTTGAGGATTATCTAATGGAGGTACAGAGCGTCTTTGAACCCATTATAGTCAAGTTCCGCTAGATCCTTTTCTCGTCAGTTAATATCTTTTTGGGTATAGACTTAACCTTTTGCATGTGACAAATGCAAATCTTTATGACTGATAGGATCTAAAAACAGTTTAATAGTTTTGTATTGGATGATTTTCTTTAAAAGTATTTCTATGTAGACTTGGAAAATACTTCCAGTTTAATACCACTTGCTAAAATCACTCTAGGTATGTTCACTGTATTTGTCCTACTCTTGGGTACATTTATATCTTCCATTGTAGGTTTTAGAACCTGGCTATTTTTTTTTCATTTAAAATAAGTAGTGGCTTTTAATTGACATACTTTAGAAGGATGCATAATGCTCAAATTGTTACTTCACTTGATAAAGGAAGTCGAGGTTTATGAGATGAGATATATCCATTTGTGTCCATAGGGATTGTGTGGGAGAGGAACAAGAATTGTGTATCACATACCCTTTCCCAACCAACATCATTTTTTTATTCCTGAAGATTTTCCCCACACATGCATAAAATATAACTTTCAATGATCCCAACTTGTGCTTTTGTCAATTAGTGCATAGATATGAAAGTGTAACAAACATAGACAGAAGGATTCAAAGCATGCTATGCTCTATCAACATGTGATTTATTTTATTTTATTATAAAACCGGGTTAATGCCAAAACCAAACTAGGAACCTTGGCCTTGAGTGGCAACGAATAAGGGTTTGATTATGTTGTGTCAGCTGTCACCAATGAGAAACAATGATGTGTAGTGGGGCATTTGAATTTGACAAGGTTGATAGCAGTGGCAGTTCACACTTCTTCTCAACTATTAACGCATGAAAACCATGAGTTTTAACAGTCTTGTGTGATTTTAGATGAATGATTTTTGTACATCAAAATGGGATACCATATGGTGTCCCCTTTGTTTTTTGGATATATTTTCGAGAAATGTATATATAAAGAAGATAAAAAATAAGTGAGAGATAGAGATAAATATATAGTGTCACATACGGTGTCCAAAATTTGTGTTCAAATAACATGAACTCAGTGATTTTATAACTTGCATGAGAGTCACTCTTAGGTTTTATCACTACTATGTTGCGGGTAATTTTTTATTTATTTATAATTCTTGCAGAAGATGTGATTACTTATGTATATCCGTGGGTATCTGATAATTTAGAATAAATTTCCAAAAACAAAATAGAAACATAAATTAAATCAAGTTTAATACTACGGCTCTGTTTGATAAAAACTAGCGGATAGCGGATAAGCTAGCGGATAGTGGTAGCGGATAAACTAGCGGATAGCGGATAGTGGATAAGCTAGCTGATAGCGGATAGCTGATTAGCTAACGGATTGGATTTGAAGTGTTTGGTAAAACTAGCGGTTGGATTAGCTGATAAATGTAAAATGACATAAAAGGATATGTTTGCATTTTTTTTATGTAAATTATATGTATATATTATTTATATTATTTATATTATATGATAAGTTAATTTTTAGTTGATAGCTTATAATTAATAGTTGAAAAAGCTAGCTAATTGAATTTGAAGTGTTTGGTAAAATTAACGGTTGACCTAGCTTATAAATGTGAAATGACATTAAAGAACATATTTATCAAAGACATGGTAAAGTGAGGATTTCATTAAATGATTGAACGTGGGGAAAAACGAGAGGAAAATCAATAAGCCATAAGCCATAAGACATAAGCCATAAAGTAAATAAATTAGCTTATGAAAAAAATCTATAAGCTAATGAGACAAACTTGTTTACCAAACATCTCCTTTTCAATCAAATAAACTTATAAGCTAGTCCAATAAACTATAAGCTAGCTTATTGAACTTGCCAAACAAAACCTAAATCCCTATTTTAACTTCATTTGTTATTTTTGGAGATTACTATTTTTTAAAGTGATTTTATTTTATTTTATTTTGTTTCGAGTTGTATGAAAAAGAAAAAGAAAAGGAACAAAAAGAGTAAAAGTAGGCTCTGCATTCTGCAACGAAGAATAGAACCATACACTTTCATGGATCTTCCTTTGGTTGTTGTTTCTTCCACCATGCTAAAAGAATCTCACGGGTCTCGATTCAACTCTCAGATGGGGCTTTTCTTCTCCTTTCATAGCACAAACAATACTGAACTTTTCTACCATTTGAGAATGGTACACATTGAACACAAAATCAATCATGGCAAGACCTTCAATCCTTAGCATCATGGTGTTGTTTTTTCCCACTTAAGTTCAAAACTTGGAGGTATGTATCACAATTTACATATTTTTACTATGAATATTTATTTATTTATTAATTAATTTATTTTATGTGGGATTTGATTTGGTGCCTATATTGTGTTTGTGGAAAGCCCAGAATAAAGCAAACTTGCTTATTACTAACAACCCTTTTGCTATTACAATTCATGGTTTTAAAATTTATAATCTTTTATTAGAGGCATTTAGTTATTTATGTTTAAGTCTCGGAAGTATAAGAAGTATAATATGATGAAGAACATAAAAGTAATGTTAGATTTAACCGACTCTGTTTCCTTTACATAGGTTTTGGTTTATGTCCTCCCATGATTTTGTTTTCTTTTGTTTTCCTTCTTTTTAATAAATTATGGTGACATAGGATCACCTTGCTAAAAAAAAAAATAGTTGTCCTTTTAAAGGTAGGGATTTTAGAGTAACTGAGTTTATAGCTAGGAAGGGATGGTTAAACTATGTTGGGTGGTTCCATTATGTGTAATCTTTTTGTTAATCAATTCCAAGTGCTATCTAATAGTAGTTGATCCTCCCATTGTGAATTGGTGGTGTATGTATACAACAATTAAGATCTTGTAATCAAGGAATGTCTAGCTCATTTTCATTTCTCCGTTTTTGTAAATTTCTTACCCTGCCCCTCAACATATAGTAAGGCTTTGTTTGGATTGATGGAACCGGGTGGAATGGAATGGAATGAAGTGGTATGGAGCAAGATTCCTTTGTTTGGATTTTTAAAAAATGAATGTAATGGAATGGAATTGAATGGAACCTGGTGGGATGCATTCCATCCCATTCCATCCTCTCCTCATATTTTTCTTCCCCCAATTTGAGGGGTATGCGATGGAATCCCTTCTCCTAATTATTTAATTACTCATTTACCCCTATTCTATTTCACATTATGCAACACATCAACACTCTCTCACGTAAATCAACGATGGGCATCTTCTTCCTCCTATGCAGCTTCTCCCTCCTCACAATGTATGAATTACCCAGTAATTATGAAAAGAAAATCTGGGACACACTTTTATTAATCAAAGAAAACATTTGCTTCTTGAATTATGCCATTTTCTTTTTAAAGTTTGGGCATGAGTTACGTACGTGAAAGTACTTCAATCAAATTCTTTTTCTTCCTACCTTGAATAACTTCAGCGAAAGATTTTATTTTATTTTTTAATTCAAATGGTTCAATCAGGTTCAGTAATGGATTTTGTTAAAAAAATGAATTCAACTTTATCCAATGGATTTATTTTTAATTTCAGAATGTGGTCCATTTGATTTAGTAAAATAGTGGATGGATCATATTGATCCTTAAAATGAAATGATCCAAATTGATCCAGTCCATTAATGTTTTTTTTTTTTTTTTTGGTAATGGATGGATGAAATGGATAACTCTTTGGATAGATTGGATGGATGGTGGATAAATGGATCCTTTTGCCACTCCTAATTTAGGGATTATATTCTCTGCTAGAAGAGTTGTCTGGTATTAGGAAAAGACAAAGAAAAACAATAAATTATAAATAAAGAAAAAATAAAATAAGAAATCTCTAGAGGCGTTGAAGTATTAAATTAACGAAAACTCTCACTATATTCATAGACAATTAATCGAACAAGTAACGACAATTGAATACAAGTGGTAGTGGAGGTCTTCCTCCATGTGAATTTCCCCATCATTACTTTACGTTGTTTAGTTGCTGCAGAATAGGAAGAGGCATTCTTCCACACTCATTGCTGATAAAGCAAGGGCAATATTGGAATAAAAAGTTACAATTCATTCCATTCCATCCACTCCCCAAAGGATGGAAAGGTAACTTTGTTTCATTCCGTCGTAAAATATCCAAACAATGGAATGAAATTTCCATTCCGTTCCGTTCCGTTCCACTCCATTCCATTATGTTCCACTTCATTACATTTCATCATCTTCCATCAATCCAAATATAGCCTAAGAGTTAAAAAAATCCAACTTGTAACTTCAGGTTATCAAGTAGGACTGGGTTTGGTGAGAACCTTTTTATTTATGCAATCACATAAGTGATTTGTATTAAGGTTTCGCTGGTATTGTGTTTATTTACCTAATTAGAAACATAAAATTGTGAGCTTTTTAAGACAAAACTTCCATTGACTTAATTTTCATACAGATGTATATTAGTAGCTTCTATGAAATTTTGTAATTAATATTTAATACTTTACTGATTAATTTCTTATGGAATTTGTTTATGAGCATTACGTGCTGTTTATAATTACAAAGATTTAATCTAAATTAGCTACCCACTTTTGTTGTAAGCTAAATCGTGTTCAAAGCTTTTACATAAATGAAGTAGTTCTTTATCATTCTCTAAAGATATTATAAAATATTGCTCTATTTGTCTATAAACTTAATAGTTGAAAATAAAGACTTATGCCATGATTATAGTTTAAGTTGCAATTACATATTAGTTTATCTAAATTGCCATGATGAATTTCCATGCTGAAATAAATTTACATAGTTCTTTTTAAGAAAATTGAAACTCTTTCTGTGGCAATAAATTAGAAATAGAGATTGTCATTCAAGAAACATGCAATACTCCCTGGGGCATTGTGAGTCTTATGATAGATGAGTGTGCAACCAAGGGAATGAAGTAATTGTTGTGTATTTGGGTTGGAATAAAGATCAATTATTACTTCTGATATTCGGCAAAATTTTGGAAAAGTATTGTTACTGGACATTACATAAGTGTGCAAATTGTTTTTCAAAATTAAAATTGAATTCAATAACATGTTTTTAAATCAAATTTCTGATGGAGCCAATAAGAGCTTGTGATAATTTTTTTTTTTCAATTTGTAAACTAAGTCATGTAACTTTATGGGTATATCTAGTGTAGTCAAAGTTGCCTAGGTGAGGCAACTAAAGGGGTCAATGTCTCTTGCTGGTTGAAGCACTACCTTTGCATTGAGTTGCACATCTCTAGTGTGTTAGGCATGCCTTTAACACTTAATTTTGTAGTGTTATAAACTCAAGAAGCACAACCATCTAATTTGCTAATGTGATGCCATAGCGGATAAACAGTCAATGTATTAAAAAATTATTGGAGGGAGTTTGGTTTGTTTTCCGTTTCGCTTTTCAGTTGATGATATGTTTTCATTTATGGATAAACAACCAAGCCTTTTTTCACTGGGTGGGGTCGTCTACATGGATCACACATGGCTATAATGTCCAATTGTAAGGAGTGTTCACATATTTGTTCGGTATAGGGAATTTTTACTTGAAAATTTGAAATGTTGTAAGTTTTCAAGGTTCATGTTGTGTTTTGCCTCCTATCGATTTAGATAAACAATTGATTGTGAAATTGGACTTGATTCGAAATTTACGAATTAATTATATATTTAATTGAAATTTATCAAGTGTTACGGCTCATCCATTTTATGTCCAAGGGAAACTAATGCCCACCAGTATTGCCCTTGGAAGCTTCATGTTGTTTATACCCGCCCTTTTAAACATGTCTATTGATGGGACTTCGGCAAGTGTACCAAATCGAAGCAAGTAATAAAACACGATAAGTAGTTATCGAGATTGAACACAGAGATCGGGCGACCAATTATACCAAATTTATAGGAAATAACAACAGTTTGACCAAGTCAACTATCGAGGTTGTTGAGATAAAAATCTTTGTCAAAGCAATTATCAATTATCAAGTAGTTAAAGCGAGAGTAAACAAATGAGATTCAATTAAGGTTTGAGATATAAGGTCACGAATCCACCTACCCAAGCATGCATACTACCCAAGTCATTACCTTCTTATCCCTAAATTCAATTTCTTTGCCAACCAGGAACCCTAATTTATCCTAATGTCTCTCTCGAGCACGAAAGGACATACCTATACATGCAAATTACCTATATCTCTATTCGACAACCCACAAGAATATTCATTAAGCCCTTGGTTCCCTATATCGATTGCACCAATCTTCTACTCTATCTCTAGCAGTGCTCAATCGGTGTTCCTAACCCAAGTCCTAAAGCACGAATCTCTTCTCAGACTCATCTCACTTGACTAGTTAACCACAAGCTCTTTTGATTAACTCAATACATTCAGAATTAGGAAACAAGAAATTAAGAGAAGGGAATAAGAAAAACACACTTGAATTACTATGCCATCATGAGTGGCTTTATCATTCCCTCAGAAAGAGGATTAGTTCCTCATAGCAATCATAACCAAATCAAAAGAGAAGAAGAAATTCATTACAACTGTAATAATCCTAATAAAACTATAGGAGATGCAACTCCAAGAGAAACAAGAAAAATAGGTCAAAAACTCGGATCCCTAAATTGCTCAAAAAAAGCTACTTATAATTTTCTAAATCAGTGCTCGCTTGCGGGGCGAACAGGTGCTCGCGAGGCGAGAACTTGATTTTGGCTCCATCTGGGTTTTGAATGCTAGGGAGGCGAGGTCTGTCTCGCGGGGCGAGACAGAGAAGTTGCAGAATTTCTGTGTCTGGTTGGCGAGGCGAACCCTTGGTCGAGGGGCGAGCCTGAATGTGTGCAATTCCTGCTCAGTCTGCAGCTCTGGCTCGTGAGGCGAGCGTTGTCTCGCGGGGCGAGACACTTTTTGGCCTTTGGCTTGTTTTCTTCAAGTTTTCTTGCTTCCTTAAGCTTCACTTTTAACCTGAAACATCAAAGGAGCATTTTAATGCTTTATTGACTAAAAAATAACCAAAATATCCTAAAAAATACCTAAGAGACTCAAAACGTTGCTTAGGGACAAAGGAAGCCAAATTTGGGTAATTAGCGAGGTCAAATCACTCAAATGACATAAAAACCTTAGTATTTTTAGCTGTAAAAATAGATAAGCTGGAGGCTTATCATCTATCTATTCTTAAAAGTGTTTTAATTTTTCATGTTTAAGAACTTGATGCTTGTCCATACCACTATGTAGTTTGTAGAGGGTTGACATGGAGCCAAGAATTTAAAAATAGGGGTGCCAAACGTTAAACTACATGAAAAACTTTCAAAAAATTGAAAAATTGCACATTAAAGTGTTGAGGCTGGGAAACGGTATGTCCCCATTTTCAGCTCCCTTGTATTTGTCCTTAGTCGATTTATTTTGTAGCTGTGGTGTCCTTGCAATATCCCTTAGTGTGTGTATTCGAAAGGCAGATGCTATCCATAACTTTTAGAGAGATGCAACAGGGGTTGATGTCTGGACTAAAACCCTTGCCAGTTGAAGCATGTTGACCTACACTGGTGATAACGGCCAACATAATTTTGGACTCGAGTATTTCTTTGGGAAATGGGGAAAGAAATATTTGTTTATCTTTTCTCATAAATAATAATATTATCTAATAAATAAAAATCATGTATGTGCTTTCCTTTTATTGAAGTTGGAAATCGCTTATTGTAACACCCCGATTTTCCGCTTTCTAAGATCGGTATAAATATAAATAAGCGTTAATATTTTTATATGAAACTTAGAAAATGATTTTGGGAAAACCAAAGTCATATTCATATCATACTTATTTTTATAAGTATACGGTTAAACTTTCGGTTAAAAATTCAGACGGAACCCGGTCTGTGTTTTCACTGACTGTAAGATTTTACTGATCAGAAAACCTAATTTTGACCTGAGAACGAATTGAATAAATTTTATATCTTATTTCCAACGATATAAGTTATTTTGAAAATTTTCAAAATAAATAAGTTATTGCGGGAGTAAAACCCTAAATCGGGTAATCGACGGAGTGGAGAACGGATGTGCAGAGACAAAATTCGACACCGGATGGATGAAGACAATGATGATGACTCATAGGGGGTGACTCACCAATGTCATAATTACCTTTAAATAAAATATCTAGATATTTCTTCAAGTTAGTGTAAAGACTATTTTACCCTTGGACTATTTTACCCTTGAACTTTCATTGAAATGACAAATTTGCCCCACAATTTGTGGACACAAATCAGCCACCTCTCCTTCAACCTCAACCACATAATTTTCATGATTGCTTGAGGCAAAATTACCATTTTGTCCTTAAGTCATCTTTTTATCACAAAATTGCCATTGTGTAAGATCACTCTTTTGTCCCTAAAAATTTATGTTTTGGACCCTTTTCCCCCAAAACCCACGGCCCAAACCCCATGTTAGAGCCCATTTCACTTCTATTTAAGGCATACTTCATCATCTTCATCAACTTTCTCCATTTTTTCTCTTAAAAAGCTTAAGTTTCCATAGCCATTTTTGTGAAGCAACTAGTAGATCCTTTGCTCATTTTTCATTTCCAAGAGGTATACCATACTTCTCTCACTCAATCATCATCATGTTCTTCATTTAGTTTTATGTTTTAAAGCCTTGATCATTTTTTCAATTCCTAGATCTAGAACTTTGAAAATTCATAGTAAATCATAGAAAAATCCAATGAGCATGAAACCAATTTATATGGTCTTAATATCCTCTCTATATTTAAGATCCAAGAGGATGCATCAAACTAAAATTTCGTGCCCTATGATCTTGTTGAGGCCGAACCCTAGTTGTGGACTTTGTTCATTTTTTTAAAACTAATATTGCTTGATTCAATCTTATAGCTTGTGTATGTATTGAATCCATGATTGTTGAATCAAATTAAAATCTCTAAGCCATATTTTTACTCATGGCTGAATTTGGTTTCTTAAAGGATTAGAGTGTTTTATTTCAATCTTTGTCAAGTGACAATTGATTATGTCTTCCTAGTACTCAAGGATCATTAATCCAAGAGTACGTGAAATGTTGACATCTCTAGCCTAATTTATTTATATTGGCCGAAAGTCTTAACTTTGTGGTTAAGATGGTATTGATTCAATTTTTGTTAACTAAGTGTTGTTTATGTCTTAATCTTGCTTAAGGATCCTTAATCCAAAAGCTTGCAAAATTTTATTATATATAGCCAATTTAATCACCCATGGCCGAAACCCTCCATGTAGGAACATAGTTGTATTTAGTTGTTTGATTGATGATTTTGATTATGGTTTGTTGAAGGGTGATTTTTGGGTGAATCGCGTACGTGTTTTGTCGAGATCGGACGTTTGACAGAACTTTAATTCAGAAGGAAAAATCTTCAAGAGGTAAGGGGAGTACCTGAGGGATTTTTTGATAGCTATATGTATTATTTGGTGTATTTATTGTTTTACGTAATTAGATTTCTCTGCTTTAAAATTATCTGCTTTTAATTATTTAATTATCTGCATTTAATTGTGATTATATGCTGTTGTATGCCATTAATTGCTATTTGCTATATTATTGGTATGAAATGAGTTTTGATGTTGATTGTGGATTTGAAAGCCTGACAGTGGTCAGTGCTAAATTAATTACGAGGTTAAAAGCATTAATAAGCTTTTCATGAAATAATGAGTTTAATTAGTGGAAAATAGTAATATGTTATTACTTAATGTTTTGTTTGGTGAAAAATAGATAATAGTGAAAAATAATATTATTTTAATGATTTAACGGCGAAAGAGCGTTTTAAGAGTCATAATGAGGACGTAGCCGTAAAAATATTTTTGTACCGCTAAATTATACGTAAGAAATTTCTAAATATTAGAAAATGTTATTTTAAGAAAATAAGTTTCAAAAATAATTTTATTATGGTGTTGGAAAAAAATTATTTTACTGGAAAAGTCATATTTGGATGTAAAACGTTTTTAAAACGTCAAACGTCGGACAATTCCAACAATAATTACGGTAGGATTATTAAAAACGGTAATATTAGTTAAAACAGAGAATTTGTCTCAAAGCAATATTTTCAGGTTCAAAATATTGATTTTTGAAAGAAAATGAATTTTAAGTGATTTTGATGATTTTATAAAACTAATTTCCAACGTAAAAGGATTTTCGGTAAAGTGGATTTATACAACGGGTTATTTCCGACAACTTGGATGAGTTGAGGAAACTTTGTTTTTGGGTTTGTGTTTCACAGATCGAAAATGTTGTTTAAAGTTGAAAACGAACCTAGCTACCGAGATGTTGGTATCTAGTGTTCTATGATATGGGCCCGGGGTCCGAAAGGTGAAGTTATGGACTAGATGTCCTATAAAAATCTATATTGATTTTTGTGCGCCAAAATCTACGAATCTAAAAATCTAGTGCACGGGTCTAGATTTCGTGATTTGCACGTTTTTGACTTGGAGTCTGTTTGATTGGTTTGGACTTAGAGTCCTTTTTATTGGAATGGTTGTTTAACTTAAATGTTTAAACCTTGGTTTGGTCGTGAGCCTTTGAGCCTCGACAAGGAAATAATGAACACAAAAAAAAAAAAAAATGACGTGAACGAAATGTTTTACATGCATTTTGCATTTTGTTGGCAGACATGCCTAAAGGTTTTATGTATGGTACCTTGGTAGGCACCCATGTTATGGGATATATTTCACTTTTGAGTGAAATAAACGGGGGTCTTGGAAAGGCTGGGCTAATTACGACTATTTCGGCAGCTCGGATATTAGTCATATTTTATAGGCCGAGTTAATTACGACTATCGTTGGATGTTCTTATGAACTACTTACGATGATGGTTGGAGCTCGTATCCTACCGAGTTATTTACTTAAATAGTTGGAACTTGGAACCTTGACAGGCCAAATCATTTGAAACTTGCCTTATCTGGCAACGTTTATATTCTGCCTTATTCGGCAATGAGAGCCTGATCAGCTCATTTATTTGTTGGTTAGAACTCCGGAGATTAGGTATCAAGTTAGTTGATGAATATTGAAGTGCCATGGTTTTTAAAATGGCTACGACTGTCGGGTATGAAACCCTTTGATAAATATATTGTTGGCTTAAATAAGTTTTTGGTCCCCGAAAAGTTTTCGTTTTTTAGTTTTAGTCCTCTTACTTTTTTTTCATAGGTTTTCATCCATACTTTTTCCAAAGTTTAGGAATTAGTCCCCGCCGTCAATTCCCTTCTGTTATCTGCTGATGTGGCTAACGGAGGCCACGTCAGCAATGCTACATCATCCACATGGCATTAAGTTTGCCACATCAACAAGGACTATTTCCAAAAAATTTGAAAATATAGGGACTAAAACCAAAATTTGTGAACTTTGGAGGGACTAAAAACTTATTTTAACAAAAAAAACTATTTTCCAGCCATTTTTCACACCAAGTCGTACAGGGACAACGAAACTACCTCGATATCCCCGAATATTCTCTTAAAGCTATTTTAAGAAACTTATACTCAGTTTCCTCGTCTAGTTATACTTAGGACAATTCTGCAAGCTAGAATATACGAGTTAGTCCTTTAACACAAATTTGCCATACAAATTTAACCTTTTTGTTAACATCAAAAGTTAAGAGATTATTTAACCAAAACCACTTTGGTTCCAACAAATTTAAAATCTATGGCTCTAATATATGATTTGTTTCTATTTTCTAGCCACGTTTTGTAATGGTTTAAATTGTCAAATTCTTTCATCTTGTATGATTTTTAGTACAGGGATACCGAGCTAATTTCCTTTTCCTGCACGACTTGCTATGAAATTTGGCAAGAAAATAGAAACAAATTCATACATTATGGACCACATGGTTAAAATTGCTAAATTCCTTCTTTTTGTATGATATATCTAGTACTGAAGGGTACCGAGGTAATTTCTTATTTTTGTCTGACTTGTTCCAAAATTTGGCTAAAAAATAGAAAGAAATCATACAGTAGGGCCACAAGTTTCAAATTGACAAATCCCTTCATCTGGTATGATTTCTAGTACTCAAGGGTATCAAGGTAATTTCTTATTCCAGTTTAATTTCTCTGGGAATAGTTTTTTTGTTAAAATAAGTTTTTAGTCCCTTCAAAGTTCACAAATTTTAGTTTTAGTCCCTGTATTTTCAAATTTTTTTTGGAAATAGTCCCTGCTGACATGGCAAACTTAATGTCACGTGGATGACGTGACATTGTTGACGTGGCATTCTGTTAGCCACGTCAGCAGAAAACGGAACCTGTTGACGGTAGGGACTAATTCCTAAACTTTGGAAAAAGTGGGGATGAAAACCTATGAAAAAAAAGTAAGAGGACTAAAACCAAAAAACAGGAACTTTTCAGGGACCAAAAGCTTATTTAAGCCTATATTGTTTATCTTTGAATATTCATGTTAAATGGTATTTGAGAGTCGTGCATATGGTTATCATTTTAAAATCCATATATTGGAAACTCACCCTTGCATATACATGTTCTCCAGCTTTGCTGTTGTACCTTGGTACACAAATTCAGATGGTGCGGAAGAGTTCCTTAAGTCATTTGGAGACTTCATTTTGGATTACAGAAAAAGATTACTGATCATAGGGGTGATCACGAGGTCTTATCAATGAGTGTCTTGTAGAGCGACCAGCTTGGGATTTTCTATGGTTTGTATGTTTGAAAAGGTCGATGAATGTGGTGTCTGTAACACCCTATTTTTCAGAATTATTTAAATTAAGCTGATTCTCTTATGTTGGATTTATCGTTCGAGAGCTTAGTGGGATTTTTGGTTAAAAGTCCCTTTCTGGTAGATGAGCACGCTCGTGCTCATTAGCCAGCACGCCCGTGCTTAAAGTCAGAAGCGTGTTTATGATTTTAAGTTGAGCACGACCGTGCTCAATAGTGAGCACGCCCGTGCTCAATAGTGAGCACGCCCGTGCTCAATAGTGAGCACGCTCGTGCTCAATGCGTGGACCGCGTCTCGGTGACGCTAAGTGGAGCACGACCGTGCTTAGGTCCGAACATTATATACGTGAACAGAATTCGAGGGTTTAACGTTTAACCCTAATTGTGAGTGCAGCAGCCACCTTGAGTGCGGCCAGAACGAGTCTCCTTCCTTTTTCTTCCTCCTTGATTAGTTTTGTGAGTGTTGGAGGCCTTGGGAGACCACTAGCATATCGGTGTTTATTACATAGATAACGTCTCTTCCCTGTCTAAGTTCCTTTTCATTATTGTGAACAGGGAACTAATCCTTCGTATTTTAATTGTTTAAGGGGCGTTTCAGTGTAAGCCGCTGTAAGGGGAGGAACCGGTTCGTGGTTTAGGACGTTGATAGAGCTACCTTCAATCCAGGTATGGGGAGAAGGGTAGTGTGATTATAGGCTTGGAGTTAGGGTAAAGTGGGGGGGGGGGGGGGGGGGGTGGTTCCCATAACCCCATTGTTACATGTATTCTATGGTTTGATGTATATATTAATTGGTTAACGATGATAACATGCTTTGTTTGGTGTTATGTTGTTTGATGCTTGATGTCCGTATGGTTTTCTTGATGATTATGTTGGTTGGTTAATATGAACATGAATATGTTGATAATTGATGGTTGACATGATGTTGCATAGTTGATGCTATGATAATTATTTGGTTGATGCCAAGGTCATATGAATGCTGATGTTAAATGCTGCTGTTTAATTCTTAAAAACGTGTTAAGAACGGATTTAGGATGTTAAGGATTAAACCCTTAAAAATGGGTTAAAACTCAGTCTCTGTTCCTGAGCACGGTCTTAAGAGGTTTCAAACCCCAGTTGAATTCTGGGTAAATGGCCGCGCTGTTCAGCACGGCCGTGCAGGACAAAGAGCACGACCGTGCTGCTGAGCACGACCGTGCTCAATAAGAAGCACGACCGTGCTTCACTTAAAGGGGAGCAGGCCCCTCACGTGCTTAAGCACGACCATGCTGGGTTACGAGCATGACCGTGCTCAACCCACCTGGATAGAACAGAATTAAAGGACTTAAGAGGTTTCAAACCCCACTTCCCAGTGATGATAAACGATTAGACAGCTTAGATAATGTCTACTAAAGATAATTAAAAAGATGAGATGGTGAGGTGTTAAGTTGATAAGTCGATACCCTTATGGGTGCCGCAAGCTGATGAGTTGTGCTTTGGTGCTTTTTGGCCAAGGAGGCCTTGACCTCGCGGTTTGGGTCTAAGGTGTTGTTGTTATGTACCTTGATGGCCGAGAGTTTGCCCCAGGTACTGCGGTTGATTCCGCTTAAGTCCTCAGGTAGATTCCGCGAGGCAAGTTGTTGAGGTCGATTCCGCTGTTATCTTCAGTTGATTCCGTGGAGTTATGGAGGTGGTGATGCCGTTGTTGTTATGTTGCATACGCATTGCATCAGAGATGTTGTTTAGGGATGTTCGACATAGGGGTGGTCGTCCTAGAGTACGACGATCTGGCCATCCACGGTTGGAGTAGATTCTCCTAGCGCCCCCGTGACGAGACATTCGTTGGTTGGATGCGTTGGCTATCCAAGGAGTAGATTCTCCGGCGTTGAGTAAATTCTCAATGTGGATATTTAACTCCGAAGTCGTTCATCCCGAGTTTAATGGATCCACATGCATTGTTGGTTTAGTGGAGTAGGACTGCATTGCACTGCATAGCATAATGATGATGTTGATGTTCAGTGTAATGTTGCTATGTTTACTGTTTACTTTACTTCCTACTTCTCGCTGTATATGATTACATGATTCTTACTCCCTATATCTGTTTGTTGTTTGTGTTTGGCCTGATTGGCACATTGCAGAGGATGACGAGCAGCCCGGAGAGGAGTGACTCTGAGGAGCCGCCACTCATTGTAGGGCCAGTTTATGTTATCGTAGTTGTTAGTTTCAGTTGTAATTCCATGGATTCTATTCCGGAACGATTATACCAGCTCTGTATATGACATCAGGGTTGGGTTATATTTATTGGTTTGTTATGTTTTTACTGTTTAAAACTTATTTCATTTTTCGTGTTGTACACGGTTCATGTGGGACTTTTCTACCCATGGATAATTGTTTATTTTATTTAATAATTGCATGTTTTCCCTTTAATTGTTTTTAAATTAATTGACTTTTAACATGCGGGGTAGAAGGGTGTCACAACTTTAGTCTTTGGTTTAATTTCTCTCTTTTTGAAAACCGAAACTCTTGAGAAGAATTGTATGTCGTGGCGACTTTGTTATGTATAGGATTTACTGTTTTAATGTGTGTGTATCTTGGTTTTCTAGAGCTTTCCGTTTAAGAAAATAATTTTTATACCTAGATTTTCTGACATCAAAATGGATCAATTTCCGAAAGCAACCAGCAAAATTCTTTTAATTTATTTCCGCAGGTGTTTATATAGTAATGCCCCAGGCGGGGTTTCAGAGTAGTATCAGAGATGATCGAGTCTTTCGGGAACCTTGAGGCCAAGATAGGGGTATTGAGCTTAAATTCTACAACTTTGAAATTTCTTGAACTGAACAATGTTCCCTCTCTCAAGTCCAAAAACCTTAAGTTGGTTAGCTATGATGGGAAGCTTTTAGTGGTTCATTTTGAACCCATGGATAAAATAGAAGTGTACAAGATAGACATCTCAAGCATGGATTCGGTCAATCTAGAAACTTTGGGAGATGTTGTATTGTTTTATTCAAAGCGCACAAAGTGCTATGCATTGAGCAACCCAGGCATGTGGGATATGAGAGGAACTGTGTGTATTACATTGATCAAACATCTGCACGATGTGAAGTATATCCAATGAATAACAAAGTGCCCCAATTCATCACTCCTGGTGGAACTCAAGCTCCTCCAAGATCTTGGCCATACTGGTTGGATTGGTGTTTTTGACATGTTCGTGATGAAGTAGATTATTCTCTGGTCGAGTAACCTGGTTAGATGGTAGCATGCAGCTTATGAGCTTGTGTTCGTACCTTGTTCCTTGTATTTTCTATGAATAATGTTAGAAACACATTGTTTCATACACTCTTTAATATGCTCTCATTAAAGTATGATTTAAAAAGAGAGTATGAGATGTGATTTAATAAGAAAGAGTATGTTAAAAAGAGTGTAGAAGTGTGTTGCAAGCTTTTCATTTTCCCTTTTATCCCTCTCTCATTTGCTTGCTATTAAATTGACTAGACTGGAAAAACTTGTCATGTTATGTGCTCAGTATCTTTGCCCTGGTTGTTATTTGATTTTGGATGGTTATTTACCTTGGTGATTTGCCAGTTTATTTTCTATATTCTTTAAAATTTAAGCCATAATTTATAATTTTCCTTCAAATGTCTTGCTTGGATGTTAGCTCTTCTAATAGGGTGGTAGATCAATAAGGTGAGATAGTAGGATCATTGGTGTTTTTTTGGTAAAAGGATGAAAGCAAAGAAACAGCAAAAAGACAAACTATCAGCTGAGCCTAACAAGGAATCCTGTAACAGCAGGGGGCCAATGTCACCAGGTGGGTGAGGCCAAACTCTCCAAGTAACGTGCGAGTTGACTATTGGTGTTTTAAGGTTGTTTTTCTTATTTGTTATTTTATATACATATATAAATATTTAAATATAATTTTGTCCCTTGAGTGGGATCTTACAATCTGTGTTACGATCCCACAATTTACAATCTTCCTTCCCCCAACCGATCCTAGGTAGGATCTTGAATTTGACAACCTTGGGCTAGACCCAAAAGGGTGTGAAAACTTAGTTCCACGAGAAATGGTATTTTGATAGAGAGGGCCAGTTTACTCATGGTGTTGTCAAAAGTTCCAAATCTTCCCTAACAACCTCTTTCTCTAAAGGGTTATATCCTTGTCAAACGCCAGTGGTCATAGGTAAATATGGAGAATGTCTCTGGCTACAGGTAGCATTGATAGATCAACGATGAAGGTTTCTTATCATGGACCTTGTTTTATTTGGTTTTTCTTCTCAAAGTTTTGTTGATGATGAAATCGTTCATTGTTCTTTTTTTGATAAGCAAATGTTAGTAGTTAATTGCTTTGTTAATTTTTTCTCATTTGTCAATGATTGAACCTTGGAGTTCTTACTCCTCCAACTCTTCATACCCTTGTCTCAAACCACTTGAGGTACCCAACCCTCCCAGTTCATTATTCTTTCTTGGAATATTTCTAAGGATGCAAACCCCGGGGGGGATGATATACATAGTTTTGAAATTCTATCTTTGTGGTGTTGGAGAAACATATACTTCTTTATAAATTAAATACAAGAGTTTTTGGTTATATATAAATATGATTATTGAAGAGATTAGAGGTCAAGCTGGTGGAATTTGGGTGGGGAGGCTTGTTGGGGTCTTTACTATGGCTGTTGTGGATCATTGTGAACAGGCAATCTCATTTTCAATTTCTATGGAAAAATCAGTCTTGGAGTTGCACTGCATTGCTTGTGAGTCCTATTCCTACTCACCAACGGTTATTATGGACTCATCTCTTTGCTTTGGAACATAGTATGTAGGGAATATGGATAATTATAGTCGCCTCATGACACTAAGTATTTTTAAAATTTTACATCAACCTATCAAGGTTTATATTGTATTACAGTTACACCCTTGCCATTAAAAAGTCAACGGGGTTAGTGTTATATGTGTCTCATGATTTTTTAATGATAATGTTGTAATTTTAGACTCCCATTATGGGAGAAATAACTAATATATCCTTAGGGTGTGTTTGGATGGCGTATTTGTAGAGGTGAAGTATTTTAAGAGGGTAATTAAAATACTTCACTCTAAAATACTTTGTTTGGGTATTAAATATAAAGGATTTTAGAAATCAAGGGATTTTATGGGGGTATTTTGTTTAAGGTAAATTTGAGGAATTTGAAATACCTCCCTAAAGAGGTGGTATTTTGAAATTCCCTCTCCTTACTCAGGTGAGGGGCATCGGCTCCCGGACACTCGGTGGTTTTGGGGGGGGGGGGGACCGGAACGCCGACCCCTATCAAACAGGTGGGGATGCCGGCCCCAGACAACCGGTGGGGGCACTGACCCCTACCAAACTGGTGGTGGGGGGGGGGGGGGGGGGGGGGGCGCCGGCCCCTGGACACCCGGTGGGGGCACCGACCCCTATCAAACTGGTGGGGGGCGCCGGCCCCGGACACCGGCGGGGGACGTCGACCCCGAACAAAGTATTTTTTAAAGGAATATTTAAAAAAATGCAATTGAAGGTAATTAAAATGCTTTATCCAAACAAAAATATTTTCGAAATGAAAGTAATTCAATTGAAGTAATTGAATTATCTTGTATTTCAAATTCCTTGGAATTTTGAAAATACCACATCTAAACACAACCTTAGTGGGTTTTAGAAAATTTGAGGTTTTTCTCAAGTCAAACCTTATTATGGGAGGTCCATATAAATGTGTCAAACCTTAGGAGATAACTATGTAATTGTTTAGATGAAACATTATTACATGTATAATTGAATTTAGTTTTAATAATGTTGAATTGGAAAACCAAAACGTGATCTATGGCTGCCTCTCCCTATAACACCCCCATTGGGCATTACTTCATAATACGTGCGGAAATAATTTAAAAATTATATTTGCTGGTTGCTTTCGGAAAAATTAATTTATTTTAAGGCAGAAAACTCGGGTGTAAAAATTTCTTTAACGGAAAGCTCTAGAAACAGGATACACAAATTAAAGTAGTGAAGTCATACACTGTTTTCTCAAAGAGTCTCGTTCTCAACAGATAAAATTATAACAAAAACTAACTTACAATCTTACAGTTAAATACCTTTTTAATTCTACAACTCAACCAAAATTCCTAAACTGGTCACTCTACAAGACAGTTATTTGAAATACCCTCGTGACATTCCCACTAACGAGAACTTCTTCAAGCACTTAGAAGTTAAGTCCTCGAATGACTTAGTGAATTCCTTCGCTTCATCCGTACCAGTGTACCAAAGTACTACCATAGTCTAGAATAAACCTGATATATTTGTAAGGATGAAACGCCAATATACGGATTTAACACAATAGCTACATGTGAGACATAACAAAAACACATACACATATACATTTTCATAAAAATAGAAGCATTCATAACAAGACAATAGTTAATTAATGGGTTTCACACCCCAAATATCATCGTTTGAAAACTTATGCATGAACACTTCAAATACATCGTCTAACTTCATGCTTAATCTCATGAGATATCCCAACCGTGGTGAGTTGATCAGGCTCGATTGCCATACAAGGCAAAAAGGCACGCAGCCATAGGCACACAGCCAAAACCCATTGCACACTGTCCAAACCCAAGGCACAATGATAAAACCGTAAATGGGGTTTCATTGTCCAACCGTGGCACAATGAAGAAAAATCATAGCATGAAATACCTGACTCCGTAAGGTACTCACACATAAACCGTGGGCACGTCTGCCAAATGCATGCATAAACACTTTGTTCTTGACACTTTTCTTTGTGTTCAATCTCTCGTTGCCGAAGCTCAAAATGGCTTACGACTAATCATAGTTTTAAACATATTTAAAACTTTCATTAATAACACAGGACCTCAAAGTCCGAGTGCTCAATCACAACACCCTTAGACCGATGCACCAGCCATAGGTTCGTGGTAATAGAAAACATCTTAAATGTTTTTAACACAGTAGACACCAAGTCTACAGTACCTCAAAGTCCAAAGGACACCAAGTCCATAACACAACACGAACCTTAGTACCCCGACGTCTCAGTTACTAAGTTCAAAACCACTTTAACACAGTAGAGTTCAACTTGATTTCGGAAAATCATTTCAAATGGGAAATAAAATCACCAGTTAAAATTTAACTTTCAGAAAAGATGGTCACTTGAGGCTCAAAGTTGTTTAAAACACGTACTGCCGCTTTAGAATTTCTTGCCGTCGGTATTTTTCCAAATTGCCGTCAATTAGCATTTTAAAAGCCATTTAAGCCAAATATTAGCTTTTTCCACTTAAATAAATTTCTAAAATCATATTTAAGTATTTTCGAAAATTAATTTCATAAAATAACTTTTTATAATATTCCGGAATTTCTTACGTAAAAATCAGCAGTACAAAAATAATTTCACGGTTACGTCCTCACTGTGACTCATAGTTCACTCTTACCCCGATAAATCATTAAAATAATGATATTTTCCAATATTCCTTATTTTTCCCAAATAAAATTTTCCATTAATATTATATTCCAATATTTTACCGTTAAAACATTGAATATAATTTACGAAGCTTTTCAAAGCTTTTATCTGATTAATTGATTGGGCACTGACCACTGTCATGCTTCTCAAACAACAATCAACAACAATTACACAATAATATTCCCAGGCAGATCATGCATCACAACATTATAATATATATCATTGCAGATAAACAATTAAATGCAGATAAACAATCACAAATAAAAATAACACCACTTTAACCAAATTAAACAACCACCACAGATAAATAATACAGACCACACGCTAGTCACATATAGGTATTGAGAAAAATCCCTCAGGTAAGCTCCCCTTATCTCTCGAAGATTTTTCAGCGGATTAAGATACTTTGTCAGAAATCCGGTCCCACGTACACGACGAACTTACTCAACCTTCAACCATTAGAATCAAACAATTACTAATCAAACAATTAAAACACCTATGCACCACACATATTGGTCACGGCCTCCTTAGGGCTTAGTGGCTAAAAATTTCTAAAATTGTCTAAGTCATTGGATTAATGATCCTAAGTACTTAAGACAATGGATTAGTGATTAATCAACAAAGTTTGAATCAAAAACTTCTAAACCTTCAAAGACCTAGGTTCGGCCATGATGAGTACATGAAGCTAGGGATCTTTGTTTGATAAACCAACTTGGATTTAACATGAGTACATACTAGAAAGATAGTATATAAGATCATTTGTATAGAAAATGAACAAAATCTTCCTCCCACACATATGGTTCGGCCTTGACTAGAAATTAGGGGAGGAAATTTTGGTTTTACTCTTGGATTATGGTAGAAGTGATGATAATAAGAACATAGAAATTGGTTTCACATTTTTAGGATTTTTCTAGGATTTTCTATGATTTATCAAAGTTAAGAACAACTAAGATGAACATCATGAAATAAGCTTTAAAACAAGAAATGAATTGAAGAAACCAATAGCTTAAAGATGATGAGGAACATGAATCACCTCTTGGAAATGAAGAAATATGCAAGAATCACCAACTTGCTTCACAAATGGAGCTTTCTTGTGTTAGAGAGAAATGGAAGAATGGAGAGAAATGGAGAAGATGATGGAATGTGTGAGAATGAGCTAGAGACTTCAAGTGGCCTCTAGAATTTATGAGCAAGGAAGAAAAGGCCTTGGGCTTGCAATGGGCTTGAAGAAGTCCAAGTCCATTTACTAAATTTTCAACATAAAAATGCTTAAGTCTTAATACTTAACATAGGAAAGTTCAAGAGTACAAAATGGTGTCATGAAAATGAATTCTTGGACATGAGATTGGGCCTTTTGGGCGCAGCCCTTTATGGGTTTGGATGAGCCAAAATTGATCCACTTAACTTAGTGTATCATGGAAACTAGTTTTGGGACCAAAATGAAATTAATAGAAAGTTTAAGGATCAAAGTGCAATTATTAAAAATTGGCAACATAACCTTATGCCACACTAATCCTCTCACATGGATGACTCATTCATAAGGGAACATAGGGTTTATCCACTTATCGAGTCCCGAAACTCCCGTAATCGGCTCCGTCGTTTACCCGATTGAATATAACACCCGTAAAACATATATTATTTCACTTGAAAATTCCCGATCAATAAAATTTGAGGCCAGATTCCTTGTCCTCTCTGCTACATTGACCTCTCCTAATATCTCAGCTCCATAATCGACTTCGTCGTTTGCCCGACTCTTCCTCTGACTTAGGTTTTACGCATTTTCTTAACGATTACGTCCGAATAAAATGATAGTATTTCATTCCTAATGAATTTTTCTGAAATATGGAAAATTATTCGGGGCAAAATATAAAACCTAATTGTTTCGTTCATGAGTCAAAATTAGGGTTTCAGATTAGTAAAAGCTTACTGTCAGTGAAAACGCAGAAAACGCAGACCGGTTTCCGTCGGAATTTTCATCCCAAAACTTCCCCGTAACCTTATAAAAATAAGTAAGATAGGGAAATGACCTTAGTTTATCCAAAGTCATTTTCTAAATCTCGGATAAGAATATAATCATTTATATAATTATTACCGATATTAGAAAGTTGAAAAATTGGGATGTTACACTCCCTCATTTGAACCAACAACAATTTCGTTCCTCAATCCCCGTTTTATGGTTGTGTACCCTCATTTGAGTAGTGAATGAGGATGGAGTGTTACGTGGACAGTGACGTAACATGTAACACCCTGTTTTTCAGAATATTTTAATTAAGCTGGTTGTATTAAGTTAGATTTATCGTTTAAGGGCTTAGTGGGATTTTGGCTAAAAGTCCCTTTCTGGTACATGAGCACACCCGTGCTCATTAGCCAGCCAGCCCGTGCTTAAAGTTAGAAGCGAGTTTCTGATTTTAAGTTGAGCACGACCGTGCTCAACAGTGAGCATGCCCGTGCTCAATGCGTGGACCGCGTCTCGTGACGCTAAGTGGAGCACGACCGTGCTCAAGGGTAAGCACGACCGTGCTCAGGTCCGGAAGTTATATATGTGAGCAGAATCGAGGGTTTAACGTTTTAACCCTATTTTGGTGAGTGCAGCAGCCTTGAGTGCGGCCAGAGCAGAGTTTCTTCCTCCTTCTTGAGCAGTTTGGTGGACAGTGGAGGCTCTGGGAGACTGTTGGATCATCGGTGTTAGTTTCTTAGGTAATGTTCATTCCCTATCCTTAGTTTCCTTTCATTATTGTGAATAGGGAACTAACCTTTGGTATTCTGTTGATCCAAGGTTTGTTTCGGTGTGAGTCGCTGTAAAGGGAGGAACCGGTTCGTTGTTTAGGACACCGAAAGAGCTACCTTCAATCTAGGTATGGGGAGAAGGGTAGTATTTACATAGGTTTGGGTTTGGGGTAAAGTAAAGGGGTTCCCATAACCCTAGTTGATGCATGTTATGTATGTATTAGTTGTCTAAATGTTTTGTATGATAAACCTGATAAATGCTGTTATGAGATGTATATTGATATGCGAATATAGTCATGTATCCTTGAGTAAGTGATGGCTGTCCTATGAGTTGATATGATGATAATGATGATTGTTAACATGTTGATTGGTTGATGTGATTTTGGAGTTGTTGACGTATTTTAATCCCTAAAACGCACTGTTAATGGACTTAGGATTAATGGGTGTAAAAACCTATAACCTGGATAAAAACTCAGTCTCTGTTCCTGCCCAGAACAGCACTGTCGCGCGTTGAGCACGACCGTGCTGAACAGGGAGCACGACCGTGCTCCCAGTTGAATTCTGGGAAGATGGCCGCGCTGTTGAGCACGGCCGTACAGGACAAAGAGCACGACCGTGCTTAACTTACAGGGGAGCACGCCCTTCACGTGCTTGAGCACGACCGTACTGGGTTACAAGCACGACCGTGCTCAACCCACCTGGACAGAATGAGATTAAAGGACTTAAGGGGTTTTCAACCCCACTTCCCTATGATGATAATTGATTAGACAACTTGGTTATTGTTACTAAAGATAAATAAAGATGATGAGATGGTGAGATGTTAAGTCGATACCCTTTTGGGTGCCGCAAGCTTATGAGTTATGCCTTGGTGCTTTTTGGCCAAGGAGGCCTTGACCCCGCGGTTTGGGTCTAAGGTATTGTTGTTATGTACCTTGGTGACCGAGAGTTTGCCCCAGGTACTGCGGTTGATTCCGCTTAAGTCCTCAGGTAGATTCCGCGAGGCAAGTTGGAGCGGTTGATCCCGCTGTCACCTTCGGTCGATCCAGTTGGAGTTATGGAGGTGGTGTTGCTGTTGTTGTTGTGTTGCATACGCATTGCATCGGAGTTGTTGTTTAGGGATGTTCGACATAGGGGAGATCGTCCTAGAGTACGGCGATCCGGCCATCCACGGTTGGAGTAGATTCTCCTAGCGCCCCCGTGATGAGGCATTCGTTGGTTTGATGCGTTGGCTATCCAAGGAGTAGATTCTCCGGCGTTGAGTAGATTCTCAATGTGGATATGTAACTCCGAAGTCGTTCATCCCGAGTCTAGTGGATCCACATGCATTGATGGTTTAGCGGAGTAGGACTGCATACTGCATAGCATAATGATGATGTTGATGTTTGATGTGATGCTGCTATGCTTGCTGTTTACTTTACTGCCTATCCCCATGCTAATATGTTTATACGATTCTTACTCCCTATATATGTTTGTTGTTTGTGTTTGGCCTGATTGGCACATTGCAGAGGATGACGAGCAGCCCGGAGAGGAGTGACTCTGAGGAGCCGCCACTCATAGTAGGGCTAGTTTATGTTTTCTTAGTTGTTAGTTCAGTTGTAATTCCGTGGATTTTATTCCAGAACGGTTATACCAGCTCTGTATGTGACATCGGGGTTGGGTTATTTTTATTGGTTTGTTATGTTTTCGCTATTTAAAAATTATTTCATTTCCGCGTTGTAAACGGTTCATGTGGGACTTTTCTACCCATGGACAATTGTTTATTTTATTCAATAATTGCATGTTTTCCTTTAATTGTTTTTAAATTAATTGGCTTTTAATATGCGGGGTAGAAGGGTGTCACATAACATAGATGGCCGATACGTGTGTCCAGCTTAGATTAAATTAATAATATTTTGTCCAATTTAACGGATCACTAATGAATTTTTTATTGTAGGGATTTAACTGAAAAATTTATAAAAGTTCAGGAACCCAATTAAAACTTTTAATTCAAAGACCTACTTGAAAATTCTCAATAGTTCGAGGATTAACTGAATAATTAAACCTAATTTTTATAAGCCTAGAATTTTTTGGTTGTTAAATGGCTCCATTGTCGATCATGTGAGTCTCATTTGCCATAGCTTTTGAAAATTAGGCTCTTTTCCAATTAAAGGATGTCTAGAAGAACAAATTGTCACAATCACAAAACATAATAGCAATAAAATATTAATCCAATGAACATTGTACCACCAAATAGTTTCATATACATTAAATTTGGTTTCTCTACACACAAAACAAATTTGTTTTAATTTTTCCCTTTATTTTATTCCTTTGACTCATTATGGGGGCTTGAAAAATAATTCAACTACGTTATTTGAATACAAAATTTGGATACCATATTTGACACGATATATATTTATATCTATCTATTACTTACTTTTTATCTTTTTGTATATACCCATTCCAATAATACGTTAAAAAAAAATTTGTGTTCAAAAATCATTTGCCAAATTAATTTATCAAGTATTCCTACTCCTCTTTGCTTACGTCTTATGTTTATGTTCCAAAGCCTCCTCATTTGTTTCAAATTATTCAAAGTGATCATGATTTTTAATTTTTTTTTGGCTTCATTAGAGTTTGTTTGCTGTATCAATGATAACATCCTTGTTATGCTTTGTGCCATCGATATAAAAAATATCCCACATTAATTAATGAAAATGAAAACTATGGCTAATATTCTGTATTAACAAATAAAATAATAACAATGTCTATAGGATTAAAATTTAACATAACATTCAAGGTTCCCGTCAAAAAAAAAAAAAAAAAAAATAACATTCAAGGGAGCATTCTTTTGAATGACCAAAGATATTTAAGAAACAAAATCTGCAGCTCCCGATCCAACAGCCATGCACCCTCTTGTTCGGTGGTGGAATAATAAATTGCAATTTAGCAGTATCACTCTTCTTTGCAACACTTTGTCTAGTGGTTTTTCCTCTTCCTGCTTTCTTTGTATTTATATATTCTGTTTCATCGCCTTACCAAAAGAGGGAAAAGAAACTTATGACAAACATAATATTATTATTAAGATGATATAGAAAAAAAAAATTACTATAACGAATGGAAATTAAAATAGAAAATTAAATAAAAGTTAAAAGAAAATCCAAATGTGAGTACTCTCTTCTCGTTGATTTGTATTAGCATATGAAGCATTCGGACATCTTAGATTTAAATGTGACTTGAGGGTACCATTGTTAAATAGTAAATACAACTAAACATATTAAACGTGACTCAAGGGTGTCATGAAGCGTAAAATATTGTACATATTATGCTTGAAATGAAGTCCCGGGAGATTCATGTTACTCCTTAACATTCAGCTATTAGGAACATCAAACAAAATGCACATAGGTATATATAGAAAATGAGTTCGGCTCTCTTTTTTGGCTGTAGTGACAATGGTCAGCAGTTTATGCATAAATTGATTTGCTGATTATTTATCCATTATTTAATGGATTTAATTGATATGCATCGTCGATATCAAGTTAATTTTTCTTTTTTTTTACAGTCAATCAAAAATTGTCATATCCTTATAAAGTATTTAACTCTTGTTATAACTACCTTAAAGTCACACAAAAAATAATTTGTGATGGTTTACAATGTAAAAGATTGTGCAAAATTAAACTCTTAATCCATTGTTTTAGACCTGCAGCCTGAAGCAGGAGTAGATGACCATTTAGAGTGTGTTTGTTATAGATTATTTGATTACAAAATCACTTTTTTTAAGTAAAAAAAATCATTTTTAAGAGTTTGGTTGTGTTTGTTTCAGCTTTTCTTAAAAATGATTTAAAAAAAAAATCATTTTTAAAGTTAAAATGAAAAACTACTTTCATTAGCTTTTGGAAAAAATCATTTTTTATCACTACATATCTTTAAAAAAGTGATTCTTATGATTGTAAACAAACACAAAACAGTTTCTGGTTTTTAAAAAATCTCTAATTATTCCCTGAATCTTACCCTCATTGGCTTTTTCTATTGTCATCTTGGAGCACCTTTGGTGATGGAAAAATACTTGATTTTTGGAGAAATAAAAGTATAACCTTGACTTTTGGCACCTATTGGCTACTTGGGTAATTTGGTATACTTGCATTAGAAGTAGAACATCCTCAAATTCTTCATTTCCATCATTACTCATTATAAAGAATGATGCTATTGAGATGAATGCATCAAACTCACCGCCAATGGAACAATTTTCTGCAATATTTTTCTCATGGGTGGAGCCCCACAAAGGAAAAAGCAGTGGGGGAAAGGGGATAGAGAGTAGAAACTAAGAAAACTTAAAGATCAAGTCTACTTAGAAAAAGAAAGTGGAAGACATCTTAAATCAACTCAACACATTTAAGTCTAGTAGAGACTGAACGAATTTGATTCTTGCAAGTAGTGATCTGAGAGTTATATAAATCCCATTTGAGATCACAGATTTAGCAATTCAACAATTTTAGCAACCTTGTTTTCTGTTTCTACAACCATGTTACGTGTATTTTCGTCTATATGCCTTCTCTTGTTTCTTCTTTTTACTTCAAACAAAATTGCCTCTGCCTTAGGAAACGAGACCGATTATTCTGCATTGCTCAAGTTCAAAGAATCAATATCCAGTGACCCTTTTGGAGTATTGACCTCATGGAATAGTTCTAGCCATTTTTGCAACTGGCATGGAGTCACATGCAGTCGTCGACACCAAAGAGTCACAGAGTTAAACTTTACAAAATACCATCTGCATGGGTTCATATCACCTCACGTTGGGAACCTTTCCTTTCTCAGAATTCTCGACCTCGGGGAAATAGCTTCCACGGCAATGTCCCACAAGAATTAGGCCGTCTATTTCGACTACGGATTATCTATTTCACCAATAATTCTTTAGGAGGCGAATTCCCAATCAGTTTGACAAATTGCTCTGAATTGAGGGAGTTGAAATTATATAGGAATCAATTTAATGGCCAAATACCAATGGAGATTGATTCCCTCGTGAAGCTTGAATTGTTGAATGTTGGAAAAAACAATATAACTGGTCAAATACCAGCTTCCATAGGGAATCTTTCTTCCCTCACTACACTTCATGTGGCTTATAATTACTTGGAAGGAAACATACCAGAAGAAATAGGCCGTTTGAAAAACTTGACATGGATGTCAGTGTCAGTAAACAAAATGTCTGGTACGCTTCCCTTTTCACTTTACAATATCTCATCTCTCACTGTCTTCTCTACCTCAATCAATCGGTTTAACGGTTCTCTTCCAACCAACATGTTCTCAACCCTCCCCAATCTTAAGCAATTTCTGTTTGGCTCCAATCAATTCTCAGGTCTAATCCCAATTTCCATCACTAATGCATCTCAGATTCAAAGGTTAGAAATTGGTAATAACAATTTTGTTGGACAAATTCCAAGCCTAAGAACTCTACAAGATCTTTCTATTTTGGTTGCAGAAGGAAATAATCTTGGTAGCAATTCATCCAGTGACTGGGAGTTTATAAAGTCTTTGATAAATTGTAGCCAACTTAATAAAGTGTTTATTGGATATAATAATTTTGGAGGTCCTTTGCCCAAAATCATAGGCAATTTGTCCATCCAACTCACACAACTTGATATAACTGGCAATCAGATATCTAGAAAAATTCCAACAGGACTAGGAAATCTTGTACACTTAATTTCCTTGTCCTTGGGGGACAACCTCTTAACTGAGGTCATTCCAAATACTTTTGGTAAGTTTCAAAACATGCAAGAATTATTATTACACTCAAACAAACTGTCAGGAGAGATTCCAACTATCTTAGGAAATCTCAGTCAATTGTTTGAGTTGGATTTATCAAACAATATGTTGATTGGAAAGATTCCTTCAACTATTGGAAATTGTAAAAAATTACAAGGACTAGAGCTTTCACGGAACAACCTCAGTGGAGCTATACCATCACAACTTATTGGGCTTTCCTCTTTATCAATACTACTGAACTTATCACATAACTCATTAAGTGGTAATTTGCCTCCCGAGGTGGGCATTCTAACAAATATTGATGTGTTGGATCTATCTGAAAATTATCTCTCTGGTGGCATTCCTGAAACAATTGGAGAATGCTTAAGCTTGGAGTACCTTTATTTACAGGGTAACTCTCTTAATGGAGTCATACCAACTTCTTTAGCTTCATTGAAAGGTCTTCGAAAGTTAGACCTGTCACGAAATAACTTGTCTGGATCAATTCCAAAAGAATTACAAAATATTTTCGTGTTGGAATGGTTCAATGCTTCCTTTAACAAATTGGAGGGTGAGGTGCCTATACATGGTGTCTTCCATAATGCAAGTGAAGTTTCACTGACTAGCAATGGCAGGCTATGCGGTGGGGTTACTCAACTACATATGCCACCTTGTCCACCAATAGCTATGAAAAAGGGAAAACACCATATTGGCAAGTTGACATTGTTGATCATCATCTGTTCAATTGCATTGCTTCTTCTATTGTCATTTGTCCTTACTATCTATCAGAAAAGGAAAAGGCAAAGGAAAGCAACTACTGATTCAACAATTGAACAACTTCCTAAGGTGTCATACCAAGACCTAGACCATGCAACTGACGGGTTCTCAGTTCAGAACTTGATAGGAACCGGAAGTATTGGTTTTGTGTACAAAGGAAGTCTCAATTCAGAAGAAAGAGTTGTTGCTATAAAGGTTCTAAACCTTCAGAAGAAAGGAGCTCACAAAAGTTTCATTGCCGAATGTAATGCTTTCAGAAATATCCGGCACAGAAATCTAGTCATGATTATCACATGCTGCTCTAGTGTGGATTACAAAGGAAATGACTTTAAAGCTATAGTTTTTGAGTACATGACAAATGGAAGTTTAGAGGAATGGTTGCATCCACACAATAGAAATTCAGAACAACCAAGAACAATATTGAAACTTGAGAAAAGATTAGAAATTGTTATTGGAGTTGCTTCTGCACTACACTATCTTCACTATGAATGTGAGCATCCTATTATTCATTGTGACTTAAAACCAAGCAATGTCCTTCTTGATGAAGACATGGTTGCTCATGTGAGTGATTTTGGCTTAGCAAGACTTTTGTCAACAAATGATGGCAATTCCAATAAGCAAACTAGCTCAATTGGAATAAAGGGGACTATAGGTTATGCTCCTCCAGGTATGGTTTGAAACTTCTTTTTCTCCTATGAAATCTTGTAAAATCATTTTTCATTTTTATTTCCTTCGTCTTTTGTGACTGTTATAATGATGAGTTTTGAAGAATTGATTATTTTGAAACATATTTCAGAGTATGGAATAGATTCTCAAGTGTCAACAGAAGGTGACATGTACAGCTTTGGGATTCTTGTTTTGGAGATGTTAACTGGGAGAAGACCAACAGGTGAAATGTTTAAAGATGGGCACAACCTCCATAACTATGTAAAAATTGCTTTTCCAAATAACATTTTAGAGATTGTTGATGCAACTCTCCTCTCCGTGGAAAATGAGCACCTCATAGTAACAACAGGAGATGGAAACAGTATTTCAGAGATTCCAGGTGATTTGCATCCTGATGTTGAGAGGTGCTTATTTTCACTGTTTAAGATTGGATTATCTTGTTCAATGGAGTCCCCAAGAGAAAGAATGAATATGAAGGAGGTCATTATAGAGCTCAACACAATTTCAAAAGCTTTTGCTGATTAAGGGATGAAAGGTAATTTTCTACTTATATCACCATAAGAATATTTATAGGTACCTTTATCCTGTGGTACTAATGCCAACTTATATATACCAATTTCATAGTCTTTTAGTTATATTTTTTTGCCATTAGATAGTAGGGGGACTAGCTTTTGCTAGATTCAAGAGATGGAAATTGAACCCCATAACTCGGCCTTCACTGAGACTAGAAAATACTATTTGAGCTACAGCTCATTGGTACATGTTGATTTCATATTTCATGCCTTTTTTACTTCTATTTTCTATTTGTTCTCTTTCAAAATAAAATTTTGAAATACAAGCTTGAGTTTTTTTAATATTTATTTAAAAGAGTAGTTTAAATATGATTACTATAAATAGTTTTTTCTTCACTATCATTTGATAAGATGTTAGGCATAAAATTGGAATACTGTTTGAATAATGATATATTCTTGGGAAACAGTCAAACTTTTTAAATAATGGCATATTCTCTCATAATATTAAAAAAAAATTATACTGATAAAAGATTAAAATTAAATTCCTGTAAGAACACATTATTGTATTAGACTTTGTGCAAATTTGTTACACTTGCACAACAACAAAGTGCGGATCCTCTTGGTTTGTCTACCATTTCTGCTAATAAGATTCTATCATCACATCTTCTTCCTTTTTTAGCATGTTCTTTAATCCATGTAGCATGTTCTTTACATGTTTTCAATTATCATAAATTGTTAAACCACAAGCTCATGTCTCTTCCTAACAACAATTTAAAAATTAGTTTTTCTGCTATTGGTATTGTATGGTTAGCTAATGATTTTTAGTTACAAGAGGTTCAATATGTGCATTCCTGACTTTAGTAAGTGCTTTGTTGAGACACTCACCTTACATAATTACCTTCACCACTAACTTTTGCTATATCCAGGACACACAACAATTGAGGATGATTGGCAAGGGTGAGCTGGTTGATGATAATTCTATGAATGCTGCACAACACACTAACTATAATGTTACATCACAAGCTGTTTGTAGTATTCTGTCATCAAGCAGTTCTGGTTTGTTTTGTCTTAGTGTTCCTGTTAATAAAATGTATTGGATAATCCTTTGTGAACTCAGTGTTGAATAATAAACTGCCCATTTGTGGCATGTAAAGCTTGGACTTCTATCTGATATAAGGTTCTCAAACTATTATGTGATAAAATGCCTTTTAATGCCTTTTAAGGTTCTAACTGCTCATTTGGGGTTTGTGGTGCCAAGCCAACATAGTTGGGATGACTCTCTTCATTGTGATGGTTTTGCATGCTGCTTTCTTTACTCATTGTATATGGGTTAGAGTACCCCTTGTACTTTTTTTAATAAATTTCTTTTGCTTATAAAAAAAAAAATGTGCCAAGTTATTTTTCTTCCAATTGTTCTATACGTCCATTGGCTAATTGAGAAGGTTATCTTTTGCGCCCATGTTCACATGGCTTGTTCCCATATTGATTTAATCCACTGTGATATCTGGGGTCTCTTTCACCACGCAACTTATGATCGATGGCAAGATATATTTTATAGAGTAATATTATTTGTACACCTGGATTTTGAACACCTGGGCGACACCTGCAATATCTGGTTAATACAGTTCAAATATGTGGTTAATTACGTTCAGTGAATGGTTAATGGATGTAACAAGGTGTCACAACTCATTAACCATCCACTGAACGTGATTAACCACATATTTGAACTGCATTAACCACAATTTTTTAGGTGTTCAAATATTCATGACCCCATGTATATTTGAACATCTGAAAAATCGTGGTTAATACAGTTCAAATATGTGATTAATCACATTCAGTGGATGGTTAATGAATGTAACAAGGTGTCACAACTCATTAATCATCCACTGAACGTAATTAACCACATATTTGAATTGCATTAACCAGATATCGCAGGTGTCACCCAGGTGTCTAGAATCCAGGTGTACAAATAACATTACTCTATTTTATAACATTGGTGGATGATCATACATGGCTCACATGGACCTATTTTTTACACAATATAAATCAGATGTTACTGTCTTGATAATGGCATTTTCAAGCTTATTTACACTCAGTTTGGAGTAGTCATCAAGCAACTTCATTCTAACAATGCCAAAGAGTTAACCTTCACTCCCTTTCTCCAGCAACAAGGCACACTCCATCAGTTTTCATGTGTGCAATGAGCCAATGACCAGGACAAATTTTGTGGTAGAGAGGAATTAATCACCACTATTTATTGAATGTTGCAACGTCTCTGATGTTCCAATCCAAGGTTCCTTTATCTTTTTGGAGTGAGTGTTTGTCCACTGTGACAAAGTCATTATCCACTGCTCTATCATAAACATCCAGATTTCCAATTGTTCAAGGTGTTTGGCTGCATATGATTTGCATCTACTTTGCTGCCTCAGAGCAACAAATTCACACTTAGAGTAGTGTCTTCTGTTTTCATGGGTTATTCTATAAGCTACAGAGTACAAATAGTACACATTATTTAGATCGATGCCGTTCATTGTAGTAAATTAATCTTAAAAAATATTTTACCATATCATTTTATTTTTTAAATAAGTTACGAGCATGTTTGCAACGGATTAGGATCGTCTCCTTTACTGCTTTCCTTTTCCTTACAAAAACAAATTTGCTTTTCTATACCGAGTCCATTAAAACTTGTTTTGTGTCTTTCTCTCAACTAACATGAGGAGGAAAAAGATAAAAGAAAAAGAGAGGATTCAAATCTTTTTGCAAATCCTATATGTGAATTTTGATTAATTTCAATAGCTAGCCATTTATAGCTATCTTTTTTTGCATTTCTTCTGATATTTCAGTTGCAATCATTTCCCTCTTTCCAATTAATTGGGTAGTTGGAAGCTCGAGCAACCTTTAGCACTGCGCAAGTTGGCAATAAAAGTTGTATGTTGAATCTGTCAATCCCTTAAATCTAAAAATTTATGGTGATAAAGTCTTTCAACCAAAACATAAGCCATATGGGCCCAATATACATGTAACGTGGTCAATGGATATTAGCCTTGTGGGAGGCAATAATCTGTCTGGTATGTTCCTTCTTCACTTTATAATTTGTCATCTCTCATTCGTTTCTCAGCTACATCCAATCAGTTTCATGGTTCTCTTCCAAAACATGTTCTTTACCCTCCCAAATATCACTTATGTTAGCATTGCTTTGAATCAATTATCAGGTCCAATCCCATGACTTCCATCACAAATGCATCTAGGATTCAAGTGTTTGAGATTTCTAATAATCATTTTGTAGGACAAGTCCCAAGTCTGGGGAAGCTACAAGATCTTTCATATCTAGCTCTAAGTAATAATAATCTTGGTAGCAATTCATCTAAAGACTTGGAGTTTTTAAAGTCTTTGATGAATTGTAGTCTGTTGAACAAATTTGATATAAGCTACAATAATTTTGGAGGTTCCTTACCTAATTTCATAGGTATTTTCTCCATTCAACTCACCAAGCTATTTCTTGGTGGTAATCAGATATATGGAAAAATTCCTATAGAGTTAGGAAATCTCAAAAACTTAATTCTCTTGACCATTGAGAATAACTACCTAACTGGCATTGTTCCAGCTTCTTTTGGTAAGTTTCTAAAGATGCAGTTGTTATGTTTGAAGTCAAACAGACTATCAGGAGAAATACCAGCTGCCATAGGAAATCTCAGTCAATTGTTTAAATTAGAATTATCATATAATATATTAGTAGGAAATATTCCTTCAACTATTGGAAATTGCAAATAGTTGCAAGCTCTAGATCTTTCACATAACAACCTTAGTGGGGCTATACCATTGCAGGTTATTGGACTTACCTCTTTGTCAAACCTATTGGACCTATCACATTGTGACACCCTTCTACCCCGCATGTTATAAGGCATTTAATATAAAAGCAATTAAATAATAAAAAAATGCATGTATTGGATAAATTAAAACCTTGTCCATGGGTAGAAAAGTCCCACATGAACGAGTTCACAAACGCGGAAATAAACCAAGTTTAAAACTAATAAACAAAATAAACAATAACCAACGTCCCAACCTGATGTCAGAACAGAGTTGGTATAACCGTTTCGTACATCACGGAAAAACAACTGAAACTAGCTAACTAACAGAAAGAAAGGCCCTAACTATGAGTGGTGGCTCCTCAAAGTCACTCCTCTCCGGGCTGCTCGTCATCCTCTGCAAATTGCCAATCAGGCCAAACAAACAAACAGAAAGAGGGGAGTAAGAATCATGTAAACAATTACGGCATGGAGATAGGGAGCAAGGTAAACAACCAGCATAGCAGCATCATAGGCATACATACATCAACATATATATATATATATATATCATCACACATCAACATCATCATCATCATCATCAGTATGCTATGCAGTGCAATGCAACACTACTCCGCTACTCCAACTATGCATGTGGATCCAAACTAACTCAGGATTAACAACTTCAGATTTACATATCCGTATTGGCCATAAAAGCATCAACATCAGCAGTTCACCAAACCTTGGGTGAACCCCATGGATAGCCAACGCATCAAACCGTGGATGCCTCATCACAGGGGACCGCGGTCACCAAACCATCGGGTGACCTACCGTGGATGGCCAGATCACCGTACTCTCGAGCGATCTCCCCTATGTCGAACCTCCCCCATCAACCAACAACTCCAATGCTCTATGCAAATGGCACAACAACAAACAATCTCAACCACCTCCTTGCTCGGGCCATGAAGCTCTCAAGACTTCAACATCAACATCAACGTAACCTTAGACCCAAACCGCGGGGTCAAGGCTCCCTTGGCCAATAAGCACCAAGGTTCAACTTATCAACACCTCGACCAATAAGCATCGAGGTCAACTTGGCCAATAAGCACCAAAGTTATCAACGTGCGGTAACCGAACGGATACCGACTTAACCATCTCATCATCTCACCATCTTATCTTCTTAATCATCTTTATTAATTATAAACCTAGTTATCTAATCCATAACATTGATTATTTGTATCATTTATCATCATTGGGGGAATGGGGTTTGAAACCCCTTAAAGTCCTTAAATTCTATTTCTGTCCAGGAGGGATGAGCACGGTCGTGCTTAAACCCCAGCACGAGCGTGCTTAACACTTGACGGGCGTGCTGCTGCTTAACTGGAGCACGATCGTGCTTCCTATTTGGCGCGATCGTGCTCAGCTGCACGGCCATGCTCCTCTGCTGTACGGCCGTGCTTAATACGCTGCCATTTTCCAGAATTCAAACTGGGAGCACGGGCGTGCTCCCTGTTCAGCCCGACCGTGCTCAATGCACGATAGTACTGGTCTGGGCAGAAACTAACACCTAAGTCTTAACCAATTTTTAAGATCTTTTATCCACTAAACTTATCACGTTTTTAAACCTATTTTACCAGTTAAAATCTTAACTTTGAAACTCAAGACAGCAACATCATCACCTCAACCAATCATCCAACATCATCATGCCAAAAATCATCAATCATGGCATCATGTTCATGTTAACCACAACAACATAAACATAAGGGACATATTATGAACATAGGCATGTAAAACAACATGTTAACAGTCAAGATATGTTATCATAGTGAATCAAACCAACATATTATTCATACAATCATCCATACAAAACAGGGTCATTGGAACCCTTTTACCTTACACTACCCCCACTGCCTATGGTTACACTACCCTTCTCCCCATACCTGGATTGAAGGTTGCTCTATGTGACACACCTTTCTACCCAGCATGTTATAAGTAATTTATTGTAAAAGAAATTAAAATAAAAACATGCATTTTACTGAATAAAATAAGGCAATTGTCCACGGGTAGAAAAGTCCCACATGAACCAGTTTACAACGTGGAAATAATCAAGTTTAAAACAATGAAACATAATAAAAAAAATAACAACGTCCCAACCCGATGTCACAACAGAGCTGGTACAACCGTTCCGTACATCACGGAAAAACAACTAGACAAAACTAGCTAACAAAACGAAAGGCCCTAACTATGAGTGGCGGCTCCTCAGAGTCACTCATCTCCGGGCTGCTCGTCATCCTCTACAAAATGCCGATCTCCCCTATGTCGAACCTCCCCCATCAACCAACAACTCCAATGCTCTATGCAAATGGCACAACAACAAACAATCTCAACCACCTCCTTGCTCGGGCCATGAAGCTCTCAAGACTTCAACATCAACATCAACGTAACCTTAGACCCAAACCGTGGGTCAAGGCTCCCTTGGCCAATAAGCACCAAGGTTCAACTTATCAACACCTCGACCAATAAGCATCGAGGTCAACTTGGCCAATAAGCACCAAAGTTATCAACGTGCGGTAACCGAACGGATACCGACTTAACCATCTCATCATCTCACCATCTCATCTTCTTAATCATCTTTATTAATTATAAACCTAGTTATCTAATCCATAACATTGATTATTTGTATCATTTATCATCATTGGGGGAATGGGGTTTGAAACCCCTTAAAGTCCTTAAATTCTATTTCTGTCCAGGAGGGATGAGCACGGTCGTGCTTAAACCCCAGCACGAGTGTGCTTAACACTTGACGGGCGTGCTGCTGCTTAACTGGAGCACGATCGTGCTTCCTATTTGGCGCGGTCGTGCTCAGCTGCACGGCCATGCTCCTCTGCTGTACGGCTGTGCTTAATACGCTGCCATTTTCCAGAATTCAAACTGGGAGCACGGGCGTGCTCCCTGTTCAGCCCGACCGTGCTCAATGCACGATAGTACTGGTCTGGGCAGAAACTAACACCTAAGTCTTAACCAATTTTTAAGATCTTTTATCCACTAAACTTATCACGTTTTTAAACCTATTTTACCAGTTAAAATCTTAACTTTGAAACTCAAGACAGCAACATCATCACCTCAACCAATCATCCAACATCATCATGCCAAAAATCATCAATCATGGCATCATGTTCATGTTAACCACAACAACATAAACCTAAGGGACATATTATGAACATAGGCATGTAAAACAACATGTTAACAGTCAAGATATGTTATCATAGTGAATCAAACCAACATATTATTCATACAATCATCCATACAAAACAGGGTCATTGGAACCCTTTTACCTTACACTACCCCCACTGCCTATGGTTACACTACCCTTCTCCCCATACCTGGATTGAAGGTTGCTCTATGTGACACCCTTCTACCCAGCATGTTATAAGTAATTTATTGTACAAGAAATTAAAATAAAAACATGCATTTTAATGAATAAAATAAGGCAATTGTCCACGGGTAGAAAAGTCCCACATGAACCAGTTTACAACGTGGAAATAATCAAGTTTAAAACAATGAAACATAATAAAAAAAATAACAACGTCCCAACCCGATGTCACAACAGAGCTGGTACAACCGTTCCGTACATCACGGAAAAACAACTAGACAAAACTAGCTAACAAAACGAAAGGCCCTATGTGACACCGTTCTACCCAGCATGTTATAAGGCAATTAATATAAAACAAACAATAAGGAAAACATGCATATAACTGAATTAAATGAAAACAGTGGTCCATGGGTAGAAAAGTCCCACATGAACTCGTTTACAACGCGGAAAAGTAAAGAAAGAGTTTTAAACAAATAAAAACATAACCAAATAAATAACCCAACCCCGATGTCACAATTCAGAGCTGGTATAAACCGTTCCGGAAATAAATCCTCGGAATACAACTGAAAACAACTAACTAAACTAAAACAACCCTACTATGAGTGGCGGCTCCTCAGAGTCACTCCTCTCCGGGCTGCTCGTCATCCTCTGCAAATGCCAATCAGGCCAAACACAAACAATACAGGGAGTAAGATTCATGTAATCATATATACAGCAGGGGAATAGTAAGCAAGGTAAACATACATATAAGCATACATCAACATCCAACAGCATCATAACAATCAAGTATGCTATGCTATGCAATGCATCAACTACTCCGCTACTCCAACTATGCATGTGGATCCAAACTAACTCAGGATGAACGACTTTGGAGTTACATATCCATATTGGCCATAAAAGCACCAACACCGGCAGTTCACCAAACCTTGGGTGAACCCCATGGATAGCCAACGCATCAAACCATGGATGCCTCATCACGGGGGGCCTCGGTCACCAAACCTTGGGTGACCTACCGTGGATGGCCAGATCACCGTACTCTCGGGCGATCTCCCCTTTGTCGAACCTCCCCCATCAACTACTCCAATGCTTTATGCAAATGGCACAACAACAAACAATTAATCTCAACCACCTCCTTGCTTGGGCCATGAAGCTCCCAAGACTTTCAACATCAACTCAACGTAACCTTAGACCCAAACCGTGGGGTCAAGGCTCCCTTGGCCAATAAGCACCAAGGTTCAACTCAACGTGCTTGGGTCACTAAGCACCCAAGACTTCAACTTATCAACGTGCGGTAACCCAACGGATACCGACTTAATATCTGATTATCTAATTATCTTATATTATTAATGACCAGGTTGTCTAATCTTTATCTTTGATTATTTATCTCAACTTATCATCATAGGGGAATGGGGTTAAAAACCCCCTTAAGTCCTTTAATTGTATCACTGTCCAGGAGGTCAGCACGGTCGTGCTTAGACCTTAGCACGGTCGTGCTTGGACACGTGAGGGCGTGCTGCCCTTTTAAGTGAAGCACGGTCGTGCTTTACACTCAGCACGGTCGTGCTCAGTAGCACGATCGTGCTGTTCAACCTGCTTGGCCGTGCTGAGCAGCGCGGCCATTTTCCAGAATTTGAGTGGGAGCACGGTCGTGCTCCCTGTTCAGCACGGTCGTGCTCAATGCACGACTGCACTGTTCTGGGCAGGGACAGAAACTGTATTCTAACCAAATTCTAAATAGATTGAACACCTAACCTTATACGTTTATTAAACTTAAATATTCCATTAACAACTTTATCAACATTATACTCATCAAACAGTAACAACAACAGCAGTCAACCATCCAACATCATTATGTTAATAACAATAACATAGCATCGTGTAAACAACCATCATGTTCATAGGCATATAACACTACAATAACCAGAAACATACTATCACAGATTAATTGCCATATTACAACAACATGCATACAAAAACACCGGGGTCATAGGGAACCCCGTTACCTTACACTACCCACTGCCTAATGAGTACAATCCCACTTCTCCCCATACCTGGATTGAAGGTAGCTCTATCAACCAACGTGTGCTCCTAACTGCAACCGGTTCCTTCCCAACGGCTTAACCCAAAGAACCTTAAACAAAAGAACACAACCAGATTAGTTCCCTACTCAAAATAAAGAAGGAAACCACAAGGGGAAGGGAAACCATTACCTCTAGACCAAGGTAGAACCACTAATCTCCCTAAACTGCTTCCAAAACTCCACTACGGCGATGAACGAAGGAGAAACGGCGCAAGAAGGAGTTCTGGCCGCAGCTGCACCAAAAACAGGGTTTCACGTCAAACCCTCGGGTCTGTTTACGTATATAAACCTCGGACTTGAGCACGGTCGTGCTTCTCCTTAAGCACGGTCGTGCTCCACTTAGCGTCAGCGAGACGCGGTCCACGCATTGAGCACGGGCGTGCTCACTATTGAGCACGGTCGTGCTCAACTTAAAATCAGAAACACGCTTATGATTTTAAGCACGGGCTTGCTAGCTGATGAGCACGAGCGTGCTCATGTACCAGAAAGGGACTTTTAGGCTAAAATCCCACTTAGCCCTTAACCAACAAATTAAAATAAATAAAGCTAACTTAAGAAAACATTTTAAGAAAAACAGGGTGTTACAATTCCACCCCCCTTATAAAAATTTCGTCCCCGAAATTTCTACGTACCTCAAACGAAAAGATGTGGATACGCCTCCATCATCTGACTCTCGAGCTCCCAGGTAGCGCTTTCCTCAGTTGCCCCGCTCCAAACTACTTTAACCAAAGAAATCTCCTTACCTCTTAGCTGCTTCACCCTCCTATCTTCGACTCGAAGGGGTAACACCTCAAATGTCAAGTTCTCTTTTAACTGTATTGTATCGGGAACTATCACGTGACTAGGGTCATGAATGTACTTCCTGAGTTGAGACACATGAAAAACGTTGTGGAGATTTGACAAGAACGGGGGTAAGGCTATTTGGTAAGCGACTTCGCCGACTCTTTTAAGGATTTGGTAAGGACCAATGAACCTAGGAGTAAGTTTCCTCGCCTTCATCACTCTACCAACCCCAGTCGTCGGGGTAACTCTCAAGAATACATGATCGCTTTCCTGGAATTCGAGCGCCTTCCTCCTTTTATCATGGTAGCTCTTCTGCCTACTCTGTGCAACTCTCATCTTTTCCTGAACTAACCTAATCTTTTCTGTTGTTTCCTGGACTATCTCTGGCCCTAGCACCACACTATCACTAGGTTCACTCCAACACAAGGGTGTCCTACATCTCCTCCCATACAGGGCTTCATAAGGTGCCATCCCAATGCTGGAATGGAAGCTGTTGTTGTAGGTGAACTCTATTAGGGGCAAAAACTTGTCCTAACTTCCAGACTGTTCTAAAACACAAGCCCTCAACAAGTCCTCTAAGGACTGGATGGTCCGCTCAGACTGCCCATCAGTCTGTGGGTGGTAAGCTGAACTAAGCCTAAGCTTTGTCCCTAAAGCCTCTTGCAAACTATTCCAAAACCTAGAGGTAAACCTCGGGTCTCTATCTGAAACTATGCTAGAGGGTACACCATGAAGCCTAACTATCTCTTTGATGTACAGCTTAGCCAACTTCTCCAATGGATACTCCATGTTCATCGGAATGAAATGGGCAGACTTAGTCAGTCTATCCACAACAACCCATATAGCCTCAAAACCAGCTGGAGTCCTAGGGAGTCCAGACACGAAATCCATGGAGATGCTATCCCATTTCCACTCTGGGATACTCAAAGGTTGCAACTTACCTGAAGGCCTTTGATGCTCTATCTTAGCCTTTTGACAAACTAGGCACGCATACACGAACTCAGCTACATCCTTTTTCATCCTAGGCCACCAAAACATCCTCTTAAGGTCCTGATACATCTTAGTGGCACCTGGGTGCACACTCAATCCACTCCTATGACCTTCTTCTAAGATCAATTTCCTAAGCTCAGGAACATCAGGCACACAGACTCTATCCTTAAACCTCAAGATGCCATCACTGTCATCCTTAAAACTTAGGTCTCTACCCTGAGCGAGCAACTCTCGCTGGTCTAAGAGATACTTATCTAACTTCTGACCCTCTCTAATCTCATCCATCAAACTGTTGGTAACCTTTAAGGTACCAAGCCTAATACTCTTAGGGGTAAACTCACAAGCTAGACTAAGGTCTCTAAATTCCTCAATCAAATCCATCTCCCTAACCATCAAAGCGGAGACATGCAGGGTTTTCCTACTCAAGGCATCGGCCACCACATTGGCCTTTCCTGGGTGATAGGTCAGCTCGAAGTCATAGTCCTTTAAAAACTCCATCCACCTACGCTGCCTCATGTTCAACTCCTTTTGATCAAAGAGATACTTCAAACTCTTATGATCGCTAAAGACCTCAAACCTCGCTCCATACAGGTAATGCCTCCAGATCTTTAAGGCAAATACCACAGCTCCTAACTCTAGGTCATGGGTAGGGTAGTTCCTCTCATGGGTTTTCAACTGCCTAGAAGCATAAGCAACTACCTTACCATTCTGCATCAGCACACCACCTAACCCTTGCTTAGAAGCATCGCAGTAAACTACGAAGGGTTCACTAGGATCTGGCAAAACTAACACTGGTGCTGACGTTAACCTATTCTTAAGGGTTTGGAAACTCTCTTCACACTTAGAGTCCCACACAAACAACTGTCCCTTTTTGGTGAGACGGGTTAAGGGTAAAGCTATCTTAGAGAAACCTTCTATGAACCGCCTATAGTACCCGGCTAACCCCAAGAAACTCCTAATCTCGGTTACAGACTTTGGCGCTTCCCACTGGAGCACCGTCTCTACCTTAGCTGGGTCCACCGCTATGCCACCCTTAGAGATGACATGTCCTAAGAAGCTCACTTCCTCTAACCAGAACTCACACTTAGACAACTTAGCATACAACTGCTTCTCCTTAAGGGTCTGCAAGACAACCCTCAGGTGTTCCTCATGTTCCTCCTTACTCTTGGAGTACACTAAGATGTCATCTATGAACACTACCACAAACTTATCCAAGTAAGGGTGAAAGGTCTTGTTCATGTAGTCCATGAAGACCGCAGGAGCATTGGTCACACCGAAGGGCATAACCAAATACTCATAGTGACCATATCGCGTCCTAAACGCTGTCTTCGGGATGTCCTCAGACTTAACCCGAATCTGATGGTACCCTGATCTCAAATCTATCTTTGAAAAGACGCAAGCGCCCATCAACTGGTCCATAAGATCATCAATCCTAGGGAGGGGATACCGATTATTTATGGTCACCTTGTTGAGCTGTCGAAAGTCGACACACAACCTCATACTACCATCCTTCTTCTTCACCAACAACACAGGTGCTCCCCACGGAGACACACTCGGCCTAATGAACTGCTTCTTCATCAGGTCCTCCAACTGTTCTTTCAACTTAGCTAGCTCTAGAGGAGACATTCTATAGGGTGCTATGGAGATTGGCCCGGTGCCAGGCACTAAGTCTATGGTAAACTCAACATCTCTCTCTGGGGGTAAGTTATAAACGTCCCCCGGAAACACTTCAGGAAATTCTCGCACAACAGGCAAGCTGGCGACATCAGGAGGGCTGCTCTCTACTTCCAGGGAAGCTAACATCATGTATACTTGGGCTTCGTCTTTCATCGAAGCTTGAACTTGGCTGGCAGAGAGAAGGTCCGGATTCTTAGACTCCTTTGGAGTTCCAAAACTCAGGGTCTTATCAAAACAGTTCAGGAGGACATGGTTGGAAGATAACCAGTCCATACCCAGAATGATATCCAGGTCTTTCAAAGGCAAGCATACAAGATCAGCAATGAATGTCCTATCATTTATAACTATATGACAGTTCTTGCATGCATAAGAAGTAGAAACAGGCTTATTTGTAGGTGTAGAAACCAACAAATCATACTCAAGGAAAGTAACAGGCAATTCAAGACTCTTGACCCTATCATGCGATATGAATGAATGAGTAGCACCCGAATCATACAACACAGTTAATCGAGTTCCATCTATAAAACATGTACCTTGAATCAAGTCATCAGACTCGGAGGCTTCAGCTCCACTAAGAGTAAAGACTCTTCCAGTGGTCTTCAGTCGGTTGGCTTGAGACTTCTGATTCTTGCCGGCGCTGGGAGGCTCGGTCTTGGCTCCTTCACACTCTCGGCTGATGTGTCCTGGCTTGCCACACTTGAAGCAGATAACCTGCGTCTCCTTGCACTAAGACGAGTAGTGATCCGTAGCACCACACTTGCCACACCTCATGGGCCTAGAGACGTTAGAGAACCCGCCTCTAAACCCATCCTGCTGAAATTGTGGCTTCTTACCACTCTGCTTGAAATCTCTGCCGATCGGAGCATACCTCTGCTTACCCTTGTCCCTCTGATCAGTCCTCTTGCCACTCTGGCTATCTGACCCTCTGGAACTGGCAACTCTGAACTGGCTGGCATCTTCATAGATCCTGCACTTGTTGACCAGAATAGGGAAGACTCTGATCTCCTGGTAGCTGATGGCCTGCTTGATCTCAGGTCGGAGTCCAGCCTCAAACTTCACACACTTCGAACGGTCATCCGTCTCATGCTGGTAGGGAGTGTAGTATCTGGCCAGCTCCTCAAACTTTGCCGCATAGTCACCAACTGACAGTGACCCTTGCCTCAAAGACAAGAATTCCATCTCCTTCTTGTCTCTGATATCCGCCGGAAAGTACTTCTCCAGGAATCTCTGCCTGAACACAGTCCATGTAACCGCTGTGCCCTCAGCCTGCATCCTCTGCCTGCAGTTATCCCACCAGTGCTCTGCCTCCTCGGTCAGCATGAAGGTAGCAAAGATGAGCTTCTGCTGATCGTTACAATCCATGGCTCTGAAGATCTTCTCTGTCTCCCTCAGCCACAACAAAGCTCCTTCCGGATCGTACGCGCCCTTGAACGACGGAGGGTTGTTCCTCTGGAACTTATCCAGTCCCTGGAACTCAGCTGGCCCACCGTTGTTAGGGTTAACCTGCCCGATAGCATTGGCCAGAAGTGCCAATGCGTCCGCGATCGCCTGATCGTTGCGTCCTCTACCGGCCATTAGTTCCTGTACAAGTCCAACCCAACTCTTAATACAGAAACTTAAGCGAGTAAAAGCTACAGGCAACTAACTTAAAACATCGTTATCTATACGGGTATAGACAATTCACACAAGAGTCACACAACAGACTCACAACAGACTCATACCACATCCGAACAAGGTCGAACGGCTCTGATACCACTAAATGTGACACCCTTCTACCCAGCATGTTATAAGGCAATTAATATAAAACAAACAATAAGGAAAACATGCATATAACTGAATTAAATGAAAACAGTGGTCCATGGGTAGAAAAGTCCCACATGAACTCGTTTACAACGCGGAAAAGTAAAGAAAGAGTTTTAAACAAATAAAAACATAACCAAATAAATAACCCAACCCCGATGTCACAATTCAGAGCTGGTATAACCGTTCCGGAAATAAATCCTCGGAATACAACTGAAAACAACTAACTAAACTAAAACAACCCTACTATGAGTGGCGGCTCCTCAGAGTCACTCCTCTCCGGGCTGCTCGTCATCCTCTGCAAATGCCAATCAGGCCAAACACAAACAATACAGGGAGTAAGATTCATGTAATCATATATACAGCAGGGGAATAGTAAGCAAGGTAAACATACATATAAGCATACATCAACATCCAACAGCATCATAACAATCAAGTATGCTATGCTATGCAATGCATCAACTACTCCGCTACTCCAACTATGCATGTGGATCCAAACTAACTCAGGATGAACGACTTTGGAGTTACATATCCGTATTGGCCATAAAAGCACCAACACCGGCAGTTCACCAAACCTTGGGTGAACCCCATGGATAGCCAACGCATCAAACCATGGATGCCTCATCACGGGGGGCCTCGGTCACCAAACCTTGGGTGACCTACCGTGGATGGCCAGATCACCGTACTCTCGGGCGATCTCCCCTTTGTCGAACCTCCCCCATCAACTACTCCAATGCTTTATGCAAATGGCACAACAACAAACAATTCATCTCAACCACCTCCTTGCTTGGGCCATGAAGCTCCCAAGACTTTCAACATCAACTCAACGTAACCTTAGACCCAAACCGTGGGGTCAAGGCTCCCTTGGCCAATAAGCACCAAGGTTCAACTCAACGTGCTTGGGTCACTAAGCACCCAAGACTTCAACTTATCAACGTGCGGTAACCCAACGGATACCGACTTAATATTGATTATCTAATTATCTTATATTATTAATGACCAGGTTGTCTAATCTTTATCTTTGATTATTTATCTCAACTTATCATCATAGGGGAATGGGGTTAAAAACCCCTTAAGTCCTTTAATTGTATCACTGTCCAGGAGGTCAGCACGGTCGTGCTTAGACCTTAGCACGGTCGTGCTTGGACACGTGAGGGCGTGCTGCCCTTTTAAGTGAAGCACGGTCGTGCTTTACACTCAGCACGGTCGTGCTCAGTAGCACGATCGTGCTGTTCAACCTGCTTGGCCGTGCTGAGCAGCGCGGCCATTTTCCAGAATTTGAGTGGGAGCACGGTCGTGCTCCCTGTTCAGCACGGTCGTGCTCAATGCACGACTGCACTGTTCTGGGCAGGGACAGAAACCGTATTCTAACCAAATTCTAAATAGATTGAACACCTAACCTTATACGTTTATTAAACTTAAATATTCCATTAACAACTTTATCAACATTATACTCATCAAACAGTAACAACAACAGCAGTCAACCATCCAACATCATTATGTTAATAACAATAACATAGCATCGTGTAAACAACCATCATGTTCATAGGCATATAACACTACAATAACCAGAAACATACTATCACAGATTAATTGCCATATTACAACAACATGCATACAAAAACACCGGGGTCATAGGGAACCCCGTTACCTTACACTACCCACTGCCTAATGAGTACAATCCCACTTCTCCCCATACCTGGATTGAAGGTAGCTCTATCAACCAACGTGTGCTCCTAACTGCAACCGGTTCCTTCCCAACGGCTTAACCCAAAGAACCTTAAACAAAAGAACACAACCAGATTAGTTCCCTACTCAAAATAAAGAAGGAAACCACAAGGGGAAGGGAAACCATTACCTCTAGACCAAGGTAGAACCACTAATCTCCCTAAACTGCTTCCAAAACTCCACTACGGCGATGAACGAAGGAGAAACGGCGCAAGAAGGAGTTCTGGCCGCAGCTGCACCAAAAACAGGGTTTCACGTCAAACCCTCGGGTCTGTTTACGTATATAAACCTCGGACTTGAGCACGGTCGTGCTTCTCCTTAAGCACGGTAGTGCTCCACTTAGCGTCAACGAGACGCGGTCCACGCATTGAGCACGGGCGTGCTCACTATTGAGCACGGTCGTGCTCAACTTAAAATCAGAAACACGCTTCTGATTTTAAGCACGGGCTTGCTAGCTGATGAGCACGAGCGTGCTCATGTACCAGAAAGGGACTTTTAGGCTAAAATCCCACTTAGCCCTTAACCAACAAATTAAAATAAATAAAGCTAACTTAAGAAAACATTTTAAGAAAAACAGGGTGTTACACCCTAACTATGAGTGGCGGCTCCTCAGAGTCACTCATCTCCGGGCTGCTCGTCATCCTCTACAAAATGCCGATCAGGCCAAACACAAACAATAATAGGGAGTGAGATTCATGTAAACATATACAGCATGGGAATAGAAAGCAAGGTAAGCATACAACATAGGCATACATCAACATCCAACAGTACTATGTCAACCAAGTTTGCTATGCTGTGTAATGCATCAACTACTCCGCTACTCCAACTATGCATGTGGATCCAAACTAACTCAGGATGAACGACTTTGGAGTTACATATCCGTATTGGCCATAAAAGCACCAACACCGGCAGTTCACCAAACCTTGGGTGAACCCCATGGATAGCCAACGCATCAAACCGTAGATGCCTCATCACGGGGGGCCTCGGTCACCAAACCATGGGTGACCTACCGTGGATGGCCAGATCACCGTACTCTCGGGTGATCTCCCCTTTGTCGAACCTTCTCCATCAACAACTCCAATGCTCTATGCAAATGGCACAACAACAAACAATCTCAACCACCTCCTTGATTGAGCCATGAAGCTCCCAAGACTTTAAAATCAACATTCAACATAACCTTAAACCCAAACCATTGGGTCAAGGCTCCCTTGGCCAATAAGCATCAAGGTTCAACTCAACGTGCTTGGGTCAATAAGCACCCAAGACTTCAACTTATCAACGTGCGGTAACCCAACAGATACCGACTTAACATTTGATTATCTTAATTATCTTATATAATTAATAACCAGGTTGTCTAATCTTTCTCTTTGATTAGTTATCTTAACTTATCATCATAGGGGAATGGGGTTTGAAACCCCTTAAGTCCTTTAATTCTGTTTCTGTCTAAGAGGGGTCAGCACGGTCGTGCTTAAACCCCAGCACAGTCGTGCTTGAACACGTGAGGGCGTGCTGCCCTTTTTAGTGAAGCACGGTCGTGCTTCACACTCAGCACAGTCGTGCTCAGTAGCACGGTCGTGCTATTTGATCTGCACGGCCGTGCTGAACAGCGCTGCCATTTTCCAGAATTCAAATGGGAGCACGGTCGTGCTCATCGTGTGACAGTGCTGTTCTGGGCAGGGTTTCAACACAATTCCAACCAATTATGTTAGGGATTAATTCCCTTAAAGTTAGCACGTTTTTATACCTAAATAACCAGTTAACATATTTTATCAACCAAATCATCATCGCAACAGTCACAACGGCAAAAACATAATTAAATCACAACATCAACCCATGATAACACCAATCATTATATCATATTAATTATTGAAGAGACTAGAGGTTGTGAAATGCTTGAGTGCTTAAACCCACTCAGCTGATCTATATTTATATACACTTAGGGAGTAAATACAATGTGAAATTTACAAGAATATTAATGAAGGTCTAGTTCCTAAGTACATGCATGTGAATTCCTAGATTCATGAATATGTGACTAACTAGGTACATTAATAACTATGATTTATTGGAACAACTACCCATACAATGTGTGTAATTCCAACACTCCCCCTCAAGCTGGAGCATATAAATCAAAAGCTCCAAGCTTGGAACAAATATTCTGAATTCTTGGTCCCCTTAGAGATTTTGTAAAGATGTCTGCTAGTTGATCATAAGAACTAACAGATTCCGTGATAACTTCCTTAGAAAGGACTTTCTCCCGGACAAAATGACAATCAATCTCGATATGTTTAGTTCTCTCATGGAATACTGGATTGGAAGCTATATGTAGGGCTGCCTGATTATCACAACATAGCTTCATTTGTTGAGTATCTCCAAACTTCAATTCTTGAAGAAGTTGTTTAATCCAAATGAGCTCACATGTGGCTACAGCCATAGCTCTATATTCAGCCTCTGCACTAGACCTTGCAACAACATTTTGTTTCTTACTCTTCCATGAGACAAGATTTCCTCCAATAGACACACAATATCCTGAAGTGGATCGCCTATCAATGGGTGATCCTACCCAATCTGCATCACAAAATCCAACTACTTGAGTGCTTCCTTTGTCTTCATAGAGTAGTCCTTGTCCTGGTGTCCTTTTGATGAATCTCAGAATTCGAATTACTGCATCCCAATGATCATTATGAGGAGATTGCATGAATTGACTCACCACTCCAACCGCAAAGGAAATATCTGGCCTTGTAATAGTGAGGTAGATAAGCTTCCCAACCAATCTCCGATATCTTTCAGGATCAGAATAAGGCTCCCCCTGATTTGGTAGCAATTTTTGATTTGGATCCATGGGACTATCAACTGGTCTACAATCTGACATACCAGTTTCTTTAAGTATGTCTAACGCATACTTCCTTTGTGAGATGATAATCCCATCTTTTGACTGAGCAACTTATATTCCAAGAAAATATTTAAGCTTTCCCAAATCCTTAGTCTGAAAATGACTAAATAGATGTTCCTTCAGTTGGGCAATTTTTTCTTGGTCATTTCCTGTGATGACTATATCATCTACATAGACCACCAAGTAAACACATCTATTCGGAGAGGTATGACAATAAAAAACTGAATGGTCTGCTTCACTTCGTTTCATCCCAAAAGCCTGAACAACAGAGCTGAATTTTCCAAACCAAGCTCGTGGGGATTGTTTGAGTCCATAAAGAGACCGTCGCAGTTTGCAAACCAAGCTAGACTCCCCCTGAGCAACAAATCCTGGTGGTTGCTCCATATAAATCTCCTCTTCTAATTCACCATGTAGGAATGCATTTTTAATATCCAATTGATACAGTGGCCAATGACGGATGGCTGCTATGGCAATAAGGAGTCGAACAGAAGTAATTTTAGCCACAGGGGAGAAAGTATCTCCATAATCTAGGCCATAAATCTGGGTATAACCTTTGGCAACCAATCGAGCTTTGAGGCGATCAATCTTTCCATCGGCCCCAACTTTTATAGCATATACCCATCGACAGCCAACAGGTTTCTTGCCTGGAGGAAGAGGAACCAGCTCCCAAGTACCATTATGCTCCAAAGCCTGCATTTCATCAATCATGGCTTGTCGCCATCCTGGATGATCAAGTGCTTCACAAAGATTTTAGGAAGAGCAACAGAAGATAAAGAGGAAACAAAAGAATGGTACGAAGGAGAGAGACGATGATAACTTAAGAAGTTATAAATAGGATAAGGATTACGTGTAGACCGAGTACCTTTCCTAAGAGCAATGGGCAAGTCAAGACTCTCTTCGGGTAGGTCCGCGGTCGGGTTGTCCGCTGGAGTAGGACATGATTCAGCTGGTCTTTCATTACCTTCAAGTTCTGCATTAGGAATTCGAGGACGACGCCGATATAAGATGGGTGATCTTTGAGTCTGCTCAGGTGGAGGATTGTCAGGAATATCTACAATTGACTCTGATTCCTGCAAAGAAGGTGATGGACCAAGATAGGGAATAGGAAAGACTTCTTGAAGAGTATTGGACTCAACCATGGAGGAAGCAAAGTATGGCTTTTCTTCGAAAAATGTTACATCTGCAGAGATATAATAACGATTGTGAACAGGAGAGTAACATCGGTAACCTTTCTGTAATCTGGAATATCCAAGGAAGACACATTTGATGGCTCGAGCAGCAAGCTTATCAAGACCTGGAGACAAGTTATGAACAAAACAGGTGCAACCAAAAATACGTGGATCAACATGAAACAACGGTTCTTTAGGAAACAGAATGGAATGTGGTATTTTATTCTCAATAGAGGAAGAAGGCATCCGATTTATAAAAAAACAGGCTGTTAAAACAGCATCACCCCAGTGTCGGACAGGTACATTGGCATGAAGTAATAATGTCCGAGCAGTCTCAACAAGATGCCTATTCTTCCTTTCGGCAATGCCATTCTGTTGAGGAGTATGAGGACAAGAGGACTGATGGAGAATGCCCTGCGCCGACAAAAAAGAAGAAATAGCAGAAGAAAAGTATTCTTTTGCATTATCACTTCTAAGGATCTTAATTGTCTTACCAAACTGAGTTTTAATTTCATTAACAAAAGAAGTGAGAATGGACAAAATTTCAGACCGTTCTTTCATTAAGAAAACCCAGGTACATCGAGAAAATTCATCAATGAAAGTAACAAAATATCTATAGCCCATAGAAGAAACACGACTAGGACCCCATATATCAGAGTGAATAACTGAAAAAGGGGAATCAACACGACTTTCAACATGCCTAACAAAAGAAGAACGAACATGCTTTCCTAGTTGACATGACTCACAAAATAAGTTCTTTATTTTTTCAAGACTCGGAACCATTATTTTTAATTTAGATAAATGTGGGTGTCCCAAACGTTCATGAAGGAGCTTTGGTGATGTGGCAGCACTGCAAATCCAAGAAAGGCTAGGCTTGAGGTAGTAAAGACCATGAGATTCATGTCCTATGCCAATCGTTCGACCCGTACCACGTTCCTGTATGACAAAGGAGTTAGCATCAAATGTTACTGAACAATTATGAGAACGAGTAAGTTGACTAAGAGATATTAAATTGAAAGGACAATCAGGTATGAGCAAAACAGAGTTTAAAGACAAAGAAGAAGTGGGTGATACTTTGCCGATTCCTGTTGCTGCAACTCTAGAACCGTCGGCTAAAGTAATGAAATGAGGAATTTTAGGAGGAGAGATGGATGAAAATAAAGAACTATTACCAGCAATGTGATCAGAAGCACCTGAATCAATTATCCATGGACTTTGATTGTTACCAGATTGGGAAATGCAAGCAGTAGAGTTATGACCACTTATAGCAGATGATGTTTGAGATTCCTTGGCAGCTTTTAGCTGGAGGTACTCTTGATAGTCAGCTTCCGAAAACTTTATCTCAGATGTTTCAGACTTTGAAATATTCACAGATTTCCCGGGGAATCCGTGAATAGAGTAGCAAGTGTCTTGCGTGTGGCCCACTCTCTTGCAATAAGAACATTGAGGGCGACCTCCTCTTCCACCTCGTCCTCCTCGGCTTCCACGACCGCCTCGTCCCCCTCGATTAGAAACCATGGCAGAAGTTTCAATACTGTCAAATGAATTTCCTCCTGTTTTTGGTGAGGGGACTCGAAGGAGCCGGGTAATTAGATTCTCTAGAGAAGGAACTTCTTGGCCGGTTAAGACTTGGTCACGAATGTGATCAAAATCTGGATGCATCCCACGTAGTATCAACACCATATATAGATTATCAAGTTTCGTCTTCACGTCTTCAAGTTTATCGGCTTCCAATGATAATTTTAACTCCTCCACCGCAGATTGGGCTTTCGAAACATAGGCAACCATGTCATGATCAGTTTGTTTAAGAGTGGCCAATTTTTGAGCAGCATCATACAATTGTTGAATGTCATTAGCAAAAACACTTTGTGCCTTCTTCCAGAAAGAATGACAAGTTTTGAAGGCTCTGAAATTTGTCAATATAGTTGGCTCAACAGATTGCCACAAGAGAGCACAAAGCTGATAATCAAGTTTCTTCCACTGCTCGCGTTTGTCTTCTGAAATCTTTTCCGAGGATTGCTCCAAATGTTCATGATAACCTTGGCCAAGAAACCAAAGTTCAACAGAGGCTGACCATGCAAAATAATTTTTGCCATTCAATTTTTCCGAAGTGATTGTTGGCGTTCCAGAGATAGAGAAGACAGGACCATCAGTTTTCTGAGAGCTTGAAGCCATTTCAGCACCTGAGAAAATGGAGGGACCAGCAAACAGAGAGAGAACAAGAACAGAACACCAAAGTGAGGAGACCCACTTGTCAAAGAGTTGGATAATCGAAGAACTGATCACCTAGGCAGAAGGAGGAGAGGCCGGCGATCAGATCTGGGCGAGCGCGCGGTGGTTATGACGGCCGGACGGTGGCGCGTGGGTGACACGCGCCGGCAGGATCAGGTGCGCATGGAGGCGCGTGGATGGCTTTCCGGAGACGCGACTTTGGTGGCTGGCCGATCGGCGGTTGCTGAGTGGTTTTCCGGCGGCGGTGGACAGTGGGCAGGCCAGTGGAAGGGACTTTTGGATGTTGAGTTGCTGTTTGGATAAAAGGACGTTGAGGGACTTTAGGTTCTGCTGACCAGATGCAGAAACCTTTTAAAGAACAAACAAGGTGGCTCTAGATACCATATTGAAGAGACTAGAGGTTGTGAAATGCTTGAGTGCTTAAACCCACTCAGCTGATCTATATTTATATACACTTAGGGAGTAAATACAATGTGAAATTTACAAGAATATTAATGAAGGTCTAGTTCCTAAGTACATGCATGTGAATTCCTAGATTCATGAATATGTGACTAACTAGGTACATTAATAACTATGATTTATTGGAACAACTACCCATACAATGTGTGTAATTCCAACATTAATAACCAACATGTCCATAACATACATATAAAAACACAATCAACCAAATATAGCATGTTATTGACGGAAACGGTATTCAACATGTAAATCATACAACATACAATGACACCGGGGTTATGGGGACCCCTTTATCTTACACTAACCCCACTGCCTAATGATTACAATCCCTTTTCCCCATACCTGGATTGAAGGTAGCTCTAACCGCAAAGCCAACAACGAACCGGTCCCGAATCCGCAAGCGACTCACTCCGGTACTAAGCCTATATGTCAAGCACAGATGAACACAAGCTCCCTACAGCAATCCAATACTCAAGAATCGCTCTGAATATGATGGAAATAGGGAACGTAGCAGTGACGGCCGAAATAGGTCAGCAGCCACCAAAAGTAGGGTTGAAAAGTACAACCCTTGGGTTCTGTGCTTAAAATATATAGGCTGCACATGAGCACGGTCGTGCTCACCATTGAGCACGGTCATTCTCCACTTAGCGTCAGCGAGACGCAGTCAGCACATTGAGCACGGGCGTGCTCACTATCAAGCACGGTCGTGCTCAACTTAAAATCAGAAACACGCTTCTGACTTTAAGTACGGGAGTGCTCATGTACCAGAAAGGGACTTTTAAGCTAAAATCCCACTTAGCCCTTAACCAACACTTTTAAATTAATAAAACTAGCTTTATAAAAGCATTTACGAAAAATGGGGTGTTACAATTCCACCCCCCTTATAAAAATTTCGTCCTAGAAATTTCGACGTGCCTCAAACGAAAAGATGCCGGTATGCCTCTATCATCTGGCTCTCGAGCTCCCAGGTAGCTTTTTCCTTAGTTGCCCCGCTCCAAACTACTGTAACCAAGGGAATCTCTTTGCCTCTTAGCTGCTTCACCCTCCTATCCTCGACTCGAAGGGGTAACACCTCAAATGTCAAGTTCTCTTTTAACTGTATTGTGTCGGGAACTATCACGTGACTAGGGTCATGAATATACTTCCTGAGTTGAGACACATGAAAAACATTGTGGAGATTTGACAAGAACGGTGGCAAGGCTATTTGGTAGGCTTCTTCGCCAACTCTTTTAAGGATTTGGTAAGGACCAATGAACCTCGGAGTAAGTTTCCTCGCCTTTATCACTCTACCAACCCCAGTCGTCGGGGTAACTCTCAAGAATACATGATCGCCTTCCTGGAATTCGAGCGCCTTCCTCCTTTTATCATGGTAGCTCTTCTGCCTACTCTGTGCAACTCTCATCTTTTCCTGAACCAACTTAATCTTTTCTGTTGTTTCCTGTACTATCTCAGGTCCTAGCACCACACTATCACTAGGTTCATTCCAACACAAGGGTGTCCTACATCTCCTCCCATACAGAGCGTCATACGGTGCCATCCCAATGCTGGAATGGAAGCTGTTGTTATAGGTGAACTCTATCAGGGGCAAAAACATGTCCCAACTTCCTGACTGCTCTAACACACAAGCCCTCAACAAGTCCTCTAAGGACTGGATGGTTGTTGCGATCCGGCAAGTGTACCGTTTCGTTGTAAGTAATAAAAACACGGTAAGTAAATACCGAGGTCGAACACAAGGATTGGAAGACCAATTTAACCAATTTAATAAAGAAATTCAAATCGTTTGACCAAGTCAAAGGGAAATCTTTATGAAGAGAGAGAAAATCAAATCAAAATTGAGATCAAAACAATTAATTAAAGATGCAAACAGATTATGATGAAATTTGGTTTAGATTAAGGCTTCTAAGGTCACGAATCCACCTACCCTATCAAGCAAGTTACCCAAGTGTTTATCTCCTTATCCCTATGTTCAATTTAATTTCTTTGTCAACCAGGAACCCTCAATTATCCTAATGTCAATGCCGATTTTCAAAAGGAAATATCTCAAATTGCAAGTTGTCAATCTGCCAATCTATTCAACCTACAATTAGATTCATTACGCTCTAGGTTCCCTATAGTGATTGCACCACTTTCCTATTCTATGCCTAGCAATATTCAAACGGTGTTCTTAATTCAAGTCCTAAGTACGAATTGCCTGCCAGCCTCAACGCACTAGACTAATTAACCATGTGCACATATGATTAACACAAACAAATCAGAATTAAGAAACAAGAAAAGAGACAAGGGTATAAGAAAATATTACTTGGAATTACTAGCCCATCAACGGTGGCTTCATCGTTCCCTTAGAAATAAGGATTAGTTCCTCATAGTGATGATAACAACGAACAAAGTATAAAAAGCATTCATCCTCTATGAAACTAAACTAAAACTCACTATACAGCCCTTAAGAAAACTAGGATTACAATCCCTATTCAAAGCTCCTTTCAATTGACCTAAAACAAGCTATTTATAAAGTTTGGGATCTGCCCGCGCTCACGAGGCGAACATGGATTCGCGAGGCGAATCTTAAGTTGGCACGCATTTAAATTTGGATCTTTCGCGAGGCGAGACAGAATGATCTTCAATTCCTTGTTTCTGTCTCGCGAGGCGAACACTTCGTCAAGAGGCGAGACTGAATGGTTGCTGACATTGCTTAATCTGTTCTTCTGGCTCGCGGGGCGAGAGTCTGTTCGCGAGGCGAATGGCCAGTTTTGCCTGTTTTCTTCATTTTTCCTAGCTTGCTCGAGCTTCACTTTTAACCCGAAAATATAAAATAGCATCAAATGCTTTATTTAACTCAGAAATAGCATAAATTACTAAAAACTACTTAAAAGACTCAAAACATTGCTTAAGGACAATTAAAGCTAAATTTGGGCGAAAACGAGATTAAACTCGAACAATTAGCACAATAATCATGGCCTCACTAGCTATAAAACTAGATGAGCCAGAGGCTTATCAAAATACCCCAAACTTAAACTTTGCTTGTCCCCAAGCAAACTAAAACTTAAAAAGACTCAAAACTGAGTAAGCTCAATGGACTCAATTTATTTCGCACAGATTTCATGCATTTTTAACAATTCAATTTTCTAATTCAATGTTCCCCCTTTCATCAATGTAATCCCCACATTCATTTACTTTAAACAATTGAGAATCTATTCATTCTAACAATCATCAATCTAAGTCAAGGATCCAAGATACACACAAAAGGGAGATCACCAATTTCAAACAATTGCCTTCCTCACAAGGGCATATAGTATTTCACTCTTTCACTCATTTGTCTAGGTTATCAACTTTCACTCAATTTCACATTTTAAGAGCACTTTCCATGAATTTGATTTTCATCTCAAAAATAGTTCTCACGAAAACATGTATGCACATCAAGAGGTCTTTTAAGGGTTGTAATGAGGCCTGGCTAAAGGTATGATATTTAAAGGTACAAGGCTAAGACCCTAGGAACTAAGAGAGCATGAAACATTTCACACTTTTTTTTTTTCAAGCAAGAAAGGCATGCAAAAGCATCACTATAGAGCAAGACATCCCAACTATGTTGGCACCTCAGGCCCTAACCATCATTTGCAGCACACCCAAATTTATTGATAAAAAAAGAAGAAAAAAGAGAAAATAAACATGGGGGGGCCATACCAAACCCATGCAAAACAAAAGAACTTCTTGAATCTATACATAGGTAATTCACACCTATCATGATAAAAATCAATCCTAATGAAACTAGGAATAAGGTCCCACCAAGAGTAGCATTGAGAGGCTACACCAAAATTAGCTAGTTTATCTGCACAAGAATTGGCTTCTCTGTATATATGAGAAACTTTAAAATCTAAACTAGCACAAATGTGGAGGCAATTTCTCCACTTGACTCTAATATTCCAAGGAACAATTTCTGGCCTGGAAACAGCTTTAACCACAAGGGAGGAATCAGTTTCCAACCAAATTTTGCTCCAGCCTTTATCCCTAGCTATATGAATAGCAGTAATGACAGCAAATAACTCGGCATGGAAGGCATCACAAGAGCCATAGAAATCAGCAAAGCAGCCTAACACAGCTCCACTCTTGTCTCTAAAAATTGCCCCTCCTCCAGCAGGTCCAGGATTTCCCTTTGCTGCTCCATCTGAGTTTATTTTAATCCATCCACAAGGAGGAGCATCCCAATAGACAGGCTGAACTGTCAGCTGCTTTCTCGGATTGCCAATGACTTGAAATGCCTAAGGATAGCCAACTCCTGGATAGAATAATGCATGTGCTTCTTTGTCCATCTACCTGAGAGGGAAACTGAGGATTTTACTAAGTTGGTTGCAGCCCAAGAAGAAACAAGCTTACTGTCAAACTTCAATTTGTTTCTACAAAACCAAACCACCCAAATAATATTGACTAATGCAGCTGAGATTATGATCTCAAGCTGAGGGCTCCAACCTTTTTCAAAGATAGAAAAGAGTGAATTTAGGGAACTGAAATTAACAGAACAATTTAGTACATCACTGAGCCAACACCAAAGCTTCATAGCAAAAGGGCAGTGGAGGAATAAGTGCTCAGCAGTTTCTGATTTTTGATAGCACAAACAGCAGATTGAGACTGTAATGCAACCTGATTTTTGCATATTATCATCAGTTGATAACCTGTTATAGATAAATCTCCAAGTAATGAAAGATTTGGATGGAGGGATTGCTTCATTCCAAAGGAATTTGGACCAAAAAACCTTAGTGCTAGCTGGTTTGTGAAACATAATAGCATCCTTGAATGTTAGCTGACCAGAGTTCGAATTTCTCCATACCAGATTATCAGGAGCTGCATAATTAGGCACAGGGACCTTGGTTAAATCAACACCTGCAGAGGATAGCTTATGAAGCAAGTAATCAGGGACAACCCATTTGCCATTGTCAATAAAGTCTGCCACTGTAGCTTGAAGGTCTCTGTGCAGATTTACTGGAAAATCTAGCAGATCCACCAGAGGAACATTATACCAGTTATCAAGCCAGAAGTTAATGCTTGAACCATCACCAATTTCCCAAATAGCATTAGACATTACTGCATAAATTTTCCTCCTGATTCCAGGTCATATAGAGGACTTCACATAATTGATGATAGGTCTCCTATGATGAACAAATCTTCTTCTAAGAAAAACACCACATTCCTCCTTAGAACAACACATATCCCAGGCAAGATTTAACATAGCAGCCTCATTCAGCACCCTTAGAGACTTGATTCCCAAACCTCCTTCCTTGTAAGGGGTGCAAACCTTATTCCATGCTACTGTGACAACCCTTTTAACACTGATGCTTCCTCCCCAAATGAAATTCCTGATGCAGCAGTCTAGGTGCTTAAGCAGTGAGACAGGCCAGGCATAAACTTTGAAACTGTGGAGAAGCATACTCTGGATTACTGATTTAACTAGTTCCACTCTGCCCATTGTAGACAAAAGGGAGCCTTTCCAAGAAGATAGCTTAGAAATGATATTGTCTGCAATAGGTTGCAGATGGATCTTCCTAGGTTTACCTTTGAAGATTGAGACACCTAGGTAGTTAAAAGGAAGGGATCCAACACCAAAACCAAGCACATTAGCAAGCTTGGCAACTTTCCTTGGAGATGCATTGCCTGTGTAGAATTTGCACTTGTTCAAACTCAAGTGTTGACCAGATGCCTCACTGTACTCATGTAGGAGCTTCATTAGGTTCTCCAAATTCCTTTTGGAACCTTTACAAAATATCATCACATCATCTGCATAGAGGGAGTGACTAGGTGTTGAGCAATTTTTAGGACCTGAAATTGGCTGCAACAGGCCTGAGTTAATCAGAGAAGAGATGCCACGGCTTAGAACATCCTCTGCCAAGCAAAAAAGAAGGGGGGAGAGAGGGTCTCCTTGCCTCACCCCTCTCTTGCAAGGGAAGAAATCAATCGGCTTACCATTCACAATAAAAGACAACTTGGCAGAATTTAAAATTGTCTTAATCCAATCACAGAAAATTGAATTAAAACCAAAAGCTTCCAAGACTTTGATAAGAAAGTCCCAATCCAAAGTATCAAACGCCTTCTTAAAATCCAGCTTGAGGGCAATGTTTCCACCAAAAGCTTTATAGTCAAGGAGGTTAATAGCCTCTGAAGTGATGCATATGCAGTCATGAATTTGTCTATCCTTGATGAACCCCCTTTGTTGATGAGATATTATGCAAGGAGCTATAGAAGCAAGTCTATCAGCCAAGACTTTTGTTATGATCTTGAATTGGAAGTTTGCTAAAGCAATTGGTCTAAAATCTTCTATTCTATCAGCACCAGACCTTTTGGGAATCAGCACAACATTATTTGCATTCATATTTGGAAGCATCCAACCCTGCCTAAAGAATTGAGAAACAGAACTGCAAACATCATGAGCAACAATCTCCCAAAACTCTTGATAGAAGCAGCCCCCAAATCCATCAGGCCCCGGGGCACCTTCACCATTCATTGCAAAAACTGCTTTTTTGATTTCATCATGAGAAGGCAGCCTTGTTAGCATATCATTATCTGCTTGAGAAACAATTTTTGGAACCACTTTTGATATCAGATCATTATCCACACAATCATTAGAGGATGCATATAAACTAGAGAAAAAAGACAACACATGCTGTTCAATGTTATCTGGACTATCTAGAATTTCATCTCCACTTCTTAACATTGTCATGGCTTTTGAAGAATATCTGATTTTAGTCAGCCTGTGGAAATAGCTAGTGTTTCTATCCCCTTTGCAATGCCAATTGACTCTAGCTTTCTCCCTCCAGAACTCTTCTTCATAGCTAAGAGCACATTGCAAGTCCATTTGAGCCAATACTTCTTGCTGTAATAAACAGTCTGATGCCCCTTCATCACTGATTTGCTGCTGAATAGAATTAACAGCTTCCATTGCCTTCCCAACTCTCAAGTGAACATTTCCAAAAACGTTTTTGTTCCAGTCTTTCAGAGCTGCCTTAGTAAATTTCAGTTTTTGTGACAATATGAACATGGGGCAGCCTTGAACAGGATTGGACCAAACTTCCTGAATCAATCTTCTACAGTCAGAGTGCTGAATCCACATCTTATGGAATTTAAAAGAAGAGGGGAAAGTGGATACAGCCTTGTTAGCAACTAGAAGCAAGGGAAAATGGTCAGACTTACTCCTCACCAGGGTACAACAGGAGGTAGTAGACCAGAAATCCAGCCATTCTTCATTACAAATACCTCTATCCAACCTCTTTTCAGTTAAGGAGTGACCTCTCCTACCATTGTTCCATGTAAAAGCAGAGCCTCTAGTAAGGATATGAGTTAAATTGCCAGCTTCAGTGAAGGATTTAAACTCTTCAGTGGAGATTCTTGATGGAAGATTTGACCCTCTAACCTCATGAGCCCCCAACACTGAGTTGTAGTCTCCAATAAAACACCAGGGACCCCTATGCAAAGCTAACAAATTGGAGAGCTCAGTCCACAATTGTCTTCTCAGGATGTAATTTGTGCTAGCATATACAGCACTTAAATAAATATCCCTACCATCCACAGAAACACTAAAAGAGACTTGCTGAGAAGAGTTAGCAATCATTGTTGGAGAAAACAAAGGATTACACAAGCCCCATAAGTTTGGAAGAGAACTCCCTCTATTATTGACAAAAAAGAGCTGCAAATTCAAATGTCTCCAAAAAGAGCTAGGCACATCATCAAAAGCAATCCAGGGCTCTGAGAGGAAGACAAAATCTGGTTTATTGATCATGCAAAGCTTCTTCAATACAGATCTTGTATCTGCATTGCCCAATCCCCTCCAATTCCAATAGAGGATCTTCATATTACTAGGGAGAGAGAGCTACCCTTAGACCGGGTATTATAAGCATCCTTTTGGGCATGCTTAGGTTTTTTCCTCATCTTTTTCTTTCTGGATTTAGACAGAATAGGAGTGAATTCCTCTTGCCCTTCTTTAGTTGCATCTTTCAGATACTTGTCTGGACTATGGCCAGCTTGATGAGAAGTAGAGATGTCCTCCTCTACCTCTTCCTCCACTCTATCTCCCCAGAATCTTCCCACTGTTCTTAAATCATTGGCCACTTTGTCATTCCTGATAGCAGCTGGGGTGACAATAGCATCATCAATTCTTCTGTTTTGATCAACAGAACTCGTTGAACCAGCAGAAAATTTCCCTGAACCAGAAATTTGGTGATGAGTAACTGGACTGACATGCTGACTAATAGATTTTCAGCATTATGAGAGGCATTAGGGGTTTTAGCAGTGTTTTCTAATGAATCTGGAACAATTAAATTCTGATGGCTAACATTTAAATCACAATGATTAACATCAAAAGAAGTGGAATCAAGAGACTTATCTTGAGAGTCCTCCACTATTAAATTCTAGATGCTCGGACCAACTTGATCCGCATCATGAGAGAATCCAAGAATTGGATTTGGATCTTTTAGACAATCTTCCATTAGTTTCTGCAACTGCTCAGGGGTTTTATGGATAGGATCATCTTCATGGATGCTCTCCACCTCAAGCACAATTGGATCACCTTGGACAGACTTCCCTTTATCCACTGGATCAACATTAGAGTGCCCATCCCCTATATCCCTCTGGTCAGCTTTTGACATGTGCACCATTGCAGGCTACTTGTCATCATTCTTCTCCAAAGGATTATCGCCTTTATCTTTGACAACATACTGCTCGCCAACCTTTTTTGGGTTTGTATTGATAATCTTAACATTCTGCCCTGCTTGATCCTTCATCAAATTTTCATCAGTAACCTGCTTCTTGCAATTTGCAACTGCATGACCAATAGATAAACAATTCTTGCAAAAGGCTGGCAAGTTTTCATATTGAAGATAAACAAAGAAGGCATAGCCTTCTCTTTCGACCATAATCTTATCCTCTAAAATACCATTAAGATCAAGATCCACCAGAACTCTACCATAATGACCAAAGGTTCTCTTACTAGTTGCTTCATCAATCGATATAGGAACCCTGATTCCTGCCGCGATTGAAAAGAGGATTCCTGTACACCAATATTCTTGTGGAAGGTTAGAGATACGAACCCAGCATTGAGCATGAGTTTGCCTTTGGACATTAGGTTTGAAATCCGGAGTCCAAGATGACATACGGATGAAACCAGGCTTAAGACTCCATGAACCCATAGACCATACACTTCTTTGATCCTCCATGGATGAGAAAGAGAATTCATAATAACCTTTGCCTAAAGAAATCATGTTCCACGGCCCTATTGATTTCCATAGGGACGACAACTTTGCTTTCAAGTCTGTGAATTTAATTGGAGTATCTCCCTTAGTAAGGATTAATCTTCCGTGCAGATTGAACTTACACCGTTCCAATCTTGCTTTGTAATCTTCTTCATGTATTGTCACCGTGATGGCATCTCCCTTGCGACAGGGACGTGGAAGTTGGCTCATGGGGATGTCGCATGAGTTATTTAGGATTTGCGCGAAAGTTTTGCATTGAGGAGAAGAGTTTAGATGAGAAGATGATTGGGGGGACATAGATGATGAGGGAGACAAGAAGCTCCATGGGCAAATTGGCTTTGAGGCAGCCATGAAAGTGCATGCAAAACCCCAGAAAAAACTCACGTAGGGAGAAACCCTAGCAGAGCCATCAATAGCCTCTTTAGTTTCAAACACAAGATTTCACACTTTTATTCTCACTCTAATTCCTTTTTCCATTTTTATTTTTTCGCTTTGGGTGGCTACAAACATTTTTCCTTTGATAACCTTTTTATTTGCCCTTTTTGGTATTTTTGTACTTTTCTTCTTTTTTTCTTTTTGCCTTTGGCTTCAACCTTTATTTTTCTTTTTCTCAACCCAAAACAACATAATAAACCTTTGTAGCCACCCCAAACTTAGTTTCCAAACAACACTTACAATGTTAAGTTTCCATGCTCTCCTAAATCCTAAGATTGGGTTAACATGGTTTTTTCCGGATTTTTTGCTTATAACATAAGGTCATCAAGAATAACAGGCTATTAGGCTCAATGTGGCTAACTACGGAACATGCATTAAGGGTGGTTCTTTTTAGGCCAAGTAGCTATTTCAAAGAAAATTGCCTAAATCATTTGATGCAAACATATAAACATGCCAACAATGAGGAGATTCAAGCAAATTCGGGAAAGTACAACTTAAAAGTGATTCACTCAATTCAAAAACAATGTTGGAGGCTTAAATTCCTCACCTGGACATTTTTAGCAAATTATTTGACAGAGATACATCCCTAGTGTGTGCACCCATTCACCCCAAATTTGTCATAAATCATGCAATCACAATAAAATTTCTCAAAGTTCAATCTTCAATTTTTCATGGGGATCAATTTTCAAAATTCAACTCATTAGGGGAAATCATCAAAAATCAACATTTATCATGCAATCCATCTATGCTAAAGTCAATAAAATCCCTTCAAGCTTACCAACACAAAACTCAACACACATGTGACTATATATGACCAATTAGCAAAAAGAGAAGAAACATAAAAGAAAAGAGTAAGGTTTAGAAATTGTTATCTCAAACTTTCGTTGGTGCTCATCCTTTCTTCATTCTCTTCCTCTCCTTCCAGTTCACTAGTCTTTGTGGTTTCCTTCATTGGAGTACTATCTACCTGAAAATCATCAAATATTTGCCTCGAACTCGCCCCCTCCTGGATGAGGATCCTGGTCCCCAGGATTAGCAAACCAGACGAACCGAGGCATCAAAAACAGTTTTTTTTTTCGCGGGGCGAGAGGCGTCTCGCGAGGCCATTATGGGATTTTAATAATTTCATTCTTGCCCAGATTCGCGAGGCGAACCCCATGTCCGCGACGCGAGGTAGAACGAGGTGCCCACCTCTGAGTTTCTGCCTTTCGGCCTCGCTTGGCCAAACCCTTATCGCGGGGCGAGCCAGATGCAGGGATTTTGACATCCCTCAGGCTCGCGGGGCGAATTATTGCTCGCGAGACGAGCCAGAGAAGAATTATGCCCCTCTTTTCCTAAATGCATCTAAGTCCTACATGCTTTTCTAATGCAATTTTCTAACTAAGGACCCTATATGAAGACACTTTGTATTTTTTATGACTCTTTAAATGCAGTAAAAGGATATAACTACTTGGGTTACCTCCCAAGAAGTGCTTGTTTAACATCCCGAGCCTGACGGTCATAGCCCTCAAAGGGCTAAGTCACGGCGAACTCATTAAGATGGTCTCCAACGCCTTCCTCCATAAAAAGAAGTTTCAACCCTTGGTCATTATCATCAAATGCCTCCCTGGGCTCTTTGTATCCTTCCTTAAAAACATCATGAGGAAGCGTTGTTTTCTTCCTAACCTTCACTCGCCAACAAGACTTCACTTGGTCCGGAAATGACTTCTTTCTCGTGACAAATGGATCATCAATCCGAACCTTAGGTGGCCCCTCTTTGCCTCGATCTTTCTCATAAGCTCTCAATCGGATTTCATTGAGCTTGATTGGATCTAGCTTCCTTTTTGCTCCAGCCACTTTAGTGAGTGACTCATGATACTCTTGTGGCTTCCCATCCAACTTGCTTGGGTCATCCTTTTTCATGCCATCCTCAAAAGTGTCGGTTTTTACCAACACCCCTTCTAGTGTTGAACCATTTGCTTCATGTGTAGGAGTTGGTTTGACAAGAGGCTTCACCACATCCACACTATAGCATTTAGCCTTCTCCACTGGATGCTCCATAGCTTCAAAGACATCAAATTCCTCCTTTTCATCTTGTACCCGAAGTGTGAGCTTTCCTAGTTGAACATCAATAAGAGCCCTTCCGGTAGCCAAGAATGGTCTACCCAATATTAGAGGAATATTGGCATCTTCATCCATGTCAAGTACCACAAAATCTACAGGAAAAATAAACTTGCCCACCTTTACTAGCAAATCTTCAACCACCCCATAAGGGTATTTAATTGTTCGGTCCGCAAGTTGGAGTGACATCATTGTGCCCTTGACTTCTTTAATCCCAAGCCTTCTCATCATGGATAGGGGCATTAAGTTGATGCTCGCCCCTAGATCACATAGTGCCTTCTCAATTGTCATCTCTCCAATGGTGCATGGTATACTAAAAGAGCCCGGATCCTTTAACTTTGGAGGCAGTTTCCTTTGGAGAATTGCACTACACTCCTCGGTCAAAGCAACCGTTTCCTCATCCACTATCTTCTGCTTCTTGGAGAGAAGCTCCTTCATGAACTTAGCATAGGATGGTATTTGTTCCAAGGCTTCCGCAAAAGGAATGTTGATTTGAAGTTTGCGGAAAACATCAAGGAACTTGTTGAATTGTTTGTCTTGCGAGGGTTTCTTCAATCTCTCTGGATATGGTACCTTCATGAAGGGAGGAAGGTCTTGGGGCTCAACCCACTTCTTCTTTCGGAATTCTTCATCTACTAATTTCAACCTTACCCCTTGCTCTGGCACCTTTTCACTATCTACCTCATCTTCCTTAGCTTGCTCCTTCTCCTCTTGTGGTTGTTCTAGAGTTTCACCTTCATTATCCTTCAAGGGATTCCCCTTTGGTTCCAATACTTTACCGCTTCTAGTGGATATGGCATTGCATTGGGCCTTGGGGTTGTTCTCTGTGTTGCCCGAAAAAGTGCCTGGAAGATGCTCATTCATTTGTTTGGCTAGCTGAGATACTTGAGTTTCCAGGAGTTGGATTGCCGACCCTGTGTGAGTTGCTAGCTTCTCAATGGAAGTATCAATGTGCACTATCAACTTCTCAATAGCAGTGCTAGTATGACTGCTTAATTTCTTAAAGGCCACTTCCCAAGTTTGCTTCCCACCATCTGTGATTTGCAATTGAGTAGGTTGAGGGAGAGCCTATTGGGTGTTGTGCTGTTGAATTCCATAGTTTGGCCTCTGATTTTGTTGTTGTTGCCCGGCTAGACCACCACTAGTGTTGCTCCAACTGAAACCCGGATGGTCTCTCCTAATGTACCCTCAATTCTAATTGTAGTCATTCTGCTTATTCCTCTGATAGTTATTCTGTGGCACTGTGTCATAAAAGTTGTGACACGAGTCCACATGTTCTTGTGAAAAATTTACTGGACAACTCTCACTGGCATGTTCACTATTACAAAAATTACACCCTGGAGGCCAGCCTTCTCGCACTGCATTAACCTTGAGCTTGCTAGATAGTTCCTCACATTGCTTCTTCAAGAGAGTGTTCTGTTCAAGAATAGCCTCCAGTGATGCGGTACTGATTCCAGAAGCATTAGAAGTGCCTTTACTGCGGTTATAATCATTCCTGGACATCTTCTCTAATAAAGCCCAACCATCCTCTGCTGATTTTTAAGAGAAAGAACCGCCAGCTGCGGCATCTAAGTTCATCTGATAGTGACCCTTCAACCCATTAAAGAAGTGTTGTACCCTTGTTACCAAGTCAAAGTAGGATGAAGGGCATCTTCTCAAAAGCACATTGTACCTTTCCCAAGCTTCATTATAGGACTCATCATCATGTTGCTTGAAGGAAGTGACGGCTATCTTCAATTGTGCGGCTTTCTGAGGAGGAAAAAATTTAGTGAGGAACTTCTGAGCCATTTGTTCCTAAGTAGTGATGCTAGCACGATCCAAGTGCAAGTCTAACCAATCGCGTGCTCTATCCCGAAGAGAGAAAGGGAATAGTCGCAAACGAAATCATCATCTGAAACTCCTGGAGTTTTGAGCAGGTCGCAATTCTCCAGGAAGTGAGTAATATGCCTGTGAGGATCGTGGTATGCACTTCCATCAAATTGATTGTCTTTCACCGCATGCAGAGTTCCTTCCGATATTTTAAAAGAAGGGGCCTCGATAGGAGGCCTAACAACACTTGAAGCACAATCGTCCAAGTGAGGAAGATTGTACTCATAAAGAGGCTTGTAGGTTGGAGGATCTCCTTCCGCCATCCCTTCAAGATTGATGAGTTGGTTTGCTTCAAGCCTCTTTTTCTCTCTGAGTTCCTTCCTGTACCTTTTCTTGGTCCTGGTGATCTCTGGATCGTATAGCAAGTCTTCCTGTGAAAGGGTACCTCGCATACACAAAAACAAGGCAAGACCAAGTGGGATCAAAGAAGTAAAAGAGATAAAAAAAAAAGCAGAAAAATAAAATAAAATTAAAAAAATTACTCAATCAAGAAAATTGAATTTCCTAAAAATTAGGAAAATTGGTTGTGCCAATCCCCGGCAACGGCGCCAAAAACTTGTTGCAATCCGGCAAGTGTACCGTTTCGTTGCAAGTAATAAAACACGGTAAGTAAATACCGAGGTCGAACACAAGGATTGGAAGACCAATTTAACCAATTTAATAAAGAAATTCAAATCGTTTGACCAAGTCAAAGGGAAATCTTTATGAAAAGAGAGAAAATCAAATCAAAATTGAGATCAAAACAATTAATTAAAGAAGCAAATAGATTATGATGAGATTTGGTTTAGATTAAGGCTTCTAAGATCACGAATCCACCTACCCTATCAAGCAAGTTACCCAAGTGTTTATCTCCTTATCCCTATGTTCAATTTAATTTCTTTGTCAACCAGGAACCCTCAATTATCTTAATGTCACTGCCGATTTTCAAGAGGAAATATCTCAAATTTCAAGTTGTCAATCTGCCAATCTATTCAACCTACGATTAGATTCCACTACAAGAAAAACACTATTTAGAGTCGGAAAATTAGCGTCGGCTCCGATACTGACGCAATAGCGTCGGCCAAGGCGACGCAAAGTGGACACAATACTGTCCACCGTCTTTTTTAATTTTTTTATTAATAAATCTAGTTTTGCGTGGGCCTAACCGACACTATTGTGTGGCTATTAGTGTCGGCTTAGCCGACGCTACCTTTTAATTTAGGCTAAGCGTCGGCTCGGGCGACGCTATATTGTGAGAAACCAAACGCGGGAACCGTCAATTTACTTCCCTCTATTATTTTATTCTCTTCACTAAAAAACTCCACTCGACACACCACATCGATCGACGCAGCCCCAACCCTACCGCCGTTGCGGGAACGCTTATTTGCCGCCGCCATCGCCGTTGTTGTTGACCATCCTCTCGGCCACCATCCCACCGCCCACCGCCTTCCTCTTCGCACCAGGTAAGCCCCCTCTCTTTCATAATCGCACGTTCATAATCTCTTCGCACCATCCTCTCTTTTTTCTTCAATTTTTTTTTCTATCTTTAATTTTTATCTTCTCTGTTTCAAAACCCTCCAAAGAACACTCCCCCTCGCTCTCGCTCCTAGCTGCTGTGCTGCCGCCGCTCTCTCTTCTCTTCCACTCGCTTCTGCCGCCGCAAGCTCCAAAACCACCACGAGCGGTCGCATGCTCCAGCACCGCCCAAATCGCACACTGACACTGAACAATCAGGAAAGGTTTTAGGTATGGCATGCAACATTTATGTTTATGCTGATGTTATACTCTTTCTTTGTTGATAGGGTTTGTCGTTTAAGCTTTTTAACATGGTCCTCTAAATGAGTTAAGGTTTGGGCTTTTGATTGAGAAGTAATGCTAATTATTTATTTCCAATCTGATCTTGAATCAAAGTTTTCGCACATTGATTCAGTGAATCCTGCTGTGTTCAAGGTACTCTTTTGGAATTTCTCAGGGTTGGTACAACACATACACATGGCATCTATTTTTAAAACAAAAAAATCAGATTACGAGAATTTGTTTGTTCTAAATGGATCCGAAGATGAATGCTAAGATTCTAAATATTCACGAGAATTCACAACAGCTCTGTTGTTTTTATCATGACTTTGGATGTTTACATGGCATAAATTTTATTTTATTTTATATCTATGTGCTAATAAGTTGCTGAACACTAATTGGAATCTTCATGACTTTGCCATTCACGTTATGTTGATCTACTTTGTGGAGAGTTGATGAGTAGTGTCATGAAATTTGGGTCATTTAATGATAAAGTTTAGCAGAAGTGTTTTGTGCATTTTGTGGGCAACTTTGTCAGCAATTTGGTTCCTCTCTTTAAATTCTGTGTTAAATTTGAGGTTTTGATGATACCCCAGATTTTTTTTCTGCCTATATCATGCACTGTAATGATGCTTTTCCAATCTGATAAGTTCCTTTCCTTTGGTGTGATTACTTTCATGTTAGATTAGGAATATTGAGATTCTGGAGTTTTCATTTTCCCCATTACAACTTCCCCATTCTTTACTCAAAAAGTGATTAGGATGTTGGAATCGACTAACTAGCATGCTGAAATCTGGGCTGTTAATAGGGGCATTGTCCAGGGGGTATAGTCTTTTGTGGTAGGGTGTGGATAAAGTTAGTTTGTGTTCATTTACTTTGATATGTACTTTGTGTGGGTGAGAATAGATCATGGGCAGTTTTGGTTCATCAACAATTATGCAAGCTGTCTTTGAGATAGAAGTACATTTTGAATACTAAAATTCCAGTTGAATACCATGAATGGTACAAATCTTACTTTGATAGGCATAAATGGGTGCTCTCTTAAGACAACTGAGAACCTTGATGTTGTGAAGGTATTCCTGTTGAGAGAATGATGATTGAGACTGACTAACCATACTGTGTAATCAAGAATACTCCTGCAGGAATTGGTTTTGTTAAATCTACATGGCCTTCTAAGAAGAAAGAGAAGTATGATCAAGAGTGCATTGTCAACGGCCGCAATGAACCTTGTTTAGTTAGGTAAGTCGGATGGATTTGCTTATGCTTGGTTGCTTGAACTTCCAAGTTTATTAACTGCAGCTATATCATTGTGGTACTATTGCTACAAGAAATATCTCCTGGTCAACATAATTGTCATTAGGAACATTCAAGTTTGCTAAATTTTAAACCCAGGACATGGTTTGTTAGTTTTTGCTATCATCTATATTAGACTTATTTCAGAATGAGTTTAATATTAGGTGTAGATCTGTACCTCTTATTCAAATAATGACTGAAAAATTACAGACAAGTTCTTGAGGTGGTTGCTGGCTGTAAAGGCATCCATGATGTAGGTACCCTTAGCAAAACATTGTACCACAACACTTGCAGGTAACATCACTTGTCTATAGAATTGTTCATTACTGATGGAAGTGTCCAATTTGGGCTGGCCCACCCCATCGTGAGCCAAGCCAAATTTGACTCAGACACGATGCAAGATTTTTTCTTTATAGAATTGAACTTATAATTACCTAGTTTTTAGATTGTCAGACTTTTAATTGATGGACTGCCTCTTAGACCAGTACTAAACAACTGTCTACTTGCAAGGTTTTCTTCCCTCGTGACTTGGATTCTGCACCTGATGCTCTTCTAGGTGGCGTTAATTCTTCATAAACAGACTTTTTGGCGACTTGGCTCTTCTCTTGGCTTTTATTCTGAGCTGTTTACCTGTCCAATTCCTCATTTTCTTGAGAAATCTTACTTGGTTTCCTTGAAGTGAAAGTGAGATTGTCATTTCTTAATTTACCAAACAGGGTTACTGTAAATCTTACATAATAAGTTTTAATGTAAATCTCTAATCTTTAATGAAGCTTTTCTATTTAATAAAGTTGAAGCCATTTCTTAATTTACCAAACAGGGGCCAGACAGTGTTTGGTGTGATGTGGTTGTTGTGGAGTTCTCCTATTATGGTGCACCTGCTCAAACTCCTAAAGAACAATTATATATGGAGCTTCATAATGGCTTAAGGGGAAGGGATTCATGTACTGCCTCAAGTTCTCAGGTACTTTTATTTTGAAGAATTAATTTATTTTGTATTGTATTTTCTGTATACTAAATGCAAGTCAAAAGGAATTGCTTTGAAGAATCAATTTCTCCTTTGTTGTATTTTGTGTATGTTAAATGCAAGTCAAAAGGAAAATAACAGTTTCTTAATTTGACAGTAGAGATATATCATCTTGTCATCATGGTCTTGATCATCCTGGAATTGTCCAAAGCTTTATTGCCTAAAATAAGTAGCAGTTTCATTTATGTTAGGCTTAATGTGAATATTTGTCCATGAAATCAATTCTAGCTAGTTTGTAGTTATAGAATTTAGCTATCAACACAATAGATGCTTCTATTTTTTGTCTAGATAACTGCAGTTTTGTTTATTTGTGATATTAGACATTGTAGTATATGAAATCTTGCTTATGTTCAGGCACTGAAGTTTTGTAGTATGATTGTTTCCTTTTCTGTAGGTTGTTTATGTCTTGATTGAAGCATTGAGTTATGTCAAGGAATCAGGATCTGTGGGGATTAAAAAGCTGTAGTCAAGTTACTCTAGTATGACCTACTATCAGTTAACTATGGGTCTAAAAAAGAAATAGTTGCAGTAATGCTAGATAATAGATTCTATATTGTGGTTGTGTAATAGTGTTGCATATTGTTAGGAAGATGAAAAGAGAATTTGATAGTAAGATAGTTTTTAACTTGTGTGTGCGAATTTATGTATGAAGTGGCCAAAGCTTAATAGTTTTCACATGTTATTTACTGTTTCTAGTCTTCTCTATTTGAAAGGGAGGATCATAACGAATGACTTTTTTTTTTTAATTTTTTCTCATATTAGCGTAGGCCAGGCCGACGCTAACTAGCGTGGGCTTTAAGGCCGACGCTACAATTAGCGTAGGCTTCGGCCGACACTAACTTAGCGTCGGCCATTCTTTGGATTGTCTTAGCTGCACCGTAGCGTCGGCTAAGCCGACGCTAACTTAGCGTCGGCTAAGCCGACGCTAACTTAGCGTCGGCCAAAAATTGCTCGACGCTAAACGTTGCGTCGAGGCTGGTAGCGTCAGCCTCGATGCCGACGCAAGTCCGACGCTAAAGTGACCATTAGCGTCGGCTTTTGCCTTGTAGCGTGGGCTTTTGGCCTACGCTAAAAGCTGATTTTCTTGTAGTGTTCATTACGCTCTAGGTTCCCTATAGTGATTGCACCACTTTCCTATTCTATGCCTAGCAATATTCAAACGGTGTTCTTAATTCAAGTCCTAAGTACGAATTGCCTGCCAGCCTCAACTCACTAGACTAATTAACCATGTGCGCATATGATTAACACAAACAAATCAGAATTAAGAAACAAGAAAAGAGACAAGGGTATAAGAAAATATTACTTGGAATTACTATGCCATCAACGGTGGCTTCATCGTTCCCTTAGAAATAAGGATTAGTTCCTCATAGCGATGATAACAACGAACAAAGTATAAAAAACATTCATCCTCTATGAAACTAAACTAAAACTCACTATACAGCCCTTAAGAAAACTAGGATTACAATCCCTATTCAAAGCTCCTTTCAATTGACCTAAAACAAGCTATTTATAAAGTTTGGGATCTACGCGCGCTCGCGAGGTGAACATGGATTCGCGAGGCGAATCTTAAGTTGGCGCGCATTTTAAATTTGGATCTTTCACAAGGCGAGACAGAATGATCTTCAATTCCCTGTTTCTGTCTTGCGAGGCGAACACTTCGTCGCGAGGCGAGACTGAATGGTTGCTGACATTGCTTAATCTGTTCTTCTGGCTCGCGGGGCGAGAGTCTGTTCGCGAGGCGAATGGCCAGTTTTGCCTTTTTGCTTGTTTTCTTCGTTTTTCCAAGCTTCCTCGAGCTTCACTTTTAACCTGAAAATATAAAATAGCATCAAATGCTTTATTTAACTCAAAAATAGCATAGATTACTAAAAACTACTTAAAAGACTCAAAACATTGCTTAAGGACAAGTAAAGATAAATTTGGGCGAAAACGAGATTAAACTCGAACAATTAGCACAATAACCGTGGCCTCACTAGCTATAAAACTAGATGAGCCAGAGGCTATTAATGGTCCGCTTAGACTGCCCATCAGTCTGTGGGTGGTACGCTGAACTAAGCCTAAGCTTTGTCCCCAAAGCCTCTTGCAAACTATTCCAAAACCTAGAGGTAAACCTCGGGTCTCTTTCTGAAACTATACTAGAGGGTACACCATGAAGCCTAACTATCTCTTTAATGTACAGCTTAGCTAACTTCTCCAAGGGATACTCCATGTTCATCGGAATGAAATGGGCAGACTTAGTCAGTCTATCCACAACAACCCAAATCGCCTCAAAACCAGTTGGAGTCCTAGGGAGTCCAGACACAAAATCCATGGAGATGCTATCCCACTTCCATTCTGGGATACTCAAAGGTTGCAACTTACCCGAAGGCCTTTGATGCTCTATCTTAGCCTTCTGACAAACTAAGCATGCATATACAAACTCAGCTACATCCTTTTTCATCCTAGGCCACCAAAACATCCTCTTAAGGTCTTGATACATCTTTGTGGCACCTGGGTGCACATTCAATCCATTCCTATATCCTTCTTCTAAGATCAACTTTTTATGTTCAGGAACATCTGGCACACAAACTCTATCCTTGAACCTCAAGATACCATCGCTTGCCATCCTTAAAACTTAGGTCTCTACCCTGAGCGAGCAACTCTCGCTGGTCTAAGAGAAACTTATCTAACTTCTGGCCCTCTCTAATCTGATCCATCAGATTGTTGGTAACCTTCAAGGTACCAAGCCTAATACTCTTAGGGGTAAACTCACAAGCTAGACTAAGGTCTCTAAACTCCTCAATTAGATCCATCTCCCTAACCATCAAAGCGGAGACATGCAGGGTTTTCCTACTCAAGGCATCGGCCACCACATTGGCCTTTCCTGGGTGATAGGCCAGCTCGAAGCCATAATCTTTTAAAAACTCCATCCACCTACGCTGCCTCATATTCAACTCCTTTTGATCAAAGAGATACTTCAGACTCTTATGATCACTAAAAACCTCAAACCTCGCTCCATACAGGTAATGCCTCCAGATTTTTAAGGTAAATACCATAGCTCCTAACTCTAGGTCATGGGTAGGGTAGTTTTTCTCATGGATTTTCAACTGCCTAGAAGCATAAGCAACTACCTTACCGTTCTGCATCAACACACCACCTAACCCTTGCTTAGAAGCATCGCAGTAAACTACGAAGGGTTCACTAGGATCGGGCAAAACTAACACTGGTGCATATGTCAACCTATCCTTAAGGGTTTGGAAATTCTCTTCACACTTAGAGTCCCACACAAAACAACTGTCCCTTCTTAGTGAGACGGGTTAAGGGTAAACCTATCTTAGAGAAACCTTCTATAAACCGTCTATTGTACCCGGCTAACCCCAAGAAACTCCAAATCTCGGTAGACTTTGGCTCTTCCCACTGGAGAACTGTCTCTACCTTAGCCGGGTCCACTGCTATGCCACCCTTAGAGATGACATGCCGTAATAAGCTCACTTCCTCTAACCAGAACTCACACTTCGGCAACTTAGCGTACAAATGCTTTTCCTTAAGGGCCTGCAAGACAACCCTCGGGTGTTCCTCATGTTCTTCCTTGCTCTTGGAGTACACTAAGATGTCGTCTATGAACACCACCACAAACTTATCCAAGTAAGGGTGAAAGGTCTTGTTCATGTAGTCCATGAAGACCGTAGGAGCATTGGTCACACCGAAGGGCATAACCAAGTACTCATAGTGACCATATCGCGTCCTAAACGCTGTCTTCGGGATGTCCTCAGACTTAACCCGAATCTGATGGTACCCTGACCTCAAATCTATCTTTGAAAAGACGCAAGCGCCCATCAACTGGTCCATAAGATCATCAATCCTAGGGAGGGGATACCGATTCTTTATGGTCACCTTGTTGAGCTGCCGAAAGTCGACACACAACCTCATACTACCATCCTTCTTCTTCACCAACAACACAGGTGCTCCCCACGGAGACACACTCGGCCTAATGAACTGCTTCTTCATCAGGTCCTCCAACTGTTCCTTCAACTTAGCTAGCTCTAGAGGAGACATTCTATAGGGTGCTATATAGATTGGCCCGGTGCCAGGCACTAAGTCTATGGTAAACTTAACATCTCTCTCTGGGGGTAAGTTATAAACATCCCCCGGAAACACTTCAGGAAATTCTCGCACAACAGGCAAGCTGGCGACATCAAGAGGGCTGCTCTCTAATTCCAGGGAAGCTAACATCATGAATACTTGGGCTTCGTCTCTCATCGAAGCTTGAACTTGGTTGGCAGAGAGAAGGTCCGGATTCTTAGACTCCTTTGGAGTTCCAAAAATCAGGGTTTTGTCAAAACAATTCAGGAGGACATGGTTGGAAGATAACCAGTCCATACCCAGAATAATATCCAGGTCTTTCAAAGGTAAGCATACAAGATCAGCAATGAATGTTTTATCATTTATAATAATATGACAATTCTTGCATGCATAAGAAGTAGAAACAGGTTTGTTTGTAGGTGTAGAAACCAACAAATCATACTCAAGGAAAGCAACAGGCAATTCAAGACTCTAGACCCTATCATGCGATATAAATGAGTGAGTAGTACCCGAATCATACAATGCAGTCAATTCAGTTCCATCAATAAAACATGTACCTTGAATCAAGTCATCAAACTCGGAGGCTTAAGCTCCACTAAGAGTAAAGACTCTTCCAGTGGTCTTCAGTCGGTTGGCCTGGGACTTCTGATTCTTGCTGGCACTGGGAGGCTCGGCCTTGGCTCCTTCACACTCTTGGCTGATGTGTCCTGGCTTGCCACATCTGAAGCAGATAACCTGCGTTTCCTTGAATTGAGACGAGTAGTGATCCGTAGCACCACACTTGCCGCACCTCATGGGCCTAGAGACATTAGAGAATCCACCTCTAAACCCATCCTGCTGAAACTGTGGCTTCTTGCCACTCTGCTTGAAATCCCTACCGGTCGGAGCATACCACTGCTTACCCTTGTCCCTTTGATCAGTCCTCTTGCCACTCTAGCTATCTGACCCTATGGAACTGGCAACTCTGAACTGGCTGGCATCCTCATAGATCCTGCACTTGTTGACCAGGATTGGAAAGATCCTGATCTTTTGATAGCTGATGGCCTGTTTGATCTCAGGTCAGAGTCCAGCCTCAAACTTCACACACTTCGAGTGATCATTTGTCTCATGCTGGTAAGGAGTGTAGTACCTAGCCAGCTCCTCAAACTTGGCCGCATAGTCACCGACTGACAGCGACCCCTGCCTCAAAGACAAGAATTCCATCTCCTTCTTGTCTCTGATATCCGCTGGGAAGTACTTCTCCAAGAATCTCTGCCTGAACACAGCCCCTGTAACCGTTGTGCCCTCAGCCTGCATCCTCTGCCTGCAGTTATCCCACCAGTGCTCGGCCTCCTCGGTCAGCATGAAGGTAGCAAAGATGAGCTTCTGCTAATCGTTGCAATCCATGGCTCGGAAGACCTTCTCTGTCTCCCTCAACCACAGAAAAGCTCCTTCCAGATCATATGCGCCCTTGATCGATGGAGGGTTGTTCCTCTGGAACTTATCCAGCCCCCGGAACTCAGCTGGCCCCTCATTGTTGTTAGGGTTGACCTGACCAATAACATTGGCTAGGAGTGCCAATGCATCAGCAATTGCCTAATCGTTGCGTCCTCTACCGGCCATTAGTTCCTGTACATACCCAAAACAACTTTTAATACATAAACTTGGAGAGTAAAAGCTACAGGCAACTAACTTAAAGCATCATTATCTATACAAGTATAGATAATTCACACAAGAGTCACACAACAGACTCATACCACGTCCGGACAGGGCCGAACTGCTCTGATACCACTAAATGTGACACCCTTCGACCCAGCATGTTATAAGGCATTTATTGTAAAAGAAATTAAAATAAAAACATGCATTTTACTGAATAAAATAAGACAATTGTCCATGGTTAGAAAAGTTCCACATGAACCAGTTTACAACGCGGATATAATCAAGTTTAAAACAATGAAACATAATAAAAATAATAACAACGTCCCAACCTGATGTCACAACAGAGCTGGTACAACCGTTCCGTACATCACGGATAAACAACTAGAGAAAACTAGCTAACAAAACGAAAGGCCCTAACTATGAGCGGCGGCTCCTCAGAGTCACTCCTCTCCGGGCTGCTCATCATCCTCTGCAAAATGCCGATCAGGCCAAACACAAACAATAATAGGGAGTGAGATTCATGTAAACATATACAGCATGGGAATAGAAAGCAAGGTAAGCATACAACATAGGCATACATCAACATCCAACAGTACTATATCAACCAAGTATGCTATGCTGTGCAATGCATCAACTACTCTGCTAATCCAAGTATGCATGTGGATCCAAACTAACTCAGGATGAACGACTTTGGAGTTACATATCTGTATTGGCCATAGAAGCACCAACACCGGCAGTTCACCAAACCTTGGGTGAACCCCACGGATAGCCAACGCATCAAACCGTGGATGCCTCATCACGAGGGGCCTCGGTCACTAAACCATGGGTGACCTACCGTGGATGGCCAGATCACCATACTCTCGGGTGATCTCCCCTTTGTCGAACCTCCTCCATCAACAACTCCAATGCTCCATGCAAATGGCACAACAACAAACAATCTCAACCACCTCCTTGCTTGAGCCATGAAGCTCCCAAGACTTTAACATCAACATTCAACGTAACCTTAGACCCAAACCATGGGGTCAAGGCTCCCTTGGCCAATAAACACCAAGGTTCAACTCAACGTGCTTGGGTCAATAAGCACCCAAGACTTCAACTTATCAACGTGTGGTAACCCAACAGATACCGACTTAACATTTGATTATCTTAATTATCTTATATAATTAATAACCAGGTTGTCTAATCTTTCTCTTTGATTAGTTATCTCAACTTATCATCATAGGGGAATGGGGTTTGAAACCCCTTAAGTCCTTTAATTCTGTTTCTGTCCAAGAGGGGTCAGCACGGTCGTGCTTAAACCCCAGCACGGTCGTGCTTGGACACGTGAGGGCGTGCTGCCCTTTTAAGTGAAGCACGATCGTGCTTCACACTCAGCACTGTCATGCTCAGCAGCACGATCGTGCTGTTTGACCTGCACGGCCGTACTGAACAGCGCGGCCATTTTCCATAATTCAAATGGGAGCATGGTCGTCCTCCCTGTTTAGCACGGTCGTGCTCATCGCACAACAGTGTTGTTCTGGGTAGGGTTTCAACACAGAATTCCAACCAATTATGTTAGGGATTAATTCCCTTAAACTTAGCACATTTTTGTACCTATATAACCAGTTAACATATTTTATCAACCAAATCATCATCGCAACAGTCACAACGGCAACAGCATAATTAAATCACAACATCAACCCATGATAACACCAATCATTATATCATATTAATAACCATGTCCATAACATACATATAAAAACACAATCAACCAAATATAGCATCTTATTGACGGAAACGGTATTCAATATATAAATCATACAACATACAACGACACCGGGGTCATGGGGACCCCTTTACCTTACACTAACCCCACTGCCTAATGATTACAATCCCTTCTCCCCATACCTGGATTGAAGGTAGCTCTCACCGCAAAGCCAACAATGAACAGGTCCCAAATCCGCAAGCGACTCACTCTGGTACTAAGCCTATATGTCAAGCACAGATGAACACAAGCTCCCTACAGCAATCCAATACTCAAGAATCGCTCTGAATATGATGGAAATAGGGAACGTAGCAGTGATGGCCGAAATAGGTCAGTAGCCACCAAAAGTAGGGTTGAAAAGTACAACCCTCGAGTTCTGTGCTTAAAATATATAGGCTGCACATGAGCACGGTCGTGCTCACCATTGAGCATGGTCGTTCTCCACTTAGCGTCAGCGAGACGCGGTCAGCACATTGAGCACGGGCGTGCTCACTATTAAGCACAGTCGTGCTCAACTTAAAATCAGAAACACGCTTCTGACTTTAAGTACGGGAGTGCTGGTTGATGAGCACGGGCTTGCTTATGTACCAGAAAGAGACTTTTAAGCTAAAATCTCACTTAGCCCTTAACCAACACTTTTAAATTAATAAAACTAGCTTTATAAAAACATTTATGAAAAGCGGGGTGTTACACTCTACGCTCAAACGATCAAACTGATCACGTCCCCATGAGCGGCTCAGTCCGATTCCAAGCCTTGGTTAAACAGAAACACAAACCATTAGTTTTCCGATTCAAAACCATGAAAGGAAATCGCAAGGGAAAGAAATATTACCTATATATGAAGCACAGATGAAAAAACAGTCTCCAAAGGTCTCCAATACTCAACGAATGCACTGAATATGAAGGACAAATGGAATAAAACAGTAGCAGCAGCACTAGGGTAGTGGCAGCCACCAAAATAGGGTTTTCACATAAACCCTCGGTTTCTGTGCAAATATATATAGTCTGAACTTGAGCACGGTCGTGCTCCCCCTTGAGCACGGTCGTGTTGGACTTAGCGTCAGCGAGATGCGGTCCACACATTGAGCACGGGCATGGTCACTGTTGAGCACGGGCGTGCTCAACTTAAAATCAGAAACATGCTTCTGACTTTAAGCAAGGACGTGCTGGCTAATGAGTACGGGCGTGCTCATGTACCAGAAAGGGACTTTTAAGCCAGAAATCCCACTAAGCCATCAACCAACAATTCTAACTCAACAAAACCAGCTTAAGCAACCAAACAAGCTTTACAAAAGCACTTACGAAAAAGCAGGGTGTTACACACATAACTCATTAAGTGGTAATTTGCCTCTTGAGGTGGGCCTGTTAAAAAATATTGATGTGATGGATCTATCTGAAAGTTATCTCTCTGGTGGCATTCCTGAAACAATTGGAGAATGTATAACTTTGGAGTACCTTTATTTACATGGCAATTGTTTCCATGGAATCATACCACCTTCTTTGATTTTATTGAAAGGTCTTCGAAAATTAGATCTATCACGAAACAACTTTTTTGGATCAATTCCGAAAGCACTTCAAAACATTTCTGTTTTAGAACACTTCAATGTGTCATTTAACATGTTGGGGGGTGAGGTGCCAAAAGGTGGCATCTTTAGGAATTCAAGTGCAATTTCATTTGTTGGTAATGACAAGCTTTGTGGTGGGGTATCCGAACTAAAGCTTCCTCCTTGCCCCTTTAAAGCTATGGAAAAGAAGAATCATCATAATCTCTAGCTGATAGTGGTGATTATATGTTCAACTACATTTCTTCTTCTGTTGTCATGTACTCTTATTATCTATCAATTAAGGAAAAGACAGAGGAAAAAAGCTTCTGCTGATTCAACAATTGACCAACTTCCTAAAGTATCACACCACAGCCTATACCATGCAACTGATGGGTTCTCAACTAGGAACTTGATAGCAATTGGAGGTCTAGGCTCTGTGTATAAAGGAACACTTAATTCAGAAGAAAGAGTTGTTGCTATAAAAGTTCTAAACTTGCAAGTAAAAGGAGCTCACAAAAGTTTTGTTGCTGAATGTAATGCACAAAGAAATATTCAGCATAGAAATTTAGTGAAGATTTTCACATGTTGCTCTAGTGTGGATTACAATGGAAATGAATTTAAAGCATTAGTTCTTGAGTACATGTTGAATGGAAGCTTAGAGGAATGGTTGCATCCAAAGAAAGAACATCCTGAGGAGCCATGGATATTGAACCTTGAGAAAAGATTAGAAATTATTGTTGGTGTTGCTTTTCCTTTACAATATCTTCACTATGAATGTGAGCAACCTGTTATTCATTGTGATTTAAACCCAAGCAATGCTCTGCTTGATGGTAACATGATTGCTCATGTCAGTGATTTTGGTTTGGCAAGACTTCTCTCAACAGTTAATGACAACTCCCATAACCAAACCAGTATAAGTGGAATGAATGACACTATTGGTTATGCTCCTCCAAGTAAGGTTTGATCTTGTTTTTTTCATTAAAATTTTGCAGTATATATATATATATATATATATTTTATTTTTTATTTTTTTTGAATATTTATTCTTCTTCACTATGGCTATAATTGTGATATGACTTTTAAAACATTGATCATTTATCTCAGAGCATGGAATGAGTTCTCAAATGTCAACAAAAGGTGACATGTATAGCTATGGGATTCTTATTTTGGAGATGTTAACTAGGAGAAGACCAATAGCAGGAATGTTTAAAGAAGGGCACAACATCCATAAATATGTTGAAAATGCATTTCCAAATAACATTTTGAGATCACAGATGCAACACTTCTCTCAGTGGAAAATGAATATCCCAATATAAAAGTAGAAGAAGAAAAGAATCTTTTCGAGATTGCACCCCCTTTCAATCCTAATGTTGAGGATTGCTTACTTTCATTATTTGGGATTGGACTCGCTTGTTCAGTGGAGTCGCCAAAAGAAAGAATGAATACAAGGGAAGTCATCAGGGATCTGAGTATAATTATGAATACTTTCTCTTCTTGAGGAATCAAATGTGATCCTTAATGCTACTACTACCAATTTCTACAATTGCTGTTTCATAATTCATGTCATTAATTTCCTTCCTTATATTATCTCATTTGTTCTTTTTCAGAATGTTTACTGAAGTAGATTTTTATTTGAACTGGAAGTGGATGTTTGACATTCTTGCCCATTGTTTAAAAGAAAACATTTAAGTGTTCCACTTCTGCCACTCTAAATTTCAGTTGTTGAAACTTGCAATGAATTTAGGCTAAAACCTGATGTGTATTTATGAAGTTTGAAATATGTTTCTTTATCTTTTTCTTTTTCTTTTGCCACTATTTTGTCTCAGTTAAACCAAACCATCTTGTAATTGCTTCATGATAGGACTTGTTCCAAAGAACTCCGGGCGGAAATGCTCCCATTGTCTTATTTTGGGATATCAACAAAGGAATGAATCAAACTGGCTTAGTGTTTTGGACATCTGGTAGATCATTATCGAGTTCTATGATAGCATGTAGCTTATTATGAGCTTATAATTCTATCTTCTTTTTCTTGGCATTTTCATTTTTACCCCTCCTTTCTTTACTTCAATAATTTGACTGGAAAACTTATTATGGTATGTAATTTTAATATCTTTTCTTAGGGTGTTATGAATTTGGGTCTTTCCCATATATTTGATGTGCTACAATCGAACATAGTGTTCATGCATTTTAAAAAATATTTCACTATGAGCATACTAGTGACATTCATGTACTTTTTAAATAGAGCAGTTTTGAAATATCCAAAATATGAAAATTAAACATAATCTGTTATTTCCGACCCCGTGTTGCATAAAAAAAGTTATACTCAAGAAACAAACCAACCTTCTTTCCCTTCTGCCTCGATCTGTTTCATCTATATCCAGGGCCGGCTCAACATATTTGGAGGCCTAAAGCGAACTTCAAAGTGAGGCCTTTTAAAGAAAATAATAAAAAATTATAAAAATTATTATATTTTTATTTAAAGTTTATCTTTCGTGCATTTTGGGATGCAAAATCATTTATTAAATTATTGTAATCGATTTCATTTAACAAATCTTTTTTAATCGATAATAAAGCTAGTCCATTTAATCTTTGTTGAGACATTGTCGATCTTAGATAAGATTTTATTAATTTTAGTTTTGAAAAACTTCTTTCTGCCGAAGCAACGCTTACGGGAATCGTTAACATTATTCTATAAGCGATATATGCATTTGGAAAAGAATCAAGCCTTATTATATAATTAAGTATGTCAATTGGTGTATCATTTTCCACTTGTATAATTTCTCTTAAAATTTTTAGTTCTGTAAATAAATCTAATCCATCAATATCAGAGTTGTCATTATGTTTTAATGAACGTTCAAGGTTAAGACAATTTTCTTTTAAATTTTCATCATCCAATGACCTTAATTTCTCAATACTAAATAGAAAACCAAAAATATCTTGATACATTTTAAATTGTTCAAATCTACTTTGAAATGAGGTGATTGCTTTATCTATTATGTACAAGAAGTAATCAACTTTAAATGATTCTTCGGGAGATTTTACAACTTCACTGTCAATAATCTCGTCAAATTGTTTCTTTCTACTAAAGATACATTTTTCACGGAACTTTGGTTCTATATTCATTTCTATATCAATTTCTTTGGCAGAAATTAAAACATTTTCAAATCAGTCTTCCATATATTTTTCAAAAAATGAAATAAGACCTTTCAATTGTTATATAGCAACATCGATACATATATCCTTTGATTGCATATTTTTACTAACTGAGTTTACCGCAAACAATATCTCATACCAAATAGTCATGCTTAATAAAAACTCAAAATTTTCAAGCTCATAAGTTGCTAAACAATCAGCTTCACTTTTTTATTTTAGGTTCGTCATTAACTTCACCTAATTTCAATAAAGCATCTCTTATTTGTGAAGTTTGAAATCTTAAAGCTTTTACACTTTCAATGCGACTTTCTCAACGTGTTTGTGACAATGATTTAAGAGTTAGGCTAGGGATATGATCTTGTAAAATGTTCCATCTTTTAGTAGATGAAGAAAATATGGTATATATACATTGTAAAAAAAAGATTATTAAAATAGGTAGTATAAAAAAAAATTGGAGGCCTAAAGCCTTAACTTCACCAGCTTCACCCTTGGGCCGGTCCTGTCTATATCCAATTCGCACTACCAATTAGCTGTTCATTTGTCATTTCTGTATAGGAAAAACTTATATCACAAATGTTCCACCATCTACTTTAACCAAATAGTAAACAACTTAGAATATGAAACAGACATGCTGAGTTACAAGCTCTAATCAACTAGCTGATGTATTTACCAAACCAATAGATCCTTCACAGTTCCAAGGCTTTATCTCCAAACTGCGAATGTTAAACATTCACACTCCAGTTTGAGTGGGATATTGAATATATTAGACATAGTATTTTTTTGTATATATATATCAGCACGTGTTCTTATTCTTAATTGCTGATATGTTTAGTTAGTTTCTATTAACTATTTTCTGTTTTATCAGTTAGACAGATAGGTTAGCTATAGAATTAGTTATTTCCGTGATAGTTTGTTAGCTTATCTGTCAAAGAGACAGCTATATAATCTCATGTATCCCCTTGGAAAGCTTGAAATGTTCAGTGTTGGAAGAAACAGTTTAATTGGACAAATCCCTATGTAAAACTTGCATTTCCTGATAACATTATAGAGATTGTTCATCATTGAACTTTATAGAACTTTATAGAACTCTTCTACGTACTAATTACTCATTATTGATGGATCGATTACGAGGTCTGAGATTGTTTACAACCCTTGGCAGTAATAGTAACCGACTGACCCATCGGACACGCAGTCCAGGGATGGTTATAGACTGAAATCCAACTCGAGCCATGTCATAAGTTCGATTATAACCAAACTACTAAGTCGTCCAAGGTGGTGTTCCATTTTCTTGTGTGAGAAGAAGATGCCTAGATCAAGGGTCATACCCTGTATATTTAATATGAGGGTAGCGAACCATTTATGCATGATTGATCTATTAATATCATTGACGAGGGCGATTTCAAAATTATTATGCCATATTAGAGTGAGAAGAAGAACAATTAAAAATTAAAAACTTCAATTTTCAAAAAAAAAATTGAAAACTTTAGGTATTTTTTTTTTTTTTTTGTTTTAAAAATCTGAACATAATGGTTGAATTTAGGAGGTGCATGATCCCTCTTGTTTTCATATGGCAAACTAGAAAGTAATAAGTAATAACATCGATAATATGCTGATGTGGCAAATAAAAAAAAAAAACAATTGAGAATGGTTAATGTGGCAATTCAAGAGATTTTTTGTAGTATATCGTAGATAGATATATGGTTGTTTAACGATTCTTTCTTGTCTAGTTAATTTCAGCATTATTTAGTTCATAGTCGTCATCCTCAACTACGCTTTCTTCCTGCAATTGAATAATGAAGACCATTTTACACTCATAAACGAAAATGGTTTTGGGAAGAGAAAAAGGCAAGGGGAAAAAATGGTTTGGGACCTCACTCACTCATAGGGTCTATTTGATCCACACTTCCAATACAATCTTGATAACTGAATACCAAACGAAAAAGGAATTACTTCTCAATTCTGTTATCTAAACATCCGAAAATCCAACACGTGACTGATGTTCAAAATTGTGGTTAATGACGTGTTGGATTTGGTTAATGAGTACATCAAATGGAGTAATTCATTAACCATCTACAAAGTTTCATTAACCAAGATTTTGTATATTATTAGCCAAGTTATCGGTTAACAAATTATTCATCAACTACATGTGTATTAATTAATCAAATTCGATGTATCATTAATCACAATTTTGAAATGTATCAAATTTGTTATGCCTTAACATTATCACTATGATCAACGGAAAGGAACCTCATCTGAAATTGAATTTGCAGAGTAAACACATTTATCTGAATCCTTATATCATCGGTGTCAAAGTCTGGGGATGGGAAGAGAAATCGCAGAGGTAAGAGACATACAAATTTATGGTAAATTAAAAGGAGCCTAATAATAATGGGAGGATACTGATGCAAGGGAATGAACACTACAAGGAGTCAATTGAACTAGGCGTGCTCACATTCTTGCCCAGAATTACTAGCATTTTAATTTGGAGAAGAAGAGCTCATGTCCAATTTTACTACCATGATGGAGGTTGTGCCATATCAGGTGCTAAGTTGGATCTTCAACTGCCACGCACTTTCAATTTAAAGATAATGGATTTCACAAAAAGGGTAAATTTGATAAATGTTTGAAATTTAGAAAGACTGATACAGAACTTTTTAAAAAACCATTGAGCCTAAATTTTTCTGTTATCCCATTGTTCTGGTAGATTTTTCTTCTTCAATTAATGAATACTTCACAAAGAAAATGATTTTGGCTCCTTTTTTGGCTGTGTGGTCAGCAGTTTATGCATATATTAAAGGAATGATTGTTGATTATTTATTGATTCATGAATTGTTTTAGACCTGTAGCCTGAAGCAGGAGTAGATGACCATTTAATTAGATAGATTTTGTTTTTTGCTTTAACTTTCTTTCTCTGAAATCTTACCCCTCGTTGGCATAAAATTTGGATCCTCTCCGGTCATTCCTTCCCCATCTTCTCTCAAGCGAGATCAAGTGGTTGTTATTTATCGGAGAGAGCTGCATCACCATTAGATTAATAGGAAAAAACACACCCACCAACCGCTGAATCGCGGGAGAGGATCCAACATTGTCTTCTTGGAGCACCTTTGGTTATGGAGAAACACTTGATTTTTGGAGAAATAAATGTATTTCTTTTGGTGATGAAGATGAACCTTGACTTTTGGGTTCCATAAACTTGAGCAATATTCTAACACTTATAATTAGTCGTCCACTATAAAGTCTCCATAGAAAAGGAAGTCGAAGACATCTTCCATCAACTTTGTAGGGAGTGTTGTTACTAAGGCAATCCAGGTTCCACCCTCCATTATTAACCACCATTTGTACATACATTAACCATGTTGTCGCAGATGTCTTGATATGTACAAATATTATTTTTGTTTCTGAATAGAGTTCCAACTGTGGGATCCTTGGCTCTTCTGTCCCTTACAACTTAATATATCAATTCTATAACAAATCCCTGAGACTTGCAAGTAGTATGTTGGAATCGCTGTGACGACAGATTTGGTAAGGGTGACTTTTTGTGCCAAAGGATGCAATCCAGTTATCTTTTTCCTTATCTTGTGAAGATGAGGGCACTCTTGAGTTGGTTGAAACTCTACCCCTCACAACTTAAATACTAATAAGTTACTTCAATATATAACTTTATACTAATTCACAAAACTTTACCCATTTGAAAGAAATATATCTAGCACCCTACATAATGAATGATCATTGGCAGTTGCTCATACTTCATCCGTCTAGGCATACTGTCATATTCTTATGCTCTCTCCATTAGAACCCGCCACCGGCGCCACGGGAGGTGGAGGAACCTATCAACGGGAGAAGTAGGACTACTAAGGCAAAGGGAAATCCTGACTAAATTATCCTCAAGGTTCCTGGTTTATTAAATAGTTATTAATATTATAATTACTAATATATATGTATATTTAACAGACATTAAATTTCATTTCTTTTGTAGTCTTGTCGTCAATTAGACGGTTGGTCGTGTGGCTATTCTGTACATCATATGCTGAACATAGTCTCCGCATCTAATATAGAGGGATGGAGGAAGGTAATCACTTAAACAACTTATTTAATTATATATTTTAGTTTTGGTGATGACTTGAGTTAATGTTAATTATTTGAACTTGTGCAGGCTTTTAGCGATCAATCTCCTCTTAAAAAAGGAGAGTTTACAGACTTGAGGATGCGACTTTCATAATTCTTCTTTAAGTATGCTGCGGAAAAAGGAGTAGAAAAAATACCTCCTGTATACTTAGAAGATGTGTAGTTAATTAATTATATTTGTATATGAATTGACATTTATATACTTAGAAGCTAATAGTTATGTTTTTTCTATCAATGGGTTTTGGTTTTTTGTCCCCCAATTGATTCTTTGTATTTCTTTTCTTTTAATAAAATATAAGGATACTCTTTTTCCTTAATGATGTTTTTATCCATAAGGAGGGTTTTGCATCATAAGGTTTTAATGAGACCCTTTTTTGGCAAAATTTGAGTGTGTGCAAATTTTGTAATGTGTGTATTATTCTGTATTCTCACTGTTTATTGAATGTAGGGATAGCTGGACTGTTTCCTCGGGTTGGATATACTTTTTCAACACTTTAATTAGAACATCCGCAAATTATTTCTTTCCATCAGTACTCATGGGGTGGAGATGTCCATTATTCCACTCAGCCCCACAAAGTAAATGCAGTGGTGGAAAAGGGATAGAAAGTAGAACCTAAGGCAAACTTAAAATATTAAAATATATTGATACTTGTGAACGTAAGATGTTTAAATTAACAAAAATAAGCTTTTTTATAATAAAAAAAAATGATGTAAGCCGATAGGTTAATTCAACAACCCAAAAAGAAATAAGAGTGATAGTTATTTATTTTTTTGGTTAAAAAATAAGAGTGATATTTAAACATAATGGAAGCTGGCAGAGTCGTCCACTATGAAGTTGAAAAATTGAAGTGAAAGACTAGCACTCAGCGGAAACTGAATTTGATTCTTGTAAGTAGTGATTTGAGAGTTGTCCAAATCCAATCGCACTCACCTCTTGGTTTTATAAATCCCATTTGAGATCACAGATTTAGCAATTCTACAATTTTAGCAACCTTGTTTTCTGTTTCTACAACCATGTTACGTGTATTTTGGTCTATATGCCTTGTCTTGTTTATTCTCTTTACTTCAAACAAAACTGCCACTGCCTTAGGTAACGAGACTGATTATTCTGCATTGCTCAAATTCAAAGAATCAGTATCCAGTGACCCTTTTGGAGTATTGACATCATGGAATAGTTCTAGCCACTTTTGCAACTGGCAAGGAGTCATATGCGGTCATCGACATCAAAGAGTCACAGAGTTGAATCTAACAAGATATAACCTGCATGGGTTTCATATCACCTCATGTTGGGAATCTCTCCTTTCTGAGAATCCTCTACCTCGGTGGAAATAACTTCCATGGCAATGTACCACAAGAATTAGGCCGTTTATTTCGACTGCAGATTATCTCTTTTACCAATAATACTTTAGGAGGTGAATTTCCAATCAATTTGACATGTTGCTCAGAGCTGAGGAGGTTGCAATTATATGGGAATCAACTTATTGGCCAAATACCAAAGGAGATTGATTCCCTTAAGAAGCTTGAATGGTTGCTTATTGGAAAAAACAATCTAACTGGTCAAATACCAGCTTCCATAGGGAATCTTTCTTCCCTTGCTCTTCTTTCTGTGGCTATTAATCAATTGGAGGGAAACATACCAGAAGAAATTGGCCTTTTGAAAAACTTGACAAAGATGACAGTGTCACTAAACAACATGTCTGGTACGCTTCCCTTTTCACTTTACAATCTCTCATCTCTCACTGACTTCTATACCACAGCCAATCGATTTAATGGTTCTCTTCCAACCAACATGTTCTCAACCCTCCCCAATCTTAGACAATTTCTGTTTGCTGGCAATCAATTCTCAGGTCCAATCCCAATTTCCATCACTAATGCATCTCGTATTCAATTGTTAGATATTGGTTTTAACAATTTTGTTGGACAAATTCCAAGCCTAGGAACGCTACAAGATCTTTCTTATTTGGCTGTAGGAGAAAATAATCTTGGTAGCAATTCATCCTGTGACTGGGAGTTTATAAAGTCTTTGATAAATTGTAGTCAGCTTAATGAAATGATTATTGAAAGTAATAATTTTGGAGGTCCTTTGCCCAAAATCATGGGCAATCTATCCACCCAACTGACATTACTTGATATGGCTGACAATCAGATATCTGGAAAAATTCCATCAGAACTAGGATATCTTGTACACCTAATTTTCTTATCCTTGGGGAACAACCTCTTAACTGAGGTCATTCCAGAGACTTTTGGTAAGTTTCAAAACATGCAAAAGTTATATTTATGCATAAACAAATTGTTAGGAGAGATTCCGGCTATCGTAGGAAATCTCAGTCAGTTGTTTGAGTTGGATTTATCAAACAATATGTTGATAGGAAATATTCCTTCAACTATTGGAAATTGCAAAGAGTTACAAACACTAGACCTATCACATAACAACCTTAGTGGAGCTATACCATCACAACTTATTGGGCTTTCCAGTTTATCAATACTACTGAACCTATCACATAACTCATTAAGTGGTAATTTGCCTCCCGAGGTGGGCATGCTAAAAAATATTGACGTGTTGGATCTATCTGAAAATTATCTCTCTGGTGGCATTCCTGAAACAATTGGAGATTGCTTAAGCTTGGAGTACCTTTATTTAGAGGGTAATTCTCTTAATGGAATCATACCAACTTATTTAGCTTCACTGAGAGGTCTTCGACAGTTAGACCTATCACGAAACAACTTGTCTGGATCAATTCCAGAAGGAATACAAAATATTTCTGTGTTAGAATTGTTCAATGCTTCTTTTAACAAGTTGGAGGGTGTGGTACCCATACATGGTGTCTTCCTGAATGCTAGTGCAGTTTCATTGACTGGCAATGGCAGGCTATGCGGTGGGGTTTCTCAACTACATCTGCCAGCTTGTCCACCAAAAGCTATGAAAAAGAGAAAACATCATATTGGCAAGTTGACATTGTTAATCATCATTTGTTCAATTGTATTGCTTTTTCTTTTGTCATTTCTCCTTATTGTCTATCAGATAAGGAAAAGACAAAGAAAATCATCTACTGATTCAACAATTGAACAACTCCCTAAGGTATCATACCAAGACCTACACCATGCCACTGATGGGTTCTCAGTTCAGAACTTGATAGGAACTGGAAGTCTTGGTTTTGTGTACAAAGGAAGTCTCAATCCAGAAGAAAGAATTGTTGCTATAAAGGTTCTAAACCTTCAGAAGAAAGGAGCTCACAAAAGTTTCATTGCCGAATGTAATGCTTTCAGAAATATCCGGCATAGAAATTTAGTCAAGATAATCACATGTTGCTCTAGTGTTGATTATAAGGGAAATGACTTTAAAGCTATAGTTTTTGAATACATGACAAATGGAAGCCTAGAAGAATGGTTGCATCCACAGAATAGAAATTTTGAACAACCAAGAACATTGAAGCTCGAGAAAAGATTAGATGTTGTCATTCAAGTTGCCTCTGCACTACACTATCTTCACTATGAATGTGAGCAGCTTATTGTTCATTGTGATTTAAAACCAAGCAATGTCCTTCTTGATGAGGACATGGTTGCTCATGTGAGTGATTTTGGCTTAGCAAGACTTTTGTCAACAATTGATGGCAATTCCCATAAGCAAACCAGCTCAATTGGAATAAAGGGGACTATAGGTTATGCTCCTCCAGGTATGGTTTGAAACTTCTTTTTCTCCTTTGAAATCTTGTAAAATCATTTTTCATTTTTATTTCCTTCCTCTTTTGTGACTGTTATAATGATGAGTTTTGAAGAATTGATTATTTTGAAACATATTTCAGAGTATGGAATGGATTCTCAAGTGTCAACAGAAGGTGACATGTACAGCTTTGGGATTCTTGTTTTGGAGATGTTAACTGGGAGAAGACCAACGGATGAAATGTTTAAAGATGGGAACAACCTCCATAACTACGTAAAAATTGCTTTTCCAAATCACATTTTAGAGATTGTTGATGCAAATCTCCTCTCCATGGAAAATGAACATCTTGTAGTAACAATAGAAGAAGAAAGCAGTATTTCAGAGAATCCTAGTGATTTGCATCCTAATGTTGAGAGGTGCTTATCTTCACTGTTTAAGATTGGATTATCTTGTTCAGTGGAGTCTCCAAGAGAAAGAATGAATATGAAGGAGGTCATCATTGAGCTAAATACAATTTTAAAAGCTTTTGCTGATTAAGGGATGAAAGGTAATTTTCTACTTATATTACCAAAGAAAGATTTAAAGGTACTTTTCAGATAGTAGGGGGACTAAGTTTTGCTAGATTCAAGAGATATGGGAATTGATTCTCGTAACTCCAACCTTCGACTAGAAAATACTTTTTGAGCTACATGTCATTGGTACATTTTGATTTCATATATAATGCCTTTTTTTTTCATCCTTTTCAATTTGTTCACATTCAAAATAAAATCTGAAATAGTTTTGTTTATATTTATTTAAAAGAGTAGTTTAAATATGATTTCTATAAATAACTTTTTTTACACTATCGTTTGATAAGGTGTTAGGCATACAATTGAAAAGTATATATATCTATAAATAGTATTTGTGATATATTTAAAAATTCTAAATAATTTAATGATATATTCTTGAATAGTATTAAAAGAAATTATACTGATAAAATATTCTATCATCACATCTTCCTTTTTTAGCAGTTCTAGTACTCGGATTATAGATGTAGGTGTCGCCTCCCATGTAACATGTTCTTTACATGTTTTCAATTCTCAAAAATTGTTAAACCACAAGTTCATGTTATCTCTTCCTAACAATTTGAAAATTAGTTTTTCTGCTATTGGTATTGTATGGTTAGCTAATGACTTTTTGTTAAATGATGTTGTGTACGTAGTACATTCCTGACTTCAGTAAGTGCTTTGTACACTCACCTTACTCAATTACCTTCAATGCTAACTTTTTGTACATGCAGGTCACACAATAATTGGGGATGATTGGCATGGATGAGCTGGTTGATGGTCTTTACCTTATATCACTGCACAACACACTAACTGTAATGCTGCATCACAAGCTGTTTGTACTTAGTAGTACTATGTCATCAGGCAGTTCTGGTTTGTTTTCTCTTAGTGTTCTCGTTAATTAAATGTATTGGATAATCCTTTGTGAACTGAATGTTGAATAATAAACTGCTCATTTGTGGCATGTAAAGCTTGGACTTCTATCTGATAAGGTTCTCAAACTATAATGTGATAAATTGTCTTTTTAATGTGCCAAATTAATTTTCTTCTTCCAATTGTTCTATATGTCCATTGGCAAACTTAAAAGGTTATCTTTTGCATCAATGTTCACATGTCTTGTTCCCCATTTGGTTTAGTCCACTGTGATATCTGGGTTCTCTTTCACCACGCAACTTATGATGGCAAGAGATATTTTATAACATTGGTAGTTGATCATACATGGCTCACATGGACCTATTTTCTAGCACACGAAGGAACTGAACTTGATTTTCTTACTCCGGGTTCCCTCTACTATTACACTTTACATATTGTAATAAGTAGGTTAGCAAACTGATTAAGCTTGCTAATTCTGTTAATTCTGTAATAACTGTAATAACCACCACCAGTTAGTTAGTTAACAGCCTGTCATTGATGAGCTGTCAATGAGCTGTCACAGCTCATCTTGGCTTGTGGCCCAAGTAACTGCTCCCTGAGCTTGTACTATAAATACCCAAGTGGTATCAAGGAATGAATAAGAGGAATCATTTGCAATTTTCAGTGCTTTGATCTTCTTCATTTCTCTGAATATACTTCTCAGTTTCTGATTTGGTTTTATGGTATCAAAGCTCCATTTGTGAGCTTCGTTGCTTTGTTGAACAATGGTGAGGAACAACAATGTCCAAGCAAATCTAGCTTCCAAGGTTTGGAACAATTTGAAAGAAAGGTTCTCACAAGGAGATTTGGTTCGAATCTCTGATTTGCAAGTTGAATTACATGCATTCAAGCAAGGTAATCTTTCTGTCACTGATTTCTTCACCGAGCTTACTAATCTTTGGGAAGAATTGGAGAGTTACAGACCTATAACAGAATGCAACTGTGATTCTCTTAAATATAGAGAGGAAGATTATGTCATGAGGTTTCTTACTGGTTTGAATGAGTGCTATTCAGTTGTCAAAACTCAGATTCTGATGATGGTGCCTTTGCCACCACTTACTCGTGTTTTCTCTATGATTTTACAACATGAGAGACAGCTAGGTCTAGATGAGACTGATGAGAATTTGCCTATGATCAATGCTGTTGATGGCAAAAGATTCATTAAAGGAAAGAACTCAGGTGGCAAAGTATGTACATACTGTGGAAGAATTGGCCATACACAGGAAACTTGTTTCAGAAAACATGGTTTTCCTCCAGGATTTGGCTTCAAATCCAAGAACAATGGAGGCTTTGTGAATAATGTGGCCTATGATGGAGATGAACTTGATGAGAGAACTGAGACAAGCAGCACCAATGACAAGGAGTTAATTGTCTCAGGGCTCAGTGCTGAGGAATGCAGAACCTTGATCAACTTGTTACAAAGGACTAATGTTCAGAATCCTATTCTGAATCCTGCTCAGAGATCTGCAACTGCTAATGATCCACAACCTAATGCTCAGATTAATCAAGCTTGTGCAGGCAGAATTGTGAGTGACAAAACAGGCTTGGTAAAACAACATGAAGGTACAAAATCTGTGTTTTCATGCAGAACTGTGATTGACAGTCAGGATTGGATTGTGGATTCGGGAGCCACTGATCACATATGCACTTCTATAATTTGGTTTGATGACTATCATATGATTGATCCCATTCCTGTTACTTTGCCTAATGGAAATGTTGTGATGGCACAGATAGCAGGGAATGTGAAACTTTCAAATGCTCTTGTGCTTAAGAATGCTTTGTTTTTGCCTGAATTCAGTATTAACTTAGTCTCTATCTCAAAACTAACCAAAACTGCTCAATGCATCTGCTTGTTCACTGATAACACTTGTTCTATTCAGGACTCAGCATTGAGGAAGATTGGTTTGGCTGAGTTGTGCAATGGTCTATACTACTTGAAGGTGCATAAAAGGGATAAGAACACTATGCAGAATGTAGTGCCAACAATTGGCAATGCAAATGTAATATCTAGTTCAGTCAACATTCCTAAGAGTGCCTTGTGGCACTTCAGATTTGGTCATGTCAGTTCAGAAAAACTGAGCTTACTTTGTAAAGACTTTCCTATGATACATATAAATAAAGGTGAAGTTTGTGACATTTGCCATTTTGCAAGACAAAGAAAATTACCTTATAGTGTTAGCACAAGTAGAGCATCTGCACCTTTTGAAATGTTGCACATGGACATTTGGGGTCCTTACTCACTTCATTCTATACACAAGCACAGGTATTTTCTGACCATTGTGGATGATCATAGCAGATTTACTTGGGTATCCCTGTTGAAAGGCAAATTCCAAGTGCAGTCATTGGTCCAAAATTTCATCACATTTATTGAAAAACAACATAGTGCAAATGTCAAAGTGGTGAGATCAGATAATGGATCAGAATTTGTCCTTAGAGACTTTTATAGCAAGAAGGGCATCATCCATCAAACAAGCTGTGTAGAGACACCACAGCAGAATGCAAGGGTTGAGAGAAAACATCAATTCATCTTGAGTATTGCTAGAGCACTAATGATTCAGTCTTCACTACCAAAGTTCCTATGGAGTTATGCAATACAACATGCTGTTTTCTTGATGAATAGAGTACCTTCCAATGCCTTACAAGGAAAAACACCATACCAAGTGCTGCATAGTGCACTGCCTGATATTAGCATATTAAAGGTCTTTGGATCACTCTGCTACTTTTCCACACTGGCTAATCACAGAGGGAAATTGGATGATAGAGCTAGGAAGTGTGCATTCCTAGGCTACAAAGGTGGAGTGAAGGGTTATGTTGGTTATGATCTGGACACCAAGGAGATTTTAATCTCTAGAAATGTGGTGTTTTATGAGCATATATTTCCTTACTCTTCACTACACAACAGTACAACAAAAGCTCACAAATGGCAATATATGAGTCCTACCAACTCAGAAACACAGAACTTTGAACATGTATTCCCTGTTGCTGATCCTGCATTTCCAGCTGCAATTCCAATTCCAATTTCAGTTGAGCATGACACTGAAGAACCAGAATGTACCATGCCTGCCACAAATTCTGTTCCTGTGACTGATACAGCCCTAGAGCTAACTACTACTGAAGCAGCAACCACTGATTCACCTCCTTGTCACCATGATCCAGCACCTAGAAGGTCAAACAGAGAAAAAATAACACCTTCTTATCTGCAGAACTATCACTGTGCACACATAAATGCAACTCCTACATCCCCTAAGTCCTCCAACTGTCTTTATCCACTGAGTTCTTATATTTCTTATGCTGAATTGTCTCCACAACACAGAGATTATGCTCTTTCCTTATCCACTGTCAGTGAACCCTCTTCTTACAAGGAAGCAGTAAAAGAATCCTGTTGGATTGATGCCATGAATGCTGAGTTGAAAGCTTTAGAAGCAAATCACACATGGACAATTGTTGAACAACCTCCTGGAGTACATCCCATTGGCAGCAAATGGGTGTATAAAATCAAAAGAAGATCTGATGGATCTATTGAGAGATACAAGGCAAGGTTAGTTGCCAAAGGTTATACACAAATTGAGGGTGTAGATTTCTTTGACACATTCTCTCCAGTAGCAAAAATGACCACTGTTAGAATGCTTCTAGCACTAGCCTCTACCCAAAACTGGTTTATTCACCAGCTTGATGTAAATAATGCTTTTCTCCATGGAGAATTGCAAGAGGAGGTCTACATGCAAGTGCCTGAGGGTGTGAACTGTGTTGGCAATAACAAAGTTTGCAAGTTGCTCAAGTCATTATATGGCTTAAAACAAGCCAGCCGAAAATGGTATGAGAAATTGTCCAGCTTGCTTGTGGAACTTGGATACAAACAAGCATCATCAGACTACTCTTTGTTCACCAAAACAACACTCAATGGCTCATTCACTGCTTTACTGATTTATGTGGATGATATTGTGTTAGTTGGAACTTCTATGGATGAAATTCATTTCATCAAAACTACTTTGGATAAACAATTTGGAATCAAGGATTTGGGAGTGCTCAAATACTTCTTGGGGCTTGAGGCAGCACATTCTCCCAAGGGCATTTCTTTGTGCCAAAGGCAATATTGCCTTGATCTCTTGAATGATGCAGGGGTTATAGGTAGCAAACCTGTTTGCACTCCTATTGAGCCTAAGACTAGGCTGCATCAGGACAATGGCCCAGCATACACAGATGTTGCAGGCTATAGAAGGCTAGTTGGGAGGCTTCTCTACCTCACCACTACTCGGCCAGATATCACCTTTGCAGTCCAACAGTTGAGTCAGTTTCTCACTCAACCAACTATGCTGCACTTTCAGGCAGCACAGAGGGTTCTAAAGTACCTAAAAGGCAACCCAGGAAAGGGTCTATTCTACCCACGATCCTCTTCACTTCAGCTACTTGGTTTTGTTGACTCGGATTGGGGAGGGTGTCCTGACACAAGGAGGTCCATCAGTGGTTATTGTTTCTTCTTAGGAGATTCCCTAATATGTTGGAAGTCCAAAAAGCAACTCACTGTGGCCAAATCTTCTAGTGAGGCAGAGTACAGGGCTTTGGGATCAGCCACTTGTGAGCTACAATGGCTGCACTACCTCTTGGATAATCTGAAAATCCATTGCGGCTAACCCCGTGTTTCATGAACGAACAAAACATTTGGAAATTGATTGCCACATAGTTAGAGAAAAGAGCATGGCTGGTCTCATGAGGCTATTGCCTATTACATCTCACAGCCAAACTGCTGATGTGTTCACTAAAGGACTGCATTCCACACACTTTCGAAAGCTTATTTCCAAGCTAGGATTACTAGACATCTACCATCCTTAGCTTGCGGGGGGCTATTACACTTTACATATTGTAATAAGTAGGTTAGCAAACTGATTAAGCTTGCTAATTCTGTAATAACTGTAATAACCACCACCAGTTAGTTAGTTAACAGCCTGTCATTGATGAGCTGTCAATGAGCTGTCACAGCTCATCTTGGCTTGTGGCCCAAGTAACTGCTCCCTGAGCTTGTACTATAAATACCCAAGTGGTATCAAGGAATGAATAAGAGGAATCATTTGCAATTTTCAGTGCTTTGATCTTCTTCATTTCTCTGAATATACTTCTCAGTTTCTGATTTGGTTTTATCTACCTTTTGATTTCCTTTCTTTTGCATTCATTTATTTCCTTCAAATTCGTAAATCTCCCCGTTAGATTGTGTGGTTAGGGATTTGAGGCTCTGGTACTCTCTAATTTCTCTTCCTTTGGACCCTTCTCTCTATTCCAATTGAAAGAGAAATTGGTAATCCGTTGGATCCCCAATTCTTTTAAAAAAAGGTTTTGATCCCTTAGTTCAAGTTTTATCTCTCATCCTCTTTGTGGGTAAGAAGCTTCTTAAGCTTTCACAGTACATTTCTTAAGGGGAGAACTAAACAATTGAACTAGAGGAGGATTTTGGACTTTAGAGGGTTATCTTCCCTTCCCCATCTCTTTTTCCCTTCTTTTTTTCAAAGCTTTCCCTTCCCCTCCCCTCCTTTCCCTTCCCAAACTCACAAACAGACCCTAAGTTTCATCTCAAATATTCATGTGAGCTATAGAATTTCATTTTGTTTCTTTCTTTGCATCCATTTTTGTGGAACATATCTTAATGGAAATTGAGGTTCTCAGGTGATTTTAGAAGGTAGATACTAAAAGGTGAGATAGCACCAACTCCACTTTTTTGGATACCAGTTTACAAAAATGGCAGAATTGATGATGCATGTTTCACATGGGTTGATGTTAGCGTTCGCATCTAATTTGTCTGTGTGTGATTTAGATTGGTGCTACAATGGGTCGATGCATATTGATTTAACTTTGATTTCCATTCGATGTTTGTTTGGCCACATTGCTTAGCAATGTGGTAATAGGACCTGATCCATTACTCCCATTCTAAAGTCTCTTATGAAACTTTCCGTTTAATATTTCTGGTTTGATAGAACAATCTGTCCTTTAAATCCTTCAGTACTATAGTTGTGGTTCATCCTAGCCTAAATGATTCTATTGCTGTTCAATCCAAAAGCATAAGCAACAACACTTTAGCTATGCTGGCTAACACGGTTCTAATGCTGAAAGAAGATAAAAAGCAGAGGCCACACAAGGCAATGCATTTAGACCATTTTTTATTTCATTAATTTTTATTTATACAACAGTTGGTAACTATATGCTTTCAATTGTTAGTAATTTTGGCATAGTATGATTTTTGTCTTGCAAAATGTAAAATGGCATGGCACAACATATATTATATTCAACAAATGATAAAATGCCTTCTTCAAGCACTACGTTCAGATATTATAGATTCAAAAAACTTATTATTTATAAATTTGTTATCATGATTGGTTACCAGATATCCTTTCTATTTGTAATTTAAAATCGAAAGCATGTCATTTTTTTTTTTGAATTCTGTTCCATAAATAAGTACCAATTAATCTGTAAACGTGTCATACTAATAGAATTTCTATTAGTGAACTCAATTCAAGTGAAAGTAAGTTTTCTACAAACCACAGTTTAAAACCTCCTCGCAGTAGTATCATATTTTTTTTTAATATTACATAGACTCTTTACTTGATTATTGGGACATTCTACATTGATGTCTAAGTAGACACTTGCTTCTACTGAAGGTCAAAGAGGAAAACTTAAAAACAATTATTTGCTGTCTTCCTGCAACCTCCATCTGATAATTGATTTATAAACTAAATATACTTTTTTTACTTCATCTGTCTAGGATTGGACACTTCAGTTTTAGAGTATAGGCATTAATATACGTTTTCCCCATAATTTAATTAGTCTCTAGGTTATAACATCGATCCTACTATGAGATTGAAAATTATTTACTATTTTTAATGACTAAATGATAAATTGGTCTTATTTTCTCTATATATATCTCTGTTTTTTTTTTATCCCCACTGGCAAGTTGGTTTAAGGGATATTGAAGATTGTCTTAAAGGATAAGAGGGTTGAAGACAACATAGACTTCGATCATATAGACAACATTGTTTTTTTTTCTTTGTCTTTTCATTTCTTTTATTTTTTTTATTAATTTTTTCATTTTGCCAATAATGGATAATATGCTATCTGCGACTGATTTCACAATAATGTAAACTCATCAATTTCAAGCTCGGTTAACTGCACAACAAATAATTTTTATTACGTATTTGGGGCACGAGATGATTTGCTGCTAAGATGAGATTCAAGATGTCATCTTGCATTAGGCCCTTCAATGCAAAAGGTACATGGTCTTAACTGAATATTATAAAATATTAAAATGAAATTGCAACCGTGCAATGAGTGGGTCACAATCTAGTTATTATTATTATTAAGATAACATAGAAAAATAATACATAATCATTGGAAACAAGAAAATTAAATAAAAGTTTAAAAGAAAATCATAATATGAGTACTTTGTTGTGGTTGATTCGTATTAGCATATGAAGCATTCTGACATAAACTTGAAACGTGACTTGAAGGTGCCATCATTAAATTACATGGTAAATATAATTAAATATATCAAACGTTACTGAAGGGTGTGATGTTACTCCTTAACATTTTGTCAAAAAAAAATTAAAAAAAATGTTACTCCTTAACATTCAGCTATTAGGAACACTAAACAAAATGAGCATAGACCACTTGCTAAATAACCAAAGCCCCCTATACATAGCTAGAAAATGAGTTTGGCTCTCTTTTTTTGGCTGTTGCGAATGCTACCGTTTTTTAGCAGTATTCTACTTAGAACATGCTCGAATTCTTCCTTTCCATCATTACTCATTATAAAATGATGCTGTTGAGAAGAATGCATCTAACTGACCACCAATGGAGACAGTTTCCTGCAGTATTTTTCTCATGGGTATAGAATGTAGAAAAGGGGATAGAAAGTAGAAGGCTAAATTACATTTTTAGTCCCCAAATTATTATTAAATGTTCAATTTTGTCCCTAAGTTTTTAAAAGGTTCATTTTGGTCCCCTAATTCCTTAAACTTGTTCAAATAGGTCATTCCGTCAAGTTGACTAACAGCGACGTCAAACCTAATGCCACGTGGCATTAAATTTAATATTTTAATGTTCATTTTGGTCCCCAAATTCTTTTAAAATGTTTATTTTGGTCCCAAAATTGTTTTAAAATGTTCAATTTGGTCCTTAAGTTTTTAAAATGTTCATTGTCGTCCCTTAGTCAACTTGACGTCGCCGCTAGTCAACTTGACGGAAGGACCTATTTGAACAAGTTTAAGGAATTAGGGGACCAAAATGAACCGTTTAAAAACTTGGGGACCAAATTGAACATTTAATAACAATTTGGGGACCAAAAGTGTAATTTAGCCAAAGTAGAAAGTAGAAACTAAGAAAAACTTCAAATATTAAATCAAATCTACTTAAAACAAGGAAAAACTGACCACCGATGGAGACAGTTTTCAGCAGTATTTTTCTCAGAAAGTAGAAAAAGGGATAGAAAGTAGAAAGTAGAAACTAAGAAAAACCTCAAATATTAAATCAAGTCTACGCAGAAAAAGGAAGAACTGACCACCAATGGAGACAGTTCACTACAAGAAAAACAGTGTTTAGCGTCGGCAAAAAGCCCACTCTAAAGTCTAAAAGCCGACGCTAAATCTAATATTAGCGTCGGATGAGCGTCGGTCTAGGGTCTATCGCTAAAGTGCTCGAAGCTAATTTTGGCGTCGGTCAAAAGAAAGCCGACGCTAGTTAGCGTCGGCTAAACGGACACTAAACGGACACCACACTGCTCCTAAAAAGGCCGACGCTAACATTAGCGTCGAAAAGGCCGACGCTAAATAGCGTCGGCTAGACCCACGCATATATTTAGCGTAGGTTAGTTCGACGCTAAATTGTGTCACCTGACTGACGCTAGTTAGAGTCGGCTAGACCCACGCATAATATTAGAGTAGCTTTGTTCGACGCTAAGTTGTATCACTGACTGAAGCTAGTTAGAGTCGGCTAGGCCCACGCATAACTTTAGCGTAGGCTAGTTTGACGCTAAGTTGTGTCACTGACTGACGCTAGTTAGAGTCGGCTAGACCCACGCTACTTTGTTTCCTTTTTTTTTTTTTGGTGGGTGACAACAAAAACTGGGCAGATATATAAACCATAAACAAGTCATATATTATCTATATATCAAAGTACCTAAAATTCATAGTCAAAACAAAACAACCTGCCCATGTGCATATGAAAGTGAGTACAAACTAATTAAAGTAGCAAATCCCTGTGAGTAAATTGACAACTAATTACTGACGCTACTTTGTATCCCTTTTTTTTTTGTAATTGACAACAAAAACTGGGCAGATAAAAATATTATAAACCATAAACAAGTAATATATATATATTATATTATCTATATATCAAAGTACTTAAAATTCATAGCCAGTACAGTAGTCAAAACAAAACAACTAAACTATGTGCATATGAAAGTGAGTGCAAACCAACTAAAGTAGCAAATCCATGTGAGTAAACTGACAACTAAATAACAAAATAAAGTTAGCAACGATGATAGGCTGATCAGTCCTCATTCAGGGAATGCTCGTCAAGATCATCATCATAGTCAGGATGTCCCTGGTGAGCCTGACTGGCACTAGTGGAAGCACCGACCGACTGATGCTCCAAAGCTGCCATCCGATCCATCATAGCACGGAATTGCTCCTCCAAATTAACATACCGCTGATTCGCCTCGGCAGCCTCTTGACGGGCTGCATTGACCTCTTGACGCAACAATGCATTCTCAGCTGCATCACCGAACCCATGTCTCATAGAAGAAGGAGGTAGGGGCTCCTGAGTCAGTGACGACATACCACGTCGGAGGTTTGAAGACAAGTCCGCGGTGCCATAACACCGACCTCGTTTCTTGCCACCAGCAACCTCCTTCCAAACCTCAAGCTTTGTCGCCCCATCTACCTCATGTGCAGGGTCCATGGAGGAGTCATCAATCTGTGTCTCTATCTCCGCTATACGATCGTGATATCGTCTCTGGTCAAAAGGTTACATAACCAAGTAAGGCACATATTTTGTATTAGAGCCAACTTTTATAAAAAATAAAGTATATGAATAACAACTTACATAGGTTGACTGAGAACGCTCATCTACCCAATCACCAGACTTCTTTGTGTGGGTGGTCTTGAAGAACTCAGCAGGATCCACAGATTGCCCAAGTTTCCGCACCTGCAAAAAAAAAAAAAAAAACCACAACATTTACAAATACTACACATTCTATTGTATTCAATTAGATAAACTTTATTATATTAAAAAAAGCACATGTGATGCTCAACCGAAAACATGTAAAAAGTCCATTACACGAGAAGTTCAACATTCTTTCTTTCTTCTTTAGATATACATTCTAATGTATTTTATCTACCAATTGTATTCAATTTATGTATAAGGTTGAATATCCAAGCAACGGTACACCAATGTAACAAGAAAAGAGAAAATAGACAAGACAACATATATAAAACAAGATTGTATTCCTACAATCCTACTTACTTCTTCTCTTCTAATGTAGCAGGAAAAAGACAAGGCAGTAGTAGTAAAACAAAAACAAACTAATCTCCCCAATTGATGGTGATACATATAAAAGCATGAGGAAGTAAGTCTACAAATTCAAGAACAAAATATAACAGAAAAGACCCTCTAATATGCTAGCTAGCTGATTTTCATCATCTCCTATGTGGAGCAAAAGAAGCCAAAATTGTCATCGTCAAAGTTGAGGGATCACCTACTTTCTTTTAACATGTCGTTTCACTAGACCTAAGCTGCTGAAATTGCTAACGTGTCTCGAACATATCTACTATATATATAGAAAGAAAAAAAAAAAAAAGACAACAACTAGCCGCTCATATTGTCTTTCTTCACAATCTACAAGTTGATCCTAAAATAAAAGTTGTTTCTACTTTTCAGCCAACACCACCATAAAGTAAAAACAAATCTAGCAATCCTACAATCCTACTTACTTCTTCTCTTCTAATGTAGCAGGAAAAAGACAAGGCAGTAGTAGTAAAACAAAAACAAACTAATCTCCCCAATTGATGGTGATACATATAAAAGCATGAGGAAGTAAGTCTACAAATTCAAGAACAAAATATAACAGAAAAGACCCTCTAATATGCTAGCTAGCTGATTTTCATCATCTCCTATGTGGAGCAAAAGAAGCCAAAATTGTCATCGTCAAAGTTGAGGGATCACCTACTTTCTTTTAACATGTCGTTTCACTAGACCTAAGCTGCTGAAATTGCTAACGTGTCTCGAACATATCTACTATATATATAGAAAGGAAAAAAAAAAAAAGACAACAACTAGCCGCTCATATTGTCTTTCTTCACAATCTACAAGTTGATCCTAAAATAAAAGTTGTTTCTACTTTTCAGCCAACACCACCATAAAGTAAAAACAAATCTAGCAACACAGATAATACTATTTTTTTCCTCTTTATTTCTTCCCTTTTCTATGATGATGAACAAGATACTAAATGAGGAGTGAATACATACTAGCTTAAGTGCCACATCAAGATGAGCCGTGCGGCCAGTGGTGTGGAGTGCTCCACCTTTGCTTGAAGCCCGGTTGGCCTTGTTTTGGGCGGAGATCTTCTTAAAGGCTTCACTATTCCACACAATTTGTAGATCCCTCCATGCCTCCTCCCCTATCCAATCACGCCTCTTACCCTTCTTCCTTGCTTTGGTAAGCATATCTGAAAGACGTTTTGCGGCTTTTTGCTGAAATGTCTTTTCGATGTACGCTTCATCACAAGGTTTCCAAGAAACTTGGTCCTAAAAAAAAAATCATAGGGTTTACACTTCACAAATATAAGTGTCCTACATGTCATGAGATAATGAAATCCAAGGCATTATAGCTTTTACACAACAATATTTACATTTGGTCAAATCAGATTAGCATTCTGACTCAAATCAGGATCAAATTATGTTGGACCCAAGTGTCAAACTACTAATCCACAAGCACTCACAACCAGACCAAGTGGCTTAAGAATAAAGGGACTTACACAAAATTCTTTCCACCAAAAGTCCTTCACATTCTGAGGGGTCTCACTCCAACAATGATAAGGACCCCGAAACTGTGACCGAATGGCATGTTTAATCGCTTTAGCAGCTGGGTCACAAGGAGTCCACCTACAAAATTCAAAATTCAATGTCAAACATTAAATTAAATGTACATAATAAATCAAGTTCTTAATAAATAAAAAATGAAATAAACAAAATTACCCTCGACCGTAAGGACGTAAGATAACCTTCCCATCGGCATCCTTCTCGTATTCCACCGGAGGCTCATCATTCGCCTCGACCTCTGCCTCATCCCGCCCTACCTCCTCCTCTACTTGAGGATGTTGTTCTGCATTCGAACCTTCCTGAGGATCCTGTGTATGCTGGTGTGAAGGCTCACCTACTAACCCATGAGATGGTGCATGACCTGGAGTAGGGATCATCATAAATACCTCAGAAGTAGGCTGGACTGGTGGGGGCTGGACTGGTGGTGGGGGCTGGACTGGTGGTGGGGGTGGTGGGGGCTGGACTCGAGGTGGAGGCTGGACTGGTGGTACAAGCTCTCTATGGTTACGCCTGCGCTGACCCTCGACAGCAAGATCACCAGGTCGTATAATCTTCCCACGACCTCTATTGACTGGGATCTTCCCTTTTTTGGAGTGACCTCGTGATGACATTTGCTATAGTGCAAAATATAACATATAAACATACATCCTCATGCAAAAATTGTATAACCATGTTCATGCAACACAAAGAATTCCATCATGATAATTTTTAAATCATGCACTATAAGCTTAATAAAAAATAAATGAAGTATCTCTAAAAAAAGATTACTTAAATAGATGGTTGAGGAATGCAATGTCTCTTGGTTCAGAAATTAGATTGGAGGGTTTAACATAGAACAAAACTAATAATAGTAAATAAGCAAAATAACAATGCAAAGAAAATGTTGACTAAGAAAAGCTAATCCTCCTCATCGTCCTCATCCTCCCCGTCCTTGTCCTCATTGTCTTCGTCCTCCTCATCGTCCTCATACATAGAGGGTTTCTATAAAACATGCTAGTGTATAAATAAGTGAGTGAAGAGTAGAGTTAACAAAGCATAAAATTGGAAGCAACACTATCTTTGGCTCATTCAGTAATGGCTTTCACACTAGACAGGTGTGAAGATAACATGGTCTTCACTATGGAGTCTCAACAACCCCAAATGAAGGAAAATGAATAAAACCCATACAAAACACCTTCCAAAACACAAAAACCAAAACAATATGAAGAAAATTGTACCACTAGCACAACCAAAAAACACCAAAAATTGGAGCAACCCTGCTCTGTCTTCATAACCCACATTGCAGCAAAATAGCCTAGGAGCAAATTGACATTATGGATGTAGATAATGGGTTCTACATGGTGAAATGCACAGAAATTTGGAAATCATAAACTATACCCAAATCATAAATTTTAGGAAATTTAAAAATTTTTCAGTGCAAATCATAAACTATAATTACAATATCAATATACCCAAACAATACCCAAACCAATGCTATCACCAATATGAACCAGATGACCAGCGGCACCCAAGAAACCCAAACCCACAACAGAATAGAGCACCATTCTATAGTTGTTAGGAACTGATTCTGCCAAACCCACACCATTTTATTAAGCGCAACAGAGAAGATTGAAGAAATTAGTACGAACCTGAAGGAGATTGACCCGAGGAGAAGAAGAACAACCCCAATGGCACCACGACAGCTGCTGCTGCAACAGTCAGAACAATGAGATTCCAACAACGAAAAGGAACACAGCACACACAACAGAAAAGATTTGATTGAAGAACAGCCTTAAACGTTGTTTGTTCTGATTGAAACGCGCGACAGAGCAATGAGAAGGGAAGAGAAAAGAATCGCGACAGAGCAAGGAGAAGTGAAGAGACAAGGAAACATACCGGCCGGCGGCAATGGCGGTAGGGTTGGAGACGGTGAGGCTCCACCGTGGGCAGCGGCGTCGAGGCAGGGACCGTCGGACAACACAGCGGCGCGCGAGTGAGGGAAGCAATGATAGGGTTTAGTGTTCTCGCGGAATAAAGAGGGAAGAAATTTCATTCCCGCGAATGGGTTTTAGCGTCCACAAGCCGACGCAAAATCTCAGCTTAATGTAGTGTCGGCCTTTAGCGTCGGCCCAGCCCACGCAAACTTGGTTTCATAAATAACAAAAATAAAAACAAGGCTATTAAGTGTGTTGCGTCCCTTTTGCGTCGAATAGTCCGACGCTATTAGCATCGGTGTCGGGGCCGACGCTAATTATCTGACTCTAAATCATGCTTTTCTTGTAGTGGTTTTCTGCAGTATTTTTTTCATGGGTATAGAAAGTAGAAAAGGGGGTAGAAAGTAGAAAGTAGAAACTAGGAAAAACTTCAAATATTAAATCAAGACTACTTAAAAAAAGGTAAGTGGAAGACATCTTAAATCAACTTTGTACACCATTGACTAGCACCCCAGCGGAGACTGAATTTGATTCTTGTAAGTGGTGATTTGAGATCTTCATACATACCATTTGAGATCACAGCTTTTGAAATTCTACAATCTTAGCAACCTTGTTTCCTGTTCTTCAACCATGTTACGTGTATTTTGGTCTATATGCCTTGCCTTGTGTCTTCTTTTTACGTCAAACATACTGAGGTTTCAACACAACAAAACTGTGTCTGCCTTAGGAAATGATACTGATTATTCTGCATTGCTGAAATTCAAAGAATCAATATCTAGTGACCCTTTTGGGGTATTGACCTCATGGAATAGTTCTAGCCACTTTTGCAACTGGCATGGAGTCACATGCAGCCACAAACATCAAAGAGTCACAAAGCTGAACCTAACAGGATATGGCCTGCATGGTTTGATTTCACCACACGTTGGGAACCTTTCCTTTCTGAGATTCCTCCACCTTGGGGAAAATAGCTTCCATGGCAATGTCCCACAAGAATTCGGCTGTTTATTTCGACTGCAGTTTATCTCTTTCACCAATAATACTTTAGGAGATGAGTTTCCAATCAGTTTGACAAATTGCTCTGAATTGAGGGATTTGTTATTATATGGTAATCATTTTCATGGCCAAATACCAATGGAGATTGGCTCCCTTGGAAAGCTTGAAATGTTCAGTGTTGGAAGAAACAGTTTAACTGGATTAATCCCAGCTTCCATTTGGAATCTTTCTTCCCTCACTCTTCTTTCAGTGGCAGATAATCATTTGGAGGGGAACATACCAGAAGAAATAGGCTTTTTGAAAAATTTGACAAAAATGTCACTGGCATTTAATAAATTTTCTGGTAAGCTTCCTTTTTCACTTTACAATCTGTCATCTCTCACTTTTTGAAGGCAATCAATTTAGTGGTTCAATTCCACCCAACATATTCCTCAAACTCCCTAATCTAATGTATCTTGCAATTGGTGGGAATCAATTCTCAGGTCCAATCCCAACTTCCATCACTAATGCATCTCAGATTCAATTGTTAGATATTGGTCAAAACTATTTTGTAGGACATGTCCCAAGTCTTGGAAAGCTACCAGATCTTTCATATCTAACTCTAGGTAGTAATAGTCTTGGTAGCAATTCATCTAAAGACTTGGAATTTGTAAAGTCTTTGATGAATTGTAGTCAGCTGGACATACTTAGTATTAGCTACAATAATTTTGGAGGTCCTTTACCCAATTTCATAGGTAATTTGTCCATTCAACTCACCAAACTATATCTTTGTGGTAACCCCATATATGGAAAAATTCCTATGGAGCTAGGAAATCTCGAAAATTTAATTCTCTTGAATATTGAGGATAGTCACCTAAGTAACACAATTCCAGCTACTTTTGGTAAGTTTCTAAAGATGCAAGGAATAAATTTGAGCTCAAACAAACTATCAGGAGAGATACCAGCTGCCATAGGAAATCTCAGTCAGTTGTTTGAGTTGAATTTATCACAAAATATGTTCACTGGAAAGATTCCTTCAACTATTGGAAATTGCAGAAATTTACAAGGACTGGACTTTTCAAAGAACAATCTTAGTGGAGCCATCCCATCACAAGTTATTGGACTTTCCTCTTTATCGATCATACTGAACCTATCACATAACTCATTAAGTGGTAATTTGCCTCCGGAGGTGGGCATGCTGGAAAAAATTGATATAATCGATGTGTCTGAAAATCATCTCTCTGGTGGCATTCCTGAAACAGTTGGAGATTGCTTAAGCTTGGAGTACCTTTATTTAGAGGGTAATTCTCTTAATGGAATCATACCAGTTTCTTTAGCTTCACTGAAAGGTCTTCGAGAATTAGACCTGTCACGAAACAACTTGTCTGGAACAATTCCAGAAGGAACACAAAATATTTCTGTGTTAGAATTGTTCAATGTTTCTTTTAACAAGTTGGAGGGTGAGGTGCCTATACATGGTGTCTTCCTGAATGCTAGTGCAGTTTCATTGACTGGCAATGGCAGACTATGCGGTGGGGTTACTCAGCTACATCTACCACCTTGTCCACCAAAAGCTATGAAAAGGAGAAAAGACCATATTGGCAAATTGACATTGTTGATCATCATCTGTTCAACTGCATTGCTTTTTCTATTGTCATTTGTTCTTACTGTCTATCAGATAAGGAGAAGACAAAGAAAAGCATCTATTGAATCAACAATTGAACAACTCCCTAAGGTATCATACCAAGACCTACACCATGCCACTAACTGTTGTAAAAAAATGAATAAAATAAATAAAATAGACAAATAAAATAAATATAGAAAAAGATGAAGAACATCAATAACAAGTTTATAGTCTGAGACGTGTGAAAACACACTGTCCTTAAGGATTATTTCGCCCACCCACAAATAATTGTGTCACAATAATTGCGAAACTCCTCCCAGGATATAACAGACTCTTCCAGACACTATTATTCTGGGTGCCAGAACAGCAAGAATTACATCAACTCTCACACATTAAAAAGAGAAAAAGAAAAAATATTTTTCACAAATAACAACAAACGCTTTTGGGAAGATAATCAATTGCCATCCTCAAAGAGTTCTTCACCCAATATATAGAATGCCTCCTCCATCTCCAATGTGTACGTTGCAGACTTCATCTTTAATTCATTGAACGGTTTTTCTTTTATTTAATCAATCAATTGCACATTTGCAATTGATGCACCGTTTATAACTTGTAACTATGACACGTTTTTCATGCTACACAAATGCGCCATAATTTAAAGTAATAAAATCAAATAAAATCATTAGCAAAATGTTAGGTAAATAAATGGTAATAAATGAGAAAACTAATTGTAATAAACAATAATAAATGAGATATTTAAAACCTTTTTCAATCAAATTATTTTGGAATGCAATTTCCAACAATCCCCCACATATTTCAAAATAATTTGAAAACAAAATAAGATTGAGAGTTGATCATATGGATGTTAATGCTTGAATCTGGTGTCTTTTGAACTATGAACCAGACCTAGATTAATAGACATACCATACAAGTGAGTCGGTGAAGTAAACTTCTATGAACCAAAACACTTTGGTGTATGTTAGAGGTCTACCAATCACATTACACCCCCACAATTCTTGCTATTACGCTGTTTTGCGCCTTTCGGCCATGCGCGTGCCTGGTAGTTCATGAGTGCTCTAGAGATTATGCCACAATCTCATACAAGCGGCCCCACTTGACACTCATATAGGTGATTTCATCAAGTGTATGCTGCACTTCATACACCACCCATAAGGGATATGAAATTCATTAAAAGCTTTTAGCTTATCCTCCGAAAAAATGCAGTCTAGCACTTCTCACACCATAGGAAGAGACAAAATTAAGTGTGCTACCAGAACTAACAAGTGACTTGTTATTACCCATATGAACTTTCTTCATGGGATCTCCAATCACAAAGGTTGGGTTACCATCACTGTTAATTTAACATTGGCTTAAATCTCATTCCCCTCGATGTGTTATTAGTCAGCAGATTGGCCAAATCCACTTTTGACTTCACATAATCCATGCATGGATATAATCTCATCTTTGCTTAAGCACAAAATGTTTACAATTCTTGTCATTGAAAGTATTATTCTTTGCAATGACTATTGCCACTTGGCAATCACAATACATAAACACAAAAGGAGTTAATTTATTTAACTCATAAAATATTTGCTAAAAAGCTTTTCAACCATTTAGCCTCATTATCAGCCAATTTTAGAGTATAAACTCTAACCCCCATTGTATATTTTACAATAAATTTTGTTTGGCTGATCTCCAAGTAATTACACCACAAAAGGTGAATACATCATGTTTGAATCTGAAATTCAATGAGCATCACTGCATTTTCAATACAGTGGGAAATCCAGTTCATCCCCTACAAAAATGTAGGAGGCATAAAATATCTTTATTTGCACAAATATGCTTGGTAGCCCCAAAGTCTACCATCCATTTTTGCAACATTTGTCATAAGAATAGTCCAAGAACTATTCCAACAATTATATCATCTCCATGACCAAGTTTGCCTTTGGGCTTAGGAGGATTAACATTCCTTTTCATACACATGCATTGAAATGCATGATCATGTGACTTTACAAGTTACAACCCTCACAGGTCATAATATCACATATTATTTTCAATGACAGTCCCAAAAATCACTTACGCATATGATGTCAATTTATTGACAACATCTCTTATCAAAACATGACAGAACAAAATCGATAATTTTAAAATTATCACCTTCTTTACCATCATACTAGCAATTCCACTTTGCCAATAACCAATGTAATAAATGTTCAAAAGAAGAATATACTCCAAGTTTGTAATTACCTCAAAATATATTTTGCAAGAACAATCTTGCTCATCTTGTTATCCTCATCCAGAAAGATAACCTATAATATAATTCTATCACTTACATCATGTAAATACACATGGATAGCTCATAATACTGAAAGCAACAATAATTCATGCCTTGGATCATTTTAATAAAATCACACATATTATCTTTCGAATCAATACTTATATCAATCTCATTATATTTTAACTAGTTACATTGTCAAACACAATAAGAGTATGTAGTACCTTACAAAATCATATAAACTTGATGCATATCTCATCTTTCTTACTTTTACTCACCATCAAATTCATGAGATGATATCCTTACACATAACTATAAATATAATGTATATTATCCTCAAAATATCATAAGGATAGCTCTTCTACTGGTCTTGCTACTATATATATAATTATTGTTCAAGACTTAGAATTATCAAGATGGCAAATATGCTAAACTACAAAAAGATCCCAAAATTAGGCACGCAGGTTATCTCTAAAAAATAGAAATGTCAACTTACCATGGATAAAATGTTAGTAGCAAAAACAAATTACCCCATTACTGTAAATAGAAAAATATAGGAGCTAGACCTTCTTGCATTTTCACACTTGTGCCCTACTAAACATGGCTCTGTCATGATTCCACCACCATTTCAGAATTTAAACATACGTGCAAAACTAAATACTCATTAGTTAAAATTTTAAAAAAGCACGTATTAGCCATAAATGTTTAGCCATGACCACTGGAAAATTCAAATCACTATATTCGAAGAATAGAAAAGAGAGCAAACTCATTGAATTTACTTTCTATCATTATTGATCTCTCTAAATATAAAATCAAATAATAATAAACAGTGCTTAGTATATCTAATTTCCTGCCTTAATAAAATTAATCATGAATCCCATTGCTTTAACAAACTTAGATTTCATAACGAATTTGGTCTTCAAACACAAAAAAACATACCTGTTGTTCAACCAAGAACAAAATTACAGACTACCTGCTTTTTCAATGCATATGACGATAATAGCACCCTTTGTCACTGAACCACACAATTCTGATATGCATCATGTTGGTTGACAGCTTTTGAAGGTGGGCGATATTGCATCACTTGAAAGCCACTCTGGATGAACTTTAGATCATCCTCAACTTTTGCAAAGTTGTTTGCAGTTAATAAATTCTTTCAGACAAAGCTATCCCGGGTGAGTATAATGCATAAATATTAACAAAGAAAAATCCTTTTAAAATAAAGCAATAAATAACATCAAATAAAATAAACACGATTTGCATTAGAATAAAATTTGGATTTGTTTATCCTTAACCAAGTCACCGCATATGATTAAAAAATAATAATAATACAAGAAAGAACTGATAGTAAAATAAAAATGTTTATTTTTTAGGCTTTCTTCATCAAGTCTAGAAACCTGTGTCCACCCACTAATTAAACTTGGCAAGAAACAGAGAGCAGAAATCAAACCATAGGTGTAGATAAAAATAATAAAAGTTGGATATACCGAATTCTCATAAAAACAAAATAAATAAAAACTTGAAATTAGAGAAGAAACAATTTTTTATTGGAATAATCCTTAAGATTGTTGCAAAAATAATAAATAAGATAAATAAAATAGATCAATAAAATAAATAGAGAAAAATAAGAAGAACTCTAGTAACATGTTTATAGTCTGAGACGTGTGAAAACACACTGTCCTTAAGGATTATTTCGCCCACCCACAAATAATTGTGTCACAATAATTGCGAAACTCCTCCCAGGATATAACAGACTCTTCCAGACACTATTATTCTGGGTGCCAGAACAGCAAGAATTACATCAACTCTCACACATTAAAAAGAGAAAAAGAAAAAATATTTTTCACAAATAACAACAAAAGCTTTTGGGAAGATAATCAATTGCCATCCTCAAAGAGTCTTCACCCAATATATAGAATGCCTCCTCCATCTCCAATGTGTATGTTGCAGACTTCATCTTTAATTCATTGAACGGTTTTTCTTTTATTTAATCAATCAATTGCACATTTGCAATTGATTGCACCGTTTATAACTTGTAACTATGACACGTTTTTCATGCTACACAAATGCGCCATAATTCAAAGTAATAAAATCAAATAAAATCATTAGCAAAATGTTAGGTAAATAAATGGTAATAAATGAGAAAAACTAATTGTAATAAAACAATAATAAATGAGATATTTAAAACCTTTTTCAATCAAATTATTTTGGAATACAAATTTCCAACACTAACGGGTTCTCAGTTCAGAACTTGATAGGAACCGGAAGTCTTGGTTTTGTGTACAAAGGGAGTCTCCATTCAGAAGAAAGAGTTGTTGCTATAAAGGTTCTAAACCTTCAGAAGAAAGGAGCTCACAAAAAGTTTTATTGCTAAATGTAATGCTTTCAGAAATATCCGGCATAGAAATCTAGTCAAGATTATCACATGTTGCTCTAGGTATGGATTACAAAGGAAATGACTTTAAAGCTATAGTTTTTGAATACATGCTGTGACACCCTTCTACCCCGCATGTTATAAGGCATTTAAATATAAAACAATTAAAAAAAAAACATGCATTTAACTGAATTAAATAAAACAGTTGTCCATGGGTAGAAAAAGTCCCACATGAACTCGTTTACAACACGGAAAATAAAAATAAGTTTAATCAAATAAAAACATAATCAAATAAATAACCCAACCCCGATGTCACAATTCAGAGCTGGTATAACCGTTCCGGAAAATAACATCCTCGGAATACAAAAGGAAACAACTAAACATAAACAGGCCCTAACTATGAGTGACGGCTCCTCAGAGTCACTCCTCTCCGGGCTGCTCGTCATCCTCTGCAAATGCCGATCAGGCCAAACACAACAATAACAGGGAGTAAGATTCATGTAATCATATAAACAGCAGGGGAATAGTACGCAAGGTAAACATACACATAAGCATACATCAACATTCAACAGTATCATAACAACCAAGTATGCTATGCTATGCAATGCATCAAACTACTCCGCTACTCCAACTATGCATGTGGATCCAAACTAACTCAGGATGAACGACTTTGGAGTTACATATCCGTATTGGCCATAAAAGTACCAACACCGGTAGTTCACCAAACCTTGGGTGAACCCCATGGATAGCCAACGCATTAAACCGTGGATGCCTCATCAAGGGGGGCCTCGGTCACCAAACCTTGGGTGACCTACCGTAGATGGCCAGATCACCGTACTCTCGGGCAATCTCCCCTTTGTCGAACCTCCCCCATCAACAACTCCAATGCTCTATGCAAATGGCACAACAACAAACAATCTCAACCACCTCCTTGCTTGGGCCATGAAGCTCCCAAGACTTCAACATCAACATTCAACGTAACCCTAGACCCAAACCGTGGGGTCAAGGCTCCCTTGGCCAATAAGCACCAAGGTTCAACTCAACATGCTTAGGTCTATAAGCACCCAAGACTTCAACTTTTCAACGTGCGGTAACCCAACGGATACCGACTTAACATTTGATTATCTAATTATCTTATAGAATTAATAACCAGGTTGTCTAATCTTTATCTTTGATTAGTTATCTCAACTTATCTTTATTGGGGAATAGGGTAAAAAACCCCTTAAGTCCTTTAATTGTATCACTGTCCAGGAGGGGTCAGCACGGTCGTGCTTAGACCCTAGCATGGTCGTGCTTGGACACGTGAGGGCGTGCTGCCCTTTTAAGTGAAGCACGGTCGTGCTTCACACTCAGCACGGTCGTGCTCAGCAGCACGGTCGTGCTGTTTGACCTGCACGGCCGTGCTAAACAGCGCGGCCATTTTCCAGAATTTAAATGGGAGCACGGTCGTGCTCCCTAATCAGCACGGTCGTGCTCAATGCATGACTGCACTGTCCTGGGCAGAGACAGAAACCAAGTGTTAACCAATTATACCAGGGATTCAACTTATTAAAAAAGAATACGTTTTAACCTAATTAATCACTTAGGCAATTTCATCAACATCATCATAACAGCAACAACAATAACGATCAACCAATCAACATCATTATGTCAATAATAACATAGCATCATATTCATAAGCATATAACACTAAAAACAACCAGGACATATTATCACAGATTAAACACGCATTACAACAACATACATACAATAACACCGGGGTCATGGGGGACCCCGTTACCTTACACTACCCACTGCCTAATGAAAACAATCCCACTTCTCCCCATACCTGGATTGAAGGTAGCTCTATCAACCAACGTATGCTCCTAACTGCAACTGGTTCCTTCTCAAACAGCTTAACCCAAAGAACCTTAAACAATAGAACATAACCAGATTAGTTTCCTACTCAAAACAAAGAAGGAAAACCACAAGGGGAAGGGAAACCATTACCTGCAGACCAAGGTAGAACCACTAGTCTCCCTAAACTACTTCCAATAATCCACAACAATGATGAACGAAGAGGAAGCAGTGTGGAAACGTGCTCTGGCCGCAACTGGTGACGGCTGCCAACAAAAGTAGGGTTTTCACGTTAACCCTCGGGTTCTGCACCCACTTATAAAACTCGGACTTGAGCACGGTCGTGCTCCACTTAGCGTCAGCGAGACGCGGTCCACACATTGAGCACGGGCGTGCTCACTATTGAGCACGGTCGTGCTCAACTTAAAATCAGAGACACACTTCTGACTTTAAGCACGGGCTTGCTGGCTGATGAGCACGAGCGTGCTTATGTACCAAAAAGGGACTTTTAAGCTAAAATCCCACTTAGCCCTTAACCAACATTTCTAAAATAATAAAACTAGCTTTATAAAAACATTTTACGAAAACGGGGTGTTACACATGCCAAATAGAAGCTTGGAGGAATGGCTGCATCAAGAGAATAGAAATGCTGAACAACTAAAAGCATTGAAACTTCAGAAAAGAATAGAAGTTGTTATTGGAGTTGCTTTTTGCACTACACTATCTTCACTATGAAATGTGAGCACCCTATTATTCATTGTGACTTAAAGCCAAGCAATGTCCTTCTTGATGATGACATGGTTGCTCATGTGAGTGATTTTGGCTTAGCAAGACTTCTGTCAACAATAGATGGCAGCTCCCATAAGCAAAACCAGCTCAATTGGAATAAAGGGGACTATAGGTTATGCTCCTCCAGGTGTGGTTTGAAACTTATTTTTCTCCTTTGAAATCTTGTAAGATCAGTTTTCATTTTTATTTCCTTCCTCTTTTGTGACAATTATAATGATGAGTTTTGAAGGATTGATTATTTTGAAACATATTTCAGAGTATGGAATGGATTCTCAAGTGTCAACAGAAGGTGACATGTACAGCTTTGGAATTCTTCTTTTGGAGATGTTAACTGGGAGAAGACCAACGGATGAAATGTTTAAAGATGGGAACAACCTCCATAACTACGTAAAAACTGCTTTTCCAAATAAACATTTTAGAGATTGTTGATGCAACTCTCTTCTCCATGGAAAATGAACATCTCGTAGTAACAATAGAAGAAGGAAGCAGTATTTCAGAGAATCCAGGTGATTTATATCCCAGTGCTGAGAGGTGCTTATCTTCATTGTTTAAGATTGGATTATCTTGTTCAGTGGAGTCCCCAAGAGAAAGAATGAATATGAAGGAGGTCATCATGGAGCTCAATTCAATTTCAAAAGCTTTTGTTGATTAAGGGATGAAAGGTAATTTTCTACTTATACCACCAAAAGAAGATTTAAAGGTACCTTTCTCTTGTGCTACTAATGCCAACTTATACATACTAATCTCATAGTTTTTATGTTATTTTTTGTTGCCATTAGACTGTAGGTGGACTAAGTTTTGTTAGATTCAAGAGATATGGGAATTGATTTCCATAAGAAAATACTATTTGAGCTACAGGTCATTGGTACATTTTGATTTCATATTCAATTCCATTTTTCATCTGTTTCCATCTGTTCATTTTCAAAATAAAATTTTGAACTGCAAGCTTGAGTTTTGTTTATATTATTTAAAAGGGCAATTTGAATATGATTTCTATAAATAATTTTTTAACACTATCATTTGATAAGGTGTTAGGCATACAATTGAAAAGTATAGTATTTGTGAGATAGTATATCCTTGAAAAGTGTTAAAAAATATTATATTGACAAAAGATTAAAATTAAATTCCTGAAAGAAAACATCATTGTATTAGACTTTGTGCAAAGTTGTTAAATTTGCATTGAATTCAGACTAAATCAAGGAGGACAACAACCAAGTGAGAACCAAGTGAGATGCAGGTGTCACCTTCCATGTAGTATGTTCTTTACATGTTTTCAATTCTCATAAATTGTTAAACCACAAGTTCATGTCTCTTCCTAACAATTTAAAAATTAGTTTTTCTGCTATGGTATTGTATGGTTAGCTAATGATTACAGATGTTCTGCACATTCCTGACTTAAACCAAGTGCTTTGTTGAGACACTCACCTTACACAATTACCATCACCACTAACTTTTTCTATATCCAGGACACAACAATTGAGGATGAATGGCAAGGGTGAGCTGGTTGATGGTCCTTACCACTTCAAAATTCTATGAATGCAGCTACATCACAAGCTGTTTGTAGTACTGTGTCTTCAGGCAGTTCTGGTTTGTTTTCTCTTAGTGTTCCCATTAATCCTTTGTGAACTCAGTGTTGAATAATAAACTGCTCATTTGTGGCATGTAAAGCTTGGACTTCTATCTGATAAGGTTCTCAAACTATTATGTGATAAATTATCTTTTAATGTGCCAAATTATTTTTCTTCTTCCATTTGTTGTCTACAACCATTGGCTAACTTAGAAGGTTATCTTTTGCATCAATGTTCACATGTCTTTCACCACGCACCTTATGATGGCAAGAGATATTTTATAACATTGGAAGATGATCATACATGGCTCACATGGACCTATTTGTTACACCATAAATCAGATGTTACTGCCTTGATAATTAATGGCATTTTCAAGCTTATTTACACTCAGTTTGGAGTAATCATCAAGCAACTTCATTCTGACAATGCCAAAGAATTGGCCTTCACTCCCTTTCTCCAGCAACATGGCACACTGTCTCCATCAGTTTTCATGAAGCAAAATTCTTGTGTAGAGAGGAAGCACCGGTATTTATTGAATGTCGCAAGGTCATTGATGTTCTAATCCAAGGTTCCTTTATCTTTTTGGAGTGAGTGTTTGTCCACTGTGACTATATATTTATCAGATTTTAATTGTAGAAGAATCTTCAGTGATAATTATGGAGCTTTTTTAATCTAGTTCAATCCTTAAATCAACTGTATATCTTCTAATGACAGCTACAAGTTCACTGACATACATGTTGAACCAAAAGTGTTGATGTGGTAAAGAATATTTGAAAGATTAAGTAGGATTTTATGAACGTCAATATATAATAGAATAGATGGGAAAAAGGGAATCATGTGAACTTTGACTATATCCTATTTCATAATATATGAAGGTGCACTTCATACATGATGTGATTTTCATTGAAACGTGAAACTATTCATTCTGTTGAGTGAGATGTTCAATATCTGTGAGATTAGATGAAGAAGAAAAACAGAGAGGGAGAGAAGAAAAACAGAACACAGAGATTTTAGAGGTTCACCAAAAATGAACTTGACAATCTTGCAAGTTCTCTTTTGGCTACGTCCTCGGGTGGTGCAGAGTATTTCACTATGAACAAAGAAAGGTACAAGAGGAATTACACTGTGTACAGAAAAACTGAAAAACTGACACTTATCCTAAGTTAACCTTCTATTTATCTACTCTAAAGCAACTAACTATTACAACTGAAATTATAACAGCTATAACAGAATACAAGTAGAGAAACAGAAATACAAGAGCAGTAGGGGTCAATACATACTCCTACAAATCTCCACCTTGGATTGACACCTCTAACTTTCTAATTTCCTAGCTATAATCTGTCACCACCAGACACAAAAGACTATTTCCAACAGTCAACATTAAGCAAGTCCAAACAGTGTAGAAACTTGTTTTTAGGAATAGGCTTTGTAAACATTGAAGTTGACACAGGCAAACACAAGAAGGGGGGGTTGAATTGTGTTTGTTAATATTTTTCGAAAACAGCCTTTTCAAAAAGATTTTCTCACACAAAGTTAAGGAGACAGAATAAAGCACACAGAAAAGAAGTCTTTTGAAGGATTAACAAATTCAAGTTCAAATCCCCACAGTTAGTATAAATACGTAAAACAAAAGAGATAAGGGATAAGAAGATTTACACAAGATGTTTTATCCTGGTTCACTCTCTTCCAACCAAGAGCTACGTCCAGTCCCTTCTACTTGAAGGATTTTTCCACTATTTTCAAATAGATTACACCAAGTATTCAACACCTCTCCAGGCTCACAAGTATTTCTTTCTTACCAAGCCTCTTCAGGCTCTACCTCTAATAAAGAGTTTTGATATCTTTGATCTTCTAACTCACTATATGTGAGAGTATGAAAGTTTAAGATCAGATAAATATTATAGCAATATTCAAACTATAATATTACAGACTTTTGCTTTTGAATGAATAAGAAAATATTTGCTTCGCGAGAGATTTCTTGAGATTTCTTTGTATACGCAAAAGTTGTTTCTTCAAAAGCTTTAGTCTTCTATTTATAGGGTCCTTGATCTTCTCTTCAGAGTCTTCAACGGTTGTATTTGAAAATACCCGTTTAGAAATAGAGTCAACTAGGTAAATATCCGTTGTGACTCAGCTTGCTCGAGGCCTTTGTACTGTGAGACAAATTCTTGCATGAAAAAGCACACCTCTGAGCAAAAGCAGCTTGCAAAAAAAATTTTTGCCTCCTTTGTACAAGTTCCAACTATATCAGCGTAAAAGGTGACAGGGTACAAAAACGTTTTGCATTGTACTATTCTGCTTTTTGCAAGTCCTGACTTGTACTATGTCTCTCTCAATGGAACAAGGCAAAAGGAATCGTTAATAGAAAACGAGAAGAACCATTATGAATGAAATGAATATCAATCATAGGAAATAAATTCGCTTTGGTTCAAATTGGTATAAATGCTTAAAAAAAATCTTCGTCCAGCAAACTAGCGTAAAGGCAAGATAAGCAAAAAGAGTTTTAAGGCTTCATCCACTGACGTGGCAACCAAAACTTCGTCTACTCAAAACAACGGTCTTGCCAGTACCTGAGATAACTAAAATCTCCGTCCAGTGACGTGGCAATAGCAGACTAAGGGCTCTCGTCTACACGAAGAGAAATTTTTCCGTCCACTAAAAGCATTCAAGCGCTCGTCCACTGACGTGGCACTAGAGTTATAATGGAGAGTGGACTCGACCATAATTTCAGCATAAGATATTCAATAGAAAACATATGGACGCGGATTTGCAAGGAGAAAAGACTTAACATTTTAGCTTATAAGAACAGAGATTCTTTAAGACTAAAGGCACTTGTTAGATTTAAAGCATTAACACTTTGCTACACTAAATTAATTCTTATTGTTAACATCAAAACCTAGAGATTATTTAATCCAAATCATTTTGGTTCCAACAATCTCCCCTTTTTTGATGATGACAAAAAACTAATTAAATTTATTTTGCAAAGTTTAAGAGAGCTTACAAGGCTCCCCTAAGACAAGGCAGTCAACAGATAAATGCTGTTAAGGCATAATAAGTCAAGTCTCATTTGCAATAACATTGATTAACAAATCAAGATAGCATCCTATAAAACATTAGAGTTCAAAGCAGTATTGAAGCATAATCATGAAGTCAAGGCATAGTATCAGCAAGATGAGTATATATTTATGCATATGCAGACAACTATGTAAAGAAAAATCTCTGTATTAATTATAAAATTTAATCTTTCCTTTCTCCCCCTTTTTTGTCATCAGACAAAAAGGCAAAAGGGAGTGGACCATCATTGTCAGCACACAACAAAAGGATAAAGACAGAGAAAAGAACAGAGAAAAAAAATTTAGATAGAAGGAGGTGGTGGAGGAGGTGGTTGATTAGGCTGGGGATTTTGATTTCTCTGAAACTCCAAGATCAGAGCCAGCATTTGGTTCATCACTGCATTTGTAGGGGCCAGAGAGTCTTGAACTTGCTTCTGCACCCTTTCTTCAAGCTGTTGAGCCATCTGCTCAGTCTTTTCCTCAACTATCTTGCCAACCTTATCATCAACAATTTTCCCAATGATGTCTTCAAGATTGGGTGGCAAGGTAAGTTGTCTTGAGCTCTCAGCAGTGTCAGAGACAGTGTCTTGAGCCTGGGCTGCTGTTCTGACCATAGCAAGAGCTAATGGTTGAGAAGAAGTCTTAGCAGACTCAGCTCCTTGCTTAGAGACACCAGCCTCAGCAGACTGCTTAGCTTGTGCAGATGAAGGTTCAACTGAAGTAGGCTGAGAAGACATTTGCTCATCAAGTTCAGGGCCTTCTACAATTAACTCTTGGGCTGCCTGATCTGAGGAAGAAGTTGCTGGAGGTGCAGTGGCAACTGTGATAGGTTTCTGAGGTAAATCCTTTGCCCAGTGGATAGGTATGATTTCCTCCACATCCCTGCTGGTAATAGGAAGTCCCCACAGATCTTTGTAGATCATGTGCCTTACTTTGGATAGGCCACATTTTCCTCTGTACTTAGGAATTTCCTTCTTCTCTTCTTGAGTCAAACCAGAAGAAGAGGCTTTCCTGGTGCAGTGGATGATGTGAGATAACCAGAAGTCTGCAGCCTTCATTTCTCCAATTTTCTGCACATCCTCCATATATAGATAGAAGTCAAGCTCGGAGTGATCAAAGAGTTCCTGAGACAAGTCCAGAATGGCAGAGTGAGCTTCAGGCATGACCCCTTTATTTCTTTTGCACCTCATGTCTTTGTCTTTGTTGAGGTCTATCATGCCAAGTCTTGGACAGATGGGGTAGGGAGCAATGCCTACTCGAGTTTCCTTATGGTGTCTCAGCCAAGTGATAGGAACCCATCGTGCAGCTCTTTCAATCTGGAAGTAGCTGAACTCCCACTTCAGAATGTTGTAAATCAGTTGATCTGCAAAGTGGTCTGAGGCACTTCCATAGATGCTGGGATGCTCAAATTTCATCCATTGTGTGTTTGCATCCACAATAATTGGAACGTGCCTAGATGATCGAGCTCTCCTCTCAGGTAAGGTAGGCAGATGGTTCCTTTTAGGATCTATTTCCCATACGGGAATGATGTGTCGTGCTACTCCTTGAGTGTGAGGAATCAGAGGTGGGGTTTTTTGTAGGTTGGGGTAAATTTTTCTTGGAGGGAAACGGTTGAGGGGTAGATGGGTGAGGAGAGGGCCATGGTGGGTGTTCATCTCTGATGGAAAGGGACCTTTTGGGGGCTGAGAGTTTGGGTATTTGGTGGTCCAAGGGTATTCCTCATAAGGTTCATAGTCATACTCAGGATGGGAGTACCACCTGGTCAGAGGAGTTTCAAGGTTAAGTTCAGGGTCAGGTTGATGAGTATGGAACAGAATTTTCCAATTTCTTTTGACCTGAGCCCAGTTCTCGGACCTATTGGCAAAAATAGTGGATGAAGGTATGATTGGTGGAAAAAGTTTTCTTAGTTGTTTAGGGAAGGGGGCACCTCTGCAGATTCCATCATCTTCTTGATGAAACCAGGGATCTGAATCAGGAATAATGGGTGGAAAGAGGGTTTTGAGTGGTGTAGGTTGAGGTGAGGTTAAGTGAGTTGGGCTATTTAGTGGTGAAGATGAATTTGTGGTTTGGTCAGGTTGTTCTCTTTGTGGTGAGGGTAAGGGTGAGGGTAAAGAAGGTCTATATACATTATCAAAGAAATCTACACTTGGGGTAGGGACATCATCACTCACATTAATAGGAGGAACATCAGAGGATGTGTTGACCTCAGAGGCTGCAAAGGTTCTTGCTTTCCTTGCAGGTTGCCTCCTCTTGGTAGGCACAGCAGCATCAACAGCAGCAGCTGCTTTCCTCTTTAAAACTGTTCCCAGTGGAACATTATCATCTTCATCATCGTCTTGAGGCAGAATTAGTTTTCTAGCTCTCTTGGGAGCAGGTTGAGGAGCAAGTTGAGGAGCCTCACTGCCAGGCTCATTTATAACAATGCCTCTGGTAGGCCTTCTAGGAGCAGGCTTTCTGACAGCCATAGTTTTCCTTCTAGTTCCTCTCCTGAGACCAAGAATAGCTGCATTGTTGGCCTCAACTGCTTCTTCCTTAATCTTCATTTTCTCTTCTTGTTTTGACATTTCAACAAGCTTGTATGTGTCAAGGTGCATGCTACTTAGATTGCTTTTTCCAAAAATGGCAGCTTGCATCCCCTTTGAACGAAAGATCTTGTCTTGTTCTTCTTGAGGCTTTGCATCTAAGTAATCATACAAGCCTTGCTGCTTGAAGACTTTTGACAGAAGATGAGAGAAAGTGATATGAGAGGCTGTTTCCCTGTGTGTGATGGCATCCTTGAAACGATGAAACAGGATCCATGGCAAGTTTATTTTTGTCTCATAGACCAAGTTACAGAGACAAAACTTGTGAAGGGCAGAGAGGTTGTCCTTAGACCCTGCCTTGTGAAGCACTGTCTTGTTCAGAATCTGATGAAGAATCCTAATGTGATCCTTCATTTCAGATGACTTCCATGAGTGAGTCCTCACTGTGTCATCTCGCATCAGTGTAACAGCGATGGTTTCAATACCACCAAGATCTTCTTCCCAATTTTCTGTCATGATTAAACCCTCTTGGGCACAAACGATTGCATCAGAGATGGTCTTCTCAGAGACAGTTATCTTCTTTCCTTGGACAAACCCTACTATCTCAGTTTCAGTAATCGTTGGTTTCCTCCAGAAGTCCCTTATTAAGTCTGGATAAATCGAGACCTTTTCCAGAAACAATCCGTCCCAACCAGCAGCGTTGATGAACTTGCTTACATCCAAGTTGTACTCACACAAAATTTCGAAGTTAAAATGATGTTCAGCCACGATAATTGATGATGTCAGTAACATAGGCAGGTTCGGGAGTTGAGGTTGAAGCCATTGTTGAGTTCTTGAGTAGGTTAAGGTTTGAAGAAAGAGAGTTCGAAAACTTTTCAGAGAGAAGTTATCAAAGATGAAGAGTAGCGAAAGGTTTTTCAGAGGGAAAGGAGTTACCCTTAAAGAGTTTTCGAATACCAACAGTTTTCAAGGAAAATTTAAAAAAAGATTGATTAGACAAGACTTTAGTGAAAAAAACGGCGTTGGTATATTGGGACCGTAAAAAGGTTACGATGGGATTGATGGAAGTCGCTGACTCAGCAAGGAAATGATTAAAATCAAACGTTTTAATATAACTGAGTTCATATATATAAAAGACAAATGTATGTAAGATTGGGTCCACATAAGATTGAGGGTGGACGCATAAAAACATATGAAGTGGACGCGGCACACCAACAGTAGTGGACGCGTAGACTTCACAAGTTCTGGACGCCAAAACTAGTGGACGCGCAGATAAAACATGCAATCAATACATATACCATTTTAAACCACATACAGCATGTTAAGATGTTTTCTGATAAAAGTAAATCTGTCCTCAGCAAGAGGTTTAGTAAAGATATCTGCCCATTGATGGTCAGTATCTACAAATTGAATATCAAAAACACCCTTTTGCACATAGTCTCTGATAAAGTGATGTTTGATTTCTATATGCTTAGCCCTAGAATGAAGAATTGGATTCTTAGACAGATTAATTGCAGCAGTATTATCACACATTAGTGGAATACTACTTACAGACACATTATAGTCCTCCAATTGGTGTTTGATCCAGAGAAGTTGTGAGCAGCAGTTTGCAGCTGATATATATTCTGCTTCAGCGGTTGATAGGGCAATGGTACTCTGCCTTTTGCTTGACCATGATACTAGATTAGCTCCAATGAAGTGACATCCCCCACTGGTGCTTTTTCTTTCAATTCTATCTCCAGCATAGTCAGCATCGCAAAAGCCAACTAATCTGTAATCTCCATCTTTCTTAAAGCACAGACCAAGATTAGTAGTACCTTTCAAATATCTAAAGATTCTTTTAACTGCTGATAAATGAGATTCTCTAGGATCAGATTGAAAACGAGCACACAAGCAAACACTGAACATTATATCAGGCCTAGAAGCAGTTAGATACAAGAGAGATCCAATCATACCTCTGTATACCTTCTGATCTACCTTTTTCTCTTTATCATCTATGTTCAGTGTGGACGTGGGATGCATAGGTGTGTTCATCGGTTTGCAATCATCCATCTTAAACTTTTTGAGAAGTTCCTTTGTGTACTTAGTTTGATGGATGAACACCCCGTCTATAGATTGTTTGACTTGAAGTCCAAGAAAGAATTTGAGTTCTCCCATCATGCTCATTTCAAACTCTTTCTGCATTAGCTTTGAGAATTCTTTGCACAAAGATTCATTAGTAGCACCAAAAATAATATCATCTACATAGATCTGTACTACAATGAAGTTGGAATTAATTGATTTTCTAAATAAGGTGGTGTCTACCTTTCCTCTGACAAAACCATTATCCATTAGAAAAGAACTTAGCCTATCATACCAAGCTCTTGGGGCTTGTTTTAGGCCGTATAAAGCTTTCTTAAGCTTGTATACATGTTCAGGTTGGGTTTCATTCTCAAAACCCGGTGGTTGCATAACATAAACTTCTTCATTGATAAAACCATTTAAAAAAGCACTTTTTACATCCATTTGAAAAAGCATAATGTTATGATGTGCAGCAAATGAGAGTAAAATTCTGATTGCTTCCAATCTTGCAACGGGTGCAAAGGTTTCAGTATAGTCTATACCTTCTTCTTGAGAATAACCTTGTGCAACCAATCTTGCTTTATTTCTTATAACCTTACCATTTTCGTCAAGCTTGTTTCTGTAAACCCATTTTGTTCCTATAACAGATTTATTCTTAGGTAGGGTTACCAGAGTCCAAACTTCACTCCTCTCAAACTGATTCAGCTCTTCTTGCATTGCCAAAATCCAACCATTGTCCAGCAGAGCCTCATCTACAGTTTTTGGTTCCAATTCAGACACCAATGCAGAGTCTTCTTGCTCTCTGAAAGTTGATCTGGTTCTTAGCTTATCGCTTGGATTTCCTATTATTTGATCCGGTGGATGATAATTCTTGAAATGCCAAGTTCTCTGAGCATTGTCTTGTTGAGAGGTGGATGCTTCTGGTTGATGAGAAGGGTCTTCAACTGGATCATCAGTTTTGACTTCATTTGTTTCTCCTGTGATGTTTAAGTCAAGATCTGCAAAACTTTCATCTAGCTCTGATAGTTTCTTATCAGGCTGTTTGTCATCAAATCTAACATGTATAGATTCTTCTACTGTTAACGTTCTTGAGTTATACACTCTAAAACCTTTTGAGGTTTCAGAAAATCCTAGAAGAATTCCATTGTCTACCTTTGCATCAAACTTACCAAGTTGATCTTTTGTATTTAAAATAAAACATTTACATCCAAAAGGATGAAAATAAGATATGTTGGGTTTTCTGCCTTTCCACAATTCATAGGGAGTCTTATTCAGAATTGGTCTAATGTATATTCTGTTCTGAATGTAGCAGGCAGTGTTCACAGCTTCAGCCCAGAAGTGCTTAGGGACAGAATTGTCATTGAGCATAGTCCTAGCCATCTCTTGAAGAGATCTGTTCTTTCTCTCTACCACACCATTTTGCTGTGGTGTTCTTGGTATTGAGAAGTTGTGTTGAATTCCTTTTTCTTCACAAAACTCATTGAATAGCTCATTGACAAATTCTCCCCCATGGTCACTTCTGATTGAAGCTATACCCATCCCCTTTTCATTCTGTACACGTTTGCAGAATACAGAAAAGACCTTGAAGGACTCATCTTTGTGAGCAAGAAACATAACCCATGTCCATCTAGTATAGTCATCCACAATGACTAGACCATATTTCTTACCACTGATAGAAGCAGTCCTTGTTGGACCAAAAAGATCAAGGTGTAGCAGTTCTAGTGGTCTTTTGGTACTTACAATATTCTTAGATTCAAAAGAACCTTTGACTTGTTTTCCCCTCTGACATGCATCACAGAGAGCATCAGATTTGTATTTAAGGTTTGGTAAACCTCTCACGAGGTTATGCTTATTTAGCTTTGAGATTAATCTCAAGCTTGCATGACCTAGCCTTTTATGCCAAATCCAACGTTCATCTTCAATGGACACTAAACATGAGACACTTTGATTTGAGAGGTCCTCCAAGTCAATTTTGTATAAATTGTTTTGCCTCTTAGCAGTGAATAAAATTGATCCATCATTTTTCTTGACATAACACATGTTCTTATTAAAAGAAACATCATATCCACTGTCACATAATTGACTTATGCTCAGTAGATTATGTTTTAAACCATTCACCAAAAGAACATTATCAATGGAGGGAAAAGGATGTTTACCGATTTTACCTATACCAGTGATCTTTCCTTTCTGATTTCCTCCAAATGTCACCCAGCCACCATCCTTATGTTTAAGGTCTTGGAACATATACTTTTCTCCCGTCATGTGACGTGAGCATCCACTGTCCAAGTACCAGGATGTTTGTTTCTTTCCTGTTGTTAAGCAGATCTCATCATCATCAGTGTACTCATTCTCTGATGATGTGTCTGCCATGAGGCAAATGTTTGCCTCTTCCTCTGCTTCCTCTTCCTCATCTGATGAGGATAAGTCCAAGTCTTCCCATGTAGCCATTAAGCCCTTCTTTTTCTTAAAGAACTTCTTCTTCTCTTTTAGGTCAGGGCAGTCGGCTTTGAAATGTCCAGGCTTTTTGCACTCAAAGCACAAAGGTGGACCTTTTTCTTTAGAGTCTGACTTCTCCTTAGAAAATTTCTTGTTGAATGGCTTTCTCTTGAAATTATTTTTTCTTCTCCACATATGTTGTATCTTTCTGGAGATGAAGGATAGTTCATCTTCATCTGATCCTTCATCACTGTCTGAAGGTTCAGCATCATCTGAAGACTCAGCAGCTTTGAGAACTTTTGAAGAACTTGCTTTCTTTGCCTTTAAAGCAATGGACTTTCCCTTTCTGGAATTGTCTTCCTCATTTAGTTCAAGTTCATGAACTTTTAATGATCCTAGAAGTTCTTCCAGAGAGAGAGTATTCAGATTCTTAGCTTCTTGAATAGCAGTGACCTTTGGTCTCCACTGTTTGGAGAGACTTCTCAGAATCTTTCTGATATGATCTCTATTCTCATATACCTTTCCCAGAGATCTGAGACTGTTTGTTATTGTTTGAAATCTTCCAAACATCTGATCTATAGACTCATGATCAGTCATCTTGAAGAGTTCATACTGGTGAACCAGCATGCTTATCTTTGACTCCTTCACTTGTGATGAGCCTTCATGAGCGAGAGCCAGTGTATCCCAGATTTCTTTTGCTGTGTTGCAGCTGTGAACTTTATCATGTTCTGATCTGGTAATAGCACACATCAAGTAATGTTTGGCTTTGAGATTTAGTTGATGTTTAGCTTTTTGATCAACACTCCAATCTGCTCTAGCCAGTACAACTTGATTTTCACTTCTTGGCTCAGTGTAGCCATTCTCTATCAGTTCCCAGATGTCTAGATTCTGTGCATCTAGGAAGGCCATCATTCTCTTCTTCCAATAGTCGTAATCTGTTCCATCAAAGAGTGGAGGTCTGTTGATAGCTTGTCCTTCTGCATCCATGGTGATAGGATCGTACTTCCTCAGCACTTGTTAGATGCTCAACCCTTTCGAGGCTGAGCTCTGATACCAACTGAAGTTGACACAGGCAAACACAAGAAGGGGGGGGGGGTTGAATTGTGTTTGTTAATATTTTTCGAAAACAGCCTTTTCAAAAAGATTTTCTCACACAAAGTTAAGGAGACAGAATAAAGCACACAGAAAAGAAGTCTTTTGAAGGATTAACAAATTCAAGTTCAAATCCCCACAGTTAGTATAAATACGTAAAACAAAAGAGATAAGGGATAAGAAGATTTACACAAGATGTTTTATCCTGGTTCACTCTCTTCCAACCAAGAGCTACGTCCAGTCCCTTCTACTTGAAGGATTTTTCCACTATTTTCAAATAGATTACACCAAGTATTCAACACCTCTCCAGGCTCACAAGTATTTCTTTCTTACCAAGCCTCTTCAGGCTCTACCTCTAATAAAGAGTTTTGATATCTTTGATCTTCTAACTCACTATATGTGAGAGTATGAAAGTTTAAGATCAGATAAATATTATAGCAATATTCAAACTATAATATTACAGACTTTTGCTTTTGAATGAATAAGAAAATATTTGCTTCGCGAGAGATTTCTTGAGATTTCTTTGTATACGCAAAAGTTGTTTCTTCAAAAGCTTTAGTCTTCTATTTATAGGGTCCTTGATCTTCTCTTCAGAGTCTTCAACGGTTGTATTTGAAATACCCGTTTAGAAATAGAGTCAACTAGGTAAATATCCGTTGTGACTCAGCTTGCTCGAGGCCTTTATACTGTGAGACAAATTCTTGCATGAAAAAGCACACCTCTGAGCAAAAGCAGCTTGCAAAAAATTTTTTTGCCTCCTTTGTACAAGTTCCAACTATATCAGCGTAAAAGGTGACAGGGTACAAAAACGTTTTGCATTGTACTATTCTGCTTTTTGCAAGTCCTGACTTGTACTATGTCTCTCTCAATGGAACAAGGCAAAAGGAATCGTTAATAGAAAACGAGAAGAACCATTATGAATGAAATGAATATCAATCATAGGAAATAAATTCGCTTTGGTTCAAATTGGTATAAATGCTTAAAAAATCTTCGTCCAGCAAACTAGCGTAAACGCAAGATAAGCAAAAAGAGTTTTAAGGCTTCATCCACTGACGTGGCAACCAAAACTTCGTCTACTCAAAACAACGGTCTTGCCAGTACCTGAGATAACTAAAATCTCCGTCCAGTGACGTGGCAATAGCAGACTAAGGGCTCTCGTCTACACGAAGAGAAATTTTCCGTCCACTAAAAGCATTCAAGCGCTCGTCCACTGACGTGGCACTAGAGTTATAATGGAGAGTGGACTCGACCATAATTTCAGCATAAGATATTCAATAGAAAACATATGGACGCGGATTTGCAAGGAGAAAAGACTTAACATTTTAGCTTATAAGAACAGAGATTCTTTAAGACTAAAGGCACTTGTTAGATTTAAAGCATTAACACTTTGCTACACTAAATTAATTCTTATTGTTAACATCAAAACCTAGAGATTATTTAATCCAAATCATTTTGGTTCCAACAAACATATCAGCTGGGTTGTGCTTAGTATCAATCTTCTGTATCTTGACACGTTTTTCAGTACGAATGAAGTGATACCTGACATCTATATGTTTGGTTCTTTCATGATGTACTTGATCTTTTGCTAAACAGATAGCACTCAAGCTGTCACAGTGAATTAAAGCATGTTCTTGAGGAAAACCGAGATCAGTGACTAAACCTTTCAACCAAATTCCTTCTTTTGCTGCTGAAGTTAAAGCCATATACTCTGCCTCTGTTGTAGACAGAGCAACTGAAGGTTGAAGAGTAGCTTTCCAACTCACCAATGAATTTCCTAGAGTGAAAGCATAACCTGTCACTGATCTTCTAGTATCCAGATCAGCTGCATAATCTGAATCTGAATACCCTGCCAGGTTCCAACCTGTATCAGCCCCATATATGAGTCCAACATCTGATGTTCCTCTCAAATACCGAAATATCCTCTTTGCTGCTTGCCAATGTTCCTTTCCAGGTTGACTTAGGAACCTACTCACCATGCTTACAGCATATGCTAGGTCAGGCCTTGTGCATACCATAGCATACATAAGGCTGCCAACTGCACTAGCATAGGGGACTCGAGACATATAATCCAGATCTGATTGTGACTGAGGTGCAAGAGCCATTGATAGGCGAGTGTTTGCTGCAAAAGGAGTGCTCAAAGATTTGGCTTTATTCATTCCAAACCGACATAAAATCTTCTGAATGTATTCTTTTTGAGATAGGAATAATTTCCTCTGTGAGCGATCCCTTAAGATTTCCATACCAAGATTTTCTTGGCAGCACCCATGTCTTTCATATCAAATTCTCCACTAAGTAGAGTTTTCAATTTCTGAATAACAGACTTTTCTCGAGCTGCAATAAGCATGTCATCTACATATAAGAGTAGATAGACCATGGAATTATCCTCCACCTTGCTGTGATATACACAACAATCATAAGGACTTCTATTGAATCCTTGACTGATCATGAAGTTGTCAAATCTTCTGTACCATTGCCTGGGAGATTGCTTCAACCCATATAAAGACCTTTGGAGCTTGCAAACATGATCTTCCTTCCCTTGAACTATAAATCCCTCTGGTTGTCTCATTAAGATGTCTTCCTCAAGCTCTCCATGAAGGAATGCCGTTTTAACATCTAATTGTTCAAGTTCCAAATCCAGGTGTGCTACTAGTGCAAGTAGGACTCGGATAGAAGTGTGTCTGACAACAGGTGAGAAAATCTCATTGTAGTCAACACCCTCCTTTTGACTATAGCCTTTTGCAACTAGACGAGCCTTATATCTTATTGTTTCAGCACCTGGGATTCCGGTTTTCCTTTTGAAGATCCACTTACAACCCACAACATGTCTTCCCTCAGGTAGCTTGATCAACTTCCATGTCTTATTTTTATGAAGAGACTCCATTTCCTCACCCATAGCTGCAATCCAATGGGCTGATTCACTGTTGTTGATGGCTTCCTTATAGGTGCTTGGTTCTGGAGTGTCCAAGTTTTCTGCTACTTGTAGAGCATAGGCAACCATGTCTTCAAAACCATATCTTTGAGGAGGTTTTATTTGCCTTCTTGCTCGCTGTCTAACAGAACTTTCTGGCTGCTCTTGTTCAGATTCTAATTGTTGATGTGGAATTTCAGTACCCTCATGAGTTTGTGACACTTCAGGAGGTTCTTCATCAACCTGTTCTTCTTGTGAGACTTCAAATGCTTCATCAAAATGATTTAATTGGGGTCTGCAGTCCTCCTTTCCATTGCTTTGAGTGATATCAACCTGCACTTGCTTGATGTTTTCATCACTTTTGCCTGAAACAGTAGACTCCAATCTCGGGTGAAGCATATGAGTTTCATCAAAAATAACATCTCTACTTACTATAACTTTCTTTTCAGATGGAGACCATATTCTATACCCTTTTACCCCATTTCCATAGCCCATAAACAATCCTTTCTTAGATCTAGGTTCTAATTTACCTTGGTTCACATGATAATATGCATTACAACCAAAAATTCTAAGAATTGAATAATCAGCAGGTTTATTGGACCATACCTCAAATGGGGTTTTAAAGTTTATAGCAGTAGAGGGAGAGCGATTTACCAAGTGGCATGCTGTGCTAATTGCCTCACCCCAGAAATTCCTGTTCAGCCCAGCATTTGACAGCATACAGCGAGCCCTTTCCAGAAGAGTCCTATTCATTCGTTCAGCCACACCGTTCTGTTGTGGAGTATATGTGACAGTGAGCTGCCTTGCAATGCCTTCTTCCTTGCAAAATTCATTGAATTCAGCAGAACAGAATTCCAAGCCATTGTCAGTTCGAAGACGTTTTACTTTCTTCCCAGTTTGATTCTCAACTAGAATCTTCCATTGCTTGAAAAATTTGAAGGCTTCATTCTTGTGTTTCATCATGAAAACCCAAGTCATCCGAGAATAGTCATCTATTATAGAGAGAAAATATCTGGCTCCTCCTAGAGATGGAACACGGGAAGGTCCCCAACAATCTGAATGAACATAATCCAGAGTGGCCTTCGTGGTGTGTAAAGCCTTGGGAAATTTTACTCTATGCTGCTTCCCAAATACACAATGCTCACAAAACTGAAGTTCCACCGATTTTTGATTCCCTAGAAGACCTTGCTTGCTCAGAATCATCATTCCTTTCTCACTCATGTGCCCTAGACGCATATGCCACAGATTTGTGTAGTTAGGCACATGTTTTTCAGCATTAGAGAATAATGAAACAGAACCTGAGATTGTTGAGCCTTGAAGGAAATACAGGTTGCTCTTTCTGATTCCTCTCATCACCACAGAAGCACCCTTTCTGATTTGCATTACTCCACCTTCAGCACTGCACACAAAACCTTTGGAATCTAAGGCCCCAACTGAAATCAGATTTTTCTTCAAGTCTGGTACATGACGAACTTCAGTGAGTGTTCTAATTACTCCATCATGCATTTTTATTTTAATTGAGCCAATTCCAACTGTCTTACAAGGCATATCATTTCCCATTAGAACATCTCCTCCAGATTTCCTTTCATATGTCAAGAACCAGCTCCTATTTGGACACATATGATAGGAACATCCTGAATCAAGTACCCATTGATCTTCTGAATGTTGATGATGATCAACAACTGACAGTACCAATTCATTTTCAGATGAGGAATCTTCTTTAGCAGTTGCAGCAACCGGTTTCAGCTTCTTTCTTTTGGGACAATCTTTCTTCCAATGCCCTGCTTCTTTACAATAGTTGCACATATCCTTTGGATTAATCTTGGGCTTTTTCTTCCATTTATCTTTCTTCTTCTTTTGGGGTTTGGCAGAATTTGTCATAAACAGACCTGCCCCATGACTCCCTTCATCATTCCCTGAAGCCTTGAGTCTAAGCTCTCTTGAATGCAAACTAGATTTAACCTCTTCTAGGGTAATACACTCCTTTCCAACACTAAGAGAATTCACAAAATTCTCAAATGAAGGAGCCAGAGAAGCTAGCAGAATCATAGCAGCATCCTCATCATCGAATTTGACATCAACATCACGAAGTTCCATCAAGATTGAATTAAATTCATCCAGGTGATCTTTTAGGGACGTACCTTCTTTCATCCGAAGACCAAATAGGCGTCGTTTCAGGAATAACTTGTTGCAAACTGACTTGGTCATATAAAGATTCTCTAATTTCAACCACATGCCAGCAGCAGTTTGTTCTTCAGCAACCTCATAGAGAACCTCATCCGATAGAGAGAGCATAATCAGAGAATGTGCCTTCTCTTCTTGTTCTGCAAGATTCTCAGTATATGGGTTTTGCCTTTTTCAGATAGAGGTGCCCAGATCCTCTGCGATTTCAACAGAGCCCGCATCTTGATGCGCCACAAATTAAAGCTATTCTTGCCATTGAATTTCTCGATGCTGATGGAGTTAGACATCTTGTCTCACAAATTTGAACAGAGCGCAGCGATCCCTTCGTGTTTCTTGAAGACCCACACTCGAATAGAAAACCCTAAATCGAAATGCTCTAGATACCAGTTTGTTGAGTGAGATGTTCAATATCTGTGAGATTAGATGAAGAAGAAAAACAGAGAGGGAGAGAAGAAAAACAGAACACAGAGATTTTAGAGGTTCACCAAAAATGAACTTGACAATCTTGCAAGTTCTCTTTTGGCTATGTCCTCGGGTGGTGCAGAGTATTTCACTATGAACAAAGAAAGGTACAAGAGGAATTACACTGTGTACAGAAAAACTGAAAAAACTGACACTTATCCTAAGTTAACCTTCTATTTATCTACTCTAAAGCAACTAACTATTACAACTGAAATTATAACAGCTATAACAGAATACAAGTAGAGAAACAGAAATACAAGAGCAGTAGGGGTCAATACATACTCCTACACATTCTTTCTCCCATTTTAATTAATCATATCAATAATCATGAATGTGGCCACTAGATTGTCTTTAAACAAAGTATAGGATGATCATATCTCATGTAGATTTGAAGTTGATATGGAATCCCAGATTAATTGTGAGGCTGGTCATATACAGAGTTAGTTGTACATACAAAAATTTAAATCACGCAAAGACATGTCTCTTATACAGAACATTAGATTGTCTACACCATCAATACTTCAATAGTTTAGTAGGCCTTATGCAGGGTGCTTGTTTTTCAGTGCCAATTAAGAGAGTGAGTAATATTACTGTCTGCTTTTAAATATAAAAGGGAATTCAAATGCTTTGTTTGTTTCGTTTGCCTATGCCTCTCTCTCTCTCTCTATATATATATATATATATATATATATATATATATATATATATATATACTGCCAAAACGATATAGGCCATTTTATTGATTATGGTTAGTTTGATAGAGAAATGTTACTCATATATAGGTTTGAGCTGACACTCCTGTACATATGCCAAATGTATTAATACTTAGTTGATTTGTCTAATCTATAATTATGAATTATGTTGGGTGTGAGCACATGGAATGCATGTGTTGAGCAAAGGCAAAAAGAAACTGTCATGTAATGGTTCAGGGGCAGGGTCCGAATGTTGGACTACTAGATTGTTGTGTTCTGCTTTATTTAAAGTTGGAACAATGTAGGTTTAGGAATATTGAAAGACAAAGCAAAATGTTCATCTTGTGTTAGACATCTTGAAGGTATATCACTTCAAACTAGGATGGTACACGAATTTTCTGGTAGGAATTCAATCTAAAATAATCCTTGGGGAAGGTACACTTGAAGCTTGCTCTGGACATGTAACAAGTTTCACAACAGAACTAGCAGTGAGGTTGCTAGATTAGTTACAACTATTATTCAATTTAAATGTTCTTTTGAAGGTTTTGTACATTCATGGAGGACTGTGTAGGGTCTCTATTCCCCTTAACAAAACTTATGGAGTAAATTTGTTAGAGTAAGGTTTTTCTAAAGCTAATAGTGAGTATGACAACTTGCCAATTGACCATTGTTCACACCATCACAGGTAAGCTATTTGATTGTATTATCTTTTTTAATTCATTTTTTATTTTTTTCTAATTTAAGATGAAGATGATATTCATTGACTGCATTTTTTTATGAATTAGCTATTCAGAAGATTATTGATGGTCCATCAAACAAGGACCGGAGGGGTGGAAGAGCTGCTTCCTTCAATATAATTCTTACTCTTTAGTAGATTTGTATCCCAAAAAAATAAAAATAAACATCTTTTGCAACTTTAATCAGTATAGTAGTATTAAGGTTGATAAGTCTTAATTATGATATTATTCAAGCATTTCTCATGAAATTGTCATCGGAGTTCACTTTTTTTGGTGAAAGAACAGGACTGAAAATATTCAGATAAGAAGTTTGGGTTGAAAAGCACAGTTTCAAATTAGATATAGTAGCACCATTATCTGCATTTTGCAAGATAGGCCAGCATGGTGAGCAATGAGCGAGACATATAAGAATATTAGAGTTTTTTTAACTTATTTCCGCTGTCTTTTGTTGTTGCGTTGTCTATTTATTTATTTTATACTTCAAGTCCATATTGATCCATATTGCATGGGCTGCAACTTGTGTGTAAAATATACTATCTTAGTAGTGTATAAACAAGATATTTATTAACATGCGTAAAAATTAACGCGACCTGTGCGAATGAACGAATGTCATACTAGTATTTTACATACTCTTGGATCCATAATCCTAGAGTAGTAGAGGTATTGAAAATTGTTAGAACTCAAAAATAAGCATCGTAGGCTTTTCTACAAATTTTTGAAGACATACATGATTATTGAAGAAAATGGTTCTTGGACATGATTCAATGGAAAGAAATGAAATAGAATAGCTCATGATCATAGAGCAAGAGAGGTTACCTCTTGAAGATGAAGGAAAATTGAAGAGATTGATCCAAACTTGCAAAGGGATCCTTAAGAACTTAGGGTTTTTCTTTGGTTATGGTTGATGAAAAAAATATATGTAAGAGTGAGTGTGGGGGGTGTGGGCTGCCGTGACCAAGAAGAGAGTGAGGGGCAAGGTGAGTGAGTCATTAAGGGTAATTTGGGGTTTCTACTTACACTTAGGGACATTTTAGTCTTTTATTAACTAAAATATCTTAGATATTTACAAAGTTAATCATGACAAAGGGTGAGTCATTGGTGGTGACTCACCATACTCACCACAACATTGTGACATTTGTCCAACCTTGGCCCGGTGTCCGGTTCAGTCTCCGTAGTTCCGATTTCGACTCCGTTATTCTTCCGATTTAGGTTTTTCGCCACAAATTTAATTCGAAACTTCCCCCGAACAAAATATAATATTTTATTTTAGAGTGAAATTTTTGAAAAGGCCCACATCACTTAAAAGGTGATAATAACTTTAATTTTTCGTTATCGGGTCAAAATTAGGTTTTCTGACCAGTAAAATCTTACTGTCAGTGAAAACGCAGACCGGGTTTCGTCTGAATTTTCAACCCAAAATTTAACCGTAGGCTTTAGCCATGAAATCGAGTCTAAATATGATTTTGTTTTAATCCAAAATCATTTTCTGGGTCTCGAACAAAAATATAAACAAACATTTGTTTATCGATACAGAAAATAGCAGAAATCAGGGTGTTACAAGAGACCTCCCACATATCGAGAGTATTCCTAAACATACTCTCTCACCTGATGGATCTAGGACGCTTCCACTAGGTCAACCCCTTTGGATAGATAACACTTGTTATTAAAATAAAAAATAATAATCTAAAAAGTTAATAAAATTAATTGTTTTATTTTTAAATAAACTCTCCATCTTCATAAAGAATTGAGAGAAATTTTTTTTTTTTTAACCAAAGGATTTGCAATTTAATCTTGAAAGGAATTTCTTGAGGTTATATAATTCATGTTGTTCTGAATACTTAAGAATATTATTCTAGAAATGTCTGTTAAATCTTGAGGATATTCGCATTATCGTTATATTGTGGTGAAATAATCCTGTACACGTCTCGGACTATAAATAATTTATGTGTTATTCACTTTTCTCTATTTATTTTCTCTATCTATTTTATATATTAATTTCTAACAAAAAGTTGTATGTTGACTCAGTCGCGCTAACAATTTGTGGTGATGAAGTCTTTCAACCAAAACATGACAACTTGGACCCATGTAGGCCAAAAATGCACGTAACACTTGTTTTTATATTGTTATAAAATTGGTGGCGAGTGAGCTATCACTCCGGGGACTCGAGCAACATGGATACAGCCCCTTCCCATGGAGTTTGTTTTTCATCAGGATTTGAGCTAGAGAGCTCCCACATATCAAGAGTATCCCCGTGCACACTCTCCTACTTGACGTACCTATCACGCTTCCACTAGGCCAATCCCTTACGGTAAGTAACACTTGTTATTAAAAAAAATTAATACAAAATGTTAACAAATTTTAATTCTTTTATTTTTCAATAAACTCTCCATCTTCTTAAAGAATTGATAGATGAATTTCTTTTGGTTTAACAGAAGGATTGACAGTTGCATCTTGAAAGGAATTGCTTGAGTTGATATAATTCTCGATGTTCTGAATATCTAGTATAATATTATTATATTGGAAGAGTCTTTTAAATCATGAAGATATTCCCATTATCATTATATTATGGAGAAATAATTCCTTAAAGAAAATGTCTTGTACACATCTCAGACTACAAAAATTTATTTGTGTTTTTCACTTTTCTCTATTTATTTTCTCTATCGATTTTATATATTCTTTTTCTTACAAAAAAGTTGTATGTTGACTCTGTCAAGCTAATAATTTGCGGTGATGAAGTCTTTCAACCAAAAAGTTGTTTATTAAAAGGTATTTCTTGAGTTGAAATAATTCTCGATGATCTGAATATCCATAATAATATTATTATTTTGGAAGAGCCTGTTAATTCCTGGAGATATTCGTATTATCATTATATTGTGGCGAAATAATTATTAAGGACAATGTCCTATACACATCTTAGACTATAAACAACTTATTTATGTTTTTCACTTTTCTCTATTTATTTAATTTATATATTATTTTTCTAGCAAAAAGTGGTATGTTGACTCCGTCAAACTAACCATTTGTGGTGATGAAGTCCTTCACCCAAAAGTTAGTCTTTCTACCAAAAAGTTGTATCTTGAAAGGAATTTCTTAAGTTGATATAATTCTCAATGTTTTGAATATCCGGAATATTATTATTATTTTGGAAGAGTCTGTTAAATACTTGAGATATTCACATTATCATTATATTGTGGCGAAATAATACTTAAGGGTGGTGTCTTGTACAACATCTCATACTATAAACAATTTATTTGTGTTTTTCACTTTTCTCTATTTATTTTATTTTTCTATTTATATATTATTCTTCTAACAAAATGTTGTATGTTGACTCCGCCGCGCTAACAATTTGTTGTGATGAAGTCTTTCAACCAAAACATAGCAACTTGGTTCCATGGGGGTCAAAAATGAACCCAACGTTGCTGGCGTGGTGGTTCGGCTCCTCGTCCCTTAACCAAGTGGTCGTGTGTTCGATCCTTGGGAACGTAACTGTTGAAACCAAAGTAATTTAGATTAAATAATCTCTGAGTTTTGATGTTAACAAAAAGGATTAAATTTGTATAGCAAAGTGTTAGTTAAGATCTAACATGCTCTATCTAGTCTTGCAAGGATATTCGAAATTTTATAAGTTATGGAATCTTTGAAAGAGTTTATTAATATCCGCGTCCACCCAAGTAGACGAGCTGCTCAAAATGAATTGTATATTTATTTATGTAAATATGTTTGAGTAGACGGAATATAGAGTAGTCTCAGTAGACGAGAATTTTTAACTACTGTGAGTAGATGAGCTTGAGTGCCACGTCAGTAGACGGAGATCTAAGTTACTCACCGATATATAGCAAGTCCAAAGACTTGATAGTAGACGAGCAAAATTTGCCACGTCACTAGACGAGCTAAAAAGAGTTTTTAACTATGAGTGTATGGACGCACTATGTTAAGTAGACGAGCTCCTCTTCTCTGAGAATCCTTGATATATCCAGAATAACTATCTCGACCACATAGAAGTATTTATTTCAAATGATTGATATATATTTCAAGTATATGTTGGTCCTTCATATTTGTTTTAACGGGTTTGTTGCCTTGTTTCTTTGAGAGAGACATAGTAAATGAGGAAATGCAAAAGCAAAATAGTACAATGCAATACGCCTTGTACCCTGCCACCTTTAATGCTGGAACAGCTGGAATTTGTACAAGAGAGGCAAGACAGTTTTTCAAGTTGCAATTGCTCAGAGGTGTGCCCGTTTTGTGCAAGAATGATAACCTATAGTATATTTCAGAATGGCCACGAGCAAGCTATGAGTCACAACGGATATTACGCATTTGATTCTATCCCTAAACGGAAAAATTCAAAAACAACCGTTGAAGAATTTCAAGAGAAGAGAAAGGTCACTATAAATAGAAGACCTCATCATATGAAGAAAGAACTTTTGCGCATACAGAATTCTTCCTAGAAAATCTATTACAGGCTCAATTCTTTTATTCTTTCAAAAAGCAAAAGTCTGTAATACCTTAGTTTGAATATTGCTATAATATTCAACTGATCTTAAACCTTCATATCCTCACACATAGTGAGTCATAGTGAGTCAGAAGATCAAAAGAAACCAATCTCTTTGTAAGAGGTAGAGCTTGAAGAGGCTTGGTAAGAAAGGAATACTTGTAGCCTGGAGAGGTATTGAAAGATAAAAGAACAATATTCTTTGTTCTTGTATATGTTTCTCTTTGTATAGGCAAGTATATATAGAGTCTTACAATAGTAATTCTAGGAGAAATTCTAGTAATTCTAAGGATCCTAATTACACATAATAGGAAATTATGAATCTTTACAAAAGTGTTTCCTTGATTCACGCCAACACTCTCCCTCAAGTTGGTGCATAGATATCTTCTAAGCCCAACTTGTCTAGTGAGTCATGAAAAACTCTTGCAGATACAGCATGTGTCAACATGTCAGCTAGTTGTTCTTCTGAAGGTACAAAAGGTATATCTACTAACTTGGCCTCCAGCTTCTCCTTTATGAAATGTCTGTCCACTTCCACATGTTTTGTTCGATCATGTTGAACAGGGTTGTTCGCTATTTCTCGTGCAGCTTGATTGTCACAATAGAGCAGCATTGGACCTTCTGGTTTGAATCCAATCTCGGTGAGAAGAATTTGAAGCCATAAGAGTTCACAAATACCATGTGCCATCCCTCTATACTCTGCCTCTGCTGTTGACCGTGCTACTACATTTTGTTTCTTACTCCTCCATGAAACGAGATTGCCCGCTACAAATGTAAAGTAGCCTGATGTAGAACGCCTATCTGTGATATTACCAGCCCAATTTGCATCGGTATATCCTTTGACTTCCATGCATCCATGCTTCTTAAACATTAGTCCTTTCCCAGGAGCTCCCTTCAAATAACTTAGAATACGCATCACAGCAGCCATAAGGTCTTCACTCGGGACGTGCATAAATTGACTAACCACACCCACAGCATAAGCAATATCAGGTCTAGTGAAAGACAAATAAATTAATCTTCCCACTAACCTTCGGTACCTTTCCTTATCTGTTGGAACCTGATCCGGATAAATAGCAAGGTGATGATTTTGCACAATAGGGGTCTCAGCTGGCTTGCAAGCCAACATGCCAGTCTCAGCTAAAAGGTCCAGTGTATACTTTCTTTGTGACAAGCATATACCTTCTTGAGAACGTGCTACCTCAATCCCCAAAAAATACTTTAGTCCTCCTAGATCCTTCATCTTAAACTCGGAAGACAAGTACTCTTGTATTCTACCAATCTCCTCTATATCATTTCCTATAACAACCATGTCATCCATGTGACACCCTTCTACCCCGCATGTTAAAAGCCAATTAAATTAAAATCATTTAAGAGAAAACATGCAAATACTGGATAAAATAAAAAATTGTCCATGGGTAGAAAAGTCTCACATGAACCGTTTACAACGCGGAAATCAAATAAGTTTTAAGTAACGAAAACATAACCAACCAAAACAATAAAATCCAACCCCGATGTCACATACAGAGCTGGTATAACCGTTCCGGAATAAAATCCACGGAATTACAACTGAAACTAACAACTACGAAACATAAACTAGCCCTACGATGAGTGGCGGCTCCTCAGAGTCACTCCTCTCCGGGCTGCTCGTCATCCTCTGCAATGTGCCAATCAGGCCAAACACAAACAACAAACATATATAGGGAGTAAGAATCGTATAAACATATTAGCATGGAGATAGGCAGTAAAGTAAACAGCTAGCATAGCAGCATCACATCAAACATCAACATCATCATTATGCTATGCAGTGCAATGCAGTCCTACTCCACTAAACCATCAATGCATGTGGATCCACTAAACTCGGGATGAACGACTTCGGAGTTACATATCCACATTGAGAATCTACTCAACGCCGGAGAATCTACTCCTTGGATAGCCAACGCATCAAACCAACGAATGCCTCGTCACGGGGGCGCTAGGAGAATCTACTCCAACCGTGGATGGCCGGATCGCCGTACTCTAGGACGATCTCCCCTATGTCGAACATCCCTAAACAACAACTCCGATGCAATGCGTATGCAACACAACAACAACGGCAACACCACCTCCATAACTCCAACGGGATCGACCGAAGGTAACAGCGGGATCAACCGTACCAACTTGCCTCGCGGAATCTACCTGAGGACTTAAGCGGAATCAACCGCAGTACCTGGGGCAAACTCTCGGCCACCAAGGTACACAACAACAACACCTTAGACCCAAACCGTGGGGTCAAGGCCTCCTTGGCCAAAAAGCACCAAGGCGCAACTCATCAGCTTGCGGCACCCCAAAGGGTATCGACTTAGCATCTCACCATCTCATCATCTTTATTTATCTTTATTAACATTTACCAAGTTGCCTAATCAGTTATCATCATGGGGAAGTGGGGTTTAAAACCCCTTAAGTCCTTTAATCTGGTTCTGTCACAGTGGGTTGAGCACGGTCGTGCTCGTAACCCAGCACGGTCGTGCTTAAGCACGTGAGGGGCGTGCTCCCCTGTAAGTGAAGCACGGTCGTGCTTCTTAATGAGCACGGTCGTGCTCAGCAGCACGATCGTGCTCTTTGTCCTGTACGACCGTGCTCAAAGCGCGGCCATCTTCCCAGAATTCAACTGGGAGCACGGTCGTGCTCCCTGTTCAGCACGGTCGTGCTCAACGCGCGACAGTGCTGTTCTGGGCAGGAACAGAGGTTGAAACTTAAACCATTTCATCAGATTTTTACTCAATTATTCCTAACATCAATTATCAACGTGTTTTCGGGTTTAAACTCATCATCATAACAACAATCCATTCAACCACGGCATCAACCCAACAACATCATGTTCATAGAAAAGCAACCAACACTAACATTAACAACATATTATGAACATGAACAGTAAACCAAATAACATACTAATAACATACCGAAACAGCCAATAGCATACCATCATTAAACAACTAATTTAGCATGTCATTCATACATACAAGTATAAACACATCGGGGTTAGGGAACCCCTTTACTTTACACTAAACCCAAACCTACGTAAATACTACCCTTCTCCCCATACCTGGATTGAAGGTAGCTCTCTAAGACTTCCTAACAGCAACCGGTTCCTCTCCTTTAGGCGGCTCACGCACGAACGAGCCTTAAACAAACAGATTAAAACGATGTTAGTTTCCCAATCAAAAACGAAAGGAAACTAGAGAAAAGGAACGGAACATTACCTATACACGGAGTGCGGACGAGACCACGTTTCCCTAGTGTCTCCAATACTCAAAACCACACTGAGTATGAAGGAAAGAGGGAAGAAGGGAGGTTGCAGCCGTACTAGGGTTTTTAGTAGCAAAAGGAAGTGTACGGCGCAACCCGGGGTCTGCTCAACGTATATAGGTCCGGACTTGAGCACGGTCGTGCTCATCCTTGAGCAAGGTCGTGCTCAACTTAACGTTACGAGACGCGGTCAACAGCTTGAGCACGGGCGTGCTACCTGTTGAGCACGGTCGTGCTCAACTTAAAATCAGAAACACGCTTCTGACTTTAAGCACGGGCTTGCTGGCTAATGAGCACGGGTGTGCTCATGTACCAGAAAGGGACTTTTAGCCAAAAATCCCACTAAGCCCTTAAACGATAAATCCAAATTAATTAAAATTAATTTTGAAAAACAGGGTGTTACAATTCCACCCCCCTTATAAAAATTTCGTCCTCGAAATTTACACGTACCTCAAGGGAAAAGATGCGGGTACGCTTCCATCATCTTGCTCTCCAGCTCCCAGGTAGCACTTTCCTCAGTCGCCCCACTCCAAACCACTTTAACCAAAGGAATTTCCTTGCCTCTTAGCTGCTTCACCCTCCTATCCTCGACTCGAAGAGGTAACACCTCAAACGTCAGGTTCTCTTTCAACTGTATAGCGTCGGGTACTATCACGTGACTAGGGTCATGAATATACTTCCTGAGTTGTGACACATGGAAAACGTTGTGGAGATTTGACAAAAACGTGGGTAAGGCTATTTGGTAGGCGACTTCGCCGACTCTTTTGAGGATTTGGTAAGGACCAATGAACCTCGGAGTAAGTTTCCTCGCCTTCATCACTCTACCAACCCCAGTCGTCGGGGTAACTCTCAAGAATACATGATCGCCTTCCTGGAATTCGAGCGCCTTCCTCCTTTTATCATGGTAGCTCTTCGGCCTACCCTGTGCAACTCTCATCTTTTCCTGAACTAACTTAATCTTTTCTGTTGTTTCCTGGACTATCTCTGGCCCTAGCACCACACTATCACTAGGTTCGCTCCAACACAAGGGTGTCCTACATCTCCTCCCATACAGGGCTTCATAAGGTGCCATCCCAATGCTGGAATGGAAACTGTTGTTGTAGGTGAACTCTATTAGGGGCAAAAACTTGTCCCAACTTCCTGACTGTTCTAACACACAACCCCTCAACAAGTCCTCTAAGGACTGGATGGTCCGCTCAGACTGCCCATCAGTCTGTGGGTGGTAAGCTGAACTAAGCCTAAGCTTTGTTCCTAAAGCCTCTTGCAAACTATTCCAAAACCTAGAGGTAAACCTCGGGTCTCTATCCGAAACTATGCTAGAGGGTACACCATGAAGCCTAACTATCTCCTTGATGTACAACTTTGCCAACTTCTCTAAAGGATACTCCATGTTCATCGGAATGAAGTGGGCAGACTTAGTCACTCTATCCACAACAACCCAAATTGCCTCAAAACCAGCTGGAGTCCTAGGGAGTCCAGACACAAAATCCATGGAGATGCTATCCCATTTCCATTCTGGGATACTTAGGGGTTGCAACTTACCCGAAGGCCTCTGATGCTCGATCTTAGCCTTCTGACATACTAGACACGCATACACAAACTCAGCTACGTCCTTTTTCATCCTTGGCCACCAAAACATTCTCTTAAGGTCCTGATACATCTTAGTGGCACCTAGGTGCACACTCAATCCACTCCTATGACCTTCTTCTAAGATCAACTTCCTAAGCTCGGAAACATCTGGCACACAAACTCTATCCTTAAACCTCAAGATACCATCACTGCCATCCTTAAAACTTAGGTCTCTACCCTGAGCGAGTAACTCTCGCTGGTCTAAGAGATACTTATCTAACTTCTGGCCCTCTCTAATCTGATCCATCAGACTGTTGGTAACCTTCAAGGTACCAAGCCTAATACTCTTAGGGGTAAACTCACAAGCTAGACTAAGGTCTCTAAACTCCTCAATCAGGTCCATCTCCCTAACCATCAAAGCGGAGATATGCAGGGTTTTCCTACTTAAGGCATCGGCCACCACATTGGCCTTTCCTGGGTGATAGGTCAGCTCGAAGTCATAATCCTTTAAGAACTCCATCCACCTACGCTGCCTCATGTTCAACTCCTTTTGATCAAAGAGATACTTCAAACTCTTATGATCACTAAAGACCTCAAACCTCGCTCCATACAGGTAATGCCTCCAGATATTCAAGGCAAATACCACAGCTCCTAACTCTAGGTCATGGGTAGGGTAGTTCTTCTCATGGATTTTCAACTGCCTAGAAGCATAAGCGACTACCTTACCATTCTGCATCAGCACACCACCTAACCCTTGCTTAGAAGCATCGCAGTAAACTACAAAGGGTGCACTAGGATCTGGCAAAACTAACACTGGTGCTGATGTCAACCTATTCTTAAGGGTTTGGAAACTCTCTTCACACTTAGAGTCCCACACAAACAACTGTCCCTTCTTGGTGAGACGGGTTAAGGGTAAAGCTATCTTAGAGAAACCTTCTATAAACCGCCTATAGTACCCGGCTAACCCCAAGAAACTCCTAATCTCGGTTACAGACTTTGGCGCTTCCCACTGGAGCACCGTCTCTACCTTAGCTGGGTCCACTGCTATGCCACCCTTAGAGATGACATGTCCTAAGAAGCTCACTTCCTCTAACCAGAACTCACACTTAGACAACTTAGCATACAACTGTTTCTCCTTAAGGGTCTGCAAGACAACCCTCAGGTGTTCCTCATGTTCCTCCTTACTCTTGGAGTACACTAAGATGTCATCTATAAACACCACCACGAACTTATCCAAGTAAGGGTGAAAGGTCTTGTTCATGTAGTCCATGAAGACCGCAGGAGCGTTGGTCACACCGAAAGGCATGACCAAGTACTCATAGTGACCATATCGCATTCTAAACGCTGTTTTCGGGATGTCCTCAGACTTAACCCGAATCTGATGGTACCCTGACCTCAAATCTATCTTTGAAAAGATGCAAGCGCCCATCAACTGGTCCATAAGATCATCAATCCTAGGGAGGGGATACCGATTCTTTATGGTCACCTTGTTGAGCTGTCGAAAGTCGACACACAACCTCATACTACCATCCTTCTTCTTCACCAACAACACAGGTGCTCCCCACGGAGACACACTCGGCCTAATGAACTGCTTCTCCATGAGGTCCTCCAACTGTTCTTTCAACTTAGCTAGCTCTAGAGGAGACATTCTATAGGGTGCTATGGAAATTGGCCTGGTGCCAGGCACTAAGTCTATGGTAAACTCAACATCTCTTTCTGGGGGTAAGTTATAAACATCCCCCGGAAACACTTCAGGAAACTCTCGCACAACAGGCAAGCTGGCGACATCAGGAGGGCTGCTCTCTACATCCAGGGAAGCTAACATCATGTATACTTGGGCTTCGTCTCTCATCGAAGCTCGTACTTGGCTGGCAGAGAGAAGGTCTGGATTCTTAGACTCCTTTGGAGTTCCAAAAACCAGGGTTTTATCGAAACAATTCAGAAGGACATGGTTGGAAGATAACCAGTCCATACCCAGAATAATGTCCAGGTCTTTCAAGGGTAAGCATACAAGATCAGCAAGGAAAGTTTTATCATTTATAACAATATGACAGTTCTTGCATGCATATGAAGTAGAAACAGGTTTATTTGTAGGTGTAGAAACCAACCAATCAAACTCAAGGAAGGTAACAGGCAATTTTAGACTCTTGACCCTATCATGCGATATAAACGAGTGAGTAGCACCCGAATCATACAATACAGTCAATCGAGTTCCATCAATTAAACACGTACCTTGGATCAAGTCATCAGACTCGGAGGCTTCGGCTCCACTAAGAGTAAAGACTCTTCCAGTGGTCTTCAGTCTGTTGGCCTGGGACTTCTGATTCTTGCTAGCGCTGGGAGGCTCGGCCTTAGCTCCATCACACTTGCGGCTGATGTGGCCTGGCTTGCCACATTTGAAACAGATGACCTGTGTTTCCTTGCACTGGGACGAATAGTGGTCCTGTGCTCCACACTTCCCACACCTCATAGCTCTAGGGGCATCAGAGAACCCACCCCTGAAGCTACTCTGCTGAAACTGGGGCTTCCTGCCACTCTGCTTGAAGTCCTTGCCCGAAGGGGCATATCGCTGCTTGCCCTTATCCCTCTGATCAAGCCTCTTGCCACTCTGATTGTCCGATCCTCTGGAACTAGCAGCTCTGAACTGGCTGGCATCCTCATAGATCCTGCACTTGTTGACCAGAATAGGGAAGACTCTAATCTCCTGATAGCTGATGGCCTGTTTGATCTCTGGCCGAAGTCCCGCTTCGAACTTCACACACTTGGAGCGATCGTCCGTCTCATGCTGGTAAGGAGTGTAGTACCTAGCCAGCTCTTCGAACTTAGCCGCATAGTCACCGACTGACAGCGACCCCTGCCTCAAAGACAAGAATTCCATCTCCTTCTTATCTCTGATATCCGTGGGAAAATACTTCTCCAGAAACCTCTGCCTGAACACAGCCCAAGTCACCGCTGTGCCCTCTGCCTGCATCCTCTGCCTGCAGTTATCCCACCAATGCTCCGCCTCTTCAGTCAACATGAAGGTGGCGAAGATGAGCTTCTGCTGATCATTACAATCCATCGCACGGAAGATCTTCTCTGTCTCCCTCAGCCACAGCAAAGCTCCCTCTGGGTCATACGCTCCCTTGAACGACGGAAGGTTGTTCCTCTGGAACTTATCCAGTCCCTGGAACTCAGCTGGCCCACCGTTGTTAGGGTTGACCTGTCCGATAGCATTGGCCAGAAGTGCCAATGCGTCAGCAATCGCCTGATCGTTGCGTCCTCTACCAGCCATTAGTTCCTGTACATGCCCAAAACAGCCTTTAATACAGAAACTTAGTGAGTAAAAGCTACAGGCAACTAACTTAAAACATCATTATCTATAGCAAGTATAGACAATTCACACAAGAGTCACACAACAGACTCACAACAGACTCATACCACGTCCGAACAAGGTCGAACTGCTCTGATACCACTAAATGTGACACCCTTCTACCCCGCATGTTAAAAGCCAATTAAATTAAAATCATTTAAGAGAAAACATGCAAATACTGGATAAAATAAACAATTGTCCATTGGTAGAAAAGTCCCACATGAACCGTTTACAACGCGGAAATCAAATAAGTTTTAAGTAACGAAAACATAACCAACCAAAACAATAAAATCCAACCCCGATGTCACATACAGAGCTGGTATAACCGCTCCGGAATAAAATCCACGGAATTACAACTGAAACTAACAACTACGAAACATAAACTAGCCCTACGATGAGTGGCGGCTCCTCAGAGTCACTCCTCTCCGGGCTGCTCGTCATCCTCTGCAATGTGCCAATCAGGCCAAACACAAACAACAAACATATATAGGGAGTAAGAATCGTATAAACATATTAGCATGGAGATAGGCAGTAAAGTAAACAGCTAGCATAGCAGCATCACATCAAAACAACATCATCATTATGCTATGCAGTGCAATGCAGTCCTACTCCGCTAAACCATCAATGCATGTGGATCCACTAAACTCGGGATGAACGACTTCGGAGTTACATATCCACATTGAGAATATACTCAACGCCGGAGAATCTACTCCTTGGATAGCCAACGCATCAAACCAACGAATGCCTCGTCACGGGGGCGCTAGGAGAATCTACTCCAACCGTGGATGGCCGGATCGCTGTACTCTAGGACGATCTCCCCTATGTCGAACATCCCTAAACAACAACTCCGATGCAATGCGTATGCAACACAACAACAACGGCAACACCACCTCCATAACTCCAACGGGATCGACCGAAGGTAACAGCGGGATCAACCGCACCAACTTGCCTCGCGGAATCTACCTGAGGACTTAAGCGGAATCAACCGCAGTACCTGGGGCAAACTCTCGGCCACCAAGGTACACAACAACAACACCTTAGACCCAAACCGTGGGGTCAAGGCCTCCTTGGCCAAAAAGCACCAAGGCGCAACTCATCAGCTTGTGATGAGTGTGATTTCACCTCATATTTCCTTGACATTTTGCATGCATTTTCATATAGGTTAGGCATATTTAATTTAATTTTTGTTAGTTTTTGCCTTGGAACGGGTAAGGTGGTTTTGTGGTGTGTTTTGTGCAGGAATTAAAGGATTAAATGTTTAGAATCAGTGATATTGGAGCTTGAAGAATAAAGGAAAATTGGCCAACCAGAAGCCATCACGGTCAGGCCGTGACAGCCATTACGGCCATGGCCGAGTGGAGCTGAAAAGGAAGAAAATGCTCAAAAGCAGAACTGGTCACGGTCAGGCCGTGATGTCCATCACGGCCGTGACATGGAAGCTGAACCAGACCCTCGCAGGCAGAAGTGATCACGGCCAGGCCGTGATGACCATCATGGCCGTGACAGACGCAAAGTGAAACATCCCACAAATCAGAAGAGATCACGCCCAGGCCGTGATGACCATCACGGCCGTGACGCGCAATATCTGGAATTTTAATTGAAGATTTGATTTGATTTTGTAACAGATTTGGATCCAAATTGCTCTGCATTATAAATAGGAGTGAAAGGCTCGAAAATAGGGACCTCTTGGCTGCTACCTTAGGCTTAATTTTAGGATTTCTCTTCTTCTCAATTTCTTATCTTCTCTTAGGATTTTAATGTTTTTGTTATTCAACGTTGCTATGAACATGGCAATGTGTGAGTAGTCGTTTTATTTCTAGGAATTGGGGCTACGCCCAAGACTCGTTTTATGTGATGAATTGACGTTTTACTTCTTGTTAATTTCAATTTGCTTTCGATTTGATTCCTATTGCATGAATTACTTGTAAATTTGGTGCGCACTTATTTGCATGTCATAGATACTCTAAGGATGAACCTAGCGGTGAACTTAGGTATTGGATCTATAGGAATTGAACTTAGGACTTAAATCACGAGAGTTAGAAGCGGTCCTTCGAGGGTTCATTGAATTGTCACAAATCGTAATGGGTTCAATTTAAATACAATTACCACGAGAGTAGGGGTTGGTTTAATTGGGCACGGTTCTTGTATCTCGAGAGGGAACATTAACTTTATTAGGATAAATTCACCTTCAAAGCAATTCTGATAATTAACAAGAGGAGTAGTCAATTTAGTAGCATAAGCAGTCTTGTTGGTAACCCAATTCCTGGAAATATCTTTTAATTTGAAAAACACCAGATTAGATTTGATTGCGATTTTTAACTGATTTCGTTTTAGATATTTGATTTGTTAGTTAATCTTTATTTTAAAAACCAAATCTTTTCCAAATCTTTTTATATATAGTTTAGTTAAATTGATTTAATAATTAATTGTTATTTAAGATCACGGTCTCTGTGGGTTCGATCTTTTTATTACTTGACGACGAAGCCGTACACTTGCGGATTCACGCTATCAGCTTGCGGCACCCCAAAGGGTATCGACTTAGCATCTCACCATCTCATCATCTTTATTTATCTTTATTAACATTTACCAAGTTGCCTAATCAGTTATCATCATGGGGAAGTGGGGTTTAAAACCCCTTAAGTCCTTTAATCTGGTTCTGTCACAGTGGGTTGAGCACGGTCGTGCTCGTAACCCAGCACGGTCGTGCTTAAGCACGTGAGGGGCGTGCTCCCCTGTAAGTGAAGCACGGTCGTGCTTCTTAATGAGCACGGTCGTGCTCAGCAGGACGATCGTGCTCTTTGTCCTGTACGGCCGTGCTCAAAGCGCGGCCATCTTCCCAGAATTCAACTGGGAGCACGGTCGTGCTCCCTGTTCAGCACGGTCGTGCTCAACGCGCGACAGTGCTGTTCTGGGCAGGAACAGAGGCTGAAACTTAAACCATTTCATCAGATTTTTACTCAATTATTCCTAACATCAATTATCAACGTGTTTTCGGGTTTAAACTCATCATCATAACAGCAATCCATTCAACCACGGCATCAACCCAACAACATCATGTTCATAGAAAAGCAACCAACACTAACATTAACAACATATTATGAACATGAACAGTAAACCAAATAACATACTAATAACATACCGAAACAGCCAATAGCATACCATCATTAAACAACTAATTTAGCATGTCATTCATACATACAAGTATAAACACATCGGGGTTAGGGAACCCCTTTACTTTACACTAAACCCAAACCTACGTAAATACTACCCTTCTCCCCATACCTGGATTGAAGGTAGCTCTCTAAGACTTCCTAACAGCAACCGGTTCCTCTCCTTTAGGCGGCTCACGCACGAACGAGCCTTAAACAAACAGATTAAAACGATGTTAGTTTCCCAATCAAAAACGAAAGGAAACTAGAGAAAAGGAACGGAACATTACCTATACACGGAGTGCGGACGAGACCACGTTTCCCTAGTGTCTCCAATGCTCAAAACCACACTGAGTATGAAGGAAAGAGGGAAGAAGGGAGGTTGCAGCCGTACTAGGGTTTTTAGTAGCAAAAAGGAAGTGTACGGCGCAACCCGGGGTCTGCTCAACGTATATAGGTCCGGACTTGAGCACGGTCGTGCTCATCCTTGAGCAAGGTCGTGCTCAACTTAACGTTACGAGACGCGGTCAACAGCTTGAGCACGGGCGTGCTACCTGTTGAGCACGGTCGTGCTCAACTTAAAATCAGAAACACGCTTCTGACTTTAAGCACGGGCTTGCTGGCTAATGAGCACGGGTGTGCTCATGTACCAGAAACGGACTTTTAGCCAAAAATCCCACTAAGCCCTTAAACGATAAATCCAAATTAATTAAAATTAATTCTGAAAAACAGGGTGTTACAATCCACATATATAATTAATAGGATAACTTTATTACCATTGCGCTTGATGAACAAGGTATGATCAGAGTTCGCCTGGTGATAACCATATTTCTTCATTGCCTATGTGAACCTCCCAAACCAAGCTCTTGGTGATTGTTTGAGGCCATACAAAGCCTTCCGAAGCTTGCAAACTTGTCCAATGGAATTTTGAATACCATAACCTGGTGGAAGATCTATATATACCTCCTCCTCCAAGTCACCATGAAGAAAAGCATTTTTCACATCAAACTGTTTCAAAGGCCAATCAAAATTAGCAGCTAGAGACAATAAAACTCTAATTGTGTTTATCTTAGCAACTGGAGCAAATGTCTCTTGATAATCAACACTGAAGGTTTGAGTGTAGCCTTTAGCTACTAATCTCGCCTTGTATCTGTCAATAGTTCTGTCAGGTCTATGTTTAATAGTGAATACCCACTTACATCCCACAGGTTTCTTTCCTTTTGGAAGTGAAACAACACTCCAAGTGCCATTTTTCTGTAAAGCATCCATCTCCACCTGTATTGCTTCCACCCATTTTGGATCTTTCAATGCCTCTTCAACCTTCGTTGGTATCTTGATTTCAACCATTTTGTCCACAAATGCTTGATTCTTTGGTGAAAGTCGATGTGTGGAGACATATTGTGAAATAGCATAACGAACTTTTTCCGCTTGGAGAATACCTGTCAGGTGGTTTTCCCACGATCCTGTCTAGGAGGTAAAACATAGGGTAGTTCGATAATCTCAGAATTAGACACCTCATTTATAGATAAGTTATTTACCTCAAAGATATCAGCAGGGTCATCGACGTGTACATGAGGAGAGAGTGGGGGTTGTTAACTTCAGTGGCAGTATCAAAAGAAACTTCAACCTGTTCAGGAACTGTCATGGGTGTTTGTGTGTCTCGATCCAACTCAACCTGTTCAATCTGACTTGTCGAGGTACTGATTTCTCCCCTATAACCCAAACTGAAATTCTGGACAGCAGTAGCTTTAGGCTTAACAGAGGCATTCACATAGTTGTTGTCCTGCAAATCAATCCAGCTATAGTCTTCATTAGTACCAATCTCCCCCTGAAGATGATGGCTGGAATGTTCAGGAAGAAAAAACATCTCAACTTCTGAAAAAGTAACATCCATGGTGACATACATACGTCGAGTAGATGGATGATAACACCGGTACCCCTTTTGTTGTGGACTAAACCCAAGAAAGACACACTTCTCGGCACAAGGATCAAGTTTGCTCCGTTGGTTTTTATGAAGATGCACATATACCGTAAACCCAAAAACACGTGGTTGTAAGTGTAAGGATGATGGGATAATGACATGATTAGCAAGCTCTTCGAGTGGGGACCAAAAGGAAAGAACACGCGATGGCATACGGTTCATGAGATATACTGCATATGTAACTGCATCGGCCCAATAAGCTTTAGGAGCATATGAACCAATAAGAAGAGCTCTGGTGGTTTCAAGGATATGTCTATTTTTCCTCTCTGCCACACCGTTTTGTGGAGTTTGAGGACATGTGGTCTCGTGAAGAATGCCTTTTTCTTGGAGGAACTCAGATAGTTCAAGATTGACATACTCTCCACCATTATCAGATCGAAGAACCTTAATAGGAAGAGAATATTGATTTTGAATCATATGATAAAATGATTTGAAATTTGTGCTCACATCATTTTTTTTCTTCTCATAGTATACATCCATGTCATTCTAGTGCAGACATCCACAAAAATAATAAACCAGCGAGTGCCTTGTTGGGTAGAAATAGGAGAAGGTCCCCATACATCTTAATGAATCAACTCAAAAGGAACCATTCTTTTATTAAAACTCAAAGGGTATGAAGCACGGTGGGTTTTTGCTAATACACAAATGTTGCATTTAAAAGAAGAGTCTGAAACATTGTGAAATAAAGAAGGAAGTAGTTTCTTCAGATAGCCAAAAGATGCATGACCCAACCGACGATGCCACATCCAGATCTTTTCTATTCTGTTGTTAGCACAGCTTCTGACTTGATTAACATGGCCCGGTGTCACATCATCTATATAATACAACCCCCTCCTCTTAGTACCACGCCCAATGATCGCCCGAGTCCGGATATCCTGGATTTGGAAACATTAATACCACACAGTCTAATTGTTTAGTTACTTGTCCAATAGACAACAGATGATTAGATAATGCTGGGACATGGAGAACATTATGCATGGATAAAGTAGAAGTAAGTGCAATAGAACTCGCTCCAGTGACAGGAACAACATCACCATTTGCTGTTACAATACTGTCTTTTGAGGGTCTACTTTTAGTTTGAAAAAGAGAGGAATCATATGTCATGTGATCTGTAGCTCCCGAGTCAATTACCCATCCTATATCTTGATCTGTGGAGATCATTAAAGCGACACCAATTTTACCTGGATTATCAGCTGACTCATTTACATCAACCTGGTTGAGAAGAGACATCAAATTGTTGTCTTGATTTGCAGAGCTACCTCGGCTTGTTGCAACAACAGCAACTCCAACTTCAGCATCAATGAGTTTTGCTTGTCCTGAACGCTTGCCTTTAGCTCTCATCTGCCTCCTCTTCTCCAAGAACCACTCTGGATAGCCATGAAGATCAAAACAAGTTTCCTTTGTATGTCGAGCCCCATTGCAGTGACTGCATCGGAGTTTGTCTTTCTCGGCTTCATCAAAGTCCCGCAAAGAACGAGGTCCTATCTTTAAGGCAGTTTTTGAAACCATTGCCATGGATGATTCCACCACAGAGTCCTTCCTTCCAAGCATAGCTTCCTGCCTCGGAAATTCACGACGGATAATATTGCAACATTCTTCAAGTCCCGGGAGCGGTTTCTTTCGGAGAATGTCACTTCGAACTGAATCAAACTCCTGGTCGAGTCCCGCGAGAAAATCAAATACCCGATCCTTGTGAAGATCTTCAATACGGCTTTTTACATCTGCTACACACACCATTCTGCTTGGGCGTCGCTTATCCATCTCCAGCCATATACTTTTCAATTTAGCAAAGTAAAGATTCATAGGACGACCATTTTGTCTAATCCGGGTTGCCTTACAACGCAGTTCATAATATTGGGCTTCATCTTCTCTCCATCATAGAACATCTGGGTCACACAATTCCAGATCTCTTGAGCTGTTGGTAACTCAATAAACATACCCAAAAGATGAGGTTCCATGGTTTTCAACAACCACCCTCGTACTACCGCATCCTCGATGACCTATTTGGAATAACCAGGATCTTCTTCTTCGACTTTCACAGTTTTTCCATTCAAATAGCCTAGTTTATTCAAGCCTACAGCATGAACCTCCATCATCTTCGACCATACTTTAAAGTTCATGTCGTTCAGTTTGAACGTGAAAGGTACGGTGTTGATATTTGATGGCTCAGAGCCACCATTCTGACTTGAGACAGGGACAATTTGTTTTACTCCAGCCATGGTAGCTGATTTGGTTTAGAAAATAGGGTTTAAAGAGATAAAGGATCATAATCCTCTCTGATACCAAGATAAAAGAACAATATTCTCTGTTCTTGTATATGTTTCTCTCTGTATAGGCAAGTATATATAGAGTCTTACAATAGTAACTCTAGGAGAAATTCTAGTAATTCTAAGAGAAATTCTAGGGATCCTAATTACACATAAAAGGAAATTATGAATCTTTACAAAGGTGTTTCCTTGACTCACACCAACATTGAATACTTGTTGTAATCTTTTTGGAAAATAGTGGAGAAAATCCTTTAAGTAGAAGGGACTGGACGTAGCTCTTGGTTGGTAGAGAGTGAACCAGGATAAAACGACTTGCATATATCTTCTTATCCCTAATCTCTTCAGTTTTATTTGTTTATACTAACTGTGGAGATTTGAACTTGATTTTGTTAAGTCTTTAAAAGGATTTTTTTTTTTGTGTGTGCTTGTTCCTTTAATCCTTGTGTGAGAAAACTGTTTTGAAAAGGTTGTTTTCGAAAATCATTAACAAACACAATTCAACCCCCCTTCTTGTGTTTGTCTGTGTCAACTTCAGTTGGTATCAGAGCTCAGCCTCGAAAGGGTTGAGCATCTAACAAGTGCTGAGGGAGTACGATCCAGCAACCATGGATGCAGAAGGACAAGCTACCAACAGACCTCCTCTCTTCGATGGAACTGATTATGACTCCTGGAAGAAGAGGATGATGGCCTTCTTAGATGCACAAAACTTAGACATCTGGGACTGATTGAGAATGGCTATACGGAGCCAAGAGGTGAGAATGGAGCAGCCATTGCTAGAGCAGATTGGACTACAGATCAAAAGGCTAAACATCAACTTAATCTTAAAGCAAAACATTATTTGATGTGTGCCATCACCAGATCAGAACATGACAAAGTTCACAGTTGCAACACAGCTAAAGAAATCTGGGATACTCTGGCTCTTGCTTATGAAGGTTCATCTCAAGTGAAGGAGTCAAAGATAAGCATGCTGGTTCACCAGTATGAGCTCTTTAATATGGCTGATCATGAGACTATAGATCAGATGTTTGGAAGATTTCAAACAATCACCAACAGTCTCAGATCTCTCAGAAAAATCTATGAAAATAGAGATCATATTAGAAAGATTCTAAGAAGTCTTTCCAAGCAATGGAGACCCAAGGTTTCGGCTATTCAAGAAGCCAAAAATTTGAATACTCTTTCTCTGGAAGAGCTTCTAGGGTCACTCAAGTTTCATGAGCTTGAACTTAATGAAGAAGACAATTCCAGAAAAGGAAAGTCTATTGCCTTAAAGGCAAAGAAAGCCAGCTCTTCAAAAGTCCTCAAAGCTGCTGAATCTTCAAATGATGCTGAACCTTCAGACAGTGATGAAGGATCAGATGAAGATGAATTATCTTTCATCTCCAAAAAAATTCAACACATGTGGAGAAAGAAAGGTAACTTCAGAAGAAAGCAGTTCAACAAGAAGTTTTCTAAGGAGAAATCAGACTCCAAAGAAAAAGGTCCACCCTTGTGCTTTGAATGCAAGAAGCCTGGCCACTTCAAAGCTGACTGCCCTGATCTAAAAGAGAAAAAGAAGTTCTTCAAGAAAAAGAAGGGCTTAATGGCAACTTGGGAGGACTTGGATCTATCTTCATCTGATGAGGAAGATGAAGCTGAGGAAGAGGCAAATATCTATCTCATGGCTAACACATCATCAGAGAATGAATACACTGATGATGAGGTAATGGATTCTGACCCGTCCACTCTTAAAAATGCTTTTGACGAATTACTGCATGACTCATGCATACTGTCTCATGAATACAAAAGTCTTAAAAAGAAGTTTGCAAAATTAACAAAAGAGTATGATAGAGTCTGCATTGAAAAACAAAGCTTAGCTCAAGAAAATGATAAGCTAAGATCAGAGAATGTCAGTGTAACTGACAAACTTGAATGTGAGCCTGATAATTCTTGTGAAGTTGCAAAACTAAAACAAGATGTAACATATTTGACAGACACTCTGACAAAATTGGTAGGTGGCTCAGATAAGCTAAGTCTTATTCTAAGGTACTCTAGGTCACCATATGATAAATCTGGCCTTCGTTATGACAAGGAGAAGCATGAGGCATCTCATAATAAGTCAAAACCACTTATGCAACATAGAGCTTCAAAAGCTCCAGCTAATTATGCTAAAGCTAAGTCAGGCCCTTCCAACACCTTTTGCAAAGTGTGTGGAAAAAGTGGGCATGCTACATATAGATGCATACATAATAAGCATGCTAAACATTCGCGTCCAATGAAAACTAACAAGAAAGGACCCAAGTCATTTTGGGTACCTAAGGACAAGATAATACCTGTTGCAGATTTGCTTAACAACAGGAAAGAAACAAATATCCTGGTACTTGGACAGTGGATGCTCACGTCACATGACGGGAGAAAGGTATATGTTCCAAGACCTAAGACATAAAGATGGTGGTTGGGTGACATTTGGAGGAAACCAGAAAGGGAAGATCACTGGTATAGGTAAAATTGGTAAATATCCTTTTCCCTCCATTGATAATGTTCTTTTAGTGAATGGTTTAAAACATAATCTGCTGAGCATAAGTCAATTATGTGATAGTGGATATGATGTTTCTTTTAATAAAAACATGTGTAATGTCAAGAAAAATGATGGATCAATTTTATTCACAGCTAAGAGGCAAAACAATTTGAATAAAATTGACTTAGAGGACCTCTCAAATCAAAGTGTTTCATGTTTAGTGTCCATTGAGGATGAGTGATGGATTTGGCACAAAAGGCTAGGTCATGCAAGCTTGGGATTAATCTCAAAGCTAAATAAGCATAACCTCGTGAGAGGGCTACCAAACCTTAAGTTCAAATCTGATGCTCTCTGTGATGCATGTCAAAAAGGAAAACAAGTCAAAGTTCTTTTGAATCTAAGAATGTTGTTAGTACCAATAGACCACTAGAACTGCTAGACCTTGATCTTTTTGGTCCAACAAGGACTGCTTTTATCAGTGGTAAGAAATATGGTCTAGTCATTGTAGATGACTACACAAGATGGACATGGGTTATGTTCCTAGCTCACAAGGATGAGTCCTTCAAGGTCTTTTCTATATTCTGCAAACGTGTACAGAATGAAAAAGGCATGTGTATCACTTCAATCAGAAGTGACCATGGGGGAGAGTTTAAAAATGAGCTATTTCATAAGTTCTGTGAAGAAAGTGGTATTCTTCACAATTTCTCAATACCTAGAACACCATAGCAAAATGATGTGGTAGAGAGAGAAAGAACAGATCTCTTCAAGAGATGGCTAAAACTATGCTCAATGACAACTCTGTCCCTAGACACTTCTGAGCTGAAGCTGTTAATACTACCTGCTACATTCAGAACAAAATATACATTAGACCAATCTTGAACAAGACTCCTTATGAATTGTGGAAGGGACGAAAACCCAATATTTCATATTTTCATCCTTTCGGTTGTAAATGCTATATTCTAAATACTAAAGATCAACTTGGTAAGTTTGATGCAAAAGTAGATAATGGAATTCTATTAGGATTTTCTGAAACATCAAGAGGCTTTAGAGTTTATAATTCTAGAACTCTAGTAGGAGAAGAATGTATACATGTCAAGTTTGATGACAAGCAGCCTGATAAGAAATTATCAGAGCTAGATGAAGCTTTTGCAGATCTTGATTTAAACATCTCAGGAGAGACAACAAAGGTAAAAGCTGATAATCAAGTGGAAGACCCTCATCAACAACCAGAAACATCTACCTCTCAACAAGATAATGTTCAGAGATCTTGGCATTTCAAGAATTATCATCCACCAGATCAAATCATTGGAAACCCCAGTGATAAGCTGAGAACCAATCAACTTTCAGAGAGCAGGAAGATACTGCACTAGTCTCTGAGTTGGAACCAAAGACAGTAGATGAGGCTCTGCTGGATAATGGCTGGATTTTAGGTATTCAAGAAGAACTAAATCAGTTTGAGAGAAGTGATGTCTGGACTCTGGTACCCTTGCCTAAAGATAAATCTGTTATAAGAACAAAATGGGTCTACAGAAACAAGCTTGATGAGAATGGTAAGGTTGTAAGAAACAAAGCAAGACTGATTGCACAAGGTTATTCTCAAGAAGAAGGTATAGATTTTCACTGAAACTTTTGCACCTGTTGCTAGATTAGAAGCAATTAGGATTCTACATTCCTTTGCTGCACATCATAATATAATGCTTTTTCAAATGGATGTAAAAAGTGCTTTTCTTAATGATTTTATTAATGAAGAAGTATATGTAATGCAACCTCCAGGTTTTGAAAGTGAAACTCAACCTGAACTTGTATATAAGCTTAAGAAAGCTTTGTACGGCCTAAAACAAGCCCCTAAAGCTTGGAATGATAGGTTAAGTTCATTTCTAATGGAAAATGGCTTTAATAGAGGAAAGGTTGATACAACCTTGTTTAGAAAGTCAATTAAATCCAATTTTATAGTAGTGCAAATTTATGTTGATGATATTATATTTGGTGCTACTAATGAATCTCTATGCAAATAATTCTCAAAGTTAATGCAGAAAGAATTTGAAATGAGCATGATGGGAGAACTAAAGTTCTATCTTGGACTTCAAGTTAAACAAACTATGGATGAGGTGTACATCCAGCAAACCAAGTATACAAAGGAACTCCTAAAGAAGTTCAAGATGGATGATTGCAAACCAATGAATACTCCTATGCACCCCACGTCCATACTGAACAAAGATGATAAAGAGAAAAAGGTAGACCAAAAGGTGTATAGAGGTATGATAGGATCTCTTCTATATCTTACTGCGTCCAGACCTGATATTATATTCAGTGTTTGTTTATGTGCTCGATTTCAATCTGATCCTAGAGAATCTCACTTATCAGCAGTTAAGAGAATATTTAGATATGTGAAAGGCACTACCAATCTGGGTTTGTGCTTCAAGAAAAATAAAGATTACATATTAGTTGGCTTTTGTGATGCTGACTATGCTGGAGATAGAATTGAAAGAAAAAGTACCAGTGGGGAATGTCACTTCATTGGAGCTAATCTTGTCTCATGGTCAAGCAAAAGACAAAGTACCATTGCATTATCAACTACTGAAGCGGAGTATATTTCAGCTGCTAGTTGTTGCTCACAACTTCTATGGATCAAACACCAATTAGAGGACTACAAGGTGTTTGTAAGTAGTATTCCACTTATGTGTGATAATACTGCTGCAATTAACCTATCTAAGAATCCAATACTGCATTCTAGAGCTAAACATATAGAGATTAAACATCATTTTATAAGAGATTATGTGCAAAAAGGTGTTTTTGATAAACAATTTGTAGATACTGACCATCAATGGGCAGATATCTTTACTAATCCTCTTGCTGAGGATATATTTATTTTTATTAGAAAACATCTTAACATGCTATGTGTGGATTGATTGTGTTATTCAGACTTGAGAAATGTTGCTATTGATGTATGTAAGCATTACAAGTTTATTACAAGTTTTAAATGCACGTCCATTGCATACCGCGTCCACTGCATGCCGCGTCCATGCTTGCTTGTTGCTTGAACCCGTCTATACAAACATTATCTATTAACTGCATTTATTTTGTCTAAAAGACAAATTTATTTTATATTCTCTCTGCTAGGTCAGTATTTCCATCTAAACCATTTTGATTTATTTCCAAAAGAAAACCCTTTGAAATTCAAAACCTTTAAAACAAAACCCTTCCCTCTGAGGAAACTTTTCGTCCACCTTCGTCTTCAAACTCTCACTTCAACTCTCTGTTTTTCTACTTGCAAAACCCTAACCTTATTTCAACCACAATGGCTTCTGCTTCTGAGAATTTCAATGTGGAAAAATTGAAACTTGGCATTGAACACCATTTTGATTTTGGAGTATTGAAAGATTACAACTTGGATGTAAGCAAGTTTATCACTGCCGCTGGTTAGGACGGAATGTTCGTAGAAAAGATTTCCATTTACCCAGACCTGATTATGGCTTTCTGAAGGAACCCTCAAGTAACAGTCGCTGAAATCTCTACTACTGTTGTTGGAAAAAGAATAGTAGTCTTTGAAAAGACCATCTCTAAGGCAATCAATTGCGCTCAAGATGGAATAATGATTACTGAAACTTGGGAGAAGAATCTTGGTGGCTCAGAAGTGATATCTGCTTTGCTAATGAGAGAAGACACGGTAAGAAATCATTCATGGAAGTCAGTAGAAATGAAGGACGACGTCCGTATTCTTCATCAAATGTTGAACAAGGTCATTCTTCATAAAACAGGGTCAAAGGATAACTTGTTGTCCCTACACAAGTTTTGCCTTTGTCATCTCATTACAGAGACAAAAATCAATTCGTTATGGAAGATATAGAGATGTTGTGGTAAATAGAATAAAGCTCTCTGGAATTCCTTATTGTCATCTTCTATAAAAAATCTTCAAGTCACAAAATCTTTATGATTTTATCTCTTCTAAGCCGACTGAAGAACAAGAAAGAATTCTGCCACAGAAGGGTATGTCAACTGCTATATTTTGCAAATTGAACATTGCCAACATGAACTTGAGCACTTACACTGCAATTGCCCTAGCCAAGCAAGAAGAATTGCTCAAAGTCAAAGAGGAACAAATTGAGCAGAACAATGCTGAAGTTCTAGGTGTGAAGAGAACTTTCAGGAGAAAAATTATGGCTGTTAGGACAAGAGTTTCTAAGAAGCCTGCTGCTGACATTGTTATTAGGGAACCTACTGCAGAGGTCCCTAAACCAACCAGAACTCAGAAAAGGACAAGAAATTTGATCCTATCTCATAATGAAGATGATGAGGATAGAGTTCCCATAAGTGCCATTTTGAAGAAACAAAAGGCTGCTAGTGCTTCTATGCCTACAAGAAGACAACAACCTCAAAGGAAAGCCAAGGCTACTATGACCTCTGAGGTAACTCTTCCTGCTAATGATCGTGTTCAATTAGCTGTAGATGCCTTCGTTTCTAGCCTAGAGGATAGAATGGATATAGTCTCTGCACCTGATGTGTCTGTAAACCAAATTGATGATGTATATATCCCCACACCACCTTCACCACAAAACACTTCCCTTGACCAACCACAAATAGCCTCATAACCACAATTCCCACCTCTGATATCTGAGGATGATCCCTAGTTTAATCAACCAGATGATGGCATTATCCTTGGTGCCCCCTTTCCTAAGATGAAAAAGATACCCTTTCCATACACTCCTCCTTCTGAACTTTATGATGGCAAGTCTGAATCATTAGCCAAAGTTAAGAGGGATTGGAAAATTTTGTACCACACTCATGAACCAGAACCTGTTTCAAACAAACCCTAGTACCCCCTGCCAGAATATGAGTATGAACCTGAAATAATTGTAAAACCATGGTATAAACCTCATCCTGATATTCCTCGTGGCCCTCCTCCATCCAAAATGTTCAACAGACATGGACCTCTAGTCACTCACCTACCACAAAAAAAATTTCCTCACAGAAAAATCTATCCAAACCTTGTTAAATACCCTCCTTTCAAACCCTTCACTGATGGTGTAGAGAGACATATAATTTCTGACTGGTCTAAGGATCCGGCTAAGAAAGACCTGCAAGATGTCATATACAAAAGGTCTAGATCCTTCAGACATGATCCCATCATTATGGATAACAAGACAAAGTGGAAGACTTTCATCCATCCAAAGGAATATGGCAAAGCATCTGACATTATTGATCATATTATGTATGCCATGCTGAAGTCAGAATTTGAGCTCTTCAGGGTTGTAAGGGCTGCTAACTTTGTACCTCCAACCTGGTTGAGACATTCTTTGAAGGATACAAAGATTGGAATCAAGCCTTACATGCTTTGTCCAAGACTTCCAATGATAGGTCTGAACAAGGACAAGGACAAGGACAGGAAGAAGCAAAGGAACACCGGAAAGATGCCCTTTCCAGAGTCCTGCATGATTAACCCTGATGATGTTAGTGACACAGATCAGAATATCATAGACTTCTGGTTGGCACAACCTTTTGAGCTTATTCAGGAAGATGTGGCTGTTGATATCTGGAAAGCTCACATAGTGAAATGTACAGAAGAAGCATCTTCATCTGGTTTAACTTCAGAACAGAAAAAGTTCATTCCTAAGGTCAGAAGCAAATGTGGACTGTCCAATTTCAGACACTTCATTTACAAGGACATTTTAGGTGTTCCTACCATCAGTCCTATCTATGAAGAAGAAGAAGTCCACTGGGCTAAAGAGCTGCCCCCACCTATTCTGCAAATCACTGACTCACCTCCACCTTCTCCACCTTCTAAGCACACTGAAGAAGAAATCATTGTGGAAGACTCTGGTATGGAGATTGATTCTGCTGCACCAGTCATTGCTAATGAGGAAGTTACTGAATTTGATTCTAAACCAAGCACTTATGGAAAGTCATCATCTCAGCCATTAGCTCTGAATGTAATTCATCCAAAGCAACCTCAAACTTCAAGAGCTCTAGACACTCTTCCAAGTCAAGCTCGTGCTCAAGAAAGTGCTGAAAGTTCAAGACCAACACTCTCACTGCCTCCAAACTTTGAAGAAATTATTGGAAGAATTGTAGAGGAAAGAGTAAAAGTTGAGGTCAAAGAGCAAGTGAAGGAACAAGTTGCAGAAGCCCTGGCTCCCACTAATGCAATGATGAATGTAACACCCCGTTTTTTGTAAAATATTTTTATGAAGCTAGTTTTATTATTTTAAAAATGTTGGTTAAGGGCTAAGTGGGATTTTAGCTTAAAAGTCCCTGGTACATGAGCACACTCGTGCTCATCAGCCAGCAAGCCCGTGCTTAAAGTCAGAAGCGTGTTTCTGATTTTAAGTTGAGCACGACCGTACTGAATAGTGAGCACGCCCGTGCTCAATGCGTGGACCGCGTCTTGCTGACGCTAAGTGAAGCACGACCGTGCTTAAGGGTAAGCACGACCGTGCTCAGGTCCGAGTTTTATAAGTTGGCGCAGAACCCGAGGGTTAACGTGAAAAACCCTACTTTTGTTGGCAGCCATCACCAGTTGCGGCCAGAGCTATCTTTTTCCTTTTTCCTCTTCTTCCATTGTTGTAGTGGAGTTTTGGAAGCCGGTTTGGTCTGTGGTAGTCTAGAGGTAACGTTCTCTCCCTTAGTGTTTTCCTTTCATAATGGTGTGAATAGGAAACTAATGTTTGTGTTCGGTTTGGCTAAGGTTGTGTTGAATCGAGCCGCTTTGGGGAACCGTGACCGTTTGCGTTAGGAGCTAACGTTGGAGCGACCTTCAATCCAGGTATGGGGAGAAGTGGGATTGTATTCATTAGGCAGTGGGTAGTGTAAGGTAACGGGGTCCCTATGACCCCGGTGTCATTGTATGCTGTATGATTTATATGTTGATTACTGTTTCTATCAATAACATGCTATATTGGTTGATTGTGATGTTATATGTATGTTATGGATATGTTGGTTATTAATATGATACGATGATTGATGTTATGATTTCACAGTGTGGTTGTTGTTTGGACTGTTACGATGCTGATTGGTTGATAAAATATGTTAACTGATTATTTAGGTGTAAAAAAACGTGTTAAGTTAAGGGGATCAATCCCTAACATAATTGATTAGAACTTAACTTCTGTTCCTGCCCAAAACAGTGCAGTCGTGCATTGTGCACGACCGTGCTGAACAGGGAGCACGATCGTGCTCCCATTTAAATTCTGGAAAATGGCCGCGCTGTTCAGCACGGCCGTGCAGGTCAAATAGCACGACCGTACTGCTGAGCACGACCATGCTGAGTGTGAAGCACGACCGTGCTTCACTTAAAAGGGCAGCACGCCTTCACGTGTCCGATCACGACCGTGCTAGGGTCTAAGCATGACCGTGCTGACCCCTCCTGGACAGTGATACAATTAAAGGACTTAAGGGGTTTTTAACCCCATTCTCCAATGATGATAAGTTGAGATAACTAATCAAAGATAAAGATTAGACAACCTGGTTATTAATTATATAACATAATTAAGATAACAAGGTGTTAAGTCGGTATCCGTTGGGTTACCGCACGTTGTTAAGTTAAGTCTTGGGTGCTTATTGACCCAAGCACGTTGAGTTGAACCTTGGTGCTTATTGGCTAAGGGAGCCTTGACCCCACGGTTTGGGTCTAAGGTTACGTTAAACGTTGATGTTGAAGTCTTGGGAGCTTCATGGCCCAAGCAAGGAGGTGGTTGAGATTGTTTGTTGTTGTGCCATTTACATAGAGCATTGGAGTTGTTGATGGGGGAGGTTCGACAAAGGGGAGATCGCCCGAGAGTACGGTGATCTGGCCATCCACGGTAGGTCACCCAAGGTTTGGTGACCGAGGCCCCCCGTGATGAGGCATCCACGGTTTGATGCGTTGGCTATCCATGGGGTTCACCCAAGGTTTGGTGAACTGTCGGTGTTGGTACTTTTATGGCCAATACGGATATGTAACTCCAAAGTCGTTCATCCTGAGTTAGTTTGGATCCACATGCATAGTTGGAGTAGCGGAGTAGTTGATGCATTGCATAGCATAGCATACTTGGTTGTTATGATACTGTTGGATGTTGATGTATGCTTATGTGTATAACACCTTGCGTACTATTCCCCTGCTGTTTATATGATTACATGAATCTTACTCCCTGTATTGTTTGTGTTTGGCCTGATTGGCATTTGTAGAGGATGACGAGCAGCCCGGAGAGGAGTGACTCTGAGGAGCCGCCACTCATAGTTAGGGCCTGTTTATTGTTTAGTCTGTTTTCGGTTGTATTCCGTGGATTTATTTCCGGAACGGTTATACCAAGCTCTGAATTGTGACATCGGGGTTGGGTTATTTATTTGGTTATGTTTTTATTTGATTAAACTTATTTTTATTTTCCGCGTTGTAAACGAGTTCATGTGGGACTTTTCTACCCATGGACAACTGTTTTATTTAATTCAGTTAAATGTGTGTTTTTCTTTTTAATTGTTTTATATTTAAATGCCTTATAACATGCGGGGTAGAAGGGTGTCACAATGAACTAGATGTTGAACATAATGCTGAACTTTCAACAAAGTCAGAGTCTGCCAACACAGATCCCTGTCCCTCCACCAAATCCAAATCCAAACCCACCTCCTTCATCTTCTTAAGTTTTTCTTTCTTTTGTTTATTCTTACTAACAATGATGGTCCACTTCTCTTACCTTTTTGTCTGATGACAAAAAAGAGGGAGAACTGGAGAGAATTAAATATATATATATATATATATATATATATATATATGAAAGTCAGTTTTTGAAAAATATTCTTAAGTCTGCATATGTATGTGTGTTATTTGTCTTATATGATTGCATAGTTGTTTATATGCTTTGATGCTATCTTTTGTCTGATAAGTAACTGAGCTATATGATAAGTAATATATGATATATGCTTCCCTGTTTCTCTGTTCATGTCTTATTCTATTAAGTTTGAATGCTTTGTCTTAGGGGGAGCTTTGTAAGCTCTCTTAGACTTTGCACATGCACTCAAATTTAATTAGTTTTTGTCATCATCAAAAAGGGGGGAGATTGTTGGAACCAAAGTAATTTGGATTAAATAATCTGAGTTGTGATGTTAACAAAAAGGATTAAATTTGTATGGTAAAGTGTTAGTTAAGATCTAACATGCTCTATCTAATCTTGCAGGGGTATTTGAAATTTTATAAGTTATGGAATCTTCGAAAGAGTTTATTAATAGTTGCGTCCACCCGAGTAGACGAGCTGCTCAAAATGAATGGTATATTTATTTATGTAAATATGTTTGAGTAGACGGAATATAGAGTAGTCTTAGTAGACAAGAATTTTTAACTACTGTGAGTAGACAAGCTTGAGTGCCACATCAGTAAACGGAGATCTAAGTTACTCACCGATATATAGCAAGTCCAAAGACTTGATAGTAGACGAGTAGAATTTGCCACGTCACTAGACGAGCTAAAAAGAGTTTTTAACTATGAGTGTATAGACGCACTATGTTAAGTAGACGAGCTCCTCTTCTCTGAGAATCCTTTGATATATCCAGAATAACTATCTCGACCACATAGAAGTATTTATTTCAAATGATTGATATTTATTTCAAGTATATGTTGGTCCTTCATATTTGTTTTAAGGGTTTTGTTGCCTTGTTTCTTTGAGAGAGACATGGTACAAATGAGGAAATGCAAAAGCAAAATAGTACAATGTAATATGCCTTGTACCCTGCCACCTTTAACGCTGGAACAACTGGAATTTGTACAAGGAAGGCAAGACAGTTTTTCAAGTTGCAAATTGCTCAGAGGTGCGCCCGTTTTGTATAAAAATGATAACCTATAGTACATTTCAGAATGGCCACGAGCAAGCTATGAGTCACAACGGATATTATGCATTTGATTCTATCCCTAAAAGGAAAAATTCAAAAACAACCGTTGAAGAATTTCAAGAGAAGAGAAAGGTCACTATAAATAGAAGATCTCATCATATGAAGAAAGAACTTCTGCGCATACAGAATTCTTGATAGAAAATCTCTTACAAGCTCAATTCTTTTATTCTTTCAAAAAGCAGAAGTCTGTAATACCTTAGTTTGAATATTGCTATAATATTCAACTGATCTTAAACCTTCATATCCTCACACATTGTGAGTTAGAAGATCAAAAGAAACCAATATCTTTGTAAGAGGTAGAGCCTGAAGAGGCTTGGTAAGAAAGGAATACTTGTAGCCTGGAGAGGTGTTGAATACTTGTTGTAATCTATTTGGAAAATGGTGGAGAAAATCCTTCAAGTAGAAGGGACTGGACGTAGCTCTTGGTTGGAAGAGAGTGAACCAGGATAAAACGACTTGCATATATCTTCTTATCCCTTATCTCTTCAGTTTTATTTGTTTATACTAACTGTGGGTATTCTTTACAAGGATTTTTTTTTTTTTGTGTGCTTGTGCCTTTAATCCTTGTGTGAGAAACTGTTTTGAAAAGGTTGTTTTCGAAAATCATTAACAAACACAATTCAACCGCCTTCTTGTGTTTGCCTGTGTCAACTTCAGTAACGGCAACGCGAGGTAGCACTTTATCCTTAATTGGTCGAGCTGGTGCGTAGTGGTTGCTCACTTGCCACCATTTTAATTTAATAAAAAAAAAAAAGCAAGTAACACTTGTGTTTTTTTGGTTACAAAACTTGTGACAAGTGATCTATCGCTCTGGGATCTCGAGGGGCAGAGGTACAACCCCTTCCCAAGAAGTTTATTTTGTGTCACGATTTTAGCTAGAGAATTCCTATATACCGAGGGTATCCCTGTCCAGAATCTCCTACCTAATGTAGCTTGCATGCTTCCACTAGGCCCTTAGGATACATAACACTTGTTATTAAAATAAAAACTTAATACAAAAAATTAATAAATTTAATTCTTTTATTTTTCAATAAACTCTTCATTTTATTAAAGGAATGAGAGAAGAATTTCTTTTGGTTTAACGAAAGGATTGACATTTGCACCTAGAAAGGAATTTCTTGAGTTGATATAATTCTCCATGTTCTTAATATCCAGAATAATATTGTTATTTTAGAAGAGTCTTTGAAACTTGAAGATTTTCACATTATCATTATATTATGACGAAATAATCCTTGAGGACAATGTCTTGTATACGTCATAGACTATAATTAATTTATTTGTGTTTGTCACTTTTCTATATTTATTTTAATTATCTATTTTGTATAATAATTTTCTATCAAAAAGTTGTATGTTGACTCCGTCGTGCTAAACATCTGTGGTGATGAAGTCTTTCAACCAAAACATAACAAATTGAATCCATGTGGACCAAAAATGCACGTGACACTTTTTTTTCCCATTTAAAAAAGTGGTGGCGACTTAGCTATCACTCCGGGGCCTCGAGCGACATAAGTACAATCCCTTCCGAAGGAGTTTATTTTCGTCCGGATTTGAGCTAGCGACAACTCACATACCGAGAGTATCCCTGTACACACGCTCCTACCTGACGGACCTAATACACTTTCACTTGGCCAACCCCTTGGGATAACAATTGTTATTAAAAAAAATTAATTAAAAATTAATAAAATTTAATCATTTTATTTTTCAATAAAATCTCCATCCCTTAAAGGATTGAGATAAGAATTTCTTTTGATTTAATGAAAGGATTGACAATTGCATCTTGAAAGGAATTTCTTGAGTTGATATAATTTTCGATGTTCTAAATATCCAGAATAATATTATTATTTTGGAAGAGTCTCTTAAATCCTGCAGATCATTCGCATTTTCATTATATTGTTGTGAAATAATCCTTAAGGACAGTATCTTGTACACGTCTCAGACTATAAATGATTTATTTGTGTTTTCACCTTTTTTTTAATATTTTATATATTATTTTTCTAAAAAAATAATATGTTGACTCCTTCAAGCAAACAATCTGTGGTGATGAAGTCTTTCAGCCAAAAGTTAATCTTTCAACCAAATATTGTATCTTGAAAGGAATTTCTGGAGTTGATATAAATCTCAATGTTCTAAATATCTAGAATAATATTATTATTCTGAAAGAATCTGTTAAATCCTACAGATATTCGCATTATCATTATATTGTGAGGAAATAATCCTTAAGGATAGTGTTTTGTACACGTCTCAGACTAACACTTTTTTTTTCTTACAAAAATGGTGGTGAGTGAGCTATTACTCCAAGGGCTCGAGCGATATGGATACGGCCCCTTCCCAAGGAGTTTGTTTTTCATAAAGATTTGAGCTAGAGACCTGACACATACCAAAAATATCCCTTTACACACTCTCATGTACGGACTTAGCATGCTTCCAGTAGGTCAACCCCTTTGGCTACGTAACACTTGTTATTATAATAAAAAATTAAATAAAAAATGTTAATAAATTTTAATTGTTTTATTTTTCAATATACTCTACTCTCCATCTTCATAAAGGACTGAGAGAAGATTTTTTTTTTTTTTTAAGGTTTAAGGAAAGGAGCAATTTCATCATGAACGGAATTTTTTGAGTTAATATAATTCTTTTTATTTTGAATACCCATTATATTATTCTGTAAGAGTTGCTTATCAAAAAAAATTTATTTTGTAAGAATCTGTTAAATCCTGAGGATATTTGCATCATCATTATATTATGGCAAAATAATCCTTAAAGATGGTGTCCAGTACACATCACCTCGGACTATAAATAATTTATTTGTGTTCTTCACTTTTTGTTATTTAATTTATTTATATATTATATATATTATTTTTCTAACAAAAAGTTAAATATTGATTCCGTCGACCTAACAATTTGTGGAATTGTGGTGGTGAATTCCAACCAAAATGCACGTAACACTTGTTATCCCCCCTCATTGCATTGCTTTTCCTATTGTGCTAGCTGGCAATGGTAAAAGTTGTATGAGTCAAGCTAACGTAACACTAACGTCCTGATGAGTAACCAAAACATTTGCACGTAACACTATTTAATGAAAAGTAAAAAAAAAATTACATAATTTTCAGGTTTTTGAATTTTAAAATTGTGTATATTTTTCATTTTTTATTGAGGAAATTTGTCATTAGTCACGCAGACCACTAACTGGCAAAATATGATGATTACTGGAATACGTAGGCAAGTAAATGAACATCATAACTAAATTTAGGGACCAATATGTCTCGCGTTTGAAAATTTGAGGGATTAATGATTAACTTATTTTTTCAGGGACTAAATGTGGGCCACCAAAATTTTTTAGAGACAATTTGGGCCTTCACTCAAAAAATAATAATAGATTCTACCTTGTCCTTCTTTTGCTATGTGGTGACCTTATTTACTTTTGTTGTGAGGCGCTAGTGAGTGAGGAAGCCAACACTACAAGAAAAAATGGTTTTAGCGAGGGCCAAAGGCCGTCGCAAAACTCAAAATCCGTCGCAAAATTACTGTTTGCGACGGCTTTGCGACGCATATTGGGTCGTCGCAAAAGTTTTGCGACGGCCTGGCCGTCGCTAAATTGTTCTGATTTGCGAAGGCTAGGCCGTCGCAAATGGCCATCGCAAAAAAAATAAGATTAGCGACGGCTAGGCCGTCGCAAAGAACAAATATTTAGCGACGGCTGGACCGTCGCAAAACACTGACATTAGCGACGGCCGGGCCGTCGCAAATCACCAGATTAAATAATTAATTTTTTATTATTATAAATATTAATTATTTTTAATCATTTATTTAATATAAAATTCATAATTAATATAGATTTTTTTCTTAATTATAATTTTCTACTAATATAAATAAATAATAATTCTAAATGATAATAAATGAATAATAATTTAAACGATAAATGAAATCTAATCATAACGAAACTTAAAAAACCAAATTCTTTTAACAAAGTGTACGTACATTATAAAGAAACTAATAATTGTTTTGACAAAGTGCGTACATCATAGTGCGTACATCATACAAAATAACCATAAAGAATCTAATAATCCTCTCTATAACCCCTCAACAAGTCTGTAAAGGATCGACCCTCCTCATCATCGATCTGCTGATGACCCTCAGGCTGGGACGAAGGTGGTTGGGACGACGGCTGCTGCGGCTGAGGGGTGCTGTGAAGGTGCTGGTCCTGCTGCGGCTGTGGCTGATAGGTGTTGGCTCCAAAACGCATCATCAGCTCTCTCTGTGTAGCTGCCATCATATTTAGCTGTTCCATAATCTGTCGATTGATCGCCTCCTGAGTTGCCAGTCTTTGCCGCATCTCGACCATCTCCACAGACTCCTAAGACTGGCGGGTCCTACTAGACGATGCTCGACTCTGCTGAGTGAAGACGCTAGAGCACCCGCGTTGATAGTTGCTAGAGAGGTCTCCCATACCGTAAATGCGCCCCTTTTTCTTACCGCCAGCAACCTCGACCCATGTCTGCAACTCCACCTGGGCTTCCACCTCTGGGTCAAGTATGGTAGGGGAAGATGAGGCTGTCTGAGACCGAACCTGGGATAACTTAGCTTGATACTCCTCCTGTCATTAAAATTAACGCACATCATCATACAAAATGACCAGAACTTTGTTAATTATAAAATAAAAATAAATACCAAAAAAGAGATGTGTAAATCACCTGAGTGCGTCTAGAGCGCTCATCTACATAGTCGCCGGTATCCTTCCTAGTATGAGTACGAGCATGAAGCTCATTCAGCTTAGCGGGACAGCGTAAATCCCTGGCCTGCAGCAAAAAAACTTGTTAATATTTAAATTTAAACATTCTAAATATAAACGAAATTTAAATGAATTCACAAATATGATATTTGAAGTTACAAGGCGTCGAGCGTGCTCTGGATGACTAATGCTGCCGCTAGTGTGCAGGCTCCCACCCTTTTCCGAGGCCCTGTTGAGCTTGGCCTGGGCGGATAATTTCTTGAATGCAGGTGTAGCCCAATAAGCACATAGCTCCTCCCAAATGGGTGGGAAACATCAGTCTGGACGTTCTCCCTTTGACCGTTGTCTCTGCATCAACCTTGAAAGACATTTACTAGCTTTGTGATGAAAATTTTGCTCAACTTGATCATGATGTTCTACTCTCCAAGCAGCCTTCTCCTGTAAATTTCGAGAATATAATGTTTTTTATGATAATAATAAATTAAAGAAACATTAAAAATAACTATAAAATGGAACTAAATTCAAATGTACAAAATACCTTAAAAGCCGTAAAGAATCGAGCCCGATCTTCGTCCTGCAGCTCACCCCAATTTTTCCAGGCCCGATCAAATTGAGATGTGACCGCATATTTGACACAATTAGCGGATTTCCTCGACGGAAGGAACCTTATCAATAAAACATAGAGAACAATTAAATACAGATACATATAAACTCAACAATAAAATAAGATTATTTGAAAAGTTTCTTACCCTCTACCGATCGGGGTAATAATAAGTCGGCCGTCAGACATATACTCGACGATGTCCTCATCATATGATATAGGCGATGTATATCCATGACTCTCCTCGTCGTCCATGGGCAAATCCACCCCTGGTGCATTTGGCTGTCCAGAACTCTCTCCATGGGTATGAGTCGGAAACCCTGGGGTAGGCATCATCGTGATGCCAATGGGGGTCTCCATGAACTGAGTAGATGGAGCATCAGGTCGGTAGGGAGGTGTCGGAACATAGTCAGGCATAAGTGTGGGTGGTGGACGTGGTGTAGGAGCAACAGGTGGGGGTGGGGGTGCCATATCATGTGTAGGCAAAGATGTTGGCGGAGGGCGTGGTGGAGCAGATGTAGATGGGAGGGACACGAATCCTTCATCGACCATCCGTGTCACAATACGGGGTCGACCACGACGGCGTGCCCCTCTAGTAGATGCCTTACCCTTTCCCTTATCAGTCATTTCTATAGTGAAAAATGATACTAATAAAATAAAAATAATCTTCATCATCACCAAAACACAAATTTGCACATGATGGAGATTGATGCTAATAATAATTAACTTAAAGTAACCAAAAACACAAATTTTCAAATATTGAAACATGGTAATAATTAACTTAAAGTAACCAATAACAAACAATACAACTTAATACAAAATATATCACTAAAGTAAATAAGCTAATTATTATTCAGAATTTGAGCCAGTGTCATATTCAAAGTCATCTTCATCTTCTGCATCTTCTTCCTCTTCATCATCTTCCGTCGAGTCGGCTTCTTCAACATCTTCATTTGGAATGACTTGATTTGATGTGAAGATGGAGGCGTCCACTTCTTCCCCTACAACTTGTGTGTCTAGTAAACAAGGGATTGGTTCAACTTCAATTGCTTCATTTGCATGTGACATTTCATCAGTTTGATATGGCTCTTCCAACTCTGAAACATCCACTTCAATGCGACCCCTTGGTTTTGTCTTGATTGCAACACACCAACCTTGTTTGTCCTTGTGCGTTGCTGGATAAGGAACATAGTATACTTGCCTCACATTATGTGCCATGATAAACGGATCAAAGAAGTGATATTTTCTCCTCATTTGGATGTCCACAATATTATATTTTTTATCCACTTTAGTGCCTTGACTAGATGGATCGAACCACTTACAATAAAACAACACTATTTTCTTAGGATAATCTAAATAACGATACGACAACTCATATATGTGTTGTATCACACCATAAAAGTCGTCTGCACCTCCGCCTGACTCACCCTTTACGTAAACACCACTATTTATTGTTGTTTTGTCTTCTGTCCATGATTGAGTATGAAATTTGTATCCATTCACAAAGTAAGTGTGCCATTCTTTGACAATTGTTAGAGGACCATCAGCCATGTTTCGTAAGTGTTGATTAATGACTGTAGGTGCCTCACTGTAAACCTATTCACAGAGTTGACAATAAGTTTTTTATCTACATACATTTGAGTGAATAACATAATGATAGTTCGGTATAATACTTACTTGTTGCTTAAACCATATTGGAAAATCTGCATGAGTACGAGCAGATGCATCTCGGTTGCTTATGTTTTGAGATGACAAGAATGCACTGAACATATATGGATATAAGTTATGACAATTAACATATGCTATCGCAGGAATAAAAATTATAAACATATACGTACTCATGATATGGTTTAACCTCGGCACAATTGATCAATACATGAACATGAGCCGAGTTCCACTCTTCCTCCGTTAAATAATGTGTCAACTCCTTTCCAGAATGACGACTGGGAAGGCAAAAAACTGATAAGGTTCTGGGTAGTCTTCCACTTTCGTTTTCCATTTCATTCCTTCTAATTGTTGGCGACAAAACCATGTGTTTGAAATAATGAGAGCAGAAATGAGTTGTCTCACGATGCAAGTAAGACGCACAGATCGAACCTTCAACCCTAGCCTTATTTTTCACCGAGCGTTTTGACTCGCCCATGAATCTATTGAAAAAATGATGATGTTATTATTAATTAACTAACATGCATGGACCAGGCTAAATAGTATAGATACTTATATTACCTTTCAAATGGATACATCCACCTGTATTGAACTGGACCACCAAGTCTGGCTTCATATGCAAGATGAATTGGAAGATGCTCCATTGAATCAAAGAAGCCAGGGGGGAATATTCTCTCCAACTTGCACAGTATGAGTGGAATGTTTTGTTCCATCCTGATCAGATCGTCTTCCTTCAAAGTTGTAGAACACAAGTCCTTGAAGAATTGGCTTATTTCAGTGAGAGCATTGATTACATGGGGTGGAAGCGAACTGAAGGCGATGGGAAGTAAGCATTCCATAAACACATGACAATCATGGCTTTTCATCCCATGCAACTTGCATCTGATAACATCAGCACATCTTGCCAAGTTGGAAGAATAACCATCAGGCATCCTGAGCTCCTTTATCCATTGACAAACTAACCTTGCTTCCTGGATAGTCAAAGTATAATTGGCCTTTGGCTTGTACATCTTCCCATTAGCCTGATGTCTCAGCTCCAAATCCTGTCGCCTGCAGTACAACTTTAAGTCCATTCTAGCCTTATCGTTGTCTTTGGTCTTGCCACGCACGTTCATAATAGTGTTGAAAATGTTGTCAAAGAAGTTTTTTTCAATGTGCATTACATCAAGATTGTGCCTCAATAAATTATCTTTCCAATATGGAAGATCCCAAAAAATACTTCTCTTTGTCCAATTATGCCACTGCCCGTAACCATCTAATCGGGAAACCCCGGCTTCAGTGACTTTTGGCAAGTCCCTGACTCTACTCCAAATCTGTTCTGGTGTCAACCTCGGAGGCGGTCCATCTGTTTCAACAACCCCCTTCCTGAAGGCGTTCTTATTCCTTCGAAATTGATGATCGTTCGGTAAGAACCTCCGATGAGAGTCAAACCAAGATGACTTCCCCCCATACTTTAAGGTAAATGCCTTTGTATGCTCCATACAATGCGGGCATGCAAACTTCCCATGCGTCCCCCAGCCAGACAACATGCCATATGCAGGGAAGTCATTAATTGTCCACATCAACGCTGCCCTAATTATAAAATTTTGTTTCCGAGAAATGTCGTACGTCAAAACACCATTCCACAACCTCTTCAGATCATCAATCAAAGGTTGTAAGTATACATCAATGCCAGCCTTTGGATTAGACGGACCCAGAATCAGACAAGTCAAGAACATATATGGCTTTGACATACACATTTCAGGAGGAAGATTGTAAGGGGTAACAATAACGGGCCAACATGAATAAGGCGAGGCTGAGGCTTGGATATATGGGGTAAAGCCATCCGAGCATAACCCCAATCGTACACTGCGAGGATCCGCTGCAAAATCCGGATGCACCCGATCAAAGTGCTTCCATGCTTCACCATCAGAAGGATGGCGTAACACTCCGGCTTTCCTCCTATTCTCATGGTGCCAAGTCATTTTTCCAGTAGTCTGCATCGATGCAAACATCCTCTGTAATCTAGGAATGATCGACAAGTAGAACAGAGATTTTACCGGAACTGGTTTCAGATTACTTCTACTTCCGGTGCGCTGACGATACCTTGGCGCGTGACAAAATCTGCACGATACCAATGCGCCATCATTTCTGTCGAACTCATTATCGTAAAAGATCATGCATCCATTCTCACAACAGTCAATCCTCTTGGACTCCAATCCCAATTTGGACACTAACCTCTTCGCATCATAATAATTGTTGGGTAATCCTCCTTTGAAAGGCGTCCCGGCCAAAACCATTTTGGCAATGAAATCCAAGCCCAACTCGGGTATGTTCCAATTGGACTTGGCAGACAACAGTTGAACACACATCGATAACCTCGAGTCGGGGGACCCGTCCCACAAAGGCTTATTTGTCTCTGTTAGGAGATTATAAAATTTTTGCGCTTCAGGATTAGGGGGCTCTTCTGTATTATTTGACTCAAACGAACTGGGCATCATGAGAGCGTCACACACCATCTCCTGCATGGAAACAAAATGATCTTCATATCCAACTTCTGCACCACTACCTGAACCACCAGTGCAGTTCTCGTCAATGCCAAAATTAAATTGCGGCATTTCTTCTCCATGGTTTGTCCAAATCCAATAATTAGACCTGAACCCAACTTTATACAGGTGAAGCCTCACATCGTCTAAACTCTTAATCCGTGTACAGTCACACTTCACACAAGGACATCTAATCACCCCCCCCATTGTTATAGGTATCTTGCTGACTTGCCTTGGTAATAAATTCCTCAACACCATCTAAAAAAGATTGTTTCAACCCCCCTCTGCGTGGATAAACCTATCATACATCCAAGTACGATTCGAAGGAACAAATTCCATCCTCTGCATTTGACCCAAAAAAAGATAACTATATTGAAAAACATATATCCGAGATAAAAATAACTTATTATAGTGCGGATAATTACTTAGCTTTCATTTTATTACTTATTGTCACAACCCAAAAAAAGGATCTGTGACCATATTTCAATGTATACTAAAGAAATAATCCAAGGATGATCATATTTCTCAAGAATTGGTCATTTAGAATCATAACTTGTTTTACAATCCTTTCAACTTATGTCATATTCTCAATTTCATTTCAACAATGTTCTCATCCACATCTATACATGATTCAGTTTAGCACCCTGGCCATAGTTTATTCCATATTCAATTGTGATCACTCATATTACAACACAAAGGCATTCATCATAGAGATAACCAACTCAAGCCACCAAGTCCTACTTAATAAAGCTAATCACAACAGAGCTATTGCATGTAACATCATGCCACACTCCAGACATACTCATCTGAATCACATATTACATATATCACCATGACTCATCACATCATCACGTTTTCACGATTTGTAAACATCATAAACAAAATTCATCATTAAGAGTTGTTACCTCACATTCTCTCTTTTTCATAGATTTCTCTTGTTACTTACATTTCTGACAACATAACGAAAAAGAAAATCGATAACTTAATCGATGGTACCCATCTAAATACAATTCTGCCACTTAATTTCATAATACCAAATGGATGTTAATGAGTTTGAACACCTTGTCACCAATATTTGATTCTTCTATATACATTTGAACACTAACAGAACTAACTACAAATGAAATACGAAACAACAATTTACACAATAAACAAAAAACCAAAAATTATAACAATATGCATTGTTTATTAAATTGTTTTTTTTTTTTACTGAATTTATTAAATTGTTTATTAATATAACAATTTACCCTCTTTTATGAATTGATAATTTACTGACAATTTTATTTATAATTTGAAATCATTCATATATTTGACTATGAGTTTTTTTTTTTGCTTAAACTTTATAATAGTCTGTATAAAACTGTTTATGTTTAGAAGTTATTTTAAAGTTTGATTTTTATTAATAACGTAATTCTTTACATTGTGTGTCACAATTGGATCCTTTATAGTTCACTCCAATAATGAATTAAAGATGCAGTCAAAATGCTAATTAAAAACGCAAATTAGTGCCAATTATCAAAAATCATTTATGAATTTTAATAAACGCCAATATTGATCCAAACTTCAAAACCAAATAAAAATTAAGGCAATAAAAAATTGTTACCAAAACATACCTCAATTGTTGATTTGTATGCTATAACCTCTTTGATATTTTAATAGGCAGTGCAGAAGTTTCATTAGTAAATACCACTATTTTTTTTTTTCCTTTTTCATTCTTTAAAGCTTTTAAAAATATATTCATAATATGGGTAAAAATCTGCATAATTAACAAATTAAGTCCCGGCTCAATACTTATTTTTGTCGTTTATCTAACCATATAAACTCTGCTTAAATTTAGCAAGTTACTGAGAAGAGATAAAGCCAGAGAATGGCAATAGCTGCAGCACTTAATTGTGTTTAGAAACAAAACATAGTACACGTAACACATAATTTTTGTGGCTAATAATGTTGAATAGAAAATTTCTACCAAATAAATGATTTTTTCCCCTCAATATATTCAAGGGGAAATGGATGTCTTGGACTAAAAGAACCATAGTCAGCTTATCCCGGTGTGGATATTGTGAAAAGCGTTTTCAACAACATAACAAAACTTATTCATTTGCTTGACATTAGACATATTTTTTAATCCCTATGATGAAGGAACGAAAATGAAAGTAAAAAAATATGTGATATATACCAAATCAGTATTTATTTCAAAACATAGAACCCTGTATCACACAAGTTTCACACTCATTTTCATCACTATTTTCAACAACTTTGACATACATGCATGGCATCTCCAAACAACATATAAATAGCAATTTCAACACAAATTCAATTAAGATAAAACAAAGACAACAAATTGAAACAAACCTGGGAGCAAAAGGGAACTGGGACGTGGTGGTGTGTGGTGGTCCGGTGGTGGTGCGAGGTTACTGAAATTTTTTTCAAACAATTAAAAAGAATGAAAGTGAGAAACATAAGGACAAAGAAAGTGAGTGTAAAAAAGAGGGACTTACATTTGCTGGAAATGTGGTGGTTTGTAGCCGGAATGGTCACCGGAAATGGAAGGGGCTGCTCACAAGGAAGGGGGAGGAGGCGCTGTGCATCCAGAGAAACGGCGCTGCGTGTGTGAAGTGGGGGAAGGGGAAGGGGAAGGGGAGAGGGAGGGTTCGGGTAATAATATTATGGGCCTTTTGCGACGGCCCACGACGGTCCAAGCCGTCGCTAATGTCCGGTTCTCCCTTAGCAGGCCTCAGCCGTCGCAAACGGTACTGACGGCTTCGGCCGTCGCAAATTTATTCATTAATGACGGCCTCGGCCGTCGCAAATTTTAGAGACGGTCTTGGCCGTCGCAAATTGGGCACCATTTTTTCAAACAATTTCGCGTGAATATTAGCGACGGTTCTTTGCGAGGGTGTCCCAGAAAGCCGTCGCAAAACATTAAAATGATTCCAGCTCCGTTTGCGACGGCTAAAGCCGTCACAAAAATCCATTTTAGCGACGGCAACAGAGCCGACGCAAATAATCCGCGGCAAATTTCAACTTTTCTTGTAGTTAATGTTTGATTTTTCATTCATTCTTTTTCTTCTTAATTTCATATGCTTTTGTTAATAATTTAATAGTTGATAATAGATAGTATAATATATTAAAATTTCATGAGTTTAATTTGTATGCAATGTCAGTATAAAGTTTTTTGCACTGACAATCAATCACAAATCATGAAATTGGTGGGTTATAACATGATTAGGATAAGAGTCAAATATTTTTAATGGTGTGTGTCAATTTCCAATTGGTTGGAAGTATTAAAAAAACTTTACACTTTCAATGTATACCAATTAAGTCCTAATTCATATGCTTTTTCTACTTTATAACATGGCATGCTTGCATCAACGCCAGACAATGTCTACTGTTAATAACATCTTTATGTTGATTTTTCTTTCATATTTTTTTTTATTGTTAAACTTGTAGGTTTTCTAATATTGTTAATTGTTATACTTTTTTATTTGTTAGATGGATTTCAATACCAACTTTTTTATTAATTTAATTTAATACTGAATATTTTTATTAATTTAATTTAGACGAGGAACTCATCTACAATCAACACATACTATTGAAAGAAGAATATTGAAATTCAAACATCTAATGAGTCATCAATAAGTATATTTACTAATAGAATTAATGTTTTGAAACATATTATTATGAATATTTTTTATGAAATTTGATGCATATATATTTGTTGGATAAACTTTAGTTTTTATAGTTAGTCCCCCTATACATAAAGTCCGGGTACACATCCCTGAAACTCTCCATCTTCATAAAGGATTCAGAGAATAATTTTTTTTTGGTTTAACGAAAGGATTGGCAATTTCATCTTGAAATGAATTTCTTGAGTTGATATAATTCTTGTTATTTTGAATACCCAGAATATTAGGGCCTGTTTGGTTTGCATTTTCATTTCATGTTTTCATTTTCTAAAATCTGTATTGATTTTAGTATTTGCCACATCATTTTCTTTTTCAAATTTTGAAAACACATCCAGTATTTTTAGAAATTTTGAAAATGTCAAATAGTTATTTTCATTGTTTCCGGAAATGCATTCTTCCTAGCTAGCCTTCCATCATCTCTTTGTCACAATTGTTTATTGTAGGAGTCTTCCATCCTTTTATTAGCAATTTAAAATCAATACAAATTTTAGAAAAAGAAAACAGGAAATGAAAATACAAACCAAACAGACCCTTATTCTGCAAGAGTCTGTTAAATCCTAAGGATATTCGCATTATCATTATATTGTGGCGAAATAATCCTTAAAGATAATGTCCAATACACGCCTGGACTATGAATAATTTATTTGTGTTTTTCACTTTTTTATTTAATTTATTTATATATTTTATAATTTATTTTTCTAACAAAAAGTTATATATTGACTCGGTCAACCTCACAATTTGTGGAATTGTGGTGATCAAGTCTTCCAACCAAAATTCACGTAACACTTGTTATCCCCCCTCATTCATTGCATTGCTTTTCCTATTGTGCTAGCTGGCAATGGTAAAAGTTGTACGAGTCAAGCTAACGTAACACTAACGTCCTTATGAGTCTTTCAACCAAAACATTTGCACGTAACACTAGTCAATGGAGGATCCTCCATCCTCTATCCTCAATCCATTCTTTAGTTGTTGGATTAATCTAATGATCAAGAGGAGACATCTTTTAATCATTAAATTAATCCAACGACTAAAATTTAATTAGATAGATGATAGAGAGGATTCATTTTTCTCAATGGAAAGCATATTTTAAACAATTAAAAGCAATTCTGCAATTTACTTACTCTGTTTTCTGTTCTTCAATCATTTACTTGCATTTTGGTCTACAAGCCTTGTTTCGTTTCTACTTTTCACTGCAAACTTGCTTTCTCAACAAAATTGCCTCTGCCTTTGTAACATGATTGATCATTCTGAGTTGCTCAAATAAAAGAATCAATATCCAGTGATTCCACGACTTCATCCTATATAATTTTTGGATTACATGATACCAACTTTAATATTAACTTTTAAATCGATTTTATTGAAAAAGTAATAATAAAGTTTAAGCTAAAAATAACTTTAACTTAGTATCACGTCCTTTTGAAAAATATTAAGTTGATAAAAAGTAACATATCAAATGACTTTATTTTATTTAAAAAAAAAAAAATTCTTACTAGGTTTCGTTGCTCGTTGGGGGCATTATGAGTCTTATGATAGACAATTGTGCTGCTAAGAGAGTAGAGTAATTCTAATACTTATGAATGTAAATTGTTTAAGTACGAAAAAAATCAAGTTTTTATTTTGTTAAAATAATTTAATTTAATTCTACATGAGAGTACATTAGGAACGTGTTATACATGCTGAGTGAGGCTGGCCGAGTCGTCCACGGTAAAGTCTACTTAGAAAATGAAGTAGAAGACACGCCATCAACTTACAGTCTTACACCATTCACCTGAGAGTTATATAAATCCCATTTCAGATCACGGATTTAGCAATTCTACAAATTTAGCAACCTTGTTTTCTATTCAACAACCATGTTACGTGTATTTTGGTCTATATGCCTTGTCTTGTTTCTTCTTTTTACTTCAAACAAAACAGCTTATGCCTTAGGAAACGAGACTGATTATTCTGCATTGCTCAAATTCAAAGAATCAATATCCAGTGACCCTTTTAGAGTATTGGCCTCATGGAATGGTTCTAGCCACTTTTGCAACTGGCATGGAGTCACATGCGGTCATCGACATCAAAGAGTCACAAAGTTGAACCTAACAGGATATAGCCTGCATGGTTTCATTTCACCACACGTTGGGAATCTTTCCTTTCTGAGATTCCTCAACCTCGGGAGAAATAGTTTCCATGGCAATGTCCCACAAGAAATCGGCCGTTTATTTCGACTGCAGTTTATCTATTTCACCAATAATACTTTAGGAGATGAGTTTCCAATCAGTTTGACAAATTGCTCAGAACTGAGGGTTTTATCTTTATATGGGAATCAATTTAGTGGCCAAATACCAATGGAGATTGACTCCCTTGTAAAGCTTGAATGGTTGGGTGTTGGAGGAAACAATCTAACTGGTCAAATACCAGCTTCCATAGGAAATCTTTCTTCTCTCGTTCTTCTTTCTGTGGCTTCTAATCAATTGGAGGGAAACATACCAGAAGAAATAGGCCTTTTGAAAAACTTGGCATGGTTGTCAGTGGTAGCAAACAAAATGTCTGGTACGCTTCCCTTTTCACTTTACAACCTCTCATCTCTCACTGACTTCTATACCGCAGCCAATCGATTTAACGGTTCTCTTCCAACCAACATGTTCTCAACCCTCCCCAATCTTAGAACATTTCTGTTTGGTGGCAATCAATTCTCAGGTCCAATCCCAATTTCCATCACTAATGCATCTCAGATTCAAATGTGAGACATTGCTTCTAACAATTTTGTTGGACAAATTCCAAGACTAGGAACGCTACAAGATCTTTCTTATTTGAATGCAGCAGAAAATAATCTTGGTAGCAATTCATCCAGTGACTTGGAGTTTATGAAGTCTTTGATAAATTGTAGTCTGTTGAACATATTTGATATAAGCTCCAATAATTTTGGAGGTCTTTTACCTAATTTCGTAGGTAATTTCTCCTCTCAACTCACTGAGCTATATGTTGGTGGTAATCAGATATATGGAAAAATTCCTATGGAGTTAGGAAATCTCAAAAACTTAATTCTCTTGACCATTGACAATAACTACCTAACTGGCATCATTCCAGCTTCTTTTGGCAAGTTTCTAAAGATGCAGTCATTAAGTTTGAAGTCAAACAAACTGTCAGGAGAGATTCCAACTATTTTAGGAAATCTAAGTTCATTGTTTGAGTTGGATTTATCAAACAATATGTTGATTGGAAAGATTCCTTCAAACTATTGGAAATTGCAAAAAGTTACAAGTACTAGACCTTTCACATAACAACCTTAGTGGGGCTATACCATTGCAGGTTGTTGGACTTTCCTCTTTGTCAATACTACTGAACCTATCACATAACTCATTGAGTGGCAATTTGCCTCCCGAGGTGGGCATGCTAAAAAATATTGATTTGTTGGATCTATCTGAAAATTATCTCTCTGGTGGCATTCCTGAAACTATTGGAGATTGCTTAGGCTTGGAGTACCTTTATTTAGAGGGTAATTCCCTTAATGGAATCCTACCAACTTCGTTGGCTTCATTGAAAGGTCTTCGACAGTTAGACTTGTCACGAAACAACTTGTCTGGAACAATTCCAGAAGGAATACAAAATATTTCTGTGTTAGAATTGTTCAATGCTTCTTTTAACAAGTTGGAGGGTGAGGTACCCATACATGGTGTCTTCCTGAATGCTACTGCAATTTTATTGACCGGCAATGGGAGGCTATGCGGCGGGGTAGCACAACTACATCTGCCACTTTGCCAACCGAAAGCTATGAAAAAGAGAAAACACCATATTCGCAAGTCGACTTTGTGGATCATCGTCTGCTCAATTGTATTGTTTCTTCTATTGTCATTTTTCCTTACTATCTACCAGATAAGGAAAAGGCAAAGGAAAGCATCTACTGATTCAACAATTGAACAACTTCCTAAGGTGTCATACCAAGACCTATACCATGCCACTGACGGGTTCTCAGTTCAGAACTTGATAGGAACCGGAAGTCTTGGTTTTGTGTACAAAGGAAGTCTCAATTCAGAAGAAAGAGTTGTTGCTATAAAGGTTCTAAACCTTCTGAAGAAAGGAGCTCACAAAAGTTTCATTGCTGAATGTAATGCTTTCAGAAATATCCGGCATAGAAATCTAGTCAAGATTATCACATGTTGCTCTAGCATGGATTACAAAGGAAATGACTTTAAGGCTATAGTTTTCGAATACATGACAAATGGAAGCTTAGAGGAATGGTTGCATCCAGAGAATAGAAATTCAGAACAACTAAGAACAATGAAACTCGAGAAAAGGTTAGAAATTGTTATTGGAGTTGCTTATGCTCTACACTATCTTCACTATGAATGTGAGCAGCCTATAATTCACTGTGACTTAAAACCAAGCAATGTCCTTCTTGATGATGACATGGTTGCTCATGTGAGTGATTTTGGCTTAGCAAGACTTTTGTCAACAATTGATGGCAACTCCAATAAGCAAACCAGCTCAATTGGAATAAAGGGGACCATAGGTTATGCTCCTCCTGGTATGGTTTGAGACTTCTTTTTCTCCTTTGAAATCTTGTAAAATCACTTTTCTCTTTTACATTTTTCCTATTTTGTGACTGTTATAACGATGAGTTTTGAAGGATTGATTACTTTGAACATATTTCAGAGTATGGCATGGATTCTGAAGTGTCAACAAAAGGTGACATATACAGCTTTGGGATTCTTCTTTTGGAGATGTTAACTGGGAGAAGACCAACAGATGAAATGTTTAAAGATGGGCACAACCTTCATAACTACGTAAAAATTGCTCTTCCAAATCACATTTTAGAGATTGTTGATGCAACACTCCTCTCCATGGAAAATGAACATCTTATAGTAACAACAGAAGAAGAAGAAGGAAACAGTATTTCAGAGATTCCAGGTGATATGCATCCTAATGTTGAGAGGTCCTTATCTTCACTGTTTAAGATTGGATTATCTTGTTCAGTGGAGTCTCCAAGAGAAAGAATAAATATGAAGGAGGTGATCATGGAGCTCAATACAATTTCGAAAGCTTTTGTTGATTAAGGGATGAAAAGTAATTTTCTACTTATACCACCAAAAGAAGATTTAAAGGTACCTTTCTCTTGTACTACTAATGCCAACTTATACATACTAATTTCATAGTTTTTTATTGTTATTTTTTAACCATTAGATAGTAGGGTACTATGTTTTGCTAGATTTAAGAGATATTGGAATTGATTCACATAAGAAATTACTGTTTGAGCTATAGGTCATTGGTACATTTTGGTTTCATATTAATAATGCTTTTTTTTTTTTCATCTTTTCCCCTTTGTTCACTTTCTAAATAAATTTTTGAAATACAAGCTTGAGTTAATGAGTTTTGTTTATATTATATAGCATTTGTGAGATAGTCAAACATTTTAAATAATTCAATGATATTCTTGAATAGTATTAAAAGAAATTATACTGATGAAAGATTAAAATTAAATTCCTGAAAGAAAACATCATTGTATTAGACTTTCTGCAAATTTGTTAAACTTGCATTGAATTCAAACTAAATTAAGTAGGACAACATTTCTGCTAGTAAGATTCTATCATCACATCTTCTTCCTTTTTTAGCAGTTCTAGTACTCGGATTATAGATGGAAGTATCGCCTCCCATGTAGCATGTTCTTTACATTTTTCAATTCTCCTAAATTGTTAAACCACGAGTTCATGTCTCTTCTTAAAATTTTAAAAATAGTTTTTACTATTGGTATTGTATGGTTAGCTAATGATTTTTTTGTTACATGATGTTCTGTATGTAAATTAATGACTTCAGTAAGTGCTTTGTTGAGACAGTCACTTTACACAATTACCTTCACCACTAACTTTTGCTATATCCAGGACACACAACAATTGAGGATGATTGGCAAGGGTAAGCTGGTTGATGGTCTTTACCACTTCACAAATTCTATGAATGCAGCACAACACACCAACTATAATGCTACATCACAAGCTGTTTGTAGTATTGAGTCATTAGGCAGTTATGGTTTGTTTTCTCTTAGTGTTCCCGTTGATAAAATGTATTGGAATATCCTTTGTGAACTCAGTGTTGAATAATAAACTGCTCATTTGTGGCATGTAATGATTGGACTTCTATCTGATAAGGTTCTGAAACTATTATGTGATAAATTGTCTTTTGATGTGCCAAATTATTTTTCTTCTTCCAATTGTTCTATATGTCCATTGGCTAACTTTAAAGGTTATCTTTTGCATCAATGTTCATATGTCTTATTCCCCATTTGGTTTAGTCCACTGTGATATCTGGGTTCTCTTTCACCATGCAACTTATGATGGCAAGAGATGTTTTATAACATTGGTAGATGATCATACATGGCTCACATGGACCTATTTGTTACACTATAAATCAGATGTTACTGCCTTGATAATGGCATTTTCAAGCTTATTTACCCTCAGTTTGGAGTATTCATCAAGCAACTTCGTTCTGACAATGCCAAAGAGTTGGCCTTCACTCCCTTTCTCCAGCAACAAGGCACAGTCCATCAGTTTTCATGTGTGTATTGGAGTCACCAAAATCTGATTAGATTAGTTTGTTATTCTGTTATCAGTTAATAGTTAATTAGTTTGTTTCCCTAGTTAATGGATTTATCCACATGCTCATTATTTGCATATTCAATCACGTGCCCTTATTCAAAGCTTATATAAGGAGCACATCTCTTGTATTTTAAACACAACTTCCATTCAATAATAATAGATGCAATTCAGTTCAATTCTCTTTTCTTTTTCTGGGATTATGGTATCAGTTTTCTGAATAGCTTCCGCTAGATTTCTTCTTTCTTTTTCTGCAATGGCAGAATCCAATTCTTCCACACAGGATGACAGCCATCATTCCAATGCTGTCACCAATGGCATTTCTTCTATTGATCCTACACAAGTCCCTACAAGTCCTTATTACCTTCATCATGGAGAAAACCCAGGAGCTGTGTTGGTTTCACCACCTCTCAATGGTGACAATTTTCACTCTTAGAGCCGTGCCGTGAAGAGGGCACTCTTGTCCAACAACAAACACAAATTCATGGGTCCAGCTTCTGATGATTCTCTCTATGATGCTTGGGAACGATGCAATAACATAGTGATTTCTTGGATCAACCGCTGCCTGCCTCCTCACATTGCTCAAAGCAGTATTTACATTAATAATGCTAGGCTTCTTTGGCTTGATCTTTAGGATAGGTATTCAAAAGGTAATCATTTTCGTATTTCTGATCTTCTTCGAGAACTTCACTCCATTAGGCAAGGTGATCGTACTGTTTCCACCTTCTTTACTGATTTGAAAACACTTTGGGAGGAGCTCGAATCTTTAAGGCCTACATCTTCTTGTTCTTGCAACTCCCCAGTCCCTGTAATCTGACTCATTCCATGAAACAGCACAAAGAAAATGAATTCATATGTGATCTGTTTCTTAAAAGGCTTTAATTTGATATCTGTTCAATGTCTTTCTGCTTCATTACACTGCAAGCTAATATTTCTACATGATCATTGTATCATACAGGAGCTCCCTTCACAGAGGATGATTGGAGCTGCTGAAGTTTGCAATGGCTTATACATCTTGCAACAATTCACTACTCCTGACATACCAGCTTTAGCTTCTTTTTTTGTTGTTAATAATACCTCTGTACCTATTGAAAATAATAAGACTTGTGATGTATGGCCCTATAGGCTAGGACATCCTTCCATTATAGCTCTAAATACACTTTGTACTCAATTCCCTTACATCAAATGTAATAAAAATCTTATTTGTGATTCTTGTCATATGGCTAAGCAAGCTAGACTCCCCTTTCCTATTATTCATAGTAAATCCCTTAAACCCTTTGAATTGGTTCATATGGATATTTGGGGTGTTAAATGTTCCCACTTTTCAAGGATACCAATATTTCTTGAGCATTGTTGATGACTATAGTAGACACACTTGGATATACCTCTTGCACACTAGGGCAGAGACTAGGCCGACTACTCTGAAATTTCAGCATTATGTTTCTACTCAATTTGATTCAACAAATAAAGATTATTAGATCTGATAATGGGCAAGAATTTAATTTGCAGTCCTTCTATGATTTAGCATGGCATTATACATCAAACATCTTAAGTGGAAACCCCTCAACAAAACTTCAAGGTAGAAAGAAAACATAGACATATTTTAGACATCACTCGTGCACTTTTATTTCATTCTAACCTACCTAACATCTTTTGGTCATATGCAGTTTGTCATGCTATCTTCATAATTAACGGATTATCTACCCCTGTACTTAACAATAAAAACCCCCTTATGAATTTAACGCTTCCCCTAATTTCATGGATTTAAAAGTCTTTGGTTGCTTGGCCCTATGCATCTACTATTACACATAATCGAACTAAACTTGATAGTCGTTCTAAAAAATGTATTTTTCTAGGATTTAAACCAGGCACAAAAGGTTGTGTTATTTGATTTACATTCTAGATCTATATTCATTTCCAGAAATGCCATCTTTTATGAACATGAATTTCCTTATCATGCTTCCTTGCCTTCCATTAGTTCTGCATACTGCACCTGCTAGGCACAATGACACTAATACTGATCCTCTACTTTTCGCGTTGCCCTCCATCCCCAACCATGAAGCTCACCACAGTGATACATTAAATGATTCCTCTCAGGAATCTGAACCTACTATCCAGAACAAAATTTTGTGGCAGAGAGGAAGTACCAGTATTTATTGAATGTTGCAAGGTCTCTGATGTTCCAATTAAAGGTTCCTTAATCTTTTGGGAGTGAGTGGTTGTCCACTGTGACTTTCCTCATTTCAAGGACAAAGTCATTATCAACTGCTCTATCATAAAGATCCAGATTACCAACTGTTCAAGGTGTTTGCCTGCATATGAATTGCATATACTTTGCTGTCTCAGAGCAACAAATTCACACTTAGAGTAGTGTCTTCTGTTTTCATGGGTTACTCTATAAGCCACATATAGCACACATTTATACATTATTTAGATTGATGCCGTTCGTTGTAGTAAAATAATATAAAAAAATATTTTAGCATATCATTTTCTTTTTCAAATAACTAAAGAGCATGCTTGCAACGACTTTGGATAGTATCCTTTCTCTTGGAATTTGGGTTTGGGCCTAACTCAACCCCAAAAGCTAGCTTCTAAGGTGAGGATTGCCCCAGCTTTATAAGCACTACTTTGGCCATATCTCTAGACGATGTGGGACTAAACACATCCCTCATACTCAGCACAATGAAGGTGCTGGAGGCTGCGATAAAGGCAGTGTAAACTTGCCGCAATTAAGGCGGCTAGGGGCGAACCGCAATTAAGACTGATTTCCAACACACCCCCTCAAGCCCATGGGCTTGGAGCGTGGATGATGCGGGCAACCCAACAACGGATCTAAGATAGGCTTTGATACCATCTTGGAATTTGGGTTTGGGCCTAACTCAACCCCAAAAGCTAGCTTTTAAGGTGAGGATTGCCCAAGCTTTATAAGCACTACTTTGGCCATATCTCTAGGTGATGTGGGACTAAACACACCCCTCATACTCAGCACAATGAAGGTGCTGGAGGCTGCGATGAAGGCAGCCCAAACTTGCCGCAATTAAGGTGGCTAGGGGCGAACCGCAATTAAGGGGGATTTCCATCGTAGATTTTGGGCCTAACTCAACCCCACAAAACCGGTACTCTTTTTTTCTTTTATGTTAAAGTGTGAAAGACACAAAAATAAATTTGCTTTTGTATATAGGGTCCATTAAAACTTGTTTTGTGTCTTTCTCTAACCTAACACGAGAGGAAAACAGATAAAAGAAAACAAAAGGATCCAAATCCATTTGCAACTCATATGTGAATTTTGATTAATTTCAATAGCTAGCCATTTATAGCTATCTATTTTGGCATTTATTCTGATATTTCAGTTGCAATCATTTCCCTCTTTCCTATTAGGAAAATGCTAATTAGTGCTCTTAGGAAGCATTCGTTAAGGAACTGAAAGTCTTCATTGGGAATTAGTGTATTTAATATTTAAAAAAGTCAAATGCTTAGTTTTCGAATGTAAACTTGCTTTTTTGGGTTCCTTAAAGTATCCTAAGGATACTCGTTAATATGACCCTTCCTATTAATCGGGTAGTTGGAAGCTCCAGTAATAAAAGCTGTATGTTGAATCTGCCAAGCCCTTAAATCTAACAATTTATTGGTGATAAAGTCTTTCAACCAAAACATAAGGCATTTGGACCCAATATGCATGTAACGTGTCAATGGATATTAGACTTTTTTGTGCAGCACCCCAACCGGTTCTTGACCACATACCAAATTTTGGAAAGAAAAACAACTAGAAGAGCTAATAATTCAGAACACACACACACACACAGCTTTAGTATTAGTAAAACTGAATTCTATTTTCTTGATTGCTTCATACAAGGTCGCCTGATATGGGCTTTTATAGGTAAAGTCTGAAAATAAAATATTACATAGATATAGAGAACCTATCAAGCAAGTAAACTATTGGATAACATCAAGCTGTGAACGGTAGAGCAAATTGGTAAAGTCAAAGTTTGCAATTCAATTTGTTGTTGTATAGTTTGCAGCTGTATAGTGCTTGCACTTGCAGTGTAGCCATTTAGCTTTTGCTAGATCCAAGAGATGGAAATTGAACCCCATAACTCCACCTTAGGCAAGACTAGAAAATACTATTTGAGCTACAGCACTTTGGTACATGTTTCATACTTATTTCATAGTTTTTTATTTTTACTTTGCCATTAGATAGTAGGGGGACTAGCTTTTGGTACATTCAAGAGATGGAAATTGAACCCCATAACTCCACCTTCAGTGAGACTCGAAAATACTATTTGAGCTAGAGCTCATTGTTACATATTGATTTCATATTTCATGCCTTTTTTACTTCAATTTTCTATTTGTTCTCTTTCAAAATAAAATTTTGAAATACAAGCTTGAGTTTTTTTAATATTATTTAAAAGAGTGATTTAAATATGATTACTATAAATAGATTTTTTTCACTATCATTTGATAAGGTGTTAGGCATAAAATTGAAATACTGTTTGAATAATGATATATTCTTGGGTAACAGTCAAAATTTTTAAATAATGACATATTCTCTAATAATATTAAAAAAAATTATACTGATAAAATATTAAAATTAAATTCCTCAAAGAACACATTATTGTATTAGACTTTGTGCAAATTTGTTACACTTGCACTGAATTTAGACTAAATCAAGTAAGACAACAACCAAGTGCAGATCCTCTTGATCAGTCTATCATTTCTGCTGGTAAGATTCTATCATCACATCTTCTTCCTTTGTTAGCAGTTCTAGTACTCGGATAATAGAATCAGGTGTCGCCTCCCATGTAGCATGTTCTTTGCATGTTTTCAATTCTCATAAATTGTTAAACCACAAGTTCATGTCCCTTCCTAACAATTTAAAAATTAGTTTTTCTGCTATTGGTATTGTATTGTTAGCTAATGATATTTTGTTACATGATGTTTATGTACATTCCTGACTTCATTAAGTGCTTTGTTGAGACACTAAACATACACAATTATCTTCACTACTAACTTTTTCTATATCCAGGACACACAACAATTGAGGATGATTGGCAAGGGTGAGCTGGTTGATGGTCTTCACCACTTCACAAATTCTATGAATGCAGCACAACACACTAAGGCTTTGTTTGCAAGTTTAGAGGGAAAGGAAAGGGAGGGGATTAAAGGGGAAGGAAAGGGGAGGAAGGGGAGGGGAAGGAGAGTATTATCCCCATCTTATTTGTGAGTGCATATTGTATGAGGGGAAGGAAATTAAGAGTTTATGACATGCTATTACAATCTTACCCTTATTTTAAAAAGTAACATAATTAATATTCTATAAATAATATTAAAGCAAAATAAAAAAATAATTTTCTCCAAAAAAAAAAATATTTATGCACTAAAATTTTTTTTTCTACATAATTTCCTCACTCTAATTTTGTGTTGTCCATACATATTTTTCTCCAATTATACTCGTAATTTTAGTCTATTGATTTTTTTAATTGCTTGTTTACATTTTTTCATAATCAATCGTAATTTTATAAAAACAAAAATTTAATCACAATTAATTAGTAAAGAGCAATTACAAATTAAGTGTGACGAGTTTTATACTTTTATTTATTGAAAACAGGGGGACATAATTTGAATATAGTATTCTAAATGTTATATTATTATAAATTAATCTATTCAAAAGAATAATAATATAAATTAAATATATATATGACCCACTCCCAAGTCCTCCGCTAACGAAGGCAGGAGCTCTGTTTTCTGGTTTTCTATTTCTCAAGCTCTCCCTCATTCATATTCCACCAAATCTCTTATCATCTAAACACAAAACACATGAATGCTGATGCATCACCACCCTCATCACCGCCCAAGCTCCCATTTGAAATTGTTAAGGTTAAATTGGTAAATTAGGTTGATTACCCTCCAAAAAACCCCCCATTTGGGGGAAGCGTGAATTTGGCATGAGGGAGGGTTTTGGAGGGTTTGTAAAACTCCAGAAAACCATCCCCTCCATTTTGTTAAACTCCCAAACAAGGGTGACATCCCACCTTTCCTTCCCTTTCCCTTCCTTTACCTACAAAATTTAACTCCCAGACACACCCTAACTATAATGCTACACCACAAGCTTTTTGTAGTATTCTGTCATCAGGCGACAGGCAGTTCTGGTTTATTTTGTCTTTGGCCCAGTTTGTGAGTTTGGAGGGGAAGAAAAGGGAGGGGATCAAAAGGGAAGCAAAGGGGAGGAGAAGGAGAGTATATCCCTCTCCTTATTTGGGAGTGAAATGAAAAAAGTTGGTTGAGGAGAAGAATGGGGATTAATTAAAATACTTCAAAATTTTTCCCTCCAATTAATAGAACTCACAAACAAGAGGGGGAGAAAATTAAGCTCTCCTTTCCTTCCCTTCCCCTCCAAAAAACAACTCACAAATATATCTTGTTAATAAAATGTATTGGATAATCCTTTGTGAACTAAGTGTTGAATAGTAAACTGCTCATTTGTGGCATGTAAAGCTTGGACTTCTATCTGGTAAGGTTCTCAAACTATTATGTGATAAAATGCCTTTTAATATGCCAAGTTTCTTCTTCCAATTGTTCTATATGTCCATTGGCTAACTGAGAAGGTTATCTTTTGCACCCATGTTCACATGGCTTGTTCCCCTTTTGATTTAATCCATTGTGATATCTGGGGTCTCTTTCACCACGCAACTTATGATGGCAAGATATATTTTATAACATTGGTAGATGATCATACATGGCTCACATGGACCTATTTTTTACACCATAAATCATATGTTACTGCCTTGATAACGGCATTTTCAAGCTTATTTACTCACTTCATTCTGACAATGCTAAAGAGTTGACAACAAGGCACACTCCATCATTTTCTTTTTCAAATAAGTTACGAGCATATTTGCAACGGATTAGGATCATCTCCTTTACTTCTCTCCTTTTTTCTTCTATGTTAAAGAGTGAATTTTGATTAATTTCAATAGCTAGCCATTTATGGCTATCTATTTTTGCATTTCTTCTGATATTTCAGTTGCAATCATTTCCCCCCTTTCCTATTAATTGGGTAGTTGGAAGCTCCAGCAACCCTTAGCACTGCGCAAGTTGGCAATAAAATATGTTGAATCTATCAAGCCCTTAAATCTAACAATTTATGGTGATAAAGTCTTTCAACCAAAACATAAGGCATTTGGACCCAATATACATGTAACGTGGTCAATGGATATTAGACTTTAAGACTATATACCAAATTTTGGAAAGAAAAACAACTAGAAGAGCTAATAATTCTGAACACACACACAACCAGGGATGGACCTACGTTAGGTCCCTTGGGGGCATCCGCCCTCACTAACTTTTTTTTTTTTTATTAACTCTTAATTAATTATTTTTCTGCCCCCATTAAAAAAAAGTTGTTGCCCCCATTACCTTACAATTATATTCTACATAACACTAAAAAATATTGCCCCCCATTATCCTACAACACTACTCTACATAATAAGGTGGATGAGTTGGTTTAGGGGTGAGACATAGGGTTTAAAGTAATAAGGAGGTCATTGATTCAATTTTCCCTACTAACATAACAAACTAATTACTAATTTTTGCCTATATAGAACATCGTACGCACAACAATTTTCTTTCTCCCTTTTACATAGTAAAGAAAGATCCCTTTCTTTGTGCAATAACCAAAAAAAAAAAATTATTCTCCTTATTTGTTTGTCTCTCGATCTCTTTATCTCTGTAGCAAAAAAAATACAAATGAATTCTTGAATGATTATCTGAAAATGAAAAAAAATCATACAAAAGTTTCAACGATGGAGAGCAATTTTAGTTTGTGGAAGTTGATGTCTTCTATTTTTTTTGGTAAATATGTCTTCTATTTTTTTGGTATACAAAGATATAGTTTTTGTATTCTCTAATTTTTGAGTTAATAATAATGATGTCACTATTTTATTATTTATTCATTTATATATTTATTTATAATTTTTTTTATAATATGCCATCTTGCCCCCACTGGCCAGAATTCCTGCGTCTAGGGATGGCAATCCGGACCCTATCCGCCGGGTACCCGCAAAAAATACCCATCGTGGGTAGAGTAAAAACCCGCTTTATGAGTATGAGTACAGGTACAGGTAATTACCCGCAAATCTGAGAGGGTATGGGGGCGGGGTGGGTACCACCCGCCCCATACCCACATGTATAAATATATATTTATTTATATATTTATTTATATTAATACATTAATACATATAATTATTAGAGATCAAAATTAGAAACTTGAAAACCTAATACCTCACTATCACTACTCAGCCATTTCACACGTTGTTCTGCTCCATCTCCAGATCTCCTCCCATCTTCCTTGTTCATCTTCATCGCCTCCAACCACCGTCCCTTCCTCCTTTGGATAATTTTACTTGTAACAATTTTCTTAGTGGTTATGACTCCTTTGTCAATGATACCAATGACATACAATCAAAGTCCGAGTTGGATCAATATTTGGAAGAGAAGGTATTGCCTAGGAGTACATTTGATATACTTGGATGGTGGAAAACAAATGGGATCAAGTATCCAACATTACAAACGATTGCTAAGGATATTTTGGCCATCCCAATTTCTTTGTTGCTTCTGAATCTGTTTTTAGCACATGAGGTTGATTGTTGACTCCTTATCTTTTTAGGCTTCATGAGAATACTTTGGAGGCGCTTATGTGTGCACAAAGCTGGATAAAACATGATAAGGAAAGTAATAAATGTTGCATTAATATATATTTTTAATGAAATTTGTGTTTAGTGCGACACCCCTCCTTGGGGTCATCACATAGTTACCCAATTGCGGAAAATAAAATTATAATTGCTGGTTACTTTCGGAAAATAATCGTTTATGATACTTTGTTTAATACAAAAATGGTGGTAAAAATTTTTCTTTTCTTCGACATACATAACCCTGTTTCAAATATATAACCATGTATTTATATATAGAAAACATCATCCAACTAGACCTTTATCCATAGAGGCCCTTTAGGGAAAGAAACAACATAAAATATCGTTATACATCATTGAAAACATAAAACTGCTCACTTCAAAAGTATGGCTCTTCAAAGCCAGACATACATATTAGACACCCATCTAATACCCTAGTTGAGCTGGTCACTCTATATGACACCTACTAAGAAGACTCCAAAGGTTATTCTTAAGATCCACGATTGCTTTTAAAAGTCTGGCCTAAAGATCCTCGAACGCGCCAGGGGCATCTCCAGGTCCACCTATACTCAGATAGAATATAATTCACACGTAGAGAGACCAACAAGAAAAATGTGCAAGAGTGAGATTCCAATATCTGGATTTAACACGACAACTACATGCCCGACACAAAAGAAAACAGATAAACATATACATGATTATAACAACATAAACATTCATATCAAAGCAAATAATTCATCCATGGGTTTCACACCCCAAACGTCATCATTTAAAAACTATGCATGAACACCTCATATACCTCATCTACATTCACTACTTAATCTTTGGAACTTCAAACACCAAATAAATGAGCTGATCAGGCTCGATTGCCAAATAAGGAACGCCTTAACGCCTTCGTGAATACCTTTCCATTAAGATATCCAGGTTCGCCTTCTGGAATACCTTGTCTACTAAGATACCCAGATTCGCCTTCGCCTTCGCCTTCTTGAATACCTTACCCTTTAAGCTATTCAGATTCGACTTCATGAATACCTTATCTACTAAGATACCAGATTCGCCTTCGCCTTCGCCTTCTTGAATACCTTTCCATTCAGCTATTCAGATTCGACTTCTGGAATATCTTCTCTCTTAAGATATCCAGATTCACGCCTGAGACGGGGTTTTGACCAAACTGACCTACTTTTAGAAACTATTTACCAAAATAACCTAGTTTTGAAACTATTTACCAAACTAACCTAGTTTTAATTAAAATAATATTTAAAAAAAAAAAAAAAAAGCTGACAGGCACCACATGGCACCTCCCGGTGCAGTGGCGCCACTGCCAACAGCGCTAAGCACATGAAAATAACAACAATAACATGAAGACATGAAGACATTCATGTGGTTATTAGGATGTTTAGATTCTTTTACTAAGCACATGAAGACATTCATGTGGTTAGTAAAGGAGTCAAAATATCATGCCGACACTTACCCGCTTCTCACGTGTGCAGTAAATAACAACAATAACATAAATAAAAAAATTAAATAACAACAACTAAAATAATAACTAAGAAAACAAAACAAAATAAATATAATAAACAAAAAATGGTACATTCTGAATTAAAAAAAAAGGACATAATTAAAAAAATACAGATAAACAAATTACCAGATCTGTCAAAAAATATATTATAAGAATTAACTTCAACATTATCATAAAAATAAATGACAACAATCAACGTTAAAAAAAAGTAACAGAATGTTAGTAAATGAATATAAACCAATTAATTAAATTTAACATTTATTATAACAGAGTGTAAAAGGAATTAACAGATATGTGTTGGTGGAAGGGGGAGACGGTAGAGGGGGTGAAATAAAAAACACAAATAAATATCATGTTAAATGATACAAATATATGGTATTATAAAAGTAAAAGTCAACACTTCCAGAATAATAAGTGATAAAGAAGAGTGTAAAAAATAAACAGTAACAGAATATTGACAAATGATTATATAATTAAAAAAACTAAAATAATGATATCAGAAATAATGTAACATTTACCTAAACTTTGTGCAAAAAATAAAAAGAGTGTTAGAAAATAAACAAGTTAGAGGAAATATAACAAGTGAATGTGTGTGTGTGAGAATAGGGAACTGGGGAGGGGTATTTATAGGGAGGGGGAATGGGTCGAAGGAATGGGGAGGGTTGCCCTTAATATGTCTGATTGGGGGGGTGGGGGGCAGGCGCCACGTGGCACCTCCTGGTGCAGTGGCGCCACTGCCACATGCGCCACCAATGGCGCTGTTGGCAGTGGCGCCACTGCACCGGGAGGTGCCACGTGGCGCCTGTCAGCTTTATTTATTATTTTTTAAATAAATATTATTTTAATTAAAACTAGGTTAGTTTGGTAAATAGTTTCAAAACTAGGTTATTTTGGTAAATAGTTTCTAAAAGTAGGTCAGTTTGGTCAAAACCCCCGCCTGAGACATGTCTACCAAATAAATGCATGTAAAACCTTTTGCTCCTAAAACCTTATTCCGAATACCAAATCCAAAGAACACTATGTTCATAACGCCTTAAGAATACTAGCACACCATTTTTCGTTTTGTAAACTTGTTAAAATTCCCTTAAAACTCATTTTGTTCAAAACTCATTAATTTGAACTTGGAAACCTCATTTAAGACTAATTCTCAGTATTACTTACTTGTACCCTTTAAAAAAAAACATTCGTAAATATTGATGGAATTGTCCGTCGTTTGCCGTTTTAAAACGTTTTCAGGTCAAAATATCACTTTATGTCGTAAAACAATTTTTCCAACGCTGTAATAAAATTATTTTTGAAACTTTTTCTTTTAAAACATCATTTTCTAATATTTAGAAATTTCTTATGTGAAAATTAGCAGTGCTAAAATATTTCCACGGTTACGTCCTCACTGTAACTCATAAAATACTCTTACGCCGTAAAATCCTTAAAATAATATTATTTCCAACTTTTCTCATTTTACATTAACTAAATCCTAAGTAATATTATATTACTATTTCTAATCAATTTAAAACTCACCATCCCGTAAAAACTCCTCAACACTTTTAAACGCATTATTAACTAAGCACTGACCACTGTCAGGCTTTTCAATTCACAAACAACATCAACAACAATCATGTCAATAATATAGCATATAGCACAATTAATGACATGCAACAACATATAAGAATAATATAATGCAGATAAATAAATATTTGAAAGCAGATAATTGCAAAACAGATAATTTCAAACTACAGAAAACAATTAACACACCAACTAAATTATACAGACAACAAACAAATAGCATATAGCTATAGGAAAATCCCTCAGGCAATCCCCTCTTACCTCTTGAAGATTTTCCTCCGATTGAGAATTTGTCGCAATCCAAGTGTCGGTAACACGCGTACACGATAACTAAGTTATCCTTCAACAAAGACAACAACTAATCAACAATCAAACAACTTAAAAACACCTAAAACTCCTACATGTTGGTTTCGGCCTAGGGCTGTTTTTAGGACCAAAAATTTCTAAAATTCCTAAACTTTTGGATTAGTGATTCTTAATCACTTAAAACCCTAAAACAAAGGTTAACATACAAAGATTGAAATCAAATATTCCAACCCTTCAAAAATGAATTTCGGCCATGAATAAAACAGTGGCTTAGAGACCTTGTTTTCATTCAAACAACATAGATTCAATACATATATCATTTATAAGATTGAATCATGCAAAGACAATGAACAAAATCCCCCCCCCCCCCCCCCCCCCACTAAATCCTAGGTTCGGCCTCAAGGGGTTTAAAGGGCTAGAAATTTTTGTTTGATGCAAGCTTCTAGATCTAGAATATAGAGGTGATAATAGGAGTATAGAAATTGGTTTCACATTTTTAGGATTTTTCTATGATTTACTATGAATTTTCAAAGTTTCTAGATCTAAGAATGAAAACTCATGAAATAATTGATGAAAATGGATTTTCATGGATGATTAATGAAACTAAGATGATAAGGAACATGATCCTCACCTTGGAATGAAGAAGTTTGATGAAGAACTCAAGGAGAAATGAAGAACAAAGATGAACACCAATGGAGTTCTTTGTGTTTTTGGTGAAGAAATGGCTTAGAAGGTGTAATAGGAAGAGAAAGAAATTTGCCTAAGTGTTATGAGGGGCTGCTGCACGAAAATGAGAGGAAGAGTGAGTGCCAAATGGCTTTCTTTGATTGGCTTAATCATAACCATGATTAAATTATAACTTAAGCTTAGTTAAACAAAATAGTATAATAATCTAACTATGGTTAATTGTCATGATGACAAAGGACAAGTGTGTGGCCATGAAGTGGGGTGGTGTGGCAGCCTAACTCACCACATGTGAGGAGGAGAAAGCCAATTTGGCTTTGTCTTGCCATTAACCGTGGTTAAAAGCTAACTAACCTAGGTTAAGTTCACTAAAATACTTTATTTTTTTTCAAAATTTTCAAAATATCCTAACTCGTTGGAAACGTGATAAAAACATACTTTGTTTCGTTCACGAGTCAAAAATTAGGTTTTCTGCTCAGTAAAATTATATTGTCAGTGAAAACGCAGACCGGGTTCCGTCTGAATTTTCAACCGAAAATTTAACCGTATACTTATAAAAATAAGTATGATATGAATATGACTTTGGTTTTCCCAAAATCATTTTCTAAATTTTGAATAAAAAGATAAACATATTTATATAATTTCCGATATTAGAAAGTAGCAAAAAGTCGGGGTGTTACAGACTACCCCTCTTAAAAAAAATTTCGTCCTCGAAATTTCATGATGCGAAGCTAGACAAGATCGAAAGATCTCGAGACCTTACTTTCACAAGAAAGTATATAGAAAGATTTTATCGACCTGAAAAGAATATAAGAATATCCTGTGCATAACAGATTCTCTAATAGGTTCATGGATGTAAAGATGTATGATCGGTACACATTTACAAACTCGACTCTAATAAAGCTTCTCCTTTCACAAGAATTTTATGAACAATACTCTAAAAGAACAACAGTCCAACAAGAATTTAGACTGGATCGCTTCTACCAAAGGTAAAAGTGACTAGATCAAGTCTCATCAAGAAACTTCTTTTAACAAGGAAGTATCTATCCTGAACAACAACAAGATAGTTCAAGCAAATGGAATCGACAATAACTGACTTAGCAGTCGGGGTTGAAACAATCAAATCATACAGTAATGAAGAAATCAGCAATTGCAACAGTTTCACACAACCCTCGAAATAATATAATAAAAACAAATATGCATCGCACCCAAGTCGTAAAGTATAGTTAAAATATTACCATCTAGATCGCAATCATCTTCAGCGCCCATCAAAGTGTAAATTCTCCCCTTTGTAGTCGGTTTATTTGTCTCGGTGTTGTTGACAACAGACCTACGGTTCGATAATCTACAATCCTTTGCTAAGTGTCCCACTTGATTGCAGTTGTAACACTTAACTCCTTGTATGGGACAGGTATCAGTCATGTGGTTTGGATCTCCACATCGGTAACATCTTCTGATTTGGCCTTGGTTTTGGTTCTTCTGGCCTCCAATTCCGATTCAGAATCATTAGAACGATATTGTTGTTGGCTCTGGTTATTTCCTGGTGGTCGAGAATAAGGTTTCCTTTCCTGGTTCTGATTGTGATTCTGGTATTGGTTCTTGGATCGAGAAGGTCCTCCAGCATTCCCTCTATTGTCCCTTCCATTCCTCATCTGCTCTATCTTTCGACTCATCTCGACTAGAGCTTGAAAGTTTCGAAGTTGCAATGGTAAGACAGATTCTTTAATCTCGAACCTCAGACCAGCTTCAAACCTCTCACACTTCCAGCTTTCATTTGGTTGTGCTTGAAAGAAACGGAAATATTTAGCAAGCAACTCGAACTTCGCCGCATATTCCCCAACAGTCAAATCTCTCTGGTACAGTCGCAGAAACTCTTGTTCTTTCTCAATCCGAACACTCTCCGGAAAATACTTGTTCAGGAATGCGGTTTTTAAACACATTCCAAGTAATTTCCTGATGATCAACTCCCAGCAGCTGTCGAGCACCTCTCCACCAGTACTCTACCTCTCCTACCAGTAAGAACACCGTATAAGAAACCTTGACTCCTTCTGGGGTAAGAATGAGTTCAAAGATCTTCTCTAACTCTTGGATCCATAAATCCGCTTTCTCAGGTTCAGCATCCCCGTGAAATTGTGAAGGATTCTGACGTCTGAATGTAGTCAGACCTCTACCTTCCGCCGCTTGCTGAGTCTGAGCAGTCATAGCAGATGTCTGCATAGCAATAGCAACCGCAATGTTATCCATTGCTTGAGCAGTATAATCCACTCCACCATTGTAGTCCTCATCCGCATTGCCACGGCCACCTACGTGACCACCTCTACGACCCCTTCCACGACCGCGTCCACGTCCTCGTCCTCGTCCACGTCCACCTTCTGGTGCTAGTTCCATAACTGACCTATAAAACGAAATCAGTTAGACCACCACCAGAAAATGAAACGCTTACTTACTTATTACCACACATTACTTCTAAGAAGTAATTCAAACAAGTCTTAATCAGAGAACACACAACATCAACACAATAGACCTATTCCCCAACATTCCCGAAAGACTCGACCAGCTCTGATACCACAAATGCGACACCCCTCCTTGGGGTCATCACATAGTTACCCAATTGCGGAAAATAAAATTATAATTGCTGGTTACTTTCGGAAAATAATCGTTTATGATACTTTGTTTAATACAAAAATGGTGGTAAAAATTTTTCTTTTCTTCGACATACATAACCCTGTTTCAAAATATATAACCATGTATTTATATATAGAAAACATCATCCAACTAGACCTTTATCCATAGAGGCCCTTTAGGGAAAGAAACAACATAAAATATCGTTATACATCATTGAAAACATAAAACTTCTCACTTCAAAAGTATGGCCCTTCAAAGCCAAACATACATATTAGACACCCATCTAATACCCTAGTTGAGCTGGTCACTCTATAAGACACCTACTAAGAAGACTCCAAAGGTTATTCTTAAGATCCACGATTGCTTTTAAAAGTCTGGCCTAAAGATCCTCGAACGCGCCAGGGGCATCTCCAGGTCCACCTATACTCAGATAGAATATAATTCACACGTAGAGAGACCAACAAGAAAAATGTGCAAGAGTGAGATTCCAATATCTGGATTTAACACGACAACTACATGCCCGACACAAAAGAAAACAGATAAACATATACATGATTATAACAACATAAACATTCATATCAAAGCAAATAATTCATCCATGGGTTTCACACCCCAAACGTCATCATTTAAAAACTATGCATGAACACCTCATATACCTCATCTACATTCACTACTTAATCTTTGGAACTTCAAACACCAAATAAATGAGCTGATCAGGCTCGATTGCCAAATAAGGAACGCCTTAACGCCTTCGTGAATACCTTTCCATTAAGATATCCAGGTTCGCCTTCTGGAATACCTTGTCTACTAAGATACCCAGATTCGCCTTCGCCTTCGCCTTCGCCTTCGCCTTCTTGAATACCTTACCCTTTAAGCTATTCAGATTCGACTTCATGAATACCTTATCTACTAAGATACCAGATTCGCCTTCGCTTTCTCCTTCTTGAATACCTTTCCATTCAGCTATTCAGATTCGACTTCTGGAATATCTTCTCTCTTAAGATATCCAGATTCACGCCTGAGACATGTCTACCAAATAAATGCATGTAAAACCTTTTGCTCCTAAAACCTTATTCCGAATACCAAATCCAAAGAACACTATGTTCATAACGCCTTAAGAATACTAGCACACCATTTTTCGTTTTGTAAACTTGTTAAAATTCCCTTAAAACTCATTTTGTTCAAAACTCATTAATTTGAACTTGGAAACCTCATTTAAGACTAATTCTCAGTATTACTTACTTGTACCCTTTTAAAAAAAAACATTCGTAAATATTGATGGAATTGTCCGTCGTTTGCCGTTTTAAAACGTTTTCAGGTCAAAATATCACTTTATGTCGTAAAACAATTTTTCCAACGCTGTAATAAAATTATTTTTGAAACTTTTTCTTTTAAAACATCATTTTCTAATATTTAGAAATTTCTTATGTGAAAATTAGCAGTGCTAAAATATTTTCCACGGTTACGTCCTCACTGTAACTCATAAAATACTCTTACGCCGTAAAATCCTTAAAATAATATTATTTCCAACTTTTTCTCATTTTCCATTAACTAAATCCTAAGTAATATTATATTACTATTTCTAATCAATTTAAAACTCATCATCCCGTAAAAACTCCTCAACACTTTTAAACGCATTATTAACTAAGCACTGACCACTGTCAGGCTTTTTAATCCACAAACAACATCAACAACAATCATGTCAATAATATAGCATATAGCACAATTAATGACATGCAACAACATATAAGAATAATTAAATGCAGGTAAATAAATATTTGAAAGCAGATAATTGCAAAACAGATAATTTCAAACTACAGAAAACAATTAACACACCAACTAAATTATACAGACAACAAACAAATAGCATATAGCTATAGGAAAATCCCTCAGGCAATCCCCTCTTACCTCTTGAAGATTTTCCTCCGATTGAGAATTTGTCGCAATCCAAGTGTCGGTAAACACGCGTACACGATAACTAAGTTATCCTTCAACAAAGACAACAACTAATCAACAATCAAACAACTTAAAAACACCTAAACTCCTACATGTTGGTTTCGGCCTAGGGCTGTTTTTAGGACCAAAAATTTCTAAAATTCCTAAACTTTTGGATTAGTGATTCTTAATCACTTAAAAACCCTAAAACAAAGGTTAACATACAAAGATTGAAATCAAATATTCCAACCCTTCAAAAATGAATTTCGGCCATGAATAAAACAGTGGCTTAGAGACCTTGATTTCATTCAAACAACATAGATTCAATACATATATCATTTATAAGATTGAATCATGCAAAGACAATGAACAAACCCCCCCCCCCCCCCCCCCCCCCCCCCCCCCAACTAAATCCTAGGTTCGGCCTCAAGGGGTTTAAAGGGCTAGAAATTTTTGTTTGATGCAAGCTTCTAGATCTAGAATATAGAGGTGATAATAGGAGTATAGAAATTGGTTTCACATTTTAGGATTTTTCTATGATTTACTATGAATTTTCAAAGTTTCTAGATCTAAGAATGAAAACTCATGAAATAATTGATGAAAATGGATTTTCATGGATGATTAATGAAACTAAGATGATAAGGAACATGATCCTCACCTTGGAATGAAGAATTTTGATGAAGAACTCAAGGAGAAATGAAGAACAAAGATGAACACCAATGGAGTTCTTTGTGTTTTGGTGAAGAAATGGCTTAGAAGGTGTAATAGGAAGAGAAAGAAATTTGCCTAAGTGTTTATGAGGGGCTGCTGCACGAAAATGAGAGGAAGAGTGAGTGCAAAATGGCTTTCTTTGATTGGCTTAATCATAACCATGATTAAATTATAACTTAAGCTTAGTTAAACAAAATAGTATAATAATCTAACTATGGTTAATTGTCATGATGACAAAGGACAAGTGTGTGGCCATGAAGTGGGGTGGTGTGGCAGCCTAACTCACCACATGTGAGGAGGAGAAAGCCAATTTGGCTTTGTCTTGCCCTTAACCATGGTTAAAAGCTAACTAACCTAGGTTAAGTTCACTAAAATACTTTATTTTTTTACAAAAATTTTCAAAATATCCTAACTCGTTGGGAAACGTGATAAAAACATACTTTGTTTCGTTCACGAGTCAAAAATTAGGTTTTCTGCTCAGTAAAATTATACTGTCAGTGAAAACGCAGACCGGGTTCCGTCTGAATTTTCAACCGAAAATTTAACCGTATACTTATAAAAATAAGTATCATATGAATATGACTTTGGTTTTCCCAAAATCATTTTCTAAATTTTGAATAAAAAGATAAACATATTTTTATAATTTCCGATATTAGAAAGTAGCAAAAATTCGGGGTGTTACATTTAGTCTAACCATATAATTTTGTTTTTGTTCTAGTTTCTATTGGTATAACTGGACCAAAGCAATTTTTACACATGAAAGACAAACGCTTGCAGTCTTTTCAAGACTCTGATTCAGAAGATGAGGTAAGATAATCTAACAATTTGTTACTAATTATTGCTTTGCAAGTTTATAATGTATAACTAACTAGAAAGGTACCCGTGCTACGACGGGTCCTTTTTGCTTACTTCGTTTTAACAAATTCATGTGAAAATAAATATAAACAAATATTTTTCTGCAACTTCAAAGAACGAAAATAAGTATGCTGAATGAAATTAAGTTATTAAAATTGAGTCAAAAAATTTTACACTGACAACCATTGATATTTTGGCATGTGTATGCTTTTATTTTAATAATTAAGAGAGAGAAACAATAAGTGTTTAATTTTTATACTAATAGTGTATACTACTCTAATTTAAGTGTCTCAAAAAATATATAAAAAAAAATACAAAAAAAATTAAAAATTAAAATAAATATTTTGTAACAACTTCAAAGAATGGCATTAAATATGTTGAATGATAGTAAGTTATTAAAATTGAGTCGGTAATAAGAAATTTAGATGATTTACATGAGATTATGTTTTAAAAGTCATTATTATTATATCAAACAAATATATATTGTATTGAAATCAATCACAATGCTTGAAATCTACAATTTTAATATGTATTTATGAACAAACATTAAAAAATAAATAATAAATGATAATTTTATAACCTAAATTGTTAACAAATGATTACAAATAATGACTATACATAAAAATTTACTAATATATAACTTTATCTAGCATAAAAGTAATAGAGTTTAATTTTTATGTATTGTCGGTGTATAAAAGTTTTACAATGACATCTTGAAATATCTTGATAAAACAAATCAATATTATTGTTATTTCTTTCTCATAAATATTAAAGTAAAAACACACATGTCAAGTGTTAATGAATTTCATGTAAAAAAAATTATAATGACAATGGATACTATTTTATTCCAGAGTAATAATGTATATGACATATAAATTTATTTTATTAAAATTTATTAATTACATCATATTAATAATATATTAAAATAATAAATCAAGTGGAATATTGTACAGAAAGTTTCAATTTTTTATGCTAATAGATAACAAAAAATATATATGATTTTAATTCATTAATGTGATATTAGTCTTTCAAAATTTAGTATGCAATAAATATGTAATAAACGTGATATTAGTATAGAGTTTAATTAGTATATACTGTCAGTAAAACTGAATTCTATTTTCTTGATTGCTTCATACAAGGTCGCCTGATGGCCTTTTATAGGCAAAGTCTCAAAATAAAATATTACATAGATATAGAGAACCTATCAAGTAAGTAAACTATTGGATAACATCAAGCTGTGAACGGTGGAGCAAATATGGTCAAAGTTTGCAATTCAATTTTCTGTTGTATAGTTTGCAGCTGTACACAGTGCTTGCACTTGCAGTGTAGCCATGCAGCTTTTGTGAGATAAATAATAATTGGATTTCTTAATAATAGAAATATGTTGTATGTTGACTTAGTCAGGCTCTCAAGTCTAAGAATTTAAGGTGATAAAGACCTTCAACCAAAACTAATGGCTTATGGACCAAACTCATTCTACTCATTCTTATACCATAAAGCATAGAATGAGTTTTCTTCTTCTGCGATGAGCAACCTTGCTTTCTATTCCTCAACCATGTTACGTGCAGTTTGGTTCATATATATGCCTTGTCTTGTTTCTTTTCTACACTTCAAACTTACCGTGGTTTCAACCCAACACAACTTTCTCTTAATACATTGTTTTTTTTTAGGTTAAAATAATATTTTAGTCCCTATACTTGACAACGAATTCTCGATTTGGTCCCTATACATAAAAAAAATTATTAAACTGATCCTTATACGTATAAAAAGTACTCGTTTGGTCCCTATACAAAGCAAAAAATTATTAAATCAATCCTTAATATGGTGTACGGCAGGGACCAAACGGGTACTTTTTATACATATAACAATTTTTTATATATAGGGACCAAATCGAGAATTTGTGTCAAGTACAGGGACCAAAATATTACTTTAACATTTTTTTTATATATTTAATCCATTGTTTTAGACGTGGCCTGAAGCAGGATTATATGACCATTTAATTAGATAGTTTTTATTATTTGCTTTAACTTTCTTTCTCTGAAATCTTACCCTCGTTGGCATATTCTATTGTCATCATGGACCACCTTTGGACTTTGGTGATGGAAAATACTTGATTTTTGGAGAAATAAAAGTATCTCTCTAGGTGATGAACCTTGACTTTTGGCACCTACTGGCTACTTTGGGTTTGATATATTTTTTTTTGGAGGTTTCTGAGGTACCCTGACCATACCCTCCGACTCAAGAAATATTAAAAGAATGGGTTTATACGAAGAAAATAGCAATAAAATTCAATGAAATGGAAAAAATTATGGAAGAGACCAATAAAAATTATCCAACTAATAGAAAATACTAATAAAATTACAAATTACACTTATAATAGAATACAAAAAGGACAAAGTGAAATAAATAATATAAGAGATACACTAAATAATATAAGTAAAGGTAATTAAGGAAATTGATGAAAATAAAGATATTGAAAAAATTAGAAAGGTTCTTCAACAATTAGAAAAGCTTTTAGAAGATGAAGAAAAGAATAAATGCATAACAATAAAAGAATTAGACAAATTATTAAAATCAAGAGAATTAGAAAAAAATAGTAGTAAAACAAGAAACAAGTCTAGAACCATCAAAATTATCCTTACCAATAACTTCATGGAGATGATAAAAGATGAATATATGGAAACATTAAAGAAATCAAATGATCTAGAAGAAATTCAACAATTATTAGAACAATTAATAATAATTGAAGAAGAGCATGATCAAATACAAAAAAATAGATCCAATAGATCAGGTAACTAAAGAGAATGATGAAAATGAAGAAATAGTTTTAAATTATAGTTCGTCTTCAGAATCTGAAAGAAAATATACATATGGAAAAAGGAGAATATAGTGGAACAAAACCTAAAAGAAAATGGGAAGAATATAAATATACTCCTAATGGAGCATGGGATAAATATGAAGAAGAAACTATGTATAATAAAGGATATGCAAGTAAAAATAATAAATGGACAAAAGTCCACGAAGAAGTCAAACCTCATTATGAATCACTAAGTTAAGGAAATATATTAAATATTGATTGTGCAAGAAATAAAGAAGAAGTATTATTACAATGGACTAATGAAATAATACTATTAATAGTAACTGATGAAAAATTTAATAAACTAAATATGTTAGAAGTAAAAAAAAAATTGTTATTTAAAACAGTAGGAAATGTACAAAGATTTTCACATAGCATCCAAAATGAAACCTGGCAGCAACGTTCACAATTAGTTAATAATAATCAAGATTTTGCCAAACTAGTTATGACTTTAATCTATCAAGAATTTATAGGATATAATATGTTTGGACAACAAGAAAAAACAAGTATATTTTTATGTGAAAAAGCTAAAACTCATTTAAATAAGATGCAAATATGTGATATGTGTCAAATAGAAAGCTTTATTTGTGAATACCAAAAATATTATTATCAATTAAACAATAAGACAATTAAATAGATGAAGTAATGCAATCTGTTGCGATATTCTAGAAATGGAATAACCTGGAAATTATGGCTGTGATAAACCAGCAAGAAAAAGAAAAAATTATAAAAAACCAAAATTAAAAAGAATGTTCCCAAAAAGGAAATCATAATATAAAAATAATAGGAGAAAATATTTTAGAAAAAAGAAACCAACACCAAGAAAATATTGTCCAAAAGGAAAAAAGAAATGCATATGTTGGATATGTAATGTTGATCATTATGCAAATGAATGGCCTCAAAGAAAGGAAAAGGATTTTAAAGAAAAATCAAAATTAATAAAGCAAGTATATCGGATATATAAACTTGAACCAATAGAAGAAGAATTAACTGATACTGAAGGAAGTATATATGAATATTTAGAAGATGAATTATTGTCAGAAGAAACAGAATCTGAATAATACTTATATAAAAATAATAATAGAAAAAAGTAATAGAGAAACTGAAGCTTATATAGATACGGGAGCAAGTATTTGTTTAGCAACAAAAGCATTATTTGATAAATGGGAAAAATTAGAAAAACTAATAAAAATACAAATTGCAGACGGATTGATACACCCACTAAAAATTCGCCATGAATTAATAAATTTAGAACCAAACAGAAGAATTCCAGCTCATATAGAAGAACTTTTACATAAAGTATGTAGTGAAAATCCTTTAGATCCAAATATTAATAACAAGAATACTGAATTAGCCATCTGTGTGCACTAATTAGAGAAAGCAGAAACCATGAATGCGAAAGATGTACAAAAAGACATAACACCTCAGAAAGAGCTAGCAAGAATCAGGAGGAAGATAAGGACTCTAATGAAGCAATAATTGAAGAATGACGTAAGCACTAACGTCATCAAGCAGAATTATTAAACAATGACGTAAGCTGCAACACCCCCCCCCCCCCCTCGGGGCATTACATGGTTAACTCGTTGCGGAAATATATATGAAAATGAAAGCTGGTTGCTTTCGAGAAAATAATTTAAATACATAACTACGTTCGAAAGCAGTCATAGGATTTTTCTTTCCTCGCACGGTAAATAAAATTTTAACACACTAACATTAACATGTAACAACTTTATCTACGAAAATACTCATCACAATGTACGAGTTGATTTTCTTCATAAATCCATACATAATATAAGATATAATTATACATCATTTAAAACAGAAAAATTCTTACTTCAAAGGTATGGTTCTCCAAAGTCATACATAACGATTATTCTAAAAAAAGTTATAAACCAACCTAATGTCCTAGTTGAGCTGGTCAATCTAAACGACATCTACTAAGAAGACCCCAGAGGCCATTCTTAAAACTCATGGTCGCTTCAGTGGTCAGGACTAATATCCTCGAGTGAAACAGGGAACTCCTCTGCAACATCTGTATTTTCATCCCACGGTACAACAGCATGAACCAAGAAAAACAGATACATTTACAAGGGTGAGATACCAATATATGAGTTTTGATAAGATAACCACATGCGCGACACACAACAACATTTCCACATATATGTACAATACATAACTTATCAGAAATCATCAAAATACTTTAATCATTGGGATTCATACCCAACAGTCATCGTAATTTTAAAATATGCACATGACACTTCAACATCATTCTCTAACTTTGATATTTATCCTCCGGGGTCCTAACTTCCCTTCTTTGAGTATGATTAGGCTGCAATACCCTTTACCACAATTGTCTCATGAGGTCGTGGCCTCTTAATTTAGGTCCGACTCCAATTGTTCAAGGGTATCACACTCAAGCACCTAAAATAATATTGAGTAGTCCCTGATTGAGTACATCCACGTTTTGCATCGTTACATCCACGGCTCGAGGTCGCGAGGCCCCGGCACTTGTGGCTCACGAACCCGGATGTCTCTAATAGACTCACTTTGGTCTTGACTTCCTCAACTTGTCAATCCACCCTTCGTGGATTGTAGCTCGATGGCACATTTGGCCAAATAACGTAAGACACATTGGCCAGCACACAGGACACAATGGTCAATGAAACATGACACACTGGCCACCAAGGCACGTCTGGCAAATAATGCATGTAAAACTTTTGTTCATGTCACCTTTTCTTTTTCGTTCATTCTTTCCTTGTCGAGGCTCAAAGGCCCACGACCATGCTTAATTTTAATATTCAGTCTTTTAAATTTTAAACAAACACAGGACACACAGTCCAAGTGTTTTAAAACTCAACATAGGACACGCCAGTCCACTAACACAGATCCATGATCCACATGTTAATAGAACACTAAATTTCCAACGTCTCGGTTACTAGGTTCACTTTTCTTCTTTAAAACATTTCGCTCAGTGAAACAATAAATACAAAAACCAAACCTCCGAAAACTTATCCAAGTTTAACGGATTTATTTTCACTGAATAAAACTTCTTTACAGAAATTCTTTTCCGTTAAAATCATTTATAAAATGTTAAATCGTAGATAAATTCCTTTTTCTTCCAATTACTTCATTCTTGAAAATCGTTCTCATAAAAATATCAACTCTTTAAAAGTCCTTTCTAAATAGATTCATAATAAAATAAAACCGTTTTCTCAAACTTTTGCCGTAAAAATCTATTTATAACTCAAAATAACTTTTCTGTTGTAAATAATAATTTTGACGTCAATATTATATTATTTTAGTAACTTAATTACTTTAAATAACATTTTGCATTATTATTGAATTTATTTTGGAAAAACTAACGCCTTTGAAATTTTTTTCACAGTTCCGCCCTTACCATCACTCATTGGCTCATCTTCCACCGAAAATATTATTAAAATAATATTTTTCCACTTTTATTCAACTTTCCACAATTTAATCACTTTAATTAAATATTTAAGCTTATTAAGCTTTTATCCTCAAATTAAATTAAACACTGACCACTGTCAGGTTTCTCAATCCATCACTCAATAGCAGATAAATTCAATACAACACAGTATAGCATACATCACAATTATTGCATGCATCATAGTTAAAAACTTTAAAATACAATCATAACCACAGAATTAAATAAATCACATCAAACACATAACAAATTAAATAGGAAATAATTTGAAACCACAAAAAACTAAAACAGATAAATTACAGACACACAAAGATATCATATGACTATCTTAAACTCCTCAGGTAAACTCCCCTTACCTCTTGAAGTTTCAAGTGTTCGTTTCATGAACTGTTTTCTAATTCTAACCCGGTTTCCTTTGCACAATCAGGATAATCAAACAACGATTTATCCTTCACAACAAATCATCACACAATTAATAAATCAAACAACAAAACTTCATAAACCATATGATATGGTTCGGCCTACTCAAGTTAACCAAGCTATGGATGTTAAAATTTTACAAACTCTTGGATTTATGATCCTTAAGTATTAGAATGACAAAATCAATGATCACTCAACAAAGATTTGAATCAAAACTCTCCTAACCAACATAGTTAGGGTTTCGGCCTTGACAGAAAAATTGAGCTAGGAATTTCATTTGATTTCCATCTCTTAGATTCAATAAACATAGATAGTATAGAGATGAAATCAAGTGTCACAAAACAAAAATTGAATCAAAATCCATTTATACCAAAAACTTAGGGTTTCGGCCCCTAATAGAAAAATAAGTTAGAAGTTGATTTGGTTTCTTAATCACTTGGATTCAATAACCATAAGGATTAAAAGATGAAACCAAGTATCATTTAACAAACTTTGAAGCAAAACCCATTTACACCCAAAGCTAGGGTTTCGACTATGCATGAAGAAATAGGAAGAAAATTTCTTTTGGGTTCATGCTTCTAGATGATGAATATATGCATCATGATGAGTTCATAGCAATTGGTTTCAAATCAAATGGATTTTTCTACAGTTTTCTAGAGATTTTTGAAGATTGGATCTAGAATTAATTGAAACATGGTGATTTTTGACATGAAATGGAAAATGATTGAAAGGAAAGATGATTCATGATGAGGTTTTACCTCTTGAAGATGAAGAGAAGATGAAGAAATTGATCCAACTTGTGCAAGCTAACTTAAGAGATTAGAGTTTGGTTTTTGGTTTTTCTTTGTGTTCTTGGTGAGTTTGAGAGAAAATTAGTGTCTAAGTGTTTTGGAGGGGAGTGGCCGTGAGTTGTGAGGGTGAGAGGGTGAGGGTTATGTGTCATGAGGGCAATTATGGAATTCCATCAAATACTAGGGGCAAAATGGTTTTTTCATGCCATAAATATCTTAGATATCTTCTTAGATATTTTGAAGGAAATGATGACTTGTGGTGAGTCATGGTGGTGAGTCACCCTTTGACTCACCCAAGTGACATGTGTCCCTCATCCGATGTCCGGTCCAGTCTCCGCAGTTCCATTTCCGACCTCGTTATTCTCCCTATTTAGGTTTTCGAAATTGATTTAATTTGAAACGTCGCCCGAATAAAATCTAAATTTTATTTTAGAGCGAAAATTTGGAAATGGCTCATATCACTTAAAAAGTGATAAGAATCATTAATGTTTCGTTATCGGGTCAAAATTAGGTTTTCTGACAAGTAAAAACTTACTGTCAGTGAAAACGCAGACCGGGTTTCTTCTGAATTTTCAACCCAAAATTTAACCGTAACCCTCTATGATAAGGTAGAGTATAAATATGATTTTTTTTTTATCCAAAATCATCTTCTAGGTCTCGAATAAAAAGAAATATATATATATATATATTATATATATATATATATATATATATATATACTGTTATTGAAGAACAGTAAAAATCGGAGTGTTACATAAGCACTGATGTCGTCAGTCGAATTATTTAAACCTGATGTAAGCATTTACGTGTTTTCAGGGTTATTTATCTAAATTAGTCGTGTGTACTTAGGCTATAAATAAGACCTCTTATATATGCTGAGGCAAATCAGAATTCATAACTTAGTTTCAATTTTCACTTGTGTGAAATCTCTCTTTTGAGAGCAGTTTGCTACACCTTCGTGGTATAGCCGGATGATTGAGAGCTCATCCAACCCCCTTATGTAAAATACCCAATTACTAAATAAAATTACTTTTTCTCTAAAATTATTCTATCGAAATGCTCTATTCAAGCAAAGATCAAAAGAAGCAAACAACAGAAGCGGAAGTGGGCAGAGGCATATAATTTTCAAAAATCAAAGATCAGGTATGATTACTAAGTTACTCTTGTTATTACTAGATCTTGCTCATGTAAAATAATGTCCTAAATAGAAAAATCGAAGCTAGTGAGATAGAACACTTACAAATTACCGAAGAAGATGGAAATTATGAATGAAGCATCTTAATTAATCCTAAATTATTTATAAAAAAAATACATAAAGAAGATTAGATTTAGTAGAAAATGCAAATATGGTAGGAAAGAAAGAAAGATTTATGAATATACTAAGAAAGTTCATTAAAAAAGAAAACATAATCTATTATGGAAAAATAATGAATGAATCACCTATAAATATATCAGAGACTCAAGGAAATACATGTATTCAGTTAATAAGTAAAGACAAAATTTCAGAATTAAAAATAAATTTAAAGAATCAAGAACATAGAAGAAAATTAGGATATATACATATAGGAGCACTATAAGTCTTAATTAAAGCAACTTTCCAAGAAGGAATAAATTCACCTATTGAATTAGTCCTAAAATATAATAGAATAAATGATCCGAAAGACAAAATACTAGGAGTAATAGAAGGAAATCTAGCCTATATAAAATTAAAATTTGAAATCAGACCAAATATAGGAATTACATTAAATACTCAAAGACTAAATCAAGCACTAACTCTTAAACATAAATTTTTAAGAGAAAACTTAATGAAACCAGGAGATAAAATGTTTTCAATAACCTATTGTGTAAATTATGTATTAATAAATTCACACCATAGTATTACTTTCAGAAATAATGATCAAATAGATATTCCAAGATTATTTGAAGATATAGGAAAAATCTATTATCCAAATAAAAATGAAATAACGGAATTAGGAACCTTAATAAATAAACCAAGAATACTTGAAATCGAATCAATTCCAAGACCAATTATTCTACCAGAACAAGAAAGAACTAAGGAAGAAAATGATGTTATTAAATCAACCAATCAAGTAAAGGATCTATCCTTATATTTAAAGAACTAAATCAGATATTAAGGATCTCAATGGAGTTTTAAGTTATTATCTTAAAATTGATCCAGAAAATAGAGATAGAAAAGTAATTGAAAAACAAATTATAAAAAAAGGAAGATGAATTAACTAAGTTAGAAAACTATGAAAGTAAAATAAAGAAACATTTTAAAGAAGGAATGGAACCCATAAGAAATAAATGGGGACTTAAGCCCTCAAGTTCCTCATCAAAACCAACTAATTGTTTTAGAATAAAAGCTCCACCTTTTGAAGACAGTGATAGTGATTAAAATAAAAATGGATTTTGATAAACAAACATATAAGGAAATAATAAGTGTATTACAATTAAACCTTCAGTTGATTGTAAATGAATTATAATAAAAAAGATAAAAGAACAATTTAGGCAGGAAGAACTGTACTTACATAACATAGATATAAATATTGAATTTGAATATTTAGAAGAAATGAAATTTATTGTAGAAAAAAAATATTCAGATGATGAATACTGATATTCAGAATAATGGATAAAGAAATATTTAGTATACTAAATATGAAATTACCAAAAGACTGTAAACAAATAATAATCAATAAATTAAGGTATCAATATTGGCAAGATTTTTTTTTTTTTTATCTAAATCGGATACAACGAAGAATACAATTAGTATATAAAAAAGAAGAACGTAAATGGTTATATAAAGAATTATCAGAAATAGATGAATCTATAAACTCACTTATATATAAATATAAATTATATAAAGACCTTGAATATGAAGATTGAGTTTTTGTAGATGATTAAATTACTACCCTTAAACATGAATAAATAAAAAATGATTAAAATTATTAGGGAGGTACCGTTTTGGTATCAGAGCTAAGTAAGTAAAAAATAAGATAAATAACTATCATAGTATAGAAAAATTTGTATATAAGGTTAAGCATGCTAGATTTAACTAATCAAGATTATTTAGAAAATCTAGTACAAGAATTAAAAGCTGAAGTAACAGATGCATGTAACAGACATATGAAATATCATTGCGAATATTGTGATTGTAGAGAATATGATAGAGAAATAGAATTAATAAAAGTAATGATTATTAAAATAGAATCATGGATAGAATAATAAGAAATATGCTACCAAAGCTAAGTAATAAAAAAACAAAGGAAAATAATATAATAATGGAAAGGGTAACCATACCCTCCCATCATTAGCGGTATCGGAGTAATGCCTTATTTTTTGTAGCAGTATTCTAATTTGGGTGTTACTCCGATACCCTTCATGTTGAGAGGGTATGGCTACCCTTCCAGTATTTTATTAATTTTAAGTTATTGTTTATTCTTCTATCCATGTTTCTAATTTGGTAATCATTGTTTTTATCAATTCTATTTTTCTATCGTATTCTTTACAATTGCAATATTCACAATGATAAATCATATGTTTATTACATGTGTCAGTTGCTTCATCTTTTAATTCATGTATTAATTTTTTAGTGTATTTTGATTAGTCAAGTCTAGCATACTTAATTTATGTACAATTTTTTCTATATTCTGAAAATCCATATTAATCTAAAAATCTTTCGATTTTAAACTTTATTATATCTATCATTGATTCTAGAGTTATTATGATATCTTTGTATCTGTCACCAAATTCTTTCAATGTTTTTTTTTAAATAATTTCTTAACATAGCTAATTGTTGTTTTAATTCATGTAATCTTTTCATTTTACTTTTATTATTTTTCTAGTACTTAGCTCTGATACCAAAATGGTACCACCCTATTAATTTTCCTTTCAATTTTTATTTCAATAATAAAATTAGAAACATGGATAGAAGAATAAACAATAATTTAAAATTAATAAAATACTGGAAGGGTAGCCATACCCTCTCAACATGAAGGGTATCGGAGTAACACCCTTCTAATTTAACAACTTTAATTAGAACATCCTCGAAATCTTCCTTTCCATCATTACTCATTATAAAGGAAGGATGCTATTGAGATGAATGCATCTAACTGACCACCAATGGAACAATTTTCTTCAGTATTTTTCTCATGGGTGGAGCCCCACAAAGAAAATGCATTGGACGAAAGGGGATAGAGTGTAGAAACTAAAAAAACTTAAAATATTAGAAAAAGGAAGTGGAAGACATCTTAAATAAACTTTGTACACCATTGACCGGCACTCCAGCAGAGACTGAATGAATTTGATTCTTGCGAGTAGTGATCTGAGAGTTATATAAATCCCATTTGAGATCACAGATTTAGCAATTCTACAATTTTAGCAACCTTGTTTTCTGTTTCTACAACCATGTTACGTGTATTTTGGTCTATATGCCTTCTCTTGTATCTTCTTTTTACTTCAAACAAAACTGCTTCTGCCATAGGAAACGAGACTGATTATTCTGCATTGCTCAAATTCAAAGAATCAATATCCAGTGACCCTTTTGGAGTATTGACCTCATGGAATAGTTCTAGCCACTTTTGCAACTGGCAAGGAGTCACATGCGGTCATCGACATCAAAGAGTTATAGAGTTAAACTTAACAGGATGCCTCCTGCATGGGTTCATATCGCCTCACGTTGGGAACCTTTCCTTTCTAAGAATCCTCGACCTCGGGGGAAATAGCTTTCATGGCAATGTCCCACAAGAATTAGGCCGTTTATTTCGACTGCAGTTTATCTAGTTTTCACCAATAATACTTTAGGAGGTGAATTCCCAATTAGTTTGACAAATTGCTCAGAACTGAGGGAGATGAAGTTATTAGGGAATCAATTTATTGGCCAAATACCAATGGAGATTGGTTCCCTTGTGAAGCTTGAACGGTTGAGTATTGGAAAAAATAGTCTAACTGGTCAAAAACCAGCTTCCATAGGAAATCTTTCTTCCCTCACTCATCTTTCTGTGGCTTTAAATCAATTGGAGGGAAATATACCAGAAGAAATATGCCTTTTGAAAAACTTGACACTGTTGTCAGTTGCAGGAAACAAAATGTCCGGTACGCTTCCCTTTTCACTTTACAATCTCTCATCTCTCACTGACTTCTCTACCGCAGTCAATCGATTTAACGGTTCTCTTCCAACCAACATGTTCTCAACCCTCCCCAATCTTAGGCAATTTCTGTTTGGTGCCAATCAATTCTCAGGTCCAATCCCAATTTCCATCACTAATGCATCTCAGATTCAAAGGCTAGAAATTGAGTTTAACAATTTTGTTGGACAAATTCCAAGCCTAGGAACTCTACAACATCTTTCTATTTTGGTTGCAGGAGAAAATAATCTTGGTAGCAATTCATCCAGTGACTTGGAGTTTATGAAGTCTTTGATAAACTGTAGTCAACTTAATAGATTGAGTATTGAAAGAAATAATTTTGGAGGTCCTCTGCCCAAAATCATAGGCAACCCAACTAACACAACTTGCCATGGCTAGAAATCAGATATCTGGAAAAATTCCAACAAAACTAGGAAATCTTGTACACTTAATTTTATTGTCCTTGGAGTTCAACCTCTTAACTGAGGTCATTCCAGAGACTTTTGGTAAGTTTCAAAACATGCAAGAATTATTTTTAAACTCAAACAAACTGTGAGGAGAGATTCCAGCTATCTTAGGAAATCTCAGTCAGTTGTTTGAGTTGGATTTATCAAATAACATGTTGATTGGAAAGATTCCTTCAAATATTGGAAATTGCAAAAAGTTAATAGGACTAGACCTTTCACAGAACAACCTTAGTGGAGCTATACCATCACAACTTATTGGGCTGACCTCTTTATCAATACTACTGAACCTATCACATAACTCATTAAGTGGTAATTTGCCTCCCGAGGTGGGCATGCTAAAAAATATTGATGCGTTGGATCTGTCTGAAAATTATCTCTCTGGTGGCATTCCTGAAACAATCGAAGATTGCTTAATCTTGGAGTACCTTTATCTAGAGGGTAATTCTCTTAATGGAATCATACCAACTTCTTTAGCTTCACTGGAAGGTCTTCGACAGTTAGACCTGTCCCGAAACAACTTGTCTGGAACAATTCCAGAAGGAATACAAAACATTTCTGTGTTAGAATTGTTCGACGCTTCTTTTAACAAGTTGGAGGGTGAGGTGCCCATACATGGTGTCTTCCTGAATGCTAGTGCAATTTCATTGACTGGCAATGGCAGGCTATGCGGTGGGGTAACACAACTACATCTGCCACCTTGCCCACCAAAAGTTATGAAAAAGATAAAACACCATAATCGCAAGTCCACATTGTGGATCATCATCTGCTCAATTGTATTGTTTCTTCTATTGTCATTTGCCCTTACTATCTATCAGATAAGGAAAAGGCAAAGGAAAGCCACTACTGATTCAACAATTGAACAACTTCCTTAGGTGTCATACCAAGACCTACACCATGCCACTGACGGGTTCTCAGTTCAGAACTTGATAGGAACCGGAAGTCTTGGTTTTGTGTACAAAGGAAGTCTCAATTCAGGAGAAAGCGTTGTTGCTATAAAGGTTCTAAACCTTCAGAAGAAAGGAGCTCACAAAAGTTTCATTGCCGAATGTAATGCTTTCAGAAATATCCTACATAGAAATCTAGTGAAGATTATCACTTGTTGCTCTAGTGTGGATTACAAAGGAAATGAATTTAAAGCTATAGTTTTTGAATACATGAAGAATGGAAGCTTAGAGGAATGGTTGCATCCAGAGAAAGAACATCCTGAGGAGCCAAGGATATTGAACCTTGAGAAAAGATTAGAAATTATTGTTGGTGTTGCTTTTGCTTTACAATATCTTCACTATGAGTGTGAGCAACCTATTATTCATTGTGATTTAAAGCCAAGTAATGTTCTGCTTGATGGTAACATGATTGCTCATGTCAGTGATTTTGGTTTAGCAAGACTTCTCTCAACAGTTAATGACAACTCCCATAACCAAACCAGTACAAGTGGAATGAAGGGCACTATTGGTTATGCTCCTCCAGGTATGGTTTGATCTTGTTTTTTCCATTAAGGTATGGTTTGAATATTTATTCTCCTTCACTATGGCTATAATTGTGACATGACTTTTAAAACATTGATCATTTATCTCAGAGTATGGCTTGAGTTCTCAAGTGTCAACAGAAGGTGACATGTATAGCTATGGGATTCTTATTTTGGAGATGTTAACTGGGAGAAGACCAACAGCAAAAATGTTTAAAGATGGGCACAACCTCCATAAATATGTTGAAATTGCATTTCCAAATAACATTTTGGAGATCACAGATGCAACTCTTCTCTCAATGGAAATGGAAAGCAAATATCCCAATGTAAAAGTAGAAGATGAAAAACATCTTTTCGAAATTGCACCCACTTTCCATCCTAATGTTGAGGAGTGCTTACTTTCATTATTTAGAATTGGACTTGCTTGTTCAGTGGAGTCGCCGAAAGAAAGAATGAATACAAGGGAAGTCATCAGGGAACTGAGTATAATTATGAATACTTTCTCTTCTTGAGGAATCAAAGGTGATCCTTAATGCTACTACTACCAATTTATACAATTGCAGTTTCATAATTCATGTCATTAATTTCCTTCCTTGTATTATCTCATTTGTTCTTTTTCAGAATGTTTACTAATACTGAAGTAGATTTTTATTTGAACTGGAAGTGAATGTTTAACATTCTTGCCCATTATTTAAAAGAAAACATTTAAGTGTTCCACTTCTGCCACTCTAAATTTCGGTTGTTGAAACTTGCAATGAATTTAGGCTAAACCTGATGTGTATTAATGAAGTTTGAAATATGTTTTCTTTATCTTTTTCCTTTTCTTTTGCCACTATTTTGTCTCAGTTAAACCAAACGATCTTGTAATTGCTTCATGATAGGACTAGTTCCAAAGAACTCCTGGCGGAAATGCTGGCATTGTCTTATTTTGGGATATCAACAAAGGAATGGATCAAACTGACTTGGTGTTTTGGACATCTTTATGATGTGGTAGATTATTATCTGGAGTTCTATGGTAGCATGCAGCTTATTATTATGAGCTTGTATTTCTATTTTCTTTTTCTTTGCATTTTCTTTTTTACCCTTCCTTTCTTTAGTTCAATAATTTGATTGGAAAACATATTATGGTATGTAATTTTAATATCTTTTCTTGGGGTGTTATGAATTTGTGTCTTTCCCATATATTTCATGTGCTACAATCGTACTTGATGTTCATGCATTTTAAAAAATATTTCACTATGAGCATACTAGTGACATTCATGTACTTTCTATTTTATATTGCAAAAAAAGTAATTAACAAGAAAGATCACTATCAGAGTTCACGGTGTACCACAATCTGGACTCATCAGAAAACAAAAGGCAAAGGTTTTAAAAGGAAATCTACGGTTGCAATTGAGGTCGTAACTTGTGATTTCGCTAGTCTTCGCAACCGTATCGACATCATTTTTTTGCAATTGTGCACAACAACATTAAACATAATGTAATCGTAACCGTGACTGTAATTTAAAACCTTACAAAAAGGCAATAATTTGAAGGAGAACCTGTGACCCCACCAGACCCAGATTATGCTTTAAACCAGCATTTGCGAGATGTCAGATGATCAATATGATGATTGGCTTCTCCAAAAATTTGTTCTAACCTGTTAACTATTGGCCTTGAGGGGTTAAATAACTTCTCTCTTGAGTATCATCCAATCTAAACCAATGTTTTTTAAACTAATAAGACCAACCGCTATACTGGTCAACACATTGGTTCGTCTTTAGCTTCAAAATTGTTGAGGTGGTTCAACTGGGAAAATTAAGAAAAAAATTGGTCAAATTGATAAACTGCTCATGTAAGCAGATTTGCAATTTACGTATGTAGCTTCTATCATAGCTTCTAGTAATGTAAATATCTCGGTCCAAGAACCATTGTAATTTCAAACGGATTATGATTGGGTTATATTATCATGTTAAGAAGATAAAAGGTATTAGATTTTGGGCCTAACTCAATCCCAAAAACTAGCTCTTAGGATGGGGAATGCCCTTTTAACATGAATATGCAAGTAAGAAAATGGATAATTGGCTGATTGCATTGGGATCCTTGATTCAGTTCAAGGACGGCAGTTAATGATAAATTAAACGTTAAAATGCATTTTTAGTCTCTCAAGTTTTTCACTTTGGGCGAAAATGGTCTCTCTAATCTTTTTTGAGCAATTTTAGTCCCCGTAATTTTCAAACGTTGCAATTTTCGTCCCTTCGCTAAGTTGCTGTAAAAAAAAAAACTGATGAAAAATGCATACATGGCAAACTGGCTCCACGTAGCATACATAGCTAGAACCAAAAAAACATTAAAATAATAAAATTAAGGCTAAAATGCACTTTTAATCCCTAAGTTTTCTAATTTGGCCAAAATCGTCCCTCTATTTTTTTTTTCCCGAACAATATTAGTCAACATAGATTTCAAACGTTGTAATTTTTGTCCCTCCATAAAGTTGTTGTAAAAAAATTAACGTAAAGTGCATTAGTGGCAAACGGTTCGCCACGTGGCTCCAAGTAGCATGCACAGTTTGAACCAAAAAAATATTAAAATATTAAAAATAATAGAGTAAAAGCCCCAATTGGTGCCTGGAATTTTTCAAGGACCCACATTTAGTTCATGAAAAAAATTAACCAGATAGTCTCCCAAATCTACCAACGTGGGACATGTCAGTTCCTCCATCTGTCTTCGTCCATAAACCATCATTAAGTTGTCTATGTGGCACGTTAAATTTCCTAGTAGACACATTATTCAATTTACAATGTTTATTATTTTTTTTAAAACAAAACAAAATGCTATAAAATCTCCCTAAACACATCCGTTTTGAGCTAAACCATAAGCCACTTTAGTTTTCTTCTCCATGTGACCCAAATTTGTTGTTTTCATCCTTTCTGGGCACAGCGGAGCAGTGGTATGGGTGGTGGCTCTGACAGCCACATGCGTGTTGGTGACTGGTAGTGTGGTCCGATTGGAGCTCATGGCGGCGGGCGTGGTTGAACAAAGCTTGTGTGTGAATCTAATGAAGGGAGCTCACGACGTTGTTCTACTGCTTCTGCGAGCATCGTTGGGTGTGACCATGGAAGAAGATGACTTTATCCATCTTTATAATTTATAATTTATAATAAATATTAAAATAATTTATTGATTTTTATTATTTTTATATTTTTTTGGTTCCATTTGTGCATGCCACGTGAAGCCATATGGCAAACTGTTTGCCGTGTTTGCATTTATATTAGTCTTTGTGCAGCACTTGATTGAGGGATGAAAATTACCATGTTTGAAAACTATGAGGACTGAAATCGTTCAAAAAAAAAAAAAATAGAGGAACGATTTTTTGCCAAATTAAAAAACTTGAGAGACTAAAAATGCATTTTAGCCTTTATTTTTTTCCTTTTGTGCATGCCACGTGGAGCCACGTGGCGAACCAACTACCATGTATGCATTTTCCATTAGTTTTTTTTTACAACAACTTAACAGAGAGACGAAAATTGCAATATTTGGAACTAAAATCGCTCAAAAAATTAGAGGGGTCATTTTCGCCAAAGTAAAAAACTCGAGGGATTAAAAGTATATTTTAGCCTAAATTAAAAGAATGATCGATTAGTATTTGTAGATTAATTAATCAGTTGTTATAGACCCGTTGTCGGATCCTGAAGTCAGAGTGGAAGAACTTATAAGAATAATATATATGTTATTTGAATATTTATATATGATATTCAAATGATATCTTATTTATATTTGTATAAAAAAAACACTTATTTTAATGCATTATATAGTATAAAATAGTATCTAATTATCATCAAATGGAATTACAATAGCTTGTATTTATATATCAATCATTTAAAAAAAAAATGGTTGCTAGTTTATCATTAACAGTGGTAAAACAAAACTTAAGTACAATTTCATAGATATTTTAGATATTATTTTCTAATATAAAAAGACACATGTAAGAGTTCATTAATGATAACAATAATTATTAGGGTTTTACTAATTATTGATGCTTTCCTTTTGTGACGGTGACATACTTGACTTTTGGTGATGAAATTTGACTTTTACAACCTACTCATCTACATTTTTCTAATAGTAATCTAAATTAACACTTTTAATTAGAAATACTCAATTTAGTCCTTGAAACTGTGAAGTAATATCAATTTGATCCTTGAAATTATTGAAATTCCAAAAGCATCCCTGAATGATAAATTAATATCAATTCGATCCCTCATTTTACTCACTTAATATCAATTAAGTCTCTAACACTACTAACTTAAAATCAACATAGTCCATACGATTTTCAATTGAGAGACTAAGTTGATTACCATTTTATAATTTTAGGGATTAATTTGGAATTTCGATAATTTCAGGAACAAAGTTGATATCGCTTCATAATTTCGGGGACCAATTGAGTGTTTATTCCAAATTCCTCCTTTCCATCAATCATTACTTATAACTCTACTTCCTTCCATGACATCTCGTCTCACTTCCTGTATCACTCTCTCTTAGATTGGTCATGAAAATAAGATTTAATTTAAATATCCAATAACAATTTCTTGATCAATAAGGAGTGGCATAGAGACGAGCATAAGGAGTGAAATAGTTGATGTAATCCCTTCTTTCTTACACCAACGGAGACAATTTTGTACAGAATTTCTTATGGGGAGAGGCTATCAACACTTTCATTGACCAATGCTAATTTTGTAAAAGAAAAAACATAAAATAATGATTGATTAATAGAGAGAGTGCCGATTCTACATATATATAATCTGGAATGCCAATAGCATTACCATTCCTGATGGAGCACTTACTGTTTGTCAGGATGTTGAGGTACGCTTGGTGTGGATCAATACATGCGGATAAGCACGATCTTATGAGTCTCACATTGAGTAAGTATAAAAGCTAAATATGGTACGTAAGTCATGAAGCCCTCCCATTTAATGGACTAGTCTTTTAGATTTGGTTCTTCTCAAGAGCTCGAGTCATAACAATTGACGCTTTCATTGAGAACTGGACCTAAAGGGGTGCCATCTGGTCAGTGCCTATCCAGTGTTAGTCAACAACTTAACAAACCAGTGTGTACCAGTACTACCTAAGCCGATTCTGACTTTTCACTACATAACGCCTACACAAGTTAACAAGAAAACAATATCAATTGTGGCAGAAATATTACACGTATCTACACCTTTGACTGGCACTGTGGCCGAGAATTAAATGGTTTGCTCCTTTTTAATACAAATGAAACTGTTTCTTCTGAACCGAGTTTTGGTTCAAATCTAATCACCACTCATCTCCTGGTTTTATAAATCCCATTTGAGATCACAGATTTAGCAACTCTACAATTTTAGCAACCTTGTTTTCTGTTCTACAACCATGATACATGTATTTTGGTCTACATGCCTTGTCTTGTTTCTTCTTTTTACTTCAAACTTACTGAGGTTTCAACCCAACAAAACTGTATCTGCCTTAGGAAACAATACTGATTATTCTGCATTGCTCAAGTTCAAAGAATCAATATCAAGTGACCCTTTTGGAGTATTGACCTCATGGAATAGTTCTAGCCACTTTTGCAACTGGCATGGAGTCACATGCAGCCACAAACATCAAAGAGTTACAGAGTTAAACTTAACAGGATACCTTCTGCATGGGTTCATATCACCTCATGTTGGGAACCTCTCCTTTCTTAGACTCCTCAACTTGGCTGCTAATAGTTTTTATGGTGAACTCCCACAAGAGTTGGGTCATTTATTCAGACTGCAGATACTTGGTCTCAGTAATAACACCTTTGAGGGAGAGTTTCCAATCCACTTAACAAATTGCTCAGAACTGAGGACCTTGGATGTAGGTTCAAATCATTTTTTTGGCAAAATACCACTAGAAATTGGCTTACTTGGCAAGCTTGAATCGTTTACTGTTCGTAGCAACAATCTAACTGGAAAAATCCCACCCTCTATAGGAAATCTTTCTTCCCTCACTTTCCTTTCCATGTCTTATAATAACCTGGAGGGAAATATACCAAAAGAAATAGGCCATTTGAAAAACTTGGCAACAATATTTGTAGCAGCCAATAAATTTTCTGGTATGCTTCCTTCTTCACTTTACAATTTGTCATCTCTCACTCGCATATCAATTACATACAATCAATTTAATGGTTCTCTTCCAAAAAACATGTTCCTCACCCTCCCTAACCTCATGCTGATTGCAATAGGTTTGAATCAATTCTCAGGTCCAATCCCAACTTCCATCAGTAATGCATCTAGGATTCAATTGTTAGATATTGGTGATAACTATTTTGTAGGAGAAGTACCAAGTCTTGAAAAGCTACAAGATCTTTCATTTCTAAATCTAGGTTCATATTGTCTTGGTAGGAGCTCACCTAATGACTTGGGGTTTTTAAAATCTTTGATGAACTGCAGTCAGCTGAGTGTATTGGACATAACCAACAATTATTTTGTAGGCCCTTTACCTGATTTCATTGGAAATTTCTCCACCCAACTGAGGGAATTATATCTTGGTGGTAACCAGATATCAGGAAAAATTCCTATGGAATTAGGAAATCTCGTTAACTTAATTCTCTTGACCATGGAAGCAAACCAACTAACTGAGGCCATTCCAGCTACTTTTGGTAAGTTTCAAAAGATGCAACAATTAAATTTGGCAAGAAACAAATTGTCAGGAGAGATGCCAACTTTCATAGGCAATCTCAGACAGCTGATAAAACTGAATTTATCACAAAATATGCTAATTGGAAACATTGCCTCAACTATTCGAAATTGCAAAAATCTACAAATGCTAGACCTTTCACAAAACAACCTTAGTGGAGCTATACCATCACAAATTTTTGGACTTTCCTCTTTATCGATCTCACTGGATTTATCACATAATTCATTAAGTGGTAGTCTGCCTGTCGAGGTGGGCATACTAAAACAGATTGATAAGTTGGATGTGTCTGAAAATTATCTCTCTGGTGACATTCCTGAAACAATTGGAGAATGCACAAGTTTGGAGTACCTTTATTTACAAGGAAACTCCCTACAAGGAATCATGCCATCTTCTTTGGCTTTATTGAATGGTCTTCGAAAATTAGATGTGTCACGAAACAACTTGTCTGGATTAATCCCAGTCAGACTACAAAACATTTCTGGTTTAGAATACTTCAATGCATCTTTTAACATGTTGGAGGGTGAGGTGCCAACAGATGGAGTCTTCCGGAATGCAAGTGGAATTTCAGTGGTTGGCAATGACAAGCTTTGTGGTGGGGTAACCGAACTAAAGCTTCCAGCTTGCCCCTTAAAAGCTACAAGACAGAAAAAACACAATAACCTCCGGGTGATAGTGGTGGTAATCTGTTCAATTGTATCTCTTCTTGTATTGTCATGTATCCTTGCAATCTATATGATAAGGAAAAAACACAGTATACCATACAACAATTCAACAATCGAACAACTCCCTAACGGTGAGCAACTCCCTAGGGTATCATACCACAGCCTACATCTTGCAACTGATGGTTTCTCTGTTAGAAACTTGATAGGAATTGGAAGTCTTGGGTCTGTGTATAAAGGAAGACTTGATTCAGAAGAAAGAGTTGTCGCTATGAAAGTTCTAAACCTTCAGAAGAAAGGAGCTCATAAAAGTTTCATTGCTGAATGTAATGCATTAAGAAATATCCGGCACAGAAATCTAGTGAAGATTCTCACATGTTGTTCTAGTGTGGATTACAAAGGAGAAGATTTTAAAGCTCTAGTTCTTGAGTACATGCCGAATGGAAGCTTAGAGAAATGGTTGCATCCAGAGAAAGAACATTCCGAGGAGCCAAGGATATTGAACCTCGAGAAAAGATTACAAATTCTTGTTGATGTTGCTTCAGCATTACAGTATCTTCACAATGAGTGTGAGTTACCTGTTATTCATTGTGATTTAAAGCCAAGCAATGTTCTTCTCGATGGCAACATGGTTGCTCATGTGAGTGATTTTGGCTTAGCAAGACTTCTCTCAACAACTAATGACAACTTCCAAACACAAACCAGCACGAGTGGAATAAAGGGGACTATAGGCTATGCTCCTCCAGGTATGGTTTGATCTTATTAATATTTCCTCTGAAATCTTAAACTCCATTTGCTACCTATATTTTTTTCCTTTTGGATTAATGTTGTAACATTGGCTTTAAAAGCTCTAATTGTTTCAAAACTATTTCAGAGTATGGAATGAGTTCTCAGGTGTCAACAGAAGGTGACATGTATAGCTTTGGAATTCTTATTTTGGAGATGTTAACTGGGAGAGGACCAACAGAGGAAATATTCAAAGATGGACAGAACCTCCATAACTATGTTAAAACTGCATTTCCAAACAACATCTTGGAGGTTGTTGATGTAACTCTTCTCTCAATGGAAAATGAATATCCCATTGGAACAGTGGAAGAAGAAAACAACTCTCTTGATATTGCAGCCTCTTTGCAACCTAATGTCGAGAAGTCCTTACTTCCACTATTTCGGATAGGACTTTCTTGTTCAGCTGAGACACCAAGCGAAAGAATGAATATAATGGAAGTCATCAAGGAGCTAAATTTGATTAGACATTCATTCGTTACTTGAGGGATCAAAGGTGCCTACTTATATAACTACAAAACACAACGAGGTACATTAGCAGAGTGCTAGTCCTATTAATTTACACAATTTTAGTTTCATAGTTCATGCCATTTCTTCTCAGTTTCTCCATTTGTTCACTTCCAGAATGATTTTTAATGTAGAAGCTTGATTTTAGTTTCTGTTGCTTGAAAGTAAAACAGTAAAGCATTAGACCTTTAGCATACTTATAACTTATGAGCACTAGTTTATGCTTTGTGTCCTACATTTCAGGTTGTTGACACAGAGTGGTGAATGTTCAAGGTAAATCAAGTACAGCAATACTGAGATGGTGACAGAAACCTTGTGTGTGTTATGGAGTGTAGCCAGTTGAAAAATATGTTTCCATCTTTTGTTTTTCCTTTCAGTAATTTGTCAAGTTAAACTAAAAATGAATTTAATTCATGACCTGTTGTAACAATGAAATGTCTGTGTGTGTGTTTGTGTTGATAAAGAGAAAAAAAAGTGACAATGCATCCCATTTAACCTCTTCCAATTAGGGTTGTAAAATTGTAATATTCCATCTAGGCATAGGCAAGAAATTATGCTACAAGGCATTAATGGAGTTACTTTTTGGTTTTTAGACAATGAAAGAGATTTTTCTTTTATATAATTTTGAATAACTCTTTAATTTAGTCGTAGATCTTAGTTTTTTTTCTACTTATACTGCTATATATAATACAGTTTTATGATACTACACTCATAGGGAAAAGTACCCAAATGGATAAATATATATCAAACAACTAGAATTATCAATTATCGGAGACTTAATTGCCCAAATGAGAAAGGCTTTTATGTAAAATTCCATAGAACTCTCATATCTCACAATGATGTTGACCTATCACATATCCAGTTCCCAAGTAAAAGCATACCAAATGTTGAAGGAAAAAAAATTTAACTAGGTCATGGATGCACAGGCATCTAACCAGGTCAGCATACTGTATATATATGAAAATTCAACACAGCAATTAATTTTTTCCCACGACAATGTGTAATGATCTCCCAATCCTTTATGCTTTGCAAAAGAATGAAGCTAACATAAACAAAGACACACAAAATATAAACAATGAAATACTGGGTACCAGCCGTAATATGGAAAGCAGATGTCCTACAACACAATACTCCAATACCAACCACAGGTAAGCAAAAGTTTCATACCTGATAAAAGCATAAGTTGACAACCCTTTATAACTTATAAGGGATTCAAGCATCTTAAAGAAAAACTATTAAGCCACCCAAAAAGGAAATCTTGATATAAATATTAACCATAAAGGAACAATAACCATCCTGAGTTGTCATTTAATCCAATTTTAGGCAATATATTATTTATGCATAATGATCACTTCAATATCAATATTCTTAATGCAAAGTACAAAGTTATTAATAGAATTTCCTCATTTTTTTTAAAAAAATTCTGCCAATTTAATAGGATTTTTTTATTTATATATTTTTAAGAGGTTTTCCTCATTTTTGGAGTCTCCCTATTTGTTTCTGTAAAACAATAGCCCTTGCCAAGAATAGAACTTGAGTACAAATTGGTGATATGAAGAGTGAAGAATCCTGACCTGCAGAAAGAGAAACCTGTTAATTATCTAAATAATAAAATCCCAAGTCAGTTCATAGTGTTGGTGCACAGTCCTTACTCCCTAGGTTGCATGAATTGGTTCACTGAATGTTTTATTTCCAAGTAAACTACATTCATAGGAATCATGAATGTTTCTGCTCCATCCCTACGCATGGCATGAGAATAGAATTTTTAAATTTCATTCACAAAATTTATTCTTGGGCATCTTTTATAGCTGAGAATGATTTTTATCTCTTGTATCAAACATGGGAAAATTTTATTTCCACTTCAATATTAAAATATATCTGATACCAAACACCACCTTAGTTCCTATGACAATTTAAAGATGTCTTTGCTTTCTTTGTGTGTGTGTTTTGGGGAGGGGAAACTATGAATTAATACATAAGCCTTAAGTCCTTAACCTTATATATATATTTATATATACACACACCCCTGAGCCTTAAGAACTGTCTTGAACAACCTATTAATAATTCATATAGAGGGATCCACAGCAATAAACTATTTATCAGCAAAGTTCCCTTTTTATCTTAGGAGATTAGAGCAGTTTTGGAATATCCAAAACATGAAAATTATACATAATCTGTTATTTCCGATTCTCCCCAGTAAATGGTGGACATGGAGTTCACAAAAAAAAAAAAATCTGATACTCAAGAAACAAACCAACCTTCTTTCCCTTCTCAACGTCTTGATATGTTTCATCTATATCCAATTCCCACTACCAATTAGCTGTTCATTTGTCAATTCTGTAAAGGAAAAATTTATATCACAAATGTTCCACAATCCACTTCAACCAAATTGTAAACAACTTAGAATATGAAACACGCATGCTGAGTTATGCACACATCAAAGCACACCAAGACTATCTCTAAATATGGAATATAACAATGTTAAAAATATAAAAAGAAAATGTTACTTGAACAACAAATTCTGATCAGCCGCACATAATCCTATACAATCATGCTATACACTCTTAACACACCCCCTTATAATTCGAATGTGGGTTTAAAGCAAAAGACACTCTCTAACAGGATTTGTTGTACAAATAACATGGTTCATAAAATGTTTCATCTATCCATTGCAGAGTTCATTAAACTTGAGAGTAAACATAACAACCATTATGCACATGAAAAGGTGAAGAATAAGCCAAAATTATCAAGGGGCATGCACAGGTGCATACAAAAGCATTATAAAGTAGATTTACATCAAAGCAAGGTTAAGCAACAATTTCATCTTGCTCTGAGAAGCAATGAACAAATAACACAAGTTATGCACTTGCTACTGCATATTAGTTGTGTTCCCTATAGCATTTCTTTCTATAGGGAGCAAATCTAATGACATTCAATAATTTGAAAATATATCACTGCAAGATTCAAACGCCAAAGAGAATGACTTCAAATTTATTTCAAGTAAATATTTCCTTCCAAATATGATACAAACCAGTATCACACACAATAAAACAGTAGCAGAAATAGGGAGAAAAATGAGGTATGTATGTATTGTTTACTGAATAGAAAAAGGTTTACAGGGAAAACAAACAGTCCCTGCCACAGAGCAATGCTCCTATAGAGAGCTATTGCTCTCTATCCATAACAAACTTTTAATTACTCAAGAATACCTCACTCCTAGCTACACTCCCTACTATATGGACGCACTACCATTCTGCTACTCCTCTCCCCCTTGCTTTTTCTCTCTGCCAGCTCACTACTTGCCAACACACTCCTTTCCTGATTCCCTCCTTTTCTTCCTAATGTAAACCTTCCAGATTTTAGGCCCACTAACTCCCATATCCAGCAAGGGCATATTTGGGCTCCCTTCTGGTCCTTGGGTCCTATCAATACCGACTCCTTCAGCAACAGCCTTGTCGTCAAGGCTGAGTTGTGGGAATTGACTTAAGATAGTAGTCTCATCTTCCCAAGTAGCTTCTTCGGTGGGTCTGCCTTGCCACTGAATCAATAGTTGTTGCACATTCTCTCCCTGTTTGTGAATGGTTCGGCTAGCTAAAACAGCTGCTGGTTCAGTGACCTCTGAAAAATCCCCATCCATTCCCATAGGTAACTGCTCCTCAACATGGTAATTGCCAATCGCCTTTTTCAGTAATGACACATGAAACATTGGATGCACTCTTGATGTATCTGGCAATTTGAGCTTATATGCGACTGCTCCTCTGTGCTCCAGCACCTGATAAGGACCATAATACCTTGCGGACAACTTGGTGTTGATCCTTGAAACTACAGAATTCTGCTTATGAGGCCGCAGTTTCAAAAATACCCATTCCCCCACCTGGAAACTCCTTTCCTTCCTATTCAAATCAGCCTGTGACTTCATTCTTCCTTGTGCTCGCTGTAAGTGATGCTTTAATTGCTGAAGAGCTTCATCCCTATCCAACAAATCTCTCTGAACCACCTCGACCCGTGTTTCTCCTTGCACATAACGAGTGATAATCGGGGGTTTTCTTCCATAGACTATTTCAAAGGGTGTGACCCCCGTAGTCTCATGGTAGGTAGTGTTGTACCAGAATTCAGCCCAGTGTAACCACTGCAGCCATGTTCGAGGTTGATCGGCAATAAAGCACCTTAGGAACGTTTCAAGACACCTGTTCACAACTTCAGTTTGTCCATCAGTCTCCGGATGGTACGCCGAGCTCATTTTGAGTTGTGTAGAATGAAGTGAGCATATTTGGACAATCTGTCCACCACTACAAAAATTGTCTCAAACCCCTTAGACTTTGGAAGACCTGTGATGAAATCCATTGATATCTCATCCCAAATAATTTCTGGAATGGATAAGGGTTGAAGTAGCCCACCGGGGGAGGAAGCCAAGTATTTTTGCCTTTGACAAGTATCACATTCCCTTACGAAAGCTTGGATTCTACTCTTCATTCCAATCCAATACACATTTTCTGCAATTCTTCTATAAGTTCTGTAAAAACCCGAATGACCTCCTTGTGGACTAGAATGAAACTCTTGCAGCAGTTTTGGAATCCACATTGATTGGGCCGAAATTACCAACCTGCCCTTATATAGAACCCCATTGCTATAGATGAAACCTAGTCGTAATTCTTGATTCTTGTTCACATCTTCAATATTTTCAACAAGACAACATCATTGTGCACCTCCTCCAACACCTGATCACTTTCAGTCCATTCCGGGTATGCCCTTATAGGACATAATTCTCCATCCACATGCACCTGGGAGAGTGCATCAGCCCCTCTATTGGACACCCCTATTTTGTATACGATGTCAAAGTTATACCCCAGTAATTTTGCTGCCCAATTCTGCTGGTCCATTGTAGAAATACGCTGCTGCAGAATCTGTTTCAAACTTTTCTGGTCTGTACTCACCGTAAAATGTCTGCCCATTAAGTATGGCCGCCAATGTTGAATTGCAAGAACCACTGCCATAAGCTCCTTCTCATATGCTGATTTATTTAGGTTTCTCTCACCCAAGGCCTTGCTGAAATAGGCTATGCATTTGCCACCCTGCATAAGTATAGCTCCTATTCCTTGACCCGAAGCATCACACTCAATGAAAAACTCCTTGGAGAAATCTGGTAGGGCCAGAACCGGAGCAGTAGTTACCTTCCTTTTGAGTATTTCAAATGCTTCCTGTGCTTTAGGATTTCAATTAAAACCCTCTTTCTTTGTGAGTTCAGTAAGGGGCCTTGCGATTTTTCCATAATTCTGAATAAACTTCCTGTAGTATCCTGTCAACCCCAAAAAACCTCTCACACCTTTCACATTTTTTGGACACGGCCATTGCAGGACACTCTTCACCTTGCTAGGATCCATGGTAACCCCTTCTTTTGAAATCAAGTGCCCCAAATATTCAACTGAGAGCTGTCCAAAGTGACATTTCTTTTGATTGGCCACTAGAATATGGTTTTGTAAGGTCTGAAAGACTTCATTCAAATGCTCAACATGTGACTTCCAATCGGGGCTATATACTAGTATATCATCAAAAAACACTAGTACATATTTCCTTAACATCTCCCTAAAAACCTCATTCATCAATGATTGAAAAGTAGAAGGTGCATCCATTGATCCAAATGACATCACTAAGTATTCATAGTGACCCTCGTGCATTCTAAATGTTGTTTTATGTATATCCCCCTCTCTTACTCTTACTTGGTGATACCCCGATTTCAAATCCAGCTTAGAAAAATACTTGGCCCCATGTAATTCATCCAACAACTCATCTATTACGGAAATTGGAAATTTGTCTGGAATTGTTACCTTGTTAAGAGCTCGGTAGTCAACACACATCCTCCAAGTCTCGTCCTTCTTCTTCACCAAGATAACAGGACTAGAGAAAGCACTGTTGCTAGGCCTTATAATTCCAGAATTCAACATCTCCCTCACTTGCTTCTCAATTTCATTCTTTTGCGCATGTGGATACCTATAAGGCCTTACATTCACCGGGCCTTGACCACTTAAGAGATTAATCGCATGCTCATTGCTCCTCTTAGGGGGTAGCCCCTTGGGCTCATCAAAAACCTTCGAATGCCTTGTTAGCAACCCCTCCAATTCCCTTTGCTGTGTCACACTTAGCCAACTCACTTTTTTTCCCTTCTCCACTCCACTAGGGCAGCAAACTTCAGTGGATAAGAATAACCCTTCAACCCATGTTTTTGGTTTTCCAAAGAGGCTTTGCAAGGCTGTTTGTGCTCCTTCTTGGTTCCCTTCTCCTTCCAGTTTCACCCATTTCCCTTCATGTTGGAATTTCATGACTTGCCTCCCCCAATCCACGATCATTTCTCCTAGGGATGCTAGCCAGGACATTCCCAAAATTAAGTCAATCCCCTCCAAATAAAAAAGGATAGAGTCTACCTTCATCTTAATTCCTCCTAACTCCACCTCCATGCACCTACATCTCTCTTTAGCTACTGCCTGATACCCATCCCTTAGTTTGATGGTTAAGGGACGAGTAGCTTCAATTGCCCACCCCATCTTTGCTACTAAATTCTTAGACACAAAGTTATGGGTGGCCCCACTATCCACAAGAATAAGGATAGGCACCCCTCGAACTTGGCCTTGGATTTTAACAGTCTGGGGGTTTTTCTGTTGCTCACCTTGAAGACTACCCAAACTCATCACTGTACATTCCCCATCAATTTCCTCATCCTCCTCTACTTCTAACGCCACAATATTTCCTTCCTCTTCTCCGCTTTCCTCCTCATCAAGCACCATCAACCTCAGTTGCCTATCTGGACACTGATGTAGGGGGTGAAAAGGCCCCCCACATTTGTAACAAAGTCCCTTCTGTTTACGTTCCATTAGTTCATTGTAGGAAAGATGAGAGACTCCCCTTGTCTCGAGGACCTGACCTCTTCCTTTCAGCGTTGGGCTCAAATTTTGAGCGTGGCCCAACAGTACCCCCACCTCTCGGCCCGTTTCCACTACCAAACCCAACTTCCTTCGACCCGCGGATGTACACCCAATCAGAACCCGGATTGCGACCTGATCCATGGGGTGCGGGTCGTAGGGAAAGACTCGATCCGGATCCGCCCCTGTTTTCGCCACTCAAGTACCCACTCTTTCCTCCTATCTCCTTTTCCACCGCCCTAGCTACGTTCATCAGTCGAGACCGAGAAAGGGGTCCCAGGGAAATCAAACTCCTCACTCTCCCTTTGATCTCTTCTTTCAACCCATGGAGAAAATAACCGAAACACTGGTCATCAGGGATTCTCCTGACTTGCGCAATCAGCCTCTCAAAATTTTGGATGTATTCATCCATGCTTCCTCTCTGTCGGAGGTTCGTCAATTGCTCAAACACGCCGCCGTCACCCATGCCACCGTAACTCTCGAGCAATTCTACCTTCAACCTCTCCCATGTCAAATCCACTTCCTCAGCCAGTAAGGAGTTGAAGAAATGGATTGTGGGTCCTTCCATACACAGCTGTGCCAAGTTCACCCTCACCTCCGGGCTCGTCTCTTGCACCCGAAAATAAATTTCAGCCCTAGTTATCCACCCTGCCGGGTCATCTCCATCAAACATAGGCAGTTCCACCTTCTTAACAGATTGACGGAACTCCTCCAATGCCTCTCCTTGTAGCTTTTTCATTCCCGACACAGAGGACCCTTTTTTTGACGAGGTACTCTTGTCGCCTTTTTCCTTCTCCGTCTCTGATTGTTTCTGTTTGTCCTTGTCCGTCTCCTCCTCTTCCTCTTTATCTTCATCATCGGACTGGGGGGTTCTGCTTAAAATCTTTGTAAGCATCGCCACAAGAGCTTGGTGGTTCTCGTCGGCTTTGCTCTGGTTCTTAGCTACCTTAATTTCCACTCCAGTCAGCGTTCGTTTCAGGTTAGCCATCTCCGCCTCCATTGCTGCAACCTTTGCTTCCATTGTTTTTTTCTTAGATGGCATTCACCACCCTCCACCGTCTTCCTTCGCTGATCCCGTCACGTATCCGGCAGGTCGGACCAGTTTGATACAAACCAGTATCACACACAATAAAACAGTAGCAGAAATAGGGAGAAAAATGAGGTATGTAAGTATTATTTACTGAATAGAAAAAGGTTTACAGGGAAAACAAACAGTCCCTACCACAGAGCAATGCTCCTATAGAGAGCTATTGCTCTCTATCCATAACAAACTTCTAATTACTCAAGAATACCTCACTCCTAGCTACACTCCCTACTATTTGGACGCACTACCATTCTGCTACTCCTCTCCCCCTTGGTTTTTCTCTCTCTGCCAGCTCACTACTTGCCAACACACTCCTTTCCTGATTCCCTCTTTTTCTTCCTAATGTAAACCTTCCAGATTTTAGGCCCACTAACTCCCATATCCAGCAAGGGCATATTTGGGCTCCCTTCTGGTCCTTGGGTCCTATCAAAATATCACAATCAACAACCAGTTTTTTAGAATAAAGGATTTGAATACTAGAGATCACAAGCAAACACATCAAATAAGGCTAGTTTGGAAGAAAAAACTATCTGTTTCCATATTTTATGAGAATCCAAAGAAAGCATGAACATGACACACACCAATGATTCAGATGAACCAGAGGACGATTGAGATTCGGGAGCTAGCGGCAGCGGTTTAGGTATCGAACGTCGCTTACATTAAACCACTACCCTCCACCGGTTTCAAGCTTTCATGCAGTGGATTTGTTATAATGTTTCACCAGAATTGAGAATTTTTTTTTTTTATTGGTTACAAGGAGGGTCCTAGGCCCAAGAAGAGGAAAGAAAACTACATGTTCACTACTCGGGGTAAGGTAGCCTCTGACATATCACCTAACAGAATAAGAGAAAGCTTTGAAGGAGGGTGTGCCACTTCCTCAAGACCGCAGTCCTTTTGAACCAAATATCACTATTCTTTATTTTATTTTTTAATCTGAATAACCAAATTAGAAAATAATAAAGAAGAAACAATCAAGAGAACAAATAAAAGTTTTTATATAAATGAGATGAGATTGCCACAAACAAACAAAAAATTTGAGTCCAACTACATTTGATATAAGTGGGAGGGAAAATTTGTCGGAAACAAAAATATCATATGAAGGTAATGAAAGTAGAGCTGTCAGTATGGGTTAGAATCTGTGACCCAACCCGGCTCGTTGATAGAAAACAGGCTCACTTTAACCCCGAGTTATTTTGACTCGGCTCCCTTAACCCATGGGTTGGTCGGGTTCAACTCGTGGTGAGATGGGTTGGCTTGCGGGTTCTCTCTCTACTTCTTTTTTCTATGAAGATATTGAAGATGTTGAAAAAGAGGAACTTGTTATAGATTTAGCAGTTCAATACTCAAATGTTGTTGATGGACAATGATAACCAATTCATCTCATCCAATAATGATCTTATATATTTGTATTTGATTTTGGAATCAAGACTTCTATTAGCTAGACATTGGAAATAATCATTAGACTTCTGTTAGTTAGATGTGATGTTCATTAGACTTAAATGATCATTAGACTGGGGCTATTGAAATGTTACATGCTTGATTGAAGGGGCTATTATATGCTTGTTGTTAGTGTTCAATTCAATAGTTGTTTTAGTTATTTAATTTTTAATTTTTTTTAACTCTAAGCGAGTCAATCCGGTTAACCCACCAACCCGTGGCAAGTCAAGTCGGGTTAATTATTTCTTGACTCACCGAAAAAGTGAGCCAACCCGACTCGGCTCATTTTATCCTCAACCCGTGATAAGCCACTCGGCTCACCTGGGGTTGCTTACTTTGACAGCTCTAAGTGAAAGGCATACTTGGATTAAGGAAGATGATTTAAGTGAGTTTAGTTTTCTTTAAGTAAGGTTTCAGATTCAAGTTTTGTGAATGAAAAAAATAGACGCTGAGAGAGCTTTGTCCCTTTAAATGGGTCTTCTTGGCTCAACTCAGATTAGTTGAAGCTCAACATGACTTTAGAAAATCGAGCGTCTAATACCAAAAAAAAATATATGGGGAGATAGAAAAGGAAATGAGAAAGAGGTCGAGCATATTGTTGAGGTTTGTTCCTGCATTCTCACAATTCATATCATATCTCGTATCTTAATCAATTGAGCTAACTTAAATAGATTATATTTGATAATTTTAATTTTAGAAATTACTCAGATTTATTGAGATTTATCATTTATATTATAAAAAACACAAGTGAGACAATAATATAAACATTGAAAATAAGTACAATGATATCAGATAATAATATACTCTGATGTGATACCAAAAATAATATTCTATAATGTAGGGGTGTTCAAAACCCGGCCCGTCTGGAAGACCTGTCTCAACTCGTAGTGATCGGGTCGAGTCAGATCCTAACCCGCAGAAAAGAAGAGAAGAGACGAACTCGTGTCCCATTTAGTGACCCGACATCGGGTCAGTGACGGGTCCGGGTTGACTTTCGGGTTATCCGGCTCATCCCATATAATAAAAAAACTTATTTTACTTTTATCCTTCTTTAGCTTATGTTTCGCGCAAGGTTCTTTGTTATTGGAAATTGATTTATTATTATCAAACGGGTTATGTTATTCGAACATCAAATTTTGAATATCGTACGTGACACCGTATATGTTTATCTCTATTTCTCCCTTATTTTTTAGGGTGTCCCCATTTTATGTACAAAAATCATTCATCTTATCAAACAATATTGTAATTTTTTTTTTCCACTATTATACTATTATACTCTTAGCATTCAACTAGGAGTGTTGTGGCTCCTTGCTTTTAGCATTCAACAATTACTATTATACTATGATGTTTGGTGACACAGACTCAATTGGTGGCTTTTAGGTACCATTTTTTGATGATATTTTTGGCTTATAAAAAACTATTTTTTCTCATTCATAGAAATTTAATTTATAAATAATCTATTTAACTTCGAGTCAACCCGGGTCCCTCCTACTTTGGCTTTGTCTTAAAATAACCTGTATATGATCGGGTTCCTTCAAGTCTAAAGATGGACTCAAGTTCAAAGTATTGGTCTTATTAATGTTTAGGGTCAGGTAAGCGACAAACATAATACTCCCTCCGATCCTTATTATAAGAGGCAAATGACTACTTTTTTTTGTCCAAAATATAAGAGACATGCATATATTTTGACAAATATTAAATGCTCATTTCCAATTTTACCCTTATTTATAATAGGGTTTGTATTTACGAGACAATACAACTTTCATTACAAATAGATTAGTTCATTAATTATATAAAGGATAATTTTATAAATTTATATGAATATTAATTATAAATAATTTATTTCAATATATTTTTTTGATATATATATTTTAGGATTTTACCTCTTATATATAGGACTAGTGGGAGTACGTCCTTAACTCCTAACCCATCCCACGTTCCCGCTTGTCTAATGCTATTGATATTTTTTTTGTTGTACTAAAAAAGTTAGGTATGATTTTTAAAATAAAAAAATTCTAAATTTAATTAAGCCGAATTTCATTTCAGTACAATTTCCTACCCACAACACATTACAAGTTTCCATGCCCACTATCACTGCCTCTCCTCTCCTCACTTTCTCACTTAGCAACTTCGAAGCTATCTCCGCCGTGCCATCGCCATCGTCATCGCCGCGTGCAAGTTTCCGTGAGTTTATCTTACAACTTCTTTATTTCCTCTCTGTTTTGTTTATGTTAAATTTTCTATTGCACCCACCCATGATCGGTTAATGCGTTCATGTTAATGAGCTTTGTTTATAGTTTCCAAATTTCATTTTTTTACATGCTGAGGACCAAATAATTGTATGCTGGATTCAGCAAGATGCAAATTGAGATCCTTTTATATGTATTAGGGTGTGTTTGAAAGAGGTTAAAAATAACTTATTTGAGCTTATGAAAATGAACTTATGCAAACATTTTGTCATAGCTTATGATATTCATATAAGCTCGTTTTAGCTTATTGCAATAAGTTTGTTAGATGAAAATAAGTTGTTTTTAGCTTATTTGAAAAAAGTTTTTCGAGTAAGTGCCTAATTAAGCTGTTTACCCTAATGCACCAGTTCAAGATTTGTCATGTAATCATATTTTTGTTGCTTTTGCAGCATAAAGATGTCAGCTTCTCTGTCACAAATGGAAGGACAAACAGAGCAGGACTCAAATAGAGGCATCACTAAAGGGCCAACATTATGTGAAGAATGCAAATCTAACCCTTCAAAATATAAATGCCCTGGTTGCTCCATTCATTCATGCAGTCTTCCTTGTGTAAAATCTCACAAAAAGCGTACTGGATGTACTGGCACAAGGAACCAGACTCAGTTTGTTCCTCTTTCTCAATTTGATGACAATACCCTATTATCTGGTAGTTTACTCTTCAAATTTGTATTCTTTTTTCCTTTGGGTCTTAAGAACCTTTTTTTATCTAGTTGATTGCATAAGCAGAATAATTTTGCTTCTTAATATCTTTCCAATCAACCAGAAGGGCCTTTTGTTTTTGGTCTAAGAGGAGGCTCATGGTAAGCCTTACATAGGGTGAGGGGAGAAAGGAATGAGAAAAGGGGTGGAGCGCATTGTGGGGTTTTGAACCCACGCACTCACAAATCATGTCACACAACTTAACCAACTGAGATGACTCTAGGGGATAGAAGGACCTGTTTTTTTATTCCTTGGAGATTTACCTAATTGCTTTTTCTTGATTTATTTTTCAATATTTTTAGGTGGATGTCTTTTTTTTTTTTTACCCCTTTGGATTTTACATTATTTCTATTCATCAAGTTTGTTGTTGTTGTTTTTCTGAATTTTCATAAATGTTTACAACTATATCTATATAGTTCTATTGATGAATTCTTATAATTTCCCCTATATCTGAATCTGTGTATTTATTTTATTTTATTTTTTATTTCCTCCATTTAGACTATAATTTGCTGGAGGAGACGAAGAGGGTGGCTGAGTCTGCTCGGAGAATGAGAACTAAATTGGGCATGTATGCAAATTTTAAGTTACCTTATCACCTTAAAAACCTACGAAATGCTGCTTCGAGCCGGAGAACCAAACTAATGTTTCTCCCTAGTGGAATGGCAAAAAGAGAGAAGAATCAATCTCAATATGACCAAAGGTATTTTTTATTTTCATGACAAACTTTTGTTGTTTTAGGAGGGTGGTACAAACAAGTAATTTCTTCCTTTTCTACTAGACTCATTAGTGTATCCTTGTTTGCTCTTGAACTTTCGGTCTATATGTGATCCATAATGGTCAAAGTTGATGTGTGCAGCTCGGATTATCAAGTTGTTTTTTCTCAATCAAATTATGGTTTCTTCTTTATGCATTGATACTAGAGGGAAATACAGATTATAAGAATTGTTTCATTTTAAGATCGCTAAGGTGAAAATTTTTGTTTTTAAGTAAATTACAAATATGTTCATACAATGCTTTCAGGAAGAAGTTTATATCTTGGACAATTGAATGGCGATTTCACTCAACAGATATTGTTTTACACGACCACGGGTGAGCCACTTAGCTTATGTCTTTTGTTTGGAATAAGATACAACACTTTACTTTCTTATTGCATGCTTAGAATCTAGACTCTAGATAATACAATTTTTGGATGATCTTATGCTCATCTCTTCCAGAGTCAATGAAAATACAAACTTCTGCTCCATTCTAGAGAAGCACCTCAAACCTGGTCCTTGGAATCATAAGCTAAGGCAATTTTGTGAAGACCAGCTGGATTGTCTCAAGCTTTTCATTCGTAAATACCCAAAGGTGGCTTTATTTACCTTTTCTATGATTGAAATCTAGGATATTAAGCTGGCAGACTCGTAGGATCACGTTGATTAATCACATCTAGATATGACTATTTTAGTTATAACTTTTATCTTTTTCATGTAAACACAGGGTCCCAGGTCACCCTTCAAACAGTTGGATATGAAAACTCCAATCAGACAGCAATTAGCAAACGTAGGCATTTTGGAGTTTCCTGTTGTTTTTGTTTTCTTGCCGTCTCACAAAATCAATTTTGAAGTTATTAAGGATGCCAATCCCACTATACAAAGACCACTGAAGAATGATAGTGAAGGCTACCAAAACCTCGAAGGCATATCATTTAGGGAGGAGGAGATAGAAGATGACAACAGCTCGGCTGATCCTAGGGTTTTTGATTTCATGAAGCACGGGGACTCAAGTTCATCATGTCAAATGCTTACCCAAAATAGGAGTTCTGAGCAAGCACCAAGTGATTCATCAAATAAACCTCTATTTGAAGGACAAACTGTGGGTGATCTTTCTCCATCACTGAAAACCAAGGAATTAAAATTCTCTGAAGATATGCCATTTGACTTTGATGAAGATTTTATTGGTGTCTATGATGATCTTATGGCTGGAATGACTCCTGATGACTTCTTCAATGTTGATCGTGAATTTCCCAAGAAAATAGAAGATGAAATAGATGTAATTGGTACCGGTGGAGTATTCTCTGTGCCAGAAGATTTGGAGGAAGGGGAAATTCTAGAATAATTGGAAGCTGTACTTCACATCTGGCGAATAATTGGAGAGAACATTTTCAACAGGAGTCATATTATATGTTTTGAGGTCCATTACTTCCAAGAATGGGTTGAAGCCGAGTTTCCAGTTTCGCGGACATGATTGAAAAGCTCATACTTTCTTATATCATGATGGAGATTCTAAATTGCTAGGTTTTTATTGATAATTGATCTGCCCAAGAAATGATTATGCTTTCATGTTCAGTCAAATCTTGTCCCTGCTTCTTAATAGTTCACTTTGTATGTGTTAAATTACTCTCTAAATCCCGTCTGTTAGGCAAAGCTGCTGCTCTTTGGTATGATAATTCAGGCAGAGCACAAAAGCCATGCTGCAGTGCCTGGCATTTTCCAGCTGCATTGGTTACTTTGCAAATCACTTGACCTCAGGTGAAATTTTGGTATTTGATTTAACTTTTTATTTTTATAATTTAGAGATTTGCCTTTTCTCTCTTTATCTGGATGCTTAGGATACTAAACTTAGAAATACTTGTTATCCAAATATTTGCCTAGTACCTGCACAGACTTGGAGCCCGTTTGTTTAAGATTAAAAAATAAGTAATTGTGTTATAAAATAATTTAGTGATTAATTTTAGAGATTTTTAAAAAAAGCGGAAGCAGATTTGTATTTGTTTACAATCATAGAAATTTATTTTTTTTAAAGTAGTTAGTTATAAAAACTGATTTTTTCCAAAAAGTAAGTGAAAATTGCTTTTCATTTTAACCCTAAAAATGATTTTTTCTTCTTCTGATTATTTCCAAAAGCAAAAACAAACACACTAAAAATTTAAAAAATTGATTTTATGATTAAAAAAATGATTTTTTTTAGCAAAATAAGCAATAACAAACGGGCTCCTGATCGTTCATCTATAAGCGGTTTTGTGGGGGTGAAGTAGAAGGGAGATGTGAAATCAACAATATATTATATGTTATGCATACTTCAACACATTTTTAATCCTGTTTGCTCCAATTCTTTCATTTTCACTTATGTCTAGCACTCTTCAATCAATGTGAAGAAGCAATACCTGTGTCTTAACTTGATTGAGATGGTTAAGTTATTTTGGCTGATAAGTTGCAAGTTACTCGGCCGTTTGAAATTCCAAAACATGTCATTATTATGAGTTTGAACTTGAAATAATTGTATTTTTTTCCCCTCGATGTGTGATGTTATGAGATTATTTTTAAAATGACTGCATACGTAGGTTGGACAATTTGTCATCCGCTTTGTTAGCTTCTGGTGGTTTTGCTTAAACAAGTTAAAGGAAAAAGAGAAGCCCGTGCTTTAAAACATGGTTGATTGGAATATTAAATAGTCTGAGATGGTTGTATGAATGTGTCCTTTTTACACAAAATAGAATACAATTTTCCAAGCTTGCCATGTCAAATGATTGTCATTGATCGAAAATATAGGCATAAAGGAGCTCATTCCACACATCAGGCACGCCAGGGAGGCACCAATGTATGCAGTCTGCATAACCATTTGGATTTGATATCTGTTCTTGGGTTAGAGGTTCCCATTGCTTCCTATAGATAGAAGGGTGGCCTTCTTTTCTGTATTCTGAAAGCTGTGTGATGTTAAGCATTTGAACAATCAATCCTCTAGTTTTTAAATCTTCAATCACCTTCTCCACCACACGCATCATTTTAGGATCAGATCCTTTCCCCCAATACCCTTCTTCTGAAATCATCTCTGTTTCTTTGTAACAATTGTCACCCTTAGCTGCTCCCCATTCCTCAGCCCTGCAATTTTTTGCATTACAAATCTAGTATGTTCATTGATTCTAGTATAATTATAGAGTTATTGATTTATATTCAGATTGCTATGTAATTATATTTTGGGTTTATTGGTAATGGGATACATTTGTATGAAGCATATTTCAAAATTCCTAAATACTTGTACTGTAATGGGATATATTGGGATTGCATCACAAACGAATTTTATCAGCAGAATCAATTATCACTTCCTTGTTATATATGTTTTCTATAAGACGGTAAACGATGCATTGCTGAAATGGGTTATCCTGAAATTTATCTGCTATGGGGATTGTTGCATAAACCAAAGTATTAGGCTAAATATTATAATTGAAAGTAGTAAAGATATGGGTAATCAACAATATTCGTTGTCAAAACTATATAGGTACGGCAGCCCTTCCTTACAAACCAGTTAGTTAATGCGTACGCATTCTTGAATACAAAACTAAACACAATTGTATAATTTTAAAATTGTGAGTTTGTTTGAGTGTTGCGAGATAGTACAACAATAACAAGAAGAGCTTTTTTTTCCAATAACAACGATGTTGGGTTCTTTTTCGAAATATAACAATTATTTAACAATCTTCAAGAAGCTAATTAAAAAAGAGAAGAAAACTAGCTCTCCTATCTAAGGAAAAGTCTCTTCCACTCCTCCCCTAACCCTTTAGCCTCGCGTGTCCCCTCCAAATCTTTCTTGTGATGAAAGAAAAGAGGTTGATGCACCCTCAGGTTTGTTACTGTATGTGCCCTCTTGTTATTTTGTGGTTCCGTTGACCAAATGTGCTCAATTCTCACCTCATGTATTGATAATAAAGATCCTAGCTCTCTAAAATAAATAAACAAATAGTCTCTCCCAGCTCCAGGATATGTATAGGGGTAGTTGTGTTACTTGTGTGTGTTTTTCTTGCAGCTTCATAATTCTGACCTTGACATCACTTAATTTAATTATTTTTACTGAACTCAGAATTTCATAAGCCTATGCATGTGGGGAGTATAACTTGTCCTATTTTACTATATATCAGTGAGCTACTATTTTTATTTTTGGTTCTCAATGGGCTACTATATTTTAAATTGTAGACTTGTAGATACCTTTCATGAGTTGGTGACATGCTAACAAAAAACAACTTGGTCTTGTTACGATTAACATGGACTTCCAACCAATCAGACCAAGTTCTCAAGGCCATATCATAGACTCGCAGCATTTCAACTCCTTTGTAAATCCCCTCCGAGTCTCCAAATGATCCCCATCTGCTCGTTCAATTAAAATTGTCACCATCAAGAACAATTTGTTAGTGAAGTATATTAATGCATTGACATGCTAGTTGATCAAAGAAAGTGACTATTATGAGCTTATGCAAATTGCACTTACAGAACATTCATTATAGGCCTTCTCCACCAGAGGTAAGTATTGAAAACTAGAAAGTCTGCATCAGTCCAGTACCTAGCATGCTTTTCAATGGCCTTGACTCTGACAGTCCTTTCTAGTACCCTATGGTGTATTGGATCATCTGAGTTTGATTCTACTAGCAATGGGGACCAATAGTGCTCAATGGTTGCATTGTATTCCTTGATTCAATGTGACAATTATGCAACTATTAGGAACATAAATAGTTGCAAATGTGATTAATAACAAGGTTAAAGCCATTTCTTTGATCGGCCCAAGGATAAGGCCAAATAAATCCTTGCTTTAGGCCCCACAACTCACCCCACTCAGCCCCTTACATAGTCCACTAACAAAAATTGTCCTGATACCTAAAAAAAATTGCACATACGAGGCTCTCTCACATGATTTGTTCACTCTAAGGCCTCATCTCGCTTTAGGTCTCACCTAGCCTTGGACCGACCTTGCCCATTTCTAATCTGGAAGTTTTTCCCCTTAACACCTTTTTTTTTTTTTTTCTATTCTTATTTGAAAGATGATAAAAGAACATCATATTCTTGTTACAAGGGTGAAAACTTACTTTGACCTTGAAAATGTTTAGTGAACCATTAGCAGTGGTTTGCATGGAGTCAAGACTTGAGGGCAAGGAAGAATCAATAAGGCAGACCATGGAAACCCATTGGCCTCTATTGAGTGAATCCCCCACAAACACAAGCCTCTTGTTCCTTCAGCCTTTCAAGCAATGCTGTGGCATTGAACCTTATTAACATAGAAAGAACCACATCCACAAAGCTCAAAAACATAGTCAATTAATTAAGCATCATATCATGCACGTAGGTGTAAACCATAAACAATGAAAATTCAAAAATGTCATTGGCAAGAGAAATTATTGTATGTTGCTATGCATGCATGTATAAGAAAAGAACTCGAGCATTGATTTTAAACAAATTCACATAAATTTTGAAGTCATTAAAGCATTAAAAAAATTAATGATAGAAATTCTTCTTGAAGTATATATTTACTGTGCTTCAAGAGCTTGCAAAAATTTCTCAAGGGGAGAGGGGGAGAGAGACCTAGGTAGGTCACATTGGTGGGGCTTCCACCTCCAATTCTGGTAACTTAAGTCCTTCCTTCCAAACTTCTCACAAGCCAACTGATCTGACATGAACTTGCATTGCTGCTCATTGTATAGTGGATAAGATTGGTTATCAAAAACCCACTTACCAGAGAACAAGTCACATTTCGATGATAAAGGGTCACCAGAGACATTTGTTTCATGAGACACTTGTCCTCCATCCTGTGTAAGATAAATGGCAGTGAAAACTAGAAGAGTTGTTAAGATGGCTAAAAGAGAATGAAAGGTGTTTCTGATTCCCCAAGTGCTTCCTAGCAATACTATTTGCTGTGTCTTTGCCATTTTTTTGCTTCTTCTTTCTCTCCTTGGAGCACCAATCTCTTCCCTCCTTTTTGAAGCTTCATTGCAATTGGTTGGTGAGAAGGATTGCTTATTATTTCTCTAGCCACTTGTCCACTAAAAGTGTAGTAGGTAGAGCATGATGCATTTCCAAGTTTTTGTTGATATATTCCCAGTGGAAGTGGTACTTACCATCTAAGTATTTGATGAAGAAATGACAATTAAAAGAAAAGATTTATTGAAGTAACAAATTAACCACTTTTGTGATGATTAAATATGGAATTTTATTTTCAAGCAAGTAAATTGAACTTAATTATAACTTCAACTAATCATAAAAAGGTTCTTATATATATAGACACTGCAACAGTGCTGTTGGATTTGCTCCCATTATATAGATTATGTCACTTACCTTTTTTATTTCAATTTCAACCATGTCCAAAAGACAAATATGAACTTTGCTATTTGATAACTCGCCCCCCAAAACTTAGTATATTGAATTTAGTGGTATTTGCAGCATATTCATATAGAGAAGTGATAGGATGACACACATTTTTGACACACGTACGGTTTACACCGTATGTGTGCAGGGGAGCGCACGAGGACATCACAGTGCCGCACTGTAGCGGGGCCTTTTTTTTTTTAATTTTAGTTTTTTTATAAAAAATAAAATTTTATTTATAAAAAAACCCATTCACCAGATAATGAACTGAAGTCACCAGATATTTGTACATGATTCACCACTTAACGAAAAATTTTATTTCTCAAAAAAAACGATTCACCAGATAATGAATTGAATTCACCAGATATTTGTACATGATTCACCAGATATTTGCACGTACTTAACTAAAAAAATTATTTCTCAAAAAAATCCATTCACCAGATAATGAACTAAATTCACCAGATATTTGTACATGATTCACCACTTAACGAAAAATTTTATTTCTCAAAAAAAACCCATTCACCAGATAATGAATTGAATTCACCAGATATTTGTACATGATTCACCAGATATTTGTACATGATTCACCAGATATTTGCACATACTTAACCAAAAAATTTATTTCTCAAAAAAATCCATTCACCAGATAATGAACTGAATTCACCAGATATTTGTACATGATTCACCACTTAACGAAAAATTTTATTTCTCAACAAAACCCATTCACCAGATAATGAATTGAATTCACCAGATATTTGTACATGATTCACCAGATATTTGCACATACTTAACCAAAAAATTTATTTATCAAAAAATAACAATTAAAAAAGTCAAAACTTTTTTTTTTTTTTTTTTTAAAAACGCTACAGTGCCGCACAGTGCAGCTGTAAGGTGTAGAAATGTGTGTCAGGGAAACATTTCTCATTCATATATACAAGATATTAACTTTAAACTCATCTCTTCGTTAAGAGTTCTTATGCAATTAAACTAAACCTAACACTATTCTTTAATTAGTGGATATATTTTTTCCAATTTTGGTATGATATGACTTAGTGCAGGCCCTAGTTTAACGATATAGCTGTAGGTTGTGTTGTTGACATTTTCACAACCAAGAACATTGCTTGAAGTAAGCTCGAAGCCTCATTGTGCTTTCCATTCTTTCCCAAAAGAAAGGGTATTCAAATCAAAATCCAACCAACAATTATTATGCATGCTTGAGGTAGAGGTTCGACCTTAGGGTCAACTCATCTAACCAGGCATTTTTGCAGGTTGGGTTGAGCATAGTAACCCGCCAGCATAATTAAGAGAGTTGGGGTATCACGAGTTGACCTCGCATCTCAAAGCTCCAAATTCAATTTTAAATCTCTCATTTGTAACTTTTGTCTTTTATATTACTATTTCTTAATTTTAGTTTTTGATAGTTTTCTGTGATTAATTTTGTGAACTAAATACTAAATTATTTTTAACGTAATTGTAGTTTGATATTTTTAAAGTTAACGATTACATGATAGGTACTAGGACCGCATTTGGGTAAACAACTTAATTAAGAACTTATCACATAAGACCTTATCACATGAGGCAGAAGATGATTCGAAGAGGGAAAACACGGAGGGGTCATAAGCATTTGTTAAAATTCCATAAGCTTGTTTCAGTGACTTATGAAAATAAGTCAAAAACTCCTTATGGGATGACATAAGTTACTTTTATAAGCTCTGTCAAACACACTGCATAAGAGGTTATGTCATCAGATAAGTCAAAATGAGCTTAAATAAGCTCTTTCAAACGTCACCTAGATTTTAAATTATCAAATTATGACTTAAGATACTTAAAATTTCTTGTATGAATTTTTTTTTTCAATTTTTTAATTATTTAAGCGGATAGACTCATCAATCCACTATAAGACGGGGCGAGTTAAAAAATTTAACCCACTTTTAAGAATATGTCAACATGACCTGTCTTGTTTTTGCGGATTAGTGACGGGAACAGGGCATGTCGACCCACTTTGCCAACATTAACCTGAGGTTTCTAGCGATAGATACAAAAGTCAAAATGCAAAGCTAAAATATGGCTTAACTATTACTACCAATAAAAAATTTAAAAAGAATACAATGGCTTATGATTCGATCAATTTTACTTGAAAAATAAGCGAACATTCTTAAATCAACTCCATTGTTAATAACTTCAGTATCGCTTCTTCACTTCTTTTACAAACCTTTACTCTTGCACTTCCCCACTTTGTGAAAACCTTCAATCTCAGTTTACAGCAACTTAAGCAAGCTGCAAATTTTGTGTCTATAATTTAGAAAAAGGAAGGAAGGAGAGTTACCTTACATTAGAACACATAGATGCTTTTACATGAGCCTTGAGCCCCCATTAAAATTCATTAATGAAGCGCTCTCGTGCACACACTCGATCAATTTTAGGATAGAAATATATCATACTCAAATCACGTATATAATTTACTAACAAGACATAGTACAATTGGTGGATAGCTAAGTTTCTTAATTAAGTATGTTGTCAAGGATAAGATTTTGGTTATGTGTATGGAAAAGACTTTGGACTCGTTCGGATGAACTTTAAAAAAGGGACTTCCATTTGACAAAATTATTTTGCGTTTGAACGAGCTTTTAAAGAATAATGGCTTTATAAAAACTTCACTTGAATTCTTTTACAAAAACTTCAGATTAGTCACATGAGATAGCATTGGTTATCTCCCATTAAAATTCACATATGAACACATAATTTTCAAAAACTTTTTCATTGTTAAATTTAGTAGATCATAGAGTTTTCGTATGTTATTGATGTCGATCGATTCAGTTCTTATTGAATTTCAATTACCTTAGAGTTGCCATAATTTTTCCTATCACAACTTAATGACTATTTGGTTGATTTATAGCCTCTCTTTTTTATGCGATCATAACGCGGATGTGGAAGCTACCATTTTAAGCTTCCATGGCACATGAGAAAAAAATAATGAGATTGCCACTGGAGTTGTGCTTTTGGAAGTTTGGACGTGGATCCAAACATATACTTGGTGAAATTAATTTTGAAAAAGTTTATTCAAGTTTGGATGTGACCTTTCAAAAGTTAGTTTATGAGAACCAATTTTACTTGGATGGTAGGGTAGAACCTCTTTTGTAATATGTAGATAGATAACTTTAAAATGAGGATGGACCTGCTTATATCAGTGTAAGTTATTTTTTACTAACAATTACATCTAATCTCTATTGTTGACTTTATTTTTATCCAACAGTAATTGTAATTTCAATAGTTTACACCATTGGATAAAAATAAATCAATGGTAAGTATTGAGTGTAAGTTAAAAAAAATGGCTTACATTTTTGTAAACTGATCTATTCTCTTTTTAAATTTATATGAATCTGATACAAGTCCAAGAAGAATTCTCCTCTTCGAGTGGGAGATACTCCATAATAGGATAGAGATGAGGAGAGCAAAAGAAACAATAAAATTTGGATTGTAATCCCTTCTCTGATTTATTTCATTCATATGATTGTAGTTAAATACAAGGAAATTCCTACTGTTACGGATCTCTAGCCACCTGGCTTATGATCCTACTATTTGTGTGTAACAGAATGTAAAAACGAGGATTCAAGTAACAGAAAGTAAATTGCAGAATTTTAATTCTAAAGCTTCTAGAGAATTCCATTTAGTGCCAGCTGTTATATACATCTTCAGGTTACACAAAACCTTCTAGCCATTTTGGGCCCCTTCTATTGTGTTTGGGCCGTTCTCTATTTGAGGGACCCGTGTCATTGGGCTTATTTACACTAGGCAAGACAGCAATTGCATCTCTCATCGTATCATTACCCTGTTCTTGAGAGACAACCTTGTCCTCAAGGTTGTAGTTAGGGTAAGCTTCTGAAAACTTTGCCTCATCTTCCCAAGTTGCTTCGATGGCCGAAAATCCGTCCAACTGCACCAATAATTGTCGGTGTGTCCCTTGTGGTGTTCATACCCAGCGAGTCTCCAAAATACTCGAGGGTTGGAGCTCGACCAAAGTCCCTATTACCGAGGGCTCTAAGCACGGGATCTGAGTAGGAGGAGTTCCGAAGAAGGGTTTCAGTTTCGAGATGTGGAAGACCGGATGGATCCTGGCATTCTCAGGGAGAGCCAGCTCGTATGCTACTGTTCCGATCCGCTTGTTAACCAGGAAGGGCCCGAAAAATCTCTTTGCCAGTTTGGGGGAGCTACGGCCACGCACCGTCAGTTGTCGATAGGGACGGAGGCGGAGCCATATCCAATCACCAATTTGAAAAAATCTATCTTGGTGATGGCTGTCGGCAAGGGTACGCATGCGAAGCTGAGCTAAGGCCAAGTTCTCCTTCAAAATCCGAATCAGGTGGCGGCAGTGACTCAGGGACTCATCCAATGAAGTCACGAAGGTAGAACCTGCGATGTAGGAACGTAGTGATGGAGGGCTACCCCATAAACCGCCTCAAATGGTGGTATCCTTATGGCTGATTGGTAAGATGTGTTATATCAGTATTCAGCTAGTGGCAGAAATTGTTCCACAGCTTGGGTGAGTCACTGACGAAGCAGCGGAGATACGTCTTGAGGATACGATTAGTAACCTCTATTTGACCATTGGTCTCAGGATGGTAGGCACTGCTGAAGGCCAAGGTGGTGCCATGGAGCCGGAACAACTCACGCCAAAACCTACTCACAAAAAGTTTGTCGCGGTCGCTGACAATAGATAGAGGCATACCATGGAGTTTGTAAACTTCCGAAGGAAGATTGAGGCCAAGTGAGCAGCAAAGAACTGAGTGGGCAGAGCAATAAAATGGGAGTGCTTTGTCAGTCTGTCCACAATGACCCAGATCACGGTTTTGCCATTCGAGTTCGGAAGGTGAGTTACAAAATCCATTGATATATCTTCCCAGACTTGTTGTATAATAGGTAGTGGTTGAAGTAACCCAAGTGATTTCTGTGTTGAATATTTGTTTTTGTTGGCATGTTTTACAGGCTCGGATAAATTCCTTAACATCCTTAGCCATGTTAGGCCAAGAGAAAGCTGCTGTCAAACGGGTCAAGGTGCCTTTGTTCCCTGAGTGACCACCCTGAGGAGTGGAGTGGTGTTCCAGAATCAATTGTTGGCACAGTCCTGTCTCAAGCGAAATAAAAAGACGTTCCTGATAGTAAAGGAGGCCTTGCTGGACAGTGAAGGAATTGGAACTGGCATTAGAGGCAGCAAACTTGGAAAGCAGAGCAGTACCAGAAGGATTAGAAGCATAAAATTCCTGCAATTGCCCAATAAGAAGAGGCTGACAGATTGAAACTCCTGCAAACAATGCTTCCGACTGATCGGGAATTCTGGACAGTGCATCGGCCACCACATTGGAATGCCCAGGTGTGTAAATAATCTCATAATCAAACCCTAGGAGTTTAGTCAACCATTTCTGCCGTGCTGGGGTTTGGATAGTCTAGGATAGGAGGCCCTTAAGGCTCTTTTGATCAGTGTAGAACCAAAAATGGCGTCCAAGTAGGTAATGACACCATTTCTTCACAGCAACTGTAATTGCATACATTTTGCGCTCATAGGCAGAGGCGACTTACATTTTAGGACATAATTTCTTAATAAAGAAAGCCAATGGATGAGTGTTTTGAGAGAGGACAACACCTATTGCAATGCCCAAGGCATCTATGGTAACATCAAAGGCCAAGCTGAAATTAGGAATGGCCAATACTGGTAATGAAATCATAGCTTGCTACAAGGCTGTGAAAGCACTTTGAGTCGTGGGACTCCATATAAAACTTTATTGCTTTAGTAAGTCAGTGAGAGGGCTGGCTATAGAAGCATAATGTTGAACAAATTTTCTGTAGTAGCCAGTGACACCAAGGAACCCGCGAAGTGAGGTTACTGAAGTAGGAATAAGCCAGTTTTGAATTGCCTGAATCTTTTTCGGGTCAGCAGCCACCCCCCCTTAGCTGTGATGATCTAGATGCACCAAATTGACATTTGGAAAACTTGTCAAATAATTTGAGTATCCAGTAATTGCAGTGCTTGATGTAAATGAATAAAATAGGAATCCCAATCAACACTATAAATAAGAATGTCATCAAAGAAAACTAGGACAAACTTACATAAGTATTGACGGAATACCTCATTCATTGTGGCCTGAAAAGTCGATGGAGTATTTGACAATTCAAAGGGCACACTAGGAATTCAAAATGCCTATCTATGGTGCGGAAAGCTGACTTGAAAGTGTCCTACGGAGCCAAGAGAATCTGATGATATCCTAAACGTAAGTCCAGCTTAGAGAAGATAGTAGAACCATGGAGTTCATCAATTAACGCATCCACGGTAGGAATAGGAAACCTATCCTTGATAGTGATGGCATCTAGGGCACGATAATCCACACAGAAGTGCCATGTGCCATATTTTTTGTGCACCAATAGGATCGGTGAGGATAATGGACTTGTACTAGGGTGGATAATGCCATCCTTAAGCATTTCTTGGATCATTTTTGTCATGACATCTTTTTGGTATTATGGGTATCGATAGGGTCTTACATTCACAGGTGTGGAATCGGGTAAGAGGTGGATATTATGGTCTTGGCTACGGTGAGGTGGTAGGCCATGGGGAATGCTAAAAACAAAAGTAAACTGCTGTAAAACAACAGCCAGGGCAGGGTTAAGGGCAGTGGTGTCTAGTGTGGAGGTGGGGAGAATGGGTTGAGGCTCGGCTTGGCGTTCTAGGGATATCATGGTGATGCTGTGGACAGATTGGACTGCATCAGTGAAAAGGAACCTATGGAATTGGGCTAGGGTAGCTGGGGTAGGTATAAATGGTTGGAAATCGGTAAGGGTAATTGGTTTTTTTTTTTTTTGTAAATGAATTGGATAGATGGTATGTTGTAATCTGAAAGAAATGCACCCAAGGTTTGGAGCCATTGCACTCCTAACACCAGATCTGCCCCATGTATGGGCAAAATGAAAAATGGATGTGGAAAAGTTGCTCCTCAATGGTAACCGGAACATCCACACAGCTGCCATTGTATTGTATGGAGTCTCCATTGCCCACTATCACTGAAAATGGGGTAATAGCCACAACGGGCAGTTGTAAAAACTCAGCAACTCTAGGTTGCATTATGTTATGGGATCTGCCAGAGTCAATCAAAATAGTCACAATGAGTTCCTAGATTTTTCCTTGGACTCGAAGGGTTTTAGGAGAGGGAGGTCCCATAAGGGCTACTTGGGATAATTGGAAGTGTTCATAGGGGTTTAGTATGGTGAGCATTAATTTAGGTGAGTCTATATTTGGTCCAGGGTCGATTGGTTCAGAGTCAGGGCTAGGGGAGTCCTCCAAAGGGTGTTGGGTATCCTCGGCTATGAGTAGTAGGAATTGTTTCTTTGGTTGGTAGTGATGGCCCGCATGCCACTTGTCATCATAGTTATAGCATAGGCTTTTGGAGCGTCTTTCTTGGAGTTCTTGTGGGGAAAGGTGGCGGATGGGTGTTTTAGTGGCAGGGTTTGTGATGGTTGTTGTCATGTTGGATGGGGTTGAGTTTGTGAAGTTGGTGGGATTTGGGTTGCGGGAAAAACGTGGGTTAAGGGTTTTAGAGTCTAGGAATTTGGCTTCTAAGAGTTTGGTAAGGCAATGGCATAGGATAGGGAGTGGGGTTTGAGGATGGCAAGTTCCCTTTGAATTTCATGTTTCAATCACGAAATGAAACAGTTGAGTAGCATATCAGATGGCATGCCTAATACTCTATTTGACAAGGTTTCAAACTGATGTTGGTATTTCACAACTGATCCCAATTGTCTCAATTTGAACAAAGAGGCTTGGGGATTGTCAAATGATGAAGGGCCAAAACGCAGCTCTAGGGACCTACTAAAGGCTTCCCAGGTTGAGATTTGTTGATTTCCAGCCATCCACTTATACCATCCAAGGGCTTCACCTTGCATGAAAAATGGGACATAGGTCATGCGTTGAGAATGAGGAACTTAGGTGAGGTCAAAATATTGGTCTGCTTGAAAGAGCCAGTCAAGTGGATTTGAGCCATCAAAGGGTAGGAGGGTTATTTTAGGAGGTTTGGGTGTAGGTGTGGGTGGGTTTGGGAGGATATAGCTGGTCAAGTATAAGGCTTGGGAGGGTAGCTAGGAAGTTCTGAAAATTTTCTTGTTGTCTAGTAATAGCATCAATACTGAGCTGCATTTCCTTCGTTTGAACTGCAATCTCATCAATGGATTTTTCTGATTTTTTAGGTTTGGGAGGCATTGGAGCAAGGAAATGAAAGCACCAATGATACAAGTCCAAGAAGAATTCTCCTCTTCGAGTGGGAGATACTCCATAATAGGATAGAGATGAGGATAGTAAAAGAAACAATAAAATTTGGATTGTAATCCCTTCTCTGATTTATTTCATTCATATGATTGTAGTTAAATACAAGGAAATTCCTACTGTTACGGATCTCTAGCCACCTGACTTATGATCTCACTATTTGCGCCTAACAGAATGTAAAAACCAGGATATAACATAAAGTAAATTGCAGAATTTTAATTCTAAAGCTTCTAGAGAATTCCATTTAGTGCCAGCTGTTATATCCATCTTCAGGTTACACAAAACCTTCTAGCCATTTTGGGCCCCTTCTATTGCGTTTGGGCCGTTCTCTGTTTGAGGGGCCCGTGTCATTGGGCTCATTTACACTGGGCAAGACAGCAACTGCATCTCATCGTATTAGAATCTCACACCTAGAATAATTTATTTGTCCTAAAATATAAAAAAAAAAAATTAGTACTTCTCTCAACCAATTCTATTTATTCCTCAATCATGTAGAGAAATTGAATCACAAACGGGACGTCATTTCACTTGTTTTGAAGGCACAAAAGTGCCAAACGTCCCTATTGCTTCAGAATCTAAAACAAAAGGGGTCTTATAAGCTACTTGCTTTAAGTTTTTAAAAAACTAATTTTACATTTTAGTAAATGTTTATTAAAAATATATAACTTTTATATAACTTCTTATTTTTGCAGCTCATTGAAGCATATACACAAACTAATGCTTACCAGTTGCATCAGTTGCGTACGTGCTTTATTGATCATAATAACTAATTAATTAACATCATCTAAAAAAATGACTTGGGTAATCCCGACCTAGTGATCAACCTTCATAGAATTAGAGCCTTGTGCATCACTCATATATATATATATATATATATAGCATGAGTTATGGGAGAAGTACTTTACGATCCACATAAAAAGGGTCATGCATAAATTTTTTTCTTTCTTGTCCACACATAATAAATTTTGCCGAAACATCAATCAGTTGGGTATATATACTGTACACAGCATTTCTCTTACTTTCTGGTACGTAGTACTTCTTTCTTTTTCTTTTTTTCTTTTTTTTTTTCTGTTGCAAAAAATTTAGGGTGAGGGGATGGTGTCTCAGTCTAACTCAGGGAAAATTTTCGAGCTCTACGTACAAAGAGATTTATAATTATCTCATCCAAAGGAGACTAATGGGATTCAAACTTGCAACATATCATATACGAGACCCTGTCATACTTCACTAAACCAACCACTTAGAATTAGTACGTAGTACTTCTTTTAACAGGTAGTTTATACTTTATAAAGACAACCTTTTTTTACTATTTTTGTTTTGTTTTCCTTCTCTTTGGATAAGGATGAATTGAAGATTTGGTCTCATGAAGTCAAAAGAAGGCAGAGAAAATAAGTCTCACGTGACATAATAGACAAAGAAGAACTCGAGATCTCTTTACTACTTTCCTTTGGTGCAAACTTATCCAGTATCCACCCTGCTTTACCCATGTTATGCTGAAAGTGTGTAAAAAGCAAAGCCAACTTGTGTCAAGTAAAGTTAAGGAAACTGAATGGGAGGAGTGTGAAAGGAAAGAAAACTGAAAGTAAATATTTCTTTCCGCTGAATATTTCTTTCCGCTGATTCTGAAGTGCAGTTTTTTGTGATGCTGTTTTTCAACGAGGAGAAGATAAATATACGACAGTTTATTAATGACAATATAATATGTGTAATAGTTGTTACTCATGTTCTGTTTGATCTATTGAAAAACAACACCACAAACATTTAAGCACATATGTTTTGTAATAAAAAACCAAATTAATGCATGGCATGCAGAAAGCCGCAAATTAATATAGTTTGTAACTTTGTGTGTTCACACCGCAAAAGGTCTTTATAAATAAAGGAAATAAGAGTATATCTATCATTAATTTGATAAAGAGTATAAAGATCTCAACTCGTTAAATTATCTAAGAGTAGATATATCATTATTTCCTCAATTTAAAAATAAACTCACTTTAGAGAAGTACCTGATAGAGGCATTTGATTTGATCAAAACATTGTCATGGAGGGATATTGTTTGTGGGATCTTGATATGAAACAATATGATGTACTATATTTTTCTATATTTGTCTTTGTAAGATCCAATCATATCACTAAAGATCAGGCTGTGATGGAGAGGTATTTACAACAATATAGTCTAGAAGGTTCTGTACATATCTTTGGCTTTACTATCTTAGGATCACTGTTAGCGTGATATTAGGAGAGTTGTGTGGAGTGATTGGATCCTAAGACCTGTATATATGTATGTATTTGATTAGTGAAATCAGAACAGCATCTCATAATTTAGCATGGTATCAGAGCCAAGTTGGCGGCTCTGGTAATACCTTGCCCTAGGCAGTCCTCTGCAACTATCATTGCAGTAACCATGGAGAAACCTCAAACCGATGGAGTCAAGAAAGCTCCGTCACCTTATGATTTGAACTCAAACGACAACCCCGGGAGCGTGATCACACAAGAGCAGCTACGGGGAGAGAACTACGAAGAATGGGCCCGAGCCATAAAAACTTCGTTACGTGCTCGAAGGAAATGGGGCTTCATAGTTGGAACCCTCAAACAACCAGACAAAGATGCACCAGAAATGGAGGACTGGTGGACTGTTCAGTCCATGCTTGTGTCATAGATATTGAATACCATAGAACCCACCCTGTGTTCAACTATGACGTACATGGAGAATGCAAAGGAGTTATGGGAGGATATTCGGGAACGGTTTTCAGTTATGAATGGCCCAAGGATTCAACAACTGAAAGCTGAATTGGCAGACTGCAAGCAGCGGGGAATGACCATGGTTGCATACTATGGGAAAACTTAAAACACTCTGGGACGAGCTGGCAAACTATGAGCAGATCCCAAAGTGTTTGTGTGGGGAATGCAAATGCAATATTGCATCTAAACTTGAAAACCGAAGACAAGAAGAGAGAGTCCATCAGTTCTTGATGGGGTTGGATGATGTAAGTTACGGCACGGTGTGCTCTAACATACTGGCTACAGATCCGTTACCCTCATTGAATCGGGTCTATGCCACTCTGGTTCAAGAAGAAAGGGTGAAAACAATCACCAAATCCAAGGAAGAAAGGGGAGAAGTCATGGGACTCGCGATTCAGGCAGGACACAAGACCAAGGGGCGAGGAGAAACAAAGGATATATCAATGGTGTGTACTCATTATGGCAAAACAGATCACGATTCTGGAGGCTGTTTTCAACTCATTGGATACCCAGAATGGTGGGGTGATCGTGCACGAAATGAAGGCCGAACAAGTGGCAGAGGTCAACAGCGAAGCGGTCCCTCTGCAGGTCGTGGAAAAGGAGTGATGATTCGTGCTAATGTAGCACAAGCTACAAGAGGCAATGCGTCTGATGCAGAAACTGAGAAATCTGGTCTAGCAGGTCTCAGCAATGAGCAGTGGCAAACTCTTGTTGACATGTTGAATGCCTATAAAGCAACCGAAAGTGAGAAAATGACTGGTAAGAATCCATGTGAACTATGGATTATAGATACTGGTGCTTCTAACCATATGGCAGGCAGCATGAAGAATCTCTATGAGGAAAGAACTATACAAGGATGTCCAGTGGGGTTGCCAAATGGAGAACGTGTAATTGCAACCAAAGAAGGAACAATGATTCTCGAAGGGGGTCTCAGACTTGAGAATGTTCTCTATATGCCTAAACTTAATTGCAATCTGATCTCAGTATCACAAATGATAGATGAAACAAATTGTATTGTCCAGTTTACTGACAAATTATGTGTGATGCAGGACCGCATTTCGAGGATGTTGATTGGTGCGGGTGAACGGAAGAATGGGCTCTATTTATATCATGGTGTTTGAAGCACAAAGGCTTATCAGACCAGTACAGTGAATCAACTTGATCTTTGGCACAAGCGCATGGGACATCCGTCTTTTAAGGCCGTTCAGATGATTTTTAAAGCCAATGGTAGTCATATAAGTGAATGTTTGAATAAAGTTTGTGAAATATGTGAGAAAGCAAAACAAACAAAAGAAAAGTTTCCTTTGAGTACTTATCAAGCATCAGGGAATTTTGATTTGATACATTGTGACTTGTGGGGACCTTATAGAACCCCTTCATCTTGTGGTGCATCATATTTTTTGACATTGGTAGATGATCACTCTAGAGCTGTTTGGATATACTTGTTGCATGAAAAAAGGGAAGTGTCACAAACAATAATGAATTTTTCTGCTTTAGTTGAAAGACAATATAATAAACGCATCAAAATGTTGAGGAATGACAATGGAACCGAGTTCACTTGTTTAAAACAATACTTTCTTGAACACGGCATTGGTCACCAAACATCATGCACTGGAACACCACAACAAAATGGAAGAGTAGAGAGGAAACATAAACATATTCTAAATGTAGCAAGGGCACTAAGGTTTGAAGGGAATCTTCCAATTCGTTTTTGGGGAGAATGTATTTTAACTGCAGGATACTTAATTAATCTAACACCATCTTCGGTTCTCAATGGAAAAACTCCGTATGAAATGATTCATGGGAAACCTCCTGCATATGATCATTTGAGAGTATTCGGGTCACTATGTTATGCACACAATCAAGGCAGAAAGGGCGATAAATTCGATAGCAGAAGCCGTAAGTGTATTTTCGTTGGATACCCTTATGGTCAAAAGGGGTGGAAACTGTTTGACTTAGAGAAGCAAGTTTTCTTTGTGTCACGGGATGTCAAATTTGTTGAAAATGAATTTCCTTTCGTGTCTACTGACGAAGGAAACATAGAACAACCAGAATCACAAGTGACCATCATAGATGCAAACATAGATGAGGGCTGCCATATTGAGGACCACTGTCATGGTGATATGATTCTTGAAGCAAGGGGAGCAGCACTGATGGAACCCAGAGGAATGAAGAAGAAAATCATGAGTGTGGAAATGAGCAAGCAGAATTAGATGTTCCTACTCCTCACCTTGGACGTGGTCAACGAATGAAGCAACCTTCTGTGAGGTTACGTGATTATGTCACAAACACCATGAGAAAGTTGAGCCCAGCCAGCCGTTCCTCCACTCAATCACATGACTCAGGTGCACGTTATCCTATAGCTCACTATGTAAACTGTGATAAATTTTCTTCCCAACATCGTAAGTTTCTTGCAACAATTAATGCAGAACGAGAACCAGTATATTTTTCTGAAGCTGTACGTGATGTGAGATGGCGGAAAGCCATGGAAGTTGAGATTCAAGCTCTTCAAAACAATGGTACCTGGACCATAACAAGCTTGCCCCCAGGGAAGAAGGCTCTTGGTTGCAAATGGGTCTACAAAATCAAATACCATTCAGATGGCACCATTGAACGATTCAAAGCAAGGCTGGTCATTTTTGGTAACCATCAAGTAGAAGGAATTGATTACAATGAAACCTTTGCCCCGGTGGCGAAAATGGTTACTGTACATACTTTACTAGCTGTAGCCGCTGCCAAGGATTGGGAACTCCACCAAATAGATGTCCATAATGCCTTTCTTCATGGTGACCTACAAGAAGATGTGTACATGAAACTTCCACCCGGGTTCGTGATGCAAGATCAAGGGATGGTCTGCAAACTTCATAAGTCTCTTTACGGCTTGCGACAAGCTCCTAGGTGCTGGTTTGCCAAGCTCTTTGCTGCTCTAAAACGCTATGGGTTTCACCAATCAGATTCAGACTATTCCCTGTTTACCATGCAAAAGGATAATATGCATCTTGTGGTGTTAGTGTATGTAGATGATCTTATTATTTCAGGTAATGATTCTGGGGCTATTCACCAGTTTAAGCTTTGCCTACATACTTGTTTCCATATGAAGGATTTGGGAAGATTAAAGTATTTCCTAGGCGTGGAAGTTGCAAGATCGCCTATTGGAATTCTCTTGTGTCAAAGAAAATATGCCTTGGATATTATCACCAAAATTGGGTTGCTTGGGGCCAAACCAGCCCCTCTTCCAATTGAGCAAAACCATCGCTTGGCGTTAGCTGAAGGTGCTTTCTTCTTAGATCCTGCTCGATATCAACGCCTTGTTGGGCGTCTCATATACTTGTGTTTCACCATACCAGAACTCTCTTATTGTGTTCATACCTTGTCTCAATTTATGCAGCAACCAAGAGAGGAGCATTGGCAGGCTGCTTTACGTGTGGTTCGTTACTTGAAAGGGAGTCCAGGGCAAGGTATAATGTTGAGCAGAGACAGTGATTTGAACTTGTATGGTTGGTGTGATTCAGACTGGGCAAGCTGCCCCATTACCAGAAGGTCTCTTACGGGTTGGTTCATCCTTCTTGGTAATTCATCAATTTCTTGGAAAACCAAGAAGCAGCACACAGTTTCAAAGTCTTCCGCAGAAGCGGAATATCGCTCCATGGCCAACACCACATGTGAACTGAAGTGGCTTAAGGATATTCTATCTAGCCTTGGTATCCTACACTCTCAACCAATGCGTATCTATTGTGATAGCCAATCAGCTCTACACATAGCTAATAATCCTATTTTTCATGAAAGGACAAAGCACATTGAAGTGGATTGCCATTTTGTTCGGGATGAGATGCTCAAGAATAATATTCTCCCATCTTATGTACCTACTCGGACTCAACTAGCTGATATATTTACTAAAGCTCTCGGCACAAAGCAGTTCCTGTCTCTATTAAGCAAGTTGGGCATCCAAAACTTGCATGCACCAACTTGAGGGGGGGTGATATGAAACGATATGCTGTACTATATTTTTCTATATTTGTCTTTGTAAGATCCAATCATATCACTAAAGATCAGGCTGTGATTGGAGAGGTATTTACAACAATATAGTCTAGAAGGTTCTGTACATATCTTTGGCTTTACTATCTTAGGATCACTGTTAGCGTGATATTAGGAGAGTTGTGTGGAGTGATTGGATCCTAAGACCTGTATATATGTATGTATTTGATTAGTGAAATCAGAACAGCATCTCATAATTTAGCAGATCTCACTACTCATAATGTTATTGCATGTGAATGGCATGTTGGTGGTAAGCCTTAACAAAGACACAATTGGCTAAGGAGATTGATCATATGAAGGACTTCAGGGTGGCAAACAAGGTTTTATGTTTACAAGGTTACCGAGACAAATATAAGAAGATTTAGATTTCATATAGAAACTACAAGAAATAAGCCATTTATATAGTTACGAAAAAAAAATCATAGGTAAAAGGCAAAAAATCGTTGGTATAGCCCCGAAAATCTATAATGGTGGACATTTGCCTGTGTTGTCAATAATTTGTTATACCTATGGTTGTGAATCCATCACTAAATGGTATACCGACGGAACCATCCATTTGTTATATAATTTATACCCACGATTTTTGAACCTATCACTATAAATCGTATAGTTACAGACTATAAGTATACAATGCTTATACCCATGGAATTAAAACTGTCATCAATACAAATAGTGACAAAATTAGACATCTGAAAGTGGGCATCAAGAGTGTACTCTGCGAATTAATCCCAAAACTTTAGTTATCCAAAAAAAAAAAAATATGAATCAACCATTTATAGAAAGTGGGTAGAGTTTGCTCACTATGATGCTATAGCTGGACACTTATTTATAAATTTATCAAATTTTTTATCGAAAAATTCCCAAAACTGCAACAATAAGTCAATAACTGGGACTTTTTTAATTTTTTTTTTGTAATATATATATATATATATACACATATTTTTGCCATACTTGGCACATATATAGCTGGCGAATGCTGCATGAAGATAGTCAGTGACCCAAAAGAAGGGAAGAAACACATGTTGCAGCCATTATGTGTTGTCAATTTAGAACAAAAAGTTAATCAAACGAGAGTTACCAGCCATCGTGAACCAATAGGAAAAAACCAAGCTTGAAGGTGGCGTGAAAGGTAAACGAAGCTTGAAGAAAGCCAATTTAAAATTCAACTAAAAGAAAAGAAGAAGGAAAAAAAAAAAACAAAAGTGGACAAAATAAAGGGTGGGTGCACACATACCAGCATTGCACGAGGATCATTAATAAGAGCATCTCTCTCTCTATCTCTCGTGTGTATATCATGTTAACTTATTGTTTTCCCACTTGCACACCAACTCGGCAACTTGCATAAACCGACGGCGACGTGATTATTCAAACAAACAACCCCCATACTGGACATTTCTTTTCTTTGGTATTGATTCATTTTGATTGATCTCTCTCTCATTAAATAAAACCAGTGTCTTCACAACATCAAATATTATTATATATATGCTGCAACTTGCATGTCTTTTTCTGTCTCTCTTTTTTTATTTTTTAGGTTTCTCATCGTATGCTCCGCACCTAACTGCGGAGACTAATCCTTCGAACCGGGTAGTATTACAAGGGCTGCAAAACTCTCCCTCAAGAATTTTAACGCTGCTGCATTCCCAGGGTCATGATTCAATCTCAAGACATCTGGTTAAGCTGGAAAAAATCCATGCCATCTCAGCCAAGCGCTCTTGGGTAAACCAAAATATTTATATCATTTTTTTTAGCGTATCACATTTTTTATATCTAAATGATCTTAACCATTTATCAGTTTTCATTATTATTTCTAAAACAAAAATAATTTGATCAATGATAATAAATATATATAATAAATATGAGTATAAAAACAAATTAGTGTAAAAAGCAAACACTTGATTTGATGCATAACATGCTATTCTCTACTCTATTTTTTTTTTTTTAACTATGACATAAGTACGAAGTATCCACCATCGTTAGTAGTGACTAATCTCCATCGGGGAACCTGTTGAGCTCACAAGGTGGGTTCTCCCTTCCCAATCAGGTTTTCTCCATACACAAGAGCCAGGATTCATTCATGAGCTTTGTTATTAAACATGATTCTAATTAGTGATTAGATGATTGTTATCTATCGTTTTGTAATTAAAATTGTGACGAAAATTTAGCTACATTTGAATTTGATTTGACGAAACGATCCATACATAATTGATAATTTTACGCAAACTAAACAGAATGTGAAGGCACCAAGACAAGACAACCCATAGGCCCATACCGCAAGTTGCATCTCACAACCACTGCCATCGTCACATTCGCCTTAACTTCTGGGTGTTCAAATTCAAAAGGTTCTCTGTATTTCATGTGGAAACTTGTAATTCACATGACATCACCTCTACCAAAGTTACATATAACTAATAATCGATTTATAAACAATACAAAGTAGATTCAATTAATATACATAATATGCTCATAGTCTTAGATATAAAAGGAAAAAGCCTCCCTTTTTTTAGAAGTTCGAATTCTAAAGTTATACTTAATTTTTTTTTTTTTTAATCTAATCAGCCTTCCGATTCGAGTTTTAGTTTCACAACTTACCCGATGAAAGACAGAAAAAGTAAAAAGGAAAAAGTCTTCACTTGGTTCATCTTTATCATAACATACAATAATGCCAATTGCCAATGCCAATATTTACTTAACTTAGATGAATTTATATATATGCTTTATTCTGTCAAAAAAAAATTGCTTTAAATTATGCAATAACTAATGTTCGGATTTTATAAACATAAAACATTACTACAATTTGTATTGGGCATATGAAAATTACTACAATGAGACCAAAGGTTACAACAACTTAACAGAAATCGTTGTTTCATTTTTTCTTTCTCATCGAAGATAATGAAATGATCACAAATGACAAAACTGGTAGAAGAGAATCTCTTTTTCTCTCAGGCAACAAATTAAACTAACTCTGTAACTCACAAAAGCTAGTAATAATAATATTAAAAATATATAAAGCAATTTGATCAATAATCACTAACATATAAATAAATATTATTATAAATGCAAAAAAATAAAATAAAAAGTTACGAACAGCACAAGTTGAACTTATCGTTGAAGCGGTTTCGTTCTCGCCAAATTCTCGGCGAATCTCGCGAGCGATTGAAGGTTGCACAGAAGGATAGTGTCCACGAACACGCGCGTGTCCTCGGTGGTGTTTCCCGGCGGCACGTCCACCACGTAGGACTCCACGACCACCGTGCCGGAGGAGCAGGAAGGGTGGAGCGTCGTGACGGAGCGGTAATTCGCGAGGCGGTGGTCGCCGCCGACCATGCTGAAGCTGAGGACGTGGCGCTCGTCGTCGAGGAGGTCGAGGCGCTCGGTGCTGACGGCAGCGGGGAGGCCGGAGATGACGTGGACTTCGCGGAGGGTGCCGACATCGCCGTCGCCGAGGATGACGTGGCAGCTCTTGACGAAGTGCTTGTAGGCCTGAGGGTTGTCGAAGCGGCGGACGACGGACCAGACGAGGGAGACGGGGGCGGCGATCTCTTGGATTACGGCAGAGCAGCACTGGTTGGGGGACACGGCGTGGGTGTGGTGGCGAGCCACGGCGTCGGGGAGTGGAGGAGGGTGGTGGTTGTGGTGGTTCATGATCTTGTGGAAGAGGAAACAAGAGTTTGAAGGAATTGCTGGCATTTTGAGTTTGAGTTTTTGATGATGTATTCAGATTTTGAGTGTTTTGAATGTGAAGGAATGGCTTGGTTTTATGAGAGTGAAAGAATGGTTTTATTTTTCTGAGAGAGAAAGATAAGTCAACTGAAGTTGATGGAGGGATCAGAGGTGCAAGACAGGTTTTCAGTTAGTTTTATAGTCATAGGATTATTTATATTTATCTATATTTATTTATTATTTATTATTTATATAGCAAGTTGTGGATCAAGGTATTGGGTTGAAGATTTACTGTCTTTTATGTTTACATTTTGTTCTTTCTAATGCTAACTTATCACATCAATTAAAAAAATTATATGATATTAGAAAGGTGAAATATATAACAAGAGAATATCGAGATAGTTTTTTTGTAATGTTAGCGGGATCATGTCCAGACATTTTGAGGTCTAACACAGATTTATTAGAGAATTTATTTTAATTTTATTATATATAAAAAATCATTATTCTATTAATTTTAATTCATATTAACAAAATCACATGCGCAACTGATTTTTCTCTAACGATACCAACGCTTAATCTTCTTAGACGAAAGGAACAAGTAGTTTTAATTGCAATCAATTTTCACTTTCCTAAAATTTCACTTTTTGCACATTCATAAATATTAAGACCGCGTATTAAAATTGTTGGGTCATATAATTATAGCAGTTGATGCCAGCTTGGGCTAGAAAGTTACGTTGCTAATTGCTAATTTAATAAAATCCCTCTCACATACATGTTACTGTTGGGCCTTTGCCATATTTTGATGTATTTATTACATATTAGATTTTTGGACCTTTATATAATATATAAAAATATAAAGGGTCAATAACTAATTGAATGTGGGGCCTAAGACAAGTACCTTACTTGCCTTGTGGCTTCCACGGCCCTGAATGTTAGTACTGATAAAGATAAGATGTAGAACATAACCATTAATGGGAAAATAAGAGAAAAGTTATCGTCAACCATAGCCGCTATGACTGTATGACTCTCTAGCCTGTTCCGCCGCCATCTCTCCAGTGCGGCCAGGGATGGACCCAGAAATTTTGATTAGTGGGGGCAAGATCACATACTATAATTTTTTTTATAAATAAATATATAAATGGATAAATTGTTGTACGATGTAGCAAGGATGGTACTTTTCGGACATTTTCTTTTTATCATCTTTCTCACTTTATTTATTTTACTAATTCTAAATAAACTTATAATTGAAGTTGTAATGAAAAAATAGAAGTGTTATGTAGACTAGTATTATAGGATAATGAAAGTAATATTTTTTTAGTATTATGTAGAATAAAATTATAGAGTAATAGGGCAACAACTTTTTTTTATTGGGGGCAAAAGAAAAATTATTTAAGAGTTAATAAAAGAAAAAAAAATGGTGGGGGCAGATGCCCCCAACCCCATAAAGCTGGGTCCGTCCCTGAGCGCGGCTCCCGCCGTCCTTTGGAGTCGTCCCTACTGCGGATCTCTCCCTTGTTTCCTTGCGATCGTGCACGGATCTCTCGTGCATCTGTTCATCTAGCTAGCCAAGCTTCGACGGTGGTTAACGTTTATGCTCCGAGGTTTCTCTTATGGGTGCTTGGTCTAGAGCAACTTATGCAGCGTTCAGAGTGTGCAGATCTCATCGCCCTCCTCATTCTTCGTTCCGCATGCGACTCCCTCCGCCTCTGCAACGAATTTCTCGATCACGAATCCGCTCTCTGGTTTTGGGTCGCTGGTCGTCGGAGGGTCGATTTTTTAATAGGTTCGTTTATGTTTTGTGCGATTTGGATTGTGACGATTTTCACGACTTGTCGTTGGACATTCCTCAATCCAGAATCTCCTTCTTCCTTGCCTTTTCCACATCGAAAATCTTTTGCTTAGGCTTTGAATGGTTCGTTCGACATCCCGGTTAGTCGGCTTCCTCGGCTGTGCATGAAGGGAGACTTCGTATCTATCAAAATATCAAAGGGTGAATATCAAAAAGGGTTGGGAATGTTGCAAAAACAACTTTCATGTCACTTGTTCTTGTTGAAGGGGATATCCTTGTAAAGATCTCCAATTTATGTGACAAACTTTCAAAATTTTCTTAATGTTTTGATTTGATTTTATTATTTTTAATGTTCTATTGTTACTTTTAAATTTTATGTCTCTTGCATTTGTGCAGCAAAAAAATGGTGCTTTTTATTTAAGTTTCAAATGGTGCATCATTTGCACATTTGCAATTGATTAAATAAAACAAAAACGGTTCCAAGAAGTGATGATAAAGGCTACAACGTATAGATTGAAGAATGAGGAGACATTCAGCTACATGCCTTTATATATGTATTCAGCTATTTGGAAGAGGATGCTGAGCGAAAATGATTCTGTTAGGAAAAGGATTTTATGAATTCATTTTTGCTTCTCAAAAGGATTTTTGTAGTGTCTTGGCTGTTGGGGCTTGGAACCTTCAACCATGGCTATTGCGTCCTTTTCAGTGGTTTCCATATTTTATTCCTAATAAGAAGAAACAATCTCATGCTCAACGATGGATTAGAATTCATGACTTGCCGCGGGAATATTGACGCTCGAAATTGTTGTTTGAAATTGCAAGCGGTTTAGGCATTCCAATAAGTTTGGATGAAGCAACCCATACTAGGGCATATGGTCACTATGCTCGAGTTTTAGTGGATGTTGATCTAACAAGGAAGTTGCTCAAGGAGATTATGATTGAGCGTGAAGGTTTTGCATTTTCTGTCGGTGTCGAATATGAGAAGCTTCCTTCTTTCAGTTCACATTGTAAATCAATTGGACATTTGGTTACGGCTTGTAAACAAAATGCCAAGGAGAACGTGGTGCATATTGATCTGCCATTGGTGCATAAGACTAAACAAACATATGTCCATAAGGTTCTAGAGCAAAAACCAGTAGATAGAACACCACTACATATAACAGAGTTGACTGACGACAGGGGCGTTTTTCAAAATTTCAAAAGTTAGAAGTATACAATGCAAAGGGAAAAAAAAAAGAAAAAAAGAGATGAAAACCAAATGTGACCATAATTACAGGTGTAACATCCCTGGCCGCTTTATGGATTGACGACTGTCCCCACAAACCAACACGGGCCTTTTCAGCGTGCTTTGTCCTTACTCACACGCTTCCTGGGAAAACTTCCCAGGAGGTCACCCATCCCAGAATTGTTCCAAGTCAAGCACGCTTAACTGTGGAGTTCTTAAGTGATGGGCTCCCGAAAAGAAGATGCATCTTATTGGTATAGGTAGTACCAATCAATTCATATAAGCCATCCTCTATTGTATAGTCCCATACCTACACAGTCTCAGGATCCCTCTCATTCTGGTGTGCTATCAGTTCATTCATGTGTCCCTCCGCCTAGAAGCCTGCCAGGAGCCGCTCCTTGATCATGCCTCTTGCAACGGCGACCACACCACACTGTACTGGGAGAGGTGCCGCTCTGATACCATTTGTAACATCCCTGGCCGCTTTATGGATTGACGACTGTCCCCACAAACCAACACGGGTCTTTTTAACCTGCTTTGTCCTCACTCACACGCTTCCTGGGAAAACTTCCCAGGTGGTCACCCATCCCAGAATTGTTCCAAGTCAAGCACGCTTAACTGTGGAGTTCTTAAGTGATGGGCTCCCGAAAAGAAGATGCATCTTGTTGGTATAGGTAGTACCAATCAATTCATATAAGCCATCCTCTACTGTATAGTCCCATACCTACACAGTCTCAGGATCCCTCTCATTTTGGTGTGCTATCGGTTCATTCATGTGTCCCTCCGCCTAGAAGCCTGTCAGGAGCCGCTCCTTGATCATGCCTCTTGCACCGGCGACCACTCCCCGCCCTCATCAGCCCCGGGTGTCACAACAGGGGCCAAAAAGTCCATTAAGCAAAAAAATATAATAAAATATAGAAAATTCATTGATTTTTTAAGAATTTTTTAAAAAATATATAGGAAAATCCATTAAAAATTAATTTTTAATGCCACATGGCATGCTGATATGGCAGCTCCATTTGTCACATCAGCAGATAATGGTGTTGATTGACGGCAGGGTCGTTTTGCAAAATTTCAAAAGTTAGAAGTACACAGCGTAAAGAAAAAAAAGACAGGGATAAAAACCAAAAATGACCATAATTACACGATCAAAATGTTCGTTAAGCCTTAAATATATCTAGGTCTACTCTTTTTTTTTTTGTCATGAAAAAAGTCTACTCATTTTTTACACCTTTCATTCTATATAAGTTTACTATATATAAATAAATACAAGATACACATTGTACTGACTAAGATCTTACGATCGTCTGCCAAGCTTCCTCAAGAGGATATGGCAATTGAAATAAAGGACATTAGATGGATGAATTATTCAGAACTAATATAAAACAAATAAAATTAATAAATTAATGATATACTAATATTTATCAAAGAGTCCCAAAACTAAGGAATGTAATTAACATAAGAGATAATCGAATAACATATCCGGTAACCAACTTATTGATAATAGATAAGAGATAAACTTTATCAAAGTAATTTGAAGATAATAAACTAACCCTACTATTAAAGAAAGATAACCCCAAAGAGGGAAACACTTTTGTTGATATTGGTATTTTCTCTTTTAAGCGTTTGCTGAGGACTTAAGGCTAAGGGAACTAATTCAGACCCTTAACTTTTGGATTCATTGTGAACATAATTAAGGGATTGAATTTACCCCATTTCGATCACTTTTCGGTTATGCGGATTTGGATTTTGGCAGAGACACACATCATGACTTAAAAGTAATGTGTATATTGCTTATTCCTTTAGAAATTTTGTGAGACAATCCATTATATAGATTTATTCAAATGAATGATCAACTTGCAGGATAGATCGTAAGCCATGAGATCATATTAATCTTATAAAAACAAACATGGAAAAAGAAACACACAAACAATTTAATTAATATAACACAGAAACGTCATTGTCATAAATAGCCAAATTATTATTCTTTTTTAAAAAATCCAACCTCATGACAGATTCCAGACCGTGCAGATGCAAAGGAAGCAGAATTTGAAGCATTTCTCCTTCAAAAACATTTACGAAATATATAGAAGAATTTTCCAACAATATATGGTATATATGTTAAATGTGTATGTGTATTTTATTGGGCTGAGTATATTAGTAAGCGAGAAAATTTAAACAGGAATGACTGAATGAGTTGAAGTCGTTAAGATTTTAGCCGGATTTGTTTAAGCTTAACAAAAATAAATTTAAAATTTTTAAAATAAAATTTTACTTTATAAATTTTATGTAAATCAGAAATTATTTGGAAAAAGTTACTTATTATAATGTAATCAAGAGTTTTTCACTAGTGCAGAAAAGGGATTTCACATCAATTTTTTTTTGCTTTTCACATCGGTTTTCAAACTGATGTTGAAAAGGCCGATGTGGTTTATTACCACTTTTTACATCGGTTTTAAAACCGATGTAAAAAAATCTGTTTCAGCAAGCCAATAAATCCTTTTCAGCAATTTCCACATCGGTTTATGAAAAAACCGATGTGGTAACCCCACTTTCCACATCGGTTATTTTAAAAACCGATGTGAAAAACAGAACTTTCAACATCGGTTTTTAAAATAACCGATGTTGAAAGTGGGGTTACCACATCGGTTTTTTCAGAAACCGATGTGAATTTGTGTTTTTTTTTTTTTTTTTTTTAAAAACCATCCATTTCAGTATTGACAGTCCTTTCCCCTGTTTCAGTAATCCAGTAATCCAGATCAATACAGAATCTATATTGTCAACAGAATCACTTTTGTACAACCAAAACACACTAAATTAAAAGATTACTAACAATAAATATATTCAATTGCATTCAGACAACAAAGATAATTAGAAACCAAAAAGCTACATATGATATATTATAGATTTCATGTCAAAACATATATCAGTCAAAAGTACACTATAGCTAGTACATGATGCGTTTATATATTAACTACATACAAACTATTGTTGGTACACTTCAAGAAAGAAAGTTGCCCAACATATCCTTATATTTTTTATGTCGGCATCAGAGAGTGGAGTCGGATTGTTGAATATCTGCAAGTTTAATTGGACATAAGATTATATCTTTTAAGTAATAAACTAAAATTAAACATATAACAAATCTATATATAATTGTTACAACTAATTGTTACCAATTAGCATTTACTTCCTGCCATCTTTCAGTGATACCGGAGGAGATAATTTCGACCATCCACTTTATCATATAATATCCACATTCCCATGATCCACGTTGTCTATGAGACTACGTACAAATGAAACCCAGTTAGAATATGAGAAATTAAATAGAAATCAATAATTAAACCCACTGCGCTTGAAGCGTTTGAACTAATAAATATCTTACGTTAGGAATAATCCATCTAATAGCCCGACGCCTTTCACCACACAGCATGCGGCTTGCATCAATAGACCTATCATAAGAAAATAAACATTAATTAAAGTGTATCTAATAGATTTCAGATAATTAAAACAACTTCATTACTGATTCTAACTTATTTTAATGCTTACGTTTCCATGATGTGCTTTAGTTCATTCGCCGGCTTATTTCCCATCGAGCAGAAGAAGACCACGGCATTCAACCGAGGGCACAAGACCGACAATTGCCAATGTTGTCTGTATTTGCGGAACAATTAGTGACTAAGTCATATATAGTTATAATTAAATAACTGGTACTTACTTATTGAGATAAGGCGCAAGGTAGAACTGATGATGGTCTCGGGCAACTATATCACATATGGTGGCGACCGGGTCTTCTGATGTTAGGAGAACATCACCCTGAATGAGCATGGGGTCAATGAACCCATAAAGGGTGAGGTTGCCCTGATTAGCTAACTTGCGATGCAGATACCTAATATATTGATAAAACATGTTAATTATCATAGTATTTAAAATTTAATTATTTAACTTATAAATAAAATGTACTTACGTGCACCATAACGAGATGTGGTAAAGCTTTTATCGCTCCACCCATTTCTTGCCTTCACATTGAACAATCTTAACATCGCTGACAACCGTGTGAAATTAGTGCACCCCGGATACAAAGCCACTTCCGTATCACTGCACAAAGTATCATACACATGTGCTCGCTGAAAGGACTCTTGCCCAATATCACGGATCATGTCCTCTAGTCCATCGTCCATATCTACGTCATCAACTTCCTCTCTATCCGCCACCCTTGGCCTGTCTAACGATTCACCATGACATATCCATTTTGTATAACTCTTGCAAATCCCCTCACAAATAAGATGATCCCGTATCTCGTCAGCTTCTAGTCGTCTCTCATTCAAACAGTTAACACAAGGACAACAAAACCTTCCATCACTACTATCAGGAGCATTTGTTTTTGCAAATTGTAGAAAATCTTCCACTCCATTCTCATACTCATCACTTGTCCATCTAGCATTCATCCAACCGCGATCCATGACTAAAACATTAACTTCATACTTAGTTCAACATCTTCATCAACTACTTCTTATGATAGGGTATGGCCCTATCCCATTCGAGAAGAAACTTTTTCAGCATTCGGTTAACAGTTAGTCCTTAACTCTCATGCTCATACTCGACGAAATTTCGGCAGCATTTTCCCTTCGGTCTCCGACGTACACGACTTGAACGCGATGACATCCACCACGATAAAGTATGCACCCGGAGAACGAAAGGAAATGTATCAATCCGAACTTTCATCAGGTATATAACATAAGAATCAATGAATAACTATTTTAACTGAATGAAGAAAAAGTTTTTTCCCAAACTGTCCAACTTGGACAATTCAAGATCCAATATAATGAGCTGTACCTTAAGCACGTACACGTGTGCTCATTAATATTGCATCTCAAACGGGAAACTAAGGCTTTACTAATTAATTAACACTAAAAAAGTAATAAAACACTTCAATCCCCAAGTTAAAGCAAACAAAAATCATACTAGAAAAATAGAGATGAGAAAGCTTACCGGGTGTGGGAAGAAACACAATAAGTGTGGAAACGAAATCCTAAGTTTCAAATAATCAAGAAACCCTGAAAGAGAAAGAGAAATTAAGAAGCTATAACTAATTGCACAGATATACTCTTGTCTCTAGCACATTGTCACAAACACAATACATGCATTCACAAACAAAAGGGTGATAGCTCTTTAAAAAGTTTTCTCAAAGAAACTGAAGCAGCAAACTATATAGACATTACAAAGTTAATGGAACAAATCCTTCATATGATCATTTATTCTTAAACAGCCCATCCTACCCTATGGTTTGCAAATCCGATGGACTTCACTTCTATTTGGGGATAAATATTCTAAGACCTACCAGAGACATGAAGAGATATTTCACTAAAGCAAATCAAAAAATGGAGCAATCTAACAAAAGTAAGAGCATAAATTATTCTAATTCTAAATGGGAAAAAAAAAGTAACACAAACATTTAGTAATTCAATATGACAACCAAAATAACCCAATAGAAAAAACATTATAAAGATAAATCTACCATACCCGTTTGTAATTTAAGCTATGCCCATGGAGTATCACTTGCTTGACATGCTACAAATCCTAAACATTAAGAAAAATGAAGTAAATAAAATGAAAATAAACTAGTGAAAAGAAATAACAAAGGAACATACACAGGCACATGCAAACACATTGAAACACACAGCCCATTCTTCCCTTGCTTTCCACCTTCTCACATACTGGAGACAACCAACAATAAATGAGAAACAAAACCAGTAAGATTGGGTATTGTATCAACCAAACGCACTAAATGTTGCTATAAGGTTGAACTATAACTCTAATCTTCCCCCCATCCAGAATCATTATTCCCTCTTGAATCCCCAAGTTATACTATATGCACCTTTTACTGACTTACGTAAAATTGTAACCAAAACAAGAGTTGCAACCTTCATAGCTTGCTGCCTTCAGCGTGAATAACCTCATAAAGTCACCATATAGCATGGTTTCCACTAAATGTACCCATTCCTTTTGTATTTAGACATGCCAACAAGCTAATAAAACCGTACTGCAGCAGAGAGATTTTGAACCAGAAAAGCAGATTCTGCAGACAGTATAAATACCTGTCAAGTACATAAAGATAATGCCTGCATGCTAGAAAACCAAAAACTACACTGTGTAGTGCACAGACCAACACAGAAAGCCATATAGAACCTGCATCACCCCTAATAAAACCAGAAACAGCACCACCCCTAAACCAGACAGAACTCCAGACTTCTAAATCAAACTTTTGCTGGAATTTTAAAATAAACCACCTCAACCCACAATAACAAAAAACAGATAACACACTGCCATGATCCAGAAAGCAGGACAAGTTTCCAGGCATTTGACCATCATCAGAGCACCACATTTTAATCCTTCCTTAGAAACATGGTATAAGAGGCATTACCTGAGATGACTAAGCGGCGGAGCAAGCAGCGGAGCTAGTGGAGCAAGCGTCGGACAGTGGGCTTCGAGGCTACAGGAAACGGCGGAGCAAGCGGAGGCTACAGGGTCACGGCACGAAGCGGCGGAGCAAGCGGAGGGGCTTCGAGGCTGAGGTGACAGCGGAGGACACGGCGGAGCGAGCAAGAACGGAGGTGTGAGGGTGTGAGGGTTACGGAGCGCGCATGCAACAGAGAAAATATTGGGGTAGCGCGCAAGAAAGGGCATTGGAGGGATGAATAAAAGAAAACTAAATGAAAATACACATCGGTTATACACAAAACCGATGTGTTATACAGATTTCCACATCAGTTAACAACAAAAACCGATGTTAAACATTTTGCTGCTTAAAAAATCCATTTTTTTGTTCAATCTTCCACATCGGTTATAATACAACCGATGTGTAATCTTATGGCTGATTAAAATTTTTTGGTTTTTGTTTCCCTTTTCCACATCGGTTATTCTAAAACCGATGTCTAATCTTATTCCGATAAAAAAAATTTGTTTTTTGTTTTACTTTTGCACATCGGTTTTTATAAAAACTGATGTTAAATATTTTATCACATCGGTTTTTATGATAACCGATGTTAAAAGATTTCAGTTTAATTTCAAAAATGTCACCGCCTCCTTTTTCACATCGGTTTTGTTAAAACCGATGTTAAAACCTTGATGTTAGATGCATATTTTGCACTAGTGTTTTTAGATAAATTAGAAAAATATAATTTCTCATAAAAGCACATTTTAACTTTTTGTTCAAAAAAAAAAACTTTTTTGTATCTTCTGTATTGTAGTAAAAAGTAAAAACTCAACCAACCAAACATCTAAAAGTGTCAAAAATATATTTTTTTATATTAAAGGAGTGTTTTTTAGTGAAAAAAAAGCCTAAACATAAACATTTAAAAGTACTGTACAAAAAAAAAAAACGTTGTTTGAGAAGTAAAAAAGGTAAAAAAAAAAAAAAAATCATTCATTCATATAGTTAAGAATCTCTACTAATTAATTAATAACTTATTCTAATAAAATTTTCGGGAAAAAACACTAAGCATGTAGTATTTTTTATTGAGTTTTGTATAAAAGCTTTTAAATAGTTTAAAAATATTCTTTATTTGATGAATAATTTTAATTACTATGTGTTAATTTTTAGCAAAGTAAATATAAATGATTTGAGGCCTCGTTAAAGGTGACCAATTAGGTTCTCCGACAAAAATTAGTCATCCACGAAGTTAATGAATACTTCGCACATGTAACATGATAACCAAAAAATATATAAATAAATGATTTGATTCTCACTTTCCTTTCCCTTCATAATAGTTATATTTAACACTTTTATCACTCACCTATGAACATGATCACCAGAGACCTGATTGATCACATGTGATTCATGAGAAGTTTAATTTATATAAAAGACTATGGAAGAATTTCTTTTATTCTATAAAACTCGAGTTTGCTTTTTTAACATAAAAAACGTACATGTCTATAGGTCTTAAAATAGTATAAAACATTATAACTGTTTTGAAAAAAGTTGCAAAATATTTATTGTACGTGGTTCTTAATCTTATATAACATATACCTTTTTAACAAAGTCCAAAAGCAGCCTCATTATCTATTTGCATGCCTCAATTTGCAAGAGTCCTTTTCATCGCTACAATTTTTTTTTTATTTGTTCAAAACTTTAAAGTCTCAAGTTGTGCGTGACCATGCCAGTTGGAGTTGGAGATACCAAATTCAGACTTTGGACCCATTTATAGCACGTGATATGAGATGGATACCAACATATGTTCCCTCTTTCATATGCCACTGCTGCAGGCTATTCGCTATCAGATTATAATTTTTAAAATGAGCAAGTAAAAGTGATGTAATATTTATATAAATTAAAGTGTATTGAGATTTTAATTTATTTTTAATTAATTAAAAGTAGATATATCATTACATTTTCACTTTAATTATATTATAACTCACTTTGAATGAGCTTTAGTTATCTACCAATTATGTTGGTCTCAGTTGAACTGGGCTCGTGATAAGATTTAAGTAATATCTCGAGTTCAAGTCTTGTGGATGAAAAAAATGTGGTTTGGAGGGAAAATCTCACAAAAGGTGACCAGTTAGGTTCCCCAGCAGAAATTAAAAAAATAAACTTTTTCTTAGGCTAGCAATTAGCTACCGTTGGTAAGTCAATAAATGTAATGTACCATCATATCTTTATATTAATACTATCAATGGTTGATTTTGACATTCATAGAGTCCTCGATGATGCTTCAAAGTAATTCACAATTTACATAAAATAAAGTGTTCCCCAATAGGGTTTGATGAATTTTGTAGCCAAACCTATTAATTTGTCGGTTTTAGCAACCCAGTTATGATAGTAGAACTGTAAAATTTCGGGAGTAATTTTCTTTTTATTCTTTTTTTTATAGTCAAATATTAATATGTAGCTGTTAATTTTTTTCTCCTTTTTGAAGGATTCAAGGATTGAATCTTACACCTCCCATATTTTCAACACATTAAATCCCGAGCTCTAACCACTTGAGCTACCGACCCCCACCTCCTAATTTTCTTTTCATTGTAAACTAAATAAATAATTTAATACTTATCAAATTGGTTAAAAATTAGATATTGTTTTGATAGTGAAACATAAGGTAACGTTGTTTAATACTGAAAAACTTTTGAACCTAAAAAGATATCGAAAATTATTAATAAAAATCAAACTCATTTAATTAGGTAAATTGTGTTTGAGTTAAACTCTCAAAACCCACAACCCAAACTATTAAATCAAGTCTAAAATCTTTAAATCCAATTCAATTTATGCATTTTAATTTGTTGTGAACTGAAATCGAACAATGAATTCTAGTGATATATTGAGACATTATATATATATATATACGGCCATAAGCCGTATTTCTTAAGGTATGCTTATATTTGTTTTTGTTTTTTTTATTTCGAAGAATTGGGATATATTGATAATTGAATTTATGACGATTTTGTTATTGAAAATTTAATATTATGTCGTGAACTATTTTTATAAAAAATTAAACTATTAGGTAACATAATAATTTGTTAATATCTTTTATATATTATATATTATAAATATATAGGATTGTAAGCTAAGTTATTTCTTGCTGGCTTCATAAGTTTTATCCCACTTGCATGCATTAGCTACTATTATTTTATTATTTTGGGGAGACCACTTTCATGCATTTTTTAATATCAATTGAAAGCTACTCTATGTTTTAGTTGTTTCTTTCGTTTTCCAAGAAAAGAAAAGTTCTTATTCTCTCTCCTTCATTGTTTCTTCCCACTTGACCAACCTAAAAAACAATAAACGTGATAACCGTTTGGCCCACCTGAGATGAAGACTGATTCTACAAGCATAGGTCCCCCACCCCAACTAATCGATCTAGTGGAGAAAAACCTCACATAAATACACAAATCATATGGATTATTCACCAGCATGACATTCGATTGAATTAGTCTTGTATTATATTTTAATTTTTTTGTAGTGTTTGGTAAAAGATAGTTATACAAGCTTAATATGCTTGTCTGAACCATTTCTTTTTTAGTAAATTGAATAAATACATGGCATAATTGCACTTTTAATCATTCTATTATTGGTCATATGTGATTTTGATCCCTATATTTTTTTTAGCATATTTGATCCCCTTATTTTTTCAATATTGTAATTTCGGCCCCTTATTTTTTAAATGTTGCAAATTCAGTTATTTCGTCCAATATTCATCAATTGTTTCATTGATCAACATAGATGAATCAATGTTCTAAGTACACAGAACCTCTGATTTAGATTATCGCTCCTATGTCTCCTTGCTTTAACATGAATGGTTCCTCTCTGTCTTTTATTGATTTCGTCCTTGAAAAATCAAAAAAGGGACATTTTTTTATTCTACCATAGAATCCTTTACCACATAAGCTCTACCAGAGGTTTTATAAGCTTAAAGCAATTATTCCTCTCTATTGATCCTTCAAAATTGATTGATATTTAATGGAATGATCGAATTTGCAACATTGAATAAATAACAGACTAAATATATTTTGTTTTTAATGATTTATCTTTCAACCTCACGTGTATCTTATTATATTATATTCATAGTTTACAATAAAGCAAGTGTGCGTCCGCCCTTAGAAACAAATCGAGCCCTAGTGACAGGGAGAGACCTCTCGTCCTGTGAACCTCCACGATAGGCCGGCCCATGATAACCTTAATTAACAATGACTAGTTTGTTTATAAAGATGTCAATAATGTTTAGGGCTTTGCTATTCACACCGTGCAAATTACTATTCACACCGTGCACCTCAATTTAAAATAAAGCATGTCTCAAAAATACCCTTCCACTCCCTCCCTCCTTTAACACACATCCGGAAAACCTAGATGGCTCCACAGTTCCGGCTCGCACAGTCCGCTCCCTGCTCGTCCGCTCCACCTCCATCCCTCTCCTCAGTTCCGGCTCCATTCTTGCAAAGGTTAGTCTCTCACAATGTTTCATCTTCCCTTAATGCTTCTTTGATTGCGTTGCATTACTGGTTGTCCTCTGAGATGATTTCCGGACGCTTAAGATGGTAGGGATTCGTCCGCATTTCTCTTTCCGGAGAAGGTAGAAGACGATGGTTGGCATAGCGTCCGCATTTCACTTTCCGGACACATCCGGATTTCCATTTCCGGAAACGTCCGGATTTCCACAATCCGGATACGTCCGGATTTCACATTCCGGATACGCTGCACTTTCTTAGAATCTTTCACTTAGAATGTATGATATTATTTCCCAATCTACAACATTTAGAACCTAAGATTATAAATATACAATTATCTGCTTTAGTTATCAAATATGAACACAGTTTAGAATCAAAGATTATAAATATATAATTATCCGGACACGCCTGTATGACAAAATATATATTTAATTAGAATCTTTCACTTAGAATGTATTGATATTATTTCCCAATCCTGTGCAAACAATATTTTGAGTAATTAATTGTTTCTGTTGGTAGCTATATTTTTATGTTTTATGTACAATTTATTATATAATAATATGACTTGATTTTGATGTGTTACATTCTATGCAGCAATGGTGCGTACATATATTGGGAATATCAATGAACGTCGCCGACCGACAGCTTCTGCGCATGCAGAACGTGTTGCTGGTAGTCGTGCTTCTCGTGTTCATCAGGCGGATGAGGTTGTTTTACAGGATCCCGCTCCAGAGGAAGAGGTTGAAGTTGACACAGGCAAACACAAGAAGGGGGGGTTGAATTGTGTTTGTTAATATTTTTCGAAAACAACCTTTTCAAAAATAATTTTCTCACACAAAGATAAAGAGGCAGAATAAAGCACACAGAAAAACAGTCTTTTGAAAGAATAACAAATTCAAGTTCAAATCCCCACAGTTAGTATAAACACGTAAAACCAAAGAGATAAGGGATTAGAGGATTCACACGAGATGTTTTATCCTGGTTCACTCTCTTCCAACCAAGAGCTACGTCCAGTCCCTTCTACTTGAAGGATTTCTCCACTATTTTCCAAATAGATTACACCAAGTATTCAACACCTCTCCAGGCTCACAAGTATTTCTTTCTTACCAAGCCTCTTCAGGCTCTACCTCTAATAAAGAGTTTTTGATTTCTTTGATCTTCTAACTCACTATGTGTGAGAATATGAAAGTTTAAGATCAGATGAATATTATAGCAATATTCAAACTATGATATTACAGACTTTTGCTTTTTGAATAAGAGAATATTTGCTCGCAAGATATTTCTTGAGATTTCTTTGTATGCGCAAAAGTTGTTTCTTCAAAAGCTTTAGTCTTCTATTTATAGGGTCCTTGATCTTCTCTTCAGAATCATCAACGGTTGTTTTTGAATTTTCCGTTTAGTGATAGAATCAGTCAAGTAAATATCCGTTGAGACTCAGCTTGCTCGTGGCTTTTGTACTATGTGACAAATTCTTGCATGTATTGGCACACCTCTGAGCAAAAGCAGCTTGAAAAACAGTTTTGCCTTCCTTGTACAAGTTCCAGCTATTTCAGCGTAAAAGGTGACAGGGTACACAACGTTTTGCATTGTACTATTTTGCTTTTTGCAATTCCTTATTTGTACTATGTCTCTCTCATTGAAACAAGGCAATAAAAACCGTTAATACAAAAAGAGAAGAACCATTATAAATGAAATGAATATCAATCATATGAAATAAATTTGCTTTGGTTCAGATTGATATAAATGCTCAAAATTCTTCATCCAGCAAAACAATAGTAAAGGCAAGTTACGAAAAAAGAGTTTTAAGGCTCCGTCCACTGACGTGGCAACCAAAACTTCGTCTACATAAAACATCGGTCTTGCCAGTACTTGAGACATTTAAAATCTCCGTCCAGTGACGTGGCAATAGAAAACTAAGGTTATTATAAGAGAGAAGCTCACGTCTACATGAAAAGAAATTCTCCGTCCACTAGAAACATTCAAGCGCTCGTCTACTGACGTGGCACTTGAGTTTAAGGAGATCCTTGATAGAGTGGACTCGACCACTCTTTCAATATAAAATATTCAATATAAAATATATGGACGCGGATTTGCAAAGAAAAAAGACTTATCATTTTAACTTATAAGAACAGAGATTCTTTAAGACTAAAGGCACTTGTTAGATTCAAAGCATTAACACTTTGCTACATAAATTTAATCCTTATTGTTAACATCAAAACATAGAGATTATTTAATCCAAATTACTTTGGTTCCAACAATCTCCCCCTTTTTGATGATGACAAAAACTAATTAAATTTATTGTGCAAAGTCTAAGAGAGCTTACAAGGCTCCCCCTAAGACAAAGCAGTCATCAGATAAAAGCAGTTAAGGCATAATAAGCTAAGTCTTATTTGCAATATAATATAGGTTAACAGATCAAGATAGCAGTTTATTAAACATTTGGGATTCAAAGCAGTGTCGAAGCATAAACATAAAGTCAAGGCATAGTATCAGCAAGATGAATATACACTTATGCATATGCAGACAACTATGTACTTTTTGTTTAAAAAATCTCTGTATTATAAAATTTAATCTTTCCTTTCTCCCCCTATTTTGTCATCAGACAAAAAGGTAAAAGGGAGTGGACCATCATTGTCAGCTAACAACAAAAAGATAAAACAGAGAAGGAAAAAGTTTTTAGGTAGAAGGAGGTGGTGGAGGAGGTGGTTGGTTAGGATTGGGATTTTGATTCCTCTGAAATTCCAAGATCAGAGCCAGCATCTGATTCATCACTGCATTTGTAGGGGCCAGAGAATCTTGAATTTGCTTCTGCACCCTTTCTTCAATCTGTTGAGCCATCTGTTCAGTCTTTTCCTCAACTATCTTGCCAACCTTATCATCAACAATTTTTCCAATGATGTCTTCAAGATTGGGTGGCAAGGTAAGTTGTCTTGAGCTCTCAGCAGTGTCAGAGACAGTGTGTTGAGCCTGGGCTGCTGGCCTAACCATAGCAAGAGCTAATGGTTGAGAAGAAGTCTTAGCAGACTCAGCTCCTTGCTTAGAGACACCAACCTCAGCAGACTGCTTAGCTTGTGCAGATGGAGGTTCAACTGAAGTAGGTTGAGAAGACAGTTGAGCATCAAATTCAGGGCCTTCTACAATCAACTCTTCAGCCATATGATCAGAGGATGAATTTGCTGGAGATGCAGTGGCAGCTTTAACAGATTTCTGAGGGACATCCTTTGCCTAGTGGATAGGAGTAATTTCCTCCACATCCCTGCTGGTAATAGGAAGTGCCCACAGATCTTTGTAGATCATGTGCCTTACTTTGGATAGTCCACACTTTCCTCTGAACTTGGGAATTTCTTTCTTCTCTTCCTGAGTCAAGCCAGAAGAAGAAGCATCCCTGGTGTAGTGGATGATGTGAGACAACCAGAAGTCTGCAGCTTTCATTTCTCCAATATTCTTCACATCCTCCATATACAGATAGAAGTCAAGCTGGGAGTGATCAAAGATTTCCTGAGACAAGTCCAGCAAGGCAGAATGAGCTTCAGGCATGACTCCCTTATTTCTTCTGCGCCTCATATCTTTGTCCTTGTTGAGGTCTATCATGCCAAGCCTTGGACAGATAGGGTAGGGAGCAATGCCTACACGTGTTTCCTTATTATGTCTCAGTCATGTGATAGGAACCCAACGTGCAGCTCTTTCAATCTGGAAGTAGCTGAACTCCCACTTCAGAATATTATAGATCAGTTGATCTGCGAAGGGGTCTGAAGCACTTCCATAGATGCTGGGATGCTCGAACTTCATCCATTTTGTGTTTCCATCCAATATAATTGGAACATGCTCTGATGATCTTGCTCTCTTCTGAGGTAAAGAAGGCAGTCTGTTCCTTTTAGGATCAGTTTCCCATACAGGAATGATGTGCCTTGCTACTCCTTCAGTGTGAGGAATCAATGGTGGGGTTTTTTGTAGGTTGGGGCAAATTTTTCTTTGGGGAAAACGCTTGAGGGGTAGATGGGTGAGGAGAGGGCCATGTTGGTTGTTCATCTCAGATGGAAAGGGACCTTTAGGGGGCTGAGAGTTTGGGTATATGGTGGTCCAGGGGTATTCCTCATAGGGTTCATAGTCATAATCAGGATGGGAGTACCACCTAGTTAGAGGAATTTCAAGGTTAATTTCAGGGTCAGGTTGGTGAGTATGAAACAGAATTTTCCAATTTCTTTTGACCTGAGCCCAATTCTCAGACTTATTGGCAAAAATAGTGGATGGGGGTATAATTGGTGGAAAGAGTTTTCTTAGGGGTTTAGGAAAGGGGGCACCTCTGCAAATTCCATCATCCTCTTGATGAAACCAAGGATCCGAGTCAGGAATTATGGGTGGAAAGATGGTTTTGAGTGGTGTAGGTTGGGGTGTGGTTAATTGACTTGGGCTAATTTGTGGTGAAAATGGATTTGAAGTTTGGTCAGATTGGTCTTTTTGTGGTGAGGGTTGGGGTGTGGGTAATGTAGGTCTATATACATTATCAAAGAATCCTACTCCCGGAGTAGGGGCATCATCACTCACAGTATTAGTAGGAACATCAGAAGAGGTGTTTACCTCAGAGGCTGCAAAGGTTCTTACTTTCCTTGCAGGTTGCCTCCTCTTGGTAGGCACAGCAGCATCAGCAGCAGCATCAACAACAATAGCTGCTTTCCTCTTTAAAACTGTTCCCAGAGGAACATTGTCATCTTCATCATCCTCATCTTGAGGCAGAACCAGCTTTCTAGCTCTCTTGGGAGCAGGTCGAGGAACAGGTTGAGGAGCCTCATTCCCAGGCTCATTAATAACTATGCCTCTGGTAGGCCTTCTAGGAACAGGCTTCCTGACAGCCATAGTTTTCCTTTTAGTTCCTCTCTTGAGACCAAGAATAGCTGCATTGTTGGCTTCAACAGCTTCTTCCTTAATCTTCATTTTCTCCTCTTGTTTTGACATCTCAACTAGCTTGTACGTGTCAAGATGCATGCTGCTGAGGTTGCTCTTTCCGAAAATGGCAGCTTGCATCCCCTTCGAACGAAAGATCTTTTCTTGTTCTTCTTGAGGCTTTGCATTTAAGTAATCATATAAGCCTTGCTGCTTGAAAACTTTTGACAGAAGATGAGAGAAGGTGATGTGGGAGGCGGTTTCTCTGTTTGCAATGGCATCCTTGAAGCGATGAAACAGGATCCATGGCAGGTTTATTTTTGTCTCATAGACCATGTTGCAGAGACAGAACTTGTGAAGGGCAGAAAGGTTGTCCTTAGACCCTGCCTTATGAAGCACTGTCTTGTTCAGAATCTGATGAAGAATCCTGATATGATCCTTCATTTCAGATGACTTCCACGAGTGAGTCCTCACTGTATCTTCTCGCATCAGTGTAACCGCGATGGTTTCTATACCACCAAGATCTTCTTCCCAGTTTTCTGTCATGATCAAACCCTCTTGAGCACAAACGATTGCATCAGAAATGGTCTTCTCAGAAACAGTTATCTTCTTGCCTTGAACAAACCCTACTACCTCAGTGTTAGAAATCGTTGGTCTCCTCCAGAAATCTCTTACCAAGTCCGGATAAATCGAGATCTTTTCCAGAAACAAACCATCCCAACCAGCAGCGTTGATGTACTTGCTTACATCCAAGTTATACTCACACAGAATTTCAAAATTAAAATGATGTTCAGCAGCGATACTAATGATGTCAGTAACATAGGCAGGCTCGGGAGTTGAGGTTGAAGCCATTGTTGAGTTCTTGAGTACAGGTTTAGGTTTGAAGAAAGGAGAGTTCGAAAACTTTCAGAAAGAAGTTATCAAAGATGAAGAGTAGCGAAAGGTTTTTCAGAGGGAAAGGAGTTACCTTTAAAGAGTTTCCGAATACCAACAGTTTTCAAGGAAAATTCAAAAAGAAAAGATTGATTAGACAAGACTTTAGTAAAAAAACGGCGTTGGTATATTGGGACCGTAAAAAGTTAAGATGGGATAGATGGAAGTAGCTGACTCAGCAAGGAAATGATTAAAACCAAATGTTTTAAGATAAGTAAGTTCAGATATAAAAAGATGCAAATTTTTTGTTAAAAAAAAAATCGGGTCCACAAAAGATTGAGGGTGGACGCATATAAACATATGTAGTGGACGCGGCACACCAACAGTAGTGGACGCGTAGACTACACGTGCTCTGGATGCCAAAACCAGTGGACGCGCAGATAAAACATGCAATCAAAACATATACCAAATTAAACCACATATAACATGTTAAGGTGTTTTCTGATAAAAATAAATTTGTCCTCAGCAAGAGGTTTAGTAAAGATATCTGCCCATTGATGGTCAGTATCTACAAATTGAACATCAAAAACACATTTTTGCACATAGTCTCTGATAAAATGATGTTTGATTTCTATATGCTTAGCCCTAGAATGAAGAATTGGATTCTTAGACAGATTAATTGCAGCAGTATTATCACACATTAGTGGAATACTACTTACAAATATATTGTAGTCCTCCAATTGGTGTTTAATCCAGAGGAGTTGTGAGCAGCAGTTTGCAGCTGATATATATTCTGCTTCAGCAGTTGATAGAGCAATGGTACTCTGCCTTGTGCTTGACCATGATACAAGATTAGCTCCAATGAAGTGACATCCCCCACTGGTGCTTTTTCTTTCAATTCTATCTCCAGCATAGTCAGCATCACAAAAGCCAACTAATCTGTAATCTTCATCTTTCTTAAAGCACAGACCAAGATTAGTAGTACCTTTTAAATATCTAAAAAATTCTTTTAACTGCTGATAAATGAGATTCTCTAGGATCAGATTGAAATCGAGCACATAAGCAAACACTGAACATTATATCAGGCCTAGAAGCAGTTAGATATAAGAGAGATCCAATCATACCTCTGTATACCTTCTGATCTACCTTTTTCTCTTTATCATCTTTGTTCAGTATGGACGTGGGATGCATAGGTGTGTTCATAGGTTTGCAATCATCCATTTTAAACTTTTTGAGAAGTTCCTTTGTATACTTAGTTTGATGGATGTACACCCCGTCCATAGATTGTTTGACTTGAAGTCCAAGGAAGAATTTGAGTTCTCCCATCATGCTCATTTCAAACTCTTTCTGCATTAGCTTTGAGAATTCTTTGCACAAAGATTCATTAGTAGCACCAAATATAATATCATCTACATAGATCTGTACTACTATGAAGTTGGAATTAATTGATTTTCTAAACAAGGTTGTATCAACCTTTCCTCTGACAAAGCCATTAACCATTAGAAAAGAACTTAGCCTATCATACCAAGCTCTTGGGGCTTGTTTTAGGCCGTATAAAGCTTTCTTAAGCTTGTATACATGTTCAGGTTGGGTTTCACTCTCAAAACCCGGAGGTTGCATAACATAAACTTCTTCATTGATAAAACCATTTAAAAAAGCACTTTTTACATCCATTTGAAAAAGCATAATATTATGATGTGCAGCAAATGATAGTAAAATTCTGATTGCTTCCAATCTTGCAACAGGTGCAAAGGTTTCAGTATAGTCTATACCTTCTTCTTGAGAGTAACCTTGTGCAACCAATCTTGCTTTATTTCTTATAACCTTACCATTTTCGTCAAGCTTGTTTCTGTAAACCCATTTTGTTCCTATAACAGATTTCTTCTTAGGTAGGGTTACCAGAGTCCAAACTTCATTCCTCTCAAACTGATTTAGCTCTTCTTGCATTGCTAAAATCCAACCATTGTCCAGCAGAGCCTCGTCTACAGTCTTTGGTTCCAATTCAGAGACCAATGCAGAGTCTTCTTGCTCTCTGAAGGTTGATCTGGTTCTTAGCTTATCGCTTGGATTTCCTATGATTTGATCCGGTGGATGATAATTCTTGAAATGCCAAGTTCTCTGAACATTGCCTTGTTGAGAGGTGGATGCTTCTGGTTGATGAGAAGTGTCTTCAACTGGATCATCAGTTTTAACTTCTTTTGTTTCTCCTGAGATGTTTAAGTCAAGATCTGCAAAACTTTCATCTAGCTCTGATAGTTTCTTATCAGGCTGTTTATCATCAAATCTAACATGTATAGATTCTTCTACTATTAAAGTTCTTGAGTTATACACTCTAAATCCTTTTGAGGTTTCAGAAAATCCTAGTAGAATTCCATTGTCTACCTTTGCATCAAACTTACCAAGTTGATCTTTTGTATTTAAAATATAACATTTACATCCAAAGGGATGAAAATAAGATATGTTGGGTTTTCTGCCTTTCCACAATTCATAGGGAGTCTTACTCAGAATAGGTCTAATGTATATTCTGTTCTGAATGTAGCAGGCAGTGTTCACAGCTTCAGCCCAGAAGTGCTTAGGGACAGAATTGTCATTAAGCATAGTCCTAGCCATCTCTTGAAGAGATCTGTTCTTTCTCTCTACCACACCATTTTGCTGTGGTGTTCTTGGTATTGAGAAGTTGTGTTGAATTCCATTTTCTTCACAAAACTCATTGAATAGCTCATTGACAAATTCTCCCCCATGGTCACTTCTAATTGAAGCTATACACATGCCTTTTTCATTCTGTACACGTTTGCAGAATACAGAAAAGACCTTGAAGGACTCATCCTTGTGAGCAAGGAACATAACCCATGTCCATCTAGTATAGTCATCTACAATGACTAGACCATATTTCTTACCACTGATAGAAGCAGTCCTTGTTGGACCAAAAAGATCAAGGTGTAGCAGTTCTAGTGGTCTCTTGGTACTTACAATATTCTTAGATTCAAAAGAACCTTTGACTTGTTTTCCCTTCTGACATGCATCACAGAGAGCATCAGATTTGAACTTAAGGTTTGGTAATCCTCTCACGAGGTTATGCTTCTTTAGCTTTGAGATTAATCTCAAGCTTGCATGACCTAGCCTTTTATGCCAAATCCAACGTTCATCTTCAATGGACACTAAACATGAGACACTTTGATTTGAGAGGTCCTCCAAGTCAATTTTGTATAAGTTGTTTTGCCTCTTAGCAGTGAATAAGATTGATCCATCATTTTTCTTGACATAACACATGTTCTTATTAAAAGAAACATCATATCCACTGTCACATAATTGACTTATGCTCAGTAGATTATGTTTTAAACCATTCACTAAAAGAACATTATCAATGGAGGGAAAAGGATGTTTACCGATTTTACCTATACCAGTGATCTTTCCTTTCTGATTTCCTCCAAATGTCACCCAGCCACCATCCTTATGTTTAAGGTCTTGGAACATATACTTTTCTCCTGTCATGTGACGTGAGCATCCACTGTCCAAGTACCAGGATGTTTGTTTCTTTCCTGTTGTTAAGCAGATCTGCAACAGGTATTATCTTGTCCTTAGGTACCCAAACTAACTTGGGTCCTTTCATGTTAGTTTTCTTTGGACGAGAATATTTGGCATGCCTGTTATCTATGCATCTAGATGTAGAGTGCCCACTTTTTCCACACACTTTACAAAAGGTGTTGGACGGGCCTGATTTGGTTTTCGCATACCTAGCTGGAGCTTTTGAAGCTCTTTGCTGTATAGGTGGTTTTGACTTAATGTAAGATGCCTCAAGCTTTTTATTGTCATAACCAAGGCCAGATTTATCAAAGGGTGACCTAGAATACCTTAGGATAAAACTAAGCTTATCTGAGCCTCCTACCAATTTTGACAGAGAGTCTGTCAAGTATTTTACATCTTGTTTTAGTTTTGCAACTTCACAAGAATTGTCAGGCTCACATTCAGATTTGTCAGTTAGATTGACATTCTCTGATTTCAGTTTATCATTTTCTAGAAACAAACTTTGCTTTTCCATGCAGACTCTATCATATTCTTTGGTTAATTTTGCAAACTTCTTTTTAAGACTTTTGTATTCATGAGACAATATGAATGAGTCATGCAGTAATTCATCAAAGGCATTTTTGAGAGTTGAAGGTTCAGAATCTGTTACCTCATCATCATCAGTGTACTCATTTTCTGATGATGTGTCAGCCATGAGGCAGATGTTTGCCTCTTCCTCTGCTTCCTCTTCCTCATCTGATGAGGATAAGTCCAAGTCCTCCCATGTAGCCATTAAGCCCTTCTTTTTCTTAAAGAACTTCTTCTCTTTTAGGTCAGGACAGTCAGCTTTGAAATGGCCTGGCTTTTTGCACTCAAAGCACAGAGATGGACCTTTTTCTTTGGAGTCTGATTTCTCCTTAGAAAATTTCTTGTTGAATGGCTTTCTCTTGAAATTACCTTTTCTTCTCCACATATGTTGTATCTTTCTGGAGATGAAATATAGTTCATCTTCATCTGATCCTTCATCACTGTCTGAAGGTTCAGCATCATCTGAAGACTCAGCAGCTTTGAGGACTTTTGAAGAACTTGCTTTCTTTGCCTTTAAAGCAATGGACTTTCCCTTTCTGGAATTGTCTTCCTCATTTAGTTCAAGCTCATGAACTTTTAATGATCCTAGAAGTTCTTCCAGAGAGAGAGTATTCAGATTCTTAGCTTCTTGAATGGCAGTGACCTTCGGTCTCCACTGCTTGGAGAGACTTCTCAGAATCTTTCTGATATGATCTCTATTCTCATATACTTTTCCCAGAGATCTGAGACTGTTTGTTATTGTTTGAAATCTTCCAAACATCTGATCTATAGACTCATGATCAGTCATCTTGAAGAGCTCATACTGGTGAACCAGCATGCTTATCTTTGACTCCTTCACTTGTGATGAGCCTTCATGAGCGAGAGCCAGTGTATCCCAGATTTCCTTTGCTGTGTTGCAGTTGTGAACTTTATCATGTTCTGATCTGGTAATAGCACACATCAAGTAATGTTTGGATTTGAGATTTAGTTGATGTTTGGCTTTTTGATCAACACTCCAATCTGCTCTAGCCAACACTGCTTGATTTTCACCTCTTGGCTCAGAATAGCCATTCTCTATCAGTTCCCAGATGTCTAAGTTCTGTGCATCTAGGAAAGCCATCATTCTCTTCTTCCAATAGTCATAATCAGTTCCATCAAAGAGTGGAGGTCTGTTGATAGCTTGTCCTTCTGCATCCATGGTGGTAGGATCGTACTTCCTCAGCACTTGTTAGATGCTCAACCCTTTCGAGGCTGAGCTCTGATACCAACTGAAGTTGACACAGGCAAACACAAGAAGGGGGGTTGAATTGTGTTTGTTAATATTTTTCGAAAACAACCTTTTCAAAAATAATTTTCTCACACAAAGATAAAGAGGCAGAATAAAGCACACAGAAAAATAGTCTTTTGAAAGAATAACAAATTCAAGTTCAAATCCCCACAGTTAGTATAAACACGTAAAACCAAAGAGATAAGGGATTAGAGGATTCACACGAGATGTTTTATCCTGGTTCACTCTCTTCCAACCGAGCTACGTCCAGTCCCTTCTACTTGAAGGATTTCTCCACTATTTTCCAAATAGATTACACCAAGTATTCAACAACTCTCCAGGCTCACAAGTATTTCTTTCTTACCAAGCCTCTTCAGGCTCTACCTCTAATAAAGAGTTTTTGATTTCTTTGATCTTCTAACTCACTATGTGTGAGAATATGAAAGTTTAAGATCAGATGAATATTATAGCAATATTCAAACTATGATATTACAGACTTTTGCTTTTTGAATAAGAGAATATTTGCTCGTAAGATATTTCTTGAGATTTCTTTGTATGCGCAAAAGTTGTTTCTTCAAAAGCTTTAGTCTTCTATTTATAGGGTCCTTGATCTTCTCTTCAGAATCATCAACGGTTGTTTTTGAATTTTCCGTTTAGTGATAGAATCAGTCAAGTAAATATCCGTTGAGACTCAGCTTGCTCGTGGCTTTTGTACTATGTGACAAATTCTTGCATGTATTGGCACACCTCTGAGCAAAAGCAGCTTGAAAAATAGTTTTGCCTTCCTTGTACAAGTTCCAGCTATTTCAGCGTAAAAGGTGACAGGGTACACAGCGTTTTGCATTGTACTATTCTGCTTTTTGCAATTCCTTATTTGTACTATGTCTCTCTCATTGAAACAAGGCAATAAAAACCGTTAATACAAAAAGAGAAGAACCATTATAAATGAAATGAATATCAATCATATGAAATAAATTTGCTTTGGTTCAGATTGATATAAATGCTCAAAATTCTTCGTCCAGCAAAACAATAGTAAAGGCAAGTTAAGAAAAAAGAGTTTTAAGGCTCCGTCCACTGACGTGGCAACCAAAACTTCGTCTACATAAAACATCGGTCTTGCCAGTACTTGAGACATTTAAAATCTCCGTCCAGTGACGTGGCAATAGAAAACTAAGGTTATTATAAGAGAGAAGCTCACGTCTACATGAAAAGAAATTCTCCGTCCACTAGAAACATTCAAGCGCTCGTCTACTGACGTGGCACTTGAGTTTAAGGAGATCCTTGATAGAGTGGACTCGACCACTCTTTCAATATAAAATATTCAATATAAAATATATGGACGCGGATTTGCAAAGAAAAAAGACTTATCATTTTAACTTATAAGAACAGAGATTCTTTAAGACTAAAGGCACTTGTTAGATTCAAAGCATTAACACTTTGCTACATAAATTTAATCCTTATTGTTAACATCAAAACATAGAGATTATTTAATCCAAATTACTTTGGTTCCAACAGAGGTCCTTGTACAGGTTCAGCAGGAGGATCAGATTCATTTACCGGTTCAGTCTTTTCCTGGAGGCCCAGAGGATATGTCTGTCCTGAAGTCATATAGTGACCATGTTGCACACAGGTTATGGAATGGAGATGTAAGTATTTAAAGTGAATTAATGGTCAATCTAGCTTTATTAATATACATAAATTAACGTTACTGTTACAACAATGATTTCTATTTGTATACAGGACCGTAGAGAGCTGAAGGTTGTCACACATGGACGGAAGGTGGCAAGATTCCCATGCAACCACGATCAAGTAGAGATGATAGTTCGTGACTCTGGGTTGGGACCCCTCTTACATTGCTCCCCCTCTTACATTGCTCCCACATAAATGTTGATAAGGGGTTGCTATCAGCCTTTATCGAGAGGTGGCACAAGTGTATATTAATGCTCAAGTATAAGAGCGACCTATTAGTTGTTGTGTTCCCAAGGGGCATCACCCGATGTATCCATGCTGCGACAAACTTTTCCTTGTGCGGCTTCAACCATGTATTCTTCACATAGTCACAAAATATAGGAAAATCAGAACATACATCATCAAAGTTCCTCATACGCTCTACAAACTCACACTCTCACAACGTCCCACTTCTGCTTCGGGTAAACTATCATCTTGCATTTGGCCTTGACATTCTTGACAATGTGGAATTGGCATAATAACTGAGTTGAACTAGGAAAGACAGTGTGCACTGCGTTCATTAGCGCAATGTCTCTGTCAGTCACTATTACTTGAGGTATTGAATTTTCAGTTAGGAAGAGCCCTCGTAACCTCTATAATGCCCAAATGAAGTTATTACTTCGCTCAGCCTCCAAATAGGCAAATGCAATGGAGAATGTCATCTCTGTAGAGGTCACACCAACAACCTCAAGTAACGGCAAGCGATACTTGTTGGTTTTGTAAGTACTGTCAATCATCAACACAGTGGGGAATGCATTTAGAAGTTTCACGGCATCTGGATGTGTCCAAAATATGTCTCTAACAACATCGGACATGTCCAGCCGTCTATGCCAACATACATACATATCACGCTCAATTAAATACAGCAAATGCTGCATTTCAGTTCTGGGGCCTCTTCAAGAAATCCTTAACTTTTGCCGTGCATTGTAGACCTGTTTGATGGTGGTGCAATTACCCGGATTATGCTCCTTCAAAGTGGACATTATGTTTCTTGGCTTAACCAAGCTCTTTGTCATATCATCAACCAAAGATCTCTCTTGGACACTTAGGCGACCAGGGTATGCATGACCAACCAACGTCTCTGCTGACCCATGGTTGTGAATGCCACACACTACTTCAAGTTTCCATCCATCACCATTTCTCAACGGTTTTCCTCTTAGTTTGAAAGGACATTCACATTTCTTTGTTCCGGTCCCCTTGCGAACTAACTCCCTCTTGTATGGTTTATACTTCCCACCCCTTTCACAACCAAGAATCACTACCGTCATCCTTCGATTACCTCCGTTATCTGACCTGTGAATGACGACAACAACACCATTCTCTTTACCAACTTATCGAGCCCAGTTCAATAGATCATCTCGAGATGGAAATACCTGACAATACAAATTTAGCATCATGTTATAATGTTCACACAAAGTCAAAACATAATAGTAACAATAATTCCTTAATCAACCACCTTCGTAGTAGTGAATGCATCGCTACAATCAACACGATCTTTTACATCGGGAACATCCAACCTCTCTATGCTCACAGGAATCTGGAAACACAAAAAAATATATCAATATATTTGTTTTTTTTCAGGACTACCATGAATTGAAATGAAAATTTGTTCTCACATGAGTATCTCCTCCTCTTTCACTTGGCATGTCCACATCCTCAGGACTGTTGGCAAAAGAATCTTCCATAACCACTGAACACAACCTTAAATCTATAGGCATTACAGGAAGTAACAACAAGATAGCAATAGGTTATTTTTGGGAAACAGAATCAGGATTTTTTACCTCCGGAAACTGAAATCCGGATGTACAATTTACACATCCGGAATTGTGTTTCCGGATGTGTAAATTAACATCGCAGCTGCTAATCCGGAAAACAAAATCCGGAAACCCAAATACACATCCGGAAATGCAATTCCGGATGTACAAATTGATCGTCCGGAAAACGAAATCCGGTGTTCAATTTGGTCGTCCGGATTTGCATTTCCGGATTCATATGGGTTTCCGAAAATTCATTTCCGGACACTTCCGGAAAGTATATTGCGGATGCGGCTATGTCTGGAATGTTTATTGCGGAGGCTATATGCGACGAAAGCATGAACAAGCATGACGAGCATACCTTCTTCTCCATGACGAGCATGAACGTGACGATGGAAGTTGGAAGACAGACCATTCCACCACTGTATCTTCTTCCCCTATGACAAAAACTTATGAACGCAATATGAAAAACCTACAATGGTGAATGACCTCTTGTGTGTGTGTGTGTCAATGGTGGTCTGGCAGAGGGGGTGACTATGGGGTGAAGTTTGAAAGTGTTGCGACGTGATAGCAAAAAAAAAGGAGTGGCATGCAGAGAAAAACGAGACAAAGGAGAAAGGGGTATTTTTGGAAGAAAATTTGATAAAATCAGCCTGCAAGGTGCCATTAGCAAAATGCAAGGTGGGAATAGCAATGGCCTAATGTTTATGGTGCATTACTGATGATTCGAACCATCCATAAATTGAGAAAGATGGACTTATAGGAACCAATTAGAAGAAAATAAGTTAAAACTTATATGACTTATAGGATCCAGGTGAAAAATAAATAAAAAAATTTTACAGGACCATTTTACCTATTTTGTCTATCTATTTCGATTCATCAACCGATCCCATTTAAAAGGAAAATGATTTTTGAACACAAAAAATGGATACAAATATGATATCCCTTTGTTTTCATTATGTATTTTTGGAATACGTGTATACAAAAAGATAAAAAGTAAGTGAGAGATAGAAAGAAATATATATGATGTCATATGTGGTGTCAAAATTTTGTGTTTAAATAACATTAGCTGTATTAAAAAACCATTGTGTGTGTGGCAGTTGGAAATTTTTGTGGAGGAAATGGCATACACTTTTATGGTAATTTCTGAATTATTTATTTGTGAAGAGGGAAGAGTGTTGGAATTGGAACAGATAGAATAGAAGAATAGAGTGGTGAAATGGATCAGATACTGAACAAGGTGGGGTCCTATTGGTTCAACCGGAAGGCCACAAAGCAGCTTAACTCTGTCGGTGATGATATCAATGTGCATAATCCTTCATACCCCTTTTAATCCTTTTTATTTTTTCTCCTTTTCTTAGGTAAATTTCAGATTTTTTTCACCTGGGTACTTGAATTCTATAATTCTGGAGATTAAACCCATAAAAATATCATGTTTAACGTAGGATTCTTGGTTTCGGCTAGAGGGTAGAAGTTGAAACATTGTTATTGATTGGATATGAAAATTTATTCTAAAATTTTTAGATGATGATGCTGGGTAAAGTATTTAAATATTGATATATAAAAATTAAAAAAATGTTGACCACAAGGTGGATCTTCACACATTATTTATCATACTATGGTCTTTTTTTTTTTTTTTTGGCTCCCACATGTTACTTCTTATGTTTTTTGGTACAAAAGTCGATTTTTTTCAAAACCTACTTCTCAGTGGAACCTTTTTTTCAGTTCAGAAGTCGGTTTGTAAGAAACCGATTTTTCTTTATACCAAAAAGAAAAAAGTAATAGGTGGGAAGTCGGTCCCAAAGGGCCAAATGCAAAAGGTGGAATTTGGCAAATAAACCAACAAGAGCAGCAGTTCAGTAATTTTATATTTTTTTATGATTATTTTATATTTTTATGCCTGATGTTTATTTATGTCTGGTTAAGAAATTTAGGTTGGATTTAGGAGGGGGAAAGGTGTACTAGAAGGTAGAAGCTTTGTAGTTAATTTGAGAGGGTTTTGGTTTATATCAGCTAGGAGGTGCAGGATTTAGGAATGAGCTTTGATAACAACATAAAAGATTAAAATTCTGTGGTGGTGCATCCTTAATGTAATTATAGTTCTTTTCTTACACATCCACGATTAATTTACTCATAAATGTTGGTTCATTTATGCTTATTGGATACTTGGAATTATTCACTGAATAAAAGCAGAGGTACTCACTAGTTCATGTTGACTTTGTTTTCCAAATTCTATTGTGGATGGGAAGGTAAACAATGCTCAAAATTGGTATTCTTCCCTACTGATTACTCAATGCATTAGGCTAAGTGTGTGTTTGGGTGAGAGTTTGCTAAAAGTGATTTTGAATGAACTTGATTTTGTAAATTTGATTTTGTTAAAATTGAGTTTGAGGTGAAGTGATTTATGTTTGAATATTTTAACTTTGAAATGAAATTTGATGTAAAACTTGGCGTAAAATTTACGACCCAACGCAAAAGCTACTTTTTATCACTTCTAGTCAAATTGAGGTTTGGAGACAATTAATTTTGTATGATTGTAACCAAACATCTATATTTTACTAAAATTCTAATACTTCCGACCTTAAAACCAAACACGCCATAAGTGTAGCAAACTAGCAGTATTTGCTTTGGTTTTGAAAAAAGAACACTGGATTGAGATTGCAAAGAAATATCACCATTAGATAAGTAAAATGATTATTTTTTGGTGAGGGAGGCATGGAACTAAATGAGAATTGGGCCAAGTAAGGAAAAATGTTTTAGAAGGAACAGGTAGTATGAATATCTAGTTTAGGTTTGGAAAACAAACAGAGCAAGACTGAGAAGCTATGTAATGTGTGCGCTTAAGTTTGAGTTTGGAAATTTTTTGATTTATAGAAATCAGTGACTCAATAGAGGGATGCACCCTATGAAATGATGCAGTTAGTTCTGAATTTTGATTAAACAAGTCTGTAGTAATGTCAGAGTAAGCCCTAGAGTCTAAGAGAAATGCTAGTAACACACTCTTTATTATTAGATGATTTTCATGCAGGACCTACTAAATCACGTGTGTCCACTCTCTGCTTGGCGGCTTCCACATGAAATTCATCCAACAATAGAGTGTGTGTTAGAGGAAGTGTGTTGCTAGCATTGCTCAAAGTTTAATTACCTTAAAACCAAATGCATGCTTGATATTAGTTTTGCTACTGACAGGTGTTTGTTCTTTTTTCATTACTGGAATTTGGAGCTTTTCACTTAATATAGGCAAATGTGTTGGCTTTTTAATCACTTATGATTGACTTAGTTCTCTAGTTCTTCCTTCTTCGGGTATAGACTATATAAGATTTCTTTTATATGAATATATTAGGGAGGGTGCAATGCTCAAGATGATTTGTGCCCCCAGACACAACAAATGTTGAAGATTACATTTCGTTGCTTGAGTAATGTTTATACTAATACATTTTCCTTTGGTGGTTAGTCACTATCGAACAGTATTGAATGGGGAACCAAATGGTTGGTCAACAAAATAAAAGGTTTGTACTTTGTATCTCTTTTACTATTTCTATCTATTGCTCAAACATTTTTTGTACAAATTTAGGCTGTGAAATATGTGCTCTAGTGGGGATTTCTTTTATTTATACTCATAATCCCTGATAAAGAAATACATCAAAGTGTGAATCTTCACTCGGATTACAACCTTGGCCATTAACACATACTTGAACAAACCTTATATGCAATTGATATTCATCTGACCAGAATTATAGGGGATCCTCATGATGAGTGAGTGGACAGCAACATGTTTTTCTTTAACTCTTTCTTTCTTTCGAGGGGACACGGGTGAGTTGTGGTGGGAGTCTTATGTAAACATGGAGAGTTATACTAGCCTTGCTTTTCTGGAAACTACTTTTCTTATGCTGTGAAGAACAATTAGATATACTACTGAAAATGATTTTAAAACTGTTTTAACTTACAAACAAGGTCTAACACAGTTGGTAGATAGCTGGGTTGCTTAAGCATGATGGCAGGGGTTCGACTCCTGTCTTGTATATGGAAACCCGCTTCGATGATCTCTATGCTTTGGAAGTGATTAGTCTATGGCTATCGGCAGGTGGATACCCTTGGTGCACAAATAAAAGAACTGTTTGAACTTGAATTAATCTACCAAACATGCATTGTAAGACTGCATTATCATTACCTAGTCATCTTGTACAAAAAAACTTTTTGATCTTCGATAATTCCTTAGCTGTTGTAATTTGTAGAAGTAGGGTATTTATAATTTATATCCGATCATTAGTATATTACATAATAGTTATTTATTGAATATATTAGCACCCCACTTTCATGGATTTTGAATACCTGCTAAGTCCTTTTGAAGATGATTTATACAGCCTTCTCTACCTTTTCCTTTCTTCAGTTATTGTCTTTTGATACTTCTGATTAGCAAATCAATCCAGAATAAATAAATGTTACCCCTCAATCACTCTTTTTTTAATTTTAATTAGTGTTACTTTCTAACTCTTAAAAACACAACTTCACAGGGAAGATGCAAAAACCATTAACTGAATTGCTAAAGGAGTATGATCTACCAATAGGAATATTTCCTCGTGATGCAACAAACTATGAATTCAATGAAGAAACAGGAAAGCTTGTTGTTCACATTCCTCAAGTGTGTGAAGTAGGCTACAAGGATTCATCAATCTTGCGTTTCTCAACCATTGTGACTTGTTATTTGGAGAAAGGAAAGCTAGCAGACATAGAAGGAATGAAGACAAAAGTGATGATATGGGTAAAAGTGGCCACCATTTCATCTGAAGGACCAAAGCTACATTTCACAGCTGGTATGAAGAAAACAAGAAGTAGGGAAGCATATGAGGTCTCTAGGGATGGTGTAACAGTAGAAAAATTCTAATGCATTAGTAGCACCCTTTTGTTAACAGTTTGACAGTGTGTAAAATAAATTATGTTCTTGTGGTCCATTTTGGTCTCCTTTGGATGTGAATGTTGTGATTTGGGGGAACTTGTTTTTGGTCCTTGTTGGTGATCAACAAGTAGTTTCAATTTTTGCCGGTTGAGTTTATTATGTTTGCTTCTGATATCACAATTCAGAAAAGCTTATTTAACACTTAAACAGCATATGGCAAATGAACAACAATATTGTTCTAGTATTTTTTGCGTTCATCAACTCAAGGATATTGGTCACTTTTTGGAAATATCAATGTCTGTCTTGACATAGGCTGTTAGTGTGTGTTTCGTTCCACGTTTGGAACCTCCAAAATTGATTCTGTCCTCTGTCAAACATGATATTATTAACAATGAGATGTTTGGTTACTGTCGGGAAAAATTGATTTTGCCTCCGGAAACAAGAAGCTACAAAAAGTAGCTTTGAGTTGAGTTGAAAAAATTACACTAAGTTTTATATCAAACTTGCTTTCAAGATAAAAATATTCAAACATAAATAACCTCATTTCAAACTCAATTTTAGCTAAATCAATTACAAACAAAATCATTTTTATCAAACACTCATTTAATAATGTAATTTTTGCGTGATAAATATTCTTTTCGTTACTATTATAACTAATATATATCATATATTTGCGGAAGTTTAATGCGAAATGTCATTCATAATCAATGATTCTATGGTGCCAGCATGTGGAGCGGTGCGTGGCTACACGAATTTGCATAAAAAAAAATGGAAAACAAGACTGCACCAGCCGGGAATCGAACCCGGGTCTGTACCGTGGCAGGGTACTATTCTACCACTAGACCACTGGTGCGCTTGTGAGAACGTTAGACGGAACAATAAATATTAGACAGAAGCAAGGTTTAATTCATATTAATGAAAATTTAAAGAACTTAATCTTGGAGCAAGCTCATAGAATATGTGCTCAAGTTATATGTTCTATCTACATGAGAATTTTGTTGAACTCATTTTACTGATATAAAGTATTTTAATATGAACAGTATTAGTTTCGTATCTTGATATAATCTTAACTCCTTAACTGAGACTCACGGATATCTGAGTTTGAAATGATATACTATATATGAATCCAATGTGTAGTTGGAAATTTATGAATAATTTAAAATAACTAAGCTCACCCTATTTTTCTGAGAGATTGAGAAGTCACTGTTCCTAATCAAAATAGATCAAGTTGCTGTTAAACTAGAATTTGAACCAAACTCTCTAGTTTCTCCTCCCTTGTTTTCGAGAAATAAAATTGGGTATACGATTTAGAGATTGTATTGCTACTTGATATTGCTATGAACGGTTACTTTAATTCCTTTTTTCTTTTTGAGTAAACATCCAATTTGATCTCTGAAATTGTGAAGTAGTATCAATCTGGTCCCTGAAATTATCGAAATTCCAAATTAGTTCCTGAAATTGTAAAACGGTAATCAACTTAGTCCCTCCGTTGAAAATCATATGGACTAAGTTGATTTTAAGTTAGCAGTGTCAGTGACTTAATTGATATTAAGTGAGTAAAATGAGGGACCAAATTGATACTAACTTATCATTCAGGGACGCTTTTGGAATTTCGATAATTTTAAGGACAAGTTGATACTATTTCACAATTTCAGGGACCAAATTGGCTATTTACATTTTTTTTTTTTATACATGGATGTCACTTTAATTCCTTGAACAAATGGGACCGCATTGTGAATATGATTACTTGATGAAATTTTCTTGTTGGTCTCTAGTTTGAACTTTCTAGGATCGCCTCTTGATTGCTTGGCAAATTTGGCAGAAAGATATATACTACAAATTTTTCATGAATTTGTTGTATTTTCCATTCTATTTGAACCTTGTTTTTGCTTCCAAAAATTTAAGATTTCGTATGTAAGGAGGTGCTTAAGGCATGGAGCAATGCTAACATCACATTCTTAAACATACTCCTCTTAACACACCCTCTATTATTGAGTGTATTTCATATGGGGTCATATATTTTGGTAGATCTTACATGAAATCCATCCAATACTATATAGTGTTGAGGAAAAGTATTGTAATAAAGAGTATGATGCTAACATTTTTCTATGGCATGAGATGATAGTGATTAGCGACACCACCAAAAGTATTTACTTTTGGAACCTTAATTAGAATAGCAAAACAGATTTCTTTTTAGTGACAAGGGTGTTAGCAGTTTTGTGCTTATGTGCAAAGTTGTACACTGATTTTGCTGGATAATTCATTCTCGAATTTTGCCTTGCATTTTATAAAATGACATTGGATGAGTATGGTGTTCAAGCTACACGGTGATAGAAGCACCTTGATGAGCAGAATTTTAACACCGTGAGATGAGTTATCAAGCTTATTGTTTTGGCTCACAAAAAGATGTACAACTTGTTTAGTGCTTGAATGACAAAAGGAAAACTTGTTTTATATAATGGACAGCAAGAATTTTTTTTTAAAAAAATTATGGGGAATTAATTGAAAAGTTTACTAAGTTATTGAAATTTACAAGATAATTAAACAATTTTTTTTTAAGTTCAAATTGTTCTGAGAGCGAGTATCATCACGTTATAATACTCGAGCGAGTAAACGATTCAGAGACATATTAGAGCATCCACATTCCAGCATCCTACTTTGGAGTTCTTAAATCAACATCCTTATATTTCAACCCAACAATTTAATATGAAAAAACCAAAAGTCAAATGAAAAACCATAAGAACCGAGTGCTTCCACAAGCACTCATGAAATATGAGGTGCTTAACTAGCACCTGCCCCATCAATCCAAAAAGCTAAGCACCGGTTCTCATGAAGTTAAGCACCCCAAATTTTTGACCGATGCGGATGCTCTTAGTAACCTAATATTCGTTATGATCGCCACGTGGACCGAACATTTCCTTAAATCGCGCATTCGCACTGGATAGACCACGAGGCCGCCACACGCCCCTTCTCCTCACTCAATCCTTTCCCTCCACGCGTCTCTCATCCAACGGTCCACAACGACATGTCCTTATCTTGAATTCCCAAAATGCCCCTCGCCACCACTACTTAGATCTCTTCACCATCACCACACTTCACAGCCGCCATTGATTCTTCTCCATTTTCTTCCTTCCTTTATCGTCATCTCAACTTTTTAGGAATACCCATTTCGAGATCCTACCAAAATGGCTTTTGTTTCTTCAAAAGTTTCATCCTTTTCTGCATTTTCTCTCTCAACCATTGTTGGGGATGGCATGATGAGAAAGCCAACTTGTTCTTCAGTGAGCTTTGCTTCTATATCTTCATCCTCTTCTTCTCTGAGCCTTACTATGAAATGGGGTAGCAGAGATCTTAGGGTTTTTGCATCAACTGTGCCTCTAACTGGGGTGATATTCGAACCATTTGAGGAGGTTAAGAATGATGCTCTTGCTGTTCCAACAGCACCTCAAGTTTCATTGGCTCGTCAGAAGTATGTCGATGAGTGTGAATCTGCAATTAATGAGCAGATAAAGTGAGCACTTTCTATAATTCTCATTTTACTTTTTGTGTCTTTTTTTATTTAAATTAGTATATTGTGTTACCAAATCAAGCATATAATGCCTACGTCTATGTATGTATACTGTATACATGTATATGTATATCTGACATATATGGTGAGAATTTAAAGACACGTGCATTTATGTCTTATTCTTTATCATTTAAAGAAGATCTAAAGGTTAAAATTCTTTGTTTACCTTAATAAATTAAAAGTGTTCTTATATATCCAAATCTGGTGAAGACAGTTGTTGGGAGGCTTCTTAATCTCGTGTCCAAGGGTTAGTCGCATAGCCATGGTTTTAAATTGCAGTCCTTTCAATTTTGATAGTCACCCTAGCAAATGCTACAACAATCTTAACAATTGTAAAAATGTTACCTTATTTTCATTCTATTTTTTCGTTTTTATAGATTTGTATACGAAACGTTGAAAATAATATTTTGCATAAAACTTTCAAAACAGGAAACAAAGCAAACATATCCCTGTATTTTCACTTTTTGCTTCTTCAAATATTAATGGAGCACCTAGATATTCATTTGTTACTTCTTTTATTGATCTCATTTTTTTTTGGCACCCATCTCATTGAATGATTCTAATCAGACATCCTTGTACACACATAACTTTCACATCAGATAAGTTTTAACCATTTTATTAGAGCTATACACCTATACTCTGGTTGTGAAGAGATGCTAGTGGTGGATGATTTATAAAAAAGCATTATTCCATATATTTCTTCCTATGCTAATATATTTTTCTCTCTAATTGTGTGTCACAGTGTAGAATACAACGTTTCCTATGTGTACCACTCCATGTTTGCATACTTTGACAGGGACAACATTGCTCTCAAGGGACTTGCCAAGTAACAAACACAAAACCACATGCCTCCTCCCTTCTATTTGTTTCTTCCATTTCTCAAACGGGTTTTCAATTTCATGTGATGTTATTGTTGAAAACAGGTTCTTCAAGGAATCTAGTGAAGAGGAAAGAGAACATGCTGAAAAGCTTATGAAATATCAGGTTGGTTTTGACTTTGTACTTCTCCGTTTGACACCTCATGAAGCAGATATATAACATTTCTAAAGTTGTCTTACAATAACTGTCCTGACTTGTATGGCACTGATTAAATTGTTTAGAACATTCGTGGTGGAAGAGTAATACTGCACCCTATCAAGAGTGTCCCCTCAGAATTTGAGGATCAGGAAAAGGGGGATGCATTGTATGGTGAGTATGCTGATTTCATTACAAACTTTTCTATTTCTCAATGCCTTGATCAATTTTGTTTGCAGCTTGACACAGTTGAGTTATGAAATTGTGCATTCTGCTTTGTCATATTCATTTGTTTTGTTTTTCTGTTTTCCTCTTTTGCTTTATTCAGCTATGGAATTAGCTTTGTCTTTGGAGAAGTTAACAAATGAGAAACTCCTGAATGTGCACAGTGTAACGTCTCTTTACCTTCAGCTTTTGGTTGCATTTTTTTCTTGAGGAACTCAAATTATTTTATATTTGATCCATAGTTTTAAGTCTAAACAATCGAAGATTTGTGAATAATAGGTGGCAGACCGCAACAATGACCCTCAAATGGCAGACTTCATTGAGAGCGAGTTTTTGACGGAGCAGGTAAAACTCATCTAAAGCATAGTGTCTCTGTCTGGTGATTCATAGATACTTTTAGAAGAGAAAAAATTAAGAGGAAAAAAATTGCTTCAACAATATATGGTTTCCCAAACCTTGTCCGTAAAAATATAAAATATAATTACTAGCCGAGATACGAGAAAACGGGGTGTTACACTTTCTTCTTTGTTTTCTCCTTACATTATTACTGCATATGCCAAAACATCTTGTTTTCTTTTGTACAGGTTGAAGCAATTAAGAAGATATCAGAGTATGTAGCTCAATTGAGAAGGGTTGGAAAGGGTCACGGTATGTATATATATAGCTATAGCTACCATCATTTTTCATATTGGCCCACTAATTTTGCCTTTACATGTGTACCTATCCGTTAGTTTGGTACTTTTCCCTCCTAAAAGAAAGAAACCAAAAGTAGGACAAATACCATTAGGTTCTAATAAAATTAATGTATTGTGGCTTGCAGGTGTTTGGCACTTTGATCAAAGACTTCTTCACTAGGAAAATGCTGCATGATCTTGAACAGCATTTAGTCCTTGGTTACATTTGGTCCTTTCTGAAGTTATGGGTTGTTTTCTATAGTAGAAAAGTATATAAGTGCTTTTCCTTGGTACTGAGATTTAGCTAGAGTAATGTCAATGCTAGTTCACATGTAAAAGGCTACAAGCCATTATTATGCAGTCACATCTGTTAGTCGCTTTCAATTATCTTTTTCTGAAATAAAAGTGATGTTGGTTATTTGGGTTTAAAAGGAACTGCGTGATGGTTAGAGAATTTTCATGTACTGGTATCTATATGCTGCAAAATACTAGAAAAAGGAAAATATCCCCCAAGGTGAAATTGAAGGCTACCTCTCTTCTATACCTGGGAATTAAAAACATCAAAAGCACCACCTAATGATATCAATACATTGAATTACTTAAAAAAGGTTTGTATGTTTCAAAGTGAACATAAATTTGTATAACTATTAAATGGAAATGAGTCATGGCACACTTAAAAAGGAAATTGCTAATTCGGATATTGGTAAAAGCTGCAATGACCACAACTATCCCTACCTGCATAAACTTCATCATTCATGTCATTTGCATTCCCCCATCAAAAACTCAGTTAGGTGGTTTAATTGCTTGATTCATCTAGGAACATTTTTATTTTTTTACCTTGAAGGAACTGGATAGAAATGTATTGAGTTTTGTCCAGTTCATGCTGGTGGTCTCAGCATGTTATGTTTGGACAACTATGACAAAAATATGGATCCAAAATATAGACTAAATTCAGGTACTGACTTTTACATGAGATTCCAATTTGGACTCACATCATTCACTTTCACCCTATTGTAACAACATTAATGATATGATGGAAGGAGTAGAGGGTGAAGGGATGGAATTGATATGTACTGTATCTAGACATGAAGGAAAGTCTCATTCCCCATCTCCCTCCATTCCTATCAATCACACTCTAAAACCTGGACTAGTGCATCAAGAAAATCTGGGACCATTCAGCTGATGTCCAAAAAAAGAATTCAACTTGGCCTAAAACAGATCATCCAATATGAAGACCTATTGGTCCTTTTCTTGTTGCAAGCATATTGAGAAGAAGAAGACTGAATCATTTTCCACATCACTTGTATATCTGCATATTCCCCACAAGACTCCATGTCCTTATAAAGATTAAGAAGTTCATTTCTGTGTCCTGTAGTAAATACCATAAATAAACAAAGAATCAAGGACAAATCAAATACAGAGTTAACTTAATTTACTTCTTGTAATTCAAGATTGTTGTTATGTCTATGGCTCTATGCATACTTATTTCACAATTTGGCTAACAATAATAGTGTCTCATGCAGTCTGTTACTTACCTTGAGGCTTGATCCTGAAGTTTGAAGTGACTTTCCTAAGGATACTCTTAACTGGGTATAGATAGACAAGCTCCTCAAGTAACTCCAGCCCATCCAGTTCCTCATTTTCTACTTCTAGAGCAGATAGCCCTTCTCTTCCTATTAGCCTCCATTTTATATATGTATCATGATGCCCTTTGAAAACTATTATATTGTCTTCTAGAAAAACAACAAGATGAATGCTGCAATAGCAGAAAGCAACAAGGAGGAAGACAAGGCTTTTGTGTACTTCCTGATTCTTCTATTTGCATAAATATTCAAGATATTTGCTTGAATATCTTATACAAACTGATACTGCAATATAAAAGTAAAACTAATCATGTTTATTGTATTACTTAAAATTTCCAGGCAAAAACATTATTGTAAATTGATATTGGCAAGAAAAAAGAAGAAAAATTGACAAAACTTAGGTAGGTGTGTGTGATGTTCTAAATTAAAACTTAATACATCATTTTTTTTTTTTTGATGAATTGTAAAAAGAAAAACCCGTTATGTTTTTATTGAATAACTACATTACAAAAAAAAAAAAAAAAAAAAAGCAAAAAAAGAAAATTCACTTAAATTTTGTCCAAGAAAAATAACTCCAAGGTACCAACCATTAGGTAGTGATTGGATTTCTGATGAAAATGGCATATAATGAACTAATGAAGGGTTACAGTAAACGAATAGTAGTAGGATGAAATTCATTTGGATTTGGATTTTGCTTTTGCTACTTATCTTACTCACTAAATATTCCCAATTTGATTGCATGTAAGGAGAGTGGCGTGGTCCACTGGTCAAGCGGTTGGTTGGTTTATCTTCAGTGCTTTTGTGTTTGTATTTGCACTTAGCAATTTCTCTTTCTTATGCACTGAAATATTGATTATTGTTTAAAAGGGTCATTGGATGCTGTTGCAGTCGCTTTCTATGCTAAGTTGCTAACATAATTGTTTAGGCTAATCACTGAACTATTTTTTTGTATTGCTTCTTAACTGCTTACGTGACATCACAACTATTGATATAAAGTTTGTTATTGAGTTTATATCTGAAGTTATATGAGCTTTGTTTGATAAAAATAGTTGATAAGCTGGCTTATAGCTGATAAGCTAATTTTTAGCGGATAGCTTATAGCGGATAATTGATAGCTGAAAAGCTAGCTGATTGAATTTAAAGTGTTTGATAAAATTAAGTTGTTGAACTAGCTTATAAATACAAAATGACATAAAATGACATATTTTATGACTCTATGTGTGTTTTTTATTTGGGGAAGGGGTATAGTTGGAGTATCTTGGTGCATATTCTGTTTTAGTGGTGGGGCTGTAACTTTTAACGAGTTCTATAGGTTTTTAAAGAAAAATAATTGAGTTTTTTTTAATCTATGTAAATATAAGAATTTTTTAAATAATAAAAAAATAGTGCATGAAATTTTTTATGGGTTTAGTCTTCCATGTTTCAAACTTTTTGTTTGAAGTCTCCATCATATATATATATAGATTAAAGAAAAACCTAATTGAATACCTGTTATGGTCATGTCAATAGCATCCTCAATCATGGTGAGTGTATTGTTAGAAAGGTTTGTATGAAAAGCTCTCTAGTTCATTTGGTTAAGTCATCAACCTATTATCAACCATGTAGAGATGGAGGGAGGAGCAATAGCGACATCATAACCATGCTTTATAATACAAACAAAAGTTTTTTTCAATCCTAGACAAATTAAGACTGATATTTTCAATCATTAAAATCTAGGATTTTTAAATTTTGAAGGAATTGGTTTTGAATGAATTGATTTTAAAAAAATTGAATTTAAAAAATTAAGTTTAAAAACATTGATTTGAGTTTGGTAATTAATTTTAAAAGTGAGTTTACAATAATTGATTTTGTTGGTTGATAAATTAAAGTCACTTTTGAAGTGTAAATATAAAAAATATTATAGGTCACACACCTAAAATTTATTTTACTCAACAAAAAAGTTAAAAATTCTTCCTTCTATTAAAATCAATTCTTCTCACACAAAATTGATTTTAATGAACATACTTTTGAACCCCCAAACACCTCCCTTATGGTAGCAACTGGAATGGCCCGCATATAAACGTGGCAGTGTTGGTAAAATTTGCTTTTAGGTCATATGTATCCAAGAAATTAACCAATACCTGAAATCTTTTTCCTATGTATGAGGGAGTACAATATTTTATTAATTATTCATAATGAAATATTTGATGAACTTAAAGCATTTCTTATGAGAATCAATAACCATTAAAATGTTTCCAAACTAATCAGGACACACAAGTTAAATATATAAACTCATTCGGCTAACATTGTTTAGGCTTATAAAAGTTTATTCTTAACATAAATCAAGCCTATAACCAAGGTTTTTATGAAAGTTGAATCTTTACAATAACACCAAAGTCTATGATTACAAAGCCAGGAGTATAACTCTTATAACAAGGTAATCAACATAGCTTACTCGAGAAACAACCCACAATCGTGTGATAATGGTGTATAGCCACTATCACAAATACTTTCTAAACGCTTCAACTCAACATTTTCAAAAATCTCACAACGGTTCAGTCCAAATGGAAGACTTATTTTTTCCATTTTGGCTGACAGCATATCAGAGTTCTCAATTGTCTTGTAAAAGTGTGTTTGAGAAAGTTGGAAAAAAAAAAAAAAAAAGATTATGCTGATAATCGATTTTTGAATAATAGATTATAATCAGAATCTGTTTTTGTTTGGATCTTTTTGCTGAAAAGCAATTTTAAGATAATCTATTTCGTTTGGGTGATGCTAGAAAAATCATTTTTGTTTAGTAAATTACGAAAAAGGGTATGTAATTATTTATTTATATTCTTTTAACATTTTATATATGCAATTTTTTCATGTTAATCATCAATTATTTTTGTATTATAAAAAATTGCAGAAAAATTGTAAACTTTTTATATTAATAAATATACATAATTATTAGAACGGTGAATAACCACTCCTATTCGACCATGAAAGATTTTCTTAAATGGGTACTCGTTTTTTTAGTCGTAAAATGGGCAATTATTGGAACAGTGGGATGGTGGGGCTTTATGCATGGAATGAGAATTGACAAGGGGCGTTTATGTCAAAACATGTGAATAATTTGAAGTGAAATAATCACACAGTCCTCTAAAAGAGATGGACGAAAATATGCCAAAACAGCTTTTTTCTCAAAGAAACAGCTTTTTTAAAAAAACAATCTGATTATCAAACATGATAGATTGTTTGCAAAACAGCTGAAAGTATGAAAAAACAGCTGAAATTGTGTTTCCCAAACATGCTATAAATAGTATCAAAAGTAATGTTCTAAAAACTACTTTATTTATCAATTGAACACCATTATTACAATACCATCACCAACATTATTCACATTAATATAATAATGTTCCAGTTCTAAATAAACTTTGAAGTGTTTCAAATATTAAAAACATGTTTATATTAATGATGTGTGTACCGATTCAACCACGGTTTGATCATGGTTGAATCATTGAAACCGTGAATCAGTTCCTTCATTATTTCAATGATCGGTCCAGTTTTCATTACTGTGATCAAAAGATGAGAGATAAGGCAAGGAACAAGAAGGCTGCAGTGATCACCAAATTTAATTTCTTTCTGATTTCTGATATTGATATATACAAGTCAGCAAATAAATGTCGCAAACACAAAGCACTGAATCAAACAAAGGATATCACTTTCCTCACTCAGAGAAGATAGAGAGCATATAGGGGGAAAAATTAACTGGAAAAAAAAAAAAAAGTAATAGAAAGAGAGAAAAGAGAACATTCAATTCTAGGAAATTTGCAAGGCTCTAACACGAGCAGTCAGCTCCCTAACTTGGCTCCTCAATCGCTCAGGATTGCAAAAGAAATCGACAAACACTCGCCGTTGAAGCCCAATCTCTTGTGAATGATGTTTCACAATCTGGATGTCAGCGCAAATCAAGTTTCAGTGAACATAACAGAAGTAGGTTCAGAATCTTTGTAAATTAGGGAAAGCTCAAGACACATATAAGTATTATGAACTTTTGCAGGTATATAAGCCACAAACAGAAATGATTGAAGACCTTGATGGTTGAAGATCTTGTAGTATGCAGAATAAATTAGATGAGACAGAACCTTAAAGCAACATTACCTCATTCTTCTTGACATGCTCCAGGGTCACCTCTTCCACAGCAGCAGAGAGCTTTGCATTAATCTTTTCCATTTCATCAAGCTCTTTCATTAAAGGCTAAATGAAGCATGAAACAAAACAAATGTAAATCACAATACAGTCCAAAAGTGAAAAAGCTTATATGCTCATTTTTACACGACTTTGATCCAGACAATAAGGTACAAATTGCTAAGAAATGTAGTCAAAATGTCAGATTGCTTCAATAAGCTCCACATTATTATCAATTATACCAGCAAAAAGTAATCAACACCCTTAAAACCCCAACAACAACAACAAAGGAATACCACCTTTAATTTTTCTAACAATAATGGTCCTGACAAAATAAATAACTAAATTGTTTTATAAAGAAACCCAAAAGCACCTTGGTTATATGTCACAAATTACAATAATTCATGAAATATTAACTTTCGCATTATCAACCAATCAGGCGAAATATTCAACTTCTAGGAGAGCAAATATGTTCACTTAACCATACAAGAAAAAGAGCAATATGCAGTAGCACAACAACAATAACAGCAATCAAGAATCGTCTCTTGGCTAAATGAATCAATTAACGCCACTGGGTACTAAAAACCAAACAATCCATAAAACCATTTAGAGTAAGGTTTTTTAACGGCTTGTCCTACAGAGTTTCCCTCGGACTTCATCTACACCTTTAATTGGACCAGCTTCCATTCAATTCACAAATACAATAGCCAAAATAAAAATAAAATGCCAGCATGTGATGTTCTCATCAAAATGGAGTCTATACATTTAAACTTTAACAAGAGGAAAAGCCTACACATTACATCGGTACTATATTGTGAAATTTCTTGCCCTAGTATGAACTGTGAAACATATATCTGAAAAGAACAAACACACAACTAAAAGCAGAAAAGGAAAAGGAAAAATAACTTAATATGCTAACAGAAAAATCATGAAGCCATGGAAGCAAATCTGAGAGTCATACCCGAGGGGTCAGTATTGGCTGTGCTGTTGTTGAAGATGCAAAGAGCAATTGCTGCAGACTTTGAATAAGGGTGCACCTATAAATTAAAGGATTGAAATGAATGCTTCTTTCACAATTACTAGAAATCAGGAAGAAAAGGTCAAAACTTTACCAGTATTGAAAATTGTCTATGTTACTAAAACATGCAACAACTTCTAATATGATGTAAATACAGAAATTATTTAGACATAAGCTCCAAATTTCACAATATTGCAGCTGATCAAGAAAGGCAATGTCTCAAACAACATTGTTTTACAGCTCAGTCCAAATAAATCTGTGTTAGGTGGCATTTGAACTTAACCTCTTCGGCTGACAGGATATGGAGGACTATAAATGCTTCATTACTTGTGTAAGTACGTATGTCCTAGTTTTGGTAAATTTCCACACCTTCATACACGCTAAATTCACAGAAATATCAGCCTCCAATGGTTTTAAGAATTATATCTGTTAGATAAACAGTTGTTTATTGTTATTAGTATAAGATCCTTTGTAAAGTTGTTTGCAGCTGTACTAGCTTGTGAAACAAGCTCACTATTTGAATAAAAATAAGAGAAGACTGACAGATAGCATCAGTTTCCATTCTAAAACTTCTGGTTTATCTCCTTTTTCTCATTGTTAAGTATATTAAATAAATGACACCAATATAAAAAACTTCACACTTTAAATCAGTATATTGCAGATCTTGCATGTCAAATTTTAGACAAATTATATAATTATGTGATCACGTGGTTGATATTTTAGTTTCTTTAAAAGTATATAATACATTCAAGACATTTCATTGGAGTCCAAAACAATGTTAAACTAACAGGAAATTTTATGAGCATGATGTCATGATGTAGATTTCAATCCAATAGTGGATTCTGTGAGAAACTCATCCTGCGAAAATATTATTCATTAGTGTAAAATTGACTTTGCTTATATTGGAGTCAGATATCCTCGCCCTCTGATAATACAATAGAAAGAATATACTTTTCTCAACCAAAAGTGCACTGTTATTTACATTAGACCACTGAAGCTTGAGAATCCTTTATGATGCTACATACAAAGGTCTCATCATTGAATCAACAGCCATTAAAGTTCAGAAAGATATTACTTAAAAGTTCATTAATTTTTATCAAAAAACTTACAGTTCATTAATACACCTATTTCTGTCTTCTGGTAGAGAATTCTCAAGGTCTGACTGAAGGGTCATCAAATCAGAATGAAGAGCTGATATCTGCTGGACAATTCCTGGTGCTGACACATATGTTGATAATGCAGCTTGAGTGTCTGGGAAATAGGTAGTGTACCAAGAAAATGGACAAGACAGACATTAGAAGGCTAACAAGACATTATAACTTGAATAAATCATAATAATTTGCTAAGAGAATCTTCACTTGAATAAACTTTCAGCAGGTCTCTAATAGCATGCAAAAAATGATCACTGTCATGTACACCCCCTTGTTCTGGAACATCAGATGCAGCTTGAATAAGGGCCAGGCAACGACCCTGCAAACCACCACGAAGTTCAAAATGTAAAAGTATAAATTCCACGGTAATGTGTATTATAATTTTGAAACTAGGGATTACGAAGGAAAATATAAGGAATGCCAAGATAGCAAAAGTGCAAAACCCATATAGCAATGTTTCCTAGAGCATGGTGAGAAGGGAAAATATCTTCTCAATGGCATTGTAGTGGCAAAAAGGACAAAAGGTAAAGTTGTTTAATAGACTAGTATCCTTAGCATGATGTTGTAAATATGTAATATGTAATGTAATTAGTAGCTTTTTGTATTAGGCCCATTAGTCAGGCCCATTAGTTAGAGCTTAGGCTATATATTCAGATTAGTGATTGTACTCTTAACACAATCAATAATATTGAGCATACTTTTTACACATGGTATCAGAGCTCCCGATCTTGGGGGTCTTGCTTCCGCGGAAAAACCCTAGCCGCCTTCATTGCGGCCCCTCTTAGCTGCCTTCATTGCAGCATTTGGCACTGTCATTGTGCCCTTATCAATCGCAGGTATTATCACCAATTACTGCTGCTCACCGTTAATGTTCGCGCGATTACTGTTCACCGACACTGTTCACATGGTGCTGGTCATCAACGACACTGTTACTGTTCACCGACAATGTTCACATTGTACTGTTCATCGTTGCTATTATTCACGCAGACACTGTTCATCACGATCACTGTTCATCAAATTGATTTTTCTCCTCTTCTATGGCAGAAACTGAAGCAACAATCTGTCATAATGACTTGGATCGTTTGCGGACCCTTCTTGACTCTATCAGTAAGCCTTCTGGTTCTTGTTCTCTGCAATGACTGGTAAGAGTTTTTGCTCCCGCTCCTTTACTGCCTCTGGTACTATCCCTAAGGATGCTTGGATTCTTGACTCTGGTGCCACTGATCATGTGACCTTCCATTCCAAATTGTTCTCCTTTTATACCTCACCTTCTAGTATTCAGTCTGTTACTGTTGCTGATGGTTCTCATACCCGTGTGGTTGGTTCTGGAAATATTGAATTTCAATCTTCTTTAAAACTGGAAAATGTGCTTCATGTTCCCAAACTTTCCAATAACTTGATCTCTATTCATAAACTTACTCGAGACCAAAACTGTGCAGTAACCTTTTTCCCTTTTCATTGTGTTTTTTAGGATCTTGCCACGGGGAGGACGATTAGAGTTGCTAAGGAACAGGGAGGGTTGTACTATTTGTCTGATGAAATAAATGGTCAGAAGGTGCTGTCTTCCTGCTTCCAGTCCGAGTCTCACTCTCCTGCATCACAGGTCTGGCTTCAGCACAAGCGTCTTGGACATCCTCCATTTTCTCTTATTAAATCTATGTTTCCGTCTATGTTTTTACAACAATCTGTTGAGTCTTTTAAGTGTGATGTCTGTCAGTTTGCTAAACGCCATCGTGTTTCTTTTCCTTCTAGTTTTAATAAAAGTGCTGAACCATTTGATCTTATACATTATGATGTTTGGGGACCTGCCCCTATTTCTAATATTTCTGGTGTGAGATGGTTTGTTTCCTTTATTGATGATTGTACTCGAGTAACTTGGATTTTCTTGATGAAGGATAAATCAGAAGTACCCCAGCTTTTTGTTCATTTTTATCATATGGTCCAGACACAATTTGGGAAAGGCATTAAAAGATTATGTTCTGACAATGGGAAAGAGTATGCCAATCATAGCCTTTCAAGCTTTATTTATGATGATTGTACTCGCCACTTACTGGAAGTTGCTCGAGCCCTTCTCTTCCAAATGTCAGTCCCAAAGTCATATTGGGGAGAAGCAGTATTGACTGCTGCCTATCTGATTAATCGAATACCATCTCGTGTTCTAGGTAATGTTAGCCCTGTTCAGTTTATGCTCTCACTTTCCTTCTGTTCATATCATGCAGAGTCTTGAGTCTCGGGTATTTGGTTGTGTTGCCTTTGTTCATGTTCATAAGCAGCATCGAACTAAGTTGGATTCTCGTGCAGTCAGATGTGTCTTTCTGGGTTATGCACCTAACAAAAAAGGGTACAAGTGCTATCATCCTTCCAGTCGTAAGTATTTTGTCTCTATGGATGTCACCTTCCATGAACATGTGTCGTTCTTCACTCGCCCTCAGCTTCAGGAGGAGAGTAGTAATTTGGAATCTAAGTCCGAGTTTCTCATCCTTGGTCCTTGTCTTCCCAAGTTACCTGCTGCTCAGTTGCATGTTCCTCAGTTACCTGTTCCTAAATCACCTGCTTCTGAGCCATCACCTGCTGCTCAGTTACATGTTCCTCAGTTACCTGTTCCTGAATCACCTGCTTCTAAGCCACCTGCTTCGGAGTCTCCTGTTTATGGTTTTGTTCCTGTTCCTCCTTTGGAATCTGTTTTGCAGGAATCAGCACCTTTAGCACCAGTAAAGAACAAAGCTAGTAAGCCAATATTGGTGTATCAGAGGAGACAAAAACCCAACCTGGTCCAGAAACAACTTCAACTGTCCGACCCGGAGGTAAGTATTGAAAACAATTTCCCCATTTCTGATTCTAATATCTCTGATACACTTGATCCTAATCCGAATGACTTACCAATTGCTTTGAGAAAAGGGAAAAGGTCGTGTGCCAAGTACCCTATTTCTCAATTTGTCTCCTCTAAACATCTTTCCCTGCAGCATCAGAGTTTTATTACAGCTGTTGACTCTGTGAGAATCCCAGCATCTGTGCAAGAGGCACTAAAGGATGTAAATTGGGTCCAAGCTATGGATGAAGAGATGAAGGCACTTGAAAGGAATGGAACGTGGGAAATTGTTGAGAGGCCAGGGGGCAAGAAACCAGTTGGTTGCAGGTGGATCTATACAGTCAAGCACAAGTCAGATGGCACTCTTGATCGATACAAGGCAAGATTAGTGGCAAAGGGATATACTCAGACCTATGGCATCGATTATGAGGAGACGTTTGCTCCAATTGCAAAGATGAACACTATTCGTATTTTACTATCTCTTGCTGCCCATTCTGGGTGGGAACTACACCAGTTTGATGTCAAAAATGCTTTCTTGCATGGAGACTTAGAGGAGGAGGTGTACATGGAGATTCCCCCAGGATTTGGTCCCACAAGTGGAATGAACAAAGTGTGCAGATTGAGGAAGGCTTTATATGGGCTGAAACAGTCTCCCCGAGCATGGTTTGGAAGATTTACAAAAGCAATGGTGTGTCTGGGCTACAAGCAAAGCCAAGGAGATCATACACTTTTCTTCAAACATTCACCGGGAGGAAAAATGACTGTACTTCTTGTTTATATGGATGATATTATTATTACAAGAGATGATCCGGTTGAGAGACAACTGCTCAAGGAACAATTATCTGCAGAGTTTAAGATGAAGGACCTTGGGAAACTTAAGTATTTCTTAGGGATTGAAGTGGCCTACTCAAAACAAGGCATTTTCATTTCTCAAAGGAAATATGTGCTTGATCTTTTGCAGGAAACAGGCAAACTTGGATGTAAACCTGCAAATGTTCCTATCGAGCAAAATCATAGAATGAGCACCGAAGAGGAGAGTGCCAAGGTTGACAAGGTCCGATATCAGAGACTAGGGGGGAAGTTGATTTACATGGCACACACTAGACCAGATTTAGCATATGCAGTCAGTGTTGTGAGTCAGTTCATGCATGATCCAAGAGTGAGACACTTACAGGCTGTAGATTGTATTCTACAGTATCTCAAAGCTACTCCAGGAAGAGGACTTTTGTTCAAAAGAGGTGGAAGCTTGACTATAGAGGCTTATACTGATGCAGATTATGCAGGTTCAGTGAGTGATAGAAGGTCCACATCAGGCTATTGCACATTCTTGCATTCTTGTGTGGGAACCTTGCCGCTTGGAGAAGTAAGAAGTAAAATGTAGTGGCTAGATCAAGTGCAGAAGCAGAGTTTATAGCCATGGCACAAGGAATCTGTGAGCTGTTGTGGATGAAAATTGTGCTTGATGACTTGAAGATAAAGTATGAGGGTCCTATGAAGTTGTTTTGTGACAATAAATCGGCTATCAGTATTGCTCATAATCCTGTTCAGCATGACAGGACAAAATACATTGAGATAGACCGACACTTCATCAAGGAGAAGTTGGATAGTGGATTAATAACAACAGCCTACATTCCCTCTGGACACCAACTAGCAGATGTGTTAACAAAGGGCTTGCCAACAGAAAGATTCGGTCAACTTACTTGCAAGCTGGGAATGATTGATATCCATTCACCAGCTTGAGGGGGAGTGTTGTAAATATGTAATATGTAATGTAATTAGTAGCTTTTTGTATTAGGCCCATTAGTCAGGCCCATTAGTTAGAGCTTAGGCTATATATTCAGATTAGTGATTGTACTCTTAACACAATCAATAATATTGAAAATACTTTTTACACACATGGCATTACAAAAACCTTCCAACTATGTTAAACACCAAGAATTTTCAAGTGCAACCAACAAGTGATGAATGATACACCTTATTATTGCATGCCTTCCCTCTCACATTGGTTTAGACAGATATGCAAAAATACGTGATCACATAATTTCAAATACATATTTGTTAGGCAACCTAAAAGATCAACATTCACTCTAGATGTACCCATGTGTACACAGTCAGAGAGGTTAGAGAGTGAATGGTAAAAGGAGATATTGAACAAAATGAGACTAACCATTACCACAACTGAATAAAATGTCTGCAAAAGAAAGCAATGACAAAAGCATTATAAAGAAAATTAAAGAAAAAGTGAAATGGAAAATTGTAAAAGGATACATACCACCCGTCCCTCGGTTGCAGACAAGTATGCTTGGAGCTCAGACTCGATAACTTTAAGCAAAGAATATGCTCCAAGCATTTGCTTCTTTTCTAATTGACAGGCTATCTTTAAAAACTGATGCCTAGCAAGCAGATTGATGAGATGGTATATGAACTGCCACAAGAATTGAGTGCTCATTACCAAAGGTTAAATACATGAAAGAAAAAAAAAAAAAAAAAGGTTAAAGATCATTTAGCACAATTATTTAGTAGTGCTACAGATGAGAATTCCAGGATTAAACTAATGAAACCTTCAAATATCAATATATAAATAGCCTTAGAAGAATGAAGAAAGAAATGGTCATGAGATTTTTCATTTCATTAATGACGATGACCAACTAAAGAAAATAACACAACAAATGAAATTCAATGTACAAGTTAAAATTTTGACTGACTGATTGAAACTTTTTTGCTTAGAGAAAAAGGAAAAAAAATTACAACAACAGCAGCAAAAGCCTTTCCCAACTAGGTTGTTTGGCAACATGATCATCCAATGCCATTTTGTTTTGTGAAAAACCAAGGGACCGTTTGCTTTGTTTCCAATTTCTTGTTTTCATTAATAATTGCAAAAATGCTACCTTGTTTTCATTCTGTTTTCTGTTTCTGAAGATTTGTACAGGAAACGGTAAAAACAATAAATCAAAATAGGAAACAGAATGAAAATAAGGTGATATTTTTGTAATGATTAACGGAAACTGAGAGCAAAGCAAATAACACCCAAGTCTTCAGAAAGGCATTTAGATCCAAGTTCTTTTAAATTCAAATAAGTATTTTTCTTTTTCTATCAAGAAGAAAAAAATAAGGGATACAAAGAAGGTAAAGACAATATCCCTCATGAACAAAGAGAAAGCAAAACCCATAAAAGAAAAAGGATCTCCTCAATATTTAGCAGAAAAAAGTCACCAAGCTTTGATACTAAATGCAACAGATTCCGAACTGAAAAACAGATTCATGGAAAAAAATTGCTACGTTCAGAAAATAGGTTAGGCAAATGCCTCCTGGCCCCTGCATATAACTGTGTACATTCAACAAATCGTACGCATCAAAATAATGTCTGAATATTTTTTAAGTACCCGGTCATCGGTTTAGGGAACCATCTCAAATTGGAGGATGTTAACATAAATATAACCAACAGATCTCAAGTCTCAAGAACATAATTACTAATTAGACAAAATCAATCATAATCAACAATCAAGTGGCTAGGCTTACTGCTTTCTGCCGGTTAATGTAATACTCTTGGCGCATGACCTTCAAATCATAATCACCTAGAGAATAAAAGATTTTGAACCATAACAAAATTGTACAATGAGTCAACTAAAATACAAAAATAGAATAAAATGAAATTGAGTATCTTCCCAATTGTTGACAGTTGAGAAAATACCTTGCAAAATATATGTGTCTTGGAGTTGAGCTAACTCCCAGCACAAATCTGGAATAGTCTAAAAAGGGAAGAAAATGTTATCAGACACTATCATAAAATGGTAGAATACTTTAGAACATAGAAATGATAATATCCAAGAAAACCAGAAGGAATCCCCAAGGATATAATTTGACAGTACCATCTTTTTTTAATTATTCAATGAGAGAATTGTGTTTCATCTGATTAAGTGTGTAAAAGTATTCTCAATATTATTGATTGTGTTTAGAGTACAATCACTAATCTGAATATATAGCCTAACTAATGGGCCTGACTAATGGGCCTAATACAAAAAGCTACTAATTACATAATACATATTTACAACACTCCCCCTCAAGCTGGTGAATGGATATCAATCATTCCCAGCTTGCAAGTAAGTTGACCGAATCTTTCTGTTGGCAAGCCCTTTGTTAACACATCTGCTAGTTGGTGCCCAGAGGGAATGTAGGCTGTTGTTATTAATCCACTATCCAACTTCTCCTTGATGAAGTGTCGGTCTATCTCAATGTGTTTTGTCCTGTCATGTTGAACAGGATTATGAGCAATACTGATAGCCGATTTATTGTCACAAAACAACTTCATAGGACCCTCATACTTTATCTTCAAGTCATCAAGCACAATTTTCATCCACAATAGCTCACAGATTCCTTGTGCCATGGCTCTAAACTCTGCTTCTGCACTTGATCTAGCCACTACATTTTGCTTCTTACTTCTCCAAGCGACAAGGTTCCCACACAAGAATGTGCAATAGCCTGATGTGGACCTTCTATCACTCACTGAACCTGCATAATCTGCATCAGTATAAGCCTCCATAGTCAAGCTTCCACCTCTTTTGAACAAAAGTCCTCTTCCTGGAGTAGCTTTGAGATACTGTAGAATACAATCTACAGCCTGTAAGTGTCTCACTCTTGGATCATGCATGAACTGACTCACAACACTGACTGCATATGCTAAATCTGGTCTAGTGTGTGCTAAGTAAATCAACTTCCCCACTAGTCTCTGATATCGGACCTTGTCAACCTTGGCACTCTCCTCTTCGGTGCTCATTCTATGATTTTGCTCGATAGGAACACTTGCAGGTTTACATCCAAGTTTGCCTGTTTCCTGCAAAAGATCAAGCACATATTTCCTTTGAGAAATGAAAATGCCTTGTTTTGAGTAGGCCACTTCAATCCCCAAGAAATACTTAAGTTTCCCAAGGTCCTTCATCTCAAACTCTGCAGATAATTTTTCCTTGAGCAGTTGTCTCTCAACCGGATCATCTCCTGTAATAATAATATCATCCACATAAACAAGAAGTACAGTCACTTTTCCTCCTGGTGAATGTTTGAAGAAAAGTGTATGATCTCCTTGGCTTTGCTTGTAGCCTAGACACACCATTGCTTTTGTAAATCTTCCAAACCATGCTCGGGGAGACTGTTTCAACCCATATAAAGCCTTCCTCAATCTGCACACTTTGTTTGTTCCACTTGTGGGACCAAATCCTGGGGGAATCTCCATGTACACCTCCTCCTCTAAGTCTCCATGCAAGAAAGCATTTTTGACATCAAACTGGTGTAATTCCCACCCAGAATGGGCAGCAAGAGAAAGTAAAATACGAATAGTGTTCATCTTTGCAACTGGAGCAAACGTCTCTGTTGATATTTATGTAAATAATATATTCTGATCATAGGAATATTTGGTAATTAGGATACATTAGGATAATCAGATATTGAGAATATCTTGTAATTATGACACTGATTGTATTTTGATTTGTTCATTGCCTATATAATAGAATCTCCGTCGTGTAGTTGAAACACACGGGTTATGCCAATGTCTCTTGTTTTCTCTCATCACAACATGGTATCAGAGCCTAACAAGAGACAAAAACCCTAATTCTTTCTTACCTGGTGGACCTACTGTTCATCAGTGAAATTTTTTTTTCTGCCAAACCGTGTTCTCTTTCCGGTTTTGCACCTTTCTTCATTGCCGTGTCCTCCTTCCGGCATCCAACCAGTCACCCACGTTGCTGTGATTGGTTCCATCACTGTTTTCTGTCAATCCGACGTCAGCTCGTCGCCGCCCGCCGTACGCCGTCGCTGTCCGCCGCCGCCGCCGTCCGACCACCTTTCCGGCCGACGATCACACGGTTAGAATCGCCGGCCGCCGATCTACCCAGCCGTCCAAGTCTCGCCGCCAACCGCCACTGGACGCGCCTCCACGCGCCATTCCCCTCTCTGGCGCTCCGTCACACGCGCCACACTTCCAGCCGCGCGTGAGGGAGATTCCGGCGGTCTTTCCGGCCTCCGTTTAGTGCGCCGTACTCGCCCCGGCCTGCTCTACTTGGATCTGGTCTTCTTTTTCACTTTCAGACTCGTGGTGCACCCCTCCATTAAGCCATTGCTCCGAGGTACTTTGTGGTTTCAGTTTTCTACTTTGTTTATTGATCAATGGCTGCTTCTGGACCCTCAGATACTCCTAAGGACTCCTCCAAGGCTGACCCACCTATTTTCACCAATTATGTGAGTGCCCCTCTTTGCACTGACAAATTGGATGGAAGCAACTATGACACATGGGCCTCTGATATCAAACTCTGGCTGAATGGACAAGAATATGTTGAACACCTGACCAAGAAGGCTACTGACATTGCTGCAGCTGACCGCCCACGGTGGAATAAGATTGATGCTCAGTTGTGTAGCATTATCAAGTCCACTATTCACTCTTCTTTGAAGCAGATTTTTCGTGCCCATCTCACTTGCGAGTCAGTGTGGGAGCAAGCCAAGGTTCTTTACACCAATGATACACAACGCCTCTATGGTGTCTGCCAGAATCTCATGAATATCATTGCTCCTCGCCAGATTGATGGTCCTATTTCTGCTTATTTAGGAAAGGTTCATGGTGCTTTACATGACTTCAATGAACATTTGCCACCGGCCGACACTCCAGCCAAGGAACTTGAGCAGCGTAGTAGCTTCTTCATGTTGTTGGCCCTATACGGTTTGCCTCCAGAGTACTCCACCACCCGTGATCAGATTTTGGGTTCTCCTAATGTCCCAACTCTGAACACGGCTTGGTCTGCTTTGCTTCGCGTCCCGTCCAAGACATCAGCTACCTCTATGCTCCCTGGTGCTCCTAGCCATGAGTTACCTCCTGCTGCAATTGATGCTTCTGCTCTTGTGTCTCAGGGTAGTGGTCGTGGTCGTGGTTGGGGTAAACGCCCGAAATGCGATCACTGTCACCGCTTAGGCCACACTATTGATAAATGTTGGACTTTACATGGTCGTCCACCTCGCTCTGCTAATGTTGCCCAGGTTGATTCACCAGCCCCATCTGAGCCATCTCCACAGCCTACTGCATCGCCTGTTACCTATGCCGAGTTTCTCAAATGGTTTGAAGAACGTCAGGGCACTGGGTCCACTGCCTCTGTTGCACACACTGGTAATTCCTTTGCTTGTCTCTCTCAGTCGTCCCTAGGTTCTTGGGTTCTGGATTCTGGTGCCACCGATCATATCTCTGGTAATAAATCTCTTTTTTCCACCCTTTCTGTGTCTGGTTATTTACCCACAGTTACTTTGGCTAATGGTTCTAAAACACAATCCCAGGGGGTTGGCACTGTCCATCCATTTCCTTCCCTCTCGGTTAATAATGTGCTTTATGTCCCGGGCTCCCCATTTAATTTGCTTTCTATTAGTCGCTTGACCCGCTCCCTTGATTGTACCGTTTCGTTCACTAAAGATTCTGTTTTCCTACAGGACCGGAGTTCGGGACGGATGATTGGCGCCGGATGTGAGTTCAATGGCTTGTACCAGTTGTCACCCCCTTCTCGGGTTTGTGCTGTCAAGGATTCCCCTCTTCTCACTCATGCTCAATTGGGACATCCCAACCTTGCTAAACTCCAACAACTGGTGCCGAGCCTCTCTAAGCTTACTTCTTTGTCTTGTGAGTCGTGTCAACTAGGGAAACATACCCGTAGTTCATTTCCTAGTCGTATTGTTAATCGCGCTAAGGCTCCTTTTTCTTTAGTTCATTCTGATGTTTGGGGTCCTAGTCGGACTGTGTCCACGTTAGGGTCGAAATATTTTGTTACTTTTATTGATGATTTCTCGCGTTGTACTTGGTTATTTTTAATGGAAAATCGGTCGGAGTTATTTTCTATATTTCAACAATTTTATTATGAAATTAAAAATCAATTTGGCATTCCTATTCGTACTCTACGTAGTGATAATGCTAGAGAATACCTATCTCAACCATTTCAATCATTCATGGCCTCTCAGGGTATTCTTCATCAAACTTCTTGTGCTTACACCCCTCAACAAAATAGGGTTGCTGAACGCAAAAATAGACATCTTATTGAAACAACTCGCACCCTCTTACTACATGGCAATATTCCATTCCGTTTTTGGGGTGATGCTGTTCTCACTGCGTGCTATCTCATTAATAGGATGCCTTCCTCCGTCCTTGATAACCAAGTACCTCACTCTGTTTTGTTTCCTCATCAGTCCCTCCATCCATTAACACCTCGTGTCTTCGGGTCTACATGCTTTGTTCATAACCTACAACCAGGTATTGACAAGCTCTCTGCTCGTTCACTAAAGTGTGTCTTCCTAGGTTATCCTCGGTCACAAAAGGGTTACCGGTGTTATTCTCCCACTCTACGCCGTTATCTTGTTTCGGCTGATGTCACTTTCTTCGAGTCGGTTCCTTATTTCGGGCCACCTACATCCCTCGAGTCTGTCACGGATGTCTTTCCTCTTCCTCCAGTCCCTGTCTCATATAATCCACCCACAGTCCCTATCTCCCCTACTATCCCAGTTCCTGCCCCGGTTGCTCATACTCGTCCCTTACAGGTATATCAGCGTCGCCATCCACCACCTCCACAAGTTGAGCATGTTCCCCCGGATGATACTGGTACTGCCATTGCTGACTCACCTCCGACGCCAGCTCCTCCGCCTGCTCCGGCCTTGCCTCCTGATCCAGAACTTCCCATAGCCCTCCGGAAAGGTATACGCTCCTCCCGTAATCCTTCTCCTCACTATGTTACTTTAAGTTTTCACCGCCTTTCTACACCACATTTTGCTTGCCTTTCTTCTTTGTCTTCTGTGTCTATTCCTAAGACTGTAGGTGACGCCTTATCTCATTTTGGGTGGAGACAAGCTATGGTTGATGAAATGAGTGCACTTCAGAGCAGTGGTACTTGGGACCTTGTTCCTCTTCCGTCTGGAAAGTCTGTTGTAGGTTGCAGGTGGATATTTACTGTTAAAGTGGGTCCGGATGGCCAGATTGATCGTCTTAAAGCCCGCTTGGTGGCGAAAGGCTATACTCAGATTTTTGGCTTGGATTATGGAGACACCTTCTCACCAGTTGCTAAAATGGCATCTGTCCATTTGTTTCTATCCATGGCTGCTATTCGGCATTGGCCTCTGTATCAGCTGGATATCAAAAATGCTTTTCTCCATGGTGATCTCACTGAAGAGGTATATATGGAGCAACCTCCGGGATTTGTTGCTCAGGGGGAGTCTTCTGGTCTTGTTTGTCGTCTCCGCAAGTCTTTGTATGGCCTCAAGCAATCACCTCGAGCTTGGTTTGGCAGATTTAGCACTGTTGTTCAGGAGTTTGGGATGAAACGGAGTGAAGCAGATCACTCAGTTTTCTATCGTCATTCAGCTCGAGGATGTGTCTACTTGATTGTATATGTCGACGACATTGTCATTACAGGGAATGACCACCATGGCATATCACAGGTAAAACAACATCTTTGTCACCATTTCCAGACAAAAGATCTTGGAAAACTCCGATACTTCTTGGGCATAGAGGTGGCACAATCAAAGGATGGCATTGTTATTTCTCAGAGAAAGTATGCAATGGACATTCTTGAAGAAATAGGACTGCTTAATGCAAAACCAGTTGATACTCCTATGGATCCAAATACTAAACTTCTACCAAATCAGGGGGAGCCACTTTCAGATACGGGAAAGTATAGAAGACTGGTTGGGAAACTGAACTACCTCACAGTCACTCGTCCAGATATTTCTTTTGCAGTAAGTGTGGTAAGTCAGTTCCTAAATTCACCTTGCGAAGGTCATTGGGATGCTTTGATCCGTATTCTCAAATATATCAAAGGGGCCCCAGGTAAAGGGCTCATCTATGAGGATAAGGGTCACACTCATATCGTTGGATATTCAGATGCTGATTGGGCAGGCTCTCCAACTGATAGAAGATCCACTTCTGGATTTTGTGTACTTATTGGGAATAATCTAATATCTTGGAAGAGCAAGAAACAAAATGTTGTTGCAAGGTCAAGTGCTGAAGCTGAGTATCGAGCCATGGCATCAGCTACTTGTGAACTCATCTGGCTCAAACAGTTACTTCAAGAACTGCGATTTGGGGATGTTACCCAAATGACACTCATTTGTGATAACCAAGCTGCACTACACATTGCCTCAAATCCAGTATTTCATGAGAGGACAAAGCACATTGAGATAGATTGCCACTTCATCAGAGAAAAGATCTTATCTGGGGACATCACTACTAACTTTGTCAATTCAAATGATCAACTGGCAGATGTCTTTACTAAGTCTTTGAGAGGTCCTCGAATAAATTATATATGTAACAAGCTTGGTACATATGATTTATATGCTCCAGCTTGAGGGGGAGTGTTGATATTTATGTAAATAATATATTCTGATCATAGGAATATTTGGTAATTAGGATACATTAGGATAATCAGATATTGAGAATATCTTGTAATTATGACACTGATTGTATTTTGATTTGTTCATTGCCTATATAATAGAATCTCCGTCGTGTAGTTGAAACACACGGGTTATGCCAATGTCTCTTGTTTTCTCTCATCACAACAGTCTCCTCATAATCAATGCCATTGGTCTGAGTATATCCCTTTGCCACTAATCTTGCCTTGTATCGATCAAGAGTGCCATCTGACTTGTGCTTGACTGTATAGATCCACCTGCAACCAACTGGTTTCTTGCCCCCTGGCCTCTCAACAATTTCCCACGTTCCATTCCTTTCAAGTGCCTTCATCTCCTCATCCATAGCTTGGACCCAATTTACATCCTTTAGTGCCTCTTGGACAGATGCTGGGATTCTCACAGAGTCAACAGCTGTAATAAAACTCTGATGCTGCAGGGAAAGATGTTTAGAGGAGACAAATTGAGAAATAGGGTACTTGGCACACGACCTTTTCCCTTTTCTCAAAGCAATTGGTAAGTCATCCGGATTAGGATCAAGGGTATCAGAAATATGGGAATCAGAAGTGGGGAAATTGTTTTCAATACTTACCTCCGGTTCGGACAGTTGAAGTTGTTTCTGGACCAGGTTGGGTTTTTGTCTCCTCTGATAGACCAATATTGGCTCACTAGCTTTGTTCTTTACTGGTGCTAAAGGTGCTGATTCCTGCAAAACAGTTTCCAAAGGAGGAACAGGAACAAAACCATAAACAGGAGACTCCGAAGCAGGTGACTCAGAAACAGGTGGCTCAGAAGCAGGTGATTCAGGAACAGGTAACTGAGGAACATGTAACTGAGCAGCAGGTGACTTAGGAAGACAAGGACCAAGGATGAGAAACTCAGACTCAGATTTCAAATTATTACTCTCCCCCTGAAGCTGAGGGCGAGTGAAGAACGACACATGTTCATGAAAGGTGACATCCATAGAGACAAAATACTTACGACTGGAAGGATGATAGCACTTGTACCCTTTTTTGTTAGGTGCATAACCCAGAAAGACACATCTGACTGCACGAGAATCCAACTTAGTTCGATGCTGCTTATGAACATGAACAAAGGCAACACAACCAAATACCCGAGACTCAAGACTCTGCATGATATGAACAGAAGGAAAGTGTGAGAGCATAAACTGAACAGGGCTAACATTACCTAGAACACGAGATGGTATTCGAAATCAGATAGGCAGCAGTCAATAATGCTTCTCCCCAATATGACTTTGGGACTGACATTTGGAAGAGAAGGGCTCGAGCAACTTCCAGTAAGTGGCGATTTTTTCTTTCTGCAACCCCATTTTGTTGCGGGGTGTCAACACATGTAAATTCATGGATGATGCCCTGTTTACTATTAAAGCTTGAAAGGCTATGATTGGCATACTCTTTCCCATTGTCAGAACGTAATCTTTTAATGCCTTTCCCAAATTGTGTCTGGACCATATGATAAAAATGAACAAAAAGCTGAGGTACTTCTGATTTATCCTTCATCAAGAAAATCCAAGTTACTCGAGTACAATCATCAATAAAGGAAACAAACCATCTCGCACCAGAAATATTGGAAATAGGGGCAGGTCCCCAAACATCAGAATGTATAAGATCAAATGGTTCAGCACTTTTATTAAAACTAGAAGGAAAAGAAACACGATGGTGTTTAGCAAACTGACAGACATCACACTTAAAAGACTCAACAGATTGTTGTAAAAACAAAGACGGAAACATAGATTTAATAAGAGAAAATGGAGGATGTCCAAGACGCTTGTGCTGAAGCCAGACCTGTGATGCAGGAGAGTGAGACTCGGACTGGAAGCAGGAAGACAACACCTTCTGACCATTTATTTCATCAGACAAATAGTACAACCCTCCCTGTTCCTTAGCAACTCCAATCGTCCTCCCCGTGGCAAGATCCTGAAAAACACAATGAGAAGGGAAAAAAGTTACTGCACAGTTTTGGTCTCGAGTAAGTTTATGAATAGAGATCAAGTTATTGGAAAGTTTGGGAACATGAAGCACATTTTCCAGTTTTAAAGAAGATTGAAATTCAATATTTCCAGAACCCACCACACGGGTATGAGAACCATCAGCAACAGTAATAGATTGAATACTAGAAGGTGAGGTATAAAAGGAGAACAATTTGAAATGGAAGGTCATATGATCAGTGGCACCAGAGTCAAGAATCCAAGCATTCTTAGGGATAGTACCAGAGGCAGTAAAGGAGCGGGAGCAAAAACTCTTACCAGTCATTGCCAGAGAACAAGAACCAGAAGGCTTACTGATAGAGTCAAGAAGGGTCCGCAAACGATCCAAGTCAATCTGACAGATTTTCGCTTCAGTTTCTGCCATGGAAGAGGAGAAAAACCAATCTGATGAACAGTACCCGCGCGGACAGCAACAACGATGAACAGTGCCGGCGTGAACAGTGTCCGCGTGAACAGTAACAGCGACGTCGATGAACAGTGTTGCGTGAACAGTAACGACAGCGGTGATGGACAGTTCCGAACAGTGGTCGGTGAACAGTAACAGCGAGGTGATGAACAGTACCGCGTGAACAGTGGTCCGTGAACAGTAACTGCGTGAACAGTGCTGATGAGCAGTAATTGGTGATAACACCTGCGATTGAAAAGGGCACAATGATAGTGCCAAACGCTGCAATGAAGGCAGCTAAGGGGGGGGCCGCAATGAAGGCGGCTAGGGTTTTTTCCGCGGAAGCAAGACCCCCAAGATCGGGAGCTCTTGATACCATGTGTAAAAGTATTCTCAATATTATTGATTGTGTTTAGAGTACAATCACTAATCTGAATATATAGCCTAACTAATGGGCCTGACTAATGGGCCTAATACAAAAAGCTACTAATTACATAATACATATTTACAACATTAAGTATTTCCCAATACACCATCTTTCCATTAGTTTAGGTAGCTTTAGGAGTTTAATGTAAAAAAAATGCCTTGATGAATTACATAACTGTATTAAGCCAAAGTTATAAGAGTCATTCTTTGTTTCTCGCTCGATTGACATAGTGGAAGTGTGGAACATATCAATTTGTTGAATAATTTTATCTTTCCCTACATTCAAGATGTGTTTGTTCGAATACTGAACAAAATGAAACATCAAAAGCTCAGAGTTCTTCACATATTGCTCTTTCTTCGGTTTTTTTTTTTTTATGAAACAAATGGTTGGCCATTGAAGCTGTAACATGCATACAGCAGAAACTCTTTTGGTGGACTATGAAGTAGTTAACAATAATGCCTCCTATCTAGCAGTGCAGTTATTTTAGATCTGAATAGGAGAATGGATAACAGACTCATTAATGTCATCCTTAACAATATGGCTGGAAAAAGGACTAACTTCGAAAACAACTGGCAAAAGAAAAAAGTCAACCATGAAAATGTTAGAGAATGGTGACTGCGATGCCTTCAAAATTCACATAGCACAAAACTCTAAATGCTAAATTGCTAATGATGCGGCATTGTGGCCCATTAGACAGAAAACCATTTTCATAGGAAGCAATCAATGGTATTAACTAGATGGTACAAGCCTTAAAACACAAGCTCTGCAGTAACAAACCTCTGATAGCAGCTTTTCTTCACGGCTATATAGATTTGAAAGTTCTCCTTTCAATTCAGAATGTTTTCTCCTGAACATTATACCACATCACATGATTCGTATCAAAAAATGCATTTATTAACAAAAGAATTTGAAAGTTCACCTTTCAATAACATTCCACCACACAATACCATTACACGACAAGAGAAATAATTTAAACTAAAAAGAATTTCTTGACAAAAAAGTGCTTTTACCCAATCCCTAAAACCAACTTTTAAAGTTTTTATAAAATACTTTTACACATTGTTTGGAGAAGGAAAGAAGCAGGGAGGAAAGAGGTAGGAGAGAAGAAAGAATGAGTAGGTTCTTAGGTTTGGATTGAAAAAAGTGAGAGGGAAGTATAAGAGAAAGAAAAGTTTGAGTTTTCTTATAATGACAATTCTGCCCCTAATAACATATTTGCAATAAAAAAAAACGATAGAGTTGTCATTTTAATTTTTTTCCCCTTTCTCTCTTGTTTTCTCAGCTGGAAGGAGAAGGAAATTTTTTGTTGTGGGTCCCACACAACGTATTCTGTCCTCCCTATTTTCTCTCCTTTGCCAATTGGTCACAAGGGAAGTCAGAATTTACAAATCTAAGAGCCAGAATACATAACAGCACTATAAAGAACAAATTAACATTTAAAGCTGCAGTTAAAACTTAAAAGAAAGTACCTAAGAGAATGAAGATCAAGATGAATGTGAGCTTCATCCGATGATACTTGTGATTTAAGTGTCATTAGAATAGCCTGTTGCTTGGCATTCTCCACTTGTGCTTCCACCCATTGTCTTTCACTTATTCCAAATCTGTCATAATTTTACACAGACCATAAACACTAAAAGATTGGTGGAATCTTCGAAAAATGAGTCTCACATCCAGTCAAAATAAATCTGAATACCCCCGCCCCAAAAAGAAAAAAAAAACAAACAAACAAACAAAAGAGCTATTACAAACAGTGCTTTTTTAAGTCTTCAGAAGCTACCCATGAAATTATAACAGATGGTAGGACGGCCAAAATAGGACTAAACACAGAACATAGGCATTCATGTCACGCCATCCCCAGAACTACATCAAACATAAACAAAACAATCTTGTCTTACATACAACTTGGCACGTATTAATTAAATCAATCCACAAATTACAGAAATAGGTGATCTGCTATCTTAAAGGAGAGAATAACATACATTGAGCGAAGCCGTTGCAACTCAGACACACGTTGATGATGTGATTTTTCTAAATCTGCTCAACCAAAAAACAAGTGAAGGTTTTAATGTTTTCTAATCTAAACTATAGCTAGACAAAATAAATATCCAGTTAACAACATGCCAGTTCATCCAGGATACATATATCTTGCATAAACCACAGCATAGTTGTATTTAGCCTAGAGTTAAAAACAGATAGATGTTTACGAGCCATGGTTTTTCCAGAAGCCATGATTTTTCCAGAGACTCTAAAGCATTGTTGGTTGGTTGAATGCAGAGACTTTAAGTGAAGTAAGGTGAGTATAATTTTATCAGTCTTTTTTACTACAGCTTTACAGTGTATTACAGGGTTGGAACAGGAATGCCAGAATTGTTAAGTCCTGGCCCATGCAACCTCAATAGAGCCCCAAATAAGTAACTAAAATGCAAATGAATTGTCATGTTAATTAATTTTCGGATCAGCAGAAAAACAATTATCATATACATGACAAGGGATATTTACATTGACAAGAACAAGGAAAAAACCCATGTTCACTGCCAGTAAAGTGGCAGAAAGATCCAATAAAAATTTGGGAGTCATGGTGAGTAAAATAATACTGCTGTGTTAAGGATGGGGAAAAGTAATAGTGAGTTGTAAGAACTGGTAAGTATACCTCTAACGTAGATATTTGAGATGTCATCAAGACTCACCCAAGAGCATTTAGATTTTCCCTCCTCAGCAACAAGTCGGAATGGACCCTGATATTAATAAAAATAAAAGTGAAAAAACTTGAGGAAGTTTAAGGAATTTTGAAGAAGAGATTTTCTGAATTGTTTGAGTGTGATAGCACTCAAGTCTGATATTTATATACAATTTGAATAATTACATCTTATGATTACAAGGAAAATTAATCAGAGTGCTATCTTCTATGTTCACGAATGCTAATTTCGATGTACATGAACCTATATATACATGAATCTGAGATTCATTTCTACTTCTATTTCCAAGTTTTAAGTTCTAACAACAAAAAAGGGCATCAAGACTGTTAAGAGGGTAGAGCCTCTACTTTAAATGGGAGTTCTGTGTCACACCATGTCGGTATGGTACTCACATTCCTTGACAATGACATTAATTATAGAAGTAGCCTTTGAGTGTTACTATCTAGATTTTCAAGAACAAGTGGAATTTGTAAATAATCAACAGGCCAGAATAAGGAACAAACAATCTCAAATAACATATGTATCCTCAGCAAAATGTGAACCAGCTATCAGAAATTGCTATATGATAATGCACTGGCAGTCTGGAACTGAGTAACAGAACCTAAAAAAGGGGAGGCCCATTGCATGAGGCTCCCACCATTGTGGGGCGTGAGAAGGGTCACGTATTTGCAACTTCACCCCTATGAGTGGAGAGGCTGTTTCCACGACAAGGACCAATGACCACCAGGACACAAGACAGCAACCTAAACTATTGCTCAAGGCACAACCTCTAGAGGTACTCATTCTTCTAAAATAAGTGCATTGTCAATTTGTCATCATCAATAAGATTTTTTTAGCTTTTTAGATAAGAACATAATATTTATCATCATTTTTTGAGGAAAAACATATAGTGAGAAGAAAATATATAAGGAAAATGTCCACATACTGTGTCCAATTGCTTAGCAAACCACTGGTTTAGCTCTTTTAGACAAGATGAGTCTCCAAGCAAGTATTGGCTGAAGTCTGAGTATGCCAAATATATACCATCTTCTGCATTTCAAAGTAACAAAACTCATTAGAAGAAAGATAGAATCGACAAAATATCAAGGACAAAATAAATTTTAAAGAAAAAATACAAATAAATAGAAATGAAGAGCAACATAGGAGAAGGAAACTGCTACCTACCAAAGCATGGAGCAGTAACTGCATGTTAAAATGTAACAATCAGAAATGTGTCAAACATATCTCATGACAAATAGTGTTCACTCGCACAAATTACAGCGAGCGTCTTATGCAATGTTGAAAGTTGGAACAAGAAAGATTAGATATCACCACTGCTAAGTATTTTACTTTTCCAGAAAAACCAGAATGTTTTTGAATCATTAAAGAGAAATTTGTGGCAAAATATTACTATTGACTGTCAAAACACCCTCTATACTTTTTGTCCCCAAAGAAGTCCTTAAAGTGTTCATATGTTTCACATGATAGATTTCCACTTTCCTTTGCATTATCTACAACTTTAGAAGGTATGATATTCAGTATCTATATTGAGTCCCAAGAATGAGTTTTCAATATACTAATCAACAACGGCCAAGCCTTATCCCACTAGCTAGGGTCGGCTACATGTGTAAAATGACACTATTGTGCTCTATCAAAAATCAAAATGACAGAAAAATGGAATTTCCAAACAAAAAAAAAATATTCTTGGATGTTCTCCATTTTGAGGCTTTTCTGTATAACAATTTCAACAACTAAAGCTGAAAACATAAACCAGGGAAATTTTCCCTACAAGATAAAGCCAGTAAATTTCAGGCTGTCACTTATGGATCACATATACACTACTAACAGAAGCAGAAACGAAAATTTAAAAAAAAAAAAAAGGAGAACAAGAAAGTAACATCAGATATTCAGAGTGAAATAAGAAAAGGGAATGTTACCATCTCCTGAATGATAATGAGCCAACTCCTGTGCTGTGGAAGCAATTCTTCCAAGAACTGCATTCATCTAAACAATAAAGGAATTCAATAAAAACAAAGCCCCATGAGACAGTTCTTCAAGATGAATGAAATAAAAAATGAATGAAAAAAGCTCGTAATTGTCAAGGACCAACCCTCGTAAAAGCTCAATCTATGGGGACATTTTAGAATTTCAGTCAACATCCATGGGGACATTTTAGAATTTCAATAGTAAGCAGAGTTCATAATTGTCAAGGACCAACCCTCGTAAAAGCTCAATCTACTATGTGAACTGCCAAAGGCTCAAGATTGGATTTATATCTCTAACCATAATAATTTCCTACTTAATTCCTCACTCGAGTATGTAAATGATCCATTAAGAAATGTTATTGGATTTATTGCTTTGCCATAGTATGTATGATTTCTACTTAAGAAAACATTATTGTGGCAAAATCAGCAGTAAATTACTTGTTTGGGAAACACTACGCTATAAATCATTCATCAATGTGGATAATGTAGAGCAAGAAAAGCAGAAATTTTGAGCACAGAATCATCCAAATATATTGTTTATGACTTAAAACTTTAGCTAAGCACCTGTAAATTTCTAACTGAGAGGTTATCATCTATCGTTGTGAGGTGTCCATTTACAATAGATGTTGCACCAACCCGTGGTCGCCTCCCTTGTGTCAAAGTTGATGCCTGGCTAGTAAGCATATCAAACTGAGCTTGCAGATGCCTTAGCTGTCTTTGCAGGTCTGAAGCTTCAACTTTATATGCCAAAGTTGCCTCCCTGAAGACAAAGAGGCATTCATAAGGGAAACATGTCACTGCAATTATATTGTAATAACATTTCCAATCTATGATTCAAAAGAAAACCAATCACACGCAGAAAGAAAAATAATTTCTCAAATGATCAATAGTTAAATTCTGATCAAGACCAACCATAGTCCATATCCATATATACTACTTAAAAGTGGAGGGAAAAAATAAACTCCTAGTACCGATTTACATATCAGACAGTGTTTTCAAATATCCAATCACCAGACCAGAACAAAGAGGGTGATTGCACTAAGTTGAGAATCAGCTAAAAGCATGTAGAATCTTATGGACATAAACACTAGATCGCCCTTTTGGTTGCCCTAACCTCTGACCTTATCATTGAAGCACCCTACTCCAATTTATAAGCCCTAAATTCCATCTCCAACATTACTTAACCAAATATGTTCAACTTTGGAGTCCTAAAAACCCTTCGAGAAGCAACTATGGGCAAAATTTCACCTGTCATACTCATACTTCAAATCCTCCTCATGTTTCTTTCAAGGTTCAAGCCTAAGCCAAATTTCTACAAAAGACTACAACTTTATTTCCTAATGGAATACCCAAAGATAAAAATCTAGCAAGATAGATAAGAGGCAATACTCATGTTTACTTTTTAGCTTTATTGATGTCTAAAGATTCATAATATTTTCATAGAGAAATATAGATCTGAACTTTTCAGGAGTTACCAATAATTGCAAAATCCAAGTTACGTTTGACTATAAGTTTTACCCATGGTTTTCTCTTCCATTCCCATTTTAGTTTCTTTGGTAATCTTCAAAAAGGAAATAGTTCATAAATAATGCTGATTGCACTTGAACTTCTGCTATTTGCATATGATAATCAGATTCTGACCACTCATCACAAGCCTACATCTGCTTGTTTGCCTGAAATCATTGGATCAGGCATAATCATGCCTAGAAGTTCCAGTCAGAAGGTTTCGTAGACTAAGACTAAGTGACTAAGCAAAGCAGAACTTCCTAATTTTCAAAATATAATCTCCCAATGAACTACAGTTTGAAATAGGTGAAAGAGTGAGCTTGCAAGTGCTTTCGGTGAGTGGATTGTACTTATCTGAAGCAAAACCATTAAAACTAAGCTTTTGGTAAATTCCATGGACACTGCACACGACAGGAGTTTTATATCACCAGGTTGTCCTTTATGTAAAAATCCTAATGGAGCACTTTTCAGAAAATTTTATTGATATTTGAAAAGTGACTTCCAGAATCAAGTTAAGAGATGCTTCCCGAAGCCACTTATCTCCTTTGTTTATCAGAATCCAAAAATTTCAAACATCTACACAAAATCACAATGAAATGCTACCGAAATAATGGTAACTTTGTTAGAACTGGTACCTCAAGAAAGATAAGAACTGAATCTTTTATTCACTAAGAGTAGAATTACACAGAATAGCTCCTCACACTCACACACTCAATGGGCATTCGAGAGACCCAATCCTCTCCCACTTCACTCAACAATACTTTTCATGCCTACTTCTAGTCTACTATCTCTCTTTTATACATGTGGTATTACCAGTAGGCAGTAGCTGGCCAACTAACTAACTGCCCAACTATTATTACAGTTCTAACTCTTAACAGATTGCTAACAGATTTGGATCTCACTAATTGAGGCCCTTATTCTCTATTTGTTATTCCCGTTCCTAACAAACTTCTGCCATTTTGCTTGTCAATTTTGGTCCATTTCTAGTTTCTATTTCTCAAACACTCAACTACTTTTAAAGCAATTTTTCAAACTGTTCATAGAAAACTAAGCTTACAGACTATCAAGATTAGCTTTTGAAAGTAACTTTTGCCATCAACTATTGAGAATCAACAACGAAATCACATCTATTGAAAGCATAAGGCTGAAATGAATAGAGTACTTTATATCCTTTAATCCTTCCTCAGCACCAAAAACAGCTTCCTGATTGTCTCTCCTATCAGAGAAGGCTGAAATGCTATCATAAGCAAAGTCCAAATCTCCCCCCTGTTCAGCAACAACAATTTAGTTCCCATTTCCATACATTCAATTCAACAATATAACATTTTCTAAAACTGGATTCCAGTTCACACAAATAGGCATGAGTTTACTACCTCCAAAAGCTTTCCTTCTTGCTTAAACTGCTCATACCTGAAAATCCACAAACCATATAAATTAGCCCAACCAAAAAAAAAAAAATTCCATTTTCCAACTCCATACAAACAATATTCCTAACATTTTTTTTTGGTGTGCCAAGGATATCCCGGCCTATAGCCAAAGACGAATCCCTTTTCAGGCATAAATATTACTGAAGTGAGTTTTTCTTCTCTCAAAAAAAAAAAATTTCCATACACATTACATGAATTAAACATCTGACAACATACTTAATAAACTCGGCTATCCAGCAACTGTATTGTACCTTATTGGTTATATTCCTAGCATTTTAAACTAACAGAATAATTTGCACTATTTTCCAACAAAAAAACACAATAAAATAACAAGTAAGCAACGTGTGCAAATGGGTAGGGGCCAAAATAATTGAAAGAAGAGTTTGCACTAAAAAAACGTTTTTTTTAACCCAAAAAACGGAAAATATGGTAAAAAAGGGAAATGGGTAGGGGCAAAAAAGAGAAAGGGAGCGAGAGAGTAACTGGGAAAGCTCGGAGAGGGAGAGGACATTAGAGGAGCGAAGACTGGAACAGATCCAGTGAAGAATGGGGCGAGTGTCTTCGTATTGGAAGGGCCATTCGAAGCTATCAGGGTCCAATGATTCTGCGCCTACGTAACCCAATTCCGCAAGCAAACTGCACAATCGAGAACCACTCATTGTTGAATCTCACTTCACTGTAACAATATTCTTCGCTCATTAGATCTTCATTGCAAAGGAGCGGAACGGAGATCAAGTTCAAAAGAAGAGAAAACAAGAAGAAGAGTCATTGGGCGAGTGCTAGCGTGAGCATGAGAAGTAGAGTAGCTCACGGTGAGAGAGGCGTAGGGGTGACCGGCTTTAGCAGGTTAAAGTATTTTTTTGAATTAATTTGACGGTTACGGGTTACACCGGTTCAGAATTTTTGCACCGTAGGTCCCCTGCAGGCCCCTTTCTGCAAAAGTGTTGAATCATAAAAGATCATCACCATCACTATCCGCAAGGCTATGTTTGGGAGAATGGTATGAGATGGTTAGTAATGGAGTGGAGTGGTATAAATTCATTAATCCATTATTTGAGGGTTTTTCACTAATGAAGTGGGATGGTTTAGGAAGGTAACTCAAACCACTCCACTCCATCCCAAACCCTCATTTTTATACCATCCAAATTGGGGGTTTGGGATTTTCTTCTATATCCCTCATTAAATTTTCAAACAATAGAGTGGGATACTTTTGTCTTTCCATTCTACCCCATTAGTAACCATTCTATTATTAATCACTCGATTTCATCCTCATAAAAACTCCCAAACATAGCCTAAAACTCCCAAACATAGCCTAACCCTGACGCCATACGTTCCCTTAACTTCGATCCACTCATTTGAGGCCGTCTCCGTTCACATCATCATGCGCACCTCGACATGGCCTGTACTATATTTTTTATTTTATTTTTTCCCAACAAATGAAATCGCCAAATGTTTTGGGTGCAAACTCTGGTGCCATTGTTGTACCCTTTTTTTTTTTTTTAAGCACAGAATCTACTGCATTTTATTTAATTAAAGAAGCAAATCAAGCTAGAATACGATCATAAACTTGGGGACTAGTTAAGATAGGTGTCACCTTAGCCAGGATATGGGCTACACTATTTATTTGTCTCCTAACAAAACTTAAGCTAAAGTTTGGAAAAGAAGAGAAATTTCAGAGTAGGCAATAAAAGTAGGACCTAACTCTGGAATACTATCCCTGGGATTGAGGACATAGTCTACCACTGTCCACTGCTTTGCAATCAGATTCGAAGCTCACATTTTGCATGCCCTGGCTTTGAATCCACTGACAAGCTTTCAACAAACCAAGGGCTTCTCCCTAAAGAGTTGGGAGGCAAAAAGGAATGCATTCAGATCTAGCCACAATAAACTTCCCAAGATTGTTTCTTATGACAATGCCGAAAGAAGTACTGCCCTGGGATGAATCAAAATTGGCGCCATTGTTGTACTTGTACGTTTAAATTCTACCATTTCGAATTATTATTAGTTAATAATATGATCCGGTTTATATGATTAAGCAAATATTTTTTGCCAAAGTTTATTGACATATTCTTTAGTGATTTGATAATATTAAAAGATAACAAAGTAACAATATGGTGTGGTACGGTTGGTAGATAATCGGGTCCCTTAAACATGTGATCAGGGGTTCGATTCATAACTCATATGTATGGAAGGATATCTGTTGAGGAAGATCGGGTTGGGCCAATTTACTTATGGGCTAGTAATTTACTAGCTCGGGCAAACCCTATGTGAGTTACGGGACAAACGGGTTGGCCCATGGGCCAATACGTTTCAATAAAAATAAAAAATTAAATATTTCTAAAATTAATAACATTTTCTTTTAGCTGTTAAGTTACATAATTAATCACGAGCAATGGAGCAAACAACACAGATGGAGAAGTGTATGACGAGTGTTGAATTACGTGTTTTCATCCAAGAGACCTAAGAGGGAGGCTTTATTATTTGTATAAATCAAGATAAAGCTCCCCGAGAAATATATTTTGGGATATACAACATCTTTTATTACATCATTTTTTAAATGTTAAGTACTTAAATTTTTTGACAAATTTAACTAGTAAAAATATATTATTCGAAACACCTCGAGGTGGAATTAATATCCTATAAACAATAATGTATTATTTTTCAAAATAGTGAGAAGGTGTAGTGTAAAAATGTAATGCTTCAGTTCAATTTATACCTTTTTTATTTTCAAAGTTCGGGTCAGCAAGCCATCCCAGACCATCGCATTCCAGCCTGTGTCATGCCAATGAATTTCCGGGTCGGGTTGGGTCAAAATAGTTTCAACCCTACATTTTATCAACCCTCTCATGTTTAATGTTGGGCTATGCAGGCCAGCCTATCGAGTCGGGCTTATTTTGACAACTCTACTCTTGACATCTTATTTTTTATTTTTTTTATCTTTTCTTCTGCATTCATTCTTTTCCTTTTTCTTTTTGTTTTTTTATGAACTTTTCCCTAATAGGCTTTTATTAAAATCTTAGGTCAGGACTCTTTAGCTATATAGACTTTTAAAAAAGTCTTGACCTGATCTTTTTATTAAATAGGCTAGGTCAGGCTAAGCCTTGAATAAAAAGTTTGGTTTCCAATGTTTGGGCTTAATTCTAAATATAAAGTCTAAGCATTTTAGTAAAAGTTTATTATTGTTGTTGTTATTGTTGTTGTTGTTGTTTTTCTTTTTTCCCTCCTTTTTTGTATTTTAAGCATAGGGAACTTTGTGCTTTGGCACATCTTGAAAGAGAGTGTACATGGGTCAAACGCATAGTATTTATGCGTGTTCCAAAGGTAAGTTTTCCATTTCTTTCCTTATTTTTTGTTTTTAGCTTAACAAGTTTATTTTTTTTAGAATTAGTAAGTTTTTTCTTTTCTTTGTTTTTTTGAAGTAGTATCTTTGTTTTACTTTTATTCTCATATTTTATCTTTGTAAATAATTTTGGGATTGTTTTGTGAAATATATCACACTCAACCTCTTATATTCGGGAACGCTCTATGGACGCATGTGCCATGTTCTATCTCGTTTAGGAGTTTTTTATATTTAAAAATTAGGAGAAAAAACAAAAATCAGAAACCCTTTTAAATAAAAATCTTTTCATAAAAATTTAAATCAATTCACAAAACCAAAATATTTTTTCCTATTAAACATTTTTTTCTTTTTTGATGCAAATATTAATTACTATCTCTTTATTCTTACAAATAATTTTTTCGGGTAAAATAAATAATTTAAAGTTATTAATTTTGCATAATTAATTCAAGGTGCCATTCATAAAATAGGTGATGTAGGGTGTTTAACACCTTCCTTACTCGTAACCGACTCCCGAACTCGATTTTGGTTCCAAAGACCATTCATTAAAAGGTTTTCCAATTTTTTCTAAATTAAATAAAATTGGTGGCGACTCCATGTTTTCTTCAAAACCTATTTCTTTTTTCGTCATCGCCGCGATTCTGGTCACGATTGAGACTCCCCGACGTCCCATTAAAGAAAAACCTAAAATTATTAAAACTTAATCGTGTTATTAGCGTTAAACGGTTATATTAAAACAGCTGAAAATTTAAAACTTAAAACAAGATATAAACATAAACATCACACTATATATATATATATATATATATATATATATATATATATATATATATATATAAACATAAAGTTACAAAGTACTATATAGGGTAACCTCAGTAGGGTTCCACTGAGTACAAACCAAAACAAACTGAAATAAGCAACGGAAGATACAACGTCTCAAAAAGACTCACTGGCCATAAATACTAAACTCTACCGCTAGAATCCATGGCTCGTCCTCCAGCATCTGGCTCATAAGGAGTCCCATCCAAATCCTCCATAGCTGGTACCTCCGCAGGGTCGTCTCATGACAATCACATAACCATACAATAGAGAAAATAGAGGATAAGAAACATGCTATCATCACAGGTGAAAAAGGTTACGTAACATATATACAATAATAGCACACAGACATGCATCGTCAAACAAACACATATCATTATAACAAACATCCTCCGAAATATATCACCATCCTCTACCCTTCGCGCTCATTCATCTGATCACGTATGCTAACGTGGCTCTCTCAAATACTATCACATTTTAGTCATTTGTCCAATAAGTCTCGGTGCACCCACCAGTTCCGGCTAGGGGCTCATTCAGAGAATGAAACTATTTCCCCATCCCCGGTGGAGAATAGTCGCACAGCCTGGCCATCTCAAATACTATCACATGTCAGTCATTAGTCCAATAAATCTCGGTGCACCCACCAGTTCCCGCTAGGGGCTCATTCAGAGAATGAAACTATTTCCCCATCCCCAGTGGAGAATAGTCGCACAGCCTGGCCATCTCAAATACTATCACATGTCAGTTATTAGTCCAATAAATCTCGGTGCACCCACCAGTTCCCGCTAGGGGCTCATTCAGAGAATGAAACTATTTCCCCATCCCCAGTGGAGAATAGTCGCACAGCCTGGCCAACTCAAATACTATCACATGTCAGTCATTAGTCCAATAAATCTCGGTGCACCCACCAGTTCCCGCTAGGGGCTCATTTAGAGAATGAAACTATTTCCCCATCCCCGGTGGAGAATAGTCACACAGCCTGGAATATAATAGATCACGGTAGTCTTCCTCGAACCTCATCGTCCGCAGGGCACTCTGTTAAGCAAAATTGGCAAGTGCACCAAATCGCTAATTGTAGTATAAAGTTATCGTCCTCAGGGAATGAATTGTTAACTACTAATGTACCAAATCAACTTCGTTTGAGTTACTGAAACGTTTGAGATTGGCTTTCACCAATGAACAAGAAAAGAAACTTAACAAGAAAAGGGAAAATATTTTTGGTGTTTTTCAAATGAGAAAATTAAGCAAAAGAAGAATTGGGTTTTAACAATCAAGAAGAAATTGTTAGAGGATCGATTTCCCTGCCTTTCCTACTTGTTCAATCCTGGAAATTAACTTGAACAGTTTATCCAATTTCAAGAAACGGAGCTTTGTAATTTATCCCCTAATCCCTTAGGTGAATAAACCTTTCTGTCTAGATTACTAATTCAATTCCTTGAGTATTAGATAATTAGCAGAAGCATTAAGAAAACGTTCCACTCAAAAACGTTAATCTGATTGTGTTCTTATTCCTAAGCAACACGCGCAAATCGTTTATTCACAACAGCAACTATGAATCCGAATTTCCCAATTGCATAATTCATACAGTAGATAAACATGAAAACAGTGAATAAACCCTTGAAATTAAATAAACCAAAACAAGTCATTATCCAGAATCAAAACAAATTATCTAGGCAGTTCCATCTACCTCTAACAAAAGAAAATTAGCTAGACATGATAGAAATAGAACAAACAGATGATGAAGATGAAGGCAAGGTAGTCATCATGAGTCTCCACTTGAAAGCTTCAACTTCTTTGATTGCTCCTTTTTTTTCTCCTCCAGACTGTATATTTTTCTCTGTCTGTCTTTTTTCGTATATCAAAAACTCTGTGCCTCTCTACCTCTACACGATGATTCTTATTTTTTTTCCGCATTGTAACGGCCACGCTCAAGCGTGGCATTCCTGGCGCTTTAGCGTGCCTGGCGCTTGAGCGTGGATCAGCCCACGCTTGAGCGTGGCTGGCCTGATCCAAAAACGCTCCAAATTGCCCACCTGCTCATTAACACACCATAAAACCAGCATAAAAACTAATAAAAGCAAAAATAAAACTAATTACGAAATTAATAAAATTAAAGCAGAAAATTAACCTACAACTAATAAAAACTAATCAAAAACTAACTAAAATTAACAACCTATTAACTACAAATTAAGATTCATCACACCCTCATACTTAAGCATTTGCTTGTCCCCAAGCAAAGGAACAAATATCAAACAAATAGTGGCTCAAGGGACACCCACAACTTAACAATAACAAAGCAATGCACCACCCAATCATGTTAGAAATCCTAAAATAGAAGAATCACCTTATGACAAGTTCACATCCCAGGATATTCCAAAGAAGAAATCATAACAATGGTGCACCAATATTTTCACACTTGAAAAATTAAAGAACATGGCTAATTCAATTAAGGAAAAACCATTGGACACCCAACTCCTCACAGGAATTGCAAAGTCACTCAATCACTCAAATTTATGTGGTTAATAATCGCAAGTATATCACTCAATTCCACACATCAAAATCATGTCACTTCAAGTTTGATTTTCATCTCAATCATTCATCCACAATTCACAACATGCATAAATCAAAGGGACTTTATTTAGGATGTAATGTGGCCAAGGTAAATGGGAAAGATAAGAAAGGATAAACAAGCTAGTACCAAAGGAAATAGGAGAGCAACAATTACTTTTATAGAACCATGCTTTGCATACAACCCTTTTCCACCTCATTCTTTCTGACTTCCTTCACCTTCTTTTCTTTCAAAACACCATTTTTTTTTTTTCAAGTATTTCATACCAATTTTCATATTCCTTCTTTTTGCATATATTTTTTTGTTTTTTGTTTTTGTTTTTTTTATTACAACCACTTCCTTTCACCAACATATAAGCACAAAATATTCTCCCCCACACTTATGTGAAACCCACACATAATAATTCAATGCTCTCCTATCCACTAAGGTTTGGGTAGAAACATTGTTTTTTCATGTTAAGGCTCCAGGGTAAAACAAACAAAGATTTACATTGAAAGCTCAAATGGGCTAAGCAAAGGGGAAAATTCAAGGTTAGTTATTTGGTCAAAGTAGCTACAAGAAAAACGGCCCAAATCATTTTTATAACATGCATGTGAATCATGAACTTCAAACAAGAACCAAGCAAACTCAAGAGCAAGAATTTCGATGGTGCACTCACAAAATTTTTTTAACAATTATAGGCCCAAATGACTCACAAGGGTAAAGTTAAGCAATCCAATTAATTATCACCAAAATTTTGATAGCCATGAATTTTAATCAACAAAGTTTAATATAATGCACCAAAGTTATGAAATCCATTCAAGAACAAACTCAAATGACAAACTAACCCACAAGTGTCATCTTCAAATCATAGGAAAACAAACATGATGGGTGCACAGTACAATGAAATTGCCAAGAATGGGGTTCCACACAAGCATGCTTATCATTTCTTCAAAAAGGGGCAATGATCTTAACTTGCAAACACTAAAAACACACAAAAAAACACAGCACACAACCAGAAAACCGAAAAATAAAACAAAAGAAAAGAAAAGAGAACTCCCCTATCTTGTGCTTCCAAAATTTGGTCCAACTAGAGGTCACCATCAATAGTGCCTCCCATCCTCCATTTTGTTATGAGATAGCCTGAAGTACATGACTAAATAAATATCTCAAAACAAAGAAAACATTAGCACAAAATAGGTGAGTCATAAAACAAAATTAAAAAACTAAAAAAAACTAAAAAGAAAACACTCCTAAAAATTATTCACTCTTCATCCTCCGCTTCCTCTTCCACCTCTTCTTCCATCTCTTGATCCTCCTGAATTTCGCCTTCCTGGTCTTGCAAATCCAATTGCATAAATTGCCTATGCAACTCATCCTCAGGTACTAGAGGAACAAACCTCTCTTGAGGTACACCCACCTGCTCAGCCACAACAGCTATAAAAGCATGCAACTGATCTATGTTGCGAGACATCCTTTGAGTGGCATGAGTCATCAATTGCTGCCTACGAGCCTGAGTCACCGGAGGTCCTAATCCCACTCTCTGTGGTGGGCGGTGCACTGGTGGAATCTCTTCCCAGTTATCATCAATGTACCTCACATCAATGGGCTTTTCCGCTCTTACAGGCTCAATGAGTGGGTCTTCTACCCCCGCAAGCCTAATTAGGTGAGTAATGAGCTGAGGGTAACCTAACTTCTTCTTCGGATCATGGGCAAGCTGATAAATGTTAAAAGCAATGACTCTTCCTACATCCACAAATCTGTTAGTCAAAATTGAATAAATCAATAAAGCACGAGTTACAGTAATTTCAGATTTGTTGGATACAGGAAGAAGTTATGTAGTCACAAAAGTAGCCCAGATCCTAGGAATCAGTTTCAAGGTTGTCCTCCACAAAAGCCTAGGCTGCTGAGACCCTTTCTTAGTTTCCCACCTACCCTCTGGAATACACAGCTCTCTTAAAACCTCTTGAGCATCCCACTCAGAATTTTCCAATTCCTCATAACTACCCACACTACCCTCATGGGGTCCTTGTAAACCATACACAGAATTAATTACTGCAGGAGAGTAGTCGACCTCTTTTCCTCTTACCCAACTCTTGAACCGGATAACACCTGACCTATCCTCACAAAAAGTGTTCGCATAAAATTCACGCACCAACATCTTACAACCATCTTCTGGGGTACAAACCAAATCTCTCCATCCTCTCTTGTCAATTTCATCCTGAATCTCCCGATATTCATTCCTCTTCAACCAAATTCCCTTCTCCCTTACAAAATCTCTTCCCATCAAGTTATGTTTAAATCTCAGTTCATGCACCGGAGAAAGGAATTGGTTATTACTGAGAGGAGGTGGAGCAGTAGAGGTTGATGCTCCTCCTCTTGTACTTGCTCTCTGAGAGCCTGTGTTAGTGGCCTTTTGCTTCTTTTTAGGAGGCATCTGCAAAACAATTTCAGAAAATTCCCAGACACAACCACAAAATATTCAGTCCAGTCCAACAAGTCAATACTTAACAGTGCTCCCCACAAGAAATTTTACATTAATCTCTATACCCACTATTTCAACATTATCATGAAAACAACTCAACACCTCAGTCAGTTGTAATTCCAGAATCCCACCCCCAAAATCAGTTCCCAGTTCAACATACCCCCACACTTAGTCAAATTTAAATTTAAGCACCCAAACCCACATACATCAATTAATAATCACATAACACCCATGAATCAACTTTTCACAATCAAGTCCCTAACCCCCAAAGTAACAGATTTTCACATGCATAATCAAGAAATTTCATCTCACATTCCAACAATCTCAAAATATAGCATCAAATATAAAAAAAGAAGAATGGAGAGGGAAATCTTACCTTGGGTGCACAACAGAGCAACACAGCGTGCTCGCGTGGAAGATGAACAGTGCACGTGTGTGGAAGGAGTGAAGGAATGCAATGTGTGTGGTGTAAGTGAGGGGAATATGGGAGTGAAGAGAATAAAAGAGAATGGGTGAAAGGGGAGAGGAGGGAGGCTGTGTGAGAATGGCAATGGCTGCCAGAGGAAGAAGAAGAATAGGGTTATAACACCCTGTTATTAAAACGACGCGTTCTGCGTCTTATTTTTTTTTCTGGTTTTCAACCCGCACGCGCAAGCGTGGAACATCCCACGCTCAAGCGTGAGGATTTTTTCAATTTTTTTTTTTTTGGAAATAAAATTAAAATGAAACAAATATTTTTATTATTATTATTATTATTATTTTTATTTTATTTTTTTACGCTTTGGCGTGGATTCACTCACGCTCAAGCGTTATCAGACAGAACCCACAACTTTCAGACACTGTGCACGCTCTGGCGTGTCCAACACCACGCTCAAGCGTGAACGAAGAGCGCTCAAGCGTCCTCGGAGCCACGCTCAGGCGTGCGCAGACAGAAGCCAACATATTTTCCCAGAACACGCTCGAGCGGTGATACATCCACGCTCAAGCATTGGATTTCACGCTCAAGCGTGGAATTATTGGCGCTTGAGCGTGAGCAGACAGAAGCTCATCTTTTTTTTCCTGCGCACGCTGGAGCGTCCCATGGTCACGCTTCAGCGCCAGCTTTTCAATTTTTTTATTTTTTTATTTTTTTTTAAACAAAACTACAAGCAAAAATCTTTTTGTATTTTTCTGAATGAAAATGCTAAAACCAATAAGAAGAAACAAAGAAAAGAAAAGAAAAACTAAACTAAACTAACACTTCATGTTACAGGACTTAGTGAGAATCCTCACCCTCAGTAGAAGGTGATTGAAGGGTAATGTTAACCATGTTCCTGTTTAAATCTCCCCCAAAGTACAATTTCAATCTTTGGTCATTTACCTTAAAACTTCTTCCAGAATTTGGCTCTACAATCTCAATAGCACCATAGGGACTCACTTCCTTAACAACAAAAGGACCTGACCATCTAGACTTTAACTTTCCAGGGAATAGTCTTAGTCTAGAATTATACAATAACACTTGTTGTCCTGGTTCAAATTCCTTCACAATTATTTTCTTATCATGCCATCTTTTGGTTCTTTCTTTATAGATTTTTGAACTCTCATAGGCTTGCAACCTAAACTCTTCCAGTTCATCTAACTGCAGTAACCTTTTCTCACCAGCAGCTTTCAAGTCAAAATTGAGCAGCTTCACTGCCCAATAAGCTTTATGTTCCAACTCAACTGGAAGATGACATGATTTGCCATACACTAACTGATATGGGGACACTCCAATTGGATTTTTAAAAGCTGTTCTGTATGCCCAAAGCACATCATCCAATTTTCTAGCCCAATCTTTTCTTGAGGAACCTACCACTTTTTCTAAGATCCTCTTCAGCTCTCTATTTGAAATTTTAACCTGTCCACTAGTTTGTGGATGGTAGGGGGTAGCTATCTTATGTTTCACACCATATTTATTTAGCAATGATTCAAACTGTTTATTACAAAAGTGTGACCCCCCATCACTTATCACAGCTCTAGGCACCCCAAACCTTGTAAAAATGTGTTTCTTAAGGAAAGAAACCACAACCTTGGCATCATTGGTTGGTAATGCCACAGCCTCTACCCACTTGGAGACATAGTCTACAGCAACCAAAATATATTTATTAGAGAAAGACGATGGGAATGGTCCCATAAAGTCAATCCCCCAAACATCAAAAATTTCAACCTCCAAGATGGATTTTAGAGGCATTTCATTCCTCTTAGAAATGTTCCCTACTCTTTGACATCTATCACATTTTTCAACAAATTGGTGGGCATCTTTGAACAAAGTAGGCCAGTAAAAGCCACATTGTAAGACCTTAGCGGCAATTCTTTTGTCACTATAATGCCCACCATATTCAGACCCATGACAATGCCACAAATTTTTTTCAAATTCATCATCTGGGACACATCTTCTAATGATCCCATCAGCACATCTTTTAAATAACAAAGGTTCATCCCACTCATAGAATTTAGCATCATGAAAAAACTTTTTCTTTTGCTCCCAACTAAGATCAATAGGGACAATACCTGCAGCCTTATAATTTGCAAAATCCGCAAACCAAGGGAAAGAATTTACCATCATCAATTTCTCATCAGGAAACTCCTCCGAAATGGAAGGAATGTCCTTGTCCCCCTCAATTTGGACAAGCCTAGAGAGATGATCAGCCACAGCATTTTGCTTTCCTTGCTTGTCTCTTATCTCCAAATCAAATTCTTGGAGAAGCAATATCCACCTAATCAGTCGTGGCTTAGCATCCTGCTTAGCAAACAAATACCTCAAGGCAGAGTGATCAGTGTAAACAATGACTTTAGACCCAACAAGATAGGATCTAAATTTGTCAAAAGCAAACACAATAGCAAGTAACTCTTTTTCAGTCGTGGCATAATTTTTCTGAGCATCATTCAACACACGACTCGCATAATAGATCACATGCAGAATTTTATTTTTCCTTTGTCCTAACACTGCACCTACAGCATAGTCACTCGCATCACACATAATTTCAAAAGGTAAACTCCAATCAGGAGCAACCATCACAGGTGCAGAAACTAGTTTTTCTTTGATTTTATTAAAAGCATCCAGACATGCATCATCAAACACAAAATTTGCCTCTTTTTCCAAAAGGTTTGTCAAGGGCTTAGCAATTTTAGAAAAATCTTCTATAAATCGCCTATAAAAACCAGCATGCCCAAGAAAACTCCTTATACCTTTCACATTGACTGGCGGTGGCAATTTTTCAATTACCTCCACCTTTGCCCTATCTACCTCAATTCCTCTTGCAGAAATTTGATGACCAAGAACTATACCTTCTCTAACCATAAAATGACATTTTTCCCAGTTAAGAACAAGGTTAGTTTCTTGGCATCTTTTTAACACCAAAACAAGGTTGGATAGGCAAATATCAAATGAAGATCCAAACACAGAAAAATCATCCATAAAAATTTCTATGCATTTTTCAATTAAATCAGAAAAGATTGAGAACATGCACCTTTGAAATGTGGCGGGTGCATTACACAACCCGAAAGGCATGCGCCTATAGGCAAAGACCCCAAATGGACAAGTAAAGACTGTTTTTTCTTGATCTTCCGGGGCTACTGCAATTTGATTGTAGCCCGAGTACCCATCCAGGAAACAGTAATATTCATGCCCCGCCAACCTCTCTATCATCTGGTCAATGAACGGAAGCGGAAAATGATCTTTCCTTGTAGCTTGATTAAGCTTCCGGTAGTCAATACACATCCTCCAACCAGTGACTTGCCTTGTAGGAATCAACTCATTATTTTCATTCATCACTACAGTCATACCACCCTTCTTGGGAACCACCTGAACCGGGCTCACCCACTCACTGTCAGAAATGGGATAAATTATACCTGCATCAAGCAACTTTATCACCTCTTTCCTCACCACTTCCTTCATAGTGGGATTGAGCCTCCTTTGATGTTGAACCACTGGTTTAAAGTCCTCCTCCATAAATATTTTATGCATGCAGAATGTAGGACTTATCCCCTTCAAATCACTGATGTTCCAACCAATGGCTGACTTGTGATCCCTCAATACTCTGAGTAATTTTTCTTCCTCACTTTCTGATAACTCCACATTCACAATAACTGGATTCTTCTTCTTCTCATCAAGAAAATTATATTTCAGATTTGAAGGCAATGGTTTCAGCTCCATGGGTGACTCCTCTTTCACTACCTCTTCCTCTTTTTTCAACTCTTGTAATTTTTTATTTGAAGAAGAGGTAGATTCCAATGCCTCCAATTGGTAAATACACTCCACTACTTCAGAATTGACTTCCTCATGCACCTCATTAATCTCTTTGCCCTTCATCAAAGTTGCTTCCAAGGGACTTTCTGCAGCACTTTTTTCAAATTCCTCTAAGACCAAGGAGTCTAAAACTTCAACCCGGAAACAACAATCAGAATCTTGAGCATGCTTCACTGCATCTTTGATTGAGAAAACCACTTTTTCATCTTCAACCCTCAAAATCAGTTCACCCTTCTGCACATCAATTAGAGCACGACCCGTAGCCAAAAATGGCCTACCAAGAATAATAGGAACTCTAGCATCTTCTTCCATGTCCAACACTACAAAATCTGCAGGGAATATGAATTTATCAATCTTGACCAGCAAATCTTCCACAATACCATAAGGATATTTTACCGAACGATCCGCCAACTGAAGAGACATCATAGTAGGCTTCGCTGTACCAATTCCTAGCCTTTTAAAGATTGACAAAGGCATCAAATTGATACTAGCTCCCAAGTCACATAGAGCCCTGCCAACCTCCACATTACCAATCTCACAAGGAATGGTGAAGCTTCCTGGATCCTTCAACTTAAGAGGCAATTTTTGTTGAATGATAGCACTACACTCCTCTGTAAGCATGACAATTTCCTCTTCATTGACCTTCCTCTTCTTGGACAACAAATCCTTCATGAACTTAGCATAACTTGGCATTTGTTCTAATGCCTCAGCAAATGGAATATTAATCTGCAGCTTTTTGAACACCTCCAAGAACCTGGAGAAATGCTTGTCTTCATTCTTCCTCTTCAACCTTTGTGGATAAGGAATTTTAGGAATAAAGGGCAGCGGCTGTTTTGTCTTGTCAGCTTGTGAATTTTCAGAATTTTCAGCTTCCTCTTTCTTGTCTTCAACCACTATCTCCTCCTCCTCTTGTTTGTCTTCATGAACAACTTTTTCAGCATCATTATCCTTCAAAGTCTCCTCTTGGACAGCATTGTTCAGAACCTTGCCACTCCTCAAATGAATTGCTTTGCATTGCTCTTTTGGATTAGGAACAGTATCACCTGGCAAAGTACCTGCAGCTCTTTCAGACAACTGTTTAGAAATCTGCCCAATTTGCACTTCCAGATTCCGAATAGACGCCTCTTGATTCTTGAAGTTGGCCCTTGTCTCAGTCATGAAACTTGAAGATTGCTCCACAAAATTTGAAGTATTAACAGACAATTTCTCCAAAGCATTCTCCAAAGATGACATTCTGTTTTGAGGTTGTGATTGTCCTTGGAATGAAGAATTCCCTTGTTGTTGTTGAGGCTTGAACTGATTTTGACTTTGTCCACCCCATGAGAAATTAGGATGGTTCCTCCAACCTGGATTGTAAGTGTTTGAATAGGGGTTAATTTGTTGCCCCAATGCATTCACTTGCTCTCCGAGTTGATTTGTACCACAATCACCGTTACGATGCTCTCCACCACAAAAATCACACACCAAAGGAGGTGTATTCAGTGCGTTAACTTGGCCATTCCCCAACAAAGTAGCAAGTTGTTGAGAAATCACCTTGTTAACTTGTTGCTCAATTAGATTACCATCCACAACATTCACACCCAAGACTTTTCTGTTTTGCCTATCATGTTGCATATTAGCACTGCTGGCAGCCATGGTCTCTAGTATTTCCAGAGCCTCTTCTGGACTCTTCAAATCAAAAGCTCCTCCACATGCAGCATCCATCATCTGTCTTGCATTCGGATTCAGCCCATTATAGAAAGTTTGAGCCAGCAACCAATTGGGCAAAGAATGATGAGGACATTTTCTGAGTAGCTCTTTGAACCTCTCCCAAGCATCATACAAAGTTTCTGAATCTAGTTGCACAAATGAGGTAATTTCACTCCTCAACTTTGCTGACCTCAATGCTGGAAAATATTTCTGCACAAACTTGGACTCCAAATCATCCCATGTTGAGATACTGCCCTGTTGCTGTGACTGAAGCCAACTTCTAGCTTTATCCTTCAATGAGAAAGGAAAAAAGTCTCAATCTAATAGCATCATCAGTAGCTCCATTGAGCTTCATTGTATCACAAATTTGCAGGAAATTCTCCAAATGATGATTGGGATCCTCCTGAGCTCCTCCACCAAACTGGCTCTGATGCATCAAATGAACAAGTGAAGGCTTGATTTCAAAGTTGTTAGCCTGCACAGGAGGTCTCACAATAGAACCCCGAACACCTTCAGTATTGGGCTTGGAATAATCCCTCAATGTTCGCCTAGCAGGTGGCTCGGCCATGACTGTTTCAGCTTCAACTACCTGTTGTTGCAACCGTGCTTGTTCCCTTTCTTGCTTCCTACGTTGCTTGGCTGCTTTCCGATTACTCTTAGCTGTTTTTTCAATTTCAGGATCAAACAGCAAGGAATTCCTGTCTACAGTACCTCGCATACACAACTCAAAAGAAATCAGTGCACACTGACAATATATAAAAAAAAAAAAAAAAATTGCAACACTAACAGAAAATAAAATACTCAAATCGAGATTTCCTTGGAACAACTAATATTAACAAAAATCATTCCCCGGCAACGGCGCCAAAAACTTGTTAAGCAAAATTGGCAAGTGCACCAAATCGCTAATTGTAGTATAAAGTTATCGTCCTCAGGGAATGAATTGTTAACTACTAATGTACCAAATCAACTTCGTTTGAGTTACCGAAACGTTTGAGATTGGCTTTCACCAATGAACAAGAAAAGAAACTTAACAAGAAAAGGGAAAATATTTTTGGTGTTTTTCAAATGAGAAAATTAAGCAAAAGAAGAATTGGGTTTTAACAATCAAGAAGAAATTGTTAGAGGATCGATTTCCCTGCCTTTCCTACTTGTTCAATCCTGGAAATTAACTTGAACAGTTTATCCAATTTCAAGAAACGGAGCTTTGTAATTTATCCCCTAATCCCTTAGGTGAATAAACCTTTCTGTCTAGATTACTAATTCAATTCCTTGAGTATTAGATAATTAGCAGAAGCATTATGAAAACGTTCCACTCAAAAACGTTAATCTGATTGTGTTCTTATTCCTAAGCAACACGCGCAAATCGTTTATTCACAAACAGCAACTATGAATCCGAATTTCCCAATTACATAATTCATACAGTAGATAAACATGAAAACAGTGAATAAACCCTTGAAATTAAATAAACCAAAACAAGTCATTATCCAGAATCAAAACAAATTATCTAGGCAGTTCCATCTACCTCTAACAAAAGAAAATTAGCTAGACATGATAGAAATAGAACAAACAGATGATGAAGATGAAGGCAAGGTAGTCATCATGAGTCTCCACTTGAAAGCTTCAACTTCTTTGATTGCTCCTTTTTTTTCTCCTCCAGACTGTATATTTTTCTCTGTCTGTCTTTTTTCGTATATCAAAAACTCTGTGCCTCTCTGCCTCTGCACGATGATTCTTATTTTTTTTTCGCATTGTAACGGCCACGCTCAAGCGTGGCATTCCTGGCGCTTTAGCGTGCCTGGCGCTTGAGCGTGGATCAGCCCACGCTTGACCGTGGCTGGCCTGATCCAAAAACGCTCCAAATTGCCCACCTGCTCATTAACACACCATAAAACCAGCATAAAAACTAATAAAAGCAAAAATAAAACTAATTACGAAATTAATAAAATTAAAGCAGAAAATTAACCTACAACTAATAAAAACTAATCAAAAACTAACTAAAATTAACAACCTATTAACTACAAATTAAGATTCATCACACTCACCCGTGACTTCGCCACGGTAGTCTTCCTCGAGCCTCATCGCCCGCAGGGCACTCACCCATGACTCACACTGACCTCGTGTGTCCACTCACACGACTGTGATCAACACCACACATCGATATATGCCTCACCGACTCATATCAGTTCCTAGCCTAATGCCTCAACCTTTCATCATCATCTCAATTTACAATAATATTCCACATCTCATTTCACATCTCATATAAAATCATATTCGGCTAGGCACTACTAAATCACATATCACATTTTCCCCAACATGCACATCTCCCGATCAATATATATCATTGCCTAGTTATCAACTAAGCATAAAATAATCATTATCCTACCAAGCATGTCATAGCCCATAATAAAATAAATATCACCAAATATTAGACACATCTATTTTCCATTAGACACATCTTTAATGCTAACGTACTGTCCACTGTGCGTAGGTGTCCTTTCTTTGCAAGGGCAACACGCATAAATGCTTTTTTGGTACACTAGTGACTGCTATTGCTTTTGATTTATGCAGCTCGATGTATACTATGTTGTACCTTATTTTGTCTTTTATCATGAGGATATTTCATTTGAATCAGGGGATATTAACCGATGTGTCACATCATCATTATCTGCAAAACAAATTTAGTAGACGAAAACACAATATGAAAATATTGGACGAACGCACAACAATTTTTTCCTTAACAACAAAAAAGATTGGACAGATGCAGATAGGTTGTGCGCTTGTTTAGTCTAGTAACTGTTGAATGCTTGTCCTTGAGAACCTTATGGTTTCGTCCATCCATATCCAGTCAATCAATTTATTGGACGGACTCAGAGATTATGACCATGAGTTGATTCCGTCTGCAATCAAACGTAAGATAAAAGGTTAGTGATCACTGACATAATATTTTTCAAACAAAGTCAATAAATGTCAATAAATAATTTTGTTAATCATTAAAATTTTGAGGAATTACACAGTATCATTGTTTTGGTTCTAACTGTCAGAACCGGGTTGAACTGGTCATATTTTTAATTTTCATTTTTTTTCCAAAATTTAAATTTTAGATTATAAAAATGTACTTTTAATTCAAAAAAATGGTCCATTGATAAATTATACAAATACATATATATGAAATTTTATTATATATATCCATGCTTTGATGATTTTTTATCTCATTGAATATATGAAGTGATATTAATTCTTTTTTATCTCTTGATTTTTTTCTTTTTATCTTATCCAATACGGTCCCACTCCGGTCTTCAGCATCATACGGCCCTCTTATTCGGCCTTAATTGGGCCTCCTTCAATATTAATATGCTACTGCTACTAACACAATTTTTTCCTTTTGGTGAAACACATATTTTTTCTTTGGGCGAAATAGGTAAATTGATCCTATACGTTTATTTTATTTTTCATAGTGATCCTATAAGTTTTTTTATTTTTCAAATTGGTCCTATACGTTACTTTTGGTTTTCACATTAGTCCTTTCTGTCAATTTGACATAACGCTATCAATTTTGATCTGACATGACTATCACCTGACGGCGTTAGGTCAAAATTGATGGAAAGGACTAATGTGAAAATGGATTTAGGACCAATTTAAAAAATAAAAACTTTTAGGACTAATATGAAAAATAAAATAAACATATAAGACCAATTTATCTATTTTGCCTTTTCTTTATTTCGTATATCTTACACAGTTTTTCACCGTTAAATTACAATTCTAAAAAAAAAAAAGAAAAAAAATTTGCACCCACAAATTAATTGCCAACTATAATTTCACCCACATGGCACATACCACCTTAGTCGAACGTACCGTTATCATACCCAAATGGATCAACCATATACGCAGTAACCTTCAAGGTGAATGATGGAAAACAGTATAAGACTCCTCCACTATTATTGCAGCCATGAACGTTGCGAAAACTCTGATTCGGTCGTACCAATCTCCACCGCTTCATCGATGCGGCCAGTGGTCGACGACCACATTGCGATACCTTTGACACAACGGTCTTAAGCTTTACATACAAACGGTGCATTGCACCACACCTACTCTGCCCTACTAATCATAGGGATTGATTGGGCAATTTCGGGAATACCACTTAACCGGTTCTAATGCACAGATCGCGATCGTCCAATTTTAAATTGTAATATCAAACGGTCAAAAGTGGTCTCTCACGATGAGCGATATATCCTACATCTCACCATAGAAGAAGCCCATTTCATTGTTGAAATTGTAACATTTAAAAAATCTATTATTTTAAATTTTAATATTTTAAATTATAAGTACCCCCGGCATGGAGAGGTATCTTTAAATTCAGAAAATAATATAAAATATATTTATACTAACATAAATTTTATTTTAGAGTTGAATTTTTATGTATTATCACAGTAAAAGGTTATAATTGGTCAGAAAAAAAGTGTAAAGAATTTTTATACTAACATCAAATAATATATTGACAAATTAATATCATTATTATTTCTCTCTTAATTATTAAAATAAAAATACATATCTCAAAGTGTTTTTTTTTTTTGGCGCAATCTCAAAATGTTAATATAAATTATTTTACACCAACAGTACATACTATTTTAATCTTTTTTGTTATTTGGCTTAGTTAGATCTTCCCTGAAACTTATGTGATTTTCACCTCTAATCGTAATTGTTTCTTTCTTTTTCCTTTTACACCTTGGAAATTTGATAAAATTTGAGGCGTTTACGAGTTGGTTTTGCTTGAATTTAGGATAAAATAAAATCAAAATGATCATTTTAATTGGTTTAGTTCGGGTTTAAGATAAAATAAAATAAGAAACGATCAACATCGGGTTAAGGTAAAAATAAAACTATTATAGCTCGATTTATTTAAATTCAGACAAGGTTCTCTATGAGCCTATATTTTCTATTAAAAAATATTCGAACCCAAGGACGGAGCCAGACTTGGATGGCAAGGAGGGCTAACCAAAAAAACAAATTTAAAGTCCATCCAATAAATATATATGCATTAAATTTCATACAAAATATTTTTAATTATATGTTTCAAAACATCAATTACATGTTCTACCCTTGCCATAAGAAGCTATAATCAAATATCAATTACGGCATGCTGTTGTGGAGCTTTGGATCTTCATTACCACTTCAAAACCATCCATTTTGGACATTGAAAATCTAACAATTAATATAAATATGTAGATTATAGTGAAAGATAATGTTGTTTCTCCCCCAAAAAACGGAGGCCAAAACTAAAAATCCCCTAAAAAAGCTAAGCTCTAATGAACAAAATAACATCACGAGAGTGTGCTTGAAAGATCTTATAAAGAGCTTAATTGAACTTATGAAAATAAATTTATGCAAATAGTTTATGATCTTCATGTAAACTCAGTTTAGCTCATTGCAAAAAGGTTGACATTGAAGCTTATAAAAATAAATTGTTCTTAACTTATTTGAAAACATTTCATCGAATAAGCACTTAATTAAGTTGTATACTCAAATACATCCTAAATTATAATTAGCCGAGAGACAACTGTTTAACTTCGAAGGAGAGGTCCAACGTAATAATCAGAGGTGATTATCAAGATGAAATTCAAAATAACGATTTTATAATATCTTTTTAATAGAACTAAAATTCAAAATTTTCTAAAAATGTCTAGTCAGATTTTCATTTACATAGGTAATAATAGATTTATAGATAGAATGAAAAGTAAGCTCCAGAAATATAGAGTTGTATAAAATCTCAGAAAAATATTTCGAATTTATTGTTGCAAATTTTAAACACAATAAGTACTTTGTAAAGTTTAGCAACTAAAAATATTTCTAAAATTTGAAATTAATAAACAAATGAGTAACAAGTAGAAACAAGAAGTTTTTCAAGACAACATTCCAAGTTAATTTTTCTTTTACGTCTATTTTTGATCCATTATGAAAATTATGCTCTTTGGATAAAACTGTTGTGAGTGAGTTTGTTGAGTACGTAAGTATCCAATATTGATTAATTAAAAGGTTGAGATCTCCAGGTTTGATATCTCACTATATTTTAACTAATCAATAATGACCATTATTTTCTAACATTATTTTCAAACTCATTTGAACTATATGAGGCTTTTCTACCGTGTTCATACCCCAAACTAAAAAAGGAATACAAAAAAAAAATGACTATAGTAAATCAAATTAAATTAAAATTTTATAACATTCAAACAAGTAAAATAAAATCATTAAATGGTTAATTTGATAACTGGCTTAGAAAAAGTAACTTCAAAATTGTACGAAGGAAGAGCTACAAATTAAAATAAAAAATTTAGTGACAAAGTGCGATTTATCGCTGTCTTCGATGAGACCAACAGTTTACATATGTTAACATGCATTCTGATGTCTTCAATCAAATCCATCCTCTGAAGACGGATAGATATTTCGATTAAGCAACTTAATATCCAATCAAAAAAATGGAATGAAATCCAAAGGATATGCTATATATTGCTTTTCTAAGCCTAAATTTCAGAGAATATAAAAGATTAAACCAGAAAATAACTATGTAAATAACCATCCAAAATCAAATAACAACCTGATCAAAAGTACTGAAAGTACATAACAAGTTTTGAGCACCAAAATAAAAATAACATGCCAAATTTTTTCAGTCTAGTCAAATTATTAGCAAAACAAAAGAAAGAAGGATAAAGGGAAAATACATGCAACAAGTGCCAAACACAAGTTCATAAGATGGATGTGCTGTCATGGTTCATTCTATAGTACACCACCCAAAATTTACACTACTCATTATACTACCCATTTAGCAAGTGTTAAACCAATCCAACCAGTATAGCTTAGATCTTGGAGGAGCTTGAAATGTAGGGTCGAAGCTTTTGATCAGTTCCTTCTTCATTGAATATACTTTGCATTCAGCAGATACAGAATTAATGTAATACACACATTCTTTATCATATCCCCACTTTCCCGGGTTGCTCAATGCATAGCACTTTCTTCTCACACTAATAAACAATGCAATATCTCCCAATTCTTCCACCTTGACCCATTCCATTCTTGAGAAGTCTATCTTGTACACTGCAGACATTTGTTCATGTCTATCAAAATGAACCACCAAAAGGTTCCCATCAGAACTAACCAACTTATGGTTTATGGAACTGAAATTTTTGGGAGTGTTGTTCAGTTCTAGAAAATCCACAGTTCTATCATCCAGTTTCATCACTCCTATCTTGGCCGTATCAGTGATAACATATACCCTTTGATGCAAAACCACTAAGTCCATTGCTCTCCATGGATGGGAACATCTTGAAAGGGTACCCCACAACCAGAGTCTCTAGATTGATAGACATGCAAACTCCTTGTTCGTTTACACAGAAGAGCTAAGATATATTCTTCAGGATTACCTTTTGAAAATGCAAGATATGCATGGCATGACATAGGTATCAAATGACATAGAAGGTCTTCAGTATTGATTTCTTTATTTCTTCTTGTGAAAGGATTCATTAGCACAACTCTATTATGGTCATAACCTGCCATGATCACATATCCACTAGAAAATCCAGCAAAACATAAGCCCCAAAAGTAACCAAGGTTGGAGCTATATATTTTTTGTTCAGATAGGCTAAAGAAAAAGTAAGCTTTCTTAGCATATGAAGAAGTTTGGATAAGTAATGGTGTTTGGGATGCCATGAAATTTCTCCAATAACTTTTATGGAATCCCCTCCAATCTTTGCACACTCCAGCAAATTGAAAGAGATCATCGAAATCTAGCTTCTTGACAATGATGTCAAGAACATCCCAAGGAAGCCGACCGTTATCTTCAACCTTCATCACTTTCCCTGTGTATCCCACAAAAATGATGATGATATGTGATTTCCAAACTTCAATAAAAAAGGATACACAAATATACTTTTCCCCCATTTATTAGATAATAAGAATAAATATGTTTTTAATTCCTCAAATTTGGGTGATGTTTGGTTTTAGTCTCCCGTTTGAAAAACCTACTTTTTTAGTCCCCAAATAACGCGTCAATGTGTTCCCCAAAAGAGTATATTTAAATTACCCAAATATACATTTTAATTCAATTTGGGGACCACAACTGACACAATGTAGAAAATCTTAACAATAGACCAAGCTTTTCATTGTCTCCAACACCCACAAAAAAAAGGGAAAAAGAAAGCGAATGGTAGGAATAGGAAAAAGCAAGTAGCAGGGAAAATCATTTTCATGTGAGATTATCCTGTAGTCATGTGGGAGAAAACAAATCTACCAAGAATACAATTTCAGTATGATAATGTAAAAATTACAGAGTAAATCTTAAATTCAAAAGTCTCGCCAATACTAGAATACTAATGAAACTAAAAATTGAAATAGAGGATAGAGGATTTTATGGTACGCACCTTAAGTTAGTGAGCACCAGTGTTCAGTGCTAATCAAACGGTGTGTAAAAAAAAGGAAAAAAAAAGGGAAACAAAATAGATGGTGGAGATTTTATACTTGTTAACGAAACTTTCAGTTTACAAGTATAAAATCAAATTCGCAAGTGCATATTCCTTTAAAAATCAAATTCGCAACTTGGTCCTTTACCTCCATGTTGCCATTCCTCTATCGTCCTTGAGATCGGATCTGGCTGGACTGTGACCGAAATTAGCAATGGTGGTGTTGAGGCGAAAACACGAGTGCTGAGGCAACGACATCTTTTGGTGTCTATCACAAATCTAGTCTTGTGCGTGCCACGTTACCAGCAAGTAGCGGAAGGTGACGCTGGATCGTAGAGATCTCTCGGTTATGGTTGGTAGCATATAGAAGATGGTGATTGTGGATGAGAAGATGATGTAGGTGTGAGACTATGAATTTGGGCTAAAGGTCATTGAATCTGACTTTGAGAATGCAGGAACCATCCAAATCAAGCTACACATGCTCATCTCCATACTTGTATTGTCGTAGTCCATCATTTATTATGAAACACTACACCTAGCCTCCACATTGCTAAGAATATGTTTCAAAGCACATCCCCACACATAGATCCACCAACAACCACCTTCTCTCCAATGCTCGATCGTCCTAGCCGAACCATCAGCTCTGATACCGCTTGTTGGGGTTGGTGAGCGCAAATATCAATGATATCTCCCTCTACGAGCTAAGTGAAGAACTACGTAAGTGGACTTGACATCAAACCTTGACCCAAAACTTAAGGCATTAGGTTCATAGGTCCATCTACTTATATGTTCCTTACCTTTTTCTTTTCCTTCTCAATGTGGGGCTTATTTCATTCACATTTGGATTCCTAACATTCTCCCTTTCAAATTTATTTCACTCACACTTAGATTCCTAACAAGCAGACACTAGATGATGGCATGGCTCCACGCTCATTTAGCGGATCGAAGGCAACGTTGGAGGGGTTGCAGAGGTGCCTGAAAACACGGAAGAAGCATGAACATTGTTTGTGATCAACATGTTCTCCTTCTTGTTATTGTTTTGTTGTTGCGCTTTATGGGCTTGTTCAATGTAGATATAGTCGATATTGATTTCTTGGTTTTGTGTTGTTGCCAGTGATATGGCAAAGAGTGGTTTCGGATGCGGTGGTAGGGGTTGGTGGCAAATTGTTGGTATGTGATCGTCGAAAATGTGGTCGTCATTAATATGGTCACTACCCTAACTTGTAGTCGTCATACTTATCAATAATTCAGATGCAATATGCATCAATGCATCTTCCTAGGAAGGTGAATTATAGCCAACACCCTAAAACATGCATACATGCTTTAAAGGAAGGTGAAACAACATGAAATTTCTTGGTCAATATTAGTCATCATCAGTTTCCCAAAGAACATAAAATTGATTAACTTGAAAAACTTATTAAGTTTCAATTAAATACAAAGTTAACAAAAGGATTCAACTTTTTGCAACAAATTGCTCATAAAATTTTGGACTAAAAGTGATAAATAGGTAAAAAAAAAAATCTTTATTTAATTTAAAAAACATTTGGGGCCCCTACATGAATGCTAAAATATTATATTTGAAAATTTCAAGTAAATTCTCTCACGGCAACAAACACGTGAACATCAAATTCAAATAAGATATCAAAAAGGGAAAAAGAGGGAAAACATTGGCACAACAGTAAGATTGCTACTGTATGATGCAAAAACAATCTTTCCACCTGAGCCATACAACTCTATACATCTTAGCCTCCTTGCACCCCACAAAGGTATAAGTCTTTGTGAATCGAGCCACTCTACTTTTTTATTTAACAGAGAAAAACAATTTCATAAAAATTGTAAGGATAATAATGGAAAGATGTGAAATTAAACTTAAGGCACATATACAAATGAGAATTTGACAAAATGATGCATATATCACCAAAATCAACTAAACTAACATATAGGGTAAGAAGTCATACTTGATGATGATGGAGGCATTTGCTTAGAGCTACTACCATCGTTGGCATCGTCTTTGTCAATCTTTGGGTCCATTTTTTATTTGCTTCCCACTCGCATTCTCCCTATGCTTCCCTCCGTGCTTCCTTATGATTGAGTTTATAATGCTTTTATACAGGGGGACATATTTGGTAATCTTATAAAATATAAGGTAAACACGTCAAAGCTTGTTTCCCATTGGTCGCCTTATGTCCAAATGGTGGAAATTTCAAAATTTGGAAATACAAATACATTTTATAATACCATCATAATCACCAACCACCGAAATACAACTGTTATCTACAAAGTCAAAAAAATTTGCAACTATGGGCCTGTTTGTTTAGGCTCAAAAAATGATTCCGATATACTTTATAAAAGTAAATTTAAAATTTTGATCATTTTGATAAGATGAAAAGTAGAATTTCTCATAAAAGCTGAATTTAAGCTTTTGTTTTTTTAGTAAAAACCTAATCAAACAATTAAAAATATTAGAAGTGAAATATGAAAAGTTATTATTATTATTTTTGAAAAAACCTAAATAATCATGGGTGTGTAAAACCCGACCCGACCCTAGAACTCATGCCAACCAGTAGTGTTCAAGTCGGGTCTGATCCTAACCCGAAGAAGAGACAATACAAAAAAAAGTTGAAATAGCGACCGAAATTTGGCGACCAATAAAGTCCGTCGCTAATAGCGACCGAAATGACGACCGATTTCATGATTTTCATTTTTTTATTAAACATGTGTTTAGCAACCGATTTGTATGGTTGCAAGTTTAGTAGTCGCTAAATCGGTGGCTAAACCACTTAATTACAAAGTCAAAATTTTTGACTTTATTTGTGACAGAAATAGTGACCGATTTAATTTTAATGATAATATTGGAGCTATTTAGCGACCGATTTTGAATTCGGTCGCTAAAACGTGCTGATTGAAATTAGAAGGAAGCCACATAGCGACGGATTATAGCGACCGATTTTTTTAAGTGAATTGCGATTTCGGTCGCTAAAAATGAAAGCCCTGAATTGTGAGGATTCCCTTTTTCTTCCTCAGTTCTCTCTTTTCTTCTCTCTCTCCCACTTCCCTGCTCCGGCAACCACACCACGCCACGCTGCACCGACGCCGCCACCACCAGTGCAATGCCGTCATCCTCTCCTCCTCCTCCTTCGGTAAGTATTCCTATCATTCTCTGTCTCTCATTCTCTCTTCCTCCACACCACCGCAGCGCCCCGAGACCACCACCACCACCACCTCGTGGGTTTGAATCCATGATTTAGGGCAAGGGTTCACCAAGAGTTCAACATTATTTTGGGTTCTGTTGGGAATTTTGGGAATTGTACGTCTATGAGGGTTCACCAAGAGTTCAACAATATTTAGTGTATGTTTAATAAATTGTTTCTTAATTATTAATTAACCTATAGTGAAGGGGTTCTTTGAATTTAGGCATCTTTCTCCTTGATTAGTATGTGTTCTAATCCTTTTATTGACTTATTTTTGGGTCTTGGTGATTTATAGGAGGTTTTGCTCAACCTTGAAGATTCAATTTCTGGAACACTCGTTTCATTTTTTTGGGATATCTCTTTGGTAATTCTAATTGTCTTTGTTATTTATTGAGGAACTTGACTAATTGATGTATCATGTTACTGGACCCTGTTCTAAACATGTTGATTATTTTGGATTCCTGTAATGTCATTGGTTTATAATGTTTTAATTGTTTGCTTGAAATCTAGTTCTTATTTTGATAGAGTACCAACTATTTGATGAAAAGCATGAACCACATCCTACATTTATGGTTTTAAATAAGGCAGTGCATAGCTCTTGTAATTTATGAAATTTCCATGATAGCATACTTTCAATTTGATATAAACTGAATTAATAGCTGCCGCTTGACTTTTTATATATTCTAAATTGCAGAATATATTGTCTTTCATGAAAGGTTGAATGGTAGCTTATGTGGTTTTGATAGATCATATGCATATTGTATTGCATAGCAATCCCTATAGTTTTGTTCATAAATTTGCACAAGGAAAATTGGATTTTAGTTCTGTTTATCTTGTTAAAAGCCTGAGATGCATTGTATTCAATACTAAACTTTTTCAGCAATTTGGATCAATTTTTTGGGTATGAAATTCGTGTATATGCTGCTGGATTCCAGCTTCTGACAGCATGTGTTCTTTGAATTATAGCTTTGGCTATACAACTCGAAATGAAGTATCGTTTTTTTCTTTGAAAGTTAACATGTAAATATTTAACCCATAAAAATTTCAGGTCAAAACTCCTTGTGTGTCAACATGTCAGTATTTTTTACAAAACCAGCGTCTGTTTCTTTGTGTTTCAGTTTTTTGACAGCATGCATATATTTATGTTTAGACAGTTTTTTGCTTCATTCTTGAGTATCATGGAAGTGTTTAAATTATTTAACATCACTTGCTTGTTGTATATCAATGGATACTTGAGATATAAAGCAATTTGAGTCAAGATATGATTATGCTATGTTCCATTGTGTTGGCATATTGGTGTTTGGCATATAAACCATAAATTTGTCAAGAATGTCATGAATACCTTACATGTTGTCTTAGATGACCTTAAAATGTCAGATGTAAATTTGAATCTGCTACTGATGGCAAATAAGTGATTTAGAAGTGCCGACTCTAACAAAAAATTGTAGATATTACTACCAATAGCTTAAAAACAATTAGATTAGCTTGGTATGTCCTTTCTTTCTCTCAAATAATGTATGAATGATTCTTAGATATGAAATTATATACATGTAACATCAATCTATTATGTATTATTTTCTTTGATAGACTGCAAGAGTAAGCATAAACTGCAAGTGAGCTTCTTCACACATTGTTTTCAGGTTACTCTTCACACTTTTCTAATTTATTTATACTAATTAGCCTCATGTAGTGTTTGATCTCTCATGTGAAAACTTCAAACTATCTTGGAATATCGTAGTGTTTAATATTTTGAATGACCATTTATGTGTTTATACAAGAGAGTTAAAGAAACTTAGAATCTTTGTTGTTGATGCAAAAACCTTGATCAAGAGACAAGGGTGAAACAAGACAACTGTATGCTTTCATATTGAATGTATTTGTATACTAAGAATTATTTCTGACATTTTCATCTTTGTTGATATTTAATTGATTTTTATGGAAGTTATTGTTTATAAATAACAATATTGCGACAACTTAAAAGAAGTTATCTTTCATTTATTTCAAAATATTTGGTTTGTTATATGTTTTTTAAAGAAATCAGTCACTAAATTGGTCCTTAGAACAAGTTTTGGAGATCAATTTAGTGACTGATTTTTTTTTTAATTAGTGACCAATTTAGCGACCGAAAATTCGATCACTAAAATTGGTTCCATAACAGGTGTTAGATACTAATTTAGCGACCGAATTTTATGAATTAGCAACCGAATAATTCGGTCGCTAATAGCGACCGATTTCAAATTCGGTCGCTAAATCAATTAGCGACCAGGGTTTTAGCAACCGTGATGTGATCGATCACTAAACTTTGTGGATCTTTCTTTGATTTCAAATGCTAAGAATTGAAGATCAAACACAAACTAGAACAATTGAATGAAGCTTGATTCTCAAGTGAGAATCAAGAGAAACAAAAAGGAGTAGAAGAGCACAATTATATATGAATTGAAATGACAAGAACAAGAATTAAAGTGCAGAAAATTAAAGAATAAAAGTAGAAAATGGAATAGGAAGAAGATGAAGGGAAGGCGCCACAAATTGAATCATCTTTGATAAGAAGATTGAATTTGATAAGCCAAGAGAAGATTCATCACTTGAATAAGGATATTCAAGATAAGAATCAAAGGTTCAACTCATGAACCAAGAAGAGGAGAACTCTCAACTCTCTCTAGCAATCTCAAGTGTGAGAAAACTCAAATGTATTCAAACTTGTGAAATGAATTACAAGGAGCCTATTTATAGATGAGCAAAGTGCTCATCCACTTTCAAGATGCAAATGGCGCCTCCTACATCATAAACCCAAGTGTGGGCTTGATTTTGGCCCAATGCTTCATACTCTTATGCTTATGACCCAATAGGCCCAATTCCTAAACTAGTCTTAAGTGCTTTTATGAATAAGCACTTCTATTACATGAAGTCTAGTCTATACAAGGTCCCAGTTCCTATATTTATTACATGAAGTCTATTCTATACAGAGGTCCTAGGCCCTATCCATAACTAGGTATCTTGGACTCTCTTTTAGAGTATTTTGGACTTTACTTAGCTTTGACCTTGTCATGGGTCCATGTGAGTCTTCAATGCACAGTCCTTTGCTTTGTGAATCCATGTTCATATCAAACCGTCACTTTTCGGTCGCTAATTCGGTCGCTAACCCATTTAGCGACCGAATTTTAATGAATAACGACTGATTTCTTCGGTCGCTAAAGCACCCTTTTTTTTTGTAGTGAGAAGGGACGAACCCATGTCCCATTTAGTGACCTAGTGCCGGGTCAGGGTCGACCTTCGAGTTACCCAACCCTGTCCCATATAATAAAAATCTACTTTTACTTTTATCGCTCCCTAGCTTACGTTTCACATATGGTCACTAAGAAAAAAGTCTTTAGTAAATTACTAAATTTTTACTCTCGCATCTCACGTCTCACATTGGCCGCTTTTAGGAAACATTCTGTGACTTTTATAATATTGAAAGAATCATGTTTGATAAAAATATACTATTTTTAACAATGCGTCTTTGGTAACATGAGCATCAAGGAAGCATCCATCAAAATGATCTATTTGTTGATATTTTGTAACATCCAGTTTTAGATTTATTTGGTGACACGAAATCAATTGATGGCTTTTAGATAGCATATTTTACTGATATTTTGGTTTATAAAAAAATTAACATTTTTTTTCCACCGACGAAAATTTAGTTCACAAATAATCTATTTAACTTCAGGTCAACCCGATCCCGTTCCATTTAGACTCGGTCTTAAACTAATCTACATATAATCGGGTTCCTTCGTTGTATAGGGACATGTTCAGGTCCAAAGAATTGACCTACCAATGTTTAGGGTCGGGTAATGGACAGAAATAACCCGTCACAACCCTTTCCACCCTAGCTCACCCCTAAAATAAATTGTGTCCTATTTGTTATGACCATGCCACGTGGTGAAGCAATCAATTTTTAAAAGTAAATAAGTTTAGAAGGATTGCTACCAGTTTAAATTAATTTGAAATTGTTTTGAAAAGCTAGTAAAAATTAATTCTGAAAACCAGTTTACAGAACCAACTCAAACAAGTAACACCTAGTTAGTCAATTGTACAAAAAATTAAGTAGAGAATCCACAGCACCTTCAATGCTTCTGCCATAAGACAATTACCTAAAGTTAATTGGCATAATGAACTTTTTGATCCTATAAAATAGGGGTGTTCTGATTTTAGTCCCTATCTTTTTTGTTTGTTTGCATTATTTTTTTTTGATAGACCAAGTGGTTAGGAATTAGTGGATTAGTTGTTAGTGGGGGTGGGGGGAAGGGATCGATCCCCATACCTGAAACTCCTTATGTCCCTTGACTCACCAAGTGAGCCACCTAAATGGGACCAAATGGTTTGTTTGCATTATGTCCTCGTAACTTTTCAAGATTTGCATTTAGTCCTTATCGTTAGAGATGGCCGTTTCCTGCCTATGTGACTAACGGCGTTGACCAGTCAACGAGACACGTGGCATTAAAATTTATTTTTTAATGCCACATGGAATTTCACATAATTTTTTTATTTTTTTTCGTTGTTATTTTTCATTTTTAAAATAAAACAAAGAAACCTAAAATATCGAATTTTTCGTTTTTAACTCTTTCTTAATTTTCTTTTCTGATTAAGTTATAAATATTTTTTAATTTCCCTGTAAATTCATTTTGGTTAGCACTCCTTAATCAAGAAAGACCCAAATCTTAGGAACCCTAACTATTGCAACATCTTCTGCCTCTGGGTATTGAAGGAACCATCAAGAGAACGAACCATCTTCTGCCGCGGCTCTCATTCTCTTGACCTGCACAATACTTGATCAACAGCAACGACGCGACAGAGAAGGAAACGTGCGTGGTGGAGGGCGGCGATCGACGGCGATGCTTCTGGGTGAGTCATTAGTGATGATGCGGCGGCTGGGCTTCACACCCTTCTTCCTTGAGGTGAGTGTCGACCTCGTCGGCGCCGTCGATGGCAAGGTCGAGGCAAGGGTTGTCGTCGATGACGGTCCTCCACTGCAAGCGCCACCTCGGTCACGATCCACCCGCGGCGCTTCCGACATCGCTCGGCCATCCCATGACGCGCCGCCCTCTGTCACACCCACTGACCCACTACCACCGCGACGTCCTCCCTCCACCGCCTGCTCATTTTTCTCTTGTTGTCAGGTTGGGTCATTGTTTTGGAGCTTCTGAAATTATATGGAGAGAGGGCGAGGAGGTGGTGGAGTGGAAGGTGCCATGAATTAAACAAGTTGAAAGCAGTGGTGGAGGGGGAGGGTTACGGTCCAGAAAGGGAGAGGGGAAGAAGATAATGTAAAAAAATTTAAAATTTAAATATTAAAAATAAAAAAGTAATTATAAAAAAAGAGTAATTATTAAAAAAATAAAAAAATAAATATTTTTTTCCAAAAATACCACGTGCCATTATTATTATTATTTTTGTGACGTTCTGCACGGCTCTATTGTATGGTGGTTAGCAGGTTGATGCAGGGAAGTAGTTCTGGTGGCTCGCGGCGTCTGAACGACGAGGAAGGGTGGCTGGATGGTGCGGTTGCGACATAGGTGCTATGGTGGTGGTGGGTGGGGTGATGCTAAGGTGACTAGGTGAGTGAGATGGGAGCAAGGACCGTTATGTAATTACCAACAAAAAGGATTGTTTTGTAACTAGATTCTGACCCCGTGCATTGCACGGTGGGAATGAATTGTTTGGTTCGGTTTGTTTTTATATATTTTGCTCCTCCTTCACTTGCTATAATGATGGTTAAAAAACCAAACAAAAAAGTAAATAAATTGAAATACATGAATAATTAAATTTGATAATCTAACAATATAAAATAACACATTGACTTCTTCATAAACTGAAATTAATTTGATTATCTAATAGTTTTTTTTTTTTTGTATTAAAGGTATCGTTGTACAAAATCAATAGAGAATCAATTTGAACATGGTAATTTCCTCATGGTTATAAAATAAAAAACATATTCAAATGAGATTTGATTAGTCAATTAAAATAAGAGGTATGTAGAGATGAAGAAAGACAAACGACAATTGACAAAATACACCACGTGATATTTTTTTATATTTCAATGAAGTTTGCTACTATTTATTTCATAATAAAGCAATTTAGTTTTTTTTTTATGGCATTTGAAGTGTTGTAACACAGGTGATTTTATGGGTTTGAATAGCTATTATTAGAATCAAAGGTGGTTCTTGTGACTATTCATTTTTGAAAGAATAGTTTAAATGACCTTCATTAGTGGTCAAATTGAATGAAAAAGAAATTGAAAAGCCACTCATCCAGAGAGCAAGAATGAAAAAAATTGTTGATATGGCGGAATGAAAGGAATTCCAGAAGTTCACATGGCAACAACTCATGCTTTAGGTTTTATATAATATAAATAGATTTTTTTTTTAAAAAGATAGGATGATGAAGAAGAAAGGAAAAAATTAGTGACTACACTCGGAAGTATACACAAGTATAAAAACATTGCAGTACCTATAGAAAAAAACACATAGACACCTTAATTAAAAAAAGAAAACATGTAGACAATACATAATAATTGTTAATGTAGCTAGGTACTGTTGGGGGGTATACAACTGTATCATTGTGGTTAAGAATTGAAAATTTTAGAAAGACAATTAATTATATTAATTAAGATTTTAAAATGCATAATTCGTGAACATAAACCTCTTGAGCTCTTTATTAAAAATAAATTAAAACAATAATTTTTTGTATGAATAAGCTGGAAAAAATGTCTAAAAAAAGCTGAAAAAATATAATGAGTACTTGAGTAAAATAAGTGTTCTTTTAGAAAAGTTACGAAAAGTTACAAAATTGAAACTTGAGCACCCCACTATCTAGAATGTTCTGCTCATTTCTATTTTCTTTGTAACCCAAAGTTTGACTTTGTTGAGAGAAGAAGATGATAATGAATTGACACGTGTCACTTTTATAGTTGATGTTATTGTGATTTATATATAGTAATAGATTATTACTAGTAAAACCTATTTAGCAAATTACCGGTCACGATCTCAACCATCCATCAAATCAGTCTCGAAATCAAAGGTCCACCTCCAAGGAGCATTAGTGTACCTAATTTTAGAAGGTGCGTTGTAGAAGCTCCCATTAAGTATAGAACCAACCATTCCCAAAATCCCACCGCCACTCACCACTGCCGCCACCACCATCACCCCTACACCACCATGGTGAAAAACCTTTGAAAAGTTTCTAACTCAAAGAACTGATGCCACTACCACTACGTACTATCTAATGACAAAGAAGCGTTTTTGTGCTAGTTTCTGTAACCAAAGAAGCATTCCCCAAAAAGTGATCTTTGAGTTCAGAAGAGGCAGAGAAGTTGGTATATGAGGTGGTAGAAGTAGCGGCCATGAGGATCGAATAGCTTTTAAGCCAGAGGCAAAACTGATACCATAAAGAGTTAAAATGAAGGTATGTTTTGTTGCTCAATTAACTTCTGATACAGATAGTATATATAAATGCACAATTTAGTAAGTAAAAGATATAACATTTTGCTGATATGCATATAACAACAAATATTAACAAATGATAAGATAAGATTAAGACTGAGCCAACACTCCTATAGGGATAGGGGTGTGGATGGTCAGGATTAGAAAGTTTGTTAGTGGTCTGATTACTTAAAAAAGTCACATGACTTTGTGTTCTAATCTTGATTATTCATGTGTGATACAAAGGCTTAGATTTGTTCCTCTTACTCTCTTACGGAAACACCTCTCATCTTATCATAATTACCTTAAAAATCACGAATATGATTATATGTGATTAATTAACAATGTCAAAAAACTTAACACTGAAAGTATATCAAAATTATATACTTATAATTATTGTTAAATCTACATTAGACTCTCAAGGTTTAGCATGGTTGGACAAAGTCCTTATTTTATACCAAAAAAAAAAAGAAAAAAGAAAAGAAAGATTAACAGAAAATGTAAAAGCTAGAAGGTAGTACAATTACATGATACATATGTTTGCTTTACCATTCGAGATATCAGCTAGGCTTCCACCTTAGAGTTCTATATTTATGCACTCCATGTTGTTCATGTACAAAATCAAGCTGAGGAATGACCTTGTAAAGCAAATCATCCACAAACTTGCAATACCACAGCCTCCACCTTTTCCAGAAAATAATGGGAAGAATGACAAATCCAAAGCCAAAAGTGAATCCCAACTCAGCACTCAAGAAATTCCAGTCGATTGAACTATGTGTCTCTGAGGCTCTTGGTGGTGGTGGTAACATCCCTTGTACTACATCATTACTACATTTCTTGGTTAGTGGGACTCCACATAACCCTTCATTGCCTTCAAAGGAATATGAATCAAAAGACTGAATTTGTGTGCCAAGTGGAATTCTCCCCTCCAAATGATTAAACGAGAGATTTAAAACTGAGAGGAAAGATAAACTTGCTATCTCTGAGGGAATATTTCCACTGAATCTGTTATATGACAAGTCTAATGACTCAAGTTGTGTCAAATTTTCCAAAGATGATGGGATATGGCTTGAGAAAGAATTGTGTGATAAGTTAAGTAATATCAAGGCTCTCAAACTCATAAGCTCTTGTGGTATTGGACCTTCAAAATGGTTGGACGAGAAATCCAATGAAGTGAAGGTATTGGGAATCTTGATCAACTTCTTCTGAGAACCTTTGTAGACAACTGTAATTGAGTCTAAGTAGGGACCACCAAATGAGTCAGAAGTGACTCCATAATCGAATATGTGATCAACCACAGAAAAAGGTACATCACCAAACAATTTGGGTAATTTATTTACAAGAACTATGTTGATTACCTCCCACAAATCCTTGTAATGCATATTATCATGGTTATCAAACATTTCAAAAAATAAAGTGCCATACTTTTCATGGGTTTCATCTTCACCACCTATCATTTTTGTCCAGCTTTGCAACCTCATAACCATATCAAGTCGTATGGTGCCATTGAACTCATTTGTAGAGAGTTGGAGGAAACGAAGTCTTTTCAGTTGAAAGATAGACACAGGAATAGGCCCTTGTAATTTATTGCTGCTCAAATCAACCAACTGTAATTCAGAGGAGGAAGCATTTGAAAATTCATCCAATAGACCCTCAAATCCATTTTGAGAAAGTGTAAGTTCCTGCAAAGATGCAAGTGTAAAAAGAGATGAAGGAACTTTCCCACTGAAGGAGTTCTCACCAAAATTAATGGTGAGAAGGTTTGTAAGCTCCTCCAAATGAGCAGCTGAAATGTCTCCATTCAAATTATTGTGCAAGAGAGATAAATGTCTGAGATTCTTGGACATATTGAAAGATGGAAGAGGGCCACTGAAGTTATCGGATGACAAGTCCAAGTGAACAAGTTGGGTGAGTCCTGAAAATGAAATAGGGAGTGTTCCATTGAATTGACAATCAGATAGATCTAATGTAGACAACTGCTTCAGATTGGAAATGGCACCTGGTAACTGTCCAGAGAAATTTGTATTGCTAAGATTCAAGGTGTGAAGATGGACATCTTGTGGGAAGTTTGGCAAGGAACCATGAAGATCTTGATTAACTGATATGTCAAGGACCTTTAATGTTTGTATTTGGAAGATATCCTTTGGAAACATACCACTCAACTTGCAGCTGCTGAGCTGCAAGGTGGTCAAATTCAAGAAATTTGCAAAGGATTCTGGCACTGGACTTGACATATTATTCAGGTTCAGTCGAATTACTGAGAGTGACTGAAGCTTGGATAGTGAAGAATCAATAGGTCCTGAGAGGTTGCAAGATGACATGCTCAGAACTTGTAGATTTTTCAGTGAAGATAAAGCATGACACCATTGCTTTCCATCAGCAGATACCCTTACACCATCCAGATATAGGTTTGTGATTTCTGTAAAGTTCTGAAGAAACATACCAATATCTAGCTTCTCCAATTTCAGAATATGTTGTGAAGTAAAAGATGAAGACAAATCAAGGGTAGCCAACTTTGTTAGTTGAGAGATCTCAATTGGAATTTGTCCCTCAAAGCCAGCATTTGACAAATTCAAATGCCTCAAATTCTTTAGCTTCTGTATCTTGGAAGGAATGAAAGAACTGAAATTATTGTAAGCCAAATTCAAGTTTTGCAAATATTGCAGGTTGAAAATACTTGAATTATTTAGTCCTCCGGAAATATATTCCTCACTCAAATCAAGACTAATGACATGGCCCTTGTTGCATATTACTCCATTCCATTGACAGCAATCACCACTTTGGTTCCAATGAACCAATTTTTTGGATATGGCAGGGTTGAATATAAGGTTGTCCTTCAAATGTAGCAACAAGAGTTGTTGGTGGCTAAGACAGTGGCATGTTGCTACATTGATATTTATACTCAAGTATATCAAGCATAAGGGTATAAAGAAAGGCAATAGGACTTGATGGATTTTCATTGGAGATGATTACTAGAAGTACCTTTATGGCTGATCGGTTAAGAAGGTGGAAGATGTCATTGCATTGTACATATTTACTCCTTTTATAGATATTCAAAAAATGATTTATGGTTGGCTATCATCTAACTAAGTCTGACACTAATGCTTAAGTTCCTTCCTTTCATGACTACTTAATTAATTTTAGTCAAGGAGACCATATAATGCAACATACCCTTTCTTGACCAAGTAAACTTTAGGTATTTAATTTGGATCAAAGATAACAAACATATTCTATAAGACAACCAATAGGATAGTTGAATGGCAGGACTCAGATAAATTGCTCCCTATTTCCTGTACTATCACATTTCACTTAAGTATTAAAGGTTTGAGTGTTAGAAAATTTAAACTTGATGTATTTCTTAAGGCTAAATTACTCTTTTGGTCTCTAAATCATTTTAAAATGTTCAATTTGGTCCTCAAGTTTTTAAAATGTTCATTTTGGTCCCTTAATTCCTAAAACTTATTCAAATAGGTCATTCCGTCAAGTTGACTAACGATGACGTAAAGTTGACTAAGGGATGCTAGTTGATGTTGAGTTGACTTGGACATGTTTTTCTCTCCCATTTTAGTTGTTTATCTAAAATAAAAAATTTCAAGTAATGGAAATTACATAACATGTTGAACGTGATCTTCGTCAATGTTAATGGAAGATTTTTCCATGAAAAACAATATATTCTACTAACGCAGTGATGCTTGTTGATGTTGACTTGAGTTGGGCAGGAATTTTTTGAAGGAAAGTGGAAATGAGGTTAGTGAGAGAAGAGACTTCTAATAATTAAATATACCACAATTCATAACAAAACACATCACTTAAATTTTATTATAAGATTTTTAATTAAGGACTAAAAAGATAGAGTACGTTCAGGTATATAGTTTAATTAAACGTTTATTCAATAATTTTTTTTCAAACAAATTAAAAACAATTTTTTTTATCAATTTCCTTGACAAACTTATTGACATAAGCTAAAAGAGAACTTATAAAAATATCATAATTTTTTTTTTTTTTGCATAAGTTTATTTTTGTCAGTTCTTCGTCTGCAAACTAACTTAAGTTTTACTCTATGTATTTATATTTTTTATTTTTATGAATCAAAGAACGTTATTATATAAATAAATTACAAGCTGTACTCTTGCACATTCAATGGAATTATTTAAACAGTATTCAAACACTCAATATATTTATCTCTATTTTATATTTTCAGATGTGATATCTGTGGAATAAAAACTTTGATTGGGCTATGCTAATGGGAAAATTGTTTGCCACTGGTAGTGTCTGGTCTTGATATGCTTACGAATTTAAGATTGAGTCAATGCTAGAACAATTTTGTAATGTAACAGATTGGCTTTTATTCAATGGGTTCCTTCTGAGCTTTAATATTTGGTTTGAATGCATAAATGGTCCCTCGTTATTTTTCCAATTGGCTGTATTATTCTAGGACATTTCGAAATGAAGGCCTTTCTTGCGAAGATTCCTCTTAGTAAATTAATGGTGGAGTTCATAAAAAAAAAATGGTTTTGTCATCATTTAACCTGATCAATGGAATCAAGATTAATAACAGTATAAAATTCTACATTATATCTTGTTAATAATGCAATCAAAATTGTCATAGATTGGTATTTATAGAAAACAGTATAATTTTTCAGTCCAAGTAACTGTCTGTTTTAAATTTCAAGTAAACTTTTGCCTTTTAAATGCAGATCAATCTTGAAAATTCATTATATAGATGTATCAAACCACCCGATAGGTGTGACTCAGTCGGTTGTGCAGGCTAATTATCTCGATTCGAATCTCACAGAACACATCCTTGAAGAAAGACGAAGACCTTAACTGTGACTAAGCACCTGAGTGAAGATTGGTCATATAATGGATCCAATAGATATAAGCTTGTCAAAAACTTCGTGGACCCACTGGAGAACTAAAGGCCCTAATTACGATGAGTTCCAACAAAAAATACAGATGTACCAAACCAAGTCATATATACTAACAGACTGTCAAGCTTGTGTTGTGTTTCTTCCAATTGTTAAACTATCCAGTACTTGCAAAAGGTGGCCGATGATAAATAAAAAAAAATTTGTTTGATCTAAGGCATGACATATCAGTTGAGATATATACAATAGCTTACAGATAAAAAATTTAATGCGTAGAGTGATATGAAGATTCTGAACTACTAGTTTGTTAACTTACGATAAATTTACAATGGTTAAACTACGAATATATTGGCTAATTATTGCTCTCCGTACGTATTTTTGAAAGTTGCATATGTTACTCTCATTAGCTCATATTAATTTATGTTTTTGTCTCGTTTAAGATGCATGGAAACTTCGTTTCACGTTCCAAATCTATTACACGATAACTATTAACTTGTTCTTGTGGGTTTGAAGTAGTCTTAGCAGTCTGCATCAATATTGAAGTAGATTTATGCTTTATGATAAAAAGAAGAAGTAGATTTATGTTTTGTGCTAGGGACAACATATATGTCATAAACACAAGGTTAAAGCTCCAGCTGATGAGAAATGGAAGAGAGCATGCCACTGATCCATCACATTAGAAATATGCAAAAACGTTTACTAAATTTAAAAATGTTCATTACGTTACGGTACCTAAATTGAAAAACTTCATAAAATTGGATTAATATGATGGTTTTTTTTTTCAATTTAAATGATGCTTTTTGTTTATTTCTTAATGTGAGGGGTCAACTTGCCACAACCTTACAATTTTAGGGATCAAAATGGTGATTCACTCAAATATTGAAAGTTAGAGTTGGGAAATTCCGCGTCCTGTAAAATATTGCCATCAATAATGTTTTAAATCCATCCATGTGGTATGCCTTTAATTAAAACTGATTTAGATAGTAATTTAAATGAAGTTGACAGATATTGTTTTTTATTAATATATCATAGTTTTCGTGTGCAGTACAATATTCTTTGCATTTATGCAAAGTTGATTGTTAACTGTACGTCCTTTGCTGATGTAGCTTGATTTGTAGTATTTGCCGGAAACATGATTAATGTATTTTCTTATTCTTTCATCTTTATTTTTCTTTCTAAAGTACGAAAATTCAAATAGGCCTGAATTACATAATATATGTGGGACGTGACCTTCATCAATGTGTGGTGGAATTTTTGTGAAACAACATGCAAGTGGTACGGTGACACTAGTTGATGTTGCAAAGACTGGATATAGACAATTTTTTCTCTCCCATTTTAGGCGTTTGTCCTTTTAATACTGAGAGTGTGTTTGGGAACATAGTTTTTAGTTGAAAAACAGCTGTTTTGGGAGGAAGAAGCTGTTTTGTATTAATCAACTCATGTTTGGGTAAAAAAATAAAATTTCTAAAACGCTGGTTCTAGCTGAAAAACGCGGTTTTATGATAAGCTCTCTTGCCAACTGTTTTGTTGGAATAAAACGCAGTTATGCTCCTGTGCCAACAGTGAACCCATATTGCCCTTATGCTCCCAACGGCTCCTCACTAACAATTTAAGTGATTATTTACTACCTTCATATCCTTTTTGGTAATTTACTACCAACAAATGATTATTTTTGCATCACCCAAACGAAATAGATTATCTTAAAATAGCTTTTCAGCAAACATACCCAAACGAAAACAGATATGATTATAATCGATTATCACAATAATCGATTATTTGAAAACAGATTATCAACATAATATTCTTTTTCCAGTTTTCCCAAACACACTCTGAGTCAGAAGGATGAACTTGATGAGAACATTTTATTATCCCTGAATTGTTAATTGAACATAAAATGTAATTACTAATTAGTCCAGTCAATATGATTCTTTCTTCGAAAAGATTATGCATTATCATTGAACCTCTAGTAAAATATATGGTTTGCAATTATTTGATCTCATTTTTAAAAAAAAATTGATGGCATATATAAATTTGGGTCATAGCATAAAATCATTTAATCCAATAATATAAAGATTCTGTTAACAGTTATTCGCAATATATATTATTGTGTTGTAGTATAACTTTTATTTGGGAAGGACGGGCTGTAGATTTCAACGAAGATTTCAACTGACATACCGGGTAAGAAGCCATACTTGATTGAGGCGTGCTATTTGAACACAGCGCCAGCTACATAATACGCGACATCACGCTACAGTGGCACATTGTAGCAGCCACTATAGTGTTAATTTTTTTTTTAATTTTGCCTTTTCTAAAAAAATAAAAATTTTATTTCTCAAAAAAATCCATTCATCAGATAATGAACTGAATTCACCAGATATTTGTACCTGATTCACCAGATATTTGTACCTGATTCACCAGATATTTGCACATACTTTACCAAATATTTTATCTCAAAAAAACCCATTCACCAGATAAAGAACTGAATTCACCAGATATTTGTACCTGATTCACAGATATTTGCACATACTTAACCAAAAAATTTATTTCTCAAAAAAACTCATTCACCAGATAATGAACTGAATTCACCAGATATTTGTACCTGATTCACCAGATATTTGCACATACTTAACGAAAAATTTTATTTCTAAACCCATCCACCAGATAATGAACTGAATTCACCAGATATTTGTACCTGATTCACCAGATATTTGCACATACTTAACGAAAAATTTTATTTCTAAAAAAAAAACCCATCCACAAGATAATGAACTGAATTCACCAGATATTTGTACCTGATTCACCAGATATTTGTACATACTTAACGAAAAATTTTAATTCTAAAAAAAAACCTATTTACCAGATAATGAACTGAATTTACCAGATATTTGTACCTGATTCACAGATATTTGCACATACTTAACCAAAAAATTTATTTCTCAAAAAAACTCATTCACCAAATAATGAACTGAATTCACCAGATATTTGTACCTGATTCACCAGATATTTGCACATACTTAACCAAAATTTATTTCTCAAAAAAACCCATTCACCAGATAATGAACTGAATTCACCAGATATTTGTACTTGATTCACCAGATTTTTACACATACTTAACCAAAAAATTTATTTATAAAAAAAAATTTTAAAAAACTAAAAAAAAAAACCGCTATAGTGCCGCACAGTGCAGCTACAATGCGGCACATACGATGTCGCCCGTATAGTGTCGATTTTTTGTGTTCAAATAGCATTTTTGTACTTGATTATGATGATGATGATGATGGAGGCATTTCCTTGGAACGATTACCGTAGTTGGCATCATCTTCATCAATCTTTGGGTCCATTCTGTTTCTCATCCACATTTTCTATGCTTCTGTTTGTGCTTCCATATGACTGAGTTTATAACGCTTTTATAAAGAAGATATATATTTGATAAGGATAGAGATCTTCTATCCCACTTTCCTGTCACATTTTCTGTTCCTCTCCAATTACAATTTGTCACTTAATAAATTAAAATCACAGCTCATTAATATTTATTAGGGGTGTTCGTGGATTGGATTGGATCGGTTTTAAGCTAAAAAATCATCCGATCCAATGATGAAAACAACGTGCGGTTTGGATTGGATCGGTTTGTTTCCTTAAAAATATCCGATCCGATCTAATCCAATTAAATGCAGTTTGGATTGGATTGGATAATTCGGTTTTTTCCTACTTTAGTTTTTTTCTTATGTCAAGTGTTCTTGCTACTTATTTAATAGTAGACAAAGGATAATCTTCTTTTTAATTTGGGAGTTTGAGAAAAAATAATTATTGATATTTTTTAACACGTTCTTTTACGTTAATTCATAATATCTACTCTCACTTATCCTATTTTTTCCTTGAATCGACTACAGATAAATTGTAACTAATTATTTTTTAAACTTACTTAATTGATTTCATATTTTTCATGTTTACTCAATTAAGTATATATATGTTATGCATCAAAACTTTTAGCAAAATATAACTTTAAGACATTAATATTTATTCTAAATAATCTAATAAATGTCATTCCAACAAAAATATTAAGGAGAATGAAGGACATTAAAGTATGAAAAATGTGACACCCTACTCCCGGGTCATCACATGGTTACTCGTTTGCGGAAAAATAAGATTTTATTTGCTGGTTGCTTTCGGAAAATATTAATTTCTCAACGTGAATCTCTTCAAAATATGGTGATAAAATTTTTTCCTTTTAACTCCCTAACAACGACATAATCATAACCATACTTAGATATATAAGCATATACAAAAGTCATACAACTATACTACCTCGTAAGTTTCACACTTAGATCTTTATCAATTTCGTTTATTTCAACACATGACATCACATAAAAAGAACCTAAGCTGGTCGTAACTAACAGACAGTTATTGAGAATATACCCTTATGGTCATTCCCACTAACAGATACTTCTCCAAGCATCTAGGAGTTAAGTCCTCAAGCGACTTAGTGAATCCCTCCGCTTCGTCCATACTAGTATACCAAAGGAATACGGTAGACTAGAGTAACCTGTTATATTGTAAGGGTGAGACACCAATATATGGATTTAACACAGTAACTAAAAGCACGACTCACAAAACAGCATATACACACATACAATTATAGCAGCATACATTCTCATAACTAAACAAGTACTTTATCAATGGGTTTCATACCCCAAACATCAACGTTTGAAAACTATGCATGAACACTTTAATATATAGTCTCTACATTTCGCTAAATCTCCGGAGATCCCCAACAACGTGTAAATGAGCTGATCAGGCTCGATTGCCAGGTATATTAGGCACAACATAGCCAGGTATATTAGGCACAACGTATTTACCATAGCACACTGTCCACATAAGGCACAGTGATCAACGTATATGGTATTGCCAGGTATATTAGGCACAACGTAGCATGGAATACCATTCGGTACCATACGTAACAACGTAGCCCGAATACCCTATCAAGGTATCAGACATAGGACAACAACGTAGCCCGAATACCCTATCATTAAGGTATCAGACATAGAACAACAACGTAGCCCGAATACCCTATCATTAAGGCATCAGACATAGAACATGGGCACGTCTGCCAATGCATGCATATAAAACATTTGGTTCTCATTATTTTCTTTGTGCTCATTCTTCTTTTGTCGAAGCTCAAAATGGCTTACGACTATTCGTAATTTTCAACATATTAACTTAACAACGTGTTTAGATCTTTCAACATCAACACAGGACACGAAGTCCGAGTGCTCAATCACAAAACCTTAGACCTTGCAATCAGCCTTGGGGTTTGTGGTCGTAGAAAACAACATTTTCCTTTTACAACGTAACCCACCATGTGGATATACAACGTGAAAAGGACAAAGTCCATAACAACGTAACTCATACCATGGGTACTCAACGTAACACGGATCAAAGATCTTCGTGCTGAAATTAAAGAACACTAGTATCGCGACGTCTCTGATACTAGGCTCACGTTTCAACGTAAACACCATTTTCGTTCTGTGAAAAACAAATCCAAAACAAAGTCTCCGCAACTTATCCACATTGACGGAAAATAACACGATTAGAAAAACTCCTTTACAAAAACTCCTTTATAAAATCATCGATTACTTGAAATTCTTTTTTATAACGTTTATGTTCCAAAAGAGAATCACGTGAGGCTCAAGTTTATTTAAAATACGTACTGCCGCTTTAAAAATACTTGTCGTCGACACTTTTCCAATTTGCCGTCAACTTACATCTTTTAAGCCAATTAAGCCAAAACTTAGCTTTTTTCCACTTAAACAATTTTCTAAAATCATACTTAAGTTATTTTTGAAGATTAATTTCATAAAATAACTTTTTATAATATTACGGGATTTCTCACGTAAAAATTAGCAGTACTAAAATATTTTCACGGTTACGTCCTCACTGTGACTCATAGTTGACTTTTTATCAATAAATCATTAAAATAATAATATTTCTCAATACTCATTATTTTTCCCAAATAATATTTTCCACTACTATTATATTCCAACATTTCCCATAAAACATTGAATATAATTTGTACAGCTTATTAAAGCTTTTATCTGATTAATTCGGTTGTGCACTGACCACTGTCAGGCTTCACAAACAACACTCAACACATCATCAGAATTATATCACCAGGCAGATCATGCATCATAGCAATATAATAAATAACTGCAGATAATTAAATAAATTAAAAGCATATAAATCATCTAACACAGATAAACAACACAACATAAACAGCATAATCAAAGCACCACAGCCACATATCAAGTATACAGACCACACTAAAGCTAATAGTTATTGGGAAAAATCCCTCAGGTAAGCTCCCCTTACCTCTTGAAGAACTTGAACCTCCGATTTTCAGTCTTGACACTGTTTCGAGAAATCGGCGACACATGTAACCTTCAACAACACATCCAAACAACCAATCAAAACAAGCAAAACAACCACCTAATACTCTTTAATAGGTCACGGCCTCCTTAGGGTTTTGTGGCTCAAAATCACTAAACTTGCTTAAGTCATGGATTAATAATTCTAATATACTTAAGGAAATGGATTAGGGCTAAACAACAAAGTTAAGAATCAAAACCATCCTAACCCTCTAAATGGTATATTCGGCCAAGACATGGTCATGAGGCTAGGGTTTTTAGTTTAATGATGAAGAGAAGTATGAATCACCTCTTGAAGATTGAAGAAATGAATAAAATGATCAATCCAAACTTGATGGCTTTTGAGACAGCTTTGAGGGTGTGTTGGTTTTGTGAGTATATCTCATGATCTACTCATCCAAAAATTACAAACTTTGGCTTATTGGAAAGATATGAAGAAAAGGAACAACTTTGATATTGAAGGTTTTATTTGGTTCGGATCATAAACAGGGGTAAAAATAGGCTTCTTTCTGCTGTCTCGCATGGATCTGAGGATTCTGGGCAGTTTCTATATTTTGGTCATAACTCTCAATATACTCATCCGTTTTTGATGATCTTTGGCTCTTTGGAAATAAGAGAGAAAGAGGAACAACTTTCATGTTGAGAGTTTTTCGAGTTTCGAAACCGAAAATGGTCAGAAGTTGCGAGACAGTTTTGGCTGAGTATGAACATCAATGTGTGTTCTTAGATCTCAAAACTAAACCATGGATGAACATGTTGAAGAAAGCTTTAAATCAAGAAAAGTTGTGAACAAACTACACTTATATGATTGAGAGGATGAAGAATCACCTATTGAAGGTCAAGAAATGAGCAAGAATCACCAACTTCCTTTGAAATCTTGCTTCTTTGTTCTTGGAGAAAAGTAAGAACACTTGAGAACTTTGTGGAAACTTTGAGAATGTTGTGGAATGTGTGAGAATGAGCTTGACTCATCCAACTTAAGGGCAGCCACCTCTCCTCCTTGGGCTTGTGCATGGGCCATGGTAATTGGGCTTAGATTCAATTGTTTTGGCCCACCAAAATGCTTAAGGCATACACATAATCTAGGAAACTTATATAAGTGTTTTATGAACAAAAGGCAATAGGAATGAAATGAAGTGTGATGAGGGGTATTTATAAGAGTGTGGGCTGCGAAAATAGGGACCAAAGAGCAAGGAATTCTAGTTTCATAAGGACCAAAGAGAAATTACTTTGAAGGACTAGTTTGCAAAATTCCAAAAGTATAAGGACTAAAATGCAATTTCCTACAACTTAGTCATCATGATGCCATGAGCACCATTAATGTGTTCACATGGGTGAGTCATCATGCATGACTCAATGGTATTATCCATTAGCGGCTCCCAGAAATCCCGTAATCTGCTCCGCCGTTTACCAGATTAAATACTACGCCCGGATAAAATATAATATTTCACTTTTTAGTGAAATAATTCTAAAAATACATTATTGTGGGAAATAAAATAAAAATCTTAAGTTTTTCGTTCACGAATTAAAATTAGGTCTTCTGGTCAGTATAAATATACTGTCAGTGAAAATAGCAGGCCGGGATTCGCCCGTCGTTTCAACCTAAATTTTAATCGTAGCTTCCTACGTTCAAGTAGGATTGACTGATGAACTCCGTTTATTTAAAATAATTTTCTAACACTCATATAAAAATATAAACATAATCGTCCGCATTTCGATTATTTTGAAACAGTGAAAATCGGGGTGTTACAAAAAACAATGTTTAAGTATGAGTAATACTATAATTTAAAAAATAATAGTATATGTATATAATAGATCGGTTTGGATTGGATTGGATTTCACTAGAGGATCCAAAATCCGATCCAATCCAATAAAAAAATGCGTTTTTTTTCGGTTTTTCGGTTTTTTCAGTTTTGATTTATTCGGTTTTCGGTTTTTCGGTTCGGTTTTTTCGGTTTGAATCATTTTGGATCGGTTGATGAACACCCCTAATATTTATGCACATTCTAAGTTTTTGATTGATATGAGACATCGAGATACCATTTTCTGAGATGGCAGATTTGTATCCATTTGATAATCTCATAAAATATAAGGTAAACATGTTAAAGATGGTTTCCCATTGGTCGCCTTATGTCTAAATATTGGAAATTTCAAAATTTGAAAAAAAAATGCATTTGATAATACATCACCACCCTCCGAAGGGGGCTGCCACCTACACCCATATGCATGGACATCCATCCCCACAAAACTTTTAAATATTTTTTTATTACTAAATTACCCTTCAAAAACTTATCTACTCTAATTATTTGGTAAAAAAATAAAAAATAAAAAAAATCACCACCCACCCCTACTTCTCTCTCATCTCCCTCCACCCCCTATTTTCTTAATTCTCTGCGCATGACCTCGCCCACTCTCTTCTTCTTTTTCTTTTCTTCTTTCTCTGCGTTACTTGTTTTTTTTTTCTTTTCATTTTTTCGTTTTTTCTGTGTCTTCCGACATTTAATTGCTGGATTCAGAAACTATGTTTCCGGCATTTAATTGCCGGGAAATTCTTAAAATTTGAAAAAAAAAATGTGTTTCCAACAATTAGTTACCGGAAGACAAAAAAAAAAAACTATGCCTCCGACAATTAGATGCCGGATGAACAAACAAGTAGTCTTCGACAATCATTTGCCGGATTGCGATTTTCAAGTTTTTTGTTCTTCCGGCAACTAGTTGCCGGACAACATAATAAAGTCTTCCGGCAACTAATTCCCGGTAGGTCAAAAATTCCTGAAAAAATATGTTGCGGTATCTAATTGCCGGAGGTACAGTTTTTTGTCTTCCGGCAACTAATTGCCATAATTAAATGCCGGAAACATAGTTTCTGAATCCTCCATTTAAATGTCGGAAGGCACGAAATAAATAAATAAATAAATAAATGACACAGAGGAAGAAGGGTTGTGATCGTCATTTCATTCATTAAAATTAAAAGTGTGGGGGTAGATGCCAAATATGGGGAGTGTCGGTAGCAGATCCCACCTCCGAAACACAACTCTTATATGAAAAATGCCAAAACCTTTTGCAATTATGGGCCTGTTTGTTTAGGCTGAGAAAATGTTTTGAGATACTTTATAAAAGTTATTTGAAAAGTCGGTCTTTTTGATAAGATGAAAATTAGACTCGTAAAAGTTTAATTTCACCTTTTTTAGCTTCGGTTTTTTAGCAAAAGCCCAACCAAACAAGCATAAATGTTAGAAGTATAAAAGTATATTTTTTTTTTTTTATATATAAGCTCTCAAAACGGGCCAACCCGGTTCATTTGAGTTGGCCTATCACGGGCTGGGCAAAACATGGTCAACCTAACCCGACTTACTTTTGGTGAGCCAGGAAATAGCCAACCTGACTCAGGCCACCATGGGCTAGTGGGTTATGCGGGTTGACTCACTTAAAAATAAATAAATACAGAAGCACAATATGTTGCCAGTATAATATATCATCTGGAGTTGTGAGACGAAGATCGACGACGGAGAACACCAACACCCAGTTGTCTGCGGAGGTCGGACAAAGGTCGACGGAAGCAGACGTTCATCTGTTTAGCAACTCTAAGTCAGTGTTCAAGTGCTCAACCTAGCAACAATAACTTCAGCTCAACGACGTCAGCATTCAACTCGTCTTGAGATTCAACAAAGAATAAATGGACTTTGCATTTAGGATAAGAGGGGAGGGGACTTTGCGTTCAGACTTCAAAGGGGGGAGGACTGTGTCTCGCTAGGGTTCGTTCAGTTTGGAATTTGGATGTGTTACATTCCCCGAGTATCACATTAATTACTACTTAATCATATTGTCAACAATATGTCGATTTTCTTTCGGAAAGTACATAATAATTATGGATATTTATCCTTTCGAAAAGGTCATAAAAACTTTTTACGACGAGCATCTTTAAGCATACCAAATAAATATAAACAACATCATAAACATACATCAACACCCTTTGTACATTAAAAAGATGCCTTCTTGGTAACAGGCTTTTAAACAGAAGTTTACATAGAGTGATTACAACATAAAACCGTTATCAACAGGTTTGAAAAGAGTTAAACTTAAACTAGAGGGACTTAGTCAGATACAAAATACAAAGACAGCTTTTAAACACTACTACCACTGACAACATTTCTAAGGCTGGTCTAGTCCTAGTGGTGTCCGTTCGGGAGACCACCAAACTTATCTCCACCCTGTGGAGACACAACCGGGGAGGGATCCTCCACCATACTACCCTCATCAGAATCATCATCCTCGTCCAGAGGGTAATACTGAGGGTCTTCATCTATCTCCTCTGCAGGGTCCTCCACCGGATCCTCCTCCATAGGCTCCTGTGGATCCGCGTCCATCTGGGCAACGGGTGCCTCCTCAAGTGGCAAATCCTGTGGTAGTTGTTGTCCTAGGACCACCAAGCCATGAGCTGCCCAGTGCTGGAGACAGAGGTCTGAGGGTGGTAAAGTGATCTGCACTGTCTCAAAGGTACGAACACTTCTCATAGGTCCGTTTGCAATGCTGCCCTCGACGGTAGTAACGAGACCAGTGTAATGGGCTACGTAGGCTCCCGGTCCAAATTCCCACGCATTCGGGTCAAAAACGATTTTCAAATATGAGGGCTCGCGCCCGGGAGTGTAGCAGAGGCGCGTCTGGGTTCATCTACTTTCCGATACAATAAAATATACCATACAGGAATAAAATAAACAAAATGCAAGGGTGAGATACCGTCATATGGATAATTATGATGAACTACATACTTGTAACACAAACAACATGCATAACAATATCATACATAGGAATATATACACATATAAATATATAAACAAGGTATTATTAAAGTAAACAAGGCATCACACCAAATCACCATAAACTTTTGAAAACCATGATTTTTCAACTTTAATGCAAGACTCCGGAGATTTTCAACTTTTGAAAGGAGCTGATCAGGCTCGGTTGCCAAGTATATTAGGCACAACGTGAATTTCCACTACACTGCCCAAACTCCTGGCGCAGCGTGCAACGTGCGTGGAATGTCCATAGCACACTGTCCAACACAAGGCACAGTAATCCGAGCTAATGGACTTCATTGTCCATCAAGGTATAATGAAACAACGTAGCATGAAATACCTGACCCTTCCAGATATTCATACGAAACAACGTAGCATGAAATACCTGATTTTTTTCCAGATATTCATACAAAAACAACGTAGGCACGTATGCCAAAATGAATGCATGAAAAAAAATCATTTGGGGTTTTCAACTTTTCTGTATGCTTGATATTTTCGGTTCATCGAGGCTCAAAGCTCACGACGGTTCAACATCTTAAATATCTTATAACTTTTATTAACAACACAGGACTTTAAGTCCGAGTGTCGAATCACAACAGTTCCAGACTTATGCATCAGCCATGGAACTTTGCGGTCGTAGAAAATCAACTTTCACTTTTTATTATTTTCACCATGTATCAGCTCAACGTAGATGGAACAACAGTCCATAGCAACGTAGATTGGAACATAGTCCATGGCAACATAACACGGATCATAGATCATCGTGCTTTTAGAACACTAGTTTTCCGACGTTTCGGTTACTAGGTTCAAACTTTTCTTCCTTTTCGCTTAGTGAAAATACAAAATCCCAAAAACAAAACTTCCGTAACTTATCCAAGTTATCGGATATTTTTGTTTTCAATAAAAAAAATCTTTTTCGAACAACGTTTTCTTTTGAAATTCATTTTGAAATCATATAATAAAAATCTTTATGTTCTAAAAGCAAATCTTTATTTAATTTAATTTTTTTTTTCATAACCAAGAATTAAACAATTCCACTATAACTGACTTCGAAAATTTAAGTTTTTACAGAAAACTTTCGTAACAACTTTCTAAAATAAATCTTTCTCATCTTTGTAAAGAAAATCTTTATTTCTAAATTCTAAAACTTTTCACCAAAGGTTAATAAAACATTAGTCTTCCCAAAATAATTTTCAACTTGAAAACATTTTTTTCTTTTAATAGGTATATGTTTTATTGAGGCTTTTATCTTTACTTTAAGGGTTGGGCTTTAACCAGTGGTTAGGCTACCATGCAACATTCAACACACATTCAATAACTCACAACATAACATATTCAAGTATACATTTTAATCCAACATATTATAAATTAAAGTAATAACAACTTTCACACAACATTGTAAAATTAAACACATAAGCACATAACAACTTATCCTTTCTACACATCAACAACAAAATCAAGCAATCCAAACACACAAGCATGTAGTTCCCACAATTATATCCTCCATCAAGCTATCTCCCCTTACCTCAAAGCGAGTAGTAACGAGACCGTAGTCTTTTCGTGTTCAAGGAAAACAAACTTGATTTCGAAGTCGCGAGTTCGGATCTAAGCAAGATTAAGTTTATAATACAAGTTAAAATTTGATAAAATTACTTCAAAACTCTTATGCATGTTTTCGCTTGTAACATGCTAACAAATTTAAAAATTCTAGATTTTCACAAGCTTTTTGGATTTAAAATCCTTAAACTTCATAGAGATAAAATAAAGGTTTAAGACTTAGAAATTTAAAATCCTTAGAATTATACAAAATAGAAAAGAAACTTGATGAAGCTTAGAAGCTTAAAATTACATGCATTAAGGTTCTTAGGTCATGCATGTGAAGAAAAAAATGAAAATATTAGTTTTCCCATACATAAGGTTTTCGGCCTCCCCTTAAAATTGGTTTTGAAAGATTTTCTTGCAACATGCAAATACATAAGATGATGGTAGAGATGAAGATGAGTTAGTAGAAATTTATTTTATGTTAAAAAGATTTTTCTAAGCATTTTTCTTGCATTTTCTAAGTAAAGCTCATAAACATGAAACTTGAGAAAATGAACATGCATGTTGATAACACTAAACTTAAAAGGTTTTCTTCATCACATGCAAACCATAAAGATGAAAGTAGAGAGGATGATGAGTTATAAAATCTATTTCTTGTAAAAAATTTCTTTAAGTTAAGAACATGAACATAAAGCTTAAAGAAAACCATGCATGTATGAATTTCTATGTTCTTAAGAAAGAAAAGAGTAATAGTCAAGAATTTATACCTTCTAAATGATATTGATGATGAGCTTAAGATGAAGATGGAGTGGCTTCTTAGCTTATAATCCTCAAAGATTAAGGTAAAACTTGAAAGAAAGTTTAAGAGAAAAATTTGCAAGAGTTTGGCTAGGTATTGGAAAATAGATGAATGACTGGAAAAAATGGGGGGTATTTATAGGGAAGGGGCGCAGCCCTCTCCCAAAATCTGGTGTATTTTTTTAATTTTTTTTTATTAATAATAACTTAATATTTTGAATTCAACATGTTAGGTTTCTAGGAAATGTAAATAATTATTACCATGGTCATGATTATTATTGAATAGTGACATGGGTCACTATTCACATCAAAAAAAATCTTTCCAAAATCTGGGAAAATCAGATTTAATTATTTCGGGTTCGTTCCGGTACCGATTGTTACGTAACGGTAAAAATCGACCGTATGTTTTATTCGTAAATTTCACCAGAAAAATTCATGTAAAAATAAATAATTTCTAAAACCATTAAAATAATTATAACTGGGTTAGAAAAATAAAAATTTAAATTTTCGTATTTTTAAAATTATTTTCTGGTCAGTAGAGCTTAACTGACAGCGAAAACTCATACCGTAAACGTCAAGAATTTTCTGCTGAAAATTCAACTGTAAAATTTTAATATAAAATAAATAAAGATGACTTAATTTGGACTCCTCAAAATAATTATCACCATTTATAAAATCTTAATTACACACATAAACATAATTTACAGACAAGCAGAAAAAATCGGGGTGTTACATTACTATCCCCCTAAAAGAAATTTCGTCCTCGAAATTAAGTATCTGAAAACAAATCAGGATATTGTAATTTCATCTTATCTTCTACTTCCCAAGTTGCTTCCCCAGTTGTCTCGTCCCAAATAACCTTAACTAAGGGAATCTGTTTGCCCCTTAGTTGTTTGATCCTCCTATCTTCGATTCGTACGGGTGAAGCCTCATAGGATAGATTTTCTTTTAACTGAACCACATCAGGTTCAATCACATGCGATGGGTCAGGGATATATTTTCTCAGTTGAGAGACATGAAAGACGTCATGAATATTTGAAAGAAAAGGTGGCAGAGCAAGTTGATAGGCTACTGGACCGATACGTCGAAGAATTTGGTATGGCCCAATAAACTTAGGAGTGAGTTTTCTGGATTTCATAACTCTTCCTACCCCAGTGGTAGGATTTACCCTCAGAAATACATGCTCGCTTTCTTGAAATTCCAGAGGTCTTCTCCTTCGATCGGCATAACTCTTTTGTCTGCTTTGAGAAGCCTTCATTCTCTCACGGATTTGTTTTTACCTTCTCCGTTGTCTGTTGCACAATTTCGGGTCCTAAAATTATGCTTTCTCCATCTTGGTACCAACATAGCGGCGTTTGACACTTTCTTCCATACAAGGCTTCATAGGGTGCCATCCCTATACTTGAATGATAGCTGTTATTATACGTGAACTCTACGAGTGGCAAAATGTCGTCCCAACTTCCAAGATTGTCTAGAACACACGCCCTCAGTAAGTCCTCCAACGACTGAATTGTCCTCTCCGTTTGCCCGTCAGTTTGAGGATGATAAGCTGAACTGAGTCTCAACTTAGTTCCTAGTGACTCTTGTAAGCTTCCCCAAAAGCATGATGTAAACTTTGGATCTCGATCTGAGACAATGCTGGAGGGTACTCCATGTAGTTTGATTATCTCTCTGATGTACACCTCCGTTAGCTTCTCCACCGTGTAGTTTGATTTGACAGGTAAGAAATGTGCTGATTTCATGAGTCTGTCAACTACTACCCAAATCGAATCGAAGCCTTTTGAAGTTCGTGGTAATCCAACTACGAAATCCATGGATATACTTTCCCATTTCCATTCTGGCACGTCCAGAGACTGTAACGTTCCACCGGGTCGTTGATGTTCTACTTTCGCCTTTTGACAAGTCAGGCAAGATGCCACGTATTCAGCCACTTGTTTCTTCATGCCTGGCCACCAAAAATTTTGCTTTAGATCCTGATACATCTTGGTTGCTCCCGGGTGAAGACTCAATTTACTCTTGTGTGATTCTTCAAGAATTATCTTCCTCATCTCGGGATTTTCAGGTACACATACACGTCCTTTACACCTCAGAATATTGTCCGGTCCCAAACTGAATTCCGGTGCTTTTCCTTGTTCCATGTGTCCTCTCTTTTCTTGGAGATAGGCATCAGTAGCTTGTTGCTCTCGAATTTCTTCCAGCAATCCATTCGAGACCTTGATCATTCCCACACTGATCTTTTCTGGGCTGACCTCCATCATTAAATTGAGGTCGCGAAACTTCTCGATCAATTCTAGCTTTTTCACCATCATTGCTGAGACATGGATAGCCTTCCGGCTTAAAGCATCTGCTACGATGTTTGCTTTTCCAGGATGGTATTGTAGAGTGAAGTCGTAGTCCTTCAAAAATTCCATCCACCGCCTTTGTCTCATGTTGAGTTTTTTCTGGTCAAACAGATACTTCAGGGTTTTGTGATCGCTGAAAACATCAAACTTGGCTCCATACAGATGATGTCTCCATATCTTTAGCGCAAAGACCACAGCAGCTAATTCCAGATCGTGAGTCGGGTAGTTCTTTTCATGAATCTTTAACTGACGTGACGCATAAGCCACAACCTTTCTGTGTTGCATCAATACGCATCCTAACCCTTGATATGAAGCGTCGCAGTACACTTCATAAGGTTCATTGGGTTCAGGAAGGATTAACACTGGTGCAGTCGTCAACCGCTCTTTTATCCTTTGGAAACTTTCCTCACATTTGTCAGTCCACACAAAAGGTTGATCTTTTCGTGTAAGTTGAGTCAACGGTGCTACGGTTCTAGAGAATCCCTCAATAAATCTCCGGTAGTATCCAGCCAAGCCGATGAAACTTCGAATTTCTGTTACTATTTTTGGTCTTTCCCAAGAGAGTACTGCTTCTACCTTAATAGGATCAACAGCAATCCTTTCTTTGGAAATCACATGCCCTAAGAATTTCACCTCTTCAAGCCAAAACTCACACTTGGAGAGTTTTGCATAGAGCTCCTTCTCGCGTAAGATCTGTAAGACTTGTTGCAGATGCACTTCATGTTCTTCAGGACTCCTGGAATATATGAGGATGTCATCGATGAACACGACAACGAATTTGTCCAAAAACGGACGAAAGACTCGATTCATGTAATCCATGAAGACAGCAGGTGCGTTAGTCACTCCAAACGGCATTACAAGATACTCATAATGCCCATAACGCGTTCGGAAAGCAGTCTTTGGGATATCTTCAGTCTTTACTCTGATCTGATGGTAACCCGTTCTTAAGTCAATTTTTGAGAAAACTGCAGCACCTTGTAATTGGTCCATCAAATCATCTATACGTGGCAACGGATACTTGTTCTTGATCGTTACTTTGTTGAGTTGCCTATAATCCACGCAAAGTCTTGATCCTCCGTCTTTCTTTCGTACCAAGAGAACAGGTGCTCCCCACGGGGAAACACTCGGTCTTATAAACTGCTTTGACAAAAGGTCCTCCAACTGAGCTTTTAATTCCACGAGTTCTGTTGGCGACATCCGATACGGAGCAATTGATATCGGACCGGTTCCTGGAATAAGATCGATGGAGAACTCGATGTCTCTCACCGGGGGTAATCCGGGTACATCGGGAGGAAACACCTCCTGAAAGTCTCTTACAACTGGTATTGTTTTTAAATTAACTTCTTCTTCAATTTCCAAGCTTGCTAAATATAAGCACCTCTGATCTTTTTCCTTCAAAAAAGATTTCACTTGATGGGTAGAGAGAAATCCAGAAATCTCAGGGTTCAGAAAAACCAATGTTCTACGAGAACAATCTAAAAGAACATGATTGGAAGACAACCAATCCATACCCAAAATCACATCTAACTGTACTAAAGGCAAGCAAATCAGATCAACAAGGAAGTGTCGATCCTGAATAATAATTGGACAGTTCAAGCATACGGAATTAACAGTGACAGGTTCAGCAGTAGGAGTTGAGACAATTAAATCATACGGCAAACAAGTAACAGGCAATGCTAAGAGTCTCACACAATCATTTGAGATAAACGAGTGTGTTGCACCAGAATCGAAAAGCACAGTTAAAAGGTTACCGGCAATGTCACAACTACCTTTCATGAGGTCCTTGGAGTTAGAGGCTTCAGCACCACTCATGGTAAAAACTCTTCCCTTAGCAATCGGTTTTGAAACTTTGGCACTATTGACGGTGGGTTCCCGCTTTGGTGCCCTGCAATCTTTTGCCAGATGCCCTACTCGGTCCCAGTTGAAACATTTCATCCCTCTCACAGGACATACATCTGCCAAGTGGTTCGGATCTCCACACTTGAAACATCTCCTCCCTTGATTTTGTCCTTGACTCTTCTGGTTAACGCTCCCAGAGGCCGAGGCCACGGGACGGTACTGTTGTTGACCCCCGTAGTTTTCCAGTTAGTCTAGAGTATGGCTTTATCTGAGCTTGCTTACCCCTCTGGTTTCTGGCCTTGGAATTGGTTTCTCGATCTTGAGGGTCCACCAGCATTCCCTCGATTGTCTTTTCCCTTCAGCATTTGTTCAACTTTCCGACATTTCTCCACCAGAGCTTGAAAATTCCTAATCTCTAGTGGCAGCACTGATCCCTTGATTTCATACCTTAATCCTCCTTCAAATCGTTCACATTTCCAACTCTCCTCTGGATTGTCCTGGAAAAAGCGAAAGTATCTGGCTAGCGACTCGAACTTGGCCGCATATTCTCCCACAGTCATGTCACCTTGGCGAAGACGTAGAAATTCCTGTTCTTTCTCACCTCTAGCACTCTGTGGAAAGTATTTGTCCAGGAATACAGTGCGAAAGACCTCCCAAGTAATTTCTTGTTGATTAGCCTCAAGTACTTGTTTGGTGCCTCTCCACCAATATTCCGCATCTGCCATCAGTAAGAAAGTAGCATAAGGTACTCGTACCGCTACAGGACTATGAAGCAACTAAAAAATCTTCTCTATTTCTTGAATCCACAAGTCCGCTTTAACTGGATCAACATCCCCATTAAACTGCGGTGGGTTCTGACGATGAAATGCTGTCAAAGCACGACCTTTTGCAGCTTGCTCAGCACGATCTTGTTCTCGTTGGTGTTGTGCAGCCATAGTAGCAGTTTGTTGGGCAATGGCAGCAGCAACGTCTGCCATAGCTTGTGCTGCAAAATCTACTCCCCCATTATTAGGTCCGTGCCCACCAACGAAACCACCTCTACGGCCTCCTCTACAGCCACGTCCACGTCCTGCTTCTAGCTCCATAACTGATCCACAATATAAAATCAGTTAAATGGCAACTAGATAAGAGTTACTCAATTTCTTTTCCAACAATCATTACTTCTAGGAAGTAATTCAAACAAGCCTATTTAGAGATCACACAACACAAACATAACAAGCCTATTCCCAAAGATTCCCGAAAGACTCGACCAGCTCTGATACCAACTTAATGAGACACCCTTTCCCCGAGTATCACATTAATTACTACTTAATCATATTATCAACAATATGTCGATTTTCTTTCGGAAAGTACATAATTATTATGGATATTTATCCTTTCGAAAAGGTCATAAAAACTTTTTACGACGAGCATCTTTAAGCATACCAAATAAATATAAACAACATCATAAACATACATCAACACCCTTTGTACATTAAAAAGATGCCTTCTTGGTAACAGGCTTTTAAACAGAAGTTTACATAGAGTGTTTACAACATAAAACCGTTATCAACAGGTTTGAAAAGAGTTAAACTTAAACTAGAGGGACTTAGTCAGATACAAAATACAAAGACAGCTTTTAAACACTACTACCACCGACAACATTTCTAAGGCTAGTCTAGTCCTAGTGGTGTCCGTTTGGGAGACCACCAAACTTATCTCCACCCTGTGGAGACACAACCGGGGAGGGATCCTCCACCATACTACCCTCATCAGAATCATCATCCTCGTCCAGAGGGTAATACTGAGGGTCTTCATCTATCTCCTCTGCAGGGTCCTCCACTGGATCCTCCTCCATAGGCTCCTGTGGATCAGCGTCCATCTGGGCAACGGGTGCCTCCTTAAGTGGCAAATCCTGTGGTAGTTGTTGTCCTAGGACCACTAAGCCATGAGCTGCCCAGTGCTGGAGACAGAGGTCTGAGGGTGGTAAAGTGATCTGCACTGTCTCAAAGGTACGAACACTTCTCATAGGTCCGTTTGCAATGCTGCCCTCGACGGTAGTAACGGGACCAGTGTAATGGGCTACGTGGGCTCCCGATCCAAATTCCCACGCATTCGGGTCAAAAACAATTTTCAAATATGAGGGCTCGCGCCCGGGAGTGTAGCAGAGGCACGTCTGGGTTCATCTACTTTCCGATACAATAAAATATACCATACAGGAATAAAATAAACAAAATGCAAGGGTGAGATACCGTCATATGGATAATTATGATGAACTACATACGTGTAACACAAACAACATGTATAACAATATCATACATAGGAATATATACACATATAAATATATAAACAAGGTATTATTAAAGTAAACAAGGCATCACACCAAATCACCATAAACTTTTGAAAACCATGATTTTTCAACTTTAATGCAAGACTCCGGAGATTTTCAACTTTTTGAAAGGAGCTGATCAGGCTCGGTTGCCAAGTATATTAGGCACAACGTGAATTTCCACTACACTGCCCAAACTCCTGGCGCAGCGTGCAACGTGCGTGGAATGTCCATAGCACACTGTCCAACACAAGGCACAGTAATCCGGGCTAATGGACTTCATTGTCCATCAAGGCACAATGAAACAACGTAGCATGAAATACCTGACCCTTCCAGATATTCATACGAAACAACGTAGCATGAAATACCTGATTTTTTTCCAGATATTCATACAAAAACAACGTAGGCACGTCTGCCAAAATGAATGCATGAAAAAAAAATCATTTAGGGTTTTCAACTTTTCTGTATGCTTGATATTTTCCGTTCATCGAGGCTCAAAGCTCACGACGGTTCAACATTTTAAATATCTTATAACTTTTATTAACAACACAGGACTTTAAGTCCGAGTGTCGAATCACAACAGTTCCAGACTTATGCATCAGCCATGGAACTTTGCGGTCGTAGAAAATCAACTTTCACTTTTTTATTATTTTCACCATGTATCAGCTCAACGTAGATGGAACAACAGTCCATAGCAACGTAGATTGGAACATAGTCCATGGCAACATAACACGGATCATAGATCAACGTGCTTTTAAAACACTAGTTTTCCGACGTCTCGGTTACTAGGTTCAACTTTTCAACTTTTCTTCCTTTTCGCTCAGTGAAAATACAAAATCCCAAAAACAAAACTTCCGTAACTTATCCAAGTTATCGGATATTTTTGTTTTCAATAAAAAAATCTTTTTCGAACAGTGTTTCTTTTGAAATTCATTTTGAAATCATATAATAAAAATCTTTATGTTCTAAAAGAAAATCTTTATTTAATTTAAATTTTTTTTTCATAACCAAGAATTAAACAATTCCACTATAACTGACTTCGAAAATTTAAGTTTTTACAGAAAACTTTCCTAACAACTTTCTAAAATAAATCTTTCTCATCTTTGTAAAGAAAATCTTTATTTCTAAATTCTAAAACTTTTCACCAAAGGTTAATAAAACATTAGTCTTCCCAAAATAATTTTCAACTTGAAAACATTTTTTTCTTTTAATAGGTATATGTTTTATTGAGGCTTTTATCTTTACTTTAAGGGTTGGGCTCTAATCAGTGGTTAGGCTACCATGCAACATTCAACAAACATTCAATAACTCACAACATAACAACATAATATATTCAAGTATACATTTTAATCCAACATATTATAAATTAAAGTAATAACAACTTTCACACAACATTGTAAAATTAAACACATAAGCACATAACAACTTATCCTTTCTACACATCAACAACAAAATCAAGCAATCCAAACACACAAGCATGTAGTTACCACAATTATATCCTCCATCAAGCTATCTCCCCTTACTTCAAAGCAAGTAGTAACGAGACCGTAGTCTTTTCGTGTTCAAGGAAAACGAACTTGATTTCGAAGTCGCGAGTTCGGATCTAAGCAAGATTAAGTTTATAATACAAGTTAAAATTTGATAAAATTACTTCAAAACTCTTATGCATGTTTTCGCTTGTAACATGCTAACAAATTTAAAAATTCTAGATTTTCACAAGCTTTTTGGATTTAAAATCCTTAAACTTCATAGAGATAAAATAAAGGTTTAAGACTTAGAAATTTAAAATCCTTAGAATTATACAAAATAGAAAAGAAACTTGATGAAGCTTAGAAGCTTAAAATTACATGCATTAAGGTTCTTAGGTCATGCATGTGAAGAAAAAAATGAAAATATTAGTTTTCCCATACATAAGGTTTTCGGCCTCCCCTTAAAATTGGTTTTGAAAGATTTTCTTGCAACATGCAAATACATAAGATGATGGTAGAGATGAAGATGAGTTAGTAGAAATTGATTTTATGTTAAAAAGATTTTTCTAAGCATTTTTCTTGCATTTTCTAAGTAAAGCTCATAAACATGAAACTTGAGAAAATGAACATGCATGTTGATAACACTAAATTTAAAAGGTTTTCTTCATCACATGCAAACCATAAAGATGAAAGTAGAGAGGATGATGAGTTATAAAATCTATTTCTTGTAAAAAAAATTCTTTAAGTTAAGAACATGAACATAAAGCTTAAAGAAAACCAAGCATGTATGAATTTCTATGTTCTTAAGAAAGAAAAGAGTAATATTCAAGAATTTATACCTTCTAAATGATATTGATGATGAGCTTAAGATGAAGATGGAGTGGCTTCTTAGCTTATAATCCTCAAAGATTAAGGTAAAACTTGAAAGAAAGTTTAAGAGAAAAATTTGCAAGAGTTTGGCTAGGTATTGGAAAATAGATGAATGAATGGAAAAAATGGGGGGTATTTATAGGGGAGGGGCGCAGCCCTCTCCCAAAATCTGGTGTATTTTTTTAAATTTTTTTTATTAATAATAACTTAATATTTTGAATTCAACATGTTAGGTTTCTAGGAAATGTAAATAATTATTACCATGGTCATGATTATTATTGAATAGTGACCCATGGGTCACTATTCACATAAAAAAAATCTTTCCAAAATCTGGGAAAATCAGATTTAATTATTTCGGGTTCGTTCCGGTACCGATTGTTATGTAACGGTAAAAATCGACCGTATGTTTTATTCGTAAATTTCACTAGAAAAATTCATATAAAAATAAATAATTTCTAAAACCATTAAAATAATTATAAATGGGTTAGAAAAATAAAAATTTAAATTTTCGTATTTTTAAAAATTATTTTCTGGTCAGTAGAGCTTAACTGACAGCGAAAACTCATACTGTAAACGTCAAGAATTTTCTGCTGAAAATTCAACTGTAAAATTTTAATATAAAATAAATAAAGATGACTTAATTTAGACTCCTCAAAATAATTATCACCATTTATAAAATCTTAATTACACACATAAACATAATTTACAGACAAGCAGAAAAAATCGGGGTGTTACATATTTCGTCTGGGTTGGGCTACCTGTTTTTCTGCTTTTAAAGGTGGAACTCATGAGCCAACCCAGGTTGAACCCGCCTAACCCATTGGTCAAGTGAAGTGGGTCAAAATGACTCGGGGTAGAAATGTAATAGATTTTTTTAACAGGCCAACTATTGTAACAACTAACAATGTAGACTACAAACACTATAAATCAATAAAGTTGCAAAGATAAACCAAACTTCATTCAAACCAAGCCATAATCATTTTTCCCTTTTGTTCATTTCATTTTTTTTGTTTTTGTTTTTTTCATTTTTGCTTTTACTATGTTTAAAAATATTCTTAAAAAGAATTATTTGTCTCATTAAGTGATGAAAATATGTCTTAATACTTAAAAGAAACCAAACATTAGCCCACCAAAAAGTGAAAATGAAATTTAAGCTTAACATAATTCCCAACATAAGTTAATTTTTTCCTTCAAATTTTGATTCTTTTTATCCCAAAAAGATTCACACTAACTTTAATTAATAGATTTGATTAAGAAATGAAAAGAATATGAATATGCATCAACTAAAACTAAACAAAATATCTTGTAAGACTTGAATCTTTGGGATTATATAGTAGGAGATGTGTATCAAGTGAGAATGGTATAATTACATGAGAGAGAGAAAAAATCTGTATATTTGGATCGTACATGAATAGTTAGGATTAGAAAGTAAACACATGTAACTTTTTTAAGTGATCACTTGACTATTAGCTAACTTCCAATCATGATCATCCATATATGAGTTAATGACCCATATTTACTCCTCTTACTCTCATAAAAGTTCATTTTCTTCACACTTGATATGTTCCTTTTTATTATATAGTAACCCTATTAGTTAGAGTACATCATACACCTCAAATCTTTCTCAAGATGCAAGGAGGCAGTTATAATGGCTTGCGGCATCTGAACGACGTGGAAGAGTGGCTCTGGTTCGTCGGTTTTGTGGCAGGATGGTCGTGAGCATCTTGGACGGCGGTTCTGTGCAAGGTGGTGTCTATGGAAGATTATGACATAGTCATGGAGTTCTGGGCTGCAGATCTTGGACACGATGATGGTAGAGCAAGATAGGTACAAAGTGATGGTCGCTTGCTGGATGGAGCACGTGAGTAGTGGAGGCTGCTAGGCAGTGTAATCGGTGCGGTGCTCCAAGGTGGCAGTTTGTGGTGAAAAAGCTTATTGCCGTTATGTGTGGTTCTACAGACAAAGAAAAACATATGGTAACAAGTGAAGGAGAGAGAGAACACGTGTGTGGCGGTCAATGTAGGGGAGAACAGTGGGGCTTGGTGGTGGGAAGTTGTCACGATGCTAGGAAAGGTGTGGTGGATGGAGCGGTGGCGACGCAAGTACTGTGACGGTGGCGGGTAGGGGGCTAATGTTGAGGTGAGTGGGAAGGAACAAGGACCGATCTGTAATTATTAACAAAAGGATCGTTTTACAATTACTATGAAAACCTATTTAACCGGCTACCAGTCACGATCTCTACCATCCATCAAATCTGCCTCGAAATCAACAGTCCACCTTGAAGGAGTATTAATTCACCTAACTTTAGAGGGTGCATTGCAGTCTTGTAGAAGCACCTATTAATTAGAACTAAACACTCCCAATCATGGGCGGACGGACGTTACCACTAGTATGGGCAAGTGTACCCTCGCACTTTCTTAATTTTTTTGTAATGCCTTATGTGTTTTACTTTGCCCTCCTATTTGAAATAATTGCATCCGTGCCAATGCCTTCTTTCTTTGATCCTTTCTTTTTCTCTCTCGTGATAATGATTAATTGCAAATACAGATAGGTTACTGCTTTGATATGTCCAAATTTGAGGATTTTGTGATAACTGTGTTATTAATCAAACTGATTAGTTAGAAATAAAATTAAATGTATCAAATTTACTTTTTTAATGAATTAAATTAGTCAGTAAAAAATGAATTAAATTAGTATATATTATCAGTATAAAAAAAATTCTATATTGACATCTACTAACATTTTGACATGTGTGACATGGGTGTTTTAATTTTAGGCAAAATTACATTTTTAGTCCCTTAAGCTAATTGTTTTGTTCAAATTGGTGCCTTAAGTTTTTTTTTTTTTTACAAATTAGACCCTTAAGTTAGGTTCAGGTGACAAAATGTGATTTTTCTTACCATTCCTCGGACCCGAGCCTAGCTGGCACACTTATGGCAATTAAAATAATAAATTAACAATTTTGAAAAAAAATTAATAAATAGATTTTTTTTAATCTTCTTTTCTCTTTCTTCTTCAAAACCCCATCTTCTTCTTCAACCACACAACCCACTGCATATTTTCTCTGGCAGCGACAACCAATAGGAGGCGGCGATGACGGTTGGGAGGCGACTAGGAAGTCTTCTCCGGCGGCCTTTTCTTGTCTTCTTCAATGAAGCCACCAGCAAGGTCTTCTCTGACAGTGGCGCCATGGCAACAATAGTCTTCTCTAGTGGCGGCACGATGACGGCAAAGACCGTTCACTGATCTGCAAGCAAACCCTTCTCCTTCTTCTCTTTCTCGATCATTTGCCGCCGTGGCCAAATCAGAACAATTCGTTAAGGGCACCGTTCATCCAAACAGCGTCGCTGTCATCACCCTCGATTACCCCAAAGCCCCCAACGTCATGAACCTAGGTTTTTAGTGTTCCTTTCCTTTGTCTCAATTTTGAAGAGAATGATGATTCTGGATTCAACATATAATGAGAAAAATAAAAATTGGGGTTGTTTATCTCACCCCCTTTTAATTTTTTCCCTTTTGGCTAAAGAAGATGGTTTGTTTTGGTTTTTTGAAGGTAAAGAAGATGGTTTGTTAAAAAGAAGAATCATGAGAGCTGATTTAAAAAAAATCTATTTATTTATTATTTATTATTTTTTTAAATTGTTAATTCATTATTTTAATTGTCATAAGTGTGCCAGCTAGGTTCGAGTCCCAGGAATGGTAAAAAAAAAAGTCACATTTCATTATCCGAAACTAAATTATGGGTCTAGTTTGTCATAAAAAAAAAACTTAAAGGACCAATGTGGTCAAAACAATTAACTTAAGGAACTAAAAGTATAATTTTGTCTTTATTTTAATAACTAAGAAAGAGAAAGAACAATAATTAATGTTGATTTGTCAAAATATAATTAGATGTTTTTAAAATATGTATACTGATAGTATATAAAAAATAAAACTCTTTTTTAATTGTAAGATATAATGAAAAGATTTTTAAGAAGATATTATCATCAAAAGAGCAACATCTATTATTAAATTTTTAAAAAATAGATTGCCCCTACCGGAGGATGGTCCTAGATCCGCAGCTACTCCCAATCCCACCCCCACTCGCCACTATCGCCATTCCCACCCCACCCCCACACCACCATCACATTGGAGGCTGAACAATGGTGACAAAACCTTTGAAAGTTTCTTCCTCAAAGAAGTGATGCCGCCACCACTACGTACTATATATCCAATAACAAAGAAGCAACACTTCATTAGGAAGAAGTAGAAATTGAAATGTCAGCTTGGATTTGTTGGTCACGTTGTGTAGGTGGGAGGAATTGGTGGGGTTCACGTTTGCAGATGGATTTGTTGGGTAATGGTGGAGTTGGGTGTAACAGAACAGTAGTTACAACAATGGTGAGGTTTGAGTTGCAAAATGAGGGTAGTGAATCTATTTATACCAAGCAGTGTAATTAGTGGATGTGTTGAATTCCACTAGATCTTTGAGTTCAGAAGAGGCAGAGGAGTTGGTAGCTGAGGTGGTAGAAGTAGCGGCCATGAGGATCGAATAGCTTTTAAGTCAGAGGCAAAACTAATACCATAAAGAGTTAAAATGAAGGTATGTTTTATTGCTCAATTAACTTCTGATACAGATCGTGTATATATAAATGTACAAGGCAGTATCATAGGACTAAAGTAGCATGCATCGACGGTGTAACAAATTTTATACCGACATCCACTAACATTTTGACATGTGTATTTTTATCTTAATAACTAAGAGATAGAAATAATAATGACGTTGATTCGTCAAGATATTATTTGATGTCTGCATAAAAATCATTTATACGGACAATACATTGAAACCAAATTCTTTCTATAACATATGCAGCAAAGGATAACAACAAATATCAACAAATGATAAGGTTAAGACTGAGTCAACACTTCTATAGGGATATAGGTGTGGGTGGCCAAGGAGAAGAAGGGTGGAGATGCCCGTCTTTACCACCCCAACAAGTAGTATGCCATTGTTGAAAAGCATGGATCGAATTTTCTACCTTAAAATGGATTGAAATGCAAGGCGCATCCTGCATCCAAGCACCTAGATGGTGCATGAATTCAAAAAATTTATATGAGGATGAGAGGGACAAATATGGGTCAATAAACCATACATGTAGGGATGTAAATTTTACCCATACTCATGGATAATATCCGCAACGAATAGAAAATGGATATCTTAATGGGTACCCACGAATAAATTAAATGGATATTTCATCTATCCATTTATTAATGGGGTGGGAACAGGTAATATAGTATCCATACCCGCGGCTACTCGCACCCACTAATATACTATTATTAAGCTACCCACTTCACGCACGTACGCGTGAACACACACACACACACACATATATACCCTTGTTTTATTTCTAACTTTCGCAGTCGCACATCACTCATCCTGCCCTCCCTCTCTGTTTTTACTCTCAATTTTGCATGCCCCTTTCTCTCCAATTCAGAAAGTCTCTTTCACTCTCGCACCACACTCCAGCAAAAAGTCCCTCTTACTCTCAATTTTGTGAGATGTTATAATATTCATGGATATCCACAAATATTGCTAAATTTGTTTAGAACCAGCAAGATGGATACCCGCACGGATATGGGGCGGGGACGAGTAAGAATTTCTTCCAACGGGGTGGGGGGGAGTGGGGGCCTACTACCCATACCCACCCCGCACCATTTACATCCCTACATACATGTGATCATTTAGGATTAGAAGTTTGTTAGTGGTCATGTGATCACTTAAGAAAGTCACATGACTTTATGTTCTAATATTGATCATTCATGCGTGATCCAAATACTCAGATTTGTTCCTCTTACACTCTTTCGAAAAAACATCTCTCACTTGATACAACTTCTATATATATATATATATAAAGATTTTTTTACAGTATCAATAAATCATAAACGATCACATCATTAAAAATGTTTGCCTCATCTTATCATAATTACCTTAAAAGTCACAAATATGATTATTTGTGATTAATTCACAATGTCAAAAACTTTACACTCGAAATATATCAAAATTAAACTTTTATAATTAAAACTAAATCTACATATTAGCACTCAAGGTTTTGCATGGCTGGACAAAGTCCTTATTTAAAATTAAAAAAAATAAAATAAAACAAAAGAAAGATTAAAAGAAAATGTAAAAGCTAGAAGGTAGTACAATTACATGATACATATGTTTGCTTTACCATTCGAGATATCAGCTAGGCTTCCACCTTAGAGTTCTATATTTATGCACTCCATGTTGTTCATATACAAAATCAAGCTGAGGAATGACCCTGTAAAGCAAATTATCCACAAACTTGCAATACCACAACCTCCATCTTTTCCAGAAAATAATGGGAAGAATGACAAATCCAAGGCCAAAAGTGAATCCCAGCTCAGCACTCAAGAAATTCCAGTCAATTGAACTATGTGTCTCAAAAGCTCTTGGTGGTGGTTGTGGTAACATCCCTTGTACTTTATCATTACTACATTTCTTGGTTAGTGGAACTCCACATAACCCTTCATTGCCTTCAAAGGAATATGAATCAAAAGACTGAATTTGTGTGCCAAGTGGAATCCTCCCCTCCAAATGATTAAAGGAGAGATTCAAAATTGAGAGGAAAGATAAGCTTGCTATCTCTGAGGGAATATCTCCACCCAAACTGTTATATGACAAGTCTAATGACTCGAGTTGTGTCAAATTTCCCAAAGATGGTGGGATATGGCTTGAGAAAGAATTGTGTGATAAGTTAAGAAATATCAAGGCTCTCAAACTCATAAGCTCTTGTGGTATTGGACCTTCAAAATGGTTGGACGAGAAATCCAATGCAGTGAAGGTAGTTGGAATCTTGATCAACTTCCGATGAGAACCTTTGTACACAATTGTAATTGAATCTAAGTAGCGACCACCAAATTGGTTAGAAGTGACATAATAAGCTAATATGTGATCGATCACAGAAAAAGGTTCAGCACCTAACAATTTGTGTAATTTATTTACAAGAACTATGTTTGATAACCTTCCACAAATCCTTGTAACGCATAGTATCATGGTTATCAAACATATCAAAATATAGAGTGCCATACTTTTCATGGGCTTCATCTTCACCACCTGTCAGTTGTGTCCAGCTTTGCAAGAGTGAGCCAGATAGAGTACCCGTAAAATTATTGTTGGCTAGATCCACAATATGAAGCATCTCCCAATTACCAGTGCTATGTTTGCATCCAATGGGACCATGGAGTTTGTTTGACCTTAAAATCATCACTCTCAGGGTGGAAATGTTCCTTAAGAAGCATGGAAATCTATCACTGAATAGATTGTTTCCAAGATTTAAGACTTGGAGGCTTTTGCAGTTGGACAGAGATTGTGGGATGGCACCACCCAAGAGATTTCCATTGAGATCAAGGAACCTTAAATTGCATGAACTTGATATTGTATCAGAAATATAACCTGTGAGTTTGTTTCCAGCAAGATTCAGCTCCCTGACTGTACTAGTTGCCAAACACTTGGGAATGAAGCCATTGAAGCTATTATGGGAAAGGTCAAGCAACCGGGAAGACATGTTACAAAAGGATTCATGGATTCTACCTTGTAAGCTGTTATTTGAAAGGGAGAGAAAAGTTACAAAAGGGAGGTACTTATCTATGTCAGGTGGGACAAAGCTGAATCCATTGCTTGAGTAGTCCAAATGGACAGCAAATTTTGTGAAAATAGGAATCGAACCAGTAAGTTGGTTGGAATGGAGATCAAGGATATATATATTAGAACTAAGATTTTCAAAGGGTCCTTCCAAATTTGTGAGAAAGTTGTTGGAAATATTCAGATAAACTAGAGAGTCAAATCTCCAGATCCAGTTGGGAATGATTCCATGAATATGATTGTTGGATAGGTCTAGAGCATTTAGTTGGGGTAGGTTTCTTAAGAAACCTGGGAATTCCCCCAACTTACAAGAACCCAACAATAGAAAATTCATATTGGGAAGGGATGAAAGGTCATGATCATCATTGAAAGTTATATCAACTGAGAGCTTGTTGTTTGATAGGCCTAATGTATGCAAACTTTGCAGCCTCATAACCATATCAAGTCGTATGGTGCCATTGAACTCATTTGTAGAGAGTTGGAGGAAACGAAGTCTTTTAAGTTGAAAGATAGACACGGGAATAGGCCCTTGTAATTTATTGTTGCTCAAATCAACCAACTGTAATTCAGAGGAGGAAGCATTTGAAAATTCATCCAATAGACCCTCAAAACCCATTTTGAGAAAGTGTAAGTTCCTGCAAAGATGCAAGTGTAAAAAGAGATGAAGGAACTTTCCCACTAAAGTAGTTCTCGCCAAAATTAATGGTGAGAAGGTTTGCAAGCCCCTCCAGATGAGCAGCTGAAATGGCTCCATTCAAATTATTATGCAAGAGAGATAAATATCTGAGATTCTTGGACATATTAAAAGATGGAAGAGGGCCACTGAAGTTATTGGATGACAAGTCCAAGTGAACAAGTTGGGTGAGTCCTGACAATGAGATAGGGAGTATTCCATTGAATTGACAATCGGATAGATCTAATGTAGACAATTGCTTCAGATTGGAAATGGGACCTGGTAACTGCCCAGAGAAATTTGTATTGCTGAGATTCATGGTGTGAAGATGTATACCTTGTGGGAAGTTTGGCAAGGAACCATGAAGGTCTTGATTAACTGATATGTCAAGGACCTTTAGTGTTTGTATTTGGAAGATACCCTTTGGAAAACATACCACTCAACTTGCAGCTGCTGAGCTGCAAGGTGGTCAAATTGAAGAAATTTGCAAAGGATTCTGGCACTGGACTAGACATATTATTCAGGTTCAGTCGAATTACTGAGAGTGACTGATGCTTGGATAGTGAAGAATCAATAGGTCCTGAGAGATTGCAAGATGACATGCTCAGAATTTGTAGATTTTGCAGTGAAGATAAAGCATGGCACCATTGGTTTCCATCAGCAGATACCCTTACACCATCCAGAGACAGGTTTGTGATTTCTGTAAGGTTCTCAAGAAATATGCCAATATCAGGCTTCTCCAATATCAGAATATGTTGTGAAGTAAAGGATGAAGACAAATCAAGAGTCGCCAACTTTGTTAATTGAGAGATCTCAACTGGAATTTGTCCCTCAAAGCCAGCATTTGACAAATTCAAATGCCTCAAATTCTTTAGCTTCTGTAACTTGGAAGGAATGAAAGAACTGAAATCATTGTAAGCCAAATTCAAGTTTTGCAAATATTGCAGGTTGAAAAGACTTGAATTATTGAGTCCTCCGGAAATATATTCCTCACTCAAGTCAAGACTAATGACACGGCCCTTGTTGCATATTACTCCATTCCATTGACAGCAATCACCACTTTGGTTCCAATGAACCAATTTTTTGGATATGGCAGGGTTGAATATAAGGTTGTCCTTCAAATGGAAGCAACAAGAGTTGTTGGTGGCCAAGACAGTGGCATGTTGCTACATTGATATTGATACTCAAGTTTATCAAGCATAAGGTTATAAAGAAAGGCAATAGGACTTGATGGATTTTCATTGGAGATGATTATTAGAAGCACCTTTATGACTGATAGGCTAAGAAGGTCGAAGATGGCATAGCATTGTACATATTAACTCCTTTTATAGATATTCAAAAACTCATTTATCGTTGACTATCATCTACCTAAGTCTGCCACTAATGCTCAAGTGCCTTCCTTTCATGACTACTTGGAGTCAAGGAGACCATAGATTGCAACATACCCTTTCTTGACCAAGTAAACTAGTAAGTATTTAATTGTGATAGAATTGATTTTGAAGAATTGATTCTATAAGAATTGATTTTTGAAAAACTGAGTTTAAAAAAATTGATTTGTGTTTGGTAATGATATTTTAAAAGTGAGTTTAGAAGAATTATTTTTGTTTGGATATAATAAACTAGAATCATTTTTGATGTATAATTTACTAAAAAGGACATGAATATTAAAAGCAAAGCGTATAACACTGATTATGGTTTATATAAAAATTGTGTTCGGTCTCCAAAAATCTATGCATAGTTTCTTGAAAAATATATGGCGACTGCACTGATTGTCGGATAAAATGACTGCAGAGAATCCGGGTCCTATATTTAATAGGGTTGATTTGGTTTTTGCTAAATTATTTTTGACATAGTAGCCACAAGGATAAACATAGTTTAATGTTGATGATATTTTGTAAAATAATCGGTTTTTCCTCTTTCTAACCAATTAAACACCTTGGATTCATACCCGTTTCTCTAATTTGTGGAACTAAATTCAGAAGCAAAATCCATGGAGTATATGAATTTTAAAGTAGAAAGTGTTGGATATTTTATTTAAATATTTCAAAATAATTTTATATTTAAAAGATTTTAAATTCTCTATTTATTACTATTAATTCCTTCCAATTATTTGTTAATATTTGTTTTAATGCCATTGTCTTTTATTACTTTTAATTGGCTTTTATCACATGATCAGTTTTTTCTTAACGTAACAAATTTGTCTTTATGGTCTTTTATAAGTTTTAATGTTAAATTGAAGGCATGTTTTTTCCAATATATTTTATATGTATTGCAAGACGTTGCAATTAGAGGCATGGAGACAAATGCCTATTTATAAGTACTTCAACTCTTTGGAAGATTGGGTAGAAAACGCTAATCTCATCAAGTGGAATAGTTGAGAACATTTGGAGGGTGGTTTATTGTCTTCTCAAAAGCTTTTGTTTATGTTTGTGTAAAATATCTTTTTATCTTTTCTACGTTTGTGAGTTGATGTAATTCTTGCTATTCTGGCACCCGGAATAATATTGTTATTCTGGAAGAGTCTGTTATATCCTGGGAGGAGTTTCGCAATTATTGTGACACAATTATTTGTGGGTGGGCGAAATAATCCTTAAGGACAGTGTAATTTTACACGTCTCAGACTATAAACATTTTATTGATGTTCTTCATCTTTTTCTATATTTATTTTATTTATTATTTTTACAACAGAAAGCATTTTAAACATTTTTCACTTTGAAAAAACTGCTGTCAAGCTGTAAAAGATTTGAATTGAATTTCTACCAGAAGTGATGCACAATACATGGTCCAAGAATAACTTTTGCACGCCCATGCACTCTGGTGGTGTCACTCATATAGGTGTAAGGATTTTGATGATGATCTGTAACAAAAATTAATCCTCAGTAATCTATCCTTGTTTGAACTAATTTAGCTATTTATTTTTTCTGAATATGAAATCTAATAATTCATCTATTTATTTTTTTGAATGTCAAATTTAATAATTCATTAATTCAAAACCGACACAGAGAACTTTTGTGCTATAGGATATAAGTATTAGTGATATATGATATGATGAAGAAATAAGCGATATCGAATCTGAAATATCTGAGATGGTTTGTCTCTACCATGATAATTGATATCAAACACTATGACCTTCAGGTCCAAATAGACTGCTCTAATCAAAGACTTTCCACAAAGGAACAAAGGACTACTAATTAGTAATCATGAATCAGTGAATGGACAATTGGACAAATGTTGTGTGTTGTCCCACAGGCCGACAAATGAAATTCCATTCTCATTCAATTTCCATATAAACCAAGCACTCTATGATGCTATTTTCCTAGCTCTTTTTACTCCTACAGTTCTTCTAGAACCCACCAGATATCATTTTTTCCACTAGGATTAGTGCAAGTTTTATTTTTTTTAATAGAAGGTTCACTATACGTATTAACTAGTATATGAACCCGTGCATGCACGGGACATATGTTGGCTTCTTAATGTTTATATAAAATATTTTGGTTTATGTAAGATGATCCTATGTTAACATAATTTATTGAAAAAAAGAAAAAAAATAAAAGAAAATAAAAGCATGAGACATAAACCAAAACCCATAAAAAATAAATCATTTAAACCTAACATTAGGTTTTTCTATTCCTCCTTAGGATATATTTATGAGATTTAGATAAAACTATCGTGAAATCAGAATCAACTTTAACATCATTATTATTATTTAACTTCTCTACTAAGAGTTATTCTTTAAAATATTTGAATTTTAAATTTTTTAATATATAGGAATAAGAATTTTGTAAACTTCTATCTTGCTAGTGTGTTATACATGCAATGCATGGAGTACAACAATGATTGACTACAATATAAAAAGTACACAATTTGAAATTTATTTTCAGTTTTGAAATATAAAAGGAGGGTTTATAAGGCAAATTTTAAAAAATTGTTTTATATAAAAGAAAAAAATGTAAATATCAATAAAATGCCTGATTTTAAACATAAATCTCAAAAATATAAAATTTAAATATAAATATTTTGATTCAAAATAGACATTAAAGAGTGACAAATGTAAAACATCTAAATAACTTCCAAAAACATCTGTATGAAACTTCTGTTTAAAGAGTATGACAAATGTGAGTGAGACACATCAAAATAACTTCCAGAAACATTTGTATTAATAATTTGATCATTGCACCAAGAGTTCAACATCAAATAGTTTCCCATTTAAACAACTATATTAAAACTTCCAAAAAAGAACATAGATCCAACAGACAAAATGGAAAGTTTCAAATCCAATTACACCAAAAAACAATTCATTAAGGCAGACTAAAGCATAAAAGAAGAAAAACCTCAAGTGATAAATGCGCCTACTGGAGAAGGAAAAGATTCATAGAAGGAATCATTTAATATTAGTAGCATTAGTACTAATCATTGGAATAACTGCATCAATTAGGCCATTCTCTTAGGTATGTCAAGTCTTAGACCACAGTTTCATCATCAAATTTAACCACAATTTCTCTTGGGATAACTGAATCAATTAGGCCATTCTCAATATGTAACTTCACTAATTTTCTTGCTCTTCTTCTGGCTATGAGAATCTCCAGCCTTTTATTTCTCTCCATCCCAGCAAGCCCAAGATCCATGAGATTTTTTCTGGTCATCATCTTTCAACTATCACACCATTGTAGAAATAACAAATGTTCTCTAAAACCGTGTCTAACATACTTTAATTTTCACTACCTCTTAATATCCTATCCCATCACAACTATTTGCATATGTATAGAAGGATGCAGCTGAATGTTATAAAACAGGAGAATAGATTATTGACTATAACCATATCAGCAACAAAAATAACTTATTGAGCTTAAAAGCCTGCATTCAACTTCATACACTCAGGTAGAACTCTAAGTTCAATGGTATGGCTAAAAGTTCAAAACCAACTTATGAAGTCATACCAGCACTATCATACCATAAAGGAGGCAAGGGCAATGGATGCTCAACTCTACAGAGATAAAACTTTGAAACTGAACCAAATTATAGAATGCCAAGGTCCAGTGGAAATACAACCAAAAAAGTTTTTTTTTTTTTTTTTTGCCTTGACAAACAGAGCTTCAATGCCAAAGTCTCATGATTTTGATTTCTAGCATCAATGATATTGGGAGAACCGTACTACAATGTACAAAATGTTAGAAGAAATTGAAGGAAAAAAAAATCATTTAAACTTGAACTAAATTCAGTTAAAGACTGAAACTCTATGATAGAAACATGAAAATAGGAATCATCAATGTATTATAATTTAATAACTTACAAAAAAAATAAAAAAATAAAAGGTGCATGACATTATTGTCCATTTTAAAAGGAACCAAATTAATGAAGTCACCTAGAAAAAAACATCAAGTTGGAATACAAAACTGTTGGTGCAAATATAAACTGATAGACAAATCAAAATAATCTACATTTGGTGATGTCCTAGTAATGAGAAAGATATTTATAATGCACCTTGTTAGTTTTCTAAGGAGCTTAGAGATCATAAATGAGCGTTAGAAATGCTTTGCAACACTAAGTTGGAAAACACAGGTACCATGCCAAAGTGTCATGCCATCATTAATATCAAACAAAAGAATGACTACTATGGAATATGGATACAAACCTATTTGTGTGAAAATTCTTGAAGAGCATTAATATCTTTCTGCTCAGCAAGATCACATGCTTTGCTCAAAATACTGCTCATTATCACATTCAAGAGCTGCCCAAACCACTACAAATTTAAAATTTCATATAGGTTCCTCACCAGCTAAATAAGTAGGAGACCCACCCTCAAGTTGGTTCTTTTTTCCATGGAATATACCACTGATAGTATGCATGAAAATTTTCTTTGGAATGTAATTGATTCTCCTTTTTTCGACCTGCAAAGGTTAATATTAGGTGTATTGAATAACAATTTAAAAAATGGCAGTAAGTATAAAACACCAGAATGGTTATTAAGCTCCACTATACATAGTCCCTTCCGAAAAATAAGCTACCAATCTCAAAATAATGGAAACTTGGTAATGTTGACATAAATAAATAAAGCTTTTCAACCAAAATAAATATTTAAATGTTAGGATCACTAACCTTATACTAACAATGCAATGAGGATCAAACCTTTATGTGGTTGCAGGTCCTGGAGTGCTTGTTGTGCATTTTCTATATACAGCTTTGAAATCATCTCTGATATACAGAGGAGCTCCAGTCCCCAGATATCACTCCTGCACATACAGTCCACCACAAACCAAGTGAACAACTCCAACACACACAGAAAAGTAATAATGTAAAAAAGGAAAAACAGGAATCTATAGTAATTGATAATAAAAACAAAATAATGAATAACAATAATAAAAATAATAATAAATAATAAACAGGAATCTATGTCATTTATGACTTTTTGGGAATAAAGGTTTCTTGAAGAAATTTATTCGAGTTCCCTTTTCTTTTTGATTGTTGTGACCATTTGGGTCAGATCTTTTCTTTTCTTAAAGTTGTTAATTGTCCTATTGTTATTCGGGATAGACCTTTTCTTGACAAAAGAAGTTTCTCGATGAGACTTAGTCTAGTCACTTTTACCTTTGGTAGAAAGTGATTCAGTCTGAATTCTTGTCGGACTGTTGTTCTTTTGAACTGTTGGCAGGAAAATTCTTGTGAAAGAAGGAACTTTAATTAGAGTCATGGTTGTAAATATGTATTCGTGATGCATTTTTACACTTACGAACCTATTAAAGAATCTTTTTACATACTAGATATTCTTGTATTCTTTTCAAATTGATGAAATTCTTTCCTATACTTTCTTGTGAGAGTCAGATCGGATCCTATCGAGTTTCGAGTCACGAAATTTCGAGGACGAAATTTTTTTAAGAGGGGTAGTATGTAACATCCCGATTTTTCGGCTTTCTAATATCGGTAATAATTATATAAATGATTATATTCTTATCCGAGATTTATAAAATAACTTTGGATAAACTAAGGTCATTTCCTTGTCATACTTATTTTTATAAGGTTACGGGGAAGTTTTGGAATGAAAATTCAGACGGAAACCGGTCTGCGTTTTCTGCATTTTCATTGACAGTAAGTTTTTACTGATCAGAAACCCTAATTTTAACTAGTGAACTAAACAATTAAGGTTTTCATTTTATTTCCTACGATTGTGCATTTTTAGAATTATTTCACAAAACGTGAAATAATATACGTTTTACGGACGTTATGTTCAATCGGGTAAACGACGGAGCCGATTACGGGAGTTTTGAGACTCGATAAGTGGACAAAACCCTATATTCTCTTAGGAATAGGTCATCCATGTCAGAGGTTTAATGTGGCTTAGGGTTATGTTAGCAATTTTTAACAATTGCATTTTTATCCTTAAATTTTCTCTTAATTGCATTTTGGTCCCTAAACTAATTTCTTTGATACACTAAGTGAAGTGGGCCAAATTCTTGCCATTCAAACCCATTAAGGGCTGCACCCAAAAGGCTCAATCTCATGTCCAAGGATTCATTTCCATGAAGCAATTCTAGTCTTAACATTTCCTATGTTTTCATTATGCCTTAAATGATTTTCAAGTGCAAAATTAATTGGGCTTGGGCTTTCTAGGCCCAAAATTTCGAAAGCCCATGGCCTTGGAGGCTTGCTCTTCAAATTCTAGGGCTCCCTTGGTGACTCTAGCTCATTCTACACTCTTCTCAACTATTCCTTCATCTTCTCCATTCTTCTTTTTCCTTAAGCTTCCATAAGCTTGATTTGTGAAGCAACTTGGAGATTCTTGCACTTTTCTTCAATTCCAAGAGGTAATCCATGATCCTCATCATCATTAAGCACTGTGTTCTTCATGTATTTTCATGTTTCAATGCCATGTTCATCATTTTCAATTCCTAGATCTAGAAACTTTGAAATTGTCTAGAGAATTCTAGAAAAATCCTAAAAATGTGAAACCAATTTCTATGAGTTAGTTTCCATCTCTACTATCATGATCTAAGAGATTGTTGAAAACCAAAATTTCCTCCCCTATTTTCTCATCAAGGCCGAACCTATGTCATAAGTGTGGAGGAAGATTTTGTTCATTTCCTAAACATATGATCTTATATACTATACTTCTAGTATGTCTACATGCTTTAATCCATGTTAGTCTATCAAAATGAAAATTCAAACCCTTTTTACCTTGTATTGGCATATCCTAAGTGGGTGAGGTTTGATGAGTTTTTGTTCAAATTTTTCCGAAATGATCTTGGTTATCATCCTATTAGTATGTATGTTTATTGAATCCAAGTTGATTTGTCAAACTAAAAACCCTAACCCCATGAACTCCTCTTGACTGAATTCTAGGGTTTGTGAGTTAGGAATTTTTAATTCTTAACCTAGTTGTTTAGTTACTAATCTATGATCGTAAATAGTTAAGGATCATTAATCCATGACTTAGGAAATTCTAGAAATTTTTAGCCACTAAACCTAAGGGAGGCCGTGACCTATTATAGAGAATTAGGAGATTTTAATTGTTTGATTAGTGATTAGTTGATTGTGGTTGATGAAGGTTTAGCAAGTTCGTTGTGTACTCCCGAACTTCCGACAAGTTACGTATTACACCGCGGAGAAGTCTTCGAGAGGTAAGGGGAGCTTACCTGAGGGATTTTTCCCAATACCTATGTGTGTGACTAATGTGTGATCTGTAATTATTTATTTGTTGGTGGTTGTTTAAATGTTCAAGTTGTGTTATTTTATCCGTGTTGTTTATCTACTCATACTTGGTTATCTGCAATTATTTATTATAATGCTGTGATGCATGATCTGTCTGGCAATATTATTGTAATCATGTTGTGGATGTTGTGTGAGAAGCCTGACAGTGGTCAGTGCCCAATCAATTAATCAGATAAAAGCTTTGAAAAGCTTCGTAAATTATATTCAATGTTTTAACGGTAAAATATTGGAATATAATATTAATGGAAAATATTTATTTGGGAAAAATAAAGAGTTTTGGAAAATATCATTATTTTAATGATTTATCGCTGTAAGAGTGATTTATGAGTCACAGTGAGGACGAAACCGTGAAAATATTTTTGTACTGCTGATTTTTACATAATAAAATCCGGAATATTGTAAAAAGTTATTTTATGAAATTAATTTTCAAAAATAACTTAAGAATGATTTTAGAAAAATATTTAAGTGAAATAAGCTAAAATTTGGCTTAAATGGCTCATTTGACAGCAACTTGGAAAAAATACCGACGGCAAGAAATCCTAAAGCGGCAGTACATAGTTTAAACAACCTTGAGCCTCAAGTGACCATCTTTTATAAAAAGTTAAATTTTTAACTTACTGTGTTATTTCCCATTTGAAATGATTTTCCAAAAACAAGTTGAACTCAACTGTGTTAAAAGTGGTTTTGAACTTAGTAACCGAGACGTCGGGGTACTAAGGTTCGTGTTGTGTTATGGACTTGGTGTCCTTTGGACTTTGAGGTCCTGTAGACTTGGTGTCTACTGTAGACTTGGTGTCTACTGAGTTAAAAACATTTAAGATGTTTTCTATTACCACGAACCTATGGCTGGTGCATCGGTCTAGGGGTGTCGTGATTGAGCACTCGGACTTTGAGGTCCTGTGTTATTAATAAAGTTTTAAAGGTGTTTAAAACTATGGTTAGTCGTAAGCCATTGTGAGCTTCGGCAAAAGGAGATTGAACACAAAGAAAAGTGTCAAGAACAAAGTGTTTTGTTGCATGCATTTGGCAGACGTGCCCCGGTTTATGTGTGAGTACCTTGCGGCGTCAGGTGTCTCATGCTACGATTTTCTTCATTGTGCCAGGGTTGGACAATGAAACCCCATTTATGTTGTTATCACTGTGCCTTGGGTTTGGACAGTGTGCAATGGGTTTTGGCTGCGTGCCTGTTTTGCCTTGTGTGGCAATTGAGCTTGATCAACTCACTACGGTTGGGATATCTCATGAGATTAAGTGTGAAGTTAGACGATGTATTGGAAGTGTTCATGCATAAGTTTTCAAGCGATGATGTTTGGGGTGTGAAATCCATTGATTAACTACTGTCTTGTTATGAACGCTTCTGTTTTTTTTTATGAAAGTGTATATGTGTATGTGTTTTTGTGTTATGTCTCACATGTAGCTATTGTGTTAAATCCATATATTGGCGTCTCACCCTTACAAATATATCAGGTTTTCTGGTTTGGCTTTTGTGTCTTGGTACACGAAAGTAGATGGTGCAGAAAAGTCCTTAGCTTCACTCGGGAACTTTGGTCCTGAAGGTTGAAGAGATGTTAGAGTGTGGGAATGACCACGGGGTCTTTCTAGTAGATGTCTTGTAAGACGACCAGCTTAGGACTTTCTTTGGGTTGGGTATTTTGGGAAAGTTGTTATAAATGGTTTGAAACACCCTGTCAGGTGTATGAAAAACAATTTCAGAAAAGCTTATATGTTGTAATGTTTTAGTTTACGAATAAATTTGGTTTGTATGTAAGTATATATCTTTTTCTGAAGTATTTCGCAGAAAGAAAAAAATTTATCACCATATTTTTAAGGGATAAGCGTTGAGAAAATAATATTTTCCGAAAGCAACCAGCGAAATTATAATTTTATTTTCCGCATTTGGGTAACTATGTGATGACCCCAAGTTAGGGTGTCGCATTTGTGGTATCAGAGCTGGTCGAGTCTTTCGGGAATGTTGGGAAATAGGTCTATTATGTTTTTGTTGTGTGGTCTTTGGTTGGAGTTTGTTTGAATTGAGGTCTTGAGGGAACCTATGAATTGTAGATGATAAGTTGATTGAATTGCTTCTTAGAAGTAATGTGTTTTAGACACGTAAGTGCACGTTTCATTTTCTGGTTGCGGTCTAACAGATTTTGTTTTGTAGGTCAGTTATGGAACCAGCACCAGAAGGTGGACGTGGACGAGGACGTGGACGCGGTCGTGGAAGGGGTCGTCGAGGTGGTCCCATTGGCGGCCGTGGCAACATGAATGACAATTATGATGATGGAGTAGATTATACGGCTCAGGCGATGGAACATGTGGCAGCTGCGATTGCAAATCAAATTGCATCTATGAATGCTCAGAATTTGCAAGCTGCGGAAGGCAAGGCACTGATTGCGTTTCGAAGCCAAAATCCTTCACAGTTTGGTGTGGATGCTGATCATGAGAAAGCTGATTTATGGATTCAAGAACTAGAGAAAATCTTTGAGTTGGTGGCTACTCCGGCTGAAGTTAGGGTTGCCTATGCTGTTTTCCTACTGATAGGAGATGCGGAGTATTGGTGGAGAGGTGCTCGACAGCTGCTGGAAGCTGATCATCAGGGAATTACTTGGGATGTGTTCAAAACCGCATTCCTGAACAAGTATTTTTCGGAGAGTGTGCGGATTGAGAAAGAACAAGAGTTTCTGCGACTGTACCAGAGGGATTTGACTGTGGGGGAGTATGCGGCGAAGTTTGAATTACTTGTCAAATACTTCCGTTTCTTTCAAGCCCAACCAAATGAAAGCTGGAAGTGTGTAAGATTTGAGGCAGGACTGCGATTTGAGATTAAGGAGTCTGTTTTACCTCTGCAACTCCGTAATTTTCAAGCTCTAGTCGAGATGAGTAGGAAGATAGAGCAGATGAGGAAAGGAAGAGATGATAAGGGGAATGTTGGAGGACCATCTAGATCCAAGGATCAACTTCAGAATCAGGGAGAAAAGCAAGTGCAGAGAATACCTTATTCCCGTCCACCGGGAAATAATCAGAATCAACAACAATATCGTCCTAATTTTGCTGCATCGGGAAGTGGAGACCAACAGAATCAAAGTCAAGGCCCAGTTAGAAGATGTTTTCACTGTGGAGATACAAGACATATGAGGGATACTTGCCCTGTGAGGAGGGCTAAGTGTTTCAACTGTGATCAAGTGGGACATTTGGCGAAGGATTGCAATGCGCCTAATCGTGGACCAATTGTCAATAACACCTCAAGGACTGGTAGACCCGCGACAAAGGGAAGAGTCTACACCGTGTGTGGCGCTGGAGCTTCACCATCTGATAATCCTTTACATCAGAAGTAGTGTTGAAAACTTCACAGCTGGAAAGTCTTATAGAAGACGTTGTTAAGTATAAGAATCCTATATATGACGCATGTACTTTAACAACCTATAATTATAAGTTTCTAATGGAATTCTAAGTATAATCGTCTTTTGACACCCTTGAGTATTTGACTCTCTAGGGTCTCCTATGTTATTAGTCTTTTCGGTGGATGTATGTCATTTATGACTTTTTGGGAATAAAGGTTTCTTGAAGAAATTTATTCGAGTTCCCTTTTCTTTTTGATTGTTGTGACCATTTGGGTCAGATCTTTTCTTTTCTTAAAGTTGTTAATTGTCCTATTGTTATTCGGGATAGACCTTTTCTTGACAAAAGAAGTTTCTCGATGAGACTTAGTCTAGTCACTTTTACCTTTGGTAGAAAGTGATTCAGTCTGAATTCTTGTCGGACTGTTGTTCTTTTGAACTGTTGGCAGGAAAATTCTTGTGAAAGAAGGAACTTTAATTAGAGTCATGGTTGTAAATATGTATTCGTGATGCATTTTTACACTTACGAACCTATTAAAGAATCTTTTTACATACTAGATATTCTTGTATTCTTTTCAAATTGATGAAATTCTTTCCTATACTTTCTTGTGAGAGTCAGATCGGATCCTATCGAGTTTCGAGTCACGAAATTTCGAGGACGAAATTTTTTTAAGAGGGGTAGTATGTAACATCCCGATTTTTCGGCTTTCTAATATCGGTAATAATTATATAAATGATTATATTCTTATCCGAGATTTATAAAATAACTTTGGATAAACTAAGGTCATTTCCTTGTCATACTTATTTTTATAAGGTTACGGGGAAGTTTTGGAATGAAAATTCAGACGGAAACCGGTCTGCGTTTTCTGCATTTTCATTGACAGTAAGTTTTTACTGATCAGAAACCCTAATTTTAACTAGTGAACTAAACAATTAAGGTTTTCATTTTATTTCCTACGATTGTGCATTTTTAGAATTATTTCACAAAACGTGAAATAATATACGTTTTACGGACGTTATGTTCAATCGGGTAAACGACGGAGCCGATTACGGGAGTTTTGAGACTCGATAAGTGGACAAACCCTATATTCTCTTAGGAATAGGTCATCCATGTCAGAGGTTTAATGTGGCTTAGGGTTATGTTAGCAATTTTTAACAATTGCATTTTTATCCTTAAATTTTCTCTTAATTGCATTTTGGTCCCTAAACTAATTTCTTTGATACACTAAGTGAAGTGGGCCAAATTCTTGCCATTCAAACCCATTAAGGGCTGCACCCAAAAGGCTCAATCTCATGTCCAAGGATTCATTTCCATGAAGCAATTCTAGTCTTAACATTTCCTATGTTTTCATTATGCCTTAAATGATTTTCAAGTGCAAAATTAATTGGGCTTGGGCTTTCTAGGCCCAAAATTTCGAAAGCCCATGGCCTTGGAGGCTTGCTCTTCAAATTCTAGGGCTCCCTTGGTGACTCTAGCTCATTCTACACTCTTCTCAACTATTCCTTCATCTTCTCCATTCTTCTTTTTCCTTAAGCTTCCATAAGCTTGATTTGTGAAGCAACTTGGAGATTCTTGCACTTTTCTTCAATTCCAAGAGGTAATCCATGATCCTCATCATCATTAAGCACTGTGTTCTTCATGTATTTTCATGTTTCAATGCCATGTTCATCATTTTCAATTCCTAGATCTAGAAACTTTGAAATTGTCTAGAGAATTCTAGAAAAATCCTAAAAATGTGAAACCAATTTCTATGAGTTAGTTTCCATCTCTACTATCATGATCTAAGAGATTGTTGAAAACCAAAATTTCCTCCCCTATTTTCTCATCAAGGCCGAACCTATGTCATAAGTGTGGAGGAAGATTTTGTTCATTTCCTAAACATATGATCTTATATACTATACTTCTAGTATGTCTACATGCTTTAATCCATGTTAGTCTATCAAAATGAAAATTCAAACCCTTTTTACCTTGTATTGGCATATCCTAAGTGGGTGAGGTTTGATGAGTTTTTGTTCAAATTTTTCCGAAATGATCTTGGTTATCATCCTATTAGTATGTATGTTTATTGAATCCAAGTTGATTTGTCAAACTAAAAACCCTAACCCCATGAACTCCTCTTGACTGAATTCTAGGGTTTGTGAGTTAGGAATTTTTAATTCTTAACCTAGTTGTTTAGTTACTAATCTATGATCGTAAATAGTTAAGGATCATTAATCCATGACTTAGGAAATTCTAGAAATTTTTAGCCACTAAACCTAAGGGAGGCCGTGACCTATTATAGAGAATTAGGAGATTTTAATTGTTTGATTAGTGATTAGTTGATTGTGGTTGATGAAGGTTTAGCAAGTTCGTTGTGTACTCCCGAACTTCCGACAAGTTACGTATTACACCGCGGAGAAGTCTTCGAGAGGTAAGGGGAGCTTACCTGAGGGATTTTTCCCAATACCTATGTGTGTGACTAATGTGTGATCTGTAATTATTTATTTGTTGGTGGTTGTTTAAATGTTCAAGTTGTGTTATTTTATCCGTGTTGTTTATCTACTCATACTTGGTTATCTGCAATTATTTATTATAATGCTGTGATGCATGATCTGTCTGGCAATATTATTGTAATCATGTTGTGGATGTTGTGTGAGAAGCCTGACAGTGGTCAGTGCCCAATCAATTAATCAGATAAAAGCTTTGAAAAGCTTCGTAAATTATATTCAATGTTTTAACGGTAAAATATTGGAATATAATATTAATGGAAAATATTTATTTGGGAAAAATAAAGAGTTTTGGAAAATATCATTATTTTAATGATTTATCGCTGTAAGAGTGATTTATGAGTCACAGTGAGGACGAAACCGTGAAAATATTTTTGTACTGCTGATTTTTACATAATAAAATTCCGGAATATTGTAAAAAGTTATTTTATGAAATTAATTTTCAAAAATAACTTAAGAATGATTTTAGAAAAATATTTAAGTGAAATAAGCTAAAATTTGGCTTAAATGGCTCATTTGACAGCAACTTGGAAAAAATACCGACGGCAAGAAATCCTAAAGCGGCAGTACATAGTTTAAACAACCTTGAGCCTCAAGTGACCATCTTTTATAAAAAGTTAAATTTTTAACTTACTGTGTTATTTCCCATTTGAAATGATTTTCCAAAAAACAAGTTGAACTCAACTGTGTTAAAAGTGGTTTTGAACTTAGTAACCGAGACGTCGGGGTACTAAGGTTCGTGTTGTGTTATGGACTTGGTGTCCTTTGGACTTTGAGGTCCTGTAGACTTGGTGTCTACTGTAGACTTGGTGTCTACTGAGTTAAAAACATTTAAGATGTTTTCTATTACCACGAACCTATGGCTGGTGCATCGGTCTAGGGGTGTCGTGATTGAGCACTCGGACTTTGAGGTCCTGTGTTATTAATAAAGTTTTAAAGGTGTTTAAAACTATGGTTAGTCGTAAGCCATTGTGAGCTTCGGCAAAAGGAGATTGAACACAAAGAAAAGTGTCAAGAACAAAGTGTTTTGTTGCATGCATTTGGCAGACGTGCCCGGTTTATGTGTGAGTACCTTGCGGCGTCAGGTGTCTCATGCTACGATTTTCTTCATTGTGCCAGGGTTGGACAATGAAACCCCATTTATGTTGTTATCACTGTGCCTTGGGTTTGGACAGTGTGCAATGGGTTTTGGCTGCGTGCCTGTTTTGCCTTGTGTGGCAATTGAGCTTGATCAACTCACTACGGTTGGGATATCTCATGAGATTAAGTGTGAAGTTAGACGATGTATTGGAAGTGTTCATGCATAAGTTTTCAAAGCGATGATGTTTGGGGTGTGAAATCCATTGATTAACTACTGTCTTGTTATGAACGCTTCTGTTTTTTTTTATGAAAGTGTATATGTGTATGTGTTTTTGTGTTATGTCTCACATGTAGCTATTGTGTTAAATCCATATATTGGCGTCTCACCCTTACAAATATATCAGGTTTTCTGGTTTGGCTTTTGTGTCTTGGTACACGAAAGTAGATGGTGCAGAAAAGTCCTTAGCTTCACTCGGGAACTTTGGTCCTGAAGGTTGAAGAGATGTTAGAGTGTGGGAATGACCACGGGGTCTTTCTAGTAGATGTCTTGTAAGACGACCAGCTTAGGACTTTCTTTGGGTTGGGTATTTTGGGAAAGTTGTTATAAATGGTTTGAAACACCCTGTCAGGTGTATGAAAAACAATTTCAGAAAAGCTTATATGTTGTAATGTTTTAGTTTACGAATAAATTTGGTTTGTATGTAAGTATATATCTTTTTCTGAAGTATTTCGCAGAAAGAAAAAAATTTATCACCATATTTTTAAGGGATAAGCGTTGAGAAAATAATATTTTCCGAAAGCAACCAGCGAAATTATAATTTTATTTTCCGCATTTGGGTAACTATGTGATGACCCCAAGTTAGGGTGTCGCATTTGTGGTATCAGAGCTGGTCGAGTCTTTCGGGAATGTTGGGAAATAGGTCTATTATGTTTTTGTTGTGTGGTCTTTGGTTGGAGTTTGTTTGAATTGAGGTCTTGAGGGAACCTATGAATTGTAGATGATAAGTTGATTGAATTGCTTCTTAGAAGTAATGTGTTTTAGACACGTAAGTGCACGTTTCATTTTCTGGTTGCGGTCTAACAGATTTTGTTTTGTAGGTCAGTTATGGAACCAGCACCAGAAGGTGGACGTGGACGAGGACGTGGACGCGGTCGTGGAAGGGGTCGTCGAGGTGGTCCCATTGGCGGCCGTGGCAACATGAATGACAATTATGATGATGGAGTAGATTATACGGCTCAGGCGATGGAACATGTGGCAGCTGCGATTGCAAATCAAATTGCATCTATGAATGCTCAGAATTTGCAAGCTGCGGAAGGCAAGGCACTGATTGCGTTTCGAAGCCAAAATCCTTCACAGTTTGGTGTGGATGCTGATCATGAGAAAGCTGATTTATGGATTCAAGAACTAGAGAAAATCTTTGAGTTGGTGGCTACTCCGGCTGAAGTTAGGGTTGCCTATGCTGTTTTCCTACTGATAGGAGATGCGGAGTATTGGTGGAGAGGTGCTCGACAGCTGCTGGAAGCTGATCATCAGGGAATTACTTGGGATGTGTTTCAAAACCGCATTCCTGAACAAGTATTTTTCCGGAGAGTGTGCGGATTGAGAAAGAACAAGAGTTTCTGCGACTGTACCAGAGGGATTTGACTGTGGGGGAGTATGCGGCGAAGTTTGAATTACTTGTCAAATACTTCCGTTTCTTTCAAGCCCAACCAAATGAAAGCTGGAAGTGTGTAAGATTTGAGGCAGGACTGCGATTTGAGATTAAGGAGTCTGTTTTACCTCTGCAACTCCGTAATTTTCAAGCTCTAGTCGAGATGAGTAGGAAGATAGAGCAGATGAGGAAAGGAAGAGATGATAAGGGGAATGTTGGAGGACCATCTAGATCCAAGGATCAACTTCAGAATCAGGGAGAAAAGCAAGTGCAGAGAATACCTTATTCCCGTCCACCGGGAAATAATCAGAATCAACAACAATATCGTCCTAATTTTGCTGCATCGGGAAGTGGAGACCAACAGAATCAAAGTCAAGGCCCAGTTAGAAGATGTTTTCACTGTGGAGATACAAGACATATGAGGGATACTTGCCCTGTGAGGAGGGCTAAGTGTTTCAACTGTGATCAAGTGGGACATTTGGCGAAGGATTGCAATGCGCCTAATCGTGGACCAATTGTCAATAACACCTCAAGGACTGGTAGACCCGCGACAAAGGGAAGAGTCTACACCGTGTGTGGCGCTGGAGCTTCACCATCTGATAATCCTTTACATCAGAAGTAGTGTTGAAAACTTCACAGCTGGAAAGTCTTATAGAAGACGTTGTTAAGTATAAGAATCCTATATATGACGCATGTACTTTAACAACCTATAATTATAAGTTTCTAATGGAATTCTAAGTATAATCGTCTTTTGACACCCTTGAGTATTTGACTCTCTCTAGGGTCTCCTATGTTATTAGTCTTTTCGGTGGATGTATGTCATTTATGACTTTTTGGGAATAAAGGTTTCTTGAAGAAATTTATTCGAGTTCCCTTTTCTTTTTGATTGTTGTGACCATTTGGGTCAGATCTTTTCTTTTCTTAAAGTTGTTAATTGTCCTATTGTTATTCGGGATAGACCTTTTCTTGACAAAAGAAGTTTCTCGATGAGACTTAGTCTAGTCACTTTTACCTTTGGTAGAAAGTGATTCAGTCTGAATTCTTGTCGGACTGTTGTTCTTTTGAACTGTTGGCAGGAAAATTCTTGTGAAAGAAGGAACTTTAATTAGAGTCATGGTTGTAAATATGTATTCGTGATGCATTTTTACACTTACGAACCTATTAAAGAATCTTTTTACATACTAGATATTCTTGTATTCTTTTCAAATTGATGAAATTCTTTCCTATACTTTCTTGTGAGAGTCAGATCGGATCCTATCGAGTTTCGAGTCACGAAATTTCGAGGACGAAATTTTTTAAGAGGGGTAGTATGTAACATCCCGATTTTTCGGCTTTCTAATATCGGTAATAATTATATAAATGATTATATTCTTATCCGAGATTTATAAAATAACTTTGGATAAACTAAGGTCATTTCCTTGTCATACTTATTTTTATAAGGTTACGGGGAAGTTTTGGAATGAAAATTCAGACGGAAACCGGTCTGCGTTTTCTGCATTTTCATTGACAGTAAGTTTTTACTGATCAGAAACCCTAATTTTAACTAGTGAACTAAACAATTAAGGTTTTCATTTTATTTCCTACGATTGTGCATTTTTAGAATTATTTCACAAAACGTGAAATAATATACGTTTTACGGACGTTATGTTCAATCGGGTAAACGACGGAGCCGATTACGGGAGTTTTGAGACTCGATAAGTGGACAAACCCTATATTCTCTTAGGAATAGGTCATCCATGTCAGAGGTTTAATGTGGCTTAGGGTTATGTTAGCAATTTTTAACAATTGCATTTTTATCCTTAAATTTTCTCTTAATTGCATTTTGGTCCCTAAACTAATTTCTTTGATACACTAAGTGAAGTGGGCCAAATTCTTGCCATTCAAACCCATTAAGGGCTGCACCCAAAAGGCTCAATCTCATGTCCAAGGATTCATTTCCATGAAGCAATTCTAGTCTTAACATTTCCTATGTTTTCATTATGCCTTAAATGATTTTCAAGTGCAAAATTAATTGGGCTTGGGCTTTCTAGGCCCAAAATTTCGAAAGCCCATGGCCTTGGAGGCTTGCTCTTCAAATTCTAGGGCTCCCTTGGTGACTCTAGCTCATTCTACACTCTTCTCAACTATTCCTTCATCTTCTCCATTCTTCTTTTTCCTTAAGCTTCCATAAGCTTGATTTGTGAAGCAACTTGGAGATTCTTGCACTTTTCTTCAATTCCAAGAGGTAATCCATGATCCTCATCATCATTAAGCACTGTGTTCTTCATGTATTTTCATGTTTCAATGCCATGTTCATCATTTTCAATTCCTAGATCTAGAAACTTTGAAATTGTCTAGAGAATTCTAGAAAAATCCTAAAAATGTGAAACCAATTTCTATGAGTTAGTTTCCATCTCTACTATCATGATCTAAGAGATTGTTGAAAACCAAAATTTCCTCCCCTATTTTCTCATCAAGGCCGAACCTATGTCATAAGTGTGGAGGAAGATTTTGTTCATTTCCTAAACATATGATCTTATATACTATACTTCTAGTATGTCTACATGCTTTAATCCATGTTAGTCTATCAAAATGAAAATTCAAACCCTTTTTACCTTGTATTGGCATATCCTAAGTGGGTGAGGTTTGATGAGTTTTTGTTCAAATTTTTCCGAAATGATCTTGGTTATCATCCTATTAGTATGTATGTTTATTGAATCCAAGTTGATTTGTCAAACTAAAAACCCTAACCCCATGAACTCCTCTTGACTGAATTCTAGGGTTTGTGAGTTAGGAATTTTTAATTCTTAACCTAGTTGTTTAGTTACTAATCTATGATCGTAAATAGTTAAGGATCATTAATCCATGACTTAGGAAATTCTAGAAATTTTTAGCCACTAAACCTAAGGGAGGCCGTGACCTATTATAGAGAATTAGGAGATTTTAATTGTTTGATTAGTGATTAGTTGATTGTGGTTGATGAAGGTTTAGCAAGTTCGTTGTGTACTCCCGAACTTCCGACAAGTTACGTATTACACCGCGGAGAAGTCTTCGAGAGGTAAGGGGAGCTTACCTGAGGGATTTTTCCCAATACCTATGTGTGTGACTAATGTGTGATCTGTAATTATTTATTTGTTGGTGGTTGTTTAAATGTTCAAGTTGTGTTATTTTATCCGTGTTGTTTATCTACTCATACTTGGTTATCTGCAATTATTTATTATAATGCTGTGATGCATGATCTGTCTGGCAATATTATTGTAATCATGTTGTGGATGTTGTGTGAGAAGCCTGACAGTGGTCAGTGCCCAATCAATTAATCAGATAAAAGCTTTGAAAAGCTTCGTAAATTATATTCAATGTTTTAACGGTAAAATATTGGAATATAATATTAATGGAAAATATTTATTTGGGAAAAATAAAGAGTTTTGGAAAATATCATTATTTTAATGATTTATCGCTGTAAGAGTGATTTATGAGTCACAGTGAGGACGAAACCGTGAAAATATTTTTGTACTGCTGATTTTTACATAATAAAATCCGGAATATTGTAAAAAGTTATTTTATGAAATTAATTTTCAAAAATAACTTAAGAATGATTTTAGAAAAATATTTAAGTGAAATAAGCTAAAATTTGGCTTAAATGGCTCATTTGACAGCAACTTGGAAAAAATACCGACGGCAAGAAATCCTAAAGCGGCAGTACATAGTTTAAACAACCTTGAGCCTCAAGTGACCATCTTTTATAAAAAGTTAAATTTTTAACTTACTGTGTTATTTCCCATTTGAAATGATTTTCCAAAAAACAAGTTGAACTCAACTGTGTTAAAAGTGGTTTTGAACTTAGTAACCGAGACGTCGGGGTACTAAGGTTCGTGTTGTGTTATGGACTTGGTGTCCTTTGGACTTTGAGGTCCTGTAGACTTGGTGTCTACTGTAGACTTGGTGTCTACTGAGTTAAAAACATTTAAGATGTTTTCTATTACCACGAACCTATGGCTGGTGCATCGGTCTAGGGGTGTCGTGATTGAGCACTCGGACTTTGAGGTCCTGTGTTATTAATAAAGTTTTAAAGGTGTTTAAAACTATGGTTAGTCGTAAGCCATTGTGAGCTTCGGCAAAAGGAGATTGAACACAAAGAAAAGTGTCAAGAACAAAGTGTTTTGTTGCATGCATTTGGCAGACGTGCCCCGGTTTATGTGTGAGTACCTTGCGGCGTCAGGTGTCTCATGCTACGATTTTCTTCATTGTGCCAGGGTTGGACAATGAAACCCCATTTATGTTGTTATCACTGTGCCTTGGGTTTGGACAGTGTGCAATGGGTTTTGGCTGCGTGCCTGTTTTGCCTTGTGTGGCAATTGAGCTTGATCAACTCACTACGGTTGGGATATCTCATGAGATTAAGTGTGAAGTTAGACGATGTATTGGAAGTGTTCATGCATAAGTTTTCAAGCGATGATGTTTGGGGTGTGAAATCCATTGATTAACTACTGTCTTGTTATGAACGCTTCTGTTTTTTTTTATGAAAGTGTATATGTGTATGTGTTTTTGTGTTATGTCTCACATGTAGCTATTGTGTTAAATCCATATATTGGCGTCTCACCCTTACAAATATATCAGGTTTTCTGGTTTGGCTTTTGTGTCTTGGTACACGAAAGTAGATGGTGCAGAAAAGTCCTTAGCTTCACTCGGGAACTTTGGTCCTGAAGGTTGAAGAGATGTTAGAGTGTGGGAATGACCACGGGGTCTTTCTAGTAGATGTCTTGTAAGACGACCAGCTTAGGACTTTCTTTGGGTTGGGTATTTTGGGAAAGTTGTTATAAATGGTTTGAAACACCCTGTCAGGTGTATGAAAAACAATTTCAGAAAAGCTTATATGTTGTAATGTTTTAGTTTACGAATAAATTTGGTTTGTATGTAAGTATATATCTTTTTCTGAAGTATTTCGCAGAAAGAAAAAAATTTATCACCATATTTTTAAGGGATAAGCGTTGAGAAAATAATATTTTCCGAAAGCAACCAGCGAAATTATAATTTTATTTTCCGCATTTGGGTAACTATGTGATGACCCCAAGTTAGGGTGTCGCATTTGTGGTATCAGAGCTGGTCGAGTCTTTCGGGAATGTTGGGAAATAGGTCTATTATGTTTTTGTTGTGTGGTCTTTGGTTGGAGTTTGTTTGAATTGAGGTCTTGAGGGAACCTATGAATTGTAGATGATAAGTTGATTGAATTGCTTCTTAGAAGTAATGTGTTTTAGACACGTAAGTGCACGTTTCATTTTCTGGTTGCGGTCTAACAGATTTTGTTTTGTAGGTCAGTTATGGAACCAGCACCAGAAGGTGGACGTGGACGAGGACGTGGACGCGGTCGTGGAAGGGGTCGTCGAGGTGGTCCCATTGGCGGCCGTGGCAACATGAATGACAATTATGATGATGGAGTAGATTATACGGCTCAGGCGATGGAACATGTGGCAGCTGCGATTGCAAATCAAATTGCATCTATGAATGCTCAGAATTTGCAAGCTGCGGAAGGCAAGGCACTGATTGCGTTTCGAAGCCAAAATCCTTCACAGTTTGGTGTGGATGCTGATCATGAGAAAGCTGATTTATGGATTCAAGAACTAGAGAAAATCTTTGAGTTGGTGGCTACTCCGGCTGAAGTTAGGGTTGCCTATGCTGTTTTCCTACTGATAGGAGATGCGGAGTATTGGTGGAGAGGTGCTCGACAGCTGCTGGAAGCTGATCATCAGGGAATTACTTGGGATGTGTTCAAAACCGCATTCCTGAACAAGTATTTTTCGGAGAGTGTGCGGATTGAGAAAGAACAAGAGTTTCTGCGACTGTACCAGAGGGATTTGACTGTGGGGGAGTATGCGGCGAAGTTTGAATTACTTGTCAAATACTTCCGTTTCTTTCAAGCCCAACCAAATGAAAGCTGGAAGTGTGTAAGATTTGAGGCAGGACTGCGATTTGAGATTAAGGAGTCTGTTTTACCTCTGCAACTCCGTAATTTTCAAGCTCTAGTCGAGATGAGTAGGAAGATAGAGCAGATGAGGAAAGGAAGAGATGATAAGGGGAATGTTGGAGGACCATCTAGATCCAAGGATCAACTTCAGAATCAGGGAGAAAAGCAAGTGCAGAGAATACCTTATTCCCGTCCACCGGGAAATAATCAGAATCAACAACAATATCGTCCTAATTTTGCTGCATCGGGAAGTGGAGACCAACAGAATCAAAGTCAAGGCCCAGTTAGAAGATGTTTTCACTGTGGAGATACAAGACATATGAGGGATACTTGCCCTGTGAGGAGGGCTAAGTGTTTCAACTGTGATCAAGTGGGACATTTGGCGAAGGATTGCAATGCGCCTAATCGTGGACCAATTGTCAATAACACCTCAAGGACTGGTAGACCCGCGACAAAGGGAAGAGTCTACACCGTGTGTGGCGCTGGAGCTTCACCATCTGATAATCCTTTACATCAGAAGTAGTGTTGAAAACTTCACAGCTGGAAAGTCTTATAGAAGACGTTGTTAAGTATAAGAATCCTATATATGACGCATGTACTTTAACAACCTATAATTATAAGTTTCTAATGGAATTCTAAGTATAATCGTCTTTTGACACCCTTGAGTATTTGACTCTCTCTAGGGTCTCCTATGTTATTAGTCTTTTCGGTGGATGTATGTCATTTATGACTTTTTGGGAATAAAGGTTTCTTGAAGAAATTTATTCGAGTTCCCTTTTCTTTTTGATTGTTGTGACCATTTGGGTCAGATCTTTTCTTTTCTTAAAGTTGTTAATTGTCCTATTGTTATTCGGGATAGACCTTTTCTTGACAAAAGAAGTTTCTCGATGAGACTTAGTCTAGTCACTTTTACCTTTGGTAGAAAGTGATTCAGTCTGAATTCTTGTCGGACTGTTGTTCTTTTGAACTGTTGGCAGGAAAATTCTTGTGAAAGAAGGAACTTTAATTAGAGTCATGGTTGTAAATATGTATTCGCGATACATTTTTACACTCACGAACCTATTAAAGAATCTTTTTACATACTAGATATTCTTGTATTCTTTTCAAATTGATGAAATTCTTTCCTATACTTTCTTGTGAGAGTCAGATCAGATCCTATCGAGTTTCGAGTCACGAAATTTCGAGGACGAAATTTTTTTAAGAGGGGTAGTATGTAACATCCCGATTTTTCGGCTTTCTAATATCGGTAATAATTATATAAATGATTATATTCTTATCCGAGATTTATAAAATAACTTTGGATAAACTAAGGTCATTTCCTTGTCATACTTATTTTTATAAGGTTACGGGGAAGTTTTGGAATGAAAATTCAGACGGAAACCGGTCTGCGTTTTCTGCATTTTCACTGACAGTAAGTTTTTACTGATCCGAAACCCTAATTTTAACTAGTGAACGAAACAATTAAGGTTTTCATTTTATTTCCTACGATTGTGCATTTTTAGAATTATTTCACAAAACGTGAAATAATATACGTTTTACGGACGTTATGTTCAATCGGGTAAACGACGGAGCCGATTACGGGAGTTTTGAGACTCGATAAGTGGACAAACCCTATATTCTCTTAGGAATAGGTCATCCATGTCAGAGGTTTAATGTGGCTTAGGGTTATGTTAGCAATTTTTAACAATTGCATTTTTATCCTTAAATTTTCTCTTAATTGCATTTTGGTCCCTAAACTAATTTCTTTGATACACTAAGTGAAGTGGGCCAAATTCTTGCCATTCAAACCCATTAAGGGCTGCACCCAAAAGGCTCAATCTCATGTCCAAGGATTCATTTCCATGAAGCAATTCTAGTCTTAACATTTCCTATGTTTTCATTATGCCTTAAATGATTTTCAAGTGCAAAATTAATTGGGCTTGGGCTTTCTAGGCCCAAAATTTCGAAAGCCCATGGCCTTGGAGGCTTGCTCTTCAAATTCTAGAGCTCCCTTGGTGACTCTAGCTCATTCTACACTCTTCTCAACTATTCCTTCATCTTCTCCATTCTTCTTTTTCCTTAAGCTTCCATAAGCTTGATTTGTGAAGCAACTTGGAGATTCTTGCACTTTTCTTCAATTCCAAGAGGTAATCCATGATCCTCATCATCATTAAGCACTATGTTCTTCATGTATTTTCATGTTTCAATGCCATGTTCATCATTTTCAATTCCTAGATCTAGAAACTTTGAAATTGTCTAGAAAATTCTAGAAAAATCCTAAAAATGTGAAACCAATTTCTATGAGTTAGTTTCCATCTCTACTATCATGATCTAAGAGATTGTTGAAAACCAAAATTTCCTCCCCTATTTTCTCATCAAGGCCGAACCTATGTCATAAGTGTGGAGGAAGATTTTGTTCATTTCCTAAACATATGATCTTATATACTATACTTCTAGTATGTCTACATGCTTTAATCCATGTTAGTCTATCAAAATGAAAATTCAAACCCTTTTTACCTTGTATTGGCCGAACCTAAGTGGGTGAGGTTTGATGAGTTTTTGTTCAAATTTTTCCGAAATGAACTTGGTTATCATCCTATTAGTATGTATGTTTATTGAATCCAAGTTGATTTGTCAAACTAAAAACCCTAACCCCATGAACTCCTCTTGACCGAATTCTAGGGTTTGTGAGTTAGGAATTTTTAATTCTTAACCTAGTTGTTTAGTTACTAATCTATGATCGTAAATAGTTAAGGATCATTAATCCATGACTTAGGAAATTCTAGAAATTTTTAGCCACTAAACCTAAGGGAGGCCGTGACCTATTATAGAATTAGGAGATTTTAATTGTTTGATTAGTGATTAGTTGATTGTGGTTGATGAAGGTTTAGCAAGTTCGTTGTGTACTCCCGAACTTCCGACAAGTTACGTATTACACCGCGGAGAAGTCTTCGAGAGGTAAGGGGAGCTTACCTGAGGGATTTTTCCCAATACCTATGTGTGTGACTAATGTGTGGTATGTAATTATTTATTTGTTGGTGGTTGTTTAAATGTTCAAGTTGTGTTATTTTATCCATGATGTTTATCTGCTCATACTTGGTTATCTGCAGTTATTTATTATAATGCTGTGATGCATGATCTGTCTGGCAATATTATTGTAATCATGTTGTGGATGTTGTGTGAGAAGCCTGACAGTGGTCAGTGCCCAATCAATTAATCAGATAAAAGCTTTGAAAAGCTTTGTAAATTATATTCAATGTTTTAACGGTAAAATATTGGAATATAATATTAATGGAAAATATTTATTTGGGAAAAATAAAGAGTTTTGGAAAATATCATTATTTTAATGATTTATCGCTGTAAGAGTGATTTGTGAGTCACAGTGAGGACGAAACCGTGAAAATATTTTTGTACTGCTGATTTTTGCATAATAAAATCCGGAATATTGTAAAAAGTTATTTTATGAAATTAATTTTCAAAAATAACTTAATAATGATTTTAGATAAATATTTAAGTGAAATAAGCTAAAATTTGGCTTAAATGGCTAATTTGACAGCAACTTGGAAATAATACCGACGGCAAGAAATCCTAAAGCGGCAGTACGTAGTTTAAACAACCTTGAGCCTCAAGTGACCATCTTTTATAAAAAGTTAAATTTTTAACTTACTGTGTTATTTCCCATTTGAAATGATTTTCCAAAAAACAAGTTGAACTCAACTGTGTTAAAAGTGGTTTTGAACTTAGTAACCGAGACGTCGGGGTACTAAGGTTCGTGTTGTGTTATGGACTTGGTGTCCTTTGGACTTTGAGGTCCTGTAGACTTGGTGTCTACTGTAGACTTGGTGTCTACTGAGTTAAAAACATTTAAGATGTTTTCTATTACCACGAACCTATGGCTGGTGCATCGGTCTAGGGGTGTCGTGATTGAGCACTCGGACTTTGAGGTCCTGTGTTATTAATAAAGTTTTAAAGGTGTTTAAAACTATGGTTAGTCGTAAGCCATTGTGAGCTTCGGCAAAAGGAGATTGAACACAAAGAAAAGTGTCAAGAACAAAGTGTTTTGTTGCATGCATTTGGCAGACGTGCCCGGTTTATGTGTGAGTACCTTGCGGCGTTAGGTGTCTCATGCTACGATTTTCTTCATTGTGCCAGGGTTGGACAATGAAACCCCATTTACGTTGTTATCACTGTGCCTTGGGTTTGGACAGTGTGCAATGGGTTTTGGCTACGTGCCAATGGCTGCGTGCCTGTTTTGCCTTGTGTGGCAATTGAGCTTGATCAACTCACTACGGTTGGGATATCTCATGAGATTAAGTGTGAAGTTAGACGATGTATTGGAAGTGTTCATGCATAAGTTGTCAAGCGATGATGTTTGGGGTGTGAAACCCATTGATTAACTACTGTCTTGTTATGAACGCTTCTGTTTTTTTATTTATTTATGAAAGTGTATATGTGTATGTGTTTTTGTGTTATGTCTCACATGTAGCTATTGTGTTAAATCCATATATTGGCGTCTCACACTTACAAATATATCAGGTTTTCTGGTTTGGCTTTTGTGTCTTGGTACACGAAAGTAGATGGTGCAGAAAAGTCCTTAGCTTCACTCGGGAACTTTGGTCCTGAAGGTTGAAGAGATGTTAGAGTGTGGGAATGACCACGGGGTCTTTCTAGTAGATGTCTTGTAAGACGACCAGCTTAGGACTTTCTTTGGGTTGGGTATTTTGGGAAAGTTGTTATAAATGGTTTGAAACACCCTGTCAGGTGTATGAAAAACAATTTCAGAAAAGCTTATATGTTGTAATGTTTTAGTTTACGAATAAATTTGGTTTGTATGTAAGTATATATCTTTTTCTGAAGTATTTCGCAGAAAGAAAAAAATTTATCACCATATTTTTAAGGGATAAGCGTTGAGAAATTAATATTTTCTGAAAGCAACCAGCGAAATTATAATTTTATTTTCCCCATTTGGGTAACTATGTGATGACCCCAAGTTAGGGTGTCGCACTCTTCCTTATTATGAAATTGATATGCTTACCATTAGACCAACCCTTGATTGATAGAAACCATTTTATTATCCCTAAATCGTTAATTAACCATAAAAAATAGTTATTCCATTCAATAACATCTACTATGAGTCTTTCTTTGAAAAGACTGTATATTGACAATTTTTTCTCTACCGTTCTAGAAGTTTGTCCTTTTAGTATTGACTAGCCAGAAGTATGAGCTTGACAGGACCATTTTTTTAATGAGCCTACATAATTAGGATCTTTGGTTCCTCAATGATATTCGAGTGATTTTTACAAGCTTCGACCCTTTAGATCGATTATGAGACTAATTTTTGGTCGGCTACATAGAACGGATAATTAACCCTTGATTTTTTGCAATCTCACAACTAAAGTATATGCTATGATTCGCATTTGCATTCTTTTCTGTATGGGGTCGATATGCTTACTACTCGATCAAACCTTTGATTGGTAGAGACCATTTTATAATCCCTAAATCATTTTAACCATAAATATATAGAAAAACCAAAATCAAAATTTTACCAATTTTAAAGGGATCAAAGACATGTTTAATCCATTTGGTTTTCATACTCAAATTATATAAATGATTTTTGTAAGTTAAAAAACAAAGGCAGTGCGACGACGGTTGTTTTAAATCCAATAAAGCGTGATGGAGCTTAATCAATACCCATAAGATAGCATTTGGTACAAGTTTTATAAAAAATATTCCTAAGAATATTGGCATGGGAATAAAAGTTTCTCATGTTTGTTACAAGTTTTAAAAAGTTGTTCTCAAATAGAAAAGATTCCTGGAAATAATATTATTGAATGATAGTTAGAAACTTGAGAAAACTCTATTATCAAGTATAAAGGTGGGAAAAGAAATATTCCTGAGAATGTTATTCCCAGAAATGTAGTTTGTCTGGGAATAAAAACATTCCGGATATCAAACACCACCTAAAAATCTTGAAGCATTCACAAAATAATAAGGAAAAAAAAGGCTTAATGATTTTGTTGGTCCCTATAAAATATGTGTTTTTTGCGTTTAGTCCCTATCTTTTTTTTTTTTTTTTTACATTTTGTCCTTGTAACTTTTAAAATTTTGCCGTTAGTCCCTACCGTTAACTTTGGCCGTTAACTGCCTATGTGGCTAACGACATTGACCGATCAACTATGCCACGTGGCAAAAATATAATTTTTTATTGCCACTTTTTTTTAAAAAAAATTTCAGTTTTTGAAAATATGAAGTTTAACATGTTTTTTATCCCTGCAAAATGAGATAATTATGATTTTGGTCCCTATACATTTTTGTTTTTGTTTTTGGTCCTTGTAAAATCTGAAATAACTATTTTTGTTCCTTATTGTCATGTGACATCTATTAATTACTTATGTGTCCAACATCTATTATATTTATCTTTCCTAAAATCGTTAAAAAGGCTGTTTCGATGTTGGAGACTATTCATGGAATCATGAAGCACCCGTTCATAACTATTTATACAAAGGCAAAACTAATAAGTAAAGGTGTATCTTGTTGGTTTGGTTCTGTTTTATGTGGAAAAATCAGATCAATAAAAAAGATTGGTTTGAATTGGTTCGATTTTAAATAATTTTTCCTACAAACGGATTGACTCGGTTGGTTCGGTTCGAACCAAAAAGTTATCAAATTTTAAAATATAAAAAAAATACTTAAATCAATATAAAAATAATATATATATATATATATATATGATTTTTCTAGCATATGTAACATTGCACGTGTTAAGAAATAAAAAATGGAAACATTGTGTTGAAAATTGTGTATTCAATTCTTTGAAAGTTTAAAAGCTACACTTTCCAATGCAAGATTTTTATTTTTTTGAATCATTAACATGTGCAATATTGGACAGATTAGAAAAATCAAAATATTAATATTTATATATAAATATTAAAATATAGTAATCGGATCGGTTCTAGAATCTTTGAACCTAATAATCGAACCAATCACCATCGTGTTCAGTTCAGATCAGTTCAGGCCCGAACATCGAAAAATTCAAACCAATTTAATTTGTTTTATTCCAATAATTGGATTCATCGAATTATTGGTTTGGATCGTATACATACTAATGAACATCATAAAGATTAGGAAAAAAAATATGTATGCTTATTTTGTAATGATTAATTATTTTGTTTTAATTTTAAAAAAAAAATTAAGACACTCGTTAAAAAGATAGTTGTATAACTAATTGTATAATGAAAATGTTGACAAGTGACCTCAAACACAAGAGGGGGGTGAATTGTGTGTGAATTGATTTTTGAAAACTTTTGGCAATTTAAACTATATTTAAAACATGTTTTGATAAGCGCTAATTCAACAAGTTTTTTTTCAAACAAGCTAAAAAAAACTTATTTTTATAAATTTCTCTGACAATCTTATTAACATAAGCTAAAAAAGGACTTATAAGAAGAACATAAATTATTTTTTATAATTTTATACAAAATTTATTTTTTAAGTCCGTTGTCTCCTTCTTCATATAAAACTAACTTAAGTTTTACTCAATGTATTTATCTTCTTTTCTTTTTTTTAAATCAAAGAATGTTATTATATAAACTACAAAGGGTCATGCTAACTCGTTAAAGAATCATAAGAAGCAAGTTTTCATAGAGAAACAGAGTATTTTACTTCTTCAATTATTAAATACATCAATTCTCAATACAAACTTTTTTTTTTTGGTTACTTAACGAGTACCCTAGCATTTCCCTTATATAAATTACAAGCTGTACTCTTGCACATTCAACGTTACACAGTATTCAAACACTCAATATATTTATCACTTATATTTTCAGATGTGATATTTGTGGAATAAAAACTTTGATTGGGCTATGTTAATGGGAAAATTGTTTGCCACTGGTAGTGTCTGGTCTTGATATGCTTACGAATTTTAGATTGAGTCAAGGCTGGAACAATTATGAAACAGATTGGCTTTTATTCAGTGAGTTCTGAACTTTAATATTTGGTTTGAATGCATAAATGGTCTCTCGTTATTTTCTCAATGAGTAATGATAAATGAACACATTTTTGGTGTCCAACATCGTGTATATATATTTAAACTTGTTTATTATTTTTTCTCTCTTATCACATGGTTTTAATACTTGAAAACAACCCACCACCATATGGTGTCTATATTTAAACTTGTTTATTATTTTTCTGTCAAGCTTGTCTTGTGTTTCTTCCAATTGTTAAACTATTCAGTCTTTGCAAAGGTGGCCGATGATAAAAAAAATTGTTTGATCATTAAGGCATGACATATCAGTTGAGATATATACAATAGCTTACAGGAAATATTTAAATTTGCAGGAACTTTTGACATTTCCTGCGGATTTTCCTATGAATTTAAATTTGCAGGAAATATTTGGACGTTTCCTACGGATTTTCCTACGAATCAAATTTGCACGAAAAATTCGCAAGAAATTTCGTAGCAAAACATGTTAGTTGAAAGTTGTAGGAAATTTTGCAGGTAATTTTGCTGCGAATTTTTCTTCAAATTTATTTGTTGCGAAATTACCTACGAATTTAATACAAATCCACATACCATATGAACTATACCTGCAAAATTTAATCAGTAAGAAAATCTGTAGGAAATTTTGAATTTTCCTACAGAATTTCCTACAAGTTCAAATATGCATTTTGAAATTATTGTGTAAAAATTAAAAACATTTTTTAATTAAATGAAGCAACTAAAAAATTAAAGAATGAAGCCAACGCACAAAAATAGGGGTCATTTGCGCCTGGTCTTCTTCTTCTCATGAACAAAACCGATAATGATAGCCACCGGACAAAAACTTGCAGCTTTTTGTTCTTCCACCGCAACAAAACGATTTCCACCACACAAAACGATTTCGTCTTCTTCCATTTGCGCCTCTGGTCTGCAATCGACTTAGGTATTCTTCTTCTCCTTCTCTCTTTTCTTCTTCTCCGTCTTCTTCTTCTCTCTTTTGATTTAGCTTCCTCTTCTATTTCGTTTCTTCAGATCTGTGATTTCCTCTTCTATTTCGTTTCTTCAGATCTTCGTGATTTTGTTCTTCAATACTGAGTGGTGCTTCAACAAGGTTTGAATGGAAACCTAACGTCTGTGATTTTGTTTAGATTCTTGAGATTTTTGAATTCAGATTTTTGAGTTCCGTGATTTTGATTCCTTTTGCTTCACTAAAATTCTCATTTACTTAATTCAATTTTGTTATATCCAAAGCCTCTAATGCTAATTGAACTATAACTGTCTGTGTTGTAATCACTATCTGAGATTGGTCAATTCCGGAAAATGCTTGATGAACAATGTGCTTGTGCTTGCTTTATGCTTGTGAACACAAGTATCAAATGTTAACAAATCATAAAACAACTTAGCTATAAAGAGAGGCTGAAGCCTGCAATGCTTTCCTCTACAAATCATTATTACATATAGAAATGACAGAACATAGTAGGTCACATAGACCAAAATTGTATGCCTGCTTAGTGCTTGCACTACTAGAAATTCATACGTTGAACATGGCTGATGATTGCTGATGGTATGGTGGTGTTCTATTGTTCTGGTGTTTATAGCTCATGTTTTTATTTTGGGGTGAAAGTCAAACTTCACTCTTCTTTAAATAGAAAGGAAGAAAATCTAGGGGAGTTAGATCTGACTGAAACGCTTAATGAGTTTGTTTTATCTGTTATTTTTTGTGAAAATAAAACACATCAGAACAGCGCACATCACAGTGAGCGGTGACCCTAAACTCCTCTCCCTTTCTTCTTATTTCAATACTACACATAGATGAATCGTGTTTTGACTTTTCTGAATGTCCTGCATCCAATGCAAAAATTATTCTCACATAGATGACTTTTCTGAATGGTGTTCTGTTTTTCTAATTTAATGAGTTAGCTCTGTTTTAATGGAAAATAGATGAATCTTACTGAACTTTCTGGATTATTCCTATTCAGTGGAGAATAACGGCCAGAGAAGAAGGGGAGCAGGGGTCAAACATATGGATAAGCAAATTTGCTGAACATATATGTCATTAGTCATTAGATTCCAAATTTTAAAGGACCCCCCACTAGTAATTTGTTTCAAAAGGACCCCAAACTGGTAAATAGTTTCTAAAATGATACCAGTTTGGTCAAAAAGTCAGCATGCTCTCTTCCATTTCACATCAGCTGGAGCTTTAACTTTGTGTTTGTGACATATGTTGTCCCTATCACAAAACATAAATCTACTTCTTTTTTTATCATAAAGCATAAATCTACTTCAATATTGATACAGATTGCTAAGACTACTTCAAACCCACAAGAGTTATCGTGTAATAGATTTGGAATGTGAAACGAACACTACTAGAAATTTGTTGATTACCTGCATATTTTCCTGCGGATTTTACTCAAAAATTCGCAGGTAATAGGTTTTCTGCGAATTTTCCTACGAATTTCTATCCATAGGTAATAGCTTCGTGGGTAATTTGTTCCTGCAAATTTTAAAATACGCAGGAAATTTCCTACAAATTTTCTTGAAAAAAATCCACAGGTAATTTCCTGCAAAATAATCTATTGGTAATTTCGCATGAAAATTTGCAGCAATAAAATTCGTAGGTAAATTTGTAGTAAATTTTCAGGAAAATCCACATGAACAATCAAGAATTTTCATTTTTTTATAAAATGCTCTAATTTTTTTAATTGTGATATTTTTTTAATATATAATAAAAATCCACAATAAAACATCAATAAATGAATAAGCATCGCATCTATATAATATTAAATGTCACAATATATTGAATTTTTAATACACAAGAAATTTATTTAATTTTTAAATCTCATATACATAAAATATAAATCCTATTTACATATATTTAATCCCAAACTATTGGAAGTATACATAAACAAGGAATTAAAATGCTTGACTGAGTTCTATTGGAGGCTATTCATGCATCGTGCATCATCCTCTTCTTCATCATCCTCCTTCTCTTCATCATCCTCTTCAACATCCTCATCATCATCCTCCTGGTCTCCAAGCTCCTCTCCCTCAATGGCCTCCCCGGTAAACCATGATATAGCATGGGGGATAATCTTGTCTCTTATTGTAGACCTAAACAAGAATAATGTTGGTCAAGGATAGATTCAAAAATAAAGATTACAAAATATCAAAGAGGGTATGCAGGTAAACAAGAGTCAACAGTTACACTCAAACAGTAGACATGCTACATAATACAAACTTAAAAATGCCACCGCTAGCAAACAGAAGAGGCAATTAATCTCACCCAATGTCATAGTCTTGTTCCATCTGGTTCTGAAGTTCATCAGCAAAAGGGAAAAAAGAATGTTATAGCAAAAGTAGTTGTTCTGTCTATTGCAAAAGTACAATAATTTTAAAATAAGATATTTTTATTTCTACTACTGTGCTTATCCACAACAATATTAAGGGACTTGTGGTGGGCAGAAGAAATTGAAGAAACTCTCACAATTTTCAGTTTTGGTGATTGGTTTAGAATTCTTTCAACCCTTCATAGGCTTCTTCTTAAGAACCTTCTGTGTCAAGCATTTGCCTGGGTGCCACTGAATTTCAGTCCTACAAGAAAAAAGGCAGCAAGAAAAATTAATTTTTCTGTTCAATTTTTCCTGCATTACATTTGAATAAACACACTAGTCAGCCAATGTATTTGCTAAAAATAAACATACTAATAATAACCTCATTTTTGAAATTTTTCTATTGCATGAAACTAATAAATGATAGAAATAGAAATGATGCCATTTTAGATCATAACAGTAGATAATGGGGTATTGTTACATGCAGCATTTGCTTGTCCTTTTGTCTACATGGACTTAATCTTCAGAAACTATATTTTTGGGGAACTAATGATCAAGTATATTCATATTCAACTAATTGAGACAAAAATCATATGTTGTCTGAGTTCTTAAAAAAAGAAAATAATTACTATATCAGTCCATTGCATAACAGTCACGAGCAAAAAAAAGAATAAAAGTAACCACCGAAACACAAATAACAAAATTATTTTGCGCTCAACACAGCAGTCACACAAGTACCATGTGGCAAGAATGAAAACACTCAATGCACAAAACAACCAAAATTGCAACAGGCGGCATCCATCAATAATGGAAAAGCAACAACCAATCAAGACATAAACAAGATGATAGCTATGAAATAGGCATCAAATATCCGAGTTCTATAAGCCACAAACAGAATAGACCAAGCACAAATGCAAACTGGTGGTGAGAATGCAGCAACACAAGCCAATAATGGAACCTTCATTGCAAACAAAATTGCCTAATCCTAATAACAAATCTGCTAGCAGTGTGGCTTCTAATAATCAACAATCAAAGAAAGTCAACCTTTCCTGGTATAGATAAATTGATATATAGGATTATAGGAATATATATCATTTATTCTAGTATGCAGCTCATAAAGTTTAATCAATGTAAATGCAACCAAATCTGTGAGTGAAAACACATATCTATATCTAAGTACCAATGGAAATAATAAATAAAAGAAAACACATATAATTGTTCACAACCTACAAAATGCAACTGTCACATAAAATTCTTATTCTGTGACAAGCAAAGAAAATGGCATCTTTAAAATTTGGAATCTAATGACTAATGACATATATGTTCAGCAAATTTGCTTATCCATATGTTTGACCCCTGCTCCCCTTCTTCTCTGGCCGTTATTCTCTACTGAATAGGAATAATCCAGAAAGTTCAGTAAGATTCATCTATTTTCCGTTAAAACAGAGCTAACTCATTAAATTAGCAAAAACAGAACACCATTCAGAAAAGTCATCTATGTGAGAATAATTTTTGCATTGGATGCAGGACATTCAGAAAAGTCAAAACACGATTCATCTATGTGTAGTATTTAAATAAGAAGAAAGGGAGAGGAGTTTAGGGTCACCGCTCACTGTGATGTGCACTGTTCTGATGTGTTTTTATTTCACAAAAAATAACAGATAAAACAAACTCATTAAGCGTTTCAATCAGATCTAACTCCCCTAGATTTTCTTCCTTTCTATTTAAAGAAGAGTGAAGTTTGACTTTCACCCCAAAATAAAAACATGAGCTATAAACACCAGAACAATAGAACACCACCATACCATCAGCAATCATCAGCCATGTTCAACATATGAATTTCTAGTAGTGCAAGCACTAAGCAGGCATACAATTTTGGTCTATGTGACCTTCTGTCATTTCTATATGTAATAATGATTTGTAGAGAGCATTGCAGGCTTCAGCCTCTCTTTATAGCTAAGTTGTTTTATGATTTGTTAACATTTGATACTTGTGTTCACAAGCATAAAACAAGCACAAGCACATTGTTCATCAAGCATTTTCCGGAATTGACCAATCTCAGATAGTGATTACAACACAGACAGTTATAGTTCAATTAGCATTAGAGGCTTTGGATATAACAAAATTGAATTAAGTAAATGAGAATTTTAGTGAAGCAAAAGGAATCAAAATCACGGAACTCAAAATTCTGAATTCAAAAATCTCAAGAATCTAAACAAAATCACAGACGTTAGGTTTCCATTCAAACCTTGTTGAGGCACCACTCAGTATTGAAGAACAAAATCACGAAGATCTGAAGAAACGAAATAGAAGAGGAAATCACAGATCTGAAGAAACGAAATAGAAGAGGAAGCTAAATCAAAAGAGAGAAGAAGAAGACGGAGAAGAAGAAAAGAGAGAAGGAGAAGAAGAATACCTACGTCGATTGCAGACCAGAGGCGCAAATGGAAGAAGACGAAATCGTTTTGTGTGGTGGAAATCATTTTGTTGCGGTGGAAGAACAAAAAGCTGCAAGTTTTTGTGCGGTGGCTATCATTATCGGTTTTGTTCATGAGAAGAAGAAGACCAGGCGCAAATGACCCCTATTTTTGTGCGTTGGCTTCATTCTTTAATTTTTTAGTTGCTTCATTTAATTAAAAAATGTTTTTAATTTTTACACAATAATTTCAAAATGCATATTTGAACTTGTAGGAAATTCTGTAGGAAAATTCAAAATTTCCTACAGATTTTCTTAGTGATTAAATTTTGCAGGTATAGTTCATATGGTATGTGGATTTGTATTAAATTCGTAGGTAATTTCGCAACAAATAAATTTGAAGAAAAATTCGCAGCAAAATTACCTGCTAAATTTCCTACAACTTTCAACTAACATGTTTTGCTGCGAAATTTCTTGCGAATTTTTCATGCAAATTTGATTGGTAGGAAAATCCGTAGGAAACGTCCAAATATTTCCTGCAAATTTAAATTCATAGGAAAATCCGTAGGAAATATCAAAAGTTCCTACAAATTTTCCTACGAATTTAAATTTACTAGAAAAGACCTTATTTTTAAAAAATTTGCAGCAAAATTCATAGGAAAGTCCTGCGGAAAAAATCGGCGCCACTGCCAGTGGCACCTTTGACTTTTTTTTAAAAAAAAAAAAATGGGAGGCGCCAGTTAGAGTGACGCCTCCCCCTCTGTCAGAAAAAAAAAAATGCCACCGTGTCAAAAAGGACCCCCCCACTGGTAATTTGTTTCAAAAGGACCCCAAACTGGTAAATTGTTTCTAAAATGACACTAGTTTGGTAAAAAAGCCGAGCATGCTACTGAAGTTGCTTTTCAAATATTGGTTACAGCTAAGGATCTTCGGTCAGATTGTACAAGGATAAATATTAAAGAGTGAATCATCATTTTGATCCCTGAAATTATAATATAGAGTGTATTTGAGAAAGCTGAAAAAAAAAATTATCTTGATAATATGTTTTCAAATAATCGATTATAATCAAAATCTGTTTTTGTTTGGGTATGTTTGCTGAAAAGCGATTTTAAGCTAATCCATTTCGTTTGGATGGTGCAAAAATAATCATTTTTACATAGTAAAGATGGAGAATGTTGTGAATAGATACTGGGTATAAAATTCTTTTTTAGAAAACAGCTGGTTCTTGCAGCTTGTTAGAAAACAACTGAAATGAGGAGAAAAATTTTTTTTTAGAAAATAATCTAGGTACTCAAACATACCAATTTTTTCACAAAACCACTTAATTGCTCAAAAACAGCTGAATGGGAAAGATTTAATAAATCTTTCCCAAACCAAACACACTCATAGAGCGGTGGCAAGTTGATTGATCACTTTAAGAAATAGGCAAAAACGTCCACCAAATTTAAAATGTTCATTACATTACGGTACCTAAATTGAAAAACTTCGTAAAATTGGATTAATATGATGGATTTTTTTTTTCAATTTAAATCACGCTTTTGTTTATTTTTTAATGTGAGAGGTGAACTTGCCACCGTTTTACAATTCTAGGGACCAAAATGGTGATTCCCTCAAATATTGAAGTTAGAGTTGGGAAATTCCACGTCCGGTAAAATATTGCCATCAATAATGTTTTTAAATCCATCCATGTGGTATGCCTTTAATTAAAACTGATTTAGATAGTAATTTAAATGAAGTTGAGAGATATTGTTTTTTATAAATATATCATAGTTTTTTTTTTTGACAGAAATATATCATAGCTTTTGTGTGCAGTACAAGTTGATAACGATTATTTGAGAACGTATTCTTTGCATGTATGCAAAGTTGATTGTTGACTGTACGTACTTTGCTGATGTAGCTTGATTTGTAGTATTTGCCGGAAACATGATTAATGTATTTTCTTATTCTTTCATTTTTTTTCTTTCTAAAGTACGAAAATTCAAATAGGCCTGAATTACATAATATATGTGGGACGTGACCTGCATCAATGTGTGGTGGAATTTTTGTGAAACAACATGCAAGTGGTACGGTGACGCTAGTTGATGTTGCAAAGACTGAGTCTGAAGGATGAACTTGATGACAACATTTTATTATCCCTGAATTGTTAATTGAACATAAAATGTAATTATTAATTAGTCCAGTCAATATGATTCTTTCTTCGAAAAGATTATGCACTATCATTGAACCTCTAGTTTTAAAAATATATGGTTTGCAATTATTTCATCTCATTTTAAAAAAAAATAATTGATGGCATATATAAATTTGGGTTATAGCATAAAATCATTTAATCCAATAATATAAAGATTCTGTTAACAGTCCCTATTTGATTCTTGTAATAAACAAATTTATTGTTGTGAAATATTCGCAATATATATTGCTGTGTTGTAGTATAATAACTTTTATAGGGATTAAGGAGGGACAGGCTGTAGATTTCAACGAAGATTTCAACTGACATATAGGGAGCCATACTTGATCATGATGATGCTGATGGAGGCATTTCCTTGGAACTATTACCATAGTTAGCATCATCTTCATCAATCTTCAGTTATGATATTTGCACACCTGGGTTTGACACCCAGGTAGACACCTTGGTTAATCAAGTATAAATTTTTGGTTAATTCAGTTCATTATATGGTTAATGCGTTATATGAAGCCTATTTTTGATAACAATGTAAATATTTGGTTAATCACATGCAAATATCTAGTTAATTCAGTTCTTTATATGATTAATGGATCATCATGAATTAACCAAATATTTACACGTGATTAACCATATAATAAACTGAATTAACCAAATATTTATACTGATTAACCAAGGTGTCAACTTTGGATGTGCAAATATCATTTCTCTCAATCTTTGGGTCCCTTCTGTTTCTCATCCACATTCTCTCTGCTTCTGTTTGTGCTTCCATATGATTGAGTTTATAAAGCTTTTATAAAGAGGATATATTTGATAAGGATAGAGATCCTCTGTCTCACTTTCCTGTCACATTTTCTGTCCCTCTCTAATTACAATTTGTCGCTTAATAAATTAAAATCACAACTCATTAATACTTATGCACATTCTCAGCTTTTGATTGATATAAGACACCAAGATACCATTTTTTGAGATAGCAGATTTGTATCCATTTGATAATCTCATAAAATATAAGGTAAACATGTTAAAGATGGTTTCCCATTGGTCGCCTTATGTCTAAATATTGGAAATTTCAAAATTTGAAAACAAAAATGCATTTGATAATACATCACCAACCTCCAAAGGGGGCTGTTACCTACACTTCTACACATGGACACCCACCTCTACTTCTCTCTCATCTCCCTCCACCCCTTCTTCTCTCTCATCTCCCTTCACCCCTTGTTTTCTTAATTCTCTACACATGACCCCGTGTACTCTCTTCTTCTTCTTCTTTTTTTCTCTGCGTCACTTGTTTTTTTTTTTTTTTCGTTTTTTCCGTGCCTTCCGACATTTAGTTACTGGATTCAGGAACTATGTTTCCGGCATTTAATTGCCGGGAAATTCTTAAAATTTGAAAAAAAATGTGTTTCCGGCATTGCTGGAAGACAAAAAAAAAACTATGCCTCCGGCAATTAGATGTCGAATGAACAAACAAGTAGTCTCCGACAACCATTTGCCGGATTGCAGTTTTCAAGTTTTTTGTTCTTCCGGCAACTAGTTGCCAGACAACATAATAAAGTATTCCGGCAACTAATTGCCGGTAGGTCGAAAATTCCTGAAAAAATATGTTGCGGCATCTAATTGTCGGAGGTACAGTTTTTTGTCTTCCGGCAACTAATTGCCGGAAACACATTTTTTCAAATTTAAAAAAATTTCCCGGCAATTAAATGCCGGAAACATAGTTTCTAAATCCGACATTTAAATGCCGGAAGGCACGAAAAAAATGAAAAAAAAAATGACGCAGAGGAAGAAGGGTTGTGATCGTCATTTCATACATTAAAATTAAAAGTGTGGGGGTGGATGCCAAATATGTGAAGTGTAAGTAGCTGTTCCCACCTCCGAAACACAACTCTTATATGAATAATGCCAAAACCTTTTGCAATTATGGGCCTGTTTGTTTAGGCTGAGAAAATGTTTTGAGATACTTTATTAAATTTATTTAAAAAAACGATCTTTTTGATAAGATGAAAATTAGACTCGTTAAAAGTTGAATTTCACCTTTTTTTTAGCTTCGGCTTTTTAGCAAAAGCCCAACCAAACAAGCATAAATGTTAAGAAGTAATTTAATATAAAAGTATAATTTTTTTTTAATGTAAAAAGGCTACATAAATGAGTCTTATCTGAAAAGCTCTCAAAACGGGCCAACCCGAAGTTCATTCGGGTTGGCCTATCATGGGTTGGGCAAAAAATGGTCAACCTAACCCGACTTACTTTTGGCGAGCCAGGAAATAGCCAACCTGACTCAGGCCACCATGGGCTAGTGGGTTATGCGGGTTGACTCACTTAAAAATAAATAAATACAGAAGCACAATATGTTGCCAGTATAATATATCATTTGGAGTTGTGAGACGAAGATCGACGACGAAGAAACAGTAACAACCAGTTGTTCGCGGAGGTCGGACAAAAGGTCAACGGACGCAAACGTTCATCTGTTTAGGCAACTCTAAGTCAGTGTTTCAAGTGCTCAACCTAGCAACAATAACTTTAGCTCAACGACGTCAGCATTCAACCCGTCTTGAGATTCAACTAAGAAGCAATGGACTTTGCGTTCAGACTTCAAAGGGGGAGGACCGTGTCTCACTAGGGTTCGTTTAGTTTGGAATTTGGATGTGTTGCATTTCTTTTCGTGCGGGTTGGGAGACACTGACTAAGTGAGTGACTGAGTCACTTATTTCTCTAGGTTGGGCTACCTGTTTTTCTGTTTTTAAAGGTGGAACTCGTGAACCAACCCGGGTTGAACCCGCCCAACCCATTGATTAAGTGAAGTGGGTCAAAATGAATCGGGGTAGAAATGAAATAGATTTCTTTAACAGGCCAACTATTGTAACAACTAACAATGTAGACTACAAACCAGATAAATCAATAAAGTTGCAAAGATAAACCAAACTTCATTCAAACCAAGCCATAATAATTTTTCCCTTTTTTTCATTTCAATTTTTTGTTTTTTTTTTTCACTTTTACTTTTAGGCTTAATTGCACTTTTGGTCCCCCAGGTATGACATATGTGCGATTTTGGTCCCCCAAGTTTTAATTGCGCCAACTAGGTCCCCCAAGTTTTCCATATGTTACAATCAAGTCCTTTGACCCAAATTCCATCCGTTTTTTAACCGTTGACCATGTTGACTGTTAGTGGGTCCTTCTCAACTTGTTTTAATTGGCCAGTTTTTTTATTGAATTATTAATTTATTTAATAAAAAATAAAATAAAATTTTTTTATGTCATCTTCACTGCTCATTCTTCTTCTTCTCCACTGCTCCTTCTTCAACTTCTCCTCTCCGTCACCATCATCGCCCCTAATCAAGATCAAACCCAAACCTTATCAAATCAACTACAACCCTCTTCCCACCTCTTAGATCTTCAAAGATACTCACCAAGTTCGAAACCAAAAGCAACAGAGTAAAAGGATTTGTTTCCACAGCAAGCGTCCCTGGATCTTAGCCAGCCTCCACAGCGGCGTCATCCAGCTATGGGACTACCGCATGGGCACCCTCATCGACCGCTTCGACGAGCACGGCGGCCCAGTCACGGCGTAATGTTTTGCTCGATTGTGAGGCTTAATCATTCCGGTTCGATTTTTCACCTGATTGAAGTCATTTTTAGCAATTGTTTTGTGGCTTCCCTAGATCTATTTTCTGCGAACAAAGACCCTCATAACAAATGCTCAGATTTTGTTTCTAGTTCCCTTCTCTACTTGAGTTCCCTTCATTGTACACATGGTCGATTTTGACCCATAGCAGCGGCTCATACTGATGGTACCTCCTCCATTGAAGAAAACCCACCGCCCTTGAAGAATCTCGGAGACATCTACAGAACCGCTGGTAAAAGGCACGCCTGGATTGCAATGCCAGAAGCCGATTCGAAGGAGAGGAGGCGGAGGCGGAGGCGACGGAGGAGAGAGGAGGCGGAGAACCATGTGTCGTTGTTGTAGGAGGCGGTGGTTGTTGACAGTAATGGTGGTGGGAGCAGTGGAGATGAGAGAAGAGGGTGGGTTTGACAGTGGTGGGGGAAGATGGGTAGGAGTAGAAGATGGTATAATTTTTTTTAACTTTATTTTTTATTATATAAATTAATAATAATTTAATTAAAACAGGCCACTTAAGAATTAATCAAGTTGATTAAGCCTAACTAACGGTCAACGTAGTCAACGGTTAAAAAACGGATGGAATTTGTGTCGAAAGGACTTGATTGTAACATATGGAAAACTTGGGGGACCTAATTGGCGCAATTAAAACTTGGGGGACCAAAATCGCACATATGTCATACCTGGGGGACCAAAAATGCAAATAAGCCTTACTTTTACTATGTTTAACAATACTCTTAAAAAGAATTATTTGTCTCATTAAGTGATGAAAATATGTCTTAATACTTAAAAGAAACCAAACATTAGCCTACCAAAAAGTGAAAATTAAATTTAAGCTTAACATAATTCCCAACATAAGTTAATTTTTTCCTTCTAATGTTGATTTTCTTTATCCCAAAAAGATTATCACTAACTTTAATTAACAGATTTGATTAAGAAATGAAAAGAATATGAATCTGCATTAACTAAAACTAAACAAAATATCTTGTAAGAGGAGGAGGCTGTGGCGGTTGGGAGGCGACTGGGAGGTCTTCTCCGGCGGCCTTCTCTCGTCTTCTTCAACGAAGCCACCAGCAAGGTCTTCTCCGACAGCGGCATGACGATGACAATAGTCTTCTCCAGTGGCGGCGCGACGACGGCAAAGACCATTCACTGATCTGCAACCCCTCCTCTTTCTTCTCTTTTCGATCTTGTGCCGCCTTGGCCGAATCAGAACAATTTGTTAAGGGCACCGTTCATCCAAACAACGTCGCTGTCATCACCCTCGATCACCCCAAAGCCCCCAACGCCATGAACCTAGGTTTTTTAGTGTTCCTTTTCCTTTTTCTCAATTTTGAAGAGAATGATGATTCTGGATTCAACACACAATGAATAAAAAATTAGGGTTGTTGATCTTCCCCCTTTTAATTTTTTCCCTTTTTGCTGAAGATGGTTTGTTAATGAAGAAGAATCAGGAGAGCTGATTTTTTAAAAAATATATATATATTTATTTATTAATTATTATTTTTAAAAAATTGTTAATTCATTATTTTAATTGGCATAAGTGTGCCAGCTAGGTTCGAGTCCTAGGAATAAAAAAAAAAAAGTCACATTTCTTTATCCGAACCTAACTTAAGGGTTTAGTTTGTCACAAAAAAAAAAAAAAACTTAAAGAACCAATTTGAACAAAACAATTAACTTAAGGGACTAAAAGTATAATTTTGTCTTTATTTTAGTAATTTAGAAAGAGAAATAACAATAATGTTGATTTGTCAAAATATAATTAGATGTTTTTAAAATCATGTACACTGATAGTGCATAGAAATAAAACTCTTCTTTAATTGTAAGATATAATGAAAAGATTTTAAAGAAGATATTATCATCAAAAGAGCAACATCTATTATTAAATTTTTAAAAAATAGATTGCCCCCACCGGAGGATGGTCCTAGATCTGCAGCTACTCCCAATCCCACCCCCACTCGCCACTATCGCCATTCCCAGTTCCCACCCCACCCAACCCTCACACTGTTGAGAAATGCCATCATAATTTCCCTCATCTGTGAACTCAAAATAGGTACTAAGCGGAAACATAAATAAGTGTAACAACACCAGACAAATTTTAGTGTGGAAAAACATCCTCAATGTGAGTAAGAGAAAAAACCACGGGACCCGTAGGCCACTTGAACTTCCACTATAACAATAATGGGAATACAAAAATACAAGAATATTGTATCCTCAATTTGTGGATAACACTCTCACAAATTGGCTCACTATTTTTCCTCTCTTAGAAACTCTCTCTAAGGCTCTCTCTATTTTTCTCTCACTCTCCTTCTCTTTGATTGTGAGGATTGGTGCATGAAAGAATGAAGAGAAGTGCTCTATTTATAGAGCAAGCTCCTCCACCATCCTACTAAACATCTTGACAATTTGGTTCTCAAATATAATGTACCGTCCTATGCTTGCTTTTGGAGCAAATTGTCAAGGTTATTCATTCAATATTTGGCTGGAATTATTCTCCCCCTCCAGCCAAAGGGAAAATTTCCTTGGATCAGTTTGGGATTGATGTTAAGCCTGCAGCTTCTTTGCAGACTTCTAACTTCTCTTTTGGTAAAGCTTTTGTCATCATATCAGCACCATTGTCTTTGGTGTGTATTTTCTCAATCTGCAGCAGTTTATTTTCTAACACATCACGGATCCAGTGATACCTTACGTCAATGTGTTTTGACCTTGAATGAAAGGTCGAGTTCTTACTGAGATGGATTGCGCTCTGACTATCGCAATAGAGAACATAACTTTCTTGATCCTGTCCTAACTCTTGTAGGAACTTCTTCATCCACAAGATCTCCTTGCAACCTTCAGTGATTGCGATGAATTCTGCTTCTATCGTGCTTAAAGCAATACACTTTTGTAGTCTTGACTGCCATGAGATAGGTCCCCTCCAAAAGTAATCAGGTATCCTGATGTAGACTTTATTGAATCCACATCTCCTGCCATATCTGCATCTGAATATCCAAGAAGCATTAAATTTTCATTGCCAAAACACAAGCAGCTTTTGACAATTCCCCTCAGATATCGTAGTATCCATTTCACTGCATTCCAGTGCTCATTTCCTGGATTTGATAGGAATATGCTCACAACTCCTACAGCATAAGCAATGTCTGGTCTTGTACAGACCATTGCATACATAAGACTACCCACTGCAGAAGAATAGGGCACCTTGCTGATTTTTTTCTTTTTCTTCTTCATTCCCTAGACATTGTGTCTTACTCAGCTTGAGATGACCAGGTAATGGAACATGCACAGGTTTGGCATTATGCATGTTGAACCTTTCAAGAAATTTCTTGATGTAGTCTTCTTGTGACATCCACAACATTCTTCTAGAATGATCTCTAGTAATCTTCATTCCAAGAATCTTCTTCACTGCACCCAGATCTTTCATGGCAAAAGACTTGCTCAATGCCTTCTTGAGAGCAGCTATTTTCGCCTTATCTTTCCCAACAATTAGCATATCATCAACATACAATAGAAGTACGATGGATTCACCATTCTCATAGTTCTTCACAAACACACAATGGTCTGTGGAGGTCTTCTTGAAATTGTGTTGGGTCATGAAGAGATCAAACTTCTTGTACCATTGCCTTGGAGCTTGCTTCAGACCATAGAGGTTTTTCTTCAAACGACACACTAGGTGTTCCTTGCCTGGTTCTACAAAACCTTCTGGTTGCTCCATATAGATTTCTTCCTCTAGGTCTCCATGTAGGAATGCTGTTTTTACATTGAGCTGTTCAATCTCCAAGTCTTGTTTTGCAGCTAGATCGAGAATTGCTCTAATAGATGTCATCTTCACCACAGGTGAGAAGATTTCTTCGAAATCTATGCCTTTCTTCTGGTTGCACCCCTTTACAACAATTCTTGCTTTATACCTAGGGTTTGGGTTGTTCTCTTCAGCCTTGAGCTTGAACACCCATTTATTTTTTAGCGCCTTTCGTTCATCTGGTAATCTCACCAGGTCATACGTTTGATTTTTTTTAGGAACTGTATTTCTTCTTCCATGGCTTGCAACCATTTCTCCTTATCATTTGTCTCAATGGCTTCTATGAAGCTTTGAGGTTCTCCTTCATCAGTGAGATTGACATATTCATCTGAATAGTATCTTCTTGATGGTTGCCTGGCTCTTGTTGATCTTCTTACTTGAGGTTCTTGTTCTATCTCATCAGTCTCCATCATCAGTTGTCCCACCATCTGATTCTGACTTTGTTCTGTTCGATAAGATTCCTCATCCTCATCAGGTTCATCATTCCTTTGAGGAATCTCTCCCCCTGAATTGTTTATCACAATGGGAATTGAATCAAAAATCACTTTTTGCTTTGGCTTCTCAGATTGCTTAATAACTTGGATCATTTAATCTTCAAAGAACACCACATCTCTGCTTCGAACAATCTTCTTGTTTACAGGATCCCATAATCTGAAGCCAAGTTCATCTCTTGATGAACCAAGGTATATGCATTCCTTCGTCTTTGCATCTAGCTTTGCTCTTTCATCTTTAGGAATGGACAAATGCCCTACACCCAAAGACTCTCAGGTGACCATAAGAGGCTTTCTTTCCAGTCCATACTTCATCTGGAATCTCTCCATTTAAAGGTCTTGAAGGAGACAGATTTATCAAATCAACTGCAGTTTTCACTGCTTCGCCCCAAAATGATTTGGGAAGTTTTGCTTGAGATAGCATGCTTCTGACTTTCTCTGCAATCGTTCTGTTCGTCCTCTCAGCTACTCCATTCATCTGAGGTGTCTTGGGAGGTACATTCTCATGTCTTATCCCATGAGTTTTGCAATATGTCTCAAACGGACCTATGTATTCTCCACCATTATCAGTTCTCAAGCATTTCAGTTTTCTTTCAGATGCTCGTTCTACAGAAGCATGAAACTCCTTGAAAGCTTGAAGAACCTGATCTTTCGTCTTCAATGGATACACCCACACCTTCCTGGAGTGATCATCAATGAAAGTAACAAAATATTGAGCACCACCAAGGGACCTTTCAGATGTTGAGCAAACATTTGAGTGAATAAGATCCAGAATCTGCTTTCTTCTTCTTGCGTCATCTGATCTTTTGAAAGATACTCTGTGTTGTTTGCCTGCTAGGCAGTCTTCACAGGATTCAAGCGGCTGCCCTTTTATGTTTGGGAGATGATCTTTTGCTAGCATCTCTAAACCCTTCTCGCTCATATGGCCCAATCGTCTATGCCACAGTTCTTTGGTTGCGTCTTGAGCAACATTCGTCTCTCCCTTGCATATCTTTCCCTGCATAATGTGCTGAGAGCCCTTCCTTTCTGCCGCGAGCAACAATCATGCTTCCTCGGCTGAGTTTCCATCTGCCGTTACCAAATTGGTTTATCATCCCGGCTTCATCTAGCTTTCCAGCTGAGATAAGATTCAGACGTATCTCAGGTACATGTCTTACCTCCTTCAACACAAGCTTGGTTCCATTCTCAGTCATCAAAGTTACTTCACTAATACCGGCGATTTTACTCGTGACGTGGTTTTCCATCTTCACCGTACCAAAATCTCCTTTTTGATATGATGAGAAGAATTCTTCATAAGGTGTGACGTGGAAGGATGCTCCTGAGTCAATTATCCATATACAATCATCAGATGCAATGTTTAGATAATTTTCTTCTCCGACAAGAAATATATTCTCATCATTCGAGGCCACTGCAGTAGTTCCATCTTCTTTCTTCTTCTTTTGGTCAATCTGGTCAGGGTAGATTGTTCCAGCCTGTTGGTCTCTTTTTAAGAATCTGCACTCAGACTTTATGTGTCTTGGTTTGCCACAGTAATAACAACTTAGTTTGGTTCGAGATTTGGATCTACCTTGTGATTTTCCATGACCTCCTTTTCCATGATTCTTACTCCTTCCTCTATTTTCAACAACATTGGCTTCAAACAGGTTGTTCAAGCCTCTTTCTCTCCGTCTTGACTCTTCTTTAGCAACAGTCTGTAGCAGAATCCATGCTAAGCTTTCCGTCTGGAGCAGAATTGCTGAGAGTGACAACTAAAGTGTCCCAACTCTCAGGCAGAGAACTGAGGAGTAGAAGAGTTTGCAATTCATCATCAACATTCATGCCTGCCTTTGTTAATTGATTAACAATACCTTTGAAAGTGTTCAGATGTTCGATCATATTTCGATCATATTTTGACCGTCCATATACTCCACTTCACCAATCGTCTGACAAGGTGGGCTTTGTTCTTGGGCGTCTTCTTTTGAATCAAGGATTCAAGCTTCGTCCACAACTCATATGCATTGGTATAAGTTGATACATGCTCGAACAAGCTTCAATCAATATATTTTCAGATCATAGCTACTGCTTTCCGATTCTGAAGCTCCCAATCTTTTTCAGTCTTCCCTTTCGGCATATTCTTCTGGGTGATTGGTTCATGCAATTCTTTGCAGTATAGATAATCTTCCATCATCGGCTTCCAATAGGAGTAGTTATCTGCAGTTAGCTTGAACATGTCTCCATCACGAGTGACAAATCCTTCCATCTTGAGTTACACAGGCCAATAGTTCCTCCAACCAGGTGTGTTCTGATAAAAATAACACTATATGTGAATAGTGTCGTACAAGTGACTAGTACCGAATGCTGAAAATTACTGTTGTTTGTGAACAGTGTAACGAGGAAGTTCCCACGAAAGAGAGGTGGGTCAATAGACACACTTAAATACCAAGTCTTTCCTAGCCAGAACTTTCCTAGACATGCACTTTCACTACCACGCTTTATTTTCAGCAACAAGAATAATTCTTTTCTGATGTGGAAGATCAGTCAATGCTGTAGCCACAGAGCATACTAAGAATTTTCTTATAAATACGGCACCTAGTATCCCAGAGCTCTGAGAGCTCTGATACCACTGTTGAGAAATGCCATCATAATTTCCCTCATCTGTGAACTCAAAATAGGCACTAAGCGGAAATGTAAAATAAGTGTAACAACACTAGACAAATTTTAGTGTAGAAATACCTCCTCAATGTTAGTAAGGAAAAAAAAACTACGGGACACGTAGGCCACTTGAACTTTCACTATAACAATAATGGGAATACAAAAATACAAGAATATTGTATCCTCAATTTGTGGATAACACTCTCACAAATTGGCTCACTATTTTTCTCTATTAGAAACTCTCTCTAAGGCTCTATCTATTTTTCTCTCACTCTCCTTCTCTTTGATTGTGAGGATTGGTGCATGAAAGAATGAAGAGAAGTGCTCTATTTATAGAGCAAGTTCCTCCACCATCCAACTAAACATCTTGACAATTTGATGCTCAAATTTAATGCACCGTCCTATGCTTGCTTTTGGAGCAAATTGTCAAGGTTATTCATTTAATATTTGGCTGGAATTTCAACACACACCACCATCATAGTAGATCCTTTCTACAAAATCGCCAATGTTGTTGGGGATCACATTGGAGATTGAACAGCGGTGACAAAACCTTTGAAAGTTTCTTCCTCAAAGAAGTGATGCCGCTACTACTACGTACTATATATCCAATAACAAAGAAGCAGCCCTTCATTAGGAAGAAGTAGAAATTGAAATGTCAGCTTGGATTTGTTCATCACGTTGCGTAGGTGGGAGGAATTGGTGGGGTTTACATTTGCGGATAGATTTGTTGGGTAATGGTGGAGTTGGGTGTAACAGAATAATAGTTACAACAATGGTGAGGTTTGAGTTGCAAAATGAGGGTAGTGAATCTGTTTATACCAGGCAGTGTAATTAGTGGATGTGTTGAATTCCACTAGATCGTTGAGTTCAGAAGAGGCAGAGGAGTTGGTAGCTGAGGTGGTAGAAGTAGCGGCTATGAGGATGAATAGCTTTTGAGCCAGAGACAAAACTGATACCATAAAGAGTTAAAATGAAGGTATGTTTTATTGCTCAATTAACTTCTGATACAAATCGTGTATATATAAATGTACAAGGTAGTATCATAGGACTAAAGTAGTATGCATCGTCGGTGTAACAAATTTTACCGACATCCACTAACATTTTGACATGTGTATTTTTATCTTAATAACTAAGAGATAGAAATAATAATGATGTTGATTCATCAAAATATTATTTGATATCTGCATAAAAGTCATTTACAACAGACAATACATTCAAACTAAATTCTATAACATATTCCTGATATGCAGCAAATATCAACAAATGATAAGGTTAAGACTGAGTCAACACTCCTATAGGGATAGGGGTGTAGGTGGCCAAAGAGAATAAGGGTGGAGATACCCGTCTTTACCACCCCAACAAGTAATATGCCATTGTTGAAAAGCATGGATCGAAATCTCTACCTTATAATGGATTGAAATGCAAGGCGCATCCTGCATCCAAGCACCTAGATGGTGCATGAATTCAAAAATTTTATATGAGGACGAGAGGGACAAATATGGGTCATTAAACCATACATGTGATCACTTAAAAAAGTCACATGACTTTATGTTCTAATATTGATCATTCATGCGTAATCCAAAGACTCAGATTTGTTCCTCTTACTCTCTTACTAAAACACATCTCTCACTTGACACAACTTCTATATATATATATATATAAAGATTTTTTTACAGTATCAATAAATCATAAACGGTCACATCATTAAAAGTGTTTGACTCATCTTATCATAATTACCTTAAAAGTCACAAATATGATTATTTGTGATTAATTCACAATGTCAAAAACTTAACAGTCCAAGTATATCAAAATTAAACTTTTATAATTATAACTAAATCTACATATTAACACTCAAGGTTGAGCATGGCTGGACAAAGTCCTTATTTAAAATTAAAAAAAAAAAACTAAAACAAAAGAAAGATTAAAAGAAAATGTAAAAGCTAGAAGGTAGTACAATTACATGATACATATGTTTGCTTTACCATTCGAGATATCAGCTAGGCTTCCACCTTAGAGTTCTATATTTATGCACTCCATGTTGTTCATATACAAAATCAAGCTGAGGAATGACCCTGTAAAGCAAATTATCCACAAACTTGCAATACCACAGCCTCCACCTTTTCCAGAAAATAATGGGAAGAATGACAAATCCAAATCCAAAAGTGAATCCTAACTCAACACTCAAGAAATTCCAGTCAATTGAACTATGTGTCTCAGAGGCTCTTGGTGGTGGTGGTAACATCCCTTGTACTCCATCATTACTACATTTCTTGGTTAGTGGAACTCCGCATAACCCTTCATTGCCTTCAAAGGAATATGAATCAAAAGACTGAATTTGTGTGCCAAGTGGAATTCTCCCCTCCAAATGATTAAAGGAGAGATTCAAAACTGAGAGGAAAGATAAACTTGCAATCTCTGAGGGAATATCTCCACTCAAATTGTTATATGACAAGTCTAATGACTCGAGTTGTGTCAAATTTTCCAAAGATGGTGGGATATGGCTTGAGAAAGAATTGTGTGATAAGTTAAGAAATATCAAGGCTCTCAAACTCATAAGCTCTTGTGGTATTGGACCTTCAAAATGGTTGGAAGAGAAATCCAATGAAGTGAAGGTAGTGGGAATCTTGATCAACTTCCGATGAGAACCTTTGTAGACAATTGTAATTGAATCTAAGTAGTGACCAGCAAATTGGTTAGAAGTGACATAATAAGCGAATATGTGATCGACCACAGAAAAAGGTTCAGAACCTAACAATTTGTGTAATTTATTTACAAGAACTATGTTGATAACCTTCAACAAATCCTTGTAACGCATAGTATCATGGTTATCAAACATATCAAAAAATAAAGTGCCATACTTTTCATAGGCTCCATCTTCACCACCTGTCAGTTGTGTCCAGCTTTGCAAGAGTGAGCCAGATAGAGTACCAGTAAAATTATTGTTTGCTAGATCCACAATATGAAGCATCTTCCAATTACCAGTGCTATATTTGCATCCAATGGGACCATAGAGTTTGTTTGACCTTAAAATCATCACTCTCAGGGTGGAAATGTGCCTTAAGAAGCATGGAAATCTATCACTGAATAGATTGTTTCCAAGATTTAAGACTTGGAGGCTTTTGCAGTTGGACAGAGATTGTGGGATGGCACCACCCAAGAGATTTCCGTTGAGATCAAGGAACCTTAAATTGCATGAACTTGATATTGTATCAGAAATATAACCTGCGAGTTTGTTTCCAGCAAGATTCAGCTCCCTGACTGTACTAGTTGCCAAACACTTTGGAATGAAGCCATTGAAGCTATTATGGGAAAGGTCAAGCAACCGGGAAGACATGTTACAAAAGGATTCATGGATTCTACCTTGTAAGCTGTTATTTGAAAGGGAGAGAAAATTTATAAAAGGGAGGTACTTATCTATGTCAGGTGGGACAAAGCTGAATCTATTGCTTGAGTAGTCCAAATGGGTAGCATATTTTGTGAAAATGGGAATCGAACCAGGAAGTTGGTTGGAATGGAGATCAAGGATATATATATTAGAATTAAGATTTTCAAAAGGTCCTTCCAAATTTGTGAGAAAGTTGTTGGAAAGATTCAGATAAACTAGAGAGTCAAATCTCCAGATCCAGTTAGGAATGATTCCATGAATCTGATTGTTGGATAGGTCTAGAGCATTTAGCTGGCGTAGGTTTCTCAAGAAACCTGGGAATTCCCCCAACTTACAAGAACCCAACAATAGAAAACTCATATTGGGAAAGGATGAAAGGCCATGATCATCATTGAAAGTTATATCAACTGAGAGCTTGTTGTTTGATAGGCCTAATGTATGCAAACTTTGCAGCCTCATAACCATATCAAGTCGTATGGTGCCATTAAACTCATTTGTAGAGAGTTGAAGGAAACGAAGTCTTTTAAATTGAAAGATAGACATAGGAATAGGCCCTTGTAATTTATTGCTGCTCAAATCAACCAACTGTAATTCAGAGGTGGAAGCATTTGAAAATTCATCCAATAGACCCTCAAATCCATTTTGAGCAAGTGTAAGTTCCTGCAAAGATGCAAGTGTAAAAAGGGATGAAGGAACTTTCCCACTGAAGGAGTTCTCACCCAAATTAATGGTGAGAAGGTTTGCAAGCCCCTCCAAATGAGCAGCGAAATGGCTCCATTCAAATTATTGTGCATGAGAGATAGATATCTGAGATTCTTGGACATATTGAAAGATGGAAGAGGGCCACTGAAGTTATTGGATGACAAGTCCAAGTGAACAAGTTGGATGAGTCCTGACAATGAAATAGGGAGTGTTCCATTGAATTGACAATCGGATAGATCTAATGTAGACAACTGCTTCAGATTGGAAATGGCACCTGGTAACTGTCCAGAGAAATTTGTATTGCTAAGATTCATGGTGTGAAGATGTATACCTTGTGGGAAGTTTGGCAAGGAACCATGAAGGTCTTGATTAACTGATATGTCAAGGACCTTTAGTGTTTGTATTTGGAAGATACCCTTTGGAAACATACCACTCAACTTGCAGCTGCTGAGCTGCAAGGTGGTCAAATTGAAGAAATTTGCAAAGGATTCCGTCACTGTACTTGACATATTATTCAGGTTCAGTCGAATTTCTGAGAGTGACTGAAGCTTGGATAGTGAAGAATCAATAGGTCCTGAGAGGTTGCAAGATGACATGCTCAGAACTTGTAGATTTTGCAGTGAAGACAATGCATGACACCATTGCTTTCCATCAGCGGATACCCTTACACCATCCAGATACAGGTTTGTGATTTCTGTAAGGTTCTCAAGAAACATACCAATATCAGGCTTCTCCAATATCAGAATATGTTGTGAAGTAAAGGATGAAGACAAATCAAGAGTAGCCAACTTTGTTAATTGAGAGATCTCAACTGGAATTTGTCCCTCAAAGCCAGCATTTGACAAATTCAAATGCCTCAAATTCTTTAGCTTCTGTAACTTGGAAGGAATGAAAGAACTGAAATCATTGTAAGCCAAATTCAAGTTTTGCAAATATTGCAGGTTGAAAAGACTTGAATTATTGAGTCCTCCGGATATATATTCCTCACTCAAGTCAAGACTAATGACACGGCCCTTGTTGCATATTACTCCATTCCATTGACAGCAATCACCACTTTGGTTCCAATGAACCAATTTTTTGGATATGGCAGGGTTGAATATAAGGTTATCCTTCAAATGGAGCAACAAGAGTTGTTGGTGGCCAAGACAGTGGCATGTTGCTACCTTGATATTGATACTCAAGTTTATCAAGCATAAGGTTATCAAGAAAGGCAATAGGACTTGATGGATTTTCATTGGAGATGATTATTAGAAGCACCTTTATGACTGATAGGCTAAGAAGGTCGAAGATGGAATAGCATTGTACATATTAACTCCTTTTATAGATATTCAAAAACTCATTTATCGTTGACATCATCTAACTAAGTCTACCACTAATGCTCAAGTGCCTTCCTTTCATGACTGCTTGGAGTCAAGGAGACCATAGATTGCAACATACCCTTTCTTGACCAAGTAAACTAGTAAGTATTTAATTGTGATAGAATTGATTTTGAAGAATTGATTTTTGAAAAACTGAGTTTAAAAAAATTGATTTGTGTTTGGTAATGATATTTTAAAAGTGAGTTTAGAAGAATTATTTTTGTTTGGATATAATAAACTAGAATCACTTTTGATGTATAATTTACTAAAAAGGACATGAATATTAAAAGCAAAGCGTATAACACTAATTATGGTTTATATAGAAATTGTGTTCGGTCTCCAAAAATCTATGCATAGTTTCTCGAAAAATATATGGTGACTGCATTGATTGTCGGATAAATTGACGGCAGAGAATCTGGGTCCAATATTTAATAGGGTTGATTTGGTTTTTGCTAAATTATTTTTGACATAGTAGCCACAAGGATAAACGTAGTTTAATGTTGATGATATTTTGTAAAATAATCGGTTTTTCCTCTTTCTAACCAATTAAACACCTTGGATTCATACCCGTTTCTCTAATTTGTGGAACTAAATTCAGAAGCAAAATCCATGGAGTATATGAATTTTAAAGAAGAAAGCATTTTAAACATTTTCACTTTGAAAAAACTGCTGTCAAGCTGTAAAAGATTTGAATTGAATTTCTACCAGAAGTGATGCACAATACATGGTCCAAGAATAACTTTTGCACGCCCATGCACTCTGGTGGTGTCACTCAATATAGGTGTAAGGATTTTGATGATGATCTGTAACAAAAATTAATCCTCAGTAATCTATCCTTGTTTGAACTAATTTAGCTATTTATTTTTTCTGAATATGAAATCTAATAATTCATCTATTTTTTTTTTTTAATGTCAAATTTAATAATTCATCAATTCAAAACCGACACAGAGAACTTTTGTGCTATAGGATATAAGTATTAGTGATATATGATATGATGAAGAAATAAGCGATATCGAATCTGAAATATCTGAGATGGTTTGTCTCTACCATGATAAATGATATCAAACACTATGACCTTCAGGTCCAAATAGACTGCTCTAATCAAAGACTTTCCACAAAGGAACAAAGGACTACTAATTTAGTAATTATGAATCAGTGAATGGACAATTGGACAAATGTTGTGTGTTGTCCCACAGGCCGACAAATGAAATTCCATTCTCATTCAATTTCCATATAAATCAAGCACTCTATGATGCTATTTTCCTAGTTCTTTTTACTCCTACAGTTCTTCTAGAACCCACCAGATATCATTTTTTCCACTAGGATTAGTGCAAGTTTTTTTTTTTTTTTAATAGAACGTTCACTATACGTATTAATTGTGTAAAGAGCACATTTTATACCAAAAATAAAATTCATTTTCTTATATATAGCATAGTTTTTGTGTGCAGTACAAGTTGATAATGATTATTGAATATCATATTCTTTGCGTGTATGCAAAGTTGATTGTTGACTGTACGTACTTTGCTGATGTGGTTTGAATTGTAGTATTTACCGGAAATATGATTAATGTATTTTCTTATTCTTTCATTTTTTCTAAAGTACGAAAATTCAAATAGGAATTGTATATAATATATGTGAGACGTGACCTTGGTCAATGGTGTGGTGGAATTTTTGTGAAACAACATGCAACTGGTGCGGTGATGCTAGTTGATGTTGCAGAGACCGGATATGGACAATTTTTTCTCTCCCATTTTAGACGTTTGTGCTTGAGTCAGAATGATGAACTTGATGAGACCATTTTATTATACCTGAATTGTTAATTAAACAAAAAAGTAATCATTCCAGTCAATAATATCTGATATATATGATTCTTTCTTAGAAAAGTTTTTGAGATTTATTTGGGTAAACAACTTAATCAAGCATTTATAGGATAAGAATTTATCATATAAGCCCTTATAAATAATATTTCTAATCAAAGAAAAAATATAATAAAACTGTTTTCATATAAGTTATAAGCTTTTTATATAATCTTTCCTAGAGATCTTATCAAAATAAGCTGAAAACAGTTTATGACATGCCATAAGCTATTTTCATAAGCTTTCTCAAATACTGACAAGTATTTATGACAGTAGATAAGTCCAAATAAGTTATTTATAAGTCAATCCAAACAGGACTTATATACTATCATTGAACCTCTAGTTTTAAAAATATATGGTTTGTAATTATTTCATCTCAATTTTTTTTTTAAATATTTCATGGCATATATAAATTTTGATCATAGCATATAAATCATTTAATTTAATCTGATAGTATAAAGATTCTGTTAGTAGTCCCTATTTGATGTATTGTAATAAACAAATTATTGTGGTGAAACATTTGCAACATTTATGGCTGTGTTGTGGAGGTATAACCTTTATAGGGGGGCAGGCTTTAGATTTCAGTGAAGATTTCACTGTTCTCACATACTATCGATTCACTAACCAAAAGTTCGCCTGGTTCCATACCCAAACATTGCAATGGCATGATCCCATACAGTAAAATGTCACAAAAAGACATGAATAGGCAGTTGAACAAAGCAATGCAAACGACGCAGTTTAACATAGCCATACATCAGCTGATCAGCATCATAACCAGCAAATTGTAATAAAATTTGAAGACCCCCCAAAGAAATTTGTAACTTATAAGGTTAGTTTAATATTTGATGTTAATAAATCGAAAACAAAACTACTCTCAAATTCAGCCGCAATGCCTAGTCTTGAAAACAAACTAAAATATATTTTAGCCAAAATTGTTGAACATTGTATTGTAATCAAATTTAAGCAGTAGCCAAAATTGTTGAACATTGTATTGTAATCAAATTGATGACTAATTCTGAGAATTTATCTGAACTTCAGAAGAGAGAAGATGCATCACTAAAGACATTCCCTTCAAAATTCGTTGGTTTGTCATATTGAGGTTGCTGATAATTATCATCAGGATCTAGAATTTGTGAACTCAGTGTTAAGGGGAGGGTTGTTTGAAGTTTGAACCCTCATATGCTTCCTATGCTTCTATATATTATTTGAACTAATCAATAAAGGTAGCTATCTAACCAAATCAATATGGATTGGGGATTGATATATTTGCAAATTAGACAATGCATAGAGGGAAATGGGTTCGACAAGGAAGACACACTTTACACTACAAGTGTATATAGTTGGTTAGACAGTGATAAAGGAAATTGTTTTGTAATGCTTATTCATCCATTATTTTATTTTCTTAAGGTTTCATTGTTCTTTGATGTCAGTCCAACAATTAGGCACTAAGTACATTGAATTAATAGAAAGCAAACTATTTAAACTAACCCCAATCTCATTTTCAAATATATTTTCTTTTTATTGCTGGCATTTTTTTTATTTTCTATTGTTTTTTAAAAAAATGTTATCATTCTTATTGACTATCATATAAAATAAAATAAAAACGATTCATCTATATAATTCTTAAAAATAGAAGTCTATAATTCTACCAAATAAATTTTGATTCAAACTTATCTCCATTATTAATCATTGACATGTTTGTCATGGATGCATGATTAAGATTATTTTATTTTTTATATCATTCAAGTCTTGAATCTCTTATCACTTGAAAAAAAATGCATAATTACATACATGCCAATATTGGATAGATTAGTGGATTGTGAATGTCAAGTTTACCATGTTAGAAAGTGGGGTTAAAAATGGAATTTATCTTGAGTACACTATATTTTGACTCTTGAGTACAATATTATATATCGCTTGAAATTGATTTTTGATTAAATTATTATACACTGTTAGCACAGATCATAAAAATATTTTCCTTCACGTTTTTAAGATCTAAAACATATAAATTATTTTAATATAATATTTAAATTTATCAGCACGGTTGTCATTACTAGTTTCCTCAAAATATTAGTTAGACATAAAATTGACATGTGTAACATGTTTTTTTTAGTTTAATAACTATGAAAAAAAATAATAATAAAGTCAATTTGTCAAAATATATAATTTGATGTCGTTAAAACCATGTATACTAACAGTGCATAGAAATCAAACTCTTTTTTAAATACAAGATACAATGGAAAAATAGGAAATTACCATCAATTGAATAACAATCTTCAATAAAAAAATTTGAAGAAGAAATTACAAACAACATTTGTATTTAAATTTTTTAAAAATAGATCTGCCACTACTCCCAATCCCACCCCCACTCTACAATGCCGTCAATGTTATTGGGGGATCACACTGGAGACTTGACAAAATCTTTGAAAGTTTCTTTCTCAAAGAAGTGATGCCGCTACCACTATGTACTATATATCCAATGACAAAGAAGCAGCGCTTCATTAGGAAGAAGTAGAAATTGAAATGCCAGCTTGGATTTGTTGGTCATGTTGCGTAGGTGGGAGGAATTGGTGGGGTTCAAGTTTGCATATGGATTTGTTCGGTAATGGTGGAGTTGGGTGTAACAGAACAGTAGTTACAACATTGGTGAGGTTTGAGTTGCAAAATAAGGATAGTAAATCTGTTTATACCAAGCAGGGTAATAAGTGGATAGGATGAATTCCACTAGATATTGAGTTCTGAAGAGGCAGATGAGGTTTTTTTTTTTTTTTTTTTTGTTAAAAGCCAAAAATATATTGATAAAAGGCAGAGGACTTAAAGGTGAGGTGGTAGAAGCCGCGGCCAAGAGGATCGAATAGATTTTGAGCTAGAAACAAAACTAATACCATAAAGAGTTAAGATGAAGGTATGTTTTATTGCTCACTTAATTCTGATACAGATCGTATAAATAAATGTTAAAGGTAGTAAGTAAAAGATATAACATATTGCTGATATGCAGTCAACAAGTGATAAGATATGGCTAAGACTGAGTCAAGAGAGAAATTTTTTCTTTTGATAGCAGAGAGAAATTTTTATACGAGAATGAGAGGATTAAGATTTAACATGGGCAACTAAATCATATATGGATGGTATGAGAAGTTTGTTAGTTATCATGTGATCACTTAAAAAAGTCACATGACTTTATATTCTAATTCTTATCATTATGTGTGATCCAAAATCTCATATTTGCTCCTCTGACTCTCTTGCGAAAACACCTCTCTCACTTGCTACATCAATAAATCATAAATTATAATTACCTTAAAAGTCACAAATATGATTATTTCTGATTAATTGACAATGTAAAAAACTTAACACTGAAGTATATCAAAATTTAACTTTTATAATTATCGCTAAACCTATATATTAGCACTCAAGGTTTAGCATGGTTGGACAAAGTCCTTATTTTACAAAACTAAAACAAAGAAAGATTGAAAGAAAATGTAAAAGCTAGATGGTAGTACAATTACATGATACATATGTTTGCTTTACCATTCGAGATATCAGCTAGGCTTCCACCTTAGAGTTCTATATTTATGCACTCCATGTTGTTCATATACAAAATCAAGCTGAGGAATGGCCCTGTAAAGCAAATTATCCACAAACTTGCAATACCACAGCCTCCACCTTTTCCAGAAAATAATGGGAAGAATGACCAATCCAAAGCCAAAAGTGAATCCCAACTCAGCACTCAAGAAATTCCAGTCAATTGAACTATGTGTCTCAGAGGCTCTTGGTGATGGTGGTGGTGGTAACATCCCTTGTGCTCCATCATTACTACATTTCTTGGTTAGTGGAACTCCACATAACCCTTCATTGCCTTCAAAGGAATATGAATCAAATGACTGAATTTGTGTGCCAAGTGGAATTCTCCCCTCCAAATGATTAAATGAGAGATTCAAAATGGAGAGAAAAGATAAACCTGTTATCTCTGAGGGAATATCTCCACTCAAATAGTTATACGACAAGTCTAATGACTCAAGCTGTGTCAAATTTCCCAAAGATGATGGGATATAGCTTGAGAAAGAATTGTGTGATAAGTTAAGAAATATCAAGGCTCTCAAACTCATAAGCTCTTGTGGTATCGGACCTTCCAAATGGTTGGAAGAGAAATCTAATGAAGTGAAGGTTGTGGGAATCTTGATCAACTTCTTCTGAGAACCTTTGTAGAAAACTGTAACTGAATCTATGCAGTGATCACCAAATTGGTTAGAAGTGAAATAATAAGTGAATAATTGATCAATCACATAAATAGGTACAACACCTAACATTTTGTGTAATTTATTTACAAGAACTATGTTGATAACCTTCCACAAATCCTTGTAACGCATAATATCCTGGTTATCATACATATCAAAAAATAAAGTGCCATACTTTTCATGGGCTTTATCTGCACCACCTATCATTTGTTTCTAGCTTTGCAAGAGTGAGCCAGATAGTGTACCAGTAAAATTATTGTTGGCTAGATCCACAATATGAAGCATCTCCCAATTACCAGTGCTATGTTTGCATCCAATGGGACCATGGAGTTTGTTTGACCTTAAAGTCATCACTCTCAGGGTGGAAATGTTCCCTAAGAAGCAGGGAAATCTATCACTAAGTAGATTGTTTCCAAGATTTAAGACTTGGAGACTTTTGCATTTGGACAGAGATTGTGGGATGGCACTACCCAAGAGATTTTCATTGAGATCAAGGAACCTTAAATTGCATGAAGTTGGAATTGTATCAGAAATATAACCTGTGAGTTTGTTTCCAGCAAGATTTAGCTGCCTGAGTGTACAAGTTGCCAAACACTTGGGAATGAAGCCACTGAAGCTATTATTGGAAAGGTCAAGCAATAGGAGAGAAGAAATGTTACAAAAGGATTCATGGATTCTACCTTGTAAGATGTTATTTGATAGGGAGATAAAATTTGCAAAAGGGAGGTACTTATCTATGTGAGGCGGGACAAAGCTGAATCTATTGCTTGAGTAGTCTAAATGGACAACATATTTTGTGAAAATGGGAATGGAACCAGGAAGTTGGTGGGAATGGAGATCGAGGATATATATACTAGAACTAAGATTTTCAAAGGGTCCTTCCAAATTTGAGAGGAAGTTGTTGGAAAGATTCAGATAAACTAGAGAGTCAAATCTCCAAATCCAGTTAGGAATCATTCCATGAATCTGATTGTTGGACAGGTCTAGACCATTTAGCTGGGGTAGGTTTCTCAAGAAACCTGGGAATTCCCCCAACTTACAAGAACCCAAGAATAGAAAATTCATATTGGGAAAGGATAAAAGACCATTATCATCATTGAAAGTTTTATCAACTGAGAGCTTGTTGTTTGATAGGCCTAATGTATGTAAACTTTGCAGCCTCATAACCATATCAAGTCTTATTGTGCCATTGAATTCATTTGTTGAGAGATGGAGGAAACGAAGTCTTTTAAGTTGAAAGATAGACACAGGAATAGGCCCTTGTAATTTATTGATGCTCAAATCAACCAACTGTAATTCAGAGGAAGAAGCATTTGGGAAATCGTCCAATAGTCCCTCAAATCCATTGTGAGAAAGTGTAAGTTCCTGTAAAGATGCAAGTGTAAAAAGAGATGAAGGAACTTTCCCACTAAAGGAGTTATCACCAAAATTAACAGTGAGGAGGTTTGCAAGCCCCTCCAAATGAGCAGATAAAATGGCTCCATTCAAATTATTGTGCAAGAGAGATAAATATCTGAGATTCTTGGACATATTGAAAGATGGAAGAGGCCACTGAAGTTATTGAATGACAAGTCCAAGTGAACAAGTTGGATGAGTCCTGACAATGAAATAGGAAGTGTTCCATTGAATTGACAATCAGATAGATCTAATGTAGACAACTGTTTCAGATTGGAAATAGCACCTGGTAACTGTCTAGAGAAATTTGTATTGCTAAGATTCAAGGTGTGAAGATGGACACCTTGTGGGAAGTTTGGCAAGGAACCATGAAGATCTTGATTGACTGATATGTCTAGGACCTTTAGTGTTTGTATTTGGAAGATATCCTTTGGAAACACACCACTCAACTTGCTGTTGCTGAGTTGCAAGGTGGTCAAATTGAAGAAATTTGCAAAGAATTCTGGCACTGGACTTGACATATTATTCAGGTTCAGTCGAATTACTGAGAGTGACTGAAGCTTGGATAGTGAAGAATCAATAGGTCCTAAGAGGTTGCATGATGACATGCTCAGAACTTGTAGATTTTGCAGTGAAGATAAAGCATGGCACCACTGGTTTCCATCAGCAGATATCCTTACACCATCCAGATACAGGTTTGTGATTCCTGTAAGGTTCTGCAGAAACATAGCAATATCTGGCTTCTCCAATATCAGAATACGTTGTGAAGTAAAAGATGAAGACAAATCAAGGGTAGCCAAATTTGTTAGTTGAGAGATCTCAATTGGAATTTGTGATACCCTACTCCTGGGTCATCACATGGTTACCCGTTTCCGGAAAAATAAGATTTTATTTGCTGGTTGCTTTCGGAAAATATTAATTTCTCAACGTGAATCTCTTCAAAATATGGTGATAAAATTTTTTTCCTTTTCACTCCCTAACAACGACATAATCATAACCATACTTAGATATATAAGCATATACAGAAGTCATACAACTATACCGCCTCGTAAGTTTCACACTTAGGTCTTTATCAACTTAGTTTATTTCAACACATGATATCATATAAAAAGAACCTAAGCTGGTCGTAACTAACAGACAGTTATTGGGAATACCCTTATGGTCATTCCCACTAACGAACGCTTCTCCAAACATCTAGGAGTTAAGTCCTCGAGTGACTTAGTGAATCCCTCCGCTTCGTCCATACTAGTACCAAAGAAATACGATAGACTAGAGTAACCTGTTATATTGTAAGGGTGAGATGCCAATATATGGATTTAACACAATAACTAAAAGCGCGACTCACAAAACAGCATATACACGCATACAATTATAGCAGCATACATTCTCATAACTAAACAAGTACTTTATCAATGGGTTTCATACCCCATACATCAATGTTTGAAAACTATGCATGAACACTTCAATATATAGTCTCTACATTTCGCTAAATCTCCGGAGATCCCCCAACAACGTGTAAATGAGCTGATCAGGCTCGATTGCCAGGTATATTAGGCACAACGTAGCCAAGTATATTAGGCACAACGTATTTACCATAGCACACTGTCCACACAAGGCACAGTGATCAACGTATATGGTATTGCCAGGTATATTAGGCACAACGTGTTTACCATAGCACACTGTCCAACACAAGGCACAGTGATCAACGTATATGGTTTTTCCATTGTCCATCAAGGCACAATGAATCAACGTAGCATGAAATACCTCACACCTCAAGGCATTCACACAAAACAACGTGGCATGGAATACCTTACTAATTAAGGTACCACACTTCACAACGTGGGCACGTCTGCCAATGAATGCATGTAAAACGTTTGTTCTCATCATTTTTCTTTGTGTTCAGTCTTTATTTGCCGAAGCTCAAAATGGCTTACGACTACTCGTGATTTTCAACGTATTAACTTAACAACGTGTTTAGATCTTTCAACGTCAACACAGGACACGAAGTCCGAGTGCTCAATCACAAAACCTTAGACCTTGCAATCAGCCTTGGGGTTTGCGGTCGTAGAAAACAACATTAACCTTTTACAACATAACCCACCATGTGGATATACAACGTGAAAAGGACACAAAGTCCATAACAACGTAACTCATACCATAGGTACTCAACATAACACGGATCAAAGATCTTCGTGCTTAAATTAAAGAACACTAGTATCGCGACGTCTCTGATACTAGGCTCATGTTTCAACGTAAACACCATTTTCGTTCTGTGAAAAACAAATCCAAAACAAAGTCTCCGCAACTTATCCAAGTTGACGGAAAATAACACGGTTAGAAAAACTCCTTTACAAAAACTCCTTTATAAAATCATCGATTACTTTAAATTCTTTTCTATAACGTTTATGTTCCAAAAAGAGAATCACGTGAGGCTCAAGTTTATCTAAAACACGTACTGCCGCTTTAAAAATACTTGTCGTCGACGCTTTTCCAATTTGCCGTCAAATTACATCTTTTAAGCCAATTAAGCCAAAACTTAGCTTTTTCCACTTAAACAATTTTCTAAAATCATACTTAAGTTATTTTTGAAGATTAATTTCATAAAATAACTTTTTATAATATTACGAAATTTCTCACGTAAAAATTAGAAGTACTAAAATATTTTCACGGTTACGTCCTCACTGGGACTCATAGTTGACTTTTTATCAATAAATCATTAAAATAATAATATTTCTCAATACTCATTATTTTTCCCAAATAATATTTTCCACTACTATTATATTCCAACATTTTCTATAAAACATTGAATATAATGTATATAGCTTATTAAAGCTTTTATCTGATTAAATCGGTTGTGCACTGACCACTGTTAGGCTTCACAAAAAACACTCAACAACATCATCAGAATTATATCACCAGGCAGATCATGCATCATAGCAATATAATAAACAACTGCAGATAATTGAATAAATTAAAAGCAGATAAATCATCTAACACAGATAAACAACACAACGTAAACAGCATAATCAAAGCACCACAGCCACATATCAAGTATACAGACCACACTAAAGCTAATATTTATTGGAAAAAATCCCTCAGGTAAGCTCCCCTTACCTCTTGAAGAACTTAGCCTCCGATTAAGAAAGTTGACACGGCTCCGAATAACTTTGACACGGCTCCGAATAATCGGTGACACACGTACGTGTCACGAAACACTAACATTCAACAACACATCCAAACAACCAATCAAAACAAGAAAAACAAACACCTAATCCTCTTTTATAGGTCACAGCCTCCTTAGGGTTTTGTGGCTCAAAATCATTAAACTTGCTTAAGTCATGGATTAATGATTCTAATATACTTAAGGAAATGGATTAGGGCTAAACAACAAAGTTAAGAATCAAAACCATCCTAACCCTCTAAATGGTAGATTCGGCCAAGATGGGTTTCAAGGGAAGAAAATTTTTGATCATCACATGCTCTTAGATCTAGACAATATACAGGATTATAAGAACATAGGAATTAATTTCATACTCATAGGATTTTGCTATGATTTTCTATGGATTTTCAAACTTCTAGATCTAGAAATGAGAAAATATGATTCATGGCATAAACATGAGAAACAATTGAATATGAAAGCTTAGATGATCAAGGAGTTGAGCTTTTACCTCTTGAAGATTGAAGAAATGAAAAAAATGATCAACCAACACTTATATAAAATCTGGACAGTTTGAGGGTGTGTTGGTTTTGTGAGTATATCTCATGATATACGCATCCAAAAATTACAAACTTTGGCTTATTGGAAAGATAAGAAGAAAAGGAACAACTTTTATGTTTAATGTTTCATTTGGTTCGGATCATAACATGGGTAAAAATAGGCTTCTTTCTGCTGTCTCGCATGGATCTGAGGATTCTGGGCAGTTTCTGTATTTTGGTCATAACTCTCAATATACTCATCCGTTTTTGATGATCTTTAGCTCGTTGGAAAGAAGAGACAAATAGGAACAACTTTCATGTTGAGAGTTTTTCGAGTTTCAGAAAGGAATATGGTCATAATTTCGGTTCAAGTTCGGTCAGTTTAGGACATCCATAATCATTTTCATGAAAAATGAACAAAAGTTCATCCCCCACATGAACATAGGTTCGGCCTAGGCATGAAACAATCTCTTGGATTATGATATCAAGAATGATTATAAGAACATAGAAATTGGTTTCACTATTTTAGGAGTTTTCTATGATTTATGGTGATTTTTCAAAATTCTAGATCTAAGACTTTGTTCATGCATAAAAGTAATGATCTAGGCATGGAAATGGAAAAATCAATGAAGAACATGGCATTAAATGAAGATGAAGAGTAAGAATCACCTCTATAAAAACAAGAAATGAGCAAGAATTCAACACTTGCTTCACAAACTCAAGCTTTTGGAGTTAAGAACAATGGAGAAAAAGTGAAGGTGGAGAAGATGAAGAATGAACTAGAACAATGTGGAAGGATGAGTCACTTTTGAAGAGAAGAAATCAGCCTCCAAGGCCATGGGCCATGCGAAAATGGGCTTGGCAAAAGCCCAAGTCCATTACATACTTTTCTAACATAAAAATGTTTAAGACTTTAATCAAAACCTAGGAAATTAAGAGTAGGAAATTGGTTTTCATGTAATAACTCTTGGCCACGAAATTTGGGCCTCAAAACTGCAGCCCAACATGATTTGGATGAGTGAAAAATTGATCCACTTCACTTAGTATATCATAGAAACTAGTTTAGGGACCAAAGTGCAATTAAGAATAAGTTTAAGGACCAAAATGCAATTATTAAAAATTGCTAACACAACCCTAAGCCACATCAAACCACTCACATGGAAGCCTTAGTCCTAGGAAAATTTAGGATTTATCCACTTATCGAGTCCCGAACATCCCGTTGTTAGCTCCGTCGTTCGCCCGATCGAGTATTACGCCCGTAAAACTTAAATTATTTCACTGTAAATGAAATAATTCTAAAAACACACAATCATAGGAAATAAAATAAAAACCTTAAGTTTTTCGTTCACGAATTAAAATTAGGTCTCCTGATCAGTATAAATATACTGTCAGTGAAATTCGCGGGCCGGGATTCGCCTGACTTTCAAACCTAAATTTTAATCGTAGCTTCCTACGTTCAAGTAGGATTGAGTGATGAACTCCGTTTATTTAAAATAATTTTCTAACACTCATATAAATATATAAACATAATCGTCCGCATTTCGATTATTTTGAAACAGTGAAAATCGGGGTGTTATAGAATTTGTCCCTCAAAGCCAGCATTTGACAAGTTCAGATGCCTCAAATTCTTTAGCTTCTGAAACTTGGAAGGAATGAAAGAACTAAAATCATTGTAAGCCAAATTCAAGTTTTGCAAATATTTCAAGTTGAAAAGACTTGAATTATTTAGTCCTCCAGAAATATATTCCTCACTCAAGTCGAGACTAATTACAAGACCCTTGTTGCATATTACTCCATTCCATTGACAACAATCACCACTTTGGTTCCAATAAACCAATTTTTTGGAAATGGCAGGGTTGAATATAAGGGTGTCCTTCAAATGGAGCAACAAGAGTTGCTGGTGGCCAAGACAGTGGCATGTTGCTACATTGATATTGATACTCAAGTTTATCAAGCATAAGGGTATAAAAAAAGGCAATAGGACTTGTTGGATTTTCATTGGAGAGGATTATTAGAAGCACCTTTATGACTCATAGGTTAAGAAGGTCGAAGATGCCAAGATGGCATAGCATTGTACATATTTACTCCTTTTATAGATATTCAAAAACTCATTTATCAAGGGCAATCATCTAACTAAGTCTTGACACTAATGCTGCAGTCAAAAAAAAAAAAAAAAAGTCTGGCACTAATGCTTAAGTTCCTTTTCATGACTCCTTATAGTCAAGGAGACCATAGAATGCAACACACCTTTTTGTTGACCAAGAAACTAGTATTTACTAAGTATTTAATTTGGATCAAAGATAACAAATATATTCTATAAGACAACCAATAGGATAGTTGAATGGCAGGACCCGGGTAAATTGATCCATGTTTCCTGTACTATCAATACAAATATTTCACTTAAGTGTTAAGGTTTGAGTGTTAGAAAATATATATTTTGATGTAATTTTTAATTATAAATGGGATGTAAATAAGTGGAGTTATTTGTGAACTATTCTATCTTGACTCGTTAAATGTTCAATCAAGCTCGACATTTAATTAAATAAACAAATTCAAGCTTCAGATTTGGCTTAATTGTTTAAATGAGTCAAACTCAAGCCTTAAATGAGTCAAACTCTGCTCACCTGTGCCACCAGCTCGCCGTCCAGCTTGCCACTCTCCTCTTTTGTCGCGGAGCCAAGGTCACTATGTGCTTAGCCTTTATATTCTTCTCAAACCCAGAAGTTTCTTTCCTTCTATTTTTCATTTATTGTTTTTAAAAAAAAAAAAAACTAAACAGAGAGATTTGGGAAAGAAAATGGGGGGTGGGGAGGGGGGACCAAAGTTTTATGGCTGGATTTTCAGATTCCGACGATATTTTCCAACGAGAGGAAAATTTAACAGTCAAAAGGGTCAAAGTTAATGGAAAAGACCAAATTGCTTAACGTTTGGCAAGTAATTGACCAATTTGAAATTTTTTAAAATAGAAAGACCAAGTTGAATAAATTAAAACAAACGAGAAACCAAAATCTTTTTGTGTGTGCGTGTGTGTGTTTGTTTTTAAAATTAATTTTTAATTTTCTTTCTTGTAGTACTCAAGAAGTATTGAATTTTTATTTACTTGATTATGGAAATGTAATCTATAACTTTGAATTTCATATACCACATGTTAAATATATATTTCTATTTGTAGATTATATTATACAATAATAAAATCTTTATTAAATATTGAATTGATAAACTTAAAAAATAATTGAAGGAAAATTTTCATAAGCACAAAAAAAAAAAAAAAGTTATAAATGAACTTTACTTAACAAGTCAAGCCAAGGCTTAAGCTTTTAGTTAATCTCGCTAATATAAATGAGTTAAGCTTGAGGAATCTATTTTTTTTTTCACAAGTTAAACTCAAATTTCAAGTGCTTGAATTAAATTAAAAATAATAATAATAATATTTGCTCGGCTTGGTTAGGCTCTTTACACACATATTTGCTGATGTAGTTTGCATACTGTGCCGATGTAGTTTGATCTTGTATTGGTTTTGGTAGTATTTACCGGAACAGTTATGATATTTGCACACCTGGGTTTGATATCTAGGTGGACATCTTGGTTAATCATGTGTAAATTTTTTGTTAATTCAGTTCGTTATATGGTTAATGGGTTATATGAAGCTTATTTTTCATAACCATATAAATATTTGGTTAATCACATGCAAATATCTGATTAATTCAGTTCTTTATATGATTAATGATTCATCATGAATTAACCAAATATTTACACTTGATTAACCATATAATAAATTGAATTAATCAAATATTTATACCGATTAACCAAGGTGTTAATTTTAGGTGTCAATTTTGGGTGTACAAATATAATTTCTCTCACCGGAAACATGATTAATGTCTTTTCTTCTAAAATACGAAAATTCAAATAGGAATTACGTAATACATGTGAGACGTGACGACCTTCGTCAATGGTATGGTAGAACTTTTGTGAAACAAAATGCAACTGGCCAGTGACGCACTGACGCTAGTTGATGTTGCAGACATTGGATATGGACAATTTTTTCTCTCCCCGTTTTTGAAGTTTGACCTTTTAATATTTACTGAGTCAGAAGATTGGACGTGGACAATTTTTTCTCTCCCATTTTAGAAATTTGTCCTTTTAATATAGACGGAGTCCGATGAGCTTGATGATTATGAGACGTGATAAATAGAGTCTTTAACTCTCTAATGATATTTTGAGGTATCTTTACAAGCTCTATTTTTTGGGTTAGTTATGTGACTAATATTTAGTCTGTTATTTAGAATAGAGAATTGATCCTTGATATTTGCAACCTCCCCAACTAGGATGTATGCAATGAAGATTCGAACTTGTGTTTTCTTCCTTATTATGAAATCGATATGCTTACCATTGGACCAACCCTTGATTGATAGAAACCATTTTATTATCCCTAAATCATTAATTAACCATAAAAAATAGTTATTCCATTCAATAACATCTACTATGAGTCTTTCTTTGAAAAGACTGTATATTGACAATTTTTTCTCTACCGTTCTAGAAGTTTGTCCTTTTAGTATTGACTAGCCAGAAGTATGAGCTTGACGGGACCATTTTTTTAATGAGCCTACATAATTAGGATCTTTGGTTCCTCAATGATATCCGAGTGATTTTTACAAGCTTCGACCCTTTAGATCGATTATGAGACTAATTTTTGGTCGGCTACTTAAAACGGATAATTAACCCTTGATTTTTGCAATCTCACAACTAAAGTATATGCTATGATTCGCATTTGCATTCTTTTCTATATGGGGTCGATATACTTACTACTCGATCAAACCTTTGATTGGTAGAGACCATTTAATAATCCCTAAGTCATTTTAACCATAAATATATAGAAACCAAAATCAAAATTTTACCAATTTTAAAGGGATCAAAGACATGTTTAATCCATTTGGTTTTCATACTCAAATTATATAAACGATTTTTGAAGTTAAAAAACAAAGGCAGTGCGACGGCGGTTGTTTTAAATCCAATAAAGCGTGATGGAGCTTAATCAATACCCATAAGCTAGCATTTGGTACACGTTTTATAAAAAATATTCCTGAGAATATTGGTATGGGAATAAAAGTTTCTCATGTTTGTTACAACTTTTAAAAAGTTGTTCTCAAATAGAAAAGATTCCTCGAAATAATATTAGTGAATGATAGTTAGAAACTTGAGAAAACTCTATTATCAAGTATAAAGGTGGGAAAAGAAATATTCCTGAGAATGTTATTCCCAGAAATGTAGTTTGTCGGCGAATTCTACCGTGGACCACTTTGATAGGTGGTCCACGGTGCACAACTAATCAAATCATTAAATGTCCATGGACCATAATAATATGGTGCACCATCGAGCGCTGGATTTTTCCCCTCTTCCCCTTCTCTGTTTTACGCCGCCTCCACATTTGCCACCTCGACGCCAGTCCACCTCTCTCCCCGACCACTGCCGCCGCCGCCGCCTCCACCGCCGTCTCTACTCCGATCCTTGCTCCTCAAAGGCTGAGTTTGGTAATGAGCAAGCTTCTGTAGGGGAAGCTTTTGAAGGTTTCAATGATGCTTGGCACGGTTCAATCATCGAGGGTTTTGGCGAATATGACGAGGGGAGCGTCGCGAGAGAAGTAGAGGAAGAATCATGCGACGAAGATGAGCAAGAGACGATCATGGAGGGAGGGTGCCAGATGAGGCTGATGAAGAGGATGAAGAGGGTTACCATGGCATAGTTGAATTGGAAGTAACTGAGGTTTCGTTTCACGCGGGACATGGCGTCGGTGTAAGAGATGGGAGGGGAGAGGGTGGAGAGGTCAAGGAGCTCACGCCATGGGTGTAACATCCGTTATTTTATGTGTAGTTTACATATGATGTTTAGGTTTAAGGTTTGGATTGTATAACTGAGAGGTGATTTGAGGTGTAGAGACCAGCTAGGGTTTCCGGTTAGTGTCTTTTAGATAATTGAGGATGGAACAAAATTTTGGAGTTAAAGAGGAGATTAGGCATATTTTTTTGATGGTTAGAAATTGTTTATTAGGTCCTAAGGAGCCTATATCTCAAATTTGGGGTCAATCAGACATCGAACGGACCCTGAACGTAAAGAGTTGACTTTCTGGTCAAAAGTCAACGCTCAAGCGTGGCAAACATCACGCTCGAGCGTCCACAATACGCTCAAGCGTGGGTGTGTCCACGCTCAAGCGCCCAAGTCAACCAGACAAGGGCCATGCTTTGACTTGCTACGCGTCAACGGGCGCTGACGTGGCAGCCTCTGAGTGGTTGCATGGCTGCGGTGGTTTTCACGCTCAAGCGTGAAATGGTCCACGCTCAAGCGTGACCACGCTCAAGCGTGAAAAATTCCACGCTCGAGCGTGGCAGCGTGAATCAGAAAAATAAAAAGGGCTTAAGTAACACAAAGTCACTTAAGCCATAGGAAAGAACGAAAGCAGAGAGCTCACTCTGAGAAAACAGAGAGGAGCATATAGAGAGAGAAAGAGAGAGAGTTTAGTGAGAGAAAAGAGTTCTAGAGTGAGTGTGGCTTGCCCGATCGTCCTTTCGCAAAACGGAGTACGTGGTTGGGATCGTAGTGACGATACCTTCATTCTCCTCTTCCCCGTTTCTTCAATAGTCGAAGGTAAATTATTCCCGTTTATATCGAAATTCGTTTCGTTACGTTTATCTTTATATCTTTCGTTTCGGTTACCGGAATTCGATTCCGTCTTCGAGGATGAACTCGTGGTAACGTGTGCTTCGTAATGTGATGCTTAGGTGAATTTTTGGAAGCTCCGAGGCCCTAGAATCGTGCTGGACAGAATTGAGCTCGTGGAGGAAACGCTCGTTTTGTCTCGTTTCGTTCATCGTACGACTCTCCAGGTGGGGGAAAGAAACCATTTAACGTCGGAAACGGCGCAGTTACATTTAGTTCGATAATGGCGTAGGGCGACCTAAACCCTACTCGAGAGCGAGTAACGGACAATGTCCATGTCACATTGGGGACTACTTAGTGGTACCAATGATGATATTGAAATTGTGCGTCTATCGTCGTTACGATAAAAATGTATTATTTTATTATTTTATGACTGGCTGTTGTGACTGCTTGAATTAGTTGCGTTGATATGATGATTGATGACTGATACTGAGTGTTGATATATCTTATGAAAATTATTATTATTATATTGGAGTTGATGCCATGATTGATATGATGACATGATGCCATGATTAATATGATGATTTGATGGAAATATGTTATGATGTCATGAGTGTAATGATTATGAGTAGAGTTTGAGTAAGTGATGAGATATGATGAGCATTGATGATGTATTGGGGAAATCATACTTTATGTGTTAGTAGTGCCTAACCGAGATGATTGATGTTATATGATGATGAGGTTTTATTGAGGTTATTTATGAGGTGAGATGAGCGGTTAGGGCACTAGGGGATGACCTGAAACATGGTCTGTGATATGTGGACCTGAAACATGGTCGTTTGTGGACCTGAAACATGGTCGTTGGGGTCTATTCCTCGGAGGGAGAATTCCCGGGGTCTAGGCTAACGGCGGACCGTCCCAGACATGATTTCATTTTAGTTGCAGCTATAGTTCATGCGTTGCATGAGCACCCTGGCCGGGGTCCAGAGGTGTGCACCGGTTGTGTAGCTATAGTGCCATTGCTTTGCATGGGCACCCTCCAGCCGCGGACGAGGGTGTGCGCCGGGGCCTCTGGGACGTGTCGATTGTTGTGATATCCGGATATGGCCGACTACCTGAGAAGATTCATACAGCATTTGCATTGCATCATGATGGGGGTAGAGGAAAGACCCTAGATGTGGATTGAGGATGTTTGTGTTATATTTATATGAACTATATTTTGGGAGATGGATGTTTATCGTGCTGTTATAGAATTAAATGTCGCTAAACCCTTTCCACGTTTGATGTTATATGGATTCTTATCCCCTTTTTATTTTGTTGTATGTTTGTACATATCTGTTTTGTATATCAAATCCAGATCGTGTTGATGGCGCACTGGGATCACCCGTGGATGACTCAGGATCCGGGGTTCCCCCTCTCGGGGACCTTTGAGGTTGAGTGCTTAGATCCGAACGGGTGGCTCGTGGACCCAGTCACTCGCTTCGTTGTGTATACGGGTCCTACGTCCATTACCTCCGGGTTCGGACAGGGAGCGCCGATAGGATTCGTCGGCACGTTCCGCGTTGGCACTACCCTTCCTTTCCAGGTAGGACAGCCAGATGGACACATACCGCCGATGCCGCCGATGCCAGGCATGGCCCCAGATCCCCTCATGGTACCCTTCGAGGCACTAGTTCCAGGACTTGCACCGGCACCAGGGCCCGAGTTGGCACCTATCCAGGAGGAGGACCCGGTTGCCCCCGCCCAGGACCTGGCACCCCTTCCAGAGGTTCCAGCGCCTCCAGTCCGGGCTACGGTTTCAGAGTCTTCTCGAGTATCTACCAGACAGTTTCATCCCCGTGATAGTAGACTTTACCGACAGAGGTTTCAGAGGCAGTCGGACAGGAGCTCGTCCAGTGAGAGCGGAGGAGTGTCCGGACCTGCCGGACCGCGGGATGCAGACGAGGGTGGTAGTATTTGATGGCTCGGGCCAGTGCCATCTGTATAGGTGTGAGTGAGGTTTTGTTGTATTTTGAGAGGGGACGGGGTGTGGAGAGAATCGGCGAGGCATCTTCCCTTTTATCTTTTGATGTATTTTCTTTATGTTATGTACCACCGTTTTGTATATATTTCGGGATCCTACTGATAGGAATCCCTTGACAGTTGTGTATTAGGAGATGATGTATATATTTATCTATGTATATATGTGTGATGTATCTGCATGTTAACTATTTACATCTTAAGTTTTAATTTTTCGCTGTTTAAGTATAACCGCTTATCGCTAATAACACGATTAAGCTTTAATATTTTGGGTTTTTCTTTAATGGGACGTCGGGGCGTCTCAATGGGCAGGGAGTTGCGGTGACAGACTGGGTGGTTGCGGTGGTGGTGGTGGCGTCCTTGGCGCGGGAGATGAAGGTGAGATTGGGGGTTGATCGGAGTTGTGGGGGGGATCACGGTGGTGCTAACGGCGGCGATGGTGCCGTAACCGCCGATGGATTTGGTGGACATCGGAAAATGGATGGCGGAACAGAGATGGTAAACCAGGCGGAGGTAAGTGAAGATTGGGGAAGAGGGGAAAAATCCAACGCTCGATGGTGCACCATATTATTGTGGTCCAATCTACATCTGACGATTTAAATTAGTTGTGCACCGTGGACCACCTATCATAGTGGTCCACGGTAGAAGTCGCCGTAGTTTGTCTGGGAATAAAACATTCCAGATATCAAACACCACCTAAAAATCTTGAAGCATTCACAAAATAATAAGGAAAAAAAAAGGCTTAATGATTTTGTTGGTCCCTGTAAAATATGTATTTTTTGCGTTTAGTCCCTATCTTCTTTTTTTTTTTTGCATTTTGTCCTTGTAACTTTTAAAATTTTGCCGTTAGTCCCCACCGTTAACTTTGGCCGTTAACTGCCTACGTGGCTAACGACATTGACCGATCAACTATGGCACGTGGCAAAAATATAATTTTTTATTGCCACTTGTTTTTTTTTTAATTTTAGTTTTTGAAAATATGAAGTTTAACATGTTTTTTATCCCTGCAAAATGAGAGAATTATGATTTTGGTCCCGATACATTTTTTGTTTTTGTTTTTGGTCCTTGTAAAATCTGAAATAACTATTTTTGTTCCTTATTGTCATGTGACATCTATTAATTACTTATGTGTCCAATATCTACTATATTTATCTTTCCTAAAATCGTTAAAAAGGCTGTTTCGATGTTGGAGACTATTCATGGAATCATGAAGCACCCATTCATAACTATTTATACAAAGGCAAAACTAATAAGTAAAGGTGTATCTTGTTGGTTTGGTTCTGTTTTATGTGGAAAAAATCAGATCAATAAAAAAGATTGGTTTGAATTGGTTCGATTTTAAATAATTTTTCCTACAAACGGATTGACTCGGTTGGTTCGGTTCGAACCAAAAAATTATCAAACTTAAAATATAAAAAAAATACTTAAATCAATATAAAAATTATATATATAAATGATTTTTCTAGCATATGTAACACTGCACGTGTTAAGAAACAAAAAATGGAAACATTGTGTTGAAAATTGTACATTCAATTCTTTGAAAGTTTAAAAGCAACACTTTCCAATGCAAGATTTTTATTTTTTTGAATCATTAACATGTGCAATATTGGACAGATTAGAAAATTCAAAATATTAATATTTATATATAAATATTAAAATATAGTAATCGGATCGGTTCGGTTCTAGAATCTTTGAACCTAATAATCGAACCAATCACCATCGTGTTCAGTTCAGATCGGTTCAGGCCCGAACATCGAAAAATTCAAACCAATTTAATTTGTTTTATTCCAATAATTGGATTCATCGAATTATTGGTTTGGATCGTATACCCCTACTAATGAACATCATAAAGATTAGAAAAAAAAAATATGTATGCTTATTTTGTAATGATTAATTATTTTGTTTTAATTTTTAAAAAAAAATTAAGACACTCGTTAAAAAGATAGTTGTATAACTAATTGTATAATGAAAATGTTGACAAGTGACCTCAAACACAAGAGGGGGGTGAATTGTGTGTGAATTGATTTTTGAAAACTTTTGGCAATTTAAACTATATTTAAAACTTGTTTTGATAATCGCTTATTCAATAAGTTTAATTAAGCACTTATTCAATAAGTTTTTTTTCAAACAAGCTAAAAACAACTTATTTTTATAAATTTCTCTAACAATCTTATTGACATAAGCTAAAAAAGGACTTATAAGAAGATCATAAATTATTTTTTATAACTTTTATACAAAATTTATTTTTTAAGTCCGTTGTCTCCTTCTTCATATAAAACTAACTTAAGTTTTAGTCAATGTATTTATCTTCTTTTCTTTTTTTTTAAATCAAAGAATGTTATTATATAAACTACAAAGGGTCATGCTAACTCGTTAAGGAATCATAAGAAGCAAGTTTTCATTGAGAAACAGAGTATTTTACTTCTTCAATTATTAAATATACCAATTTTAAATACAAACTTTTTTTTTTCTTGGTTACTTAACGAGTACCCTAGCATTTCCCTTATATAAATTACAAGTTGTACTCTTGCACATTCAATGTTACATAGTATTCAAACACTCAATATATTTATCACTTATATTTTCAGATGTATTAGACAGTTGGACAGTTGAAGTTAGTTAGTCAGTTTCTAAATCAGTTATATTAGTTGGTTTCGTCTTCGGTGCACCACCCTCCTCAGTAGAGCAGTGGTGCACCAGCCAGTTGTATTCCCTTTGGCCAATGAATATGCCAGCTCTTTTAGTATGTGTCAGTTTGAATATTCAAAGGCATTTGTAGTCAAAGTTGTAGCTGAATAGTATTATGTGATGGAAAAAGCTGTATATATTATGTATATATGATGTATTTGTGCTCCTGAATACTATTGAATAAAATAAATCAAAATGTCCGTTCGCCATCCTCCACCACACACTGACCAGGAGATCGCCGTCAGTGAAACATTGAACCCAGCGTCTTCAACGTCTTGCCCGTCGTCGTCTACAATGATTAGCTCGTAGTCGCCTACAAGGTTCAGATCGAGGCCGTCTCAAATCAGCTCGAGGTGGGTACACGCAAGGAACGACGGTTAGTGCGTGGCGGCGCGACAACGAACATAGAGGGAAGCCGGTGGTCAGAGGCGGAGCTCGCTGTGGATGGGGACGCGGGTCACGTGGTTGCTGGGGTGGTGGTTGGGACTGTTCAGATCTGAGTGGTGGAGCTGTGCAGAGGATGGCGATGATGTCAGGGCGGAGCGTTGCTGCACGGGTTCGCGGATCTGGTGCGAGCGAGGCGTGACTGGCTTGCTGTTGTGGAAATGGTGAGACGGAGATCACGGCGGCATGCGGTGGTGGCCCAATGGTGGCTGGGCGGCGGCATCTGGTTTCTCTCTCCTTCTCCTCCTCGATCTTGTCGATTGGCGACATGACCCTCGGCCGCTTCACCGCAACCGGAGCGTGCGGCGGCGATGGTGACAGCGATGATGCTCTTTTAGATCCGACGAGATCGGAACCGGCCAGGGGAGATGGGCTTCGAGCTGGGAACGGAGCTTTGTTGACGTTGCCCTCGATTTTTTCTTATGTATTTGTATTTTAACAAAACAAAAAGCTATATGTATTTCGAAAATAATCTCTCATAAAAAAATGTATTTCGAAAATAATTTATACAAGCAGACCATACTGTATAAAAATTGGTTTGAATACTGTTGAAAAGTAAAAAGCCCACATGGCTAGATGATTGGTTAAGGAGCTGCCATGTGGGTGGTGCATCACTGCACCATTAAGTGGGTGGTGCATAATAGACTTAACCATATTAGTTATGTGGCTGTTAAGTTGTTAACTTACTTAGTTGAGTAGATAAATGTTTATATATATAGATGAGAACTCATATCTTGTAATTCACTTTTGTATCATTTCTTCATTGAATGAAAGCATAATGAGCATATTGCTCCTTTCATCAATTCTCAGTTTCTAGACTCAATATGGTATCAGAAGTTTTTTAGCTTCTTGCTCCTTTCCGCACTCTTTCTTCATTCAATTCTTTCAAACCTTCAGTCTTGCTTTCTTCCTGTATCTGGTTATCACCATGGAAGATCCTTATGCAAATCCTCTTTTTCTTCATCCCTTTGATGGTCCCGGTTTGACTCTGGTGTCTCAACCACTCACCGGAGACAATTTTAGTTCTTGGAAACGTGCCATAACCATGGCTCTCATTGGCAAGAATAAGCTTGGTTTTATCGATGGTAGTGTTCAGCCACCCCAAGAAGATGATCCTTTGTATCCTTTGTGGAGGCGCAACAACAATATTGTTGCCTCTTGGATCTTGAATTCCATTTCGAAGGAAATTATAGCCACTGTGATCTATTCCACCACTGTAGCAGATATATGGAAAGATTTGCACCAGCATTTTCATCAGAAGAATGGACCACGGGTGTTTCAGCTCAAGAGAAATTTGCACAGCTGCACTCAAGGTTCTCTTTCTGTCCCTCAATACTTCATCAAGGTGAAAGCTGCTTGGGAAGAGTTAGCTGAATACAAGCCTGCTCATACTTGCAATTGTGGAGGTGTTCAGCCTCTACTAGATCACTTGCAAGAGGAGTATCTCCACATTTTCCTTTCGGGTCTTAATGATTCCTACCAACATGTTAGGGGTCAAATCTTGCTTATGAAACCTCTTCCTTCTGTTAACCATGCATATTCTTTGGTTCTTCAAGAAGAAACACAGAGAGAAGTGTGCAATGGTAATTCAGAAGCTCGTATGGTGTTTGCTGTTCAGTCTGGACAGAATCAATATCAGAAGCCTTCAAATGTCAAGAAAGATCGCCCTTTGTGTGCACACTGTGGCCTTCTTGGTCATACTAAGGATAAGTGCTTCAAATTACATGGGTATCCCCCTGGTCACAAGAAGCATCGTGCTCCCCAGGTAGCCATGATCAATCAAGTTTCTGGTTCTGGTTCCTCTCAAGGCAACACTGCAGAATCTCCAATGACTCATCAACATTATCAACAATTGATAGGTTATTTGCAGTCACAAATGGCTCAAATGCCAACATATGATTCAGGTCCTATGCATAATGCAATGATTGGTATGAGTTTTTCCACTCTAGAGTCTTCCTTAGTTAGTTCTTTCAACACTTGGATTCTTGATTCTGGAGCAACCTCTCACATTGCTCATTCTTTAGAATTGTTTACTTCACATATTCCTTTGTCAAATAAATTAGTCATGCTTCCAAATGGTAGTAAAATTGCTGTAACTGCTATTGGAACAGCTTCTATTTCCCCTAAGTTGGTCTTGCAAAATGTTCTTTATATTCTCAGTTTTAGGGTAAATCTCATTTCTGTTAGTAGTCTATTAGACAATTCTGCATACTCTTTGTCATTTACTGATGATGCTTTCTTGATTCAGGACAAGAAACAACAGAAGGTGATTGGCAAGGGTAGGCTCAGTCAAGGGTTATATGTCTTGCACACTGCACCACAGCATACTGCTTGTAGTACAGCATCTGTTTGTAATCTTTTGAATTCTAAGTCAGTTTCAAATTCTTTAGTTCCTGAGTTTCCTTGTACTTCTTTGCCTTTTGAAACATATTGTGATGAATCAAAATGTAATGCAGTACAACACAATGATGCCACACTTTGGCACTCTAGGTTAGGACACCTATCTAATAAGATTCTCAAAATTGTAAGCAATAAAATTCCTTTCCAATTGTCTTCAACTTTTGATTCGAATTCTTGCAAAATATGTCCATTATCAAAGTTTCACAGATTGCCATTTGTCTCTCATAACAATCATGCATCTACTGCATTTGATCTCATTCATTGTGACACTTGGGGACCTTTTGCACAGCCTACACATAATGGAAAACAGTATTTTCTAACAATTGTAGATGATTGCACAAGATATACATGGATACACTTGATGAGTAGGAAATCTGAAGCTACTTCTCTAATTCAGCATTTCTTTAAATTTGTTAAGACTCAATTTGACAAAACCATTAAGGCTATTCGAAGTGACAATGCAAAAGAACTGGCCTTAACCACTTTTTTACAGCAAGAAGGTGCTACACATCAATTTTCTTGTCCTCATAGACCACAACAAAATTCAGTGGTAGAGAGGAAACATCAGCATCTACTTAATGTAGCAAGGTCCTTACTGTTTCAATCTAAGGTGCCAGTAGCCTTTTGGGGTGAATGTGTGAGTACTGCTGCTTTCCTTATCAATCGTGTGCCTTCTACAAGCTTGAATAATTGTTCCCCTTTTGAGTTGTTACATGATAAACAACCTGATTATTCAGCACTTAAAGTGTTTGGCTGCTTATGTTATGTCTCCACTATACCATCAGAGAGGACAAAATTCAGTCCTAGAGCAATTGCTTGTGTTTTCTTGGGTAACCCACCTGGTGTAAAAGGCTATATGCTGTACAACCCCACAACAAACAAATTCCTCATATCCAGAGATGTTGTCTTTCATGAAGAAACATTTCCTTTTCATAACATCAATTCCTCTACAGCTTCACCAGGTGTGTGTGCTGATATAGTTGTACCAAGACCTCTGCCTGATACAGCAGTGTTTCCTATGCCTGCTCAGCCTGCACCAATAGTGATGATTCCTCCTGAACAGGTTCCACATGAATCAGTAGCACAACCGGTTGATATTGTGCAGGAACAACCAGATCAGCAGCATGTTCCTTTGCAACCTGTAAGGAGATCAAATAGGTCACACAGACCTCCTTCATACCTACAGCAGTACCACTGTAACAGTGTTACCTACCCCATTCAGCACCATCTTTCCTATGATAATCTTTCTCTGCCTTACAAGCAATATGTTATGCAAGTAAATGAGATTTTTGAACCTCAGTTTTTTCATCAGGCTGTCCAATTTCCTGAGTGGAGACAGGCAATGGCAGAAGAATTAGCTGCTTTAGAGGCAAATAACACCTGGACAGTTCAGACCTTGCCTCCTGACAAGAGAAAGATTGGCTGCAAATGGGTCTATAAGGCAAAATTGAAGGCAGATGGTTCATTAGACAGGTACAAGGCACGACTAGTGGCACAAGGCTTTACTCAACAGGCAGGAATTGACTTTCAAGATACATTCTCACCTGTGGCTAAGTTAACCACAGTGAGACTTCTGTTATCCATTGCTGCTCAGATGAAATGGCATTTCCTCCAACTAGACATTAATAATGCTTTCCTCAATGGAGAGCTCAATGAGGAGGTATACATGCAGTTGCCAAAAGGGTATCCTATCAAGGGTGAGAACTTAGTTTGTAAGCTAAACAAGTCTCTTTATGGTTTGAGACAGGCTTCCAGACAGTGGTTTCACAAGTTCAGCTCCACTATTCTCAAATTGGGATTTGTCCAATCTTCTGCAGATCACTCCCTCTTCTCTTTAGGATCAGGTTCTCAACTTGTTATCCTACTTGTCTATGTGGATGACATCATCCTAGCTGGACCTAATCCCTCTTTGATCAAGCAAGCTCAGTCTTGGTTAGCTGAGAATTTCAAGCTCAAGGTGCTAGGTGACTTGAAGTACTTCTTGGGACTTGAGATTGCAAAATCTGAAAAGGGAATCCACTTATGCCAAAGGAAGTATACAGTTCAGTTACTTCAAGACACTGGTTTCATCTCAGCAAAGCCTTCTCCCATTCCCATGGACCCGAATATACACCTTAACTCTACAGATGGAGATCCACTCCCTGAAGCTTCTTTGTACAGAAGGCTCATTGGGAGACTAATGTACCTGACCATCTCCAGGCCAGATATCACTTTTGCAGTGAATAAATTGAGCCAATTTCTGGCTGCTCCTCGCACTACACATCTCCAAGCAGTGCATCACCTGTTGCAGTACCTTAAAGGTACTCCTGGACAAGGAATTCTATTTCCTGCTAACTCTTCCTTGCGCCTATCTGCTTATGTTGATGCAGATTGGGGTAGCTGTAAAGTAACCAGAAAGTCTACAACTGGTTTCTGCATATTCCTTGGGGACTCTCTTGTTGCTTGGAAATCTAAAAAACAGACCACTGTGGCAAGATCTTCTGCTGAGGCAGAATACCGTGCACTAGCCTCTTTAACATCTGAGCTGCTGTGGATCAAGCAATTACTGCGGGTATTTGAAGTGCCTATCAACTCAGTTATGGTGTTTTGCGATAGTCAATCTGCCATTCAGCTAGCAAGCAACCCTTTGAGTCATGAGAGGTCCAAGCATGTGGATATAGATTGCCACTTCATTAGAGAATATGTGCAATCGGGGTTCTTAAAACTAATTCATGTTCGGACACATCAACAGCTAGCCGATCCACTCACAAAGGCTCTTCCTCGGGTGCAGTTTCAGGCTCTTATTCGCAAGTTAGGAGTCCTTAACATATACCTCCCAACTTGAGGGGGGGTATTAGACAGTTGGACAGTTGAAGTTAGTTAGTCAGTTTCTAAATCAGTTATATTAGTTATGTGGCTGTTAAGTTGTTAACTTACTTAGTTGAGTAGATAAATGTTTATATATATAGATGAGAACTCATATCTTGTAATTCACTTTTGTATCATTTCTTCATTGAATGAAAGCATAATGAGCATATTGCTCCTTTCATCAATTCTCAGTTTCTAGACTCAATAAGATGTGATATTTGTGGAATAAAAACTTTGATTGGGCTATGTTAATGGGAAAATTGTTTGCCACTGGTAGTGTCTGGTCTTGATATGCTTACGAATTTTAGATTGAGTCAAGGCTGGAACAATTATGAAACAGATTGGCTTTTATTCAGTGAGTTCCGAACTTTAATATTTGGTTTGAATGCATAAATGGTCTCTCGTTATTTTCCCAATGAGTAATGATAAATGAACGTACTTTTGATATCCAAAAGTCGTGTATATATATATATATATATATATATATATATTTATACTTGTTTATTATTTTTTTCTCTCTCATCATATATATTTAGCACTTGAAAATAACCCACCACCATATGGTGTCTATACTTGATATCTCAAAAATGTGTATTCATTTATCATTACTCTTTCCCAATTGGCTGTATTCTATGGCATTTCGAAATGAAGGCCTTTCTTGCGAAGATTCCTCTTAGTAAATTAATGGTGGAGTTCATTAAAAAAAAAAATGGTTTTGTGTCAGCCTGATCAATGGAATTGCTTAAAAAAAAAAAAACTGATCAATGGAATCAATATTAATAACAGTATAAAATTCTACACTATATCTTGTTAATAATGCATTCAAAATCTTCATAGATTGGTAAGTTATAGAAAACAGTGTAGTTTTTCAGTCCAAGTAACTGTCTGTTTTAAATTTTAAGTAAAATTCTGCCTTTTAAATACATATCAATCTTGAAAATTCTGGATCAAAAAAAAAAAAAAAAAATCTTGAAAATTCAGTATATAGATGTAGCAAACCACCCGATGAATGTGGCTCAGTTGATTGTGTAAAGCTTGTGAGGAGAATCTCGGTTTGAATCTCACATAACACATCTTTGGAGAGGGACAAAGACCTTAAATGTGACTAAGCACCTCAGTGGAGATTGGTCCCAAAATGTATCCAAAAGATCTTAACTTGTGAGATACTCCATGGACTCACTAGAAAACCAAATACCCTAGCTATGATGAGTTCCAATAAAACATATAGATGTATCAAACCAAGTCATATAGTAATAGTCTGTCAAGCTTGTCTTGTGTTTCTTCCAATTGTTAAACTATTCAGTATTTGCAAAGGTGGCCGATGATAAAAAAAAAAATTTGTTTGATCATTAAGGCATGCCATATCAGTTGAGATATATACAATAGCTTACAGATACAATTCTTAATGCGTAGAGTGATCTGAACTACTAGTTTGTTTACTCACAATAAATTTATAATGGTTAAACACTTTTATTTGGGTCCTTGATCATGAGATACCCCACCAGAAGCGAGGACTAATATCCTGTAGGGAAATGAATGGCACCTGAAGGTGGTAAACCCCCTCCCAGCCTAAATTCGCTCCATATGCAACCCCAACCACTTGGTTAAGGGGCACAAGTCCACTACCACTTGTGTCAATCTCTGTTGGTTGGTCAAACACTTAAACTACGAATATATTGGTTAATTATTCCTTTCCGTACGTATTTTTGAAAGTTGCATATGTTACTCCCATTAGCTCATTAATTTATGTTTTGTATGGCAACTTCGTTTCACGTTCCAAATCTATTACATGATAATTATTAACTTGTTCTTGTGGGTTCGAAGTAGTCTTGGCAGTCTGCATCAATATTGAAGTAGAATTTATGTTTTGTGCTAGAGACAACTTATGCCACAAACACAAAGTTAAAGCTCCAGCTGATGTGAAATAGAAGAGTAGAGAGCGTGCTACTGAAGTTGCTTTCTATCTCAAATATTGGTTATAGCTATGGATATTCGGTCAGATTGTAGAGATAAATATGGAAGAGTGAATTACCATTGTGGTTCTGAAATTGTAGTGTGGTGGCAGGTTGGTCCATCACATTAATAAATAGGCAAAAACATTTTGTAAATTAAAAAATGTTCATTAACTTATGCTTTCAAAATTGAAAAACTTCGTAAAATTGGATTAATATGATGATTTTTTTTTCAATTTGAGTGATGTTTTTGCATATTTCTTAATGTGAGGGATCAACTTGTCACCGTCCTACAATTTTAGGGACCAAAATGGTGATTCACTCAAATATTGAAAGTTAGAGTTGGGAAATTCCGCCTTAGTAAAATATTGCCATAAATAATGTTTTTAAATCCATCCATGTGATATGCCTTTAATTAAAAAGGTAAAGTAATAATTTGGTCCTTATACTCGACACAAATTCTTGATTTACTCCCTATACTTCAAAAATTATTAAAATGGTCTCTACAAGTACAAAAAGTACCTGTTTGGTCCCTATACATTACCTGTTTAGTCCCTATACAAAGCAAAAAATTATTAAACAGGTCCTTAACATGGTGTAAGACAGAAACCAAACGGACACTTTTTATATATATAGGGACCAAATCGAGAATTTGTATCAAGTATAAGGACCAAAATATTACTTTAACCAATTAAAAATAATTTAGATAGTAGTTAAAATGAAGTTGAGAGATATTGTTTTTCTATAAATATATCATAGTTTTTGTAGTGGGCAGTACCCGTACCCGCCCTCGTCCATTAACAAAAGGCTAATGTATAAAATTTGTTACATTAATTCGGGGATACCCGTTTAGCCCTCGTCCAGTACCCATTGAATATATTATCTACGAGTACCCCCGTCCCTACCTGGCGAGGGTGGGGGAGTGCTACCCGTGCCCGTCCAGCCTTGTTGCCATTCCTAGTCTAGATGCCACATTTATTTTGTAATGTTATTAGGTATTTATTTTAATTTAGGAAGGGAGTTGGGTTTGGGGACAAATTGATGGGAGAAATGGTAAACTAATAACAAAATAAAAGTAGTTATTCATGGTCTTGAAGCACTCCTTTAGCATGTGAAGTGAAGTTTCATTTTGTAAAATCTAAGGATGTTGTCCTGTTTCCATTTTTCCTTTTCTGGTATCAATAGAGGTGAAGCTTAACGTAGCGTTAAGATGCTCATAATTTTGCACTTGCTACATTGACTGACCACTTAAAAAACTTTAATTTAAATATTATAATTTTCCACTTCATTTACAAGTTGCAAGTTTATAGGACATGAAACTTACAACACTAGCAGGGAGATAGAGTGAGGTGGCGAAGAAGAACCAATGATAGATTTAAAGGGACAACAGCACCGCCATCGCAAAGTGGCAATGCCACCGCTGCGAAACAATGCCCTTGGTACCAAACCGATTCCTTGTTGGACTTGGGGTTTCGAACCCATGTTCGCGTTGAGCTCATCCCGGTTCTCTGTTGAGCTCATCGTCGTCATTTATGTCTGAGACCACTGCCGCAAATGGACAGCTACGCTGCGAACTCTTTTCCTAGGGTTTGGAACAATCCTGGAAATTCTGCAAAGAGCACAGAGAATGACAAAATGTAGGTTAGGGGCTTCTTTTTGGCAATCGGGAATAGCAGGTTTTTAAGTATCAAATCTCAGCCATTCATTTATTTGAGTAATATATCTAATGGTTAAATTTGGACCCTCATGCATAGGGATTTGTTTGGACCCTCACTCTAAAAGTCACCGCCTAAATAAACAGGCCCGTAATTGCAAAAAGTTTTGGCTTTTTAGATAAGAGCTATGCTTCGTTGGTTGGTGATTATTGCGTTATTATCAAATGCATTTTGTTTTCAAATTTTGAAATTGCCAATATTTGGACATAAGGCAACCAATGGGAAACGATATTCGACATGTTTACCTTATATTTTATGTGATTACCAAATATATCCTCTTTATAAAAGCGTTATAAACTCAGTCTTATAGAAGCACAAACACAAATAGAGAGAATGTGGGTTAAGCAGATAGAGATGGACCAAAAGATTGATGAAGATGATGCCAACTATGGTAATAGTTCTAAGGAAATGCCTCCATCATCATCATAATCAAGTATGGCTTCTTACCTTGTATGTCAGTTGAAATCTTGATGAAATCTACAGCCTATCCCTCCCTATAAAAGTTATACTACAACACAGCCATATATGTTGCAAATATTTCACAACAATAATTTGTTTATTACAATACATCATATAGGGACTACTAACAGAATCTTTATATTATTGGATTAAATGATTTTATGCTATAATCCAAATTTATATATGCCATCAAATTTTTAAAAAAAAATTGAGATGAAATAATTGCTAACCATATATTTTTAAAACTAGAGGTTCAATTAATGATAGTGCATAATCTGTTCGACGAAAGAATCATATTGATTCGACTAATTAGTAATTACATTTTATGTTCAATTAACAATTCCGGGATAATAAAATGTTCTCAACAAGTTCATCCTTCTTGATAACGATTATTTGATAACATATTCTTTGCATGTATGCAAAGTTGATTGTTGACTGTACGCAGGGGCGGAGCCAGAAAATTTCGATGAGGGGGGCCAAAATCTAATTTACATAACATGAAATAGTAATAAAAAATAAGTTTAATTAATTTTTATACAGTGTCTGTAATTTTTTTTACGCAAATATCCAATGATATCTTGACAAATCAACGTAATTGTTATTTCTCTCTCATAGTTATTAAAATAAAAACACACATGTCAAAATGTTAGCGGATATCAGTGTAAATCTTTTTACACTGACATTATATACTACTTTAATTCATAAAAAATTAACTAATATATAAAAACAAATTATATGATACAAATTTCATAATAACTTAATATAATATAAATTACTCAAATAGATTTATATCTAAAAGATTCACTTCTTCAATTGTACACACGACATTTCATAGAGTAAAAAATCATCTATTATCATATGTGGTCTATTTTTACCAATTTCTTTTTTTAATGTAAACAATTGTATCTATCTTAGAATTCTAAAAAAGTGTAATTTAAGTGTTTGAAATTATACTTATTTTAATTAAATTTAAGCCAATCATTTTTTATATAAGAGTTAATTGTTATATATATATATATATATATAAAAGATGACAACATGGGGAGGGGGGGCCATGGCATCCCTTGGTCCCCCCCTCCCTCCGCCCCTGACTGTACGTTTTTTGCTGATGTAGCTTGATTTGTAGTATATTTTTTATTTTTTTATAACAAGCTTGATTTGTAGTATTTGCCGGAAACATGATTTTGATTAATGTATTTTCTTATTCTTTCAATTTTTTTTCTAAAGTACGAAAATTCAAATAGGCCTGAATTACATAATATATGTGGGTTGTGACCTTCATCAATGTGTAGCGGAATTTTTGTGAAACAACATGCAAGTGGTACGGTGACGCTAGTTGATGTTGCAAAGACTGGATATGGACAATTTTTTCTCTCCCATTTTAGTCGTTTGTCCTTTTAATACTGAGTGGAAAAAAACAATTAATATGGTTGCAATTGGCCATGGTTGTAGTTTTTTTTTTTTTTTAAGCAACCAATCTAATGCATTTCATTAATAATCAATTCAACAATACAAGGTGGTGGATGATAAAAAACCTGGGAACTAGCTAAGAAAAGTGTTGCCCTTGCAAGGCTATGAGTCACACCCTTCACTTGTCTCCTAACGAAACTTAACAAAAGTTTGAACAAGAAAATAATAAATCCCTACTAGCCTTAACCACTGCTCCAAACTCTGACCAGTCTTCTCTTGGATTAGTAACATTATTCACAACCTCTTGGCAATCAAGTTCAAAAGTGACATTTGTGAAACCATGCTACGTACCCATTGGTTGTAGTTAAATGCAACAAATGTAGCCACAACTGTTGTAGTGGTAAAGTGATTCTGAAAAATACCAAAACCCGCAATAATATGACATAAACTACATTTTGGATAGCAATTTAAGACCATAGAATACATCTATAGACCAAAACTATTACAATATATTAATCTCATATTCCTCTTCCACAAAATTCATAAAGAGCAAACATTCATTTTAAAAACCTTCATTGTTAGACTAATTTGAATGAGTTATTTATCATTTTTAATGTCAGAAGCTAAAATGTGAATTTACTAAATTTATACCTTATCCAAGCTGAAAAATTGCTTACAAATATGTGTTTTGACTAACATTGGTGAAATGTTGAGGGAAATATCTTCCCCTGCAGAAGAGCTAACATTTATCGATAACCTTTCTATTACCAAGTTTTGAAGTATAGGACATGCTGAGAGAATCTTCACAAGACCTACACCTTCAGAGAATTCAATATGCTCTTCAACCTCAAGGTCGTAACTGGGGGGAGATTGAACAAACCTTGAAGGGTTTTCACCTTCATAATACTCAAGTCGAGAACCACCAGGGTTATGCAAGTGAATACGGCAGGCGACACAGTGATCAAAGAATACGCCTCAAGGTGGAGGGTGCTCAAGGCCACGTTCAAGAAAAGCCTCTACCCATTTTGTAACATTGGAATTGTTGGTGGGCAAACGCCATTTGTATCTATACAAACGCCACTACATACAATGTACCATTTTTGAAGGAAAAAAAAGGTAAAAAAACGAGATGGACTCGTACGAAAAGGGTTGAAAACGTCATTGATGTGACTTCGTGAGTGCTGTGAAGTGTGAACCATGGACACGTGCATTGCCAACGCTATTTTGAACTGTGGTAGGTCTTTTATTCTGGGACAACTTGTCCTTCATTTTCTTCTATTCTTTTCCTTGCTTACTATGAAGATGAGTACAAAGAAACCATTATGTCAATGTGTTACTATTTTTATTTGTTCGTGTAATTCCTACAATAATTCAAAAGTCTGAAAGATGAAAACAAAAAACGAGTAGATATTTTGACAATTTAATTTCCTAGAGGTATTGGACAGAGGTTATAATTAGAGAAATATTTTATGTTATTTGAACTCATTCACAGTGGAGTTATTATGTTGGATCATGAGTCTTTTAAAAAATTTATATGAATTCTTATAGACTAAGTAGCTCAATTGCTTGGTGAACTTATTATTTATCCAAACCAGACAAGTGATGTAATACCCGCCAAAAATGGCATAAAGTATTTTTTATAAATAAATAAATAGGGGAATGATGAATTTTTTTGGCATATTAATAATTATTTATAACATTAGAAAATTAATAGAGTATAATAATGAGTATAATGTGCTTTAAAATAAAAAGTAAAAATAAAGTAAATGAAATATCGTAATAAACTAAGAGATAATTTTGTTTGCACCCAAGTGTTAAGTTATGAGTTAACCTAATATCAAGGGTGTTTGGTAAAAGTGATGAGGTATAAATAGTAGATAAATGAGGGTGGACGACCATTAGCAACCCTAGCAGAAAAGTGAAGAAGAAGAATTCATATGAATGTTGCCCTGGGTTTTGGGTCATGCATTTGGGGTGTTTTTGGCAAAAATTTGACATGATTTTGATGTTAAAATGATTGGTTGCTGTATTAGTAATACTGTTTGATTTGTCATGTGTGTTGTTATACAATGAGTTTCGTGCATGTCCATGATGTATTTGTGACTGTTTTGGACCATGAAATGAGAGAATTTCTACAGAATTCATGTTTATGTGATTCTGGAGAAATCGTCCTAGCGCTGAGAGCTAGGTACCCAGCATTGAGCGCCAACATACCCGAGAGTAGGGGTGGTAAAACGGGCCACCCCCAGCAACCCGCCTAAAACGGGGAGGAGAGGGTGTGTTGAATGTTGAAAGTGGGTTGAAAATCAATTCTGCCCCGCTTAATGGCGGGTTGGCAAGCCAAAGATAAATAAAAAAACAATTGAATATTAAAATCCTTGAAATTTACAACAAAATATAAAAAATAAAAATAAATAAAAATCACCTAAATAATATTTTTGGTTTCTCATCTATAACAAAATAAATGTATTGGAACAAAACAAAATAAATGATTTCTCATCATTTATTTTTGAAGTCAAAATAAATATTATGTAGCAAAAAAATAAAAATAAAGCATGCATTAGAACTTATGGCCATGCTCGTTAGCTCTCTGTTAAATCTGTCATTGAACACGAGAGACTCAAAGAAAAATATATACAAATCAAAACAAATAATGTGCCTTACACTAATTTCTTTGTATATTTTTCTTTTATATTTTTCATCCTCTTCATTTTATTTATATTCCTGATTAATTTTTCTAATATTGTTTCTTTTTTATATTGATAAAGAGTACAAGGAGTACTTTAACCCATATACATAAAAGCCATCAAAGTATCAAGGCAAAATATAAGTATAATACTATATGCAATCTACCACACAGTATAAGTATTACACTGGCCTAACCCGCCAAAAAAGTAACCACACCACAATTAATCCCAAATCTGAATAGGACCAACATTCCCAAACTGAGATGCAAATACATTAATTAAAGTAAAATAAAGAGAGATAATCCAATCCTATAAGAGATGTAATAAACCTTAACGAAAATAATTAATTATAAGACAATAATGATGGTTAAGACGACAATGAGGAGTTATCACACGTTGATAAACTTTTATGCTTATTGGTCAAAATTGTCTTGAAGCTTATTGGTCAAGGTGTCATTGTTGACAAACTTTGATGTTTATTGGTCAAATTTGCCTTAATGCTTATTGGTCATGGTGTTGTTGTTGACAAACTTTGATGTTTATTGGTCAAAGTAAACTTTGGTGCTTATTGGCCAAAGATGTTAAATCAAGATTAAAGATAATATTAAACTTTGGTGCTTATTGGCCAAAGTCGTTAAACCATAAATAAATGGTGTTGATTGTGACACCCTTCTACCCCGCATGATATAAAGCATTTAATATAAAAGCAATTAAATGAAAAACATGCATTTTACTGGATAATTTAAACATTTGTCCATGGATAGAAAAATCCCACATGAGCCAGTTCACAACGCGGAAAATAAAACAAGTTTAAAACAAATAGAACGTAACAAATAAACTACCCAACCCCGATGTCACACTCAGAGCTGGTATAACCGTTCTGGAAAACATGTCCTCGGAATACAACTGAAACAATCTAATTACACATAAAAACAAGCCCTAACTATGAGTGGGGGCTCCTCAGATTCACTCCTCTCCGGGCTGCTCGTCATCCTCTGCAAGGTGCCAATCAGGCTAACAACAACAAACAAACAAACAACCATAGGGAGTAAGAATCATGTAAACATAATAGCAAGGAGGTAGGAAGTAAAGTAAACAACAAGCATAACAACGTTTCATCAAACATCATCATCATGATAACAGTATGCTATGCAGTGCAACGTAACCCTACTCCGCTAAACCAACAATGCATGTGGATCCACTAAACTCGGGATGGACGACTTCGGAGTTAAATATCCATATTGAGAATCGACTCAACGCCGGAGAATCTACTCCTTAGATAGCCAACGCATTAAACCAACGAATGCCTCGTCACGGGGGCGCAAGGAGAATCTACTCCAACCGTGGGTGACCAGATCGCCGTACTCTAGGACGATCTCCCCTATGTCGAATATCCCTCAACAACAACTCCGATGCAATGCGTATGCAGCACAACAACAACGGCAAAAGTCACCTCCATACTCCAACGTAATCAACCGAAGACAACAGCGGAATCGACCGCAAAATCTTTAATCCAAGGAATCGACCGCAGTGGAATCTACCGCAGCACCTTAAACCCAACCGGGTCAAGGTCCCCTTGGAGAAAACTCTCGGCTACCAAGGTACAACATTAACAACACCTTAGACCCAAACCACGGGTCAAGGCTTCCTTGGTCAAAAGCACCAAGGCATAACTCATCAGCTTGCAGTAACCCAATGGGTACCCACTTGTCAAACTCAATACCTCACCATCTCATCATCTTAATTACCTTTGGTAATCATTAACCAAGTTGTCTAATCTTTATCTTTGATTAACTACCTCAACTTATCATTTCCCTTGAAGTCCTTTAATTACATCTCTGTCTGTTAGGGGAGCACGATCGTGCTTGTCCCTTGCACGGTCGTGCTGTCACATAAGTGAAGCACGATCGTGCTTCCTATTGAGCACGATCGTGCTCATCAACATGATCGTGCTTATTGCGCGATCATTTTCTAGAATTCAAACTGGGAGCACGGCAGTACTGTTCTGGGCAGAGTCTCACATCAGATTTTAACCAATTGATTTGGGGATTAAGTCCATTAATTATCAAGTCATTTAATAACCTAATTATTCAATTAACATCTTAGCATCAAACTGATCATGACAACAACATCAACCAACCAACATCTTGCTAATAACAACGATCAACACATTATCATACTCATAAGCAACCAATCATGAATATGAACAGATAACCATGGCATCCCAAAACAACTAAGACATGTTATCACAGAACATAACTAAATCAAATAATCATGTTATCAACAGAGATATCTCAACATATAGGCATACAACTTAATACCACAATCAGGGTTATGGGAACCCCTTTAATTTACACTAACCCCATGCCTATGAACACACTACCCTTCTCCCCATACCTGGATTGAAGGTAGCTCTAGCCATGGTCCTAACGGCAACTGGTCCCAAATCCTTGAACGACTTACACCGGTACTAAACCTTGGATCAACAGAACATACCAACGATTAGTTCCCAATTCAATGTAATGAAGGAAACTTAGAAAGGGAAGAAACGTTACCTATATACTTGACACAGATAAACAAAAGGTCTCCCAAGAGCCTCCAACACTCAAGAACTGATTGTGTTAGTGGAAAGAGGGGAGAGGAACCCTTCTGGCCGCAACAGGGTAGCAGCAGCCGTCAAAATAGGGTTATGACGTTAACCCTCGGTTCTGTGCCAAAAATATATAGTCTGGACCTGAGCACGGTCGTTCTCACCCTAGAGCACGATCGTGCTCAACTTAGCGTCACCTAGACGCGGTCAACATACTAAGCATGGGCGTGCTTACTGTTGAGCACGGGCGTGCTCAACTTAAACTTGGCAACGCACGCCTGCCCTTAAGCACGGGCGTGCTGGCTAATGAGCACGGGCTTGCTCATGTACTAGAAAGGGACTTTTAAGCCAAAAATCCCACTAAGCCCTTAGCCTACAATTCTAACTTAACAAACAAGCTTAAGGAAAGCACTTAACAAAAAGCGGGGTGTTACATTGATGGAGGTGGTGAATAACGTTTGATTTTTTGTTGGTTTGCTTACATTCATGCACGAAGTTATTAGGGGAAGTTACAATGACAGGTGTAACACCCCATAAGCCAACTCTGGTTGAACTCGCCCAACCCACTGGTTAAGTGAAGTGGGTCAAAATGACTCGGGGTGACAACTATTGTAACAATCTAGACTACAGATCCGATAAATCTATAAAGTTGCAAAGGTAAACCAAACCTTCATTCAAACCAATTATTTTTTCCTTTCTGTTCATTTCAAATTTTTCATAATTTTTTTTTTGATCATTTTTTCAGTTTTACTTTTACTAGGTATAACAAAACTCTTTAAAAGAGTTATCTGACTCATTAAGTCATGAAAATATGTCTTAATCCTTAAAAGAAACCAAACATTAGCCCACCAAAAAGTGAAAAATAAATTTAAGCTTCACATAATTCCCAATGTAAATTAAATTTTTCCTTATAATTTTGATTTTTTGTATCCCTAAAAGATTAAAACTAACTTTAGTTTAATAGATTTGATTAAGAAATGAAAAGAATACAAATATTGATTAACTAAAACTCAACAAAATATATTGTAAGACTTGAATCTTAGGTAGATTATATAGTCGAAGATGTGTATCAAGTGAGAGTGGTATAATTACATGAGAGTGAGAAAACCAAATCTGGATATTTAGATCATACATAAATGGTTAGGATTAGAAAATAAACTCATGTGAATTTTTTAATTGATCACATGACTATTAGCTAACTTCTTGCTGATCATCCATATATGGGTTAATAACTCATATTTACTCATATTACTCTCATAAAATTTCAATTTCTTCCCACTTGATATGTTCCCTTTTATGATATAGTAACCCTATTAGTTAGAGTACATCATACATGTAACACCCCGATTTTTACTGTTTTTTCAATATTGATAAAACATATCTAATTATATTATTTTTATTGGAATGATAATTATTTAGACATCTATTTTTGGTTTATTTTATGATGCTTAATCTTGAGTAATTTTATCTACTCTTTTTAAATTATTTTATGGAGTGCTTTAACACTGCCTTATTTCTGTGCTAGCACGCTTATTAGACAATAATTTTCTTGTTATTGTCACTATTAGTATGTGTTTAGAAAAATATTTTAAATGGTATTATTGAAAGAAAATTATTTTTATATTTTACTCTATTTGATTTTAGATTGGTTTGACATTAATCGGAGATTAAATGTTGGACCATGGATTTTCTTAGTTGATCAATTCAACTATCAATCTCTATTTTATTTCAAATTTTGAACGTGTATATTTGTCACCCTTTATTTTTAGATTCCAAAAACTAAAAACGTGTTTATTTTTAGGCTCAATATTTATCACTCATTTTGTACCTACGAAAATGAATTTACTCCTTATATGTCCCTCTCTCACTCGACACTTCTCTCTCCCCCTCACTCTTTTCTTCTTTTCTTCGTCTTCCTTCTTTTTCCCTCCCTCTTCACTTCATCTCCTCCACCTTCATCAACCACCCTCCACCGCCCCTAACTGCGCCGCCGCCCCTGAGGTCACCGTCCGGCCGCCACCGCTCGACGCCAGGGGAGAAGACTACGCCGTCCTGTCCAGCTGAACCTCGCGTTCCGTCCCTACAAGTGCTCCGCCGCCGCTATTCGCTCCTCCGCCGTGGTAACGCCGCTAGCCTCCGTGGTAAGCCTCCTTAGCCGCTGGTTATGGTGGTTTCCACCTTCTTTTGTTATTTAAACTTCCTTTTCTTCTTCCTTGAGGCTTAGCCTCTTTCTCTTGGTTTTGGTTGTTTCCACAGTTGTTGAAACCATCGCTACCGTCGCCTTATCGTCACCAGCCGCCGCACCGGACTTCAACAACCACTATGTTCCTCTTATTCTTCATTTGGGTGAGTGAAATCTCCCTAATTGTGTTCATAGTTCAAAAACCCCAAATTTGATTTTACAACCCTAACCCTAACCCTAACCCTTTGATTTCAGATTATAATCTTGAAATTAAACATTGTTTTATGCTATTGAGACTGTGAATTTGTGTTTCCCTAAGCCAATTCCATTGCTCTTTGGCTAGGTTGGATTTTCCCCAAATTTTGTTTAGGAACCCTAAACCCAAATATGACTTTTTGAAATCGACTCTGTTTTATGAAATTAACTATTTATTTATGAAATTGAAGTTATTAATTGATGATTTTTAAGTTTAATTTCATAATTCTCAAATTAAATCAAAGTTTCCCGATTTTTAAGATAAAACTTTTTTTTACCCACTTTGAATTTATGAGAAATCAATAATGTTTTGTTAAATTAAAAATATAGCTTCCTTTGATTTTAGGTTTTGAGGATTATTAATTTGTGGTTATGTCGTTTGATTGATTGAATGTGCTTTGACGCTCTCTGGACTTTGCTCGTGATTGCGCTTGTTTAGGGAAGACATGAATTTCATATTAGAAAGTTGTCGATGAGTCACTTTCATGTGTTGCAAGTTTTCAAGTTGTTAGTGGGCGTCTAGTTTTGCGAAGTTTCATGGGATAGGGAATAAACTGTGGAACCTGGAGTAAAGGATCTTTTTCTGGTCTACAAAGGTAAAGGGAGTCAGCCTGAGGAGTTCCTAGTAGTTATATATTTAATGTTATGAACTTCCTATGATGTTTTATAATTTGTTTATCGTAACTCTCTACGGTCAAGTAGAGTGTAACTATGGTTTCGGATTAACTAGAATAATTTTCTAAGTCTCAGATAAATATATAAACGTATTTATATAAATTTCTGATATTAGAAAACAGCGAAAAGTCGGGGTGTTACCCCAATTACCACTGCCGCCACTCCCACCCCACCCTTAACACTGCCGCCACCCCCACACCACCATCATGTATCGAGCACTAGAAGCTCACCGTAGGTCTGTAACAAATATCAGATCGTCTCTACAAATTCGCCAATGTTATTGGGGATCATATTGGAGACTGAACAATGGTGACAAAACCTTGGAAAGTTTCTTCGTCAAAGAAGTGATGCCGCTACCACTACGTACTATCCTATAACAAAGTAGCCACCATTCACTAGGAAGAAGTAGAGATTGGAATGTCAGCTTGAATTTGTTGGTAACGTTGCGTAGGTGGGAGGAATTGGTGGGTAATGGTGGCATTGGGTGAAACAATAGTTACAACAATGATGAGGTTTGAGTTGCAAAATGAGGGTAGTGAATCTGTTTATACCAAGCACTGTAACTAGTGGATGTATTGAATTCCACTAGATCTTTGAGTTCAGAAGAGGCAGAGGAGTTGGTAGCTGAGGTGATAGAAGTAGCAGCCATAAGGATTGAATAGCTTTTAAGACAGAGGCAAAACTGATACCATAAAGAGTTAAAATGAAGGTATGTTTATTTTTATTGCTCAATTAACTTCTGATACAAATTGTATGTATAAATGTACAAGGTAGTATCATAGGACTAAAGTAGTATGTACCGTTGGTGTAACAAATTAGTTACACCGACATTCACTAACATTCTTGGCATGTGTATTTTTATCTTAATAATTAAGAGATAGAAATAATAATGACGTTGATTCGTCAAGATATTATTTGATGTCTGCATAAAAATCATTTACACGTACAATACATTGAAACTAAATTCTATAACATATTCCTGATACGCAGCAAAGGATAACAGCAAATATCAACAAATGATAAGGTTAAGACTGAGTCAACACTCCTATAGGGATAGGGGTGTGGGTGGCCAATGAGAATAGAAGGGTGGAGATACCCGTCTTTACCACCCCAACAAGTAATATGCCATTGTTGAAAAGCATGGATGATCGAATTTTCTACCTTATAATGGATTGAAATGCAAGGTGCATCCTGCATCCAAGCACCTAGATGGTGCATGAATTCAAAAATTTTATATGAGGATGAGACGGACTAATATGGTCCATTAAACCATACATATGATCATTTAGGATTAGAAGTTTGTTAGTGGTTATGTGATCATATTAAAAAGTCACATGACTTTATATTCTAATCTTGATCATTCATGTGTGATCCAAAGACTCAGATTTGTTCCTCTTACTCTATTACGAAAAAAAATCTCTCACTTGATATAACTTCTATATATATATATATATATATAAAGTTTTTTTTTACAATATCAATAAATCATAAACGGTCACATCAGTAATAATGTTTGACTCATCTTATCATAATTACCTTAAAAGTCATAAATATGATTATTTTTTTTGTGATTAATTCACAATGTCAAAAACTTAACACTCGAAGTATATCAAAATTAAACATTTATAATTATCACTAAACCTACATATTAGCACTCAGGGTTTAGCATGGCTGGACAAAGTCCTTATTTAAAAAACTAAACTAAAACAAAAGAAAGATTGAAAGAAAATGTAAAAGCTAGAAGGTAGTACAATTACATGATACATATGTTTGCTTTACCATTTGAGATATCAGCTAGGCTTCCACCTTAGAGTTCTATATTTATGCACTCCATGTTGTTCATATACAAAATCAAGCTGAGGAATGACCTTGTAAAGCAAATTATCCACAAACTTGCAATACCACAACCTCCACCTTTTCCAGAAAATAATGGGAAGAATGACAAATCCAAAGCCAAAAGTGAATCCCAACTCAGCACTTAAGAAATTCCAGTCAATTGAACTATGCGTCTCTGTGGCTCTTGGTGGTGGTGGTAACATCCCTTGTACTCCATCATTACTGCATTTCTTGGTTAGGGGAACTCCACATAACCCTTCATTGCCTTCAAAGGAATATGAATCAAAAGACTGAATTTGTGTGCCAAGTGGAATTCTCCCCTCCAAATGATTAAATGAGAGATTCAAAACTGAGAGGAAAGATAAGCTTGCTATCTCTGAGGGAATATCTCCACTCAAACTGTTATATGACAAGTCTAATGACTCGAGTTGTGTCAAATTTTCCAAAGATGATGGGATATGGCTTGAGAAAGAATTGTGTGATAAGTTAAGAAATATCAAGGCTCTCAAACTCATAAGCTCTTGTGGTATTGGACCATCAAAATGGTTGGAAGAGAAATCCAATGAAGTGAAGGTAGTGGGAATCTTGATCAACTTCTTCTGAGAACCTTTGTAGAATACGGTAATTGAATCTAAGTAGTGAGCACCAAATTGGTTAGAAGTGACATAATAAGTGAATACATGATCAACCACAGAAAAAGTTTCGGCACCTAACAATTTGTGTAATTTATTTATAAGAAACATGTTGATAACCTTCGACTTCATAAAGTCCGTGAAACGCATAGTATCATGGTTATCATACATGTCGAAAAATAAGGTGCCATACTTTTCATGGGCTTCATCTTCGTCACCTATCATTTTTGTCCAACTATGCAAGAGTGATCCTGATGGTGTACCAGTAAAATTATTGTAGGCTAGATCCACAATATGAAGCATCTTCCAATTACCAGTTCTATATTTGCATCCAATGGGACCATGGAGTTTGTTTGACCTTAAAATCATCACTCTCAGGGTGGAAATGTTCCTTAAGAAGCATGGAAATCTACCACTAAATAGATTATTTCCAAGATTTAAGACTTGGAGGCTGTTGCAGTAGGCCAGAGATTGTGGGATGACACCACCCAAGAGATTTCCATTGAGATCTAGGTACCTTAAATTGCATGAAGTTGAAATTGTATCAGAAATATAACCATTGAGTTTGTTACCAGCAAGATTTAGCTGCCTGAGTGTACCAGTTGCCAAACACTTGGGAATGAAACCAATAAAGCTATTATGGGAAAGGTCAAGCAACCGAAGAGAAGAAATGTTACAAAAGGATTCATGGATTCTACCTTGTAAGCTATTATTTGAAAGGGAGATAAAATTTGCAGAAGGGAGGTACTTATCTATGTCAGGTGGGACAAAGCTTAATCCATTGCTTGAGTAGTCCAAATGGACAACATATTTTGTGAAAATGGGAATCGAACCAGGAAGCTGGTTGGAATGGAGATCAAGGATATATATATTAGAACTTAGATTTTCAAAGGGTCCTTCCAAATTTGTGAGAAAGTTGTTGGAAAGATTCAGATAAAATAGAGAGTCAAATCTCCAGATCCAGTTGGGAATTATTCCATGAATCTGATTGTTGGATAGGTCTAGAGCATTTAATTGGGGTAGGTTTCTCAAGAAAACTGGGAATTCCCCCAACTTACAAGAACCTAACAATAGAAAATGCATATTCTGAAAAAATGAAAAGCCATGATCATCATTGGAAGTTATATCAACTGAGAGCTTGTTGTTTGACAGGCCTAATGTATGCAAACGTTGCAGCCTCATAACCATATCAAGTCGTTATGGTGCCATTGAATTCATTTGTCGAGAGTTGGAGGAAACGAAGTCTTTTAAGTTGAAAGATTGACACAGGAATAGGCCCTTGTAATTTATTGATGCTCAAATCAACCAACTGTAATTCAGAGGAAGAAGCATTTGGGAATTCATCCAATAGACCCTCAAATCCATTATGAGAAAGTGTAAGTTCCCGCAAAGATGCGAGTGTAAAAAGAGAAGAAGGAACTTTCCCACTGAAGTAGTTATCACCTAAATTAAGAATGAGAAGGTTTGCAAGCCCCTCCAAATGAGCAGATGAAATGGCTCCATTCAAATTATTGTGCAAGAGAGATAAATATCTGAGATTCTTGGACATATTGAAAGATGTAAGAGGGCCACTGAAGTTATTGAATGACAAGTCCAAGTGAACAAGTTGGGTGAGTCTTGACAATGAAAGAGAGAGTGTTCCATTGAATTGACAATTAGATAGATCTATTGTAGACAACTGCTTCAAATTGGAAATGGCACCTGGTAACTGTCCAGAGAAATTTGTATTGCTAAGATTCAAGGTGTGAAGATGTATACCTTGTGGGAAGTTTGGCAAGGTACCATGAAGATCTTGATTAACTGATATGTCAAGGAACTTTAGTGTTTGTATTTGGAAGATACCCTTTGGAAAAACACCATTTAACTTGCAGCTACTGAGCTGCAAGGTGGTCAAATTGGAGAAATTTGCCAAGGATTCTGGCACTGGACTCGACATATTATTCAGGTTCAATCGAATTACTGACAGTGACTGAAGCTTGGATAGTGAAGAATCAATAGGTCCTGAGATGTTGCAAGATGACATGCTCAGAACTTGTAGATTTTGCAGTGAAGACAAAGAATGACACCATTGCTTTCCATCAGCAGATACCCTTACACCATCCAGATACAGGTTTGTGATTCCTGTAAGGTTCTGTAGAAACATGGCAATATCTGGCTTCTCCAACATCAGAATATGCTGTGAAGTAAAAGATGAAGACAAATCAAGGGTAGCCAACTTTGTTAGTTGAGAGATCTCAATTGGAATTTGTCCCTCAAAGCCAGCATTTGACAAGTTCAAATGCCTCAAATTCTTTAGCTTCTGAAACTTGGAAGGAATGAAAGAACCGAAATCATTGTAAGCCAAATTCAAGTTTTGCAAATATTGCAAGTTGAAAAGACTTGAATTATTTAGTCCTCCGGAAATATATTCCTCACTCAAGTCAAGACTAATTACACGACCCTTGTTGCAAATTACTCCATTCCATCGACAGCAATCACCACTTTGGTTCCAATGAACCAATTTTTTGGATACGGTAGAGTTGAATATGAGGGTGTCCTTCAAATGGAGCAACAAGAGTTGCTGGTGGCCAAGACAGTGGCATGTTGCTACATTGATATTGATACTCAAGTTTATCAAGCATAAGGGTATAAAGAAAGGTAATAGGACTTGATGGATTTTCATTGGAGAGGATTATTAGAAGCACCTTTATGACTGATAGGTTAAGAAGGTCGAAGATGGCATAGCATTGTGCATATTTACTCCTTTTATAGATATTCAAAAACTCATTTATCGTTGGCTATCATCTAACTAAGTCTGACATTAATGCTCCAGTCAAAAAAAAAAGTCTGACACTAATGCTTAAGTTCCTTCCTTTCATGACTACTTAATTATAGTCAAGGAGACCATAGAATGCAACATACCCTTTTCTTGACCAAGAAACTAGTGCTTACTAAGTATTTAATTTGGATCAAAGATAAAAAATATATTCTATAAGACAACCAATAGGATAGTTGAATGGCAGGACCCGGCTAAATTGATCCACGTTTCCTGTACTATCAATATAAATAGGGCATTGCAATTTGCACCTTGAAATTTGCTACTTGTACCTTGTATTGATTTTTTGTTAATTTATTTTTCTAAAATGTCCTTATAATTTATAATTCCAAAAATTAAATTCCGGAAAATATTCGGAAATTGAATTCCGGAAAGTGTCCGGAAATTAGGTTCCGGAAAGTGTTTGGAAATAAGATTTCGGATGTGTAAAATATTAGGAAAGACCATTTTACTCATCCGGAAATTAAATTCCGGATGTGTAAAATTTTACCAAATGTCATTTTACATATCCGGAAATTAAATTCCAGACATGTAAAATTTTACACATCCGGAAATTAAACTCCGGATATGTAAATTTTATGAAAGGTATTTTATACATCACTTTGTTAGATATTTTACGAAAGATCATTTTATACATCCAGAATTTAATTTCTGGACGTGCAAAATGGCCTTTCATAAAATTTTACATATCCGGAATTTAATTTTCGGATGTGTAAAATGACCTTTCATAAAATTTACACATCCAGGATTTAATTTCTGGACGAGTAAAATGGTCTTTTCTAAAATTTTACACATCCGGAATTTAATTTCCGGACACTTTCTGGAATCTAATTTTCGGACATTTTTCGGAATTTAATTTCTGGATGTATAAATTATAAGGGCATTTAAGGAAAAGAAATTAACAAAAAAATCAATGCAAGGTGCAAATAGTATTGCCCATATAAATATTTCACTTAAGTGTTAAGGTTTGAGTGTTAGAAAAATTATATTTTGATGTATTTTTTAATTATAAATACTTTAGGGTGTAAATTAGTTGAGTTATTTATGAATTATTCTGGCTTGACTTATTAAATGATCGATCAAGCTTGACATTTAATTATATAAACAAACTCAAGCTTGAGATTTGGCCCAATTGTTTAAATGAGTCAAACTCAAGTCTTAAATGAGTCCAGCTCCACCCACCCGTGTCACCATCTCGCCATCTAACTGCCAATCTCCTCTTTTGTCGTAGAGCCAAGGTCACTCTTGGCTTAGCCTTTATGTTCTTCTCAAACCCAGAAGCTTCTTTCCTTTTATTTTCCATTTATTGTTTTTTTTTAAGACTAAACAGAGAGATTTGGGAAAGAAAATGGAAGAGAGAGAGGGGGGGGAGAGAGAAAATTCCGACAAAGTTTTACCGTTGGATTTCCAGATTCCGGTGATATTTTCCGGCGAGAGGAAAACTCAACGGTCAAACGGGTTAGACATACCACATGTTAGACATATGTTTCTATTTGTAGATTATCATATAATATTAAAAAAATTATTAGATACTGAAATGCTAAACTTAAAAAATAATTTAAGGTAAATTTTCATAAATACAAAAAGATTTAAGTTATAAATAAATGACTAAACAAGTCAAGCTCAAGGCTTAAGCTTTTAGTTTATCTCGCTAAAATAAATAAGCGAAACTTGAGGAATCCAAATATTTTTTTTCACAAATTAAACTCAAGTTTAAAGTGTTTGGCTTAAATAAATAAAAAAATTTGCTCGCCTTGGTTAGGCTCTTTACACCCATATTTGCTGATGTAGTTTGCATACTTTGCCGATGTAGTTTGATCTTGTATTTGTTTTGGTAGTATTCACCGGAAACATGATTAATGCCTTTTCTTATTCTTTCAATTATTTTTTTCTAAAGTGCGAAAATTCAAATAGGAATTACGCAATACATGTGGGACGTGACCTTCGTCAATGGTATGGTCAAACAAAATGCAACTGGTGCAGTCAGTGTTATTAAAACCGGGCCGGACCGACCGGTTGGACCGAAAAACCGGACCTATGGCCGGTCCGGTCACCATGGCAGACCGGTTTGGCATACGAACCGGTGCTGACATCATCGACTCGGCCTTGAACCGGGGGTGAATCGGAGGTTGACTCGCGGGTTGGACCGGCTGCTGACGTCAGCACACGGGAGTGTATTATTTTAGGCAAAAAATTCGCCCAAAATGCCTTGCATGGGACTCGAACACGGGTCTGGGCCACTGAAGACAAGGAGCTGCGCCACTGGGCCAAATGTTTCATTTGTCATATGTTCACAACATATTATATATATACATAGTTTAGTTCAAACTTTATATTTTTTATATATACCGGTTCAAACCGAGTCAATCGGTTGAACCCGGTTGAACCAGTAACCCATTAACCCAGTGCCCTGACCGAGTCGATCACCGGTTCGGTTTTAATAACATTGGGTGCAGTGACGCACTGACGCTAGTTTTTTTTTTGGTAGAGTAGGAAAGAAAAAAAAACAAACAACAAACTAAGGCCTAAAGAAAGCCATAGAGGAGAGATCTCTGAGGCTTTGTTTGATTGTAAGAATAAAAGAAGATGGGAGAAAGAGGTGAGAAATAATATGAAAAGAGAGAAAATTGTGAGAAATAGAGTAGATTTTATGTGTTCTTTGATGTAAGAGAAATAGGAGAGAAATAGAGGAGAAAGATGTGTTTTTTTCTATCTCCCCTTTATTTGGTTTGATAGAAAATAAGAAGAGAGAAAGGTAATTTTTTTTAAAAAGACAAAAATATCCTTAACTAAAAAATCAATATAAAAATATTAAATTTAATTATTTTAATTATTTTAACTAATCAAATAATTTAATTAATTTAACTGATTTAAGTTACTTCAAATAAAATTTATTAGTTTAATATAATTATTTTATTTATTTCAATTTAACTTAATTAATTAAATGATTAATTTAATTCAATTTATTTAAATTTACTAAATAATTGAATGAGAACCCAAAAGAAGGGTACAAAAGTCATTTTATATGAAACACTCTCTCCCTCTTCCATTTTCTTCTCACTTGGGGAGAGAAAAAAATTTGAGATGGGTCCCACCAATTTTCTTCTCTCTTCCTTATTTCTTTCCACCAAACAAGAGAAAAATATTCTCTCTTCTTATTTTCTCTCTTACTATTTTCTACTCCACCAAACAAAACTTAACTAAGTATAGACGGAGCCAAGAATTGGTCTCTGAAAGATAGACCACAGCCACAGGGATGTCTTGCTTGGCGCCATGCTTGGCCAAGTTATTTGATGTTGCAGACAGTGGATAGGGACAATTTTTTTTCTCTCCGTTTTAGAAGTTTGTCCTTTTAATATTTACTGAGTCAGAAGATTGGACATGGACCATCTTTTCTCTCCCATTTTAGAAGTTTGTCTTTTTAATATTGACGGAGTCCGAAGGTTGAGCTTGACGAGACCATTTTTTTTTTATAAGTCGTGGTAAACAGGGTCTTTGACTCATTAATGATATTTTGAGATATCTTTACTAGCTTCATTTTTTGGATCGGTTATGAGACTAATTTTTAAGTTACTATTTAGAGCAGAGAATTGACCCTTGATTTTTGTAACCTCCCAACTAGATGTATGTCATAAAGATTCAAACTTGTGTTTTCTTCCTTATAAAATTGATATGCTTATCATTCGACCAACCATCGGTTGGTAGAGACCAATTAACCATAAAAAAATAGTTATTCCATTCAATAACATCTACTATGATTCTTTCTTTGAAAAGAACATCTACTATGATTCTTTCTTTGAAAAGATTGTATATTGACCATTTTTCTCTACCGTTCTAGAAGTTTGTCTTTTTAATATTGACTAAGTCAGAAGTATGAGCTTGATGACATCATTTTTTTAATGAGTTGTCATAATTAGGACTTTTGACTCCTCAATGACATCCAGGTGATATCCACAAGCTTGACCCTTTAGATCGATTATGAGACTAATTTTCGGTCAGTTGCTTAGAGCATCTCCAATGCTAGAACCTAATTTGGGTTCTTATGTCTCTTTTAGTGGACCCTACAATGTCGCATATGATTTAAGAACCTCCATTAATTTTTACTCCAATAGTAGAATTCAACTTGGGTTCTTAACTTATTTTTTCTCTCATCTTTTGATTGGTTCTAAAGGAAGAAAATATTTCTTTAATTATAAGAACCGAGTTCTTATAAGAACCGTTCTTATAAAAGAACTCAACTCCTCCATCTTCAATGGTAGTTCTATGTAAGAACCGTTCTTAGCTCTAAGAACTCAGCCTAAGAACTTGTGTTGGAGATGCTCTTGAGCGGATAATTAACCCTTGATTTTCGCAATCTCACAACTAGAGAATATGCTATGATTCGTATTTGGTTCTATTCTGTATGGGGTCAATATGCTTACTACGCGACCAAACCTTGATTGGTAGAGACCATTTTATAATCCCTAAATCGTTTTAACCATAAAAAATATATAGGAACCAAAATCAAAATTTTACCAATTTTAGAGGGATCAAAGACATGTTTAACCCATTTGGTTTTCATACTCAAATTACATAAACAATTTTTATAAGTTAAAAAACAAGGGCAGTGCGATGGTGGTTGTTTTAAATCCAATAAAGCGTAATGGAGCTTAATCATTCCCTATATGGTAGCATTTGGCACAAATTTTATTAAGATATTCTTGGGAATGTTGGCATGGGAATAAAAGTTTCTCATGTTTGTTACAAGTTTTAAAAAGTTATTCCCGGACATAAAAGATTCCCGGAAATAAAATTAGTGAATAATAGTTATAAACTTGGGAAAACTCTATTCTCAAGTATAAATGTGGGAAAGAAAGATTCTCGAGAATGTTATTCCCATGAATATAGTTTGTCTGAGAATAAAACATTTCGTATACCAAACACCACCTAAAAATCTTGAAGCATTCACAAAATAATAAGAAAAAAAAATTTGGGGCAAGAATCATGGTGGATTCTACCAGAACTGGGGTCGGGCAAGGTAGCTGGAAAGGAAGTAAGGTGGAGATAGGGCTGACAATGATAAGGTATTATAGTACTCGTTCACATGCTCGTGTTTTTAAAAAAATATCTGCATTTGAATCCATATATGCATGAGTAACAACTTAAATACTTGTATCTTTACCTGTTAGGTATCTAAGTACTTATACCCGCATACATTACTTGCACTTTAATTAGCTATGAAATATCAATAAAAATTATTATTAAAATGAATAACATGCGTAGGTCAGTTATGGAACCAGTTGTTGAACCAGAAGCTGGATGTGGACGAGGACGTGGACGTGGACGCGGCCGTGGAAGAGGCCGTAGAGGCGGTCGTGGTAACTTGAATGAAGAGTATGAAGAAGGAGTGGATTATGCAGCTCAGGCGATGGAAAATGTGACAGCTGCAATTGCAAATCAAACTGCATATATGAATGCCCAGAATCTGCAAGCTGCGGAGGGCACGGCTCTGATTGCGTTTCGAAGCCAGAATCCTTCCCAGTTTGGTGTGGATGCTGATCATGAGAAAGCCGATTTATGGATTCAAGAACTAGAGAAAATCTTTGAGTTGGTGGCTACTCCGCCTGAAATTAGGGTTACCTATGCTGTTTTCCTACTGATAGGAGATGCGGAGTACTGGTGGAGAGGTGCTCGACAGCTGCTGGAAGCTGATCATCAAGGAATTACTTGGGACGTGTTTAAAACCGCATTCCTGAACAAGTATTTTCCAGAGAGTGTGCGGATTGAGAAAGAACAAGAATTTCTGCGACTGTCCCAGAGAGATATGACTGTGGGGGAGTATGAGGTGAAGTTTGAATCGCTTGCCAAATACTTCCGTTTCTTTCAAGCTCAACCAAATGAAAGCTGGAAGTGTGAAAGGTTCGAGGCTGGATTGCGATTTGAAATTAAGGAGTCTGTTTTACCGCTACAACTCCGTAATTTTCAAGCTCTAGTTGAGATGAGTCGTAAGATAGAGCAAATGAGGAAGGGAAGAGATAATAGGGGAAACGTTGGTGGACCCTCTCGTTCCAACAACCAAAATCAGAATTGGAAAGGGAAACAGAAGCAGAAGAAAGCTTATTCCCATCCATCGGGAAACAACCAGAATCGACAACAGGATCGTTCGAATTTCGCTGCAACCGGAGGTGGAGGCCAAAAGAATCAAACTCAAGGCCAAATCAGAAGGTGTTACAACTGTGGAGATACCAGACACATGATGGATAAGTGTCCTACGAGGGGAACTGGATGTTTCAACTGTAATCAATTGGGGCATTTGGCGAAGGATTGCAATGCATCGAAGTGTGGACCGGCTGTCAATAACACCGACACAAATAAACCGACGGCTAAGGGGAGAGTTTACACTATGAGTGGAGTAGAGGCTTCAAACTCTGATGATCTCATACAGGGAAACTGCGACATAAACGGTAATCTTTTAACTGTACTTTTCGATTCGGGTGCGACACATTCTTTTATTTCGATGGATTGTGTGAAACTGCTGAATTTGTCGTGTGATCTTATTGTTTCAACTCCTACTGCTAAGCCAGTTTTAGTCACTTCTATTTGCTTGAATTGTCCTATCATTATTCAGGATAAACGTTTTCTTGTTAACCTGATATGTTTGCCTTTAATACAGTTAGATGTAATTTTAGGCATGGATTGGTTGTCTTCCAACCATATCTTAATAGACTGTGCACACAAAACTTTAATTTTTCCTACGGATGAGATTTCTGGATTATTAACTGCTAATCAAGTAAACGCTTCTTTAAAAGAGGGAGCACAAGGATACATGTTATTATTTTCCTTAGACGTTAAGAGCGAGTTAGACTTGCAGTGTATACCCATTGTCAACGAGTTTCTGGAGGTTTTTCCTGAAGATGTACCTGGACTACCACCTGTTCGGGAGATTGAGTTCGCGATTGATCTGATTCCAGGCACTGGACCAATATCCATAGCACCATATCGAATGTCGCCATCAGAACTTGAGGACTTAAAAGGGCAACAAGTGGAACTGATGAGGAAGGAATTCATTAGACCCAGTGTATCCCCGTGAGGAGCTCCAGTTTTGTTGGTGAAAAAGAAAGACGGAACTTCTCGTTTATGAGTAGATTTTCGTCAATTGAACAAAGTCACTATTAAAAATAAATATCCGCTTCCAAGAATAGATGATTTAATGGATCAACTACGTGGAGCAGCCGTTTTCTCGAAGATAGATTTACGTTCGGGCTATCACCAGATTCGTGTGAAGGCGGAGGATGTTCTTAAAACAGTGTTTCGAACACACTACGGGCATTATGAGTACCTTGTGATGCCATTTGGAGTTACGAATGCTCCTGCGATATTCATGGAATACATGAATAGGATTTTTCGTCCTTACTTAGATCAGTTTGTCGTTGTTTTTATAGACGATATTCTAATCTATTCCCCAATAACGAAAAACATGCTGAACATCTCAATGTGGTTCTCCAAATTTTAAAGGAGAAAAATTTATATGCGAAACCTGAAAATTGTGAATTTTGGTTAGACCAAGTTCAATTTTTAGGACACGTCATATCAAGTGAAGGAATTGTTGTAGATCCGTCAAAAGTTGAAGCTGTTTTACAGTGGGAAAGACCCGAGACTGTAACCGAGATTCGTAGTTTCGTGGGTTTAGCGGGATACTATAGGAGATTTATTGAAGGATTTTCCAAAATAGTAGGACCTCTTACCCAATTAACTCGAAAAGATCAAGCGTTGATATGGACAGAAGCATGTGAAGGAAATTTTCAAGAATTAAAGTGGAGGTTGACTACTTCACCTGTGTTGGTATTACCTGATCCTAATGAACCTTTTGAGGTTTATTGTGATGCTTCACATCAAGGGTTAGGATGTGTACTAATGCAAGACCGAAAAGTTGTAGCTTATGCTTCAAGACAGTTGAAGATTCATGAAAGGAACTATCCTACACATGACTTGGAGTTAGCAGCAGTGGTATTCGCTTTAAAAATCTGGAGACATTATTTGTATGGGGCGACTTTTAATGTTTTCAGCGACCATAAAAGTTTGAAATACCTATTCGATCAAAAGGAGCTTAACATGAGGCAGAGACGTTGGTTGGAATTTCTAAAGGATTATGATTTCCAACTACAGTATCACCCTGGAAAAGCAAACGTCGTAGCTGATGCCTTGAGTAGGAAATCAATGCATATATCGGTAATGATGGTCAAAGAGCAAGAATTGTTAGAACAATTCCGAGATATGCGATTGACAATTAAGATGTCGCCAGGAAAATTGTGTTTAGGTATGATTACTGTTTCAAATGGACTGATGGAACAAATTAAAGAGAAGCAAGAAAGTGAGCAGTACCTACGAGGAGAAAGAGAATTAGTGCGACAAGGAGCGGTGTCAGAATTTAAAGAAGGCACGGGTGGAATTTTAAGATTCGGTGAAAGGATTTGTGTACCAAACGATGCCGAACTTAAAAAGTTGATTCTTGAAGAAGCTCATCAAACCAAGTTAAGTTTACATCCGGGAGCTACTAAGATGTACCAAGATCTTAAGAAATTGTATTGGTGGTACGGTATGAAGAGAGACGTAATGAAATATGTAGCTGCATGTTTAACTTCTCAAAAAGTTAAAGTGGAACATCAAAGACCAGCAGGAATGCTACAATCCTTAGACATTCCAGAATGGAAATGGGATGGTATTGCGATGGATTTCGTGTCAACTTTGCCAAAGACTCGGAAAGGGTATGACGCTATATGGGTAACAATTGATCGACTGACCAAGTCGGCTCACTTTTTGCCAATTATTATGAAATACCCACTGGAGAGATTAACTCAGTTATATATCGATGAAATCGCTAGATTACATGGAGTACCTTTGAGTATTATCTCAGATCGTGATCCGAGATTTACGTCAAGGTTTTGGCAAAGTCTACAAGATTCGTTAGGAACGAAACTCAGGTTGAGTTCGGCTTATGACCCTCAAACAGATGGACAATCAGAGAGGAGTCAACAATCTACCTCCTATGCTAAAAGCAGATTCAGAAGCAACAGAAGAAATTGAGATGGCCAAAATATCCTTAGCAATCTTTTGTAATGTTGGATACTTGATCCCATTTGTTTTCCACCATCCAAGTATATCAAATGTAGCACTCCTAGGCAATACCTTCTCTTCCAAATATTGATCCAACTCGGACTTTGATTGTATGTCATTGGTGTGACACCCCTCCTAGAAATATTACATAGTTACCCGTTTGCAGAAAGCCAAACTTTTCATTTACTAGTTATTTCGGAAAATAATATTCTTTCTTCATTAACTTTGCCTAAAAATAGTGATAAATTTTTTTCTATCTTCCTTATCAACTAAAACAACATGAATAAACAACATAATATACATAGCTGCATCTTAAGTTTCATACATACGTTAGATGTACATCATTTGTTTTTGTTTTTTTTTTTTGTTACAAAAAGAGCCTTTATACCAAAACGCTTTTGCAATGTTGGAAACTTGATCTCATTTGTTTTCCACCATCCAAGTATATCAAATGTAGCACTCCTAGGCAATACATTCTCTTCCAAGTATTGATCCAACTCAGACTTTGATTGTATGTCATTGGTATCATTGGCAAAGGAGTCGTAACCACTAAGAAAATTGTTACAAATAAGATTATCCAAATTTGAATCCTTGTCATTAAACTTTTCAATTGGACTTTCAACTATCCCACTAGTCTTAGCTTGATAATCTTCAAACAATGAGAAGCATAATTTCTTGATGTAATTAATTTCAATTGAAGATGCATATCCATAAAGCAACGGAAAGAGCTACTCCAACAACTTCAATTTATATCTTGGATCCAAAACAATGGCAATTCCTATAATTCCATGAATAACAGACCAATATTTCTCAAATTTGTCATTCATTTTTGAAGCCATATTTCTAATAGCCTCAATTGAGCAAGTCTCCCATTGCTTCAAAGAGAGCTTTATTTGTTGTGGGATATTGTGTACTTAATATAATTATATGTATTAATGTATATATATATATATATATATATATATATATATGCGGGTATGGGGCGGGGTGGGTACCAAGGTACCCGTACCCGCCCCCATACCCTCTCAGATTTGCGGGTAATTACCCGTGTCCGTACCCATACCCAGAAAGCGGGTTTTTACCCTACCCATGGCGGGAATTTTTTGCGGGTACCCGGCGGGTAGGGTCCGAATTGCCATCCCTAGGTTTAGTGGCTAAAAATTTCTAGAATTGCCTAATTCATTGGATTAATGATCCTAATTACTTAAGACAATGGATTAATGACTAATCAACAAAGTTAAGAATCAAATCTTCCTAATCACTCCTAATTGGTCACGGCCTAGACTAGGTTTAGTGACAAAAATTTCTAACTTTGCTTAAGTCTTGGATTAATGATCCAAAATCCTTAAGTCTTTGTAACACTTGTTTAACAACAAAGATTAAACCATTAACTTTTAATTTCACAAAACCCTAATTTCGGCCAAGACATTAGATTATGGCTAGGAATCTTAGTTTGACATAAGAACATAGATTCGTCATTAATACATGTTCAATAGATGATTAACATGATTACTTTCATGACAAGAAATTAAGTTCCTACACCTATTTTCTTGCATGGTTCGGCCTAGGCTAGAAACAAGGGAAGGAAAATTTTGTTTGCAACAATCTCTTAGATCATGATAGTAGAGATAATAATTAGAACATAGAAAGTGGTTTCACATTTTTAGGATTTTTCTATGATTTACTATGATTTTTCAAAGTTATGAACAACTAAGAGGAATCATATGAAAAAGTCTCTAAAACAATAAATGAAATGAATGAATAAGAGTTTAGAGATGATGAGGAACATGAATCACCTCTTGGAATGTGAAAATGGGCAAGAAATCACCAAGCTTCTTCACAAATCAAGGCTATGGAGTTTGAGAGAGAAAAGAGAATTGGAGAAGATAAGTCAATAGTGTGGAAGAGTGTGGAATGAGCTAGAGCTCTCAAGTTGCCTCTAGAATTTTGTAGAGCAAGCCTCCACTTCATGGGCCTTGCGCCACTTTTGGGCCTAAAAAGCCCAAGCACAATTATTTTTCACTTACATCAACTTAAGGCATAATGTAGACATAGGAAATTTAAGACTAGAATTGCCTCATGGAAATGAATTCTTGGACATGAAATTGAGACTTTTGGGTGCAGCTCTTAATGGGTTTGAATGGAAAGAATTTGGCCCACTTCACTTAGTGTATCAAAGAAATTAGTTTAGGGACCAAAATGCAAATAATAGAAAGTTTAGGGACAAAAATGCAATTATTAAAAATTGCTTACATAATCCTAAGCCACTTTAAACCTCTCACATGGATGACCTATTCCTAAGAGCATATAGGTTTTGTCCACTTATCGAGTCTCAAAACCCCCGTAATCGGCTCCGTCGTTTACCCGATTGAACATAACGTCCGTAAAACTTATATTATTTCACGTTTTGTGAAATAATTCTAAAAATGCACAATCGTAGGAAATAAAATAAAAATCCTAATTGTTTCGTTCACGAATTAAAATTAGGTCTTCTGATCAGTATAAATATACTTTCAGTGAAATTCCCAGGCCGGGATTCGCCTGACTTTTCAACCAAAATTTAAATCATAGCTTCCTACATTCAAGTAGAATAGAGTGATGAACTCCGTTTATTTAGAATAATTTTCTAAAACGTAATTAAACATTTAAACATATTCATATATATTTCTGTTATTTAAAACAGTAAAAAAGTATGGTGTTACAGATTCGGACTCTAACACATACATAGCCAAGTTGTTGTTGATTTCATTTGATTGTACACCTAACAGGTTACTAATAAAACCAAAAACAGAACTGAGACACATTGCTCTGCTACCTGACAGATTTGAGGCAAATGACGGGATTGATGCACCAATCATTAAAAGAAAAACACCCCTTCTTGATCAAACCATTGCACCATGTCCACGCTCTAATTTTGATTAGGTCAATCACTTTATCAAAATCAAAGCATCTTTGTTTGAAAATCAACTCATTTCTATGGAGCCAAAGTGACCATATATAATTACAAACCAAAACATCCTCCAAGCCTTATTGGATACCCTTCCTTTTAGAAGTTGAAAACACTATTTAATATATTAAAAGATGAAAATTAGTAATTTCCAATAAAATATTTTCATCTATATCCTTAAAGGTAACAAAACCCTTATATTTATATTTAAAAAGCACTACAAACACTTAAATGTAGAAATTCAGATCTCTATTTTGCTATCACCTTGCCAGTGCCCCCAAAATTATTGCTACTGATTTGTCGTTCAATTGGAGAAACAAATATATATATATATATATATATATATATATATATATATATATATATATATATAGGCATATTTGTTTTGTTTCCAGTTTCCTTTTTTCATTTCTCGTTTTCCAGAAATAATTACAAAACTATCACATTGTCTTTATTCTATTTCTTGTTTTGTAAGGTGACAGTTTTGTAATTATTTTTGAAAACAAGAAACAAAACAAACAGGCCCAAAAAGTCTCCATACCTAAAAATTGCAACAGCATGACCCTATACAGTCAAATATCACAAAAAAGCCATATCAATAGGCAGTTGAACAGAGCAATGCAAATGGCGCAGTTTAACATAGCCAATTAGTATACATCAGCTAACCAGCATCACAACCAGCAAATTGTAATAAAATCTGAAGACCACCCAAAGAAAAAACAAATCTAACACGTCAACCATAAAATTGTAACTTATATAAGGCTAGTCTAATATTTGATGTGAGATTGAAAACAAAACTACTCTCAAATTCAGCCGCAATGCCAAGTCTTGAAAACAAACTAAAATATATGTAGCCAAAATTGTTGAACATTGTATTGTAATCAAATTTAAGCAGTAGCTGCCTGCTGTTGAGCAGCATGCCTCTTTCTAGCCTCCTCAATGATAGATAACTTGATCCCCCGGCCTTTGGGAAGAGACACCCAAGGCTTTGTTCCCTTACCAATAATGAAGACATTGCCCGTGCGGGTCGTGAACTCATTACCAGTGGCATCCTGGACGTGGATGGTCTCAAAACTTCCCTTGTGCTTCTCCCTGTTCTTGATCACACCAACCCGACCTCTGTTCCTTCCTCCAGTCACCATAACAACATTCCCCACATCAAATTTGATGAAATCGGTGATCTTGTTAAGTTCCAAGTCTAGTTTGATAGTGTCATTAGCCTTAATTAGGGGATCCGGGTAGCGGATGGTGCGGCCGTCATAGGTGTTCAGATAGGGGATGCCTTTCTGCCCAAACTGAACAGACCGAACCTTGCAAAGCTGAAACTGCAAAGGTCAGAGAAAAAAGTCAGATTATCATATCACTGCAAAGAAAACCTACAGAACTAACATAACAAGCATGCACAATGAAACAAGGATAAAAATTAAAGAATTATGTGTAATGTGTGTATAAATAATCATGTCCTGCATTCCTGCTAGCATTCCATATTTGTGTGTTAAGAAAGTCTACAAATCAAAGATATATGCAAACAAGTTTTAAAATACTGATATAAGATCAAAATTTGACCATTCGACGTCACACCTCCTTTACTGGTGCCAATAAGCATCAATGATGATATAAATTATAAAATGGAAAAAGAACAAATTTACCATTTATAAAACCACACAAATTTACCATTTTTAGGGACCAAAATCAAAATTATCTCATTTTGCAGGAAGCAAAAACATATTAAACTTCATATTTTCAAAAATTGAATTTTTTTTTTAAAAAAAAAACACATGGCAATAAAAAAAATAATATTTTTGCCATGTGGCATTGTTGACCGATCAACACCGTCTGCCACGTAGGCAGTTAATCGCCAAAGTTGAAGTCAGGGACTAAATGCAAAATCTAAAAAGTTATAGGAACTTAGTGCATGGGAAAAAAAATATATAGGGACTAAAATCAAAAGACCCCTATTTTATATGGACCAAAAAGTTCAATAAACATAAAAACAATATAAAATAAATGTAGCCAAAATTGTTGAACTTGAACATTGTATTGTAATCAAATTTAAGCAGCAGCTGCCTGCTGCTAAGCAGCATGCCTTTTTCTAGCCTCCTCAATGATAGATAACTTGATAGTTAGAGCATTAGAAAAGGATGGGAATGATGACTAATTCTGAGAATTTATCTGAACTTCAGAAGAGAGAAGATGCATCACGAAAGACATTCCCTTCAAAATTCGTTGGTTTTTCATATTGAGGTTGGTGATAATTATCATCAGGATCTAGAATTTGTGAACTCAGTGTTAAGGGGAGGGTTGTTTGAAGTTTGAACCCTCATATGCTTCCTATGCTTCTATATATTATTTGAACTAAGCAATAAAGCTAGCTATCTAACCAAATCAATATGGATTGGGGATTGATATATATACTTGCAAATTAGACAATGCATAGAGGGAAATGGGTTCGACAAGCAAGACACACTTTACACTGCAAGTGTATATAGTTAGTTAGACAGTGATAAAGGAAATTGTTTTGTAATGCTTATTCATCCATTATTTTATTTTCTTAAGGTTTCATTGTTCTTTGATGTCAGTCCAACAATTAGGCACTAAGTACATTGAATTAATAGAAAGCATACTATTTAAACTAACCCCAATCTCATTTTTCAAATATATTTTCTTTTTATTGCTAGCATTTTTATTTTTATTTTCTATTGTCACTACTAGAAATTCATGGATTACTTGCGAATTTTCCTACGGATTTTTTTCGAAGGAATTTTCAACAAATTTTGCTGTAAATTTTCCAGAAATAAGGTTTTTTTCTATAGATTTAAATTCGTAGGAAATTTTGATATTTCCTGCGAATTTTCCTGTGAATTTAATTTTTTTGCAAGAAAATCTGAAGGAAATTTCCTACAGATTTTCAAATTCACAGGAAAAATTACCCACGAAGATATTACCTATAGGTGAAATTTGTAGGAAAATCCACATGAAACATATTTCCTGCGAATTTTTGAGCAAAATCCGCAGGAAAATCTGTAGGTAATAAGAAGATTTCTAGTAGTTTTTTTTAAAAAAATGTTATCATTTTTATTGACTATCATATAAAAAAAAAACACGATTCATCTATATAATTCTTAAAAATAGAAGTCTATATTTCTACCAAATAAATTTTGATTCAAACTTATCTCCATTATTAATCATTGATATGTTTGTTATGGATGATTAAGATTATTTTATTTTTTATATCATTCAAGTCTTGAATCTCTTATCACTTGAAAAAAAATGCATAATTACATACATGCCAATATTGGATAGATTAATTAGTAGATTGTGAATGTCAAGTTTACCATGTTAGAAAGTGGGGTTAAAAATGGAATCTATCTTGAGTACATATTTTGACTCTTGAGTACAATATTATATATCGCTTGAAATTGATTTTTGATTAAATTATTATACACTGTTAGCACTTAGCACAGATCATAAAAATATTTTCCTTCACGTTTTTAAGATCTAAAACATATAAATTATTTTAATATAATATTTAAATTTATCAGCACGGTTGTCATTACTAGTTTCATCAAAATATTAGTTAGACATAAAATTGACATGTGTAACATGTTTTTTATTTTATTTTAATAACTAAGAAAAAAAATAAAGTCAATTTGTCAAAATATATAATTTGATGTCGTTAAAATCATGTATACTAACAGTGCATAGAAATCAATCTCTTTTTTATAATTACAAGATATAATGGAAAAAAATTGAATAGGAAATTACCATCAATTGAGTAACAATTTTCAATAAAAAAATTTGAAGAAGAAATTACAAACAACATTTGTATTTAAATTTTTTAAAAATAGATCTGCCACTACTCCCAATCCCACCCACACTTACCATTGCCGCCACTCCCACCCTCACTCTACAATGCCGCCAATGTTATTGGGGGATCACACTGGAGACTTGACAAAATCTTTGAAAGTTTCTTTCTCAAAGAAGTGATGCCGCTACCACTATGTACTATATATCCAATGACAAAGAAGCAGCGCTTCATTAGGAAGAAGTAGAAATTGAAATTCCAGCTTGGATTTGTTGGTCATGTTGCGTAGGTGGGAGGAATTGGTGGGGTTCAAGTTTGCATATGGATTTGTTCGGTAATGGTGGAGTTGGGTGTAACAGAACAGTAGTTACAACAATGGTGAGGTTTGAGTTGCAAAATAAGGATAGTAAATCTGTTTATACCAAGTGAGGTAATAAGTGGATAGGATGAATTCCACTAGATTTTGAGTTCTGAAGAGGCAGGTAAGGTTTTTTTTTTTTTTTTAAAGCGAAAAATATATTGATAAAAGGCTGAGGACTTAAAGGTGAGGTGGTAGAAGCCGCGGCCAAGAGGATCGAATAGCTTTTGAACTAGAAACAAAACTAATACCATAAAGAGTTAAGATGAAGGTATGTTTTATTGCTCACTTAATTCTGATACAGATCGTATAAATAAATGTTAAAGGTAGTAAGTAAAAGATATAACATATTGCTGATATGCAGTCAACAAGTGATAAGATATGGCTAAAGACTAAGTCAAGAGAGAAATTTTTTCTTTTGATAGCAGAGAGAAATTTTTATACGAGAATGAGAGGATTTAGATTTAACATGGGCAACTAAATCATATATGGATGGTATTAGAAGTTTGTTAGTTATCATGTGATCACTTAAAAAAGTCACATGACTTTATATTTTAATTCTGATCATTCATGTGTGATCCAAAATCTCATATTTGCTCCTCTGACTCTCTTGCGAAAACACCTCTCTCACTTGATACATCAATAAATCATAAATTATAATTACCTTAAAAGTCACAAATATGATTATTTCTGATTAATTGACAATGTAAAAAACTTAACACTGAAGTATGTCAAAAGTTAACAATTATCGCTAAACCAATATATTAGCACTCAAGGTTTAGCATGGTTGGACAAAGTCCTTATTTTACAAAACTAAAACAAAGAAAGATTGAAAGAAAATGTAAAAGCTAGATGGTAGTACAATTACATGATACATATGTTTGCTTTACCATTCGAGATATCAGCTAGGCTTCCACCTTAGAGTTCTATATTTATGCACTCCATGTTGTTCATATACAAAATCAAGCTGAGGAATGGCCCTGTAAAGCAAATTATCCACAAACTTGCAATACCACAGCCTCCACCTTTTCCAGAAAATAATGGGAAGAATGACCAATCCAAAGCCAAAAGTGAATCCCAACTCAGCACTCAAGAAATTCCAGTCAATTGAACTATGTGTCTCAGAGGCTCTTGGTGATGGTGGTGGTGGTAACATCCCTTGTGCTCCATCATTACTACATTTCTTGGTTAGTGGAACTCCACATAACCCTTCATTGCCTTCAAAGGAATATGAATCAAATGACTGAATTTGTGTGCCAAGTGGAATTCCCCCCTCCAAATGATTAAATGAGAGATTCAAAATGGAGAGGAAAGATAAACCTGTTATCTCTGAGGGAATATCTCCACTCAAATAGTTATATGACAAGTCTAATGACTCAAGCTGTGTCAAATTTCCCAAAGATGATGGGATATAGCTTGAGAAAGAATTGTGTGATAAGTTAAGAAATATCAAGGCTCTCAAACTCATAAGCTCTTGTGGTATCGGACCTTCCAAGTGGTTGGAAGAGAAATCCAATGAAGTGAAGGTTGTGGGAATCTTGATCAACTTCTTCTGAGAACCTTTGTAGAAAACTGTAACTGAATCTATGTAGTGATCACCAAATTGGTTAGAAGTGAAATAATAAGTGAATAATTGATCAACCACAGAAATAGGTACAACACCTAACATTTTGTGTAATTTATTTACAAGAACTATGTTGATAACCTTCCACAAATCCTTGTAATGCATAATATCCTGGTTATCATACATATCAAAAAATAAAGTGCCATACTTTTCATGGGCTTTATCTTCACCACCTATCATTTGTTTCCAGCTTTGCAAGAGTGAGCCAGATAGTGTACCAGTAAAATTATTGTTGGCTAGATCCACAATATGAAGCATCTCCCAATTACCAGTGCTATGTTTGCATCCAATGGGACCATGGAGTTTGTTTGACCTTAAAATCATCACTCTTGGCAATCAAGTTCAAAAGTGACATTTGTGAGACCCATGCTACGTACCCATTGGTTGTAGTTAAATGCAGCAAATGTGGCCACAATTGTTGTAGTGGTAAAGTGATTCTGAAAAATACCAAAACCCGCAATAATATGACATAAACTACATTTTGGATAGCAATTTAAGACCATAGAATGCATCTTGAAATCAAAACTATTACAACATATTAATCTCATATTCCTCTTCCACGAAATTCATAAAGAGCAAACATTCATTTTAAAAACCTTCATTGTTAGACTAATTTGAATGAGTTATTTGTCATTTTTAATGTCAAAAGCTAAAATGTGAATTTACTAAATTTATACCTTATCCAAGCTGAAAAACTGCTTACAAATATGTGTTTTGACTAACATTGGTGAGATGTTGAGGGAAATATCTTCCCCTGCAGAAGAGCTAACATTTATTGATAACCTTTCTACTACCAAGTCTTGAAGTATAGGACATGCTGAGAGAATCTTCACAAGACCTACACCTTCAGAGAATTCAATGCTCTTCAACCTTACGGTCGTAAGTGAGGGGAGATTGAACAAACCTTGAAGGGTTTTCACCTTCATATTACTCAAGTCGAGAACCACCAGGGTTATGCAAGTGAATACGCCAGGCGACACAGTGATCAAAGAATACGCCTCAAGGTGGAGGGTGCTCAAGGTCACGTTCAAGAAAAGCCTCTACCCATTTTGTAACATTGGAATCGTCGGTGGGCAAATGCCATTTGTATCTATACAAACGCCACTACATACAATGTACCATTTTTGAAGGGAAAAAAAAGGTAAAAAAACGAGATGGACTCGTACGAAAAGGGTTGAAAACGTCATTGATGTGACTCCGTGAGTGCTGTGAAGTGTGAACCATGGAGACGTGCATTGCCAACGCTATTTTGAACTGTGGTAGGTCTTTTATTCTGTGACTACTTGTCCTTCATTTTCTTCTATTCTTTTCCTTGCTTACTATGAAGATGAGTACAAAGAAACCATTATGTCAACGTGTTACTATTTTTATTTGTTCGTGTAATTCCTACAATAATTCAAAAGTCTGAAAGATGAAAACAAAAACGAGTAGATATTTAGACAATTTAATTTCCTAGATGTATTGGACAGAGGTTACAATTAGAGAAATATTTTATGTTATTTGAACTCATTCACAGTGGAGTTATTATGTTGGATCATGAGTCTTTTAAAAACTTTATATGAATTCTTATAGACTAAGTAGCTCAATTGCTTGGTGAACTTATTATTTATCCAAACTAGACAAGTGATGTAATACCCGCCAAAAATGGCATAAAGTATTTTTTATAAAAATAAATAAATAGGGGAATGATGAATTTTTTTGGCATATTAATAATTATTTATAACATTAGAAAATTAATAGAGTATAATAATGAGTATAATGTGCTTTAAAATAAAAAGTAAAAATAAAGTAAATGAAATATCGTAATAAACTAAGAGATAATTTTGTTTGCACCCAAGTGTTAAGTTATGAGTTAACCTAATATCAAGGGTATTTGGTAAAAGTGATGAGGAATAAATAGTAGATAAATGAGGGTGGACGACCATTAGCAACCCTAGCAGAAAAGAGAAGAAGAAGAATTCATTTGAATGTTGCCCTGGGTTTTGGGTCATGCATTTGGGGTGTTTTTGGCAAAAATTTGACATGATTTTGATGTTAAAATGATTGGTTATTGTTGCTGTATGAGTAATACTGTTTGATTTGTCATGTGTGTTGTTATACAATGAGTTTCGTGCATATCCATGTATGTATTTTTGACTGTTTTGGACCTTGAAATAAGAGAATTTCTGCAGAATTCATGTTTCTGCGATTTTAGAGAAATCGTCCTAGCGCTGAGTGCCAGGTACCCAGCATCAAGCGCCAACCTACCCGAGAGTAGGGTTGGTAAAACGGGCCACCCCCAGCAACCCGCCTAAAACGAGGAGGGGTGTGTTGAATGTTGAAAGTGGGTTGAAAATCAATTCTGCCCCGCTTAATGGCGGGTTGGCCTGCCAAAGATAAATAAAAAAAAAAACAATCGAATATTAAAATCCTTGAAATTTATAACAAAATATAAAAAATAAAAATAAATAAAAATCACCTAAATAATATTTTTGGTTTCTCATCTATAACAAAATAAATGTATTGGAACAAAACAAACTAAATGATTTCTCATCATTTATTTTTGAAGTCAAAATAAATATTATGTAGCAAAAAATAAAAATAAAGCATGCATTAGAACTTATGGCCATGCTCGTTAGCTCTCTGTTAAATCTGTCACTGAACACGAGAGACTCAAAGAAAAATATATACAAATCAAAACAAATAATGTGCCTTACACTAACTGCCTTTTATATTTTTGGTTTATATTTTTCATCCTCTTCATTTTATTTATATTCCTGATTAATTTTTCTAATATTGTTTCTTTTTTATATTGATAAAGAGTACAAGGAGTACTCTAACCCATATACATAAAAGCCATCAAAGTATCAAGGCAAAATATAAGTATAATACTATATGCAATCTACCACACGGTATGAGTATTACACTGACCTAACCCGCCAAAAAAGTAACCACACCACAATTAATCCCAAATCTGAATAGGACAACATTCCCAAACTGAGACGCAAATACAGTAATTAAAGTAAAATAAAGAGAGATAATCCAATCCTATAAGAAATATAATAAACCTTAACGAAAATAATTAATGATAAGACATTAATGACGGTTAAGATGATAATGAGGAGTTGTCACAAGTTGATAAACTTTGATGCTTATTGGTCAAAATTGTCTTGAAACTTATTGGTCAAGGTGTCGTTGTTGACAAACTTTGATGTTTATTGGTCAAATTTGCCTTAATGCTTATTGGTCAGGGTGTTGTTGTTAACAAACTTTGATGTTTATTGGTCAAAGTAAACTTTGATGCTTATTGGCCAAAGATGTGAAATCAACATTAAAGATAATATTAAACTTTGGTGCTTATTGGCCAAAGTCGTTAAATCATAAATAAATGGTGTTGATGGAGGTAGTGAATAATGTTTGATTTTTTGTTGGTTCGCATGCATTAATGCACGAAGTTATTAGGGGAAGTTACGATGATAGGTGTAACATCCCGTGAGCCAACTCGGTTTGAACCCGCCCAACCCACTGGTTAAGTGAAGTGGGTCAAAATGACTCGGGGTGACAACTATTGTAACAATCTAGACTACAGATCAGATAAATCTATAAAGTTGCAAAGGTAAACCAAACCTTCATTCAAACCAATTATTTTTTCCCTTTTGTTCTTTTCAAATTTTTCATAAATTTTTTTTTTTCATTTTTTCAGTTTTACTTTTACTAGGTACAACAAAACTCTTTAAAAGAATTATCTGACTCATTAAGTCATGAAAATATGTCTTAATCCTTAAAAGAAACCAAACATTAGCCCACCAAAAAGTGAAAAATAAATTTAAGCTTCACATAATTCCCAATGTAAGTTAAATTTTTCCTTCTAATTTTGATTTTTTTATCCCTAAAAGATTAAAACTAACTTTAGTATAATAGATTTGATTAAGAAATGAAAAGAATACATTAACTAAAACTCAACAAAATATATTGTAAGACTTGAATCTTAGGTAGATTATATAGTCGAAGATGTGTATCAAGTGAGAGTGGTATAATTACATGAGAGTGAGAATACCAAATCTGAATAATTAGATCACACATGAATGATTAGGATTAGAAAATAAACTCGTGAATTTTTTAATTGATCACATGGCTATTAGCTAACTTCTTCCTGATCATCCATATATGGGTTAATAACTCATATTTACTCATATTACTCTCATAAAATTTCAATTTCTTTCCACTTGATATGTTCCCTTTTATGATATAGTAACCCTATTAGTTAGAGTACATCATACACCTTAAATCTTTATCAAGATGCAAGGAGGCAGTTCTGGTGGCTTGCGGCATGTGAAAGATGCGGAAGGGTGGCTCTAGTTCGTCGGTTCTGTGGTAGGATGGTTGCGAGCATCTTGGACGACGGTTCCATTCAAGGTGGTGCCTATGGCAAATTCATAGTTCATGGAGTTCCTGGTTACAGATCTTGGACATGATGATGGTGGAGCAAGATAGGTTCCTAGTGGTGGTCGCTTGCTGGATGGAGCACATGAGTAGTGGAGGCTACTGGACAGTGTAACCGGTGCGATGCTCCAAGGTGGCAGTTTGTGGTGACAAGGCTTACTGTCATTGTGTGTGGTTTTGACGACAAAGAAAACACATGGTAACAAGCGAAGGAGAAACAGAAGATCCGAAAGTCTAAGAGGGGGGAGAGAACACGTGCGTGGTAGTCAAAGCACGGGAGAACATAAGAGACAGAATGGACCGGGCACGGAGGAAAAATAGAGAAAATCGACGAGTGAGGCTTGGTTGTGGGAAGTTGCGATGGTTGTGCACAGAAAGGTACGGTGGATGATGCGATGGCAACGCAGGTGCTGTGACTGGCTACTGGTCACGATCTCAACCATCTATCAAATCTGCCTTGAAATCAATAGTCTGCCTCGAAGGAGCATTAATTCACCTGATTTTAGAGGGTGCACCGTAGTCTTGTAGAAGCACCTATTAAGTAGTACCGATCACTCCCAATTAGGGGCGGATGCACATTGCCACAAGTATGGGCAAGTGTACCCTCTTACTTTCTTAAATTTTTTTTTGTAATGCCTTATGTATTTTACTTTGCCCCCAATATTTGAAATAATTGCACCCATACCAATGCATTTTTTCTTTGGTCCTTTCTTTTTTTCCTCTTGATGATGATTAATTGCAAATACAGATAGGTTAGGGTTTTGATATGCCCAATTTTGAGGATTTTGTAATAATTGTGTTATTTCATCAAACTGATTTGTTAGACATTAATTAAATGTATCAAATTTATTTTTTAATGGATTAAATTAGTATCTATTATATATACAAAGTAGAATGTCCTCAAGGCAAATTCTCTTCTCTGAGAAATGACACATCAGCAACGCTTAGGTGTCAACACAAGAGTAATTCAGGGAATTATCATTAATGCATGGTATAATCTTATTCTGACTTTAATTGGGTACCTTTAATTTTGGAATATCTGATTTTGAATTATTATTGTCAATTTAAATATCCTTAACCCATCTTCCACCCTCTTCTCTTCTTCTCTCTATTCTTTTCTCTCATTTAACATTTTTTTTTTAGATTCTATCTCTCTCCTTTGAAGTTTTAGCAAATCCACCAAATCATATAGATGGAGCCCACGTATTTTTTAGATCATCACCACAGCCAGGAGACTGTCGCCGCTCAACCACTGTCTTCTCTCTTTCATGTACCTCCTTTATTTTGTCATTTTCATGTTGCTAAATGCTAACCCTCTATGTGTGTTTATATTGCATGTCGCGAAAAGCACGGCTATCGCTATAAGGTAAACACTCTTCTTCCCTTTTTTCTATTTTATTTTCTCTTCCATTCCCCCTCTTAGTTTTCTTTTAGGTTTCTCCCTCTCAGGTAAACGTACTCTCTTACTCTCTTTCTCTTTCTTTCTTCTTTTCGGTACAACCTCTATACTGTGTTAGTGATAATGTTCTCTTCTATGTACCAATTGACGTCCTACCTGAATTAATTTCGTATCATTTTAAATTAATGTTGATTCAATATTAATCGTGATTATTCCATATAACTGAGTTCAATATATGTTTGATTTCATATCTTTTAAATTCAAACCCGAATAGCATCATTCAAATTCGATTCTGAATTATTTTCATATCAATATGAATTAATTCCATATCATTAAACGCTAGCCATTCATGTAGTCATTAAATGTGGTAGAATTTTTTTGATTTGATATATTTGGTTTATTACTTAATGATGTCAATATTCGATATTAATTGTAATTGTTTCCATATATTTGAGTTCAATATATGTTGATTCCATATCTTTTGAATTTAAATCTGAATAGTACCATTTGAAATATTTTCTTTAATTATTTTCATATCAAGTTGAATAAATTCCATACCATTAAACGTGGGAGAAAATTTTTGGCTTGATAAAATTGGTTTATCACTTAATAGAGTCGATATTCAGTATTAACTGTGACTGATTTCATATAATAGAGTTCAATATATGGAGAATCCATATTAGTAATGATTAAATATATCAATTACAGATATGAGTAATGATTAAATATATTAATTACAGACTATTAGTAATGAATAAATATATCAATCACATATTTAAAATTTATAGCATTAGTATATTCATGAAAAGTGCATAAATTTGCCGACACGAAATATATTAAATAAATTTTTCGTTTACGTCACGCGTAAGCTATTAGTAATATATTTAATTTATGAAATTAGATTTTGTTGGACGGGAAAAATTCAAAATAATAATAATAATTTTTATGAATCATAATAATCATAATAGAGTAAGCAGTTTTAGAAAATATAAACACCAAATATATGCAGAATAAATTTTGAATTTTAGAATAGTAATGATAATAATTCAAATTTCAAAATAATAATTATAATTATTGCAGAATCATTATAATCATATTATTAATTAAAAAAATCATAATAATCATAATAGAATGAACAATTTTAGAGAATATAAACCAAACATATATAGTTAATTAACAACGAAGATAATGATATAGAGAGATTACAAAAATAAATGTAACTGAGAAATAAATCAAATAGATATTCAAGTGAGATGAAGGAATATATTATGATAGCTAAATATTTTTTTTAAAAATTAGTTAACTTCCACGGGAAAAGAGGAGAAATAAATCCAATAGATTTTGATAATTAAGAGAAGAAAGAAATGATAAATAACATATATTCTATATATGGTTAACTTGCACGGGAAAAAATGATAAATAAACCAAACAGATTTTAAAGAGAAAATAAAATTAATAATATGATATATAAATGTATTTTCTAAAAATAGTTCACTTAAATGGGGATAAAATGATAAATAAATCAAATAGATTTTGAAAAGAGAAGATAAACTAGGATAGATAAATATATTTAATAATAATGGTTAACTTGCAAGGAAAAGAATAAAAAAATAACTTTTTAAGAGATAAGGTTTACAAATAAAATAGATTAAAAAATATTATAATTAAACTTATATGATGAGGATTTATCTTTTGTATTTTACATAACAATTTTTTTGAAATTTTTCTGCATAATTAATTTCATAAATCAATAATTTGTGGTATATAATTCCTTAACAAAAAAATTTCAGCTAAAAATGTGAAATAAACAATTACAGATTTTTCGATGAAATTCGACAAAATTAGCATATTTCGACATCTGTAACATGTATATTTTTATTTTAATAACTAAGAAAGAGAAAGAACGATAATGTTAATTTGTCAAATTATAATTAGATGTCAAAAAAATCATGTACACTGATGGTGCATAGAAATTAAACTCCTTTTTAATTGCAAGATATAATGGAAAAAAGTTTGAATAGAAAATTACCATCAAGTGAGCAACAATCTTCAATGAAAAAATAGAAGAAGAAATTACCATCAATTGAGCAACATTTATTATTAAATTTAAAAAAAAATAGATCCGCCACTACTCCCAATCCCACCCCCACCCCCACCCCCAGGCCCCAATTACCACTTCCGCCACTCCCACCCCACCCTTAACACTGCCGCCACCCCCACACCACCATCATGTATCGGGCACTAGAAGCTCACCGTAGGTCCGTAACAAATATCAGATCGTCTCTACAAATTCGCCAATGTTATTGGGGATCATATTGGAGACTGAACAATGGCGACAAAACCTTTGAAAGTTTCTTCGTCAAAGAAGTGATGCTGCTACCACTACGTACTATCCTATAACAAAGCAGCCGCCATTCACTAGGAGGAAGTAGAGATTGGAATGTCAGCTTGGATTTGTTGGTAACGTTGCGTAGGTAGGTGGGAGGAATTGGGGGGTAATGGTGGCATTGGGTGAAACAATAGTTACAACAATGATGAGGTTTGAGTTGCAAAGTGAGGGTAGTGAGTCTGTTTATACAAAGCACTGTAACTAGTGGATGTGTTGAATTCCACTAGATCTTTGAGTTCAGAAGAGGCAGAGGAGTTGGTAGCTGAGGTGATAGAAGTAGCAGCCATAAGGATTGAATAGCTTTTAAGACAGAGTCAAAACTGATATCATAAAGAGTTAAAATGAAGGTATGTTTATTTTTATTGCTCAATTAACTTCTGATATAGATTGTATATATAAATGTACAAGGTAGTATCATAGGACTAAAGTAGTATATACCGTCGATGTAACAATTTGTTACACCGACATTGACTAACATTCTTGGCATGTGTATTTTTATCTTAATAACTAAGAGATAGAAATAATAATGACGTTGATTAGTCAAGATATTATTTGATGTCTGCATAAAAATCATTTGCACCAATACATTGAAACTAAATTCTATAACATATTCCTGAAACACAGCAAAGGATAACAGCAAATATCAACAAATGATAAGGTTAAGACTGAGTCAACACTCCTATAGGTGTAACACCCCAGTTTTTATTATTCTTCAAATCGGAAAATATATATTATTTTATATTATATTATTTTAATTGGAGTGATTAATTATTTGGATGTTTATTTTATCTTGTTTGGTTGATGTAGTTTTACTACTCTTTTAAAATTATTTTAATAAGTGCGTTAGCACTGCCTTATTCCAGTATAAGTACACTTACTAGACAATAATGTTATGTTATTGTCAATATTAGTTTTATTTAGAAAAAAAATATTTTAAATGATATGATTGAAAGAAAATTATTTTCATATATTAATCTATTTGATTTTAGATTTGAAAATAAATTGGTTTGACATTAATCGGAGATTAAATGTAGGACCATGGTTTTTCTTAGTTGATCAATTCAACTATCAATCTTTACTCTATCTTGAATTTTGAAATTATATATTTGTCAATCATTATTTTTAGATCCAATGATCGATATTATTTATTTTTTTAGACTCAATTTCAACCACACATTTTTACCTATTACTAACTAAAAGAAAAAGAAAACAAAATTTTCCTCCCTTCTCTATCTACAGCGCACTGTAACACCCTGTTTTTCAGAATTAATTTTATTAAACTGAGTTTATTAAGTTGGATTTATCGTTCAAGGGCTTAGTGGGATTTTTGGTTAAAAGTCCCTTTCTGGTATATGAGCACGCCCGTGCTCATTAGCCAGTAAGCCCATGCTTAAAGTCAGAAGCGTGTTTCTGATTTTAAGTTGAGCACGACCGTGCTCAACAGGGAGCACGCCCGTGCTCAATGCGTGGACCGCGTCTCGGTGACATTAAGTAGAGCACGACCGTGCTCAAGGGTGAGCACGACCGTGCTCAGGTCCGAACGTTATATACATGAGCAGAGTCGAGGGTTTAACAGATAACCCTACTTTTGGTGTATTGCAGCAGCCGTAATGCGGCCAGTATGAGCAGTTTCTGTTTTTCCTCCATCTTGATCAATCTTTGAACGTTGGGAACTCTTGGGGAATCGTTGGTCATCTACGTTTATCACCTAGGTAACATTTCTTTCCCTATCTTAGTTTCCTTTTCCATTATTGTGAATCGGGAACTAACCTTTGGTATTTTGTTGATCCAAGGTTCGTTTCAGTGTGAGTTGCTGTAAGGGGAGGAACCGGTTCGTTGTTTGGAACGTCGTTAGAGCTACCTTCAATCCAGGTATGGGGAGAAGGGTAGTGTATTCATAGGCTTGGGGTTAGTGTAAAGTAAAAGGGTTCCCTAACCCCGATAGGTTTATATATGTATGTATGAATAATATGCTGAATTGGTTGTTTAATGATGGTATGCTCTTAACTGTTTTGGTATGTTATTGGTATACTGTTCATGTTCATAATATGTTATTAATGTTGGTGTTGGTTGCTTTGCTATGAACATGATGTTGTTGGGTTGATGCCATGGTTGAATAGATTGCTGTTATGATGATGAGTTAAGGTCCGAAAACATGTTGATAATTGATGTTAGGATTAATTGGTTAAAAACCCTGGAATTTGGCTGAATATCAGTCGCTGTTCCTGCCTAGAACAGCACTGTCGCGCGATGAGCACGACCGTACTGAACAGGGAGCACGACCGTGCTCCCAGTTGAATTCTGTGTAAATGGCCGCGCTGTTCAGCACGGCAGTGCAGGACAAAGAGCACGACCGTGCTCAATAAGAAGCACGACCGTGATTCACTTAAAGGGGAGCACGCCCCTCACGTGCTTAAGCACGACCGTGCTGGGTTACGAGCACGACCGTGCTTAACCCACCTGGACAGAACAGAATTAAAGGACTTAAGGGGTTTCAAACCCCACTTCCCAATGATGATAAACAATTAGACAACTTGGCTAATGTCTGCTAAAGATAATTAAAGATGATGAGATGGTGAGGTGTTAAGTCGATACCCTTTTAGGTGCCGCAAGCTGATGAGTTGTGCCTTGGTGCTGTTTGACCAAGGAGGCCTTGACCTTGTGGTTTGGGTCTAAGGTGTTGTTGTTATGTACCTTGGTGGCCGAGAGTTTGCCCCAGGTACTGCGGTTGATTCCGTTAAAGTCCTCAGGTAGATTCCGCGAGGCAAGTTGGTGCGGTTGATTCCGCTGTTACCTTCGGCCGTTTTCGTTGGAGTTATGGAGGTGGTGTTTCCGTTGTTGTTGTGTTGCATACGCATTGCATCGGAGTTGTTGTTTAGGGATGTTCGACATAGGGGAGATCGTCCTAGAGTACGGCGATCTGGCTACCCACGGTTGGAGTAGATTCTCCTAGCGCCCCGTGACGAGGCATTCGTTGGTTTGATGCGTTGGCTATCCAAGGAGTAGATTCTCCGGTGTTGAGTAGATTCTCAATGTGGATATTTAACTCCGAAGTCGTTCATCCCGAGTTTAGTGGATCCACATGCATTGATGGTTTAGCGGAGTAGGGTTGCATTGCACTACATAACACATGATTGTTATGATGATGATGACGTTGTTGAGATGTGATTATGCTAGTTGTTTTATGTCATTGTTTACTTTACTTCCCTCTCTTGCTGTATATGATTACATGAACTTACTCCCCATGTTTGTTTGTGTTTGGCCTGATTGGCACCTTGCAGAGGATGACGAGCAGCCCGGAGAGGAGTGACTCCGAGGAGGCGCCACTCATAGTAGGGCTAGTTTGTGTTATGGTAGTTGTTAGTTTCAGTTGTAATTCTGTGGATGTTTATCCCGGAACGGTTATACCAGCTCTGTAGGTGACATCGGGGTTGGAGTATATTTATTGGTTGTTATGTTTTTATGGTTTGAAACTTATTTCTTTTCCGCATTGTAAACGGTTCATATGGGACTTTTCTACTCATGGACAAATGTTCTATTTATTTTAGTAAAATGCATGTTTTATTTTAATCGTGTTTTGTAATAAATGGCTTATAACATGCGGGGTAGAAGGGTGTCACACGCACGATACCCCTCCCTTCTTTTATTTTTCCTTCTGATTTCTTCTTCTTCCTCACTTCACATCTCCTTCCTCCCCTTCCACCTCACACTCCTTCTTCTCCTTTGCTGCTCCGAACTCCGCCGCCCCTGAGGTCACCGAGCTCCTTGCGTCGTCGTCGTAGGAGGGCCGTCCGGCCATCGCAACCTCGCCCCGCGACCCAGCCCCACACCCCGCGAGTCTGGTCCGTTCCTCGCTATGCGTAGCATCGCCACAGCCGCGAACGCCGCCTGCACCTTGTCGCCGGTAGTCGTCCGGCCACACTGGTAGGGAGGAGCCGAAGTCGTGTACCGAGGTGTAGTCAGTTTGGCTTTCATTTGGTCGCTGACATCGCCACAAAAACGGAGCTCCGCCGCTACTCCACCGTGCCTCCACCGCCGGCCGTTCCAAACAGCCACCACACCATCTTCTCTTTGCTTGGTTTGCACTCTTGGAACTAATTGGAGCATTAAGACAAGGATCTTTCTCTTGTCTTCAAAGGTAAAGGGAGTTTACCAGAAGGGTTTTGGTAACTATGTGCTATTTGGTTGTTGTGTGTAAGGTTGTTGTGGTTAGGTATGATGTGTGTTTTAATTCGATGAGATAATAACTGTTTATGTGGTTTAAATATATTTGTATGTCTGGATTGAATTGTTGTTTTTTTAGGTTTGACTGAAAGCCTGACAATGGTCAGAGCTCAATGATGGTAAGAATAATGCTTTAAAAACTTGAGAGGAAAATTTTGAAGTTTTGAGTTATGTAAGTGGAAGTTTTGAGGACCTAGATAACCGAAAACGTTGGGCTAGTGTTCCTAGGAGTAAGTACGTGGACTATTTGTCTTATATGTCATGGGTTAAAGTCCCAGTTGACATATTTAAACTTCTGTTGTGCGTGTCTTGGGTTAGAGTCCCGTTGGCACATTGAAATCTGTTGTTTATGTGTCATGGGTTAGAGTCCCAGTTGGCACAGTTGAATCCATGTTCAATGTGTTGTTGGTTAGAGTCCCAAGTAACACATTTAAATCTCTATTCGGTGTGTTGTGGGTTAGAGTCCCAGTTAACACATTTGAATCTTTGACGTGTGTGTCGAGGGTTAGAATCCCTAGTCACACAATTGAATCTCTGTTGTGTGTGTCGTGGGTTAGAGTCCCAGGTCGCACCGTTGAATCTCTATATTGTGTGTCATGGGTTAGAGTCTCAGTTGGCGCATGTGACCGCGTGTCCTATGTTGAGAATGAGCGATTTCGATGTCTAAGTGAGAATAGTCGTGAGAGGTAAGCCTCGACAAAGAAAGAAACTGAACGAAAAGAAAAATAAAGAGAATAAATGTTAAGATTTGATGGTGGATGTTGAAGTGTCGTGTAATTTTATAAATTGAAATGACTGTCGGGTATGGACCCCATGGTTTAGAATATCTTATTTATTCTGAGAAATTATGTGAAGTGTATATGTGTACATGCTGTTGTTGTCTGTGTGTCGCGCATGTAGTTATCACGATAAAACTCATATGTCGGTATCTCACCTTTGCATTATTTCTATTTGGTTTTTCTATTTTTGTGGTGTACGGTTTTCGTGAACAGATGAGGCAGAGAAGTTCCCAGCTTCACTCGGGGATATTAGTCTCAATCCTTGAAGATGTCTGATGTTAGTTAAAATGGTGAGAATCATGGGATCTTTCTCAGGAATATCTTTTAGAACGACCAGCTTAGGTTTTTGAGACGTTATTAATTTATGATAGTATATATGTTCATGGTTCGGAGAGCCTTTATTTTAAACGGATTGTTTATGGCTCTGAGAACATTTCGTTTAGATGGAAATCTAAGATTTTCCTTTTGGTCATACATAGCTTGTTGATGTAAATATTTTCAGAATATTACTATCTTGGTGTATTTTGTATGACTGGAATTTATGGGATGTTGAAATTATAGAGGAGACTCTGTCGAAATTTTGTAAAAATTTCTAGATCTTTATTCAAGTATAATGTGATAGTATTTTTTTGACGCGTGCATCACTTTTCCGAAATATTCAGAAGGAAAATTTTTACACCCGAGTTTTTCTGACTTAAAGTAAATTAATTCTTCCGAAAGTAAAACTAGCAAAATTCTTTTTATTTAAATTCCGCGACGAGTTAAGAGTTAGATATGTAATGCCAAAGGGGGGTGTTACAATAGGGATAGGGGTGTGGGTGGCCAATGAGAAGAGAAGGGTGGAGATACCCATCTTTACCACCCCAACAAGTAATATGCCATTGTTGAAAAGCATGGATGATCGAATTTTCTACCTTATAATGTATTGAAATGCAAGGTGCATCCTGCATCCAAGCACCTAGATGGTGCATGAATTCAAAAAATTTATATGAGGATGAGATGGACTAATATGGGCCATTAAACTATACATGTGACCATTTAGGATTAGAAGTTTGTTAGTGGTTATGTGATCACATTAAAAAGTCACATGACTTTATATTCTAATCTTGATCATTCATGTGTGATCCAAAGACTCAGATTTGTTCCTTTTATTCTATTACGAAAACAAATCTCTCACTTGATAAAACTTCTATATATATATATATAAAGATTTTTTACAATATCAATAAATCATAAACGGTCACATCAATAATAATGTTTGACTCATCTTATCATAATTACCTTAAAAGTCACAAATATAATTATTTTTTTTGTGATTAATTCACAATGTCAAAAAATTAACACTCGAAGTATATCAAAATTAAACATTTATAATTATCACTAAATCTACATATTAGCACTCAAGGTTTAGCATGGCTGGACAAAGTCCTTAATTAAAAAACTAAACTAAAAAAAAAAAAAGATTAAAAGAAAATGTAAAAGCTAGAAGGTAGTACAATTACATGATTCATATGTTTGCTTTACCATTCGAGATATCAGCTAGGCTTCCACCTTAGAGTTCTATATTTATGCACTCCATGTTGTTCATATACAAAATCAAGCTGAGGAATGACCCTGTAAAGCAAATTATCCACAAACTTGCAATACCACACCTCCACCTTTTCCAGAAAATAATGGGAAGAATGACAAATCCAAAGCCAAAAGTGAATCCCAACTCAGCACTCAAGAAATTCCAGTCAATTGAACTATGTGTCTCAGAGGCTCTTGGTGGTGGTGGTAACATCCCTTGCACTCCATCATTACTACATTTCTTGGTTAGTGGAACTCCACATAACCCTTCATTGCCTTCAAAGGAATATGAATCAAAAGACTGAATTTGTGTGCCAAGTGGAATTCTCCCCTTCAAATGATTAAATGAGAGATTCAAAACTGAGAGGAAAGACAAACTTGTTATCTCTGATGGAATATCTCCTCGCAAACTGTTATATGACAAGTCTAATGACTCAAGCTGTGTCAAATTTCCCAAAGATGATGGGATATGGCTTGAGAAAGAATTGTGTGATAAGTTAAGAAATTTCAATGCTCTCAAACTCATAAGCTCTTGTGGTATTGGACCTTCAAAATGGTTGGAAGAGAAATCCAATGAAGTGAAGGTAGTGGGAATCTTGATCAACTTCTTCTGAGAACCTTTGTGGAAAACTGAAACTGAATCTAAGTAGTGATCACCAAATTGGTTAGAAATGACATAATAAGTGAATAATTGATCAACCACAGAAAAAGGTTCGGCATGTAACATTTTGTGTAATTTATTTACAAGAACTTTGTTGATAACCTTCCACAAATCCTTGTAACGAATAGTATCATGGCTATCAAACATATCAAAAAATACAGTGCCATACTTTTCATGGGCTTCATCTTCACCACCTATCATTTGTGTCCAGCTTTGCAAGAGTGATCCAGATAGTGTACCATTAAAATTGTTGTAGGCTAGATCCACAATATGAAGCATCTTCCAATTACCAGTGCTATGTTTGCATCCAATGGGACCATGGAGTTTGTTTGACCTTAAAATCATCACTCTCAGGGTGGAAATGTTCCTTAAGAAGCATGGAAATCTATCACTAAATAGATTGTTTCCAAGATTTATGACCTGGAGGCTTTTGCAGTTGGCTAGAGATTGTGGGATGGCACCACCCAAGAGATTTCCATTGAGATCAAGGTACCTTAAATTGCATGAAGTTGAAATTGTATCAGAGATATTACCTGTGAGTTTGTTTCCAGCAAGATTTAGCTGCCTGAGTGTACTAGTTGCCAAACACTTGGGAATGAAACCAATGAAGCTATTATAGGAAAGGTCAAGCAACAGGAGAGAAGAAATGTCACAAAAGGATTCATGGATTCTACCTTGTAAGCTGTTATTTGAAAGGGAGATAAAATTTGCAAAAGGGAGGTACTTATCTATGTCAGGTGGGACAAAGCTGAATCCATTGCTTGAGTAGTCCAAATGGACAACATATTTTGTGAAAATGGGAATCGAACCATGAAGTTGGTTGGAATGGAGATCAAGGATATATATATTAGGTCTAAGATTTTCAAAGGGTCCTTCCAAATTTGAGAGAAAGTTGATGGAAAGATTCAGATAAAATAGAGTCTCAAATCTCCAAATCCAGTTGGGAATTATTCCATGAATCTGATTGTTGGACAGGTCTAGAGCAATTAGTTGGGGTAGGTTTCTCAAGAAACCTGGGAATTCCCCCAACTTACAAGAACCCAACAATAGAAATTTCATATTGGGAAAGGATGAAAGGTCATCATTATCAATGAAAGTTATATCAACTGAGAGCTTGTTGTTGTTTAGGCCTAATGTATGCAAACTTTGCAGCCTCATAACCATATCAAGTCGTATGGTTCCATTGAACTCATTTTCAGAGAGTTGGAGGAAACGAAGCCTTTTAAGTTGAAAGATTGACACAGGAATGGGCCCTTGTAATTTATTGATGCTCAAATCAACCAACTGTAATTCAGAGGAAGAAGCATTTGGGAATTCATCCAATAGACCCTCAAATCCACTGTGAGAAAGTGTAAGTTCCTGTAAAGATGCAAGTGTAAAAAGAGATGAAGGAACTTTCCCACTGAAGGAGTTATCACCAAAATTAAGAGTGAGAAGGTTTGCAAGCCCCTCCAAATGAGCAGATGAAATGACTCCATTTAAATTATTGTGCAAGAGAGATAAATATCTGAGATTCTTGAACATATTGAAAGATGGAAGAGGGCCACTGAAGTTATTGAATGACAAGTCCAAGTGAACAAGTTGGGTGAGTCCTGACAATGAAAGAGGGAGTGTTCCATTGAATTGACAATTAGATAGATCTAATGTAGACAACTGCTTCATATTGGAAATGGCACCTGGTAACTGTCCAGAGAAATTTGTATTGCTAAGGTTCAAGGTGTGAAGATGGACACCTTGTGGGAAGTTTGGCAAGGAACCACGAAGATCTTCATTAACTGATATGTCAAGGAACTTTAGTGTTTGTATTCGGAAGATACCTTTTGGAAAAACACCACTCAACTTGCAGCTGTTGAGCTGCAAGGTGGTCAAATTGGAGAAATTTGCAAAGGATTCTGGCACTGGACTAGACATATTATTCAGGTTCAGTCGAATTACCGAGAGTGATTGAAGCTTGGATAGTGAAGAATCAATAGGTCCTGAGAGGTTGCAAGATGACATGCTCAGAACTTGTAGATTTTGCAGTGAAGATAAAGCATGGCACCATTGCTTTCCATCAGCAGATACCCTTACACCATCCAGATGCAGGTTTGTGATTTCTGTAAGGTTCTGAAGAAACATACCAATATCTGGCTTCTCCAATTTCAGAATATGTTGTGAAGTGAAAGATGAAGACAAATCAAGAGTAGCCACCTTTGTTAGTTGAGAGATCTCAACTGGAATTTGTCCCTCAAAGCCAGCATTTGACAAATTCAAATGCCTCAAATTCTTTAGCTTCTGAAACTTGGAAGGTATGAAAGAACCGAAATCATTGTAAGCCAAATTCAGGTTTTGCAAATATTGCAAGTTGAAAAGACTTGAATTATTTAGTCCTCCAGAAATATATTCCTCACTCAAGTCAAGACTAATGACACGGCCCTTGTTGCATCTTACTCCATTCCATTGACAGCAATCACCACTTTGGTTCCAATGAACCAATTTTTTGGATATGGCAGGGTTGAATATAAGGTTGTCCTTCAAATGGAGCAACAAGAGTTGTTGGTGGCCAAGACAGTGGCATGTTGCTACATTGATATTGATACTCAAGTTTATCAAGCATAAGGGTATAAAGAAAGGCAATAGGACTTGATGGATTTTCATTGGAGAGGATTATTAGAAGCACCTTTATGACTGATAGGTTAAGAAGGTCGAAGATGGCATAGCATTGTACATATTTGCTCCTTTTATAGATATTCAAAAACTCATTTATCGTTGGCAATCATCTAAGTCTGACACTAATGCTCCAGTCCAAAAAAAAAAAAAATTTGACATCGATGCTCAAGTCCCTTTCATGACTGATAGTCATGGAGACCATAGAATGCAACATGCCCTTTTCTGGACCAAGTAAGCTTGTATTGTACACACTAGTATTTAATTTGGATTAATGTTAACAAATATATTCTATAAGACAACAAATAGGATAGTTGAATGGCAGGACCCAGCTAAATTGAACCCCGTTTCCTGTACTATCAGTACAAATATTTCACTTAAGTGTTACGGTTGAGTGTTAGAAAATTAATATTTTGATGTATTTCTTAATTATACATACTTTGGGATATAAATGAGCTTAGCTATTTATGAAATATTCTAGCTTAACTCGTTAAATGCTCGATAAGCTCGTTTGTTTAATTAAATAAACAAACTCAAGTTTGAGATTTGACTCAATTATTTAGATGAGTCAAACTCAAGCCTTATAGACTCGACAATAATAGTTTGTGAATAGCTCGTTTATATATATATATATATATCCTAAATTACTATTTTGGTTCCTTATCTTTATATATAAAGGAGTATTCGTTGGGCATTTTTTTCCCTCCGAAACTAGGGTTAACTTTGTAATTTTACTAACTAATATAATATATCATTATTTGTTAAATAATTTCAAGCTATTATCTACTTGGATTGCAGGGTCATTATTTACTCATCATAAATAGCACATTTCCACTTTGCAATGATTTTCAAAATTCAAATCTATCTATCTATTTTATTTAATACTTATATTTCAATTTTTTTATAAAAAAATGAATTTTTTTAATAAAAAACAATCATTTCATTAAATCTTTATATATAAAAGGAGTGTTTGCTGGACATTTTTTCCCTCAGAAACTAGGGTTAACTTTGTAATTTTACTAATTAATTTAATATATCATTATTTGTTATAATAATTTCAAGCTATTATCTACTTGGATTGCACGGTCATTTACTCATCATAAATAGCACATTTCCGCTTTGCAATGATTTTCAAAATTCAAAATTCAAATCTATCTATCTATTTTATTTAATACTTATATTTCAAATTTTTAATAAAAAATGAAAAAAATATTAATAAAAAATAATCATTTCATTAAATAATTTTAAAAATAAAAATATGTTTTTTTAACCATAATTTAAAATAAAAATTTCAACTAACACAATTCTTATTTATAACACGTGCATCACACTGGTCAAAATACTAGTTTGTTTTAATTTATTCGACTTGGTCCATTTATTTTTAAAAAGTTCAAGTTAGTCCCTTTTTTTGTCAAAAGTTAAGCAATTAGGTTCTTTCTGTTAAGTTTGACCTGTTCGACCATTAAGTTTCCCCTCGCCGGAAAACATCACCAGAATCTGGAAATCTTGTCGGAAAACTTCGACGAAATTTTCTATCTCCTCCCCCTTCTCGCCAGAAAGCCAAAAGCGTTTTTCACCATCTTCTTCACCATACCCACACTGCAAAATCCAAAAGCTCAACACTTACAAACAATCACCATTCCAAAGTCTCGAATCAAAACCAAAAGAGAAATCCAAACACTTAAAAAAAACCAGATCTGATCCTTCTCCCAAGTTCCACACCAGCGATACCATCACCATTAGCCCTCCTGGTCGCAGCTCTGATGAACCACCAGAACCGCCATCGCTGCAAGAAGCCAAGCGTCTAGTCGTGCCGCTGTGAGTGTGCGCACGCGTGCGGACTGGCGCGTGGGTGGGTGCATGCGTGTGTCATTGAAAATTAAAATTATGTATATCATAAATTTTGTGTAAAAACACTTTTCTATAGTTTTTTTTTATGACAGTTTTTTATTAAAAATATTTTTTTTATTTGTGAGTTAAGACATATGGTTATACATTTGTTTTTAAAATTAATTTTGAAGTTTCTTTTTTGTAGTGGTCAAGAAGTTTTGAATTTTTATTTATTGGATTATGGAAATGTAGTGTCTATAATTTTTGAATTTCACATACTACATGTTAAACATATAATTCTATTTTTAGATTATCATATAATTTTAAAATCTTTATTAGATACTAAATTGATAAAGTTAAAAGAAAAAGTTAAGGAAACTTTTTATAAATGCAAAAAAAATTCAAGTTATAAATTAACTAAACTTAATAAGTCAAGCTCAAGGCTCAAGCTTTAAGTTAATCTTGTCAAAATAAATTAGCTAACCTTGAGGAATCTATTTTTTTTTATTGCACAGACCAAACTCAAGCTTCATGTGCTTCACTTGGATTAAAAAAAATGCTCGGCTTGGTTAGGCTTTTTACACTGGAATTGGATCCTCTCTTATAACACGATAGTCATGTTAGAGAGATATAGATACATCTTTTAATATATATGGACCTACAATTATCGATTGTAGGTCCTACTAATTACAATTTTAGAAATTTGTTTCTTTCTCTCTCCAATATGATAGTATCCCGTTTTATATAAACAGGAGGGAATCTGATCCCTTTACACCCATATTTGCTGATGTAGTATTTGCCGATGTAGTTTGATCTTGTATTGGTTTTGGTAGTATCTTCTGGAAACATGATTAACGCCTTTTCTTATTCTTTCATATTTTTTCCCTCTGAATTACGGAAATTCAAATAGGAATTACATAATACATGTGGACGTGACCTTCGTCAATGGTGTGGCAGAATTTTTGTGAAACAAAATGCACCCGGTGCCGTGACGCTAGTTTGATGGTGCAGTGATTGGATATGTACAATTTTTTCTCTACCGTTCTAGAAGTTTGCCCCTTTAATATTGACTGAGTCAGAAGGACATTGACAAATTTTTCTCTCCCGTTTTAAAAGTCTGTCCTTTTAATATTTGACGGAGTCCGAAGGATGAGCTTGATGAGACCTTTTTTTTTATGAGACGTGATAATTAGAGTCCCTGACTCTTAATGACATTTTGGGGTATTCCTAGAAGCTTCATCCTTTGGATTGATTATGAGATTAATTTTTAGTCTACTGTTCAGAGCAAATATTTAACTCTTGGTTTTCACAACCTCTCAACTAGAATGTATGTCACGAGGATTTGAACTTGCATTCTTCTCCTTATGAAATCGATATGCTTATCATTCGACCAACCCTTGGTTGATAGAGACCATTTTATGATCCCTAGATCGTTAATTAACCATAAAAAATAATTATTCCATTCAATAATATCTATTACCATTCTTTCTTTGAAAAGATTGTATATGGACAATTTTTTCTCTCTCGTTTTAGAAATTTGTCCTTTTAATATTGACTAAGTCAGAAATATGAGCTTAATGAGACTATTTTTTTTAATGAGTCGTTGTAATTAGGGCCTTTGAATCCTTAATGATATTACGGAGTATTCCTACAAACTTCGATCCTTTGGATTGATTATGATACGAATTTTCGATTGGCTGCTTAGAACAGATAATTAACCATTGATTTTCGCAATCTCACAACTAGAGCATATGCCATGATTCGAACTTACGTTCTTTTCTGAATGGGGTCGATATGCTTACTACTCGACCAAACTTTGATTGATAGAAACCATTTTATGATCCCTAAATCGGTTTAACCATAAAAAATATATAGGAACCAAAATAATTTTTTTTTACCAATTTTATAGAGATCAAAGACACGTTTAACCCATTTGGTTTTCATACTCAAATTATATAAACAATTTTTATAAGTTAAAAAACAAGAGCGGTGCGACGGTGGTTGTTTTAAATCCAATAAAGTGTAATGGAGCTTCATCATTCCCCATAAAAATCTTGAAGCACTCACAAAATAAGAAGAAAAAAATATGGGGTAAGAATCATGGTGACTTCTACTGGAACTGGGGTTGGGCGAGGTAGCTGGGAAGGAGGTAAGGTGGAGATAGAGATAGGGATGACAATGTATAGGTATTATAGAACCAGTCCTCATACCCGTGTTTCTAGAAAAATATATGTATCCGAATTCATATTCGCGTGAGTAGCAACTTAAGTATTTATATCATTACCTGTTAAGTATTTAAGTATTCATACCCGCATACATTACTTGCACTTTAATTAACTATGAAAAATCAATAAATAAAAATTATTATTAAAAATGAATAACATGTGTAGAACATATATATATATATATATATAACAAGTCTGAAATATCATGATAGTATATAATAAGCAAATCATTCTAGTAAGTTCTCACACTAAACATTCATGTCATAATATATCCAAGTCTAAAATACAAAAGTCTTTGATACAAAACATTCAATATTCTCCAAAACATTGAGTAAATGTTATAATTAATCTCTAGAGCAACAAATTCATAAAAGTAAGGTAAGGAAAGTTGAGTGGAGGAAGTATATTATAGGGGTGTGCCACGTAGGCAGTTAACCGCCAAAGTTGACGTCTGGGACTAAATGCAAAATCTAAAAAGTTATAGGAACTTAGTGCAGGGGAAAAAAAAAAGATAGGGACTAAAATCAAAAGACCCCTATTTTTTATGGACCAAAAAGTTCAATAAAACTAAAAACAATATAAAATAAATGTAGCCAAAATTGTTGAACTTGAACATTGTATTGTAATCAAATTTAAGCAGCAGCTGCCTGCTGCTAAGCAGCATGCCTTTTTCTAGCCTCCTCAATGATAGATAACTTGATAGTTAGAGCATTAGAAAAGGATGGGAATGATGACTAATTCTGAGAATTTATCTGAACTTCAGAAGAGAGAAGATGCATCACGAAAGACATTCCCTTCAAAATTCGTTGGTTTTTCATATTGAGGTTGGTGATTATCATCGGGATCTAGAATTTGTGAACTCGGTGTCAAGGGGAGGGTTGTTTGAAGTTTGAACGCTCATATGCTTCTTAGGCTTCTATATATTATTTGAACTAAGCAATAAAGCTAGCTATCTAACCAAATCAATATGGATTGGGGATTGATATATTTGCAAATTAGACAATGCATAGAGGGAAATGGGTTCGACAAGCAAGACACACTTTACACTGCAAGTGTATATAGTTGCTTAGGAAAAATGATATTTTGACACACAAAAACGACATCAATATGGCGACATCGAATGTGCCGCAATGTGTGGCACTATAGCTGTACTGTGCGGCACTATAGCGGTTTTGTTTTTTTTTTTTTTAAGTTTTTTTTAAATGTTTTTTTTTATAAATAAATTTTTTGGTTAAGGATGTGTAAATATCTGGTGAATCAGGTACAAATATCTGGTGAATTCAGTTCATTATCTGGTGAATGGATTTTTTTTAGAAATAAATTTTTTGGTTAAGTATGTGCAAATATCTGGTGAATTCAGTTCATTATCTGGTGAATGGGTTTTTTTTTAGAAATAAATTTTTTTGTTAAATATGTGCAAATATCTGGTGAATCAGATACAAATATCTGGTGAATTCAGTTCATTATCTGGTGAATGGGTTTTTTTGAGATAAAATTTTTGGTTAAGTATGTGCAAATATCTGGTGAATCAGGTACAAATATCTGGTGAATTCAGTTCATTATCTGGTGAATGGGTTTTTTTTGAGAAATAAAATTTTTATTTTTTTAAAAAAGTCAAAATTAAAAAAAAAAAAAAAAAAACAAATTACAGTAGCGCTACAGTAGCGCTGGTGTCCCGTATGATGTCGTTGTGGTGTGTTCAAATATCACATCTGGTTGGTTAGACAGTGATAAAGGAAATTGTTTTGTAATGCTTATTCATCCATTATTTTATTTTCTTAAGGTTTCATTGTTCTTTGATGTCAGTCCAACAATTAGGAACTAAGTACATTGAATTAATAGAAAGCAAACTATTTAAACTAACCCCAATCTCATTTTTCAAATATATTTTCTTTTTATTGCTAGCATTTTTTTTATTTTCTATTGTTTTTTTAAAAAAAACATTATCATTCTTATTGACTATCATATTAAAAAAAAAAAAAAAAAAACACGCGATTCATCTATATAATTCTTAAAAATAGAAGTCTATAATTCTACCAAATAAATTTTGATTCAAACTTATCTCCATTATTAATCATTGATATGTTTGTCATGGATGATTAAGATTATTTAATTTTTTATATCATTCAAGTCTTGAATCTCTTATCACTTGAAAAAAAATGCATAATTACATACATGCCAATATTGGATAGATTAGTAGATTGTGAATGTCAAGTTTACCATGTTAGAAAGTGGGGTTAAAAATGGAATCTATCTTGAGTACACTATATTTTGACTCTTGAGTACAATATTATATATCGCTTGAAATTGATTTTTGATTAAATTATTATACACTGTTAGCACTGGTTATAAAAATATTTTCCTTCACGTTTTTAAGATCTAAAACATATAAATTATTTTAATATAATATTTAAATTTACCAGCACGGTTGTCATTACTAGTTTCATCAAAATATTAGTTAGACATAAAATTGACATGTGTAACATGTTTTTTTTTATTTTAATAACTATGAAAAAAATAATAATAAAGTCAATTTGTCAAAATATATAATTTGATATCGTTAAAACCATGTATACTAAAAGTGCATAGAAATCAAACTCTTTTTTAAATACAAGATATAATGGAAAAAATTTGAATAGGAAATTACCATCAATTGAGTAATAATCTTCAATAAGAAAATTTGAAGAAGAAATTACAAACAACATTTGTATTTAAATTTTTTAAAAATAGATCTGCCACTACTCCCAATCCCACCCCCACTTACCATTGCCGCCACTCCCACCCCCACTCTACAATGCCGCCAATGTTATTGGGGGATCATACTGGAGACTTGACAAAATCTTTGAAAGTTTCTTTCTCAAAGAAGTGATGCCACAACCACTATGTACTATATATCCAATGACAAAGAAGCATCGCTTCATTAGGAAGAAGTAGAAATTGAAATGCCAACTTGGATTTGATGGTCATGTTGCGTAGGTGGGAGGAATTGGTGGGGTTCACGTTTGCATATGGATTTGAAGTCATATGACTTTATATTCTAATTCTGATCATTATGTGTGATCCAAAATCTCATATTTGCTCCTCTGACTCTCTTGCGAAAACACCTCTCTCACTTGCTACATCAATAAATCATAAATTATAATTACCTTAAAAGTCACAAATATGATTATTTCTGATTAATTGACAATGTAAAAAACTTAACACTAAAGTATATCAAAATTTAACTTTTATAATTATCGCTAAACCTATATATTAGCACTCAAGGTTTAGCATGGTTGGACAAAGTCCTTATTTTACAAAACTAAAACAAAGAAAGATTGAAAGAAAATGTAAAAGCTAGAAGGTAGTACAATTACATGATACATATGTTTGCTTTACCATTCGAGATATCAGCTAGGCTTCCACCTTAGAGTTCTATATTTATGCACTCCATGTTGTTCATATACAAAATCAAGCTGAGGAATGACCCTGTAAAGCAAATTATCCACAAACTTGCAATACCACAGCCTCCACCTTTTCCAGAAAATAATGGGAAGAATGACAAATCCAAAGCCAAAAGTGAATCCCAACTCAGCACTCAAGAAATTCCAGTCAATTGAACTTTGTGTCTCAGAGGCTCTTGGTGATGGTGGTGGTGGTAACATCTCTTGTGCTCCATCATTACTACATTTCTTGGTTAGTGGAACTCCACATAACCCTTCATTGCCTTCAAAGGAATATGAATCAAATGACTGAATTTGTGTGCCAAGTGGAATTCTCCCCTCCAAATGATTAAATGAGAGATTCAAAATGGAGAGGAAAGATAAACCTGTTATCTCTGAGGGAATATCTCCACTCAAACAGTTATACGACAAGTCTAATGACTCAAGCTGTGTCAAATTTCCCAAAGATGATGGGATATAGCTTGAGAAAGAATTGTGTGATAAGTTAAGAAATATCAAGGCTCTCAAACTCATAAGCTCTTGTGGTATCGGACCTTCCAAATGGTTGGAAGAGAAATCCAATGAAGTGAAGGTTGTGGGAATCTTGATCAACTTCTTCTGAGATCCTTTGTAGAAAACTGTAACTGAATCTATGTAGTGATCACCAAATTGGTTAGAAGTGAAATAATAAGTGAATAATTGATCAATCACAGAAATAGGTACAACACCTAACATTTTCTGTAATTTATTTACAAGAACTATGTTGATAACCTTCCACAAATCCTTGTAACGCATAATATCCTGGTTATCATACATATCAAAAAATAAAGTGCCATACTTTTCATGGGCTTTATCTTCACCACCTATAATTTGTTTCCAGCTTTGCAAGAGTGAGCCAGATAGTGTACCAGTAAAATTATTGTTGGCTAGATCCACAATATGAAGCATCTCCTAATTACCAGTGCTATGTTTGCATCCATCCAATGGGACCATGGAGTTTTGTTTGACCTTAAAATCATCACTCTCAGGGTGGAAATGTTCCCTAAGAAGCAGGGAAATCTATCACTAAGTAGATTGTTTCCAAGATTTAAGACTTGGAGACTTTTGCATTTGGACAGAGATTGTGGGATGGCACCACCCAAGAGATTTTCATTGAGATCAAGGAACCTTAAATTGCATGAAGTTGGAATTGTATCAGAAATATAACCTGTGAGTTTGTTTCCAGCAAGATTTAGCTGCCTGAGTGTAACAAGTTGCCAAACACTTGGGAATGAAGCCACTGAAGCTATTATTGGAAAGGTCAAGCAATAGGAGAGAAGAAATGTTACAAAAGGACTCATGGATTCTACCCTGTAAGCTGTTATTTGATAGGGAGATAAAATTTGCAAAAGGGAGGTACTTATCTATGTGAGGCAGGACAAAGTTGAATCTATTGCTTGAGTAGTCTAAATGGACAGCATATTTTGTGAAAATGGGAATGGAACCAGGAAGTTGGTTGGAATGGAGATCGAGGATATATATACTAGAACTAAGATTTTCAAAGGGTCCTTCCAAATTTGAGAGGAAGTTGTTGGAAAGATTAAGATAGACTAGAGAGTCAAATCTCCAAATCCAGTTAGGAATCATTCCATGAATCTGATTGTTGGACAGGTCTAGACCATTTAGCTGGGGTAGGTTTCTCAAGAAACCTGGGAATTCCCCCAACTTACAAGAACCCAAGAATAGAAAATTCATATTGGGAAAGGATGAAAGACCATTATCATCATTGAAAGTTATATCAACTGAGAGCTTGTTGTTTGATAGGCCTAATGTATGTAAACTTTGCAGCCTCATAACCATATCAAGTCTTATTGTGCCATTGAATTCATTTGTTGAGAGATGGAGGAAACGAAGTCTTTTAAGTTGAAAGATAGACACAGGAATAGGCCCTTGCAATTTATTGATACTCAAATCAACCAACTGTAATTCAGAGGAAGAAGCATTTGGGAATTCATCCAATCGCCCCTCAAATCCATTGTGAGAAAGTGTAAGTTCCTGTAAAGATGCAAGTGTAAAAAGAGAAGAAGGAACTTTCCCACTGAAGGAGTTATCACCTAAATTAACAGTGAGGAGGTTTGCAAGCCCCTCCAAATGAGCAGATAAAATGGCTCCATTCAAATTATTGTGCAAGAGAGATAAATATCTGAGATTCTTGGACATATTGAAAGATGGAAGAGGGCCACTGAAGTTATTGAATGACAAGTCCAAGTGAACAAGTTGGATGAGTCTTGACATAGAACTAGGGAGTGTTCCATTGAATTGACAATCAGATAGATCTAATGTAGACAACTGCTTCAGATTGGAAATAGCACTTGGTAACTGTCTAGAGAAATTTGTATTGCTAAGATTCAAGGTGTGAAGATGGACACCTTGTGGGAAGTTTGGCAAGGAACCGTGAAGATCTTGATTGACTGATATGTCTAGGACCTTTAGTGTTTGTATTTGGAAGATATCCTTTGGAAACACACCAATCAACTTGTTGTTGCTGAGCTGCAAGGTGGTCAAATTGAAGAAATTTGCAAAGAATTCTGGCACTCGACTTGACATATTATTCAGGTTCAGTCGAATTACTGAGAGTGACTGAAGCTTGGATAGTGAAGAATCAATAGGTCCTGAGAGGTTGCATGATGACATGCTCAGAACTTGTAGATTTTGCAGTGAAGATAAAGCATGGCACCACTGGTTTCCATCAGCAGATATCCTTACACCATCTAGATACAGGTTTGTGATTCCTGTAAGGTTCTGCAGAAACATAGCAATATCTGGCTTCTCCAATATCAGAATACGTTGTGAAGTAAAAGATGAAGACAAATCAAGGGTAGCCAAATTTGTTAGTTGAGAGATCTCAATTGGAATTTGTCCCTCAAAGCCAGCATTTGACAAGTTTCAGATGCCTCAAATTCTTTAGCTTCTGAAACTTGGAAGGAATGAAAGAACTAAAATCATTGTAAGCCAAATTCAAGTTTTGCAAATATTTCAAGTTGAAAAGACTTGAATTATTTAGTCCTCCCGAAATATATTCCTCACTCAAGTCGAGACTAATTACAAGACCCTTGTTGCATATTACTCCATTCCATTGACAGCAATCACCACTTTGGTTCCAATGAACCAATTTTTTTGGAAATGGCAGGATTGAATATAAGGGTGTCCTTCAAATGGAGCAACAAGAGTTGCTGGTGGCCAAGACAGTGGCATGTTGCTACATTGATATTGATACTCAAGATTATCAAGCACAAGGGTATAAAAAAAGGCAATAGGACTTGATGGATTTTCATTGGAGAGGATTATTAGAAGCACCTTTATGACTCATAGGTTAAGAAGGTCGAAGATGCCAAGATGGCATAGCATTGTACATATTTACTCCTTTTATAGATATTCAAAAAACTCATTTATCATGGGCAATCATCTAACTAAGTCTTGACACTAGTCAAAGAAAAAAAGTCTGGCACTAATGCTTAAGTTCCTTTCATGACTCCTTTTAGTCAAGGAGACCATAGAATGCAACACACCCTTTTGTTGACCAAGAAACTAGTATTTACTAAGTATTTAATTTGAATCAAAGATAACAAATATATTCTATAAGACAACCAATAGGATAGTTGAATGGCAGGACCCGGCTAAATTGATCCATGTTTCCTGTACTATCAATACAAATATTTCACTTAAGTGTTAAGGTTTGAGTTTTAGAAAATATATATATTTGATGTAATTTTTAATTATAAATGGGATGTAAATAAGTGGAGTTATTTGTGAACTATTCTATCTTGACTCGTTAAATGTTTAATCAAGCTCGACGTTTAATTAAATAAACAAACTCAAGCTTCAAATTTGGCTTAATTGTTTAAATAAGTCAAACTCAAGCCTTAAATGAGTCAAACTCCGCTCACCTATGCCACCAGCTCGCCGTCCAGCTTGCCACTCTCCTCTTTTGTCGTGAAGCCAAGGTCACTCTATCCTTAGCCTTTATATTCTTCTCAAACCTAGTAGCTTCTTTCCTTCTATTTTTCATTTATTGTTTTTTATAAAAAAAAAAAAAAACTAAACAGAGAGATTTGGGAAAGAAAATGTGGTTGTGTGGTGGGAGGGTGGAAGAGAAAATTCCGACAAAGTTTTATGGCTGGATTTTCAGATTCCGACGATATTTTCTAGCGATAGGAAAATTTAACGGTCAAACGGGTCAAACTTAACGAAAACGACCAAATTGCTTAACATTTGGCAAGTAATTGACCAATTTGAAATTTTTGAAAATAGAGGGACTAAGTTGAATAAATTAAAACAAACGAGAGACCAAAATCTTTTTGTTTGTGCGTGTGTGTGTGTTTGTTTTTAAAATTAATTTTTAATTTTCTTTCTTGTAGTACTCAAGAAGTATTGAATTTTTATTTACTTGATTATGGAAATGTAATCTATAACTTTGAATTTCATATACCACATGTTAAATATATATTTCTATTTGTAGATTATATTATACAATATTAAATTCTTTATTAAATATTGAATTGATAAACTTAAAAAATAATTGAAGGAAAATTTTCATAAATACAAAAAAAAATTAAGTTATAAATGAATTTTACTTAACAAGTCAAGCCAAGGCTTAAGCTTTTAGTTAATCTCGCTAAAATAAATGAGTTAAGCTTGAGGAATCTTTTTTTTTTTTTTTCACAAGTTAAACTCAAGTTTCAAGTGTTTGAATTAAATTAAAAATAATAATAATAATATTTGCTCGGCTTGGTTAGGCTCTTTACCCACATATTTGCGGATGTAGTTTGCATACTTTGCCGATGTAGTTTGATCTTGTATTGGTTTTGGTAGTATTTACCGGAAACATGATTAATGTCTTTTCTTGTTCTTTCATTTTTATTTTTTCTAAAGTACGAAAATTCAAATAGGAATTACGTAATACATGTGGGACGTGACCTTCGTCAATGGTATGGTAGAACTTTTGTGAAACAAAATGCAACGGGCAACGCTAGTTGATGTTGCAGACATTGGATATGGACAATTTTTTCTCTCCCCGTTTTAGAAGTTTGACCTTTTTTCCTCTCCCCGTTTTAGAAGTTTGACCTTTTAATATTTACTGAGTCAGAAGATTGGACGTGGACAATTTTTTCTCTCCCATTTTAGAAATTTGTCCTTTTAATATTGACGGAGTCCGATGAGCTTGATGAGACCATTTTTTCTTATGAGACGTGGTAATTAGAGTCTTTGACTCTCTAATGATATTTCAAGGTATCTTTACAAGCTCCATTTTTTAGGTTAGTTATGTGACTAATATTTAGTCTGCTATTTACAATAGAGAATTGATCCTTGATATCTGCAACCTCCCAACTAGGATGTATGTCATGAGGATTCGAACTTGTGTTCTTTTCCTTATTATGAAATCGATATGCTTACCATTGGACCAACCCTTGATTGATAGAAACCATTTTATTATCCCTAAATCGTTAATTAACCATAAAAAAATAGTTATTCCATTCAAAATCTTTCTTTGAAAAGACTGTATATTGACAATTTTTCCTCTACTGTTCTAGAATTAATATTGACTAGTCAGAAGTACGAGCTTGACGGGACCATTTTTTTAATGAGCCATCATAATTAGGACCTTTGGCTCCTCAATGATATCCAAGTGATTTTTACAAGTTTCGACCCTTTAGATCGATTATAAGACTAATTTTTGGTCGGCTACTTAGAACGGATAATTAATCCTTGATTTTTGCAATCTCACAACTAAAGTATATGCTATGATTCGCATTTGTGTTCTTTTTTGTATGGGGTCGATATGCTTACTACTCGATCATACCTTGATTGGTTGAGACCATTTTATAATCCCTAAATCATTTTAACCATAAATATATACGAACCAAAATTAAAATTTTACCAATTTTAAAGGGATCAAAGACATGTTTAATCCATTTGGTTTTCAGACTCAAATTATATAAACGATTTTTGTAAGTTAAAAAACAAAGGCAGTGCGACGATGGTTGTTTTAATCAATACCCATAAGGTAGCATTTGGTACAAGTTTTATAAAGAATATTCCTGGGAATATTGGCATGAGAATAAAAGTTTCTCATGTTTGTTACAAGCTTTAAAAAGTTGTTCCCAGACATAAAAGATTCCCGGAAATAATATTAGTGAATGATAGTTAGAAACTTGAGAAAACTCTATTATCAAGTATAAATGTGGGGAAAGAAATATTCCTGAGAATGTTATTCCCAGAAATGTAGTTTGTCTGGGAATAAAACATTCCGGATATCAAACGCCACCTAAAAATCTTGAAGCATTCACAAAATAATAAGGGGGAAAAAAGGCTTAATGACCTTTTTGGTCCCTGTAAAATATGTGTTTTTTGTGTTTAGTCCCTATCTTTTTTTTCTGCATTTTGTCCCTGTAACTTTTAAAATTTTGCCGTTAGTCCCTACCGTTAACTTTGGCCGTTAACTGCCTACGTGGCTAACGGCCTTGATCGGTCAACTATGCCACGTGGCAAAAATATTATTTTTTATTGCCACGTGTTTTTTAAAAAAAAAAAATCAGTTTTTGAAAATCTGAAGTTTAACATGTTTTTTTATCCCTGCAAAATGAGAGAATTATGATTTTGGTCCCTATACATTTTTTGTTTTTGTTTTTGGTCCTTATAAAATCTGAAATAACTATTTTTGGTCCTTATTGTCATGTGACATCTATTAAGTACTTATGTGTCCAACATCTATTATATTTATCTTTCCCAAAATCGTTAAAAAGGTTGTTTCGATGTTGGTGACTATTCATGGAATCATGAAGCATCCGTTCATGACTATTTATAGAAAGGCAAACACTACTAAGTAAAGGTGTATCTTGTTGGTTTGGTTCGATTTTATGTGGAAAAAATCCGAACCAATAAAAAAGATCGATTTGATTTGGTTCGATTTTAAATAATTTTTCCTACAAACGGATTGATTCGGTTGGTTCGTTTCGGACCAAAAAAATATCAAATTTTAAAATATAAACAAAATACTTAAATCAATATAAAAATAAATCATAATAAATAAGTGTATATATATATTAATGATTTTTCTAGCATATGTAACACTGCAAACGTTAAGAAATAAAAAATAGAAACATTGTGTTGAAAATTGTGTATTCAATTCGTTGAAAGTTTAAAAGCTACTCTTTCCAATGCAAGATTTTTATTTTTTGAATCATTAACATGTGCAATATTGGACAGATTAGAAAAATCAAAATATTTATATTTATATATAAATATTAAAATATAGTAATTAGATCGGTTCGGTTCTAGAATCTTTGAACCTAATAATCGAACCAATCACCATCGTGTTCAGTTCAGATCAGTTCAGGCCCGAACATCGAAAAATTCAAACCAATTTAATTTGTTCTATTCCAATAATTGGATTCATCGAATTATTGGTTTGGATCGTATATCCCTATTAATGAACATCATAAAAATTAGAAAAAAAAATATGTATGCTTATTTTGTAATGATTAATTATTTTGTTTTAATTTTAAAAAAAAATATAAGACACTCGTTAAAAAGATAGTTGTATAACTAATTGTATAATGAAAAAACTATAAACTATTTCATATGTTAACTTGACACCACAAAGGGTTATCATGTGTCACTTGGGATGATCATATGACTTTTTGTTGGACACATAAGTATTTAATAGACGTCACATGATAATATGGACCAAAAATAGTTATTTCAGATTTTACAAGGACAAAAAACAAAAAATATATATATATAGGGACCAAAATCAAAATTCTCTCATTATGCAGGGACCAAAAAACATATTAAACTTCAGATTTTAAAAAAAATTTTTTTCAAAAAAAACACGTGGCAATAAAAATAATATTTTTGCCATGTGGCATAGTTGACCGGTCAACGTCGTTTGCAACGTAGGCAGTTAACTGCCAAAGTTGATGTCAGGGACCAAGTACAAAATTTTAAAAGTTACGGGAACTAAATGCAGCAAAAAAAAAAAAAAATAGGGACCAAACGCAAAAGACCCCTATTTTATAGGGACCAAAAAAGTCATTAAGCCGAAAAAAAATATGGGGCAAGAATCATGGTGGCTTCTACCGGAGCTTGGGTCAAGTGAGGTAGCTGGGAAGGAGGTAAGTGAAGATAGAGCTGATAATGGGTAAGGTATTATAGTACTCGTCCACATACTCACGTTTAAAAAAATAAAAATACCTGCATTTGAATCCATATCTGCATGAGTAGCAACTTAAATACTTGTATCCTTACCTGTCAGGTATCTAAATACTCATACCCGCAGACATTACTTGCACTTTATTATTAATCTTGACCGTTTAAAGTTTGATCCAATGACTATTATCTAATTCTCTCACTCTCACATAAAAAAGGCTCTCTCACTTGATATGACATATATATATATATATATATATAACAAGTCTGAATATCATGATAGTATATAATAAGATCATTCTAGTATGTTCTCACGCTAAACATTCAATTCATGATACATCTTAGTCTAAAATACAAAGGTCTTTGATACAAAACATTCAATATTCTCCAAAACATTGAGTAAATATTATAATTAATCTCTAAAACAACAAATTCATAAAAGTAAGGAAAGTTGAGTGGAAGAAGTATATTATAGGAGTGTGAACAGTGCAGGAAGATAAGGAAAGTAATAACCTAAATTACATTTCAATTTATTTAATTTATTATATTATAGTTATATACATATGTATATAATTAAATAATTAAATATTAAATAATAATTAAAATAAATAATTATACAAAAAATAAATGTTAATATATATGTATGCTAGTATTAGTATGGGATGGGGTGGGTTACCTGCACCCATACCCATTAAAATTTACAGGTCATTATCCATCCGCACACCCATATCTATAAAGCGGATAATTGCGATGTCCATTATGGATAATTTTTACGAATACCCATTGGATAAAATATCCATAGTCATCCCTAGGTGGAGCTAGGCCCAAATGATACCAAATTAAACTTCTTTGCCAAAAACCAAACACTTTTTACAAAACTCGATCAACCAATGAAGTAGACACTAATTCACTATATAGCAATCAATTAGATAGGAAAATATAACATGATAATTATTACATGTTAAGATTAGGAAAATGTTAACTAAAACACTGATTAAGGTAACAAATATGAAAACTTTGTACTGAAAACATTATATTTAATCTATTAAAACTTAAAAGTTTAAAAGTAGTAATTTCCAATAAAAGATTTTCATCTATATCCTTAGAAAGGAAACAAAACCCCTTATATTTATATTTAAAAAACACTACAAACACTTAAATGCACAAATTCAGATCTCCATTTTACTGTCACCTTGCCAGTACCCCCAAAATTATTGTTACTGATTTGTCCGTTCAATTGGAGGGAAAAAAAAAAGATTATATAGAAGATTTCACTGTTCTAACCTGCCAGCAATTCACTAACCAAGAGTCTCCATACCCAAAAAATTGCAACGGCATGATCCTACAGTCAAGTGTAAATGGCGCAGTTGAAGAGAGCAATGCAAATGGCGCAGTTTAACATAGCCATACATCAGCTGACCAGCATCATAACCAGCAAATTGTAATAAAATTTGAAGACCACCCAAAGAAAAGAAAAAATCTAACACGTCAACCAGAAATTTATAACTTATATAAGGCTAGTTTAATATTTGATGTTAAATTGAAGAAAAAAAACTCTACACTCAAATTCAGCAGCAATGCCTAGTTTCAAAGACAATATAAAAAGTGTAGCCAAAATTGTTGAACATTGTAATGTAATCAAATTTAAGCAGTAACTGCCTGCTGTTGAGCAGCATGCCTCTTTCTAGCCTCCTCAATGATAGATAACTTGATCCCCCGGCCTTTGGGAAGAGACACCCAAGGCTTTGTTCCCTTACCAATAATGAAGACATTGGCCGTGCGGGTCGCGAACTCATTACCAGTGGCATCCTGGATGTGGATGGTCTCAAAACTTCCCTTGTGATTCTCCCTGTTCTTGATCACACCAACCCGACCTCTGTTCCTTCCTCCAGTCACCATAACAACATTCCCCACATCAAATTTGATGAAATCGGTGATCTTGTTAAGTTCCAAGTCTAGTTTGATAGTGTCATTAGCCTTAATTAGGGGATCCGGGTAGCGGATGGTGCGGCCGTCATAGGTGTTCAGATAGGGGATGCCTTTCTGCCCAAACTGAACAGACCGAACCTTGCAAAGCTTAAACTGCAAAGGTAAGAGAAAAAAGTCAGATTATCATATCACTGCAAAGAAAACCTACAGAACTAACATAACAAGCATGCACAATGAAACAAGGATAAAAATTAAAGAATTATGTGTGTATAAATAATCATGTCCTGCATTCCTGCTAGCATTCCATATTTGTGTGTTAAGAAAGTCTACAAATCAAAGATATATTCAAACAAGTTTTAAAATATTGATATAAGTTCAAATTTTGACCATTCGACCTCACACCTCCTTTACTGGTGCCAATAAGCATCAATGATGATATAAATTATAAAATGGAAAAAGAACAAATTTACCATTTATAAAACCACACAACTTTATCTTAAGAATGAAACTATAGAGATTTGAAGGAATAGATTGACCTTTGCCTCATCATCCCTTACAGAGTGAAGACGGAAACGACCCTTGGTGTCATACAGTAGACGGAAATTTTCGGTTGTCTTGGGAATAGATACAACATCTGGAAAGCGATTAAAGAAAGAGATTTGATCAAGTTAATCACAAATGAAAATGCAAAATCATGAACCTGATTATTTCCAAAATATGACAAGAAAAGATAATGGAAAAGTGACAAAGTGGCGAGTGTCGAATTTTTCAAAGCGATAACTTTTGACGTCAAAGTTTTGGCAGCACTGTGTCATTCAATTTTAAATGCACATACCCATGAAACCAGCAGGATACGTCTTGTCAGTCCTAACCTTGCCATCAACTAGAACATGGCGCTGCATCAAGATGGAAATTACTTCTCTGTATGTGAGAGCATACTTCAGTCTATTTCGGAGGATAAGGATCAAAGGCAGGCACTCCCTTGATTTGTGGGGTCCAGATGACGGCTTTGGTGCCTGCACAACAAGACAATAAAATCCATGAGTTCAAATGGAAACTGCAAATGAAAACAAGGAAAAAAAATATTACTGACACAACAATTGAGAATAATGTTCATACAAAGGCACCACCAAGCTTGTCAAGCATCCAATGTTTTGGGGCATTGAGCCTCTTCAAGTGTTTCTTCAACCCTCTAGCCTGAAATACATGAGACAAGTCAAAAATTAGAATACACAATGGAAGTGTAAAACATTGTAAATAAAACCACCAAAAAATGTACCAAAAAATATTACCTCAAAAAAAATAAAGATATCCAGAAATATAGGCACACACAAGGGTGAGTTACGGTGAACTTATAAAATATTAGAACTGACTAAATGAAATGAAACAGAGACCTCAGAAAGATAACAAACTGCATCCACACCATAATTCTAATGGCACAATAAAAGACAACAACTTTTGCTGGAGGACCAGGCAATAATGGCTATAGAAGACAGTTGCATACACCCTCCCCACAAAAAAAAAAAAAATGAAAAAAAACTTGAATTTTTCGACATTAATTTTCAGGCAATAACCCCAGAACAGGAATCAGGAATGCCTATAAACTTTCTATCACACAATTGTTTTAGCAAACCTAGACCCAAATATCGATTATTGAAGATCTCTAATATAGCAAGCAATGTATTAGAGCTCCAAAATTATCCATGTCCATTGCTGCATAAAAACCATTTATCCCTATTTTACTTAGAGCACTGACAAGTTGAATTTATTTCCAAAGTAACAGGGAAAACAAAATGACACGAGATCTAAGAAAACTAGAGGAAAACTAAAACAAACCGGAAGTCAAACACCAACTCCATAAAACCAGCAATTGAACAACATAACCAAAACATGAAACTTTAAGATCAGATTCAAACTTTTTATTCGCTATATAAGAAAGGCAAATGATCAGCCAAAAACTAATTCAATTTCTAATATGAAATGTTAAAAATTAAACACTACCCTCATTAAAATACATCACCATTGGTTAACAATTGAAGGCATATTAATATACATGTTTACCTCCCTCACTACTCAAATAATAACCCCATAGAAAGAAAAAAAAAATTAAGCAGAACCAGATGTACCCAAATGAAACCCAATAGATAGTAAGTTCAGAAATAATATAAAGATATTATATTTATGAAGTAACAATAGATAACACAAACAACAAAATGAAAATTCAAAAAAAAAAAAAAAAAAAAAACTTCAGAGTGTAATAAGAGGAGGAAACAAACAAGTGAAAGTGTGGTGTGAGGTTGAAGACTAACCATTTGGTGTCTTGCTACGCAGAGGCTTCGACTCTTGCTCTGTGTGCGCGCTCGTGCGCGGTGAGGTAGTGTTGGAAGAGAGGAACCGAAACCCTAACTGAATAGTATTGCATTTGCATATATATGAACTTCATTACACTTTCACCGTTCAAGGAAAGCAAAGTAATGAAAGTACGGTCTTCCTGGGTTGGGCCTATACTCTTCAATGGCCCAAGTTCACCACCCGTCCTTCTCTTTTTCATTGCCAACAAAATTAAGGAGACCAATATATATATATATATATATAAAATAAAAAATATCACTACAATGTTTTTTCTTCAATGGTACCACTAGAGGGGTTTTATTTATTTATTTATTAAATACCACTTGAGGTTTTAATATGGGATTTAATTGTTACACCTCGTCAGTCTTGCTCCCGCCCAAATTAGACCAAGGATCCAATGTATGACAGGCCAAACTATGATGGGTGAACAACCCAATAAGGATGGAGGCCAACCAAAAGAAGAGGAAAACAACTCGATCAACTCAAGAAGAAGACAACTCGATTGGGGCAACAATAAATCTAGGTTGGGACAAGAGGACAGCTCGGGACACAAGGAAGACAATTCAGTTGGTTGGGCCAAGGTCCAATTCCTTGAAGACTGAACTAGGTTAGACCCACTTAAAAAGCTATATAAAGAGCCTACCTGTTCACAAGGAGGGCACTCTTTCCTTCGCACACACCCTTAGACTAGGTTTTACTTGTACATAGGCTATATGTAATAAACCTCTCATGGCACCCTTGTATTCAATCTTTCATTAATATTGTAACTCTTCGTCCTCATCAGAGATTATTGTTCTGCCCGGAACAAGTGTAAAGATATTTCATATCATCAAACTATTGCATATTTGCCCCTAGTCACTGGCCAACTCCTAGTATCTTTAAAGGTAATGTTGAGGGGAAAAATTGTTTAACAAGTTCATATTAACTTGTAGTTTTTTTTAAAAAAGAAAGAAAGAAATAACAATTGGTTCCATAATAACAAGTCCATATTAGGATTAAGATTTTGGGTTCATGTCCATCACATCTAGAAGGCCTAGGAGCATCTTTAACCAGGCAACTTTCTTGAGTTGTATTATGTAGACCCTATCATAATATTTAATATTTCTTCATTTCAATTATGCAACTTTTAGAAAGTTCATAGTCGACCCATAACTTATCCCACATTTTTTTGAGTTCTATGTCATCTATTCTATATTCTATATCATATATAAAACTGCATAATTTCCACTGTTCAGTTCCATTGTTTGAGACACATGTCAGTTTATAATATTGATAACACACATCACCTAAAAAAATTTAAAAAATTCTTCCCTACGAGCTACGACAGAAGAAGATTCTGGACAGGTTTTCCTCTCCAGCCTTTGCATTGGGTCTCTCTGCTCATAGGGAATTTGGAATTTCACAAACTCTGGATGGTCAGTCTAGAAATTCTAGACTCTCTTTCCTCGACTGCGACACACCCAAAGTATAAAAAAATCTTAAGGTTTCCCACTTTATTTAATTTAACATGTGATAATTCTTTCTCTTACTCCCCACTCTATATCAGCCATTATCTGCATATTCTTAGTGTGGGTTATGTTTTGAACTTTTGCGGCCTAAGTGGAGTAATGCACTCCTGGTGATTTTGATCCTTTCGTGCTGCAAAGAAAGCTGGTATTACTTAAATAAAATAACAGATCACATGCCTGGCTTTTAAAAAATAAAAGGTCACAATTTTACTAAATTTTTTTATTTTATTTTTTGCCTTCTTAATTTTCAGGTTTAGGCTTTCATGAGTTATTTGAAATTCTGCAAGGGGATAAGTGCGGTTACAATGATGGTGTTTCCATCATTGTTATTTCTTTCAAAGGAAGGATATGAAGGTTTTGTTGCATTTAAAAATTAAAATAAAAAAGATGAGAATATGTTGTGCCAAGGTATCAGACATTACCTTTTTGTTGTCCTTCCTCTCATCACAGCTCACCTTCTGTAAAATAGCAACTAAGCTCTAGGAGAGTGTCTAATAATAGACTTAATTGTACAATTTGGCGGGTGGTAAAGAAAGTAAAGTTGTAAAAGATGGATTTTGTTTATTATAATTCACTCTCACATAGAATTGTACCCTTTCCTTTTCTTTTTTTTTGATAACATAGTTATTTCCCTTTTCTAATTTTGCTTGTTGCATATGATTTCATAATTTGTCTCTTATCAGTATCTAATAACAATGAATTGAGTGAATGAATTTAATATATATACATATTATCTTTTTAGTGTATACAGTAGTTGCTTATTAACATGCGTAATAATAAACAAGACCCGTGCGTAACGCACGGGGTACCGTTCTAGTTTAAGTTATATTAGGAACTTGCATCTTGTTAACTATGTCATTGTAATGCCTCTAAAGCATCATGGTAAAAAAATTGCAAATTCGAACTAAATCGAAACCTTCTTATTTTACATTCTATCCGGTCCTCATCAATATATCAAAGAGTTGTTACAAAGATAATGAAAAAAAATCATTTGTTACAAAATCTTTAGTGAGATCAATAACTGTTTCAGTGTTTCATCTGATTTTGTCTGGGTAGAAACAATAGCTCCGGCCAAGGCAGAGCAGAGGGATTATGTGGATTGAACCTGATAGAATGTGGTGCTCTGCTCCTACATATCTCGTGGAAAGGAATAAGGCTTACGTAGTTCTAGGTGACGAGTGTGTTAGAAGAGAGACTCCCTTATGAGGAGGTAAGTTCCTCTTATATAACACTTTTAGTGGGCTTGACCTAATTCAGTCTTCAGGGAATTGAGCCTGACCCAACCAACCGAGTTGTCTTCTTGTACCGAGCTGATTGAGACGTTTTCTTTATTGACCTTTCTCCTTATTGGGTAGGCCGGGATGTTCTTCCTAGAGGCCATCCCGGGTCCCGATGGGAAATACTTCGCGGGCTTCCAATTGCTTCCTTCATTCTTGTGGGCCTTGATCTATTGGGCCCACGACCAATTTTGGCGGGAACAATAACTATCATGACTACCTTGTTAAGCTCAATGTATTCAATAAAATTCGTTTCCAGATTTGCACGTCACCTACTTCAAACCTGGCCAATTCTATGGTGGGCCGGTAGTTTAGGTAACACCACCGTGCACAAGTGTTTTATAACCGTCTGATTCAACCTTAAAGTAATCAACGGACACGTTTAGTTCTTCTCAACAATACCCGGTACTCACCTGATCCAAAGTGCTCTAATAACAGTGCCCGTCTCTCGATCACCTCCGTCACGTCTTCCACGAAACCCATGACCTTGAAAGTTGAAACCATCTCCTCCTCTCTATATCTAGCTTAGCATAAAAGAAAGCGTAGCCATTTACTGCACATAGTTTTTGCTTATTGATTTTTTTTTCCTTTTTGCCTTTTTTATTCACTTTCAACTCCTTTTGCTCAAGTATGCCAAATCTGTAATGAACGTGTTTTATTTGTTAATAAGGGTTGTGGTTTTGGTTTCAGAAGTAAATATGTTCAATTTTGATTAGAACCTCTGACTTTATCCTATACCTACGAATTGTACAAGGAAAAAACATGTAACTTTGAGTAGGTGAGTTTGTAAGCTCTGAAAATGGAACAAAGCTAACAAATAGATAAATAGAAAGTGGGTGGGAGAGAGAGAGAAGGAATTTGTGTTGTTACAAATTTTCAGAGTCATGCCTCCACTGAAGATTCAACCGATCAACATCGATTCACAGAGGGTTAAGGAAGTGGCGGCGATATGATTCGGCAAAGCCGCCGGTGCTAGAGTCGCGACTGAGAAGGTTGTTCATTTTTTACGAGCAGTTTCCCAGCGTGATGAGAACTTCCTCGTCGGAGAAACCAATCACCGCCGTCGAAAAACGAAGGAGGAACCGAGTTCGACAACTTGCTTGACAAAAATGGTGTGAATTTTCATAGAAGACAACGAGAAATAGCAGCAGCAGCAGTATCAGTTGATTATATTTAAATTGAATCGGATGGTTACAAAACACTTGTACATGGTGGTGTTACCTAAACTACTGGTCCACCATAGAATTCGCCAGCCTTCAAACATATTGTTCTTATGGCTAGGAGACTTTGAAAGTTTTATTTAGTTATAATTAGTTTGTTTTAGTCAACCAAAAAAATATTGGACCAATCAATTCATTTATATTAAGAATTGTATTCCTCTTGTTATAAAAAAAAACGGTTTTTTTTCTTTTTTTTTGCTAAAGAAAATTTAGGGCAAGGGGATGGTGCCCTAGTCTAACACAGAGAAAACTTTCATTTACATTTACCTCATCCCAAGAAGACTAGTGAGGGTTCGAACCTATAACGTCAGATATCTTATGTTCGTTACTAAATAAACGTAGAAGGCACTTCAATTCTTCAAAGTTCAAACACTGCACAAGAGCAGCTTACAGACATGGTGTGTTATATCCCATGTTCAGGAAGAATTACAAGTGTTACCCAACCAAAAACACACATAAAAAAATAACCAAAGAATAAATACATGACACATTGCAAAAGAATCCCATTTTGATGCCTTGTAAGATTAAGGAAGGCGCTTCTTAGTCACGAACAATTGAGTTAATTAAAATGGTAGCCTCGTCTGCTGTGGGTACAGCATCATCTGATGAAAACATCAAAACAAGGCATTGCTGGCTATCAATAATAATAATTAAAAAAAAAAATTACATAATAATCATCCCAAGTCTTTTATTTATTTATTTATTAAGCTATACACTATGTTCTCATAATAATATCAACTGTTAAGGGAATTGGCAAGGAAGAACCTTATACTAAAGAATTCAATTCAATGCCAAGAAAACATTTTTTGGTTGTGGGCTAAGGCCAATCATATATTATGGTAATAAATGATGTATTTACATAGTTTTTGATGTTTACCTGGGAGTGAAGTAGGTAAATGAGAAACAATGTTGTGAATGATGCTTCCACCGCCATCATTAGCATCTTTCTCTGTCTTCACCCGTTTGATTTTTTCAACTACGACTTCCTCCTCTTCCTTGTCCTCATTCTCCACTTCACCACCTTCACCTTCACCTTCACTCTGACGAAAGAAGTTGGAAATCAAGTTGCTGATGAGCCCTCCCTCTACACCATTATTGTCAATAACCCCTCGTCTTTCTCCATGATCATCTTTACTAGCAGCATTCCCTTCCTCTAACTCCCACACCCCATTATTTCCATTTTCATGTTCAGTGGCTTTCCCAGTTCTTGGACTCATGGGAGTGACAAAGGATGAGATCAAGTTCTTAATAAGACTTCCACCATCTTCTTCATCTTTGGCGACACCGTCTTTTCCTGTGTCTTCTCCACTAAGATCCTCTTCTTTCACCTTTTCAATTTTCCCTGTGGAGACAAACCCATCTTCCTTTTCTTTATCATCTTCTCTTTTGGATCCATCTTCTGGATTGAGATTATGAGGAGAAAGCAAGCTTTGAATTTCTGTTACACCGTCTTCCATAGTTTGGGATTGTGATTTGCTCTCTCCAATGAAAAAGATAAGCACCAATATATAGGAAAATAATAATAATAATAATAATAATAATAATATATAAGAGATGGGGAACCACTTTGTTAAATGAAAAGCAGAGTCAAATTAGTATTATTACACGTATTTCACAGCTCCTGTTTTTTTAGTAACTTAAGCTGATTAATTAAGTTGAGACAAGTGTTGAACCACTAAGCAATTGGAGAAGGGCTTTATGACTGTACATGAAGTCGGTGGGTTAAAGAAGTCCTTGGACACTGTAGCCACCCTCATCTATTTATTATAATAATTAATTAACGAATTTGCAAACCCAAAAGGGTATTTAGTATTTTTCCTCTGCTTCTTTCATAGATGAAGCATGGTGACATTTACTTCGAAGCTTTCATTTTTTCGGATCAGTGAAAAATTAAAAAGGATTCACGTGCTTGGATCATTTGCATCCTAAACAAGTTGTAGGAAATTCTATACAATGAGTATTCTGATGCGGTAAAGCATACACTCATAAAAGCATTAGTTAATCCAATACTAACAAAGAACAGAACCATCAAAGTTTGGCAAGAATAATTTATGGGCTTGGCTTCTGGTGTGTTTAGTCTTGGATGGCCTTGGTTCGTTGGTTATAAGAACTACCAATTGGGCTTCATAAGTTTAGATTCCTTGCTTTTGTTTGGGCAGCACTGCAGGGTGGTTGTGTTTATAGCATAGTTTGTTGGAGTCTCACGTTGGATGGTAATATAGTCTGAAGAGTGCTTATAAGTAAGGGGCAACCCTCATTTCATAAACTAGTTTTTGGTCTTGGTGCACTATCTGGAAGTGTAGCTTCTTCTCTTTGGGTAGTTCTCGTTGTTCTCTGTTTCTCTTGTATATGTGTTTGAGTACCCCTTATAATCTAATTCAATATACCTTTTGCTTATAAAATAAAAAGTATAATTGATGGCCGAATAATTTTTGGAAAACTTAACTAACCCGTCATAGGCTTCAGCCATTTGGTACCAGGGGAAAGAATTAGAATTGGATTATGTGAACAAGGTTTATAGTGAATTTGGATTCCCTGCCGTCACTTACACTATGGTTTAAGTTGTGTCTGTTTCCAAAAATCGTGACCGATTTTTAAAAAGCATATACGGATTCAAGAAAAATATGCAGTAACTGTGGCGATTGTAGGATAAATGACTGTAGAGAATCCTAAACCATTTATAGTGTGATTGGATGTAAGTTGAAGTGATGGTGCACGAATTCAAAATCACACTACGTAACAAGTAATAAATTGTTATTTGTGGCCAAACATCCATTTATTACGGTACCAATGGAGAAATAGATATGCTCTTAACCTTGTAGTTTTGTTTGGATCAAGAAAGAAAGAAGTATGGAGGAAAAAACTAGTGTGGGAAGAACTAAGAAGTACGAGGGAAGGGAGAATGAACCTAAAATGGATAAATTTTAAGTTCTTTAATTAGATTTAAGAAAGTAAGAAAGAAGTAGAAGAGAAAGAAAAATTGAATTTTTTTAAAGGCATATTTGCTGACATAATTGCACAGTCCAAACCAAAAAGTAGATATGTTTAATTTTTACATCGATTACTATCAGGATTTATATAAAAGGTGTCCACATTCTACATCTTCTGATTCTACAACGGATCTCACCATAAAGGAATAGATTTCTTTTCATGTTGGTCCGACCACATATTTTCTCACATTCCTCACTTCCCTCCCTCGTCAAGCAATGGAGCTTCCATTTTTTTCTTCTTCACTTATTTCTGCCAAAACAAATAAAGCGGTATAGTTCTTTAAGTAGCAAAAATGGTTAGAACTTAAACAAAAAATTGTATCGAGATAAACATGAAGTAGCTGGTGACAAATTTCTTCTGCCTTCTCCCGCCTTTCATATTAACAGCCGAGTAAGGCCCAGGCCCAAGTCCAAACATCAGTTAGTAGGCACAAGGCACATGTGCTGTATCGACTGTAACAGAAATTCTCAATTCACTCTTTCTACTCACCCTTTCTATTACATGTATAAATAAGCTCTTGTAACATTGAGTTCAATTTGAATCAATGAGAGCAAAATTCACTTCTCTTGAGTTCCACATTTCTCTGCTTTCTTAATTGTTTCACTATGGAGTTTTGCATTTCTGATATGGTATCAAAGCTTCTCCTCTAGGAGGGGAAGCTCTGCTGCGCCTAGTTATCCATTCTTCTTTTCGATCCTGGTTTACTTCTTCATCTTCATCCGATTTTGCTTTGTGAATCTGTGATTTCATAACAATGCCTAGAAACACTGGTCCTGCTACTGTTGTGGTGAATCAAAATCAATATGCGGATCCTTCTCAAAATCCTTTATCTCCTTATTATATTCATCCTGCTGAGTTGAATGCAAGTGCATTGGTCAGTCAGGTTCTTGCTGGAACTAGTAACTACCATGGTTGGGCTAGATTGATGAGGAAAGCTCTCGTCACGAAGAATAAGATCAAGTTTATTGATGGATCTTTTCCTGTACCAGATAAATTTGATCCAAGTTATGAGGCCTTCGAAAGATGCAACAACATTGTGCATTCCTGGATCTTAAACTCAGTTTCACCTTCAATTTCGCGACAGATTATCCATGTAGAAAATGCTTGCAGAGCGTGGAACATTTTGAAGGAACGTTTCTGTCAAGGAAACTCAATTCGTGTAGCTCAACTTAGGCAAGAACTCGAGAATTTGGGAAGAAATAGATGCCTATAGACCAACTCCTGAATGCAAATGTCCATTAAAGTGTGCTTGTGATGCTATGAGTGAAATGTTGAAATATAAGGAAGATGATTGTGTTATTCGTTTTGTAACCGCTTTGAATGATAATTTTGCTATGATAAGATCACAGATCCTTATGATGGAGCCTTTACCTCTCCTTAATAAGGCATTCTCAATGGTTGTTCAATTTGAGGTACAAAATGGATTCAATTCAAAACTCGATGAATCACAAATTCTGGTTAATGCTACTGATAGTAGAAGGTTTCAGAGTTATGGCAAAGGCAGAGGATATAGCAGTAAAGTTTGCACTTATTGTGGCAAAAATGGTCACATAGTAGACACTTGTTACAAGAAGCATGGTTTTCCTCCTGGATTTCGTTTCAAAGGCAATAATCAGTCTCCTATTGGCGCTAGCAATGCTGTAAGTACAGAGGAATTAGATGAGGCAATGGCGAACATAGAGAACCCAGTTCCAAATATAACTGCAGAAGAGTATAAAGCCTTGAAGTTACTATTGAAGAATGCACCAGTTAAGCAGTCAAATGATGGTGCAGCATTACACATGGTGAACAATGCGATTTCAGTTCCTAGATCTGATATTAGTCATTCAGCCACTACTGCAGGTACTTATTTTGGCTTTTGTGCTTCTATTAAAATAAACAAGGATATGTGGATAGTAGACAGTGGAGCCTCAGATCACATTTGTTGTTGCTTAACTTGGTATAGCAGGTATAGAAAAATTAGTCCTGTTTCTATACAAATGCCAAATGGTTCATTTGCTAAAAGTGAGCTAGTTGGTGATGTGATGTTGAGTAGTTCTCTACTGTTAAAAGTGTACTGTATTTGCCTGTGTTTGCCTTTAATCTGATCTCAATTTCGAAGATTACCAGCATAATGAAATGCTCCTTTGTTTTCTGCAATGGCACTTGTTGCATTCAGGATATGTCCAAGAAGATGATTGGTTTGGCTAAAATGATGGATGGATTGTTTCACATGGACCTGCCAGGAATCCAACAGATTGAAGGATCTCTTCCTCAATTACATGGTTTTAATAATTCTAGTCATTGTAATGTTGTTTCAATTCCCAAACTCTGCTATTTGGCACTTTAGACTTGGGCATGCCTCTTTGCCTTTAATAGAGAAATTGTCTAGGTAAATTCCTTATGTTCATGCAAATAAACTTGGTGTTTGTGATGTATGCTATTTTGCTAAATAGAGAAGAACTGATTTTTCGGTGAGCACAAGTAGATCTTTGCAGCCATTTGACTTGTTACATATGGATATTTGGGGTCCCTATTCAGTTGCTTCTGTCCATAATCATCATTACTTCCTTACTATTGTGGATGATTTTAGCCGCTTTACTTGGGTTGTATTGTTGAAAGGTAAATTCGAAGTACAAGCTCGTGTTCAGAATTTCATTATGATGGTTGGCACACAATTTGGAAAATCAGTGAAACAAGTGCGTAGTGACAATGGTCCAGAATTTCACTTGCCAACCTTTTATTCATCTAAAGGTATTGTTCATCAAAAGAGCTGCGTTGCAACCCCTCAACAGAATGCTAGAGTTGAGAGGAAGCACCAGCACATTTTAAATGTTGCCAGAGGATTGTTATTTCAATCTAAACTGCCCAAGAAATATTGGAATTATGTTGTTAATCATGCGGTTTACATCATTAACAGAGTGCCTTCCAAGGTGATTGGCTATCAAACGCCCTATGAATTATTACATGGTGAGCTTCCTGATTTGAGAGACTTAAAGCCATTTGATTGCTTATGTTTGTTAGTACACATTCATATTCTCGCAGCAAACTTGATCTAAGGAGCAGGAAATCTGTTTTCCTTGGTTATCAACTAGGGATGAAGGGATATGTTGCTCTTGACATTACTACTCAAGCTCTGCAAGTAACTCGTGATGCACAATTTCATGAGCTTGTTTTTCCTTACTCTCCATATCAATCCTCCCTTTCCTTTTGTCCATGGCAGTTTATTGAACACTGCTCTTCACCTTCTCCTACCATTGCACCAGCAAATGATCAACCAGTCCAAACACCAGCTGCCACTCCACCTCTCAAAAAATCAACTCAATCCTCTAAACCACCTTCCCACCTTGCTGACTTCATTTGCAACTCTCTATCTTCCACTTCCAGCACTAACCATCCTCTCTCTCACCATTTATCCTATGATCATCTTTCCCCTGCTCATAGAACCTTTACTTTATCCCTTCAGGCCCAAACTGAGGCAAAGTCTTATTCTGAGGCCAGCAAACAATCTTGCTGGGTAGAGGCCATGAATGCTGAAATTCGGGCTCTAGAGGCAAATCAAACTTGGTGCCTTGTAGATTTGCCTGCCAATGTCATCCCTATTGGTAACAAATAGGTTTATCGCATTAAGAGAAAGGCCGATGGAACTATTGAACTGTACAAGGCTCGCCTTGTTGCCAAAGGCTATACTCAAACGGAGGGCTTAGACTATTTTGACACTTTCTCACCCGTTGCTAAAATTACCACTGTGCGTCTTGTTCTTGCATTGGCTTCTATTCATCAGTGGTTTGTTCACCAGTTAGATGTGAACAACGCATTTTTCCATGGTGAATTACATGAGACGGTTTATATGGTGGTTCCTCAAGGATTTCCTCATGCCCCTCCTAACAAAGTGTGCAAGCTTCTAAAATCTCTTTATGGCTTGAAGCAAGCCAGCCGCACCTGGTTTGAAAGCCTCACCACTCTCCTCCTCAGTGCTGGCTATATACAGGCCCCATCAGATCATTCTCTCTTCACCAAGCACTCAGGTTCATCCTTCATTGCACTTATTGTTAACGTTGATGACATTGTGCTCACCGGCAATACACTAGCTGAGTTTGGTTCCCTTAAAGCGCGACTTGATGCTGCCTTTGGAATTAAGGATCTTGGTGTGCTTAAATACTTTTTGGGCATTGAAGCTGCCCCACTCCTCTCGAGGGATTTTTCTTTGTCAGCGACAGTACTGTCTTGATCTGCTGACTGATTCTGGACTCCTTGGATGTAAACCAGCAAGCACCCCTCTGGATTCAGGTGTTCATCTTCACCAGGATAACAGCGACCCTTACTCTGATGTGGCAGGGTATAGAAGGTTGGTTGGTCGTCTTCTTTACCTCACAACCACATGCCCCGATATCTCGTTTGCCACTCAACAGCTTAGTCAATTTCTCTCCAATCCCACAAACTTTCATTTCCGAGCTGCTCAACGTGTTCTGCGATATTTGAAGGGTTCCCCTGGCCAAGGTTTGTTGTTTCCTCGCAGCTCCTCTTTGCAGCTTCTTGGCTTCAGTGATGAGGATTGGGGTGGCTGTCCTGACTCTCGACGCTCAATTAGTGGCTTCTGTTTCTTCCTTGGCAGCTCTTTGATTAGCTGGAAATCAAAGAAACAAACCACTGTGGCACGCTCCTCTTCCGAGGCTGAGTATCGAGCTCTCGCAATTGCTTCTTGTGAATTGCAGTGGCTGAGTTACTTATTGCGTGATCTGCACATCCAATGCTCCAAATCTGCTGTCCTTTACTGCGATAATAAAAGTGCATTGCATATCGCTGCTAATCCGGTGTTTCATGAACGCACCAAACATTTGGACATTGATTGCCATGTGGTTCGGGAACGTGTTGCTTCTGGCTTGCTGCGCCTTCTGCCTATTCCTTCCACTAATCAACTTACTGATTTATTCACCAAAAGCCTTCTCCTTAAGCTGTTTGTGAACTTCCTTTCCAAGCTGGGGTTGCTCACTATTTTCGTACCTTCAGCTTGTGGGGGGGGGGGGGGGGGGGGGGGGGGGGGGGGGGGGGGGGGGGGGGGGGGGGGGGGGGGGGTGGGGGGGGGGGGGGGGGGTAACAACCAAGTAAGGCCTAGGCCTAAGTCCAAACATCAGTTAGTAGGCATAAGGCACATGTGCTGTATCGACTATAACAGAAATTCCCAATTCACTCTTTCTACTCACCCTTTCTATTACATGTATAAATAAGCTCTTGTAACACTGAGTTCAATTTGAATCAATGAGGGCAAAATTCACTTCTCTTGAGTTCCACATTTCTCTGCTTTCTTAATTGTTTCACTATGGAGTTTTGCATTTCTGATACATATAAAATATGGTACATCCTAGCATAAACTATAAAATTTAGGGTCATGGATACTCTACAATTTTCTTAGAATTGCATGAAATCTGAACTATGAAAGGTATTATTATAACAAAATATTGATGAGAAATATAGCTTAACTACTTTTCTCTGTTGGATAAGGCTATGTTTGGGAGGACGGGGTGTGATGGTTGGTAATGGAGTGGAGTTATGTAAACTCACTAACCCATTGTTTGAGACTTTTTTCATTAATGGAGTGGGATGGTTTAGGATGGTAACTCAAACCACCTCACTCCATCCAAAACCCTCATTTTTATACCCTCCAAATTTGGGGGTTTGGGATTTTCTTCTATATCCCTCATCAAACTTCCAAACAATGGAGTGGGATACTTTTGCCTTTCTACTCCACTCCATTACTAACCACTCCACTTCATCCCCATAAAAACTTCCACTCCACTCCATTACTAACCATCCCACCCCATCCTCCCAAACATAGCCTGAAGAACTGCACCTTCTATATTTAAAAATAATAATAAAAACGAGACAAGATTGTAATCCACTAATCCTTGTACTCGACCTTACACTCTTACCACCACTGATGTAAGGACCCGAATCCTCTCCTCTCTTGCTTGTGATGTGGATTGTCCGCTCAGATCTAATGGTCAAGATTAAATGCTATTAAATTAAAAAACAATTCCCAATTCTATTCTCAAGTTCGAACCTTTCCCTCAACATACACCCACCACCGCTGCCACGTTGGTCGGCGCCACCAGTCACCTTCGCCACCGCCCATTCCTCCTCCGTCGTTGGCAACCTCCGTCGTGGTGGGGACAGCAATGGTGGTTCCGATCCTTTGTCTCTCACCATCGAGGATCTCTCTGTCGTGGTTCCTTCAACACTGCCACGCCGTCCTCTATGTCTTCCCCTACCCGTCCACCTCGTCTGTCACTGCGCCTTTGCCATTCCTTTTTGGGGTGGGGGGGGGGGGGGGGGGCAACCTTATGTGGTGGCTGACTTTGTCTCACACATTTGTGGGCTTGAACAGTAGTGGTGTGAATACGAACCACGGCATGACGGGAGAGAGAGGCGAAAGGGTATTGAAACGAGATGGAGCGGTCGGCCACTGATAAGGGATGGAGCGGCGGTGCTTCAAGAATGGTGGCAGCGACATGGTGGGAGGTGGCGGTGATGGGTCACTCATAACAGGGTGTGCAAATGGGTGGAGAGAAGAAGGGTTCGAAATTAGAGAACAAAAGAACTGGGATTTTTTTATTTATAAAATAGCATTTAATCTGGACCGTCAAATCTGAAAGGGCAGTCCATATCGCATGCAGAGAGGCACTGGAGAGGTTGCAGTGGGGGAGAATCCGGACTCCTGATGTAAAATATACTTTTAGTTTCATGATTTATACAACTGTTTTGTTTTGTTTTTTTATTTATAAAACAACTGTTTTGGTTTGGATATTGATGCCATATAAATATGCATAAAATATAAATACACCTCAGCACCTATGATATCCAATGACGACGTTCGAGAAAGTTGTTCATAAAACATTGTCTTTTTAAAAAAATAATAATAATAAGCAGGACTACAAAATCATATTTAAAACAAAATTGAAGGGTCAATTTGATCCTAAAAAAATTATGGATATGTTTTTAGTCCTAAAAATAAATAAATTAATCATTTGATCCTCAAATTTATAAATATGGAACATGTTAGTCATTCAAATCAGCTCCAACATTCTTTTACTTGTCTATGTGTCACATTAACTATCATTCTTGATGCATTAGTAGTCATGTGACATGTAATGATTTTCCACGGTCGAAAACAAATAAAAAGGAAAAACATGTTCAATTTTCAAGTGCTTACCAAAAAAAAATGTTCAATTTTCAAGTATATATGTTTTAAAATTATACACGTTTATTAACTTTTCTTCGTTTTCCACTATGAAAAGTGGTCATAAGCCTCACTTAGGGCCATTGACGAGCTAAACATGATGGTTAATGGGACATATAGACAAGTAAGCAGATGTTGGAACTGATTTGAATGACCAACATGTCCCGCGTTTGAAAATTTGAGAGATCAAATGATTAATTTAATTTTTTTCCACCCATGATTTTTTAAGGACTAAATTCGGCCTTTATTCTTAAAACAACAAGTGATGAGTGCCCGTGATAGATATACAATTAGTCGCGTAAAAAAAAGTCCTTTTATTTGAGTACTTACTTTTATATTTAATATTGTATATATTTTTTTATCTTTTATTACTTTTTATATTTTCATATACATGTATTTCAAAATATATCAATAAATTAAAAAAACACGGTGTTTCTATTTGATATTAAAAAATAATATTATCCCGTAAAATATACAATCCCAAGAGTAAAGCTCAATCCGAATCTTTTCCAGCCATGTAGCTCTCTTCCGCAGTTTAAAAACACACAACCTATGAATTTCGCATGTAATAAGTGTTAAACTCAGTTAATAAAATTGGTTGAAGAGAGTTGCACTGCTTAAAAGGATCCAAATTCATATTGAGTTAGGTTATAGCTGATTTATGGGGAGGGGTCCAATGAATGGTACTGAAAGGTATGTATAAATTTTCCTACGGTCAGAGACTAAGTTATGTTTGAGGGGGTTATGACCCCACCCCCATTGTTCTTGAAAATAATAAATGTATTTATTATTTAAAAAATAAAAAATCTCTAGCTTGACCCCATTAATGTGTTTGTTCCTTTTACCCCCTAAGAAAACTCCCTACTTCTGCCTCTACCCCCCCTAAAGTTTAACGTGATAAAGAAGGCCTTCAATTAAATCTGAATAAGTTGAACTCTAAGATAATAATGTCCAACCATATGCTATGAATTTCACCATGACTTTCAGCATAGGGAGAGATTGTAAAAGACAATTAAAATCATAGTATGTACACTTTCACTTGGAAGATATAAATATCAAATCAAGAGCCTAAAGAAGAAAAAAGAAACTGAAACTGAAAGCTAGTTAATGACAAAAAGGAATGTGAATATATGTTTAATAGTGAGTTCTATACAGCTCGTGAATGTTAAATGATTCTAATTTAAGGGAGAGGGATAGGTAGAGGTGGAAATTGAGAAAAGGACAAACATATATATAAGAATGCAAATTATTCGTATGGCGTATAACTTCCTTTTTTTTTATTTTTTTCTTTCTATGGAACTAAAAAAACAAGTTTAATTAATTAACATAATACAAAGAAGAGGCTATTAGTGTGAATAGATGATCATGGCTATTACTGTTGTACATTCTATCCCTATAATTGATCTAGTGTATTTATGTGCTTCATTCTCCCTTGTTTAAATATGGAAGATAAGATAAGAAAATTTTGCTGAAGAGGATTCTGGCTATATTGTTTGAAAATAAACTAGGAAATTGATTTGTTAACATATGACAAAAGCTATACATTGAGGTTTTCCAAAAAGTCAGATACAAACATAAATTCTTAATGTACTAATGGGTAGCATATGTCAATGACTAGTTGCCTTTTCTTTACTCTCTCTCTCTCTCTCTCTCTCTCTTATTTTCAACTTTTATTCTCTTTTATTCTTTGGTTGAGGAGTGACTTATAAAATTCAGTGTAATATTCATTATACTCATACATCCATATAGGCACAGCAGAAAAGCCCTCATAGTTTTGCAGGCTCAGAAGAAAAACAATGGTTTCTCCAAAACATGCAACCATCATTATATTACTGGCATTAGTCCCTTTTGTTTTCATCTATCAATCTGATGGTGCTTCTTACCCTTCTGGTTCACATGGTGATAGTGCTGAGATAGCACTTGCTTCTTCTTCTCAGAAAGTTCATGTATCAGTATACTATGATAGCCTAAGCCTACCTTGTGCAACTTTCAATGTTAAGAATCTGCAGGACATCTTCTACAAGGATCTCATCAGCATTGTCAATCTCCAACTAGTCCCTTGGGCCAGTGCTCAAGTCATTAAGACTAACAATTCCATAATATGTCAGGTTTTGTTTTATCTCTATTGTCTTTGTTATGTAAAGTTGTGTTGATAAAATTTAGACAATGAAGCTCATTCTTTTGAAGTTATATGCAAAGCATTAAAACTTTCAGCAATTAACAAGGTTGAATTTTTTTGTGCCACTGGCTAAATTGAATTTGATATTGATTTGGTTGCTTTATAGAGGTGATAACTAGCTTAAGGATCATATAAAAAAAATTAAGGGTAGACAAGCTTATTTCTTCTGAGTTCTGGTGATAAAAATGTAGAATCATGCATTTCTGGGGGGAAAAACAATGATCAATCATTAAAATAGTAGTACTAGGACTTTAAAATAGTTGTACTTACAATTCATTTGCTTCAAGTTTTTCTTTTTATGGGATCTGTTTATATGCTTTTTATGTGTCTTTCCCTATTATTTTCTTTTCAATTCAATTGGGAAAAAGTTGTTTAACTTTAAACATGTCTTTTAATTTCTATTTGCCAATGTTTTGGTCAATGAACATTATCATTATACTACAGACAATAAAAGTAGAAAACATTTGAAAAATTTTTCTATGAGATAGTAATAATGCTTGTTTTCTTTAGGGTAAGCCCTGGTGTAACGATAATGTTGCTCTCTTGTGACTTAAAGGTTACAAATTCAAATATTAGAAATAGTCTCTCCACTTGTAGGGTAAGGCTTAGTGTACTGGGCCGCCCCTTTTAGTAATGCTTGTTTTATTTATTTTCTTCATCAATTTCTCTTTTTATAATTTCCAATGGTTCTATTTTATTTTTATTAGTAACATTTTCTAATTTTTTTTATGATAACAACTATAAGAAATATGAATATCTTTCATATATTGTACTTGTAATTTAACTTCATGTACACTTTAACAAAACTTTGCAGAAAGGCCCAGATGAATGCATGCTAAATACATTGGAAGCATGTGCCATAAACATTTGGAATGTGGTAAGTGTGCCTTCTCCAGTTCTTTAGTGAACATAGCAACCTGATCTCAGAGGTGGTAAACATAAAATCTGTCCAACAAATCATGCTTTGCACATCATCTCAGATATCTGCAATCAATTTATGATGCAGGACAAATCTTATGCTTTGATTAACTGCTTTGAGTTTCTGGCAATTGAAGGAAGGCACCAGAATTGGAAGGGTTGTTTCATTGAATTGGGGTTGCCTATTGAACCTATTCTGAATTGCTATAAAAGTGGAAATGCAACAGAGGTTATTTTACATTTCTATGACTTTATAATTAACCAAAATAATATAATGGAGGAAAATAGTAGCACAACAAATTACTGGATCGGGAATCCGCGAATTCACACATTTAACTTAATTTGTGGTCCAGACCTCATACATCCATTTTTTACATCAACATATTTGTAATATTAAATTTTAATCAATGGTCAAGATCTCCCTACGATCAAAAAGTGACCGTAGGGAATCCATTTCCCAAATTAATGATTAAATTTTAATCCATTTTTTGCATTCAACCTTATCACTACAGCCTTCTATATAATTGATTTTCTACTTTATGTAGTCTGCTTCATAAGTTTTAACATTAATTGAATTTGAATTGCTATGCAGCTTGGACAAAAATATATTAATGAAATTGCACTCCTGGACCCTCCCCCCACAATTCTACCATGGGTGGTGGTGAACAATCAACCTATTGGGAATGTATGTTCTTTCTCTTGCTTTTCTCTCTTTCTCATTCACACACACACACATCAATAGAAAGATTTCCTTGTTCTTGTGAAGACATTCATCAAGTTAACTATTAATTGTTTATGTTGATTCAGGAATATGAAAATCTTATAAGCTATGTTTGCAAGGCTTATAGAGGTACTGCCGCTCCAGCAGCATGCAACGTTCGATAGAAATGAATCCAAGCAAGCTTTTTTTTTTTTTGAAGAAAGCTAAATGAAATAAAACAAGGGAGTGATAAGCCACATTATATGTACAAGATTCTTCCTATAAAACAATTAATGCAGACAATAAAATAGCCCACAATATTTTATTCTTGTTTGCAATATCAAATATCCTACATGTGTATGGTATTGGTCCAAGTGGTAAGGCGGCTTGGGTCCCTTGAGCATGTGATCCTGGGTTTGATCCCTGGATCTGTGTGTATAGAAAAAACATTCTTGGGAGGGGTCATCCGCTTAGGCGCATCACAGTATCCCGGGAGATTAGTCTCTCACCTATCGGGTAGGAGGACACTTTGGGAAAGCAAAAAAATATCCTACATGTGTTGAGTTTTGGTATTGTTGTATATGCATTAATGCATGTTTTATGTTATGCCTAATGCCATTCTCACCCTATCTGTGTATCAAATATCCTACATGTGTATGGTGTTGGTCCAAGTGGTAAGGCGGCTTAGGTCCCTTGAGCATGTGATCCAGGGTTTGATCCCTGGATCTGTGTGTATAGAAAAAACATCCTTGGGAGGGGTCATCCGCTTAGGCACGTCACAGTATCCCAGGAGATTAGTCTCTCACCTATCGGGTAGGAGGACACTTTGGGAAACCAAAAAAATATCCTACATGTGTTGAGTTTTGGTATTGTGGTATGTGCATTAATGCATGTTTTATGTTATGCCTAATGCCTCTCACCCTATCTCTCTGGGTCCCAAACTTGAGCACGTCAGAAAACATGCCATATAGTTAATTATTTCATACCACAGGACATGCCTGCCTGATAATGAAACCTGCATATGCTGAAGACTTAACATAAATAATCATACTACAGAAACCATTGATTTTTCATCATTATGTTCATTGGAAAAATAATCTTTTTATTTTTCTTTCCTTGGGGAGATGATACAAATTAGATAATAGGATTAATTCCACCCCTATTCCAATTAAGAGTATAGAGAAGGAAAAAAAAACTCACCTTACAAGGGATGGGAAACTGAAGAATCTGTTGTTATTATAAAAACAAAAAAATAAATAAATAAGCAAAGATGAATGAGTGGTATTTACTATTTAAGAGACATCACACAAGCCTAAACTAGGCGTATTACCAGCCTTTGACTAAAGCGACGAGGTAAATTAATCTTAATCAAAGCGCATGCAAGATGGATGGCCTAGATATTACTTGACCCTAACATAGACCAAAAGAATATACAAATACTTTTTTTTTTTTTTTGCTGAGATATATAAATACATTTCTAACATAGACTACACAATCTTGCACATGTTTAAATATGGCTAGCAATTATCCAATCAAACAAAAAAAATATATAGCTTGCAACAACACTTTCTTTCAAATACACTCTCCTATGTAGGTTCCACTATTTTGAAGGTGGGTCCCACTAATTCGTGTGGTTCTATTTAAATTTCAACCAATTTAAGAGTGTGTGTTAAAAAGAGAGCGTAAGAGAATGTGTTACTAACATTTTTCTTAAGTGAATTATGACGGGTATATATATATATATATATATATATATATATATATATATATATATAAAAGAATATGTTCTATCAATCCTAGAAACTTTCTTGTGTTAAATATATCTTTAACCCCTATAAAATTAGTAAAATTGGTTGTGGTTCATATACAAATTTTATTCCTTTTTAGTCCCAACATTTAATAAAATTAATGTATTTGTAGTCCATCATCAGGGGTTAAAAACATATTTTTTGTATTTTTTTAGGGACTAAAAACTAATAAATATGTATAGGAACCAAAATCAAAATTTACCAATTTTATAAGGATAAAAAACATATTTAACCCAACTTTCTTTTCTCATGTCTCATGTTTTTCTCTCTATTTTAGTTTTCCCCATATATAATGAAGAGATTAAAGCATTGTATTGATTTTTTTCGTGCGTAACTTGTCTTCTCTTCATTATTTAAGATTTTGACTTCTCTTATTTTTCTTTGGTTTTCATATAATAGGATGAACTAGGGGGTATGGGACAGATATAGGGATGACAATGGGTAGAATATATGTACTATAGTACGTGATCCCATACCCATGGGATGAAATCACACATTTTTTTTATGATTGTTTAGTTTTTGATACAGATAGTGATGCATTTCAGTAATTCATTTACCCCTTGTTTGCTTTCATTTGCGAACTTTACAACAACATCTAAGCATCTTTCCAATAGTCTATGGAGTGAGCGGCAGGATTTTCAGGACTTTATATAAACTAGGAATTTCGGGCACTTCTAGATCATGAGCTTTTCATCTAATGGGTTTTCTATCATAACGACTACCATTTGTTTATTAAAATAAAATCTAAATTTTTTTTTTTTTTTTTTTCTATTTTGAAACTCTCTTCCTTCCTTCCCTCCTCTCTATCTGAAGCTAACGACTTTAAAGATAATAGTTCAGAGGCATTAATTTATATGGAAAGGTTAAGTACAGCTTATCAAAATAAGAAGTATGTCAATCAACATGTAAAAAGGATGATTATATGCTTTTGGAAATTTTAATTTGTTAACTGTTATCATATGGGAAGCATTCAAAACATGTCTCTGCTATTTTTTATAATAGGTGTCTGGCTTAGATAGCCCATTTTTTTTTTTTGGCCTCAAATTCCTTTATTCAGATTTTATTTTGTTTAACTTGTTTGAATATATCTTGCTGGAATCAGTTGTAGTTTACCTTATAGTATGGGATTGATGCCATGGTGCATGAAATCATGAAAAATAATATAGCATTGGATGTTCTACTTTGTATGTGAAGATTTTTGTTGTTTGTGTCATTGTTTCCATTCCTTGAGATACCTCGACGGTTGGATTGTTCTAATGATGGTTAATGGTTTCCTGCAGTCTAGTGATATTACATGTAATCACCTAATTTTGTCCAGATGTATTTTTTAATTAATATTTTGAAAAGAAAAAACCAATATAAAAATTACAAAAAAATAAACTAGAAAATATTTTGCTCATTTATCTTGACTCATTATTTGATCACACTTAACCCAATTTTATTTTATTTTTGTTGCAAGTTTTTCTGGAGTCCCAAGCCCAAGTAAACAAAAAAAGAAATGAAGTTAACAAATTCAAAAAAAAGGGGAAACAAGTTTTCGATTGTTAATAAAAATAAAACGTTTAAATAAGCTTTTAGTCCCTGAAAAGTTCATCAATTTTGGTTTTAGTCCTTGTAAAAAAAATTCTTAGGATTTCGTCCCTGTATTTTCAAAAATTTTGTAAATAGTCCATATTGTTACCCCTGAGTACTAGAAATCATACTAGATGAATAATTTTGTCAATTTTAACCCTATGGTCCTAATGTATGATATTATTTATACTTTCTAGCCAAATTTTGGAGCAAGTCGGACAAGAACAAGAAATTACCTCGGTACCCCCTGAGTACTAGATATCGTACAAAATGAAGGGATTTAGCAATTTTAACCTTATGTCCCTAATATATGATTTTGTTTCTATTTTATGGCCAAATTTTACAGCAAGTCGGACAGTAAAATAAAATTACCTCGATACCCATGAGTACTAGATAATAGAAAAAGATGACGGTAGGGACTATTTGCAAAATTTGTGAGATTACAGGGACGAAAACCTAAGAAAAAATTTCACAGGGACCAAAACCAAATTTGATGAACTTTGTAGGGACCAAAAACTTATTTAAACCAAAATAAAAATATAAAATAACTGAACTTTTGTTTTGCCTTCTAATCCACACTTCACACCACTTACGGAGTCACATAAATGTCGTTTTCCACCCTTTTCGAATGAGTCCATCTCATTTTTTACCTTTTTTTTCTCTTCAAAAATGGTACATTGTATGTTTTATTACCCATTACCCATACAAAAAGTTGATGTGCCCCCCAAAATTGCCACCACTCCACAACTGACATAATCATAAGTTTCTTGTGATTTTCTCCTATGAATGGTACACATAAGCATAAAAGGAAGACGTTTTTTAGAAGACAAAAACCAGTTATCTCCTCTTTTGCATATCCTTCATAATCAACACTTTCTCCCTCAACCTCAACTCATTTCTATCAACCTTCTTTCATCTTCACCACCATTTCACCACGTCTTGCTTCGGTCCATCACAGATCCGTCACACACTCGCAGTGGCGTTGGCCCCTCTGTATCCAGCTGTACCAGAATCGCCGTTCACCTCGACCACCATCGTGAAGCCTCAACTGTCCTTACTCACCGTCACAGCCGCGCGTCGCTACTATTCCGAGCCGAGACGTCCGCCACCTTTCCCCTGCACGTTGCTGTTAGATTCGCTGTCGTCACTGGCGCGCAAGCCACCTATCTCAAATCCGCATTAGAACCCGCACGTCTCCATGGTTCACACTTCACAGCACTCACGGAGTCATATAAATGTCGTTTTCCACCCTTTTTGTATGAGTCCATCTCATTTTTTACCTTTTTTTCTTTTAAAAAATGGTACATTGTATGTAGTGGTGTTTGTATAGATACAAATGGCATTTTCCCATCGACGATTCCAATGTTACAAAATGGGTAGAGGCTTTTCTTGAACGTGACCTTGAGCACCTCCACCTTGAAGCGTATCCTTTGATCACTGTGTTGCCTGCCGTATTCAATTGCATAACCCTGGTGGTTCTCGACTTGAGTAATATGAAGGTGAAAACCCTTCAAGGTTTTTTCAATCTCCCCTCACTTACGACCTTGAGGTTGAAGAGCATTGAATTCTCTAGAGGTGTAGATCTTGTGAAGATTCTCTCAGCATGTCCTATACTTCAAGACTTGGTAATAGAAAGGTTATCAATAAATGTTAGCTCTTCTGCAAATGTTAGCTCTTCTACAGGGGAATATATTTCCCTCCACATCTCACCAATGTTAGTCAGAACACGTATTTGTAAGCAGTTTTTCAGCTTGGATAAGGTATAAATTTAGTAAATTCACATTTTTGCTTCTGACATTAAAAATGATAAATAACTCATTCAAATTAGAATAAGAATGAAGGTTTTTAAAACAAATGTTTGCTCTTTATGAATATGGTGGAAGAGGGATATGATATTAATATATTGTATTAGTTTTTGTTTATAGATGCATTCTATGGTCTTAAATTACTATCGAAAATGTAGTTTATGACATATTATTGCGGATTTTGGTATTTTTCATAATCACTTTACCACTACAACAGTTGTGGCCACATTTGTTGCATTTAACTGCAACCGTTTAATAGAAGCAATCGTTCTTTCACTCTCTTTGTTGGTTCTATTCTTGTGATAAAAGCGAACAAAACATGGTGATTGGAAAAGACAAGGAGGGCCATAGCAGTAGCAGCAGATGGTCACATCTTCAAGAAGATATATCTGGAATGATATCGAAACGTTTGAACCTGGTAGATTATCTTGGAATGCATGCAGTATGCTCACGTTGGAAGGCTACAATTACTAAAGCCATTGCAAAAAAGCATCGCCACCCAAAACCTGTACTACCACTTCTTTTGCTAAATTCACAAAACACGTCTATCTTGCCATCAAGATTTTTCAACATCAATACAGAAAGTATATGTTACCTCAAAAGACCACTTCTTGAAAGGCACCAAAAGTGTCATGGCATAATTGAAGGAAATGATGGATGATTATCATTGTGCATATTCATTTGGATAATGAAGTCTTTTTATTACTGAAACTAGTTCCTAATGATGTAGTTTTGGTCCCATCATTGTTTAACCTTCCATCCAAATCTCCCATCCTTAATAGACATAACTTATGTATGGGGAAATGGTGGCATCTTCTAACCCAAATTGTTCAAATTGTGTTTTGATGAGTCTCTTTACCGATTGTAACATTACATTTTGTAGACTTTCTGACAAGTCATGGACAATGATTGAAGTTGACAACAAGACGAAGTGTTCAAGTTAGAGTTCATGTTAGACATGAACAATGAAACTAAAAAGCGGGTAAAGCTTGATCACTTGGGTGATCGTTAATTTGTTGTTTCTTGGCCATTGTATCTGCTTTATAATGTTAAGAGAAGCCCTTAATAAAACTGAAGAATTAATTACAGAAAATGGTATCTATTTTACTCTTCCTGATCTATCTCATTCAAAATCCATGGGTAGACACTCAATTGGGAGGCTTTGCTTGACTGATAACAACGTCAAATACCTTTCTTTCAAGCGCTTGGTAATTCATTATTTTGACGCTTGCATAGATTCTTTATGCCAATGTTCTCTATGAATTGACTGATTTTCATGTCATATATATTTTTTTCTCTTGTACTAATAATGTCATCTATGAATTGTCTGATATTGATATTCATATCATGTATTTACGTTTTTCTCTTCTAGTAAAGACATATATTCTTATTCAAACAATGCATGCATTGCGAACGTTATTTTGAACTGTGGTAGGTCTTTTTTTGAGGTACTACTTGTGCTTCATTTTCTTATATTATTTTCCTTGCTTACTATGAAGATGAGTAGAAAGAAACCACTATGTCAACGTGTTACTATTTTTATTTGTTCGTGTAATTCCTACAATAATTCAAAAGTGTGAAATATGAGAAAGAAAACGAGTAGCTATTTTGGTAATTTAATTTCCTAGAGGTACTGGCCAGGGGTTTTAACTAGACAAATATTTTATGTCATTTGAACTCATTTACAATGGAGTTATTATGTTGGATCATGAGTCTTTTAAAAACACTTTGGATGAAGTTTAATAGATTAAGTAGCTCAATTACTTGGTCAACTTATTATTTATCCAAACCAGACAAGTTATGTAATACCCGCCAAAGTTGGCATAAAGTATTTTTTATAAAAATAAATAAATAGGGGAATGTTGAATTTTTTGGCATATTAATAATTATTTATAACATTAGAAAATTACTAGAGTATAATAAGGAGTATAATGTGCTTTAAAATAAAAAATAAAAATAAATGAGATATCATAATAAACTAAGAGATATTTTTGTTTCCACCCAAGTGTTAAGTTATGAGTTAACCTAACATCAAGGGAGTTTGGTAAAAGTGATGAGGTATAAATAGTAGAATGAGGGTGGACAACCATTAGCAACCTTAACAGAAAAGAAAAGATGAAAAAGAGGAGGAAGACAAGAAGAAGAGAAGAGGATAAGGAAAAGAGAACAGGAAGAGGAAAAGAGTAATAATGGAGGAAGAAGGCAACGAGATATTTAAGAACTTCAAATAAGGTGAGGGATTTAATTAGATTGTTTACATGTTTGATTTAAATTGGGAAAAATTCGTATGAATGTTGCCCTAGGTTTTGGGTCATGCATTTAGGGTGTTTTTGACATAAATTTGACATGATTTTGATGTTAAAATGATTGGTTACTGTTGCTATATGAGTAATATTGATTGATTTGTCATGTGTGTTGTTATACAATGAGTTTCGTGCATGTCCATGTATGTATTTGTGACTGTTTTGGACCTTGAAATGAGAGAATTTCTGTAGAGCGCTAGGTACCCAATACTGAGCGCCAGCATACCCGAGAATAGGGGTGGCAAAACGGGCCAACCCCCCGCCTAAAACGGGGCGGGTTGAATGTTGAAGGTGGGTTGAAAATCACTTCTACCCAGTTTAACGACGGGTTGGTGGGTTGGCCCACCAAAGATAAAATAAAAAAACAATTAATATTAAAATCCTTGAAATTTATTACAAAATATAAAAAATATAAAAAAATAAAAATCACCTAAATAATATTTTTGATTTCTCAACTATAACAAAATAAATGTATTAGTACTCAACAAAATAAATGATTTCTCATCATTAATTTTTTAAGTCAAAATAAATATTATGTAGCAAAAAATAAAAATAAAGCATGCACTAGAACTTATGGCCATGCTCGTTAGCTCTCTCTTAAATCTGTCACCGAACACGATAGACTCAAAGAAATATATATACAAATCAAAACAAATAATGTGCCTTACTATAATTTTCTTTTATATTTTTCTTTTATATTTTTCATCTTCTTCATTGTTTTGTATATTCTTTCTAGTAGTATCAACATGGTCCCTGAAATTATCGAAATTTCAAATCAGTCCCTGAAATTGTAAAACGGTGATCAACTTAGTCCCTCCGTTAAAAATCATATGGACTAAGTTGATATTAAGTTTGTAGTGTTAGAGACTTAATTGATATTAAGTGAGTAAAATGAGGGACCAAATTGATACTAACTTATCATTCAAGGACGTTTTTGGAATTTCGATAATTTCAAGGACCAAGTTGATACTACTTCACAATTTCAGGGACCAAATTGGATATGTACTCTCTTTTTCTATATAAGTTGGTTGATTATTTAACTTATTATTTCATTCAACTCTTCTACTTTTTCATTGTTAGAAACTATTCATTTCTGATTCAGAATTATTAGCCTATTAAGATCACGTAGATCTGAATTATTAATAACTATTCATTTTCGTATCTTTTTGTCTTTAATTTTTTTTTTAACAAATATGCGAGATTATTCAAAAAATTTATTATGTTATTATTTTTCATTTTAAATAAGATTATTATCTTTCAAAATGATAATTATTTATACTCTTTACATATTATTTACCCATCCATCGCATAGGTCCATCATCTAGTGTGTGTATATATATAGGGAGTGTGCTGATTGGCTTGTGGAGGAGCTTTCCAGTGTGGTCCTTGCTGATACCTTGGGGATAGAGAATTAGAGAGTATTCGTTTATAGTTTTCTTTTGTTGTTTCTGTTGCCTGGTTTTCTTGTTTTTCCCTCTGATCAAAAAATAAATATAGGGAGTATATTAAGTAAGAATTCATTTTATTATAAGAAATGAGAAATACTAATAAGAGTCATTTAATCATAATTAAAAATATTTAACGGATTAGATTATATGGACACATTAAAAATTGTGTGACCTCACTTCTTTTCCATCCTCCCAGGCCCTTTCACCCCTGCAATTAGTACAGTCCAGAAAACACCTAACCACGTTGCAATAATCTAAGTGAAAAATATAATGCAATATTTTTCAAGTTCAATAAACTTTTACATTTTCCCATTATTAGTACTGGTTGAAGGATTTGTTTTTTGTTTAGTTCAATTAGCAATAGGTACAGAGTAATGAACTTACTCTTTTGTGCTGTCAGAAAGACGACGAATATATCTGAACAAAGGAAAACATTGTTCATTTTTTTTTTACAGTATTTGTAAATTACCAGCAATGTTTAGAACAAGGTGTAAAAAGGGGGAAAAAAGCTTCTCAATTTACAATCATGAATCTTCAGTTGGGGGGCACCTCACTCAAATCCTATCCCTATGCAGGCAAGTCTGAAGAAAGTGGACCTAAGATACTGTCAGTGGTTGAAGGATGTAAAATGACTTTTTAGAAGAAAACCGGGACGTCGCCGCGGATCCACTACGTGCAGGCCCTGCTCCACTGTCCACAACCTGCAACAACCACGAGCCACCCACATTTTTTCTCCCCCTTGCGCGTACCTTGCTGTCAGCACTCCGCCAAGACCAAGTGGCGGCGTCCCGTCATTCACCATCACAGAACCAGTCTCGCGTCCTCCTTCGTGAGGCCGCCACCCGCGTTCCAACTCCGCTGCGTGAACCTTCATCGACCATCACCGCAGTAGATCGGACCAGCCCCTTTCTCTGACTACGAACCGGACCTGCCGATGCTCCATGCACATAACCACCACCCGATCGCGCATGCCGCCACGCGTCTAGCCGTACCACCTTGATGCCCGGAGGTAAGGACATGTACACTTCCTCATTGAGGTCCCCATGCAAGAAGGCATTATTTACATCAAGTTGTTCAAGAAACCAACCTTTGATGGCAGCCAAGGCTAGTAGAGTTCTCACAGTGGTTAGTTTGGCAACAGGGGAAAAGGTATCAAAGTAGTCTACCCCTTCCACTTGGGTGTATCCCTTTGCCACTAAGCGGGCTTTGTATCTCTCAATTGAGCCATCCGCATGATATTTCACCTTATAAACCCATTTGCATCCAATGGGGGTTTTGCCCGAGGGTAAATCAACTATGGACCATGTGTTTGTGGTAGCAAGAGCATCCAATTCAGCTTTCATAGCATCCTTCCAACAATCAAACTTACAAGCTTGGGAGTAGGATTTTGGCTCCACATTGGAAGAGATGTTTAGACAAAAGGTTTTGTAGATGGGGCTACAAAGGTGATAATCTAAAACAGAAGATAAGGGGTAAGGAGATTTACCTGAGGATGATTGTGGCAGAGAAGAAGCAAGGAGACTGCAGTGATAGGCTTCAAGGTAGGAAGGCCGATTTCTAATCCTGGTGGATTGGCGTGCAGGAATAGGTGCTGGATTAGGGGATGAGGGTGCATTGGGAATGGTTAATGAAGAAGCATTATGGATAGGGTGTGGGAGAGCTGTACTGGCAGCAGGGACAGAATCAAGGTGGGGAGGAAGAGTAATGTCAAGATCCGAGTTATCAAAAGAGATGTATGGTGTGGCATCTGAAGTGGGAGATAGGGAAGAGTTAGAAAAAGGAAAAACTGTTTCATAAAAGATGACATTCCTAGACACAATGAAGGCATGAGAGTGGATGTCAACCTTTGGTGCCTTCTCTATAGCCTAGAAAAACGGTTTTGTGAGCCCTAGGTTGAAACTTTGTTCTGTGATTATGTAAGGTGGAGGCATAGGCAAGACAACCAAAGGTTTTGAGGTGGAGGAGAGTTGGAGATTGATGGTGGAGGAGTTCATAGGGAGATTTGTTCTTCAAGAGGGGTGTGGGAATTCTATTGATTAAGTGCACAGCATGTTGGACAGAAAAGTGCCAAAAATTGGTGGGAAGATGGGCTTGGAAGGAAAGAGCACGAGCTACATTGAGGATGTGTTGATGTTTCCTCTCAACAATGCCATTTTGTTGAGGGGATTCAACACATGATCTTTGGTGGATGATGCCTTTGGCAAGGTAAAAATCAGTCATGAGGAATTCATTACCATTGTCACTTCTAAGGCACTTAAGTTTCATGCAAAATTGTGTTTCAATGAAAGAGATAAAATTGGTAAGATGCTTTCTGGTTTCACTCTTAAGTTTCATCAAAATAATCCAAGTAAATCTACTATAGTCATCAACAAGAGTAAGGAAATATTGGTGACCAGAAATAGATGGAGTGGCATAAGGGCCCCATATGTCAGCATGCAACAAATCAAACATATTTGTAGATTGAGAATGACTATTTGGATAGGGAAGTTTTCTTTGTTTAGCAAAATGGCAAATGTCACAAGGAGATGTATTATTCTTGTAAGAAATGAATGGATACTGTAAAGAGATACATTTGTGTATGTTTTCTGAAATGTGTCCTAATCTAGTGTGCCAAATAGTGGCTGAATCAGTCTTTTGGGAAATGGAATTACAAAAGGGACCAGAAAGTTTTGAAGAACCCGAAGGTGAAGCTTCTATCACATACAGTCCTCCAATCTTCTTAGCTGTACCAATCATCCTCTGGTTGGAATTCTGTAGGAAAAGACAATGATCAGGATGAAATATGATATGACTTTTTAAGGAAGAAAGTAGTTTAGAAACAGATATGAGATTTACAGTAAACTGAGGTATATAGTAAACATTATGAAGAGTAATAAAATCAGATAAATGGACTGTGCCTGCAATTGTGGCACTGGTTTGTTGACCATTAGGTAAAGACATAAAGAAAGGTGTAATGGGATGAAAGGAAGTGAAATTGCCTAAGGAATGGGTGATGTGGTCTGTGGCACCTGTGTCTATGACCCAAAGGGAAGAAAGCTTACCAATCAAGGGAGAGGAGGTGGAATTTAGAGCTGCAGGGTGAGAAATGACAGAGTTAACTGCAGGGGAAGTAGCTTGCATATTTGATTTTTGGAGGAGCTGTAAAATCTGCTGGTATTGCTCTTGGATGAGGTTCAAGGAGGGGCTATTAGATTGAGTAGTTGGATCAGAGGCAGGGCTTGGTTCCGGAAACAAATTCTGTTCAAATTCACTGTTTGGGGCAAGATTGACAGCACCCTTGCCACCCCGAGGTTGATAGCTAGGTGGAAAACCATGGAGCAGAAAGCAAGTATCTTTGGTGTGGTTGGTTCGACCACAGTGAGTGCAAACCCGATTGGTTCCATAGGATTGACCACGGCCTCCCCCATAATTGCCTCTACCTCTGCCTCTATTGTTGGAAAAGCCTCTATTGAAATTCTGATTGTTGCCATATTGAGTTCTTGAATTGGAATCCTGAACTTGCATAACCAGGGATTGCTGCTCCACAGAGACATCAAGGTTATTCGGGTTATTGAATTGGCGTTCTTGCTGAATCACCAGAGAAAAAGTTTTGTCTAAATCAGGAAGAGGATCCATTATCATGATATTGGATTTAACATTGGCATACTGCTCATTTAGCCCTCTTAGAAACCGAATCACCTTATCCTGTTCTTTATACTTTTTGATATCAGTTACAGCCCCACAAGAGCATGGGATTGCACAATTGCAATCTCTAATTGGGCGAAAGTTGTCAATCTCCTCCCAAATGGTGGTCAATTCAGTGAAGTAATTAGAGATGTCGCGATTACCTTGTTTACATTGATAGAGATTTTCTTGAAGTTCATCAATTCTGAAAATGTCACCTTGTGAAAATCGCTTTTCTAGGGTTTTCCATGCTAGGGAGGCTCGATTACACCAAAGAATAGATTTGGTGATTCCCTCAGAAATCGACTTCTGGAGCCAAGACAGAACCATATTGTTGCAACGCGTCCATGGTTCATACAAAACATCAGAAACAGGAGGAGAATTGAGACTTCCATCAACGAATTTCAGTTTGTTCTTCGAAATCAGGGCAACTTGCATAGCTCGAGCCCATGTCTGATAGTTCTTGGTGTCGAGTAAGGGAGTGACGAGAACAAGGGAAGGATTTTCATTTGGATGCATATAATAGGGGTTCGAAGGATTTGTGGCAAAATCATGGTAAGGAGAATGTGCCATTGAAGCAGCGAGAAGGAAAGAGAAAGAAAGTGCAAGAAAATTCAAGAAAGGGAAGGAAAATCTGATACCATATTAGGTTCAGAGCAGCGCAAGAAGGGAGAGAAAATTGTTTCTCATTAATGATCAGAATGAGTATGAATCTAATTACAATCTACAGTGCAGTATTAGTTTATATACAAGGTATAAAGAAGAGAGCTAACTAACTAACTAAGTAAGCATTAAGTTAACTAACTCTAACTGTTTTCTGCTTTTAACTTAACTACCGGTAATAACCGTGACCGCACCACCGCCATACAAGGTCTCCTTTCTTCATGTGGGGTAACGCATAGGAGAAGGCAGAAGCTTCCCTGACAAAGAAAACCTGAAGGAGAAGGTTTTCTTTCGTCTGCAGCCAAGAGAAAAATCACAGTGTTTGCTCCAATCTGCTCGTGTTTTTGCTCTGGAAATACAAGGGTGAAAGGGCGTGAGGGGAGGATAGAGATGAGGTTAGGTCACGTGAGTTTTTAATGTGTCTGTATAACCTGATCCGCTAAATATTTTTAATTGTGATCCAATGGTTCTTATTAGTAGTTCTCATCTATTATATAGGGAGTATATCAAGTGAAAACTTCTTTTATTGTGAGAAATGAGAACTACTAATAAGAACTATTGGATCATGATTATATATATATATTATATTGCGTGTGAATACTAGAATACTCACACCCGCACTCATACCCAATAAAATATGCAGGTAATTATCTGTCCCCGTACCCTCATATTTTTTCTCTTAATTGATAAGCATTGTATTGTCTTGTAAACTCCAATGCAAAATATGCTTGAACTAATGCAGAAATGCACTTTCTGTTTGTTGTGGATGTCGAATATCAAATATTTCATATCTCAATTGAGCTTTTAGTTTATTCCTGCTTGTAATTTGTTTGACAAGGAGGTTCTCAACATCCCTAATTTGAATTTGAATCCCAGGTACTCAAAAAAAAAAAATGTAAGGCTAAATATACCTTAGCAAATCATGTGGCATATGCACAAGGTTTGAAGTTGTTTGTAATACATACTTGTGCAGAATAACATATTTGTGTACCCTTCGTAAGAACAAAATCCAATCTAACAGACCTGTTTAGAGGTGACTATATGGCACAATTCCAATCTACCTTCTCTTGCTATGACTATTGTTTTCTTATTTTTGATTTTAAAATCTATTATCACAAATATATGTACCCAGGAAAAATTCTCTCACACTCAACTCACCAAGGATTTTCTCTCTTGCACACACACATATGCATGTGGAAGACAAAGTAATTAGAAGAGGAAATTTCACTTCTATTGATTTTTATGACAAGGAAGTACATATAACATATTTTTCTTAATCCCTAAGCAAAAGACTTCAAATCTAATTCAAATACTACAAGCTTACTTATACAATTCAAACTCTACTACGTCCTTTCTTTGACAATTCAAAATTCTATAAGCTTCCTTTGAAATCTAGTATTCAAACTTCAATTCAAAGTTTGCAATCAAAGTTGTCTTCAAATTAGTTTTGTATGGTGCTTGATTTAGTTATCTAACAAAATCAAAACACACATAGAGAGGTACTAGTAGGGGAAGGATAAGTTATCGTGGGGAACACCTAATTTTGTCTGAAGTGTCTTTTCCTATTATTATTATTATTATTATTTGAAAAGAAAAAAAATGTAAAATTACAAAAAAACCCAAAAAACAATATTTTGTTCATTGCTCTCCACTCAATTACATGATCAAACTTAGTCCAAATTCATTTTTATGGTTGCAAGTTTTTTTTTTTGAGCCCATCAGCCAAGCCTAAGTAAAATGAAAAAAAATCAAAATAAAACAAGCTTTCTGCTTGTTGAAAATATACAAAAAAAATTGAAAATTTGTTTTGTCTGCCACGTTATATCCTTCTCCACCCTTTTCAAGTATAAGCCATTTTATTTTCCTTTGGTCTTTTGGCTTTTACTTTACTTTTCACAAAAAATGGAACGTGATCCTCCCACACCACACTGCACGATTCAGTACTGATTCCCCTCCCCGGTAGCAGTACAACATCAGTGTCGTCCTTTCCTCAGATTTACCATTTTTCTTCTCTTATTTTTGTTATTATAAACACAACACCATACGGAAGGAAGGGGTAAGGTCTCTTATGTTTTGAGAGAGAAGATAAAGCATTCGGATGTACTCAAATTTGTCTCCAATTTTCCTTTTCATATTTTCATAGTTGGAAAGACAAAGGAAAAAAAAAAAAAAACCATCATTTCCACAAAATCCTGCTTGCCTTATGTAAAGTAATGATGAATGAATACATTTTTAGTGTCCAACATCATATATATATTTACATATTTATTTTTATTTATTATTTTTTCTCTCTCATCATATATATTTAATACTTGAAAACAATCCACAATCATATAATATCTATACTTGATATCCCAAAAATGTGTTTATTTATCGTTACTCCTTATTTAACACTACGTACCACAATACACTCCCACATTTCCACATACATTCCCCTTCACTCTTCACTTTCCCCTCTAGCAAAACTCCCATTTCTCCACAAATGGCATCATCAAAGTTCTCACTCATTTTCTGTGTTCTGGCCATCTGGGCCATGGCTCTAGCTCATGGTGCTTCACCCCACCATGCCCCAGCACCATCATTGGACTGCACAAACCTGGTCTTGACCATGGCTGATTGCTTGTCATTTGTCACCAATGGCAGCACCACAACCAAGTCTGTGCTCAAGGCTTCTCCTTTATGCTTCTGTGATGCCTTCAAGAGCAGTGTTCAGTTTGGTGTGCTCTTGAATGTTACCACTCTTCCTGCTGCTTGCAAAGTATCTGCTTATTCCCCACTTGGATTATTCTTAAATTTATTATTGGGTTTTCTATTTTGTTTTATTTTTTTGAGGGGAGTATTTGCATTTGTGAGGGTATTGGTTTGATAAAGTTTGATGCTTTGGATACACTTCTGATTGATGAAGAAAGTTTTCATTTTTTATGCGTATATGCGATACCCGGAGTTTTTTTTTTTTTTTGTGTAACATGAATGCATTGATCTTGATTTCTGCTCCTTACCCTTTTTCTGGTAGAAAAAAGATTTATTTTTTGTAGTGTTTTTTTAATTAATAATTTCTGGATTCATGTTAGTTAGTAATAGTTATTAGTTACTGTGTTTTTGCACTTTGCAGTGTCTGAAACAGCTGCTTCTGCAACCGCGTCACCGACCACCCTTGAAACGGCCCTGCCCGAAGCCGCCCAGCGGTCGTACGAACCACGTCCCTCCGACCAACAACAGCCGCGCCGTCGTCCCTGTCCGCCCTGAGTCCGTTTGTCCCAGCGACTGGTCGTTTTCTGAGTGTCTCTTGCTTGTATTTTTTGTTAGGTTGAGTTTCTTTATTTATTTATTTATTTATTGCTATTTCAGCTTGTTGATAATGATTATTATTATTGACTTTGTGGGTTATGGTTGCCAGTACCACTGTACGGTACGAACTACGAAACGACTTATTATTTCTTATTTGAATTTTTGACCAATCCCTTATTAATTTAGCGTTGGTCCAACTCATTCGCAACTTCAATTTTCGAACCAAGTAGCAGTTTTGGTTGGTTTCAGCTGAAAGATATCTCGGTAATGGGCATTCTGATCTGATATGTCCAAATAAAGGGTTTTAGTCTTTTAGATTTGTTTCTGAAAATAAAATTTGATAGTGGGGCCTTTGATTTTGGGTGTGATCCTTACAGGATGTCCAGGTGTGCTATGTTTGAAGGATATTGTTATTTGATCACCTTTTGGGGACATCTATAGTGGACACCTTGTAATCTTTTTGTTTTTCAAGTTTTGGAATGTGAGGAGAGAAAAAATATTAATTAAAGGATCATGCTAACGAGTGTCCTGATGACACTCTTTAAGGAGCCAAGAAAAACAAGTTTTCAATAGAAAATTAAGCAAATAACCTTTTCAAATATTAAATACACCAATTTCCTAAGTAAATTTTCTCTTCTTGGTTCCTTAAAGAGTGTCCTAAGAGCACTCGTTAGCATTTTCCTTAATTAAATGTGTGATAGTAGAAAAATAAGGTGTTGGTGTTTGAATTTGGTGTTCATATATCATACCTCATGTTTGAAAGACAATTTATGAAAAATGTTTTCAAGCCTTTGAAATTTTAAATTAAAAAAAAATCTTTAAAAAAATAAAAATCAAAAGACAAAAAAAGTCCATTCCCTAAAAATCAGAAAAAATTAAAAAAGAAATCCTTTAAAAAATATCAACAAAATAAAAATGAAAAATATTTAAAAAAGATTTCCAGCTCTCTGTTTCATAATGAAAAAAGCTTTTCGAAATCAAATATTTTTGTTCAAAAATTAAAATCATCCAATCAATCAAGCTTCTTTTTATTAAAAAACGATGTGGTTTTGAGTTTCTTATCGCATTTGGGAACACGTAGGAGTAGAATCAACTGTCAAGCCAAATTTTTATTTTTTCTCTCATTGTGTTTATTTTCTTTTTTGGTTTCAAGTGGGGTAAAAATATTTTTTTTTTTCAAAGTTATTAAAAATTTGCACAATCAACTTAGACACCAATTTTTAAAACGGGCGATGTAGGGTGGTAACACATTCCTCACCCGTAACCGGCTTCCGAATTCAAATCTCTTTTTTCAAGACTAGTTTTTCTTAAATAAATACATTTTCCAAGATTTTCCTCTACTTTTATATTTTTTTTGGCAATGCCCAGATTGGATGATCACGACAATTCTCAATAATAAAGTGTCAATAATAACAAATTTTGTCTGGGAGATACTGCAATGACCTCCAAGAATCGAATATAAAACATAAGGAAGCAACATAGGAGATAAACAAAATGTTATAATTTTTTTTAAAGGGTATGTAAATGTATCATTAACAAAATTTTATGATATAAAAGACTCTTACAAAAAGTTTGACATTTTATTACAAAAGAACAGAATCTATGCTACTCTTGATGCTGGATCTTCAAACAATCACCGCCTTAAATAAATGTTTTTTCAAATTAAAAATATTGGTGATGTTTCCTCTATTTTTATGTTTTTTTTTCTACGACGGCAGGACCGAATGGTCGCACAATCATCAATAACAAAGTGTCAATGATGACAAAATTTGTCAAGGAGATATCACAATGACCTCCAAGAATTTGAATATAAAACATAGGGAAGCAACATACATGATTAACAAAATTTTATATGATAAAAGAGACTCTAAAATAAAGTTTCAACCTTCTATTACAAAGAACAAAATATATGCTACTCTTGAGGCTGGATTTTCAAACAGTTACCGCCTGTTCACAAGAAATACTACAAATCAAATACTTGTTTAATGATGGCAGGAAAGAACCGAGTGATTTGATTTGATATTATGATATTATTTAGCTTAAAAAATAAAATAAAAAACATCAAATGAAACGTAGGAAAAAATAAAAAATTGTGAGTCTGATAACTACTTAATGGCAGATAACTACTCCCTCCGTTCCCTTTCTATGGTAATTTAAGGTTTCTACACACAGATTAAGAAAGCATTAATTTATTAATATTTGTACCAAATTACCCTTATTTATAGTATCATTAATTATTTACAAATTCTAACCTTGGTCATTTATATACCTTGAAAAGAAGCATTTGTGTACCTTGGTCAAATGTAAGATGCATTGATATGTGCCACTTTTGTTTTGGAATATGCAACATTTATGACTGAATTTAAGTAGGGAAGGTTTATTATGTTTTCAATGTATTTCAATTTAATTATATGATAAGGATATATATGGAAAAAAATTGTCAAATATACATTGGGTTGATAAAAGATCCATTGTTTTGGAACAAAAACAAAAAGCTAAAATTACCATAGAAAAGGAACGGAGGGACTATTTTTCACTAAAAGCACATGCCCATAAAAAGAATGTGTCGGTGAGAGAGAATTTGATCATTGAACTCATGGGATGAAATCACACATTTCTTATGATCTTAGTTTTGATACAAATACTGATAGTGATGCATTTTCAATGGAATTATGATATTTTTTTGAATAAGTTGTGAATCAATGAAATAAATAAAGAGAAAGACTAAAGTATTATACAACCTCCTCAAAACTAAGGTGTCCGATAATCTCAAATTTTGCTGTCAAAATATCGTAACTCTCTTCAATAATTCATTTACCCTTTGATTGCTTTCATCATTTGCGGGAGTTTACAACAACATCTAAGCACTTTCCAACGGCAATACCCTCCTTGACTCCTTGTTTGTCATCTTCCTCATTTTCAAAGAAAAAGAGAACCACGAGTACCTTGTAAAGTACAGAGTTGTTGCAACACAACTTCAGTGTGTCGTCCCTTTCTCCACTTTTGTCATTTTCGAAGAATAAAAAGGGAGGGGAGAACCAAAAAACCATGAGGGAGAGACACCTTTCCTCCTCCATCTTCTTCTTCTTCGTTTTACAGACCCAAACCCCTCCTCCTTTCTACATTTGAACCACCCATAATCCACTAAACACCATTCCACCTTCATAAAAACACGCATTCCAAACCCAACAACACCCTCTCGTTCTCCATTTCTAACACTTCACCACCTCTCCTCACCAACACTTCCATAACCACAAACAGTTAGATCAGATACCAAAATAAAATAAAAAAGAGAAGAGAATAAAGGGGAGGAGGGGAACGACCCACAAAGAACCGCCATCAGGCCAGCTCCTCCGCGTTTCTCCTCCCCGCCTCCGCCGGCATCCCACCAGTCACGCAACCTCCCTTCCGCCGTGCTCCACTCGGGCCTGTTGGAGACAAAAGGGATTCACACACTCACTTTACACTCACAATGATGTAGAGAATAGAAAAGAGAAATAGAAAGAATGAATTGCACTGAATAATACTCACTGAATTTCTTATTGAATGAATGAATACAATCACTTCTTTTATAGTGCTATTACACTAACAAATTCCTATCACATAGTCAGTTACAGCAACCACTTTAAAACTAACTAACTAACTGACTTATTATGAATTACAATTAACTCTACATTTAACACTAATTTGGATTACATTTAACACTCCCCCATAATCCAAATTCACAAAGATACAATTCCTAATTCCTTCCCCAGCTTCTCAAATCGATCAACGCTCAGGGCTTTAGTTAAGATATCTGCAGTTTGTATCTCAGTTGGGCAATACACCAATTCAAGTTTCTCCTTGTTCACTTGGTCCCTTAGAAAATGGAATCGTGTCTCTATATGTTTGCTTCTTCCATGTGACACTGGATTTTTTGGCTAGATTAATGGCTGACTTATTGTCAACCATCAGTTGAACAGGCTTGCATACTTCAACAGACAGTTCCTTTAGCAAGGATTCTGTTGGAGAATCAGGAAAATATCCCTGATTTTATCCTCTTTGATTCTATTTGATTTTATCTTTATTATTTTGATTTTATTTTGTTTTATTTCCTTCCTTAATTATAGGAAGATATTTGATTTGATTTGTTTTGCCTTTATTGTAATCTCTCTATAAAATAGACTCCTACTATGAATGAAATAACAATAATAATTCCACTGCCTTCTATATGGTATCAGCAGCTTTAGGTTAGAGTTCTTTTCTCCCCTTCATGGCGGCACGCCCAAACTCATGGAAGCACGCCCTTACAGGCGCTGTTGAAGACAGTAGCAGCGTGATAGGAGGCGGCCCAGGCAGTGGCGGTGGTGGCCTAGGCAGCGGCGGCATAGGCGCAGGTGGTGAGAATCGTACATTCCAAGCTAGTACCTCTGATCAAGAGAAACAGTCTTCTTCAAGCTCGATTCCTTTCACTAAGGAACAAATAGATCAACTGTACAAAATTCTTGAGTCTCAAACTCCTTCCTGCTCCATAGCCCAGAAAGGTAACTTTGTTAAAACTGCCCTTCTTAGTGTCAACCATACTTGGATTGTTGATTCAGGTGCTACTGATCATATGACAGGGGAGTCTAGTTTCTTTTCTTCATATAGTCGCAGGTAACCAGAAAATTAAAATTGCAGATGGCTCTCTATCAACCATTACAGGGAAAGGGTCCATTGTCCTATCTCCAACGATAACTCTGCAAGATGTCCTTCATGTCCCAAATTTGTCATGTAGTCTTTTATCGGTCAGTAAATTAGCCAGGGATAAAAACTGTCAAACTAATTTCTTTCCTTCTCATTGTGTGTTTTAGGATTTGAACTCAGGGAGAATGATTGGCAATGCTAAGGAGAATGGAGGACTCTATTACTTTGATGATGGACTTGGATCAAAACAACAATCCCAACCAATAGGTTAATGCTTTGAATCTAGTTTTATTTCTGATAACAATAATGATATTATGTTATGGCATTTACGATTAGGTCACCCGAGTTTTAGGTACCTAAAATATTTATTTCCAAAGTTGTTTTATAATAAAGACCCTTCGTTATTTCATTGTGAAACTTGCGAATTTGCAAAACACCATCGCTCTTTTTTTCCTATGCAATCTTATAAGCCAACAAAACATTTTTCTATTATTCACAGTGATGTTTGGGGTCCTAATAAGACAAGTACACTCTCCAATAAAAAATGGTTCATTACTTTTATCGATGATCACACTAGACTTTGTTGGGTGTACTTGTTAAAGGAAAAATCTGAGGCTGGTCAAGCTGTAAGAAATTTCTTTAAAATGGTGCAGAATCAATTCCAAACAAATATTCAAGTCTTCAGAAGTGATAATGGAAAGGAATATTTTAATATGATTTTGGGGAATTTCTTTCTCGAAAATGGGGTTGTGCATCAAAGTTCTTGTGCTAATACACCCCAACAGAATGGGATTGCGGAGAGAAAGAATAGACATCTCCTAGAGGTGGCTAGAGCCTTACTCTTCGAAACAAAAGTTCCAAAATACTTGTGGGGTAAATCTGTTTTAACTGCAGCATATTTGATTAATCGTATGCCGTCCAAAGTTTTACAGTTTCAAACCCCCATTCATATTTTTAAAGAGTGTTTTCCTATGGCTCGTCTTTCAGCCAATTTACCTTTGAAGATATTTGGTTCTACTGTGTTTGCTCATGAACATAAGCATCTTGGGAAGCTAGCACCACGTGCTATAAAATGTGTTTTTATTGGATATTCTCCAACCTAGAAGGGGTACAAGTGTTTTGATCCAAAATCAAAAAGAATTTTTGTAACAATGGATGCCACTTTTTTTTGAAAAACAACCTTTTTTTAAGGACATTCATCTTCAGGGGGGAATTCACATGAAGATTCTTTTGAAACCATTAATTTTTCTGAAAATTCACACAATTCTGAGACTTATACTACTGCACCAATAACAAATGACCAAGATTCGTTATCTGGACCTACTCCCATCATGAGTAAGGCTCCTGTGGAATCTGGGCCTACATCTCTAAATCAAAACTCGGACAAACAATCCTTGGAAATTGATAATAATGAAGAACTAATCGAAATGCCACAACATTATGATTCTTGTGAAGAAGAAATTGACAGGTTCAAGGATGGTGACCGAAGGTGTGAAAAGTTCTTTGTTTCAAAAAACCATAAGAAAAGGAACGAAGAATCAACTCTCCAGCACAGTCATGAATCTGAACCAAGGGAAAATCCAATCAGTCAACCTGATACAGGTAAGTCCCCGTCTGAACCTAATTGTCACAATGAATCAGTTGAGTTAGACATCCCCATAGCGCATAGAAAAGGTATTAGATCTTGTACTAAGCATCCTTGGTCTAAATTTATGTCATATTCAAATTTGTCTTCCTCTTTTGCTGCATTTACCTCACAGTTGTCTAGTACAGAAGTTCCAAAAAATGTACAGGAAGCTCTAAAAATTCCAAAGTGGAAGGAAGCTGTTCTTGAGGAGATGAGAGCTCTTGAGAAGAACAACACTTGGAGTGTTATGACCTTACCAGCTGGGAAAAACACAGTGGGTTGCAAATGGGTCTTCACTGTGAAGTATAATTCAGATGGATCTGTAGAAAGGTACAAGGCACACTTGGTGGCCAAGGGATTCACTCAGATTTATGGCATAGACTACTCGGAAACTTTTGCTCCTGTGGCAAAATTGAACACTGACAGGATTCTCTTATCCCTTGCTGCCAACTTAGATTGGCCTTTGCACCAACTGGATGTGAAGAATGCATTCCTCAATGGTGACCTAGAAGAAGAGGTATACATGGATGGGCCTCCTGGATTTGAAGAAAAATTTGGGTCAAATGTGTGTAAATTGAAGAAGTCACTCTATGGGCTCAAACAGTCCCCGAGAGCATAGTTCGAAAGATTCACCCAGTCCATGAAGAAACAGGGATACAGTCAAGGACAAGCCGATCACACCCTATTCACAAAATTTTCTTCTGATGGGAAGATTGCTGCACTAATTGTCTATGTTGATGACATTGTTCTTACTGGGAATGATGTAATAGAGATGGGGAGGCTGAAGAAAAATTTAGCAGCAGAATTTGAGATCAAGGATTTGGGAGCATTGAGATATTTTCTTGGCATGGAGGTTGCTCGATCAAAAAAGGGAATTGTGGTTTCTCAACGAAAGTACATTATGGACCATTTAAAGGAAATTGGAATGAGTGGTTGCAGACCAGTCGATACCCCTATGGACCCAAATGTGAAACTTTGGGAGAAAGGAGATGTTCCTGTTGATATTGGGAGATATCAGAGATTAGTTGGCAAGTTAATTTACCTGTCTCATACCAGACCCGATATTGCCTTTTCTGTGAGTGTTGTAGGCCAGTTTATGCACTCCCCATATGAAGAACATCTTGAGGCAGTCTACAGAATTTTGAGGTACTTGAAGAGCAATCCTGGGAAAGGATTGTACTTTAGAAAAACCAGTGAGAGGAATGTTGAAATCTTTACTGATGCAAACTGGGCAGGATCAGTCACCGACAGAAAATCAACTTCGGGATATTGTACCTATGTGTGGGGAAATCTAGTCACTTGGAGAAGCAAGAAACAAGGCGTGGTTGCTAGAAGTAGTGCTGAGGCTGAATTTAGAGCAATGGCCCAAGGAATTTGAGACGGGTTGTGGATCTATAGAGTCTTGGAGGAACTCAAGCTGAAGGTTGATCTTCCATTGAAGCTGTATTATGACAACAAAGCAGCAATAAGCATAGCTCACAATCCCGTCCAGCATGACAGAACCAAACACATTGAGATTGATCGCCACTTCATAAAAGAAAAATTAGATGCTGGCATTATCTGTCTTCCTTTTGTGACTTCCAACCAACAAACAGCCGATATTTTGACCAAGAGTCTAGCAAAACCAAATTTTGAGCACTTGATAAGCAAGTTGGGCATGATAGATATCTATGCACCAACTTGAGGGGGGTGTTAGAGAATCAGGAAAATATCCCTGATTTTATCCTCTTTGATTCTATTTGATTTTATCTTTATTATTTTGATTTTATTTTGTTTTATTTCCTTCCTTAATTATAGGAAGATATTTGATTTGATTTGTTTTGCCTTTATTGTAATCTCTCTATAAAATAGACTACTACTATGAATGAAATAACAACAATAATTCCACTGCCTTCTATAGATTCTAACCAAATGGCTTGACATGCTGCATAAGAGCCTGCAACATACTCTGCTTCACATGATGACAAGGCAATCACAGGCTGCTTCTTTGAGCACCAAGAGATTGGTGCATCAAGTAACTTGAAGACATAACCTAATGTGCTCCTTCTGTCAACTCTATCCCCACACCAATCTGAGTCAGAATAGCCTATCAGCATATTCTGTTTCTGCTTTACTTCATTAGGGAATAGCACTCCATACTCCAAAGTTCCCTTTAGATATCTCATGATCCTCTTTGCAGCAACTAGATGAGATTTTCGAGGATCATCCATGAACCTGCTTGTTAAGCCTACTCCAAAACAAATGTCAGGTCTACTATTGCAGATATATCTCGAAGAGCCAACTATCTGCTTGAACAAAGTGCCATCCACTGCTTCCTCTTCACTGTTTCTTTCAAGTTTCACATTCACCTCAACGGGTGTTACTGCTGCATTGCACTTAGTCATATTGAATCTCCTCAGCACTTCAATCACATACTTTCTTTGATGCAATACAATACCATCTGGAGTGTTGAGAAACTCCATGCCTAGAAAGTATGTCAACCTCCCTAGATTAGTCATTTCAAATTCAACTTTCATGACCTGTTTAAATTCTTCTATTTCTTTGACATTGGAACCAGTGACCAAGAGATCATCCACATAAAGGCAGATCAGTAACTGAGATGCTCCTCCCTCTTGCACCTTCACATACACACCATGTTCTATTTGACACTTACAGAACTGATGTTGTATGAGAAAGGAGTCAATCCTCATATTCCAGGCCCTGGGAGCCTGCTTAAGGCCATAAAGAGCCTTCTTCAATCTGAATACCTTGTCTTCTCTCCCTGTCAACTCAAATCATGGTGGTTGAGTGACATACACTTCTTCCTCCAATGGTCCATTGAGGAAGGCAGACTTGACATCAAGCTGAAACATTGACCACCCTCTTGCACATGCTAAAGCCACAACCAGTCTAATGGTTTCAATCCTTGCCACTGGTGCAAATATTTCTGAGTAGTCTATCCCTTCCTTTTGCAAAAATCCTTTTGCAACTAATCTGGCCTTATGCTTTACAATGGACCCATCTGGATTCAGTTTCAGCTTAAACACCCACTTTACTGCAATTGGATGCTTGTTTGGAGGTAGATCAGTCAATTCCCAAGTCTGATTTTTCTCAATTCACTTCAGTTCTTCCACCATAGCTTCTCTCCATGCCTTCTTTCTCACTGCCTCATCATAATTCAATGGTTCAGCATCAGCTAACAAGGCAATGTGTACAAGGTCACCATCATGAGTTATTGTATTGTCTGTGAATAACTCATAATCAGTGAACCTAGTAGGTGGATGTCTCTCCCTCTGGGATCTCAGTGACTGAGACCTTAGTGACTGATCCTGATCTACACTAGTGTTCACATCTACACCTTCTTGATTCATCTCCTCTTCTAGGACTGGAAAAGGCAAGTGCTTGAGACTACTGGTGTTGCTCTTCCAATCCCAGAATTCTGCTTCAGCTACTATTACATCTCTGCTTATATCAACCCTTTTATTCACTGGATCATACAACCTGTATGCACCTGTAGGATGATATCCTACTAGAATCATAGGTGCACACTTATCTTGTAGCTTCTTTCTCTTCTGATCAGGAATATGCTTGAAGCATAGGCTTCCAAAAACTCTCAGATGCTTCACTGTTGGTTTTCTCCCTGTCCACACAGCTTCTAGAACCTGATGCTTCAGTCTCTTGGTAGGACACTTGTTCAACACATACACTGCTGTGGATACAGCTTCACCCCAGAATGATTGTGGCAAGGCTTTCTCTATCAACATGCTCCTAGCCATGTCAAGTACTATTCTGTTCCTCCTCTCTGCTAGGCCATTGTGTTGTGGAGTGAATGATGCAGTGATCTCATGTTGAATGCCATGCTGCATACAATATGCTTCAAATTCACAGGAAGTATACTCTCCCCCACCATCTGTCCTGAGTATTTTAATACACTTCCCACTTTGTTTTTCAACCAGCACCCTGAACCTTTTGAACAACTCAAGCGCTTCTCCTTTTGTGTTAATCAGGTATAGCCACATCATTCTACTAAATTCATCAACAAATGAAATGAAATACTTGTTACCTCCCAATGAAGCTACTTCAAATGGTCCACATATGTCAGAATGCACCACTTCCAACAGATCAGCAGCTCTCATTGGAAGATGGGATTTGAATGACTTTCTAGGTTGCTTCCCAGCCAAGCAAACTTCACACACCTTCTCTGGTACACAGGTCACAGGAAGCCCAGCCACCATTTGCTTGGAACCAAGCTGATTGAGACTTTTAAAATTGAGGTGGCCATACCTAGAATGCCAAAGCCAACATTCTTCAACAGATTCAGTAGCTTTCAGACACTGAACTTCAGCAGCTTTTATGTTAATTTGGAAGGTCCTATTTTTTGAGAGAGGAGCCTTCAAAATCAACTTCTTCGCACGGTCAAATAGCTCCATAGCATCTTGATTCATAGCTACTGTGAACCCTTTCTCCACTAGTTGGCCAATACTCAGCAAGTTACACTTCATGTCAGGCATATAGAGTACATTCTCTATCAATGCTGTTTTGCCATCTTTCCTCTTGATCACAATGTTGCCAATTCCTTCTGCACACAATGTCCTATCATTAGCAAAACGAACTTTACTCTTCACTGGTTGTCACCATCAACAAAACAGCATCAGTGTCTGAATCTTCTTCTTGAACTACATGTGCTTCATCATCATCACTTTCTTTCTTCTTTTTACCTTTGCCATGCCAACATTCATCAGCAAAATGTCCCCATTTCTCACAGTTGTAACACTGAATCTTTCTCTTATCAAACTTTCTCTGCCCTTCTTTACTCCTACCAGACCCTCCTCCTCTTCTGTTTGAGGATTCAGGTTTGTCACCATCAGTCTTTGATCTTTCTTGATTAGAAGACCAACTACCTTTGGTGAATCTCCCCTTCCCTTTCTTCCACTTCTGCTTGTCTCCAATTCCTTTTCTTGTTACTTGAGCTTGAAGAGCTTGGTTCACAGGTTTATCCCCACTCCTCTCATTCAACTTTAATTCATGAGCTTCCAAAGAACCTTGGAGCTCATCAGTTTGCAAAGTTCCAAGATTCTTGGATTCCTCAATTGCAACTACAATATGATCAAACCTAGGTGAAAGTGTACGCAAGATTTTCTCAATGATTACCTGATCTGTGAGCACTTCTCCACACCCCTTCATCAAATTTGTAATGCTCAAGATTCTTGTAAAGTAATCAGACACCTTCTTAAGCTCCTCCATCTGCATCAATTCATACTGCCTCCTCAAGGCTTGAAGCCTCACTTTCTTGACTTTTTCTCCACCAGTATAGCACTGCTCCAGTGAGTCCCAGGCTTCTTTAGCTGTTTTGCTTTTACAGATCTTTTCAAAATGAGCCTCATTGACACATTGGTGCAGCAGAAACATCGCCTTGCAATATTTTTTCTTTGAATCTCTATACACATTTCGTTGTGCATCAATAGGATTTTCACCCAACTCCTGAAAGCCATTTGTCACTATTTCGAGCACTTCTTGAAATCCAAACAACACCTTCATTTGGATACACCATTTTTCCCAATTCTTCCCATCAAGAACTGGAAGATGGGTGGGAAAATTGCCATTCGAACCTGCCATTGCATCGCACCTCCTTGCACCTCAGGTCTCAGGAAAAAAACGAGCTCTGATTACCAATTTGTTGGAGACAAAAGGGATTCACACACTCACTTTACACTCACAATGATGCAGAGAATAGAAAAGAGAAATAGAAAGAATGAATTGCACTGAATAATACTCACTGAATTTCTTATTGAATGAATGAATACAAGCACATCTTTTATAGTGCTATTACACTAACAAATTCCTATCACATAGTCAGTTACAGCAACCACTTTAAAACTAACTGACTTATTATGAATTACAATTAACTCTACATTTGACACTAATTTGGATTACATTTAACAGGGCCTGCCACCGTCCCACCGAGCTACTCCGCCAAGCACTGCTGCTGCTTCTCCACCCAATCATCGCCGCACACCTGCCTCGCACCACTGCGCACGACCTCTGATCGCCACACCATACGCGGTTCTCTCAACTGCCATTGAAGCAACTCTACCTTGAATCGCTGACGCGGCTCTACCATGGACCACCACCGCGCGTCGCTGCTAGAAACGCCGTCACAGAAGCGAGCCGCCCCTCGCCTCCTCTGTCGCTGTTCAATGTGTGCTCGACGCCAATCTTCTGTTTTGTGAGTAACGAATAGACCAGAAGCCTAATCTAGTTCTATTTTTTTTTAAGCATTTCCTTATTTTTTATTTTTTTATTTATTTTTTGTTGTTATCTGTGGGCTAAACTTGGTTCAACTTTGATTAATGGGCTATAGATAATATTTGGGTTGAGTATCTGATTTGAACTAAGCAAAGAAAAAAGAAAAAAAAAAATTCTTTTTTAAAAAATATTTTCGATTATTGTTTTAGATAAAAATTCTGCTAAAAATATTTTGAAATAAAAAGTCTCTTTTGAGTTCATGCAACAATCTACAAAGTTGATGTATGATTTTTTATCCTCAAGTGTTGTATGAATTGTAAGGATTAATTGTCTAGCTTAACTATCTTTAATCTTGTGCAAGAGTGAATTTCATTTTGCTAAAAATAATAAAATGTTTTCAATTTACTCTTCTAACAAAATTTTGTCAAATTTTATAAAATGAAATATTCTTTTGAATTCATATAACAATCTACGATATTGTTGTATGAATTTTCATCCTAAATATTGTATGAATTGTAAGGGTTCATCATATAGTACAACTATCCTGGACCCCGTGCAAGAGTGGAATTATTTTGAAATGAAATCTTTTTGGGTAAAGGCCCATTTTGGTCCCTGACAAAAAATTCAGTGCCCATTTCAGTCCCTAGCAAAAAAACAATTACCCCGTTAGTCCCTGACAATTACTAACGTGGGACAAGTTAGTTGTAACATCCTGTTTTTCATAAATAAGCTTAATGCATTTATATATGTTATATATATGTTTGCATATGCTTGTTAGGTTTGTTTTTGATGTCTAAGTTCATGTTTGGGAAAGTTTAGCCTTAGAAAGGTTCATCCCTTTTAGGTACTCCTAGTAACCTGCTTCACCGTTTTGGTCATATCTTGAGTTCTAGATGTCCGATCGAGGTGATCTTTGTGGCGTTGGAAAGCTAAGATAATTACCTACAAGTTGTATTTCTAGTGTTCTTTCCAAAATCGGTCATATAGGGGTCTTTAAAGGCCATCTTTGAGCGCCCCCTACTTAGAAGTTGAGCACGGCCGTGCTCAACAGGGAGCAAGACCGTGCTCAGGCATCAGAGTCTATAAATAGAGCAGTTTCGTGATGGTTACGAGCCAAACCCTATTTTGGTACTTTGGGCAGCTTTTGTGGGGTAAAAACCTCTTCTCTCTTCCTCCCATTAAGCCCCTTTGATGCCTTGGTGTTCTTGCTCTATTTTTGGGAGGTCTTGGTTGGTCTGTGTCAATCATAGAAGGTAATGGTTCTTCCCCCTTTAGTTTCCTTTTCTTGTTTATGAATTGGGAACTAATTGGTTAACCTTTTGTTTGACCAAGGCTGGGAAAGCTAGTCAAGCTGCTTGAGGAAAACGAGTTGGTCTTTCATTTGGGTTGCCAGTTGGCTTTCGTTGGTTGGAATCTTCATACCAGGTATGGGGAGAAAGGTAGTGTATATCATAGGCATTGGGGGCAGTGTAAGGTAAAGGGGTTCCCATAACCCCGGTTTGTTATGTTTGATGATATGATTAATATGTTGGTTGATTTGCTATGATAATAGGTTTGATTGTTAATATGTTGTCTTACATGCCCATAATCATTGAAATAATTGGCTAAGAACTGTGTTTTAACTCTGCCCAGAGCAGTATTGTCGTGCATTGAGCACGACCGTGCTAGACAGGGTGCACGCCCGTGCTCTCAGTTGAGTTCTGGAAAATGGCCGTGCTGTTTTGCACGGCCGTGTAGGACAAAGAGCGCGACCGTGCTAATGAGCACCACCGTGCTCAATAGGAAGCATGACCGTGCTTCACTTAAGGGGCAGCACGCCCTTCACTTGTTCAAGCACGACCGTGCTGGGGTTTAAGCACGACCGTGCTAACCCCCCTGGACAGAAACAGAATTAAAGGACTTAAGGGGTTTCAGACCCCTTTTCCCCAATGATGATAAGTTGAGATAGTTAATCAAAGATGAAGATTAGATAACCCGGTTAATGATTATCTAAAATGATTAAGATGATAAGTCGGTATCCGTTGGGTTACCGTATGTTGATAAGTTAAAGTCTTGGGTGCTTATTGACCCAAGCATGTTGAGTTGAACATGGTGCTTATTGGCCAAGGGAGCCTTGACCCCGCGGTTTGGGTCTAAGGTTACTTTGAGGTTGATGTCGAAGTCTTGGGAGCTTCATGGCCCAAGCAAGGAGGTGGTTGAGATTGTTTGTTGTTATGCCATTTGCATATAGCATTGGAGTTGTTGATGGGGGAGGTTCGACATAGGGGAGATCACCCGAGAGTACAGTGATCTGGCCATCTACGGTAGGTCACCCGATGGTTTGGTGACCGCGGCCCCCCGTGATGAGACATCCACGGTTTGATGCGTTGGCTATCCATGGGGTTCACCCAAGGTTTGGTGAATTGCTGGTATTGGTGCTTCTATGGCCAATACGGATATGTGACTCCAAAGTCGTTCATCCTGAGTTAGTTGGATCCACATGCATAGTTGGAGTAGTGGAGTAGCGTTGCATTGCACTACATAGCATACTTGATGTTGATGATGTTGATATATATATATGCTGATGTATGTTATGATGATGCTATGCTGTTTGTTTGCCTGATCGGCACCTTGCAGAGAATGGCGAACAGTCAGGAGAGGAGTGACTCTGAGGAGCCACCACTCATAGTTAGGGTTTTCCCCTTTCAGTTAGTTTGTTAGTTTCAGTTGTATTCCAACGATTTTATTCCGGAATGGTTATACCAGCTCTCTATGCAACATAGTGGTTGGGTTATGTTGTTTATCTTTGTTATGTTTTAATTGTTTTAAACATGTTTTAATTTCCGTGTTGTAAACTAGTTCATGTGAGACCTTTCTACCAATGAACCTTTTTTATTAAAGGACATATGTTTTATGTTTTATCTTTATCTTTTATGCCTTATAACAAGCGGGGTAGTTGGGTGTCACATTAGTCCCTAGGTGACTTCTGTTAGTCAGCTTCCGTTAGTCAGTGTCTACTAAAATGTCTCATGATACTAGTTGTCAGGGACTAATTAGTCCCACTTTAAATATTGCTAGGGATTATAATGTCCCATGGTAATTGTCAGGGACTAGCTTGTCCCACGTTAGTAATTGTCAGAGACTAACGGAGCAGTTTTTTTTTTATCAGGGACTGAAATGGGCATTGCATTTTTTGTCAGGGACCAAAATGGGCATTTACCGAATCCTTTTTCAAAATTAAAATTAGCCAACCAATCAAATTTTTCTATAAGAACTACGTGGCTTTGAGTTTCTCAACGCACCTAAGAATACGTAGGTGTGGAATCAATCATTCTTTCAAGCCAAATTTTTTTCTTTTTTCTTTTGTCATGTTTATATATTTTTTTAATTAAAAAGTGGGGTAAAATAAATATTTTCAAAGGTTATTAAAATTCTTTTGCACAATCAACTTGAGCTAACGTTTTTTGACGAACGATGTAGGATGTATTCCCTACTCATAATCGACTCTCGAACTCAAATCTCTCGCTTTTTTAACACATGTTTTCCTAAAATATATGGGTTTTCCAATGTTTTCCCAACTTGAAAATTTTGCAGATGGCTCCTCTTTTTTTTTTCTTCTTTTTTTGAGGCGCCCCGGGATGGTCGCAACATATAATTTTCCACTTCATTTCCATTTCCAGCTTTTCACATGAAATGACCAATAAGATTTACATCCTTATACTCAAAATGGCAGGAAGGCAAATTTGGAGATGTATGACTTGGAACCAACTTTGAAAGCTCTCAAGGATAGGCTAATGAATGACCAAGAATGTATGTATTCAGTTTTATTTTATTTTTGTTTCATTGCTCGTATCTAATTTGAACACTCCCCCTTGGGAAATCTGAGATGGACTAAGGTATTGCTTCATTTCTCAGCTTCCATATAGTCAACATTTTTCAACTTCATCAAGTGCACCTTATAACAAGTAAATGATCAATAACTCACCTGATGCACGATCATTGGTTAGGAAATACAAGATTTTATCCCAAACATTAACAACTTAAATTTAATTAGCAAGTGTTTTTGTTCGTAATGGTCTTATTTCTGCTAATACTTTAGATTTGGGGTGGCGATTATGACTAGAATCTTGTAGATCATAAACCAATAATGAGCTCCTTACAGTTCTAACATATAATTTGTAATCTTCAAAGATATCTACATCCCTAAAATTTCTCGTCTTCTTCAATCATGGACCATGTCTTGTTAGAAAGTCTATAAAATATAATTTTACACTTATCAGTGAAAAGACCCACCAAAACTTATTCTGAACATGGGGTTGGAAGACGCCATTGTTTTTCCTATACGCAGAGATTTTGATGAAAGGCTCAACAATGATGGGACCAAGACCACATCATTAGTAAGTGGATTTACGAACAAGACGACTTTATTGTCCAAATGAGCAGGTATACTGATAATTAGCCATCCTTTAATTATGCCATGAAGTGTCTGGTACCTTTCAGGAAGTGATCTTTTGATATATTGTAGACTTTTTGTACCAAGGTTGAAAAATCTTGATGGCAATATAGATTGCTTTGAGAGTTGAGCAAAACAAGAGGTAGTTCGGGTTTAGGGTGGCGATGCTTATTTCCAATGACTCGTAATAGTAGCCCTCTAATGTGAGCTTGCAACATGCAGTCCAAGATACTCTACCAGATTCAAACGCTTCGTTATCATTTGAATATGGCCTTTTTACATTTTAAAAAATTAAAAAATTATAATATTTTTCAGCAACTCTCTCCGACCTCTCCAGCATTCTTGAGTTGCCTCCCAACCATTATTTTCGTAGAGCTCAGTTTTTTTATTTTAATTTTTAATTTGAGGGGGAATATGCATTGTTTTCGTATAACAAGCTTAAAGCTTAGTAAGCTTTAGCTTGAGGGGGAGTGTTAGAAAATCATAGAAATATCTGATAATATCTTTTCATACCTTAGCATATCTTAGAGTATCCTAGATAATCTCTTAGGATTTATTTCTTATTTATATTTTATGATTTGATTCTCTATTTGATTAAGATTAGGATTCTACCTTTAGTATAAATTGGACTATTGGGTTGTCTTTTGTAATCACATCATCACTACATCAAATCAATATCAGTGTTATTACTTGTTAGTTTATTTCTCTATTTTCCTCATTCCCTACCTAAAACCTTCCAATTCAACATGGTATTAGAGAGGTACCATCCTCCGTGACCTGTCCTGTTACTATTCCGCTGCGGAGTTCCGCTAAGTTTGAAGGAACTCTAATCATCTTATCATCTCCTTTGTTTCAAACGGGTTATGCCAATGTCTTTTTTCCGCAAAATCGTGTTCTCTCTCCAATTTTGCAGCCTCTTCCGTCGAAACTTTTCAAGAAAAGATAGTCTCCAATCAACCACATTCCCCCTTGCAAATTCAGGTTACAGACTACACTTGTGGAGGTATTTCCATTGCATTTACTTTCGACCATGCTTTAGGTGATGCAAGTTCCTTTGGTAAATTTATTACCTCATGGTGTGAAATAGCTCAAAATAAGCCAATTTCTCCTCCCAAATATCAACCATCCTTAGAACAAACTTTTATCAAATGCACCAAGGAAGAGATACAGAACATGCCACTGAACCACATCTCACTTAATTGATAAATGTATCAAGTATTAATATGCTGCAGAGACTTGCATCTGTTAACAGTAACAAGAGAACAAAGATTGAGGCCTTCTCTGCCTATGTATGGAAAATAATGGTTGGTTGGTACCATTGATCAAAGCCATGAAAAGTGCAAGATGGGTTGGTTGGTGGATGGAAGAGAAAGGATGCTTTCTCATTGTTCAGGTCTTGTGTTGAAAAGGGCCCATAACTATTACATGGAATGGTGATGGATCCATTTTGTTTTGGTCATTTTAGGTGACTTATTGTAAATTAGTGAATTACATTGTGTTAGATAAGGATAAATCAAGTTTAGTAAAAAACTGTGGGCATAGAAGTTGTTTCCAAATTGAACTCTTATAGCCACTTGGTTGGAAAGGCCTTGTGTACCTTGTCATTTGGTAAATGAATGAATCAAGAGTTATAGAGAATACAAGATTGATTCTCTAGTCTCCCTATGTGTGTTGTGTGAAAGTCCTTGGTAAGTTTTAGAGTGTGAGAGAAAATTTGACCCTGGGTGAGGTATATGTATTTTGTGATAACAATTGGTTTCAGAGCTGGTTAAGTCCAGTGCCAATTTCTGAGTGTTGTGAGGAACAAGAGAGTTCTCACTATGTCCAATTTCTTTTAGTTCATATACTTTGAGAGAGAAAGAGAGATGGGAAGCAATTACAATATTGTATGGTCCGATCCCAAACTAGATGGGAAATTTGATTTCAGTTATTGAGAAATTTTGATGTCAACTCACCTAAAGGCTCACAATATTTGGAGCTTTGTTGAACCAGGATTACAAGAAGGAGCTGATGCAACCGCTCAACGGAGGGACCAATTGGTGCTGTCACAAATTCATCAAGGAGTTGATTATTCAGTTTTTGACAAAATAGCAAATGCCAAAACTGCCAAAGAAGCGTGGAATATTTTGAAGCTGTCATACAAAGGTGTAGAAAAAGCTCAGAAATCCAAACTACAATCCCTACGAAGAGAATATGAAAGGTATGAGATGTTCAATTCAGAAACTATAGAACAATATTTTTCACGTGTCACAGATCTTGTCAACAAGATGAGGGTGTATGGAGAAGACATCCCAGATAGCAAGGTGGTTGAAAAGATTCTTCGCACCATGCCGATGAAGTTTGATCATGTGGTGACTACAATATTAGAATCCCACAACACAGACACCATGACGATTGCAGAGTTGCAGGGAAGCATTGAAAACCACGTTAGTAGAATCTTGGAGAAGACATAAAAGACAAACGAAGAAGCTTTGAAAAGCCAAGTGAATTTCAACAATATTGCAGAATCCAGCCAAAGCGCAGAAGGTAGAGGTCGTGATTTCAATAATAGAGGAAGAGGAAACTATAGAGGCAGAGGTAGAGGAAATTTCAGAGGAAGAGGACGTGGCAATTACAACCAAGGGAGAGACAACAATTTCAGACCACCAAATCAAGGAAGAGGTGGAAATAATTTCGGGCCTACCAACCGTGGAAGAGGACGAGGTAACTACTACCAAGAAAGAAGTAATTTTAATTGCTATCATTATGGAAAGTTTGGCCATAAAGCTGCAGACTGTAGATCCAGAACTCAGAACAACTATCAGGCAAACATTCCAGAAAATCAATACCAAAATATTGGTGAGAATTATGATAGTCCACAAAGTTTATTTTTTGCAAACAATATTTCTGTTGAAGATGAAAATATTTGGTATTTGGATACTGGTTGTAGTAATCACATGTGTGGGAAAAAGGAGTTATTTTCTTCGTTAGATGAAAATGTCCGTTCAGCAGTAAAATTTGGGAATAACACAAATATTTCAATTGTGGGGAAAGGCCGTATTGCTATCAGATTGAAGGATGGTTCTAAAAACTTTATCTCTAATGTTTTCTATGCTCCTGGTCTTCACCAAATCTATTGAGTATGGGACAACTATCAGAGAAATGTTACAACATGCAGATTCATCATGGCTGCTGCACGTTGACAAGTGGAAAATTTATTGCAAAGGTAAAAATGACTCCTAACCGCCTATTCCCTTTGAAAATTCATCATGAGAAATTCTCTTGTTTGAGTTATGTGATTCCAAATGATGATTGGTTGTGGCATATGCGTTTTGGACATTTTCATTTTTCTGGTTTGAATTATCTATCATGAAAAGAATATGTTTTTGGTTTGCCTCTTGTGAATATTCTTGATGGAGTATGTGAGACTTGTCAAATGGGCAAGAAGCACATAGAATCATTTCCAACTGGAAGATCTTGGAGGGCGAGAAAGCTGTTGGAGATTGTTCACTCAGATTTATGTATGGTTGAGGTGCCAACACATGGTGGTTGCAGGTATTTTATTACTTTTATTGATGATTTTAGCAGAAAGACTTGGGTGTATTTCTTGAAGCAGAAATCGGAAGCTTGTGATGCCTTCAAGACATTCAAAGCTTATGTAGAAAAGAAAAGTGGCTACAGAATCAAAGCACTCAGAACAGACAGAGGCCAAGAGTATCTAGGTTGTGCAGATTTCTTTGAACAACATGGAATTCAACACCAACTTACAACCAGATACACGCCTCAACAGAATGGAGTTGCTGAAAAGAAGAATAGGACGATCATGGACATGGTGAGATGCATGTTAAGAGCCAAACAAATGCCTAAGGAATTTTGGGCAGAAGAAGTTGCTACAGCGGTGTATATCCTAAACAGGTGTCCAACAAAGAGTGTTCGTGACAAGACACCCGAAGAAGCTTGGAGTGGAAGGAGACCCTCAATTCGTCACCTTAGAGTTTTTGGGTGTGTAGCCTACGCCCACGTACCAGATCAACTCAGGAAGAAATTGGATGACAAAGGTGAAAAGTGTATTTTCATTGGCTACAACACAAATTCAAAGGCGTACAAACTTTACAATCCGGAGACGAAGAAGGTGATTATCAGCCGAGATGTGTCATTTGATGAAAAAGGAGTATGGGATTGGTCTTCAAAATCCCAAAAGGAGCCAATGGTGATTTCTGAAAATTGTGAAGAAGAAGATAGACAAGAAGATCCAGCACCTCAGCCGGATACTTCTAGCAGACCTCAAAGGCATCGCAGATAACTAGCCAGATTGGAGGATTATGTTGTGGGTAACGATAATGACCCATCTGAAGAGATTATCAACTTTGCTTCGTTTGCAGATTGTGAGCCAGTAACCTTTGAAGAAGCCTCAAACAATGAAAACTGGAGAAAAGCAATGGATGATGAAATTCGTGCCATTGAGAAGAATGAAACATGGGAGCTGATTGATTTGCCTACAAACAAAAGGCCAATAGGAGTGAAGTGGGTGTACAAGACAAAGTACAAGCCCAATGGTGAAATTGATCGATATAAAGCGAGATTGGTTGCTAAAGGATACAAGCAAAAGCTAGGTATTGATTATTTTGAAGTATTTGCTCCAATTGCAAGGTTAGATGCAATTCATATGATTATCTCTCTATCGGCCAAAAATAATTAGAAAATTTATCAAATGGATGTTAAATCTGCTTTTCTGAATGGAACTCTGGAAGAAGAAGAAGTATATGTTGAATAGCCTACAGGATATGTAGTCAGAGGAAAAGAAGACAAAGTTTATAGATTGAAGAAAGCGTTGTATGGTTTGAAGCAGGCACCAAGAGTGTGGTACAAGAAGATTGATTCCTATTTCATACAGCATGGCTTTGAAAGATGTTCTTTTGAGCATACTTTATATATTAAATTTGTTGATCCTGGAGATATTCTCATTGTGTGACTTTATGTTGATGATCTAATCTTTACTGGCAATAATCCAAAGGAGATTGCAGAATTCAGGGAGGCTATGATAAGTTGCTTTGAGATGACAGATTTAGGCCTAATGTCCTATTTTCTTGGCATTGAGGTTGTTCAGCAGAATGATGGAATCTTCATTTCTCAGAAGAAATATGCAGGTGATATTTTGAAGAAATTTAAAATGGAGAATTCAAAGCCGATTTCCACTCCAGTTGAAGAAAAGTTGAAGCTGAAGAAAGAAAATGATGGCAAAAGAGTATATTCAACTCATTATAAAAGTTTGCTCGGAAGTTTGAGATATCTGACCGCAACTAGGCCAGACATTGTGTTTGGAGTAGGATTGTTAAGCAGATTTATGGAAGAGCCATGTATTTGTCATTTGCAAGGAGCGAAAAGAATTCTTCTTTATATCAAAGGTACTCTGATTGATGGAATTTTTTATGCCAATAATAATGATGTGAAGCTTGTTGGATACACTGATAGTGATTGGGCTGGAGATATAGAGACGAGAAAAAGCACGTTAGGGTACGCATTTCATCTTGGCACTGGCGCGGTATCATGGTCTTCGAAGAAACAACTAATTGTGGTGCTCTCTACCGCCGAAGCAGAATATATAGCAGCAACCAGTTGTGCTACACAATTAGTGTGGTTGAGAAGAATTCTTGAAGTATTACATGAGAAGCAGAGTACTCTAACAGAAATATTTTGTGATAACAAGTCTGCAATTGCTCTATGTAAGAATCTCGTTTTTCATGGACGATCCAAGCATATAGATATTCGATTTCATAAAATAAGAGAATTGGTAGAAGAAAAAGAAGTGGTGATCAAGTATTGTCCCACTGAAGATCAAGTTGCAGATATTTTTACGAAGCCTTTGAAGGTTGAATTATTTTACAAATTGAAGAAGATGCTTGGAATGATACAAGCTTGATTTAAGGGAGGCAATGTTAGATAAGGATAAATCAAGTTTAGTCAAAAATTGTGGGCATAGAAGTTGTTTCCAAATTGAACTTAAAGCTTCTTTGTTAGATCTCTGGTTTTCAAGCTTTGGAGTCACTGTAGTGGTAGTGGCGGCCCATCTCCCCCGAATGCGGTAGTGGCGGCATCCACCCTTTTTTTTTCGGTGAACCGGCGGCATCCACCTAATCACCATCTAACAAAGAAGACGAGTCGCGTCGGAGCCGGTTGCAGAAGACGCGGTCGGAGCTGTAGCGTCAGAGTTGGGGGTGGTCGGAGTTGTCGCGTCAGATCTGGTCCGGTCGGAACAGGGGTGCTCGCAGAAGACTGTGCTCATCGCCCGCCGGTGCCACTGCTACTCAGAACTGAAGCAGGTGGTTGATGACGGCGTAGCAGATAACGATATGCTTTGCGACGGCTGGAGAATGATATGCCTTGCGACGGCCGACGAAATAACGAAGCAGAAACCTTCAGTCGAGCTGAATCTTCAAAGCGACAGTGAGCTCAACCTTTACGACGACCGCGAGCTCATACAATAGGACAATCGCAAGCTGTAGGTCATTCACACCATCAATGTCAAGGTGGAAGACGGCCGCGAACTGAGGATACAACCAGATCGGGTTTCCAATGTTGCTCTCGAAGAAGATGATGGGGTGCAAGGGACAGATACGTCGGGGAAAAGGGGTAGATTGTTTTAGTTTCTGTATATTAGTGAATGTATTCGCAATTTTAAAAAAAATAAAGCAATGTATTTGGTTGATAAAATATACGAACCCAACATACTGTATAAGAATGATGTTTGAATACAGTTTAAAGGGTTGAAAAGTTGAATGGCCCACATGGCTATATGATTTGTCAGGAAACAGCCGGGTGGGTGGTGCACCACTGCACCATTATGGTGGGTGGTGCACCATAGACTTAACCTGTAGAAAGGAAGCTTATAGAGTTTGAATTGTATAAGTAAGTAGTGTTTGAATTGGATTTGAAGTCTTTTGCTTAGGGATTAAGAAAAATATATATTATTTTATTGTATGAAATTTGCCTATAAAAGGCCTTATGTACCTTGTCATTTGGTAAATGAATGAATCAAGAGTTATAGAGAATACAAGATTGATTATCTAGTCTCCCCATGTGTGTTGTGTGAAAGTCCTTGGTAAGTTTTAGAGTGTGAGAGAAAAATTGACCCTGGGTGAAGTATAAGTGTTTTGTGATAACACATTGGTCTAAGTGATTTATGCTAAATAAACTAATATTTATCTCTATAAAAAAAATGTAAACTAATATTTATTTATAAAAGAAATTTGTTGATACTTAATATAATTGTACCCGTGCGCTCAGCACGGTTAACAACCCTAGTAATATATATAGTCGATGCTGCCTTTTTCTTCTGCTTCTTGTTGTTGGCCTCGGGTTCTATATGCTCCACATTTTCTGATGCTGAAATCATGATAATCTTAGTTTGCTTGAGGACAACATGATATAACACCAAACGAAGGGAATGACCAACATGTTTTGTTTTAATTATCTTGGGGGAAAATAATCACTTTTTTCAAACATTCTGAAGAAGCTTCTTGATTATAATCTAGTTTTTGAACATAAAATAAGCTAAAGAATTCCCAGACGAAACCTACTCGTTGGGAACGAAGCCCGGTGTTGTTGTTTGAACTTTGAATTCATAATGTTGCTGCTAAGCGAGAGAGGAACATAGAAGAGAAATGGATTTACCGGTACCAGTTGGGAACTCAAGTGTGGAGATTACTTTGTCCACTGAATTTATTTTGATTGTTCCTCTTTTTCGGTTTCAGTATTTGTTGCTTCCAATCAATAATCGGTCCTTAGGAATGCAGGACACCGAAACCCACTATCAGTTTTCTAAGTTATAGGGCCTTACGACACTTGACCTGGCTAACCTCGTTAATAAAATACTGAAATAGTAAACTACTCATATTCTAGAATATTCTTGATGTTTTTATTTGGGCTTGATATTGTTTGAAGGCCCATCTTTAGTGCTCATTAATTTATCTGGGCCAATATTATTGTCTTCTATTGGCTCTTGGGTCATATCACTATATATGCATCTCAATGTTTATATAAAGAAGAATGACAATCCTCCTAAGCCAAAGGCAATCTTGGTGTAAGGAAATGATATAATTGTTGCGAGCTTTTCTCAGGCTTGTTATCATATGGTAAATGTGAAATGAAGGATTGGTAGACTTGGGGCTACCAAGAATTTTTGTTCATATAAAAATGTTTTTACCTTCTACCATCAAGTAAGAAATGAACTTTATTATCCCTTATAATTAATTTTCCACCATATTAGAAATACAGTGATGCTAATTGGACTTCAAATTTAGATGAGAGATTGAGAGTAAATCCACTAGTAGTTATGTATTCACTTTTAGTGATGGTGGTGTGATTACTTGGATATCAGCCAAACAAAATATTATTGTTACAATGGGATCAGAGTTTATTATAATGAGGCTAAGTGGTTGGAAAACTTCTTGATAGGTATGCTATTATGAGTTGAACCAACTCCTTTTGTGTTGCGATTGCCAAATGACAATAACCATTGCAAAGAATAATACTTTCAATGACAAAAATAGTAACATTTGACTGAAACCTTTTGTGCTTATGCAAGACATATCCATGTGCAAATAATGCATGCATTGCCAACGTTATTTTGCATTGTGGTAGCTCTTTCTTTCCGGACTACTTGTTCTTGATTTTCTTCTTCTGCTTTCCTTGCTTACTATAAAGATGAGTACAAAGAAACCTTTATGTCAAGGTGTTCACAAAAAATAGAAGAACCAAACATTGTTTCATCAATTGTGGTGTTTGCACGACTGAGTAAAACAATACTGGGCTATGTTAAAGTAATATTCGTCAGACGTCAATCATAAACTAAAACCACTCAAATTATCTCCACATGATAAGGTTTAATATTCAATAATTATGTCTACCTATGCCTTTATCTTTTTATTTATTCAGCTAATTCCTAAAATAATTTAAATGATGAAAAGAGAAAATGAAAAGAATAACAATACAAAATAAAAGGCGCAAGAACTAGCAAATCTCACAGCGCAATGGGATTGTTTTTCTTTTTTCTTTTTTGGGGGGGTCATTAGCAAATAGGATTGCTTGAGAATGCATATCTTGCATTTGCTACTACTTATTAGCAAATCAAGTATAACTCAGTTGTGCACTATATATTGAATTTCAATTATGATAGTGATTGTTCACGAATATAATTTATTAATTTTCTTCTACCTAAAACTAACAAGGCCCAACATTGGAGAGTCATAAGGTGATAAGATGGTTTAGGATTGGAACAAAGGTGTTGGGAGGTATAAGTTACAATGTTCAAATCTCACGCCCTACTAACAAACTAACAACTAACAATTGTCTTTTTTAAAAATAAAAAAAAATAGCTCAGCACATTTAGTAGATAGCTATGTTTCTTAAACATGTTATCAAAAGTTCAATTTCTACCATGTATATGAAAAAGATGTTGGAAGAGGCCAAACCTACTTCAATGATCTTCACACCTTGAAAGGAATTAATCTCCAACTATCCATTGGGAAATACCCTTATGCACACAAAAAAATGTCATTCTAGCTCAACATCGCTAATAATTTTTAAAATTGTTATTCTAATGGCTTATTTGTCGTAATGGAAGTTCATCTCCTTCATTAATTTTTGGCGAATTGTTTGGTGGTGAATATAATATCAGTGGTGATGCATGCAATGGTGGTGGATGTAATCTCCGTGGTGGTGCACGCAGTGGTGACAGCGCCATAGGTAGTGGAGCTCCTAAAGGAAGGACATATCTAGTCTCAAACAAGGATGCGACGATATAGGGCAACGGTGGTGTGCACGGTGGGGGACGGTGGCGGTGGTCGCCAGGAGTGTGGGTGAGATTTTCGGTTAATGAATACCAAAATTAAAATTCATTAAAAGTATAAAAAAAAAAAAAAATCAACCAGTAAAGTTATAGAGAACATTGATAGGCCAAGTGGCCAACTATGTAAAGATACAACCTAGTTTCTTGACATACAAAACCAACCAAAGAAACTGGGTATGTCGCAAGCTATATTACCCCATCCCAGAGGTCAACACCAACATTGCAGGATTGCAATTCCTAATAAATTAAGGCATCTAATTCCTATGATACTACTCAAAGTTGAGAAATGACATATTGTTACAAGTATCATCTAACATAGGCATGTTTGACATCTATCATGAACTTATTTTTTTCCAGATGTCATTGCATACATCAAGGGTGGTACTCATCTTTGAGGTGTCATATTCAAACTTCTCAACCGCATTTTTATCCTTTTCCACAATATCTGGAAATAAGATTTAAGGAGCAAGCAATGTTGCCTTTCCGAAGGATAGATATAATATCATATACACAAGACCTGAAGAAGAAAGAGATGAAGGGAGAGAGAGTAAACTCAACAAAAGGATACAGCCTGAAATTTTAGACTCATCATCCAAGTTTGGCACAATATTTGTTACGGAAGCATACATTGAAAGTATCATCCTGAAACAGAAAAGAAGAATGTGTTTAAGTTCTAAACTTCTAATTTGTATAGAAAATGTAAAAGTCAAGAACTATCATCAGTTTAGAATAATTAAGGGCCTGTTTGCTTTATTCCCAGTTTCTTGTTTTCATTTCCTGTTTTCATAAATAATTACAAAACCGCCACCTTGTTTTCATTCTGTTTCCTGCTTCAAAAATTTGTACAGGAAACACTGAAAACAACTTTTCTCTGTTTTCACTATTTCCTGCATAGCGTGGTGTAGCGGCCCCTAGGCGCTACGCGAAACGCCATAGCGTAGCAGTGCCCTTAGCTTGTGACAGCAAGACAATCTTATATATAAATCTTGTAAAGTACTTACTGTGCCCTTAGCTTATCTTTCTCAATTTTCAGTAAAGTCTTCTTTTGTTCTTGGACAGAAATCCATTGCCTTTCTAGATCATTAAACTCATTGCTGATGGCTGTGTTGATACAAAATAGATGGTGAGATATGGCATGCAAGAAAGTTGATAATCCAAAAAGAGCATGCAATTGGAAAGCTAAACAACAAGAGGCTTATCTAAACTCCTCCTTCAACAAGCGTTCTTTTTCAAGTTCTTCCTCAAGTTCTCTCTGCAGAAGGTCCAGTTGTGCATCAGTAGTAGTCTCACATCTAGCTTCCTCTGTTTTTTGGTTGCATGCATCTATTTTTTTCTGATAATCTGATTCATATAAGCACAGGTTAAATGCATAATACAATCAAGAAAATCTACTCATAGTAGAATTTGAAGTGGAGTTCTTTTAGATTTTAATAGTCGACATGCCATAATCAAGCTACTTCCACATGAATCACGCGCAAACTTTCCATCAATCAAATAGTACCTGTCCATTTTCCATTATCATTGTTTAAAAAAAATCCATAAAATTGAACCAAGACAGATACATAAGAAATACCTTGTTGCAAACTTCCACTACTTTTTTTTGGTAAAAACTACCTCTCTAATTTTAATAAATAATAGTGTTCAAGTTCTCAAAATGTTAACAAAGACTTGTGATCAGACATTGGAGGTCACCTCCACCAAACTTGCAGCAGCTTAAATAATAATTGAAAAACAAAATCATCACTCAAGAAAACATACCCAAATGCCAGAAACATGGGTTCCTAACCCCAAGCACAACATTCGTAATGTACATAAATCTACATCTTGGGGATCAAATCGCACACTAGCAAAAGATTCATAGCAAAAAACGATGGCCAAAATTGATAATCACTAACAGAAGGAAAATTACAGGGGAAAATTTTGAAAACTTCAAGAAAGTATCTTGAATTCCCATACTATTCTTACTACCATTGTTTACATGTTCAACAATCATCCACAATTCAGGCACAAACCCAATTGCAAGAACTAAACATGGGTACTGCTACTAAGTACTAACCCCACCAAACAGAACATTAACAACTTACATAAAACTATGTCACTATCCACCAAGGTGATCAAATCACACACTTTACCAACGCAAGCAAAGCAAATAGATAAGGGTTTTACTAACTAATGTCCGACACTAGTTAAGGAATCAAGAAAATGTATTGTTTTATCAATCAATCATAAATTATCACATCATTAAAAATATTTGACTCATAATATCATTGTATCAAAATTAAACTCCAACTACAAACTTCATTTCTCCGTATATCTACTACATCCATTCCCCACACAACCTCCCTTTTTTAATCCCTTAACCAATGTCGCACAGGATAGCAATTCCTAATTCCTAATAAATAATAATGGACAAAACTGATAATCAGCAACACAAGCATTAAACACAAGCATTAAAAATCATAAAAAAGAAAACTTTAAGATAACACCTTAAATTCCCACATTTATTTTTAAACAACAAAAGCAGAAAAAATCATAAAAATGAAAACTTCATCATACCATGAACACATAAAATCCCCAAATTTTCTTGTTTTACTAAATTAATTTGCAAAATTGGAAGAATAACCACGAATGAGGCGCATAAATAGTGATGAACTGAAAAGGGAAAAATGAAATGACCTTGGAGCAATGACTGAACCTCGTTGAAATCGGAGTCGCAGGTTGAAGAAAGCGAAACGGTGCGTTCCAGAGTGTGAGCGAGGTTGTCGAGGTCACGCTGGTCGCGCAATACCTTAACGAGGTCGTCGCTGTATGAGATCAGCTTCTCGACGTCGATTATGTTGTTTCTCGAGGATTCCGCCATTTCTGTGGAAAAGGTTTTCCCTTTATTCAGAAAATTGAATGGGGTTTGTGAAGTGAACTCAACTGTGAAATGTAGATGAAATGGATCTTAAATTTGGTTTTCGATGGAGGGGGAAGGAGGGAAAGTGGGAAACTCCTTTTCGTTGTTATTCGATTTTTCGATGAAATTATTCTGGAGAGTGAAATTATATATGTGACTATGTGAGCAACGAGTGTTTACTGCTTACCCAAAAAGGAGTGAGCATGGAGGGAGTCTTTTCATTTATAATGGAAAATAGATGGCTAAAATACCATTTTTGTCCCTTAACTTATTTTTCAGATTTTCAATAATGATATTTTGACATCATAAGTCTAACAATTAATATTCCTAAAAAAAAAAAAGTCTAATAATTAATAGATACATGATTAATGTTCAAAATTGTGGTTAACTGGAAAAAAAAAGTGGTTAACAAATAACTAGATTTATAAAATTCAATCGATGGTTAATGAGTTATCAACTTTAATATACCCGTTAACTAAATCCAATACTTCATTAACAACCACGTGTCCATTGTTATCAAATTTGTGATGTGTAAATAATTAAATTGTTTCATAAAATACCTTGATGACAATGCAAATTGGTTTTCCGAGTCTTTTTCTTTTTCTTCAAAATGAACTCGGAAGTCTCTTAAATAATTCTTTTTCTTAAAAATGAGAAGTAAAAGTGTAATAACTCATTAATTATTTTTTCTAATAAATTAAGATTATGATATATTTTATCATGCCAACATAAATACACTTTTTATCTACTCATTTTAATGCATCTAAAAAAATTACTCATTTTAATGAATTTTTTTATTTCGAATGCTTTTTTTCATCTCTAAAATAGGGTTTATATAATTTTGATATATTATCAATGTAAAAGATTTTACATGATCAACCAATTATATATCACTTCATATATGACTTTTAAGATAATTATTTTGAAAGTCAGAGATTTTTGATTGCATGACAATTCGTAATTGATTGATAATGTAAAAAAAAAAACTTTACACTATTCCTTTATATTCCAATTAAATCCATCCTTTATTTTTTTTATAAACAAAGTATCCTTTATTTATACAACTGCCAAAGAGAAGACATTAAAGTAGAGCAAGTTTTGGACTAAAACACATGGGATGGTTGAAACCTCTCGAGATGAAGATTGAATACTTTGGATTGAATTTAAATAATTATCTTCATTTGTTTTATTTGATCCCAACCCCAATTGCATTTCATTTTAATTGTATCCATCAAATTGAAGTAGATGATTGATGTAGAATGTCCTTTTATTTCTGACAAAATCAAATCCAGAAATAACTTCTTCAAAATCTGTTTAATTGAGGTGCAAGTTTAACAATATAAACGATCTATTTGGAGCACAAATTGTGTATTTGTGTTATAAATTATGATCAAATACTAAAGTACACATTTATATTTCTTTTGGGTACATATGAGCATGAATCTGTACAAATCAAATTATAATAACTATTAACTATTGTCTGAATGTCTAATTGCTACACACACAAGCACTGTACAATCCTTACTCCTTAGCCTTCTAATTTCCCCAAGTTGAAACTCTTACTAGTTGTGTTCCTTTCCATTCCAAAACCAGTTCATTACCATTTTGTCCTTCAATCCTAGCCTGATATGAACCTTCACTTCCTCTCAACACTTCATTGACTTCCACTAAAATATTTTTGCTCAATCTGCAACCCTCCAAGCCAATCTGATCTGCCTGAAGATAGCAACCCCTTTTCATCTCCTCCCATTTCTGTAACCAACCAAGAGAAGAGATATAAGGTGCCACAAATAGGCACTCTATGGCAGTCCTTGCTTCTGAAAACCGACTAGTAAAATGTGACTCAATTGATTCCAATAAGGCAAGGTAATGCACCAAATGTCCATCAAAGAAAGACCTGAAATTCAAGCTATTTTTCAATTTCTCACAAGCATCACCATCACCAAAAGTGATAATTCCCTTGTTGCCAGAGTTGTTAATAAAATCCTTAGCTACCCTTAGAAACTCTATTGCATCTCTTCTGCTCCTTACCCTCCCCATATGTGGAAGTCCCACCATGCAATTGAAGGCCAAAAACTCTGTCCTCCCACCCCTTTTGTTCATTTTTTTAACCTCAGCAACCACTTCCTCCACTCCCTTGTGCTCCACTTTCAGCATCAAACCACAGGATCTGGCTTGCTCAAGGAGCTGGCTTCTTGTTTCCTCAAAACTCCTTGGAGTGGAAACACACTCAGAGCTTTCACCCCATTTGACTGATGTCAATTTCATTGTTTTATTAAGGTTTGCAATGGCCTCGAAGATTGGAGGCCATTGCAACCCTTCTTCCATATCAAAGTCTACTATGTGTATTTGATCACAATCTTGTGGAATAGCTTCAAGGATTGCTGAAATAGCAGCAAAGTGAGCAACTTTTCCATTTGGGAGGCCTTGATAGAATGCCCTCAAAGCAACCTCAAAGTTCTTTAAGGCCTCTCCTTTGAGATAGTCTCCATGATAACTCATCTCTTGAGACAAGTAGAATGAAAGGCGGTCAAGGGACTCACCAAGTGGATTAACTTTTTGGCTTATGCACCTCATAGTCACTTCTGCTAGTGCTTTTTGTCCCTGCCCCATGGCTTCTCCAAAGGCCTCAAGAAGGTGTGGAAGGCTCACTTGGTTTTCAATTTCAGTGTGTTCTTGTGGCAAGACCAGTGATGGTTGTTGAATTGAGGACAACTCTGAATTCATTGATGTAGGACTCCATGGATCTTCTACCTCACTAGACAGATTCTGTGAAGGGAAACTCCCCTCACTTTCTTCTTGGTATCCATTAGCTTGAATACCAACAACATGGGAACTCAGGATGGGATCAAAATCATCCAATTCCATTGAAAAATCTTCCATCAATGATGGGAGTTGAAGGGTCTCTTCATCAATAATTGGATATAGGATGATATGGTCATTGGTGAACATGGTGGAAGAAGGAAAAGGGATGGAAAAGACTTTAGAAGAAGTAGTAGTATCCTCTGGAGTACTGAAAAGTGAACTGAATTCACAATCACCAACATGGTCATTCATGGTGAAGCCATAAGGCTCAACAGCTTGATCAAAAATTGGACTCATGTGTTCATAGAATGACCATGGGGACTGAAAAGTCTCTGGCTGCATCTTCTTAATTCTCTAATGGATTTCTATGCACTGCAGAGGAGGAGAGTCTTGTTTTGGTGTTGATTTGATGAGTGGTCCTGTTTTGCTACTTATAGAATAAAGGAATAATGGGGAACAATGTGATGACAAAAGTTATGTGATGACAAGAGTTAACCAAGGGAAGTAGCAGCATGATAAAAGGAAAAATATTATATAGGTAATGTTTTTTTATTGTGAATTTTTCTTGTATTATCTTTTAATTTTTTCTTTGGAAGTTTTTGAACCAATTAGAAAAGAAATGAGTCCATGAAAGGTACTTTCCTTGGTTTGAATACTTAAATATAAAAATGAGGGACATTATGTTCTTCTTGGCAAGATTTCTTTCATTTATTTAATTTTTATATTATTTCCCCTTCTTACCTATCAATAGTTTAAGGAGAGTTTTGGAATCATGAGAAAAAAAAGGTAAAACATACCTACCTTATTCCTACTTCAGAAAGTCTCGGATAAGAATTTTACGACCCTTCATATTTTTTGCATTCAGGAACGGATCTACATGTATATTAGGAGGGACCTTTGCCCCTGCTATCGAAAAATTAGTTATTAGGACGACGGTCTCGAAAAGAGCTTTTCATACATATATAATATGTTCAAAAATTCCTTCCATATCAAAAGTTATAGTCGTTCAAATATTTGTCGATCGTTTCGGATTTCAGTTACCTGTCATGTCCAAAAAATATCAACAGGGCGCATCCAATGCGTTTTTGGATGCATGTTGAACCCTGGTATTGGGTGCAAGGGCCGAGGGATGAGGGTCTACTTTGAGTAGCTAGATTATCATCTATATTGGCAGATTACTAATATAATTATATGAAATCCGATGTGTGTGTGTGTGTGTATATATATAGTTGGCTCCTCCTATCATTTAAGTCTGGTTCCATCCCTATTTGCATTATGGATATCTCTAAGTGTGACATTAATCTTGTTCAGGGCAAAGAGATTATCTTCTCCAATAATGTGTTTTCTTAGACTCAAACTCTAATATTACGGAGGTCCCACAATCCTTATAACTCAAACTTACATCTGCCTTGAGACACAATCTGTTGTTTTATCTTTCATTTTTTTCTTTCTTCAAAATCTCTAATTCAAGCCCATTCTTTATTAAATTTTAATATGAGTGAACTTACTATATACAAATTTTTTTTTTAGGCACTATATACAAATTTTCTAAGAGGTTGATTTCATAACAATATATGAAAAATACCCTAATTAAAGAAATATATTTTAATATTAGTGCTTTTTTGTCATTGATTGAGTACCCCACAAACAAAGTTGTGGGACTAACTCTCTAGCCGGAAGTGATTGTTAGGTAAAATCCTTTCTAAAGTGGCTATGCCAAGATTCAAACCCTTTACCTTATATGTAAAATTTGTCTGGGACACAATAGTCCATTTTCACTACGAGCAACTAATTTTGGGTTCATATTAGCGATTATTTATTAGATAAAATTTTAAAAAAAAATGTGAAATATAATATTTATTATAAAAGTCATAACTTTTCATCCTGGTCATTTTACTTGTACTTTAGCATATTAGTATTCTTCATGCTAAGTCGTAAATATCCTTTAATTTGTAAATGCAAAAAAAATCTAATATGAAATATTACACTAATATAATAAGAATGTATTTAATGAATTCCTTAAGAATACTTGTAAAGTAATTAAAAATCAAAATTATTTAATAAGGTTTTTTTTTTTTTTTTGCGCTAAAGATATCCTCTCACCGATAAGCAAAAGTTGATTCATTTCGAGGCATAAAGATTACCGAAATTAGTTATGCATTCTCTCCCAACAAATGTTTTAATTTAATACACGTGACAAAAATTGAATATCGAACATGTTTAAGAAATTCAGCTATCTACCAACTTTATTGTTGGGCCTTGTTGATTAATTTTTATCTTTTAAGTAGTGTATTAAAGGCACTATCAGACAAATTTATATAATAATGTTAATAATCAAATCCACGTTACAGGGAACAACAAAAGAACAAAATTATTTGGCAATCTTTATCTTCCCATGATAGCAATAGGAACCTACAGATCACTTTCACTGTTTTTTCAGAGTTATATTCCTAAAAGCTTGCCAGCCAAAGTCTCCTTCCTTCCTCGACAATTTCGATGGAATGGGATATGTTGAGTACCCGAAATTACCCAATGATATCACTATTCTATATTATATTCAAAGAAAAGATTAATTAATAGATAATGTCATTACGTATCAATTCATGAGAAATTTGGTGACGAAGAGGTTTCACCAAATTGTGCATCGCCATGTACATATAGTGAAATAGCGTGGTAATGCATCCACGTGGGAAGGCTCCTTAATACAGTGACATGTATTAATAATATATACGTTAATGTTAATCATTTTGAAAGGTGTTTGAGGGTTATTATGCGAAACAAAACAAAATTGGAGCTATAAAGGCTGACAATCAAAATATTCCATCCCAACGAAAGACAAAAATGAAACGTTAAATTAAAGCTATATATTGCATTCCTACCAAAAAAAAAAAAAAAAGCTATATATTGCATCATGAACTACATGACATCAACCTTAATTATATAGCGGCTAAAAAGAAAAAAGTAACATTAGGAAGATAAAGAAAATAATTTTTTTTTTGCCTATTCATGATATGCCTCAAAATCAACAATATGAAGTTGAAGTTGCAGAGGCATAATCGATTATGGTGATGATGTAATTGATTATATGTTTGGCAGAAGCATAGTAATCAATTAGGATAATCGATTATGGCTAGTATTAGAAAAAGGAGTCTGAGACAGAGATAGCATAATCGATTATGGTCAACCGGATAATTGATTATGGAGCGACTAGGTGCAATCAGTTGAGAAGTTGGTTAGTTAGTTGGTACAGTAACTAACTTGGATCAAGCTTCACAAGGATTGGTTACTTCATATGGATCAAGACTCATATAAGTCTATAAATTGACATCATGTAATAGGTGATGGGTAGATAATCATTAAGCATGAGTGACACAATGTAGTGTGTCAAAAGAAGAGAGGGATTGAGTGTGAGGCATTACTATCTTGAGGTAGCGTTTGGTATCTGGAATGTTTTATTCTCAGGTAAACTATATTCCTGGGAATGTGATTCCTGGGAATAAAGTTTTCCCACCTTCACACATGGGAATAGAGTTTTCCCAAGTTTATAACTATCATTAACTAATTTTATTCCCGGGAATCTTTTATGCCTGAGAATAAATTTTTAAAACTTGTAACAAACATGAGAATACTTTATTCCCATGCCAACATTCTAGGGAATACTTTTTTAAAACTTATACCAAATGCTACCTGAGGGAAATCATGTAGTGGTTTGAGAGAGATAGGGAAAAGTGAATAGGAGTGAAGAAGAAAAAAAAGTAAGATGTTTCAAATGTAGTATTAATACAAAAAGGCTGACATAGATGGTATGGATCAATTTTTTTTTCCTCCTGTTTTCCGTAAATCAATTTCTTTCATTTCTTCGTAAAGGAGTCAAATGAAACAAAAGTTTCACATTCAGTTTTAATTTAGAGGGGTTAATATTGCATGAAAGATTATTACTGTTCCATTTAATTCATATTATGATAATTGTAGTAGTTTATTTTTCTTTTATATTGTTTAATTCATGTAAACAATTCTATCTAGTAGAAATTTGTTTGATATTGTTGTTGTACTTATACTTTAATAATTGTGCTTATTATTATTATTATTATTATTATTATTATTATTATTATTATTTTGTGCAAGGTGATCAACTCACCATAAATTTATTAAAAAGAAGAAAAATAAAGAAAACAAAACCATGGTGGGGGGACATAAATCAAAACCATGCAAAAAACAAAAATCAAGTAAATTTAGGATTAGCTTTATATTCCTTTTCAGGTTATATTTCTGAGATTTAAACATAACCAGTGTGAATTTAACATCCTCAACAGTATTAACATTATCCTGCTCTGCTGAGAGAGAGACATTCTCTAGATTATCAACAACATTATCAATTGTGCTTATTATTTGGATAAAAACAAAATCATGTAAACCGTGGTTATTTCATTTGAATAATCAGACAGCATAATTCAAAATTATGCTCTAGCGCTGTTTGTTTGAGGGATAATTTTATTTAAGGCCCTATACTAAGTACTTCACACACAGAGACAGAGTAAGAAATACACATAGAAATGGAACGTGATATAGTAGAATAAATTTGAAGCGTCATGACCTACTTACATTAATATTAATACACATTAAATTAGTTCACTCATCCATCGCATATATTCTATTCTTTTTTTTATCAGCAAGAGAGAATTTATTCAAAGAATTAAGTAGAAGGTATAGTCACCAACATGTGGTTGGTCCAAGTGGTAAGGGACTTGGTCACCTTAAGCAAACGGTGGTAGATACTTCGTATCTATATCATGGTTAAAAAAAATAAAAAAAAAATAGGGTAGAAGGGATAGTCAAACCTATAACCTTCACATACATTCTAATTGGATGTTTTCAAAAGCAAGTTGGTTTCCCTGCATTGCCGGCCAGTAGATGGAATATGCAATCTGTATATCATTTGGCTGTAGTAAATAAACCGTTTTGTGAATGGAAACTGATCCACAGGTCAACTAATAAAACAGAGAGTTCCTAATTATAAATTTATGAAAATCTGATCTGGCATGCACGCCCAAAGAATCATAACATTATTGTCATTGTCCAAAATCTAATGGCCAAGACCAATCATTCTTAATAGAGGCTCTTGCTAGAGTTCAAGATTAACTAATTTATTTCAATATAATAGAAGTTGCGTGACCCCGCTCTCTTTGGAGCTCTTCCTTTGTACCATTTTAATTTTAATAACATAAGAAACATGGATGTGTACCAGGGATAAAAATCTGCTGTCCCAAAAAATGATGTCTCAATATCCCCTACTAATCAAAGGTTTGAAATGTGTATAAGTGTAAATGAGTTATAATCTTATTTTATTAAGTAACAAATTATCATTGATGAGAACAGAGAATGTGCAAGAAAATTGGATAGAGAATCTCTATCCATTTAGGAGACACAAATACAATATAATATTGATATCTGGTAAAAGTTCAAAACATTAATTACAAAATATAAAAACAAAATATATTTAAAAGTATCAAAATATTTTAGATATCATTTTAATTACTATTTTGAAGTATGCGTGCCACATGAAAAATAACATAAACATATTTATAAAAGTAATTATAAATGATTGCATTTTTTTTTGTGTGGATAAAAACGACGGCTAGAAAAGGTACTTCCAAGGCTATCGGTAGGGTGTCAGTGACATGTTGAGACTATTAATAAAGGCCCGACCCATAGGATTACTACAGCCAAATCATGCAATAAAATCAGATATATATTTTATTAATTATGTTTATAAATTAAACCATAATATAGTGTATGTCCCAAATCTAGATGTTTTACTTTAAGATGGAACCTATTTTTTTTTTTTTAGAAATCTTTAAGATGGAATTTGCTCCTATATATTACTGGTACAAACAAATCATGGTTTTTTCTTTATGTTATTCACAAATACAATTATGGTCATAATATTATAAATTTAAAGTCTCTAACCGCGAAAAGGCCACATTTTTTTCATAATTGCTCGTAATTTTTGCAAACCCAATGTATTTGTAACATCAATCACAACAGTGACTACAATTTAAAATCACGTTGCAGATAAAAAACCATTTGTTTCATGTAATGATGGTGAGTCTTCTAAGATAATTACAAGTGCAAACAGTCAAAGCACATTAATGCAACAAGCCTACGTGAAAGATAAAAAATTCAACATAAGATATTTGCATGAATTGAAGGGGAATTCTTTACGAAGTTTATGCCCATAATATATAGGTTAATGCTTCCAACTATTTGGATCCCACATGGGTGGGTTATTATTATAATAGGATATGACTATTATAAAGTGAGCTTATCTCCTAATTGGTAAAGTAAAGACACATATAACTTTATCAAATCAAGGTATCCACCGTCGATGTGTGTTAGTTCTAGTGGAAGGGGTTTGTGTCTCTTAAGCATGTTGTCGTAGGTTTGATTCCTGAATTTATGTATATGAAAAAACACCGTTTAGATGCTTGATAGTAACTCGAGAAACTAGTGTCTCACTTATCAAGGTATCCACCTATAAGCTTACTTTAGATATAAGATTTTTATTTTATCAAAATATGGTAAAGAGTCTTTTGAGAGTGCCAATGAATCAATAACTTGCACATTCGTAAATTTTGTGTGTTAATTTAAGTGAAAGGCTACATAATGTCCCCATATTTGTTTCCGTTTGCTTTCATTAAAGATTTTGTTTTCATCTTAAACTTTCTTCTACGATGCACAAGTGTATGGGTACCCCCACAATGCACAAGTAGTTAGAAACCGTTGGATTAAAGAAGTTCACAGATCTTATTTTACTCCTCCCACACCATATCAAATCTCTTCCTCCCACACCAAACGCTGCCTCCCCTGTTCACACTCTACTCTGCCGCAGGACCAGCTGTGAGCCACCAGGCCTTGCTTCCACCGCACGAGTACGTCGGCCACCAACACCTCCTCCTCCACTTAGCATCGTTCCGATCATCGCCACGCCGACGCTTTTCAGAAATCGAACATATCTGAATGGTGGAGGTCCACCGCTGTGGAGGCTTGAATACCTAGTTTCTTATTTGAACAGATCTTCTTCCTCTTTGGTTTACTAGTAGTGAGGTGATTTTGAGTTTGCATTCATGCATTGGGGTTTGGGTTTCTTTGGAGTTTGCGGTGTCCCCCATTATTTCAACTTTATTGTTGTTGTTGTTGTGTGCATCATGATTTTATAACTGTGGGAAGGTTTCTGTCGGAGATGGCGTAGACTTTATGAGGGTGTTGGCGTCGCCGTTGCCAAAGATTAATGGGTAACATTGGCACACATGAGCTTATCCAGAAGGTGGTTGTTGGTAACAAGCAATCGAAATAAAGAACGAAAACAGTAAACGCACAAGGACAAAAGAATTTGTTATGAGGTTCGGCGAATTGTGCTTACATCCCCGAGAGCTGAGTGACTGTGTATTATTAGAGATAATAAGAAGCAAGGTTATAATGTCTATTTATATCTCCGCTCCGCTACGCTCGTTGAGCTCTGTTCCAGCGACTGTCCACTTATAACAGAATATGAGCCAAACACAATAGTGGTATAGAGAAATTTAATGAAATTTATTTATATATTAATAAAATGAATGGAACTCACTAAACTCTTGTAAATCAAAGAAGAAATTTGCTATCTAATTAAATCTGCCAGATTCTTCCTCTGGGTAGGTGAATGGTCGCCATATTGTTTGATTTCTCGTCGCCATTGAATTCAAGCTTCAAGCTTCAAAATTTATTTGAATTTTTAACTTTCAACTCAAGTCTGGTGGGGTTGGAAGCTTTTAAGCTTCAACCGTCAAACAACAGCTTCGACTTCGTCGTGCACTCATCATCATGGCCGCAAGCCACCGCTGGTCCCAGCTCACCTCCACCCACAACGCCCTCCACGAAAGCGAACCAGCCTCCATCCAGACTCTTACTAGACCCTCCTCGTCAATCACCATACACCGCTATCGTCGTGTCGACGCCTTCCGGAAGCCACCGTACGTCGCGACTGTCCTCTCCCTCGATCTTTCACTTGCCGGAACATAGGGTGCACTATATTACTATTGTAACATCCCAAAAATTGGTTGCTAGTTAATTTAATAGGAACTTGATTATTAGAAGGATTATATTACAAGTTTAGAGGTGGTTAAAAGTATAGAAGAATGATTTGAATGTTATTTGCATTAATTCAATTCGAGTATTACACATACATTTATAGAGATACAAGAGAGATAGTTATACAAGAGGTAAGCTCTATTTGAATTTAAAAGAGACTAAGAGATAAGATATACACAATCCAAAAATAGAAAGATAAGTGCTAGGTAGTTAGGATTCCCATAAGAAGCTCCTACATGACTTTAAAGAAAATAAATAGATAGTTTTGAGTGTTTTAGACCCAATTTCGCATAATAGACTTCCTATGACCCAATACCCAACTTAATATGGATATTTCATAGCTAAAATGAACTTTTTTGGACTTGAGATCTTCATAAGAAATGTAGCTCTGTCTCTTACCTTTCCATATACACTAAATTCGTCCAAATTGGGTTCTTTTAGCTCAAGTTATGACCAATTCGTACACATTGTTCATGTTTCAGTGCCAAAACCATTTCCCTAAATTACATACTAATTTTGGCCACCTAAATGTCCACTCAGATTTCGTGATCTTCATGAAAATTGTAGATATTTCTTTTATCTTTACAACAGTATAAAGTTCATAATTTTTGGATATCTATAACTCAAGATATGTGCGAAATACAGCGTTGTGTGCTGGGTAAGTGGGCCTTGACGTGTTTTTACACGTTTTGTTCTATTGGGGGCTCTATAAATAGAACCTTAACACCCTTAGGGTGCGATTTTGAACCCTAATTGCATCTAGAACCTCATAAGCGGTTAAAAATAGAAGAAATTCAAGGATTGAGAAGAAAGAGTTGAAGAAGAGGGAGTTTAGGAAGACGAAGATGAGGAAATTTCTTGACAAATGCTATGATTCACTGTAGGAAACGCTTGGAGCTACTTGGAGGTCTTCAAGAGGTGAGTAACAATACATTTTACAAACCCTTTCCATGATATATAGGTGTTTGTTTGAGGGCAAGAGTTTATCCTATGATTTTGGGAGCTTTTAATTAAAATGAGGCATGTTATTAACTCATTTTCTAAAAGTGGGGGTTTTCAAGTTAAACGAAAATTGATTAAATTGATTATTTATTCTTGTGATTGATGGTATGAAATACATGATTGATATTTGTATTGGTTGATTGATATGCTTGTTGATGTATATTATGCCTTGTGTTCATGATTGCTATATTGTATTCGTAAATTTATGTGATAACATGATATTTGTTTATGGTATTTATGAGTTGATTATATGATGCTATGAAATTTAATTGTTATATGCTATGAGAAGTTTGTCAAAATGTGATTGATGAATTTATGCTTCGGAATATGGATGAATGAGTATATGTATGATGTGTGTAATTTGTTGTTATGCCGCCTAAGTAATTAGGGACGATGACTTGTAACATCACTGGGATGTCGAAGATGATATATGGGACAAGGAATCCATTTTATGAATGAGGCTCTCAAATCACCGTTAATGGAAGGCAAGGAACCAATTTAATTATGAGGTTCTACAAGCTAAAAATAATATGTAAATAATTTTTCTTAAAAAGTGTAAACACTCTTAATTTGGTGAAGTGTATAATGATATTTACTCCCAAAAAAATCTAATAGTAGATTTCCTCTTACTTTCTCACTTAGAAACACATTTACTTTAGAGAACTTTTTTCCAATATTTTTTTCAATGGCACGAATATAAAATGAAGTCCACCTCTACATAACTAGAGATATGACATGGCATGTTTGAGGCATTGTTGCTACTTTGTTAGCTCATTAGTCAAAGGGTCAAGACTAGACCAACATTCAATAGGAAAAATCCGGAAGCAAAGACATCTTGAATTCCACCTAGGATTCATTTCAATATAACGGTTTAAAGTGTGGTTGAGAAAGCTAAAAAAAATAAATTATATTAATAATTGATTATTTTAATAATTGATTATTGTGAGAATCGATTATAATCAGAATTTGTTTTTGTTTGGATATGTTTGCTGAAAAACGATTTAAGATAATTTATTTCGTTTGGATGATGCAAAAAATTTATTTTTTCCATAGTAAATTACGAAAAAAGGTATAAGGTTATTTGTTTATATTAATAATATTTGATGTGTTTTAACATTAAAACTTGTTGAATTTTTTTTTCTATTTTGTCATCAAATTTATTCTATTATAAAAAATGAATAAAATTTATAACATTTTCTCAAAAATATATTATTTTTAGAATATTTAAATATAAATAATAAATATTTCATTAAATAAACTAAAGAATTTTATGTTGAATTGGATGTTAAATTTAATAATTTTTTCAAGAAGAATTATAAATAAAATAACAAATTACGTTGATGCTGCTGTATGACATTCATTTTGGAGAGAAAGTGTTCAGACGAAAGTGTACAAGAGTTGACCGAAACATGTTGGGGGCAAGACCGGACGAGACTAAAAATAATCTTATCAAAACAGCTTTTTTTTCAGAAAAAAAAGTTTTTTTAAAATTTAAGTTAAATACCCAAACATATTAGATTATTTATAAAAAGCTATTTATGTGAAAAAACAGTTGAAACTCAAAGAATTCATCTTTCTCAAACACACACTTAATTGCGTTAAATCAGTCTTTGATACTATTATTAATTAAACCATTTTTCTAACCAGTACAATCTTGTAGTTGTGACACCCTTCTACCCCGCATGTTAAAAGCCATTTAATTTAAAAACAATTAAAGGAAAAACATGCAATTATTGACTAAAATAAACAATTGTCCATGGGTAGAAAAGTCCCACATGAACCGTTTACAACGCGGAAATGAAATAAGTTTTAAACAGTAAAAACATATTAAACCAATAAATATAACCCAACCCCGATGTCACATACAGAGCTGGTATAACCGTTCCGGAATAAAATCCACGGAATTACAACTGAACTAACAACTACGATAACATAAACTAGCCCTACTATGAGTGGTGGCTCCTCAGAGTCACTCCTCTCCGGGCTGCTCGTCATCCTCTGCAATGTGCCAATCAGGCCAAACACAAACAACAAACATATATAGGGAGTAAGAATTGTAACACCCTGTTTTTCCTATGCTTCTGTAGCAGTATAAACATATTTAAATGTGTTTATTTTAGATTAAACTCAGAGGATGATTTTAATTAAATTAAAATCATTTTCTTGTGTGGTTATATCATACGAAGTCATGGTAAAATTTTCGGTTGAAAATTCAGACGGAAGCCGGTCTGCGTTTTCACTGTCAGTACAAGTTTACTGAGCAGGAAACCTAATTTTGACCCGTGAACGAAACATTTGATGCTTCTATCATGTTTCCTTTAACATTGGTTAATTTCAAAAATTTGAGTTCGGAAATAAAATATAATATATTACTCGGGCGAAATCTTTTGAAAATACGATCGGAAGTGCAACCGGATACGCAATGGAGCAGAATAGGAGACATAAAAGGCTTGAGGTGACATGAGGGAGTGAGGTGACTCACTAGAGGTATGGCCTAAGCTACTTCCTAAAAAGTGGTCATGATGACATTTTTTGAAATATAGCATATTATATTCTAAAAACCCATTTTTCTCTCTCTTCTCAAACCAAACAAGGCACAAGATCAAAACTTGCTCTCCAAGCTCATTATCTCTCCAAAATTTCGTGCTCCCCTCTCCCTCCTCTATATAATCATCACTCATCTTTATTCTCTCATTTTCTTCCTCCATCTTCATACTTCTTCAACTTCTTCCAGTTTTTCTTTTTTCAAACACTTAAAGCTTCCATTTTTATTAGTCTTTTCCACTTGAGTTCTTCATTAAAGTTCTTCCTCTCCTTAAGGGTAATGCTCTCATATAAATTTCTTTACAAGTTTATCACTTTATTTCATTATTTGCTTTATGTGTTCTTATTAAGCTTTAAACTTCAAAAATCTCTTAAAAATGGTAGAAAACTCCTTTTGAGTTGAAACCACTTTCTATAGTCTTGTATTTACTTGTATTTTCACATACTAGAAGGTTGTGTAAAACAAAGCTCCCTAGCCCTTTCTTTCTAAGGAGGCCGAAACCATGTATTATGGTTTAGGTGAGTTTTGTTTCAACTTTTGAGAAAATGATCATGTGTTTGAGTTTCTAACTATCCCTTGATCTTAAATATATAAATCTTGGAAGGTTTTGATAGCTTGTTCCTATGATGGCCGAAAATATGAATAAGTAGGCCTAGGGTACTATGTTTCATCTATCCAAGTATGATCATGGATTTAGAACTCTTAATACTTTGTGATTCTAAGCCTAAGAGTTGTTATCAAACAAAGATTTCTAACCTATTCTTTCTATGATGGCCGAAACTATACCTTAGTGGCCTAGGAAGGTTTGGTTTTCATTTCTCCAAAATGATCATGGACTAAGGATGCTAAGTCCAAGTGATTGGAAAGTTTAAAGATTGTATAGTCTATTCATCCTATGATGGTTGTGAACCTAGGATATGTTATTTTCATTTCTCCAAAATGATCATGGACTAAGGCTCCTTAATGTAGAAGGATGCTAAGTCTAAGTGATTGGAAAGCTTAAAGACTTCTAACTTGTTTAGTTTATGTTGTAAAACCTAGAATGTAACTCCTTTCATTTCCAAGATGATCATGGACATGAGCTCCATAAGATATTTGGATGCTAAGTCTAAGAGATTGGAAAGTTTAAATCTTTCTAACTTGATTTCCTATGATGGTCGAAACTAGTGTTTTTGGACCTAGGATGTGTTATTCTTCCAAAGTGATTATGGACTAAAAGCTCCTTAATATAGAAGGATGCTATGCCCAAAAGATTGGATGATTTAAAGATTCCTAACCTATAAATCCTATGAAGGCCGAACCTAGAAGGTTATGGACCTAGGATACTTTGTTTTTCATTTTCCAAAATGATCATGGTTTTGAGCTCCTTACTATGTGTGGATGCTAGACCTAAGAGATTGGAAAGTTTAGAGAATTCTAGCCTATTTTAATAGCCTTGGCCGAATACCCTAAGTTTATAACTTAGTGGGATTTTAGTTCAACCTTGTTAAATGATCATTGTTTATGAACCCCCAACACTTGAGGATCATAAATCCACGAGTTGTATAATTTTCGGGGATCTCTAACCCTAATTTATTGTCCTGGCCGAACCTAATACCTTGTGGTTTAGTGTTCTTGGTTGATTTTAACTTGTGATCTTGTGTTTATAACCGTAGACTTCTATCGCGGAGAAAACAAGGACATTCGCGATACTTCTATTCAAGTATCTAACCTCTTTACTTTCACGGAAGGTAAGAGGGGATTGCCTAGGGATATTCAATGACTATATGCATGTGTGTATGTGTTTAACTTGAGTGATTTGAATATTATTATTATATGGAGCCAATACTTGAATGACTTGTTTACTTGAACTATTGTGATTATTACTTGAAGTTGATTATTACTTGCTTTAAAGTATTGTGAATTATATATATGTGATGAAATGTCATTTAACTGTGATATTACTGTTTGAGATATATTACTGTTGATTGAAGTTTGAGAAGCCGGACTTGAGTCTGTGCTCAACGATTATAAGGATTAAAAGCCTTAAAAAGCCTTGAATAGAACTTTGAAAGTATTGGGTTCATTTATAAAAGTTCCTTATTTAAAATGCTTACTTCAAAAAGAATAAGATTCTTGTTTTTAAAAGAAATGTTGAAGTGATTTTAAGTCAACAGAAACTACCCTTTCATGATCTAAAGTTTTGTACGAGAGAAAACCTTTTTCGAACTATGTGTTTTATGAAAGAAAAACCCTTTGAAAATATTTGACTTTATTCCATCAAGGATTTCAAAAAAACAAACGAATTTCCTAATTGCTTTATAAAAGATTTTGTAAAGGAAAAGGATTTTCTCCTAAATGATTTGGAAACGTTCCGGTTACTTGGATAAGTGACCGAGGTTTTGTTTTGGATTTGATTTTAACTGAACGAAAAGTAAGCACATGTGAATAGGAATCTAGTTGCGAGACGTCGCTCTAGTTTTCCGTGGTATGCACGTGATCTAGGATCCGTGACAAGAATTATGGACCAAGGGTCCTAACCATGATGTTGTAGGCTAAGAGTCCAAATCTCGGAATTGAGGACTGTGCGTCCTGATTTCGTTGCTGTGGACTAGGAGTCCTTATCATGTTAGAATAAAACATGGATAAAATCATAAATGATTTCTATGACCACAAACCTTGACTGCGGCATCGGTCTAAGGTGTTGTGATTGAGCACTCGGACTGCGCGTCCTGTGTTATTAATTTTCAAGTGATGATGAAATTTATGAATAGTCGCTAGCCTTTGAGCTTCGATAACGAATGAGAACGAACACAAAGAAAAACATCGAGAACTAAATGTTTTACATTTGCATTTACGGCAGACGTGCCCGACGTGGTTTTAACGTGAGACCTTAACAGGAAAGGTATCATGTGACGGTGTATTATCGTTGTTCTTAAAATGGACAATGAGACGGTGTACGTGTATCGTTGTGCCTAAATGGACAATGAGACGGTGTGCATAATCGTTGTGCCTAAATGGCCAATGAGACGGTGTGCATAATCGTTGTGCCTAAATGGCCAATGAGACGGTGTATTATCGTTGTGCTTAGCTAGCCAATGAGACGGTGTATCGAGCTTGATCAACTCATTTTGAGGATGTTGGGATCTCCGGAGATTAAGTTTAGAGCCTGATGATTGAAGTGTCATGCATTATCTTTATAAAACTGATTGATTCGGGTATGAGACCCACTGATATAACACTTGTTTTATCTATGAATAATGCTTAAATGCTAATATGCCAATGTGTTGTATGTATCATGTATATGGTTGTTGTATGATATATCCTTTTGCCGGTGTCTCACTCTTACAGTTATATCAGGTCTCTTCGGGTTTTGCTGTAGTACCTTGGTACTCTAGTACTGGTGTTGTAGAGGAGTCTTTCTAAGTCACTTGAAGACCTAGTGTTAGAGTTTGGGAAAGTATTTTGATTGGGGGATGGCCACGAGGGGTCTCAACAATGAATATTTGATAGAATGACCAGCTTAGGAGTCTGAGTTGGGTTGTATATCTGAAGAGGTCGGTAAATGTAGTGTTATATACATCCATATGTAGTTTAAACTTTTCTTTCGAAAATGGAAACTTAGAGAAGTGTTGTATGTCATGGTAACTTTGTTAGAATGTGACTTTACGTTTAAATGTATGTATTATGGATTTCGGAGTTATCCTTATAGAGAAAATTTTATACCCCAGTTTTCTGACTTAAAATAAAACAATTTTCCGAAAGCAACCAGCAAATTATCTTTTTAATTTACTTCCGCATGTGTTACGTAGTAATTCCCAGTGGGGGTCTTACAGGTGGTATCAGAGCTGGTCGAGTCTTTCGGGATCTTTGGGAAATAGGTCTGTTGTGTTGATGTTGTGTTTTCTCTGAATTAAGTTTTATTTGGATTACTTCTTAGAAGTAATGTGTGTTGATACGCCTTTACACGTTTCATTTTCTGGTTGTGGCCTGACTGATTTGTTCGTAAGGTCAGTTATGGAACCAACACCAGAAGGTGGACGTGGACGAGGACGTGGACGTGGTCGTGGACGTGGTCGCAGAGGTGGTCCTATTGGCGGTCGTGCCAACATGAATGAGAATTATGACGATGGAGTGGACTATGCTGCTCAGGCTATGGAAAACGTGGTAGCGGCTATTGCACATCAAACTGCTATGATGGCTGCCCAGAACCAACAAGAACAAGCTCGAGCTGAGCAGGCTATTGAAGGCAAAAATTTAACTGCTTTTAGACGCCAAAATCCATCCCAATTTCATGGAGATGTGGATCCTGTGAAAGCTGACTTATGGATTCAGGAGTTAGAGAAAATTTTTAAGCTGATTCACAGTCCTGAGGGAGTGAAGGTATCCTATGCCACTTTTCTGTTGGTCGGTGATGCTGAGTATTGGTGGAAGGGCACCGAACAGCTGCTGGAAGCAGAGAATCAGGAGATCACTTGGGAAGTATTCCGAACCAGGTTCTTAGACAAGTATTTTCCTCAGAGTGCACGAGCTGAAAAGGAGCAAGAATTTCTACAATTTCAACAGAAAGAATTAACCGTTGGAGAGTACGCGGCAAGGTTTGAATCTCTTGCCAAGTACTTTCGCTTTTTCCAGAACAACCCAAGTGAAGATTGGAAGTGCGAGCGTTTTGAGAAAGGACTGCGTTTCGAAATCAAGGAATCAGTACTACCATTGGAAATCCGGAATTTCCAAGCCTTAGTAGAGAAGTGTAGAAAAGTGGAACTAATGAGGAAGGAAAGAGGCAACGGAGAAACTGTTGGAGGACCCACTCGTTCCAAAGACCAGTATCAAAATCAGAATCAGAAAGGGAAGCAGCATCGGAGGGAACCTTATTTCCGACCAAAAGGGAATGACCAGGATCAACAACAGCATCGTTCTGATAATCCTGAATCGGGAAGTGGAGGCCAACAGAACCAAAACCGAGGCCAATTTAGAAGATGTTACAAGTGTGGAAACCCAGATCACATGGCTGATGTTTGCCCACGCAAGGGAACGAAATGTTACAACTGTGGACAAATAGGACACTTGTCAAGGGATTGTAATGCACCAAGGTTTGAAAGGGCTGTCAACACCATAGGGACTGATAGACCCACGGCAAAGGGAAGAGTCTACACCATGACTGGCGCTGGAGCTTCACAATCTGATGATCTTTTACGACAGAAGTAGTGTACAATTTGAAGGTCTTATGGCAATGGTCTATAATTCTAAGTTGTAATAGGATTCTAAGTATAATCGTGTTTTGACGCCCTTAAGTATTTGACTCTCTAGGGTCTCCTATGTTACTAGTCTTTCCGGTGAATGTATGTTTCTTATGACTTTTGGGAATAAAAGTCTCTTTAAGAAGTTTATTCTAGTTCCCTTCTCTTTTTGATTGTTGTGGTCAGTTTAGAATTTGGATCCAATCTTTCTTCTCCTAGAGTTGTGAACTGCCTTGTTGTGCACGGGATGGGTATGTTTATAAAAGAAGATTCTTGATGGGACTTGATCTAATCACTTTTACCTTTGGTGGAAGTGATTCAGTTTGAATTCTTAACGAACGGTTGCTCTTTTAAACTGTTGACCAGAAAATTCTAGTGAAAGGAGAAACTTTTTAGATTCATGATTGTAAACGTGTACCGATCATACATTTTTACCTCCTTGAACCTACTAAAGGATCTTCATACACTGGATGTTATGTATTCTTTTGGATTGATGAAATTCTTTTAGATACTTCCTTCTGATAGCATGATCTTGATAGGGAGAGATCCTGTTTAGTTTCAAGTTACGTAATTTCGAGGACGAAATTCTTTTTAGAGGGGTAGTATTGTAACACCCTGTTTTTCCTATGCTTCTGTAGCAGTATAAACATATTTAAATGTGTTTATTTTAGATTAAACTCAGAGGATGATTTTAATTAAATTAAAATCATTTTCTTGTGTGGTTATATCATACGAAGTCATGGTAAAATTTTCGGTTGAAAATTCAGACGGAAGCCGGTCTGCGTTTTCACTGTCAGTACAAGTTTACTGAGCAGGAAACCTAATTTTGACCCGTGAACGAAACATTTGATGCTTCTATCATGTTTCCTTTAACATTGGTTAATTTCAAAAATTTGAGTTCGGAAATAAAATATAATATATTACTCGGGCGAAATCTTTTGAAAATACGATCGGAAGTGCAACCGGATACGCAATGGAGCAGAATAGGAGACATAAAAGGCTTGAGGTGACATGAGGGAGTGAGGTGACTCACTAGAGGTATGGCCTAAGCTACTTCCTAAAAAGTGGTCATGATGACATTTTTTGAAATATAGCATATTATATTCTAAAAACCCATTTTTCTCTCTCTTCTCAAACCAAACAAGGCACAAGATCAAAACTTGCTCTCCAAGCTCATTATCTCTCCAAAATTTCGTGCTCCCCTCTCCCTCCTCTATATAATCATCACTCATCTTTATTCTCTCATTTTCTTCCTCCATCTTCATACTTCTTCAACTTCTTCCAGTTTTTCTTTTTTCAAACACTTAAAGCTTCCATTTTTATTAGTCTTTTCCACTTGAGTTCTTCATTAAAGTTCTTCCTCTCCTTAAGGGTAATGCTCTCATATAAATTTCTTTACAAGTTTATCACTTTATTTCATTATTTGCTTTATGTGTTCTTATTAAGCTTTAAACTTCAAAAATCTCTTAAAAATGGTAGAAAACTCCTTTTGAGTTGAAACCACTTTCTATAGTCTTGTATTTACTTGTATTTTCACATACTAGAAGGTTGTGTAAAACAAAGCTCCCTAGACCTTTCTTTCTAAGGAGGCCGAAACCATGTATTATGGTTTAGGTGAGTTTTGTTTCAACTTTTGAGAAAATGATCATGTGTTTGAGTTTCTAACTATCCCTTGATCTTAAATATATAAATCTTGGAAGGTTTTGATAGCTTGTTCCTATGATGGCCGAAAATATGAATAAGTAGGCCTAGGGTACTATGTTTCATCTATCCAAGTATGATCATGGATTTAGAACTCTTAATACTTTGTGATTCTAAACCTAAGAGTTGTTATCAAACAAAGATTTCTAACCTATTCTTTCTATGATGGCCGAAACTATACCTTAGTGGCCTAGGAAGGTTTGGTTTTCATTTCTCCAAAATGATCATGGACTAAGGATGCTAAGTCCAAGTGATTGGAAAGTTTAAAGATTGTATAGTCTATTCATCCTATGATGGTTGTGAACCTAGGATATGTTATTTTCATTTCTCCAAAATGATCATGGACTAAGGCTCCTTAATGTAGAAGGATGCTAAGTCTAAGTGATTGGAAAGCTTAAAGACTTCTAACTTGTTTAGTTTATGTTGTAAAACCTAGAATGTAACTCCTTTCATTTCCAAGATGATCATGGACATGAGCTCCATAAGATATTTGGATGCTAAGTCTAAGAGATTGGAAAGTTTAAATCTTTCTAACTTGATTTCCTATGATGGTCGAAACTAGTGTTTTTGGACCTAGGATGTGTTATTCTTCCAAAGTGATTATGGACTAAAAGCTCCTTAATATAGAAGGATGCTATGCCCAAAAGATTGGATGATTTAAAGATTCCTAACCTATAAATCCTATGAAGGCCGAACCTAGAAGGTTATGGACCTAGGATACTTTGTTTTTCATTTTCCAAAATGATCATGGTTTTGAGCTCCTTACTATGTGTGGATGCTAGACCTAAGAGATTGGAAAGTTTAGAGAATTCTAGCCTATTTTAATAGCCTTGGCCGAATACCCTAAGTTTATAACTTAGTGGGATTTTAGTTCAACCTTGTTAAATGATCATTGTTTATGAACCCCCAACACTTGAGGATCATAAATCCACGAGTTGTATAATTTTCGGGGATCTCTAACCCTAATTTATTGTCCTGGCCGAACCTAATACCTTGTGGTTTAGTGTTCTTGGTTGATTTTAACTTGTGATCTTGTGTTTATAACCGTAGACTTCTATCGCGGAGAAAACAAGGACATTCGCGGTACTTCTATTCAAGTATCTAACCTCTTTACTTTCACGGAAGGTAAGAGGGGATTGCCTAGGGATATTCAATGACTATATGCATGTGTGTATGTGTTTAACTTGAGTGATTTGAATATTATTATTATATGGAGCCAATACTTGAATGACTTGTTTACTTGAACTATTGTGATTATTACTTGAAGTTGATTATTACTTGCTTTAAAGTATTGTGAATTATATATATGTGATGAAATGTCATTTAACTGTGATATTACTGTTTGAGATATATTACTGTTGATTGAAGTTTGAGAAGCCGGACTTGAGTCTGTGCTCAACGATTATAAGGATTAAAAGCCTTAAAAAGCCTTGAATAGAACTTTGAAAGTATTGGGTTCATTTATAAAAGTTCCTTATTTAAAATGCTTACTTCAAAAAGAATAAGATTCTTGTTTTTAAAAGAAATGTTGAAGTGATTTTAAGTCAACAGAAACTACCCTTTCATGATCTAAAGTTTTGTACGAGAGAAAACCTTTTTCGAACTATGTGTTTTATGAAAGAAAAACCCTTTGAAAATATTTGACTTTATTCCATCAAGGATTTCAAAAAAACAAACGAATTTCCTAATTGCTTTATAAAAGATTTTGTAAAGGAAAAGGATTTTCTCCTAAATGATTTGGAAACGTTCCGGTTACTTGGATAAGTGACCGAGGTTTTGTTTTGGATTTGATTTTAACTGAACGAAAAGTAAGCACATGTGAATAGGAATCTAGTTGCGAGACGTCGCTCTAGTTTTCCGTGGTATGCACGTGATCTAGGATCCGTGACAAGAATTATGGACCAAGGGTCCTAACCATGATGTTGTAGGCTAAGAGTCCAAATCTCGGAATTGAGGACTGTGCGTCCTGATTTCGTTGCTGTGGACTAGGAGTCCTTATCATGTTAGAATAAAACATGGATAAAATCATAAATGATTTCTATGACCACAAACCTTGACTGCGGCATCGGTCTAAGGTGTTGTGATTGAGCACTCGGACTGCGCGTCCTGTGTTATTAATTTTCAAGTGATGATGAAATTTATGAATAGTCGCTAGCCTTTGAGCTTCGATAACGAATGAGAACGAACACAAAGAAAACATCGAGAACTAAATGTTTTACATTTGCATTTACGGCAGACGTGCCCGACGTGGTTTTAACGTGAGACCTTAACAGGAAAGGTATCATGTGACGGTGTATTATCGTTTGTTCTTAAAATGGACAATGAGACGGTGTACGTGTATCGTTGTGCCTAAATGGACAATGAGACGGTGTGCATAATCGTTGTGCCTAAATGGCCAATGAGACGGTGTGCATAATCGTTGTGCCTAAATGGCCAATGAGACGGTGTATTATCGTTGTGCTTAGCTAGCCAATGAGACGGTGTATCGAGCTTGATCAACTCATTTTGAGGATGTTGGGATCTCCGGAGATTAAGTTTAGAGCCTGATGATTGAAGTGTCATGCATTATCTTTATAAAACTGATTGATTCGGGTATGAGACCCACTGATATAACACTTGTTTTATCTATGAATAATGCTTAAATGCTAATATGCCAATGTGTTGTATGTATCATGTATATGGTTGTTGTATGATATATCCTTTTGCCGGTGTCTCACTCTTACAGTTATATCAGGTCTCTTCGGGTTTTGCTGTAGTACCTTGGTACTCTAGTACTGGTGTTGTAGAGGAGTCTTTCTAAGTCACTTGAAGACCTAGTGTTAGAGTTTGGGAAAGTATTTTGATTGGGGGATGGCCACGAGGGGTCTCAACAATGAATATTTGATAGAATGACCAGCTTAGGAGTCTGAGTTGGGTTGTATATCTGAAGAGGTCGGTAAATGTAGTGTTATATACATCCATATGTAGTTTAAACTTTTCTTTCGAAAATGGAAACTTAGAGAAGTGTTGTATGTCATGGTAACTTTGTTAGAATGTGACTTTACGTTTAAATGTATGTATTATGGATTTCGGAGTTATCCTTATAGAGAAAATTTTATACCCCAGTTTTCTGACTTAAAATAAAACAATTTTCCGAAAGCAACCAGCAAATTATCTTTTTAATTTACTTCCGCATGTGTTACGTAGTAATTCCCAGTGGGGGTCTTACAGGTGGTATCAGAGCTGGTCGAGTCTTTCGGGATCTTTGGGAAATAGGTCTGTTGTGTTGATGTTGTGTTTTCTCTGAATTAAGTTTTATTTGGATTACTTCTTAGAAGTAATGTGTGTTGATACGCCTTTACACGTTTCATTTTCTGGTTGTGGCCTGACTGATTTGTTCGTAAGGTCAGTTATGGAACCAACACCAGAAGGTGGACGTGGACGAGGACGTGGACGTGGTCGTGGACGTGGTCGCAGAGGTGGTCCTATTGGCGGTCGTGCCAACATGAATGAGAATTATGACGATGGAGTGGACTATGCTGCTCAGGCTATGGAAAACGTGGTAGCGGCTATTGCACATCAAACTGCTATGATGGCTGCCCAGAACCAACAAGAACAAGCTCGAGCTGAGCAGGCTATTGAAGGCAAAAATTTAACTGCTTTTAGACGCCAAAATCCATCCCAATTTCATGGAGATGTGGATCCTGTGAAAGCTGACTTATGGATTCAGGAGTTAGAGAAAATTTTTAAGCTGATTCACAGTCCTGAGGGAGTGAAGGTATCCTATGCCACTTTTCTGTTGGTCGGTGATGCTGAGTATTGGTGGAAGGGCACCGAACAGCTGCTGGAAGCAGAGAATCAGGAGATCACTTGGGAAGTATTCCGAACCAGGTTCTTAGACAAGTATTTTCCTCAGAGTGCACGAGCTGAAAAGGAGCAAGAATTTCTACAATTTCAACAGAAAGAATTAACCGTTGGAGAGTACGCGGCAAGGTTTGAATCTCTTGCCAAGTACTTTCGCTTTTTCCAGAACAACCCAAGTGAAGATTGGAAGTGCGAGCGTTTTGAGAAAGGACTGCGTTTCGAAATCAAGGAATCAGTACTACCATTGGAAATCCGGAATTTCCAAGCCTTAGTAGAGAAGTGTAGAAAAGTGGAACTAATGAGGAAGGAAAGAGGCAACGGAGAAACTGTTGGAGGACCCACTCGTTCCAAAGACCAGTATCAAAATCAGAATCAGAAAGGGAAGCAGCATCGGAGGGAACCTTATTTCCGACCAAAAGGGAATGACCAGGATCAACAACAGCATCGTTCTGATAATCCTGAATCGGGAAGTGGAGGCCAACAGAACCAAAACCGAGGCCAATTTAGAAGATGTTACAAGTGTGGAAACCCAGATCACATGGCTGATGTTTGCCCACGCAAGGGAACGAAATGTTACAACTGTGGACAAATAGGACACTTGTCAAGGGATTGTAATGCACCAAGGTTTGAAAGGGCTGTCAACACCATAGGGACTGATAGACCCACGGCAAAGGGAAGAGTCTACACCATGACTGGCGCTGGAGCTTCACAATCTGATGATCTTTTACGACAGAAGTAGTGTACAATTTGAAGGTCTTATGGCAATGGTCTATAATTCTAAGTTGTAATAGGATTCTAAGTATAATCGTGTTTTGACGCCCTTAAGTATTTGACTCTCTAGGGTCTCCTATGTTACTAGTCTTTCCGGTGAATGTATGTTTCTTATGACTTTTGGGAATAAAAGTCTCTTTAAGAAGTTTATTCTAGTTCCCTTCTCTTTTTGATTGTTGTGGTCAGTTTAGAATTTGGATCCAATCTTTCTTCTCCTAGAGTTGTGAACTGCCTTGTTGTGCACGGGATGGGTATGTTTATAAAAGAAGATTCTTGATGGGACTTGATCTAATCACTTTTACCTTTGGTGGAAGTGATTCAGTTTGAATTCTTAACGAACGGTTGCTCTTTTAAACTGTTGACCAGAAAATTCTAGTGAAAGGAGAAACTTTTTAGATTCATGATTGTAAACGTGTACCGATCATACATTTTTACCTCCTTGAACCTACTAAAGGATCTTCATACACTGGATGTTATGTATTCTTTTGGATTGATGAAATTCTTTTAGATACTTCCTTCTGATAGCATGATCTTGATAGGGAGAGATCCTGTTTAGTTTCAAGTTACGTAATTTCGAGGACGAAATTCTTTTTAGAGGGGTAGTATTGTAACACCCTGTTTTTCCTATGCTTCTGTAGCAGTATAAACATATTTAAATGTGTTTATTTTAGATTAAACTCAGAGGATGATTTTAATTAAATTAAAATCATTTTCTTGTGTGGTTATATCATACGAAGTCATGGTAAAATTTTCGGTTGAAAATTCAGACGGAAGCCGGTCTGCGTTTTCACTGTCAGTACAAGTTTACTGAGCAGGAAACCTAATTTTGACCCGTGAACGAAACATTTGATGCTTCTATCATGTTTCCTTTAACATTGGTTAATTTCAAAAATTTGAGTTCGGAAATAAAATATAATATATTACTCGGGCGAAATCTTTTGAAAATACGATCGGAAGTGCAACCGGATACGCAATGGAGCAGAATAGGAGACATAAAAGGCTTGAGGTGACATGAGGGAGTGAGGTGACTCACTAGAGGTATGGCCTAAGCTACTTCCTAAAAAGTGGTCATGATGACATTTTTTGAAATATAGCATATTATATTCTAAAAACCCATTTTTCTCTCTCTTCTCAAACCAAACAAGGCACAAGATCAAAAACTTGCTCTCCAAGCTCATTATCTCTCCAAAATTTCGTGCTCCCCTCTCCCTCCTCTATATAATCATCACTCATCTTTATTCTCTCATTTTCTTCCTCCATCTTCATACTTCTTCAACTTCTTCCAGTTTTTCTTTTTTCAAACACTTAAAGCTTCCATTTTTATTAGTCTTTTCCACTTGAGTTCTTCATTAAAGTTCTTCCTCTCCTTAAGGGTAATGCTCTCATATAAATTTCTTTACAAGTTTATCACTTTATTTCATTATTTGCTTTATGTGTTCTTATTAAGCTTTAAACTTCAAAAATCTCTTAAAAATGGTAGAAAACTCCTTTTGAGTTGAAACCACTTTCTATAGTCTTGTATTTACTTGTATTTTCACATACTAGAAGGTTGTGTAAAACAAAGCTCCCTAGACCTTTCTTTCTAAGGAGGCCGAAACCATGTATTATGGTTTAGGTGAGTTTTGTTTCAACTTTTGAGAAAATGATCATGTGTTTGAGTTTCTAACTATCCCTTGATCTTAAATATATAAATCTTGGAAGGTTTTGATAGCTTGTTCCTATGATGGCCGAAAATATGAATAAGTAGGCCTAGGGTACTATGTTTCATCTATCCAAGTATGATCATGGATTTAGAACTCTTAATACTTTGTGATTCTAAACCTAAGAGTTGTTATCAAACAAAGATTTCTAACCTATTCTTTCTATGATGGCCGAAACTATACCTTAGTGGCCTAGGAAGGTTTGGTTTTCATTTCTCCAAAATGATCATGGACTAAGGATGCTAAGTCCAAGTGATTGGAAAGTTTAAAGATTGTATAGTCTATTCATCCTATGATGGTTGTGAACCTAGGATATGTTATTTTCATTTCTCCAAAATGATCATGGACTAAGGCTCCTTAATGTAGAAGGATGCTAAGTCTAAGTGATTGGAAAGCTTAAAGACTTCTAACTTGTTTAGTTTATGTTGTAAAACCTAGAATGTAACTCCTTTCATTTCCAAGATGATCATGGACATGAGCTCCATAAGATATTTGGATGCTAAGTCTAAGAGATTGGAAAGTTTAAATCTTTCTAACTTGATTTCCTATGATGGTCGAAACTAGTGTTTTTGGACCTAGGATGTGTTATTCTTCCAAAGTGATTATGGACTAAAAGCTCCTTAATATAGAAGGATGCTATGCCCAAAAGATTGGATGATTTAAAGATTCCTAACCTATAAATCCTATGAAGGCCGAACCTAGAAGGTTATGGACCTAGGATACTTTGTTTTTCATTTTCCAAAATGATCATGGTTTTGAGCTCCTTACTATGTGTGGATGCTAGACCTAAGAGATTGGAAAGTTTAGAGAATTCTAGCCTATTTTAATAGCCTTGGCCGAATACCCTAAGTTTATAACTTAGTGGGATTTTAGTTCAACCTTGTTAAATGATCATTGTTTATGAACCCCCAACACTTGAGGATCATAAATCCACGAGTTGTATAATTTTCGGGGATCTCTAACCCTAATTTATTGTCCTGGCCGAACCTAATACCTTGTGGTTTAGTGTTCTTGGTTGATTTTAACTTGTGATCTTGTGTTTATAACCGTAGACTTCTATCGCGGAGAAAACAAGGACATTCGCGGTACTTCTATTCAAGTATCTAACCTCTTTACTTTCACGGAAGGTAAGAGGGGATTGCCTAGGGATATTCAATGACTATATGCATGTGTGTATGTGTTTAACTTGAGTGATTTGAATATTATTATTATATGGAGCCAATACTTGAATGACTTGTTTACTTGAACTATTGTGATTATTACTTGAAGTTGATTATTACTTGCTTTAAAGTATTGTGAATTATATATATGTGATGAAATGTCATTTAACTGTGATATTACTGTTTGAGATATATTACTGTTGATTGAAGTTTGAGAAGCCGGACTTGAGTCTGTGCTCAACGATTATAAGGATTAAAAGCCTTAAAAAGCCTTGAATAGAACTTTGAAAGTATTGGGTTCATTTATAAAAGTTCCTTATTTAAAATGCTTACTTCAAAAAGAATAAGATTCTTGTTTTTAAAAGAAATGTTGAAGTGATTTTAAGTCAACAGAAACTACCCTTTCATGATCTAAAGTTTTGTACGAGAGAAAACCTTTTTCGAACTATGTGTTTTATGAAAGAAAAACCCTTTGAAAATATTTGACTTTATTCCATCAAGGATTTCAAAAAAACAAACGAATTTCCTAATTGCTTTATAAAAGATTTTGTAAAGGAAAAGGATTTTCTCCTAAATGATTTGGAAACGTTCCGGTTACTTGGATAAGTGACCGAGGTTTTGTTTTGGATTTGATTTTAACTGAACGAAAAGTAAGCACATGTGAATAGGAATCTAGTTGCGAGACGTCGCTCTAGTTTTCCGTGGTATGCACGTGATCTAGGATCCGTGACAAGAATTATGGACCAAGGGTCCTAACCATGATGTTGTAGGCTAAGAGTCCAAATCTCGGAATTGAGGACTGTGCGTCCTGATTTCGTTGCTGTGGACTAGGAGTCCTTATCATGTTAGAATAAAACATGGATAAAATCATAAATGATTTCTATGACCACAAACCTTGACTGCGGCATCGGTCTAAGGTGTTGTGATTGAGCACTCGGACTGCGCGTCCTGTGTTATTAATTTTCAAGTGATGATGAAATTTATGAATAGTCGCTAGCCTTTGAGCTTCGATAACGAATGAGAACGAACACAAAGAAAACATCGAGAACTAAATGTTTTACATTTGCATTTACGGCAGACGTGCCCGACGTGGTTTTAACGTGAGACCTTAACAGGAAAGGTATCATGTGACGGTGTATTATCGTTGTTCTTAAAATGGACAATGAGACGGTGTACGTGTATCGTTGTGCCTAAATGGACAATGAGACGGTGTGCATAATCGTTGTGCCTAAATGGCCAATGAGACGGTGTGCATAATCGTTGTGCCTAAATGGCCAATGAGACGGTGTATTATCGTTGTGCTTAGCTAGCCAATGAGACGGTGTATCGAGCTTGATCAACTCATTTTGAGGATGTTGGGATCTCCGGAGATTAAGTTTAGAGCCTGATGATTGAAGTGTCATGCATTATCTTTATAAAACTGATTGATTCGGGTATGAGACCCACTGATATAACACTTGTTTTATCTATGAATAATGCTTAAATGCTAATATGCCAATGTGTTGTATGTATCATGTATATGGTTGTTGTATGATATATCCTTTTGCCGGTGTCTCACTCTTACAGTTATATCAGGTCTCTTCGGGTTTTGCTGTAGTACCTTGGTACTCTAGTACTGGTGTTGTAGAGGAGTCTTTCTAAGTCACTTGAAGACCTAGTGTTAGAGTTTGGGAAAGTATTTTGATTGGGGGATGGCCACGAGGGGTCTCAACAATGAATATTTGATAGAATGACCAGCTTAGGAGTCTGAGTTGGGTTGTATATCTGAAGAGGTCGGTAAATGTAGTGTTATATACATCCATATGTAGTTTAAACTTTTCTTTCGAAAATGGAAACTTAGAGAAGTGTTGTATGTCATGGTAACTTTGTTAGAATGTGACTTTACGTTTAAATGTATGTATTATGGATTTCGGAGTTATCCTTATAGAGAAAATTTTATACCCCAGTTTTCTGACTTAAAATAAAACAATTTTCCGAAAGCAACCAGCAAATTATCTTTTTAATTTACTTCCGCATGTGTTACGTAGTAATTCCCAGTGGGGGTCTTACAAGAATCGTATAAACATATTAGCATAGAGATAGGCAGTAAAGTAAACAGCAAGCATAGCAGCATCACATCAAACATCAACATCATCATTATGCTATGCAGTGCAATGCAGTCCTACTCCGCTAAACCATCAATGCATGTGGATCCACTAAACTTGGGATGAACGACTTCGGAGTTAAATATTCACATTGAGAATCTACTCAACGCCGGAGAATCTACTCCTTGGATAGCCAACGCATCAAACCAACGAATGCCTCGTCACGGAGGCGCTAGGAGAATCTACTCCAACCGTGGATGGCCGGATCGCCGCACTCTAGGACGATCTCCCCTATGTCGAACATCCCTAAACAACAACTCCGATGCAATGCGTATGCAACACAACAACAACGGCAACACCACCTCCATAACTCCAATGGAATCGACCGAAGGTAACAGCGGAATCAACCGCAACACTTGCCTCGTGGAATCTACCTGAGGACTTAGGCGGAAACAACCGCAGTACCTGGGGCAAACTCTCGGCCACCAAGGTACATAACAACAACAACACCTTAGACCCAAACCGTGGGGTCAAGGCCTCCTTGGCCAAAAAGCACCAAGGCACAACTCATCAGCTTGCGGCACCCAAAAGGGTATCGACTTAACATCTCACCATCTCATCATCTTTAGTTAGCTTTAGTAACATTTACCAAGTTGTCTAACCATTTATCATCATAGGGAAGTGGGGTTTAAAACCCCTTAAGTCCTTTAATCTTGTTCTGTCGCAGTGGGTTGAGCACGGTCGTGCTTAAGCACGTGAAGGGCGTGCTCCCCTGTAAGTTAAGCACGGTCGTGCTTCTTAATGAGCACGGTCGTGCTCAACAGCACGATCGTGCTCTTTGTCCTGTACGGCCGTGCTCAACAGCGCGGCCATCTTCCCAGAATTCAACTGGGAGCACGGTCGTGCTCCCTGTTCAGCACGGTCGTGCTCAACGCGCGACAGTGCTGTTCTGGGCAGGAACAGAGACTGAGTATTTATCCAAATCATAGGTTTTTACACCTATTAATCCTAAGTCCATTAACAGTGCATTTTAAGGATTAAAATACATCAACAACTCCAAAATCACATCAACCAATCAACATGTTAACAACCATCATTATCATCATATCAAACTCATAGGACAGCCGTCATTTATTCATGAATACATCAATATATTCGCATATCAATATACATCTCATAACAGCAATTATCAGGTTTATCATACAGAACATTTAGACAACTAATACATACATAACATGCATCAACCGGGGTTATGGGGACCCCTTTACTTTACCCTAAACCCAAACCTATGTAGATACTACCCTTCTCCCCATACCTGGATTGAAGGCAGCTCTCTAAGACTTCCTAACAGCAACCGGTTCCTCTCCTTTAGGCGGCTCACGCACGAACGAGCCTTAAACAAACAGATTAAAACGGTGTTAGTTTCCCAACCAAAAACGAAAGGAAACTAAAGAGAAGGAACGAAACATTACCTATACACGAAGTGCAGACGAAACCACGTTTCCCTAGTGTCTCCAATACTCAAAACCACACTAAGTATGAAGGAAAAAGGGAAGAAGGGAGGTTGCAGCCGTACTAGGGTTTTTAGTAACAAAGATGAAGTGTACGGCGCAACCCTGAGTCTGCTCAACGTATATAGGCCCGGACTTGAGCACGATCGTGCTCATCCTCGAGCACGGTCGTGCTCAACTTAACGTTACAAGACGCGGTCAACACGTTGAGCACGGGCGTGCTCACTGTTGGGCACGGTCGTGCTCAACTTAAAATTAGAAACTCGCTTCTGACTTTAAGCACGGGCTTGCTGGCTAATGAGCACGGGCGTGCTCATGTACCAGAAAGGGATTTTAACCAAAAATCCCACTAAGCCCTTAAACGGTAAATCCAACTTAAACCAAAACCAGCTTAATTAAAAAATTCTAAAAAATAGGGTGTTACAGTAGTCCCCCGTTCTTTTTCTCTGGTAATTTTAGCTATTTGTTTTTGTTCCAAAACAATGGGTGTTTTATAAACCCAAGACATATTTGACCATTTTCCCCATATGTACCCTTATAATAGAATTAAATTAAAATGCCTTGAAAATACACAAAACCTTCCAAGTACATAAATGGCTAGTAGAGTATGGAGTAAATGTAGTTGGAATTTGTAAATAATTAATGGTAAAAATGAGGGTATTTTGGTACAAATATAAACATATTAATGATTTCTTAATCTATGTGTAGAAACCTTAAATTACCAAAGAAAAAGAACGGAGGGAGTACATGTTAATAAATCAAAAATAGAAATATTATGTTGGAAGTTGTGTATTCAAATCATTTAAAGTTTAAAAGTTATATTTTACAATCCAATATTTCTATTTTTTATTTTATTTCTTAATATGTGTAAAGTGATACATGTTTACAAAATGTTAATTAAATGATATGCTGATAATTTTTTTTGGTTACAACGTTAATTTCTTTTAAGGGCGATAAGATTAGTAACTTTAGCTAATGATAGTGTAAAATCCTTATTAGTTCATTGGCTTTAATTATTTTAAGATCTTGGACATGATTTTTTGCTCACATGGTTTCTCTTTTAAGTTTTTAGATTGGTCTATTAATTCATATGATTGTATTAGGCAATACTGCAAGAACATAGTAAATGATTTAATTATTGAATTGGTCCCTGAACTATTTGGGAATTTCAAATAAGTACCTGAACTGAAATTTTTTCTAATTAGGTCCCTGAACGTATATAAAATTTTAAATTGGGTCCTTAAACTAAAAAGTTTTTAATTGGGTCCTGAACTTATATAAAATTTTGAATTGGGTTAAAAAAAAAAGATGACTATATATAAAAAAATGATAAATTATGAAATTTAGAAAAAATACTGTTTGACATAATATTAAAATGACAAAAAATGAATATGAGATAAAAAAAAACTCACTATTAATAATAATAATAATAATAATAATAATAATAATAATAATAATAATAATAATAATAATAATATTATTATTATTATTATTATAAATAAAACTTGGTGAGAAAATTTATTATTTAACATAATAAATAAATAAAAATAGATAACTTTGAAAGACAAAATTTAGTTCTTAAAATGATAATAACAAAATAATGAAATATAAAATTGTGCCGAAAAGAATAACGTGTCTTACTCTTTGCTTTTATCCTACTTTTCAGTTTTAAAATATTGTTTACTCTTAACATGTTCTCAAATTTATCTATTTATATTTAATTATTATGCTAAACAATAACTTTTTTTAAGGGACCAAACAATAACGTTTCACACTAAGTTTTATTTTTTATTTTATTATTATTATTATTTTAAATAGTGAGTTTTTTCCCTCTCATATTCATCTTATCATTTTATTATTATGTCAAACAATATTTTTTCCCTAAATTTTTCATCTATCATTTTATTATTTTTTACTTTATATATTCACTTTTCTATTTTAGGGACCTAATTGAATATTTTATATAAGTTTGGGGACCAAATTAGAAATTTTTTAGTCCTTGGACTCAATTGAAAATTTTATATAAGTTCAAAGGCCTAATTATAAATTTTTTAGTTCATGGACCTATTTGAAAATTCTCAATTAATTCAGGGACCAACTCAATAATTAAACATAGATCGTAATATAATTATAATACCCATTATACTTTTTTGATATATTTTATTATCTTAATATAAATAAATAAAGATAATGTCACATCCTAAAAGATGTTGGGCTTATCAAGCCCAAGTCCCAAATCTGTATCTCCTACAACTGAAAATTTGACTACAGCTCACTCATATTCTTTCACAATTCAAACATTCTAGTTGGCTCGAATTTTTTTTAAAAAACCAAAAATGACATGCAAAGGCATCACTGTCATACTAGACATCCCAACTATGTTGGCACCCCTAGTAAAGCCTATCATTTGCAGCACACCATGAATTTATTAATAAAGGAAAAAGAATACAAAAATGAGAGGTCTTTCAAGCCCAAAAAGAATCAACTAAATCTAAACTTAGGGTAACTACTTCTATCCAAGAAAAAGTCCTCCCTAATAAAATCCGGAATGGTATTCCACCACACCAAACCCTAATACTAATACCAAAGTTTGCTAGCCTATTGGCACAAACATTGCCTTCCCTATACACATGAGAATACACAAAATGAATTTGATTTAAAGAAAGAATCATGTTTTTCCATCTATATCTAAGGCTCCAAGGGACAATGGAGTGATTGTTAAAAGCTTGAATTGCTAATTGAGAGTCACACTCCAATCATAAGAGATTCCATCCTTTTTGCAAAGCTATCTCCACTCCAATCATTAATCCAATGAGTTCAGCCTTCAGAGCATGCGAGATACCAATATTTGATGCATAACATCCCAGAGAAGCTGCATACTTGTCTCTAAAGATACCCCCGCAAGCTGCCACATAAGGAGAGCCTTTTGCATCTCCATCCGAATTTAACTTGATCCAATTATAGCTTGGTGCTTTCCAAATAACCATCTTAATGCTATCTGCTTTAGGCCTTTTAACTTGAACTTGAAACTTTTCTAACAAAATCATATCCTCATTCGAGATAAAAGAGGAAGTATTAGAAGTGTTACCTGTGAGAGATATGTTGCCAATAATGTGGTTAACTACTGATTCCACAGAAATAGTCTTGTTATCAAAACGAGCAGCATTTTTGGTAGACCAGATTGAGCAAACTGAGTTGAAATTGCCATATCAAAATACCGTTAGTGGGACTACGTACATGCATTAGCCCCCTCTTAATGTAGAATTGTCAAAACAGGCCAACTGTAACACCCCCCTTGGGCGTTACATGTCTACCTCTTAACTCGTCGCGGAACTTAAATAAAAAGAATTTTGCTGGTTTTGCTTTCGGAAAAATAATTTACTTTAGGTCAGAAAACTTGGGTATAAAAATTTTCTTCTGAATATTTCGGAAAAGTGATACACAGTCACAAAAGTAAAATCACATTATACTTGAATAAAGATCTAAAATTTTTACAAAAATTTCGACAGAGTCTCCTCTGTAATTCCAACATCCCAGAATGAAAACACCTGCTGAAATACTTATATTTTCAACCCAGAAATTCCAGTCATATAAAATACATCAAAATAGTAATATTATGAAAATATTTAAATCAATAAGCTATACATGACTAAAAGAAAATCTTAGATTTCCATCTAAAGGAAAAGCTCTCAGAGACATAAACAATCCATTTAAAATAAAGGCTCTCCGAGCCATGAACATATACTATTATAAATCAATAATATCTATAAAAAAACTAAGCTGGTCGTTCTAAAAGACATTCATAAACATAACAGGAATTCAATAAAAGACTCTCAGAGTCATAATACATATAACTATGACCTTCTCCAAATAAAAATTAACTCGATAAACTAAGCCGGTCGCACTATGAGACTCTTACTGGGAAAAGACCTCCATGGTCATTCCAGTTACTCAACCTTCTTTAAAAGTCGAGAATAATCCCTCCGCTTTGGGATAGAGAACACCTCAGCATCATCTGCAGTCACGTACCAAGGTACGACACAAGACCACACAAATATATTGCAAAGGTGAGTTACCAATATATGAGTTTAAACATAGCAGTCATATATTTAACATATAAACAGCATTAAGTATATCAAGGTAATAGCCCAGGAAAACATAACAGTGTTCATCTTATAAGGTTGTTTTGATTAGAGATTTTTATTGTGAATTCGTGGTTAACACTTCAATATCCACTTTCTAACTCAATCTCCGGAGATCCTAACTTCCCTTCCTCGAGTATGATAGGCCGCGATAATTCCTATAACACAATTGTTTCGCGTTGGGTGGCCTCTCCACTGGGTCCTTTCCCCAATTGTTCTAGGATTTCGCGTATCACCTAAATAAGATTTGATAGTCCCCTATTGAGTACATTTCGTGCAGGGTAGCCGATTTCCACGACAAGAGGTTGCAAAGCCCCAAGCATTTCGTGGAGTTCGAGCCCGAATGTCCCTAAAGACCCAAAAGCCCAAGAATATGCCTTTGGTCCGTAACTATCAAATTTGTCAGTTCACCCTATGTGAAACTGTAACTCGATGGCACGTCTGCCAGATCATCTTTCAGATATTAGACTTTTAATATCAATTTGAGTTTTGAACTCTCTCTAAAGATTTTTCAAAAATCTTTTATCAACAGACACTAGTCCGACGTCTCGGAATTCTAGGTCTTTAACAGGAGGAAGGCTAGTCCGGCTTCACTGTAATCAGAATCCAGTCTGAAACCTCAGCACAGAAATCTAGTCCTTTTCTGTTTCCTTTCCACTTTCCAAAGAAAGCCAAAAATCATGTTTTCCACTTTTCGATGTTCGTATATTTTTGATAAAACAAGGGTTCTCCTTTATAAGCCATGCTTCAACCAATCTCAAAATATTCATCAACATAATTGATCACATATATATACATATTCATCAAATAACCATACAGTTTCAGATCTCAGCATTACTTAACGCATATATGTATATGTATATATATATATATATATATATATATATATATATATATATATATATATTCACAGTCATTCAACATATTATTAATCATCACACGCAGTTCATAGCATTAAATATATAACGGCTAAAAACTCCTCAGGCTTACTCCCTTTACCTTTGAAGACCAGAAAAAGATCCTCTCCTTGATGCTCCAACAATCATTTTCCTTCTAAATGATATCCCGAGTTCCTTTAACCCCTTGAAACTTATGCAATTTAAATCCTATCAACTCCCAATAACGCAAGACATGCTTCTCAATGCAAGACAATCGCCATCAACGTCCCAGCGAAGGAGTCCAAACATTTTACAACAACCAGAAAACCAAGTAATCAATTACTCATCATCAAACACACGCTCTAATTGGATTTGAACGCTTAATTTCACAAAACAGAGCCACTTTCAAAGAAAATCATATTTTGGGGCTTAACGTTCATAACACAATTTTGGGGAAACTTTGTTTTAATTAAAGAATCATGAAACTGAGCATAGAAGTCATCAATTAGGAGTCCTAATTGCACTAAAACAAGGTTAAGTTTCAAGATTGAAATCTGAAATTAAAATCTTAGGGTTAGGGTTTCAAAATTAATTTGGAGCTTTTACAATCTAGAAGAGAATAGGGGTAAACACTTACCCAAGATGAAGGAAGAGAGGACATGATGGCTGTACGGCCAACCGGCGCGGCGACAGTGGTTGAGGACAGCGGCGGCGCGACGGTGGAGGCAGCGGTTCCTGACCAAAAAGATGGGTTATGGACCGCACTTCAAAGGGAAGAGAATGGTTCAAACAAAACTGAAATAAAGAGCGGCACAGTGGCCGGAAAACGCACCACTACGGCGAGTTGCAGGCAGCTCCGTCCCGCATCTCCGGTGACGCGTGCAGGGAGATGAGTCGCGCTCGTCTCCTCTCGTGCGGCGGCTCCGATCGGCGGTGCAGGGACGGGGTCGCGCAGCTGCTTCAGGGAAGGAAGGAGGAAGATGAAGTTTAGAGAGAAGGAAGGTATGTGGGTTTGATGGAGGAGTGTGGGGGGAAAGATTCTGTCGTGAGTGAGGGAGATATAAGGAGTGAAAAATCATTTTCTTTTTATTTTAATTAGTAATCAGTAATAGGTAAAATAAGTGGTTGAAATTGATTTTAAAAAAAAGAAATAATATTATCCATTAGATATAAAAATAATGAGAAATAAACATATAATTTCAAAATTCAAAATAAAGTAAAGATTGATAGTTGAATTGATCTACCTAGAAAATCAATGATCCAAAATTAATCCCAGATTAATTTCAAACCAACATATTTTGAAATCTAAAATTAAATAGAGTAAAGTATGAAAATAATTTTCTTTCAATCATATCATTTAAAATATATTTTTTTCTAAACAAATACTAATAATGACAATAACATAACGTTATTGTCTAATAAAAGTACTTATACTGGAATAAGACAGTGGTGACACCCTTAATAAAATGATTTTAAATGAGTAATTAAAATTATTCAGACTAAACCAAGAAAAACATAAATTAAAATAATTATTCAGATAATTAATCCATCCAAAATTAAATAATATAAACATATATATTTACTGTTATTGAAGAACAGTAAAAACCGGGGTGTTACATTATTACCCCACTAAAAAAAAAATTTCGTCCTCGAAATTTAGTGACTCGAAACTAGGCAGGATCTTGTAATTACATCTTAATCCCAAGATCCTATTTTATACTTCCCGTATTCACTTTCCCTTTACATCCTTAACTCTCACTTTTGACACCAAGATTCAACTAAAATATACGTTCCTCTCACATGAATAGAAAAATCAAACTTAATCACTTCCATTCACAATTACTGGTCCATCAAAAAACTGATTTCAATTCTTACGTCATTCTATATCATTCTCGAAATTATCTACCACCACATATATCCACTATTCATGACATTTTATCTTAGTTTCTCCCACATGAAGAGCAAAATCAAAACTTAATCACTTCTATTCTCAATTACTGATCCCCTAGAGAACTGTTTTCCACACATCTAACTCTCATGATTATCATCAAGATCAAACTAACTTTACCACAACAAGTATCCATTTCCTACTCCAGGTATCCAATTATAGTCCTAGCCCCTCTGAACATAGTCTACTTTTACAGGTTATAACAAAATCACATATTGCAAGTCTCCAATCAAAACACCATAAAACTTCTTAAGATAACTAAAATCAAAATACAACACGCCAGATAGGATGATCTAATTTCATCAACTTTGAATTTCCCTAGCAAACTTAGAGAACACAAAAGTTTACTTCTTTCGATTAAAATTAACTTAGGTGAAATTACTATTCACATTCCGTTCACAACACAGACATCAATTCCTATTCCAGAGATCCCATCGTAGTCTAAGTTTCTTTTGAACATATTCTATCACTCGAAATCAGATCATAATCATACATTCCAATCTTAAAAAAATATGATTACACTTCTTCATGCAACTACAACCAAAAGAAATCACTTTAGTTTGAATCATCCAAAATCATAACTCATGAACTGTTCTAACAACTATTTTTATTTCAGAACTCCTCTTTACTATTCCCGTTCAGCTTAGGGAAACTACTATAGACACTTTCCTGTAAATCTTCAAACTCATATACCCAATCTCAACTACAGTCATCAATCATTACTCTATATTCCTTTAACAGCATTCTGCCTCGATCAAAATTTGATTCATAATAATTTCCTCACTTACTGTTATTGATTTTAAGGATTCACATCTTACTAGTCACAACTATACCTCAACATAACTTCCGTCACTTCCTGTCCATCGGGCTAAAGAGATGATCATAGTTAAATACTACACTTACTCCCAAACCAACTTCCTAAAGATCACATTATTTTTCTCGCTCACCTACTCGAGTTCAGGGTGATCAGTTGGACTTAGTCTCAACTTGGTCCTTAACACTTACAGTAGACCTACCAACCTTGACAAACTTCGATCTTCACTTGGAACGATGTCTTAAGATACTCCATGAAGTCTGTCCAGTTCTCTGATACTTACTTTGGTTTGCTTCTCCACTTCATGGTGGATCTTAACAACTAAGAAGGGTGTTGACTTCATCAACCTGTCCACTATCACTCGAAACGAAATAAAACTCTTGAAGGTACTCGGTAAATCCACGACAACATTCATTGCGATGCTAACATCTAAACTAGGAATGTCTCAAATGTCAATTACATTCTTACTGTACTCAACTAACTCTGATATAGTGATATGAATCAAGTAGCCATCCCCATAACTCATGAGATAGGTCACACGTCAATGACGTTTGGAAAAACACATAGGGTAAAATTGATCAAGGATGACAAGTCTTTTCGAACCAAAATAAGACATGATCTTAAATATTACACAAAGAAATTTTCAAGAAAAGAAATTTTCTTGATTTCACTTTCACAAAAGCATAAAGAAGAATTCCATCAATTTTGAAAGATACCGGAACATCCAGTATGGAAAAAGATTCTTCAATTAGGTTCGTGTGTGTAAAAATGCATAGCTAATACATATTTACAACCATGACTCTAATAAAGTTCCTCCTTTCACAAGGACTTCCAACGGATTAGGAAATCAAAGAATGAATAGTTCCTAATCCCAAAAGGATTTATTCTTAGTACAAAGAATTTACAAAACGACGATTTGAAAAAGGAACACAGTCTGGCCAAAAATCAGATTTGGTCACCTCTATCAAAAGTAGAAGCGATTAGACTACGTTTCATCAAGAAATTCCGTTATCACGAAGTTATCGGTGTTACGACTCAAGAAATAGTCCTAAAATTCTTTCAACGAATCGTGAGAATATCCAGGCCAATGAATATTACCAAATCCATCCACTCGAATGTCTAATACACTGAGGGTTATTCAGAAATGTGAGTACAAATTCTCACATACAAGAAATCCATTTGGGTGAATTAAAATTTCTGACTAGCATGACTAATTGCTAAATCATGATAGACTTTAAATCGAGATTAGAAAATCAGTTTTACAGGTATGAAATTGACCATAGAGATTGTCTAATACAACCATCGAAATTTGAGGAACAATTGTCGATTTACAAGTTCATAAAGGAATGAACAGTACAGATAAGAGTTTCCTTAATCATGAGACACTCACCCAAGGTTGAAGATTCAAATCATCTTGCCTTGGTTTCAACAAGCACACGGGTCTTTCCAGACACACTTATTATGGTCACTTTGAATCGGGCACGTTCACGGACAACTTAGTCAGTCTCTCAAATAGGTCTTCATTCTAATCCAGTGACAACTCGTCCTCAAATCAATTTTTGAGAAGACGACAACTCTTAGCAATTGATATACCAAATCAACTACACATGGCAGAGAATAATTGTTCTTAATCATTTCTTTATTGAGTTGTCAGAAATCCACACGGAGTCTTGAACCTTCACACAACATTGGTGCTTCCTACGGAAAAACACTGGTTTAATAACTGCTCAGACTATGGATCTTCCAGTTGAATCAAGTCGTCTAACTTGATTAACTTTGTAGGCGACATCCTACACCAAGTGATAGAGATCAACTCGAATCTAGGAACTAGATCGATTGAAAACTCAATATCATTTCGCAAACGGTAAACCTGGAACATTCTTAGTGAACATTCCTAGAAAATCTACTTTCACATGCATACTACTCAATGTCGGATATAATCCAAAAGGATAACCGAATAGGTCACACCTAGACCAAAATACAACCTACAAATCATCGTTTCCCCACAAGACAACTAGTGGAAACCTATCAAGAAAAACAGATACTTATAAACCAACACGCATTGCTTCGACTGGGAAGCAATTCAACCAAGATCTAACCAGAGATCACACAACAAAAACATAACAGACCTATTCCCCAAGGTTCCCGAAAGACTCGACCAGCTCTGATACCACTAATGTAACACCCCCCTTGGGCGTTACATGTCTACCTCTTAACTCGTCGCGGAACTTAAATAAAAAGAATTTTGCTGGTTTTGCTTTCGGAAAAATAATTTACTTTAGGTCAGAAAACTTGGGTATAAAAATTTTCTTCTGAATATTTCGGAAAAGTGATACACAGTCACAAAAGTAAAATCACATTATACTTGAATAAAGATCTAAAATTTTTACAAAAATTTCGACAGAGTCTCCTCTGTAATTCCAACATCCCAGAATGAAAACACCTGCTGAAATACTTATATTTTCAACCCAGAAATTCCAGTCATATAAAATACATCAAAATAGTAATATTATGAAAATATTTAAATCAATAAGCTATACATGACTAAAAGAAAATCTTAGATTTCCATCTAAAGGAAAAGCTCTCAGAGACATAAACAATCCATTTAAAATAAAGGCTCTCCGAGCCATGAACATATACTATTATAAATCAATAATATCTATAAAAAAACTAAGCTGGTCGTTCTAAAAGACATTCATAAACATAACAGGAATTCAATAAAAGACTCTCAGAGTCATAATACATATAACTATGACCTTCTCCAAATAAAAATTAACTCGATAAACTAAGCCGGTCGCACTATGAGACTCTTACTGGGAAAAGACCTCCATGGTCATTCCAGTTACTCAACCTTCTTTAAAAGTCGAGAATAATCCCTCCGCTTTGGGATAGAGAACACCTCAGCATCATCTGCAGTCACGTACCAAGGTACGACACAAGACCACACAAATATATTGCAAAGGTGAGTTACCAATATATGAGTTTAAACATAGCAGTCATATATTTAACATATAAACAGCATTAAGTATATCAAGGTAATAGCCCAGGAAAACATAACAGTGTTCATCTTATAAGGTTGTTTTGATTAGAGATTTTTATTGTGAATTCGTGGTTAACACTTCAATATCCACTTTCTAACTCAATCTCCGGAGATCCTAACTTCCCTTCCTCGAGTATGATAGGCCGCGATAATTCCTATAACACAATTGTTTCGCGTTGGGTGGCCTCTCCACTGGGTCCTTTCCCCAATTGTTCTAGGATTTCGCGTATCACCTAAATAAGATTTGATAGTCCCCTATTGAGTACATTTCGTGCAGGGTAGCCGATTTCCACGACAAGAGGTTGCAAAGCCCCAAGCATTTCGTGGAGTTCGAGCCCGAATGTCCCTAAAGACCCAAAAGCCCAAGAATATGCCTTTGGTCCGTAACTATCAAATTTGTCAGTTCACCCTATGTGAAACTGTAACTCGATGGCACGTCTGCCAGATCATCTTTCAGATATTAGACTTTTAATATCAATTTGAGTTTTGAACTCTCTCTAAAGATTTTTCAAAAATCTTTTATCAACAGACACTAGTCCGACGTCTCGGAATTCTAGGTCTTTAACAGGAGGAAGGCTAGTCCGGCTTCACTGTAATCAGAATCCAGTCTGAAACCTCAGCACAGAAATCTAGTCCTTTTCTGTTTCCTTTCCACTTTCCAAAGAAAGCCAAAAATCATGTTTTCCACTTTTCGATGTTCGTATATTTTTGATAAAACAAGGGTTCTCCTTTATAAGCCATGCTTCAACCAATCTCAAAATATTCATCAACATAATTGATCACATATATATACATATTCATCAAATAACCATACAGTTTCAGATCTCAGCATTACTTAACGCATATATGTATATATATATATATATATATATATATATATATATATATATATATATATATATATATATATATATATATATATATATATATATATATATATATATATTCACAGTCATTCAACATATTATTAATCATCACACGCAGTTCATAGCATTAAATATATAACGGCTAAAAACTCCTCAGGCTTACTCCCTTTACCTTTGAAGACCAGAAAAAGATCCTCTCCTTGATGCTCCAACAATCATTTTCCTTCTAAATGATATCCCGAGTTCCTTTAACCCCTTGAAACTTATGCAATTTAAATCCTATCAACTCCCAATAACGCAAGACATGCTTCTCAATGCAAGACAATCGCCATCAACGTCCCAGCGAAGGAGTCCAAACATTTTACAACAACCAGAAAACCAAGTAATCAATTACTCATCATCAAACACACGCTCTAATTGGATTTGAACGCTTAATTTCACAAAACAGAGCCACTTTCAAAGAAAATCATATTTTGGGGCTTAACGTTCATAACACAATTTTGGGGAAACTTTGTTTTAATTAAAGAATCATGAAACTGAGCATAGAAGTCATCAATTAGGAGTCCTAATTGCACTAAAACAAGGTTAAGTTTCAAGATTGAAATCTGAAATTAAAATCTTAGGGTTAGGGTTTCAAAATTAATTTGGAGCTTTTACAATCTAGAAGAGAATAGGGGTAAACACTTACCCAAGATGAAGGAAGAGAGGACATGATGGCTGTACGGCCAACCGGCGCGGCGACAGTGGTTGAGGACAGCGGCGGCGCGACGGTGGAGGCAGCGGTTCCTGACCAAAAAGATGGGTTATGGACCGCACTTCAAAGGGAAGAGAATGGTTCAAACAAAACTGAAATAAAGAGCGGCACAGTGGCCGGAAAACGCACCACTACGGCGAGTTGCAGGCAGCTCCGTCCCGCATCTCCGGTGACGCGTGCAGGGAGATGAGTCGCGCTCGTCTCCTCTCGTGCGGCGGCTCCGATCGGCGGTGCAGGGACGGGGTCGCGCAGCTGCTTCAGGGAAGGAAGGAGGAAGATGAAGTTTAGAGAGAAGGAAGGTATGTGGGTTTGATGGAGGAGTGTGGGGGGAAAGATTCTGTCGTGAGTGAGGGAGATATAAGGAGTGAAAAATCATTTTCTTTTTATTTTAATTAGTAATCAGTAATAGGTAAAATAAGTGGTTGAAATTGATTTTAAAAAAAAGAAATAATATTATCCATTAGATATAAAAATAATGAGAAATAAACATATAATTTCAAAATTCAAAATAAAGTAAAGATTGATAGTTGAATTGATCTACCTAGAAAATCAATGATCCAAAATTAATCCCAGATTAATTTCAAACCAACATATTTTGAAATCTAAAATTAAATAGAGTAAAGTATGAAAATAATTTTCTTTCAATCATATCATTTAAAATATATTTTTTTCTAAACAAATACTAATAATGAAAATAACATAACGTTATTGTCTAATAAAAGTACTTATACTGGAATAAGACAGTGGTGACACCCTTAATAAAATGATTTTAAATGAGTAATTAAAATTATTCAGACTAAACCAAGAAAAACATAAATTAAAATAATTATTCAGATAATTAATCCATCCAAAATTAAATAATATAAACATATATATTTACTGTTATTGAAGAACAGTAAAAAACCGGGGTGTTACACCAACTTGACTCACTTTTTGGTGAGTCGAAAAATAGTCAACCCGACTCGACCCACCATGAGTTGGTAGGTTATGCGGGTTGGCTCACTTTTATTTAAAAAAAATAGAAAAAAAATTAAAATAATAATAATATAACAAACATAACCTATGTTCTCATGTGTCTCACGAGTCACGAATTTGAAATAGGTCCGAGAAACATATTAGACTTTCACTTTCTGTTTGTTTTGGTTGACAACAAGTGAATGTTGCGCATTATTATTTTCTGGTTATGCCATCAATTTATCATCTAATATTTAACGAGGTATATTTCTCTTTTATAACATTAGAACTATAAAATAAGAAGAAAAAAAAAAAGGAAGAGACTCCCGTACAAAAATTATATGATGTGCATCCACATAGGAAGGCTCCCTCGTACAGTGACACGTATTAGTCAGGCTAATAATTGGTAGGGTGCTTACGGATACAAAACAAAATTACAGCTCCAAATGTTGGTGACTAAAATATTGGTTGACCTGTTCACCAAATCGGTTCCTACTCCACTATTCAAGTTCTTCATGTTCACAACATAGGAATTCTGGACATTTACTTCCTACATTGAGGGGGAGTTTTAATGTAGTTACATTTGTATTTGATAGTTAAGTTAGTTAGTCAATTACATGATTAGTTACAGTTAGCTATTAGTAGTTATTAATACAATTACCTGTTAGAAGTTATTAACACAATTAGCTTGTTTTTTCTCATATTTATATTTTTATAACTCACATCGACTAGAGATATGACAAAGTAATTATTATAAAGGTTTAGGGTGTGTTTGTGAGTTTGGAGGGGAATGGAGGAGAAGGGTTTGAGGAGGATGAAGGAGGAAAGAGATTGAGAAGGAAAGATAGTCCTCCAAAATCTTTGAAAACCCTCATCGAGTTCATTTTTTTAGTTATTTCAAACTGGAGGATTTTGGTTCTTTTGTTAAAAAATAAATTAGGGGAGGATTTTGGAGGGTGATCCTCCTTTCTCCCTACCGCCATCCTCAAACCCTTCCTCCCTTCCCCTCCAAACTCGCAAACAAACCCTTAGGCAATCCTGACTTCTTGGGCTAGCTTTTGGGGTAGAGTTAGGCCTAAAGTTCTAATTCTAAGATGTACAACCATATAAATGGTTGAGATCAACTTAATCAATTCAATCAATTAATTTAGATTTCACATTTTTTTTCGATAAGTAAAATATTTCATTAATAAGATCTAGCTTTAGCATCATAGTGGCTACTCAACCCATCTTTTAGGAAGGGTTGAAGAGTATACACTCAATCATGTGCTCTAAGTTAGATAGCAAAGCATACAACCACATAAAATCAAAGTTCAATACACCCCTCACACCCATCACATACCTTGTATACCTCCCTTCTTTAGAATTTTCAACACACCCTTCACAGCTCCCCTATTCCAAGATAATACACCTATTTACAATAATACACCCCAGTTACACCAAAATTCTCAGCAAATAAATCTATTCTAATAACAAATATAAAGATATTCAAGTATCATTCTAATATCTAAGATCATCATTTCCAGCCACCTATAATGAATCAAATGGTTCTCTTATGTATGATTATGAAGTGCACCCATGATTTGGATTCCTTTCTGATATTGCCATCAATTAGGCCTCTCCAAGACACCACCAATTCTGATACTGGTCACAAGTCCTTGCCTTGATCATGCCTCATGATCTGCATCACCCTTCATGTATAATCTTGTTTAAGGATCTGCATGACATTCTTTTTATCCCCTTTCAGTCATATTTACACTGCACTCCATCAGCACTTCTTTTGGCTTTGTTTTCATGTTGCAGCAGGTACCTGTTCAAAGAAACAAAAAAAAATCTACACCAGAAAACAACATTATCATTTTGGTTCATTATCACGTATTCCAGTAGTTTTTGTCTTAGCACTATTTTATAGCTAAACCAGAAGAAAACTCTAGATCAGTTACAAAAGTCATCTATGTTAAATAGAAGGAAAACATCAAGAACCAGAATGAGAATAATCTTATACATAAAATGATCAGTAATCATAAGCCAGCCCCCAAAAGGCTATCCTGCCCTTTATCTGGTTTCACCCATTTCAGGTCCACACAGTCCACATTATCTGAAATGGGTGAAACCAGATAGTACCTTGCATCTTTCAAGGGCAAAAACTATTGCCATAAATTCTGCTTCATTCGAATCTCTTACTCCTATCGATGCAGCAAACATTGCTTTAACTATACCTTGCTCATTTCTAAGTATTCTTCCTATCCCTGCTGGTCTTGGCTTCCCTTTAGATGATCCATCTACATTCCATTTAACCTTATTTGGTGGTGGTGGATACCATGCTAAAGCTGTTCTGTCTTCCTTCCTTTCATTCTAAGTTTTTACACATTCTAGCTTATAAATCACCTCACCCGGGTTATATGGGCATTTTGGATTCCATCCTTTAAGCCAGAATCCAGGTCTTAGTTTTATTAAATAAGAGAATTCACCCCAATCTGTTTTATCTTTCTCAAAGATTACCTTGTTTCTTTGGTCCTATAATGACCAGAAGACCACAAAAAATAGGGATATCCAAAGTTTCCTTTGGAACCCACACTCTATTGCTCCTTTCCAACATTCAAACCATTGCATTGGAGATTGTGCAACTAGTATTTGAATATTCCACCAGTTTAAAACATTAATCCAGATTTTCCAGCTATGAATACAATGAAGGAAGGGGTGTCTAACTGTCTCTTCCTCATTTTCACAAAAGGGGCAAGTATTTCATCTGTCCTAATTAGATTCAACCTCCTCAATCGATTCATTGTATTCAGTTTTTCTTGCAAAGCAAACCAAACAAGTAGTTCAGCCCTAGGAGGAGCCAGACCACACTAAACTCCATTCAGATTATTCACCACTTGGTTTTCCTCCCAAACAACTTCAGAAAAAGACTTTACTGAGAATGCCCATTTGCTGTCTTGCTTCCACCATAACCTATCTTGAATGTTGTTTGATAATTCTACTTCTTTTAAAGCATTGAATAAAGCCTCTACTTGTTGTATTTCCCATTGGAAAAGGTACCTTCTCCATGTCAGATTCCATTGCCATTGAAGCCCATCCCAAAAACCCATATTTGCAACTGTCTCCTCATTTTGCAAAGAGACCATATCACATCTTAATAATATCTTGCTCCCTCCGTTCCTTTTTTATGGTAATTTAAGGTTTCTATACACAGATTAAGAAGGCATTAATTTGTTTACATTTATACCAAATTACCCTTATTTATAGTATCGATATGTGTAGTGTATTTATGACTGAATTTAAGTAAGAAATGTTTAGTGTGTTTTCAATGTATTTCAATTTAATTTTATGATAAGGGTATATATGAAAAAAAATTGTCAGATATACCTTGGGTTTATAAAAGATCCATTGTTTTGGAACAAAAACAAAAAGTAAAATTACTATAGAAAAGGAACGGAGGGAGTATTTAATAACACGATATTACCAATTATGGCTGCTAGAATAAGGTCACCTTCTCAAAAAAAAAAAAAAATTGTCTTGATTTAATTTAAATGAGAAATAATGTCCTTATATTTGTTGCCATTATGTTAAATTCCTAATTCTGCTATTGAACTTAATCCTTTTCTGTGACTTCAGTTAAGCTGGGAATAAACACTTTTTCAAAATGTAGTCACTTGTTGTTGTCAAAAAGACAAAATAAAATTGTACTCCCTCCGGTCTCTATTGTAAGCAAAAATTAAATGGGACACACATATTAAGATTGTTAGTTGATCTCATTTAAAAGAGTCATTGAAAATAAAAAATTAAGTTTGTTACCTAAATTACCCTTGCTCTTATTTATTAAGCTTGTGTTATTGAGAATAAAAGGAGTCATTGGAAAACAAAATTTGTATTAAATGAAGGGTATTTTGAGAATAACTTCATTAAATGAGAAGAAAGTAGTTGAAATTTGCTTATATTTTGGACCAAAAAATTTGGAAATTTTTGCTTATATTGTGGACCGGAGGGAGTATATATTTTTTTTGGTTAAATAAAATTGTATATATGATTCAACAGTTTCACATCATAAATTTTTTATTGTGTTTAGATTTTTTAATTTTATTTTTCAAAACAATTTTGCTTGATAACATTGTATGACACACAATTCACTCGCTGCATAGTCAGCCCCTATATTTTCAATCTAACTTATTAATTAATGTTAAAAAAAATGACATAATTATTTATCACTATCCTCCAAGATTGACGACCCTACCAAACATTACCTCCCTGCTTAATTATAAAAAAAATAACTAATTTCATATTTATTAAGAAAATTAGTTAATTTAGTTTAATTATCTTGATTTATATAAAAAAAATAGTTATAATTACTAAACTATCTTTTAATTGTCTCGGGAATATGTAATGTTTTTGGAAAAGTAAAGGGAGAATTAGTTTGATTGGTTAATTTTCTTGATTTTTGAAATACTTACATTAAATAAAGTTAAGTTGGTTAGATTTTGTTTATATTTGAGTCCAAAAAATATTGGTGTTTTTTTCTTATAAGTGAGTCTGAGACAGTAGCAAGCAACTCCAATGTTGAATGAGGTCTCCAATTATAAATTCCAATCATCCTTCTCACAATAACTCCATCCAACCTACTATTGGCTTTCAGCAGCCACCATAAATATGGCACCATACTAAGCTATCAAGCAGTGGCGGATGTTGAATGAGTCCTCCAATTATAAATTCCAATCATCCTTCTCACAATAACTCCATCCAACAAACTATTGGCTCTCAGCAGCCACCATAAATATGGCACCATACTAAGCTACTCCCAAGCATCTTATTTTCCACACCCGTAGACTTCGGTCATTAGAATCTGCTCTCCATCGGTTCTTTTTCTTTGATAATTTTAACTATTTGTTTTTATTTAAAAAATAGATATTTTATAAACCCAAAATATATTTGATTATTTTTCCCCCATATATACCCTTATAATAAAATTAAATTGAAATGCCTTGAAAATACACGAAACCTTCCAAGTACATAAATGGTTAGTAAAGTATGGAGTAAATATAGTTGGAATTTGTAAATAATTAATTGTAGAAATAAGAGTATTTTGATACAAATATAAACACATTAATGATTTCTTAATCTATGTGTAGAAACCTTAAATTACCAAAGAAAAAGAACGGAGAGAGTATTTTAGAATGAGTCTTCCTAACAAGTGTCATAAGGGCATTATTTAAGGATTCCAAACAAGATAATTATTCATTAAAATACTAAGTACAACACTTTCCAATGTATTAAATACATCACTTCCCATAAAAACTTACTCCATCCAGTCTCTATTGTAAGCAAAAATTAAATGGGACACACATATTAAGATAGTCAGTTGATCTCATTTAAAAGAGTCATTGGGAATAAAAAATTAAGTTTGTTACCTAAATTACCCTTCCTCTTATTTATTAAGCTTGTGTTATTGAGAATAAAAGGAGTCATTGGAAAACAAAATTTGTATTAAATGAAGGGTATTTTGAGAATAACTTCATTAAATGAAAGGAAAGTAGTTGAAATTTGCTTATATTTTAGACCAAAAAATTTGGAAATTTTTGCTTACATTATGGACCGGAGAGAATACTTCTTTAGATTCCTTAAACAATGACTTTAGAACATTCATTGGATTTTTGCCTTTTAGAATTTAGAGTTGTCATGATGGACTTTTGGTGTAGAGAAATGATATTATGATACCAAAAGTTGACACCAACTTTTGACACCATGGTTAATTCAGTATATTAGTTGGTTAATCAAACAATAGTGTCAAAAGTGAATTAACCAACTAATATACTGAATTAACCATGGTGTCAAAAGTTGGTGTCAACTTTTGGTGTCCCAATATCATTACTCTTTGGGGTATATGGCCTTCTCTTTCTCTTTCGGCTCCTTCTTATCTTTCTTTGATGTGGTCCATTAATGTGAAATTGTGAACAATGCAAATGGAAGGATCACTTTGTATATCGTTTTATAATCACAACTGCCCAAAGAAACAAGAAGACACGCAGCTTGCGGTCTCATCCCATTACATAATCAAATCAGCTAGCCCGAGACTTTGTACCAAGCCATTGTGGCTAATAGAATTATATAGAATATATTGTGGCTAATTGGTGTTAAGTTAAGTTGTCTAGCATTACACTGGAAGATTGTATTAACCAACAATGAAGATGAGTTCTAGCTCAGATGTTTTGTTAAGTTTCATCTTAAAATCAGTTAGTATTAAGTGGAGTTACCCAACATATATATAAACTGCAGTATCATCTAAGGTGCACCATTCACCAAAGTGGTGCAGTGGTGCACCACCCACGTGTCATGACGTGGACCAATCATTTAGCCAAGTGTATGAGTGATAGTGTCTTTGACTTTTCAACGCAATCCGTAGTCAAAGTGTATTTCCCATGTATTTCTCATTTAAATATGGTCATTATGTATTTCAAGATCCCAAATTTAATATTATTAAATATTAAAGATTAACTTGCTCCATTTTTGTTTGTGTTTTGTACGTTCGAACTGTTTTTCCTTTTGCCATGAAATTGAAAGAGACCAGTCACAGTGAAACGTTCCACCGTCAATCACCGGCGCAGCACGCCGTCGTTTTGTCTTCATCTCGCGCTTGGATCTTATGCGTTCAGATCCTACCCGGGGTCCAAGAAGCTCATTGCGCTCGGACTTGATGTTTTCGCCACTGTGAGTTCCGCCATCACCAGTGCGGTACGCTGCTTGGACTCTATTCGTCAGATCCGCCGTTGCCGTTGTCCAGGGTGGGGTTGTCGTGCGAACCAGAGCCCAAACTTCCAGTGGTCGCCGCCGCTGTTCTTCTTTGTTTTTCTTCTCTCCTTACCTTTTCCCTCTCCGCCCCACCACGTCGAACTATCGCCGCCATAGAACACAGATCTGCAACTGCCATGGAAAGGATGTTGTGCCAGCCCAGAATAAGGGTCTTGGGTCGGGTTGCTGGGTTCGACTGGAGAGTGAAGGGAGAGGGAGGATGGGTGGAAGACGACCACAGCGATGAGGTTTCAGTGTGAGAGAAGGAAGACGACCAAGACGACCACGGCGATGTGTTTAGGGACGATGATGGTTCACAAGAAGGGGCAAAGTGTTTCAGTGAAATAAATGTTTTACAATTTGTTAGTTATTTTATTCATTAATACGGGTCCCACCTATTATTAATGCTTGTATTTTGTAAAATACATATACAAAAGACCTTTCTAAAATACTAATAAGGTTTGACCAGTGGAATCTTATGTGGCAAAATTATTGGTCCACATCCTGCCACGTGGGTGGTGCACCACTGCACCATTTTGGTGGGTGGTGCACCATAACCTTCACCATAAACTGCACCTCAGGATTTGAAGCAGGCAATGTAGAACTTCCAACAAGTTTCATCACTTTCTTATGGGACATTTAGAGGTTTTTTTTTTTTTAAATAGATTATTTGATGACAAAATCGCTTTTTTTTAAGTAAAAATAATAATTTTTAAGAGTTTGGTTGTGTTTGTTTCAGCTTTTATTAAAAATGATTTTTTTAAAAAAATCTTTTTTAAGGTTAAAATGAAAAGCTACTTTCATTAGCTTTTGGAAAAAATCATTTTTTTTATTACTACACATCTTTAAAAAAGTGATTTTTATGATTGTAAACAAACACAAAACAGCTTCTGCTTTTTTTAAAATTTCTAAAAATAATCTCTAAAATATTCATTGTCATAATCACTTATTTTTAAATTTATAACAAACAGGCCCTTAAGCTTAGATGCTGAGAAAAATCAAACCGATTTTTATCACGGCAAAGTAGGATCTCCCTTGCAAGTTGCAACTATGTACATTGCTCGACTTTGCTCTTGACACTTGTTTGATTATTTTGCCATTCAGAACCAAAACATGCATTCTATTTTTATACCAATTACCACATAATATGTACACACCGAGGCACCATATAATACTGACTTGTTTGTGGTGGGCTAGCATCCTCTCTCGGCGAGGCCCAGGTGGGGCGGCAATAGTGTGTGACGAGGCCATAGTCAGATCAAAACATAACACTGACTGCTACTAGGCTTAAGGAAATAAAGTGTCTTGACTAACAACTATAACTTTTAGCCTAGTGGTAATCGCTTGATCTTACACTTGGTATCATAGCAAATCATGAGATCGATTCCCATGTAATGAACTGCTGGCGCTGGGAGGAGGAATATTGGTAGTGAGCCAATATCCAGCCTTGGAAAGGCCCAAATGAGTTCAGAGTCAGATCAATTTCCGGTAAGGCGTGATAGGTGTTGGGAGAGGGATTGTTGGTGGTGGGCCTACATACTGCCTTGGCGAGGCCTAGGTGGGGCTGCAGCCGAGTGTGGTGAGGCAAGGTGGGGTCGTTGTCAGATCGAAACATAGCGCTGACTACTACCAGGCTTAAGGTAATAAAGTTGCGTCCTGACTAATAGCTATAGCTTTTAGCCTAGTGGTAAGCGCTTGATCCTACAGGCTATACTTAACCACTACATAATACACCAGTTACCATGTGTGGTAATCGATTATTTCCATCGTTAGTCAACACATAATACACATTGATTATTAGTTATTTACACACTAATAACTGATTTAAAAGTGATGGCAAACCAATAAGGCACAACACAATTGTTAGATAGCATGAGTTTCTTAAGCATGCTGTCAAGAATTTGATTCTTGTCGTAGCCATATGTATGGAAAAGGCTTTGCTAGGTGAGGTAAAAGCCATTTAGATGATCTCTATGCCTCAAAAGGGATTAGTCTTCAACTATCGGTTGAAGAATACCCTTTAAAAAAAAAAAATTGATGACAATTTGGCTTGGGACAACACCCTTGACGCAAAAAAAAAAAAAAGTCATGGCAAAATTTGGTGTGCAAATATGTTTTTCTTTGGCTATTTGCATGGCCCTTTGACATTATACAAGGGCTTTCCTTGCATGTTTTCGGCTTTGACCCATTCAGGTCTTAAAACTCCCCATAATTAATTTCATTCCTGTGAACCAATGCCTATATCTCTTAGCATGGCTTTATGCTTCAAGTCCCAAAACATTATGGTTTCAGCAACCCTTTTTGGCTTCCTCCTATTTCTCACTCTCCTAGACCTAGTTGCTGCCAAGGCTTTTGTCTATGAAGGATTCAATAATAATAGTGAACTCATCCTTAGAGGAGCTTCTATTATCAAATCAAGTGCTTTACTTAGGCTCACCAACACATCAACCAATATTATAGGCCATGCTTTCTATGCCAAACCCTTCCAAATGCTTAACAAAACAAATTATTCAGTCCAACCAAATGCTTATTCCTTTAGTACCTCTTTTGTTTTCTCAATTGTATCCCCAAGCTCTGGCTCTGGTGGCTTTGGCCTTGCCTTCACCATAGCACCCTCAACACAATTTCCCGGAGCTGAGGCCGGGCATTTTCTTGGTCTTGTTAACTCCAACAATGATGGGAATGCCTCAAATCACATCTTTGCAGTTGAATTTGACACAGTAAATGGCCACAAAAGTGACTCAGATACTGATGGAAACCATGTTGGGGTCAATGTAAATGGCTTGTCCTCAATTGTTAAAGAACCAGCTGCCTATATTGAAGAAGGAAATGATAAGTTAAAGGAAGATTTTAGAATGGCACAGGTTGATGCTGTCCAAGCTTGGATAGAATATGATGGTGAAAAGAAAACTGTGAATGTAACAATAGCTCCTTTGCCATCAAAAAGACCAAGCAAACCACTTATAGCTGATCATCACATTGACCTTAGCAATGTTCTGAAGGAAAGCATGTATGTTGGTTTTTCAGCATCAACAGGCCAAGAAACAAGCTCCCATTATATCTTGGGATGGAGCTTTGCAGTGAATGGAGTTGCTCCTTCGCTCAATATTTCTCAGCTTCCAAAGCCACCACCAAAGCTGCAAGATAATCCATCCTCATTTCCTTGGGTCAAGGTTGCAATTGCTACGTTGTCTGCTTTGACCTTTACCTTGTTGTGTGTTCTGTTTTTTCAGACATTGTACAAGAGATACATGGATTTTGAGGCTCTTGAGGAATGGGAGATGGATTGTCCTCACAGATTCAGATACAAAGATCTTCACTTAGCAACAAAGGGGTTCAAAGAGAGTGAGCTACTTGGAGTTGGAGGCTTTGGTGCTGTATACAAAGGTGTCTTACCTACTGCAGGAACTGAGATTGCTGTTAAGAGGATTTTCCGCAGCCCTATGCATGGTATGAGAGAATTTGCAGCTGAAATTGAAAGCTTAGGAAGGTTGAGCCATAAAAATTTGGTGAATCTTCAAGGTTGGTGTAAAAACAAGAATGAATTACTCCTAGTCTATGATTTCATTCCAAATGGGAGCCTTGATTCTCTCCTATTTCATCCTAATGACAATTTTGTTTTGGATTGGGACCAAAGATTCAACATAATCAAAGGCATCACAGCAGGGCTATTATATCTGCATGAAGAGTGGGAACAAGTGGTAATCCATAGAGATGTGAAAACTAGCAATATCCTAATTGATGGGGACTTGAATGCACGAATAGGTGACTTTGGACTAGCAAGGCTCTATGGTCATGGTCAAGTATCACACACAACCAGTGTGGTTGGCACTGTTGGTTATATAGCACCAGAGCTAACTCGCACAGGAAAGGCTTCTACAAGATCTGATGTGTATGCATATGGGGTTCTACTCCTTGAAGTGGTTACTGGGAAGAGACCTATTGAATCAGATCGGTTTTTCTTGGTGGATTGGGTTATTGAAAATTACCAACTCGGTCAAATTCTTGAAGTAGTTGATCCTAAGCTAAACTCGGTTTATGATGAGGAAGAAGTGGAGTTGGTTCTGAAGTTGGGACTCCTTTGTAATCATCACAAAGCTGATTATAGACCTACCATGAAACAAGTGACTAGGTACTTAAATCTTGATGATCCTCTTCCTAATATTGCTGATTGGAGACACTGTGTTTCTGAGAGCAGCAGATTGAGCTCAGATTTCTTAGAAGTCATGTCTACGAGTACTATTGCAGCATCAAACAATTTATCCTCTATTGGCATGAGTACAATGTCTATAGAAAGTGGCAGATAGCATCATAGCAAAGAGTCTTGGTATAGTTTGTTCTTTCTTATGTTCTTCCCTCTATTTGTCACTGCTTTTGGGTTAGTATTAGGTTCAATAGAGGCTGTTAGATAGTTAGTTATACTGACAGCTATGTCAGTTAAGTTAGTTATCATTATTCAGTTATTCTTTGATCAATAGATCACTTATAAATAGTTGTACCAGAGTATCTTTGTGGATAGATTATTCATTTTTACAGTTTCAATGAATGAGAAACATTCTCCATCTCTTAATGCTCTGTGTGTATTAGTTGAAATTAGGATCAAGTGAGGATGTCTTGTCCTAGAATGACATACCAGCGCTTTATATACTGATAATAACTTACCTGTAATGGACTTTGATAAGAATCAAACTGTACTAAATGTTCATCATAGGTTGTGAAACTCATCACTCATCACTTATATGCTATCACTTATCAGTTATGATCGTTCTTCAATCAGCATTGAAATGATGTAAGAATGTATAGAAACATCAATTTGACATAAATTTTTTCATCTAATCTACATTCTTGATTTCTTTCTGCATATCCTATATCACCACACGAAATGGATTTAACTGCACATTACTGACTTTCCAGAAATGCAGCAAGTGTTCCCTCAATGAGTTGAGTTTTTGTTACACCTCGACTCCATCAACTTAATAAGCATTTGACATACAACATTTGCTTATTGTTTAAGAAGATAAAAGAGAACAAATGGATTGTGTATAAAAGAAGAATGAACAACAGAACTAGATTATCAAATAATGATATAACAAATTATTGTATTCATTAATTATCTTATTTCACATTGTCTTAGTGGACTTATGAACGATGTTTCTTATGTTTTGAACTGTGCTGATGCTTATGCACATTTGTAGAGTATGACAGGACAGGGCCCTTTATAGCACAAAGCTTATGCTTCATACGCCAAGGGAAGAGAAGTTCCAGGCCACAACCCTTTGAAGAAGAATCATATGACTGCCTAGATGACCCTGAGAGATAACTATTAGCATCACAAACTTTCTTGTTGAAATCATTGGAAAAGTTTAAAGCAGATGATGCAGCCAAAGCAGTTGCATCAGGAAGAAACCGGTTTATCATATAAGTTGGAGATTGATCACCATTAGACCCTTCAAGCTTTAATCTCAACCCATCAATGCTGTCACTATGAGCTTTCTCTGTTTGTTGGACAATGTCTAATGCATCTGATAGAGATAAAACATCATTCTTCATGTCATCACCATCACCATCATCGTCGTCGTCATCATCACCATCGCAACCATCATCGTGATCAAATGCGAGAATACGATTATCTACATGAGCTTCAGCCGCTTCTTTTAGTGTATGCCAAAGGCAAGGAGGCAGTCTTAGCCGAGGGGTGTCTTCATCATGGATGCTATCACTCCTTTGCAAGTCTTTTGGCTTGCCTGGGGCTTGCTCCCATGAAAAAGGAACTCTTGTATTTGGTACTGTACCAAGTGAACTTGATGAGCAAGGTTCATCTGCAACAACTGAAGAACCAAGACGCCTTGTTGACAAGAGAGGTGCATTGAAGTTTAACTTTCTAGGATGCTTCAAATCCATGTTCTCTAGATTTTCTTCTTCTTCCTCGTCCTCCATATATAGAGGAGGAGCTTCTATAACTTGGGTGCTTATCTGTGACAACTAATTACTAGAAAAAAAAAGTTTTTCAAAATTGTGATTAGAGAGGACTTGACTTCTAGGTTGGGTTGAATAAATAATAGCAGTTGAAAATATGGATATCTCGTGGAAATCATTAAAACCAAGTCCTGCTTTAAAATGGTCACAGGTGGATTTGATTTGAAAAGGCCCTTCCAAGTTACATGTGGAAGAGAAACAGGAAGCCAGATATTACAAGATAAATAAAAGAGAGTTAAAGAAAAGGAGCGTGTGTAATAGATGCAAACGTGGAAGGAAAAAAGAAAACAAAGGAATGTTTAAAGATGTCAAGCATGCAGCATCAGCTTAATTGAAATGGATGTGTTTTAAGGTAAAGTTTAATAACAATGTAAATAATCCACAGAAAAAGTCATATAGTGAGGGAAAAAACAAAGGAAAAAAAAGGGTATAGATGAATTGAGCAGATGAAAACTTTCAAAGCTGGGTATGGATGTAGCTTCTCAAAAGTGAAGTCATCACAAATACACCATTAAACTGTGTATTCATACAACAGAGAGAGGACTGAATAAAGTTACAACAGAAAGTGAATTTGGCAATTGCTCAGCCAAAAATATAGTGGTAAATATCTAAATATTTTGCACAATAAATTGACTTTCATGCACACGTTTCGTCTAAACTGTGGCAACTTATCATCATTCTTGCTGGCGTGGTACAGTGGACAATAGCAGCAACAGCTGTCTGCACTAGTTGAACCATAAGCTCATAATTCATTACATATATTTACAAGCTATCCTGCTGCTCTACTTACCCTTCAGTTTCAATCAAAATGATCTTTCTAACTTCTCTTTTCCCTTCTGTAATTCTTGCATCCAGAAGGCCAGCCTAAAAGATATAGACCTTACTGTTTCTGGAGAGAAGATCCAATAGATAATCACACTGATGAATACTGAGCCGTCCCTTATAAAAGATTACTGGTTGGCAAGAATAGGTTTGTCCCCACAGGGAACACTGAGAAAACATGACTATTAATCTCTGATTCTGTCACTTCTGTTCATTAATCCGCTCCAGTGCTTTGTTACAAAGCTCTAGCGTCTCAGCATGGCTAGGATCAAGACAAAGGGCTGCTTCACAGTCTCGGATGGTAGAAGCATAATCACCCATTGAATCATGGAATGCAGCTCGAAGATGTAACAGTTGCAGATCTGGCTTAAAATTGATGGCCCTTGAAAGCTCGGCTATTGCTTCCGCTTCCTTATGATCATCCATTAAAACTGATAAACAGAGGTTCCGTGTCAGAACTTTGTAAGTTTTGCGCATACCATGACACACATTTTACTAACAGGGTTTAAAAAGTTCAAGAAGTCATGATCATATTGCTCTGACACGATGCTTATAGCAAACAAAGTATTTCAGCATAAACCAAGGCCAACAATCAAAACAACAATAGGGCTGTAACAAATTAGGTCATCAAACAATAATAGGCTCAAACTCAAGATTTGTTTCCTCTCTCACATGATAAATGACTGCAACTAATATGATAAACTAAGCCAAAATGAGTATGCACCCTCCTAAAATATGAAACTCGATAAATGATAAGCATGTTATGAAGACAGACTTATCTGTACTGCTCTGATATTCCTTCAACATTTAATGCAATTCCTAAAGCTCAGTTTCTACTCAATATGTGTGCAAGATCCATATGTCATTTCCTACAATTTTACCCTGTATATTGTTTTTACTAACACAAACTCGGATAAGGAGCATGAATGAATGTTGATGTGGATGCCAGGTTCCGATTAAATTAGAGGAAACTTAAATCACATGTCCTGCTGCCAACTTAAACAAGTGGAGTTAGGATATACGAACAAGCAAATGAAGACATCAGGACAGAAAACCATGATTGTTCATGCAGTTGAATTTACTGAGCAAATTAAAATGGAGTAGTAGTAGTAGTAGTAGTAATAATAATAATAATAAAAAGAGGAAACACTAGTACAACAACCAACAACCAAGCCTTATCCCACTAGGTGGGTCGGCTGAACACTAATATTTGAAGGAAAGCTGAAATATATATGAAGTTTTTTTCGGATAATAAAAGAAATATAGAAAAGCACGCATGAAAAGGATAGGATATCCTCACAAAACACAAAAGGAAACAACTAGAAACTTGGTGACAGAGCTATGCAACAAAGCATGCCAGTCTCTCTACATGTCTACAAAAGAAACACCACTGAAGAGCCCATGTGCAGAGCACCAAAGGGATGCCAAAAGAGTGATCCTATCCCAAATGAAGTCTTAGCAGAAGGATGCAAGAAATTTTTATTGGCTGATTAACTATTTAAGCTGGAGTGTAGATTCCAACAGTTGACAGATAAGAGGTCATAATGTAAAGACGATGAAGGAACACAGGTGTTGAAAGTTACAAGTATTGGAGAGGATGAGAAGAACCCCTGATAAGGATGTCATAGGCTCATAGCTATTAAACATATCCAAAGCATACTGTTTTCCTCAATATTACATTCTCTCAATTATATTATTTCTTCAATTGGCCATGTGATTCTAGAAGCCAGTATCATAAAAGAAGAGTGGTGGTTAAAACACACAAAGATTATAGCATGTCCAAAATTCAGACAATAAATCATCAGTGACCCAAATCTGAATCGCCCACAACAAATATCTGAAACAGAAAAGTGGCTTACTATCACAACAAAGTTCCCTCTCCCACCCCACGTCCCCGGAAAAAATAAGAACAGAGAATAATATAACTATTTGTATGGAAATTACCTGCTGCCCTATATCTGTAAGGATAAGTCCTAAGAGGATCCAACTGTGTCGCCATACTAAGATCACTCTTTGCCATGTCACGATCACAATATTCTGAACGTTTCTCATAAGCTGATGCATTATTTTGGGCCTTTGCTATTAGCTTTGTCATCTCATCATAAGCAGCTTTGTGCTGATTTTTAAGATGATAAACACGTGCCAACCCCTGATGTGCTCTTGTATGCTTGATGTTGAGTGCATGATTATAGCAGTCAGCAGCAAGGTCCAGCTTATCACAATCTACGTAGATACTCCCTAAATTATTTAGTGCCTACAATGAAAAGAATGGAGAAAATAAATTCACTATTTCAACACTAAAATCATTAATATGTTCAATCTGAGAACAAAATAACACTCACTTGTCCTTTCCGAAGACCATCTGAAGGGCATCTGAGAGCTTCCTTCAAGAGATCGATCACATACTTTGAAGACTCTGAATCAAGACACGAGTCAGCTAATACATATGCTTTGAGAAAGAACGCTTCAAATGACCTTTGAATAGAAATGGACTCCTCGGCCTTTGCTAATGCTTCTTCACGATGACCAGTGTCATACAATATCCATCCTTCATAGACAAGCCATTCATGCGCAGAAGAAGAATGATTTCTAGCTAGGCGCAAACAACGCATAGCTGCCCTTTGAGAATTTAACCTGCAACATTTAGGAACATCAACAACCACAATGGATAGGGTCATCATGCATTTAAATAATTGAAGACTAAAACCAATGTTTTTAAAACCAGATCGGTCATTGAACCGGTGGAGGTACTGGTTCACGGTTAACTGGTTCAACCGTGGTTGAACCGTGGTCTAACCGGTATTAATTAAATATATACTTTTATTTTTTATTTTTTATATACTACATTAATAAATCAAAAGAAATATAAAAAGACTTGTTATATGTTATGTGGGATGGGAGGCAACTAAGTGACATTATTATTTGATTATTATACCTATAAATTAATATATTTATTTTTGTAAAACAATACATTCTCTCAACTGATACTCTATTTTGTTATAAATAATAAATAATAAATGAAGATATTATTTCCAAAAGATCAAGGATTTATACGCATACTCTGCTATATATCTTGCTGATTAATATTTGTAGATGTGTTTTATATATGGAGGCCTGTATGTTGGATAATTGGGCTGGAGTTGGGCCACTTAACCTTTTAATTTAAAAAATGTTTTGAAACAAAACCCTAGATGTCAAATATCCTCCAGTCCTCCTTGCGGCCTTGCCAATACATTTCAGATCTGAAACTTCCTCTGCCATCATAGATAGCTACTGCATCTTCTCTCAACTCTCACCTTCCTTTCTTTCTTTTATGTGCTTGTAACCAAACTTCGTTCCATGTAACTTCCATGCCTCTCTCTTTTTTGGGTTCTTTCATGCCTTTGTCTTCTTCTTTCTGCTTCTCTCGCCCCACTAAAGGTCACCGGATTCAGGTATTTTGTGAACCGGTGAAACCCGGTGAACCACCAGTTTTGTCCGGTTCCCCCAGTTTCGTACCGGTTCAGCAGTTTTTTATCCGGTTTGATTGCAGAGCGGTTTTAGGGAGCTTCCGAATCGGATGGCAGGCCGGTTCCCGGTCCGACCAGTCGAACCGGCCGGTCCGGCCCGGTTTTAACAACTATGACTAAAACACTAATTAATTCTATTTGGACAATGAACAACGTTTATTAAAAAGAAAGGGAGGGCAAAAAAATAGTGAAAATTTTCATTCTTGGCAACCGGCACATGCATCCTACCAATCTTGTTAAAAAGATATCAGATTCCATCCACTGGCAGAGAAGATATAGTAACAACTAAGAGTGCATGGCCTAGTTCAAAACATATACAGAAGCATCACAATTTCAAAAACTCAATCACATTGTAAGACCTTTTAATACAAACCAATTTTGTAATTTCTAAAGGTGGAATAAGGCAGGTGGTAACAGAAACTGTTCTACATTTGCCTAGCTTAATGGATGGAATGCTACAATATCCTCTAATTGACATAGTACGAAGTCACAAGTACACAAACTAATCAATTTAACAACAAATAGAGACGCAAAAAAAAAAGTTCAATTAAAAGCAAAACGAATAAAAAAAAAAATACCTAGCCATAGTTAGATATAATTGTCCTCATTAATAACAGAGAAAGTATTAAACAACATATAGAAGATAATTCCATACAGAAAGTTTTTTTGCTAGCGAGGCAAAGGAAAAAAAATAATTATAACTGAATATATTATGCAAGGCTTACACTCACCGTAACAGAAGGAGAGATTGCCGAAAGCGCAAAATACTTTTTCCTGGGTCATTTTCTAACATCTTGTGTACAACAGCCAAAGAACCAATATCATCAACAGAAGACCATCTGTCATACAACTGCATCCAGCAATCAGCCTGGCTCCACTGCTGAGCAACAGGGCGGAGGAGTTCTACCAAGCTATCACCATGCATATTCCCATAGAACATCATGTACTTCGGATCCAATGTCAAAATTGCCCTGACATCTCTGAGAGCTCCTTCATAATCCCCCATGGCAATCAAGAACCAAGCTCTCAATTCAAGGCAGTCTGGAGAAACCTTGAAACTGATTATTTTATTGATTTCCAAAATAGCAGCTTCAATCTCATTCTCCTCCAGGAAAGAAACAGACCGGTACATGTATGGAAAAGAAAGTGTTGGATCTAATTCGGTCGCGGAAATCAAGTCCATCATTTTCTCCTTCCCATTACAATACAAAGATCTTTCCTGATACATCCAACCCACTGGTTTAAAATCAGAAATGAAGGAGTTTATGATCTTGTATGCTGAATATACGTGACCACGCTTATATTTGGCCCTTGCAACACCCACAGAAGAATAAATATGTCCTGCCTCAACAGCAGCCTCAAACCAATGCTGTGCGTCTTTGTATTCTTTTCTCTCAAGCATAACAACACCTAATTGATGATATGCAAGCTGCTTCTGCCAACCTTTCACCGCACACTCTCCTAATCTTTCCAATAGCATCACAGTTGTGTTAGACTTCATGTCTTCCTCCATTGCAACATGACTCAAGAAATAATACAACCCAAAGGACACATGACCTACCATAGCCAATTTATCCTTACCCTCTGGACTACAAAACAATCTCATAACACTCGAACACTGCATCGAGCTTGGAAGCTCTCTTAAAAACACCTGCAAACAAGCTGCCACCAGAAGATATGCAGACTCCTCCAGTCCATATTCAACGAGCAACACCGCGTCATCCATGTCACAAACCAAAGAAGCCAAATGAGCATCACAAGCAGATTTCATCTCCTCACAACAAAACCTATTACCGAAAGAAAGCATCTCCAAAACAACATTTGGGGGAAACTGATTCAACCTCTTGGTTCTACTAAAAACCTCAACAGCCATCATTGCCTCAATAGAAACCCCAATTTGAGAAAAATTAATCTTCTCTCTTCTTGACTCGATGAATCCACCATACAACATTGTCTCGAATGGCCTTGAAAGCGAGGCAATAAGGTTTCTCCTACAAATAATTTCATCATCACCAATGCAAAAACACACATCATTATCATTTTCACCACCACCACCACCACCACCACCATCTTCCTCAGAAATTGAACATTCCTCAATAACATAACCATCATAATCAACTACAATTTCATCAATTTTTCTACTAAAACACGAACAATGATTGAAAACCGATTCAGGATCATACCCGGGGACCAAACTAGCCTTAGGGCATTCAAGATTTCTTCCGGAACAATCCATCGATGACGATCCAACAAGCTCATCCGCTCTCCTCTCGTACCTCAACCACGCCGCCGCAACCACTTTCTGGTGAACCTCAACGGCGTGTCTCCGCACCGACCGGAGACCCTGCCGGAACAATTTCGGGTCCGACAACCCTTGGAAAACCGCGCATTGCTCCAAAAACACCTCGGATTTCTCGAATTCTCCACAATTCTCGATCCTCCGATGCATACCAGCTAGGGTTTCGACGAAATCGAGAGGCTTCAGAGAAGCATCAATTCTGGGTTCTAGAAGCTCCGTGGTGGGAAGAGCATACGGAAGAAGAAGACCCTCGGCCAAAACGACGCCGTTGGACGTTGGTGTTGTTGTGTTCGGAAAGTTCCGAACCGGTTTAAGGGTTTGGTTGGAATGGTGGTGCGGTTCGAACCGGTTCGGTTCGATCGGAACAGCGTGTACCTGAATACCCTTAAAACTATCCATGATCTTGAAACTACGAATTGAGGTGAAGATGCTGTGCTGCATCTTCTTCTATGGTTCTGATTCTCTTTTGGTTCCACCAAAGTTTCAAAATTTAACGGTGCAGCTATGGAAATTGAATTGGGGTTGTGATAAAATTGGATGAACGGAACAAAACAGTGTTTTTTTAGGGATGGTTGATTTGATTAAGCTAAGGTAGAATGAGGATTCCCCTTTTTTGTTTTTGTCTTTTTTTGTGTTTTTTAATTTTATTTTTCAGAGAAATTGGAGAAAAAGGGAAGAGAGAGAATAGAATAAGGGGGGATGAAGGGGATTGGTGGTGGTGGGTGGTGGAGAAGCTGATGTTGATGCGGTGGTGGTGGCCGTTGAAACGGCATTCAACGGCCACTCTAATTTTCTCTCTCTTTCCCTTTCTCGTTTTTCGTCACCTCTCTCTTCTTTAATCGTATTTCTGTATAATTTTGCTGGTTTATGATCTATGTATGATATTTATTTCCCACTTTTTATGGGTTTTTGTTTTTTGTTCTTTATTTTACAGAGAGAAAATGAAAGGTAGGAAAAAGAAAAACCAGAGCAAATGAGTTCTCCCATGTCATATTTTTATATGAATTTGGAAGAAAAACTGAAAGAGGACGGTGACTCTAGATTATAACATAAGGTCTCAAAATTTTTAAAAAATTGTTCTCTAAGTTATATTTTTTTTTGAAACATTATTTATTAAATTCGGCATTGTCATTAACAATATTATTATTTTATTTTGACGTCTCTTGAATGAATAATCTAGCTCCACTCTTGGTGTTGTTGGGGGAATGAATTTTCCCACGGTTTCTTTGGTTATGTGATCACATAAAGAGAAAGATAAACATAATTTTTTTTAAGCTTAATCGTACTTTTGTTTTTTTACTATTGGTCATGGGTGATTTTGGTTCCTATAGTTTCTCTACGACATTTGGTCATCATATTTCTTCAACGTTGCAGATTTGGTTTTTCTGTCCAATGTTCGTCAATTTTTCAGTCATTAATAAAGAGGTCTGCTCTAAGCACATAGAACATCTGTTCGTGCTTATGTGATAAAAGACCTTGTGGTAGAACCAAAAATCGATTCTAGGATGGAGGGACGGAGTCGATAAATGTTATAGAGGAACTATTGTCTAACCTTTCTTGTTTAAATATATGCTTAATTTTGTGGTTATGAAGTTTTTGAATAATAACTTGAAGTCTTGAACCATTAACAGATTCTGTTTTCAAAAAAATTACAAGTTTCCACCACAGTATAAATATTTTGATACAAGCACCTCCAATACTTTCCTCTTATATGCGACCGCGTCTAGCATGAAGCATGAACCAAATGCTTCATGGATGAGGCACCAAACTAACCTTTTATTGCCGGTTGACACGATTTTTTTAGGTTACCAAACTATCTAAAATTTGCAGAAGAGGGCCTGGTTGGAAATAACGCTTTTCCTTATTGTCTTGCTATTGCTTCCTCGGAAACAGAAGCAGTAGCAGGTTCAATAACCTGAGTAGTGTAACACCCCGATTTTCACTGTTTCGAAATAATCGAAATGCGGACGATTATGTTTATATATTTATATGAGTGTTAGAAAATTATTTTAAATAAATGGAGTTCATCACTCAATCCTACTTGAACGTAGGAAGCTACGATTAAAATTTAGGTTTGAAAGTCAGGCGAATCCCGGCCCGCGAATTTCACTGACAGTATATTTATACTGATCAGAAGACCTAATTTTAATTCGTGAACGAAAAACTTAAGGTTTTTATTTTATTCCCTATGATGGTGTGTTTTTAGAATTATTTCATGTACAGTGACATAATTTAAGTTTTACGGGCATAATACTCGATCGGGTAAACGACGGAGCAGATTACGGGATTTCCGGGAGCCGCTAATGGATAATACCATTGAGTCATGCATGATGAGTCACCCATGTGAACACATTAATGGTGCACATGGCATCATGATGACTAAGTTGTAGGAAATTGCAAACTAGTCCCTATACTTTTGGAATTTTGCAAAATGGTCCCTAGGAGTTATTTGCACCTAAGTCCTTGAAGAAGCCACCTCCTTTCCCTTTAATCCCTTGGACTTGCGCAGCCCACACCCATTAAAACACATGGGAACACTTCATTTTGCTCTTATTTCACTCTTGACTCAAAACCAAAACTTCTAAGTTCATAAGCTTTCCTACAAGCAAGTTGTGAAGCAAGTCTTTGATTCCTTACTTGTTTTTGATCTTCAAGAGGTAAACCTTGTTCTCCTTACTCAATCATGGTGATGTTCTTCAATTATTTTCATGATTCAAAGTCTATTTCATCTATGTTCATCACTTTTAAGTTTCTAGATCTAGAACTTTGAAAAATCACCATAAATCATAGAAAACTCCTAAAATAGTGAAACCAATTTCTATGTGCTTATAATCATTCTTGCTACCATAATCCAAGAGATTGTTTCATGACTAGGCCGAACCTATGTTCATGTGGGGGATGAACTTTTGTTCATTTTTCATGAAAAACTGACCGAACTTGTACCGAAATTATGACCATCTTCCTTTCTGAAACTCGAAAAACTTTCAACATGAAAGTTGTTCCTCTTTCTCTCTTATTTCCAAAGAGCTAAAGTTCATCAAAAACGGATGAGTATATTGAGAGTTATGACCAAAATACAGAGACTGCCCAGAATCCTCAGATCCATGCGAGACAGCAGAAAGAAGCCTATTTTTACCCATGTTATGATCCGAAACAAATGAAACCTTAAACATCAAAGTTGTTCCTTTTCTTCTTATCTTTCCAATAAGCCAAAGTTTATAATTTTTGGATGAGTAGATCATGAGATATACTCACAAAACCAACACACCCTTAAAGCTGTCTCAAAAGCCATAAAGTTTGGATTGATCATTTTATTCATTTCTTCAATCTTCAAGAGGTAAAAGCTCAACTCCTTGATCATCTAAGCTTTCATATTTAATTGTTTCCCATTTAGAGGGTTAGGATGGTTTTGATTCTTAACTTTGTTGTTTAGCCCTAATCCATTTCCTTAAGTATATTAGAATTATTAATCCATGACTTAAACAATTTTGGAGTTTGTTTAGTCCTTAAACCCTATGAGGCCGTGACCAACATAGGAGGATTTTGATGTTTGTGATTGTTTATTTATGTGGTCGTTTGGTTGTATTGTTGAAGGTTAAGTATAAAGCGGTGTACGTGAGTTTCCGGCTTCCGACGAATTTAATTCAACGTGCTGTGAATCTCCGAGAGGTAAGAGGGGTTACTTGAGGGATCATTCGGATGGCCATGTGCAATTTGTTTGTGGTCCATATATGTTTATCTATGTGGCTGTGGTGTTTTCTGATTTATTTTACTAAGCTATGTGTTTACAGCTGTAAGTGGTTTATCTGTGTTTCGGTTGTTTATCTGCTTTTAATTGATTTAATTATCTGCAGTTGTATGTTATATTGCTGTGATGCATGATTTGCTAGTAATATAATTATGATGATGATGATGAATGTTGTTTGTGAGGCCTGACAGTGGTCAGTGCACAACCGATTAATGAGATAAAAGCCTTAATAAGCTGTGTATATTATATTCAATGTTTTATGGGAAATATTGGGATATAATGTTTGTGGAAAATATTATTTGGGAGAAATAATAAGTATTTGAGAAATCTTATTATTTTAATGATTTATTTATAAAAAAGTGATTTATGGGTCGTAGAGAGGGCGCAACCGTGAAAATATTTTACTACTGCTAATTTTTACATAAGATATTCCGCAATATTATAAAAAGATATTTTGTGAAATTAATCTGTGAAAATAACTCAACCATGAATTTAGAAAATTGTTTAAGCGGAAAAAGCTAAGTTTTTCCTTAAAATACTTTAAAATGATTTAACAACGGCAATTTGGAAAACCGACGACGGCAAGTATTTAGAAATGGTAGCTCATAATTATGATGAAGTTAAAACCTCTGTGACCCTCTTTTCTGAAAATGACATTTTTCGGTAACCGGTGTTGTTATGATAGAAATCTTCCCACTTAATGTGTTTTCCGAAATCAAGTTTTGACTTGGATGATATATTAAAAGATTTGAACTTAATAACCGAGACGTCGGGATATTAAGGTTCGGTGTATGGTAGACTGGATAGCTACCTGGTAGACTGGATAGCTACCTAAAAGAGATAAACATTTTGAGATGTTTTCTATTACCACGAACCTAAGCCGGATGCATCGGTCTAGGGTTTCGTGATTGAGCACTCGGACTTTGAGGTCCTGTGTTGTTAATGAATGATTTTAAAGATGTTTAAAACGATATTTGGTTTAAAGTCGTTGAGCTTTACCAAGGAAAGATATAACGCAAAGAACAGTGTTAAAAGAACTATGTTTTCGAGCATGCATTTGGCAGACGTGCCACAATACGATATATGATTACCTTGCGGCGTCAGGTATTTCATGCCACGAAGTTTTCATTGTGCCGGACGGACAATGGAACCCCATTCACGATGTTATCACTGTGCCACGATGTTGGACAGTGTGCGATGGGTTTTGGACGTGGGCCTGTGACTATATGTCTGTGGCTACGTGCCGGGAGTCTGATCAACTCAAACACGAGGTCGGGATATCTCATGAGATTAAGTGAAAATGTTAGATGATGTATATGAAGTGTTCATGCATATTTTCAAAAGATGTTGTTTGGGGTGTGAAACCCATTATGCTTTGATGTTAATGTTTATGAGATCGCAAATATGTATATGGGTACGTATATGTGTAGTTTTTGTTGTGTCGTGCATGTGGCTATCGCGTTATGTCCATATGTCGGTTTCTCACTCTTGCATGTTTTATTTGTGGTTTCTTTTCTGGGTTCTATGTGGTGGAATTCAGATGAACCTCTTAAGGACTATGGCGTCTACAAGAAGAAGAATGTTTAGTACGGGGCATGCTGATGCTGCATTCTTTTTGTCGTAGTGTTTGACCAGCTTAGGTTTACGTTAAGTTATATTTTGGGAATACTCGTTTCATTATAAATGTTTAAGTGTGAAACATATAATGCAATATGGTTGTATGACTTACATATATATTTTGATATATCTAAGTGTGATTATGTGAACGTTGTTGCGACGATGTTGAAAAGAAAAAAAAAAATTTATCACCACATTTTGTTTAAGACAAACGTTGAGAAAACTTTATTTTCCGAAAGCAACCAGCGAATTTATGATTTTATTTTCCGCAAACGGGTAACCATGTGATGACCCGAGATTAGGGTGTCACATTAGTGGTATCAGAGCTGGTCGAGTCTTTCGGGATCTTTGGGAATTAGGTCTGTTGTGTTGACGTTGTGTTTTCTCTGAGTTAAGTTTTGTTTGAATTACTTCTTAGAAGTAATGTGTTTTAATACGGCAATACACGTTTCATTTTCTGGTTGCGGTCTAACTGATTTGTATGGGCAGGTCAGTATGGAACTCGCACCAGAAGGTGGACGTGGACGAGGACGTGGACGCGGTCGTGGACGTGGTCGTAGGGGTGGTCCTATTGGCGGTCGTGCCAATGTGAATGAAAATTATGAGGAAGGAGTGGACTTTGCCGCTCAGGCGATGGAACATGTGGCAGCTGCTATTGCCAATCAAACTGCATCCATGAATGCCCAGAATCTGCAGGCTGCGGAAGGCAAGGCTCTGACTGCTTTTCGAGGTCAAAATCCTTCACAGTTTGGTGGGGATGCTGATCATGAAAAGGCTGATCTATGGATTCAGGAGCTGGAGAAAATCTTTGAACTGGTGGCTACTCCAGCAGATGTTAGGGTTACATATGCTGCTTTCCTATTGGTAGGGGATGCAGAGTATTGGTGGAAAGGGGTCAGACAACTGCTTGAAGCTGATCATCAGGACATTACGTGGAATATTTTTCGAACTGCATTCCTGGACAAGTATTTTCCGGAGAGTGTTAGGATCGAGAAAGAAATGGAATTTCTGGAGTTTCGACAACAAGGATTATCAGTGGGAGAGTATGCGGCTAAGTTTGAATCGCTTGCCAAATACTTCCGTTTCTTTCAAGCACAACCCAACGAGAGCTGGAAGTGTGAGAGGTTTGAGGCAGGACTGAGATTTGAGATTAAGGAGTCCGTCTTACCTTTGCAGCTCCGAACTTTTCAAGCTCTGGTCGAGATGAGTCGGAAGATAGAGCTAATGATGAAGGAAAAAGATAATAAGGGAATTGTTGGAGGACCCGTTCGTTCCAAGAACCAGAACCAGGATCAGAAAGAGGAACGAAATCAAAAGAAGCCTTATTTTCGTCCACCGGGGAATAACCAAAGTCAACAACATCATTCGAATTTTGTTGCATCGGGGAGTGGTGGCCAAACGAACCAAAGTCAAGGCCAAGTTAGAAGGTGCTATAGATGTGGAGATCCAAGTCACATGAGGAATACTTGCCCTGAAAAGGGGACTAAGTGTTTCAATTGTAATCAAGTGGGACATTTGGCGAAAGATTGCAATGCGCCAAGGCGTGGATCGACTGTCAATAACACCAATGCTGTTAAACCGAAGACTACAGGGAGAGTTTATACTATGGTCAGAGCTGAGACTCAAAACTACGACGGTAATCTCTTAGCTATAATTTTCAAACTTGGGCACAATTCATACTTGTTTCGATGGATTGTGTGTGGATATATTGAAATTATCTGTTTCTTTGATTTTCAGGATGTCATTGTTTTAAACTTCAAAGTTTCTCAATGAGACTTGCTCTAATCACTTTTACTTTTAGTAGAAAGTGATTCAGTCTGAATTCTTGTCGGACCATAGTTCTTTTAAATTGTTGGCAAGAAGACTCTGGTGAGAGAAGAAACTTTCTTAGATTCATGTTTGTAAACGTGTACCGATCATACATTTTTACTTCCCTGAACCTAGCAAAGGATCTTTATCCATGAGATATTCTTGTGTTCTTTTCAGTGGGATAAACTTATTCTGTGTCTTTTCTTGTGAGTAAAATGTTGGGAATAGGAAATCCGGTTGTTTTCGAGTCACGAAATTTCGAGGACGAAATTTTTTTAAGAGGGGTAGTAATGTAACACCCCGATTTTCACTGTTTCGAAATAATCGAAATGCGGACGATTATGTTTATATATTTATATGAGTGTTAGAAAATTATTTTAAATAAATGGAGTTCATCACTCAATCCTACTTGAACGTAGGAAGCTACGATTAAAATTTAGGTTTGAAAGTCAGGCGAATCCCGGCCCGCGAATTTCACTGACAGTATATTTATACTGATCAGAAGACCTAATTTTAATTCGTGAACGAAAAACTTAAGGTTTTTATTTTATTCCCTATGATGGTGTGTTTTTAGAATTATTTCATGTACAGTGACATAATTTAAGTTTTACGGGCATAATACTCGATCGGGTAAACGACGGAGCAGATTACGGGATTTCCGGGAGCCGCTAATGGATAATACCATTGAGTCATGCATGATGAGTCACCCATGTGAACACATTAATGGTGCACATGGCATCATGATGACTAAGTTGTAGGAAATTGCAAACTAGTCCCTATACTTTTGGAATTTTGCAAAATGGTCCCTAGGAGTTATTTGCACCTAAGTCCTTGAAGAAGCCACCTCCTTTCCCTTTAATCCCTTGGACTTGCGCAGCCCACACCCATTAAAACACATGGGAACACTTCATTTTGCTCTTATTTCACTCTTGACTCAAAACCAAAACTTCTAAGTTCATAAGCTTTCCTACAAGCAAGTTGTGAAGCAAGTCTTTGATTCCTTACTTGTTTTTGATCTTCAAGAGGTAAACCTTGTTCTCCTTACTCAATCATGGTGATGTTCTTCAATTATTTTCATGATTCAAAGTCTATTTCATCTATGTTCATCACTTTTAAGTTTCTAGATCTAGAACTTTGAAAAATCACCATAAATCATAGAAAACTCCTAAAATAGTGAAACCAATTTCTATGTGCTTATAATCATTCTTGCTACCATAATCCAAGAGATTGTTTCATGACTAGGCCGAACCTATGTTCATGTGGGGGATGAACTTTTGTTCATTTTTCATGAAAAACTGACCGAACTTGTACCGAAATTATGACCATCTTCCTTTCTGAAACTCGAAAAACTTTCAACATGAAAGTTGTTCCTCTTTCTCTCTTATTTCCAAAGAGCTAAAGTTCATCAAAAACGGATGAGTATATTGAGAGTTATGACCAAAATACAGAGACTGCCCAGAATCCTCAGATCCATGCGAGACAGCAGAAAGAAGCCTATTTTTACCCATGTTATGATCCGAAACAAATGAAACCTTAAACATCAAAGTTGTTCCTTTTCTTCTTATCTTTCCAATAAGCCAAAGTTTATAATTTTTGGATGAGTAGATCATGAGATATACTCACAAAACCAACACACCCTTAAAGCTGTCTCAAAAGCCATAAAGTTTGGATTGATCATTTTATTCATTTCTTCAATCTTCAAGAGGTAAAAGCTCAACTCCTTGATCATCTAAGCTTTCATATTTAATTGTTTCCCATTTAGAGGGTTAGGATGGTTTTGATTCTTAACTTTGTTGTTTAGCCCTAATCCATTTCCTTAAGTATATTAGAATTATTAATCCATGACTTAAACAATTTTGGAGTTTGTTTAGTCCTTAAACCCTATGAGGCCGTGACCAACATAGGAGGATTTTGATGTTTGTGATTGTTTATTTATGTGGTCGTTTGGTTGTATTGTTGAAGGTTAAGTATAAAGCGGTGTACGTGAGTTTCCGGCTTCCGACGAATTTAATTCAACGTGCTGTGAATCTCCGAGAGGTAAGAGGGGTTACTTGAGGGATCATTCGGATGGCCATGTGCAATTTGTTTGTGGTCCATATATGTTTATCTATGTGGCTGTGGTGTTTTCTGATTTATTTTACTAAGCTATGTGTTTACAGCTGTAAGTGGTTTATCTGTGTTTCGGTTGTTTATCTGCTTTTAATTGATTTAATTATCTGCAGTTGTATGTTATATTGCTGTGATGCATGATTTGCTAGTAATATAATTATGATGATGATGATGAATGTTGTTTGTGAGGCCTGACAGTGGTCAGTGCACAACCGATTAATGAGATAAAAGCCTTAATAAGCTGTGTATATTATATTCAATGTTTTATGGGAAATATTGGGATATAATGTTTGTGGAAAATATTATTTGGGAGAAATAATAAGTATTTGAGAAATCTTATTATTTTAATGATTTATTTATAAAAAAGTGATTTATGGGTCGTAGAGAGGGCGCAACCGTGAAAATATTTTACTACTGCTAATTTTTACATAAGATATTCCGCAATATTATAAAAAGATATTTTGTGAAATTAATCTGTGAAAATAACTCAACCATGAATTTAGAAAATTGTTTAAGCGGAAAAAGCTAAGTTTTTCCTTAAAATACTTTAAAATGATTTAACAACGGCAATTTGGAAAACCGACGACGGCAAGTATTTAGAAATGGTAGCTCATAATTATGATGAAGTTAAAACCTCTGTGACCCTCTTTTCTGAAAATGACATTTTTCGGTAACCGGTGTTGTTATGATAGAAATCTTCCCACTTAATGTGTTTTCCGAAATCAAGTTTTGACTTGGATGATATATTAAAAGATTTGAACTTAATAACCGAGACGTCGGGATATTAAGGTTCGGTGTATGGTAGACTGGATAGCTACCTGGTAGACTGGATAGCTACCTAAAAGAGATAAACATTTTGAGATGTTTTCTATTACCACGAACCTAAGCCGGATGCATCGGTCTAGGGTTTCGTGATTGAGCACTCGGACTTTGAGGTCCTGTGTTGTTAATGAATGATTTTAAAGATGTTAAAACGATATTTGGTTTAAAGTCGTTGAGCTTTACCAAGGAAAGATATAACGCAAAGAACAGTGTTAAAAGAACTATGTTTTCGAGCATGCATTTGGCAGACGTGCCACAATACGATATATGATTACCTTGCGGCGTCAGGTATTTCATGCCACGAAGTTTTCATTGTGCCGGACGGACAATGGAACCCCATTCACGATGTTATCACTGTGCCACGATGTTGGACAGTGTGCGATGGGTTTTGGACGTGGGCCTGTGACTATATGTCTGTGGCTACGTGCCGGGAGTCTGATCAACTCAAACACGAGGTCGGGATATCTCATGAGATTAAGTGAAAATGTTAGATGATGTATATGAAGTGTTCATGCATATTTTCAAAAGATGTTGTTTGGGGTGTGAAACCCATTATGCTTTGATGTTAATGTTTATGAGATCGCAAATATGTATATGGGTACGTATATGTGTAGTTTTTGTTGTGTCGTGCATGTGGCTATCGCGTTATGTCCATATGTCGGTTTCTCACTCTTGCATGTTTTATTTGTGGTTTCTTTTCTGGGTTCTATGTGGTGGAATTCAGATGAACCTCTTAAGGACTATGGCGTCTACAAGAAGAAGAATGTTTAGTACGGGGCATGCTGATGCTGCATTCTTTTTGTCGTAGTGTTTGACCAGCTTAGGTTTACGTTAAGTTATATTTTGGGAATACTCGTTTCATTATAAATGTTTAAGTGTGAAACATATAATGCAATATGGTTGTATGACTTACATATATATTTTGATATATCTAAGTGTGATTATGTGAACGTTGTTGCGACGATGTTGAAAAGAAAAAAAAAATTTATCACCACATTTTGTTTAAGACAAACGTTGAGAAAACTTTATTTTCCGAAAGCAACCAGCGAATTTATGATTTTATTTTCCGCAAACGGGTAACCATGTGATGACCCGAGATTAGGGTGTCACAAGTAGGCTCTTCAGTCACAGAAGTTTCAGCAGTTGTTTTGGTGACTTTCCTCTTCTTCCTCTGAAGTTGATCCCTGACTTCCTCAGCTAGTTCCTCAACAACTTCAGCTTTAACACCAGGAATGGAAACAGTTGCTTCCATCTGAGCAGAGGCTTCAGCATTGTGACCAAGAGTAGGGGTCAAGTTCATCTTCATCAAAGCTAGGGTTTTTGTTGTAATCTTAGTACAGAGATCAGCAGAGACAGCCCTTCTTAAGTCCAGTTTGTATGCCCTAAAGATTCTAGTCATAACCATTCCAAAAGGGTAGTCCTTATCTTTTCCCTTTATAGCTTTCTCCATGTGTATGAAAATCAGGTCAGTTATGTCTATCTTGATTCTTTGGACAAGATGAAACAGAGCAAACTTTTCTAACAAGTTGACATGGTTTCTAGACCCAGTCCTAGGCATTACACAGTTTATAAGTAAGACATGTAAAAATCTTGCCTTAGGAGTCAGATACTTGGAATCCATGTTACCAGGGTTTGCAGTCCCATAGAGCACCATATTCACATTGGCTTCCCCTTGATCCTTCATCCAATCTTTATAATGCCCAGCTCCTTCCCTAGGGCATTTTGTCACTTTAGCGAGTAACTCGTGAGTGATGAAAATGTGATCCTCACCAACATCCCCAGAAATCATGTGGGTAGTATTATCCTTGGTGATTTTTGCCGTGGTCCAGAAATCCCTAACTAGAGCAGGGAAGACACGTTTTTGCAGTTGAAAGAACGGTAACCATCCGGCATGGTTAAGCTCAGGAAGCACATCCAAACCCTTGGTTCTGAGTTCATCAAAGTTCGGAACTCTTCCAGGAAGCACCTTCTTCAGCTCAGCGATAGATACCTTGGTCTTCTCAGATAAAGTCTCAAGAAGGCTTTTGGGTGCCATTGATTTTGAGAGAAGAGGATTCGGGTTTGACAGAGAAGGTCTCGAGAAGGTGAAGACGAAGAGAGCTTAGAGAAAGGGTTTGTGAGCAAGAAATTTTGAGTGGGTAGATTTTGAAAAGACACGGGTTTTTGATAAAAATACTTGAGTGCTTTTTACGTTGGGAACTAGGAGAGAGAGTGTTGTCATAAATGACAATCAATCAATTTGAAACGATAGATATTAAAATATTTAAGAGAAGGAGGGAAAATGCAATGTATATATGTCTCAGTCAGAATTTAGCACTGAGTGCTTTTAGCCACGTCATTAGACGCTTGGCTAAATTAGACGAGTCAAGTAATCATAGAATATAGGAAAATAGACAAGTAATTTTCAGACATATCAGCAAACATTTATTCAGATACATTATGCATGTTAAGATTCCTTCTAATAAAAACAAATCTATCTTCACTTAAAGGTTTAGTAAAAATGTCTGCCCACTAATAATCAGTGTTTACAAACTTAATTTCAAAAACACCTTTTTGAACATAGTCTCTAATGAAATGATGCTTTATCTCTATATGCTTTGCTCTAGAATGCTGTATTGGATTTTTAGACAGATTAATAGCACTAGTATTATCACACCAAACAGGTATATTATGCTCAATCATTGAATAATCTTCAAGTTGATATTTTACCCAAAGTAGTTGTGAACAACAACTAGCTGCAGATATATATTCAGCTTCAGCAGTTGATAGAGCAATGGTGCTTTGCCTTTTGCTTGACCAGGAGATCATATTTGCTCCAATGAAATCCTCCACTGGTGCTTTTTCTATCAATTCTGTCTCCAACAAAATCAGCATCACAAAATCCAGCTAACCTGAAATCTTCAGATTTCTTGTATAATAGACCAAGGTTAGTGGTTCCAATTAAATATCTGAAAATTCTTTTGACAGCCTTATAATGAGATTCCTTAGGATCTGATTGAAATCTAGCACATAGACAGACATTGAATTCAATATCAGGTCTGCTAGCAGTTAAATATAGCAGAGATCCAATCATACCTCTGTAGACAGTTTGATATACCTTTTTACCTTCCTCATCCTTGTTTAGAACAACTGTTGGATGCATAGGAGTACTCATAGGCTTTGAATTTTCCATTTTATACTTTTTCAGAAGCTCCTTGGTGTACTTCTGTTGATGGATATAGATTCCATCATTTGACTGTTTTATTTGAAGACCAATGAAGAACTTCAATTCTCCCATCATGCTCATCTCAAATTCATTCTGCATCCAGAACTCTTTGGAAAGCTTTTCATTAGTAGCACCAAATATAATATCATCAACATAAATCTGTACTACTATGAAGTCTTTTCTTGAGCATTTCTTGAAAAGTGTAGTGTCTACTTTTCCTCTAATGAAATTATTTTCCATGAGGTATTTGCTTAATCTATCATACCAAGCTCTAGGAGCTTGTTTGAGTCCATACAAAGCTTTCTTAAGCTTATAGACATAGTGAGGATTCTCAGAGTCCTCAAATCCAGGAGGTTGCTTGACATAAACTTCCTCCTCAATTATTCCATTTAGAAATGCACTTTTAACATCCATTTGATAAAGCGTTATATCATGTTGTGCAGCATATGACATGAGAATCCTAATTGCTTCTAGTCTAGCTACAGGAGCAAAAGTTTCAGTGAAATCAATACCTTCCTGTTGATTATAGCCTTGAGCAACTAGTCTTGCCTTGTTCCTTACCACTTTTCCATCTTCATCTAGTTTATTTCTAAACACCCATCTGGTTCCAATAATGGTTTTCTCTTTGGGTTTAGAAACTAGAGTCCAGACATCATTCCTTTTGAACTGATTTAGTTCTTCTTCCATGGCTAGAATCCAGCTTTCATCTTGCAGGGCTTCTTCATTCCTTTTAGGTTCCAAATCTGATATGAAGGCCATGTTGTTGTTTTCATTGAAATCATATCTGGTTCTAACTCCTTGAGATGGACTCCCAATGATGAGATCTTCTGAATGATAGGTCTTGAATTTATAATCTTTCTTCAAAGTCTGAGTTTTAGACTTATCAGAATTAGTCTGTATTTCAGACACGTCTACTTTTGACTTGCCTGAAGATTCTTCTACTGCAGGGTTAAGTTCAATACCTGTAACATCATCCTCTAGATCTGATAGTTCCCTATCAGTCTTCAAACCATCATTAAACTTTACATGAATTGATTCTTCTACAACAGAGGTTCTAGAATTAAAAATTCTAAAAGCTTTAGACATTTCAGAATAACCAATAAATATGCCTTTATCTACTTTAGAATCAAATTTACCAAGATGATCTTTTGTGTTGAGAATATAACATTCACAACCAAATGCATGAAAATATGATATGTTGGGTTTTCTATCTTTCCATAATTCATAAGGAGTCTTATTTAAGATAGGCCTAATCAGTATTCTGTTTTGTACATAACAAGTAGTGTTAATGACTTCTGCCCAGAAGTACATAGGAAGATTATTTTCATTAAGCATTGTTCTTCCCATCTCTTGAAGAGATCTGTTCTTTCTCTCAACTACTCCATTTTGCTGTGGAGTTCTAGGTGCAGAGAAATTGTGAGAAATACCATTTTCCCCACAGAACAGTTTGAACTGCTCATTTTCAAATTCTCCTCCATGGTCACTTCTTATAGCAGAAATACAAAAACCTTGCTCATTTTGTACTCTTTTACTGAATACTGAAAATGCCTTATAATTTCATCCTTGTGGGTTAAGAAGAGTACCCATGTAAATCTAGAATAGTCATCAACTATGACCAAACCATATTTCTTTCCACCTAGGCTAGCTACACTGACTGGTCCAAACAGATCCATGTGTAACAGTTGCAAAGGTCTAGAGGATGTGACTTCTTTCTTGGATTTGAAACTTGATTTTACTTGTTTACCTCTCTGACATGCATCACATAAAATATCTTTCTTAAAAGAAATGTCAGGCAATCCTCTCACAAGGTTATGCTTTTTCAATTTAGAAATTTGTTTCATACTAACATGTCCTAGTTTCTTATGCCACAGCCACTTTTCATCGTCTTTAGACATAAAGCATGTTACACTTTGATCTGAAAGTTCAGTCATGTCAATCTTATACAGATTGCTTTGCCTTTTGGCAGAAAAGAGGATCTTTCCACTACAGTCATTGACTATGCATGCATCCTTAGAAAAAGATACAGAAAATCCACAGTCACATAATTGACTTATGCTAAGCAGATTATGTTTTAATCATTTCACATATAAAACATCATGAATAATAGGTAAGGGAGGTTTACCACCAATTTTACCTAAACCAACAACTTTTCCTTTCTGGTTGCCACCAAAAGTTACATGTCCACCTTTCTTAGGTTGGCGGTCTAGGAACATAGACCTTTCGCCTGTCATATGTCGCAAGCATCCACTGTCCAGGTACCATGACAGGTGTTTGCTTTGTTCTGTTGAGTATGTCTGCAACAGGAATGATCATGACCTTAGGTACCCATATTTTCTTGGGTCCTTTTTTGTTAGTAAGAGGAGTCTATGAAGACTTCCTTCTCTTTTTGTGAATACACTTGGACATGATATGTTCAGCTTTTCCACAGTAGGAACATGTAGATCTATTTGAGCTATCTAATACAGATTTAACAGCTACATTTGAAAACTTTGTTGATCCTTTATGATGTTCTTGATTGAAGTATCCTATACCTTCTTTGTTAAGGGAGTGCCTCTGACTTCCTAAGAGTTTAGTCAGATTATCTCTACCATTAACAAACTTGGCAAGATCTGAGGTGAGCTCTTCTACTTTCTGTTGAAGTTTAGTTACTTCTTCAAATGGTAGAGTTTCAACTAAGATCTCAACTCTAGACTTTTCAGTCTTAAGTTTACTATTCTCTTCAGCTAACTTCTCACACTCTAGAGATTTCTGTGTATACTCATTTGAGAGTTTAGCATACTGTCTCTTGAGGGATCTGAAAGCTTTAGATATATAGTTGGATTCCTCCAATAATTCATCATAGGCATCATTCAATTTTTCAAGTTCAGAATGTACCTCAGTTTCTGATTCTGAATCTGTATCTGCCATAAGACAGAGGTTTGCTTCAAGCTCCTCTCCTTCACTTTCAGTGGAGCTTTCATCAAGATCTTCCCAAGTGGCCATCATTCCTTTCTTCTTTTTGTTGAAGAATTTCTTGGAAGATTGCTTTTTGAGTTGAGGGCATTCTGCCTTGATGTGACCAGACTTTTTGCATTCATAACATACAATGACATTTCTGTCATTAGATCCACCATCTTTGTTGTGCTTTTCTTTGTTGAAGCGCCTGAAGGGTTTGTCTTTTCTGAAGTTTCTTTTCTTCCACAGCTTCTTCATTTTTCTGGTGAAAAGAGACAATTCATCATCTTCATCATCAGAGTCATCCTCATCTGATTCTCCAGATTCTTCTGAAGATTCATCTACTTTGAGAACTTTTGAACTTGCTCCCTTAGATGACTTCTTGTCAGCTTTGAGTGCAATGGATTTGTTTTTCTTTCCATTGTTCTCTTCAATCAGTTCTTGTTCATGAATCTGAAGGGTGCCAAGAAGCTCATCAAGCTTCATTGTTGTTAAGTCCTTGGCCTGAGACACAACAGTTACAAGTGGTCTCCATTGTTTTGGAAGACTTCTGAGAATCTTTTGAATGTGTTCCTCAGTCTTGTAGGTTTTTCCCAGAGATTTCAATCCATTGGTTATGGTTTGAAACCTTCCATACATTTGGCCAATAGTTTCACCTTCCTCCATTTTAAACAACTCATACTTTCTGACAAGCATGCTGACTTTGGTTTCTTTGACTTTGCTGGTTCCTTCATGAGCAACAGCTAGTGAGTCCCACATTTCCTTCGTAGACTTACAAGCACAGACTTTTTCAAATTCTTCTCTGCTCAAAGCACACATGATTGCATATCTAGCTTTGGCATTCAGCTGCCATTTTGTTCTTTGATTAGTGGTCATGTTTGCTTTAGGAATTTCATCTCCTTTGTCATCTTTAGGAACAAAGGGACCTTCATCAATGATATCCCAAAGATCAGAATTAGTGGATTGTAAAAACCACTTCATCTTTTCTTTCCAGTAGATGTAGTCCTCTCCACTGAAGAAAGGAGGTCTCGACATTGAGGATCCTTCTCCAACATGGTTCTTGCTTCTACTGGTTTCTCCTGCCATTTCCAAGATCTTTTCCTCTACAACTGTTAAGTGCTCAACCCAGAGGCTGAGCTCTGATACCAACTGAAATAACTAAAGTGAACACAAGAAGGGGGGTTGAATTGTGTCTACCAACTTTTTCGATTACTTTAAAAAGATTTTCCCAGGCACAGCAAGCAAGGTTTGAATAAGAGAAAGTTAGACGAGTGAAACGTCTAATATTGAAACAGAATAGCACACACAATCAGAGAAGGTTAAAATAGAGTTTAATAATCACAGTATTAACTCCCCAAGTTAAAAGCTAAAACAGAAACAATACTTAAGCAAATTAAAAGATAAAGGGAGTAAAAATATCACTCAAGAGATTTATACTGGTTCACCCCAAAATCCACAGGGCTACGTCCAGTTTCTTGGTAGCACCAAGTTTCCACTATAACTGAGTAAATTACAGTACAAGTATTCTTTGCAAACCTAGCCTCTTCAGGCTTAACACTCAAACATGTATTCTTTTCTCACCTAGCCTCTTCAGGCTCAAAACAGTAAGGGATAAAAGGTTTTTGTGTAGTTAATACAACTTGCAAATCTTTCAGATCACACTCAGAGAGTGGAATAAATATGAAGTATGAAAGACTGCGAATTTATATCAAATGATTGAATGTGTATTCAATGAAGGAATGAAGAAGTTAATGAAGAGAGTAAATGCTTCTGCGCAGTGTTCTTTATGATATTCAACAACTTAGATTCATCTTCATTGTTTGATCTATTTAAAGACTTTAATCAAGAGATCCATTTTGGCACAGCTTCAAAAAGTGTTTGCTTCTGACTTGAGCTTTCTGACACACCATTTAATGTCAAAGAGTCGTTCTGAATATTCATTAAATGCTTGGGGACGTTGAGCTTTGACAAGGATGTCCAAGAGTACACTTTAGACTGAGCAGCTGTTCTTTCAGAGTATATAGCAGCAGGCTTCTTGTACTTGTTGCAGAGAGCTTTCCCCTTTCAGTGCAACATCAGTTCACTTTCCAGAAAGCACTTTTACTTTGTACTAAAACAGGCAAAAGGTTATTGCAGTGGTGCAGAGATTGCGTGTTTATTTCTTAAAACCTTGAAACAACGTTCTTTATTCTTTGTCCTTTGAGCTATTGTCCAGAGGTCTTCGAGATCCTTAAGAAAGGCATATAATTTGAATAAGGTGACTTGGACTTGATTTCTGACATACTGACTTGGTATCAGTAATGAGAATTTTTAGACGGGTGAAAGTCATCCAGAAATTAGACTGGTGATGATCATTCAAAAATTAGACGGGTGCTGGCATGTTCAAACATTAGACGGGTGCTGACATGTTCCAAAGTTAGACGGGTGATCAACTGAGCCAAACTTAGACGCATGCTTCTTGCCACGTCATCAAGTGAACTTAGTATTTCCTGAGCGTTGACTTGATCTTTGACTAACTTTTAGACGAGTGGAAATTTTAGACGAGTCAGTATTGAGCTTCTACTGAAAATTAGACGGGTCATAAAATAGACGAGTGACCTTAAGTCTATTTTCATGCACACTTATCAAATATATCAGTAATTTCATTTGGTTCAACATTATCATACTTGAACTATTTGGAATCATCAAAACTTAGAGAATTTACACATTGAATGTGTTTTAGACTTATGAGGTCTCAACACTTCTCACGCTGGAACGAATGGAAACATAAAGCCATCAGATAAGTAGACATCATTTCATGAAAGAGAGGTAGGTAGATCGGAGAAAACAAAGTGAGAAAAGGTTACACAAGCAATTTTACAATATTTTCAAAATAGGGAACATTTCACATAGTTAGAGGGGGACTTGGTTCAATTCATCCATGGAAGCAAAGCTTTGTTGGAACTCGGTTGTGTCGTGCCGGTGCTGCTCCACCTTCTTCTCCCAAACTAGACCGAAGGCAACCACTACAGGGAGCATAACGAGAGAGAGAGGGCAGGGTGTCTTGAGAGAAAGGGGTTTTCTGCAATATTATCCAGGGACAATTTAGCAAATTTAGAAAAAACTTATGAAATCAATCACAAGTTACCATTTTTTTGGGGCAATTGATCTGGACCTTTTATTATTTTATTAATAAATCTGATGGTTGTAAATGGTGCCTCATCCATGAAGCATTTGGTTCACTACTTCATGCTAAACGCAGGTCTTATTGCGGCTGTTATTTTTGTGTGAATATCTTATTTTTGGATTGTTTATATGATTTTCTGGTTTTTCCTCACTTAAGTTCGTTCATAAACTCCATAATTATTCTTATCTTTCTAATTTAAATATATGCTTAATTTTGTGATTATAAAGTATCTGAATGATAACTTAAATCATTAAGAAATTATGAATTCCAAAAATTATATTAGTCGGCTTATACGTTATCATATCTCAATAATATGTGATATCATCTCAGTGTTATAATTTATTTCTTAAGTGCTTTTGAAAAAAAATGAAATTAGCTTAAACTTGATACATGCTCCACATTCTCGAAGTTTTCACCATCAAACTACCATCACTATACTCAAAACTTGTCAAGTGTCATGCTTTTGGATCTTATTGTTGGGAAGGTTTTTTTTTTTTTTTTTTTGGTAAAATAAAATTTAGGGTGAGGGGATGGTTCCCCAATCTAAGGTAGGAAAATCTCCGAGCTCTACGAACACTTATAAAGAGATTTACATTTACCTCACTCTAAAGACGGTAGTAGGGGCTCAAACCTGCAATCTGTCAGATACGAAATCTTATCATGCTTCACTAGACCAATCTCTTAGAGTTTATTGTTGGGAACGTTGATTATAGGCTAAAATACACACTACAACAAAATGCACTTTTAGCAGCAATTATTGTGGCCTTTAGCGGCAATAATAATGGCCACTAAAATTTTTACCAGCATTTATCAATTAGTCGGCATATCTAATGTTGTCAAAAGCTTTCCCGACAATTGTTGAAAATGCTAATAAAGACCTAATTAATTGCCGCTAATAGTCAGAATTTATAGCCGGCTATTTAATTGCCACAAAATGTGATTTTTGAATTATCTTCTAAGCACATTTACTAGCTTTTTCTTATTGCCGCTAAAAGTTCTAGTTGGCTTTTTCCAACAATTACTATTGCCAGGAAATGTTAAGATTATTTGTCAATCAAATTATGCATGACTTGATTAACAAAAGTTTTAGAGACAATAATATTTGTTCCTAAAATACTTAAATCATGACACAAATGCTCCAAATAAATCATACTAAAATTCATTTGAGCAAAACAAATGTAAAACATCTATAGTTAAATTGATTGAAAGTAGATGAAGCTAAGAAAAAATTCCAAAGGATAAGCTTGGATACTTTATACCTCTATATCAAAAAGTAGATTATCATAAATAAATAAATAAAAACATGCTTTATGGACATTACAGTGTCATTTTCAATATGAAACTTTTTTACATGATAGTGGCCAAGTAATCCCACAATAGGTTCCTAATGATGTAACAGTAGGTTGTCCTTGATGCCTTAACAAGATATTACCTCCTCTTCTCTCTTCTTCTCGGCCTCTTCAAATTTTGCTTTCTCAGCCTGCAGGAATATATTTTCATTGAAAAAATCTAATTATTCAACAACACACCAATGAATTGCAAAGAAAGAAGTATATTTGAAGTATATGAAGACTCAACCACATTGTGGATGTTTTTACAAAGCCTCCTAAACTTGAACACGTTTGAAGATTACAAGCCTTGGATTCAAAAAGACTTTTCAAAAATTTTCTAATTAAGGGAGATATTAGAATTTAGAAATAATAACTAGAAAACTCTAGAGTTACGTACTTTGCCACTAAGGTATTATTATCCATTATGAACCACTTCCTTATTTCATGAAGGAACTATGTATTTTGTTCCTTAAAATATAATACTACGCAATTAGTAATGTAGTGAAGCAATTTGTTAAAAAAAGCTTAAGGGTCCCTAGCTTTAATATAAATAGAAGACTCTAGTCTTGTATCAAGCACACCAAGTCCTTGTTAGTTATTAATTTTGTGCTTTTTGTTTGTTCTTTTCGTAACTCTGCAACTTGGCATCCAAATTAGTCCATGTATAATCAGAGGGGAATGCAAACAGGTCTTGGCCATCTATCCTACTAGAATCTAAAGCAAGGGCCGGAACCATGAAGATGAGGATTGTGGCACCACGATTCAATGTCCACATACTTCAAGTTAGGGGAAACATAGAGGTCGGGGTGGTCCTTGATATCTAATAAAAGATAGGCACTCCAGCAATTCATAAACATCCTTCTCTGTAAATACCATATAAGCACCCAAACACATGTTATAAGCTTTATTGTCAATGAAAGAGCATATTCCATATGGTTAGAGAAAGAGACAGAGATTGGGGGTCACCCGGCTATATTCCATCTCCTCTCATCCTCCCAAAAAAAATATTCACAAAATCAATATTTACTTGGTCAAAATTTCTTTTTGGAAGTTTAAGACTAGTTTGTTCTTGCCTTAGATGACCATGTACCATTTTCCATGCCACTAATGGAGAAACTCTTTCTCATCCAAAAAAGCACCATATATGTATGAATCACGGTTGCAATGAAGACCACGAGATAGACACTTGCAGTTGCAGCACAAGCATAAAGGCACCTACAGGACAAATTGTTAGTGAAAGTTTTGCAAGGTCAAATGACATAATATCAGAAAATCATAAATCCCTATAACCTTCAAAATAAAATTCAAAAAATTACAAAGGAAGGTTTTATTTCATCAACTTCAAAACACTATGTTCAGGGAACTCACTTGGGAGAAAAGACACTCCAAATAAATAAATGGTTCCTCATCAAGAGCAAGACAATTATGTATGCAGTCAAGAGAACAGAATTTATGCTCAGAGGAACTAGGCAAGGAAATCCAAGAAGAGACTTGAGAATTTCTCCAGAACTTCCATCCTTGGTAACTAGTAGACTGAGACAGTTTGTCACCTTGACAGAGATGCACAACACCATACTAAGCAAGAATAACACTGGGGACGCATAAGTAATGATGAACATTAGAAGACCAGAAGGGAAGGTTGAGTGACTTGAAATTCCCTGCCAATGAATGATAATACATTGCCAAGAAAATGGACAATTAGTATCTTAAATGCAGTGCAGAAAAAAAGAGTCGTGTTATTCTAACACCCGGGTGCGACACCCACGTGCGACACCCGGGGCACTGTAGCGCTACAGTAGTGCTACAGTTTTTTTTTTATACGAATTTTGACTTTTTTTTATGAAAAGAAAATTTAATTTTTTTAAATACTAACATTTTTTGTTAATCCAGTGCAAATATTTGGTTAATTCAATTCATTCTATATGAGATATATCTCATATAGAATGGTTGAAGCATCAGAGTTACCGATTAACCACAGAATACACGGAATTAACCAACCATTTTCAAAGGATTAACCACGTGTTTTTGTTTTAAAAAAAAGTCAAAATTTGTCCCAAAAAAAAAAGACCCATTAACCATATAATAAACTGAATTAACCAGAAATTTGTATGTGATTAATCAAATATTTACATGGTTGTGAAAAATGATTGTAAGCTTCAGGATAACCGATTAACCACAGAATACACTGAATTAACCAACCATTTTCAAAGGATTAACCACGTGTTTTTGTTTTAAAAAAAAGTCGAAATTTGTCCAAAAAAAAAAAGACCCATTAACCATATAATAAACTGAATTAACCAGAAATTTGCATGTGATTAATCAAATATTTACATGGTTGTGAAAAATGATTGTAAGCTTCAGGATAACCGATTAACCACAGAATACACTGAATTAACCAACCATTTTCAAAGGATTAACCACGTGTTTTGGTTTTAAAAAAAAGTCGAAATTTGTCCAAAAAAAAAAAAGACCCATTAACCATATAATAAACTGAATTAACCAGAAATTTGCATGTGATTGATCAAATATTTACATGGTTGTGAAAAATGATTGTAAGCTTCATGATAACCGATTAACCACAGAATACACTGAATTAACCAACCATTTTCAAATGATTAACCACGTGTTTTGGTTTTTAAAAAAAGTCGAAATTTGTCCCAAAAAAAAACCTATTAACCATATAATAAACTGAATTAACCAGATATTTGCACGTAATTAACCAAAAATATTAGTATTCAAAAAAATTAAATATTTATTTTTTTTAAAAAAAGTCAAAATTTGATAAAAAAAAATAAATAAATAAAAAAAACAGCGCTACAGTAACGCTACAGTAACACCACTGTAGCGCTACAGTGGAGGTGTCGCACCCGGGTGTTCAAATATCATTTCTGGAAAATAATATGCTCTTTCAAAAATTACAAAAGGCAGAAGGAAACATTACAATAAAAGCTCCAGCCACATCAATGGTAGCTAGCGTATTGCTGTTCCCAAGAGCAAAATGGCCTGCCATTCCTATATTGTATGGTACAGCAATCTAAGAAATGCAAAGTATCAGTACCTGTTTTGCATTTGGAACTCATTCAAATACTCATTATGCATCAAATGATTTTGATCAAAAATAAAAATAAAAATGCATCAAATGAAAATGTTAGATGTGTAGAAACAAGTAAAGGTGACGTTATGGCAGGTGCAATTTTGTATAGTGTCAAGCAAATGTAAAATTTTACAAACATTTAATCTTGGTAGGAAGTAAAGTTAAGATATTAACATCAATAAATCAATACTATACTACCACAAATTTCACCTGAACCAGATTTTCAAATGAACCATATACTTGTTGAATAATAAATAAACCCTGAACAATAATTGTCAATGAAATTGAAGGTAATATAGAACAAATTCAAAGAACAAAATTGATAATCTAGCAATTAGGAACGATACCTCCCAAGTTCAGCTCAAATTTGTCGAGAATCAAACACAAACACAAACCCAAACCCAAACAACAATAAAACCCCTAAAGAAAAGAAAACAATCAAATACAATATGAATCGCATAAATCAAAAGCTCACCAAAACAATCAACGCCAAAAAAAATGAAGTTCGTGAGCCATAATTCATAAAAACAAAAAAAGAGAGGAAAAAAACAATGATCAAAATCTAAAAACAGAGCAGAAAAATTGTAGAAAGAAATTGAAGAGGAATTAGTGGAAATGGAAAAGATGATGGCATGGATCGATTGGGAGGAGACGAACCTGAAGTTAGAGAGTGGAGATTTCTCATAATGACACAATCAGAGCCCTGAGATTTTAGAGATAGACAGAGAGAAACAGGTTGAGCAAGAGAATGGGTGGTAACCTCAAGAAAAGAAACGAAAACTGAATTTCAAAAATTCTGGAAACAAAATTTGGAGGGAGATGAAAAATTTTCACCATCATTAGGATCCTTTTTACTAGGACTGGACTTCGGTCGGTCTTGGTCGGTTTCGGGCCCAAAATGGCCAAACCGACAGTAACCGACCAACAAGAAATCTGGCCCAATTCCGTCCGTGACTTCTTCGGTTTGGGCGGGTGACATACAATCGGTTTGGGCGGGTGAAACGGTTGGGTCCAATCGGTTTGGGCCAAAATTGGGTTTTAAATTTTTTTTTTCGGGCTGGTTCATTTTTGGGCCTAATTTTCATTAAACTGGGCATTTTTTTTCTTTTCTTATATATCAATTACTAGCCAAAACAAACAGTTTCAACGATTGGGTTCATTTTATTGCCTTTGGGCTATTTAACATGAAGCATATTTTTGGAGTAAATCTCTGTGACTGTGATTGTATGCATTTCAAATTAACATATCCATAATCCACTTAATCGCTTATCTAGTGATTAGTATCCACTTAACATGCCACAGTTAAATTTCATATTAATTGTCCAAGCAACTAAAACTCTAAAAGACCTAAAATTATATAACATACACAGTTAACTATTTTACTTAAAAAAGTACAATGATTGGCCAGTGCAACATAACATTAAACACTTTAACTGGCCATGACCATACATCAATCACCTGCAAGGAAAAGAATCACACTGAATCAAAAACAATGCCATTCATAAATAAATTAGGAAATATTACTTTAGTAGCTTCTTGTATATATGTAAGTCAAAATAAAACTTGATGCAAAGGCATACCCATAGCAAATTTTCCACTAATGGTGGCATACAAGCATGCTTGCTCACAAGAGCTGTCAGCACCCTGCAGGGTCTTAATCCTCTAGATTTGAATGTTTCAATTTATCCATAGCATTCCATAATCAGGTCTGCACAAAATAACTTTCAGAATCACTTCCTAGTTCTTAATTATGACATTCACAAAAATTTTCCAAAGCTAGTTATAGTGTATAAAACTGTAGTACCTCTAAATTTCTCCTAAGCAGAGTTTCCCCACAATTCAGTAATTAGTTCCTAGCCCTTTTTTTGCATGAGAACTTGGTTGATGCATCCTGACTGAATTCAGAAAGTACAAAACCAGCTAAAAAATAACATTTCAGAAAAAGCATAAAACACCAAATCACTTCAGATAATTGTAAGAAACAAGTATTAGTACAATGTTTCATACTTTTCAAATAGGTTGTTCCAAAATCTGTGATTTTTGCACCAAACAAATGCAGGTCATGAAGTCCAGTCAAACCTGCACCAATAAATAATGATGCATTATGACTCAACATTCAGCTATATCAAAGACAAATTATCCTAACAGTAGTGCATTCACATGAAAAAATTCATAAAGTTAACTTCAACTAAAAGGAACACTTACACAAAGCCACTGCACAGATATTGTCCAAAAGATGCACAAAAGATGCAGCAGTCATAAGATGCACAAAGCCATTGAGTCATGTCTCATAGATGACTCCAAAAAGCAAAAATTTTTATCACTGTAAACATGATACAAAAGAATCATTTAATACAAAGATTAAAATGTACAAATCAACTAAAATTTAGCAACAATCAAAGGACAACCTTAGAACATGTTCTCAGTCACAGCCAGTTGGCTGTGACTGAGATGATGTACCAGTTCCAGCTGTTCCATCTGTTCCAGCAGCTGTTCCAGCAGCCCCTCCAACACCCAATGAGCCTCCTTGAAATTCTATGATACATAAAACCCTACTTAATATATATATATATACAAAGACACAAATACAATGGATTTCAGATGGAAATTATATGAAAATGCTACCAGTTACAATATGCTCAGACACTTCAAATTCTTCATGAAAACTGAGGTCCTTGAATTGGGAGATAGTAGGCCTCAACCAGTTTTGAAGACAAATTAATGCTTCTGCCATTTCAGGGATCAAGGAAACTTCTATAGGTGTCTAAAACCCTACCTCCCGTACTAAAAGCACTCTCCGAAGCAACCGTAGAGACTGGCGTGGCCAATACATCTCTAACCATTGTTGACAATATGGGGTAACGAGAGGAATTTTGCTTACACCAAACAAGAATGTCAAATGCAGGGCCCTCATCTACACAAGATTCACTCAAGTATCTCTCTAGCTCTTTTTTTTTTATCAATTGAATCTTTCTCCTTTAGGTGCTGCTTGAAGGCATCTGCCCTTGCCATTTGAGATGGAATTTCAGCAAGCATAGAAGATTCAGTAGGGGAAACTCCCTCTAATGAACCTCTAGATGACTGTTGAGATCTATTTTGCTGTTCATAGGCTAAATTGTACAAGTTGTACATGTTAAAAAGATTGTTTTTTAATCTGGTTGCCAATTCATTTGCAACATTAGGCTGGTCACCATACATGTCATTAAATGACCAGTCCACATATCTAAACTTGTACCGGGGGTCAAAAATAACCCCAAAATACAACAGCTGATTGATGTTTGCCATGTTACCCCAATATTTCTCATACTTTCTCTTCATTTCATACCCCATAGTTGCCAAAACAGTATTTAAGTTCATAGATGATTTCTTAAGCTCACAATATATGTTGGCAAGCTGATGGAATGCACTATGCAAACTCACTTGCTGTGATGATGAAAAAACCTTGGTTGCCTCATAAAAGATCTTCAAAAAGTTTACAAATGCACGCACATTTTCCCAATCAATAAATGTAAGGGGCCAGCAGGGAAGAAGTCCACATAGCTTGAATCTTCATCCTCAAGCTTCTCAAATGCTGTTTGATACTTTTCAGCTGAATCTAGCATTAGGTATGTCGAGTTCCATCTAGTTGGAACATCAAGACACACTAATTTTCTACATGCAATACCAGCAAATTCAATGCACTCTTTAAACTTAGCTGACCTTTGGGGGAAGACCTTACAAATCTAACAGCATTTCTAATGTTGGTAATGGAGTTGTGCATGTCTTTCAACCCATCATTGACTACAAGGTTCAAAATATGGGCACAACACCTCATATGAAAGAAGTGCCCATCCCCCATTAACCCATTCATATTCTTCAATCTCTTCTTCAAATAAGCTACAGCCACATCATTGACTGATGCATTATCCATTGTGATTGTTGACACATTTCTAAGCCCCCAATCCCTTATAACCTCCTCAACTTTCTTACCTATCGTGTCACCCTTGTGATTGGGAACTAAAGAAAAGCTTATTATTCTTTTTTGATATTTCCAATCATTGTCTATAAAGTGCGCAGTAATGGTCATATAACTAAGGTTTTGGATGGAGGTCCAACAGTCTGTGGTAAGTGCAACCCTATTACAATCTGATTTAAAAAAAGCCTTTCAATCGTAGTTTTTCATCAACATACATCTGAAAACAGTCCCTAGCTACTGTTCGACTTGAAGGGATAGTTAATTGTGCCTGAAGCTGTTTACACAGGTACTTAAACCCCTCACCCTCAACAATTCTGAAAGGTTGTTCATCTAAAGTGACAAAAAGTGCCAAAGCCTTTCTACAAGCTTGAAGATTGAATCTTGTGCTTGCAGAAACTAAACCACTACCCTCTCTAGTGGTAAATGTGAGTGTTGTTTGATTGGGATCACTAACTACTGCATGTGGATACTTAGGACATTTTCCCAAGTGAGCAAGCATATTGGATGTGCCATGTTGTTTTGTGTCACACAAGTACCTTTTCTTACAATACTTACATTCTGCAGTCGGTTCCTTTACTTCATTATCAGGTAATTTATTGAAGTGGTCCCAGGCAGTAGAAGTTCTCCTAGGACCACTTGCGTTTGGTTTCCTCTTCTTTGGGAGAGGAGGCTTTGATTCAGTACCAGCAGCAGCAGTTGCAGCTGCAGCTGCCTGTTCAGCAGGCTGAGATCCAACACCAACTCCTGCTGCAGGTGCAGAAGTAGCTGGAATCACAGCCCCTTGAGTTCCAATTTGTGTTGGTATTTGTGGAGTTAATGTAGGAGGCATGTTGTGACCAGACTGCCCCATTACTGAAACAATGAAGAATTCTTGGTCAACATTTGCCAACCACATTAACTGCCTAAATTCTTGGTCAGTTTATAGTTTAGAAATTAGAAATTATAAGTTTTAAACTTTATCTGTTTAAACATATCATGATTAGAAGATTGATAACAGGTACCAAAACAGTGTGTGTGTGTTAATGTTCCAAAACTGGAATAGCAAACAAATCAAGTAAAAATAACAAGAACATAAAGCAAAAAAAAAAAAAAAAAAACTTTTTAGCCAAATATTGATTATCAAAAGGGAAAAATCCTAAACCCAGTATTTAGAAAACGCAATCTCTTAGCAAAAAAAAAAAAAAGACAAAGGCAAGTGCTTACCTTTTCAAGCACAAACCCTAACTAAGCTCCTAAATTCGGCCATAGTAGCTCCAAGCACCCCAAAAACAAACGTTGGCCGTGATTAGTACCTAGGTCACAGTAAGAACACGAAAAATGGTTAAAAGAGGACATACATGCTAGATTAATAGATTGAACAAGTACAGAGTGAATGTTCTTGAAAGAGAGTGTGTGAGATTGAAACTTGAAAGATTGAAACTTTAAACTTGAAAGATTGAAACTTGAAAGATCGAAAGGTAGAAATTGAAGTACAAGAGTGAAACCCTAAACCCAAACTAACAAAGCACAAAAGCAGAAACCATTACCTCTGGGCTCTGGTTATCGAACAATCGATGGAGGCTTCTGCGGTTCTGCCATATCAATGGAGAAAGAGGCAAAGTGTGTCTTTGTGTTACAGTGTTAGGGTCGAAAACTTGAAATCAATTTCAATGGATATTGGAAAGAGTAGAGAGGAGAGGAAGAAGCACGAGAGCTCTCAGTCTCTCACGGCGCCGGCGCTAGGTTAGGGACTTTGCAAGTTTGTAAAATGAAACAAATGGGTAGGGTAAAGTGAAGCAGTGAAGCTGAAATGAGAAAAGAAATGGGCTGGGTCAATGCGGACGGTGCTCTCTGGACTAGAAGGAAGAGTGGAAGGAAGGCCCAATATAAAATATGATAGGAAAAAAATCCATTATATGCATATTCGGTCAGGTGCGGGTTCCGCTGAAATTTCAATCTCACACCCGCACCCGCCCGCTGAAGCCCGTTGGAGACTGAAGGCGCGAACCGAAGACCAGCTGGATCGCCCGTAACCGCCCGCTGGGCTGATTTTTGCTTCGGGCTCGTCGGGTTTCGGTCGGGCCGAAATTCTTGTCCAGCCCTACTTTTTACCCAAAAGCTTTAATTTGGGAAATGAATTGCTTGTAATTAGGTGATGGCCGTTAATTAATTGTCCTTAAAAGCAAATTTTACTGTATTGACATTTTCAAAATTTCCGGTGACTAACGGTAAAAACCTAACACAATAAGTATCAATCTGATGGAAAAACTAATATAATGGTGTAATCCATTTATCCATTTATTTGCTATATAATTTTTGAATCTGTCCTCAATTGTGTTCCCACCTCACATTTTTTGTGTTCTTTATTATCTACTATATATTCTGTATTCTATTATCTTATATATTATATTATATTTATATTAGGCTAAATTATACTTTTGGTCTCCAAATTGTTTTTCAATGTTCAACTTGGTCCCCAAGTTTCTAAAATATTCATTTTGGTCCCTAAGTTCTTAAATCTTATTCAATCGAGTCCTTCCGTCAAGTTGACTAACGGACATGGACGTTGACCCCAAAATAGTGGTCCCCAAATTGTTTTTCAATGTTCAATTTGGTCCCCAAATTTGTTTTCAATGTTCAATTTGGTCTCCAATTCCGACGGACCAGACGGGGTCAACGTCCATGTCCGTTAGTCAACATGAAGGAAGGACTCGATTGAATAAGTTTAGGAACTTAAGGACCAAAATGAGCATTTTAAAAACTTGGTGACCAAATTGAATATTGAAAAACAATTTGGGGACCAAAAGTGTGTTTATATTATATTTATTTTATCTATAGTCTATCTTCTATGTATCTATCCAGTCAAACAAAAATTCTTGAAGCATCTGGAAGAAGCTTTTATTTTTTTAAGCTTTTTACAAGTATCATCAAAGCTTTCTCAGTTTCTCTTTATTGGTTTCGGAATTCTCAACACGTCTCTTGCATTTGGCACGAATCAGGTTACACACCTGGTGCTCCTTTCCCTCTCACCTTAATACTTAGGATCGGCTCACTTCCAATCTTAGCTAGAGGCAACATCAGTGATGGTATAGTGATGCATTTTTATCTTAGGAGAGGGCAACACTACGGGCAAGAGCCCGACAAGATTTTCTTTTTCCTGCCGGTTTGCTTTCTCCAACCAACTCTCTTTTATTGTTCTCTTCCCATTTTTTTTCACACTATCAAAGCTCTGTTCATGCCTATTTCTTTGCATGTGTTCTTCTCACCGTGGAGAAGCCATTAAATTTAGTATAACACACTACTAGAAATCCAGCATATGGAGACCGAAAAAATTGGTCACTAAAGTGAACAAATTGGTCACTAAATGATTTAGTGACCAAATTAGAGATATATTTTTTTCAGTCTCTAAACCATTGATGGCTAATAAGCAAAGACCAATTTAGTGACTGATTTTTCAGAGACTTACTTAGTGACCGATTTCAGACACCGATTTAGAGACCAATTTTAGTGATCGATTTAATGACCGATATTAGACACTGATTTAGAGACTGATTATGGCAACTGATTTAGTGATTGCTCGTGGACACCGATTTAGAGACTACTTTTAGTGACCGATTTTGGTGACTGATTCTATTAATTTTTTCAATAAATTAGTCACTAATTAGGTCACCATTTTGTGTTTAGATAAAAAATTATAAATATATTATATATTTTCTTAAACTTGATATACCATGAATATCAAATACATTCCGTATAACAAAACACGTCAATTCATAAAAAAGTCAATGTTAATTTGACCGATAGATTCAATACTTTAAATTGAGTCCTAAATAAGATGCTAAGTATGAAAGGTTTGCCCTCATTAATAATGGTAAAACTTTAAATTTTTCACTTCTCTACGCTCGGTGGCTGTGTCTCATCCTATGGCCTGAACTGACGATTCATGCTGTCAATTAGTGCTTGCATCCAATTGTTGTACCGCTCAAGTGCGCTCTCAGTTTTTGCAATTCTATTCCGCAGCTCATTTCTTTCAGATCTAACTTCTTGCATCTCTTTTCTCAATTCTTCAAGCTCCTGTCTTTGTACCAAACCAGTTGAAGACGAACATGAGTCACGATAGTAAGGCCTCCCTGCTAGTACAATTGACTCCATTCCAAGGCCATATATTCTCCCTTTCTTCATTCCAGCTACATCACTCCACACATCTAACTCACTTGGTGGAGGAGTTCCTTGCGCAGATGCTCTTTGGGTCAACTCTTCAAATTTGTGTGTAAATTCATCTTGTCAACACCAATATATGGCTAATTAATACGCCAGAACAGACCAAAATAGAACAAACCAACACCAAAACAAAGTAGAGATCAAAGGTTACAATTCATTAAATTTACATGTTCTGATCTCCTATCCACCCATGTCTTATCCTTACGTTGGTGATTGCGACGATGCAACTCTGTTGGAGTAGAAGGGATTCCAGTCGAAGATTAACAAATTCAAACTTATGGCAAGACATGAAATCTGAACTTCTATATCAAATTGGGGAACTAGAAGATTAACAAAACCATTGAGGGGAAGGCAGTATTCACATGTTAAGATAGTTAGAATTGGTTAGAGTTTGTTAGAATTAGTTTTAATGGTTAGTTAGTTTACTTGGATTAGTTGGCTATATAAGCCAAGATTACTCATTGTATTTTTTGACATTTACCACATATTAATATACAACTTTTCATTCTCTCTCAACTTTCTCTCAACTTTCTCTTCTCTATTACTCTGAAACCATGAAATTCAACATGGTATCAGAGCCATACCACCCACCTTGAAATTTCCGCTGCATTCCTTTTCTTTTTCTTTTCGTACTTTATATTTTTTTTCTTTTCCCTTGTTCAATTTTCCCGAGAAAATCCCCTTCCTTATTTTTATTTTCTATCTCTATTCAGCCCTTTTCTTCTTCATGTTCGTCTCCTCGTCTCCGTCTCCGCCGCAGAGGTTGCTGTTTTCAGCATCACCGGATCTCAGATCCGCTAGACAGTTCGTTTTCTTCAGGTTCGCACTCGATCTGTTTCTTGTTTCTCAATCCGGTGCCGGTGATGTTCTTTTTGGGCTGAAATGGCATTTTTCGGTGTCGATTCATTGCTCCGATCAGTTACTGGTTTCTAATCTGTTGCTGCCGTCGAAATCGTGCGTCGGATATGGCGACGATGGCGACGTTGCCGGAGACTCGACCGTATCAGAAGTTCTTCAGCCTCTCAGGTCCGATTTTGCCGCTGCGATCTGTTCTTTCTCGGATCTGGTTCTTCCACATTTACTGGTCTTAGTTTTCATGTGTCGACTCGAACTCCGGAGTTCATGAACGCCATTCTGATTCTGATCCCAAATCTTGATTGTGAGATGAAAAATCTGATGTACATCTGGTTTATGCTTGGAGTTTGACCGATGTTGCTGATTGAGCTTGATTTTGATGCTCACAAGATGTTTGCACTTTGTTCTCTGTGAAGACATATTGAAGTTCTTGGTTCACTGATTTTTGGTTCTTTGATTTGATCAAGATGTGTTTCCAATGCTTCTTTAAGTTCTGTGCACACCAAGTGTTCGATAATTTGCTCCATTGGTTCAATCTGTGATAGTTGAAGAATGATTGTTGATGTTTTTGGTTTCTTTTTAGCCTATTGACTTTGTTGTTAGCTTCTGCCTTTCATTGGTGGTTAAGCATATATGCTTATGTTAAGTGGTTAAGCTTGAGTTATGGCTTATGCTTAATAGTTAAGTTTTTCCCTTTTGTTGGCTTTGATGATTTCAGCTTCTGCCTTTTATGGTGGTTAAGCATTGAGAACCTTTGTTGTTTTGCTTCTGTCTTGAGTGGTTAAGCATCGTGTTTAGCTTCTACTCAAGATGGTTAAGCTTTGTGCCTTAATTGGCTTTGATGATTTTAGCTTCTACCTTGCATGGTGGTTAAGCACTTGGAGCTTCTGCCTTTTACGGTGGTTAAGCATTTGTTGGCCTGTGTGCCTTTTGCATTTGCCAATATGTTCTTGGCATTTTCATTGTATTTTTTTGGATTTTGGATATGAATTTGTATTGATCATTCCAAGCTGGAAGTGTTATGTACACCTTCCAGCTTGCGGGGGGCTATTAAGATAGTTAGAATTGGTTCGAGTTTGTTAGAATTAGTTTTAATGGTTAGTTAGTTTACTTGGATTAGTTGGCTATATAAGCCAAGATTACTCATTGTATTCTTTGACATTTACCACATATCATACAACTTTTCATTCTCTCTCAACTTTCTCTTCTCTATTACTCTGAAACCATGAAATTCAACACCACATTCACCTGTTGCTGTTCCTAGCGCTAGCTCGAGTCAGTATGTTTTCAAAAGTGCTTGTATGCTTCTTAATCAGGTGTGTTTTCAAAGTGTGTGTTTTCACGCATGGTCGGTTTTTGGTTTTCATTTGACTCCTTCGCTGTTTGAGAAGTCTCTTTTGCTTCTGACTTTGCTTCTCACGTGACTTTGGCTTAAGGGTAAGGTATTCTATCTCGTTCATTCCTCCCTCTTTCTTAACATTTAAATTAAAAAATGATGCATAATATTTTTCATTTATGGAATATGCTTTTGTGTATACTTTTTTCCCATTTTATTATTGAATAATTGTTTTTGTGTTGACAGGAAGGGGGCGGGGGCTAAAGCATAGATTGAGATTACAAAAACTTTTAAGTAAGTCTATTTTAGCAAATCAGTCTATTAATTTTGACTTCTTGTGTTTTGTTTTGTTTGTGGCTAGCTTCTTTTTTTAGGACTCAACTAGACGATGTCTTCATGCTATAATTTTCTTTGGTGCTGTTCCTGCCGAGATCCGAGTTGCCGGAATCTCGCCGTAAATGTTAGACCAAGGATGAACGTTGGGGGGTTGTTTTAGACCGTGGCTTGACAGAATACTTATGTTCCGGTCCTACGTATCCCAAAGGGAATCAAAGCCAAACGTAGTTCTATGTTCAACCCTTGATCACGTGGTGCATCAATCTCTTAATTTTGTATCCTGATGTACTCCGGTGGGCAAGGACTTATCGATAGTCTCTTGATCACAACTGGGACCTCTAATACGCTTAAGAGAGAACACCAAGCTCTAGTGAAAGTTAAAGTGTCTTTCCTCTTAGACTCTTCCTCTTTTTATAGAGGAGTAGAGGGGTAAACCGATCCTATTTTCTAGGATCTAGTTCATCTCTTATCACTTATCACTTATCTCTTTTAGCTCAACTCTCATCTCTTTCACTGATAAGAGTTATCTCTTATCTAAAGTAAGGTTGTTAGCTGAGTTTTAGATAAGTGTACCGTTTGAAGCAGTTAAGCTTCCGAGCTCGGCGGCCGAGTTTACTACCTCGGCCAGTACACAAGCCCCCCAAGCTTCGAGCTCAAAAGAGCGAAGAAGTTTTCATGACAAGAGCCGAGCTTGCCTTTTGAAAATTTCTGAGTTCATGGCTTAGGTTTTTGTTTTCCTTTTTGCCATGCTTTCCGTGACCGATACTGCACCTCGGCCAACTCATGAGCTCGGTGGCCTCAGTTGGCCGAGCTTAACACTTTGCTACTTTTTGTCATTCGCATCTCGGTTCGTAACTATCTCAGGTCGGTGGGTTTGTTGGCCGAGTTATATACCTCGGCTCATGCACCATCTCGGCTGTTTGTTGGCCGAGTCTTATACCTCGGCTCATGCACCACCTCGGCTCATACACAAGCCCCCCAAGCTTTAAGCTTCATAGAGAGTGAAAGCTTTATCGAAGGAGCCGAGCCGAACTGAGACAGGAACGGTCATGTCAATCTTGTCTTGTGACGTCAGTTTCTCAGTACCCGAGATGAAAAGAGACATTGCCTTGCCTTTAAGACCAGACTTGCTTGTGACACGTGGCCCTTATGGCCACATTTCCAAGGTCTGCTCTGCGGCTGCGTATGTGAGTTGCAGCGTGTAAACCGATGTTCGTGCCACGTGTTACTCCAAGATTGGTGTGCCGAACCCACGCAGGCTTGAGGAGACGTTTTGGTTCCTTTACACGGCAACCGCCATCATTACTTTTAGTTTTCAAATGTTTTCCTATAAGTGGAGGGATTTCTGAAGGCAAACCCTCACTTTCCCTCACTTTTACGTTTTTCCTCCTGAAGCTTCTTCTTCTCCGAGCTTTTGTTCTTCAAGCCTCTTTGCATTCCTTTTTCTGTTCCAGGTACGTCCTCCTTCCTGCTTCTTATTGTTTACTTAGCCATGGAAGCTTCATTTGAGGTATCCCAGAATGCCTCTTCTGAAGTTAGAATACTAGAACCAGATGTAAATTGTAACATCCCTGGCTGCTTTATGGATTGATGACTGTCCCCACAAACCAACACGGGCCTTTTCAGCGTGCTTTGTCCTCACTCACACGCTTCCTGGGAAAACTTCCCAGGAGGTCACCCATCCCAGAATTGCTCCAAGTCAAGCACGCTTAACTGTGGAGTTCTTAAGTGACGGGCTACCGAAAAGAAGATGCATCTTGTTAGTATAGGTAGTACCAAGCAATTCATATAAGCCTTCCTCAACTGTATAGTCCCATACCTACACAGTCTCAGGATCCCTCTCATTCGGGTGTGTAATCGGTTCATTCATGTGTCCCTCCGCCTAGAAGCCTGCCAGGAGCCGCTCCTTGTCCGTGCCTTCTTGCACCGGCGACCACTCCCCGCCCTCGTCGGTACCCGGGTGTTACATGCCCACCAGCTTCCGCTTGGTTCGTCCCCGAACCACACCGTACTAGGAGAGGTACCGCTCTGATACCATTTGTAACATCCCTGGCTGCTTTATGGATTGATGACTGTCCCCACAAACCAACACGGGCCTTTTCAGCGTGCTTTGTCCTCACTCACACACTTCCTGGGAAAACTTCCCAGGAGGTCACCCATCCCAGAATTGCTCCAAGTCAAGCATGCTTAACTGTGGAGTTCTTAAGTGACGGGCTACCGAAAAGAAGATGCATCTTGTTAGTATAGGTAGTACCAAGCAATTCATATAAGCCTTCCTCAACTGTATAGTCCCATACCTACACAGTCTCAGGATCCCTCTCATTCGGGTGTGTAATCGGTTCATTCATGTGTCCCTCCGCCTAGAAGCCTGCCAGGAGCCGCTCCTTGTCCGTGCCTTCTTGCACCGGCGACCACTCCCCGCCCTCGTCGGCACCCGGGTGTTACATAAATCCTATAGGTGGTTCTCCTCGTCGTTCTCCTTCTGCCTCGGCTGATAATCATGCTGTTTCATCTTCTTCCTCCTCTAAAGAGAGTAGTTCTGCTACTCCTGAGGCCATTACTGCCCCAAAACGCCGTAAACGTGCAAGTAGGATGCCTAGGGTTCCTTACCCAGATATTACCATTCCTGGGTATTTCTGGGTAAAACCGGATGTTGGAGCCTTCTATTCAAACTTTAGGAATCTTGAGTCTTTTCGCTGTATAAAATCCAGGATATCTTCCTCCCCTGGAACTGTAAGAGTGCTTCCCTGTGCAAACAATGAGCACGTTTTTCTTCGGGCTCTTCCTATTGAGCCCCATTTCACTTATGTGTATAGGACCTTGTTCGAGCAGATTGGGGTGACTCTTCCTTTTACCCAGTTTGAATGTGACATTCTGAAGTTCATGAATGTTGCCCCTACCCAATTGCATCCCAACAGTTGGGCCTTTCTGAAGGCATTCCAGATTCTTTGCAACCAAACTGGAATGGTGGCCACTGCACCTAAGTTTCTTTATTTTTACAAAGTTAGGTTCGGAGACCGAGTTGGTTGGATCTCCCTTAGTGGACTTGATAGAAGGGGGATCATCGGACTCTACAAGAGTTCATACAAAGATTTCAAGTCGGACTTTTTCAAAGTCCGACCCACCGAGGGAAATGAGTCTTTTTTCTTTGACTCGGATGGAAAACCGAGGTTCCCTTTTTATTGGCAACCCCACCCTTCAAAATTTTCCAGCTTCGACCCCGGTTGTATGACTGCTCAAGAGCGGGCCGACGTCGAAGTTCTTAAACTTTACCCCCGGCCACTGCCCTGCGGGAAACTTCTGAAACTGCTGACTTCTTCCCCTAGGCGAGCTGATTTTGATTGTAAGTAGCTTTTATTGATAACTTTTGAACTTGTTTTCTGGCTTTATGTTCTGATCGACCCTCTTTTTGCAGTGATAATGGGGAAATTCAACTACAAGGCACTACTGAAGAAGTCGGCTCATCAAGATGCAGGTGCTTCGGGCTCGGCTGCCGATATGAAGGGCAAGAAGAAGAAGACTGCCGAGGCTGTTGTTCCTGACATTCGTCCTCCCAAACGGTCTCGGACCGTTGCTCAGCCAGATATACCGAGGAGGAGCACGTCGCCCCTTCCTTTGGCCAATGAAGATTTAACGTGGAGAGGGGAGCTAAAGGAACTCCCCATGTGACCGATCTGACAATGGAGACCAAATGGTACAACGGCAATTGTAACCCCGGCTTTAGCTCGATCTGGGGCAATGACTTCAATCCCGGCTCTCTGATTGACAGACAAGTACTCAAGCCTGCTGATGCTCGGCTTTTGTTGGATCAGGGGCCCGAGGCGAGCATGGAGGCAGCAGCTGCCTACGCTCTCCGAATTGCTTCAATTACCAGATTCTGGAGTAATGAACTCTCCACCAACGCAAGGAAGATGGAGGCGATGAGGGCCGATGCAGCTCGCGCTCTGCTGGTAAGGGATGAGCTCGCCCAGGCTGTGACCAAGTTAGAAGAACAAGCTCGGTTAATCGGGCAACTAAAGTCACAGAAAACCGAGCTTGAGAAAGCGACCACATCCCTGCAAGCTGAGCTGTCCGGTGAGAAAGCAGAAAGGGCTAAATTTGAGAAGATCGCCGAGGAAGCTCAGGCAGAGAAGGAAAGCCGTCCTGATGCTCCGTCAGTCATTGGATGCTGAGAAGGAGGCCAACCTGAAACTTCAATCCGATCTTAAAGAAGCCGAGTCCAGCATCATGAAGGAACATGTTAGCGGATTCCTTCGAGCTGTGAAGCAGCTACAACATTTTAACCCTGGTGCTGATTTCTCTGAAGCTGATGTGGACAAGGATTTCAACAAGGAGGGAATCTTGGTCCCCTTGTCCGAGCTTGAAGACGAACAAGAAGTTTCGGGCGGGGATGTGGCTGAGCAGCAAGGCGTCGAGGAGGGAGTAGACCACGAAAGTGGAATACCTGACCCATCCCTAGATGTTCCTCTGCTTAATGAAGATGTTGGTGCCACCCTTGCTCATGGGGATGCCGATGAGTAGCGTAGATTATTTCTTCTTCTTTAAAATGTATTTTGTTGCTTGGGCCATGCCCTTTTGTACTGGGCTTTGCCCTATTTAGTAATGAATATTTGAACGTTCAACCTTGGTCTTCACTCTCAATTATACGCACTCCGGCTAGAATCCGGTAAGTCGGAATTTGGCAGGAACATTAAAAAGACAAGTTGCAATATGAAGGTAAGAGTTGCAAAATTCCATTACTTGAGTGGCAAACGCCCAGTAAAAAGCAAAGAGTAACTTCGAAAAAATATTCTAAGAAAAACTTAGAAATTTTTCCAAGTTTTTCTCAGCTCGGATATTTACCCTTAGCTTTTTAGTGCGTTTCAAAGTTTTTTACCAGGTGAAGCTCGGTTTTTCCAACTTTGTTAGTTTTGTGCGTGGCCTCTTTTGAGCTTATAAGCTCGGCCTTTTTAAATTTTAACGTTGCTTTTTTTAAGTTCGGCATTTCGACCGTAATTCGGTCGATTTTAGCTCGGTCAACTTTTTTAAGCTCACTTGATTGTACCTTTTTGGGTCCGGCATTTCGACCTCAACTCGGTCGATTTCAGCTCGGTCAACCTTTTAGGTTTTGATTGTACCTTTTTGGGTTCGGCATTTCGACCTAAACTCGATCGATTTTAGCTCGGTCAACCCTTTTAGGTTTTGATTTTAAAATGTAAAATAAGTGAATTTTTAGTCCTGTAACAAATACATGTAACTGAAACGGACCTTATTCATTTATTTTCTCAGGCAAGCCTCATTAAAACCTTCCCGGCCAAAACCACATGGGAAAAAGACCAGGGTAGGAAAAAGAGTACATTACCTAGCTTTACATTAGTCAACTAAAATAAAACTTAAGATGAGAAGTGTTCCAAGTTCTTGGAACAGCCTTCCCTGACAACTCTTCTAGCCTATAAGCACCATTTCCAAGACTTTCAACTATTCTGAATGGGCCAGACCAGTTTGCTGCGATCTTGCCCTCTTTGGAGTCCTTTCTTGCATCATTTTGCAATCTTAGTACCAGATCTCCTTGAACAAACTCTCTGGGTCGCAACCTCGAGTTGTACTTCTGAGTTGCTTTCTGCTTGCACAGTTCTTCCCTGATCTTTGCTTCATCTCGGACTTCTTCAACCATGTCAAGCTCAACTCGGATTTCTTCCTCATTTTTGCTCTGATCATGATGCTGCCTTCTGAAAGAAAGTTCACCGAGCTCGACTGGAATCATTGCGTCAGTTCCATAAGTCATCCTGAACGGAGTTTCTCCAGTTGATGACTGTGGTGAACAATGATAAGACCAGAGGATGCTTGGTAATTCTTCAGCCCATGCCCCTTTTGATTGGCCCAACCTTTTTTTGAGCTCGTTCAGAATGACTTTGTTACCTGCCTCTGCCTGACCATTTGTTTGTGGGTGCTCCACCGAGGTCACCTTATGTTTGATTCCGAGATTGGAGTAAAATTCCTTAAGACCTTTGTCCGTGAATTGCTTTCCATTGTCAGTGACAATTGCATAAGGTAGGACCATGTCAGCATATGATGCTTCTCCATACAAAACTCTGGACCTTTTTAGCTGCTATAATAGCTAATGGCTCGGCTTCAATCCATTTGGTGAAATAATCCACTCCTACCAGCAAGAACTTCACTTGGCCTTTGGCAACAGGGAAAGGGCCTACAATGTCCATCCCCCACATAGTGAAGGGCCAAGGTGACAGCATGGAATGGAGCTCTTCTCCTGGGACTCGTGCCACATTAGCAAATTTCTGACAAGGGTCACATTTATTAGTCCAGTCAGCACAGTCTGATCTCATAGTCGACCAATAGTAACCTGCTCGAAGAACCCGAGCTGCTAGGGATCGGCCACCAGAATGCATTCCACATATTCCTCTATGCATCTCGTCCATGACATACTCGGATTGTTTCTTGGTTATGCATTTCAATAAAGGCATGGAAAATCCTCTTCTGTACAGCTCTCCATCTCGGATAGTGTAATGACAAGACTTCAGACGAATTTTCTTTCCTTCTTTGGGATCAGCAGGTAACTTGTCCGAGGTCAGGAATTCCCAGAATGGCATCATCCAACCTCGATCATAGTGCTCGGTTATCAATACCTTGGCACTTTTTATGCTCGGTTCAGGGAGATTTTCCTGAATGAAAGTTTTTAGCTGGCCAGTTCTCTTGGTGCTAGCCAACTTAGACAACAGGTCGGCTCTAGCATTTTCCTCCCGAGGTATATGCTCAATAGTGAAGTTGTCAAACTCTGAAATTAAACTATTGAGGATCCTTTGTTTGATAATCCCCGGAGACTTGTCCTGTTACAAGCTGTGAGTCACTTCGGCACTTCAATCCTTTGACTCCAACCTCTTTAGCTAATATCAGCCCGGCAATAAGAGCTTCATACTCTGCTTGGTTGTTTGATGCATTGAACCCAAACTTCAAGGACTGCTCCAGGATAAGGTTATCTGGGCCCTCAAGAATTATTCCAGCCCCGCTTCCTTTTAAATTTGATGAGCCATCTACATATAGAAGCTAATTAATGGGTTCGGGACTCGGCTTTGAAGAGAGCTCGGCAATGAAGTCGGAGAGGTATTGGGCTTTCATTGGTCCCCTCGGTTCGTACTGTAAACCGAACTCTGATAGTTCGACTGACCAAGCTATTATTCGTCCCGCCAGATCGGGCTTTCGAAGCACTTGCTTAATTGGATGATCTGTTTTGACTATCACTTGGTGCGACTGGAAATAAGGTCTTAGCCTCCGAGCTGCCATTACCAAAGCGAGGGCAAGCTTTTCAATTACTTGGTACCGTGTCTCTGCAACTTTCAAGATTCTACTAATGTAATACACTGGCATCTGTTGCTTCTCCTCCTCCTAGATGATTACTGCACTGATTGCGTAATCATTGACAGATAAGTACAAATACAGATCCTTACCGAGATCGGGCCGAGTTAGAATCGGAGGTGAGGTGAGAAACAATTTCAGTTCTTCAAAAGCCTTTTCACACTCCTCGGTCCAAACAAATTCCTTGGGTTTCTTCAAGAGTTGGAAAAAGGGTCTGGCTTTTTCGGCTGATTTGGGGAGGAACCGAGATAAGGAGGCTAATCGGCCTGCTAGCCTCTGTATTTCTTTCACGGTTTGCGGACTCCGCATTTCAATGACAGCTTTACACTTATCTGGGTTGGCCTCAATCCCTCTGTGTGTTAGCATGTACCCCAGGAACTTTCCTCCTTGCACACCGGAAGAACATTTTTCAGGGTTCAACCTCATGTTGTATTTTCTGAGTTGGGAAAAGATTTCCTCCAAGTTGGCAGGGTGTTGTTTTGGGTCATCAGACTTTACCACCATATCATCAACATATACCTCTAGAGTTTTTCCGATCTGATTGAGAAACACTTTGTCCATGAGCCTCTGATATGTTGCACCAGCATTTTTTAAGCCGAAGGGCATTACCCGGTAGCAGTAGTTTGCCCCCTCACCATAAATGCCGTTTTCTCTTCATCCGGTGGATGCATTCTTATCTGGTTGTAACCCGAGTATGCATCCAAGAAAGTTAAGACTCTGTAACCCGAAGCTCCATCTACCAATCTGTCAATGTTTGGAAGAGGATAAGAATCCTTTGGGCATGCCTTGTTGAGATCGGTGTAGTCAGTACACATTCTCCACTTGCCATTGACTTTTTTAACCAACACGACATTGGCTAGCCAAGTAGTATATTTTACTTCTCTGATAAAATTGGCTTTCTTCAGCTTTGCAGTCTCTTCGGCTACAGCCTTTCTTCTTTCTTCGCCGAGCTTCCTTTTCCTCTGGGCTATGGGCTTGGCCTCCGGACATATAGATAGCCTGTGGCACAGAAAATTGGGGTCTATGCCAGGCATATCCGATGTCTTCCAAGCAAACAGGTCGGCATTTTTTTTCAAAACTGCTTGTATCTGTTGTTTCAGTAAGGGATCGAGCTGACTGCCGATGCTTGTGCACTGACCGACCTGGGCTCCCAGTTGAAATTTTTCCAATGACTCTGTAGGCTCTGCTCTGGATTCATACATTTCTATCATTGGATCCAATTCAAACATGTCATCCGATCTTGCCGAGCTTACTGAACTGACCGAGCTTACCACTTCTGCTTGATGATCTTTAGCATTTTCTGTGGTATCTGGCTCCCGAGTTACCTTCAAACTATCTGCGTAGCACTGTCTGGCCATCCTCTGGTCAGCTCGGACTGCAACTGTCTCACCCGAACCAGCTGGAAATTTCATGGTGAGGTGAGGTGTGGAGACAATTGCTCCGAGCTCATTCAAAGTCGGTCTTCCGATGAGGATGTTGTATGAAGTGTTGGCATCCACAATGACATATCTGACAGATATGGTCCGGGCAAGCTTGCCTTCACCAAATGTTGTCAAGAGGTCTATATATCCTCGAGTTTTGACCTGCTCTCCGGCGAACCCCACTAGCTTGTCCTCCTGTTCTTTTATCAACTTTTCTGGAATTCCAAGCTTTTTAAAGGTTGCCAAGTACAGAATGTCGGCCGAGCTACCCTGATCAACTAGTATACGTTTGACCGAGTAATTGGCCACTTCAACTGTTATTACCATTGGGTCATCTTGATTGGGATCTAATCCTTGGAAGTCATTTTCTGATAAAGTAATTGGTGGTCTCGACCTTGCGGTTTTTCTGGAAACCGAGTTGACAGATCGGATAGCCTTTATGTGACGTCGCCGAGTTGAACTCGTTGTGCCTCCTCCTGCGAAACCTCCCGAGATGGTATTAATGATTCCTCTCACGCCAACCTCTGCCTCATCATTAGGTGGTCGCTGACTGTTATCCCGATCTCCGTTCTGATTATTACCTCGTTGATTCTCATCTCGGTTACGATTGTCATAACCCCGTCTTCTTCGCCGTCGGCCAGCTCGTCCGCCACCATCACCCTCTCGGCGGACAAACCGGTCAAGTCGGCCTTCCTGTACCAATTCTTCAATTTTATCCTGGGCTGTTTTGCAGTCTTCAGTGGAGTGGCCATAGTTCTGATGCCACTTGCACTCTTTACTTTTATCAGCCTGAGCAGGAGTTTTAGATGGCCTTGGCAAAGTGATCAACTCGGTATTGCACACCTCTTGGAGAATAGCGGCTCTGGATCGGTTCAGTGGAGTGTAAGACTGGTGTCGGGGTTGGGACTGCCTCTCTGAAAACCCTCTGTCATTACTCCTGAAAGCCTTCTGTGGATTGGCTCCTTTATCTCTTTCTTTGTTTGAGATTATGCTTTTTTCTTCAAAACTTCTTTTCTTTGATTCTACCATCTCTTCCGAGTTCATGAACCCTGTGGCTTTTTCTTGAAGTTCTTCAAAATCCCTCGGTGGCTTCCGAGACAAATATTCAAAGAACAGCCCTGGCCTTAAACCATTCATAACGGTATGAAGGCAAAGTTCTGATCTCATATTGGGGATTAAAACCTGTTGAGCGCTGAAGCGAGCCATGTAATCCCTGAGTGATTCATTTTTCTCCTGCCTGAAATTCACAAGCGAGAGCAGTGAACTTTGTAACCAACATATCAAAAGAATCCACTGACCGAGGTGGAAGATTGGTGAGCCAAGTCAAGGCAGGTCCCTGCAAAGTGGTTGGAAAGATCTTGCACATGATGGCTTCCGAATCGGTCACCAAGTAAACAGATGAAATGAAAGATTCTACATGTTCTGTTGGATCAGTAGTGCCATTATACTTATCAATATTAAGAGACTTGAAATGCCGAGGTATGATCACCTCGTCAATGGCATCAGTGAAAGGTAATCTCGGTTGTCTGTCTCGTGCTCTCTCTCTCTGAGTGGTCTCCTCAGTACGAGATCGGACCCTTGAGGCCTCGGGCCCGAGCCTGGTTCTGGAAGGTCGGCTTCTGTCATCACGAGAAGGATCATAAGTGGGGTCTCTCTGGCTGTCCTCGGGTGAGGAATGCTCTTCCTCGGCAAGTGTTGCCGATCTTCCCCTTTTCCGAGTTCTCAACAGCCTTTGGTACTCCGTACGAATCTCCTCGTTCTCCTGACGCAACTGTCTCAATTGTGCCATGATCTTTCCCAGTTGCGGATTACCTTCATCGAAGGGAGGAGGTGGGGGGTTGTTATGATTAGAGTTTGATTCCTCAACATGATTTGCACTGTGGACCCCTCCCTTCGGTCCGTTCCGTGTAGTCACCATTAGATCTTATGGAACCGAGGAAAGTTTTTCCTCGGCCCACGGTGGGCGCCAAATGTTCCTGCCGAGATCCGAGTTGCCGGAATCTCGCCGTAAATGTTAGACCAAGGATGAACGTTGGGGGGTTGTTTTAGACCGTGGCTTGACAGAATACTTATGTTCCGGTCCTACGTATCCCAAAGGGAATCAAAGCCAAACGTAGTTCTATGTTCAACCCTTGATCACGTGGTGCATCAATCTCTTAATTTTGTATCCTGATGTACTCCGGTGGGCAAGGACTTATCGATAGTCTCTTGATCACAACCGGGACCTCTAATACGCTTAAGAGAGAACACCAAGCTCTAGTGAAAGTTAAAGTGTCTTTCCTCTTAGACTCTTCCTCTTTTTATAGAGGAGTAGAGGGGTAAACCGATCCTATTTTCTAGGATCTAGTTCATCTCTTATCACTTATCACTTATCTCTTTTAGCTCAACTCTCATCTCTTTCACTGATAAGAGTTATCTCTTATCTAAAGTAAGGTTGTTAGCTGAGTTTTAGATAAGTATACTGTTTGAAGCAGTTAAGCTTCCGAGCTCAACGACCGAGTTTACCACCTCGGCCAGTACAGGTGCTAATGATGCAACTATGTCATGAAAAAGAAAGGAGGATCAACAATGTACCAATTGAAAAGTACAAAGAAAAAAAATCAGAATAATTGTTTTGCATATGAATGTACGTAAAACTTTGTTGTTTTCAATGTTTTTATTTGATTGATTTCTTAAATACTTATTCAACATTTAGATTTACCATTCAATAAATTATTAAGGTGCACTTAAGATTTGAGCCATTAGAGCTTAAGCACAACTTCATTGCCTTTGAGCAACAATATTTTTCGACAGTTGCTACATATATATGTAATAATTTATGTCGCATTCCCTCTCACGAGTCTCACCGGGTGTTGTTGCTACAATTGACTTGGTTTGTTTTTATTCTAGGAAAGAGAACAAATTTAGAATTCAATTTTATTTAGTTTTATTTTTATTCTGATAATCTGTTTTTTATTGCTACATATATATCTCGTGAAAGCTACCGGGGTTACATTATTGCTGCTGCAGTGGTACGAGCTCCTTTTGACCGGGGGGACAAGACTTGAAGAAAATTGTTGAGCTGAAAAATAATCTTCCCATACCAATCTAACAGTCCTTCATACTAGATGTTTCAAAATAGCTTTTTTTCTAAAAAAACTTTTTTAAAATTTAAGTTAAAAGCCCAAACACACTGGATTATTTATAAAAAACTTTTTAGAAAATTTTTTTTAGCTAAAACTCAAACAATCCATCTTTCCCAAATACATACTAAATATAACTAATGGAAAATACACAACTCTTGGTTGGGAGCGCATTAAGTAAAATTTGAAAAGATCATTGCATATATATGTTTACCAATATAATTTATTATAAAATATAATTGATCTTATGCTTAAGATACTTTTTATATGCAATTATATAATATTTAAATATTATATGCTGAAAATCTTACATAAATATATATGCACAAGGTATTAAAATGAGTTCTCGCAACATCAAAAGAAAACAAAAAAAGTCCATCAAACAAATGGATGGGGGAAGAAGAGATGGTGAGCCCTGCATCGTGGATGAGTAAGAGCATTTCTGCCATAAAAATTGGGTTGAAGGCAGATAGCAGGATCCTTCTAGGAGTTGATTTAATAAAACCTAAAAAAAATTATTCAAGAATTCAATCTTTGTAATTGATTTTTTTTTTATCTCTTTTTAAAAAAATATTATTCAAGAATTCAATCTTTGTAATTGTATTTTTTTTTTGTATCTCTTTTTTTTTTTTATTGAAATATGATGTCTTCGATTTTACATTTATGTTTCTGTTTTTCATGAGGATATATATCGTGCTCATTCTCTGTGAAGAACTATAAGAACATTTTCAAATATAATATGACACCAGGGACTGGCGAGGGCGGGGAGTGATCGTCGGTGCAAGAAGGCACGGACAAGGAGCGGCTCCTGGCAGGTTCTAGGCGAAGGGACACATGAATGAATCGATTACACACCTGAATGATAGGGATCCTGAGACTGTGTGGGTATGGGGCTATACAGTTGATGATGGCTTATATGAATTGATTGGTACTATCTATACTAACAAGATGCATCTTCTTTTCGGGAGCCCATCACTTAAGAACTCCATAGTTAAGCATGCTTGACTTGGAGTAATTCTGGGATGGGTGACCTCCTGGGAAATTTTCCCAGGAAGCATGTGAGTGAGGACAAAGCACGACCCGTGTTGGTTTGTGGGGACAGTCGTCAATCCATAAAGCAGCCTGAGATGTTACAAATGGTATCATAGCGGCACCTCTCCCAGTATGGCGTGGTTCGGGGACAAACCAAGCGGAAGCTGGTGGGCATGTGACACCAGGGGCTGACGAGGGCGGGGAGTGGTCGCCGGTACAAGAAGGCACGGACAAGGAGCGGCTCCTGGCAGGCTTCTAGGCGAAGGGACACATGAATGAACCGATTACACATCGGAATGATAAGGATCTTGAGACTGTGTAGGTATGGGACTATACAATTGAGGATGGCTTATATTGATACTACCTATACCAACAAGATACATCTTCTTTTCGGGAGTCCATCACTTAAGAATTCCACAGTTAAGCATGCTTGACTTGGAGTAATTATGGGATGGGTGACCTAATCCCAGGAAGCGTGTAAGTGAGGACAGCACGCTGAAAAAAAAAGACCCGTGTTGATTTGTGGGAATAGTCGTCAATCCATAAAGCAGCCTGAGATGTACATACAACATTGATGTGCATTGTTTGCTGATGAAAGTCTTTTTTATTCTACAAATATGTTGTCTTTGGCTTTTTGTTCAGTGTATATGATGTCATGCTCAATTGACCATTTTTTACCGGATTTTATTTATATGTTTAATTAAGGCCCGTTTATTTAAGATTAAAAAATAATTGATTCTGTTATAAAATAATTTAGTGATTATTTTTAGAGATTTTTAAAAAATGCAGAAGCAGATTTGTGTTTGTTTACAATCATAAAAATCAATTTTTTTTAAAGTAGTTAGTTATAAAAACTGATTTTTTTCTGCTTCTGATTATTTTCAGAAGCAAAAACAAACACACTAAAAACATAAAAAAATCATTTTATGGTTCAAAAAATGATTTTTTATAACAAAATAAGAAATAACAAACAGGCTCTAAATCTATGTGCTATTTTCTTTTCAAAATTCATATTTAGTTTAACTGTTATATATATTTATTTTTTGGTAATCATGACATAGGTACGAAGTATCCACCATAGTTAGTAGTGACTAATCTCCGTCGGGGAACCTGTTGGATACAAAAGGTGGGTTCTCCCCTTCCAACCAAGTTTTCTCCATACACAAGAGTCAGGATTCGAACCCCTGACAACTTGCTTAAGGTACCCAAGTCCCTTACCACTTGGACCAACCACATATGTTGGTAGATTAACTGTTATATAAATTGTCATGTTATATGAAGGATGATTATAATTAATTTAAATATATACCAAACAATTTTAAAAATCTATGTACTTTTTACATCACCACTAATCATTATTGTTGTATCTGGTGCGTCGCACGAGTAACTTGCTAGTGTTTTACAATTCAGAAGACCAAATTAGAATTTTTATTATTTAGAGGTCCAACTTAAAACTCAAAAATAAAAATAAAAATAGATAACCAAATCTATATTTTAACCTTGATTACATTAAAAGGATAATTTTATTATATATTAAGGTGTGAAATGAAAAGTATTGTGAAGTGGTCCAGTTTCATTACAAAGTTACCTTTAAATTTGATATATTTAATAATTTATTTTTATTTTTATTGATTTTATTCTAATTATCTAATATTTTATTTACAAATTTACCACCTAATATAACTTTACAAGAACAAAGATGATACTTGACAACAACAAAAATTCGCCCCAAAAATTTTCCAAATGAAAAGATGACAATAAAAATGAAAATAAAACTGCATATTGAAACAAATATTCATCCTTCATCGATCCCAATTCCCAACATCAAAAATAAAATAATTGGAAATTTCTTATACCCGCTTCGTTTTATATAGACGTTGCATTCCTCATCAAAAAAATAAAAAATAAAAATATAGACGTTGCAGTGTTCACCACAACAAACTAGAAAAACATTATTTTATTGGTTTTCATTTTTATCTTAATCCAATATAGAGGTAGTACAATTCATTTGACTACATTGTAATATCATGTATGCACTTTTGTTGAATCACAATTACATCTGCAAATTCCAACATCAATTCCAGGAACACAATGGCCTCCGCAATGTCCTTCGCAAAAATCTGTACAATCAGCATCTGTCGAACATCTGCCAGGCGCATTATATGCTTGTGCTGTCAAACCTGAAATTTAAAAAAAAAAAAATTGAAGTTAAGTTTGTATGTTAACTGTTAGATTTAATTAACATAAAAATGAAAATAATAAATACATTAACATTTAATTAAATATCTATTTATAATAATTTTTGAACTTTTTAGTTTAAATTTTTATAGGAACCTATGCATTTTTTGTGTGTGTGAAGAAAACCTATGCAACTCTCTAACCAAGGAAAACAAAAAAGAAGGATGGAGGAATACCTGATGCAAGCAGAACCAAGAGCACAAAGAGAGCCAATTGAAATGAAGCTTTTGCCATTCTTTCTCACTTTTTTGATGCAACTAATGTGCTCTCCAAGATAGGATCCTAAACGATAGTTTTCTTTGTTTCCTATTATGATTGGAATCCTTGGTATGCACCAAATTTATAGTGGCACATATGTTGGATATTTTCGTAATTAAAGATATTAAAATAAGATGTTCTTAAAAAAATGTAAAATATATTATTAATTAGAGGATATCAAAGGCATTAATTCCTCGGAAAAGATCATTGTTGACCATTCTATATTTCCTTAAATAAAAGCCATTAATATATAGTCAACAAACTGTGTCTGCTAATAAATATTTTTTAATTTACAATAACATTTAATTATGATATTTCCAGAATTATTTTGAAATCTTTCCCAAAAGGATATTTTGATTTTTGAAATATCCATGCATCAGATTTATTGCCATCACTGTATAATTACTTAATTAGCCACCAAACCAGGTTTTTTTTTTTTTTTTAAAATCTAAATACTCACCCATAGGGGTGGGAATAGGCCAGGCCCAACTAGGTCTTGACAGGCATTTGTTGTGTCAGGACTATCTGAAGCTGATAATTTGAGGCCTGTAACCATTGGTGTCTTCATGGGTTTAGCGTCTGCCATATTGGCTTTATGAAGTAGATCTTTTATGTATTTGATTTGTGTTAAGGAGACTTTGTCTGAGTGAACAGTAGCTTGATTACCAAGGAAATAATTGAGGCCTCCAAGGTCTCTGAGTGGGAATTTGGAGTTAAGATTTGCAATCAAGTCAGCAATAGTGGTAACTGGTAAGAGAGTTACTACTGAATAAGATATCATCTACATAGACTAAGATGAGAACTGTAACAGCACTTGAGACTTTGATAAAAGGGAATTGTCACACTTAGTGGATGTAAATCCAAGCTGAATGAGGTAACTGTGCAGTTTGAAGAACCATGCCCTCTGTGGAGCTTTGTTTAACTTGCACACTAGTGAATCATCTCCTTGTACAAATCCTAGAGGTTGCACCATGAACACCTCATTTAGGTCACCATTTAGAAAGGCATTATTGATGTCTATTTGTCGAATTGGCTAGTTGTTGGTTAGAGCCAAAGTCAATACTATCCAAACTGATGTAGGCATTACTACAGGGCTGAATGTCTCAAAAGAAATCAAAGCCTTGTTTATGATGAAAGCCTTTTGCAACAAGTCTTGCTTTGTACTTCTCAATTATGCCATCTACATGTCTTTTGATTCTATACACCCGTTTGCAGCCAATTGCATCTCTTCCTTGAGGAAGATTTGTTAGTGTCCAGGTGTTGGTTTTCATGAGAGCATCATACTCCTGCTGCATTGCCATTTTCCATTTTGAATGACCAAGTTCACTTTTCACATATTTAGGTTATGTGTTGCTGAAATATGTAGTGGCCAGAAACACTTTAGGCTTTGTGATTCCTGCTTTACCCCTTGTGCTCATAGGATGATTGTTAGTAGTGTGAGAATGAGATGTTGTCTCTGATGGTAAGGAAGTGGCAGTGGTGATTGGAGGATCTTGAGCATTTGGTGCTTGTTAAACACATGGTGGCTGAACTGTAATAGAAGTTACTGGAGGAACTTGAATTGTTTGTGGTTCCTGGTGTAATGTTGGTGAGATAAAATAGGTATAGATGGCAAATACTGAGTAACAGATTGAGATGATTTTGCAGGCATACACAAGAAGTTAGGATTTTGTTGAAAAGGAAAATGCAAACTCATCAAATATAACATGCCTTGATATGTATGTTTTACTTTTGATGATAAACATAAGTAGCCTTCATGTTTGACACTATACCCAAGGAAAACACATTGTTCTGACCTAAATTGGATTTTGTGTTATGGTCTTGTGTAAGGGTAACAGAGGCAACCAAATGTTCTAAGGAACTGATAGTCAGGTGATTTATGGAAAAGAAGTTCCATAGGGCTAGAGTTTTGAAGATTAGGTGTTGGCAAGCAATTGATTAAGTGTACTGCAGTTGTGAATGCCTCTCCCCAAAACTGAAGTGGTTAGATCAATATCAGATACAGTCTTGCTACATTTAGCAACAAGATTGCAAGTTTTATTTTCAAATTCAACATTAGCAGGAATTTTGATGTTGTCAAAGGCATATAGTGCTTGTTTAAGCTTCCCTTAAAGAAGAACCTTGTCAATTACCTAACATTTCACATAACAAACATTAGGGTGGAATTCAAAATAAACCTTGTTATCTTTGGCAAATTGAGACACACTGAGCAAGTTTTTGGAAATTGATGAGACATGTAAGAGATTATTCAAGAAAAGAGGTTTGAGGGAATTAGAAGGATAGAAGAAAGAGTTACCAATGTGTTGAATTGCAGTGGAAGCAACATCTGCCTTTTACCTTTACAAGATTTTTTGGAAGGCAATTACATGATTTTTTTTGGATTACTATTATCTACCTTTTCGGAACAGAGCTGCAAAAAAGATAACTTGCTGTAGTGATGTGGTTAGCTTTTATACGTTGCTGTTACTTTCGTTACGGTTACTTGTATATGGGTTGGGTACCCGTGGTACTCTTATATATATATATATATATATATATACACTTTTGCTTATAAAAAAAACATAAAAAGTAATTGCAAATTTCTTATACTCAAAAGGGTAATGATCTTTAGTATGTAAAATTTTCATATGAAATCCGACTGAAGCATATTACATTGACAGTGACACATATGTAATCTTTTTAGTTTTTATCCACTTTGAATGGTTATTGATGTATCTATTCTGTTACAACAAATTCACTACTTCTTCGTATATCATACTTTTGAACGAAATAGCACTGCTCTACTTAAAAGATGTCGCAATATTCACCACAACAAATGAGGAAAAAAAAACATGTTTTATTAATTTTTATTTTTATTTTAACCCAATATAGAGGTTGTACAATTCATTTGACTACATTGTAATATCATATATGCACTTTTCTTCCACCACAATTACAATGGCAATGTCCATTGTCACAATAGCGTTCGCCGCATCCAAAGCAAAATAGTTTACAATCATCTTCTGTTACACAATGGTCAGGAGTTTCATGGGGTTGTGCTGTCAAACCTGAAAATTTTAAAATTAAACAAAAAGGCAAAAAGTCATATTCTTTAATCAAAATACTCTCCAAATTCAGTCTAAATATAACCGTTGAATATTAGTTTGTATGTTAACTATTAGATTCAATTAACACAAAAATGAAAATAATAAAATATATTAGCTTTTTACTTGAAATTTTATAGGAACCTAGCTTTGCATTTTGTTTTGGTGTGTGTGAAGAAAACCTTTGCATTTCTAACCAAGTTCTAACCAAGGCAAGCACAAAAGAAGGATGGAGGAATACCAGATGCAACCAGAACCAAGAACACAAACAGAGCCAATTGAAATGAAGCTTTCGCCATGATTTCTCAATGTCTTCCTCTCCAATTGTGGTTAGAATCCTTGGTATGCACCAAATTTATAGTGGCGTAAATGTTGAGATATTTTCGTAAAATTAATAAAATAAGATGCTCTTAATTGATCATAAAATATCTTCAGTCAAGAAAAAAAAAAGATTGCAAAATATCTATAGTAGTGACCACGAAATTGAAAATTAAGTATTAAGTATATAAGGCTATATCAAAGGCAATCTTTAATTGTGATTTTAATTATCTAATTCCTTTAAATACATTAAATTATGTTTTTTTTTTGAAGCAACATTAAATTATGTTATTGAATTGTTTTTGCCCAAATTATGTTATTGAATTTTAAATAAATTTTTTTTTGAAGCAAAATGCCTAACAGGGGACTCGATGATTTAAATAATATAAATATAAATATAAATATGCATATTTCAAATTCAATTTGATTGAATTGAATTTATTGTGAGAAATTCTATCAATGAAAAGTTTTCAAATTTTATTTGAATATGAAATATGAAAATCTGAACATTTGAATAGCATCTGAACATTTTGTGAAATGTTCATCGCATCTATAATAACATTTATTGTGTGTTTATTCTGCAATCAAAGAATTTATACAACACAATCGTAAATATTTAAATGCCAAATAATTTCTATCCGTGGTTTCTAAAAGTGTTTACGAACTACAAATTTTGTCATCATTAACCTGCCATTATTTAATACGTATGCTAATTAAATTGTATCATTTTCCTTTTATTCTATTTGATTTGATCTGATCCTTTGATTCAATTTGGAGAGCATTAACGGCCATGCTGATTTTTTTTATGATTTCCGGCCATGCTGATTTTTGTCAGCATTATTGAATTCAAATCATTTGATTTAACTCTTCAAATCAATTTATGCAACCCACACGGTCCAGCAACACATTCACCATGACTCTATACCACTACTAGAAACTCCGCAGGAAATTTCCTGCAGATTTTCTTGCGAAAAAATTAAATCCGTAGGAAAATTAAATTTATAGGAAATGTCAAAATTTCCTACAAATTTAAATATACAGGAAAAAAAGCCTTATTTCTGAAAAAATTGCAGTAAAATTCGTAAGAAATTCATGCGGAAAAAATTCACATGAAAATCTGCAAAAAAATCATGAATTTCTAGTAGTGTATACTTATTTTCTATTTTTATTTTTTTCATTTCATCTAGGCTTCTTTCAACCCAATCATGAACACTTTACTGGAAAACATATGCTTCATGCCAAGTTATGTAAAAATGCTTCCAGAAATCCTCACCGCATTCCAAAGGTATTCTGTTCAATTCCTATATGCATTCATTCCCTTTTCCTTTTCATTTTCTTCACAATAACGCATCTTCCAACTTGTCTATCAATGTTTCTATGTTTCCATATAACAATCTATCTTGAGTAAGGTGCTACCAAACATGATTCGCCTTCCGCAGTTCATATTTTAGGATTTTTTTCATCTATCAAACTTTTTTTTCTTTCTTCTTTTCTCAGTTATTTTGATCATAAATTCATTGTTTGATCTATCATATATTTTGTTTTTTCAGGTACACACAAAGCACTAAGATGACAAAATACAATATTTTTCTCCATGGGAAGACTAGAACAACAATCTATAAGAGGTATGTTGCCTGAGTTTATTTATTCTACATCCACATTTATTCTTCCTTTATCATTATCTCCTCTTTCAATCTTTTTTTATTTCGGTCCTTTTGATTATGATTTGTTGATACTGTTGGAATTAAGATGAGTTTGTCTCTATGTAATTTTGAATTATGTGTTATTTATCTGAATTTTTATTTTTAATTAATTAATATGTAAATTTGCAATTATTCATCTATGTCCTATCGCTGCAAGGCCAATGCTTGGATTTGCACCTTAACATAGTGTTTGGTTGGAGGGGGTTGGAGGGGAGGGGATGGATTTTTTTTAAAACTTTTATGTTTGGTTCAACTTTTGGAGGTGAGGGGAGGGGAGCAAAACCCCTCTTTAAGTGAGTTTTGGCTCCCCTCCAATATTGGGGGATTTGCAGGGAAGGTGAGGGATTTTAAAACATTTCTCATGTAATTACTAAAATATCCCCACTTGTCTATTTTGAAATAAATAATTATAAGGGTTTAAAACTAAATTTGTTTTAAAATCCCTCCCCTCCCCTCCTCAACCAAACATGGAAGTGCTATTTCCCCTCCCCTACTCTCAATGTCTAATTAAAATCACTCCCCTCCCCTCCTTTGAACTAAACACACCCTAAGGGAGATGATTCATGGTGGGATCTGGTTTCCTTTGGGAACTGATGGGCCCCCATTAAACAACCGCATGACCATTGGTTCATCTTGATGGAGATGAGTATGTAATTTTCATCCTTTTCACAAACTTATAGTAAGGGAAAAGTCATATATGGTTAAGGTGGATACAGAAAGAGTTAGAAGAGATAAAGTTGTCATATGAATGAATAATCAAGTATTCAAGTTAACCTTGGATGGTCTGTTAAGTGATTCTCACTTAAATGTATAGCCTATTTTTGCTAATGTAGAATTTAAGAATTTGTTAGGCCACAGTTTGTCTTCATGTAACTTTTGTATTGGACTCATTAAAAATGTTTCATAACTCTTCTCTTTGCTAATTTTGTTGAAACAATTAAAAAAGAAATGAGTTATGAAACATGGTTAATGGTTTTTCATTTTATGTGTTGAAACATGGTTGTATTGAAACTCTTTTCTTTTTTAATGTTTAATTGTATGTGTGTGAAATGATTTTTCCTTCTTTTTTTGGTTTTTTGCAGGTTTGTAGATCAAGTGGTGGAACCAACCCAAGTCTTGCCTATACTGGACTTGTGTGTATGAGAATAAAATTGAACTGCAAAGTTTGGGGTTTAGCCCCATTTGTCACCAAAAAAATTAAAAATTGAACTACGTAGTTAGACTACATAGTTAGACTTCTGATTATATGAGAAGAAGGATGAGAGCACATGATGTCCTTTCAACAACAAATTATTATGATTTCATCACCCATAAATTTTTCCTTTTCTCGGTGATCGTATTATGATTTTATCTATACTCTACTCAAATTCTTGTGTTGTACTATCTCGAATCTATTTTACATTGTCATAAAATTGTATATTTTATGAAAAGCTTAAAACTTTCATTAATTTTTTTAAACTTTAATATATATAAATATAATTATTATAATAACATTAAATTATTTATAATTATAATTATAGGAATTTTACTATCAATGTCATTAAGTAAATGATTATCGTTACAATTTAAATTTAAATAATTTGGAATGGAGATTGAAATGAAAAGTTACGAATTGATTAACATTTATATGAATTAAAATGATATATTCAATATTGATATCAATTTGTGATGAGACCGAGGTCTTTCTTCCTTTAAATATCAATTATCAAATTGTTAGGGGTTATAAAGTTGGCTTGGTGGTTGTGGTGGGTGTGTTAAGGAGTGAAGTGATGAGGAGGAAGAGAGTTAAACCTCACCCACTAACAAAATACTAACATTAACAATAACATTTGTCTATAAAAAAACATATCGTTGTAATTGCTAAATTGGAGAAAGAGATCCTTGATATACCTTTTCTTTGATTGGAGTTCAGTGTTACCCTTTTTTAATTATGAGACCATGTTATTTTGCCAAATATCAATGATTTAATCATATTCATAAATGTTTGAATGATTGATTAGTCAATTTAATCTTATTTATAGATCAATAAAATTTAAATGTTTGATCAGTCAATTTTAAATAAGATTATTTTATTTTTTATAAATTATTATTATTTAGTGTCCTTAAAATAAGTCTATTTACTCTGTTTAACATTAGCAATTTAATTTATATTTTTCATCTTTCAAATAAATTTATTTTGATGAAATAGTTTCCTTTCATAAGAGCAATTTTTTTGTTTAATTTCCTTGTTGAGGTAGAAACAAATCGTTATGAGGTAAAAATAATAATATCATAGATAATTGTATTTTAGAAAATGATTAACTTGCACGAGGAAATGAGAAAAATAAATCAAATAGATTCTTAAGAGGGAAAAAAAATTCATATTTATACGAAGATCATTGTGTTTAGTATTAGTACTATTTAAATAAATTACATCGAGAAATGATTAATCGGTTTGGAATGCATTTCTTGCTTTGGAAATATATATTTACTTTTAAATGTTTAGAGAAGTAAGATACTAAGATTAGGGGCGGTGCTGAGTCGGGTTGGGTTGGGTTGAGTTCACTGGGTTTTAGCACCCAACCCAATCAACAATGAGTGGGTTGGGTTGGGTTGGTTTGTAAAAAAACGCAACCCGACCACTTATGGGTTGGGTAGTCGCCTAGTCGGGTCTGACATGAACGCACATGGACTTCATCTTTAGCTCGAGTCAGCGGATCTGTCAGTGCAAAAAAAGGGTGAAAAGGCCAGAAAATCACAAATAAACATGTTCTCCAACTGAAACCAAGTTAAAACACTACACTGAAGTCATCAAAGTTTACCAAACTACATTCTACAACCATCAACTAAAATATTGCACTAAAATCATAAACAACCATCAACTAAAAGTCTACATTATTACAATGAAAGAGTGAAAGTCATCAATATTCAACACCTTATCAACACAAAACCTAGTCTATGGGTTGGGTTGGTTTCGGTGGGTTTGGAATTTTGAAACTGTAACATCCCGCTTTTTCGCTATTTTCTAATATCAGAAATTATATAAATACGTTTATATTTTTATCCGAGACTTAGGAAATTTATTTAATTAATCCGAAATCATAGTTACACTCTACTTGACCGTAGAGAGTTACGATAAAAATTTAGGTTGAAAAGTCAGGCGAAACCCGGTCTGCGAATTTCACTGACAGTATATTAATACTGCTCAGAAGACCTAATTTTAACTCGTGAACGAAAAACTTAAGGTTTTTATTTTATTTCCTAAAATTTTGGTTATTTTGAAATATTTCACTAAAAAAGTGGAATATTATATTTTATCCGGGCGTAGTATTTAATCGGGTAAACGGCGGAGCAGATTACGGGATTTCCAGGAGCCGCTAATGGATAATACCATTGAGTCATGCATGATGAGTCACCCATGTGAACACATTAATGGTGCACATGGCATCATGATGACTAAGTTGTAGGAAATTGCATTTTAGTCCTTATACTTTTGGAATTTTGCAAACTAGTCCTTCAAAGTAATTTCTCTTTGGTCCTTATGAAACTAGAATTCCTTGCTCTTTGGTCCCTATTTTTGCAGCCCACACTCCTATAAATACCCTCCATCACACTTCATTTCATTCCTATTGCCTTTTGTTCATAAAACACTTATAAGTTTCCTAGGTATAGTTTTATGCCTTAAGCATTTTGGTGGGCCAAAACAATTGAATCCAAGCCCAATTACCATGGCCCATGCACAAGCCCAAGGAGGAGAGGTGGCTGCCCTTAAGTTGGATGAGTCAAGCTCATTCTCACACATTCCACAACATTCTCAAAGTTTCCACAAAGTTCTCAAGTGTTCTTACTTTTCTCCAAGAACAAAGAAGCAAGATTTCAAAGGAAGTTGGTGATTCTTGCTCATCTCTTGAACTTCAATAGGTGATTCTTCATCCTCTCAATCATCTAAGTGTAGTTTGTTCACAACTTTTCTTGATTTAAAGCTTTCTTCAACATGTTCATCCATGGTTTAAGTTTTGAGATCTAAGAACACACATTGATGTTCATACTCAGCCAAAACTGTCTCGCAACTTCTGACCCTTTTCTGTTTCGAAACTCGAAAAACTCTCAACATGAAAGTTGTTCCCCTTTCTCTCTTATTTCCAACAAGCTAAATATCATAAAAAACGGATGAGTATATTGAGAGTTATGACCAAAATACAGAAACTGCCCAGAATCCTCAGATCCATGCGAGACAGCAGAAAGAAGCCTATTTTCACCCCTGTTATGATCCGAACCAAATAAATCCTTCAACATCAAAGTTGTTCCTTTTCTTCATATCTTTCCAATAAGCCAAATTTTGTAATTTTTGGATGATTATATCATGAGATATACTCACAAAACCAACACACCCTCAAACTGTCCAGATTTTATATAAGTGTTGGTTGATCATTTTTTTCATTTCTTCCATCTTCAAGAGGTAAAAGCTCAACTCTTTGATCATCTAAGCTTTCATATTCAATTGTTTCTCATGTTTATGCCATGAATCATATTTTATCATTTCTAGATCTAGAACTTTGAAAATCCATAACAAATTCTAGAAAAATCCTATGATGTTGAAACCACTTCCTAAGTTCTTATAATCATGTATACTTGTAGAATCCTAGTTTGTTCATTAAACTAAAAACCCTAGCCTCATGAACATGTCTTGGCCGAATCTACCATTTAGAGGGTTAGGATGGTTTTGATTCTTAACTTTGTTGTTTAGCCCTAATCCATTTCCTTAAGTATATTAGAATCATTAATCCATGACTTAAGCAAGTTTAGTGATTTTGAGCCACAAAACCCTAAGGAGGCCGTGACCTATTAAAAAGGATTAGCTGTGTGTTTTGCTTGTTTTGATTGGTTATTTGGATGTGTTGTTGAAGGTTAGTGTTTCGTGACACGTACGTATGTCACCGATTATTCGGAGCCGTGTCAAAGTTATTCGGGGCCGTGTCAACTTTCTTAATCGAAGGCTAAGTTCTTCAAGAGGTAAGGGGAGCTTACCTGAGGGATTTTTCCCAATAACTATTAGCTTTAGTGTGGTCTGTATACTTGATATGTGGCTGTGGTGCTTTGATTATGCTGTTTACGTTGTGTTGTTTATCTGTGTTAGATGATTTATCTGCTTTTAATTTATTTAATTATCTGCAGTTGTTTATTATATTGCTATGATGCATGATCTGCTTGGTGATATAATCCTGATGATGTTGTTGAGTGTTGTTTGTGAAGCCTGACAGTGGTCAGTGCACAACCGATTTAATCAGATAAAAGCTTTAATAAGCTATATATATTATATTCAATGTTTTATGGGAAATGTTGGATATAATAGTAGTGGAAAATATTATTTGGGAAAAATAATGAGTATTGAGAAATATTATTATTTTAATGATTTATTGATAAAAAGTCAACTATGAGTCACAGTGAGGACGTAACCGTGAAAATATTTTAGTACTGCTAATTTTTACGTGAGAAATTTCGTAATATTATAAAAAGGTATTTTATGAAATTAATCTTCAAAAATAACTTAAGTATGATTTTAGAAAATTGTTTAAGTGGAAAAAGCTAAAAGATGTAATTTGACGGCAAATTGGAAAGTGTCGACGACAAGTATTTTTAAAGCGACAGTACGTGTTTTAGATAAACTTGAGCCTCACATAATTCTCTTTTTGGAACATAAACGTTATAGAAAAGAATTTCAAGTAATCGATGATTTTATAAAGGAGTTTTTATAAAGGAGTTTTTCTAACCGTGTTATTTTCCGTCAACTTGGATAAGTTGCGGAGACTTTGTTTTGGATTTGTTTTTCACAGAACGAAAATGGTGTTTACGTTGAAACATGAGCCTAGTATCAGAGACGTCGCGATACTAGTGTTCTTTAATTTAAGCACGAAGATCTTTGATCCGTGTTACGTTGAGTATCCATGTTATGAGATTACGTTGTTATGGACTTGGTGTCCTTTTCACGTTGTATATCCACATGGTGGGTTACGTTGTAAAAGGTAAATGTTGTTTTCTACGACCACAAACCCCAAGGCTGATTGCAAGGTCTAAGGTTTTGTGATTGAGCACTCGGACTTCGTGTCCTGTGTTGACGTTGAAAGATCTAAACACGTTGTTAAGTTAATACATTGAAAATCACGAGTAGTCGTAAGCCATTTTGAGCTTCGGCAAATAAAGACTGAACACAAAGAAAAATGATGAGAACAAACGTTTTACATGCATTCATTTGGCAGACGTGCCCACGTTGTGAAGTGTGGTACCTTAATGAGTAAGGTATTCCATGCCACGTTGTTTTGTGTGAATGCCTTGAGGTGTGAGGTATTTCATGCTACGTTGATTCATTGTGCCTTGATGGACAATGGAAAACCATATACGTTGATCACTGTGCCTTGTGTTGGATAGTGTGCTATGGTAAACACGTTGTGCCTAATATACCTGGCAATACCATATACGTTGATCACTGTGCCTTGTGTGGACAGTGTGCTATGGTAAATACGTTGTGCCTAATATACTTGGCTACGTTGTGCCTAATATACCTGGCAATCGAGCCTGATCAGCTCATTTACACGTTGTTGGGGATCTCCGGAGATTTAGCGAAATGTAGAGACTATATATTGAAGTGTTCATGCATAGTTTTCAAACGTTGATGTTTGGGGTATGAAACCCATTGATAAAGTACTTGTTTAGTTATGAGAATGTATGCTCATATAATTGTATGTGTGTATATGCTGTTTTGTGAGTCGCGCTTTTAGTTATTGTGTTAAATCCATATATTGGTGTCTCACCCTTACAAATATACAACAGGTTTACTCTAGTCTACCGTATTCCTTTGGTATACTAGTATGGACGAAGCGGAGGGATTCACTAAGTCACTCGAGGACTTAACTCCTAGATGTTTGGAGAAGCGTTGGTTAGTGGGAATGACCATAAGGGTATTCCCAATAACTGTCTGTTCGTTACGACCAGCTTAGGTTCTTTTCATATGATATCATGTGTTGAAATAAACTAAGTTGATAAAGACCTAAGTGTGAAACTTACGAGGCGGTATAGTTGTATGACTTCTGTATATGCTTATATATCTAAGTATGGTTATGATAATGTCGTTGTTAGGGAGTTAAAAGGAAAAAATTTTATCACCATATTTTGAAGAGATTCACGTTAAGAAATTAATATTTTCCGAAAGCAACCAGCAAATAAAATCTTATTTTTCCGCAAACGGGTAACCATGTGATGACCCGGGAGTAGGGTGTCACAGAAACCCAATACCCAACCCATACTCTATGAGTTCTATATATTTTTACCCAACCCAACCCAACCCAACCCAACCCAATCACCCGAACCAACCCATAAAATCTAGGTTGGGTTGGGTCGGATTGGTCGGGTTCGTGGGTCTACCCAGACCCATGGCTGTAACACCCCCCTTGGGCATTACTATGTACCACGTGCAGAATTAAATTAAAAGAATTTTGCTGGTTGCTTTCGGAAATTGATCTAATTTGATGTCGAAAAATCTGGGTGTAAAACAATTTCTTCTGAATACTTACAACTGAACGTGCACAGCACAATAATGACAATCATATTATTCATGACAAAATTTCCAATCATATAAAGATTTTTAAAACACCTACACAACTTTCCCAAAACATATCACCCAAAGAAAATCATAAGCTGGTCACTCTACAAGACACTCACTGATAGGACCTCGTGATCATCTCTATGATCACACATCTCTTTCTGCAATCCAAACTTAAGTCTCCAAATGACTTAAGGAACTCTTCTGCAACATCTGCATTCGTGTACCAAGGTACAACAGCAAAGCAGGAGAACATGTACATGCAAGGGTGAGTTCCAATATATGAATTTTAAAACGATAACCATATGCATGACACACAAATAACATTTAACATGTATATTCAAAGATAAACAATATATTTATCAAATGGTTTCATACCTGACAGTCGTAACCATTTTAAAAACCATGGCACTTCAATACTCATCAACTAACTTTGATACCTAATCTCCGGAGCTCCAACCAACCAATAAATGAGCTGTCAAGGCTCTAATTGCTGAATAAGGCAGACTCAATGCCAATAAGGCAGAGTTCAAATTTACCATATCACCGTCCAAAACGAGGCACAGTGAGTACTATTCATAGTATATGGTTTCTTGTTCATATATCCATCAAGGCACAGTGATGCAAACTGCATGAATACATGCCATCAAGTATCCAAGTCCTATGCAAAGGCATGTCTGCCCAAAAATGCATGTAAAACATTTTGTTCTCGTAATTTTCTTTGTGTTCATTCTTTCCTTGTCGAGGCTTAAAGGCTCACGACCAAACCAAGGTTTAAACATTTAAGTTAAACAACCATTCCAATAAAAAGGACTCCAAGCCCAAACCGATCAAACAGACTCCAAGTCAAAAATGTGCAAATCACGAAATCTAGACCCATGCACCAGATTTAGATTCGTAGATTTTGGTGCACAAAAAATCAATATAGATTTTTATAGGACATCTAGTCCATAACTTCACCTTTCGGACCACGGGCCCATATCATAGAACACTAGACACCGACATCTCGGTAGCTAGGTTCGTTTTCAACTTTAAACAACATTTTCGCTCTGTGAAACACAAATCCAAAAACAAAGTTTCCTCAACTTATCCAAGTTGTCGGAAATAACCCGTTGTATAAATCCACTTTACCTAAAATCCTTTTACGTTGGAAATTCGTTTTATAAAATCACCAAAATCACTTAAAATTTAGATTCTTTCAAAAATCAATATTTTGAACCTGAACCTATTGCTTTGAGACAAATTTTCTATTTTAACTAATATTACCATTTTTAATAATCCTACTGTAATTATTGTCGAAATTGTCCGACGTTTGACGTTTTTAAAAACGTTTTAAATCCAAACATGACTTTTCTAGTAAAATAATTTTTCCAACATTATAATAAAATTATTTTTGAAACTTATTTTCTTAAAATAACATTTTCTAATATTTTGAAATTTCTTACGTATAAACTAGCAGTACAAAAATATTTTCATGCTTACGTCCTCACTATGACTCTTAAAACGCTCTTTCGCCGTTAAATCATTAAAATAATATTATTTTTCACTATTATCTATTTTTCACCAAACAAAACATTAAGTAATAATATATTACTATTTTCCACTAATTAAACTCTTATTTCATGAAAAGCTTATTAATGCTTTTAACCCCGTAATTAATTGAGCACTGACCACTATCAGGCTTTCCAATCTACAATCAACATCAAAAATCATTTCATACCAATAATATAGAAAATAGTAATTAATGGCATACAACAACATATATTCACAATTAAATGCAGATAATTAAATAATTAAAAGCAGAAAATTTTAAAGCAGAGAAATCTAATTACGTAAAACAATACATACACCAAATAATATATACAGACCACAAACAATTTACATATAGCTATCAGAAAAATCCCTCAGGTACTCCCCTTACCTCTTGAAGGTTTTTCTTGCCAACCAAAGTTCCGTCAAGTGTCCCGGTTTCCACAAAACACGTACACGATTCACACAACAATTTATCCTTTAACAAATCACAACAACAAATTAACAAACAAACAATTTAAAACACCTATGCTCCTATAGGATAGGTTCGGCCCTAAGGTTTTTAAGTTGACTAGACATGATAAAATTTTACAAGCTTTTGGATTAAGCATCCTTAAGCAAGATTAAGACATAAACAAAGCTTACTTAACAAAAATTGAATCAAAACCATCTTAACCACAAAGTTAAGACTTTCGGCCATGGGGTGCTTTTATAGCTAAAAATTTGTAAAAATCATAAGCTCTTGGATTAGTGGTCCTTGATCACTTAGAACCTTAAAACAATGATTAAGATACAAGGATTGAAATAAAATACTCCAATCCTTCAAGGACTCAATTTCGGCCATGAGTAAAAATTTGGGTTAGAGGTTTTATTTTGATTCAACATCAAGGATTCTATACATATATGAGCTATAAGGATTGAATCAAGCAAGACTTAACAAAAAGGTTTGAACAAAGTTCCTCCCCCCCACAAAACTAGGGTTCGGCCTCTTTAAGATAAATAGGTACGAGATTTTAGTTTAATGCACACTCTTGGATCTTGAATATAGAGAGGATAATAAGATCATAGAAATTGGTTTCATACTCATTGGATTTTTCTATGATTTTCTATGAATTTTCAAAGTTCTATATCTAGGAATTTCAAATGATGATCAAGGCTCCAAATCACAAAAATAAATGAAGAACATGATGATGATTGAGTGATAGAAGCATGGTATACCTCTTGGAATTGAAAAATGAGCAAGGAATCAAGTAGTTCCTTCACAAATTTTGGTTATGGAACTTAGAGAATTTTGAGAGAAAATGAGAGGAAGAAGATGAAGTGATGCACAAATGAGTATGAAGGCCTAAGGAAATGGGTTTGGGCAGTGGGAAATGAGGGTAAAAGTGTAATCTCAACTCAGGGCAATTTGTGATTAAGTTAGGACTTAAGGACATTTTGGTAATTTCATGCCTAAAGTAATCATGAAAATTATGTGGTTGAGGTTGAAGGAGAGGTGGCTGATTTGTGTCCACAAATTGTGGGGCAAACTTGTCATTTCAATGAAAGTTCAAGGGTAAAATAGTCCAAGGGTAAAATAGTCTTTACACTAACTTGAAGAAATATCTAGATATTTGTTTAAATGTAATCATGACCTTGGTGACTCACCCCTATGACTCACTACCCAAGGTGGCACCATATCTCAGCATCCGATGTCGGGTTTTGTCTCTGCACATTCATTTTCGACTCCGCCGATTGCCCGATTTAGGGTTTTTAGGCCCGAAACAAGCATAAAACCTAATTATTTTGAAAATTTTCAAAATAACCTATATCGTTGAAAATGAGATATAAAATTTATTCATTTCGTTCTCGGGTCAAAATTAGGTTTTCTGATTAGTAAAATCTTACTGTCAGTGAAAATGCAGACCGGGTTCCGTCTGAATTTTGAACCGAAAATTTAACCGTATACTTATCAAAATAAGTATGATATGAAGATGACTTTGGTTTTCCCAAAATCATTTTCTAAGTTTCAGATAAAAATATAAACATTTATTTATATTTATACCGATCTTAGAAAGCGGAAAATCGGGGTGTTACAATGGCCACTCCTAACTAAGATTGTGGAAGAATGAGACAACATATTTTTGATTAATCACGATCTTTTTTTTATGGTGTTTATATACATAATATTTTGTTTTTATTATCATTAAATTTCCTTTTCAAATAAACATCTTTTTTAAAAATAACAACATTCTTCCTTTATTTTTTTTCTCCACATACAAACATTTTTTATATCTATCATTTAACATTGCATAAATATTGTGATATTGCCTTGCGTCGCACATGTAACAAGCTAGAGTGCATATTTACAAGATAGTATGTACTTACTTAAGAGTCATTATTTGTTTTATAATATATATCTAATATCCATGAAGTTAATATTTGTTACACTTTGGATCGACAGTTCAGACGAAATAATTTTTTTAAAAATTTTTGGGTTATAATTCCCCATAAAAATTTAAATTAAAAACATAAAATTAACATATTTTTTGATGAAATCCTAAAAAATTAGCATATTTCCTGTGCGCACTGGTCCATACAATAGTGTGTGTGTGTGTGTGTGTGTGTGTATATATATATACTTTGGTTGATCCTCTCTGCACAAAGGGCTAATTAGGGTATGTTCCGAACAAAAAAAAAAGGTTATATGAAGTTATTATATCAAAAAAAAATTATATGAAGTTATGCACCGTTAGTGTAAAAAGTTTTACACTGACATTCACTAATATTTTGATTTATGTGCTTTTATTTTAATAGCTAAGAGAGAGGAATACAATGATATTGATTTGTCAAGATATTATTGGATGTCTATGTAAATTAGTTTGTTGGAACCAACTAACAGAATAATTTCCCATTACTTAATGTATATAAACTAGATTGATGGACCCGTGCCATGCACGGGGAATATGTTAATTTTTTAGGATTTTATTTTTAAATATATAATTGTTGAAAATAATCATTAAAGTTTAAATATATAGTATGACACAATTTAAGTATTAAAAATATAATTTTAAAAAATAAGACATGTATGAAGAATATAAAAATATAATTTTTAAAAATAGCCATTAAAATTTATTGTGAATTTGTTTTTTTTTTCTTTTGGAATAAAAATTATAAATTAACACTAACTATTTCTTCACTCCCTACCTTATTATCGTACTTATCTAAACATTTAATAGTAAACATATATTTTTAAAGTAACAACTGCTTTCAACCTGATTAATCATTTTCACAAATGATCTATCTAAACACTAATACTAAATACGCTGTTGTGATCTTCGTAATGTATGATATTTTTGTTTCTCTTGAAAATCGATTTGATTTATTTCTTCTCTTTGCCAGATGCAAGTTAACCATTTTTAAAAAATATAATTATATATCATATTATTTTTTCTTATATATATAAAATATTCTTTATTGAATTCACATCTTTTTCTCGTGCAAGTTAAACATTTAAAAAAAATTATTTATCTATCATATTGTTTTTTATTCTCTATTGAAAATCTATTTGATTCATTTATTCTCTTTTCCCTTGCAAGTTAACCATCATTAGAAAATATATTTATCTATCAATATTTTTTTTTCTCTCTTTAAAATCTATTTGAGTTAATTTTCCCCTTTTTGCAGTGCAAGTGAACCGTTTTGGGAAAAACATATATTTAATATATATCATATTATTATTTTTATTCTATTTTAAAATCTATTTGATTTATATCTCCTTCTTTCCGTGCAACTCAACCATTTTTCTAAAATATATTTATCTATCATATAAATTTTTTTCTTCTCTCTTGAAATTTTATTTGATTTATTTCTCCTCATTTCCCATGCAAGTTATCCATATCTAAAAAATATATTTATCTATTATATTATTATTCCTCTTCTCTCTTGAAAATTTATTTTGATTTAATTATTTTCTTTAGACAGTGCAATTTAACCATTTTTAAAAAAATGTATTAATCTATCATATAATTTTTCTTCTTCTCTCTTGAAAACCTATTTGATTTATTTCATTTCTTTGTCCAATGCAAGTTAACAATTTTTAGAAAATATATTTATTTATGTTAATACTTTTTTTTCTATATTGAAAATCTATTTGATTTTTTATCCTCTTTTCCCTTGCAAGTTAACCATATTTAGAAAATATATTTATCTATCATATTTTTTTTATCTTGTCTTGAAAATTTTCCTCGTGCAAGTGAGCCATGTTTAGAAAAAAAATATATATTTATCTATCATATTATAACATTTCTTCTATTGTAAAAATATAGTTGATTTATTTATTCTCTTTTCCCAGTGCAAGCTCAACATTTTTAGAAAATATATTTATCTATCATATATTTTCTTCTTCTTTGAAAATCTATTTGATTTATATCTCATCTTTTCTCGTGCAAGTTAACCATCTTTAAAATATATATATTTATCTATCATAATACTTTTTTCTTCTCTCTTGGAAATATGTTATAGTTAATTCTTCTCTTTTTCTGGTGCAAGTGGATTGTTTTCAGAAAATATATTTATTTATCACATTATTATTATTATTCTTCTCTCTTAAAAAATCATTTGATTTGTTTCTTCTCTTTTCTTATGCAAGTTAACATTTTTTTTAGAAAACGTATTTATTTATCATGTTAGTTTTGTCTTCTCTCTTGAAAATCTAACGATTTATTTATCTATTATACTATTTTTCTGAAAACTTATTTGTGCCATGTGTTATACATTCAAGGTATATCATTGATTAATCATTTCTTTATATAATTTATTTTAACGCTAATGCTAAACAATTCCCAATGATATTGTAAGTCATATGAGAACTATAATAATAATATTATTATTATTAATAATAATTGGTGTATTAAATGTTAAGTTGTTATTTGGTTGACACTTGGAATAGTAATCAATGGGATTATTTGTATTTGTATATAGTATAGATTAAATTTCATTCAACTTTATTCATGTTCTGGTTTTGCACCAAACAATAATAATAATAATTCAAATTAACTGATTTTAATAAATGATATTAATTTTCAAGTTTAACCTTAAATAAAATTAGTCATTAATATGTGGTCAACTAATTAACTCTCCGCTAAAAATTATTTTTAATTTACAATAACATTTAAGAAAAATGCTATCCAATGCCTTGGGAATAATGATTAGCAAGATTATGATATTTACAGAAAAATGCTACCCGATGCATTTTTCTGTAAATATCATACCATTGCCGACTTCCTTTAAGACTAAAAAAATGTAATCACGTTGGGAAGTCAGCAGGACTATTACTGACTACCCTTATGGATTGAGTAAAATTATATATGGTGAGAAGTCACAACCAAATTAAAAACTTCTCTTAATTCACTATAAAAATGAGTATTTGGTTAAACAATCTCCCATGGTGAATTTTTTGTGAATAATTTTTTGATTATTTTTAACAAATTTGCCAACACATCAACCAGTCTTTTGGAATATATTTTTTATTGTGTAGGTAAAAATTTCAATATATGACAGAAAAATTCGATTATCCATCACAATTACCTACAAATTTAATAGCAAAAATAGGTATTTCGCGATGGATTTAACGGCGGAAAGAAATTCATCGGTACTTTTTGTAAAAAAAAAAAAACAATTTAACATATTTTATATAAATATCAATTACACTCTAATAAATCGAACCAACATATTTTAGGCTTAAAGCGAACTTTGATGTGAGACCTTTTATGCGGGATAGAGTAACATAAAAATCACGGGCCTTAAAAAATAAATTGGTTACTCATATATGTTAAAAATAAATTAAAAATTAAATTTAACCTTTTTTTAGGAAAAAATCAAAGATAAGAGGGTAAGGCACTGTTTGGTTTGCCAAATCCGCTAGCGTTTAGCGGATAGCGTATAGCGGATGGAAAAGTAGCCCCGTTTGGTAGTCGTTTTTAAAATTAGCGTATAGCATTTTTTCACTAGCGTATAGCGTTTTTCCCAGATGCTACTTGAAGTAGCGTTTGAGCTTATAGTGTATAGCGTTTCATTTTTTCTTCCATTTTTATCCCTACCATCTTAATTAAATTCCTCACTTATCCTTGATTATAAAATAAAATACTAATCATTTAACATAGTATATAAATAAGAATTAATTTCGCTATTTAGATTTATATTTAAGATTAAAAAAGTGGAAAATATATTTTTATCTAAAAAAATAAAACTTATATAAAAATCAAATCAATATATAATTTTATTTTTATTATTCCATTTTATTTATTAAAAATAATTAAAACTAAATTAATATTAAAATTAAAAATTAATGATTAAATTTTTTAAACGATAAATAATTTTTTTTGACATGATGAACCATAAATAATTTAGAATAAAAAAATTATTTAAGTGATAATTATTTTAAAATAAATAATATATATACATATAATTTAATAAAAAAAAGCTAACATATCCTTTTATGTCATTTTATATTTATCAGCTAGTCCAACCGCTAGTTTTACCAAACACTTCAAATCCAATCCGCTATCCGCTATCAGCTAGCTTATCCGCTATCCACTAGCTTATCCGCTAGCTTATCCGCTATCCGCTATCCGCTATCCGCTAGTTTTTACCAAACAGAGCCTAAGTATGAGCCCAGTAGAGAAGTCTCGAGCATGAGTGGGTTAGATAAAATAGTCTAATCACACTAAATTTAATATACATTAAATAGTCAATAAAATAGTCTAGTCATATAATCTAAAGCTTTTGACCCAGTTTTTTTGATGTTAAAAGTGCAAATTTAAGACCAAAACCATTATGCACCGTGTCAAGCCGAACACCATTCTCCAAGGCCCACATTTTTTTGGTCCAACTGAGCTAGAAGGAAAAAGAAAATAGGAAAGAGAGGCTGCTCAATGTGGATTCGAACCCACGAAACAAAAGAATTAATATAAACTTTATTTGCTTGGAGGCCTAACGCAAGGTCTTGGGTTGCCTTATGCTTGGGTTTGCCTTGAAAATACACACCAAATAAATTAATTTTTTTTTTAGGGACACACCAAATAAATATTAATATCATACCAAAAGAATTTAATATTAATATCAAATATCGAACATAGGTGTTGTATTCAACCTCACTTAGGATTTATTAATGTACTTAATGATAAAATAAGTAGAGAAAAAAAGGAGAATCACTATTTAGTTTGCGATAAAATAAATACTTTACAAACCGTGAATAATTAAATTGAGACTAGGTAAATGGAATCACGTACGGTTACTACTTACTGTCCATCAATTTACCACCAAATATACCTTTGCAAAAACAAGGACGATACTTAACAAAAAAAACAATTTAATGACCCCCAGGTATACTTTTTCCAAATGCGAAGATGACAATTAAAACGAAAACAAAACTGCATATTGAAAAAAAAAATCCCTCAACTCAACATAAAAAATAGGCTAAAATACCATTTTGGTCCCTTAACTTATTTTTTAGATTCAGTTTGATCCCTTAATAAAGTCATTAACAGTGTTAAATGAGTTTCAATTTGGTCCATTATGTTTTAAATGAGTTTCAAATTGGTCCTTTAAATTGTTAACGATATTCAAACTGGTCCTTTAAATTGTTAACGAGTGTCAACCTGGTTTTCAAAAAGTTAACACTGTTACTGACTCATTGACAGAGAGGACTAACTTAGGTCAACAGACACAAATTAAAGGAATAAATTGAATATTTTAAAAGTTAAGGGACCAAACTGAATCTAAAAAATAAGTTAAGGGACCAAATTGAACCTTTTAAAAGTTAAGATGCCAAACTGAATCTAAAAAATAAGTTAAGGGACCAGAATGATATTTTAGCCTAAAAAATAATTGTACTCCTTTGATATTGATGTTGCAGGTTGCTTTGGTAAAGGGTGGTGTTTTGGTGCTGAAAATTTTACTCTATCAGTTTATTGTTTAGTTATAAAGTTTGAGGGTTGGTGGAAGGGTCTTTCTTGATACCGGAGGTTTTACAGGTTCAATGCCTAATGGTTTTTAATTCTACCCTTTTGGAAGGCAATTACAGGATTTTTTTTGGATTACTATTATCTACCTTTTCGGATCAAAACAACAAAAAGATTACTTGCTGTAGTGATGTGGTTAGCTTTTATATGTTGTGGTGTTGGAACAGGGGTTGTATTCGGAGTTTTTGGTTGGGCTAATTGTTAAGCTAGGCAGGGATTTTTCAGTTTTAAAGGTTATGTTTGAACAACTGATAGTTGATAGGTTCCTGTTACTTTCGTTACGCTTACTTGTATATGGATTGGGTACCGGCCTCTTGTACTCTTATGTATATACTTTTGCTTATAAAAAAAATCCAAAACAATTGCAAATTTCTTATACTCGCTTTGTTTTATTCCCATACTCAAAAGGGAAATGATATTCAGTATGAAAAATTTTCATATGAAATCCGACAAATGCATATTACATTGACACATATGTAATATTCTAGTTTTTATATTCACTTTGAATGGTTATTGAATATTGATGTATCTATTTGGTTACAACAAATTCACTACTTCTCCGTATATTATACTTTTGAACGAAATGTCGCAATATTCACCACAACAAACAAGAAAAACATGTTTTATTAAATTTATTTTTATTTTAACCCAATATAGAGGTTGTACAATTCTTTTGACCACATTGTAATATCATATATGCACTTTTCTTCCACCACAATTACAACTGCACTTTCCAAACTCGCAATACCGTTCGCCACAACCAAAGCAAAATATTATACAATCATCTTCTGTATTACATGTGCCAGGAATTTCATGGGCTTGTGCTGTCAAACCTGAAAATTTAAAAATTAAACAAAAAGGCAAAAAAAAAAATCTTTAATCAAAATACTCTCCTGATTCAGTCTAAATATAATCATTGAATATTAGTTTGTATGTTAACTGTTAGATGCAATTAACACAAAAATGAAAACCTTTGCATTTTGTTTTGGTGTGTGTGTGTGAAGAAAACAAGCACAAAAGAAGGAAGGAGGAATACCATATGCAACCAGAACCAAGAACACAAACAGAGCCAATTGAAATGAAGCTTTCGCCATGATTTCTCAATGTCTTCCTCTCGAACTGTGGTTAGAATCCTTGGTATGCACCAAATTTATAGTGGTGTATATGTTGAGATATTTTCGTAAAAATATTAAAATAAGATGCTCTTAATAGATAATAGATAATAAAAGATCTTCAGTAAAAAAAAATTACAAAATATAATTTAATGACCAATAAATGGTCTTTGGTAAACTTCCTTTGAATATTATAATGTGCAAATGACCTATTTTTATATGCTAAGACTGAACACATTAATTTCGATTTTCGTATCTTTTAACATCACCCCTGAATAAGATAAGATTATCATTAAGAATTGAAGACCTATCTGTTGACTATTCAAAAAAAAAATAAGAAAATGAATAAGAGCATCACAATATTTGGTTTTGAACTTGAATTTCGAATTTTTCACCTAAATTAATGCTACTAATATATAACTCTGTTTGGTAAAAACTAGCGGATAGTGGATAAGCTAGCGGATAGTGATAGGGGATAAACTAGCGGATAGCGAATAGCGGATAAGCTAGCTGATAGCGGATAGCTGATTAGCTAGCGGATTGGATTTGAAATGTTTGATAAAACTAGCGGTTGGACTAGCTGATAAATGTAAAATGACATAAAAGGATATGTTTGCATTTTTTTTATGTAAATTATATGTATATATTATTTATATTATTTATTTTAAAATAATTATCACTTATAATAATTTATTTTATTCTAAATTATTTATCATTTATCACGTCAAAAAAAAATTTATTTATCGTTTAAAAAATTCAATCATTAATTTTAAATTCAAATATTAATTTAGTTTTAATTATTTTTAATAAATAAAATGGAATAATAAAAATAAAATTATATATTGATTTGATTTTTATTAAAAGGTTTATTTTTTATAGATAAAATATATTTTCCACTTTTTTATCTTAAATATAAATCTAAATAGCAAAATTAATTCTTATTTATATACCATGTTAAATGATTAGTATTTTATTTTATAATCAAGGATAAGTAAGGAATTTAATTAAGATGGTAGGGATAAAAATGGAAGAAAAAATGAAACGCTATACGCTATAAGCTCAAACGCTACTTCAAGTAGCATTATGGGAAAAACGCTATACGCTAGTGAAAAAACGCTATACGCTAATTTTAAAAACGACTACCAAACGGGGCTACTTTCCCATCCGCTATACGCTATCCGCTAAACGCTAGCGGATTTGGCAAACCAAACAGTGCCAAAGTAGGATTCGCTTGGGCAACTTTATCTTTATATATAAAGTAGTATTCGCTGGGGCATCTTTATATATAAAGTAGTATTCATTGGGGCATTTTTTTCTCTCCAAAAGGCACCCCATTTTTGTTATTACATCTATAAATCTATAAATATCTATATCTATAAATATATATCTATAAATATATATTTCTAGCCCCATTTGCAGGAAAGTTTGCCAAGTGTCATCTCTACAGAAATCCCTTCTACAAGAAGCTTTTTAAAAAGTTTCTATAATAGGAAACTTTTTGAATTAAAAAAAACAATTAAAATTCAAAAAAACATTATGTTAAAAGAAAAATTATCTATAAATATATATTTCTAGCCCCATTTGCAGGAAAGTTTGCCAAGTGTCATCTCTACAGAAATCCCTTCTACAAGAAGCTTTTTAAAAAGTTTCTATAATAGGAAACTTTTTGAATTAAAAAAAACAATTAAAATTCAAAAAAACATTATGTTAAAAGAAAAATTATGTAGATAATTTATTGCTTCGGGTTCCAATGCATTGGCTGGTGAACCTCTTTTATAGCTTCCCAATGCTCTCATCTAACTAACTAATATATTAAATCAGATTTATTAATAATAAAATAAAATATTTGAATTGATTTTAAATGATTTCTCTTCTCTAGGCAATTAACATTTAATGCCCATTTGCTGCAACCAATTATGATAAAAACATTTTCAAGATATTTAATTTAAAAAATAGTGACAGTCACTTACTAATCAAAGCTTAGTCTTCAAATTTCAAATTTGAAATTTATTGTTGCATAATTCCAACAAATCTATCTATCTATCTATACAATATATAAACTAATCCCCATTAGAAGGGAAGTATGGACATGTGTCACGATGAGAATGAAAGCTTACCAAGGAAGCCTCTATAAGGCTTTCCCTAATTGGAAATAAAAATTCAGTTTTTTGAATAAAAAATCTATCTATATCTATACAATATATAAACTAATCCCCACTAGAAGGAAAGTATGGACATGTGTCACGATGAGAATGAAAGCTTACCAAGGAAGCCTCTATAAGGCTTTCCCTATTTGGAAATAAAAATTCAGTTTTTTGAATAAAAAATATAAAAATATATTTAAAAATCAATCAAATTAAAATATAGGTGTCTTCCACCCAACCGTAATCTTTATTTCTAATTTTTTTTGTCATTTCTCTTGCCATAATAAATGTCTCTCTTCACTTTCCAATGAAGGTTAACAAACGCAACTATAAACTCATTGTGAGTTTCAATATAATTTGATTGCCAATTTCAAAACTACAAAGCAGCCTTAATATTTCTTTCAAAGTTCTTTCTCATTTTTCTTCCCATAATCAATGTGGCACTTCATATTCCCATGCACTAACCAAAGTTCTATATGAAAACGTGCAGAATTGTTCATTTTCCCCATAATGCAGCCGAATAAGTGCACCATTTCAACAATGATTAACGTGCCAATTTATTAATTAATTAATTAATCTATACAATATATAAACTAATCCCAATTAAAAGGAAAGTATGGACATGTGTCACGATGAGAATGAAAGCTTACCAAGGAAGCCTCTATAAGGCTTTCCCTATTTGGAAATAAAAATTCAGTTTTTTGAATAAAAAATATAAAAATATATTTAAAAATCAATCAAATTAAAATATAGGTGTCTTCCACCCAACCGTAATCTTTCTTTCTAATTTTTTTGTCATTTCTCTTGCCATAATAAATGTCTCTCTTCACTTTCCAATGCACAAATGAAGGTTAACAAACGCAACTATAAACTCATTGTGAGTTTCAATATAATTTGATTTCCAAATTCAAAACTACAAAGCAGCCTTAATATTTCTTTCAAAGTTCTTTCTCATTTTTCTTCCCATAATCAATGTGGCACTTCATATTCCCATGCACTAACCAAAGTTCTATATGAAAACGTGCAGAATTGTTCAATTGGGTTATACATTTGGGTTATAATAAGTTGCTTCATATGTTGCTTCGATAGGGAGATAACATAACTGCAACCATTTTAATCTAATACATGTCGTAATATTTGTAAAATTTCTTAGAACATTTTTATTTAAAAGTTGTGTTCTGTAATATTTCATTCATTATATATTGTGTTTCTGATATATACTATAAGCATTGATTGAACTTAGTACAAGGGACAGATGAAGAAAGTAGAGAAAAATAATGTTGAAGTATAATAATTTCTGTTTTCTTGCACATATCCAACCTTATTTTATGTAGAAAACTTTTAAATCTGATTATATCATGTTAATATTAATTTGTCAATAACTTTTGCTTATCTTATAATTTTTAATTTAAAAAATAAATTATTCCAACAAATCCTTTACCCGTACATCGCACATGTATACGTGTAATACACGAGTGTATTGTATTCATGTTACCTTAATTAGGAGGATTGTGTTTGTGTTACCTTAATATTTATTCATCGATAATATTTTATAATCCTACCATTTTTAAGATACAATAAATTTCCAAATAAAAAATGCATTATGTCATTTATACTTTTTTTTTTACAAAAGGATTATACTTTTATTTATTAATTTCACATTTAAATTAAACATGTATTGCATTTTCAAATAATATGAAATTATATCGCTAACGCATATTTCACACGTGCATCGCAAGGGTCTATCGTCTAGTTTTAAATAATATAAATATGCATATTTCAAACTCAATTTGATTGAATTGAATTTATTGTGATAAATTCTATCAATGAAAAGTTTTCAAATTTTATTTGAATATGAAAATCAGATTTTTTTTTTCGGGTTTCCAAGGGTATCCTCTACGCACAATCGCGGAGACGAATCCCTCAAGGTACTGGATGACATTTAAGGGCTAACTTCTCCTAGTCATATTTTCTCCATACGCAAGAGCCATGGATCGAATACCTGACCACTTGCTTAAGGGGCCCAAGCTCGTTGCCACTTGAACCTACCACATGTTGGTTATGAAAATCCGATTTGATTGACCTTTATTGACCATTTATTTGTTATAATATTTGAATAGTATCTGAACATTTTGCCACTGTTTGGTTTGCCAAAAACGTTAGCGTTTAGCGGATAGCAGATGGAAAACTAGCTCCGTTTGGCAACCGTTTTTAAAATTAGCGTATAGCATTTTTTTACTAGCGTATAGCATTTTTTCCGGACGCTACTTGAAGTAGCGTTTGAGCTTATAGGGTATATAGCGTATCACTTTTTCTTCCATTTTTATACTTATTATCTTAATTAAATTCATTTCTTATCCTTCACTAACAAAATAAAATATTAATAGAAACCAATGTTATTTTTATTATACCATATTATTTATAAAAAATAACTAAAACTAAATAAATATTAAAATTAAAAATTAATATTTTAATCTTTGAAATGATAAATAATTTAAAATAAATTAAAGTGTTAAAATTGATAATTATTTTAAAATAAATAAATAATATATATATATATATAATTTATATAAAAAATGCAAACATGTCCTTTTATGCAATTTTACATTAATCAGCTTGTCCAATCGCTAGTTTTACCAAACATTTCAAATCAAATCTGTTAGCTTATCCGCTATACGCTATCCGTTAGCTTATCCGTTATCCGCTAGCTTATTCGCTATCCGCTAGTTTTTACCAAACAGAGCCTTTGTGAAATGTTCATAACATCTATAATAACATTTATTGTGTGTTTATTCTGCAATCAAAGAATTTATACAACACAATAGTAAATATTTAAATGCCAAATAATTTCTATCCTTGATTTCTAAAAGTATTTACGAAATACAAATTTTGTAATCAATATCTGGGCCATTATTTCCATTAATATGTATGCTAATTAAATTTATCATAAACGTGAAAATGCAATTAATTGTAACCATAATTTTAATTATTTTTTATTTTTTCCTCATTTTTATAAATACAATAGAAAATATAAAAAAATGGTAACGACAAGTGGCGACTGACACGCATGACACATTTTTCTTGCATAGGGGATTTGCTTTTTCTGATTTATAGATTTATTGATAGATTTATAGATTATAGATATATTATTTAATCTCATTTAATTTCAATTAATTTCCATTTTATCTAATTCTGGTAAATACAGTAGAAAATCAATTTTTAAATTAATCTGTACAGAAAGGAAATAAAAATAAATTGGTGAAAGAGAAATTAATTGTAATCAATTTCAGTTAATTTTAATTATTTTTAATTTTTTAATACAATAGAAAATAAAAAAAAATTGCTAATGACACGTGGCGATTAACACACGACAAATTTTCCTTGCATAGGGGGTTGCTCTGTGTATATATATATATATATTAGATTATATATTTATAGATATTAGATTATATATTTATAGATATAGATTAATAGATAGATAGATTTATAGATTATAGATATATTTCAATTAATCTCTTTTAATTTAATAAATTTCCATTTTATTTGATTATAATAAATAATAAATACAATAGAAAATCAATTTTTAAATTAATTTGTGCAGAAAGGAAATAAAATTTTTTTGGTGAAAATGCAATTAATTTTAATCAATTTCAGTTAATTTTATTTATTTTTCTTTTTTACTTTTTTTTATAAATACAGTAGAAAAAAAAAACATGGTAAGGACATGTCCCGACTGACAGGGATTGCTTTGTATTATTTATATAGAGAGACAGATTATAGATTTATTGATAGATAGATTTATAAATTGTACATATTTTTTTTTTGATACAAAAATTGTACATATATTTTAATTAATCTCATTTAATTTCAATAAATTTCCTTTCTTCATCGTTACAGTCTTTTATGGCCTTATATATATCATGAATGTTTTTTTTTAATAATATATGTCATGAATGTTATGAATTGTGTTGTTGTATAAAAGAAAAATTGTAGAAATGTTTAATGGAGCTTTAATGGAAAAAAAAAATGGTACATGAATGGAATTAAGGCTACAACGTAAACGAGATGAAGACTAAGGTGGCATTCCACTATATATTGGGTGAACTATTTGGGGATGGGTGGTTCATTGTCTTCTCAAAAAGGTTTTATTCTTATTTGTGGAAAAATATTTTATCTCTTTGTTATATAAAATTTGATTTCCATTTTATTTGATTATAATAAATACAATAGAAAATAAATTTTTAAAATAATTTGTGCAGAAAGGAAATAAAAATAAATTGGTGAAAATGCAATTAATTGTAATCAATTTCAGTTAATTTTAATTATTTTTACTTTTTTACTTTTTTTATAAATACAATAGAAAATAAAAAAAAATGGTAAGGACGCGTCGCGACTGACAAGGATTGCTTTGTATTATTTATTGCTTTGTATTATTTATATGGGTTTTTCTAACCTGTGCAAGATTACACATGTTTAGGTCCATTAAATAGACACTTTTCATTAAATTTGTCTACCTAGTTAATCATTTTTTTTGAAAAATGATTTTCTCTCTCCCCCTATTTATCGTATGAATTCATTTTTCTATATAATGTTTCTCTTCTCAATGCACATCCTCTCTCCTCTATTTATTATTATGAATACAACTTTTTTTTTAAGATGAGTAGCTATATATATTGTGTTGAAATAAAAACGGTGTATATTTTCCAATTGCATAAGAGACGGTTTTTGCTTTAGAAACTTCAATAGTATAATATGCCAAAATTATTTTCCAATTGCATAAGAGACAGGAGCGTTAATAAAAATAAAAAATAAAAAGTATATATCGCTACTAATCAAAAAAGAAAATAGGATAATATGCAATTGGAAAATTGGAACCGATTTTATTTCAATACAATATATGAATCGTTTTTATTTCAACGCAGTATGTTTCACTAATCATCATTAAAAAAAAAAAAAACTTGTATCTGATAATAATAAATAGTGGAAAGAGAATGTGCATTGAAAGAGATATTATATAGGAAAATGAAATACATATAATAAATAGAATAATAAATAGGGAGAGAGAAAATCATTTTTCAAAAAAAAAAATCATTAACTAGGTAAACAATTTTAATAAAAAGTATGCAATTAATGAACCTAAACCTGTGCAATCTTGCACACGTTAGAAAGACCCTATTTATATAGATATATAGATTATAGATTTATAGAGAGATAGATTTATAAATTGTACATATATTTTAATTAATCTCATTTAATTTCAATAAATTTCCATTTTATCTGATTCTAATAAATACATTAGAAAATCAATTTTTAAATTAATTTGTGCAGAAAGGAAATAAAAATCAATTGGTGAAAATGCAATTAATTGTAATCAATTTTAGTTAACTTTAATTATTATTATTTTCTTATTTTATAAAAACAAATAGAAAATAGAAAATAAAAAAACATGGAAACGACTGGAAAATTTATTTAAAAATAATTTAATACTTGAAATGTTTTAAATTCAGACTTTATTGTCTTTTATTTTCATTTATTTTATTTAACATGTTTTGATTCTTTCTTATTGGGCTAAACCTCTATTTTGGTCCCTTATTTTTATTTTAGTTTTCATTTTGGTCCCTTATCTTTTTTTTTTTTTGGTTCCTTATCTTTCAACCGTTAGCCTATTTTGGTCCCTTCCGTCAGTCCGCCACCATAAGTCGCCGGAAACCGCCGCAGTCAGTCGCCGGAACCGCCGGCAACTCACGGCGGATACCTAACTCCGTCAGTGTAAAACTGACGAAAGGGACCAAAATGAAAACTAAAAAAAAGATAAGGGACCAAAACGGAAAAAAAAAAAGATAAGGGACCAAAATGAAAACTAAAATAAAGATAAGGGACCAAAATAGGGGTTTAGCCTTCTTATTACTACTTGTTAATGTTTTGAATTGTATTTTAATAGTTTTTCTTCATCGTTACAGTCTTTTATGGCATTATATATGTCATGAAATTTTTTTTTTAAACAATATATGTCATGAATGTTATGAATTGTGTTGGTGTACAAAAGGAAAATTGTACAATTGTTTAATGGAGCTTTAATGGGAAAAAAAACGGGTAAATGAATGAAATTAAGGCTGCAACATACACGAGATGAAGATTGAGGAGGCATTCCACTATATATTGGGTGAACTATTTGGGGATGGGTGGTTCATTGTGTTCTCAAAAAGGTTTTATTCTTATTTGTGGAAAAATATTTTATCTCTTTTTTATATAAAAGTTGATGTAATTCTTGTTGTTTCTTGGTATTTGATACCCATAATAACATTGTTATTCTGAAAGAGTCGGTTAAATTCTGGGTACACTAGTGCAGGAAGCACTTTTTATGTCTGTTAAAAGTGCTTTTTAACGTCACAAAAAAGCCAGACGTTAATACAGCAGACGTTAAAAGTCACACTTTTAACGTCTATTGTGAACAAACGTTAAAAGTGATATTTTTTTTTTTAATTCTGGTTATGCAATATCCCTTTCCCCCAGCTAGCTCCTTGCATTCACTAATATTCCAGAGTACAGAATTTGCACAGATTACAAAATTTGCACACACTCATCACTAACAAGTCCATATATAGAGAACTTTGCACTTAAATTAACTCGTGCATTTGCATTCCAATATTTTTCAGAACTAGAGCTAGTCACAATGATATACACGGAATTTTCCTTAACACAATTCAGTTTATATTCTATTACCAGCTAGGCCACAATACATGAAAAATTCATAATATATATTCTATACTAGCTAACACAAGTCCAATATATAAATATATACATGTAAATTCATACAACTACACATCATCTTCTAAGTTATCTTTTCTACTCCTTTTTCTGCAGCATACTTAAAAATGAAGTCTGCAAATCGCATCCTCAAGTTTTTAAAATCTTTTTTCGAAAGAAGACATTGATCGTTGAAAGCTTGCACAAGTTCAAATAAAATAAACATTAAATCAAATCATCACCAAAAATAAAATATATAATTAAATAACTTGTTTAATTAATTGCCTTCTTCCATCCCTCGATAATAGATGCAGAGACGATGTTCAACATATGAAGCATCACATAATAGGCACACGACCAACTATCTGTCTGATAACGAGACTACAAAAGAAATAAAATTTAATGTCAATTAAATGTGTGTGTAAATATATATAGTAATTATAATGTTAATTACTATTTAATAAACTGCTTACCTTGAGGATAATCCATTCAGGATTTGCTTTTGACTTTGAAATCCTACTTTTCCCGTTGGTGCAAGATATGCCACATGCCTTCATAGCGCTATCATAAACAAAATATTCATGTCAATTATATGTTCATCATGTGTGGAATAAAATAAAAGCAAATGTTACAAATTAAATTAAATAGAAGATTAATTACTTACGTGTTGACTGAGGTCACCACCTCCTTCGACGGGTCCTCGTGAAGAGAGTATAAGAATACGACAGTATGCCTAGAAGGATGAAGTAGGATCAACTGCCAATATTTATTCCATAAGTAGGGTGCCATATATATGTCTTTCCGATCACTTCCTCCCATTGATCGATCAAGAAATCAGTCAGCGTGACAGTGGGGTCTAAGAATCCGTAAACATTGCAGCCCCTGTCAATTTGAAGGCGATGTAGATACCTAAGATGTGAAATAAGTGACTGTTAATTACGTAATATATTGAAATTGAAATAAAATATAAAATTGAAATGTACTTACGTGCACCAAATACTCAAAACCATGTTGGCTATCCACTCACCATCTGTGCAAAACTGCCCAATATCCTCACCAGCGAATTGAAAAAGAGCTGATGGGTCTGGGTGTGCCTTCCATCCACCGTGTTCCAGCGAAAATACAAAAATCTCGAACGCAAAATCCTCACCAAAAGAGAACAGATGAGTAAAGAGAGACTGACGAAGCGACATCGTTTTTGGCTTTGCCTTCAATTGTAAATAAAGAAAGCATAAGTAATTGAGAATAAAGAAAACATAAGTCATTAAGAAATATGATCATTATGAATATACCTGGGACAACTCGAACTCCCGCTGCGCCAATTCCAGCTCCCGCCGTTTCAACTCTAGCTCCCTCTTTGACAACTCATCCACCTCCACATGTGCCTTTTGGCAACTCTCTTTTGTGCTGTGAAGGTTGGGCAACTCCCGCTGTTTCTTGGGAAGCCATGGAGGAAAACTGTTGCATAAGCATCTACATGTAGGCTGGGTTCGTTAGAAACCCTCTCATCAACTGATCTGTAAAGGTCGGGTCAGCAATGAGCTCTTGTTTAACCTCTTCTCTAAGCTCCTCCTTATCGATCGGCTGCTCTACCCGCCTACGTGAAGCACATTTCCCATAGAAATTCTTGATGCCCACCGTCCCTAGAACACCAATGACCTGACCATGGTGGTCGTCTTTGCCTAGGAACGGTGTGGATTCTTCACATACCCTTTCAAGATCTTCATGTATCGCTCAACTGGATACATCCACCTCAAAAAAAAAAGGGCCACATAATCTAATCTCCCTCACTAAATGAACAATTAAGTGAATCATGATGTCAAAAAATGAAGGAGGAAAATACATCTCCAATTGGCACAAGATTATAGCAGCCTTAACTTCCAACTCATCCAACTTATGGGGCTCAATGAATTTGCTACATATAGCATTGAAGAATGAGCACAACCTAGTTATGGTATGTCTAACATTTTTAGGAGCAATACCACGAATAGCCACAGGCAATAGTTGCTGCATCAAGACGTGGCAATAATGAGACTTTAAGCCAACTAATTTGAGATCAGTTGAGACAAGCCTCTTGACATTTGAAGAGTAACCATGTGAAACTTTGATGCCCTGAAGACACTCACAAAAACTTTGTCTCTCTTTTTTTGACAAAGTATGACATGCTGGAGGCAAATATGTCCGTTTACCATCCTCAACAACTGGGGCTAACTGCTCTCGTATACCCATTGCAACGAGATCAAGACGAGCACTCACACCGTCCTTTGTCTTGTTTTGAATGTTGAGAAGCGTTCTGATTACACTATCACACGCATTTTTCTCCACATGCATCACATCAATACAGTGTCTGACATCAAGCTTGCACCAGTATGGAAGATCAAAGAATATCAACCTCTTCTTCCATATGTTTTTCTCAGTAGCCTTAGCCTTCTTTTTGGCCTTGCCGAAGATAACATTGATGTGCTTCACCCGTTGATAAACTTGCTCTCCATTTAAGTCCGTCGAAGCATTTTCACTCTCTTGGCATCCGTTAAAAGCTTTTTTCAACTTAAGATATGGGTGATCATGTCTAAGAAATCTCTGATGCCCAAGGTAAACCGTCTTCCTTCCATGATGCAACTGAGTGAAGCATGTTCCTTCTTCACATAAAGGGCATGCTTTATGCCCCTTAACACTGTACCCAGACAAGTTCCCGTATGCTGGAAAGTCATTGATGGTGCAAAATAACATGGCATGCATCTTGAAAGTCTCATGAGAACACCCATCAACAACATTATCACAATCCACCCACAGCTTTTTCAAGTCTTCAATCAAGGGACTTAGATAAACATCCAAGTCATTTCCCGGTTGCTTTGGGCCCAAAATCATCATAGATAACACCATGTATTTGCGTTTCATGCACAACCAAGGAGATATGTTGTAAATTATCAGGAGAACAGGTCATGAACTATGAATACTACTTAAGTTACCATATGGATTCATTCCATCCGTAGCAAGTCCATGCCTAAGGTTTCTTGACTCATTGGCAAAATCCGGAAACAAAGTATCAATTTTCTTTCATTGCACAGAATTAGCTGAATGGCGAACCTGGCCATCACGTTTCCTCTCATCATCATGCCATCTAAGTTCTTTGCGTCTTTTACATTAGCGAACAATCGCTTGAACCTTGGAATTATTGGAAGATACCACAACACCTTCGCAGGAGGACCCTTTTTTTTCCACATCACAACTAGAATCATCAAGATCACCACCATCATCACCATCCTTCACTTTGTAGCGTGATAACCTACACTTGGGGCAATCATGCATAATTTCATAATTACCCGTGTACAATATGCAATCATTGGGGCATGCGTGTATCTTCTTATACTCCATACCCATCTGACACAATACCTTCTTCGCCTCATAGTTACGATCAGGCAATGTGTTGCCCTCTAGAAGCAAGTCTTTCAACAATTCAAACAATTCGGTGAAGCTTTTATTGCTCCGACCATTTCTCGCCTTCACACAAACCAATTTTAACACCGCCGACAATCGTGTATGAGTAGTACACCCCCGATACAAAGGCTTATCCGTATCACTGCACAATATTTCATACACATGTGCTTGCTGAAAAGATTCTTGTCCAATATCACGGATCATGTCCTCTACTTGGTCATCCTCCATATCTACGTCAACGTCCTCACTTTGGGAGACACTTGGCTTATTATTTAACAACACATCACCATGTCATATCCATCTTGTATAATTCAAGCAAATCCCAAAACAAATAAGATGTGTACGTATTTCCTTGACCGCACATTTCCTTGTATTCAAACATTTAACACAAGAACAACATAACATTCCTTTACTATTAGGAACATTTCTTTGAGCAAATTCTATAAAATCTTCCACTCCCTTTAGATACTCACCACTTGTGCGTTTACAAACCATCCAACTACGATCCATAGCTAGATAGGTTCTGTAGATATACACACATATATCCAATATAAGCACAATAGGGGAGATTGGAAAAGCGCACTAGTATATATTACCGAGTAAACTAGAAATCTAACCCCAACAAAAAACTATACCCATGTGGACCTCAAATGGACATGATATATCCTCAAGCAAGGGTTTCCAGTGACCTGCCTACTTTCTAAAAAATCAGAGACAATATTCAACATTCCATTACTATTCAACAAGATATGACTTGCCCACTTTCTAAGAAACCAGTGATAATATTCAACATTTATCAAGGATTTTTTTTCATACGCAAGTAGTGTCATAAATGTTCATCAAATAAAGTTCAACAATAAACTCCTTGATTATTAGACACTTGGTTTGGTTTTATTCATTGAAACAACTAATTGTCTCCAACATGCTCAATGAGTTAATGCAAGTTGAGATTGGTTTGCTTATACCAGACATTTTATGCTTGCACAAGTGAAAATTCTATATCACTTTGTTCGAGAAAAAGTATCACCGAGAAATATAAGAATGGAGTTTGTGAATATTATAATCATGTGGTAGATATTTTACAAAACGACTAAATCATTCGGAGCATAAAGAATTTACGAGACAACTCAAATGACAACAAGTCCGCGATGAGAGAAAATAACAATTGAGGTTTTTCGTAGTTGAATATGTCTATTTCACTATTAAGTTTTTAACGTGTTGTTCTTAGATGAAAAGGTTTACTTCACTATTAAGTAAAAAAAAAAAATTTATTATAATGTTTGGTGATGGCTAGCATGAGGTAGTCCAACAAGTGACTCATTCATGAGGCATCAATCTAACCCACAATAATAGGTTTTTCAGTTTTTTTATTTTTATTTTTTAATTTCTTTTATTTGGAAAATCCCATTTTACCCCATTCTTCCCCACCACCTCCATCCCCATTCTCACCCCCTCACCCCTCACAGCCACCCCTGACCCATCCCTCACCACCTTCATAAATTTGACCTTAAAACCAACACTTTAAAATCATCAACAACTTGAACAAATAATGAAATCCCTGCTGCCTAGAACTCGAATCCATCACAACCAACTGAATCATTCATACATATACAACCAATGCAAACACTAACCAAAATGACAGAAAGCAAAACTGAAACTTTGAGGGTCTAGGGTGTTATTTACGTTCAAGGAGAGGAGAAGGAGGTGGCTCAGTGGTGGTGCTACCGAGGTGGTGGTGCGACGTCTCGGTCTTGGTGTTCGAAGTGGTGGCCGAGAGTGAGAGGGACAGAGAGAGTTAGGGAGCGTGCAACGTTTAAATATGAGAAAGAGAGTGTGAAGTTCAGAGAGAGAGAGAGAGAAAGAGTAAGTACCTCGCGGTGGTGGTGGAGAGGAGCTCGCAGTGGTGGCAGTGGAGAGGAGCTCGCGGTGGTGATCACTAAGAGAGAAGGGGTTGGGGCAGAAGAGGTGGTGAGAACAGAGGCAGAGTGAAAATGATGAAGAAGGCAACGAGCGCGGGTATAACATATTATACTTACTAAAAAAAAATTAAAATCACATTTAACGTCTGTTGTTTAAACAACAGACGTAAAAGATGATTTAAATTAACCTCATATTTACAGTTCTGTCATCGCCTCCTTTTTAACGTCTACTTTTAGTTTAACAGATGTTGTATCTGCTCATTTATTACATATTTCTCCAGTAGTAGTATTCACATTATTAAAATTAATGTGTCGAAATAATCCTTAAGGATAAACTATAAACTTATTGGAAAGACTATATATTGGATAAAATTATTGTACACGTCTCAGATTATAAACTTTTATAGGCACTCTTTTCTATTTCTTTATTCATTTTTATTTATCTATTTTATTTATTATTTTTTCAACAACTTTTGAAGAAATAGCACGGCTCTACTCAAGACATCGCAATATTCACCTCAACAAACGAGAAAAACTTGTTTGATTAAATTTTGTTTTTATTTTAACCCAATATAGAGGTTGTACAATTCATTTGACGACATTGTAATATCATATATGCCCTTTTGTTGTACAGTAACATTGGCAACGATGTATACCATTACAAAAGCCTCCGCATTGATCCTTGCAAAAATCATCACAATCATCATCTTTCGAACATTTGGGAGGCTCATCATTAATTGCTTGTGCTGTCATTGTCATACCTGAAAATTTTAAAATAAAACAAAAAAGCAAAAAAATTGAAGATATATAATATGAGTTTTTCTGACCTGTGCAATTTTGCACATGTTAAGAATCTTAAAAGAGCAAATTTATATAGGAAGCTATGTATTTTATACTTTCAAAATTGAAATGCTTAAATTTTCAATAAATAATTGCTACTTTTGGGTTTCTTAACCTGTGCAAAGTTGCACATGATAGAAAAACCCATATAATATAAGTTTGTATGTTAACTGTTAGATTCAATTAACATAAAAATGAAAATAATAAATATATTAAAATTTAAATAAATATCTATTATAATAATTTGTGAACTTTTTAGTTTAATTTTTCATAGGAACCTATGATTTTTGTGTGTGTGTGTGTGTGAAGAAAACCTATGCAACACTAATCGAGGCAAACACAAAAGAAGGATGGAGGAATACCAGATGCAACCAGAACCAAGAGCACAAAGAGAGTCAATTGAAATGAAGCTTTTGCCATGCTTTTTCAATGTTTTAATGCAGCAAATGCTCTCCAAGATAGGATTCTAAACGAGAGTTTTCTTTGTCTCCAATTGTGATTGGAATCCTTGGTATGCACCAAATTTATAGTGGCGCATATGTTGGGATATTTTCGTAATCATGTAGTGTAGTATATATAAAACTCAATGTTGACTACTGTTCATTGCCACATGTCACTCCTTTGTTTAATCACTGATTTTTCCCCCTTTTACTAGAAGCTTCTCTATTCTTATCTTATAAAATAATAAAAACTATACATTTACTGTTCATTACATGATACTTTGTTCATTGCACAATTATGAAAACGTGTTCCACTAAATTATCACACTGCATTATATTTTAGTTTTTTTTAAAAACAAAAACTTAATATATTACGACACTTAATTGAAACAAACTAAGTTAAAACATTTATTCTTTTAAATAATAATATAAAACTAAGTGAAAACATTTATTGTTTTAAATAATATAAAAATAATAAATTTATATTTAAAAAAAATTCACTATTTATATTAATAACAAAATATTAAAAGATAAAATTGATTAGAGATAGTCATTATTCAAACTAATTATAAAATAAATGATATTAAATTAAAGGCTTAATCATTTTCTATTGGTAACGTGTGATTTTGGTACCTAAAGTTTACATGGTGCACAACCGGTTCCCTGTTATTTCAATGCTGCAAATTTGATTCTTCGATTCAATGTTCGTCAATTTTTTTAATAATTTATAGGGAGTAACCACTCTCTAAGTTAACCACTCTCTAAGTACACTACATAAAACCTCTGGTTGAACTTCCGCGATGAAGGATTTGTGGTGGAACCAAAAAAAGGATCCCGAAAAGGAGGAACAAACCAATAAATAACATAGATGAACCATTAAATTATGTTGAATAGGAGAAGCTGATGAGGGAGAACTTCAACCAGAGGTTCTGTGAGGTTAGAGGAGTAGCTTCCCTATGTTGTTTAATGACAAAGTTATTTTTTAAAATAATAAATAAAATAAAGATTTATTAGGCATGCACTGTGGGTGTGAATTGTTTTACAGAATCAACTAATCAGAAATTTAGAGATCATTAAAAATATTTGATTATTATCTTAATTACCTTAAGAATTAGTCATATCATGCGATTTTTGATTGGTTGACGACATAAAATTTTTTACACTTATAATGCATCCCAATTAAGCTCATTAAATAATAGAAGATGAATATGATCAAGATAATCTAATTTTTTTAAAAATAATAATAAAATAAAAATGAAATATTTGAATTAATAATTAAATATTGGACTAAAAATTAACGAGAAGTTACCATAAAAAATAATAAAATTTAGGGAATATAATAAAAATTCCCTTGTAATAATAAATTTAGGGAAAGGTCATTACTAAAAAAAACAATTCACTAATTGGAATTTGATTAGTAAGAATAATTATCACAATATTATTGGTCATATTTTAACTCTTCACTTGGTACATATTAATCATTATAAATATATTTTTTCTTTTGACAAAATCATCATAATGTTTTTAGAATTTAATTGATATCCACTATCAGTCTAAGGACTTTTTACACTGTCAACCAATTATAAATTTTCATATCATTAAAAATGGTTGACTCTTATCCCAACTATCATAAAAATCGCTTATATCATAAATTGTAATCGATTGACATTGTAAATATTTTGTTTTCACACTAAAAGTGTATACCATTTTTTTTTATGGATAAAAGTGTAAGCTATTTAAACTCATATGTTTAAGCAAGAGTTATAAAATAATCTCCACTATTGAAGACACATATGTCACCCTATAATATTTTCACTATTATAAAAGTGTGTCCAGCTCCTAAGAAAAACAAAAGAAGGCTCTAGAAACAAATTTCCCCGTCCAACAATAGAAGATTCTGGACCAACAATACATTTCGAAGCCTCTAACCATATATTTCTGAATGCCACCATAAAAAAAATCAAACTCCAAATTACCTTAAAACACAACCAAAAGTCCCCCATCCTCTTTTGTGCATACAACCATAGTTCAGATTTTTTAGCTATTAGCAATTAGCAATATAATAGAGAGCTTTTAGAAGTCACTATTCATTTCCTATTTGTTGCTATATTATTGAGAAATTGATGGAATCATCTTAGAATTATGGTTTCAATACAGATTATAAAGTTGCTCAATATATTTTGCTTGTGATAAAGGAATGCCAATAATTCAAGAAATCTATGAGCATAAAAATGTTGTAACAGCTCTTTGTTATTCAAATGATAAATTATATTGATGAGCTTATTAACTCTATTTCTTAGTTTGTAACACTTATTCATCTTTTTGGCAAAGACACTATTTACTAAGATTTGTTCATTAAACTGATCCTTTTGTTCAGAATGCTTATTGGTAGAAAATATCTTTTGTTCTTCTTTTTTTTTTATATTGGTAGAGAATATCCTTCGTGAATCATAGTTGAAGATAGAAATGTGCTATGGGATTTGATCAAGATTTTCAAGATAACATATTTACCCATGCAATTCATAATTTCAAGACATGTTTTTCCAGTTCAAATTTTGGTTTTTTTATTTATTAGAATCTTCTCTTTATACACTTAATTAATAACACAACCTTTATCTTATCTTTTTTTCTCGATCGCACTTTCTCAACTTTATAGAAATAATGTCGAACAGAATATATGCTCCATAAAATAAACTCAGCTTCTACTTGCTTTAATAATGGAAATACTCTTTTTTGTCAAAAAAATAATGGAAATACTCTTTATTAAATATAATGTAAGACTACAACTTAATATATTGTGTTATGGATGTTGAAGCTCTTTATTATTAGACTTTGTGGTATTACATATAGCATCTGTTTTTGAGAAACATGCATAATATTTGTTTTTTTTTTTTACCAATTTAATTGATATTTGATTTTAAATAAATATTTAATTATATATAAAAGTAACTTTAAAAGTTACCGGTGCCATAGCACGGGTACCATTCTAGTTAAAGATTTTAAAATAAGATGTTCTTAAACAATAATAACAAAAAAGTTCTTTATCTAAATACTCACCCACCTTATCTACATAATTAGTATTGATTTGGACCATGAGAAGTTGGCTACGCCAAAGCCAACTTCTCTACCTAAAGATTTTAACTTCTACAATTTTATTTTATTTTTATAAGCAAAATTGTATTAATATGAGTACTAGGTATACCCAAACCAGTATACAAAAGATTCATTTACAAAGTGGATGCCAGTAAAAAATATATATATAACTTTTTAATTGTTCTTTATGGGTTAAATTGTATTTTAGTAATATAAAATTGTAATTAAATTCGTTCTGTTAGTGTTAAATTGTATAAAATAGAAAAATATAAATATTAAAATTTTATTATAAGGCTAATATAAATAATACGCCAAATTTAATCTTTTAAATGATGTGAGTCACGTGACCATTCCACACGATTACAAAAATTAATTAACAAAAAAATCTATATAGAAGATTGAAATTCGGCCAGACCATTACTAACTGCCCTTAAGGCTAAAAAATGTACTCACGTTGGGATGTCAGCTAGACTATTACCGACTTCCCTTATTGATTAAGTAAAATTATATATGGTGAGAAGTCACAACCAGAATGCAAACTTCTCATAATGCACAATAAAGATGAGTATTTGGTTAAACAATCTTTCATGGTGAACATTTTTGTAAATAATTTTTTTGATTATTTTTAATAAATTTGCCAACACACCAATCAGTCTTTTGAAGTGTTTTTTTTTTAATTGTATATATAAAACTTTAAATATATACACACACACAGGACTTACCTCCTCTAAAATGAGTTTTTCTCTAACCAGTTTTTCTCTAACCACCTATTTGGAATGAGTGATAACAAGGGATAAGCACGTTCACCATGAAAAGCTACGTATAGGTCGTAGTTTTGGTTGAAATCAAATCACGTTAAACTCGTTCGTAACGCACAAGTAAACATGCACTAAAATGATAAAGCGAGTAAAGAAAGAAGATTTAGAATCCTTTATAAAAAGGAAGTTGAAATTTATCCTCCTCAATTTTAAAAAACCAAATTAAGTCGCAAAAGATTTAAAGGAGGAAAAGAAGGGTATTGAATAACATCAAAAGTTGTTTAATTTTAAAATAACATGATTCCATGAACTAATGTATTACAACTGATAATGGCTATGTTGCATTGTTAATTTGCCCAAAGCTGTAGCAATAGTTGTTCACTTGTTCTAGCCTTTTTTTGTCCAAGTGAACATTTTATAAGTAGTCGATTAGAGAGACTAGTGCTATAAAACGTTTAGAAGCAAGAATATCAAAGAAATTGGTTTTATGGTTTGTTTTTCTTCCTTACGCTGAGACGAATTTGACCATATAAAGAGCTATCCATAGGCATGTGACCCAGAAGGAGGCGTGGTATAAGGAGCCTTAGCTTTCTACCAATCCACAAGAACAGTGCTCACCCTGTACCCATACTTGCTTGGGTACCACACACCATTCTATCCATTATAATTGATATTTTAAACAAATGAATTTTTGAGGGATGAGTTATCACATGCAAATGAAAACAAACAATGAATGGCTACGAAAAATACTAGTGTGGTAACCCGTGCTACTCAAATGGTATATATAACAATGACCGACGATAATATAAAAAGTACATAAATTTTAAAAATTATTTGCAATTTGAGAATTATAGTAGAAAGGCCAATAGTCCAATTTTTAATATAAACATCACTACTATAAATTACATATAAGATAAAATAAATATTGAATTTGAATATATTTAAATTAATTATAATCATCATTCATATAACACAACAATTAAAATATAATAGTTAAATAAAAAACGGATGCTGAATAGAAAATAGCACATTATCCTAGGGATGAACCTCGTGATGAGACCAATTAAAAGTATAAGCATATTCATTTAAAAATTTTCATCTCGTGCAATATAAATATTTTCATATTTTTTAGATTGGGGTTAAATAATTACTTAATTAAATCGTGAATAGCTAAATTGAGATTATCAACGCAATTCCCTACAAAAATGATTTTCTAAGGAAATACTGCCACGCATCCTCTGCCACATGTCAACACCAGAAAAAAAAATTGATTTTCTATTATTGTTAATTTTTTTTTGACTAAAAAGGTATTCATTCATTCAAATTGGTAAAATACATCGAAAACAACACAAATCCAACATCGCTAAAAACCGAAAAGGATGAATCTGCAAACAAACTCACAGCACCCAGGTTAATAGCATAACACGGCAAAATCAAAATACCTACAAAAGTGACAAAATCAAAGTCACTGGAATACCCATGTCTCCGGATCTGTAACATTGACGCCCAATTCTTGATCAAATCTGTGATGGATCGAAGCAGATCTGCCAATCTGAACCAAACGAACACCGCACCAAGACGGGAAACCAAACAACGCCTCACCAAGACGATGAACAACAATACTAGGGATGGCAATTTTACCCGCACCCGCGGGTACCCCCGGGTAATACCCGCAACGGGTACGGGCGGGGAGGATAAACGGGTATCCGCGAATTAAATAAACTGATTTTTGACACTACCCATTTATTCACGGGCGGGGGCGGGTATAGAGGTACTCGTGCCCACGTGTACCCGTGCCCGCTAGGTATTAGCTATTTACTTAACTGCCCCTAGTTTATATACAAGTTATACTTGCAAACTTGCCATATCGTGTCTGTGTCTGTGCGTCGTCTCTCATCTGAGTCATCTCAACCCCAACCCCAAGTCTCTCATCTGAGATTCTCAACCCCAAAGCTGCGTCGCCGACAGTCTTCAAGCCGCCGGTCTTCCTCCCTTCCTTCAAGCCGCCAGTCTTCCTCCCCTGTACAGCGTCGTAGTCGCGCCATCACGAATCCAAGGAGCAGCAGTCGCGCCATCACGAATCCAAGGGAGTCGCAGCCGCAACCCCATTCCCAACCTCCTGCCTTCAATCTTCATCTTGTAAGAGACTCTCTGTTCGTCTCTGTTCAGATCTTTTTTTTTTCCTTCTCCAAAGTAAAATAGCATGTGGTATCATTGGCTGATTATCATGATGTCTGTATTTGCACTATTATTGTATGATTGATTATCATTGGCTGTTCAGATCTGTTTTTTTTTTTCCTTTTTCTGTTCAGATATGATTATCATGATGTCTGCATTTGCACTATTATTGTATGATTGGTATTCATTGGCTGTATGAAGGGAGTATTATTTACATAACAATTACAAATAAGCATGGTACTTCCATATGATTTGAAATAACCTCAACTCCTGCCTTCAATCTTCATCTTATGATACTCGCTGGCTGTTGTAATCATTTTCAATTGTTGTGCTTGCTTTTTTGTTACCTGAATGAGGTTGGAAGTGTTCAATTTAGTACTTGATTGAACCATGTGCATAATCAGTTACAGATTTTGGCATTCTTTGGAGTTGGCAAGATAATCATGTAGATTACAAGAAGTTGTATAATAGATCAAAATGTTCATTTTTGTTGTATCAAGTATCATATAGAATAGAATTGTTATTTCTAATCATGTTTCCATTATCATATAGAATCATTCTTACTTCCATTTTGAGTTTTGATTTCTGTTGCTTCATCATGTTGTGCAGTCTTGTCAATGTCTACTAATCAAACTTCTGCTCCTATTGGTGATGGGCAAGAGCAACAGTCGCTCACATCAAATGTGGGTGAATCAAATGTGGATGAATCTATGAATGTTGATAAAGATTCAAGTCCAAATGAAACTCAGAGCTCAATTCCAAGTCAATCCAATGGTAATAAAAGAAAACTAACTTCATGGGTTTGGAATCATTTCGAGAGGAAGAATATAGATGGAAAGTGGAAGGCTATTTGTTGTTATTGTCAGGAAAAACTGTTGGGGGAGACACACCAAGGAACTCCACACTTGCAAACTCACTTCAAAGGTTGCAAGCTACGAACAACTCGGGATATAAGGCAAGCATTTCTCAAAACTGAAAAAAAAAAGGGAATGACACAATACTTGTTGGTTCTTGTGCATATAATGAAGATGTATCAAGGCAAGAGTTGGCAAAGATGATAATCCTTCATGAGTATCCATTGTCTATAGTTGATCACAGAGGATTTAAATCTTTCTGTAGTTCTTTGCAACCATTATTTATGGGGGTTTCTCGTAACACTATCAAGAGTGACATCATGAAATTTTATAGTGTTGAGAAAGAGAAACTGATGAAACTGTTGTCAAAGAATCAAAGTCGAATTGCAATTACAACTGATATGTGGACTGCTAGTCATCAAAACAAAGGCTATATGACAGTCACAGCTCATTTTGTTGATGATTCATGGACACTGCAAAGTCGACTTGTAAGGTAATAACACCAAACTATGTTCATTTATGTGCATGTTAGTTATTATTGATTCTTTTTGTTGATGATATTATCATTAAGACATCAAATTCAATGTTAGGTTCATTTATGTGCCTGCTCCTCATAGTAGCCAAACTCTTGCTGAGGTCTTAATTGAATGCATGATGGATTGGAATCTAGATAAAAAATTATCCACTTTGACAGTTGATAATTGCTCTACAAATGATGCTATGATTGAACGTGTTTTAGAAAATATTTCACCTAGGTCACTTATTTTGGGTGGTAAATTGTTCCATATGCATTGTTGTGCTCATATAGTGAACTTAATTGTGAAAGATGGTTTGTCCATAATCTCCAATGCAATTGAAAAGATTAGGGAAAGTGTTAGTTTTGGACAGCCACCCCTAAGAGAGAGGAGAAATTTATAGATACATGTGGCCAGGTGAACATGACCTATGGTAGAAAACTGGTTCTTGATTGCAAAACTATGTGGAATTCTACATTTTTAATGCTTCAAGTTGCCATAGTATACAAAGATGTGTTTGAACGACTGGCACAAAGGGATAATTCGTATAAAACTTTGCCTGATGAAGATGATCGGAAGATGGCCACAGAAATTTGTAAGAAGTTGGAATTGTGTTATGATGTTACAAAGTTGTTTTCTGGTACTTTGTATCCAACTGCAAATGTTTATTTTACAAAGGTTTGTGAAATTAAATTGGCCTTGATAGAGTGGGTTTGCATTCCTGATTTTATCATTCATGAAATGGCTACATCCATGATGACCAAATTTGACAAGTATTGGAGTGTAATCAATGGGGTGATGGCTGTAGGCATTATTTTAGATCCCAGGTATAAAGACACTTTGTTTGATTATTTTTTCGCTAAAATTTATGGAGATAAAGCTGATGAGAAAATGGAAAATGTGATGTCTATTTGTCAAGAAATGGTTAGGGAGTATGAGACCAAAATAAAAGGTTAGGATACTGATTCTTCATCTTCAAGAACAACCCAAAGTCAAGATGTGGGTGGTGGAAAAGTGGCAGGTTGGAGGTCACATTATGAAAAGAAGCTTAATGCTCAAAAAACTGCAACAAGAGGTCAGAGGTCAAAACTTGATCGATATTTGGAGGAGCCAATGTTGCCTGATTCAACTGAACAGTTTGACGTCTTGGGTAAGTAGAAGCAAAATGGGCCTAAATACCCAATTATGCAAATGATTGCAAGAGATTTTTTGGCAATTCCTATCTCAATTGTTGCTTCCGAGTCTTCTTTTAGCACTAGTGGTCGATTTCTTACTCCTCATCGTAGTAGATTGCGTCCAAATACTTTAGAGGCATTGATGTGTCTCCAAGATTGGCTATGGGCTGATGTGAAAGGCAACCAAACTTATTACTTTTAATTTAAAATCTATATTGGTTGATAATTACAAATCTTTTACTTATTATTTTTCTTTCTTCAGGTTCTTCAAAATCGGAAGTCGGCAGTGATGAATGTATTACGATATTGGAAGATATGGATGTTGACATTGTTAGTTAATAATTTTAAGGTTTCATTTCAACCTTCCCAATAATATCAATTGTTTGTATTTTTTATGAGATACATTTACTTTTATTTCAGGAATGTGAAAATAATGCTCCATGAGTAAATCTGGTTATTGCAATTTGCAACTCAATGATGAAAAGCAATCAATGGTAAGTAAGTATTCAAGATCCTATGAAAATAATTATCAAATTGTCACATTCTTTATGATTCTTTTTTGTAAATATAGCTTATGTCCATTCTAAGTTTATTTATGTTCTATCTTAACAGTGATGCTACTTGGATGGTTGGACTTGCTTGGAGCTATTGATGTGCGCTTGTTTGGAGTTGTCGTATAATATGTTTTTGTAACTGATTTCTGTTAATTGTAATAGAGGGACGAATGTGATGTGATGGTTGTGTGCTTGTGTTTTTTGTGACTTGTTTAGATTAAATTGTTCTATGTGTTGATGAATGATGATACTCATTTATTATTTGAGTGTGGTTTTATTTTTATGGTTTGTTATATACTGTCATATCTTGAGAATGTTTATTTTATTTGATATTTTGTAATTATTGCAATTTTTTTATAATTTTTTAAGGAATTAATGCATTTTTAAAAAAAAAACAGTTACTGATAGTATCCATGGGTACCCGCGAAACCCGCAGATACCCACGAAACCCGTCAGATACCCGCCCGTCAGATACCCGCGCGGGTGGCTGGCGGGGACGGGCTTAGATTTGCCCGCGGCGGGCGGGGGCGGGTAGGGTGGTATCCGTGCCCGCCCATACCCATTCCTAAACAATACCGCCGCACACAGACAACGAAAAACACGAGAAAAAGACATATCTATGTAGAAAAACCACTTATTTAGATAAAAAGGGAGAAAAACGAAGTAAAAGGGTGATTCCAGGCCAAAAAATGCCCCAAAACCACCCCCTCTAGTGGTGGCACGCGGCTATGTGTAGAGAGAGGGGAGAGAGTTTGAAGTTAGAGAGAGAATAGGGTTTTGGATTTTTTTCTATTATTGTTATTAAAACCATTAAAAGGGAATAACAATTGAAAGGATTTGAAACTAGAGAAAACAAAATTAATCGAAATTAATTGAAATCCCCGATTGATTGGAAGCAATTGCTCTGACTAATTAATTGAAAATATGTATCCATTATCAAATTGATGGATCCAAAAAACTTTCAGTGCAACATATTTCTGAGGAGATTTTTCGGCAATTGACAATGAGTTCATATCATTCATTAAATATATGTCAGTTATTATCTTTTATGCAGTATATATCTAGGTAATATTCGAACAACTTGAATTAATTATACCCGCTCCGTTTTATTCCCATACACAAAAGGGTAATGATCTTTAGTATGAAAAATTGTCATATGAAATCGGATAAATGCATATTACATTGACACATGTAATCTTTTTCAGTTTTTATCCACTTTGAATGGTTATTGATGTATCTAATTGGCTACAATAAATTAACTACTTCTTCGTATATATATTATATTTTCGAACAAATATCACTGCTCTACTCAAAAGACGTCACAATATTCACCACAACAAATGAGAAAAAACATGTTTTATTAAATTTCATTTTTATTTTAACCCAATATAGAGGTTGTACAATTCATTTGACTACATTGTAATATCATATATGCCCTATTGGTGGACTACGACAATAACATTGGCAACGCCCTGCTACATAATCACAATAGCCTCCGCAATGTGGTTGGCAAAAATCATTACAATCATCATCTATCGAACATTTGGGAGGAAGCGTCTCATTTGCTTGTGCTGTCAAACCTGGAAATTTTAAAATAAAACAAACAAGGAACAAATTTGAAGATAAGTTTGTATGTAAACTGTTAGATTCAATTAACATAAAAATGAAAATAATAAATATATTAACATTTAATTAAATATCTATTTATAATAATTTTTGAACTTTTTAGTTTAAATTTTTATAGGAACCTATTCATTTTATTTTTTTTGTGTGTGAAGAAAACCCATGAAAATCTAACCAAGGCAAACACAAATGAAGGATGGAGGAATACCAGATGCAACCAGAACCAAGAGCACAAAGAGAGCCAATTGAAATGAAGCTTTTGCCATACTTTCTCACTTTTATATGCTTTCTAAGATATGATTCTAAATGAGAGTTTTCTTTGTCTCCAATTGTGATTGGAATCCTTGGTATGCACCAAATTTATAGTGGCACATATGTTGGTATGTTTTCGTAATTAAAGATATTAAAATAAGATTTTTGAAAAATTTATATATAAATTATATGATTAATTAGAGGATATTTCCCCTTAAATAAAAGTCATGAATATGTAGTCAACAAACTGTGTCTGCTAATAAATATTTTTAATTTTCAATAACATTTAATTATGATATTTAAATTATATGATTAATTAGAGGATATTTCCCCTTAAATAAAAGTCATGAATATGTAGTCAACAAACTGTGTCTGCTAATAAATATTTTTAATTTTCAATAACATTTAATTATGATATTTCCAGAAATTTTTTGAAATCTTTCCCAAAAAGATATTTTGAATTTCGAAATATCCATGCATCTGATTTAATGCTGTCACTATATAATTACTTAATTAGCTACCAAACCAGTTTTTTTTAATTAAACAATAATAAGAAAAATGTTCTTTATCTAAATACTCACCCACCTTATCTACATAATTAGTATTGATTTGGACCATGAGAAGTCGCGCGGCTACACCAAAGCCGACTTCAATTGTATTTTAGGAGTATAAAACTGTAATTAAATTGGTTCTGTTAGTGTTAAATATATATAATAGTACAATATTAATAATAAAATTTTATTATAAAGCTAATATAAAAAATACACCAAATTTAATATATCTTTTAAATGACGTGAGTCATATCACTACTAGAAATTCACGGATTACTTACGGATTTCCCTGCGGATTTTTCGACAGAAATTTCCTGCAAATTTTGCTGCAAATTTTTCAGAAATAAGGTTTTCCTTATATATTTAAATTTGTAGGAAATTTCGACATTCCCTGCGGATTTAAATTTTTCGCAAGAAAATCTGGAAGAAATTTTCTTCGGATTTTAAAATTCGTAGGAAAAAATTACCCACAAAGGTATTACCTATAAATAGAAATTCGTAGGGAAATCCGAATGAAGTTTGTTTGTTGCGAATTTTTTAGCAAAACCAGCAGGGAAATCTCTGCAGGATGTATTGTTTACACAGCACATATCCTACAAAAACTTTGCTTCTGGGGTAGGTGCTCATATGGCAGAGATTGTACTCTTACTCTTTGATTTCCATGTGTAAATGGGTTATAAGTACCCTTGTACTCCTTTCTTTATAAAACATTTGGCTTATCAAAAAAAAAATTCAAAAGATTTCTAGTAGTGTGCGACCATTCCACATGATTAAAAAAATTAATTAACAAAAAATATATAAAAGATTGGAAGTCGGCATGACCATTACCGACTTCTACTAAGCTTGGACGATGTGGATGGTTGGACGGTGCGGATGGCTGGAATTAAACACAAACATTAAGCTAGGATAGTGTGGGCGGTTGAACGGTGCGGACGGTTGGAATTAAACACATGAATCACACATGTACTTAGGAAATAGCCGGTATTAATCTCATTGTAAATATAAATATTATTCATACTTAAATATACAAAATAATGAATTAAAAAAACCAACAACTAAGATTTTTTTTTAAGTTAATTAAGAAGTTCTAAATATTGAATCTTTCGAAAGTCCAATTAATGCATAAAAACTATTAATTCTTACTAAATTTATGATCCACTAATTGTACCGATATTCATGTATTTTATTATTTTTGTATAACTTTATTGTTCAATTGAAAAGGCAACACATAATAATTATTGAATTATTGACCCATTACTCAATAAAATTGGTAACCAAATTCCAATAGTAATAATAATAATAATTTTCACAACTGTGACCTCTTTCTAATTAAATAAATAAATATTAATGGTTTAATTGCAATTTTGGTCCCCTACTATTTGTCATGTACGATTTTAGTCCCTAAAGTTTTTTTCATGTACATTTGGTCTTCCCGTTCTTTCAATGTTGCAAATGTGGTCTTTCTGTCCAATGTCTGTCAATTTTTTCAATGATCAACATTATAGGAACCACTCCTTGAAGCACATACAACCTCTGGTTGAGGTTTTCCCTCCTCCGTGTCTTCGATTCAATATGATTAAATGCACATTGCAGTTCAGATTTCCTTTCAATAGGTGCTCTTCCAGATTGGTGCATAAACCGATTTTGATAGTGCCCAAAACAATTTCATAATGTAAGCAATTGATTGCCTCAATAATTTGTGCCACCAAGCAGAAAGCCAAAACAGAAAAAGAAAATCTAACTCAGCCTAGTTCTAGCTATACCAACAACGTCAGCTAGAAAATTAGAGAACAAAAGAGAAGGGCAACTCTCCCAAACAGCAAAATATGAGTCAGAATTAGAACCATTCTTGGCCAACCAATCAGCGCACTCGTTTCCCTCCCTCAGAGTGTGAGTGAAGCGGATAACCCAAGGACGATTAACCATGTTACGAATAAGATTCACAAGAGGAGCATAAGGGTGGAAAGCTTGAACCCCTTTTGTAACCATGTCTATAGCCATAGTAGAATCAGACTCACAAACAATAGCTCTATATCCAATGCGCCAAGCAATCTCCAGACCCTGAAAAATAGCCATGAGCTCTGCCTTCAGGTTAGTATCTTCACCACAGAAACCAGAAAAACCGGACAGCCATTCACCAAGATTGTTATGAAAAACTCCTCCAAAACCAGACCTCCCTGGATTCCCTAAAGAACTGCCATCAACATTCAACTTGATGAAGTTTTCATCTGGAGGAAGCCAAGACACCTCCCTCACCTTATTCTTAGTCTCTGTTGCGCCATAAGCTTATGAGATAGTGTCACAAAGGGAGCGGATCTTACTAATGATGAGCCAAGAATTCCACTTGGTATCTTCAAAGACTACAATGTTCCTAGCTTTCCAAATCACCCAGCAAGAGACCACAAATAAAGTACTGTTAGGACCCGCTATATTAGCATGAAGCCAATCCCAAATATTAGAGGCATAAAAGGAAGAATCACTATCTAGCTTTAAAATCTTCCAGACCCTCATCGCTTCCTTACAGTCACGAAGAGTGTGCAGAATGGACTTAGTAGCAGCTCCACAAATATGGCAGGAAGAATCTGAGGACATATGGCGGTAAGCTCTAAACTGGTTTGTATGTCTATATATATTCTTAGCTTCTTGAATGTTGAATTAGTGTGTGTATGTCTATATATATATAGAGAGAGAGAGAAGGGGATCCACTTAGAGCATCTCCAATGTGAGTTGCTTAGGGGTTGTTTAACAATAAAATATTATTTTGATGTGCCACATATGATTTTGGGTTGCTTAAAAATGGAGAGAGTTGCTTATATAAGCAACCATTCCTTGTGGGTTGCTTAGCATTTGTGTGTGTAAATGTAGGAGAGAGAATATGAAATGTTGAAAAGAGAGTGATAATATATGTGAGTTAAGCAACTTGTTGATAGAAACTCCCATTGGAGTGAAAATTCATTAGGTTGCTTAAAATTGAGATGACCCACTTAAAGGGACAAAGTGAGTTGCTTATATGAAGAGCATTGGAGATGCTCTTTACTCTAGGGACCTATTTGAATTTTTCAAAAGGTTCAAGGGCCCACAAAGACGAGTAGATGGATCACTTAACATATATTTAACGGAATCCTACCGAAAAAGAATATGAAGGACCTAATTGCTAATTACAATTTTTTCTCTATGTTTGGAGACCCAATTACAGACTTTTAAAGTATAAGGACTTATTTGAAAGTTTCCAAATAGTTCAGGAACCTTCAGATTAACTTACCAAATTTAATATATGTAATCAAATAAATTATATATTTCATAATTGTTCTTTACGTGATTTCATGTTTTGAAATCGTTGAATGATCAACTTATTATCAATGTTATTGAACACATCTCTCTCAATATAAGTTATCAGATAAGTGGCCTAAACATGACCAGATGAAGAAAGAAAGAAAGAAGATAGAGTGACATGGGTGCAAATAAATCAACAATGGGGAGCAAAATAAAAATATTTAAAGGAGTAATAATGTTTTTTAAATGAGGGTGTGCATGTGCACACTCTCACTAACACTTGGGTCCGCCATGACCATCGCAACACCAAAAGTAATTGCTAATTTCTTAAACCCGTTTCATTTTATTTCCATACTCAAAAGGGTAATGATCTTTAGTATGAAATTTTTTTCATATGAAATCCGATGAATGCATATTACATTGACACATATGTAATCTTTTTCATTTTTTATCCACTTTGAATGGTTATTGATGTATCTAATTGGTTACAAAAAATTCATTACTTCTTCGTATGTTATACTTTCGGACGAAATAGCACTATTCTATTCATTACTTCTTCGAAATAGCACTGTTCACCACAACAAACGAGAAAAAACATGTTTTATTAAATTTCATATTTATTTCAACCTAATATAGAGGTTATACAATTCATTTGACTACACTGTAATATCATATATGAACTTTTCTTCCACCACAATTACAGTGGCAATATCCCGTCACAATAGCATTCGCATCCCATGCAAAATATTTTGTTGGGTACCAGAGTGACGGAATAATATCACGCAACTAAAATAAGAGATAAGAAAAAAGGAACTGAACACACAATATCTACATGGAAAAACCTCAACAAAAATGGGAAAAACCACGGGGCAATAGTAAAGGATTTTCACTAAGTGGAAAAAATTACAACACCTCTCTCTAAATACAAGGAGAGAACAATAACACCCTCTCTTGAATATAGGAGAATACATACAAGGAGAAACCTCACAGGAGAAACTATCTCTCTCTGAATTTTTTCTCTCTCAAAATGCGATGCATGTTATGCTGGAGGAGGTCTCTATTTATAGGTGAGAACCTCCCACTCTTCATGCTTCACGGTGGAAGGAAAAATAAATTTCCTTCTCACCTTCTCACCTTCCAACTACCATCTCCCTTCATTTATTTAGCCAATATTTTTTGACTTTCCATGCCACAAAAGTGGCTTTACAGTTTCACAATCTCCCACTTAAAGTCACTTTTTGCGAGCTTGCAAAATCTCTTTACCTTGCCAGCTTCTTTTTGCTTACATTTCTGATAGGCCATAGGAGGATCGACACCATGTAAACTTTTAAGCATTGATTGGCTTTGTCATAAAATTTGCTAGGTTGTCTTTGGTGTGAATCTTCTGCATATCCACACTCCTTTCCTCTACTACTTCTCGAACAAAGTGATACTAAACACCTATGTGCTTTGTCCTGGAATGAAAGGCTGGATTCCTTGCACTGTGCAAGGCACACTGACTGTCACAATACACAGTAATTTGCTGCTGTTTGTGCCCGAGTTCTTCCATTAACCTCTGAATCCATATAGCTTCCTTCCAAGCTTGCGTAGCTGCCATGTACTCAGCTTCTGTAGTAGACAAAGCTACAACATTCTGTAACTTGGATAACCAGCTTACCGCTCCTCCTGCAAGTGTGAACACATAGCCAGTAGTAGATTTTCTCTTATCAAGATTACCTGTAAAATCTGAATCAACATAACCCCTGACAATGAACTCTGAACCTCCAAAACACAATGCAACACCCGAGGTTCCTTTGATGTATTTCTGGATCCTCTTAACAGTATTCCAATTCTCTCTACCAGGATCTGCCATAAACCGACTAACCGCTCCCACTGCTTGCGCAATGTCTGGTCTTGTACATATCATGGCATACATAAGGCTTCCCACCGCTGATGCATACGGTACTCGAGACATTTCCATCCTCTCCGCTTCGCTGCTAGGGCTCATACCTGAGGATAATTTATAACTGACAGGAAGTGGGGTAGAAATTGACTTACAATCTAGCATGTTGAAGCGCCGCAAGACCTTCCTTAGATAATTCTTTTGAGAAAGCCAAATCTTCCTATCTTTTCTGTCCGGTGAATTTGCATCCCTAAAATCTTGTTTATGGATCCCAAGTCTTTCATATCAAACTCCCTAGCCAACTGTGCCTTCAATTCTTGGGCTCGATCTTTGTTGGGGCCTACCACCAACATGTCATCCATATACAACAGCAAAATGATGAAATCATTATCATCAAACCTCTTGTAGTATGTACAATGGTCTGAACTTATCTGTTGTATCCAAGGCTAATAACGAAGGAATCAAATCTCTTGTACCAACATCTGGGCGCCTGCTTTAGACCGTACAGAGATTTGGTCGACCTACAAACCAAGTGGCTTTACGGTTTCACATATTCTACAATCATCTTCGGTTTGACATCTGCCAGGAATGTCACGGGCTTGTGCTGTCAAACCTGAAAATTTTAAAATTATTAAAAAAAAAGGTAAAAATTATATTCTTTAAACAAAATACTCTCCAAATTCAGTCTAAATAATAATCATTTAAGTATGTATGTACTAAGAAGCAATTCCTCAAACATATGGTGGGCTATAGTGAATATTTGGAATGAGGTGGACAGAAACGTTACCTAGGTCATTCGAGATGGAGGCAACACTCGGTTTTGGAAGGATTGTTGGATCCCGAGGGATGAAAAAAATTGGAAGAACAATTTCCCTCATCGGTTCTCCAAGAAGAGGCGAACTTTCTTGTCTCTTTTTACGCTTCAGAAGAGGGTTGGAATTGGCATCTTCTGGACAATTTCCAGCCTGAAGAAGTATGTAATGCCATAAAAAAGTTGGAGCCCTATCTCCTGGTCAGATGGATTGTCCTTCTTGGACGGTTGCTTTCAACGGGCAATTCTGACTCAAGTCGGCTTATGTAATGTTATCGAATCAAATTGATCAATTTCCTTCTCCCTTGTTTCGAAAAATCTGGAATTGGAAGGGACCTGCGCGTATGAGATCCATGCTTTGGAAAATGGGTCATGGAAAGTTGCTAACGAATGCAGAACAAAGGAAAAAAAAGGGATGACAGGTGATGATATTTGCCTCAGATGTCATTTGTGTCCTAAATCGATTATGCATTTGTTGAGATAGATTGTGAGGATGTTCAAAAGTTTTGGTCGTCCCACATCAACCCTTCACATTGGAGCAGATTCTTCAGCTCTTGCCTTCATGCTTGCCTTATTGGAACTTGTCTTCAGCTGATATTGGTCTTGTTCCATGGTATGGGCCTTATGGAGGGACCGGAACTCATTGATTTTTTCTCAGAAATCTTCAATGGGAGACGAACTTTGGCACTTTGTTTGTAACAAGGTTCACTATATCGAGTCAGTTATTAAGAATCCACTTGTTTCAAGGGATGCTTGTCAGGTACCGAGTGCATCATCCTGGTCAAAGCCACCTCATGGTGTTTTCAAGCTTAATGTCGATGGTTCACATTGTGCAAGAAAAGGAAGCTCAGCTTGCAAGGGACTGATTCGGGATGAAGCAGGGTCTTTCATTAAAGGTTTTTACTGCAAAGTCACTTCAAGCAATGTCATTTGGGTTGAGATGTGGGGAATCTTTTCTGGATTGAGGCTTAGTAAGGACTTATCTATTCAGAACATCATTGTAGAATGTGATTCAAAAATAGTAGTGGATATGATCACTAAAGGAGAAACTTCTTCCCCTGCTCTCAAGTTTCTCTTGGATGAAATTTTAGCTTTCCGTAGGAGAAGAGATTGGCATGTTACCATTTTCCATATTCTTTTGCTTATTTTGCTAAAAAAATCTTCTTCTTTTTTTAACTGAATAATCATTCTTTTAAACTTTTAATGTATTTGTCTTTGCTTTTGAAAATAATGAAAAGCAGAAAAAAAAAAATCATTTTCAGGGTTAAAATGAAAAGCAACTTTTCATTAGTTTTTGGGAAAAAACCAGTTTTTATAACTAACTACTGTTTAAAAAATTGATTTTTTTTATTGTAAACAAATACAAATCTGCTTCTGCTTTTCTTTAAAATCTCTAAAAATAATCACTAAATTATTTTGTATCAAAATCAATTTTTTTTAATCTTAAATAAATGGGCAATTAGATCAGCAAATGTTTGTGGTTATTTTTTAGCTAATAATAGCCATGTTGGTTCATATTTTTTGAATATTGTATACAGGCCTTGCCGTCTTCTACGTCTGTAGACCATAGGGGTGTTAATCCTCCAATGATGCCTTGATTAATATAATGTGTTTCTTATTATTAAAATAAAAATAAAAAAAATACCTCCCAAGCATTAATGCTGCACCCTAAAATTTTCCAAGTTATATATTGTGCGTGTCAATTTAGGTAGCAGACAACCGAATGTTATATATATATATATATATATATATATATAGTAGAATGTCACAGGTGCTACTATTGTAAAAAAATTGATATAATTGGTAGAAATAAATAATATTATTCTAACATTAATCCTGATGACCAAACTAAAATGGCAATTTATCCTAAACCCATAACTTTGGCATCCCGAGATTGCATTGTCAAACAAATGAAGACAATTAAACAAATAACATTTTAAGGGATGACTTATCACTTGCTAATGAAAACAAGGACCGATGCAACACCTATTTATATCTACAGTAAATTCTGAGATGAGACTTTTTTAAAAAAAAAAATGGTAGCGAGTGAGCTACTACTCCGGGGCTGTGAGCGACATGGGTATGACCTCTCCCCAAGGAATTTATTTTTCACAAGAATTCGAGCCAGAGACGTCTCACTTCTAGAGAGTATCCATGTACACACTCTATACCTTACGAACCTAGCACGCTTCCACTAGGCCAACCTCTTTCTCTTTGGGTAGGATGGGACTTTTTTTAAAGCTAATAACAATATTATGTTAAACCTTAAAAAAAACCAATATTTTGTTAAAATTATTATATATTTTTTTAGAATAACATTATATTTTTATTTAAAGGTTATCTTTTGAGTTTTTTAGAATGCAAAATCATTTATTAAATTACTCTATAACAATTAACAACTACTAAATAGTAAGTAAAAAACAAACAATGAATGGCTACGTAAAGCATTAACTTTTAATGTATTATGTTAGAGAAACAACTTTTTTTTAAAGCAAAAATTGGCATGCAAATGCATCACTGTAGAGGAGGCAATCCCAACTAGGTTGGCACCACAACCCCTACCAATCACTTGCTGACACCAAAAATTAATTAAAAATATTTAAAAAGAATACAAAAAACATGAGGGGGCCAAACCAAACCCATGAAACATAAATTACTTAAATCTAAAATTGGAGAGACCTTATCTATTATTAAATTATTACTCTATAACAATTAACAACTACTAAATAGTAAGTTAAATCTTTTTTTAAAAAAAAAAACCTAATTATTATAGTAATAGTAACTATTAACTAGTAAGTAAAATTTGTTTTTTGGCCCAAAACACTTGCTTGGGTGGCTTGGGCCTTGGCCTGGCAGTGATGAAAACAAACAATGAATGGCTACGTAAAGTATTAACTTCTAATGTCTTATGTTTGAGAGACAACTTTTTTTTTAAGCAAAAATTGGCATGCAAAAGCATCACTATAGAGGAGGCAATCTCAACTAGGTTGGCACCACAACCCCTACCAATCACTTGTAGCACACCAAAAATTAATTAAAAATATTTAAAAAGAATACAAAAAAAATGAGGGGGCCAAACCAAACCCATGAAGCATAAATTACTTAAATCTAAAATTGGAGAGACCTAATCTATTTCGATTAAAGTCTTCCAAAATGAAACTGGGTGGTAAATCCCACCAAAAATTTCTCCTATTAACAATAGCATATCGTGTAGAGTTTTTTACACTATCAATCAATCACAAGTTATTTTGTGACTTTTAACATAATTAGGCTTAATTACAGTTTTGGTCCTCCAACTATTGGTTATGTGCGATTTTGGCTCCTGTGATTTTTTTTTCGAGTACATTTGGTCCCCTTATTTTTTTAATGTTGCAAATTTGGTCCTTCCGTCCAATGTCCGTCGTTTTTTTTCAATGATCGACATAGAAAAACAGCTGCTCTAAGCACATAGAACCTCTGATCGAGCTTCTCCCTTCCTTGTCTATCTGTTTTAACATGATTCATGCAATAGTTCCACTATGACATTTGTTGGTTTCGTCTCTACTTTTCAGGACATTCTTTTTGTTCCACCACATTGTTTAACTAGAGGTTATATGGGTTTAAAGAAGTGGATCCTCTCTATTAATCATTAAAAAATTGACGGATAATAGACAGAAGAACCGAATTTGCAACATTGAAAAAATAGAGGGACCAAATATGCTCAACAAAGCCACAGAAACCAAAATTGCACATGACCAATAGTTGAATGATCAAAAACGCAATTAAGCCATCTAATTATCATAAAAGTCAATATATTTTTTTACTGCAAAAGTCAAATATTTTTTTATGATATAAATATTGATTCAAGGTTTAACAAATCTTTAAAATGATAATACAGGCTAATTAAATTCTTTTACCACCCACAAAAATACACTTATAAAAACCGTTAAATTATAATTTTATGCAGAAAAGTGCTGATGTTACTCTATAATCAATTTTAAAATGTTACTTTTGCATGTACAACATTATTAAAAATAGGAGTCGTGATGTCCAGGTATACACATAATTAATCACTGAAAATAAAAAATAAGGAAATATTATCAGAGATATTATATGATATACTATTTTATTTATTTATTTACTTACGGAGTCCTAATTTTATGAATGAAAGGTAGGCAATCCACATCACACATCCCAATTGTTAGTGTATAGTGTATGTTTTGTCGAATTTTGATGCAATTATTGATCAGGGATTGGTGGTCTAGCAACAAGTTATAGTTTTGGGTTTGAATTCTCTCCGGTGGAGATATCTCCGGCCCCTCTCCCAGCAGTAAATTAATCCTAGTCATCTAATTTCAATTGTTCAAAAAAAAATCAACATTTTAAAACATTAAAAATTCAAAAAATAAATCCAAAAACTCCCTTTCTCCTCCTTCCATCTTGCTGCCTCTTGTCCCTCCCCACCGGAAGCCACCATTCCGCCATCGTGGACGGTAAACTGTCGTCGTTCACGGCCAACCCTTTCACTCCTCATTCATGTCCATCCTCTTTTCTCTGCCTGCTTCTTTCTCTCTTTTGACATTTTATATTTTCATTGTCTATAAGGCAAATGTCTTCCTCGGGTGTCTGCCAAGGGTGGGGTAGGCGCTGAACGACGGGCAGTGAAAGGGAGAAGGGAGTGTGACGTGGTGGACAATGAAGGAAATAGAGCTACAACAGTGCCTAAACGATGGGCGGTGTGACGTGGCAGGCGATCAAAATTTTGCTAGTGGCAGGTGGTGAAAGGCGGCAGAGGGATGAGAGAAAGCAAGAGATGGAAGGAATAGAAAAGGGATTTTTGATTTTTTTTTTTACATTTTTTAATGTTTTAAAATGTTTATTCTTTGAATTATTGGATCTAATTGGATGGCTAAGATTCACTGCCGGAGAGGGGCGTCAGAGACATCTCTGATAGAGAGAATCCAAACCCTAGAGTTTTTTGGATCATAACATACAAAGTTATATTAATATTTTTACAGTACTATAGAGTTTTTTTTTTTTTTGACTCAACAGTACTATAGAGTTTGGTTCATCAATAATATCAAAATGCATCAATTATCACTCTAAATCTAATCTATTTTATTTATCACCTAATTGTTGTGTTTTAACTTTTACTATATTCTTGTTTCAAAAAAAACTTTTACTATATTCTTGCCTCAAAAAAACTTTTACTATTTGTTATTTTTATTCTTGTTTTAAATTTGATATTTCAATAACTGTTTCTATTTTACATGAAATTTTATTGACTTTTGGCAAGAAAAGGGAAAAAAGAAATACCACACAACATAGGGCCATAGGCCATAGTTAGCCGATTGTCAACTGTTTATATATTAAGATGCAATTATTCAAAAAAAAAAAAAGATTAACGAAATCAAAGACATTGAATGGTCCCATTATATAACTTGTCAAACTATTCAAGATTAGCAAATTATATATGTTACATATTTTGGTAAGCTTATTGGTTACATTGGTTGCACGAGTCAACAATATCACCACATAATGCCATTTAATTTGGTACGAAAACAGAATATCAGAGTGTGTATTGAAGCTGACACATATATTTCTTTATCTTTGGTGGGTGAAGGGGTGAGTTTTGGGTGTAGACCTAGGGAGAGCGAAGGTCTATCCATATAATTCTGGAGAGAATTTATGCAGACAATAGTGTTGCGTACATCAAATTCCAAATAATGTCATACACAGTAAACCAATAATATTTGGTTTCCATAATATTCTACTTGTATTAGTTTTTTTAAGTTATTAACCTTTTTTTTAAAAAAAAAAATTTATACGTTATAATTAACATTTTTTGTGGTGCCCTGCCTTAATTAGGCCCTTAGGTGACCTTCAGGAGAATGTATATATTATATGTAGTTATCACTTATCAATTTCTTGTTATTTTCACACAGTATTGTAGCCTTATTTCGGGGGGTCAAAAAGTTCACACAATATCATCATAGTCCAAGAAATTATTCATTCCTTGATATGAAAAAAGGTCCACACATAGGTTGCAGGTTGAAAAAAAAGTATTCCTTATTAACGACGTAATATGATGCCGTGTGTGATTAGGATACTCTGTACTCTGTAGTTTCAAAAGGAATTGCAGGTATTTTTCACAAAAAAAAAAAAAGGAATTGCAGGAAGTGTAATTTTTCTCCAATATGGTTCAATTTAATTAATTGAATTATATATATTACGATTTTTCTTTTACCATGTAATTAATAAAAAAATTATAAAGTTGAGATTTCCTATATATATTTTTTAAATTGGAGGGGGATCCTAATCGGATGACTTAAAATGTTGTGCTATAAAATCTAAAAACGTGAGGTAATCTAACTTTGAGACTTGTGACATGCAGCTGTTGAGAAGTTGTTGATTCAGTTAGTAGTTAAAAAGTTAGTTAGTTAGCTAAGGCTTGATTAGTGGAGAGTTAGTTGAAGGGTGAAAGTCTATAAATAGAGACTTAGTGTTAATTGTGAAGTGTTGAGAATGTGCAAGTGCTAATTGTGTATATTGTGATTAAGTGAATAAAGAAGAGTGCATTCAGTTACTTAGTTTCTTTTCCTTTTACTGTAAAACATTCAATTCTTTCTTTCTATCTTTCTTCTTCCTTTTCAATTCTTTGTGAATCAAGAGTGTGTATGTGTATGCCAAGGTGCTAACAATTGGTATCAGAGCTAGTGAGATCCTGAGGGGAAGCAAAGTCGTGTTCTTGAGGTACTTCTTGAAAGTGATAATGGCTTCAACAGGTAACCATTTTCCAGCCAATCTACCCATTCTTGATGGGAAGAACTACGACAAATGGTGCACACAGATAAGGGCGATCTGTGGCTTCCAAGAAGTGTGGGAGGTGATGATTGAAGGTCTTAGGGAGCCAGGCAAGAATGCAACTGAGGAAGAGAAAGATGAATTCAAGGAGCTGAAAAAGAAAGATTACAAGGCACAGTTCATACTGCATCAATGTGTGGATCCTGTGCACTTTGAAAAGATCTCCTTGGCTTCTACAGCAAAAGAAGCATGGGATATTCTTGCAGTGGCTTGTGCTGGAGCTGACAAAACCAAGAAGGTAAAGCTTCAGACATTAAGAAGGCAATATGAATTGATGGAGATGGAAGGCAGTGAAGGGGTTGGGGCTTTTTTCAATCGAGTTATAACCCTGACCAACCAAATGAAGAACTGTGGTGAGACACTATCAAATCAACAGATAGTGGAGAAAATTCTGAGATCAATGCCCTCAAAATTTGATCATATAGTAGTCTCCATAGAAGCATCAAAAAATCTAGAAGACTTAAAGATTGAGGAACTGTAGGCTGCATTTGAGGCACAAGAGCAAAGGGACAATGAGAGAAATACAAGAAATGGTGTGAAAGTTGTTGAGCAAGCCTTACAGGCTCAGTCAATCTCAAAGGAATCCAGAGATGGAGGCAGAAACAAGAAAGGGAGAGGCAGATGGAAGGCAAATAGAGGAAGGAATCAGAACAACAATGATTCCAACAGAAATTCAGATCAAAGAAGCAATGATCAACACAACATACAGTGTTACAATTGCTCAAAGTGGGGCCATTTTGCAGATGAATGTTGGAGCAATAACAAGAAGGAACAAAGGGGTGATGAGGCTCAACTTGCACAAGAAGATGGTGTTGATACAGAACAAGTCTTGCTACTTGCCACTACCAAGAATGAGGAAGATTGCATTGGTTCTTGGTATTTAGATACAGGTTGCTCAACTCACATGACAGGGAGGAGAGATTGGTTTATCAAGATTGATGCCTCAATGAAGAGTAAGGTCAAGTTTGCAGATACAGAACCCTCACAGCAGAAGGATGTGGCCAAGTGATGATCAAGAAAAGGGAAGCTCTCATATCAGATGTGTTGTATGTGCCAAGTATAAGAAATAACCTCTTAAGTCTTGGTCAGTTACTAGAGAAGGGTTACACAATGAGGATGGAAGAAAGTGCTCTAAAAGTGCATGATGTGAATAAAAGAATAATCCTGAAAGCACCATTAACAAAGAACAGAATCTTCAAAGTTGAAATCAATGTAATAGAGCACAAGTGCCTAGCTACTGCTGTGAATAGAGATGAGTGGTTGTGGCATGTCAGATTTGGACATCTAAATTTCAAGGACTTGAATCTTTTAAAAAGATTCAACATGGTTCATGGCCTTCCTCACATACAAGTACCTAGTGAGCTGTGTGAAGAATGTTTAAAAAGCAAGCAACCAAGAAGTGCTTTCAACCAGCAAGTTCTAACCAGATCCTCTCAGAAGCTTGAAGTGATATTCTCTGATGTGTGTGGCCCATTTCAGATTGAATCACTTGGAGGAAACAGGTACTCTGTATCTTTCATAGATGATAAAACTAGAAAGCTATGGCTGTTTTTGATCAAAAGAAAAAGTGAAGTGTTTGAAACATTTAGAAGATTCAAACTGCTTGTTGAAAAACAAAGTGATAGCTTCATTAAATGCTTAAGAACTGATGGAGGTGGGGAGTATGTATCTGAGGAATTCAACAGATTTTGTGAATCTGAAGGCATAGTGCATGAAGTTACTCCTCCATACACTCCTCAACACAATGGCACTGCAAAGAGGAAGAACAGAACCATAGTCAACATGATGAGAAGCATGTTGAAGTCCAAGAAATTGCCTAACCAGTTTTGGGGAGAAGCAGCAATCATTGCTGCATACATACTGAATAGATGGCCAACAAAGAGACTCAATGGAGTAACACCAGAGGAAGCATGGAGTGGGAAAAAGCCAAGTGTGACTCATTTCAGAGTTTTTGGCTCCATCTGTTATAGGCACATTCCAGATCAATTGAGAAGAAAGTTGGATGATAAGGGTGAGCAGTTGATACTTGTAGGCTACCACTCAACTGGTGGTTACAAGCTATACAATCCAAAGAGTAAGCAAGTAGTCATCAGTAGAGATGTGATTACTGATGAATATAAATGCTGGAATTGGGAGGCAGAAGCCACTGAGCATTCACCAAAAACTCTCATAGATCTCAACACTGATGAAGAAGTGAAGACTCCTGCAACAGATCCACAAAGCAGTAGACCACAGAGACACAGACAAGTTCCTCTAAGGCTGCAGGACTATGAAATGGCACCTGATACTAGTGTGACAGCAAAAGGTGATTTAGTGCAGTTTGCATTATTCTGTGATGCAGAACCAGTAAGTCTGGATGAAGCAATGATGAATCCTAAATGGATTAGTGCCATGGAAGAGGAGTTGAGCTCAATTGAAAAGAATGATACTTGGGAACTTGTTTCTTTGCCACCACAGAAGAAATCAATAGCAGTTAAGTGGATTTACAAAGTCAAAGTAGGTCCAAATGGTGAGGTGATCAAGTACAAAGCCAGACTTGTGGCAAAGGGCTTTCAACAGAAGGCAGGAATAGACTATGATGAAGTCTTTGCACCAGTTGCAAGGATTGAAACTGTGAGACTGATTGTGGCAATTGCAAGCATGAGAAACTGGACATTGCATCAACTAGATGTAAAGTCAGCTTTTCTAAATGGTCCAATTGATGAGGAGGTGTATGTTGCACAACCTCCGGATTTTGTGATAGCTGAACAAGAGAACAAAGTGTTGAAACTGAAGAAGGCTTTATATGGCTTAAAACAAGCTCCAAGAGCTTGGAACAAGAGAATCAATGGCTTCATGGTGCAAAGTGGCTTTGAGAAATGCACTTCAGAGGATGGTGTTTATGTGAAAACAACCAATGCTACTGACTTACTCATAGTATGCCTATATGTTGATGACTTGCTAGTCACAGGGAGTAATGAGACTGAGATAGCTGAGTTCAAAAAACAGATGACGAAAGAGTTTGAAATGACAGACTTAGGTCTGTTAGCATATTTTCTAGGCATTGAGTTTGAGAGAACTGGCAGAGGCATTGTCATGCATCAACAAAAGTATGACAATGACCTCTTAAAAAGGTTCAACATGTTGCAATGCAACCCTGCATCAACACCTGCAGAAACTGGTCTAAATCTTGAGAAGGAAGGGAGTGAAGAGCTAGTAGATGCTACCTATTTCAGACAAATTGTAGGATCTTTGAGGTATCTGTGCCATTCCAGACCTGATCTAGCCTTCAGTGTTGGGTTAATATCCAGGTTCATGGAAAAGCCCAGAACACCACATCTATTAGTTGCTAAAAGAGTGCTGAGATATGTGAAGGGAACTGCAGATTTTGGAATTTTGTTTCTAAATGGAATGAAAGAAGTGAGGTGGAACTGATAGGGTACTCAGATGCAGACTGGTGTGGAGATAGGAATGACAGAAAAAGCACATCAGGGCATGTGTTTTTGTGTGGAAAAGCACTGATCAGCTGGAGCTCAAAGAAGGAGTCCATTGTAGCATTATCCTCTTGTGAGGCTGAGTATGTGGCAGCTTCGATGAGTGCTTGCCAAGCACTTTGGCTGGACACCTTGATGCAGGAAATTCAAGTGAAGGACTCAAGCACAGTGAAGATGTTTGTTGACAACAAGTCTGCCATAAACCTTGCTAAGCATCCAGTTGCACATGGAAGAAGCAAGCACATAGAGACTAGGTTTCACTTCCTAAGAGATCAAGTGACAAAAGGAAGACTGAAACTAGAGTATTGCAGAACTGAAAATCAGCTGGCAGACATTTTGACAAAGCCATTAAAACCAGAAAAATTTAGAGAATTGAACAAGCTCACTGTAATTTCACTAACTGATGTAACATACAAATGATATGCTGCAAGTGATGGTTGGAGGCTAGGGTGCCAACCTAGTTGGGATGCTAGTCTCCATAGTGATGCATTTAGCATATCATTGTCCTTCCCTGAACTGAATTAAGGGGGGTATGTTGAGAAGTTGTTAATTCAGTTAGTAGTTAAAAAGTTAGTTAGTTAAGTGAGGCTTGATTAGTGGAGAGTTAGTTGAAGGGTGAAAGTCTATAAATAGAGACTTAGTGTTAATTGTGAAGTGTAGAGAATGTGCAAGTGCTAATTGTGTACATTGTGATTAAGTGAATAAAGAAGAGTGCATTTCAGTTACTTAGTTTCTTTTCCTTTTACTGTAAAACATTCAATTCTTTCTTTCTATCTTTCTTCTTCCCTTTTTCAATTCTCTGTGAATTAAGAGTGTGTAGTGTGTATGCCAAGGTTCCAACAGCAGCATCTTAGTTAGATCAACATCTCTCCCTAATTTTTTTTTATTAAAAAAATACATTTTTTTTTAAAAACCTTGCTCAATTTTGAAATCAGGTTGAACTAACCTTTTATAAATCCACTAATTAACTGGACGCACAAGAAGGTGAATCATTCAAGTTCAATATAAATTGAAAACGGTAGGTAAGTTACTCAACATGTAATTAAGCAGTATTATGATAAGTCTTGGAATTAGTTTTGTCAAGTTGTAGACTGCGATAACGTATGTACATTAGAGCAATAATCTGTGAAACATTTCTTCGATGTATGATATGAAGAATCTTTGAGTTATCAGGTGCTTATATTATCTTTAATATTTTTTATTTTTGCTGAAAATGATGTGTATAAGATAACATGCAAGCCTAAATAATTTATGTTACATAGAATATATAGAATGAGAAATCTATATATACGTAAGGATCATGGGTGCATGATTTATAATATCTTTAGTTTTTGTTTTTGCGATCTCTAATAGTTTAGTTCCATTTTGTAAATAATGTAGGGAAGACTGGTATAAAACGACAGACATGCTCATTCTGAAATATAAATAAGGACGTTTGATCCGAATTTATAGGCTCACGCACCCAAATGTAGCTTGACGTATTAGAATTAAAAATTATAGAACTAAAGAAAAATGACACAATAGTACTGTTTAGCGTTGACCTCATCAGAAGATTAGGTGTCCAAGTTGGAGTGACTCTTTCCTTAACTCGCAAATTGACTATAAAATAACCTGTGTGTTGTTATTTAAGGGTTGGTACAGTGAAAACAACTTGCTCCCATAATGAGGAGAATTTGGAGAATCCGGGTTTGAATTCTTGTGGAGTCACCTCTATTGGGAGGCTGAAGGCTGAGAACCAATGGGTAAAATCATACGCAATTAGTCGAACCAGATATTAGTCTCATAGCGGGCCCGAAGGACCTAAGCCGTGGAGATACTCTGGTGGACCCACTCAGCTCAAATGGCTAATTAGGGTGGATTCCGAACAACAAAAAAATGTTTATCTAAGTGTGTCAATTTTTTTAAAATTATTTGGATTTTTTTGTATAAATGTACAAGTTTAAAAAAATGGATCAGATGATCGGGTTGGTTTGAGTTTAGAATTAATAAATTTTTTGCGTTATCATATCAATCACATATTACATTACATTCTTTAATAACATTTTCTATGGCCATTTCTCTTTCTTTTTCTTTTTCTTCTTATTTCCGATCTCTAAACTTAATCCAGCAAGAACCTTGAATATGTAGAATTAGTAAGTATCCTTCATCAAAACCCAAATATTTGATGTACCAAAAGAAGTAAATAACACACAAATGCTTGGGAATATATTTTTGTTGTCATATTAGAGCATATTCTTCCTACATTTGTGAGTAGTTGGGGATTAGAATTAATGGAGAGAGTCCCATGCTGCCATGCAGGATTGTAAAGTTGACATATGGTGCAGTTGCCGAACCTACCATAATCAAGAACCTTGTGATTGATAAAACACGAAAAGAGGTTTACTTTCACATACCTTTGTTGATCCTTGTCATGCACGGTCCATGCATGCATGGATGCCCACGGTTACGCACGAGTGTGGAATGAAAAAGGTTTCTCTATACCAACTAAAAAGCATTCTTTCTTTGAACCAAAGAGGAGTGGGAAAACGGAATTATAGCCACAAAGTTAAAGGAAAGGTTTTTGTTGTTAAATTTTATTTTCATCCTTTTATTTTGAAAGAGTATATATTTTTTTGGTGGGAACTCACTATAATTAGGGCATTTGGCTCTCCAATAATTTCACGGAGTATCCCCACAAGTTATCATTTGGACCCGCTACGAAATTAATCTCTGCTCGGGTGCTTAGTCACAGTTAAGAATTCTTCGCCCCTCCCTACAAACTCAGCCTGCGCAACCAACAGAGTCACACCCATTGGGTTTGAAAGAGTATATATATATTTTGTAACCATAACATAGGTACGAAGTATCCACCACCGTTAGTAGTGACTACTCTTCGTCGGGAAACCTATCGGCCACACAAAGGTGGGTTCTCCCCTCCCAACCAGGTTTTCTCCATACACAAAAGTCAGGATTCGAACCTCTGACCACTTGCTTAAGGTGCCCAAGTCCCTTATCACTTGGATCAATTACATTTTGGTGTTTGAAAGAGTATATATGGATTATTATAAATTTGTTTTCTTTTAATTATTAAGTTAATCTTCATTGACTACATTTCTAAACAAAGTGCGAAGGTAAATTTGAGTTTGTTTTTACATATATATTTACCTGTAAAATCCGATGATGGATCAATTTTTTGTGTGCCAAATAATAAACAATGGTCTCTCTGCCTACATCTGATTGAAAAAACAAAACAAAACAAAACTGAAATAATATGAAAACAAAATTAAAATATTGGAAGAAAACAGATTTAACAAATAATGTAAGGACCAAGGAGGAACAAACCCCGTGATTCCCGACGAAAGAGCTTATATTTCATATTATCTTTTTGAGAGGGTTTGGGTCTGCATCAGAGACAGAGCAGCTTCACATTCTCACACACATGCATTCATGAAAATTTGAATTCCCAACCTCACATACTTACTGACTGCTACCCATTATTTCTTACTGTCATTACTCATTCCAAGCTGGTACTTAAATATATACAATAATATTATGTGGTACTCACCTATATATTTTCTTTCATTCCAATTAATCCTCGTGAAAAAAAATTCCGAAAAATTTTGAGAAGACTTTTAAGAGAAATGACTGAGTCATAGTTAATTATCATCTATGTAAATAGCTTTTTTTTTTATAAGCAAAAATTATATAGAAATGAGTACTAGGGGTACTCAAACCCGTATACAAGGGGAACATGTATAAAGGAGGAAAAAGTTAAGTGCTCAACCTAGATCACATAACAACTCTAACATAAGACACAATAATTTCCATCAAGGTTGAAAAACTAACTATTACCCCCAACCTAACCAAAGAATAGCTTAATTTCCATCTATGTAAATAGCTTAAAAGACGTGTAATGAAAATTATGAGATTGAGTTGTGGTTAAAAAAAAAAATTTATGAGATTGAGTTGTGGTTAAGTGATAACATAAATGTGTAATGTAAAGTGCAAGTATAATAACATGACCTTTTTTTTAAAGGTAATATAATAACATGACTTATTGTTTAGTAATTTCTATTATTTTTAGAGGTATGATGTAAACATGTGCATGCAATAAAATTTTATAAATCATAATAAAGAAAGAGATATGAATTATTGAAATGATTGAAATGGAATAAAAATGCTTTTTTTAGCTAGGTTTGGTACGTGGAAGGAAAATAAAATAAATTTTATCATTCCGAATAACATAATAAATAAATAAAAAATTATTGAAATTCAGACTTTTTTTGAATCGCCAATTCATATCTTCATAAGGAATTGTGATTGTAATTCTTACGGAATTTAGGCCTTAAATAATTACAATTGCATTCTTTCTTTCTTCCCAAACTAAAGAATATTTCATTCTTGCAAATATAAGCGCACTAATGAAAAGAAATACAGCTTTTCCTACTAGTCATGTTCTAATTTATTAAATTCAAATTTATTTTAGAAGTTATTATATATATGAAAATTTTACTAGTATTTTTATGAATCTTACTAATCAGTGCCTTAAGTTATTGGTTAAGGAATCAAAAATTTAAAAAATTTATATTGAAAAGTAAACTTTTAAATTTAGACTTGATTGCACTTTTGGTCCCTCTATTATTAGTCATGTCTGATTTCTTATGATTTTTTTAACACATTTGGTCTTCCTAATTTTTCAATATTGCAAATCCAGTCATCTATCTAATGTCTGTCAATTTTTCAATGATTAACAAAGAGGAACCATTGTTCTAAGTGTATAGAATCTCTCGTTGAGCTTATCTCTCATCCGCCTCTCTGTTTCAACATGATTCAATGCTTCATCTATGTCATTTATCGATTTTGTTCCTATTTTACGAGACTTTTTTTTGTTATGGTTCTTTATCACAGAAGCTCAATCAGATATTCTATATGCTTAAAGTAGTGGTTTCTCTCTATTGATTATTGAAAAATTGACTAACATCGAACGGAACGATAATATTTGCAACATTGAAAAAATAGGGTGACCAAATGTGTTATAGGAACCAAAATCACACATAATCAATAATAGGGTGACCAAAAGTGCAGTTAACCTAAACTTTTAATACATTGAATGCACAAATTTTCAATACAAACTTATTATCTTTAATTTCTTAACCGATGTTATAAGAATACCTTCATCAGCCTATCTTTATATATCCACAACTAAAGTTCATGGCTTGTAACTAAAGTCTAACTCACCTCCAATCCTCAATCATGCATCAAAACCCTGCCCGTATTCTATACGCTTTACTGTTTAAGCACCTGGACACCAAAAAGCAATTTAAGGCATTCTTTATGTTTTCAAGAAGACACATTTTTCCCATATGAATGCATTTCAATCTAAATGAACTCTCAGAGAGTAAAGCACAAGAAGAAATTAAAATTTGGATTTTTATGTATTCATTATTTGATATCTACCTATATATATATATATATATCTTTTAAGCATATTAAAATTATCATTTTGGCATTTTCCCCTCTAAACGGAAATCTATACATGGAGATGGAAGACTAGTAAATGGATATGAAGAATAAATTTTTTTAAATTCATATAGCTATAGCCCCATAATTTTTGGGAGCGAGACCCACGTGTTATTTTTGTTTTATATTTTGTTAATTTTTTTTAATTCACTAATATCGGTGAAACTTGTATCCTTATCAAGAGAATGATCAAATTCATTTTCTAATTTCTCAAAAAAAAATTGCCTATCGTATGTAATGTACGGCCCTAATATCATAATACTAAACTATTATTAAAAATACTGGCTATAGTTTTTTTTTTTTTTTTTTTTTTTTTGGTATAGACTGGCTATAGTTTATTTATATGAATGAACTAGTCTATTGTCTCATGAAAAAAAAAACTTTTGTTATACAAATTGAAGCGATCAGGATTGGCCTCACATGAAATAACCGAGCATATTTTCAACATTCCTTGATGACCATGCATATTTAAAACAGGTTTACCATTAAAAAAAAATGCATTTTTAAAACATATATACATCAACATGCTTACGAGATGAAGACCAAATTATTCGTTTACTCTTCTCAAAGAGGCACACAGAGAAGGAGAAAGATAGAGAGAGAAGGAGAGAGAGAGAGAGAGAAAGCTAGAGAAAGTGTGTTCTAAGTTCTATGTGAAGATCAATATTCGGTTATAGATGTTGATCACTATATCTGGGTATCACATAGGTGTATATGGGATGTCATCAAATTCTGTAGCTATAGCTATATATGTTGGTGTTGCTGAGATAGAGGATTTTATTCAATTTCAAACTATTCCTTTTCATGGAGTAGTGGTTTGATTAACAAATAATTAACATATATAGCTATATAGAGTATACTCTATTTCTTTTTGTCTTGCTTCAATTTTGATCCTCAAATCCAATCTCCAAGGCAAGTGTAGAAGCTCCAAATTTAGTAGTTAGATAGATATAATTAGGATATGGAAGAAAGGCATGGGTCAGAATGTTCCAAGACAAGCCTTTCTTCTAATGAAGATGAGGCCAATGAAGATGTTGAAAGTAAGAGAATTAATAACAATGGAGGAAGCTCAAGCAACAGCACAGTGGAAGAGAACAACGAGAAGAAGACATCAGTGAGGCCTTATGTTAGATCCAAGTTGCCAAGGCTACGTTGGACGCCTGATCTTCATCTTCGCTTTGTTCATGCTGTTCAAAGACTTGGAGGACAAGAGAGTGAGTTCTATTATTATATATATGTGTACCTTTTTTGTGCCTTATTTAGATTCCAATTTTCTCATGGGATCATTAATCTTTACTAGGTTAATTAATTCAACAATTTAATTAATTAATTTGAATGATGTTATAATTTTTTTTATGAATATGTATTGTTTTCTTGGGTTGGATGTGTAGGAGCAACACCAAAGTTGGTACTTCAGTTTATGAATATAAAAGGTTTAAGTATTGCTCATGTCAAGAGTCATTTACAGGTAAATCATAGTTACTATTTACAACCTAAAGTTTTTTGCTTTTCTTCTCAAAATAACTCCATACCAATTTGGTTAGTATTTTCCCCCCTATCTGTTTGTTTTGCCAGATGTATAGGAGCAAGAAAGTAGATGACACAAACCAAGGTACAATGTGGTTTTTTTTTAAATAATCCTATCATCATTAAGTGATTAGGGTTTGTTCTTAAGTACAAGTTTCTAATGAGTATAATGTGATTATTTAATTATATGACAGTATTGGCTGATCATAGGCTTCTTGTAGAAAGTGGAGACAGAAATGTTTATAATCTCAGCCAGCTTCCCATGCTTCAAGGTTATAATAATCCAAGCCAAAGTTCAGCATATAGGTACATTATGCTTCTATCAACTTAGCTTCAAATTCTCTCAAAAGTTTTGAATTAATTTCAAACTAAAGTTTCTCTCTTCCTTTTGCAGATATGGATATGGGGATGCTTCTCTTGGTGTCTATGAAAACATGGTGCATAGGCCTTTCATGGCTAGGAGTTCAGTAGATGAATCTAGAGCTGGATACTATAGCATAATGAATGAGAGGATCTATGGAACCAATAGCAACATCAATTGGACTAATAGCATTTTGCAAGTTGATCATTCTTCCAATTTTGGGGAGCTATCAAGTACAAGTAAAATAATCCATGAACCAAAAGATGAATTCCTCTCATTTGGTAGCCATGAATCTTTATGTCAGATTGATCTTCATCCTCCATCAACCCAAGTACAGCCAACAGCTCAAGAGCCTAATAATAAGTTGCCAGCAAATCCAATGGAACTTAAGGCCTTGAAAAGGAAGGCTTATTCAGATATTGACCTTGATTTGGATCTCTCACTTAAATTAAATTCAAGGGTCATTACTTCTGAGAACAAAGGAAGCATGGAGGACCTTGAAGTTGATAGCAATCTATCACTCTCTTTATACTCTCAATCCTCCTCCTCTTATCTTAGCAGCAGGTTGAAGGAAGCACAAGATCATTGTAAGGATGAAGGGGAAAGGGCCAGTGCTCTGGATCTGACATTATGAATGTGATAAATTGTAAGTGAGATCTTGAGTTACCTGTCAGAAATGGTGCTTTTTGTAACCAAATATTATTACATTTATCTGACATAATTATATTTTCTTCTTGTCTATATATGGACAGTGAATATTGAATAACAATTTCTATCAGATACTGTTACTGGCTTGGTGATAAGAATCATGATCTCAACATCAGTATTAGTTCTAAACTTCTACTGTAATAAAAATGCTAAAAAAGTAAGTTTGGTGACAAAAATATAGTCAGAAGAAAAACAAAGTCGCTTGTGCACATTCTAGACAAATGGGTTTTGGCCGTTTGGGATAGAAAATTTTCAGTGGTTCTTCTTTTAATTTTTTTAAACTGTACTTCTGTGTATACTGTGAAACTTGTTCATTAATTATAGGAATCTTTAGTGTTGAATCATATGTGTTCCATTCTAAAATTTATATATACAATTGAGTTTTTCCTTAGAACAATGAAATTTTTGTATACACTAAAATGATGATCAAGTGAAAGGAGTGTTTAGAAGTAATTTATTTATTTATTTTTTATAAAAAATTGCCTTTTGGAATTCTATAACCTGTGAAAGTAAAGAAAGCAGAGAGGACATGTTTTTAGAGTCCTTTTTTTTTAAAAGGCAAAAGTATATGAAATAGAGTACAAGGGATAATCGGAACCCATATACAAAGGATCAAGAAGAAACGACGGTTATAAGAGACGGGGAGAAGCAACAGTTGTCCACTATAACTCAATACATTTTACAGGATCAATGCACCAATATGAGAAAGAACACAATATACACTGAGTTTTGGCTGTAAATCATCTCTAAGAGTATACTTTTAATCCTGTTCCATCAAAAAGACCGTATCCACTTTTCCCTCCCCAAAAATAATCTCATTTCTCAATTCCAATATAGACCACACCACTGAATGTCAAAACATTATCCAATGCCTTAAGTTTGCCCTCTTGTTAACCACATCACCAAAATAAACAAAGAAAGGAACTAACTGAATGGTAGTAGGCAAAATGACACCTAAAGATTGGAGGATCAGAGATCAAAGAGAAGAAGAGAAAGGGAACTGTAAAAATAACATAAATTGTTTTGAAGGTTGTTAAATGTATCAGAGACCATGTTTTTAGAGTCTGTTATTTTTGAGACCATTTTTCTATACATTCTCAGTGTAAATAATGTTGAGGTGCAAACAAAGTCTCACATTGCCTAAACAAATGTAGGAACATGAGTTTATAAGTATGGAAATTGTCCCCATTGGTATATGAGGCCTTTTGGGTAATGTCCAAAAGCAAATCCGTGAGGGTATAAGCCCAAAGTGGATAATATCATACCAATGTGGAGACATGTAGGACTCATAGGTATATAATTAACAGTGGTATCAGAGCCGATGGTATCAGCTTGGGCGAGTATTGGAATAGTTGTTGGGGATCTAAGTCAAAAAGATCCTTGTGATGAAAGTCTTCCTGGCTGTGGTGATCAGGCGGCGTGTTCCGTTAGTCGGTGGTACAAGTATAAACAGGCTAAAAATACTCGAAGGCTACCACTAGAGGGGACGATGAACCATGGTACTTTGTTTGAGGGGAGGATTGTTGAGGTGCAGACAAAGTCCTACATTGCCTAAACAAGGGGAGGGACATGTAGGACTCATCGGTATATAATTAACAGTGGTATCAGAGCCGATGGTATCGGCTTGGGCGAGTATTGGAATAGTTGTTGGGGATCTAAGTCAAAAAGATCATTGTGTTGAAAGTCTTCCTGGCTGTGGAGATCAGGCGGCGTGTTCCGTTAGTCGGCGATACAAGTATAAACAGGCTAAAAATACTCAAAGGCTTCCGCTAGAGGGGAGGATGAACCTTGGTCCTTTATTTGAGGGGAGGATTGTTAAGGTGCAAACAAAGTCTAACATTGCCTAAACAAGGGGAGGAACATGAGTTTATAAGTATGGAAATTGTCCCCATTGGTATGAGGCCTTTTGGGTAATGTCCAAAAGAAAATCCATGAGGGTATAAGCCCAAAGTGGACAATATCATACAAAATTGTCCTCAGGCGGCTTGTTCCGTTAGTCACCGATACAAGTATAAATAGGCTAAAAATACTCAAAGGCTTCCGCTAGAGGGGAGGATGAACCATGGTCCTTTGTTTGAGGGGAGGATTGTTGAGGTGCAAACAAAGTCCCACATTTCCTAAACAAGGGGAGGGACATGTAGGACTCCTCGGTACCAAACAGTGGTATCAGAGCCGATGGTATTGGCTTGGGCGAGTATTGGAATAGTTAGCTGAAATAGACAACTATAAACACGAGAAGGGGGGTTGAATTGTGTTTATCAGAATTAAAATAAAGTTAAAAACATTTTGCATACAGAAGCTAAGTTCGGACAGGTGTAAAAGGTTACACAGACAGGTCACCTGTCTGTTGTAGTTTTCTCAGAAAACAACACATGTATAGATGAAAGACAAGCTTGATAAAAATAGTTTTAACCCCTTAGTTAGTAAAAAGATGATATATAATCAAAACAACTAAAGAGATTAAGGAAAGAGAGATTAACACAGTGATTTATCCTAGTTCACTCTTTAACACAAAGAGCTATGGCCAGTCCTTGGCAGCACCAAGATTTATCCACTATAACTGATCAGGTTACAGACTCCAAGTATTGTTTGCACACCTAGCCTCTTCAGGCTCCAACACAAGTATTCTTTGCACACCTAGCCTCTTCAGGCTCACTCAGATTTGTCTGAGAGTTTGGTTTGTAATAAATACACTTACAGACAGACAGATCTTTCACTAACACTCAGAGAGTGGTTTAAATGTAAAGCTTAGGAAAGTCTGCGTAATAACTTCAAATGATTGCAGAATACAGAGTGAATAAATGAACAGAGTAATGGCTCTTTAATGCTTTGTAAACTCTGATATGTTCATCTTCAATCACTTCTGTATTTATAGCCTTTAAACATTTAATATCCGTTAGAGACATTCCTTGCAACGATGGCTTCAAGCAGAGCTTCATTAAATGCAATATAGTCGTTCTGGGCAGCCATTAATGCAATGGAGACGTTGGTTGTACTCTAACATGAAGGATAATAGCTTTATGCATCGTGTAGACACCAACTCAGAGTTGTGCAGAGTGCTTTTGTACTTTTGCAGAGTACATTTCCCTTTCTGTGTAATAACTGAGAATACTAGGGAATAAAGCATGTTGGAAACATTCTTTAACTGGAAGTTTGTCTCTGACTTCCTAGGTTGCTTGAGAGAGAGAGCACTTCTGAGTTTCTTGATAAGCGTGAGAGAGAGTTCTCAGAGTATTCTCCATGAGGGGACAGCTTGCAAAAGCTTCCTGTACTTCGAGTTCTTTAACAAAGAACCATAGACAAGTTGAAGTGTTAGAGCAGAGACAGGTTGTAAACCAGTTTGCACATAGTCAACAATCCTAGTCAGCAGACAGGTTGACTTTTTGGCTTATACCGACAGGTTGGTACTTAGGTAGACAGACAGGTGAGTTTTGTAATCTTCTGATCTGTACACTAAGTAGATAGGTTAGCAACCACAAAGTAGGTTAATTAAATCATTAACCAATGTTTAGTTTTCATCAAAACTTAGGGAAATGCACACAGACATTTTAGAGACTTAACAATCTCCCCCTTTTTTATGATGACAAACATTCAGATGATTTAATGAACCTTTGAAAATATCATCTTACAGAATAACAGAAAGTAGACAAGTTGATATTTTCTATATGTGCAGACAGATGCATTTGTGTTCAATAAAGAGTATCAGAGCAATATGCAGCAGGTTTAAGTTCAAAATATCAGAGTATATCAGAGAATTAAAAAATTTACCAATTGTTATATTCTCCAGAACACTTAGCATATAACCATCACATAATTTTCTCCAATCATTTTACATTAATCATCTTACATTTTTCTCCCCCTTTTGTCAGCAACAAAAAGAGTAAACAGATAACAGTGGAGAGAAAAAGAGACAATAAAGAGAAAATAAGAAAGATAAAGTAATATTGATTTGTATTCATCATAAGCATTTCATTTACAAGGCAGTTCCTACAACTACTTATCTAGGCTGATTAAAAAGAAGATACAAGGAATCAACTTTCTGTTCTAACAGCAGCCTAGCATGCCTCTCTGCATCCAGATGTCTTCTGACTTCTTCTAGCTCAGTCTTAAGACGATTGAAGCTATCTAAATCCACCATCTGAGAGGAGGAGGCTTCTGTAGACAAGCTGGTTGAAGTAGCAGACAGGGTTGGATACCAGGGTAAGGCTAAAACTGGAGGTGCCATAGGTACAGAGAAAGGTGAGGAGACACGGGGAAAGAAAAGCTGATGAATGGTTCTGAAAAAGAATAAAGGAAGAAAAGCTATCTTAAACAGAGGAGTGATTCTGACTGGGTCAAAATCAGGAGAGGGAAAGACACAGGAGAGTCTTTCACAAAGAGACAGACGAGTGACTCTTATTTGAATAGGAGGGGGAAGAGGTTGATTGGCTAAGACAGATGGAGGTAGGGGTAAGAGAGAGTCTATGTGAGAAAAGAATGAATTAGACCCTGTGACTAAAAGAAAAAAGTATCTAGACCTAGAGGGTAACATTACAACAGAGGCAGGATAGTGAGATCCTTCCAATGTTCTAATGAACAAAACAATAGGGGGATAAAAGAAAATCTCCCTACATGGGTTCAGAATGTGAGGTGGAGGAGAAGGGATGACAGATAAGTGAGATACACTTGCAGTCATCAGAGATTGCAAATCACACAAACAGTCTAGATGATATGCCAGATTGTTCTCTGGGAGTTGAGTCCCCGTGAACAACTGTGTACTGACATACATCAGACACGACATCAAAAGATGTTTGGGTGGGGTGAGAGGAGACAGGTGAATGAAAAGGGGAGGCAGCAGATAAAGGTTTGACAAAAAGGGCAGAGGGGGAAGAAACAACAAAATCTGGAATACCTAGGTGAAGGGGAGAGGATGGTGCAGAAGGAAAGGTGAAGAGCTGATCTTCAAAGTGTCTTGCTTTCTTCCTTGAAGGGGACAGAGAAGCATCTTCAGAATGACCAACTGTCTGAGTTCCAACAGACAGGTCAGCAGAGGTTGCAGGAGCAGCAACAGCAGCAGGCTCTTCTGCAGGGACTTCTTCCCTTCCAGCAACAGCCACCATAGGCATAGGGTAGCCTGACCTTCTTTTTCTGGGAATGATTCCCAGATCAAGAGGTTTGATCTCCCTAGGCTTCTCTGAGGGTGGAGATGTTTGCTCCCCCTGAGCAGGTGCTTCCTCTTTACTAGGCTCAGACTCCACTTGTCTGACCTTGGTAAAGGTCTTCACCAGTCTTCTCCTCTTGGTGGGTTGTGCAGAAACCACACCAGATTTTCCAGCCTCACTGGTCTTCCTCTTGGGAGAGGGTTTCTTCAGCTTGAATCTGAGAGGCTCAACTGTCTCAGCAAATCCTTCAGAAGCTGTGGGTTCCTCAGGCCTCTGATCCTGTCTGGCCACCTTTCCAGCAGGTTTCCATATTCTCTCAGAGATTGGAAACTCTGATTCACCAATGGAATCAGCTGATTCTTCTGCTTTTTCTTTCAGCTTCTGCTCAGCAGCGGGCTTCTTATTTTTCTTCTTATCTTCTTCTTCATCCTCCAGAGGGATTCCTTCAATCCCCATCATAGACAAGACCTTCTTGTCTATGGGGAGAGCCATGTCCACAAAATGGACATCAGTTGGAACAAATATCTTGTTCCTAAAAACCCTTGTCAGCAGCATTCCATAAGGGTAGGTAGGCATGTTTGTCCTTCTGATCAGAGACTCAAGATACATGTAGATGAGATCATTGATGTCTATCTTGATTTTGTGAATCAAGTGGTACAGAGCAAATCTGTCCAACTTGGTCACATTGTCTCGTGATCCTTTTCTGGGCATCACACACTCCAGAAGCAGCTTATGCAAGAACCTGCACTTGGGCACCATGCAGACAGGTTTCTTGTTCTCAGGGTTGGAACTCCATATATGGCAATATTGACACTTTCAGTTCCTACCTGATCTTCCCAGTCAGGTCTAAAGGCAGTTCCAATCCTTGGGCACCTGGTTGCCAATTCCAGAGAGCTAATGGGAAACTGAAGAGTCACATCAGCTGACATTTGAGCCTTGAAGCTCTTGGTTCCATCAACCACATTGGTGATGACCACAGCATTTCTCCAGAAGTCTCTGACAAGCTTGGGATGGACCAGCTCCTTGATATCAAAGAAGGCTGTCCACTTAGAGTATTCCAACTCTTCAGTGACATCCATTCCCCATTTCTTCATCTGTTGGAGATCAACAGTCTTGCCTGGTAGAATTTTCTCAACGTCAGCTATTCTCATTTCATATTTCTCAGCAATCTCTTTTGGAGACAAACGCTTTGAAGATGCCATTTTTCAGAGAAGAGAGAATGAGAGTTTTGGAAGAGAGAAGGGTTTGAATGAGAGGAAGACGAAGATGAAAAGACTTAGGGCTTTTGAGAAGAATAAAGTTTGAAACTTTCTGAAGATTGCCTTTTAAAGCAGTAAAAGCAGGAGAGAGAGAAAAAAAGATATTTTTAATTAAGAATGGCACGATTTATGTGGGAAACTGTAGCGCCCACTTAAGACATAATGAAAACATGGTTTCGAGGTAAAAACTGCCGTGTCCATGATTAGCTTCATATTAACAAATGGTATTAAATAAATAAATAAATAAATAATAACCATTTCAATAAAACTGTTGAGTTTCAGCATAGTGACTCAGCAGAGTCAGACAGGTGATTACAGACAGTTCAAAAACCCAGACATTTCATTCAACAATACAATGCATGTTTAAATTATCTCTAATAAAAAAAAATCTTTCTTCTGCTAAAGGCTTAGTGAAGATATCAGCCCATTGATTTTCAGTTTTAACAAACTTAATATCAAAGATACCTTTCTGAACATAATCTCTAATGAAGTGATGTTTGATTTCTATATGCTTAGCCTTAGAATGCTGAATTGGATTTTTGGTTAAGCAGATAGCACTAGAATTATCACACCATACAGATATATTATGCTCAAAAATAGAGTAATCCTCAAGTTGATGTTTTACCCATAAGAGTTGAGAGCAACAACTAGCAGCTGAGATATATTCTGCTTCAGCAGTAGATAGAGCAATAGTTGTCTGCCTTTTGCTTGACCAAGAGACTAAATTTGCTCCAATGAAGTGGCATCCTCCACTGGTGCTTTTTCTTTCTATTCTGTCTCCAGCAAAGTCAGCATCACAGAATCCCACTAATCTGTATTCTTTAGTTCTTAAATACAGCAAACCAAGATTAGTAGTACCAAGCAAATATCTAAATATTCTCTTAACAGCTTTAAGATGAGATTCTCTTGGGTCAGATTGAAATCTAGCACACATGCAGACACTAAATTGAATATCAGGTCTGCTTGAGGTTAAGTACAGTAAAGATCCAATCATACCTCTGTAGACAGTTTGGTCTACCTTTTTACCTTCATCATCTTTACTTAGTTTTTCATTGGTTTCCATGGGAGTTTTCATAAGTTTAGCACTTTCCATTTTGTATTTCTTGAGCATTTCTTTGATATACTTTTGTTGATGGATGTAGATTCCATCACTTGTCTGTTTGATTTGTAGACCAAGGAAGAACTTCAATTCTCCCATCATGCTCACCTCAAATTCTGCTTGCATCAGCTTTGAAAAATCCTTGCACAGCTTTTCATTAGTTGCTCCAAAAATAATATCATCAACATATATTTGGACCATAATGAAATTTTCTTTAGAGCTTTTCTTAAACAGAGTAGTATCTACATGACCTCTTGCAAAACCATTATGCATGAGAAAAGAGCTTAGTCTATCATACCATGCCCTAGGTGCTTGCTTTAAACCATATAATGCCTTTTTAAGTTTAAAAACATGATCTGGTTTATCAGTATCTTCAAAACCAGGGGGTTGTTTAACATAAACTTCTTCTTCAATTATTCCATTGAGAAAAGCACTTTTCACATCCATTTGAAAAAGAGTGATTTGGTGTTGTGCAGCATATGACATCAGTATGCGAATAGCTTCTATTCTAGCTACAGGTGCAAAGGTTTCAGCATAGTCAATACATTCTTGTTGGTTATAGCCTTGAGCTACTAACCTTGCCTTGTTTCTGACAACTTTGCCATCTTCATCTAACTTGTTTCTGAAGACCCATCTTGTTCCAATGACAGACTTGTTTTTGGGTTTGGAGACAAGTGTCCAGACATCGTTTCTGGTGAACTGGTTGAGTTCTTCTTGCATAACAAGAATCCAGCTTTCATCATCAAGAGCTTCTTCAATGTGTTTTGGCTCTATTTCTGACATAAAGGCCACATTGCTTGATTCTCTTAAGGTGGATCTGGTTCTCACTCCTTCTGAGGGATTTCCAATAATGAGATCCTTAGGATGATGAGTTTTGAATTTCCAGTCTCTTTCAAGAGGATCTTGACTTGTCTGTTGACTTGTCTGCTCCACTTGTCTGTCTGGTTCTGATTCAGGTTCTGATTTGGTTAAGTCAGGTTGTTGATCTTCTGACTTGTTTATATCAAGACCTGCAAGATCATCTTCTAGATCTGACAATTCCTTATCAGTCTTTAAGTTATCATTAAATTTGACATGAACAGATTCTTCAATAACAGATGTTCTAGAATTGTAAATTCTAAAAGCTTTAGACATTTCAGAGTTTCCCAAAAAGATACCTTTGTCTGTCTTAGAGTCAAATTTTTCAAGTTGATCCTTGGTATTTAAGATGAAGCATTCACATCCAAATGCATGAAAGTAAGAAATGTTGGGGCTTTTTCCTTTCCACAGTTCATAGGGTGTCTTCTTTAGAAAAGGCCTAATGAGTATTCTGTTTTGTACATAACAGGCTGTGTTTACTGCTTCTGCCCAGAAGTACTTAGGGAGATTATTCTCATTGAGCATAGATCTAGCCATCTCTTGCAGAGATCTGTTCTTTCTCTCAACCACTCCATTTTGTTGAGGAGTTCTAGGTGCAGAGAAATTGTGAGAGATCCCATTCTCCTCACAGAACTGACTAAACTGCTCATTTTCAAATTCTCCCCCATGGTCACTTCTAAGAGTAGAAATGCAGAAACCCTGCTCATTTTGTACTATTTTACAGAATACTGAGAAAGCCTTAAAAGACTCATCCTTGTGGGTTAGGAAGAGTACCCATGTATATCTAGAATAGTCATCAACTATGACAAATCCATATTTCCTTCCAACTAAGCTAGCAACACTAACTGGTCCAAACAGATCCATGTGTAACAACTGAAGAGGTCTAGAGGTTGATACTTGGTTTTTAGATTTGAAACTTGATTTTATTTGTTTACCTCTCTGACATGCATCACACAAAACATCTTTCTTAAAACTAATATCAGGCAATCCTCTCACAAGGTTATCCCTTTTTAGTTTTGAAATTAGTTTCATACTGGCATGTCCTAGTTTCTTATGCCATAACCATCTTTCATCCTCTTTAGACATCAGACAGGTTACACTTTGATCTGAGAGATCATTCAGTTCAATCTTATACAGATTTTGTTGCCTTTTAGCTGAAAAGAGGGTTTTGCCACTTAGATCTTTAACTATACAGAAATCTTTGGTAAAGGAGACATCAAATCCACTGTCACATAATTGACTTATGCTAAGCAAATTGTGTTTTAATCCTTTAACCATAAGAACATTTGATATAGAGGGAAGAGGAGGTTTACCACCAATAGTACCAATTCCTATAACCTTCCCTTTCTGATTTCCACCAAACGCCACATGTCCTCCTTTCTTAAGTTGGAGGTCTAGGAACATAGACCATTCTCCTGTCATGTGTCGCGAGCAGCCACTGTCCAGGTACCAGCAGTGGTGTTTTCTTGGTGTTGTTGAGGACATCTGCAACAGAGATTATTTGATCTTTAGGTACCCATAGTTTTCTGGGTCCTTTTCTGTTAGTTCTAGGAGTCTGTGAAGACTTCCTTCTTTTCTTATGAAGACACTTAGACATAACATGTCCAGTCTTTCCACAGAAATTACAGACAGGTATGGATTTAATAGAAGTAGATGTAGTAGACACTTTAGAGTGCTTAGTTGATATTTTATGATGTATCTGATGGACATATCTAATACCTTCTTTGTTAAGAGAGTACCTCTGACAACCAAGCAGCTTGGTCAGATTTTCTCTACCATTAACAAATTTGGCAAGATCAGAAGTGAGCTCTTCCACTTTCTGTTGAAGTTTTTCAACTTCTTCAGACTGTGATGTATCACTAGAGATCTTAGCTTCATTAGACTTTTCAGTCTTCAGCTCACTATTCTCCTTGGCAAATTTCTCACACTTTAGAGATTTCTGTTTATGCTCACTGAGGAGCTTAACATGATCTCTCTTGAGAGATTTGAAAGCCTTAGATAAACAGTTGGATTCCTCCAACAATTCTTCATAGGCATCAAGTAATTCCTCATAATCAGAATTTACCTCATTATCTGAATCAGAGTCAGTGTTAGCCATTAGACAGAGATTTGCTTCTTCCTCTGTCTCCTCATCAGAAGATGTTGACTCTAGATCTTCCCAAGTAGCCATCATTCCTTTCTTCTTCTTTTTGAAGAACTTCTTAAACAGGGCTTCCTTGAGTTGAGGACATTCTGCTTTGATGTGACCTGGTTTCTTGCACTCATAGCAGACAATTGAGTTCTTGTCTGTTGAAGTGGAATCTTTGAAGTTCTTGTCCTTGTTGAATCTTCTGAATGGCTTATCTTTTCTGAACTTCTTTTTCTGTAAGAGAAGCTTTATCTTTCTGGTTAGGAGAGATAGTTCTTCATCACTTTCAGAATCCTCAGGTTCAGACAGGTCAGCATCACTGGATGACTCGTCTGCTTTCAAAGCTTTAGAAGCTTTGGAAGACTTTTGATCAGCCTTCAGAGCAATTGACTTGCCCTTCTTTGTTGAGACTTCATCTCCAAGTTCTTGCTCATGAACAGTAAGTGTTCCAAGGAGTTCATCCATAGTCAAGGTGGTAAGATCTTTGGCTTGAGAGATAGCAGTTACCAGAGGTCTCCACTGCTTAGGCAGGCTCCTAAGTATCTTTCCAACCTTCTCAGCATTAGAGTAAACTTTGCCAAGAGACTTTAGACCATTGATGATAGTTTGGAATCTCCCTATCATTTGAGCAACAGATTCTCCTTCCTCCATGAGAAACAGTTCATACTTTCTGACAAGTATGGCAATTTTTGATTCTTTGACTTTAGCTGTTCCTTCATGTGTGACAGCTAAGGTGTCCCATATTTCTTTGGCAGAATCACAGGCACAGACCTTTTCAAACTCATCATGATTGAGAGCACAAATAATGTTGTATCTGGCTTTGTGATTCAGCTCCCACTTTGCCTTTTCTGCAGGAGTCCACTGAGCTTTTGGCTTGTCAGTGTTGTCATCATTTTTAGGAATGAAAGGACCATCTGTGATGACATCCCAGAGATCAGAGTTTGTAGATAGAATGAACCATTGAAATCTATCTTTCCAATAGTTGTAGTTTTCTCCATTGAAGAATGGAGGTCTGGTTAAGGAGGCTCCTTCAGTCTGGTGACTTCCACTAGCTCCAGCAATCATGTCTATTCTTCAGGATCTTTTACCTCTACACAGTTAGATGCTCAACCCAGAGGCAGAGCTCTGATACCAACTGAAATAGACAACTATAAACACGAGAAGGGGGGTTGAATTGTGTTTATCAGAATTAAAATAAAGTTAAAAACTTTTTGCATGCAGAAGCTAAGTTCGGACAGGTGTAAAAGGTTACATAGATAGGTCACCTGTCTGTTGTAGTTTTCTCAGAAAACAACACACGTATAGATGAAAGACAAGCTTGATAAAAACATTTTTAACCCCTTAGTTAGTAAACAGATGATATATAATCAAAACAACTAAAGAGATTAAGGAAAGAGAGATTAACACAGTGATTTATCCTGGTTCACTCTTTAACACAAAGAGCTACGTCCAGTCCTTGGCAGCACCAAGATTTATCCACTATAACTGATCAGGTTACAGACTCCAAGTATTGTTTGCACACCTAGCCTCTTCAGGCTCCAACACAAGTATTCTTTGCACACCTAGCCTCTTCAGGCTCACTCAGATTTGTTTGAGAGTTTGGTTTGTAATAAATACACTTACAGACATACAGATCTTTCACTAACACTCAGAGAGTGGTTTAAATGTAAAGCTTAGGGAAGTCTGCGTAATAACTTCAAATGATTGAAGAATACAGAGTGAATAAATGAACAGAGTAATGGCTCTTTAATGCTTTGTAAACTCTGATATGTTCATCTTCAATGACTTCTGTATTTATAGCCTTCAAACATTTAATATCCGTTAGAGACATTCCTTGCAACGATGGCTTCAAGCAGAGCTTCATTAAATGCAATATAGTCGTTCTGGGCAGTCATTAATGCAATGAAGACGTTGGTTGTACTCTAACATGAAGGATAATAGCTTTATGCATCGTGTAGACGCCAACTCAGAGTTGTGCAGAGTGCTTTTGTACTTTTGCAGAGTACATTTCCCTTTCTGTGTAATAACTGAGAGTACTAGGGAATAAAGCATGTTGGAAACATTTTTTAACTGGAAGTTTGTCTCTGACTTCCTAGGTTGCTTGAGAGAGAGAGCACTTCTGAGTTTCTTGATAAGCGTGAGAGAGAGTTCTCAGAGTATTCTCCATGAGGGGACAGCTTGCAAAAGCTTCCTGTACTTCGAGTTCTTTAACAAAGAACCATAGACAAGTTGAAGTGTTAGAGGAGAGACAGGTTGTAAACCAGTTTGCACATAGTCAACAATCCTAGTCAGCAGACAGGTTGACTTTTTGGCTTATACGGACAGGTCGATACTTAGGTAGACAGACAGGTGAGTTTTGTAATCTTCTGATCTGTACACTAAGTAGATAGGTTAGCAACCACAAAGTAGGTTAATTAAATTATTAACCAATGTTGAGTTTTCATCAAAACTTAGGGAAATGCACACAGACATTTTAGAGACTTAACACTAGCTGTTGGGGATCTAAGTCAAAAAGATCCTTGTGTGGAAAGTCTTCCTGGCTGTGGTGATCAGGCGGCGTGTTCCGTTAGTCGGCGGTACAAGCATAAACAGGCTAAAAATACTCGAAGGCTTCCGCTAGAGGGGAGGATGAACCATGGTCCTTTGTTTGAGAGGAGGATTGTTGAGGTGCAAACAAAGTCCCACATTGCCTAAACAATGGGAGGAACATGAGTTTATAAGTATGGAAATTGTCCCCATTGATATGAGGCCTTTTGGGTAATGTCCAAAAGCAAATCTATGAGGGTATAAGCCCAAAGTGGGCAATATCATACCAAATTGTCCTCAGGCGGTGTGTTCCGTTAGTCGACAGTACAAGTATAAACAGGCTAAAAATACTCGAAGGCTTCCGCTAGAGGGGAGGATGAACCATGATCCTTTGTTTGAGGGGAGGATTGTTGAGGTGCAAACAAAGTCCCACATTGCCTAAACAAGGGGAAGGACATGTAGGACTCCTCGGTACCTAACAATGGTATCAGAGCCGATGGTATCGGCTTGGGCGAGTATTGGAATAGCTATTGGGGATCTAAGTCAAAAAGTTCATTGTGTCGAAAGTCTTCCTGGCTGTGGTGATCAGGCGGCGTGTTCCGTTAGTCGGCGGTACAAGCATAAACAGGCTAAAAATACTCGAAGGCTTCCGCTAGAGGGGAGGATGAACCATGGTCCTTTGTTTGAGAGGAGGATTGTTGAGGTGCAAACAAAGTCCCACATTGCCTAAACAAGGGGAGGAACATGAGTTTATAAGTATGGAAATTGTCCCCATTGATATGAGGCCTTTTGGGTAATGTCCAAAAGCAAATCCATGAGGGTATAAGCCCAAAGTGGACAATATCATACCAAATTGTCCTCAGGCGGTGTGTTCCGTTAGTCGACAGTACAAGTATAAACAGGCTAAAAATACTCGAAGGCTTCCGCTAAAGGGGAGGATGAACCATGATCCTTTGTTTGAGGGGAGGATTGTTGAGGTGCAAACAAAGTCCCACATTGCCTAAACAAGGGGAGGGACATGTAGGACTCCTCGGTACCTAACAATGGTATCAGGGCCGATGGTATCGGCTTGGGCGAGTATTGGAATAGCTATTGGGGATCTAAGTCAAAAAGATCATTGTGTCGAAAGTCTTCCTGGCTGTGGTGCTCAGGCGGCGTGTTCCGTTAGTCGGCGGTACAGGTATAAACAGGCTAAAAATACTTGAAGGCTTCCGCTAGAGGGGAGGATTAACCATGGTCCTTTGTTTGAGGGGAGGGTTGTTGAGGTGCAAACAAAGTCCCACATTGCCTAAATAAGGAGAGGAACATGAGTTTATAAGTATGAAAATTGTCCCTATTGGTATGAGGCCTTTTGGGTAATGTCCAAAAGCAAATCCATGAGGGTATAAGCCTAAAGTGGACAATATCATACCAATGTGGAGACATGTAGGACTTCTTGGTACCTAACAAATAATATATTGACAAATTAGTATTATTGTTATTTCTCTCTTTTAGTTATTAAAATAAAAGCACACATATCAACATGTTGATAGATGTCAGTGTAAAAAGTTTTACACTTACAGTATATAGTACTTTAATCCTAAAATAAAATAAGAAAATGAATTCTCACATATTCATGAATCATGATTAATTAGTTACTTAGATAATTGTATTTTTAAAAATTAAACATTGATTTTAGTAAGGTAAAATATATAAAAAAATAATATTTAAAATTATAATAATATATATGTAGTTAATAAGGCAAAATTTAGGAAATATAAATTAAAATATTTAATTTAAAAAAAAGATAAGTATAAATAACTTAATAATACATAGTACCCCCCAAAAAAATACAAAATCAGTTTTTCAGGTATAAATGCTTTCTAAATAGACCCTAAACTTAATTTTTAATTACTAAAACTATTTTTTTCCTTTCCGTTCCATTGTTTCCCTAATAAAAGTACACGCCAACTTCATATATTATCTTTTCTGAAGGAAAACCAAAGAATTAAAATTATCATTTGTATCATCATTATTTTGTTTTATTTCTTAATGACTATCACGATCTTTTAGCTCCGTTCATAGTTCATATTAATTAAATGAGATTAGGAACAAGTGCTAGTAGCATTCAAGGTCACACATGTTAAAATAGCTTGTATCACCACGCATATTGAAGAATTTTCACATGTAATATGAAGATAGGGAAGTGAGGGATAAGATTGTAAGGCACTCCCGATTTGTTAGTCTGTGTGTCTGTTCTTTATGTTCTTTTGTATCCCCCTCCCACCCCCACCCCAATATTTCTAAGTTAAATGACAACAATAAACATGTTGATTTTTTTTCTTTTATTTCGGTTTTCCAGGATATCCTTCGCGTATAATTGTGGAGACTAATATCTCGAGATACTATACGACATTTAAGTGATGACCTCTCACAATCAGGTTTTCTCCATAGTCCATACGCAAGAGTCAGGGATCGAACCCCTGACCACTTGCTTAAAGGACTCAAGCTCGTTACCGCTTGAAGTGAAACACAATATAGCCTTCCAAAATATAAAATAATTGTTGGAGAAAATAATCCATGTGTTTTATTAATATTTCAATGTCTGCCAAAAGGGCTTAAAAAAAAAAAAAAAGTCTGCCAAAAGGCAACAATATCAAAACATGTTATGCTACTGATCATCATTGCATAAAAAGCAAGAACATGCATCTCATTTTATTCGTATCTTCTCGTATTTGTACCAATTCAAATCTATGGATTCTGTTGGGTCCATGGACGTCCAGACCAGTAGCCGAGGCTATCCTCCAACCTTTTTCGCTTTCGGATCAGACCACGGAGTTCATCTGAAATCACAATCAAAGATTAATAATTTGCTTGTAGACAAATGTAAGGAAACAATAGCAAAGAAAAAGAGTAACGTTTGTATTTATAATATGGGTTACATTATTCTTCTATGTTGTTAAAACTGGCCCAGTGGAGACACTTTCAATTCAGGTTCAATTACTTAAAACGGCCCATTAAACAGCATGATGACAAAAAAAAAATATATACACATGACTTACAATACTAGGGAAATATAGTAAAACGAGGTGGGTTTCACTTTTAAATGTCGGTTGAAGTTGTAGCTATGCTACAATCTAAATGAATTTGACGATAAATTCAATTATGAAAATGAACCAGCCAAGTTCCATTTCGCGATCAAGATTTAGGTGTTCATTATAAGTAGGTGTGTTCGCGGATCGGTTTAAATCGGTTTTTTAGTCAAAAGTCATGTCTGATCCAAAACTAAAAATAATTTGCGATTCGATTTGGATTATATTGATTCTTATATCAAATCTGAACCAATTCAATCCGATTAAAAGCGGTTTGCATTAGATTGGATGAATCAGTTTCTACTAATCCAATAATTAAAAAATAAGTCTAAATAACATTAATAAATATAGCAAGTATCAATTTATGTTTGAAACATTAAAAGTAATAGAAAATTACGTCTCATCAAACTAATAAGTATTATTAGGAAAAAAAAATCAACAAATAAAAAATGAATAATACAAAAAGTATATTAAACATATATTAAATTCTATATATGCGATTCAGTTTGGTTTAACTCGAAATTTAAAAAAAGAATCCAAAAATCGATCCAATCTAATTAATTTTCACAAAACAAGGTCTGAAAAATCAAACGAACGTAGACTTTTTTCTGTTTTCGATTTTTTTAAATCGTTTTTCGATTTTCTTTAATATTGTTTATGAATATCCCTTGATATAAGTTTGACAACATACATTTTTTTTTTCTTACCATCTTTTTCAGTGAGCAGCTTATTAGCAATCTCAGCATAATCTTTCATCAACTCATTCTCTTGTGTTATTCTTCTGATCGAAAAATAGTAGCGAAGCGCTTCATCGTCAAGAGTTGCATGCATGGCCTAGAATTAGACAAATAGCAGATATCAATTATAAGCAATAATATAAAAATGTAAAATGGAAGCATAATTTATACATAGTCAATAAATGAGATATAAATGGTCGATCAGTCTTAAGATATTATGATGTCATTTGATTCATGTAACCATCACATTTAGTGAGTAAGGTTAATTGTTCTAAGTTTACATTGTAACACAATTTTTAAATAAACCAACAATTTAACTAAATTACACACCTTTAGGCTTTCAACTGTCCTCTCGAGGTCTTCTACCTTGCTTTGATAAATAGAATTCTCCATAGCAGCTTGAAATCTACAAAGTAACTTTGTACAAAATTAAACAAATATTAAAAAAAAATGAAAATGATTGGTTGATTAACAATGAATGTTAATTGAGGAACATATTAAATCATATAGACTTATTTCACCCTTCCATGGTTGGAGAATTTGGAGGGGTAGGTGCCACCAGCTGTTCATTCTCAAGAATGGAGATGTCATTAGCTATAGCCCCAGGTTGTGATTGAATATCAGCAACTTGCTTGCCTTTGTCCAACAAGGTTGGTGAGGCCCTTTTCCTGCTCTGGCTGGGCATCATCTTGACCACTGTTCTCTTGTTTCTGTTTTCTTCCACCTTCAATTTTTTGAATAGACCTTAGTATTCATTAATCAAATATATATAATGCTCAAACATAATCAAATAACACATAACACATCACAAACAATTAAAATATATAGAAAAAAAAATATCTGAAAGAGGAAGTACATTGAGAAAATTGGGATCAACCAGGAAAGGCTTGCCTACCTTGCTAAGATAGATAGCAGAATATGAGAGAGATGAGTGTGAATTCTTAAGACATGGATTCCCTCTTATATAGAGATGTCTAGGTTCTCTCAAAACAATTCAAGAGAACTGTGGATGAATCCAAGGCATAACTAGGATTCTGCAATTTTTCTATAATTTTAGGTGCCTTGTTTTGTGTAATGATATTTCCTAGTTTGTATTATTGGAAAATTTTGATAGATATAAATAATTTTATGAGAGAACCTTTTGATAATATTATTTATAGACATTATTTGATTTTAAAAGAATTTAAAATTTGAGAAAAATATAATTAAATTGATGAAAAGGAAATAAATAAGTTAACGATAAACGAAAAATAATTATTTTTTCATCGTTTTATGGTAAAGAAAAGTGTATTTAATATGCATGTTTATGGAAATTATGAGAAATTATTGCATACATTCATGATGCTCACAATGAATCATTATTATAAAATCACTATAAAAAATTTGATGCACCAAGAGCATTTCCACCCGATACCCAGAGATCAATCCTTTCAAGAGGCGAAAAAAATCACCAAAATGAGTTTTCCTTCTCCCAGCAAAGCATTTTTCATACACACGACATGAATCGAACCCCTGACCACATGCTGAAGGAACTCATTTATCTATACTTATCAATTGTTTAAATCATATGTAAATCGAAAAACATCCATCCACACCACCATTATAATATTGCATTATTAACGTTACCTTGCCCGTCAGCAACTTTTGTGCCAACTAGCGGAAATAAATTATCATCGATTTAACCATAAGTAAAATTTCACAAAATTAGTTCCAAACAAAAAGTTTGTAATTACTTCCTAGGTCATCGATGAAGTTACCAATGACCTGTCTGCCAGTATTTTTAAAAAACCAAAAAATTAATCTTTAAGGTTAGTGATAGTCTTTACATTGATATTTTAAAACCAAATAATTAAAATATCAATGTTTACAGATGAACGGGTCATCAATAACGTTATCCATCGTTAGGCCATTGTTGGTATCTTTAAAACCTGAAAGTCAATATTCCAAGGTTACCAATGGCCTATCCGTCAACCTATTTTGAACCTCATGCCACATTATTAGGGGTCTCGTTGTCGGTAACACCATCAAGCCCAAGCTGTTGGTATTCATTTGTAGTTTTATGGTAGAGAAAATTGAATTTAATATGCACGTTTATGGAAATTATGAGAAATCATTGCATGCATTCACGATACTCACAATGAATCACTATTATAAAATTACAAAAAAATTTGGTGCATCAAGAGCATTTTCAACCAATAGCCGCATATTAATCCCTTTCATGAGACGAAGAGACACTAGTGGAAGATATGGATTTTATGACCAGATTTAGCGTCGGTTAAATAAAACTGGACGTTAAAAAAGACGCGATGGTAAAATGGTAAATAATTGGTTCATTTGAATCAACATTAACATCGGTTATTAAAATAACTGACGTTAAAAAGCTTGAGTAAAACTTTTAACGTATGTTATTCAAATAACAAATGTTAAAATTCATCTTTAACGTCGGTTGTTTTAATAATAGACATTAAATAATTACTTTAACGTCTGTTATTTGAATAACAAACGTTAAAAGTTTTACTCAAATTTTTACAATAACGTTATGTCCCGCGCGCCCTTTTATCACTTCACACATGCCTTAACCCTGTTCACCACCGCCCTTAACCCTTTCTCTCTCGTGTGATCACCACCGCAAGCTCCTTTCCACCACCACCGCGGGCTTCTCCCTCTGAGGTACTACCTCTTTCTCTCTCTCTCTGAGCTTTTCTGGTTGTAACTGAGGTTACTATATAGGATGTCATTCATTTTGTAGATGTCATTCATTGTTGGTTGTTGATTTTGACTCCATTTTGTTTATGCCTTTCTGTACTTTTTGCCTCGCTTGCAACTTTGAGCTTTTCTGTGTTTTGTTGGGTGCTTTCGTACTTAAGCTATGGATGAGGAATGGTTCTTAGGACATTATTTGACATGTATCCTTGATTGTTTTTTTCCTTGTGTTGCATTTGTTTTTTGTCTCTTTATCTAACGATGTTTCTTTTTCTTCTTCTACTAGTTCCATACAAAATATTAAAATATTCAAAAGGTATAAATAAATGATATGCATTAGATCAATGGATTTAGATGTTTGGGTTTCCTTACTTTTGATATCTTGTAACAATGGATTTAGGTACTACCTCTCTCTCTCTTTCTCTTGTGCTTTGCCATTCTCAACTAGAAAGTGTAGTTGAAGATTTGTTAGCATTTAGTGGTTGTGTTTTAAGCTTCAAATTGTGTGTTGTTTTAGTTTCTTGACCTCGGAGAAGAGGGAGAGAGTGCAGTGGTGTATATATATGGTTGTTAGGTTTTCAAATACTAGTGTTTTCCCAATCTCCCCTATTGTGCTTATATTAGATATATGTGTGTATATCTACAGAACCTATCTAGTTATGGATCGTAGTTGGATGGTTTGTAAACGCACAAGTGATGAGTATCTGAAGGGAGTGGAAGAGTTTATAGAATTTGCTTAAAGAAATATTCCTAATAGTAATGGAATGTTTTGTTGTCCTTGTGTCAAATGTTTGAATATAAGGAAATGTGCAGTTAAGGATATACGTACTCATCTTATTTGCTTTTGGATTTGCTTGAATTATACAAGATGGATATGACATGGTGGTGTCTTGTTAAATAACAAGCCAAGTGTGTCCCAAAGTGAAGAAGTTGACATAGATATGGAGGATGATCGAGTAGAGGACATAATCCGTGATATTGGACAAGAATCTTTTCAGCAAGCACATGTGTATGAAACATTGTGCAGTGATGCGGATAAGCCTTTGTATTCGGGGTGCACTACTCATACACGATTGTCGGCGGTGTTAAAATTGGTCAATGTGAAGGCGAGAAATGGTTGGAGCTATAAAAACTTCACCGAATTGCTTGAATTGTTGAAAGACTTGCTTCCAGAGGGCAACACATTGCCTGACCGTAACTAGGGGTGGGAATAGGCCAGGTCACTCGTCAGGGACCTATGGCCTAGCCTATTTAAGGTCTTCCTCCGCCTAACCTATTTAGTAAAAAGGTCAGGTCAAGACTTTTTAAAAAGCCTATATAGCTAAAGAGGTCAGGCCTAAGGCTTTAAAAAAAGCCTATTAGGCCTATTAGGTCGGCCTATTTAACACCTATACACACACACACACACACACATATGTGTGTGTGTGTGTGTGTGTGTGTGTGTGTGTGTGTTTATATATATATATATATATATGTGTGTGTGTGTGTGTGTGTGTGTGTGTGTGTGTGTGTGTGTGTGTGTGTGTGTGTGTGTGTGTATAATCTATTTACTATGTCTATGAATTACAATAACATCAACTATAAAAGTGACATGTGTCAATTCATTATCATCTTCTTCTCTCAACAAAGTCAAACTTTGGGTTACAAAGAAAATAGAAATGAGCAGAACATTCTAGATACTGGGGTGCTCAAGTTTCAATTTTGTAACTTTTCTTAAAAAAAAAACCTTATGTTACTCAAGTACTCATGATATTTTTCCAAGCTTTTTTTAAGACATATTTTCCAGCTTATTCATACAAAAAATTATTGTTTTAATTTATTTCTACTAAAGAGCTCAAGAGATTTATGTTCACGAATTATGCATTTTAAAATCTTAACTAACATAATTAATTGTCTTTCTAAATTTTTCAATTCTTAACCACAATGATATAGTTGTATACCCTCAACAGTACCTAGCTACATGAACAATTATCATGTATTGTCTACATGTTGTTTTTTTTTAATTATTAAGGTGTTTATGTGTTTACTTCTATAGTTACTGTAATGTTTTTATACTTGTGTATACTTCCGAGTGTAGTCACTATTTTTATCCTTTCTTCTTCATCATCTTATCTTTTTTAAAGAAATTTATTTATCTTATATAAAACCTAAAACATGAGATGTAGAGTTGCCATGTCAACTTCTGGAATTCCTTTCAATCCATCATATCAGCAATTTTTTTTTCATTCTTGCTCTCTGGTTGAGTGGCTTTTCAATTTCTTTTTCATTCAATTTGACCACTAATGAAGGTCATTTAACCTATTCTTTCAAAAATGAATAGTCACAAGAACCACCTTTCATACCAATAATAGCTATTCAATCCCATAAAATCACCTGTGTTACAACACTTCAAATGCCATAAAAAAACTGAATTGCTTTATTATAAAATAAATAGTAGCAAACTTCATTGAAATATAAAAAATATCACGTGGTGTATTTTGTCAATTGTCGCTTGTCTTTCTTCATCTCTACATGCCTCTTATTTTAATTGACTAATCAAATCTCATTTGCATATGTTTTTATTTTATAACCATGAGGAAATTACCATGTTTAAATTGATTCTATATTGATTTTGTACAATGATACCTTTAATACAACAAAAAAAAAAAACTATTGGATAATCAAATTAATTTCAGTTTATGAAGAAGTCAATGTGTTATTTTATATTGTTAAATTATCAAATTTAATTATTCATGTATTTCAATTTATTTACTTTTTTGTTTGGTTTTTTAACCATCATCATAGCAAGGGAAGGAGGAGCAAAATATATAGAAACAAATCGAACCAAACAATTCATTCCCACCGCGCAACGCGCGGGGTCAAAATCTAGTATAATATAATATATTATAATACTATAATAATTATTTATATTATTTATAATATTTGAAAGTAAATGCCTATTGGCCATGTAGTGACCTAGCTACTTGCCTATTTACAAGTGAAGACCTATAACCTATTTATTATAGGTGGAGACATATTTAAAGGTTTTGTTGATAAGTAGGCTTTTAAGTAGGCTTTCAGTGTGACACCCTTCTACCCCGCATGTTATAAGGCATTTAAATACAAAACAAATAATAAGAAAAACATGCATTTAACTGAATTAAATAAAACAGTTGTCCATGGGTAGAAAAGTCCCACATGAACTCGTTTACAACGCGGAAAAATAACAAAATAAGTTAATCAAATAAAAACATAAACAAATAAATAACCCAACCCCGACAACCAAGTATGCCATGCTATGCAATGCATCAACTACTCCGCTACTCCAACTATGCATGTGGATCCAACTAACTCAGGATGAACGACTTTGGAGTTACATATCCGTATTGGCCATAAAAGCACCAACACCGGCAGTTCACCAAACCTTGGGTGAACCCCATGGATAGCCAACGCATCAAACCGTGGATGCCTCATCACGGGGGGCCTCGGTCACCAAACCTTGGGTGACCTACCGTGGATGGCCAGATCACCGTACTCTCGGGCGATCTCCCCTTTGTCGAACCTCCCCCATCAACTACTCCAATGATTTATGCAAATGGCACAACAACAAACAATCTCAACCACCTTCTTGCTTGGGCCATGAAGCTCCCAAGACTTTCAACATCAAACTCAACGTAACCTTAGACCCAAACCGTGGGGTCAAGGCTCCCTTGGCCAATGAGCACCAAGGTTCAACTCAACATGCTTGGGTCTATAAGCACCCAAGACTTCAGCTTATCAACGTGCGGTAACCCAACGGATACCGACTTAACAGCTTGTTATTCTAATTATCTTCTATAATTAATAACCAAGTTGTCTAATCTTTATCTTTGATTAATTATCTCAACTTATCATCATTGGGAATGGGGTTAAAAACCCCTTAAGTCCTTTAATTGTATCACTGTCCAGGAGGTCAGCACGGTCGTGCTTAGACCTTAGCACGGTCGTGCTTGGACACGTGAGGGCGTGCTGCCCTTTTAAGTGAAGCACGGTCGTGCTTCACACTCAGCACGGTCGTGCTCAGCAGCACGATCGTGTTGTTTAACCTGCTTGGCCGTGCTGAGCAGCGCGGCCATTTTCCAGAATTCAAATGGGAGCACGGTCGTGCTCCCTGTTCAGCACGGTCGTGCTCAATGCACGACTGCACTGTTCTGGGCAGGAACAGTAACCGGATGTTAACTAAATCAATTAGGGATTTAATACCTAGACTTAACTCGTTTATTAAACTTAATTATTTACTTTAACAGTTTTGTCAACATTAAACTCATCATAACAGCGATAACAACAACAACCAGCCATCCAACAACATTAAATCAATAAATACATATCATCATATTTATAGACAACCATCATATGCATAACGTACATACAACAACTCAATTAATCAAATATAGCACGTTATCGATAGAAGCAGTGTTTAATACACAATCATACAACATACAATAACATCGGGATCATGGGGACCCCGTTACCTTACACTACCCACTGCCTAATGAATACAATCCCACTTCTCCCCATACCTGGATTGAAGGTAGCTCTAACACTTCCCAACGAACGAACCGGTTCCTCCCCTTACGGCGACTCACACCAACACGAACCTTGGATCAACAAAACAAACCAAGGATTAGTTCCCTATTCACAATAATGAAAGGAAACCAAGGAAGGGTAAGGAACGTTACCTATACACTGACACAGTTAAGCTAGCGATCTCCCAAGGCTCCCAAAACTGATCAAGAGGAAGGAAAAAGGAGGAATGCTAGTGCTGGCCGCACAAGACTGCTGCACTACACCAAAAGTAGGGTTATCTGCCAACCCTCGACTCTGTTTACGTATTTAACGTTCGGACCTGAGCATGGTCATGCTTAGCACTCTAGCACGGTCGTGCTCCACTTAACGTCAGCGAGACGCGGTCCATGCATTGAGCACGGGCGTGCTCACTATTGAGCACGGTCGTGCTCAACTTAAAATCAGAAACACGCTTCTGACTTTAAGCACGGGCTTGCTGGCTGATGAGCACGAGCATGCTCATGTACCAGAAAGGGACTTTTAGGCTAAAATCTCACTTAGCCCTTAACCATCAAATTTAAATGAAATTAACTTAATAAAACATTTTAAGAAAAAAACAGGGTGTTACATTCAGGCCAGGCCAGGCTCAGGCCTCAAAAATTGACCTACATCAGGCTAATAAGCCAGGCTCAGACCTTGGGATTGGAACGCAGGCCAGGCCCAGGCCTGTCATGGCCTAGCTCGACCTAGCCTATTCTCACCCCTAACCGTAACTATGAAGCGAAGAAGGTATTGTGTCCGATGGGTATGGAGTATAAGAAGATATACGCATGCCCCATGATTGCATATTGTACACAGGTGATTATGAAAAGATGCACAACTGCCCCAAGTGTGGGTTATCACGCTACAAAGTGAAGGATGGTGATGATGGTGATGATTGTGATGATTCTAGTTGTGATGTGAAAAAAAAAAAGGTCCTCCTGCGAAGGTGTTGTGGTATCTTCCAATAATTCCAAAGTTCAAGCGATTATTGCCAATGTAAAAGGCGCAAAGAACCTTAGAAGGCATGGTGATAAGAGGAAACATGTGGATAGGTTCACCATCAGCTGATTATGTGTAATGGAAGAAAATTGATACTTTGTTTCCGGATTTCGCCAATGAGCTAAGAAACCTTAGGCTTGGACTTGTTACGGATAGAATGAATCCATATGGTAACTTAAGTAGTATTCATAGTTCATGGCATGTTCTCCTGATAATTTACAACCTACCTCCTTGGTTGTGCATGAAGCGCAAATACATGATGTTATCTATGATGATTTCGGGCCCAAAACAATCAGGAAATGACTTCGATGTTCATCTAAGTCCCTTGATTGAAGACTTGAAAAAGTTGTGGGTGGAAGGTGTTGATGTAGTTGATGGATATTCTTACGAGACTTTCAAGATGCGTGCCATGTTATTTTGCACCATCAATGACATTCCAGCATATGGGAACTTATCCGGGTACAGTGTTAAGGGGCATAAAGCATGCCTTATATGTGAAGAAGGCACATGCTTCACTCAATTGCATCATGGAAGGAAGACGGTTTACCTTGGGCATCGGAGATTTCTTAGACGTGATCGCCCATATCGCAAATTGAAAAAAAAAAAAAAAAATGAGCGGATGCCAGCAGAGAGCAAGTTTATCAACGGGTGAAGCACATCAATGTTATCTTCGGCAAGGCCAAAAAGAAGGCTAAGGCTACTAAGAAAAACATATGGAAGAAAAGGTCGATATTCTTTGATCTTCCATATTGGTGCAAACTTAATGTCAGACACTGTATTGATGTGATGCATGTGGAGAAAAATGTGTGATGGGGCAGCATGAATTGCATGTATATTGGACTTGTTAGGTTGTGGAATTCTTCATGTATAGAATTGAGTTATGAATTATAGTGGACTAGCTTGTATAGAATTCTGAATTGTTAAGGCAAATTCTGTATTGTGACAAATTCTGAATTGGATGAGTTAAATTCTGTACAAATTCTGTATTCTGGACTTGTTAGAATTCTGGATGTATGAGTGTGTGTTGTAGAATTCTGCAGGGAGCTGGGAAATGGATATAATGAATAACCAGAATTAAAAAAATATATATATATACTTTTAGCGTCGATTGTTTAGCCAACAGACGTTAAAAGATTACTTTAACGTTTGTTGTAGAGTACAACAGGCAATAAAAGTAATCTTTTAATGTCTGTTTCTTAGACAACCGATGTTAAAAGTAAACTTTAACGTCAGTTGGGAACAGAAGTTAAAAGTATGACTTTTAATATCGACTGTATTAACGTCGGGTGTTTAGTTGACGTTAAAAGTGCTTCCTGCACTGGTGAGATCACCAAAGTGAGTTTTGTCTCGCCCAACAAAGCATTTTCCATACACGCGGCATTAATTGAACCCCTGATCACATGCTTAAAGAACTCAGCTATCTACCAATCGTACTAGGTTAAAGGTTAAATTACTTATCAATTGTTTAAATCGTATGTAAATCGAAAACATCCATGCACACCAACATTATAATATTACATTATTAACGTCACCTTGCCCGTCAGTAACTTTTGTATCAACTAGCGAGAAATAAATTATATGGACAATTATATGATACTTCTTTTCTATCTCTATAGTGAAAAGAAAAGAGGAATTCTATCTCAATGCACTTTAATTAATCAATAGGCAATACACCGTTACATTCTCACTTTACACATACACATTTGTTAACTTTATAGGAGTTTTATCATTGTAAAAAAAATGTTATTAGATGGGCTCTTCCTTAGGCCGCCTTTACTTGAAGCTCCCCTTTGTCAGTCTCACTCTAGGGGTGTATATGGGTCGGTTTTGGCCCAACCCGTTATCCAAACCAATCAATATCCCACGGGTTGGGTTGGATCGGGTTCAAGCATATTTTTTAAAATATCCAAACCAAATCAAATCGATCAAACACGGAATGGTTCGGGACGAGTTAATTAGGCGGAACAATTTTTTTTCCTTGAGAAAACAAGGGGGGGAAAAACTTGAAATCGGGTCTGGCCCAAAACGCTTGAGAAGGGTGACGGATTGCAGGAACATTGTAGCAATCGCAGCATCTGGTCTGGTCTTGATAACCATATAAATGAACTTATTCAGCAGGAGTTGACATTGTTCATTGCATCATTAGCGATTATTGTTGACACTTTGATTACTGGTGTATTTGAAATGAACATTCATTGCCCACTTTATTATAAGAAAGGAATTGTTGGAAGCCTTGTTGCAGCTGGTGGATTGGTTTTCTTGCTTCTTTTTGCGTCTGCAAGATGGGAAAAAAAAATGATTGGATGACATAAGTAATTAAGTGTACTCACTCATCAGAAATAGTTGTGTTGTAAAAATTGGCTATGTGAATCTCTGCAGTCATTGATCTGAAGAACGAACAGGAATATGTGGCTTATTGTTATAGACTTCGGGTTCACGGGTCGGATAATGGGCTCACGGGTTTGTATATAGCAAACCTGTTATCCGAGCCAATAGGGACAGGTCCTCAACAGTTTGGATTCTACCCTAACATAAAAAAAATATTCAACTCAAATGCTTCAGTTTAAGTCGAATTTTTGGATCGAGCTGAACCCGTGGGCACCCTTATTTCCATGAAGTAACGAGGTTCATTGAAGCAGAAAATAAGACGTGCATACTTAAGAATTTCTCAAATGGAAATTAGTTTCCATATATTTAATTCAAGTGATTTGGTACTTTGTTCTAATTTTAATTCACAAGTCACAACCAATGTAATAGCTAATTGGGATCTATCACCTGGTCTGCCTCCAAGAGTAGGAGAGAGATCCCAATTTCAATCTCCATTCTCGCTACAACTGTTATCACTTTTAAGTTAAAAATATATCTTTCTATAAACAAAATGGGGAAAATATAAAATAAAAAAAAATAAATAACGGAGAAAAAAGAAAAAAAGTTTGGACCATCAAAGTTTCTGGCCCGCATGAGTTATGTGTAAGATCATCAGGAAAACTAAGTGGTAGCTGGAAAACATTTCCCCGTCATTACTCTCAATTGGTCTTTGTTATGGAAAACACGCGTTCAAATCCAGTTTTATACTGCTTATCATTTGGACAAATTGCAATAATATGCTTTGTAACTTTGATTCTTAGGCGATCATTTTTCTCTCGGTTTAATTTATATATTTAATTTGTATGTATTATCAATATAAAAAACTTTACACTGACAACCAATCGGAAATCATAGAATTGATGACTTTTAAGATGGTTAGGATAAGAGTAAAACTTTCGTAATGACGTATCCATTTCTAATTGGTTGACAGTGTAACATGTATATCAATTAAACCCTTTTTCTTTTACCAGATTTGATTAACAAATAAATTATTTTAAAGAAAAATAATGATGATACGTTAATTACTAAAGGAGAATGCTAATCAATATCCTTAGGACACTCGTTAAGGAACCAAGAATACCAAGATTGCATAGGGAAGTGATGTATTTATTAATTTTCAAAAGTTATGTATTTAGTTTTTTCATAAACTCTTATTAAATGTAGATTCTTTAACCATAACCCTAGGACACTCGTTAGCAAGACTCGTTATTAAAACTACTTAATCTCCTGCTCAGTGCCAGAATCGATCCAAGTAGGTGAGGGTCGGAAGACAATTTCCTAACCAACGGTCTACTTGGAGAATTAGTTAAAACTACTTAATCTAAAAGTGGAACAAAACACATTTTATTGAAAATATTAATAATATCATCCTATTATCAACCACCCACCCACCTTACGAGTTAGAGTGTGTTTGGGAAAGCTGGAAAAAAAAAGATTATGCTGATAATCTGTTTTCAAATAATCGATTATTGTGATAATCGATTATAATTAGAATCTGTTTTTGTTTGGGTATATTTGCTGAAAAGATATTTTAAGATAATCTATTTTGTTTGGGTGATGTAAAAATAATCACTTTTATATGGCAAATTACGAAAAAGGGTATAAAGTTATTTGTTTATATTTATAATAATTTGGTGTTTTTTTAAATATTAAAACTTGTAGATTTTTTTTTTAAATATTTTTCATCAACTTTTTTCTATTATAAAAAATTGAATGAAACTTGTAATATTTTTTTATGAACATGAAAAAAAAATATATTGAAACAAATATGCAGTGTAATAGAAATACAAGTACCGTAAGAATAAGAGAAGCAAAGTTCATACAAGGGACTGATGGAGGGTTAATATGGGACATTCACCATCTCATTAAACCATAATCTAAAAAAAACCATCAAACAGCTCACTCTTTCAGCTGGTTAAAAACACAGCTTTTTAACAAAATTAAAGTTTTTTCAAAATTTAAGTTAGAAAGCCAAACATGATGGATTATTTAAGAAACAGATTTTAATCTGAAAAACAGCTGAAACTAAAAAATTTAAGTGTTCCCAAACACACTCTTACAAGTTACCAACCCACTCGGTCGCATTTATGATACTTACAATTACATGTGAGCAATCAATTACATAACTTATCCTAATCCCCTTTACATCTGCTTCTTGTACGGAAAACCCAACTAATAAATGTGCATTGCATCATCATAGTGACGGAAACAAAAACTTTTATTTTAGAGTTTATATCCGAAGTGAAAAATAATAATTTTACTTTTAAATTAGTGTTTTGGCAAAGTATCAAGTTTGTTTATAAGATATTCAACTGGTTTATGTTAGATTAAAAAAAAAAAATATTTAAAACTGCTTGGTGAGAGAGCTTTTATTTTTTTAAGGAAAAAAACCCTTATGTAACAAACTCTTTTTCAATTTGACGGATCGATGGATTCAAAATATTGAATTCGAAAACAATCAATTCAAATTTCGGATTCAAAATGTTAATTTGTTCAATTTGAACTCAATGATTGACTATATAAAATTAATATATTACTTTTATTATTTTACCTCCTTTTTTTTTCAATTTCTTAGATTGAGACAAAAAAGTCCCTTTGGTCTTTTAGTTAAGACTTGTATCCTGGCTTTTGAACCCAGTTTTTGGAAGAATCGTTAGTCCCTGAAACGTCTTGTCCTCTTTCCTCCCTCATCCATCATAAGTAGGGGTGGGAATAGGTCAGAGCACCCAACAGAGCCTACGGCCTGGCCTACTTAAGACCTGACCTGGCATATTTAGTAAAAAGGTCAGGTTCAGACATTTTAAAAAGCCTTTTTTTATTTAAAAAGGTCAGGTCCAGGCCTACTGAAAAGCCTTTTTGGCCTGTCAAACCGACCTGTTTAAAAATAATATAATATTTTAAAAAAAAATATAAAATATAAATTATATTAAAAAATATTATTATATATCAAGATATTAACATAAAATGAATTTTAAAAGTTTGACCCTCTCTCCCATTTACACATTTTTAGAAAACCTAAAGTCCCTATCTGGATATCTCTTTCTGAAAAAAGTTTGACTCCAACCTTAATTCTCCTCCCATTGCAGCCGTCGCTCGCCGTGGTCCTACCGCTGTTCGCTGACCGCCGAGCCCGCTCGCTGCTCGCCATCATCCACTCGCTTCTCTCCGTCCTTCGGTCGCTGCTCGTCGCGGTTCGCTCGCCTCTGGTCGTGGTGCTCGCCGTGGTCTGAGAAGGTAACTCAGCAAGCTATTTTCGTGTGGTTCCTCACAAATACAGATACCTGCCATGGCACCTTGAAATGATCGACCCAGAGAACCCCTTCTCAACCAAAGCCATCGATCCAAATGTAAACCTTCTGGGTGTAAAGAGAAACAACACAAAACCAGCAAAACGAAGATCCAAGATTGTGGTAGATTAGCACTTCTATTTGTTTCAGTAAAACCAAGATACACCACCATGTCGTCCAACCACCACTAACCCATAAAAATTAATCAGCGTGATTTGTGATGTTTTAGGGTTTTATTAATTAATTGTTTGTGATGGTCAATTGAGAAATTAATCGTTTGTTCATTTGTGATTTGTGATGTTTTACCTTATTCACATTTCAACGGTGGAGGGGCAGGTTCATATATTGGTGGTGAGGTGAGAGGGTGTGGGGGCAGGTTCACATTTCTGTTGCTGTTCTTCTTCTTCCAATTTTTTTTTTTTAGCTGATGGCCTTAATACTAAATAGGCTTTTAAAAAGGCTAATAAGCCAGGCCAGGTCAGGCTTTTAAAAAGGCTAGGTCAGGCTCAAAATAAAGCCTTTGACAGGCTTAGGATGAGTGACCTCGTGAGAAGTTTTCCTATGAAGCGTGTGAGTGAGGACAAAGTACGTTGAAAAGATATGTGCTAGTTTGTGGGAACAATCGGCAATCCGTAAGGCAGCCTAGGATGTTACAAATGGTATAAGAGCAGCACCTCTCCCAATGCGGTGTGGTTCGGGGACGAACTATGCAGAAGCTGGTGGGCATGTGATACTTGGGGCTTCGAGGGCAGGTAGTAGTCGCTGGTGCAAAAGGAAGCACGATCAAGGAGCGGCTCATGGTGGGCTTCAAGGCAGAGGGGCAGACGCTTCGGAACTAGAGGGATCAAGAGACTGTATATGTGTAAACCAATTACGCTTCGGAACGAGGGGGATCAAGAGACTGTATATGTATGAGACTATATAATTTAAGATAGCTTAAAAAAAATTGATTGATATTACCTACATCAACAAGATGCATCTTCTTTTTGGGAGTCCTTCAAATAAGAACTCTAAAGTTAAGCGTGCTTGACTTGTAGCAATTTTGGGATGGGTAACCTCGTGGGAAGTCTTCTTATGAAGCGTGTGAATAAGGACAAAACACGTTAAAAAGACACATGTTGGTTTGTGGGGACAATCGTCAACCCGTAAAGCAGCCTAGGATGTTATAGTGATTCTTTTCCATTCTCATGTCTCCATTTGAAGAATGTAAGTATGACTCATTTCCTTTTTGGTTTCTAAACAGTGATCCTGATGAAATTTTCATTTTAGTACACAAATTCAGCTGATACACATAATATGGGGACTATCACGACTTTTTTTCCAGTCTTATATCTCCTATTTGAAGAAAATAAGTATAAATTCTTTGGTTTTTAGTTTTTGAATTGTAATATTGATGAAATTTCCTTTTTAGTTTGCTAATATACACAAAGTCTGGGTTTTACCCTTTTTCTAATAGCATCAAGATAGACAACACTCAAAAGCGCTATTAAATGTTTAAAAAAAAGGCACGCCCGTGGTTAGCATTCTCCTAAAATTATTTATAACGAAAATGCTAATCAATGTTGTTACGGTATTGATATATTTAGTTCTTCCATAAAAGAATAAATTAATATGAAAAAGTTGTATATTTATTATTTTGATAAGTGATATATTTAATTCTCTCATAACACATTACTTTTTTTAAATTCCTTATTATACTGATAAGCAAAACCCAATTTATAATTAGGAGAGTGATGACTTTGTTTTTTTTAATCAAAATTAAACTCTTCTCTTCTTGTCAAAGTTTTCAAATATTGCCTTTGTTTAAATAGACTTGAATGATGGGTGATGACTCTGTTTTTTTTAGATTTTTTTATTTTTTTATTCACGGCTCCTGCCACAGTAACGCTGGCCATCGTGCTTCTTCGATCCATTGACTAGCTTGCAAACTACCGTACAACTGTCCAAGTTAAGTAAGTTACCAACCCACTCAACTGCATTTATGAGACGTAACTGTCACTGTTCAATCCCCAACTCTCCATGTTGTCCCAACTTACAATTATACTCCCTCCTGTCTCTATTGGATGAAAAAAAAAATTTAAATGAGACACACATATTAAGATAGTTAGTTGATCTCATTTAAAAGAGTTATTGGGAATAAAAAATTAAGTTTGTTACCTAAATTACCCTTCCTCTTATTTATTAAGCTTGTATTATTGAGAATAAAAGGAGTCATTGGAAAATAAAATTTGTATTAAATGAAGGCTATTTTGAGAATAATTTCATTAAATGAGAAGAAAGTAGTTGAAATTTGCTTATATTATATTTTGGACCAAAAAATTTAGAAATTTTGCTTACATTGTGGACCGGAAGGAGTATAGGAGTATGTGATTGTGAGCAATCAATTATATAACTAATCGTAATTTGATTTGGGTTATGCGAGTGCATTTAGGGCACTTTTTAAAGAAGTAAGAAAAAAAAATTAATTAAAAAATCAAATATTTTACTTTTTTAAATACTCCCTCCGATCCACAATGTAAGCAAAAATTTCCAAATTTTTTGATCCAAAATATAAGCAAATTTCAACTACTTTCTTCTCATTTAATGAAGTTATTCTCAAAATACCCTTCATTTAATACAAATTTTGTTTTCCAATGATTCCTTTTATTCTCAATAACACAAGCTTAATAAATAAGAGGAAGGGTAATATAGGTAACAAACTTAATTTTTTATTCCCAATGACTCTTTTAAATGAAATTAACTAACTATTTTAATATGTGTGTCCCATTTAATTTTTGCTTACAATAAAGACCGGAGGAAGTATTAAATATACTAATTTATTATATAATATTTGTTTTCTTGATTTTCTTAACAAGTGCCTAAGGAACTGGATAGCATTTTCCACTTGATTCTGATCTCCTTCTTGTACGGAAAGCCCAAGTAATAAAATGTCCATTGCATTTGCATCATCACATCGAGGGAAGGAAAACAATGATACGAGAGAATAAAAATATTTTTAATTTTCATTTTTTTTTTAGAGTTTTCTCTCATCTTATACATGACATGAGAGATTGATCTGACTAATACACATGATCAAAAGAGTCAACCCTAATATTTTACATTCATGTGAATTCTAGAATCAAACCTAATTAATACCACATGGTTAAGAGAATCAAGCATCTCCTACTTATATCAATATATATATACTCCCTCTGGTCCTATATATAAGAGGCAAAATCTTAAAACACACAGACCAAGGAAATACATTGAAATAAGTTATTTGTAATTAATATTCATATAAATTTACAAATTTAACCCTTCAATAATTAATGAACAAACCTACTTGTATTAAAAGTTACACTGTCTCGTAAATATAAACCCTATTATAAATAAGGGTAAAATTGGAAATGAGCATTTAATATTTGTCAAAATACATGCATGTCTCTTATATTTTGGACCAAAAAAAAGTAGTCATTTGCCTCTTATAATAAGGACCAGAGGGAGTATATATATATATATATTTCTAACTTTTTGGATAATTATGTTATTGGTACAAAATATCCACCATCATATGTAATGATTAATCTATGTCGGGGACTTAGATTGCATTTAAGGATTGTTTTTCCTAACCAAATTTTTTCCATACACAAGAATCAGTAGTTAAAGTGAGTTAAATCCCTAACCACTTATTTAGGGGGTCCAAACTTGTTACTACTCAGACTAACCACGTATTGGTAGATTAATATTAATTTTTAATTTAATCTCAAATATAATATAACTTTAATTTGTTAAATAATTTAAAAATAAAAATACCCCAGATACAACACCATCCCCAACTAGAATTCCTCATTAATTTGATAAGCAGACAAATATTTTTAACTGCTTTAAATTTTCAATTATTCCGTCCACTCTTTTTCAGTTTTTCTTGACCCACCAATCACAGCAACTTCCCACATTTTCACACCATGGTTCACAATGGCAGCCTTATCAACATTCCCAGGACTTATGGTATTCTAAAACCAAACCCATCATTTTCAACTAAAAGTCAAAGTTTTTCAAAGAACCTTTACCTTTATTATCATCTTTTTTCTTAGTTTATATTGCTACAGCTTGTTCAAATCCGATGAGAGTTCACATGAAGCTTCCAAAGATTCAAACCAAGTATCCGTGTTTTCAAATCCATTTGAATAAACTATATACACATACCACCACCCCACAAACATTAGAGACTTGTGATCAAACATAAATGAGAGAATTGTGAAGAAGTTCCAAAACTTAACCAATTTTCTCAAGTGTTATTGAGGAAGCAACCATGGCCAATTCCACAGCATACCTTCCAACTTCTGCATCACCTGATTGGCTAAACAAAGGTGACAACGCATGGCAGATGACAGCATCTACCCTTGTTGGTCTTCAAAGCATGCCAGGCCTTGTGATCCTCTATGCAAGCATAGTGAAGAAAAAATGGGCAGTGAATTCAGCTTTCATGGCTCTCTATGCTTTTGCAGCAGTTCTCATATGTTGGGTTCTTGTGTGTTACAGAATGGCTTTTGGAGAAAAACTCCTTCCCTTTTGGGGGAAAGGTGCACCAGCACTAGGCCAAAAGTATCTCATAAGAAGAGCTCAAGTCCCTGAAAGCAAACACTTTTACAACAATGGCACTGTTGAGACACAAACAGAAGAGCTTTTTTTCCCTATGGCTTCACTTGTGTATTTCCAATTCACTTTTGCAGCTATTACTGTCATCTTGTTAGCTGGGTCTGTGCTTGGCAGAATGAACATCAAGGCTTGGATGGCTTTTGTGCCTCTTTGGCTCACTTTTTCTTACACTGTTGGTGCCTTCAGCTTATGGGGTGGTGGCTTTCTATACCACTGGGGTGTCATAGATTATTCTGGTGGCTATGTTATTCACCTGTCCTCTGGAATCGCTGGCTTCACTGCTGCCTACTGGGTACATAACATAAACTCCCATTTTCTTCACAACCCTTTATCAATTTTTGCCTCTTTTAGCTCATAGGAATTGCCATGGTACCAATATTGTTATCATTTTTTGGGTGCCAGTTCCTATAAGTTGGAATTGATTCTTGGTTTAGATTATCTTTAAATAAAGGTCCGCAATCATAATTGAGGTCGTAATATGTTGGTTTTGGAGGCTTCTGAAATCAACACACAAACTCAATTGCGATCACTTCAACCGTATTTTCTCACAATTATCAAATTATGGTAAACACGATACAATCTATGTCTGCGATCACAATTTAAAACCTTGATTTATATATTAAGTGGAATGCAAGGATACTGATTAAGGAATAAGTCAGAAAAGTTTGTATGAAAAAATTTTAATATATTAAAAAATGTTATACTTAAATTTTTTTTTTTTTGGTTGATTCTCTAATTAGGACCCTTTACAAATTTCAATATATAGCAATTTGATTTTTGATTGTGGGGGAACATATACATGTGCAGGTTGGACCAAGGGTGAAGAGTGATAGGGAGAGGTTTCCACCAAACAATGTGCTGCTGATGCTTGCGGGTGCAGGGTTGCTTTGGATGGGGTGGTCGGGGTTCAATGGTGGAGCACCATATGCGGCGAATGTTGTATCCTCTATGGCTGTGTTGAACACAAACATATGTGCAGCCACCAGCCTCCTTGTATGGACCACTCTCGACGTCGCTTTCTTTGGGAAACCATCGGTGATCGGAGCTGTTCAGGGCATGATGACCGGACTTGTATGCATCACCCCAGGAGCAGGTATGCATTTATTGTTGTTTTAATTCTATTCATATTGTTTTTGGTTGATGAGAAGATATTCTCGTGCCAATAATCAATACTAATCCTTCTCAACATCAATATGAGTCTTGTCTTTTTCAAAAGAGTTATTTTTGTATACACAACAATAATCAAATCTCTGAGTTACATAACTCAACTATTTGCTAACTGTTTTGGACATTGTTGGGATTTGGATCCCCTGCATGTATTATTTTCACGCATTGACGTATTTATTAATATACTCCCTCCGGTCTCTATTGTAAGCAAAAATTAAATGGGACACACATATTAAGATAGTTAGTTGATCTCATTTAAAAGAGTCATTGGGAATAAAAAATTAAGTTTGTTACCTAAATTACCCTTCCTCTTATTTATTAAGCTTGTGTTATTGAGAATAAAATGAGTCATTGGAAAAAAAAAATTTGTATTAAATGAAGGGTATTTTGAGAATAACTTCATTAAATGAGATGAAAGTAGTTGAAATTTGCTTATATTTTGGACCAAAAAATTTGGAAATTTTTGCTTACATTGTGGACCGGAGGGAGTAGATCATTAGATACATTTGAGTATACATTAAAAAAAATTAAAAAATAAAAAACAAGATTGATCCAATAGTATATCTTATAACTTCGTAAATGCGTAAATGCGGGGAATTCAAATATTTTTTCTTCACATGCCAAGCTGGTTTTAATTAATGGAACAAAAGCTTGTTTGTTTAGGTTTTTCAAAAAATAATTATTTATAAAAAAAAATCAATTCTGATATTCACATTCTTGTTTAACTGGGCTTTCATTAAAAAATTTTATTAAAAGAAAAAAGAGTTGAAATTCAGTTTTTAGACAATTTAAAAAACTACTTTTGTAAGCCTAAAATGACGGACCGATGTTAGTGGATCAAGTATCATATAAAATTATGCATTTTGATAAATGAAAATGTAATATATTTAGAGTTTAATTTTGAAACATTGTTCCGTCAAATTTTTTTTGATACATTATTATTTCTCATTCTTAATTATTAAAATAAAAATACACTTATCAAAATGTTTATAGAAATTGATATCTTGATATTTTTATCTTATTATCAATGTATGAAAACTGAAAAATGACAATACTCAAGAGAAAGGAACCATTTACCTTGCAAATGAGTCTTTTTATTTAAGCATGAAATTTTTAACTGATATTATATATTCTTGCATCTACTTTCAATCTTTTTTTATACAGGTAAATACATTAAACAATTTGCACCCTGCAAATAGCTAGTATTTCTTATAATGATGATTCCGTTACAGTGACTATATATAAATGGGAAATGCAGTCTTTGTTGACAATTTATGTGAGGGTGGTGTCTGCAACTTGCAGGTCTTGTGCAATCGTGGGCGGCTATAGTGATGGGAATCCTATCTGGGAGCATTCCGTGGGTCTCCATGATGATTCTCCACAAAAGGTCAAGTCTTCTGCAGAAGGTAAAAGTCTTGCCAACAAATATTGATAAAAAAATTCAAATATATTAACTTTTGAATTCTATATTGAATATATCATCTTCTAATAACAATTTTTGTTTTTGTTTTTCTTATATATTTTTTTTGACTGGCCCTGATATTTATATATTAATATAGTTATTTTAATTTTATATATGATAATATAATGGTATTTTAATCCTATTTTACTAAATATATTAGCTCCCAAAGTATAAAATTTGGGCGGACACAAAAACATTTTTTTTTCAAGGACACTAAAACATTATTGGGGTCCTTTTTATCATCGAACAGGACATTTTCGCTGTTAATTGAGCCAGAAGTTTATGTCTGGGGTCACTTTTGCTATGCACGTGTTTTGTTAATTCTCATTGAATATTAGAAAAATTGACTAAAATCAAAGGTTGTCCGTTGATTCTAACCACTTTTATTTCTTTTTGCTCACCAGAAGTTTTATGAAAGTAAAATAAATTAGGTGGGGTGATCGGTATGATATCCAGGTTTGCATATAGCTAAGCTAGTCCTCAAAGATCACTATCATACCATCAAAATTTCAACTACACACTATTAATTAATCACATTAAATCAAACTACTCAAACTTCCTTCTTGCCATGCCATCTAATAAGTAATAAGATTGTCTCGTTGGATGCCACCTGGTTTAGGTCACATCCCATTTATGTATTCAACTATACAAAGTTATTTTAATTTAATTATACAATTTATATATTTTAGATGAAAAATCATACACTTTGGTAATAAGAAGTCCAACAAATTTTGTGAGGACACTCATAAACCTCTCCTTTTCCTTGGGGAAAAAAAAAGGTCCATCAAATTAACTGAACGGTTTAGTATATATGAATAATTATTTTTTGGTAGTGTGTAATTTAATTTGTTTAGTAATACATATAAGATTTGTACCAATTAAGGTTGGTCTAAGTGGTGATGAATTTGAGTCCCTTAAACAAGTGGTCAAGGTCAGGGGTTTGATTCCTGATTCTTACATATGAAAAAAACCTAGTTGGGAGGTGGCATCCCACCTTGAAATCTCTCAAAGGAGATTAGTCTCGGTGAACAATCGGGGATACTCCTTGGAATCATATGCGAATAAAAATAAAAATGCATATAAGATTTGTGTTTTTTTTTTTCCATTGTTATTTGTCATTACAATCTTGGGAATTTTATCATATTCAGGTAGATGACACCCTTGGGGTATTTCACACACATGCTGTGGCTGGCCTTTTGGGTGGACTCCTCACAGGTCTCTTAGCAGAACCAGCCCTTTGCAGACTCCTATTGCCAGTGACCAATTCAAGGGGTGCATTCTATGGTGGAGGTGGTGGTGTTCAGTTCCTGAAGCAGTTAGTGGCAGCATTGTTCGTTATTGGATGGAACTTGGTCTCCACCACCATCATTCTCCTTGGCATACAATTGGTCATACCCTTGAGGATGCCGGAGGAGCAGCTAGAAATCGGTGATGACGCCGTCCACGGCGAGGAAGCTTATGCCCTTTGGGGTGATGGAGAAAAATATGACCCAACAAGGCATGGTTCCTTGAACATTAATCAGTCAGCATCACCTTATGTTAATGGTGCAAGAGGTGTGACCATAAATTTATGAGTCATCAAGTAGAGGATGTGTTTGTGTTAAGTGTGTGCTTCTTTGGTCACACATATGTATAAAGTTGATCGATGTATGATATGATTAGCAACTGCAATGATTACATGGATGTGTAAGTAGAATTTTGATTTTCATGAATGAAAATTTCAAGTTTTGAGAACAATGTGGTTATGCGTTTTGTTCACCTAGTGCTTTTGGTATTTCATACTTGAAGATCCGATCATATATTTAGTGCACTGAATGTCTGAACACATACATAAAATTAAGGTTTTGACAATTTTTGAACGACCTGAAATATGGGTGTTCGCAAATCGGTTTGGATTGTTTTTAGCCCAAAATTTATTCAATCCAAAATAAAAATAAATTGTGGTTCAGTTTGAATTGGATTAACTCTTATATCATCGGCTTTTCTAATGACCTGACTGTCAATTTATCGACAGCTTTAAGCTTGCATTTCTGTAATATTTAATGATGAACAAATTTATGATGGATTTGAAGCCGTCAATTATCTATTGGTGATCAGCACTTATCAACAACTATTGTTCGTTGATAACTTTTGTTCTGAGAGATCCAGAACTCAATCTTTAAAAGTCAGTCTTCAATATTGGGTCTATGCTGGAATGACCCAATATTTTGGCTTCAAGGCTTGAGGAAGGTGTCAAACTTCGTCTCCTTCGTTGCTCCACTGGTTGGACCGACCGGGGGTGTACCTGTGAAAACACCCTGATGCATAAGTCAACAAGGGTATTGCAGATAATATATGTATGCAATATTGAGGTTACTTACCTTGGTTTCTGGTTTTGGGTCCCCTTCTATAGTGATGCCCCTGGTAAGCATTACTACCACTGCTGGTAAGGCTTCCCTTACCGTATGGCGTGTGGTACTCGGAGAGTTGGTGTAGCTCCCATGTTATGTGATGTTTGGGTCAGCGTTGATGTAGGGTGATGATGATGGTAATTAGAGGGGTCACGTAGGCCAGTGACGATCCATATCGATGGTACTGTTTGGTTTGAAGGGGGGCCTTTCCCGAGGTGGAATAGTTTAACTCCTTCCTGTTATGAGTTCTGACCTTAAGACCGAGTGTTTCGCTCGGTTTGAGGGTGACTCGTCCGTTCCCCAAGTTTCTTGGACCTTTAATGGGCCAAGTCTTTATATGGGTTAAATCTCGAGATGTGGGCCAATGTTAGAGGGTCATGATTTGGTTCACAACAATTATAATTTTTCTTGTAGTGTATGATGGTATGTATATCTTTAATCTTAAAGTTCACAAGTATGCTAATTAAGGTTGTATTTTTGTATATATAAGAAAATGAATTTTATTTTTGGTATAAAATGTGCTCTTTACACAATTAATACGTATAGTGATCCTTCTATTGAAAAAAAAAAAAAAAAAAACTTGAACTATTCCTAGTGGAAAAAATGATGTCTGGTGGGTTCTAGAAGAACCGTAGGAGGAAAAAATAACTAGGAAAATAGCATCATAGTGTGCTTGGTTTATATGGAAATTGAATGAGAATGGAATTTCATTTGTCGGCCTGTGGGACAACACACGTTCTCACCTTAAGTTGCTAGCACATTTGTCCAATTGTCCATTCACTGATTGATAATTAGTAGCCTTTTGTTCCTTTATGAAATGAAAAGTCATTGATTAGAGCAGTCTATTTGGACCTGAAGGTCACACTGTTTGATATCAATTATGATGGTAGAGACAAACCATTTCAGATATTTCAGATTCGATAATCGCTTATTTCTTCATCATATCATATATCACTAATACTTATATCCTATAGCACAGAAGTTTTCTCTGTGTCGGTTTTGAATTAATGAATTATGAAATTTGATATTCAAAAAATTATTCAAAAAATAAATATCTAAATTAATTCAAACAAAGATAGATTACTGAGGAGTAATTTTTGTTACAGATCACGAGTCGTGACTCGCAAATCTTTACACCTATGGCTATAAGAGTGGTACCACCAGAATGCATGGGCATGCAAAAAATCTTGTGAGCAAGTATATATAATCACATAATGGAGATCATAGAGGTGCGAAGAGATGTTAGTAACAAATAACAATCTATGTAACAAACATCACTCCGGGTAGAAATTCAATTCAAATCTTTATAGCTATACATCAGTTTTTTTTTTTTTGTCAAAGTGAACATGTTGAAAATGCTTTCCTCTTTAAAATTCATATACTCCATTGATTTTGCTTCTGAACTTAGTTGCACGAATTAGCAAAATGGGTAAAAATTCAAGCTTCAAGGTGTTGAATTGATTAGAAAGTGAAAAAAAACCGATTATTTTACAAAATATCATCAACATTAAACTTTGTTTATCCTTGTGGCAAGTATGTCAAATTTTTTTTAGCACAAACCAAATCTACCCTAATGAATATTGGGTGACAAAGGACAAGTATTGGAAAAACAAGAATCAAACCTATGATAAATTAAAAAGTGATTCAATATTTAAACTTTTAACAAGCTATTATATGTCTCTTATGTTGGACATGAAAGAAGCTTATAATTACACATTTTTTTTAAAGCAAAGTAGGTTAAGGTGCTATAGCATCACAATAAGAAAATGACATCCCAACTAGTTTTTTTTTTTTTTTGAAGAACATCCCAACTAGGTTGACACATCATCTCCTAACAATCATTTGCAGCACCTTAACATTTATTAAAAGAAATAAAGAATACAAAACCATAGGTCATAAACCTTACCCATGAAAGAATCATCTAAATCTATAATTGGGAAGACTAATTCTATCCATAAAAAAGTCCTCTTTTAAAAAGCTATAAATAGAATTCCATCAAACTAATCCACTAATTGTAGTTCCATAATTGGCTAGTTTATCAGCACACATCTTTCATTCTCTGTAAACATGAGAATATACAAAGCGCATGCTTTGAGATAGAACTAACATATTCATCCATCTATTTATAAGATTCCATGGAACAATCTTTGGATTTGAAAAAGCTTGACGAGCAAGTTATGAATCACATTCCAGCCAAATATATTTCCATCCTTTTTGGTGAGCCAACTCCACCGCAATCATAATTCCAGTCATCTCAGCAAGAAGGGCAAATGAGTTGCCAATGTTATAAGCAAAGCAACCTATGACTGCAGCATTCTTATCTCTAAAAATGCCTCCACAATGTTATAATTACACAATTAAGGTGCTTTTCTTTTACAATATCATTTCCATATGTTTTGATTCAAACCATATTTTAATCTTAAGTGCCATTACAATTTGTTGAAAAAATTAAGTAGCCCTATGATTATCACTACATGCTTCTATTTTTTACAGGTTCTGATTTTATTTGGAAGTTGAGAATTCATCATCAACATCAATATTAGTCTCCTTTCTCCATAGGCAAATAGTGCTATTTCTAAAGTGTGACTCTTTTCAAGCAAGGTCTACCAATCCACAATATTCTCATACCTGATCAGTTCTGACAATGGATGGATCAAAATCATTTCATGGACGGATTTGGCTGGATGAGTATCTAGATTATGCTCCATTTTCGTGTTTGTCCATAAAGTATCCTTCACTCCTTCCTATGCAGTCAAATGAATACAGATATATTTTGTCTTAAGCAAACAACAAAATTGAACCTTCAACTTAGAATCAAGGCTCAAAAATATGGTGTTGTACATGCTTGATAATTTAATGCTACAAAGCAATTTCTGAGCTAATTAAACCGCTCCCTATCTTGATTTACATTTCTTGAAGAAGATGAGGTTGAAGTTGGGGCATTCAAGCTTCCCATTCCAGTGTTAAAGGACTCCCATTGGGTAGCTACTGAGACAGCTTTACCACTGTTGTTAAAAGGGTTGGAGTTTCTTGCCTTTAGAGAATCTAATGTATCCACAAAGTTCTGCACACGGCGCACCTGTTGAGTGAAAAAGATTATGTTCAGGCCTTCAACTTTGTGTGGAAACATAATGCAACAAAAGACCATGCAAATATTGTCTACCACCATGCACAATATTTAAACAGTACAAGAATACATCCATCCACTCAATGTTAAAGGGGAGAAAACAGAAAATGTTGAGAAAGCGTCTGCCAGGTGCATGAGGCTCCCACCTGGTGGGGTCTGGGTAGGACAGATATGTGCAGCCTTACCCCCTCAATCGGAGAGACTGTTCCAAGATTTGAACCCGTAGCCTCTTGGTCACAAGACAACAACCTTACCTTTGCACTAAGGCTCGTGCTGACAAAAAAACATATTTATTGACAATGTAATGGGATCTAGTTAATAGAAAAAACAATGGTGGGAAGAGTAAGATTAAAGGGCATTGTTAATTGATCCAAAGTTCCAAACACTTGATATGGATGGAAAGCGGTAATTGATAAGGCAAGAATTCACAAATGGATTTTGCTTAAGACAACTCAAAACTTCACATGGTAATAGATACTTGCAGTACCTTATAGTGATAGAGTTTGAAGGAAAAGGCAGAGGGGGTTGAAAATAGGCACCGTATCTCTACCAGCATCAAAATTTTGGTCAAGAAAATTAAAAGTTTTGAAAAAAAGGAATGCAGCACGAACTACATTCATGCCCAAAACAACCCATTAACATTACCGAATACTATTTTCTTTCCCAAGCCACTTCGGCCTCTGTCCTTCAGTCCTTGACGACAAAAGTGTCATTAGTTGGCCAGGAATGACCATTAACATTTTCTTAATGAATTTCCAGGAAGGAACTAAGGCTACATCAAACTAAGAGAGTTTTCTAGTGAATTTATTTATTTATTTTTTAAAAAAATGCCAGCTAAGAAAGTTTGTGCATAATTAATAAATGTATCAGAAGTTCAAAAGGCTTCAGCTTAACAAAATGCACAAGACAGTATTATTGAAAGAAATTCATGAAATGGGACTTCATGAATAATAAACTTTGTCAGGCATCTAATCTATATTATGAAAATATTAATTACAATGTTTACCGGCAGAATAGTCACATTCTTTTCTAAGTTAATGTAAATACTCTTACTATATTGTCACTCATTTCTAGCTCTCTAATCAAGTCTATCAATTGCCAGTAAACAAAAAAAAAAAAATAAAAAATAGATACCATTAGGTTAAAAAAACAAAACTTTGATCCACAAGCTGGCAGCCTGGCACAACATGGTGGATTGCATGAATAGGACAATGAGCACAACAATTAATAGACAAATAGTTAAAATTTCAAGTTAGACTCTAACACCAGAAATACTACCTCGGCTTTTCTCTGCAACTTTGCTTCACCTTCAGCCTCAATACCATCAAGTTTCAGCAATTGCCTCATAAGCAACTCGGTGGATACAACAAACTCTTTGTCAGAAACCCTGGTCCCACCATCCACAGCTACTTCCAAGGCAGAGACCTGCAAAATTAAAATTAGTCATATATTCATTCTCCTGTTCTTTCTATGACACAAAATAACATGCAAAACACAGGCTCACCCTCTCACAGAGCTTGTCCACCTCTGCTCTAACTCCGGCAACAGCTTCGGAAGCTTTTAACATCTCATTGTGTTTTCTAATTTCCTCAACTTTTCTCTCTTTGCTAGCAGCATCCTCCAAAAGCAAAAGCTTTGATTTGTCCTTCACAGCTTCCATGTGCAAATGCTCTTCATTCTCCTTTTCTTTTCCTTTGAAGAAGAGCCGTTGCTCTTCAGGTTGTAAACCAGTTTTGTGTGCAAGCAGTTTCTTAATATCCCCTGTTATACAAGACTAAGTTAAGACAAAGATATACAACAGTGACAGCAGAATATATTCTATAGTATATGCTGCTTATAAGGTAAAATTTAACTAAGACAAGCGCTAGTTTCCTCAAACATATTCCCAGACAAAGAAACAATCAATATCATGATGGAGGACAAAATTTGAATATGTTATTATAAGCATATAAAGAAAATAAATAATGTAGTTTGCTTTGGGCCGCTGAACTTTCAATTTCATCATCTTAGTACTCTTATTTTCTCACAAAATACAGCTTAGTCACCCTGAATATCGACTATGTATGTAAAGGAAAAAACAAATCCACCCATGTGTATATACTTTGAAAATTTATAATGCCTAGGTCTTAAGATTTTGCTTTCTTCCCTTCTACTCACAGCAGTTTTTGTAGTAAAATTTTTACCTTTTCCAAATAAGGAACATCTAACCTTGCAATGATAGTGCGTTAGAATGTATTAGCTAGTCCCTACCCCCCCTTCCCAATTTTCATTTTTGATAAAATTCTAGTTCATCATTTCAATGTCAAAAAAAAAAAAATCATTTTAGCACTATTCTCATAAATCAATCACTCCTGAGATACATAGTGACAATTGCAATATCGATCCATCAAAACAAAATCTGAAATTTTATTTAAAAAAATTACTCAGGTCACGGAGAGCCTCCACCAAGTAGCTGGGTCTTCCTATCTTAGAGACACAAAATCCCGTAGACAATATGGCAACTACGGTTGAATTTGTTATTTCAAAGTAAGTTAGAGAGAGGAAGTGACATAAAAGTGATAAAACTATCAGCCACTCTTGGTAACACCTATAGTTTACATCAGCTCATTGAAATTTAAAAAATGGTATTTTAACATTTGAAAATCGACACCTGCAGACACTTGGTTAATGACATTCAAAACCATAGTAAACAGCGTGTTGGACTTGGTTAATGGGTACACTTGTAATAGATGAGTAACTCGTTAACCAACAACTTGGTTAATGATGTACAAAATCTTGTGATGGATGGTAACTCAATAACCATCCATCAAGCTTCATTAACCAAGATTTTGTACATTATTAACCAAGTTATTGGTTAACGAGTTACACATCTACTACAAGTGTACCCATTAACCAAGTCCAACACATTATTAATCAGAATTTTGAACTTATTTCGAACTTCATTAACTAGGTGTGTTGATTTTCAATGTTTAAATAACACAGTTGTTCAAATTTCTACAAAGATATTATATTACCTTTCTCACACCATATTTATTTGGTATGACTGATGAAAGCATAACATTATATATCCTCACTAATTTGTATTAGCTGACAATAAAGAACTCGTTTTATTTAGGCAGAAGTTTAAAATCTTATCCACTAGTATTACAAGTCTCATTTCAATTTCATTAAACTAGTTTACACCTCAAAGAAAAGAAAGCAACATTTAACCCTCTAGCCATGTCAGTGTGCAGAGAAGTTAACTATTTTCAACAAGAGTTCTGGTATTTGAACAACAAGTTTTAGACATGGTATGTGACACCATATACGTTTATCTCTATCTCTCACTCACTTTTTATCTTCTTTGTATACACGTATTTCAAAATACATTATAAAAAAAAAAACACTGTATATTGTCGCATATTTAGATGTTCAAAAAACATTTCTCTTCAACAAAGAGTTCTGTTATTGTGTTTAAAGCTCTAAAAACAAAATCATCAAAGAATAACATGACCCTTCTCAACAGCAACTCAACAACCAAAATCTCTTACCCATTGAAATTCTCCACCAACATTAACTCATATAATAATTTTTTGGGTCTAAAATCCTCGGCATTCGGAAATCACATAAGACTTCGCCTAATCCGAGTCGAGCCGGGAAGACGCATTTAAGGGAGCAAACTTCTAATGTTTATTTTTTTTGCCATCCACAAAACTCGAACCTCCGAAACCTCCTGCCTAAGAGAAACCAAACTGCTTGGCAACTCACATAGCATTTAATAGGCAACCCAATTACACAAAGTTCAAAACTTTACTCTTTTAACAAGCACCCCATCACAAATTATCTCAAACCCAAATCAATCACCACATTCAATTACAATAATAAGAAAAACAAACCATAACCCATGATCAAATTTACCCAATAAACCAACATACATAGTGAATTGAATTGAAGAGAGAAGAGAGACTCACAGAACGTTGATTGAGCTGGGAGGTAGAGCTCGTGATGAGAAGAACCATGGGTGACACTTATCTTCATCATTGGTCCATCAACACCGACTTCGCGTTTCTGGACGAACATGCCGCCGGGCCTCATCTCCCACACGATCTCGTCGTTCTCCGGCGAGACTCCGGCGGAACGTGGCGGGTTCTTCATGGTACTTCCGGCGATGCAAAACGGTGCGTTTAGGTAGTGAGAAGATGGATGCAGTGTTGTTTGTGGAGTTTAGACTGAGTGCAGAGTTGGATTCTGGAGAAAAGAATGGAATCACTGTTCCTTTTGTGTTTTTTTTTTTTTTGGGGAATAACTCTGTTTCTTCTCCTGTCTTCCACTTTCCCTTTCCTTCTACTCACTTTCCACACTTTTCTATATTTATTTATTAATTTTTATTTTAGATTAAATCACTATATTTGTTTTATTTATATTCATGATATTCACAAACACCAAAAAAAAAAAGAAAAAAAATTTCAGGATATTCACGACATATCCGGTGATGCTCATACCAACGAGGGATAACAATTTATACCATATCTATTAGATATCCGTAAAAATTACTTACAATAGATAGGGTAATTATCCTCACGATGGATAAGGATCCGGGTACAGATAATTACCCGTAAATTTTAATTGGTACGGGTGCGAGTATGGGTACGGGTATTATGGTACCCACCCCTAGGGGTGGCAATTTTTACCCATGATCGGGGATCCCCCCGGGGAATGCCCTGAATGGGGCACCGCGGGCGGGGAATTTTTCCCCGCGAGGACGGAGATGGGGGAGAAAATCCCCCCGTGGTTGATTCGGGGATGGGGACGGGGATAATGCCCCCCGCCCCGTATATATTACTTAATTATCCTTATTATAAATATTATTATATTATAGCTACTAATATTTTTGAGTTATAACTGTCTTTCTCTTTACTGTTACTATTATCATTTGCTTGACTTCACATATCTTTTATATCCAATACACTAGCATATATGTTTATTTGTGCTTCTGCTACATTATATATGATTAAATAGTGGAGTTCTTGGAACTTAATGCCTCAACTTGAATCCGTTGGTGAGGATATGATCATATGGATGATGATAATGAGGTAATGAATATATATTTTTTAAAATTTTTTGAAATATATTCTTATGAAGAGATGATGATGATTATGTGTTTATTTGTAGGAAATGGAAAGAGGGACATAGACATTTGGGATGGATAAAGACCTCACCACATATTGCTAGAAAATACATGGAAAAAAATTTGATATTGTAGTTTTGAAACTTTTGGTAATGTTTATTTAATATTATGTATGTATTATTTGAGTTTGAACTTGTTATAACTTTTAATTTAAGATTTATTAAGACCTTTTTTTTTAAAATTTTATTGGATTTCAATTTATGATTTTGTATTTTTTTTATAAATGTTTGGGGTCCCCGTGGGGACTGCGGGGATCCGCGGGGACGAGGGTGGAAAACCCGCCACGGCGGGGATCGGGGGCGGGGACGGGGAGCGGGGTAGTGCCCCCCGCCCCCACCCTGCCCCGTTGACATCCCTACCCACCCCATCACATACCCTCACATATGTATATGTATATATAATTATTTATTTATTTATTAATATTAACTTTTTATTATAAGCAAAAGATTTATTTAAGAATGTACGAGGGGTACCCAAACCCATATATAAAAGGAAAGAAAAAAATACTAATTACAAGAAGAAGAAGAAGAGTAAGGTATAGTTAAGCCAAAAGCTAATACCTCGTGAATATTAATTTTACAAATATATATAATTTTAACAATAATAAAAATTTTAAAACCAAAATTAATCTAAAGATTCTTAACTTTCTAAACATAGTTGCATCTATAATTCCTTTTTGGATGTTTTTATTTATTTAAATATTTTGATTTGTAATATTTATTAGTAGATCTAAAAAACTTCTGGATCGTTTTTTAATTGTTATAACTTTCTTTTGTTATCTATTGATTTTTCCCTGTTAAAGTACGGCTAACGGGTCCGGGTACGAGTACGAGTACTTAGGCACCCGAAGGATACGGGTAAGGATACTAAAGTTGCTATCCACGAGGTTACGGATCCGAATACGAGTAATTTTTTTCAAACATGAATATGAGGACGAATATTATATACCCTAATACCAACATATCTTACCGGTAGAAAACGGGGTATTTATGGCTCATATTCGAGTTAGTTTTCTTATCGTTTTAATTTGATCAGAGAGTCATACATTTTTTTATTAAAATTATACTTTGAAAAGTAGATATAAAAAAAAAGTCACCTTGATTTAAATTAATAACCTTTTTTATATCATAATAATATATTTATATTAATATTATTTAAATATTATAAAATTTTTATCTTTTTTTTTTTATTATGATTTTATTTTGAGACAGATTTTATATTATGATTTAACTATGCTTAATATTTAAATTGATATAATAGATCTAACCAAGTGGTTGAGTGCAAGTGGTTAACGCACTGCTACTTAAGGATGAATAGTTCGGCCTCTGCCCGAGTTCTATTCTTGGGTATGCAACAATTCTTGGCCAGGCTTTACTAACCACGTGGCTGACTCGGAGATTAGTCCCAAGCGGGTTTAAAGGATCTACGCCGTGAGGATATTTCGAGAACTTACTCGATCGCAATGACTAATTAGGTTGAGTATCTAACCAAAAAAAAATTGATATAATAGATCTAGTTTTTAATTTATACTAACGGATTATAATCTAGTCGAATTCGAGCCAAGCAAAACTTATCCATCACAAACACTCTAATTACTCCTACTGTAAAAGATAAAATTGAAACAAAATGTAAGTTTAAATATATTTTAATTCCGTCCACAATATATATAGCATTAAATAAGTTTTGGTCGCTACAAAATACAGTAATTTTGGTTTTAGTAATACAAATATTTTCGTAGGATTTCGTCCCTATACTTTCAAAAAAATTTGAAATAATCCCTACCTTCATCTCTCTCCGTTAACTGCTGACGTGGCAAACGAAATGTCATGTCAGCAGGGACCATTTCCAAATTTTTTGAAAATACAGGGACGAAATCCTAAGACAAAATTTACAGGGACTAAAACCAAGATTTGTGAATTTTGCAGGGACAAAAAACTTATTTATATAAAAAATATATATATATTATAGCCAAACTTCAGAGCAATTCGTATAGGGACAAGAAACTTCCAGATAAAAGGATTTGTCGATTTGAAACTTGTGGCTCTAATATATGATTTCTTTCTATTTTGTAGCTAAATTTTGGAGCAAGTCGGACATGAACAAGAAATTATATCGGTACCTTGAGTACTAGATGTCTAAAAAATGAAGGAATTTAGCACTTTTAACCATGTGGTCCATAATGTATGATTTTATTTCTATTTTCTTGCCAAATTTCATAGCAAGTCTGATAGGAAAAGGAAATTACCTCGATACCCTTGAGTACTAAAAATCATACCAGATTAAGGACTTTGACAATTTTAACCTTGGTAAATTTTGGCTAGAATATACGGAGAAAATAGGGGTGTTTATCAACCGATCCAAACAGTTTCAACCGCAAAAACCGAACCGAAAATCCAAACCAAAAAAATAGTTTTTTTTACGTTTGATTGGATCGAATTTTGGATCTCCTAGTGAAAACCAATCCAAACCACTTTTTGGATTGACAAATTGACAAATCCCTTCATCTGGAAGTTCCTGTCCCTATACGACTTGCTCTGAAGTTTGGCTAGAAAATAGATTTTTTTTTGTTTAAATAAGTTTTTTGTCACTGTAAAGTTAACCAATCTTGGTTTTAGTCCCTGTAAATTTTGTCTTATGATTCTGTCCCTGTATTTTTAAAATTTTTGGAAATGGTCCCTTCTGACGTGACATTCCGTTTGCCACGTCAGCAGTTTACGGAAAGAGATGAAGGTAGGGACTATTTCCAAAAATTTTAAAAGTATAGGGACGGAATCCTAAGGAAAAATTTTGCAGGGACTAAAACCAAAATTGGTGTATTTTGTAGGGACCAAAAACTTATTTAAACACAATATATATTGTGTATTTTAATTCCATATATATACACTAGTCCCCGTACTTTGGTATTGTTGTCAAGTTAGACCCAATATCTTGCCACTTAATTTTAGGCTAAAATATACTTGTAATCCTTTATCTTTTGGTCAAATTTTATTTTGGTCCTTTATCTTTTTAAAAAAATCATTTTGGTCGTTTATCTTTATAACGTTACTCAAAATAGCCCTTTCTGTCATCTCTCTTCCAACTGTTGATGGAAATTTCTAATGTGGCACATAACTCCATCCTACATGGACATTTTTTTGTAAGAAATTAAAAAAAAAAAAAAAAACTATCTTCTTCCCCAAATTTATTGTGAAGGACCATCGATGCACAATCAACTTAGCTTCCTGCAACTTCAAATGGAACAAAGGGACTAAAAGGAATTAGCAACAAACCATAAATCAACAAACACCACCTTGAACCCACCATGAAGTTAACCTTCATTTTACTCTAAGCAAAAATGACGAATATCGTAGCAGCTGGAGACATTACAACATCTTCTTCTAGCAAACAAGAACAACAGTGTCAGGCATGTTGGTTTGTAGCTCCTCGGCACACGACCACCCCTGCTCACCATGTTTGTCCAGCCACCACCGTATCATCGCCTCTGATATGTCGTGCTCTACCATCGTACATGTCGTTATGTTGCCCGAATTCTCTTATTGTTGTGCTCGATGAACGCCACCTCATACCAGAGTTGCCTTGGACTTGGACCTCCATTACACACCCAACGCCGCCTGAGACGCCCCGACGTCCCATTAAAGAAAAACCCAAAATTTTAAAACTTAATCGTGTTATTAACGATAAGCGGTTATACTTAAAACAGCGGAAAATTAAAACTTAAGATGTAAATAGTTAACATGTAGATACAGCAACATACATCACATATATATACAAATATATACATCCTCTCCTGTCACAGTACTGTCAAGGGAATCCCATCCGTAGGACCCCAATAAGTACAACTAAAAACATAATCAAAATACATCAAATGGCAACAGGAAGATGTCTCACATACTCTCCACACCCAGTCCCCTCTCAAAATATAACAAAACCTCACTCACACCTAGACTGATGGCACTGGCCTGAGCCATCATGTACTACCACCCTCGCCAACATCCCGTGGTCCGGATGACCCAGACACTCCTCTGCTCCCACTGGAAGGGCTCCTGCCCGACTATCTCTGGAAAAACCGCTGATATATCCTGCTGTCTCTAGGAGGTAACCGTCTGGAAGAAACACGAGAAAACTCTGAAGCAGTGACTTGGACCTCTGGAGGTGCGGGTACCTCGGGAATGGGTATCTGGTCCCAAACAGGTGCCATTGGATCATCCCCGTGTGCTGAAGCCCACACTGGCTTTGGTGCTGGTGCAGGTGCAGGGCTCGAACCCTGGTACAAGTGCCTGAAAGGGGGCACCATGAAAGGGATGGGGGCCATGCCAGGCATCGACGGTAACTGGTCCTCCTGGCTGCCCCATCGGTAAGGGAAGAGTCACGCCAGCACAGAAAGTGCCTACAACACCCATAGGGGCTCCCTGCTCGAATCTGGAAGTAATGGACGTAGGACCCGTATATACAGCAAAATGAGTGGTCGGGTCCACTAGCCACCCGTTAGGGTCCACGAACTCAAACTCAAATTTCCCCGTGAGGGGAAACCCCGCGTCCTGGGTCATCCAGGGATGACCCCAATGCGTCATCTACTAGGTCTGGATCTGAGATACAAAACATACATATACCAACACCACAAAGGAAAAAGGGGATAAGAATCCATATAACATCAAACGTGGAAAGGGTTTAGCGACATTTAATTCTATAACAGCACGATAAACATCCATCTCCCAAAATATAGTTTATATATATATATATATATATATATATAACACAAACATCCTCAATCCACATCTAGGGTCTTTCCTCTACCCCCATCATGATGCAATGCAAATGCTGTATGAATCTTCTCAGGTAGTCGGCCATATCCGGATATCACAACAATCGACACGTCCCAGAGGCCCCGGCGCACACCCTCGTCCGCGGCTGGAGGGTGGCCATGCAAAGCAATGGCACTATAGCTACACAACCGGTGCACACCTCTGGACCTCGGCCAGGGTGCTCATGCAACGCATGAACTATAGCTGCAACTAAAATGAAATCATGTCTGGGACGGTCCGCCGTTAGCCTAGACCCCGGGAATTCTCCCTCCGAGGAATAGACCCCAACGACCATGTTTCAGGTCCACATATCACAGACCATGTTTCAGGTCACCCCCTAGTGCCCTAACCGCTCATCATCACCTCATAAATAACCTCAATAAAATCTCATCATCATATAACATCAATCATCTCGGTTAGGCACTACTAACACATAAAGTATGATTTCCCCAATACATCATCAATGCTCGTCATATCTCATCACTTACTCAAACTCTACTCGTAATCATTACACTCATGGTATCATAACATTATTCCATCAAATCATCATATTAATCATGGCATCATGTCATCATATCAATCATGGCATCAACTCCAATATAATAATAATAACAATAATAATTTTCATAAGATATATCAACACTCAGTATCAGTCATCAATCATCATATTAACGCAACTAATTCAAGCAGTCACAACAGCCAGTCATAAAATAATAAAATAATACATTTTTATCGTAACGACGATAAACGCACAATTTCAATATCATCATTGGTACCACTAAGTAGTCCCCAATGTGACATGGACATTGTCCATTACTCGCTCTCGAGTAGGGTTTAGGTCGCCCTACGCCATTATCGAACTAAATGTAACTGCGCCGTTTCCGACGTTAAATGGTTTCTTTCCCCCACCTGAGAGTCGCGTGTGCTAAACGGAACAAGACGACACGAACTAAAATGAAACGTCCTCGAACTCCTCGTTTCTGCCCCGACTAGAAACAGAGCCTCCGAGCCTCCGAAAAATCACCTAAACATCACATTACGAAAGGCACAATGTAAGTAACTCAAAAACTGCAGTATCAATGGTGAACCCGCCACTGTTAGGGCTCAATATCTCAACATATAGACCTGTGTTTAACAATTTGACCATTGAGTTTAAAGAACTACCTTTCCTTTACCTTCTCCAAAAATTTCAGCCCGATCCAACGGTGAACGAGTCTGGATCGAACCTCCCAAGGTGACTGGTCAGGAGCTACACGAGTTGAGTTGCTCTCCTTCTTCTAAGTTACATAACTCACACTCGGAGGATTATACAGAAATTCCAACCGTTGGATATGAAGAACTACGAGTCCAGAACCTCCATATCAAATTTGAACACAATCCAACGGTGGACGAATGTGAGGTGATGATTTTACAGAAGCTATTCCAGCTTCAAAACTCCCAACAATGGTGGTTTAGGGTTCTCTCCTCTCCCACTCTCTCTCTCTCTCTCTCTCTCTATTCTCCCCCTCTCTCTCTAGAACTCTCCTTTCTGTTCTCTGAACTCACCTCAGCCCTCTGCCTCGTTTTTTTCTCTCAACTGACTTAAGTGACTTAAGTCACTTAAGTCATTTTATTTTTGCTGAAACACGTCCCCACGCTCGAGCGTGAGAATTTCCACGCTTGAGCGTGGCCACGCTTGAGCGTGAAACAATCCACGCTTGAGCGTGAAAAGCCACCGCGCCATGCAACCATTCTTGAAGTGCCACGTTAGCCCTGGTGACACGTGGCAGGTCAATGCATGGCCCTGTCTGTTGACTCGGGCGCTTGAGCGTGGATACACCCACGCTTGAGCGTTGACGTTTTGACCAGAAAGTCAACTCTCTACGTTCAAGGTCCGTTCGACGTCCGATTGACCTCAAATTTGAGATATAGGCTCATTAGGACCTAATAAACAACCTCCAACCATCAAAAGTGCCTAATCTCATCTCTAACTCCAATATTCTTATTTCACACTCAGATGTCTCAAAGACGCTAACCGGGAAACCCTAACTTTGTTCCTACGTTCAAACTCACTCGAAAAGGCTGCGTACTTGCCATGCAAATGTCTCTATGCATCAAACAACATCTCAACTATGTAATCCAAGTCTTAAACATGTTCCTCTTCCATAAAACAAAACCCTAAAACCCGGGATGTTACACCGCCAACCGAGCCACTCTATTCTCCACCATATAGGAACCGTGCACATCCTCTGCAACACCCATCTTCTTCCCACCCTCCGCACGTCGTAACAAAAGCAAAAAAAAAATAGCTATCTTCTTCCAAATTTCTTGAGTCCGGTCAATAACCCATGACTTTGGCTAGGAACCGTCATGTCTCCAACCACCCTCTATCATGCTGGGCACACCACCGCCACCACCTCTTTTCTTCTTCCAACGGTGAGTTGTCCTCCCACTCTTTTCACCTCTTTACATTTCCTCTCAAATTGATTGAAACCCTAAACCCCCAATTTAAAACCATAACCTCAAATTGTTTTGATTTCTCAATTCCGAACCTATTTTTATGAAATGGTAACTGTGTTGGGATGCAACCCTCTGCCGAAGCACCATTGTCGCCCTCCCCTCTCTTCTTTGCTGCCATCATGCTACTCTCAGGGGTAGAAAAAAGGCTTTTTTTAAGTTTTATAATTCTAATTTTAAATAAAAATGATTTTCATGTGCTAAGTAGAATGACTTGACGAATTTATGTGCAGCATCAGAGATTCACGTCAACAGTTGGAAGGGAGATGACAAGAAGGACCATTTTATGTAACGTTAGAGAGATAAATAACCAAAGCGAATGTTTTAAAAAATAAATGAGCAAAATGAATTTTGACCAAAAGATAAATGACTAAAAATATATTTTAGCCCTTAATTTTGAGACCGTGTTACTTTTTGTCTCAAGTAGTTAAGTGTCAAATGGAATTCTATATAGAAACTATGTGAGACGGAAAAATGGTGGAACAGAAGCAGCATATTTTTATATAAGCAATTTATTCTTATAAAAACATTATTGCATTATTGAAGTAGAAAATTGTTTACAATTATATAAAGTAAAAAAAATAATGTGGTTAAAGGTCTCTTGCTCCTTAACCAAGGTCTCGGATTCGAGCCTTGGGTATGGAAAAAATTTCAGCTGGGAGGGATGCTACCCATCGAGGTACCGAACAAACTCCCACGGAAGATTAGTCCATGTCGATTGGCGGTGGGATACTCCTCGAAGTAGATCGAAAACAAAAAGTAAAACAAAAATGATTTAACATGTGAAATTCCTTAAAAAAAAAAAAGTTAAATAACTTTAATGTGTTGCTTTCAATAAATTCTGTCGTTAAAGATGACATAAAGCATGTTCTTATCAGGTTAAATTTATGAGGAGAAAAAGGAATGATGCGCCAAGTCGAAGAAGGGAAAGAAAAGCCTATTTTTAAATATAATATTGTGGCATTTGGAAGTTGAAGAATGCCGTAATTGCCGCTCAAATAGGCAAATCAACACTAACCAAGGGATAAAATTTTAATTTTTGTGAGATTGAATATTTATTTTGCGACCCTTACTTAGCATCCCTTAAATTCAAGTCTGTGTTCAATCAAGGTTAGGTTAGAAAAAGAGTAATGATATTTGAATATAAAAATGGTGTTCAACACCGTATAGAAATATCCATCCTTACTTATTTATTGTTTTCTTCTCTCTCATCATGTATTCCATCACTCCCACTACACTCATAAGTGCTACCGTGTCTATACAAAGTGTCCAAATATTTTTACTCTAGAAAAATACTATATAAAATAAATAAATAAATAAAATGTAAGAAAAAAAAGTGAAGAACACATATAATAGCTTATAGCTTGAAACGTAGGGGTGTTCATCAATCGATCTAAACTAATTCAAACCTCAAAAAACGAATCGAAAATCAAACAAACCGAAAACCGAAAAACTGCTTTTTTCATCGGATTGGATCGGATTTTGGACTCCTTAGTGAAATCCAATCCAATCTTTTATATACATATACTATTATTTTTTAAATTATATAGTATTACTCATACTTGAGCATTGTTTTTCATACTTTTATGTCCTTCATTATCTTTAATCTTTTTGTTGGAATGATATATATGAGACTATTTAGATAAATATTAATGTCTTGAAGTTATATTTTGCAAAAGTTTTGATGCATAACATATATATACTTGATTGAGTAAACATGAAAAATAGGAAAGCAATTAAGTAAATCTGAAAAATAATTAGCTACAACTTATTTGTAGTTGATTCAAGGAAAAAATTCGATAAGTGAGAGTAGATAAAGAGAATTAACATAAAAGAATATTCAACAAAAAAGAACGTGTTAAAAATTATCAATAATTATTTTTTCTCAAACTTCCAAATTAAAATTTTGTCAAGAATTCTCTAGAATCTTCCTCACTCGTTATCAAATCAAATAATGGTTAATAAGGAACAACTACTTGATACATTTCATAAAGGTTATACTGTTTTAATATAAAGAGATGTTAAACTAAGTATTTGGCACCCTAAACTAGTTCATTTAAATGAACATTATCTTTTATCCAATATTAAATAAGTAAAAAGGACATTTGACGTAAGAAAAAAAAATGAAGTATGACAAAAACCGAATTATCCAATCCAAACCGTATTTTATTGGATTGGATTGGATCGGATTTTTTTAAGGAAGCAAACCGATCAAATCCAAACCATACATTATTTTCATCATTAAATCGGATGATTTTTTAGCTCAAAACCGATCAAATTCAATCAACGAACACCTCTGTTTAAACGTGTGCAAAACATCGGCCTTAAGAATTATTTTGTTATAATATAATAATGATGGGAATATCTCATAAGATTTAACCTACTCTTCTAGAATTTTTATTATAGGAATTGCTCATAGGTATGAAACTAATTTTGTTTCTCTTCTTTCTCTCTCTTTGATCTTATCTGTCTCTTTCCAATCTCGACCTTCTTCTCATTTTTTAATTGGTTGAATTTAAATTCGTTGGAGTCCATAATTATTTTTTTATAGAGATTTTTAAGTAAAGCAAAAATTAATTTATGTTGTTTATAATCATTTTACGTATTGTAAGGGTTCAAACCTTGGAGTTTTTTGGAGAAGACCTTTTTTTTTAGGTTTAAATAAGTTTTTGGTCCCTATAAAATACACCAATTTTGGTTTTAGTCCCTGCAAAATTTTTATTAGGATTTCGTCCCTATACTTTTAAAAATTTTGGAAATAGTCCCTACCGTCATCTCTCTCCGTTAACTGCTGACATGGGACCATTTCCAAAATTTTTGAAAATACAGGGACGAAATCCTAAGACAAAATTTACAGGGACTAAAACAAAAATTTATGAACTTTGCAGGGACCAAAAACTTATTTAAACAAAAAAATTATATATTTTAGCCAAACTTCAAAGCAAGTCGTATAGGGACAGAAAACTTCCAGATGAAGGGATTTGTCAATTTGAAACTTGTGGCTCTAATATATTATTTCTTTATATTTTGTAGCCCAATTTTGGAGCAAGTCGGACATGAACAAGAAATTACATCCGTACCGTGAATACTAGATATCTAACAAAATGAAGGAATTTAGAAATTTTAATCATGTGGTCCATAATGTATGATTTTGTTTCTATTTTCTTGTCAAATTTCATAGCAAGTCGGACAGGAAAAGAAAATTAACTCGATACGCTTCAGTACTAAAAATCATACCAGATTAAGGACTTTGATAATTTTAACCTTGGTAAAATTTGGCTAGAATATACAGAGAAAATAGTGGTGTTCATCAACCAATCCAAACCGTAAAAACCGAATCGAAAAACCAAACCAAAAAACAGCTTTTTTTACATTGGATTGAATCGAATTTTGGACCTCCTAGTGAAAACCAATCCAAACTACTTTTTGGATTGACAGATTGACAAATCCCTTCATCTGGAAGTTTCCTGTCCCTATATGACTTGCTCTGAAGTTTAGCTAGAAAATAGATATTTTTTGTTTTGGTCCCTGCAAAGTTCACAAATTTTGGTTTTAGTCTCTGTAAATTTTGTCTTAGGATTTCGTCCTTGTATTTTCAAAAAATTTGGAAATGGTCCCTGCTGACGTGGCATTCCGTTTGCCACGTCAGCAGTTAACGGAGAGAGATGACGGTAGGGACTATTTCCAATAATTTTTAAAGTATAGGGACGAAATTCTAAGGAAAAATTTTCCAGGGACTAAAACCAAAATTGGTGTATTTTACAGGGACCAAAAACGTATTTAAACCTTTTTTTTAATATACATGTTGGAGAAGACTTTATCTAAACATTATCCATAAGACCATAACCCAAGGATTAATCTCACATCTTTACCTGTGAAATACCCGATCAAAGTAAAAAAAATAAAATAAAGGTATTAACATTGTTTATTTTCTAAAAAATAAGTATGGCTTTCTTTAGTTTATGCACGTGAATAAGAGCTTTTTGGTCTGATAAATCTAGAGCCCGTTTGAATGGTTTTTTTTTTTAATAGACAAAACACTTATTTTTAAAATAAAAATGATTTTTATAAAAATATGAGTGTTTGGTTGGCTTTTAAAAAAAAAGCATAAGCACTAAAAAAAACAATTTATATGCTTTTTTTACAAGTCAGGAATGCTAGCTTCCAAGAAAAGCTAGAGCGATAGATGAGAGAGAAATGACTGGGCAGGGAGGCGCTCCACTTTTAATGAATTTTTTTGACAAAATTATCCATGTACACTTTTTAAAATGACAATCCTCTTTCTTCTTTGTTCCTGTTTTGTTGCATCGTCTACCTTTTACTCGAGGCTCCAGCAGTCTGTCACGTCTATTCCTCTTTCATTGTACAGTACGTTGGATTTTTTATCATCTCTTAATCCTCTCTCTTTTGATACTTACCGATTATTATGCACATCAAATATTTCTCATCTCTTTCTTTTGCTATGTAGCAACCCACCAACCCACCTTGTTCTTTCATTTTGTCGTGGACCCATTTTACCACTTCTTATCTATATCTGTATCTGTATCTGTATATAATACATTTGAGAAGAATCTCAAAGAGGAAACTTCCAGGTGTCACTCTCTGGAGCAATTCCTCAAGGAATTTTATCCCACTTGGCTTCATCAGAATGCTTCCCTCCAATTTTCGCTTAGGTGTCGTCCTCACATTCATTTGCATACAAACCATTATGATGACTCCAATCAGAACCAATTTGGTAGCAATCTGAAATAATGACATTAATGACCAGTAGTCTTAAGGAAGCAATTAGTAATAAATTTCATTAATGAAATCATATTTTTTGGGTGGGAAAAATTCAAAATTCAAAATAATAATAACAATAGAGTAAACAATTTTAGAAAGTATAAACATCAAACATATGCAAAATCAATTTCGAATTTCACAATATTAATAATAATAAAATTTTGAATTTCAAAATAATAATAAATTTTTTTACTTAAAAAAATGTGGAATAATTATTGTCCTATTATAAACCACTCTAGATGCATTCTCTCTATATATTTTAAACCCTTCCTTTTCTTTTTCCTCGTCTTTTTACCTCTTAGCATCTCTCTCTCTCTCTCCACAAAAGGCCACCACCTGCCACCTACCAGAGAACAAGGAAAAAGGTAAGCTTCCAACTCCATTCTCTTCTTCATTTCCACCCTCTTTGCTCATTCTCTTAAATTTTTTCTATCATGTTTTTCGAAGACCATCTCTAATTCCTGCTCATTCGATACTACTATGTCTTTATCTCTCTGCATCTCTCTCTCCACCAGAGGCCACCACCCGCGAGGCCACCACCTTCCACCAACCGGAGAACAAGGAAAAAGGTAAAGCACTCCCTTCTCTTCTTCATTTCCACCATCTTTGCTCATTCTCTTAATTTTTTTTTCCTCTTAGGTTCTTTGAAGGTCATCTCTAATCCATACTCATTCGATTATCTTTCATCTTGGGTAATGACTTTCATCTCTTTAAAGGTTGTCTCTAGTTCATTCTTTACCACTGTAAAGTACTAAAAATTTGACCCTCTAATTCTCTCACTCTTTTTATTTTTTCAGGGCACCGTTCCAAATTCATTCTTCTTGCTATTAATATCAGCAAGACTAAATAAAGCAACATCTAACAAACCCTGTCCCCCTGGCCATCATACCCAATCACGAAATCACAATTGACTCATTTAATATAAATCCAAAAAAAAGATGATTATAATATTCTCAAATATTTTTTTTTTTTGGTGAAAACATATTCTCATATTTAAATAATGGTACTTGATCTTATCTCCACCGTGGTTGCAAGCTTTCTAAAAACAATGACCCAAGTTGTTTTCGATTTTTATCTATATTGTTTAATATTTTGCATTAATTTTAGAATCAATATCTAAAATATATGCATCATTAATATTAGTATTAACACCACTCTACCTATGGATGTACAAGAGCAAATGGGCACCTTTGAATAGCTAGGATATGAATCTCACCATTAAAAGGAAATGCAGCAATTGAGTCTGTTAAATGAATATTTCCTGGCTTATTTTCGTGAATATCAATGAACCAAAATATGAAGTCAAGAATTAAAAGCCTTGCTTAAAAATATTTTGAATTCTAATTTTTTTTATTTTTATAATGAGATCAATCATTAAAAACATTGATTAATTATATTACCATAAATAATTTACCAATCAACGATAATAATGACTAATTGTACAAAATTTCAAACTTAATAATAAGTTACTCATTTATAGATACAACAAATGATAATACAATCAACGATATCAATGATAATTGGACAATTAGACTTAATTCGAAAATCACCCATTATTGCACAAATATTCAAACTTAATACTGATAACTGATAAGGAACATGATTTTAATGACAGTCTAATCCTCTATACAAAAAATAGGAATATGAATAAACGCATTTATGCTAATAGTTTTTCACATTCAAAATATATGATTGCAATTAATTAATGCTGGACTATTTTCTACAGTTTCAAAAAATTCAATGCAATAGGACCTAATTTGGCAACCCAGGCTCCAATTGAAATAATTATTTTAATGCTTTCTAATCAGCACATGTAACCTACATTGTCGTATATGAATGTCAGATTGCCTTGATGATAGCAACCATTCACTTGAACTTAGACTGGTTGGTTGTAGATGGCACCTGAAGCAAATGGCGCAATATTCAAATCTCCATATTACCTATCATTCAACTTAATTACAGGAAAATATTCAAATATGCTGCGGCAAATATTCAAATATACAAATAATTGTTATATTTCAACCCATCATTCAAATTAATTATAGAAATATCAAATCTCCATATTATCCACAGTATAATAATATAATAATTCGAATTTGATGCTACTAAGAGAAACTTATTAAATTAGGCAAATATTCTCTGCAAAATACAATGAATTACATTAAGTTGATCTTTAACTATGAATCCTCTAAGGCCGTGTGTGATCTTTATTTTTTTTTAGCAAATGTGTGATCTATATTTTTGTAAGGTAAGATTTTCTTTTTATCTTTTACTACAAATCGTGAAAGGAGAAATAATTTTAGTGATGCTTTTTGAAATAATATATGTATTTATGTTGTTTTGGTTATTTTATTTTATTATATTAATTTTTTTGGGAAGTTTTTAATAATTATTTACATTTGTGTAGAGGAAGGTGAAGAGAGTAAGCAATATTATGATTTTGTTTGGTGAAAGGTGGCTCAACTTGCTCCAAAAAGAAGAAAGAAGTATGGTTTGTGGTGTTTGGTAGTGGAGAGAGAAGAGAGAATGAGAGATGAGAAGAAAAGTATCACTTTTGACTATACTATATTTTATTATAATTTATGTTTTTTATAATCACATGAAATATATTTATATAATCTTTATACATTATCTATATTATAATATCAATAATAGTTATTAAATTAATATTTTTTTACATTTTGTGATCGACGGTTCATACAACATAATTTTTAAAAAACTTTGGTATATAATTCCACACACAAAAATAATCAAAAAACGTTAAATCAACAATTACGTTTTTTTTATAAAATTCTAAAAAATTAGCATATGTCCCCGTGCATGGCACGGGTCGATATACTAGTATTATTTATTTTATATTAACAAAATCCAATATTATTTTTATGTTGAAATTCAAACATAAATAATAGTTCTCAAATAATGAATATCTTCTTATGGAGAAGAAACACCTAATGTCCTTTTTAGTAATCTTAATAATTTAAAAGTGTTTTTATATAATTGCATCCAAATTTCTTTTGTAGTTTAAAAGTGCTTCTCGATCAGTATATCCAAACGCAAAATAACTTCTACTTCTAATAATAACTTCTGCTTCTATTTCTACTTCTACATCATAGAAGTCCTTTTTTAAAAGTCCATCCAAATGGGCCCCTAATCTTTTAATGTTTTTTCTTTAATTGATTTAGAAACCCTCATTCTATCTTTTTGTTAAAAATCCAATTTTTATAAAAGTTTTGACATGTTTTGGTGTTTGATCAGGCATCTCTACAGATGTAGCTAGGAGACTAATCACCGGATCAAGGTGGTGATTTTGTAAAGGCTTAAAGCCCTCCGCAAACACTTTTTTTCAAAAATGAATCCATCATTTTAAAATTTGATTCACAGTAATTTGTTTTAACTATGGAGTAAAAGAGTTAGTGAGAGAGAGATTTTAAAATGAAATAAAGGAAGATGAAAAAGATCGAAATATCATTAGGTTGAGTGCTGACATTCTTAATTTGAATGGTCTCTTAATGGATGCCTTAATACAGTTGAGTTACTTTGCACTGGCAACACTGCTGCTGTTATGAAATGTCCCATGCTCGACGCTTGAAGGAAGAAAAGTGAGACGAAAAGACTGTGGGACCTAGCCATGATCCAGCCAAAGAAAAAATTGCACATAGGATGCAAAGTTTCAAAGCTGCACATTGGTTTCTTACAAAACCAATTTTGGTGCATTTAAATTTGAGAGCAAAATTTCAAATGTTTAGTTGGATGGTGGAGAAGCTTGCTCTATAAATAGAGCTCTTCTCTTCATCCACAACACACCAATCCTCACAATCAAAGAGAAGGAGACTGGAGTGTATAGCAAGTGAGGTCATTCTTGTGAGTTGTCTGAGTGATATACAGAGTGCTTGGAGGGTTATTATGTGACTTTTTTTTTCTCTTGTGAGCTTTTGGGAGTGAAAAAAAAAAGGGGCTAGGAGGTATTTTTATTTTGGTTACTACCTTCTTTGATGTTTCTCTGAGGTCTCTGGGAAATTTTCTCCAGTCCTGTTTGGCATTGGTTGGCCCTTGTGAGATGATCCTGACTAACTCTTACCTGTGATGTTGTTTTAATGTGCTGGATTATTATGAGGCTGTCCTGGTGGTGCTGGTGTTGTGTTTGTTGTTGTCTAACATGCTGCAGTTCTGAGTTTGTTGTTATCTTATCTGTGATGCTGTTTCAATGTGCTGGATTTTATGTGGCTGTCCTGGAGGTGCTGGTTTGAGTTTGTTGTGGTCCAATTTGATGCTGTTCTGTCTCATTAGTCCATTACTAACCAATTTGATGATTGGTATTCAATTATGCGCTGGTTTTTTGAGTAATGCTGTGATCTAGTGGTTTAGGTGGCTGTGCTATCATACAAAGATTTAAGTGGTTGTTGTGACTTTGGTGTTATTTCTATCAAGTTAATTATGCTACAATTAGGTTAGTCTTGGTGTGGGCTGGGACAAAGTAGTTCTTCAACCTTGCTTTTGAGGCTCCTGTTTAGACTAAATAGGTTTGTCTTGGGGTGCGTCTTGTTTATCATGGTTGAATCTTTACCTTGTTTTGCTCCACTATTTTTGGGTGGTTATGTGTATATGGGTTAGGGTACCTCTTGTATCCTTATGTATTCATTATTTGCTTATCAAAAAAAAAAAGAGAAGGAGAGTAAGAGAAAAATAGAGAGAGCCTTAGAGAGTGTTTTCTAAGAGAGAGAAATAGTGAGCCAATTTGTGAGAGTGTTATCCACAAATTGAGGATACAATATTCTTGTATTTTTGTATTCCCATTATTGTTATAGTGGAAGTTTAAGTGGCCTACGGGTCCCGTGATTTTTTCCCTTGCTCACATTGAGGAGGTTTTTTCCACGCTAAAAATTGTCTGGTGTTATTACACTTATTTTACGCTTCCGCTTAGTGCCTATTTTGAGTTCACAGAGGAGGGAAATTATGATGGCATTTCCCAACAGTGGTATCAGAGCTCTCAGAGCTCTTGGATACTAGGTGCCGGATTTATAAGAAAATTCTTAGTATGCTCTGTGGCTGCAGCATTGTCTGATCTTCCACATCAGAAAAGAATTATTCTTGTTGCTGGAAATAAAGTGTGGTAGTGTGAAAGTGCATCCTTGGGAAAGTTCTGGCTAGGAAAGACTTGGTATTTAAGTGTGTCTATTGACCCACCACTCTTTCCTGGGAACCTCCTCGGTACACTGTTCACAAACTACAGTAATTTTCAGCATTCGGTACTAGTCACTTGTACGACACTATTCACGTATAGTGTTATTTTTATCAGAACCCACCTGGTTGGAGGAACTATTGGCCTGTGTAACTCAAGATGGAAGGATCTGTTACTCATGATGGAGACATATTCAAGCTAACTGCAGATAACTACTTCTAATGGAAGCCGATGATGGAAGATCATCTATACTGCAAAGATTTGCACGAGCCAATCACCCAAAAGAATATGCCGGAAGGGAAGACTGAAAAAGATTGGGAGCTTCAAAATCGGAAAGCAGTAGCTATGATCCGAAAATATATTGATCGAAGCTTGTTCGAACATGTATCAACTTATACCAATGCATATGAGTTATGGACGAAACTTGAATCTTTGATTCAAAAGAAGACACCCAGGAACAAAGCCCACCTTGTCAGACGACTGGTAAAGTTGGAGTACATGGACGGTCAAAATATGATCGAACATCTTAACACTTTCAAAGGCATTGTTAATCAATTAACAAAGGCAGGCATGAGTGTTGATGATGAGTTGCAAACTCTTCTACTCCTCAGTTCTCTGCCTGAGAGTTTTGTCACTCTAGTTGTCACTCTCAGCAATTCTGCTCCAGACGGAAAGCTTAGCATGGATTCTGTTACAGACTGTTTGCTAAATGAAGAGTCAAGACGGAGGGAAAGAGGCTTGAACAATCAGTTTGAAGCCAATGTTGTTGAGAATAGAGGTAGGAGTAAGAATCGTGGAAAAGGAGGTCGTGGAAAATCACAGGGTAGATCCAAATCTCAAACCAGGCTAAATTGTTATTATTGTGGCAACCCAGGACATATAAAGTCTGAGTGCAAATTCTTGAAAAGAGACCAACAGGCTAGAAGAATCCACCCTGACCAGATTGACCCAAAGAAGAAGAAAGAAGATGGAACAACTACCGCAGTAGCCTTGAATGATGAGAATATATTTCTTATCGGAGAAGAAAATTATCTAAACATTGCATTTGATGATTGCATCTGGATAATTGACTCAGGAGCATCCTTCCACGTCACACCTCATGAAGAATACTTCTCATCATACCAAAAAGGAGATTTTGGTACAGTGAAGATGGGAAACCACGTCACGAGTAAAATCGCCGGTATTGGTGAAGTAATTTTGATGACTGAGAATGGAACCAAGCTTGTGCTGAATTGAAGGAGGTAAGACATGTACCTGAGATGCGTCTGAACCTTATCTCAGCTGGAAAGCTAGATGAAGCCGGGATGATAAACCAATTTGGTAGCGGCAGATGGAAACTCAGCTGAGGAAGCATGATTGTTGCTCGCGGCAGAAAGGAAGGCTCTGTGTACATTATGCAGGGAAAGATATGCAAGGGGGAGACGAATGTTGCTCATGACGCAACCAAAGAATTGTGGCATAGACGATTGGGCCACATGAGCGAGAAGGGTTTGGAGATCCTCGCAAAAATTCATCTCCCAAAGATAAAAGGGCAGCCACTTGAATCCTGTGAAGACTGCTTGGCAGGAAAACAACACAGAGTATCTTTTAAAAGATCAGATGATGCAAGAAGAAGAAAGTAGATGCTGGATCTTGTTCATTCGGATGTTTGCTCAACGTCTGAAAGGTCCCTTGGTGGTGCTCAATACTTTGTTACCTTCATTGATGATCACTCCAGGAAGGTGTGGGTGTATCCATTGAAGACGAAAGATCAAGTTCTTCAAGCTTTCAAGGAGTTTCATGCTTCTGTAGAACGAGCATCTGGAAGAAAACTGAAATGCTTGAGAACTGATAATGGTGGAGAATACATAGGTCCGTTTGAGACATATTGCAAAACTCATGGGATAAGACTTGAGAAAGTACCTCCCAAGACACCTCAGATGAATGGAATAGCTGAAAGGATGAATAGAACGATTGCAGAGAAAGTCAGAAGCATGCTTTCTCAAGCAAAACTTCCCAAATCATTTCGGGGCGAAGCAGTGAAAACTGCAGTTGATTTGATAAATCTATCTCCTTCAAGACCTTTAAATGGAGAGATTCCAGATGAAGCATGGACTGGAAAGAAAGCCTCTTATGGTCACCTGAGAGTCTTTGGGTGTAGAGCATTTGTCCACATTCCTAAAGATGAAAGAGCAAAGCTAGATGCAAAGACGAAGGAATGCATATACCTTGGTTCACCAAGAGATGAACTTGGCTTCAGATTATGAGATCTTGCAAACAAGAAGATTGTTCGAAGCAGAGATGTGGTATTCTTTGAAGATCAAACGATCCAAGATATTAAGCAATCTGAGAAGCCAAAGCACAAAATGATTTCTGATTCAAGTCCCATTGTGATAAACAATTCAGGGGGAGAGATTCCTCAAATGATTGAACATGATCGGGAGGAGCAATCTGATCAGACAGAACAACCTGACCAGACAGAACAAAGTCAGAATCAGATGGTGGGACAACAGATGATGGAGACTGATGAGACAGAACAAGAACCTCAAGTGATAAGATCAACAAGATCCAGACAACCATCAAGAAGATACTATTCAGATGAATATATCAATCTCACTGATGAAGAAGAACCTCAAAGCTTCATAGAAGCTATTGAGACGAATGATAAGGAGAAATGGTTGCAAGCCATGGAAGAAGAAATACAGTCCCTGAAAGAGAATCAGACGTATGACCTGGTGAGATTACCAGATGGACGAAAAGCGTTGAAAAACAAATGGGTGTTCAAGCTCAAGACTGAAGACAACAACCCAAACCCCAGGTACAAAGCAAGAATTGTTGTAAAGGGGTGCAACCAGAAGAAAGGCATAGATTTCGAAGAAATCTTCTCACCGGTAGTGAAGATGACATCTATTAGAGCAATTCTCGGTCTAGTTGCAAAACTAGACTTGGAGATTGAACAACTTGATGTAAAAACAGCATTCCTACATGGAGACCTAGAGGAAGAAATCTATATGGAGCAACCAGAAGGTTTTGTGGAACCAGCCAAGGAACACCTAGTGTGTCATCTGAAGAAAAGCCTCTACGGTCTAAAGCAAGCTCCAGGGCAATGGTACAAGAAGTTTGATCTCTTCATGACCCAACACAATTTCAAGAAGACCTCCGCAGACCATTGTGTGTTTGTGAAGAACTATGAGAATGGTGAATCCATCATAATTCTGTTGTATGTTGATGATATGCTAATTGTTGGGAAAGATAAGGCGAAAATAACTGCTCTCAAGAAGGCATTAAGCAAGTCTTTTGCCATGAAAGATCTGGGTGCAGTGAAGAAGATTCTTGGAATGAAGATTACTAGAGATCGTTCTAGAAGAATGCTGTGGATGTCACAAGAAGACTACATCAAGAAAGTTCTTGAAAGGTTCAACATGCATAATGCCAAACCTGTGCATGTTCCATTACCTGGTCAACTCAAGCTGAGTAAGATACAATGTCCAGGGAATGAAGAAGAAAAAGAAGAAATGAGCAAGGTCTGCAGTGGGTAGTCTTATGTATGCAATGGTTTGTACAAGACCAGACATTGCTTATGTTGTGGGAGTTGTGAAATGGATACTACGGTATCTAAGAGGAACTGCCAAAAGCTGCTTGTGTTTTGGCAATGGAGTTTAATGCTTCTTGGATATTCAGATGCAGATATGGCAGGAGATGTGGATTCAAGAAAGTCTACATCAGGATACCTGATTACTTTTGCAGGGGGAGCTATCTCATGGCAGTCAAGACTGCAAAAGTGTATTGCTTTAAGCACCACAGAGCAGAATTCATCGCAATCACTGAAGGTTGCAAGGAGATCTTGTGGATGAAGAAGTTCCTACAAGAGTTAGGCCAGAATCAGGAAAGTTATGTTCTCTATTGCGATAGTCAGAGCGCAATCCATCTCAGCAAGAGCTCGACCTTTCATTCAAGGTCAAAACACATCGACGTAAGGTATCATTGGATCCGTGATGTGTTGGGAAGTAAACTACTGCAGATTGAGAAAATACATACCAAAGACAATGGTGCTGATATGATGACAAAAGCTCTTCCAAAGGAGAAGTTAGAAGTCTGTAAAGATGTTGCAGGCTTAGCATCAACCCCAAACTGATCCGAGGATATTTTCCCTTTGGCTGGAGGGGGATAATTGTGGGACCTAGCCATGATCCAGCCAAAGAAAAAATTGCACAAAGGATGCAAAGTTTCAAAGCTGCACATTGGTTTCTTACAAAACCAATTTCGACGCATTTAAATTTGAGAGCAAAATTTCAAATGTTTAGTTGGATGGTGGAGAAGCTTGCTCTATAAATAGAGCTCTTCTCTTCATCCACAACACACCAATCCTCACAATCAAAGAGAAGGAGAGTGAGAGAAAAATAGAGAGAGCCTTAGAGAGTGTTTTCTAAGAGAGAAAAATAGTGAGCCAATTTGTGAGAGTGTTATCCACAAATTGAGGATACAATATTCTTGTATTTTTGTATTCCCATTATTGTTATAGTGGAAATTTAAGTGGCTTACGGGTCCCGTGGTTTTTTCCCTTGCTCACATTGAGGAGGTTTTTTCCACGCTAAAAATTGTCTTGTGTTATTACACTTATTTTACGCTTCCGCTTAGTACCTATTTTGAGTTCACAGAGGAGGAAAATTATGATGGCATTTCCCAACAAAGACCATGCTTAATGATTAATGACTTGCAGTAACGTGCACATAACTTATTTAGATTTACTTAATGTTGAAGTCCTTAAGATTTATGTTTCATTGGTTTTAGCCTTTTTAAATATTATTTATATTTTGAAGGATTGCGTATTTTTGTAACTTGATTTTTAAAAAAAATTAAAAACTTAATTTAAAAATATTATACAAATTAAAATTAAGTTTACAACAACTTAATTTATGTAAAACCTGAAGGAGTTAAACTTAGATACTGATATGGTGAATGGGTGTAGATAAATTGATCGAATAGATTAATATAAATTCAGTATGAGATCGAAGTATTTGCTTACCTTACAATTACGTTAGTTAAAGGTGAAGTTCAACCCTAAGCTCATTCATCCTACATATCTTAGCTTTATAGTTTATCCCCCAACTTGTTTTATCTCATCAAAATGTATTTGGCTAAAATATAAGTATAAACAAAAAAAAAAAAATTCCATGGCAAATTGATAGGGTGTAACGAGTCGATTTAGTTCGACTTTAGATGGAAAAAAATCCGAACCAATAAAAAAAGATCGGTTCTGTTTGATTCGGTTTTAAGAGATTTTTCCCACAAAACTCGAACCAAACCGAATCTAACTAATGAAATACGAATTAATTCGGTTCGGGTCATCTGGTTCACTATTAAAACATGAAATTTTAAAAAAAAAAAAAATGCACTCAGCTACATTCCCTATCCCCACTCAGCCGCTACCCTTCTTTCTGCTTCATCTTCTTGATCTTCATCTCTATTCTCTGTTCTTCATCTCCTCCTTGCGAAACGTACAGTGCTTGCCGTCTCCTCCTTTCTTATTTTGTAACCACCAGAAACGTACAATTCTTCATCTCCTCCTTGCGAAACTTACAGTGCTCGACGAAGGAGTGACGAGCAGAGGACGCCGACGGTCTGGTCATGGCTATGTCCTTGTGTACGGCAGCGGCGATTAGATTGAGAGAGTCATAGAGATGTGAGATGTGAGAAGACTGAGAGAGATGTGAGATGGTGAGAAGATGCAAGGCGGCGTTTAAACTGGAAGAGATGTGAGATGTGAGATGGTCACTAAATTAGCTTAGGTCAGGATTTTGGGGGGGAAATAGGATGGTCAGGTCGGGTAGTCGGTTTTAGGAATTAACATCCAATACCCGAACCAAACATGAATGGTTTCCATCGGTTCGATTCGGGTTTTTACCCGAACCAATTAACTTCGGTTTTTTATGGGTTGGTTCGATTCGGGTTGGCCGAGTTTACCCGGTCCATTTACTCCCCTACAATTTGATCATAAAATTAAATCCATTTCACATGTAGAAACCAATTCATTCTTTCCTTTTTTTTTTGTTTAACGAATAATTAAAAGTTTGGGGTAAGGAGTGTTAAGGTTCCAATTTTGAGTGAAGAAAACAAGTAAAGATCATGTAAGTTGATGAATCCATAAACTTAAAGTCTTAAGGTTTTGGGTCAAGAAGTTGTGTTAAACCCACTTATTATGTTTTCCTACTTAGCCCGCGAAAGAATATCATTTCTCATGGAAGAATATCTCCCAATTTTCAAGTTGTTAGAGAGGTTTAATTGTAGTAATTCCAACATTTTTGTACTCCACTTGCTAGGTCAATTTAAGTTGAATTCTCAATAATGTCCTATAAGTGAGAAAGACAAAGAAGAATAGAGACGATACTTTATGCATCCGCGGGTGATAGCTTGATGTATGGTAAGCATAATGTTGGATATTGATTATGTTGTTCGATTTGTTAGTCATTATCTCTCTAATCTGAGTAAAGACCACTAACGAGCGGTGAAGTGTATCTTCATTTATCTCGGAGGTACTTCCAGATTTTGCTTATGCTGTGGGAGTGGTCAACCTGTGTTAGATGGAAACATAGATGCAAATATGATCGGTGATTTTGACTCTAAAAAATCTACTCCTAGACACTTGATGACTTTTGTAACAGAGCAGTGTCTTAGCAATCTAAGCTACAAAAATAGGTTGCTTCATCTACCATTAAGACAGTATATTATTATCGCTAAAGCTTTTAAAAGAACTTGTGTGAATGTAGAAATTCCTACAAGAGTTAGATCTGAAGCACAAGATCTTTATGCTATTTTGTAATAGCTAGAGTGCAATGTATCTCAGCAAGAATTGAGCACGGATTTTTTTTTTTCAATTTTAGGTCAAAGTATATTGAGGTACGGTATCATTGGATACTAGAGACGTTAGAGCTGAAGGCATTTTCAGAAGAAAGATTCATATCGATGAATATGGTTCAGATGTGATGACACAAACCTTGCCTTTGACAAAGCTGATTTCTTGTAGAAAGAAACCAAGTCTGGTTGAGCAACACTTTCCCACTAGAGTCAAAAAGGGGAAATTTGTTGGGTGGGTTTTATCGTAAAGGGGAAATTTGATGGTGCGACTGCACGGGCCCCATTTTTTAGGAGGCACCAATTTTTTTTTTTACTTAGTATATATACTAAAGTATATATTACATAATAATTTTATATAGTTAAATTTTTTACTTGAGGGTCAAATTGTTTTTTAAAATTCAGGCCCAAAACTTGAAAAACCTGGTAAGTAGGAGTGGGAATAGGCCGACCTGTTTACAATTAATACTATATTTTAATTAAATGTATAATATACAATATAAAAAAATTATTAGAAAATTAATTTATTATTACCGAATTCTAAAAAAATTTAAACTCTGTGTGTGATCACTCTTATATTCCTTTCTTCGTTTGAATTAGAAAATAGAAACCTTTGTTTTGTCCCTCATTCTACGTTACTGACTGACTAGGTATCTTGGTAGGCACTTCTCATCATCATGTTACATTCATTATTGTTCTGATGGAGAAGAACAAGATAGGAGTTGGCTTGTTTATTCAAAAGAATTAGAAAGAGTTTTTTGTTTTTACTGTAAGTTATTTGGTACAAGTCATAGAACAACCCACTTAGCAAATGAAGGTTTTAATGATTGGAATCAAACATCTATTTTTGCTATAATCTATTGTAATTTGATAGTGTAATATTTTCCTTTTATTCGATAATATTTTATTTCACTTGAGATTGTATTAAAATAATTAATGACTATTTTTTTATACCTCACACGCACGCACGCGCCAACACACACAGAGAGATATATTCGGCTTATATAAGAAAAAAGGACACCAATTTCTCGTATTGCACAGGGACCAAAAATATCTAAGTACTGCCCTGAATTTATACAATTATTATAAGCAAAATCTTCACGGGTAAACTAATTCTAATTAGCTACAAGCCAATTTAGTCAATTGCAATATTTCTATCAATAAAAACTTTCTATTGTAAAAGTATATCTTTCTTCCTTATTGAAAGAAAAAGAAAACGGCATAAAAACTAGAAAATTCCCGAGAGCATGGGGAAAGGACAACAAGCACAACATAGAGTCCAAAATTGGATATAAAGCAACCATACTCCTATTTTCCCCTCGCTTAGTTGAATCCATTGCAATGAACTAGGAGAAAAAAAACTTGGGATAAATACAGAAGTTCCCCCAGTATGTGTAAAAAAAACAAACATGAAAATTGATCCATTTCTCCTCTTTTTTCACCAAGCTATGTCAAAAGGTCAATGCTCATAATTAAAAGGAGTGTTCGTGCTTGTTTTATCGACAAGACATAGACATTGTCTATTAGAAAGAGTGTATGGAGACCTTTTGGTAACGTTTCTGTTACTCAAAATACTGTCACAACTGTTAAGCTTCTTCACTCACCGTAAATAGTTCAAAACAGTCTCTGTCTGTCCCAAACAGGAACACTTTCCTTCCTCCTCAGAACTAAACCAGACCTTGTTATAGAGCCATGTTTCACCAACAATGAGCAAATTAAATGGTAACCCCAGATTTACCCATCTTCACCTATGGGGTCCAAATCCAATGGCTAATCCTATATAATCTAACAACTTCATTATTTATATAACCAAGGTTAACACTAGGTATGGAGAAAATCTGGTTGAAAGAGGACGATCCTTAAATGTCGTTCAGGTCCTTTAACGGATATTAGTCATTATTTACGACGATAGATACTTCATACGAATAACATGATTATTAAAAAAAATTAAGACTAGGTAATACTCACATTAATAAACCATAGATCTATTCCGGCTCAAAATTGTGTTAAAAAAAAGTTTTCTATAATCTAAAACTAAAGGCTCACTTACCATTTACCATTTTTCTGAATTGGTTTTATCATGCTTACACAAACTTACATATTCCCCGCATGTTCTCTTGTAAGTAATTAAATATATAGTACTTTGTTCTTATTCTAATTTCTTTAATTATTTAAATTAGATACATTACATTGTTTCTGAAAATATTTTTTTCCCAGTAACTAATTCATCAAAACTAGTTTATTTCAATGTATTCATCTTCACCATTTACATCAGCAGGCAAAGAAATGGTAGGGTGATAGATGTCTAGCCATATATACTTTATACTTCATTACAAATTTGTAAATATTTTATTGTATATTTTTGGTGCAGAGATTGATGTGTTTGATGAGATAAGCAACAAATCTGAGAGGACAAGGAAAGCTGGGGATTTTCATATATACAAGTAAGAATAATTAGAGTTCTACCCACCCTCTATCACATCGTGAAAGCCGGAGCCACATGTGCTTGTGCTCTCCCTTTGTCTCTCTATCTCACTTCAAAAAAATTATCATTTCCTAAATAATTTTTTTTTAGTATATCAATTTTTTAAGTATGTGTTTGGTTTCATGTTGAAAACCTTTCGAATTGATTATATCATCTTTCAAACAAGATTTTAGTAAAAATGAAATATTTGATTACTATTAGATAAAATTCATTTTGTTTTTAGAAGCGATTTTTATTAGAAACTACATAAATTAACTTTTACGTTAGATTGAAAATTTTATACTAAATTTTATATCAAATTTATTTTCAAAATAAAAAATATTAAAACATAAATTATTTCACTTCAAACTCAATTCTAATATTTATTTTCACTGTCACTTTTATTCAAACACACTGAGTTACTAGCACTATTTTCAGCTTTTACTTGCTTTTTGTGTTTCCAGTAACATATATGTCATCATCATCCTTTTATGTTGCAGAACACCTACTGATCCTGCAGCATTGTAGTGTCACGTACTAATAAGGATGGAACTACTAAACCACTTTACAGGAAGCTACTATACAGATTTTAAATAACTTTGCCCGTGTGAACTGTGACCCAGCACATTGAGGATTTCAATCAATTTGAGAAAGAATATTTTAATTTATTTTTATTCCGAGAAAAAAATTTTAGATGTTGGCACATAATCACATTGTCCAAACCTACCATGCATGGTGCCCCTTTGAGATTGTTAGAGGATTTCATGAAAATTTAACGCGTGACATTAAAAACACTGATTTTTGGGTAAGACACCCCCAACAAATAGACACTAGAAAAAAAAAATTTGAACAATGATTTCTTTGGATGTGTGAGTTTTTAAAATTAAATAAGATAATGGCTGTGAAGTATGAAGAGTATTTGAGGTGACAGAAAAAAAATCAATGTGTATTCCTGATTTATGTTCAAATTTTTACTGGTAAAGTAATATTTGTATGACATCTTTAATTTGTACTCTAGTGGTTAATGCTTCATTCGACCTTAAACTTTTTTCTTTTAGTTGTCTACTTTAATTGAAAGCAACAATCAATTAGTGAAGTGAAGAAAACATGAATAGTTATTCTCTTTTAATAAACAGTGTGTAACCTTAGGATGAAAAGAACAAATAGTACATAATAAAGCCAAAAGGAACTAATGGTGTATTTCGTCCTTGGGTTTAGACACACCTGCAAGTGTAATATATTTGCTTCGATTTCAGGGGAAGGACCCCCCCTACAATTCCTTACTTTGTCTCTGATCACCACTGACCATTGGAATCGAAAAGATAATTGGAGGGCCTAATCTTTCTCACTCTGTCACTTGTCTTGCCAACTAATTAAGCTCCTACTTCTATGGTGGACTGGTTGGTCATAATGTTACAGCATAGTTTTTTAGTTAATTGAAATGAAGCATTTTCCTACCTAAATGCTAGATGCTGGTTTGAGGTTATAGAACTTGAGTATTAAATAAAGAGTAAACCTTCTTGGACCAATAGTAGGTAGAATCTCTACTTGATGTGTATGAAACAATATTAGAATTCTTTCATGATTCTTATTAATATGAGATATACATATTACATGAGAGAAAAATATAAAACTAAAATTAACCGACTTTAAATAAATAATAGCGGGTCTAGATTCATACTATAATTATTCTTTTCGTGTCTTTCATTATCTTGTATTCTTGTTCCATATATATTTTATAAAGATTCAGACAACTTTAGAATTAGATTGGTACACATTTTTTAAAATATGTTATAATAATGAAGTATCCATCATTATTAATAGTAATTAATCTCTGTTAAGAAACCTGTTGGACACACAAGATGAGTTTTCTCCTTCCAACCAGGTTTTCTCGTGCGATACATAAAAGCCAGGATTCGAACCACTGACCATTTACTTAAGATGATCCATTTTCTTATCACTTAGACCAACCACACGTTGGTAGATATGTATAATTTATGACATCATCTTTTAAATATTTAAAATGCTAACAAGTGTCCCAAGGATATTGGTTAAAGAATCAAATAAAGAAAGTTTTCATCGAAAACGAGGTATTCAAAATTTTGAGTAATACTATTATTTTTAGTATTCCAATAAAAACTTACTTTCATTTCACTTCGTTAATCAATGTCTCTAGGATACTGACTAGCAAGACCCAACATTTATTTATTTAAAGTTGAGAAATCACAGTAGACACTAAACAAACCAACACATCCAAAACAACACAAAGAGAAAAGGCAAAAAAGAAAAGAAAATGAGCCTGATCTGTTTGATCAGCTCAGCTGGGGCTTAACCGCGGGTCCCTACCGAAAACAGCCGTATCCTTCGCTAAAGATAGGCTGATTCACATGATGACCCCTCTTTTCTTCCATTCATTCAAAATCATTACACCAACGTCACTCTCATTCCTCCTTCCCTTCTTATTATATAAATATGTGTCACCTCTTAAAAGGAACTACTTCCCCTACTAAGCTATAGTTACAACTCTTTCATTAGGTTAACACTTAACACTTCTCTCTGTTGTAGCACATGGAGTGCATTCCTTCTTGTAACCCTACCTCTTCCAAGACAAACAAGAAGAGCAAGGTGGAGAAACAGGGTGTGAAGAAAAACAAGGGAGTGAAGCTTTCAACTGACCCACAAAGCGTGGCAGCTAGAGAAAGAAGGCATAGAATCAGTGACAGGTTCAAGATCCTTCAGAGCATGGTCCCTGGAGGGAGTAAGATGGATACAGTTTCTATGTTGGATGAAGCTATTCACTATGTGAAGTTCCTCAAGACTCAGATTCTGCTTCACCAAACCATGATCAACTTTGTTGATATTGATCATGACTCACTCATGTTACTTCCTGGTGAACAGAACAACATTTCCCTTCAGCAACAACAAAACCCTTCATCAGTTTCAGTAGATTCTCATTCTCTGCACACTTTACCGCAGTTACCACTGGCTCAGTGCTGCTTCCAAGGTGAAGAAGATACCATTAATACCACCTTTGATGCCAATATGAAATATTGGCCAGCTTAGTGTGTCTTTTTCATTACCATATATGCCATTCAGTTCTCTATGTACTAATATAATGCGAGAAATGCCAGGAACACACTCTCCTTTTTATACACTATCACCTATTGGTTGAAATTCATACGAGTCCTACAAAATTTAAGTAAGAATCACATAAATTAATGAGACTTATTTTCAAAATAGTAAGACTCATTTAGATTTCAATCAATAAAAGAGAGTGTGCTAAAATGTGTTGCTAGCACTCCTCGTATAATATAAGTTATTTATGAACTTTGTAATGGTTAAATTAACTGCTATATCTTATGTGAGTCAATCTGTGTGATATTAAATGTAGTAAAAGCTCTCATTAGGTAGATTTTACAAGTATGTGTTGCATGTTCTCTATAACAAGTACCTTATATATTCTTAGAGCTAATACAATATGCTAATTATTGCATTGTTGTCTAAGTAGTATTTGAGATTTTGATAGTGCCAAGTGCCAACATAATTTGGTCATGTTTTCTGGTCTTGTACGTAGCTCGGTCGGTTTAGAGCGTACTAGCCAGGACCACTCTTAATATTTGCCTTCCTTCCTTCACTCAGTTTTGGACTATTATTATGTCTTACATGCCATGTACATCAGTACATGTTATTTATTTAGAAATGGTAGAAACTTTTAGTGCAGTAGCAAAAGTGAAACTTTAGAGCTTTTGGGGCTTCCTAATCTCAATCAGATTCCATCCTAATAGCTTTACTAATACAGTTATCTTGTTAGAGCTTAGAGTATATATACCACCTTTATACATATAGACATAGTTAACTGAGTTTCAAGGTTAAGAAATAATGGCTTCGGTGCTTTGTAATATAACGAATTTTTCTTTTTTGTCTTCCATTTTGTAAAACTTTTCAATCAAAATCTAAAAAAATATATATAATTCATTCCCTGATTGTTTCTTCTATTACCCATTGTATCAAATCACTGCCAATTGGGGAATGGTGGATTCTCGATCTCCATCTAAAATCTCTCTATGACTGTTAAATTAATCTAACGGATGACATTTGACTTGAGTGAGGATAAAGAAAGATTTTGGATTGAGAGAATCCAAGTTCTTACTAATTGCCTACCTAGATGCTGACATGGCCATTAGGGCCCTTGTTGTGTATGATGTTGTGGCCCATTCTATGTGGCAATAGTAGTTGATTCAAATATTAAAAACCTAATGACTAAAAAAGGAAGGACAAACCAAAATTTATTTTATTTAGTAGCATTAAAACAAAAAATATTTATATTTAAAGATACCAAAATCAAAATTTAATATTTCTAAAGGGAAATAAATTCATGTTAGTTTAAATAAGATATTGATCTCGATATATAGTTACTTTTCTTTGGGTTTTAGTCCCTATAGTTTCTTATCAATCTCTATAATTTCATTAATTTGGATTTTGATTCCTATCATTAAGAAACTAGTCCCTGTGTGTATTCTCACCTATATGGGTTTTAATTCCTATATATTTTTTACTTGGTAAGGTACTGACCCCTATTTTCATTAACGATTGGTACTTATAGTTGCTACTAATTATAAGGTATTATTATTTAAGAGACCAAAATCAAAATAAATGAAAATATTGAAACTAATTTAAAAAAATAATTACAAAGACCATAATCCAAATGAGTAAAAATCATGGGGCCAAAACCTTATTTAATTTAGGTTTAATGAATTTTTTAGTGCTAACAAAATGGATGAGTTTTGGTTTTGGTTACTACACATTTTTTCTTAGATTTTGTTGTTTGCAAGTTCAAGAAGTCCAGGTTTCTTTTCATTAGTTCTCTTTCATTAATTGTTGATGTGTCATATACACCGAAATAATGTTATTTAAAGTCATCAGACATTATATAATATATTTTATATTTTTTTTTTAAAAAAATACTTATTAGTATTAATATTTATTATATTTAACTTTTATAATATGTTAATTTTTAGTATAATATTATTATTCCTTTTTATAAATTCTGACAGGAAACCACCTTCGTCCTCTCGTTCCCAAAGAGAAAGGAGATGGGAGAGAGAGGGGAGGGGGGAGAGGGAGAGGAAGATACGGTAAATTTTACCAGATTCCGCTGGTGTTTTCTGGTGAGAATCAAACTTAACGAAAAAGATCGAATTGCTTAAATTTGGGAATTGATGGACCAATTTAACATTTTTAAAATAAATGGATCAAATTGAATATTTTAAATCAAATGCGAGACTAAAAAAGTAATTTAGCCTTCTTTTTATCTGTTAAGTGTGTGTTTGGATAAGCGTTTGAGAAAAGCGATTTTGAATGAAATTGATTTTATAAAATTGATTTAGTTAGAATTGAGTTTGAAATGAAGTTATTTATGTTTGAATGTTTTTATTTTGAAAGCAAGTTTGAAGTAAAATTTTAGTGTAAATTTTTCAATTCAACAGAAAAGCTACTTTTTGTAGTTTCTAGTTAAAATCACTTTTGAAGGCAGAATCAATTTTACCTGACAGTAATCAAACACCTCGTTTTTAACTAAAATTACATTTGATAATGACAAAATCAATTCTGGAGGTTTCCAACAAAACACACACTACACGGCATAATTGTTAGACTTAGACCTCTTCTTTGACGTCCGATTTATTATATATTTATAGCTGTCTTTTTGTGCTTCCATCATTTTCATGAGCAGTGGGGATCCTGCCTTGGCCATTCACTAATGAACTTTGGTGTTTATTCTCAAAGACGGATATACTCGTGAAGCCTTATTATAAGCTTATGTTCAATTGTTTGGGTTATTTATCCAATATTTCTATTTTCCTTGCATCCTACTTTAGGGTACGAGATAGGATGAGTGGAAAGTTGGCAGCTAGATTTAATTCATCTCATTTTATTTCCCATCGTAAAATATTGAAATAATGATATAATGTGTGTTTGGATAAGTGTTTGATAAAAATGATTTTAAATGAGATTGATTTTGTAGAATTGATTTTGAATTAAAGTGATTTATGTTTGAATGTTTGTTTTTATTTTAAAAGCAAGTTTGATGTAAAACTTCATTAGTGTAAATTTTTCAATCCAACACAAAAGCTATTTTTTATAGTTTCTAGTCAAAATCATTTACGAATGCAGAATCAATTTTACTTAACAATAAATATTATACTAAAATCAAGTTTGACGGATGATATGATGAAATTTAAAAGTTTCAAACGTGAAACCAAACACACACGGATTAACTTTGTTACAAGAGCAGGTGCTAGTTGGATTCAAATTGTAGTCAAATTTTCCTTCTGGTTAGTGCTTAGTCCCCACCATCCAGTCATCTTATATTTCTAAGCTCTAGCACTTAGCCTTTTGCACCAACTCTATATATTATAAATGTATTTTTTACACTCATTGACTTGTTAAGCTATTTTGCCACCAAAGCAAAAAGCTGGTACAAGTGCATGCAGTTGATGATGCACGCCTATTTGTGCATAATCTTAAACGTTGCAGTTATTCAGTCAGTGAACTGATAGGTCTCTTATGCTTGATGAAAATCCTGAATGAGATCATTAGGCATTGGCATTCCATTATTCAATGAATTTCCTGTCCTGATCACAGAATACCCACAAAACCACTTCAAAAATCAGAGAGACACATAACATTATTCATTGTTTGCCACCCTTGGGTTGATTTTCTGTGTGTGGGTGCAAAAACACACACACACACAGCATAAAGAATAAAAGGGGAAAAGTAAAAAACTTACCAGATATAGATGAGCATGTTTTCATCATATATGTGACTAAGAAGAATATGAGTCTGTATAAGTAGACATTGAAACGGTTGGAGAGTGGTAGCATGTACACCTTGGGTCATGGATGACCTTATTCCTAGTGATATCAAGCTTGGAACATAAAACACAATACCGCCCTTGAAACCTTAGAAAAACCAAATTATCTTGGTCTTCATTATCATCACAATCCTCTTCCACATCTGAGTTGTTTTCTTCAGTATCTTCCTCTGCCTCATCATCATCATCATCATCATCATCAATGGGTGTATAAGTCAAACCAACCATTGGAAGAATGATTAAGAGAATTTTATGAATGCTTTTGTTGCCCCATTTTCTTCCCCTCTCCCAAAACATCAATGGAGCAACAACCACTCCTGCTCCAAACCCAAAACCCACTCCAGTAGATACAAATGTCCAATCAAATTCAGCTCCTGAAACTGTATGTACTTTTTCTGTTGAATTGCTCTCATCAGTAGATTCAGTATTACAGCTTATATGCAAAGGAGGCCCACATAATCCTTTATTCCCTTCAAAGGCAGTTGCTTCAAAGGATTGAATCTGTGTACCTACAGGGATTTTTCCCACCAGATTATTGAAGGAGAGGTTCAGGTATGAGAGGAAATTTAGACTTGCAAGCTGTGTGGGAATTATTCCATTAAAATGATTGCTTGACAGGTCCAATGACTCAAGCTGTTTTAGGTACCCTATAGATGATGGGATATGTCCTGTGAAAGCATTATGTGACAAATTGAGAACATAAAGTCCTGTGAAATTCATAAGCTCTTCTGGTATTGGCCCTTGAAGGTTGTTGGATGAGAAGTCAATAGAAGTGAAGACAGTTAGGATTTTGACAAACTTCATCTCTAGGCCTTTGCTGGTAAGTGTCACTGAATCCTGATAATAAAATTGGCTATGGCTATATTTAAGGAGCCGAAATTGGATGTGATCAAACTTTGGTGCACCATGGTCTTCATCAAGTATCATTGCTTCCCAAGTTTTGAAACAGTTTCCTGGAAGTAAACCACTAAAATTGTTGATAGCCAGATCAACAATTTGAAGCTTATGCCAAGTAGTACCATTGCTCTTAGCACATCCAATGGAACCATGGAATTTATTTTCCCTCAAAACCATGACACGGAGTGTGGATAACTTCTTTAAGAAACACGGAAATTCACCATTAATCCGATTCTTTCCAAGATCTAACACCTCTAATGATGTGCACTTTGCAAGAGAGTTGGGAATTCGGCCTCCTAGTTGATTGTCGCGAAGATCTAGAGTCCTTAGAGCACAAGATTCTGGAAATGCATCAGGAATGTTGCCATTGAGCATGTTGTTTTGAAGATTCAATACCCCAAGGGTCTCACTCTTTGCTAAACACTCTGGAATTGTCCCTTTAAAGTTATTATAGGAAACATCAAGAACTTCCAGAATTGTGGCATTGCACAAGGATCGAGGGATACTCCCATATAAATTGTTTTTGGAAAGAGACAAGAAGATTGTGAATGACAGATAAGTACTGAAATTTGATGGAATAGTGGAGCTGAAGTTATTTATTGAGTAATCCAAATAAATGGCATGTAGAGGAAATACTGGAAGCTGCCCTTGGAGTTGGTTTGAGTGAAGGTCAAGGACATACAAGTACAACTTGTTACTAAGAGGCTGCACAGGTCCTTCAATCTCTGTGAGCATATTGTGAGAAAGATTTAATCGAGCAAGAGAGCTAAATTGCCAAATCCATGTTGGTATAGATCCTTGAATATTGTTGTTTGAGAGGTCTAAAGTTTGTAACTTGGATTTGTTTCTCAAGAAAATAGGGAATTCTGTCAAATTGCAGGAAGCCAACTTTATGCTGCTCATCTTGGGGAAGGAAGATACATGCACTTCTGCAACATTTGTGTCTATTGACAAGTTGTTGTATGAAAGATCTAGTGTAGTGAGATTTTCAAGTCTTTGAATCATATCCAGATGTATTGTGCCATTGAACTTGTTTGAAGAAAGCTGGAGGACATTGAGTGATCTAAGATGAAAAATAGATGCAGGAATGGGCCCTTCTAATTTGTTACTGCTTAAATCCAGAGTCTCTAACATGGAGGAAGAGATGTTTGAAAATTCAACCAGCTGACCTTGAAAGTGGTTGTTAGAAAGTTGAATGCTCTGTATCGATGGGAGTGTGAAAAGAGATAAAGGGATGCTTCCATTGAGGACATTGTCCTGCAACTCAATGGAGACTAATTTTATGAGGCCTTCCAAGTGAACAGATGTAATTGAACCTGTTAAATGATTGTTAGACAGGTCCAAATAGATGAGATTCTTGGACATATTGAATGCTGGAATTGTACCACTGAAATTGTTAAATGACAAGTCCAGATGAGTGAGCTCTGTGAGATTTGACATTGAATGGCGAAGTGTTCTATTAAACAGGCAATTAGAAAGGTCTAAGGTGGATAGGCGGCTCAAATTACTTATCGAAACTGGCAGTGCTCCTGAGAAAAGTGTGTTGTTTACAATTAAGGTCCGAAGATGTGCATTGGATTGGAACTCTGGCAAAGAACCATAAAGATCCTTATTCGATGATATGTCTATAACAGACAATGTTGCTACATGGAAGATCTTTTCTGGAAATATTCCAATCAATCCGCAAGAACTAAGGTGGAGGGTGGTCAGATTTGAAAAATTAGCAAACGTTTCTGGCACTATGGATGATAAATTGTTCTGATCAAGATTAATGACTGAGAGATTCTTAAGTCTTGTCAAGGAAGAATCAAGGGGTCCTGAGAGATTGCAATTTGTCATGCTCAGTTCTTGAAGGCTAGGCAATAGCAATAAAGCATTGCTCCATTCCTTTCCTTGAGCTGATATACTTATACCATCCAGATATAGTTGCCTAATCCTGGAGAGGTTTTGGACAAGCTTTCCTAGATCTAGGTTCCCAAGTTTCAAAAGGCTGCCCATTTAAAAAGGAAAAAGAAGAGATATCAAGAGTAACCAACCTTGTCAAGTGAGAAATCTCAATTGGAATCTGCCCCACAAAGCCAGCAGATGACAAATTAAGGTAAGTTAAGTTCTTCAACTTGTTGAACCCAGATGGAATCACAGAATTGAAATTATTAGTAGCCAAATTCAAAACCTGGAGATTTTTAGACTGAAAAGACTACTTGAATTGTCAAATCCACCATAGATTGATTCTCCACTCAGGTCAAGACCAGTAACATGTCCCTTGTCATCACAGATTACACCATTCCACTGACAGCAATCAATGCTTTGATCCCAGGATTCCAGTTTGGTGGAAGCTTCAGACTTGAACTTCAGATTGTTCTTCAATTGGAGCAGAAATGATTGTTGATCCCTTAGACATTGACCAGAGACCACAGTGATATCAACACTGAGATATATCCAGTACCAGTAGCAGAATATGAAGGAAAACCATGGAAGTAATGGAATTCTCATAGGTCTCTACTGAGATAGACACTTCAATCAACTCAAGACTGAAGAAGTGAAGAGGCCAATGATGGTCTCAAAGGGTTCCAGACTGATAAACAAGAGTTTTCAGAACTGTGCTTTCCAGTGCTTATGTTCCAAAAACTCACATGAATTTGGAAAGTAAGCAGAGGGAAAGTAATGGCAAAGAATGTTTGTTTAGCCAAAGAAAATATCACAGGATGACCACACAGAGAGAGACTCAGAGAAGAAGCTAAGTCAAAGTACACCATATCCTTACAAGTCCTTTTTTGATTTTCAGTGTGAAGCTAGTAATTGCCCCTATCAGTAAGGAAGAAAAACATGGTTATCATTAATGCATTTTAGTTCTACATTTTCCATGCAAGTTCCTTTCAGTCTGAAGACTTTTCTGGGAGCTTAGCTTCAGAAATGGGACCAAGTCTTGGAAATTTTAGATAAGGTGGTAGGATGAAATAATTGTATGGGAAAAGTGCATAAAATCCCTTAATTTATAAATGATGAGCAGATCCCACCGTTCATTTTTACATCTAAACGGTTTGTTATGTCACTTCTTTTTTAAAAATAAATAAATAAAGCAGATCAAAAAAATATAAAAGAAAAAAATGCTCAATAGATTGAAGGTCCTTCTTTGTCTTCTGTTTTCTGGTTGTTATTTACTTTTTTAATTTTAAAATAAAAATAAAAAAAAATAATGAACTACTTAGTTTTAAAAAGTGAAAGGTTAAATTTGTTCACCGTGAGTCAATTATTTCATAGTTAATAAAAGGATTAATTTTGTTAATAATGAAAAATTTATGACTAATTGAAACGAACATTATATTAAAAATATCTATTTATAAAACGAATAAAGTTCAGGCAAGTTTTATATACTTTTCCCTAATTTATATTGTAATTTTAGAGAAATTACCCTCAACTCTATGAATATGATGTTTGGTTTAATTATATTCGACATTAGTTTTATTTTAAAAATTACACATTTTTTAAATTATGTAATCATTACATTTTTTTATGCCATATAATCATTACATTTATCAACTCTTTTTCTTTTTCCTCATTTTATTTTCTCTTTTTCTCTTATTTTCTTTCAATATTTTAAAAAACTATTCACTTGTTTTGTAAACTTATAAGTAGCCGACGCAGCTGAAAATGACGATTTTAGACCACATTAGCGACTACTACTTGATGTGTGTTTGGTTTCACGTTAGAAATATCTAGAATTAATTCTACCTCCGTCAAACGTGATTTTAGTAAAGATAAGGTGTTTGGTTACTGTCAGCTAAAATTGATTTTGCCTTCAAAAGCAATTCTGACTAGAAGCTACAAATAGTAACTTTTGCGTTGAATTGGAAAATTTACACTAAATTTTACATCAAATTTGCTTTCAAAGTAAAAACATTCATACATAAAATCAGTTCACTTTAAACTAAATTCTAACCAAATCAATTTTACAAAATCAATTTTATTCAAAATTACTTTTATTAAAAGCTTATCCAACACACGTTGATTCTGCTTTCCGAATCCAAGTCACTTCTATGTAGCTGCCCCAAAGCATGGGAACCTTGACATAATGTGTAACGTTATAAGGTAGTTAAAGAAAATTGTTTTTACCATCATCCTAAGCATTACATAGATTATAAAGTATGAAAATCCACCACCATGTCCACCAAAAAAGAAAATCCACCATCTATCACGCAAGTAATGATGATATCACAGACGACAAGTTATATTGATGATGATTTTCAGTTTACTCATATCTTATATGATATATTTATTATATTTTCGTATATAGTATAAAATAATGTTTACTCCTAAAACTTCACCAACTACTAATATTTACTTTGTTTGCAAATAATTATCAATCCACACACGAATGTGGTGCTGGTCCAAGTTGTAAGACGGCTTGGGTCCTTTGAGCATATGATCATACGTTCAATACCTGGATCCTTGTGTATGGAGAAAAATCCTTGGGAGAGGTCGCCCGCTTAGGCGTGTCATAGGGAGATTAGTCTCTCACTTATCGGAAACCAAAAAATAATTATCAATCCTCGGCTAACGTTTGTCAGTGTCTGAAAAATATCTATACAACATGTCAGGTCACCCTTAATTATGCCAATGTTTTGAAAATTACATCAAAACCGGTTGAATATATAGACCGTGGACTGAATTTCTTAATACCATTTGATTCAATCATGATTCAATTAGTTAGACCATAAACCAACCTTATATCAAGTTCAAATAATATTAGATTCAATTACAATTTAATCATAAAATCAACCAATGAAATTAATCGAACCATGACCAAAAATCTTACCAGTTCAGTCTCCAATTCAATATTAAGTTATTCCTTTCAATGGGCACCAATAGAAAAATAAGCTCCACACGATTTCTAGAGGCGTGCAAAAATTAAGATAAAACTAGCAATATGATATAATCTAATGGTAACTGTTTTACATTTTTACTGATGTGCAAGTAATGATATAAGTGCAAGTACATGTGCTTGAATAATGTGTACAATACAGAAAGAGGAATGTTTTCTGTGTCCTCTCTTTTTTTTTTATTTTCGAAATACATATATATAAAGATGATAAAAAATAAACGAGAAATAAAAAAAATATATACAGTATCTAAAATTTGTATTCAAATAACATGGCTTATACAACAGGTTTCATTGTTTAGCTAGTTGTCCACAAATAAGCTGGCCCTCGTACTGATATTCTTAAAAATAGGTTGAACCGACACCATTCAATATTATTCATTTGCCGTGTTCAACCTAATAGTCCAACCATCTTGTCAATTCAGCCGTCTGTGTTTTCCACAAACAACCCAAGTAAGACGCTTAACATAAGAATCATGAAGCAGTGAAGCATAAAAACGGATGCATTTATCTCAAGTGAATAAATTTACAAAAACCAGTGCACTCAGTTACATAAATTTTGCTAGCCATTAACAAAAGTAAATTCCGTACAGGGACATCTTAAAAGGGTTCTCAACTGCATAAAAGTTGAAGGGCAATTCTAGCAATGTGGAAAATGGCAGTGGCTGAAGTCTAAAGTTTACTGAGGATTGGGAGGACGGCTATTGGCAGCAGAGACCCTGGAGCCCCATTCAAGCAACTCTTTGCTGGTATCATCTTTGTGAACAATCACCTCAATGAAGCAGAAGCAGTCTTTCTTTGGTCCTGTTGCAGTGGCAATTGCTTCAATGAGCTCCTCTTCACAGAACACCTGGGAAAGAAGCATGCATGAAAGGATACAATATTAGCACTTGTCCATGTTACATCAGTGAAGTCATAAGGTGGTCAGGTGGTTTGGGGTATGGGACAAAAGGGTTGGAAGTTATAAGGTGTAAGGTTCGAATCACACCCCTACTAACATAACAAAGCTAATAACTAACATTTGCCTATAAAAAAAAATTAGTGAAGTTTGAGGAGAATGCACTATTATGTCAAGAAACTCTCACCTTGCTAGTAAAGCAATTCCCTTCACCATTGTGGATTGCATCAATCAACCCAGTATAATTCCAGTTCTTAATCACATTGTATGGTCCATCGTGAATTTCAACCTCAATGGTGTATCCACCATTGTTTATCAGGAAGATTATAGTGTTTTGCCCGCATCGCAGCATTGTGGATACATCCTGGGCAGTCACCTGGAAAGCATTTCAAAGAAAGATTAAAACACCATGATCAGTTAAAAGAGTTGTCTTTAGTGAAGGTTTAGGATACATTTTGAAACACTTGAAGAAAACAATTTTTATTTTGATTGAAATCATTCTTCAACTAGTTATGTAAGTCCAAACCTGAAAGCTTCCATCACCAATGCAAGCAATCACTCGCTTCTCAGGGACAGCCTGTGCATAACCAAGAGTTGCACCAACAGACCATCCGATTGAGCCGTATTGCATTTGGAACTCATACCTGTGAACAAGAATTTCATCAACACTAAAACACTAAGAAAGACAAGATGACAAATAAATACTACAAATCACATTCACTCAGCCACTTACCCGCATCCCTTTGGTAGTTTCAGCTTTTGGCAGTTAAACCATGAGTCCCCTGTCTCAGCAATAACAGCTGTTTCACCAGACAGCATCTTCTGTATATGTTGGAACAGAACATTAACCCTCAAAGGCTCTCTGGGTTCAGCCTTCAAAGGATGCCCATCAGGGACAAATATCCTGTGGTAATTTTCATATGCAGTGTTGTTGTGCTTGAGACGCTTTGCAAGTGCCTTGAGGAAATCCTTCATCAGCACACACCCGAATGCAGGCCCATTTGCAATTACAACCCGGTCCGGCTGCAAAATGATCGCCTTCTCTTTCTTGAGAAGAAGTGAGTACCCCACGGAGCTGTAATCGTTAAAAATGGGACCAGCAAACAAATATGCATCAGCAGACTCCACAATCTCAGCACAGAATGCAGTACTCACAGCACCCCAATAAGTTCCAATGAAATGGGGATGGTGCTCCGGAACAAGCCCTTTAGCTGATGGCATCACAGCAAGTGCATAACCACAAGCATCTGCAAGTTCAACAAAGGCATCACATGCTTTAGCTACCCTCAGTTTAGGACCACCCACTAGTACTGGTTTCACTGCCTTGTTGAGGAATTCTGCAGTTGCCTCCACTGCTGCCTCCAACCCCATCTGATTACTCAATCTGCAAAACACCCAAAAAAAAAATATATCAGATAAGACTAATCACCAAATTTTCCAATTATTGGATTCTTCACAAAACAATTAAAAACAATTAGTACTTATTAAAGAGAAACTTACTTGGGAGACAATGAAAAAGGAACAGGCTCGCGGCTGAATGTGGGGTGAGGAATACCAGGCAAGTTACAGCTAATGCTTATGTAGACAGGCTTGCTTTCTTTCAGTGAGGTTGAGATTGCTGTATCTATCAGCTCATGAGCATCTTCCAAGTTATTTACCACAGCCTATCATCGATACCAATCACCAAAAACCATTTAAGACACAACTCATCAAAACAAGTTCACAACACACAAATAAACAAATACACTACAATAACAAACCAAAAGTGGTATCAAATTACCCATCACTCCTCATATCAAACGACACCTTTTCAAACTCACATAACACTATATATAGACAGACCATATCAAATGACAGGATGAAGCTGCATTCATCTTCTCATAAAAGGCTGAATTTCAACCTTATTTTTCAGCTTCTGTTTTTTATTAGAAGCCCAACCAAACAAGCAAGTAAATCTTACAAGTGAAATTTTCATTTAAAAAAAAGCACTTTTTTTGGGGGGGAAAATTGAAGTGATCAAAGGAAATGCTATAGCAGAAGAGAGATCAAGAAATAGCTAAATTGCCCAACGTTGTTTTTATTGTTTATGTACATTTGCTAATCACATTTAAAAATCACAATAAGATCAGCAATTCAGCATTATTTGACCAACTTATTCAAAGAACTTCCAACAACAACCGATAGTTTTCTTTATTTTAATTAAAATTATAACTATTGTACTTAAAAAAAATAACAACAACCGATAGTTTCTTTCACCCGAATCAGTTATTCAAATAACATTTTTGAAAGAAAAATTACCAAACATCCTAAGATTCAACACTTCATGAAACACTCACATAAGGCAAAAATATTAAAAAAAAAAAAAAAAAAGGTTCAAATTAGTCTTCTGATCATTGCAAATACAAGAAATTTTGGAAACAGTCCCTATTAAAATTTTATTCATTTTTACTCCCTCAGTTTATTAAAAAAAAAAATTAGAAGTACGCTAATTTTTTTATTTTTTTTTCTAGAACAAAGATCCAATAAAATTTTACTGGGAACAAATCCAAAATTGTAAGATTTACACGGACGAAAAACTGTGTGTGTGTGATTAGATCCAACGCCCTCACGTTGTAGTTGTAGTTTTTCATTGGAAAGGCCGAAAGACCCAAACATACCTTTGGTCAAACCAGAGTAGCTTTTAGACAAAGGTACATTTGCTTCCTTTCCCGGCGGAACCAAACACACCATTAGAATAATAATAGCAGCTTGTTTGGTTGAGATTTTCACGTCGTGATGCACTTTTTTTCAAAAGCTATGTGATATGAACTTTTGAATGAGGAAACTCTAAAACAAACAAGCACTAAGCTGTTAACATTTAGAAGAGCTTATTTGATCTTACAAGAATAACTTATGAAAAATGGTTCATGATCTTCCGGTGATCTCAAAGAAGTTTATATAAATAAGTTATTTTTAACTTCTTATTTGAAAATAACTGATTGAATTAAGCTGTTTATCCAAATCCACTCTTGACTGTGGATAAAATAACATTTAGTTAAGAGAAATGGTTGGTATGATACCTGGAAGCAAGTAACAGTCTGAAAGCACCTCAACTCTTGGCTAAAATCAGGTAACCCAATAGTATGATGAAGGATCCTATTAGTTCCATAATCATTCGAGTTCGGTCCTCCAACTATACAAATCAGCGGCAAATTCTCACTATAAGCTCCAGCTATAGCGTTCAGAACACTAAGCCCACCCACCGTGAAAGTAACCACACAAGCACCGACGCCTCTGCTCCGGGCGTAACCGTCGGCGGCGTACCCGGCGTTCAGCTCGTTGCAACAGCCTACCACGTTGAGCTCCCGCTCGGCGACCAGGTGGTCGAGGAGCGTTAAGTTGAAGTCTCCGGGGACGGAGAAGACATCGGTGATCCCAACCTGGACGAGGCGACGGGCTAGGTGGCGGCCTAGCGTCGCCTCGGTGGATGCGATCACCGAGGACGGGATGGAGCATTGGATGGTGCTTGTGTCGGTGGTGGATTTGCAGCAGACGACGTCGTTGGTTGCGGGCTTCGATGTGTCTAAGGAACCTAAGTTTGTGGCCATGTTTTGGTTGTTTGGTAAGAATCGGAAAGTGAAGGAAAGTGAGAGAATAATTGAGGTTTGAAATGTTTTTGTGGAATTGATGAATGGGAAGGATGTAGAAAAGAGAGGACTTATTTATATGGAGGCAAATGGAAGAAGCTAATGGGTTTAACCGTTTAAGTGCGTTTGGAATAGTCGATAGAAAAAAATATGAAAATAGCAAATTTTTTTTTTAAAACCCTTCTTAACTTATTTCAATAAGTTTGTTAGGGAAACTTATGAAAATAAATTATTTTTAATTTTTAATTTATTATAAAAAATTGTTAAATTGGCGTTCAATTAAATTTTCACCCAAATGTATCCTTAATGTGAAGTAAGCAGCAAATAAAGGTGTATCTATTTTTAATTAATTAAATGTTATTGATCACTCAATTTATTTTAATTAATTAAATGTAGATATATTTTTATTTGCTCCCTTTATATTGAAGCTCAATTTAGATTAATTGATTCAGGCAATGTCGAGCAATCTAATGGGTTAAATTTTTAACCAAAAATGATATTTAGTTTTTTCATTGAAATTTATCATTTCTTATTCTTTAGCGGAATTTGATATCTGTGTGTGCCTCTGGAAAGGGGTAAAAGAAAAAAAGAGGAGCGGTGGAAATGGAAATAGGAGATTGTATTGACAGATACCAGGGGCGGTTTTGTGTTGTACTGTTTTTTATTATGGTATTGACGGTGGTTTCACTACTGGTTTTTGTGTATGCTTCGAAGAATAATTTGGGTTACTTTAGTTGTTGGGTTCTAGAAAGACCAGATCACAAATTTGAGTGGACTCTGGTAAGAAATAATTGTTTTCTTGCTATTTTCTTGGCAAAGAATTAAAATTGATTCTATATATATGTCAGATATTCTGATGATTGTAAAATTTGGAATTTTTTGCATTAAAAACATTGAATAGAATTCTTATAAAAGAATGGTTTCCATTCATATAACATAAAGATTGATTTGAGCAGTTTTCCTTTTTGGTACCACCAACTTCCATGTATTCATTCTCATATTAGTATTCTTTTGGTATTTTCAGGAATCAGGATACACTGACAATACAAAATTTATTATATTGTTAATTAAACATAAATTATCTTATATAATTTTTAAGATAATTATGATAAAAATAAATATTTTAATAAAATGATAATTTTTAATTGATTAATGATTTAAATCTTGATATTAAAAGTGTATACCAATTATATCTAAAATTAGCTTGTTGAGCAAGTACGATTTTTTTTTTTTTTTTGATAACATGAGCAAGTACGATTTTATTATTCATAATTTTAAGATTTAATATTTGAATGATAAAATATCAAAGGGGATTAAGAAGGTAATAAGTGTTGAAGATTTTTCCTCTTAAAAAAAAAAAAAAAGTGTCGAAGATTTAAGACTGTAACTTCACAATTATATATAGATAGAGGTGTGTTATATGGACACCTAAAATAGACACTCAAGAATATGTCTATTAATAATGCATTTATATTTACACATTTGTTATTGTGTCAATTTACACAATTGTTATTGTGTTTAGGATGTCCAGAAAAGGTATTCTAAATGGATGTTCAAATATCATTAGTTATTACATATATTACGGACGAAATTGAAGTCGACTAATTTAACTACATATGAATTAGCTTAAATTGATTATTTTTTACTTTTGATATTTATGAAATCATAATTTTTTTGGACAAAAAAAAAAAATTGACCAATGTAAAAGAACGACTCGCAAAAAAGGACAAGTCAGGGGTTTTTCCTCTCCGCATCTTCGTCAATCTAACAAAGTCATCGGTAGAAAAAGAGTTACATTTTTTTTACAACTTTTTTAAATAAAGATATATATGTATAATATCTCTATACAGTATTTCTATTTTAGGACCAATTAACTTTTTTCATAAAAAATATATTTTATCACTGAAGTTGATAACTATGGGACATTTTATATTTTTATATGAGTAATGTTAAATATTCTTGTATGTTAGTATATGTTACATACACATTTAAAATCAATACACAATATATATAGATATAAAAATTATGAATTGTGTCTAATGAAATAAATGGTTGACCATGCATATTGTATAATCTGGTAATCTTTTTTTTCTTTTCTTTTTTTCCGGGATGGAACCCAGAATATCCCCACAGCTGATAGTCGTATGACTAATCCCAAGGAAGTAGAGTATCAGATAAGGGGCAACTCCTTTACCTACAGATACAGCTCTATTCACATCATCAAGATTCGAATAATGGACATATGGTTAAAGAACATAAGCTACTAATCACATGGGTAATCCGGTAATCTTTGATACGGTGATTCACTGGATTCTGAATTATTTCTCCATAGAAAGGAAGAGTTGGGAAAATAGAATCATCCTCTTTCAGGGATGCAAATTGCCAAGTGTTCCTATGGCAAGTTTGAGTTAGTCAAATCCAGGCAGCACCCTTGTTGAGAATGAAAGGAGAGGATGGAACATGGAAGATCTGTACACATCGCCTAAGACAAATTTATCCCCATCCTTGACCATGAACTGTTTGGTAGCTACGAATATTCCTACAGTAGATCGTATACAATATGAGAAAGTTCATTTGTACAAACTTTTAAGATGACAATGATGTTATTATTTTATTTTTGTAATGCCATGGATGAGAAAGAATAAAATATGAATAGAATTTAATTTATTTTTAAGATAACGTGTCATACGTTTGTAAATTTGAAGATGTAAGTAATTTATACTTTTCAAGGACAAAAAACGTCCTCATAATTTTTTTAGGAACCAAATTAGATATCTAGTATTGTTATAAAAAGCTGAATTTGATGATAATATATTATTAATGTAAAAAAAAAATTTACATTATCAAAAACAATCACACACTACCATAAAAAAATAAAGAATTGGGATTTGTTTGGTTTTTTAGAGAAATGGATCAATCCATTGGTTTGGCGAGGCATAAAACCAGGAAAGTCGCTAGTAACCGAATCCAATCAAACCTCACCATGTTTTTGTTCGGTGTGATGTTTGAATTGAAGCCATGTGCATGTGCATGTGCATGTGCATCCTTCAATCATTTTCATGCAACGCGTAGCCATGAGATTCCAAGAAGCAGCTTGATTCTGCTCTGCGATCATTTTGGACCTTTGGTACCTGTCCACTTTGACGACTTTGAGGCGAGGATCTGCCCTGAGCTCTCTATTCACCGTTGGATCTATAAAGTCTCACTATTTGGAAGCATCGATCTAATGGTCAGAATTCTCCTCAGAAGAATTTATAAAAAAAATTCGACTTTGAGAAGCTCACATGGCAGTTGGAATTATTATATAAATTATTATATCAAAAAGAGAAACATAAAATAAGATTATTATGTACGATATAACTTTTTTTTTTATCTGCCTTTTGTTTCATTTGACTTGTTATCTCATCTCACACAATAATAATAAAACTGTGACGACTTGATGTGTATAGAAGAAGCATATTCATGTTAGTTATGGCTACTTTTGTCTTTCTAACCATATTATATAACATACTGTGCACATGATATATATTCTTACCAATTTTTAATTTGTGATTAACGGGGGACAGTGTAATCAATTTATAAAATTTAAGAAAGATAGTGTATTCTGAAATTAAGAGGGTAGAAAGTGTAATATTGATCGATAACCCTTAGATGAGGTTAATATAATTTTCACTTTTTTTTTTTTGTTAATTTGATGAGCTGGGCCAACTTAAGAGGTGGGCTTTTGGCCCTTAACTACACGGGCTCAGGCCTAATGTGATGGTCTAACTCTAGCCCATATCTCGACTAGTGTTTTTATATCAATGCAATTGGCAGTGAGACTGGGAGGTAGATGGAGCATCCTTGAGAGTCAAGCATGGATCAATATCCTATTTCTATATAGTATGAAAAATGAAGATTCTATCTCTTTGAATATTTACAAGAGTATAGCCAAAATGTCACAAAACTCAGTGTTCCTGCTAGATGCTCTACTTGAGTACAGGCATCTTATGTGTTTCCCTGAATGGTATATCTCCACTGAGAACTGAGCTAATAAAACTCTCTACCTCCTCTATTGTCATTTCACCTATAAATACAGTGTACCTCCCTCTTTTAGGTTTGTAGGCAATCAACAACTCATCTGATGATTTATATCCTGTCTTGTTAAATGCATTTAGAAATGGCTGTTGCTTTGCAGCATCTAACAGAGCATATGAAATAGAATCCCTCGAGCTGGGTCCATGATTTGGACGTCTTGAAAAAGACATTTTAGAGACCTGAAATTATAAAATGTTGTCCAGTAAGAGGCTTGCAATAGGAAAAAAGATAAATTAATTTACATATCCCTAATCTATTTGGAAATTTTCAAATAGGCTCGTATACTTAAGTTTGTAATTGGGTCCCTAAACATACAAAAAATTTGTATTGGGTCTCTCTCATACATTTTTTCGATAGGATTTGTGAAGTATCTGTTAGGGTTCCATTAAATGATTTATCCACTCGTCATTTTTGGAGAGATATTCAAATGCATCCCTATATTTGTTAGGAAAATCTATGTCCATTTACTTTTTGGAATCCTAACAAAACGTTAACATAAGTGTGTGGGAGGTCTAATTACAAATTTTCTGTATGTTTAGGGACTCAATTACAAACTTTTTAATTGAAAACTATTTGAAAATTCTCAAATAATTCAAGGACCCACAGAATAATTAAACAAAAAAATTGGACCCCTTTTAAACCATTGTAAATGAAAGATGCACTTACCAAAGAGAGGATTGAGTCTAGCTTTTCTCTAGCTTTAGAAGATCTGAAGGCACCAATTATGCAGACTGGAGTTTTCTCACCACAAAGAACCTCAAAGTTAGACCGAGAAAGTAACTGTATGCGTCCCTCATCTGAATCACTTTGTTCCTTCTTGGCATGGCCTGATGCTTCCTTTTTACTTAGTTTTTCAAAACCATCAAATACATTACTAAGATCAGAAATGGCAGATTTTAAATCTTTAACAGAAATTCCTGTTTTCAGAATATGCTTCTCTCCATTAGGTAGCCAACCAACAATAGCTGGAAGTGCATCTACTCCTAGCCTTTTCACTCTTGGATCAGAAACATCATGAACCTACAAATGATTCAACATGTGTCCACATCAAATCTTTGTTCAAAACTGAAAATAAACATCATGTGTCATTTCCCCTAAGAAACAACCTAAAAAGACCTAGCAAGTGCTTAAAAAATTATCACAATATATGCTTGTTGAGTCTAATAGTCGGCGCTTATTGAGTCTAATAATCGGCCTTCCATGTGAATAATTAACTATCTCCCCTTAACCTTCAAACAAAGGGAAGATTTTCCCTATAGGTCTAAAGAAAGAAATTAAGATAGGGGGAAAAAAATGTATGTTCACAATCAACACTTACATACCTGTGCATCACTGAAAGTAATGCGTTTGCGATACAAGCCACTAAGAACACGCCAGATTACAGGAGTGTCCTTCTTGGTGGAGAGAAGTATTACCCTAGGCAACTTTCCAGTAGTGCTAAGTTGATCAAGAGAATTCAAGTCAATCCGTTTTGAAAACCTTGGCATGCTTGCCTGACAGAAAGCCTTCAAATCCTTAACAGCTAAGTTGCCACTGAACTCCACCAAAGAACCCTTATCGTTCTCCTTGTAAGAATAAACAAAAATCCTTGGACCTCTGCGCGGATATACACCAAGGTCCTTACAGAATGAGGCTTCTTTTTCACAATCAATGCTTCCAACCTTTAAAGCTCCTTGCAATGAATTGGCGACCTCCTCTAAAGTGGATTCAAAGTATTGGATTCCCTTCAATGAGGGCGTATAAGATAACAAAAGCCAAGTCATCCCTTGATCAGCTATTTCTTTCTTGTAGATATTTGAATTTATGGCTCTAAAACTTTTGGGGGAACTCTTGGAACTAGATTGAGAACTAGTTGAGCTGCCAAAACCACCAAAATTATTCCCACCACCACTTCCACCACCGAAAAAATTGCTAAAAATATCACCCAAACCAAATCCAAAAGAATTTGGACCACCAGACCCACCAAAGGAGAAGGAGTATGACTTAGATCCTCCTTGCCCACCCATACCCTGCCAGTCCCCTGGTCTGAAGTTAAACTGGCTTTGTCCAGGTCCACCACCCGTGAAATAAGTATATCCACCCTGATCTCCAGGATGACCAGCTTCAAATCCAGGATTTCCTTTCTCGTCACCATACATGTCATAATTCTTCCTCTTCTGTTCATCAGATAAAATCTCATATGCTGTTAAAAGGAAAAAAAAAAACGCATGAAAATCTCAAACAAAAAAATAGGCAGAAAATACACATGCAAAACAGCATGACACTAGTTATCTAATTGACCATGGTATCAACTCTTTGTTCCAACAAGTATGAGAGAAAGAGAGAGAGAGCAACTTTTTATACCATTATTAATTTGAGAAAACTTCTCTTGTGCACCCTTGTTTTTGTTCTTGTCAGGGTGATACTGAAGAGAGAGCCTGAAAAACAAAATATGAGAAAGTGAATAAAGAAACTCATTTATCAGAGGTTACCATATTTATCTGATCATATGTGACAAGAGAAATACACGAGAGACATACTTGTGGAAAGCCTTCTGAATTTCCCGCTGACTTGCACTTTTATCAACCCCAAGAACCTGATAAAAATGAAGCATTTGCAATCAGTTTATGCTCTCAAATTCTCAAACAATATAAATAAACGCATAAAAATCCCTTTTATTTTGGGGATCATCTTGATTCTTGATCAATGACAGCTTGAAACAAAGAATTGGCACCTTTATCTCATTGAGGTAGTAAAAGAGTAACTTGCAAGTGAATCTTCAATTAAATAGACAATGGCATTCCTTGATCATGCTTGTTATTGTTTGATAGGACCAAACCAAGAAAGAAAGAACGAAATAAAGGAGAAAAAGGAAAAAGAAACCAAACTCTTGTAATGTGGTTTACAACAGTCACAAGAATCAGATTTGTTGATTGTAATCATAATCATATAAATGGGCATAATGAGGATGGTGTGGACGGTGGTATTTTATTAGATGTATTCATTGTATTTACTCTTTTAAGGATTTAACATAGATACTTAATGCCCTAGAAAATAGATTAATGTTCTAAGAATTGTAGGTTCCACTATCTTGGTCGTGTACAAAATATCCAGATTCAACTGAACTAGATTATAGCAAAACCCAATTTTGCAAATAAGAACCCAAATTCATCAAATCTAAAGAGAATCCAGATTACAAAACAGTAACTGTAGAAAATTATATCAAAACTGGTCAACTTAAAACTCACTGCAATGATAACTTCCCAAGAATGCAATGCAACCATATCACCTTTTTTATTCACTGATTTACCAGTGATACATTTGAAATCACAAAACAACCTCCTAAATTCAATACCTTTCCACCCTTTTCAACTCGAATTTATCAAATTCTTAAATTCAGGATTTGATCCAAGTAAATACAAGAACTTCTCAAATTAAATATACAAAGAAATTCTTAAGAGCATGCTTGACATTGTTTGATAGGAGCATGCTTGTACCCTTATCAATATACTTTTGGCTTATCAAAAAAAAAATATTGCTGATATAACAATCAAAAAACTAAGCTATGTGGAGCAAACAGTGATTGAAGAATATAAATTACATCAAAATTAATAAAGTTAAACTCAACAAAATGCTACATTACCAAAAATTACCAAGAATGCAATTCAAGTACATTATCCATTTGAAATCACACAATAACCCCATTTCCAGCTCCAATTTCTCAAATTCTTAAACCCCATATCAATACCAACTTCCAATAAACTCAAGAAGAGAAAAAAAAAAGAATCAATCTTGGTTGGAACTTTGAGACTCACCTTGTATGGGTCCAAGGTCTTGGCTTCCAATACGAACAAGGTTGCAAAGAAGCATAGAGTGGCGACGAACACGACCCATGTGGCTAAACGGGTACCCATTACCGGATCCGAAACTTTAACCGGAGAAAGATTGGAAATTTTGGAAATGAAGCTTTCTGGGTTTCGTATAAGGCAGAGAGAGACACAGTGGGAGTTACGGAGAAAGAAGAAGGAAAACACGAAGGTTTCCATAAATATATAGATTCGCGGGAGAGGGTCCAGATGCTTCGAGGTTAAGGCTACATGCACACGTGGCACTTTCTGTTTGTTACCACGCATTCGCACCAATCAGATTTTTTGAATTTGGTAATACATAAATAATTTCTAAATTCTCATAACAATGCGAAATTGCCAATAATAAGTTTTCAGTTTGGTCGGCGCAACTTAAATAAAAATCCTAATTGCATGAGAGAGTGAGACTTTCCCTATACATTTTGGTGAATTCTCCCAAATCTTGGATAATTTTTGGGTAAAATTTATACCTCTTAGATGGCCCAATAAAATTACACCAATTCATTTAATGAAGCCACCTCATCCCCACATAAGCCATACTTTCATATTTAGCTTCTGACCCACAGGGACCTATTTGCAAAATTTAAAGTTGCAAGTCCCCTAATCTTTTTAAATTTATTTGAAGACCCTCAAGCTTTAATCTGCAAAATTAGAAACTCAAAATCAAAATAGGACCTAACACTCCAACTCAGACCAGTTCCTCCCTTCTCTCCTTCAAAGCAACCTGAAATGGTGAAACCTAGTCCTCCCTCGTCATTCCAAACGGCGACGGCGAGAGTGATTCTGCAAGGAGGCGGCGGCGGCGAGTTCATCAACTCAGACCAGTTCCTCCTTCCTTCCAAGCAACCTGAACCCTAATCCCCCATTGAAGCTCGCGCGACCTCATTCTACACGGCGGCGGCGAGTTCATTCCGCAGCCGGTGGTGCATGGCGGCAGCGAACTCATTCCGCAGGGCGACGGCGAGCTCATTCCTTCGTAGATTCGAAGTCTCTCTCAATCTTCTGTTCATGGCGGTTCATGGTTTCTCCATTTCAAATCCTAAGATCAAATCTCTTCTCCCTTCTCCATCCCAGATTCGATCCTCAAAAGGTAAGCAATGATCTTCCTTCTCCTCCTTCTGTTTTCTCTCTATGCACACAACTGATTCTTCAATTCTCTTTCCAATAACTTCCTGCTTTTTCTCTAATTCATGGGATTAATTCACACAATCAATCTTCAATTTGTTTATGAAGCAGTACAGATTGATGATAACTACAAAGATTGATATAGATAAAAATTCTAATATCTTCAACCTTATGTTTCATTGTTTTGTATATGAGGGTGCTTGTCTCAGTTTAGGTTATTGGGGTATGATATTAATTTGCGTTTTTCATCTTTTGATGGGTTTGAGTTAAAGCTAAGTAGCAATCACGAAGTGTTTGTGGAAATGCATATCAGAGATAGAGAGAATAATTGAAGAGTTTGTGGTTTGGTGCCAGTTTTGCTCAAATGGAGAGAAAGGGAGGTAAAGGATAAATGAGAGTGTGAATTGGGTGGAAGTTTGTGTCTCTTAATATTTGTTTGAGGTTTTTGTTCGAATTAAATCTTGGCTCTGTAGATGTTGGAAGGTGTTGATGTTGTTCTTGATGTTGGCTTAGTGTATGACCCCAGTCGAGATTGATATGATCATCACCATAAAGGATTTGAGGAAGTTTTTGGGCACGGTTTCTCCACTAAATTGTGTAGTTCTGGTCTTATTATAAGGTAAGTTTCTAATCTAAACATGTGCTACCATGTATGCTTGCATATACAAGACAAAAATGAGAATGTTAGTCTGCTTCTCTTTACTCATTGTGAGCATCTAGAATATCAGTAAGATACAAGGACTTGTAGAAATAATTTTGCCATATACAAATTTGTTTTCTTCATCATCAATATCATTCTTGATAAAGTTTGAGTATCTGGCATATTGTGCATTTATAGCGTGGATTAGCCCTTCATTATTTGAGATTCATTACTATTGCCTTGCTCAAAAGAGAACTTTGTTATTGCTTATGTTGTGGGACAATTAACTGAACCACATGCTCTTGGGTTTAATTTATAAGTGCCTGCAGCAATTATGGGACAAATGGTGCATTTGGAGTTTATTAGTCCTCCTAAAGTGGCTAATCAGTGAACATGGTTTTTCCTCATAAATGGTTTAAGTTAGCACCCAGGTTGAACTTAATATTCAATTCATAGCAAGTTCTGTTTTTTCCCCTCTAGTTTTAATGGCTTTTTGCATTTTTTTTTTATCAATCTCAAATGCAAGCCATTGGAAGTGACAGTTATCTATTGACTTCTCTATGAGTACAAGAAAGTGAAATAATTTATTTTGATTGTAAACTGTTGCTTTCATCATTGTTCCCTATAGTTCCTGAATATTAACTTTTTGACTTGGTTCTTGTTTGTTTTTCTTATGATTTCAGAATTATGGGAGGAAAATTCATGGTGGACTCCAAAATGTCTTTTTAGTCAAGGAAGCAAAGGGTACGTATAAGTGATATTGGGCCAAGTGCATCAACCGTCACTGAATGGAATCCAGCTGAAGAAATTGTGGAACACCAAGGGATTTACCTACAACTCAATAATCTCTAGCCCATAATGGGGCATTATCAACCTTATAGTTTCTGAATATGTAAGCTCAGTTTGAGCATTTGGTTAGACATTTGTAAGCTATAAGGAGCTAATCTTGGAACAAGTTCAAAGTCTATGTATAGTATTTCATATATGTCTGAAAGTGTTATATATTTTGGAACAAGTTTGGGCTATTTTTTTTTCATGAATTTTGTTTTTGTAAGCTGTGTGGAGCATGTTAGTTAGCAGGCAAATTGTAAATATAATACTGCTAGATAGAGTAAACACCAAAACCAGAAAAATAAACCAGAAGATACACCAGACCAGCCCCCAATATTTGTTCCAAACCAGAACTAAGAGACAAACAACATCGCCTAGTTGTAGTGTGAACCAATTAATTTTGACTCTCCTAAAAGTACCCTTCCATTTTTGCAGAAGTTAAATGAACCACTATTAGACAAAACCAACATGGCAAGGTGCATTCCATGCGTGCAGCTTGCCCCCCACTAGAAGTCCACTTTCACCTCAGCAGATTCCAAGTTAATGCAAGGCCATCATGGCAACTTGTTTGAGAGCACACAATTAGACCAAGCCAGCATTAATGCCAGTTACCAGTATTACTGCACGAAGCCTCTGATGAAATCCTGTCATATTCTAAATCAAACAGGACAGATCAGATTACCAAGATGGTCTTTTAATTGTTGCTATTTTTGTGTTAATGGATCTGAGGAACAAAATTCCAAACACAGAAGGGTAGAGTTACAAGTTTAATAAGAGTTGATTTGTTGACACTCCCTTAACAGTTTAAGCCTTTAGCAATCATTTCTTTTTATACTGGAAAATATCAAGTAAATTGAACTCCATGTACCAAATTTGGCCTACAATTTGATTTAGTCAATATAATGAAAAGTAACTAGACAATATTAGTTGTTGTTATGCTGCTTTAAGAAATAAGGGGCAAAGAATAGTAGCAAAAAAGGTTGTAAGCCACATGCTTTCCATAGATAGCTTGATATCAAAATTTACAACCATATGGAGTTGTGACCATAAGACATCATATGCATAAAACCTTCCCATCAGTCTTCTTGATAGACGGTGGAGTGAACAATCTCTCTAGTATAGGGCCTAGGGATTTGGTTGATATTGTCTTGTTCGTACTGGAAGGGCTTTGGGTTAGGATATATCCAGCAATCACGTCCAGCTTTTGAGTTAGTTGTTCCACAGAAGAAGCAACCTTGTCAACATCCCCCTAGCAAAACACAACTTAAGTTTAAGTAATGGCAAAAGGCCTAGGTCAACTAAGCAGCATGAAGATAAATTGTATCAAGACCAGAAAATGAAGATAAAATTGACATAGAGTTCAAACAATTGGAAGCTACAATACAAAAAATGGTCGACTAAAGGTTATGTGATTTTCTGTAATAGTGGTTACCTTTTCTTTTGTCTTTTAACAATCATAAAAGAACACTGTTATATTGGATTTTTTTTTTTTTTTGAGAAGAAGCAAAATTTTATGAAAAAGACTAAGTTCAAGGTTGAGTACCTAACTAACACTACCCAAAAGTCAGACATGATTCTAAGATAAGACAATTTCCAATAGAAATCACCACCCAACAGGTTTGCACAGCACAAAGAACAACTAGCATCAGTTTAAGATAAAGGAATGTTAAAGACAGAGAACAAGAGTTTTCATATATATGTGTGTACCCAAAAGCCAGACCCTATAGAAAAAGTCCGCATGTAAAAGGCCAAACTAAAACAGAGAATAGAACTCCTATTTGCCTACTATTGGTGTTATTGGTGTTATAGATTAAAAAGAATGGAGTTGAAAAAAATGTTAAAATTATATTTTAAAAATTAAGAACTCCATCCCACTTCATATTTCCTCATATAGTGAGAGGAACCAGATGCACCTAATTTACACTAACACAGGTCAATGCAAGCTATGTTAAACCCTTAAAATACTTTGCATGCAATGGGGAAGGTTGTACCTTAACGGCTGGAGCAAATTCGCCACATTCTTCATTGACAGCTTGAATGTCTCTCCCATCACTGTTAATGATGTCTCCGCCGCCGTGCAGAAAGGACTCGACGCCGCCGTGCGGAAATAGCTCGCCGCTGCCGTACAGAGGAACATGATCGCGTGACCTTAGGCTACGATTCGCGCGAACAAGGGCGAAGTTTGAAGTCACCGCCGCCCAGCAGAAAGAGCTCGCCGCTGTCTCCGTCGCGTGACCTTAGGGTTCAAGTTGCTTGGAAGGGAGGAGGAACTGGTCTGAGTTGATGAACTCGCCGCCGTCGCCGCCCTGCAGAATCACTCTCGCTGTCGCCGTTTGGAAGGAGAAGGGAGGACTATGGTTCAGGTTTTGCTCTGAAGGAGGAGGGAGGAATTGGTCATGTTAGGGTTCTATTTTGATTTTGAGTTTTTAATTTTGCAGATTGAGGCTTGAGGGTCTTAAAATAAATTTAAAAAGATTTGGGGACTTGCAACTTTAAATTTTGCAAATAGGTCCCTGTGGGTCAGAATCTAAATATGAAAGTATAACTTATGTGGGGGTGAGGTGGCTTCATTAAATGAGTTGGTGCAATTTTATTGGGCCACCTAAGAGGTGTAAATTTTACCCAAAAATTATCCAAGGTTTGGGAGAATTCACCATACATTTTAAAAAAAATTTCCCATAGGAGGATACTTAGGAGTTAGGACTTATATACAGGGGAGGCAGAAACTTGGAGGTAGGGCTGGACAACGATTGGGTTGGATCAGATTCGGACCCAAACACCCCAATCCGAACCAACCCAGGTAGCATAATATCCAAACCATTTTCGTCCGATGAACAAACGGTTTAGCTGGTTGATGGGTTGTGCGGGTGGCGGTCGGGTGGAGCGGGATTTGGATAAAAAAATGGAGAAACAAAGAACTTGAACACAGAACCTGAAAAGAAGAAAGAGATCTCAAATAACACATTTTGAACCATATCTTACACAGATATGGGTAGAAACCCATAAACAAGGAGCTCGCGATTTGGCAGAAGAAGAGAGCTCGTAGTTTGGATATCGGGCCTTCATTGGCGGATCTGATTGAGTGGGGCTTGCAGATCTGAGCGGTGCTGAACAGCGTGAAGGGCGGTGCAAACCAAGCAGTGGACGAAACTCCGACGTTCTTCTGGAATAGAGGAGTAGAGGTCGAAGAGGCGGAGATGAAGAGACGGTAACGACAGAGAAAGGGAGGGAGGGAGAGAGAATGGTGACCTAGATGTACTATGAGGTGAAATCTGAAGAAATGAAAATGTGGTGGTGAATCAGAAGAGGAAAAGGATGAGTCGGTGGTAACATATTCTGAATGAAATGAAATGCACGGGTATGTTATCATGGTCGGTCGGCTTCGGTCGTAAACGGGGAAAAAAATTTCAATTCGAGCCCGACCGATTCAAACCACTTGGAACTGAGTTTTTTAATCCGATGACCCGAGTACCAGAACTGACCCACCCAGTCACTTACATTTTTTTTCGTTTTTTCAGGTTCGGATCGGGTCTCGGTCCATGTCCAGCCCTACTTGGAGGCACCGGGGGATTGAACCCGCGCCTCACCTGATGTCCCAGTAAGCTTTTGCCACTTGAATTGCTACGGTGGGACTCTACACGTTTATTTTAAATTTTGATATAATTGATTTTGAAAGAATTATGGTCCATTTGTTATGGATAAAAAAATAATTTTGACATTTAACAATTTAAAAATTATCTTTTAGAGATTTTAAAGAAAAGCGGTAATTGTTTTATGTTTGTTTAAAATCATAAAAAAAATATTTTTTTAAATATAGTTAGTGATTTTAAGTAATTTTTTCCAAAAGTTAATGAAAGTAGATTTTCAATTTAACTATACAAATGATTTTTTCAACAAAATCTTTTTATGAAAGGCTAAAACAAAAACAGTAAAAATCATTAAGAAATACTTGAAAAAGTAATTTTTTTTCATCAAATAATCTATAATAAATGCACTCTCAATGTTAAAAAATTAAATTTAAAAAATTGAGAAGAAATCAAAGAAAACTAATAAATAAAAAAGTGATTTTCTAAGATTTGACACTTCAACATTAATTTTGTAATTGATTATAGGGGTGAGCATCGGGCGGGTTCGGGTGGAGTTTGTCGGGTTCGGGCGGATTTGATGGAAGAAAAATGAAATCCGCTTCCACCCATCTATACATCGGGTTGGTCGGGTGGCGGGTTGTTCGTGTGCTGGTTCGGTTCGGGCGGTTTGTAACGGGTCAACAATTTTTTATTATTTTATTTTAGAAAAAAAAAATCAACAAAGCCCAGTTGAGCTTTAAGGCTTTCAGGCCAATTAAATACAAAAAAATAATAATAATAATAACAGAAGGGAGATCTGGAAACTTTTTTGCCCTTTCGTTTCGTCTTCTCCCTTGGTCCCTTCTCCACAAGACGACGACCCCATCTCCACTAGTCCACCATGTGCACGACTGGACGCTGCACGGAGCTGAACGACGAGTGGCGCTGCTCGCGGCGGAGTCCGATCGGTGGAGATGGCCGATATGATGGGTGAAAGAAGTGGGGTGTGATGGATTGGAGCTCTGGATCTACGGCGAGCGACAAGCGGCGAGCTCTGGATCTGGTACAAGTCGCAGCGTGGCGGAGATCTGAGGGCGGCACACGACGTTCCGGAGGTCGTGCAGCTGTTCTAGTTTGTCGGAGAAGCAGTTTCACAGCGGAATCTGTTCGCCGGAGAAGCAGAGTTCCGGATCTGGGACGTGCGGTGGCAGCCTCACGCTCGGCCGCTAGCCACGCCATACAGATCCAACCAGTTAAGTCGAACGAACCTCGAGCAGATGATTGATGATGATCACAGTCGAACGAACAACGAGCAACGAACAATGATGATTGACCATGGTCGAAGCTACCAAGTTGGGATGAGATCAGAGGGGATTGGGAATGACGAAGAAGAAGAAAAAGAAGTGAAGAAGTGAGGACTCATATTTGACCTACCTGGGAACAAAGAAAGATGGAGTCGTGCAAATTTTTTTTCGAAATAATTCTGGTGTAAATTTTAATTGGGCCCAAGGAGTCTTGTACAAATTTGAATTGGGCTTCTATGTTATTCGGTCGGGTTCGGTTACCGATGGATGGAATTATGCGGAACCGAACCCGCCCGTTCCTATCCATTCTTAACCATTTTTTTCATCCGCCTGAACCCATATCCGTTTGAACCCGACACTTTACCAAATTTTTGAACGGGTTGGTCGGTTTCGGGTGGGTTGCGAGTTTTTGATCACCCCTAATTGATTATAACTCCAGTATTGTTATAAGATTACCATTTTTAAGTTAGTTATAATTATTTTAGATGGTAGATAAATTGAACATGGATGATAAATTATAGTTGTACATAATTAATATGGAATTTTGATAAATTAATTACAATAACAATAAACAGATGTTGATTTTTTTTAAAAATAAAAACTTAAATGAGGGTAAATTTGGAAGGTGAGATTAAAGTTAAAAATCAAGGAGTGTAGATATATATTGGAGTTCTAATAGCCCCATTATTAGTTTAAGAATTTGTCGTACATGCCTTACAATTACAATATTGTGTGTCTATTATGATTGTTTATTTTTAATTAGATAATGGACCCTTGTAATGCAGGATAAATAATGTATTCGCATATGTTTAATTTGATCAAAAGGATATTTTAGGATAGTCCATAGTGGTTAGATTGGGTTTAAGGGGTGCACTTTTGCTTAGAGCATTCATGATCTTTAGGCTTGCATTGTAATAACCAAAAAAGGCTTGTTTATTAGAGTGAGGTGCAATTTAACGTAGCCTTCAATGGAAACTTCTCACTAGTGAATAGTGAAATTGATAAGTTATGTGGATTACAAGAACAATTATCTCTTTGGGGATATAACTTTTTGAACAAGTCCATATACGTGATGTTGGTTGTATTCCTTTTAGGGCTGCTTAGCGGTCGAATTTGGTTGGATTTTGATCCAAAAATTCAGTTCTTGAAAAATTGAGGATGATAAAATATGGCTCATTTCTGCCCGTTTGGGCCAATGGATTGGTCAGCTGATGGTTTGGGTTAGATGAAAATTTAGCCCGTGGATTAGTACGAGTATTAACTATAAAACCCAAAGACTAAATTTAGGCTAGTAGCCCACTAACTACAAAACCCAAAGGAAAAAAAACTTAAAATTAAACTAAAAAATAAAAGAAACCGGCACCAAGCAAATAACAAAGTACCATAACGGACTTTTGGGCTCTGTCTGTAAGTTAAGAGGGAAAGGAAAGGGAGGAGATCAAAGGGGAAGTAAGGGGGATGAAAGGAAAGAGAAGAGGAGCATTATCCACGTTCTTGCTTGGGAGTATATATTATGTGAGGGGAAGTAAATGAAGGGTATATGATGTAACACCCTTCTCAGGCTCTACATTTTTTGTGACTTTTCTATTATATAAGACCGAGTAAAATGGAAAATAATTCTTTTACCAAAAATACAAGTTTACCTTTTTTTTTTTCCTCTTTCTCAACTAATACCATACATACTTTTTAACATATAATAACATCCACTCATATATATAAATATTTTACAAACATTCCCAAGTACCAACAGTCATACATATTCAGAAAAAGACGAAAATAACAACTCCCGTAAAACAACAACAACTTACTGGAAATATGTTTATAATAATAGTAACAACTTTAGAGACATAGCTCCATAAAATATAACATAGACACAAGATTGGACAAACACAAAATATTGACAAAATGTCCAATTATACTAAAGCCCTTGAAACCATGTCCATGTCTCCAAGTACTCTCAAACTCCAGCGTGATGTGATGGAGAAACAGTACTGTCGTTATCTTCGCCAGACGTAAGATAGAAAACAGCAAACCAGAAAACACAAAAATGAGGTGAGATTTCCGTTCATCTTACACTTAACGCAGACATGCAGTGGTACGACATACAGGTACGTACAATTATCAATAAACAGTTATATCATCCATCAGAACAGAAATAATAATATTTCACAACAACATAATCACAGGGCACCGTTTTCCTTAGATAGAAGACGTCTAAGGCTCGAGGAATGACCTCTAATTTCCTATACCATGGTCTTAACAAACAGTCGGAGAGAGTGGTTCGGAGGATTGTTCCGAATTACGCCAGTCTTGGGCAATAGAATGCGTCCAGAGTCAGCAACGTGCACACAGGCTTTTTCGGGAACATCCTACACTACCAGAAAACACATAGCATCTAGTTGAGTATGTCAGTATAGTGCAAGATCACCACGTCACAAAGGGAGTGTGACACCCTTCTACCCCACATGTTAAAATAAAACATTTACTTGGAAGAGGTAATATAAAAACATGCCTTTATTTGATTAAAATAATTACTTGGATAAAAAGGTTTCACATCTCAACAAAACAACGCGGAAATAGCATAGTTTTTAAAATAGTAAAACATAAACATGACAGATAAAGAAAACCCAACCCCGAGGTCACGTACAGAGCTGGTATAACCAAAATCCGGATACATCACGGAGACAAACTGAAATAATTGAAAACAACTAAAAACTATAACTAAGCATCCTAACTAGAGTCGCGGCTCCTCAGAGTCACTCCTCCACTGGGTGCTCACCGTCCTCTGCATAAAGAGATACATGCAACAACAGAACAGGAAAACATGGAGTAAGAAATCATGTAAACACAACGGCATGGGAATAGGGGATAAGATGAATATACATCATATCAGGCATAGCAACAAACATCATACATCATCATATAATACCATAACAACATGTTAATCATCCAAATATGCTATGCGGTGCAATGCAACCCTACTCCACTACTCCATCAATGCATGTGGATCCAACTAACTCAGGAAGTCAACTTCGGAGTTACATATCCGTATTGGCCAAAAAGCACCAACACCGGCAGTTCACCAAACCATGGGTGAACCCCTTGGATAGCCGACGTACCATAACAGGGTATGCCACCTCGGGGGCGCACGGTTCACCAAACCATGGGTGAACCACCCGAGACTTGGGCCAGATCATCATAACAGGATGACCTCCCCTATGTTGAACATCCCCCCACAAACCAACTTCAACGTATGAATGCGTGAGCACAACAACACACAAGTCAACCACCTCCTTTGCTTGAGCCAAAAAGCACTCAAGACTTATCACCAACATCAACATCAACACCTTAGACCCAAACCATGGGGTCAAGGCCCCCTTGGCCAAAAAGCACCAAGGTCCAACTTAACAACACCTCGACCAAAAAGCATCGAGGTTACTTTGGCCAAAAAGCACCAAAGCGCAACAACGTGCGGTAACCCAAAGGGTACCGGCTTAACCAGCTTATCGTCTTTAAACATCTTAATTAATATAATTAAGTTATCTAATATTCATCATTTTATTGGTGCATTATCATAACGGTAACATCATCATCAACAACATATCCAATCAATGTGATCAACATAATCCATGTCATAACAACAACATACATAATCATGGGTATTCATACCAATTCAACCAAAACTCATGGCATAAGACAATTCAATAGGCATACCACATCATGAGCAACTCAACAATTATAACAAATAAACATACCAAGTAATCCAATTAAATATATAAACAATTCAGTCATACAACCAGACAGATCATGGCATCAATAACATTATAACAACAATAAACGGGGCTATGGGAACCCCTCATCTTACGCTATTCCCTAGCCTAGTGTATACACTATTCTTCTCCCATACCTGATATGCGGTTCACGTTTCAAAAGAAGAAAGAAGATCTACTAGGGTCCCGTCCCACTAACGCTTGTCTATGACCTCAAGAACGCCAAAGAGACACTTTGGTTCAACTCTAAGATCAAGAAATCAAAAGGAAGAGATCAAGAACTTGAAATAAAGAACACAAGGGACAAGGTGCACGAATTTTACCTTTTCTAAAGTCCCAAACAGCAAGCACAACGAACTCCTATTCGTAGCGATGTTCTCCTATCAAGAAGCAGTGAAGAACGGTGCAAGAACGGGTTCCCTGGAGAGAGTTTTAGGGAGAAAAACCATAAGGATTCAAAGAGGAAGGAGGGAGGCAGTTTTCTGAGTGTTGGGGTCGTGTAAACTAGGTTTAGGTCGAGTCTAATGGTATATATATGAGTTTGGGTCATAACGGGTTCCTATTTCAGCCCAAACTGTATACTGTTCGGTATTTTGACCACAACGTGAGCTACAAGTTTCCGATTGAGGCATTCTAGGTGTCGTTAGAAAGCTCCGAGAAATATCTACAAATTAATGTGTAATAATCGAATCCTAAATCGGACTCTAAGATGGTCAAAAGTTCGATGGAAGTTTAGCGACAGATTTGGTAGTTATCCCTAGATAGGATCCTTAGGAGATTATGATAAGATCTTACGATATAAACAAAAAGATGATGATCCTATATTGATAAGGAGTCAAATCTGAATGGTTGAGAGGCTAAAATCTAAGAATAATACTATCTATATTTAAATATTAAATCACACGATATCTTATTATATCATTTTTAATCGCTTATTATTAATAAAATCACATATCATATAAAATCAAACATTAAGAGACACAATCTATATTAATTCAAATAATCATATATTAATATACATATTATCATATGCATTAATATATACACATATATAAATATCAAACATATATATGCCAAAACTAACACATAAATATAAGGGTGAATCTTGAGGTGTTACAGGGAGCTACCAACTGGGCTATATGAGTATTTCATACTCCGACATCCCCGAGCATCAATAGATCGTCACTACAGAATTCGCACCCGCACTAAAGTGTTAGCTCAATCTCCTAGGCGCAACGGCCTTACAGAACATAGTTTCACTATGTGTTTAGGCAAACTTTGCCGGAAATGCGTTCTTCTTGTCCATCCAACGGATGACATCGTGATTCCTTCAGAATTCTTCCAACACTGTAACAGATGCTAGATGTCTTTAAGTCCAAATCACCGGTACTTAATCATCAAGCTAAAGTTCTCAAATAACCTTTTATCTTTGTGCAATAGTTCTTCTTAAAGTACTTGATTAAAAATTCTAGCACATTATGGGATTGGAACATAAGTCCAATTATTTATTTCTCTGTACTTTTCTAATTGAGTCTTTTTCTTTGGCTTCCAATAAAACAAATCATTCTAAGTCCATCAAATTTTATGGAATATGGATAATGAATTACCCATACTTTATGACATAAAGTCGTGTTCCACCCCACATCATAATTTATTACGTTCGTATTTTCACCAAGTCGTTCTTGACTTAGGTTTTTGCATTTTACCGTTTTTGCATTTTACCGTAAAATCTCATCTTTGAAGACTAAAATCCTTTTGGCTTAAAACCAACACCTAAAATCAAATCCATTTTCAAGAGTAATTTCCATCAAAGATACATAGGTATCAATTTCTCCAAAACATTTGCTCGAAAATCCTTAAAAACGTTTAACGAAGGTTTCACCGCTTTTTACTAAATTTAGGCCCAAAAGCCATATTTTTGAAAATATGGTTCTTTACCTCAAATGTATTACTCCCCTAGGTTATATTACTCACATGAAAATGTTGAAACACTGATTTTCCATCAAAATCTCCATTTATACAAAATTTCTAAGAATTTGACCGAACGTCGTTAAGTTATAAATCGCGTAAATCCTTTTTCAATGATTTTACACTCTAATAGCCTAAAACTCATTTTGGAGTTTTAGAACGGTTTAATGGGCATGAAAAACAGTTTCTAACTGTCCAATTACATAAACTTTCAAAAATTGCAGTTTAGTCCTTAAACTTTTATTAATTACAAAAAGGTCCTTATTCACTTAAAACCTTATAACTTTCTATTTATAACTTCAAATTACACCAAACTAACTTCTTTAGAAATATTTTTCAGTTGCCCTCAAATTTCCATAAATTACATTTCTGCCCCAAATATTTAACAATAATTGCAAAAAGGTCTTTTTTTTTACAAAAAAGCTTATAACTTTTTATGTATTAATCCAATTAATACCAAACCAATTTCTATGATTTTGTCTCGTCAAGGACTACAATATTAACATACAATAACATGAATTTCAGTGCAGCCACTGAAATTCCCAGAAATTGCATTTTAGTCCCTAAGGACTCATAAATCTATAACTTCCAACATACACATCCAAATCAATCCAAACCAATTTCTATATTCTTATGTGATCATGTAATCCTCATAAAAATTATTCAAACAATCTATAACATCATGGAACCCATTTAACTTAACATGGCCGAATGGCCTTACTTTTTCATATTAAACATTTTTGTTTCACAAAACAAACAATCATTAACCAATGTTCCAATTAGAGATTAATCACACCAATATAAACATATGTCAAAATCAAACACCAACTAAATCCTCCAAGAGGATCTCACACATATAAAACAATAAATTACATACTTATGAATTACAAGACCATTTACACTAAATAACACTAAATAAACCATCAACATGTCTCCCCTAAGGTAGGATGATGGTAATCTCCCCCATACCTTTGTTTGCTCACTTGAAAAGTCAAGTAATGAGATGATTTTGTTCCTAAGCCTCAAGGTTTTGCACAACAAAACCTAGCCATGAACAATCAACAAGAAAACAAGTTAAAAATGAAGAAAAACTATCAAACCCATTTTGAGCATGGTTCGGCCAAGCTAGGAAGAAATAGCTAGGGATTTATAAATTTTTCAAGCTCTTGGGTGATGAAAATAGAAGTCATATGAAGATCATAGAAATTGGAATCACATTAAAAGGATTTTTCTATGATTTTCTAGAGATTTTTGAAGTTCTAGATCTAAGAATTTGAAATTTGTGAAAGCTTGAAATAGAAAGAAAAGTTGTAAAGGAAAAGGAAGGTATGATTAGGAATCACAAGAATCTACCTTTAGAATTTGAAGAAATGATCAAAACCTACTACTTCCTTTGAAAAGTGAAGATGAAGAACTTAAGAGTTTTTTTCGAGTTTATGAAGAACACATGAACAAATGAATTGGAATGAATGACCAAAGTGGTCTTATGGTGTTGGCCGTGAGTTTCTAGGGTCAAATGGGTAAAATGTTGTCATGGCACACTTGAAATTACAATGAAGGATTAAGGGTATTATGGACTTTTCACATAAAACCATCATTACTTGCATTTAATGCAAGATGACTAACCCCTATGACTCACCCCCATGAGTCATCACAAATGACTCATTGTCCTCATCTATCCGGCGTCGGGTTTTGTCTCTGTACCTCCGTTCTCGATTCCGTCGATCCCTGATCGTCGGGTATTCGCCCGAATAACGTATAATAACCTATTTATTTTGAAAATTTTCAAAATAACCACTATGGTTGGAAATAAAATAAAAATCTAAATTGTTTCGTTCTCAGGTCAAAATTAGGTTTTCTAATCAATAAAATCTTACTGTCAGTTAAAACGCAGACTGGGTTTCGTCTGAATTTTAAACCTAAATGTTTACTGTAACCTTCCACCATAAGGTAGAGTATAATTATGATTTTGTTTTATCCAAAATCATTTTCTAGATCTCAGATAAAATATATAAAGAATTAAAAATTCTACCGATAATGAAAACAGTAAAAACGGGATGTTACATATGACATACTTTTACAATTTTATCCTTACTTGAGAAAATTAATATAATTAATATTAAATAATATTAATGTAGAAAAAAATGTGTAAATTTTGAAAATGTATAAGGACAAATTAATATTTTAGGTTAATTTTCCTCCAAAATACCTAGATTGGGGGAACCTAAAAAATGGGTTAAGTAAGAGTTTTGGAGGGTTTATAAAAATCTTCAAAACCTTCCCCTCTTTTTTTATCAACTCCCAAACAAGGAATGTCACCTCCATAAACCTCCAATTCTCTTTTTTTTTCCATTCCCAAAATCAACTTTCAAACAAAGCCTTTGAGTTTTGGTCACGAAAAAAGTGGGAGAAAGGGAAAGTGGGAGCATGGTTTATGGTTGGATGAAAAATGCAACTGTGGTAGAGGATGGGTGTAACACCCTGTTTTTCATAAAATATTTTTTTAAAGCTAGTTTTATTATTTTAAAAATGTTGGTTAAGGGCTAAGTGAGATTTTTGCTTAAAAGTCCCTTTCTGGTACATGAGCACGCCCGTGCTCGTCAGCCAGCACACCCGTACTTAAAGTCGGAAGCGTGTTTCTGATTTTAAGTTGAGCACGACCGTGCTTAATAATGAGCACGCCCGTGCTCAATGCGCTGACCGCGTCTCGGTGACGCTAAGTGGAGCACGACCGTGCTCAAGGGTAAGCACGACCGTGCTCAGGTCCGAACTTTATAAGTTTGGCACAGAACCCGAGGGTTAACGTGAAACCCTACTTTTGTTGGCAGCCGTCACCAGTTTCGACCAGAGCTATCTCCTTCCCTTTTTCCTCTTCTCCCACTGTTATAGTGGAGTTTTAGAAGCCGTTTGGGAAGCCGGTTTGGTCTGTGGTAGTCTAGAGGTAACGTTCCCTCCCTTGGTGTTTTCCTTTTCATAATGGTTTGAATAGGAAACTAATTTTTGTGTTCGGTTTGGCTAAGGTTGTGTTGAGTCGAGCCGCTTTGGGGAACCGTGACCGTTTGCTTTAGGAGCTGACGTTGGAGCAACCTTCAATCCAGGTATGGGGAGAAGTGGGATTGTATTCATTAGGCAGTGGGTAGTGTAAGGTAACGGGGTTCCCTATGACCCCGGTGTTATTGTATGCATGTTTGTGATAATATAGTGTTAATCTATGATAATATGTTTCTGATTGTTATATGCCTATACACATGATGGTTGCCTATAAATATGATGCTATGTTATTATTGACATAATGTTGTTGGATGGTTGATTGTTGTTGTGGTTGCCGTTATGATGAGTATAATGTTGATAAAACTGTTTAATTGAATAATTAGGTTTAATAAACGTGTTAAGTTTAGGGGTTTAATCCCTAAAACAATTGGTTAGAATTCAGTTACTGTTCCTGCCCAGAACAGCACTGTCGCACGATGAGCACGATCGTACTGAATAGGGAGCACGACCATGCTCCCATTCAAATTCTGGAAAATGGCCGCGCTGTTCAGCACGGTCGTGCAGTTCAAACAGCACGACCGAGCTGATGAGCACGACCGTGCTGAGTGTGAAGCATGACCGTGCTTCACTTAAAAGGGCAGCACGCCCTCACGTGTCCAAGCACGACCGTGCTAGGGTCTAAGCACGACCGTGCTGACCCCGCCTGGACAGTAATACAATTAAAGGACTTAAGGGGTTTTAAACCCCATTCCCCAATGATGATAAGTTGAGATAGCTAATCAAAGAGAAAGATTAGACAACCTGGTTAATAATAACAACATGTTAAGTCGGTATCCGTTGGGTTACCGCACGTTGATAAGTTGAAGTCTTGGGTGCTTATTGACCCAAGCACGTTGAGTTGAACCTTGGTACTTCTTGGCCAAGGGAGCCTTGAACCCACGGTTTGGGTCTAAGGTCACGTTAAACGTTGGTGTTGAAGTCTTGGGAGCTTCATGGTCCAAGCAAGGAGGTGGTGGAGATTGTTTGTTGTTGTGCCATTTGCATAGAGCATTGGAGTTGTTGATGGGAGAGGTTCGACAAAAGGGAGATCGCCCGAGAGTACGGTGATCTGGCCATCTATGGTAGGTCACCCAAGGTTTGGTGACCGAGGCCCCCGGTGATGAGGCATCCACGGTTTGATACGTTGGCTATCCATGGGGTTCACCCAAGGTTTGGTGAACTGCCGGTGTTGGTGCTTTTATGGTCAATACGGACATGTAACTCCAAAGTCGTTCATCTTGAGTTAGTTTGGATCCACATGCATAGTTGGAGTAGCGGAGTAGTTGATGCATTGCATATCATAGCATACTTGGTTGATATAGTACTGTTGGATGTTGATGCATGCCTATGTTGTATGTTTACCTTGCTTACTATTCCCCTGCTATATATGTTTACATGAATCTTACTCCCTGTTATTGTTTGTGTTTGGCCTGATCGGCATTTGCAGAGGATGACGAGCAGCCCGGAGAGGAGTGACTCTGAGGAGCCGCCACTTATTGTAGGGTTGCTTTTGAGTTTAGATACTTTGTTTCCAGTTGTATTCCGTGGATTTGTTCCCAGAACGGTTATACCAGCTCTAAATTGTGACATCGGGGTTGGGTTGTTTATTTGGTTATGTTTTTATTTGTTTGAACTTATTTTAATTTCCGCGTTGTAAACGAGTTCATGTGGGACTTTTCTACCCATGGACAACTGTTTATTTAATTCAGTAAAAAAATTTCTTTTTAATCGTTTTATGTTTAAATGCCTTATAACATGCGGGGTAGAAGGGTGTCACATTTAGTGGTATCAGAGCAGTTCGACCTTGTTCGGACGTGGTATGAGTCTGTTGTGAGTCTGTTGTGTGACTCTTGTGTGAATTGTCTGTACTTGTATAGATAATGATGTTTCAAGTTAATTGCCTGTAGCTTTTACTCGCTTAAGTTTCTGTACTAAGAGTTGTGTTGGACTTGCACATGAACTAATGGCCGGTAGAGGACGTAACGATCAGGCGATCGCTGACGCATTGGCATTTCTGGCCAATGCTATTGGTCAGGTCAACCCTAACAATGGTGGGCCAGCTGAGTTCCAGGGACTGGATAAGTTCTAGAGGAACAACCCTCCATCGTTCAAGGGCACGTATGATCCGGAAGGAGCTTTGCCGTGGTTGAGGGAAACAGAGAAAATCTTCCGAGCCATGGATTGCATGATCAGCAGAAGCTCATCTTTGCTACCTTCATGCTGACTGAGGAGGCTGAGCACTGGTGGGATAACTGCAGGCAGAGGATTCAGGCTGAGGGCACAGTGGTTACATGGGCTGTGTTCCGACAGAGGTTCCCAGAGAAGTACTTCCCAGCAGATATCAAAGACAAGAAGGAGATGGAATTCTTGTCTTTAAGGCAGGGGTCGCTGTCAGTTGGTGACTATGCGGCCAAGTTTGAGGAGCTGGCCAGGTACTACACTCCCTACCAGCATGAGACGGATGATCACTCGAAGTGTGTGAAGTTTGAGGCTGGACTCCGACCTGAGATCAAGCAGGCCATCAGCTACCAGGAGATCAGAGTTTTTCCTATATATTCTGGTCAACAAGTGCAGGATCTATGAGGATGGCAGCCAGTTCGGAGTTGCCAGTTCCAGAGGGTCGGACAGCCAGAGTGGCAAGAGGACTGATCAGAGGGACAAGGGTAAGCAGCGGTATGCTCCGGCCGGCATGGATTTCAAGCAGAGTGGCAAGAAGCCACAGTTTCAGCAGGATGGGTTTAGAGGCGGGTTCTCTAATGTCTCTAGGCCCATGAGGTGCGGCAAGTGTGGTGCTACGGATCACTACTCGTATCAGTGCAAGGAGACACAGGTTATCTGCTTCAGATGTGGCAAGCCAGGACACATCAGCCGAGAGTGTGAAGGAGCCAAGGCCGAGCCTCCCAGCGCCAACAAGAATCAGAAGTCCCAGGCCAACCGACTGAAGACCACTGGGAGAGTCTTTACTCTTAGTGGAGCTGAAGCCTCCGAGTCTGATGACTTGATTCAAGGTACATGTTTTATTGATGGAACTCAATTGACTGTGTTGTATGATTCGGGTGCTACTCACTCATTTATATCGCATGATAGGGTCAAGAGTCTTGAATTGCCTGTTACTTCCACTACCAGAAAACATGAAATTACCGACGGACTACGTATCCGTCGGTAGATAGTGCATTTCCGACGGATTTAGCCGTCGGTAAGTAAGAATATCAAAAGTTGAACGCATTACCGACGGAAATCCCGTCGGTAGCATTACCGAGGGCCGTTTCCGTCGGTAAATCCATCGGAAGTAACGGCGGGAATGACAAATTCTTGGCGGGAGGCTGTACCGACGGATAATTCCGTCGATAATTTTGAACTATAAGTACCGACGGATTAAACCGTCGGAAATATTCTTGTGAGTACCGACGGACTATTCCGTCAGTAATCATTTATTTTGAATTTCCGACGGAAAAAGTCGTCGGAAGCCGTTGGTAACCTTCTATTTATCCTGACCGTAACGACCCTTCCCCCCCCTCACTTCTCCCTCTCTGTCTCTCTCTGTCTCTCTCTGCCCTCTCTGCCCACCAAACACCACCATCGCCGCCGCCTCCATTCGTGACTCGTGAACAGCCGCTGCATCCACCCCTTTCTCCTCTCATTTCCTCCTCTCCTTTTCTCCTCCCTCTCCGGTCGGTTCCTTCTCGGCACGCAAACCACCGCAGCAACCACCGCGAACCACCACCGTCAACCACCACTCGAAACCCAAGACCACCCCTCTCCTTCTCCTCCCCTTTCCCTGTCCCCTCCATTCCCACCAGACCCACATTCCCTTGCAAAACCATCACCACCATTAACCACCACCAGATTCACCACCACCACACTGTATGTATCCTCCTAATTTTATTCCTATTTATTTTTAAAAAAAATTGGGTTTATTGATTAATTATAATTAATGTTGATTAAGGTTATTTTTTGTGTTTTGTTGGCTGTTGTTGTGATGTCTGAAATTTTGTGAATCTGATTTATTTTGTTGTTTTTGTGCTCTTTGTTTTGAGGGCTACCAGAGGTTGAGACTAGCCACCGTCACCTCCGTTGCGTATAACAGTTTCTTGGGCCGCTAGAGGTACTGGGGGTTTTCTATTTTGGGATATTAATTATAATTGTTCAATGCATGCTAAAGAAATTGTATAAATTTTATTTGTCTAATTTGTTGTAATTTGTCTATACCTGTTTAATTTGTTTGGGTGTATTTTTTTTTATATATATTTGTCTAGTTGTAGTTAACAAAATTTTGTTTATTAGTTTTAAATTTAGTAAGCTATTGTTTTTGCTAATTGCATAAATTAATTAATGAATGTAGATTAATTAATGAATTTACTCTAATATAAAATCATAAGGACAAGTACCGTTGATAGGATGAGACATCGCTAGCTAGGATTAGTTAACAGGTAAAATCGTTTTCCTCCCACATATACTTGCAGCAGTAGTGATGAAGCTAGCTGATTCGACGTAGCAATGGTGATCGATTATAAGCGTGATCGGGATTATTTGTACGTAAATAATGGAGTGATTAAATAATACTTAAGAAGTTAATTAATTAAATTAGATTTGGCAGTAATGAGTAGATTTGCCAGTAGCTCATGGTGATCGGTTAAGCGTGATCGGGATCGTTTGTATGTAGTTATGGTTTAATTAATCAATAAAATAATTACATAATAATGAGTAATTAGTTCTTGGTTATGTAATAATTGATATTAGTGAAGAAGTTAATTAATTAAATCATTAATTTAAACTAAAGTAATTAGTTATTATTTAAAAATGTCATATTTGAATAAATCAATCTTATGGGAAGAATTACTAATTATTATTTCAGTAATTAACATCATAGGACTTTAAATAGTCAAGTAACATAATAAGTAGGAAGAATAAAAAAATATTTAAAAAGAAATTTGTTAGTAACAATTATTGCAGACAATTAACTAATATATTAGTAATAGATTTTAAAACTTGATAAATAATTAAAAGTCAAGTAAACAAACATAGGTAATTAACTAATTCAATAAAATGTTTTGTTAATTAAAATTAATTTAAAACATAATTGATTTAATAAAACATTAGACAAATAACAATGCGAAATTTTTTTGGACAAGGCTTTGTTTAATTATGTTTTTAATTGTTTAATATTATTGTTAAACTTTATGCAAATTATCTCTGTTACTTAAGGTTTTATTTTATTTTAGAGTATAATTAATACGTCATCGAGAAAAACCTTAGTCACCCGTTCGAGGTTCAATATTATTGAGCATGTGTACTCGTGGTCATGGTATCGCTCATTTTATTGAATCTTGAATTGTCCAATTGGGACAGTTTGGGAAGAAACTTTTTCTCCACTGATATACTAATTACTCATTGATTCTCATCTGTTAAATAGTTGATGAAATTTCGGGTCGAAGCATTTCCTTTTGTTCTCCGGGTCCATATTTGATTGTGGTATCTTACCGCGGTCAAGTCGTGTACTTGGAGACCAATGGGAAATGCTACCGAAATTTCGTTAGCTATAAGGCATGATAAGCAATGAGTAACTAGTATAATACAGTGGTGAAAAAGTTTTTCCTCGAATGGGATAGGGCCACACCTTTTAAGGCAAGGGAGCGGTTCTGGGTTATAGTATCATATTTAAAAATACGTTAATTTATCTGGAAATGCAGAAGGATGGAATATTATCCCCCGAGCCGTAGTTGGGTGTATGATAGGAACGAGTCTGGGAGACGACTTCTGAAACAATCATTTGTGGATGGAGCCGAAGAGTTTATATCGACAGCCAAGCAACATAGTGATTATGCCGAAGAGGGGGGATTAGATGTCCGTGCATAAAGTGCAATTGTATGACGGTTTTTGAGTGATGACAACGTGAAGCTGCACCTATACCGACGTGGGTTCAAGCCTAATTATTGGATATGGACTGATCATGGCGAGGAGTTGTCGGATATTGATATGAATGAAGTCGGTGGTGACGATCTTGACATGGGTGTATCGGGCAGTGGCTTACACGACGACTATGTCAAACAACTCCAGTCAATGCATATGATGGTGGATCATTGTCTTGGGCAACATAGGAATTTGGAGGCGAATAAGTCTGATGACATGGAAGAGCCTCCTAATGAATCCGTTGTTTGAAGGGGCTTCAGATTCTAAATTATCAATTTGTGTTAGGCTTCTAGCTTGTAGGTCCAATTGGAATGTCCCCGAGCAGTGTTTGGAGTTTTTTTTTTTGTAAAATGCTTCAAGATGTGACACCCTTCAAAGAGTTGTTGCCAAAAAGTTATTATGATGCGAAGCGGTTGGTGTCGAAACTTGGGTTGGGGGCTAAGAGGATTGATTGTTGTCCGAACGGGTGCATGCTTATTATGATAGTGCTTCGGGAACAAATGACAGCACGCTCGATCAATGTAAATTTTGTCAGACATCCAGGTACCGCGTTCAAAGTAGTGACCGTAGTAAAAGCAAACGAGTTCCTGAGAAGGCAATGTTCTATCTGCCTATAATTCCAAGGTTGCAGAGACTGTCTGCATCTTCGCAGACTGCGGGACAGATGAGGTGGCATTATGAAAATAGAAGAAGTTTATACGCCACCCTTCTGACGGTGAAGCCTGGAAGCACTTCAATTGGGTACATCCTGATTTTGCAGCAGATCCTCGCAATGTACGACTTGGGCTGTGCTCGGATGGTTTCACACCGTACATTCAGGCGTCAGCCTCGCCATATTCATGTTGGCCAGTGATTGTTACGCCGTACAATCTTCCTCCCGAGATGTGCATGTCAAAACCATATATGTTTCTGACTTGTCTCATACCGGGACCATCTAACCCGAAGGCTGGGATAGATGTATATTTGCAGCCTCTTATCGATGATCTGAAAAAGTGTTGGGATGGTGTGGTGACTTATGACGTTTCAAAGAAGCGAAACTTTATGATGAGGGCATCACTGATGTGGACTATCAATGATTTTCCTGCATATGGCATGTTATCTGGTTGGGGGACCCATGGTAAATTGACGTGCCCGTATTGCATGGAACATGGAAAGGCTTTTACCCTGAGATATGGTGGCAAAAGTTCCTGGTTTGATTCTCATCGTCGGTTCTTAGATCGTGATCATCCCTTTCGGAGGAATACCCGAGTATTCAAAAAGAATCAGACAGAATAGGAAGGTCCACCGCCTTTGTTCACTCCTGAACAAATTTGGGGTCGGGTTAGGGATCTTCCTAAGGTCACTGAAGCAGGTGTCTCAAAATTACCAGGGTATGGAGAATGGCATAACTGGACAAAACAAAGTATTTTTTGGGAACTACCATATTGGAAGGATAATCTGTTAAGGCATAGTCTTGATGTGATGCATATCGAGAAGAATTTCTTTGATAACATTTTAAACATGGTTATGAATGTGTCTGGCAAGACGAAGGACAATGAGAAGGCAAGGATGGACTTAGCTCTATACTGTAGACGAAAGGATTTGGAGCTGAAGCCGTAGCCTAATGGAAAAATGGTCAAACCAAAAGCTTGTTACAGTCTAACTGCCGATGAAACAAAGTCAATTTGTCGGTGGTTAAAAGACCTTAGGATGCCTGATGGTTATTCGTCTAATTTGGCACGATGTGCTGATGTAAGAACGGGAAGGCTTTATGGGATGAAAAGTCATGATTGTCATGTATTCATGGAGTGTTTGCTTCCTATTGCTTTCGGCTCATTGCCCTCGGTTGTTTCGAACACGCTTACTGAAATCAGTCATTTCTTCAAAGATCTATGCTCTGCAACTTTAACTGCAGATGGTCTGAATAAGATGGAAAAAAACATTCCAATAATTCTATGTAAGATGGAGAGGGTATTTCCCCCAGGATTTTTTGACTCAATGGAACATCTCCCTGTCCATCTTGCATATGAGGCGAAGCTTGGTGGACCAGTACAATATAGGTGGATGTATCCGTTTGAAAGGTAATTTTATTATATTTTCACATTAAACTCTTAGATCGTCCATTGGATAATGACTTGTCATTCATTTTTTTTATTACTTAGATTCATGGGCGACTCTAAACGATCAGTTAAAAACAAGGCTAGGGTGGAAGGATCAATCTGTGCTTCTTACTTACACCGTGAGACAACCCATTTTTGTTCCCACTATTTCAATAACTTCATGTTGGCCCCAAGAAATATTAGGAACGAGGTAAGTGCTGATAGTGCAGGGTATCCTTATATGCAGTCCGTATTTAACCTTCCTGGTCGTCATGCTGGCAAGGAGCTTACTTACTGGTTAAGTGATGAGGAGTATACATCGGCCCATGTTCATGTGTTGATAAATTGCACCGAGGCGAAACCATACCACGAGTAAGTTTCAACGACTTAATTTTGAAATAATATATACATATTATATCAATTTCTCTGTTAACACACTGTACACATTTTATTTGTCAGTGTGTTCCTGCAAATTAATCAATTAAGTGAACAAGATGGTTCTGCTCGTACACATGCAGAATTTCCCGAATGATTCAAGCAACAGGTAAGTGTCAATATATATTAAGCTTAAGTTCTAATTGATAAAGTAATTATTTACTATAACTTACATATTCGTAGGTTTATCAGCAACCATTAAGGGTGACTATTCCAACACTTGAGGGATTTAGCGTACGAGCCCTATAGCTGTGTTAGATCATGGCATACATACTTTGTTAATGGGTACAAATTCCACACAGATGAATGGAACGTGGGTAAAAAGACAGTTAATAGCGGGGTTGTCGTAAAGGGTGAAGGTACTGGTGCATTTTATGGGGTCATAAAATACATATACGAGTTACAATACAATACTACTACTTATCCTAAAAAAGTAGTCTTATTTTATTGTAACTGGTTTGATCCATCAAGGGTAGGAACAAAGGTGGATCCCAAGTATGGAACTGTGGACATTCGCATAGATAGAAGATATCAATTGTTTGATCCGTTTATAATTGCTCAGAATGCAAAACAAGTTTACTATGTCCCTTATCCAGTAATGAGAATGGACAAACGAGGTTGGTGTGTTGCTGTCACTACCAAGCCTAGGGGTCGCATAGAAATCGATGATGGAGAAGATGAGACGCCCTTCCAGGCGGATGACCTCTCTGATCGATTTGCTTCCACCTGATAGGCGCAGCGCTATGCAGGGGGTACTCCATACTGGCGAGCCCTCCACTACTAGTACCGATCCATCGCCGCAGCCGCATGATGGCGATGCAACTTCTGGGCTGGAGGATGATGGTCACCTGACACCGGCGACATCCCCCCGACAGGATGACGACGTTATCCATTATTATGATGACTATTAGGATAGTTATATAGATGTAGCTGAGTTTAGTACATTGACGGATATTTATGTATTTGTTTTTATTTTAATGTAACTGCATTTTTTAATTTAATTTGTAATTTTAGTTTTGAATTTAAATTATTATATTTAATTAATTATAATAAAATCAAATAAAACTTAACGTTTAAAACAAAAATAAAATAATAATCACTATTTAAAATAAAAATTAAATAATAAATAATATTTAAAATAAAAAAATTATTTAATAATTATAAATAAAATAACATTAACAAATTAATTAATATTTTAAAACAAAATGGTATTAAAATATAGAAAAAATAATTCAAAAAAATTTCCCGACGGATATTTCCGTCGGAAAAGATGGCTAAGAATTTCCGACGGAAATTTCCGTCGGAAAACAAGGCTCAGAATTTCGGACGGAAATTTCCGTCGGAAAACAAGGCTCAGAATTTCCCACGGACTTTTTCGTCGGAAAACAAGGCTCAGAATTTCGGACGGAAATTTCCATCGGAAAATCCGTCTTTAATTTCCGACGGTGTAATCCGTCGGTAACTTTACCGACGGAAGGGTGTTCCGTCGGAAATGCTTTCCTACGTTCTGGATTCCGACGGATGAGGGTCCGTCGGAAATTCCATCGGAAACTCTGTTTTCGGACGGCTTCATTGACTTTCCGACGGGTTTTGGGCGTTGGTAAACACCTTTTTTTTTTGTAGTGTTCCCTTGAGTATGATTTAATGGTTTCTACACCTGCAAATAAACCTGTTTCTACTTCTTATGCATTCAAGAATTGTCATATAGTTATAAATGATAAAACCTTCATTGCTGATCTTGTGTGCTTACCTTTGAAAGACCTGGATATTATTCTGGGTATGGACTGGTTATTTTCCAACCATGTCCTCCTGAACTATTTTGACAAAACCTTGATTTTTGGAACTCCAAAGGAGTCTAAGAATCCGGACCTTCTCTCTGCCAGCCAAGTTCAAGCTTCGATGAAAGACGAAGCACAAGTATACATGATGTTAGCTTCCCTGGAAGTAGAGAGCAACCCTCCTGATGTCGCCAGCTTGCCTGTTGTGCGAGAATTTCCTGAAGTGTTCCCGGGGGATGTTTATAACTTACCCCCAGAGAGAGATGTTGAGTTTACCATAGATTTAGTGCCTGGCATTGGGCCAATCTCCATAGCACCCTATAGAATGTCTCCTCTAGAGCTAGCTAAGTTGAAAGAACAGTTGGAGGACCTGATGAAGAAGCACTTCATTAGGCCCAGTGTGTCTCTGTGGGGAGCACCTGTGTTGTTGGTGAAGAAGAAGGATGGTAGTATGAGGTTGTGTGTCGACTTTCGACAGCTCAACAAGGTGATCATAAAGAATCGGTATCCCCTCCCTAGGATTGATGACCTTATGGACCAGTTGATGGGAGCTTGCGTCTTTTCAAAGATAGATTTGAGGTTAGGGTACCATCAGATTCGGGTTAAGTCTGAGGACATCCCGAAGACAGCGTTTAGGACGCGATATGGTCACTATGAGTACTTGGTTATACCCTTTGGTATGACCAATGCTCCTGCGGTCTTCATGGACTACAAGAACAAAACCTTTCACCCTTACTTGGATAAGTTTGTGGTGGTGTTCATAGATGACATCTTAGTGTACTCCAAGAGTAATGAGGAACACCTGAGGGTTGTCTTACAGACCCTTAAGGAAAAGCAGTTGTATGCTAAGTTGTCTAAGTGTGAGTTCTGGTTAGAGGAAGTGAGCTTCTTAGGACATGTCATCTCTAAGGGTGGCATAGCAGTGGACCCAGCTAAGGTAGAGACGATGCTCCAGTGGGAAGCGCTAAAGTCTGTAACCAAGATTAGGAGTTTCTTGGGGTTAGCCGGGTATTATAGGCGGTTTATAGAAGGTTTCTCTAAGATAGCTTTACCCTTAACCCGTCTCACCAAGAAGGGACAGTTGTTTGTGTGGGACTCTAAGTGTGAAGAGAGTTTCCAAACCCTTAAGAATAGGTTGACATCAGCACCAGTGTTAGTTTTGCCAGATCCTAGTGAACCCTTCGTAGTTTACTGCGATGCTTCTAAGCAAGGGTTAGGTGGTGTGCTGATGCAGAACGGTACGGTAGTTGCTTATGCTTCTAGGCAGTTGAAAACCCATGAGAAGAACTACCCTACCCATGACCTAGAGTTAGGAGCTGTGGTATTTGCCTTAAAGATCTGGAGGCATTACCTTTATGGAGCTAGGTTTGAGGTTTTTAGTGATCATAAGAGTCTGAAGTATCTCTTTGATCAAAAAGAGTTAAATATGAGGCAGCGTAGATGGATAGAGTTTTTAAAGGATTATGACTTCGAGCTGACCTATCACCCAGGAAAGGCCAATGTGGTGGCCGATGCCTTGAGTAGGAAAACCCTGCATATCTCCGCTTTGATGGTTAGGGAGATGGATCTGATTGAGGAATTTAGAGACCTTAGTCTAGCTTGTGAGTTTACCCCTAAGAGTATTAGGTTTGGTACCTTGAAGGTTACCAACAGTCTGATGGATCAGATTAGAGAGGGTCAGAAGTTAGATAAGTATCTCTTAGACCCGCGAGAGTTGCTCGCTCAGGGTAGGGACCTAAGTTTTAAGGATGGCAGTGATGGTATCTTGAGGTTCAAAGATAGAGTTTGTGTACCGGATGTCCCCGAGCTTAGGAAGTTGATCCTAGAAGAAGGTCATAGGAGTGGATTGAGTGTGCACCCAGGTGCCACTAAGATGTATCAGGACCTTAAGAGGATGCTTTGGTGGCCTAGGATGAAAAATGATGTAGCTGAGTTTGTATATTCGTGCCTAGTGTGTCAGAAGGCTAAGATCGAGCACTAAAGGCCTTCAAGTAAGTTGCAACCTTTGAGTATCCCAGAGTGGAAATGGGATAGCATCTCCATGGATTTTGTGTCTGGACTCCCTAGGACTCCAGCTGGTTTTGAGGCTATTTGGGTTGTTGTGGATAGACTGACTAAGTCTGCCCATTTCATTCCGATGAATATGGAGTATCCACTGGAAAAGTTAGCTAAGTTGTACATCAAGGAGATAGTTAGGCTTCATGGTGTACCCTCTAGCATAGTTTCCGATAGAGACCCGAGGTTTACCTCTAGGTTTTGGAATAGTTTGCAAGAGGCTTTAGGGACAAAGCTTAGGCTTAGTTCAGCTTACCACCCACAGACTGATGGGCAGTCTGAGCCGACCATCCAGTCCTTAGAGGACTTGTTGAGGGCTTGTGTGTTAGAGCAGTCAGGAAGTTGGGACAAGTTTTTGCCCCTGATAGAGTTCACCTACAACAACAGCTTCCATTCCAGCAATGGGATGGCACCTTATGAGGCTCTATATGGGAGGAGATGTAGGACACTCTTATGTTGGAGTGAACCTAGTGATAGTGTGGTGCTAGGGCCAGAGATAGTCCAGGAAACAACAGAAAAGATCAGGTTAGTTCAGGAAAAGATGAGAGTTGCACAGAGTAGGCAAAAGAGCTACCATGATAAAAAGAGGAAGGCACTCTAATTCCAGGAAGGCGATCATGTATTCTTGAGAGTTACCCTGACGACTGGGGTTGGTAGAGTGATGAAGGCGAGGAAACTTACTCCGAGGTTCATTGGTCCTTACCAAATCCTCAAAAGAGTTGGCGAAGTTGCCTACCAAATAGTCTTACCTCCATTCTTGTCAAATCTCCACAATGTCTTTCATGTGTCACAACTCAGGAAGTACATCCATGACCCTAGTCACGTGATAGTTCCCGATACAATACAGTTAAAAGAGAACTTGACATTTGAGGTGTTACCCATTCGAGTCGAGGATGGGAGGGTGAAGCAGCTAAGAGGCAAAGAGATTCCCTTGGTTAAAGTAGTTTGGAGCGGGGCAACTGAGGAAAGCGCTACCTGGGAGCTCGAGAGTCAGATGATGGAGGCGTATCCTCATCTTTTCGTTTGAGGTACGTAGAAATTTTGAGGACGAAATTTTTATAAGGGGGTGGAATTGTAACACCCTGTTTTTCATAAAATGTTTTTTTAAAGCTAGTTTTATTATTTTAAAAATGTTGGTTAAGGGCTAAGTGGGATTTTTGCTTAAAAGTCCCTTTCTGGTACATGAGCACGCCCGTGCTCGTCAACCAGCACGCCCGTACTTAAAGTCAGAAGCGTGTTTCTGATTTGAAGTTGAGCACAACCGTGCTCAATAGTGAACACGCCCGTGCTCAATGCGCTGACCGCATCTCGGTGACGCTAAGTGGAGAACGATCGTGCTCAAGGGTAAGCACGACCGTGCTCAGGTCCGAACTTTATAAGTTTGGCACAGAGCCCGAGGGTTAACGTGAAACCCTACTTTTGTTGGCAGCCGTCACCAGTTTCTGCCAGAGCTATCTCCTTCCCTTTTTCCTCTTCTCCCATTGTTATAGTGGAGTTTTGGAAGTCGTTTGGGAAGCCGGTTTGGTCTGTGGTAGTCTAGAGGTAACGTTCCCTCCCTTGGTGTTTTCCTTTTCATAATGGTTTGAATAGGAAACTAATTTTTGCGTTCGGTTTGGCTAAGGTTGTGTTGAGTTGAGCCGCTTTGGGGAATCGTGACCGTTTGCTTTAGGAGCTGACGTTGGAGCAACCTTCAATCCAGGTATGGGGAGAAGTGGGATTGTATTCATTAGGCAGTGGGTAGTGTAAGGTAATGTGGTTCCCTATGACCCCGGTGTTATTGTATGCATGTTTGTGATAATATAGTGTTAATCTATGATAATATGTTTCTGATTGTTATATGCCTATACACATGATGGTTGCCTAGAAATATGATGCTATGTTATTATTGACATAATGTTGTTGGATGGTTGATTGTTGTTGTGGTTGCCGTTATGATGAGTATTATGTTGATAAAACTGTTTAATTGAATAATTAGGTTTAATAAACGTGTTAAGTTTAGGGGTTTAATCCCTAAATCAATTGGTTAGAATTCGGTTACTGTTCCTGCCCAGAACAGCACTGTCGCGCGATGAGCACGACCGTACTGAACAGGGAGCACGACCGTGCTCCCATTCAAATTCTGGAAAATGGCCGCGCTGTTCAGCACGGTCGTGCAGTTCAAACAGCACGACCGAGTTGATGAGCACGACCGTGCTTCACTTAAAAGGGCAGCACCCCCTCACGTGTCCAAGCACGACCGTGCTGACCCCTCCTGGACAGTAATACAATTAAAGGACTTAAGGGGTTTTAAACCCCATTCCCAAATGATGATAAGTTGAGATAGCTAATCAAAGAGAAAGATTAGACAACCTGGTTAATAATAACAACATGTTAAGTCGGTATCCGTTGGGTTACCGCACGTTGATAAGTTGAAGTCTTGGGTGCTTATTGACCCAAGCACGTTGAGTTGAACCTTGGTACTTCTTGGCCAAGGGAGCCTTGACCCCACGGTTTGGGTCTAAGGTCACGTTAAACGTTGATGTTGAAGTCTTGGGAGCTTCATGGCCCAAGCAAGGAGGTGGTGGAGATTGTTTATTGTTGTGCCATTTGCATAGAGCATTGGAGTTGTTGATGGGGGAGGTTCGACAAAGGGGAGATTGCCCGAGAGTACGGTGATCTGGCCATCCACAGTAGGTCACCCAAGGTTTGGTGACCGAGGCCCCCCGTGATGAGGCATCAACGGTTTGATGCGTTGGCTATCCATGGGGTTCACCCAAGGTTTGGTGAACTGCCGGTGTTGGTGCTTTTATGGCCAATACGGATATGTAACTCCAAAGTCATTCATCTTGAGTTCGTTTGGATCCACATGTATAGTTGGAGTAGCGGAGTAGTTGATGCATTGCATAGCATAGCATAGCATACTTGGTTGATATAGTACTGTTGGATGTTGATGTATGCCTATGTTGTATGTTTACCTTGCTTACTATTCCCCTGCTGTATATGTTTACATGAATCTTACTCCCTGTTATTGTTTGTGTTTGGCCTGATCGGCATTTGCAAAGGATGACGAGCAGCCCGAAGAGGAGTGACTCTGAAGAGCCGCCACTTATTGTAGGGTTGCTTTTGAGTTTAGATAGTTTGTTTCCAGTTGTATTCCATGGATTTGTTCCCGGAACGGTTATACCAGCTCTGAATTGTGACATTGGGGTTGGGTTGTTTATTTGGTTATGTTTTTATTTGTTTGAACTTATTTTAATTTCCGCGTTGTAAACGAGTTCATGTGAGACTTTTCTACCCATCGACAACTGTTTATTTAATTCAGTAAAATGCATGTTTTTCTTTTTAATCGTTTTATGTTTAAATGCCTTATAACATGCGGGGTAGAAGGGTGTCACAATGGGCTCGCAGCGAAGCTTGGACAGAGGAGCAAGTGGTGTTTAACAGCAGGGATGGTCTGAGTTTGCAGCAACTATATGTCGCAGTGGATGCTAGTTCAAGGTGAAGCGGAAATGTGCATCAAGGAGGGGCAGAGGTTGTTGTTTTTTCAATGATTGCATGAAGAGTGTGTTGCGCATGGTGACAATGTTGATTAGCAGTGGGGACAACAGGTTGTGACACTGTGGGGGCTGTTAGGGATTTTTGAGAATAGAAAGAAAGGAAAAAGAGACATAACAAAATGTGTATTTGAGTGTTGGACTTTTTGATGGGATTAAGCTCAAATAAGTGAATTGGCCCAAACCAATTTTTGGTTGGGTTTGGTTACTAATGGGTTGAATTATGCAGAATCGAGTATGCTTGCCTATGACTATATATTAACCTTGTCTTTTTAACCCGGAAACTCGATAACTAGTTTGAACCCCCCATTTCACCATATTTCAAATCGCCTAGCTCGGGTTTGGACGGATCACGGATTCTTGATCACCCCTAGTTCCTTCGATATATGAAATCCCATCTAACTTCAACTTTCACTGTGATCTTGAAGATGACTAGTAGATTGTCGTAGTTTAATAACAAAAATGCCTACTAATAAGCATCTTTAAACAACCTTTTTACAATCAAATATCAAGTTTTGACGTGATAAAAAAAAAAGCAATTAAAATTGTGACACACCATTAACACATTTGAATTTAGATGTCAGGAGACAAAGTGATTACAACTATTAATTAAAAAGCAATAAAAATGAAATCAAGACAATAATGAAAATATTAGTGAAAATAAATTATAATAAATGATAATGAAAGAGTGATTTAAAACCTTTCCAAAACAAATTATTTTGGAATGAATTTTACAGCAATTAACTTTCATGTCGATTAAGACCAAATTTATTTTTGAACAATTTAAAATAGTTTTGTTTCCATTTTATTTCCACAATGTACCCCCCGAAAAAAAAAAAAAAACTAGGGAAGATACTTAGACAACTTAGAGCCTGACTAGACCAAAACAAAGTACACAAACTCGCAACAAATAATATTTGCAAAATAATTCAAGAATCAAGCTTAATATTGCAGAACACCTAATATACTACGTTCATTTTACACTTTGTGTAAAGTTAGTTTATTCAATAACGAATCTTTTAAAAAAAAAACTGCAATAAATGGGGAAATAAAATGAGGAATTTGTTGGAGTTAGGATAGAGTTCTTAACTCTAACTTCATTTGATGATCAATATCAAAATGTTTGTGGTGGTTTTACCTTTAAAAAAAAGAAGAAAAAGAATCTTTTTGGGAGATGTGCTGGGTACCATTGATTAAGTGTGTGTTTGGTTCTGCGGTGGCGAAAATTGATTTTGACTGAATTGATTTTAGTTAGAATTGAGTTAAACGTAACGTGATTTGTGTTTGGATACATTCACGAAAAAAGTGATTTTTATTGATTCATGTTGTTTGGATTGTTTTGATCAGAATTGTTTTTAAATATGCAATTACCAAAATGGGTTTTAACATACAAGGAATATTAAATTATTTAAATTTATTTTTAATTTAAATTATTATTAATTATTATTTAATTTAATTTTTAAATTTTATATATATATATATATATATATATCATGTTATGTTTTGATTCTCATTAATGAGAAATGCAAACCTTTTCTTTATTGGTAAATTAAAAGGCATAAATTTTATTAGAAAAAAGTATTGTAAAGGGAATTTGAATTTTTGCAAGCACACATTAGAATGGGCCTTCCACGTGGTTAAAGAACATTAAACTTGTATAGAAACAAATGGCGCAAGATTGAACAAGATGTGATGTGCCACAACACGACGAGCTAACAGGGAGATGTTCTGCAACACCAGAAGGGCAAATGAGAGAATATGTATTATAACTGCTGAAATAATTTCAGAATCGATTTAAGTTTAACGGAAAAGCTTGGAAATTCAGCTTCTTGGTAGAGTTGATCATGGGGCTGAAATCGATTCTTCTTTGTTGAAGCCAAACATAAAAATTTGCAGTCAAATCACATTTGATGAATGCAAACGCGCCTAAGGGACCTCCAGAGATGGTTCTAAACGTGCACTAAGGGTATTTATCAACTTGGGCCAATGCTTGAACTTCTAGATTTACCCCAACCCAACCTATAAATGGTAGGTTGGTTTGGGTTCTCAAATTAAAGTACCTAACCCATGTAGAATGTATTGTATTGTAGGCTGGCAATGTTTCAACTCGTACAAGCTAATCCAACCAGCCTTTATTTAAAAGAAATATTGCAGAAGGTGTTTTTTTTTCTTGCCCCACTCTATGTTCATTTTTTTAACACTCCATATACTATCTCCAATGACATTGACTTCAAGTAGCTTATGTGACAAATTATTTTTTACTTTTCAAACTTGTTATATTACATTGGTTTATTTGAGACTTTTGTTTATTAACCTAGGCTTGTTATGTTACCATTTACTTCATTTGAGACCTATGCTGAAATTTCAATGTTGTATTTCAACATTTATATTTGTTGGTGGCTGTTTTCACATGCACTCGTTTAACTTAACCCACCCACTCATGAGTAGGTCGAGTTAGCTTGTGTTGATGAAAAATTCCTCCCAACCTATTTCTTTGACGACTAAGTCGGGTTTAATAATATCCCCAACTCAAACCCACAGACACTCTTACCAATGATGAGAGAAATAACTGAATTTAATTAAAAATAAATAATGAAGCATAAACCAAAAATAAAAATAAAAATATGTATCACTAGTTTAAAGTGAGGAGGTGAGACCAATGGTGGTGATGGCATTGCTGATGTTGTAGGCAATGTTGCTATAGACCGAGGCTCCTTGGTGTTGTTTGAGAGAGCGGTTGTGGACTCAAACCGATAGAGGAAAAAAAATCCTTGATATTGTCAATGGCTAAGCAATAAAGTCTTTCCTTTTATATTACTTTGCTTATGGGGGGAGAAAACTTTTCGGTGGGTCCATATGCTAGAGTTTCTCTTATTTTCCGTCTACTATGTTTTCAAATTCATCATAAAACAAGATAAAACAACATATCATCTCCATTTTCTCTTCTCCCATTTCCACTCAAAGTCACCTTAGCCTACAAGCGCATAAATGTCCTAACCTTTTCCAACTTCACAATCCTTTTACTAAGGTGAAAATTTTAATGATACACCAACTTATATTTCCTCATCGCTTGTAAGTACATGATCGTCATTATCATAATCTAGCCAAGATAAATATTCACATGGCAAACTCTCATCCTACATTCCACATAACTCAATTCATATTGGGATAACATTATTGGTATGTTTGGAGCAGCGACGTGAAATGGCTTCTAAGAGTGAATCACGGTAAAAATGACAGAATGATAATTAAAAAGGTATCAAAAGCAGAAACAGCTCTCACCTGCTTCCGCGTCACCTCCACGAGGAACGTGTTCCCAAACATATACTATATTCATGAAATGGATGGAGACAACACCCACAATGCTACATTGACACGTTTATTTCAAGACCGCGTTACATTCCGTGTGTTTGGATACATGTTAAAATGGTGGTGCACAAAATTCAAAATCACATCTACCTAAAAATCGTAAAGTAAGAAATTGTTGATTTTGGACAAGAGCTATATTATTTGTATAACTTTTGTGGACACCTAAGTGATACCCATACTCATAATTGCATACTATATATCTATTCTATCTCAAAGTACAATACATCTCCATTCTACCCACACCCACATCAATCTATGGTGTCTATACGAATCTCCAAATGCAGGTGTAAAAAAAAATAAAAAAAATACGTGTTTGGACAAATATCTTGTGAAACAACACTAACATGAAAATTGTCAATATGAGTTGGCACCAACATGCCATCATGGTGTAGCTAGCTAGGCCTATAATTTGCAAGTGCAGGAATGCAGGATACATAGGTAATGGCCAAAACGACGACTCCCCGGGTCCCAATCATGCTCTTCGTTCTCACTTATATTCCCTGGTAAAATGCTCTCAACTCAAACCTTGCTTCAACTTTAGAACAACACTGACACAGTCTCCTTCGATACACTCTCACTCTCTCAAAAACACACTCTCTCACTCTTTCTCTCTATAAAAGCCCCACTAGCATTTAACGGCGATTCCATTTCCACCTTTTCTCAAATCTCATTATTCAAACAAACAAACAACGAAACGGTTATTATATCTTCTTCTCCTCTCGCTCTCTCTCTCTCTGACGATGGCGCTCGCAGCCTCCGACGTGGCGGCGATGTACTCTCTGCTCGCGAATTCCATGAGCGCCGATCAACGCCTCCGCCGCCCCGCCGAGGAAGCCCTCGCCCAATCGGAATCCAGGCCTGGCTTCTGCTCCTGCCTCCTCGTTCGTACCCCTCTCTCTCTCTCTTCGTTAGGGTTCCGATGAAGTTAGTTAGTTCGAATTCTTCGGTTTTCGTTTTGAGCGTTTTCTCTCTCTTTTTTGTTTGGTTTTGTTGTGAATGGAAAATGCAGGAGGTGATTACTGCGAAGGATTTGGCGTCGCAGGTGGACGTGCGTTTGATGGCTACAGTTTACTTCAAGAACAGCATCAATCGCTACTGGCGACACCGCCGCGATTCCTTGTTAGTGATTCTTAATCAGTGTTTGGAGTTTGGATTAGCTTACTCTTTGCTTATATAGAAAAAACTTGTAATCAAAATGATGCTGAAATGCTGTTTCTTGTGTAAAAATTAAGCTGAACCAAACATGCACCTTATGTTTTTTTGTGTTTTTTGTTGGGCTTTGTAGGGGAATTAGCAACGAGGAGAAAATGCATCTGAGACAGAAATTGTTGATGCACTTGAGAGAAGAAAATGACCAGGTGCTTTCATTTTTTCTTTTTTCCTTTTTGGGTTTTGGTTGGGGTTAATGTGGTAATTGTATCATATTATATGCATCAGACAGTGCATGGGAGTGATTTCATACTTGATGGACGACTCTACCCTTGTGTTGTGATTCTGTTTAGAGTGTTATTACCCTGTTAGTTACTGTCTCAATGCCAAACAAGCTCATTAGTTGTTTCTTCTTTATTAGAAATGGTGCAATTCTTTATGGGTTGATTCATTCATGTTTTGTATCTGTCTCTCTTTAACGAAATCGGTAGTGCTAGTGCTGTTCGATTTGAATGGGGTTCCGACTTCTTTGTGTTCTCTCTACATTGTAATGAGCCTTGCCAATGTGTGATTTTGGACGCATTGCGGTTGTTGTTAGACTTCATGGTAAATGACAGCCATCCTCCACCCTTCCCCTTTTTCAAGGCCTTTAGTTAGTATTTTCTTTTTGTTTCTTATTAGGATCCAATTGCAAGTATGGGAATTGAGTCCCATATCGAATTCGGAAGTATGAGATTCCAGTGTGGGGTTCATATGGCCTTGGGCTCTCCAATTATAATGGCTAGTTTTTGTGGTGTGGTTTTCTCATGGGTCGTATCTTTTTTTGCTGAATATGCTATTGATAAGCTGTAGAGATTTGCTTCTTGTATTTATTTTAGTCTTTAGAATGCAGATAGCTGTCATGTTGGCGGTGCTCATCTCCAAAATTGCTCGCATTGATTACCCCAAAGAATGGTACATTTTGATGTTTATTTCTTTGGTATCCATACTTGTTTGGCTTCTATGCTTTCTTATTCTTTCTGATTCCAACATTTCTTTGTAAAGCAAGCCCTATAAACTGATATGCTTATTTATTGACTTCTCAGGCCAGACATCTTTTTGGTTTTATCTCAGCAGCTTCAATCAGCAGACATTCTTGCTTCCCACCGAATCTTTTTGATTCTGTTTAGTACGTTAAAGGAGTTATCCACAAAACGCCTTACTTCGGACCAACGCAACTTTGCAGAGGTGCAGATCCTTTGGTTCTTTATTTTTTTTCCTATTTTTTTCTTGCTTTAGTTGTCTCAATATTTGCCTTTATGCTGCACGATGCAAACATAAAAAATTGCTCTTTCATTATGCGAGCAACATGCATGTCTCAATGATTCTTGCTTTTCTTTTAATAAAATCATCTTCTGACAATAGAAAACTTCAGTAGACATGCTCTCAGCCTAATTAATAGATCTTGGCTACAGATATAGGTCTAAAGTCACACAAAGATGCATGACACATGGTTTTCATGCTCTGTTTTAACTTACATCTTGTTCTTACAAGGGGAGCGAGGAGGTTCTATTGGTGAGTTGTTGAAAACTTAAATAAAGGTTTCAAGGCTCTATGGCTCGTTACAATAAACTTTTGAGGAGGAAGTACCTCACTCTCCTTTATCGACCTTGAAAGGTTGTGCCAACTATTACTTCTTAGATAACTTAAGGCCTATAGGAGTTGCTTTAAGTTATTTGTTTGTTCTAGAAGGGATGTGTATCAGTCAACTCAGGGTGTTCTTCAATTTTAGGCTTTCTGTGTGGGAGTACGTCTCAGTTCTTACTGTGGATATTTTCGTAATTTTGAACTATTAGATTGAGAGCTTTGTGCTGATTGTGATAGAATAAGAGAGACTTTAAAACCTAATGGAATCCCTACCAGATGATGACAAACTAAATTATAGAAGAGGGATTTTAGTACATGTTGTGTGGAATCGTGCAAAGCCCAAAGGTGCTCGAGTCCAACTCATTGCAATGTGTTGTATGTCTGTTACTTTTGGAATCGAAACCTAGGCGGTGTATCTATCTACCATGATAGCTAGATAAAAAAACTTAAATGCTGTTAAAAATTATATCAAGCCATTAATGTAGTGTTGGGAATGGTAACCATAATTAACACAGCATCGGAAATACTAGGACTTAATGTAGCACTGAAAACAATAGGGTCCTAGGAAATAGTTCAATTCTACTTGAAAATACAAGTTGTATTTATTACTTTGTACATATAAATATCAACATGCTGAGTGAAAATCACTTAAGCAAATCAAGCAGCTAAAGCAATTCACAGCACTTGTGTTTGTTCTTTCTTCATCTTTTTTCAACAAATGCTATTGGTGGCTTAGGTTTGATGCTTTCATATTTTCCTGTTTGTCTTATGTTTGTTGTATCTTGGTCTGTTGTATCCCTTAAATGTTCCTCAATTCGTGTCTGTGTGTGTGGCTGGCTGGTTGGGTGCGAAATTGCATATAGCTGTGTATTTATAGGCGCCGTGTATGTTTTCAGGTTGTTTAACATGGCTCCTCATCAATCGACACTTTAAAAATGCCATGTACAATCTGTGAAACAGATCATAATGTGTAACATCTAATGTCTTCGAAATGATTTCAAACATAAGATTATATGCTTTTTTGGATGTGCTTTTCTTGATAAAAACAACCACTACCACCACCACCAAAGCCTTTTCTCACCAGGTGAGGTCTACTACATGGATCAAATGATGCCATTGTTTTCGGTCATAAATCATGTATTCAGAATGGCCATTTTGATCAATGTTCTTTTTAGAGGGTGTTTGGGAAAGATTTATTGGGTTAAATAACAGCTTTTTCTTTAATAATAGTTGTTTCGAAAGAATTTTCAGATGCTTGGTAAAAGTATATTAAAGTTTATTATAATTTGAGATTATTTCCTTACGTGTAAAAACAGCTTCTTTTTTAAAGCTGTTTTTTTCAGCATTATACAATCCACCAGATTATTTTTTACTTGTTACTTATTTTAAAAATGTACCCTTTGTATCTTCGTTACCAATTCCCACTACAATGTGTAATGCAAGTTTTTTTTAAAGTAATTTACTATATAAAAGCAATTTTTTGCACAATCTAAACATTTTTCAGTTAACATATCTAAACATAAAATTGATTTTGTCATAATCAATTTTCTTATAATCGGTTATACATTATTGGAATAATCTTTTTTTCACAACTAATCCAATCACACCCTTAATGGTTTCACTAATAGTTTTTCTTGGTCTTCTTCTACCTCTAACTATTGAGCTATCCTCTATCTAATATACTTTCTTACTGAGGTTCTAATGGAAAAAAAATATTTTTCTTTAAGTACTACTGTTATGTTTTAGTGTGCTCGGATGGCTCTTTATAAAAGAATAATTCTATATCTTCCTAATATTCCTTCTAATTACTCACTGAAGAAAGTGTTGAATGCTTTTTTGAGTTCCCAAGATATTAAATGCTTTTACTTTTTTTATTTAATACTTTTTATTTTAGTAATCTGGAGGATATTGGTAGGATTAGTTAGGAGTAGCACTGCCCTTTAAAGAATAAAAATGAAGTACTTAAAAAAACACATAATGTGGTTAGGAGGATATAGCATTATGTCTAATCCTTGTGCTTCATGATGTATAAAGAGTGTACATGCTGGTATAGATGAAATTTAGTGTTACTGTGCCAACTGCCAAGGATACAAAACTTCTAATATGTACAATGCAAGAATAATTTTTTTTTTTTTTTTTATAAGTACCAAAAATAAGCTTTAATTTACTACATAATATCGCTTGAATGAATGGTGAGGTGTATGTGGGCTATAAGTTTTTTTATTGTCTTAATTTTTTTTGGGTACAGCTATACACTGTATTTAATTATTTCATTAGTCTTTTTTTTTGTTATTTTTTTTGGTACTATGTTCTTAATTTTTGTAACACTGTAATGCTTGGTCTTGTCTAGCCTTCGAAGTACTTATGGTCTAGCATCCAGGTTCTGTGGGTGTTTATATTGTTTTCCTTTTTTATTGTTTTCGCCCAATTTTTTTTGCATCTTCACCTTTCTGCCTCAGAATTCTGCATTTGATTGACACTATTTTTTAAGATTAAGAGTAATGTTTAGTATTATGTGCTTGCTCTAAATAATAGAACATATTCAACCAATTTCTGTGGCAGATATCATCACGTTTCTTTGATTATAGCTGGCGCCTTTGGCAAAGTGATGTGCAGACAATTCTGCATGGTTTCTCAGCTCTTTCTCAGAGCTATAATTCGAATGCTGAAGATCAGCATCATGAACTTTATCTTACATGTGAGAGATGGTTGTTATGTTCAAAGATAATACGGCAATTAATTATTTCAGGATTTCAAAGTGATTCAAAGTGTTTTCAGGTAATTATGTATCCATCTCCTGTCTTTCATCCTCATATCTTTTCTATTTTTCAAATTAATCAATTCAAAAGTTAAGGTGATGGGCCTTGTATTACTTTTTTGTAGGAAGTTCGACCAGTCAAGGAAGTCTCACCTGTGCTTTTAAGTTCCATTCAGTCACTCCTATATTGTGAGACTTCTGTTTCTTGTGCACGTGTATATCCTTGTGTTTAAGTGTCTACGCATAACTATATCATCCAAGTTTATGAAAACATTAAGAATTATTTGTTTCCTAAACAAGACTCATTCCATCATTGTGTGCTATATGCTACACGATCATTACTCTTTGGCATATTTAGTTACTGTTTCGTAGAATGGTAAATTGATCATGCCATGCAAAAAGTTGAACCTCGAAGTGTGTCTTTGGATTAGCTTATTTGTGTTTAAAAGAACTTATAATCTAAAGCTTCCTAAGAGAGCTTTTGAAGGGAAAAAAACAATTTTATCCCAAATATAAATCAAAACCAAACATGCTAGAAATGTTTATATTTCCTTCCTCACGCTAAAATGTCTAATTCTCATATGTAGAAAATGGAAAACACCATTTGTTTACTTTCTGTGCTTTTTGTTGTGTGTAAAATATTACTTATTTCTTCCTTTCAGTCTTATGAGACATTTCTTTTGTTCGCAGATTCGTCTTTTCAAAAGCAATATCCTAAATTTTGGGGCTTTGTAATGAGGGCATCTACCAAACTGATGAAAATTTTAGTTGCCTTTCAGGCCAGACATCCTTATTCATTTGGCGATAAATATGTGCTTTCGTCAGTCATGGACTTCTGTTTGAATAAGATAACAGATCCTGAGCCATTTCTGTTGTCCTTTGAACAATTTCTCATTCAGTGTATGGTAATGATTAAGAATATTCTGGAATGTAAGGAATACAAGCCAAGTCTTACTGGTCGAGTGATTGATGAAAATGGAATTTCACTGGAGCAGATGAAGAAAAATATTTCGGGTGTAGTTGGTGGTGTTTTAACTTCTCTTCTGCCCAATGAACGGATAGTCTTCTTGTGTAACGTATTAATAACAAGGTATTCACTTCTTAGCTCCTTTTTGGTTTGATTCTTTTACCTATGTTTGTCTGGTTTTCTCAGCTGAATGAGGTCTAGAGGTGTGCTTATGTGTTTACCAGATAATAGATTTAAGTTTTATGGAAATGAAGTCAATGAAAAAGTGTTCCAAGCCTTTTCCCCCTTGTTTAGAATTCATTCTTCTGAGCTTTCTTTCTACTAGACTGAGTGATTGTTGTTTTTTATTTTTATTTTGTTTTGGTAATGCCTCCTGTAGATAGAGCTGAACATATTTGGAAAGTCATCTGCAATTCTGAGGTATATATGGGCCTAAATTATTTTAGGATAAACTTTTTCTCCAGGTTAAATGAGATGGATAGGGGGACTAAATACATGGGATTAGAAAAAATAAATGTTGGGACAATTTAGTATGAGACCATAAATCATCATATTAAATATACTCTAGAATATAAAGCACATGAAACCTGGAAGTCTTCTGGAATTGTTTGTCTGCCCAACTGCTTCCAAGAACGTTGTTATGATCAGACACTGTAAAGCTGCTGGATATCATTGGTGTATGGAACCTTTCATGCTCCCAAACTGAAACGAAATATCTGCTTGAGTGAGAAATAAATTGTGGATTTGCCTGCTCTACTCAACTAGGCCTCAGTATTCTCCCACTTTAGATGCTCACTTTAGGTACAGATCAGCCTGTTTGTGAGATTGTCCTTGTTGACTTGATCGGTACGCCATAACTTGATATCACAGACCCATGTATCAGGGATACTACCATCCAATCTGTCAGTAGAGGAGCATTGACATGGTAAAAATAGGAGTTTCTGCATTCAAAGTGTCACAGAGCTTGTGGTTGCCAGCACTAGCAATGGGTCTAAGAACAAAAGACAAAAATGAAAACTGCAATATACCTGAAACCAATCTGAGACACAAACCGGCTAGGTATGACTGGAGAGGTGACAACGAAGCCGGAGTCATCGGCAAAGACAGCTGTTGTAAAGAGTGTCACACGTTTTCATGTGTGGGCTGTGGTGGTGGAACACGTGAATTGAGGGCACGTGGACCATCGGTAGTTGGCCTATTGAATGAAGGCACTTCATTCGGTGGTGTTGCAGATTGGAAAGTGTGTTAGAAAATGATGGAGAATAGAGCATTCATTGGGTATGCACGGTTTGAGGGTTTCTTCTCCTTAGGCTCTAGATACCATATTGAGATAGAGGAAAAATAGAGAAGCTTTGATGAAAACCATGCGTTTTAGCTATGATAAATGTTTTGAGTCCCGCACTGCCGCACTGGTTAAGTATGAGTAAAGAACCATTTATAATAACTTGGGCAACCTGCCCCGTATGAGACATGCTTCTGGGGTGGAGTTAAGTTCAGTTATTCTGATAAGCTCCCCCAAAGGTCAATTTTTTTTCTGTACTGTCATTCTTAACAGGATTAACACTAATGACATGTTACAAAAGCGAAGACATCTCACTGCCTTCTCCCCTAGTATTTGTGTGATGTGTTTTTCTAGTTTGGAAACTGAGACTCATCTCTTCTTGCGTTGTTCAGCTGCAAACTCTCATTAGAATAGGCTTTTTGGCATCTTTGGAGAGAATCAGGTCTTCCCTAATGATTTGGGGCGGTTTATTCTTATTTGTTGTAAATATATAATATGTAATTAGCAGTTTTTTGTATTAGGCCCATTAGTCAGGCCCATTAGTTAGAGCTTAGGCTATATATTTAGATTAGTGATTGTACTCTTGACACAATCAATAATATTGAGAATACTTTTTACACATGGTATCAAGAGCTCCCGATCTTTGGGGTCTTGCTTCCGCAGAAAAACCCTAGCCGCCTTCATTGCGGCCCCTCTTAGCTGCCTTCATTGCAGCGTTTGGCACTGTCATTGTGCCCTTATCAATCACAGGTGTTATCACCAATTATTGCTCATTAGTACTGCTCACCATTACTGTTCACGCGAGCACTGTTCATCGTTGCCGCTGTCACTGTTCACGGATACTGTTCACACGGCACTGTTCATCAAAGCGCTGCTACTGTTCACGCGATACTGTTCATCGCGCACACTGTTCACGCGCACACTGTTCATCGCTGTCGCTGTCCACGCAGGCACTGTCATCATCAGATTGATTTTTCTCCTCTTCTATGGCAGAAACTGAAGCGAAATCTGTCAGAATGACTTGGATCGTTTGCGGACCCTTCTTGACTCTATCAGTAAGCCTTCTGGTTCTTGTTCTCTGGCAATGACTGGTAAGAGTTTTTGCTCCCGCTCCTTTACTGCCTCTGGTACTATCCCTAAGGATGCTTGGATTCTTGACTCTGGTGCCACTGATCATATGACCTTCCATTCCAAATTGTTCTCCTTTTATACCTCATCTTCGAGTATTCAATTTCTATTACTGTTGCTGATGGTTCTCATACCCGTGTGGTTGGTTCTGGAAATATTGAATTTCAATCTTCTTTAAAACTGGAAAAATGTGCTTCATGTTCCCAAAACTTTCCAACAACTTGATCTCTATTCATAAACTTACTCGAGACCAAAACTGTGCAGTAACTTTTTTCCCTTCTCATTGTGTTTTTCAGGATCTTGCCACGGGGAGGACGATTGGAAGTTGCTAAGGAACAGGTGGAGGGTTGTACTATTTGTCTGATGAAATAAATGGTCAGAAGGTGCTGTCTTCCTGCTTCCAGTCCGAGTCTCACTCTCCTGTATCACAGGTCTGGCTTCAGCACAAGCGTCTTGGACATCCTCCATTTTCTCTTATTAAATCTATGTTTCCGTCTTTGTTTTTACAACAATCTGTGAGTCTTTTAAGTGTGATGTCTGTCAGTTTGCTAAACACCATCGTGTTTCTTTTCCTTCTAGTTTAATAAAAGTGCTGAACCATTTGATCTTATACATTCTGATGTTTGGGGACCTGCCCCTATTTCTAATATTTCTGGTGCGAGATGGTTTGTTTCCTTTATTGATGATTGTACTCGAGTAACTTGGATTTTCTTGATGAAGGAAAATCAGAAGTACCCCAGCTTTTTGTTCATTTTTATCATATGGTCCAGACAAATTTGGGAAAGGCATTAAAAGATTACGTTCTGACAATGGGAAGAGTATGCCAATCATAGCCTTTCAAGCTTTAATAGTAAACAGGGCATCATCCATGAATTTACATGTGTTTTGACACCCCCGCAACAAAATGGGGTTGCAGAAAGAAAAAAATCGCCACTTACTGGAAGTTGCTCGAGCCCTTCTCTTCCAAATGTCAGTCCCAAAGTCATATTGGGGAGAAGCATTATTGACTGCTGCCTATCTGATTAATCGAAATACCATCTCGTGTTCTAGGTAATGTTAGCCCTGTTCAATTTATGCTCTCACACTTTCCTTCTGTTCATATCATGCAGAGTCTTGAGTCTCGGGTATTTGGTTGTGTTGCCTTTGTTCATGTTCATAAGCAACATCGAACTAAGTTGGATTCTCGTGCAGTCAGATGTGTCTTTCTGGTTATGCACCTAACAAAAAAGGGTACAAGTGCTAATCATCCTTCCAGTCGTAAGTATTTTTGTCTCTATGGATGTTACTTCCATGAACATGTGTCGTTCTTCACTAGCCCTCAGCTTCAGGGGGAGAGTAGTAATTTGGAATCTGAGTCCGAGTTTCTCATTCTTGGTCCTTGTCTTCCAAGTCACCTGCTGCTCAGTTACATGTTCCTCAGTTACCTATTCCTGAATCACCTGCTTCTGAGCCACCTGTTTCTGAGTCACCTGCTTCGGAGTCTCCTGTTTATGGTTTTGTTCCTATTCCTCCTTTGGAATCTGTTTTGCAGGAATCAGCACCTTTAGCACTAGTAAAGAACAAAGCTAGTGAGCCAATATTGGTGTATCAGAGGAGACAAAAAACCCAACCTGGTCCAGAAAACAACTTCAACTGTCCGAACCGGAGGTAAGTATTGAAAACAATTTCCCCACTTCTGATTCTCATATTTCTGATACACTTGATCCTAATCCGGATGACTTACCAATTGCTTTGAGAAAAAGGGAAAAGGTCGTGTGCCAAGTACCCTATTTCTCAATTTGTCTCCTCTAAACATCTTTCCCTGCAGCATCAGAGTTTTATTACAGCTGTTGACTCTGTGAGAATCCCAGCAATCTGTCCAGAGGCACTAAAGGATGTAATTGGGTCCAAGCTATGGAGGATGAGGAGATGAAGGCACTTGAAAGGAATGGAACGTGGGAAATTGTTGAGAGGGCCAGGGGGCAAGAAACCAGTTGGTTGCAGGTGGATCTATACAGTCAAGCACAAGTCAGATGGCACTCTTGATCGATACAAGGCAAGATTAGTGGCAAACGGGATATACTCAGACCTATGGCATCGATTATGAGGAGACGTTTGCTCCAGTTGCAAAGATGAACACTATTCGTATTTTACTTTCTCTTGCTGCCCATTCTGGGTGGGGAAACTACACCAGTTTGATGTCAAAAATGCTTTCTTGCATGGAGACTTAGAGGAGGAGGTGTACATGGAGATTCCTCCAGGATTTGGTCCCACAAGTGGAACAAACAAAGTGTGCAGATTGAGGAAAGCTTTATATGGGCTGAAACAGTCTCCCCGAGCATGGTTTGGAAGATTTACAAAAGCAATGGTGTGTCTGGGCTACAAGCAAAGCCAAGGAGATCATACACTTTTCTTCAAACATTCACCGGGAGGAAAGTGACTGTACTTCTTGTTTATGTGGATGATATTATTATTACAGGAGATGATCCGGTAGAGAGACAATTGCTCAAGGAAAAATTATCTGCAGAGTTTGAGATGAAGGACCTTTGGGAAACTTAAGTATTTCTTGGGGATTGAAGTGGCCTACTCAAAACAAGGCATTTTCATTTCTCAAAGGAAATATGTGCTTGATCTTTTGCAGGAAACAGGCAACTTGGATGTAAACCTGCAAGTGTTCCTATCGAGCAAAATCATAGAATGAGCACCGAAGAGGAGAGTGCCAAGGTTGACAAGGTCCGATATCAGAGACTAGTGGGGAAGTTGATTTACTTGGCACACACTAGACCAGATTTAGCATATGCAGTCAGTGTTGTGAGTCAGTTCATGCATGATCCAAGGTGAGACACTTACAGGCTGTAGATCGTCTTCTGCAGTATCTCAAAGCCACTCATCCAGGGAGAGGACTTTTGTTCAAAAGAGGGTGGAAGCTTGACTATGGAGGCTTATACTGATGCAGATTATGCAGGTTCAATGAGTGATAGAAGGTCTACATCAGGCTATTGCACATTCTTGTGTGGGAACCTTGTCGCTTGGAGAAGTAAGAAGCAAAATGTAGTCGCTAGATCAAGTGCAGAAGCAGAGTTTAGAGCCATGGCACAAGGAATCTGTGAGCTATTGTGGATGAAAATTGTGCTTGATGACTTGAAGATAAAGTATGAGGGTCCTATGAAGTTGTTTTGTGACAATAAATCGGCTATCAGTATTGCTCATAATCCTGTTCAACATGACAGGACAAAACACACATTGAGATAGACCGACACTTCATCAAGGAGAAGTTGGATAGTGGATTAATAACAACAGCCTACATTCCCTCTGGGCACCAACTAGCAGATGTGTTAACAAAGGGCTTGCCAACAGAAAGATTCGGTCAACTTACTTGCAAGCTGGGAATGATTGATATCCATTCACCAGCTTGAGGGGGATGTTGTAAATATATAATATGTAATTAGCAGTTTTTTTGTATTAGGCCCATTAGTCAGGCCCATTAGTTAGAGCTTAGGCTATATATATTTAGATTAGTGATTGTACTCTTGACACAAATCAATAAATATTGAGAATACTTTTTACACATTATTAACTTTAGAGGTTTTGGCTTCCATAAAGATGCTAAAACTCTTTCACATGCATAGTGTTTGCTGTACTTTGGTACCTATGATTGGAAAGGAATGCCAGAGTCTTCAAGGGAACTTCATTATAGATAACATTTGGGATACGGTCATGTTGTTGGCTTGTTTGTGGTGTTCAGCCCATGGTTTATTTAGAGGTGTTTCCTTGTTAGATATGCAGAGAGATTGACATGCTTTGTGACATGACGCAATATCTTAGTTCCACACTTGGGAATAGAGTTTTCCACTTTCATTCACAAATTTTATTTCTGGGCATCTTTTATGCCCGAGAATAGTTTTTTAAAACTTATACCAAACATGAGAAACTTTTATTCCATGCTCACATTCCCGGGAATACTAAAATAAAACTTGTACCAAACGCCACCTAAGTTTTTCTTTTATGTTTTCTCAGGAGGATATGGACAGAGTTTGAGCTCCATTGTGCTTTTTTTTTTTTTTTTTTTTTTTGGAGCTTGTAGGCTAATCTAGTTTTTGTGTATAGAGTTTTTTTATTTTTGGTGGAGGAGTTCTTATCCTCCTCCTATCTTATATTGTAATTATCTTCTTTCGTAATGAATCTCTTTATATATATACACACACACACACACACACACACACACAATGAACCTAGACACTAGTAAGTTACAAGGTAATGATACACATTTTCCCAACATGCTCTCTATTGCAACCCTAAGCTAAGCAGTGCCTTTTATTATCCAACAGGTATTTTGTTCTGACAGCAAGTGATTTGGAGGAGTGGTACCGTAACCCTGAGGCTTTTCATCATGAGCAGGATATGGTCCAGTGGACAGAAAAATTGAGGCCATGTGCTGAAGCTCTGTACATTGTATTGTTTGAAAATAATAGCCAAGTAGGTGGCATTCATAACCACGGGTTATTTTTTCTTTTCTCTCGTTGAGATATTTCAATCATTGACAATAGATTAATATGGATGTGTGGCCATGATTGTTTCTTTAGCTACTAGGTCCTGTTGTGGTTTCTCTTCTTCAAGAAACTATGAATAATTGCCCAACTTCAGTGACAGAAATTTCTCCTGCATTGCTTCTTAAAGATGCTGCTTATGGAGCTGCTGCCTATGTTTATTATGAACTCTCTAATTACCTGAGCTTTAAAGACTGGTGAGTCCAAAGTTACTTTGTTTTCATAATATCGAGTTAATTTGTACGTTTAGGTAAGTTATCCATATTCAGATACTATTTTTCCTGAAAAAATGAAGATCATGTTAGTTTTATACTGTATTTATCAGTTGTTACTCAATTATGTCTGGGTTATGCAAGTTCAAACTTCTACCTATTGAGGGGCACAGCCACTGTTTCTACGTACCTACCATTCAGTTACACACTTACACAAATAAAGAAAGTTTCTTAAGATTATGCACTTTTGTGTTATAATATTGTTATCCATTCTCTGAAGAGCTATAACAACTATTTCTGGTAATTGCAAATTTTTAGATGATGAAGTGATCATTAAATTGAGGAGCTTAATCATTTGGCTTTTGTTAACTTATTTGATGGTTTAGATTTATGTCTCTTTAATGACACAGTTCAATTCCGTAGTTTACTATCGATATTAGACCCTTCTCTTTGTTAGACTTTTACTGGAGTATATTTCTCTGATTATTCATTTTAAAGCATTTATTTGCAGGTTTAATGGTGCTTTATCTCTCGAACTCTCAAATGAGCATTCAAATTTGCGTATCATTCATCGTAAAGTTGCTGTAATTTTGGGGCAGTGGGTTTCTGAGGTATATAATTTATTGAGTTGCTTTTTGAATGAACTTCTGATTGGCCTCTAACGGGTATCAATGGGACGTTGAGTTATGTGAATAGAAGTGGAGGAATCAGTTGCAGGGGGGGAGGGAGGGAGGGAGAGAGAGAGAGAGAGAGAATATCACAGAGTGGACAGGTGGCATAGGATGAGTATGGGGCAACAAATGGTATTTATGAGGGGTGCAGAGAAGAGGAGGGGTATCTCTGATTGGGAATAGGTTGTGGGTCGCCCCTGGCCTGGGAAGGACTGCTCATTGCAGCTCCTTAGGTGGCGTTTGGTATCCGGAATGTTTTATTCCCAGGCAAACTACATGTTTGGGTATCACATTCTCGGGAATCTTTCTTTCCCACCTTCACACTTGGGAACAGAGTTTTCCCAAGTTTCTAATTATCATTCACTAATTTTATTCCTAGGAATCTTTTATGCCTGGGAATAACTTTTTAAAACTTGTACCAAACATGTGAAACTTTTATTCCCATGCCGACATTCCCGGAAATATTTTTATAAAACTTGTACCAAACGCTACCTTAGTGTTTAGTCCTCTCTTTCTAGAATCTTTCCTTCTTTTTGCTGTTTCTACTTTTCAGAGGATACATCCTCTGTTATAAGGAGCTGAGCTCCATTTTTATAGGTCAATATTAGTTATTTCATTTCCTGTCAACTCCCAAAAAAATTTAGTTCAATTTTACTAAAGATTTGATTTGATGCAACACATTCTTTCATGTTATGAAATTCAAAACCTATACGGGTTCAATAATTTCAGTGTAGGTGTAGTGAAGGTTTATGATTGTAAAATTAGTCATTATCTTGTAATCTGTCTAAAACCTTCTAATAAGGAACAAGTCATCTGTACTTACTATATTGTGACTTTTCTATCCTTCTCAGATTAAAGATGATACAAAAAGGCCTGTATACTGTGCTTTAGTCAGATTGTTACAGGGTAAAGATTTATCTGTCAGGGTATGTTACATAGCATTGTATTCCTATTAGCATCGGTTATGTTTTCTCTGCTAATTCAACATATTTGTTCCTTATCATTGTTTCTAACTAACCATGTGGATAATTTTTTTTAGCTGGCAGCCTGTCGATCATTGTGCTTACATATCGAAGATGCAAACTTTTCAGAAAGGGAGTTTCTTGATCTTCTTCCTATCTGTTGGGACTCGTGTTTTACATTGTTTGAGGAAGTTCAGGAATTTGACTCAAAGGTAAAATCTACTGCTAAGCAACATCGCTTTTTGATAGAAAAATGAATTCTTTTAGACTGTTTGGACATGGTATAATGCTGGAGATGGAAGGGGAAATGACAAGACATGCATAATTCTCCTTGGTTGGGAGTTTCAAATTCATGAAGGAGGAGGGGCTGTGGGTTGAAACCATTCCCCTTCAGATTCTCACGTTTTGTTGCCCTCCAAATTGGGGAGAGTGCTGAGTTGATTCATTTTGATGGTGAGGATAATACAAACCAAGGGGTAGAATTGCTATAAAGTGGCTTGTATTTGATAGTGGACCTGGCTGTTATGCGGCACATCCTAAAAAGCCCGTGGTGCAACCTGGCAATGAATTTTCAAGGAGATTTATGGCAGAAGAAGAGGTTGTAACGGGTACTAAATCTCACAATAAGTATTAAGTAAGGTTGTAATTCTCAGAAACTGTGAGAATTTGAGTCTATTGGGATTAGGGTATAGTGCTGAGTGGTTTCTCCTTCTAATCTTAATTAATCATGGTGAACTTTCCTTGTTTCACCCTTGTATATATAGGTCTATGGTTCAACCCATGCTAAATTTTGTGTCTGTTTCTCTTCTCCCTATGTTCTGTTTGCACACCTGGTTACAAGAAAATGGACCTTACTCTGAATGGATTTACTGAAATTTTGGTTTTTTTGGTAGATTCCACTAGCATTGATTGATCCATGCAGTTGATCCCACCTGGTGGGATGAGGCATGGATATCGTCAACTATTTGACTCCCCTTTAGCATCACAACGCCTCAACCTCACCTAAGTGCCTTATGTGAACCTTTGACTAAACAGGCTATTAATAACTACAGCTGGTAGAAGACTTTGCATTTCATTTTATTCTGTGGTGCAGAAATGCATCTGCATCCAGCTGGATATCTATTCTTTGGAACTTCTTTAAACTCCTATGAGTGAATTGTAGTTCATATTGATTTTAAATATTTCTTCAGGTTCAGGTTTTGAATTTGATCTCTATCCTTATCGCACATGTTAGTGAAGTCGTTCCATTTGCAAACAAGTTGGTGCAATTTTTTCAAGAGGTAACATAAGGATATTTCTGTCTTCATTTGTTTTGCCTACTAAGTTTTGTGCTAAATAATACTTGGATAGGTTCACAAGAAATGAAGAGGTGTATTTGGTTTTAGTTTTTCAGTAAATTGTGAAGTGTTTTAGTAGATAATATGTATGGCATGATGACTCAAAATGTATTGTCTCATGAATTTGGTACTCTGATTTGTCTAACAATTATCTCGAAGATTATTGTTATTTTTCTGCTAAAGATTATAACTTTGTGACAACATAAAGGGGCATGAGGCTAAAGCCCCCTCAGGGAAGCATCATATCCATTGTGTGGATCTATAGTAAGCAGCCTTTGCATTTGCAAGAGGCTGATTGCATGACTTTAACTTGTGAGGTTGTGACCTCCGGGTCTCATGGCGACAACTTCAATAGTCGCCCTAAGGCTTCTTTTAAATCTGAGCAACATGTTGCAGCCCCGCAAATAATATGGATAATAACTTATTCAGAAGGAATTTGGGGTTGATTTGGTATGTAAAATAGATACAGGAAAGCAGACAAGCTTTCCAAGCAGTATGAAGCTTTTTTTGTTTTGTGACTTTATGGTTCAACTGATTCTGGCTAACTCGAATCACTTGTCAATGAATTAGAATGATTGGTTTTGAATGGTAGAGTGAGTATAAACCTAATACTGTGTTCACCACATTCTTGTTTGGTTTTTACCCATAGTGCTAATGATAACGAAGTAACTATAGTTAAATTTTTTGCTTCGAAATTTGAATTTATCTTATTTCTCTATTGCTTTTGGTATGGCAAGGTCTGGGAGGAATCTTCTGGTGAAAGTCTGCTGCAGATTCAGCTTCTTGTTGCTTTGAGAAACTTTGTGGTTGCACTTGGTTACCAGTCACCCATTTGCTACAGCATACTACTACCTATTCTGGAACATGGGATTGATATTAATAACCCAGATGAACTAAATCTTCTAGAAGATAGTATGCTGGTATTCCTGCATGCTCGTTTTTATTAATTAGATGAATACTATTTTTGTGAGGAATATATAGTGAAAATACATCTGCATAATCTTTCAGCTATGGGAGGCCACACTTTCCCAAGCCCCATCAATGGTGCCTCAATTGTTATCATATTTTTCACGCCTCGTGGAGATTATGGAAAGAAGCTTTGACCATTTGCAGGTTAGACTTAGCTTCATCCTTTAATAAGTTTTTAATTAACTTAGTCCTTGTAAGAGAAAGATAGTTTCAGTGTTAGTACCACTAGGATGAAGTAGTCATTTAAAGGTTTCAGTTTGCATGATTGTTGGATTACAAATGAGGTATACCACATGTACTTTGTGTTGACATGACATACATAATATTTGAATTGGTGACAACGAATTCCTTTTATTTTTAGTACGGGCCTGCCACCTCCTCTTCTGTACTTCTAATATTTTAAGATCATTAGTTCATATATAAGACTGGTTCGATTGTATAGCTCAGTCTTTGACAATGAGAACTGAGTTTGTTAGGTTAAAGCCACTAACAGGTGAACTTTCCTGGATGTGTACTTAAAATGGGACTTTAGGGTGCGTATGAGGTAAAAACTTGAGTGCTTATCAAATAAACTATTTTGAAATAAGTTAAAAAGAGTTTATTTTCATATGCTTTTTTTGCTAAGCTTTCTCAAATAAGTTAAAAAGAGCTCATAAGAAGGTCATATGCTATTTTCATAAGTTATTCTCATAAGCCCAATATGGGAAGTCAAATCAATGTAGTCTTCTTTGATCTAGTTTCCAGAAAAATCAACTGTTATCAAGTTGGTGCTACACAATGCAAAAACATTTAGTTATTCAGTTCGTGATTTGATGGAGACGTATCAAATTTTTAGCCAATAGCATTGCTTTGCTTCCTTGTGATGTATAATGTATTTATCAGCTTGATAACTTTTTTGGGCTTACTGTTACATACTCTCGCAGGTTTAATTAGTTCCCACCCCTAATAACCAGTTGTTGACCTTGTTTAATATCTGTTGTATTTTTTTTTATTCATTCTCTTTATCTGAAGTACAGGTTGCAGTGAACATAATTGAAGATTACATAATTTTGGGTGGAAATGACTTTTTGAGCATGCATGCTACAAATATTGCTAAAATTCTTGATTTAGTTGTTGGAAATGTCAATGACAAAGGTCTTCTTTCAGTTCTTCCCGTCGTTGATATCTTAATACAGGTATATATTCCCAACTTTTCAATTGTCATTTCAAACATAATGGTGAACGGTATGAGTTACCGGGATTAATAATCCCTCTGTTTTTTCCCCCTAAGCTTTTGTTTGAATTTGGATTAGGTTCCTTCATAGGTCTTTGCTTAACTGGTATGGGTTAATAGGCTTCTGAGTCATTAGGCATTTTTGGTTTTTGGGTTAACTTGTATGTGATTTTGCCTCTTTTCAGTGTTTCCCCATGGATGTACCGCCACTTATTAGCAGTCCTTTACAAGTAAGTCTAGTTATATGCTTGTGAGATATATAGTAAATCAAACTATGTGCGTGTCCAACTAGCGTTTCATATTTATAATCTAGAGATCAGTTTTGAAGCTCTTGTTTTTTCCCTTGGCAGAAATTAATTGTAATATGTTTGAGTGGAGGAGACGACCGTGATCCTTCTAAAACATCTGTTAAAGCATCCTCTGCTGCCATCCTTGCAAGGCTTTTGGTGATGAATACAAATTCTCTTGCCCAATTAGCATCAGATCCATCAACTTCTCTACTCCTTCAGACAGCATCTATCCCGGTTCAAGAAAATATACTTCTTTGTCTGGTTGACATTTGGGTTGACAAGGTTGGTAACTTGGTATGGTTATGCTTAAGAGATGATTATGTCTGGTTCTAAATATATTGCTTATTTTTATCTTGTAAGTGCTTGGACAAATTGGTGAATAGCATTATTGTTATACACCACAACTGTATAATGATTTATATTTATATTTGTTCGGTTTTTTTTTTATTTTATTAGTCTCTGAAATATTTATAATTCTAGAAAGACCGGAAAGCCACTGTTACATTTGAACTTTATTGATGGTCATGTTAGGGATGTTATAAAGCTATATACTATGAGGGAATATGAGAGAATCTGATGTGATTTGGCACTAAGCCTCTTGTATTTATATACATCAAGTGATAAATGCATGTTGCAATTTACAAGGCTAAATGGGATCTATTTCCTCCTAGATTGTAAGCTCATTTGTTAAGGACTGGCAAATCATTTACCATGATGGCCGGTAGAAGATATATTATGTTCTTGTTGAAATATGTTCTATGATGTTGCATCATTTCTTAAAATCAATATCTGATTATTTTTAGTTGTAAGTATGTGAGTGCCATTTTGCCCTGTTCAATATGCTGTGTCTTTTCTTCATAGTGAATTCATATATATATTTTTTACAGGTAGATAATGTTTCTTCCATCCAGAAGAAAACAATTGGCTTAGCCCTCTCAATAATTCTGACGTTAAGGCTGCCTCAAGTCCTTGACAAAGTTGATCAAATTTTGAGGTACTAATACATTTGAATTTGAATATCATACATTTGCAAGTACGGAGCATGTGACCCCTGTATATGTTTTGTTGTGCAGTGTTTGCACTAGTGTGATTATGGGCGGAAAGGATGAAACAGAGGAAGAGTCCAGGTTAGCTTTTTGTACCCAATATAACTCGCTTCTTACACTTTCATCCAGAATAGTTGGCTTTTTGTACCCAATATAACTCGCTCCTTACACTTTCATCCAGAATAGTTGGGACTTGGACAGAATCTTAGTCAGGTTCCACTTTTTTTTTTTTAGTTAGTCTCTTATATGAGATTACCCAAGCCCTCTATTCTGGAGTCAACTCACCAGTTTAGAAACTATAGTGTTGTCCTTGGTTTTATATGGCATTTGGTCATGTTTACAAACATCTTAATTCTTTATGTCTATTGCCAATAACAGTGGTGACATGAGCTCCAATACCTCTCCTGAAGAGGGCACAATTCCTAGTAAAGAATTCAGAAAAAGACAGGTAAGAGATTAATGAAAACTATATTAAATTTCCATTTTGAAATTATGTGCAATTGTATGACTTGTATGAATAACAAATGAGCTTATACATTTGTTTATTTTGACCCCAGATCAAATTTTCAGACCGTATCAATCACCTGTCACTTGAGGACTCTGTGAGAGAAAATCTACAAACATGTGCTGCTATTCATGGAGAATCATTTAATGCTGCAATGAACAGTATGCATCCGTCTGCACTTGCACAATTAAGGCAGGCATTAAAGATGTCATAACTGGTTGTTGACATTAAATTCTTGTGATCTGGTGGTGCTATGTGCGAGCTCAGTTCTTCTGTTCATAGATTGATACTTTCTATAAGGTATATTTGTTGATCTTACTTTGCTTTTCTATTTTTGTCCACCCCCCCACACCCCCCCTTTCTTTCCCCCCTTCCCCCTCTGTTTTTCCGGTTTTTTCTTCTATTTTTGCCGCTTGCCCCTCCCCACCCCACTAGGAAGTATAAACTGCAACTTTAGGCAACAATGGAATGGAGATATAGTTGTTGGATATTAAATCATGAGCCAATGCGAAGCATTTGGTGTGTTCTAAGGATAATAATGAAAAAAACTGTTTGAAAGGATTGTATTGTGGTAATGGACTGACTATTTGAGTCCAGTTTCCACTTTTTCTTCTTTCCCTTTCTTATATTTTCCCATTATAATTGTGTTAGGCCTACGACATTTCATTGACTTTGATCAAAATGAAAAATATGTTGATTGAAATTACTTTGACTATCTTGTTTGTGAAGTTTTTTTTTTTATGGACATGGACAACTGTATTATCAAGTTTTTTATTCAGTTAGCACCTAACATGTCAATAATCTCTTTTTTCAGGGTGATATTGAAAGGGTGTTATTGAAGCTTGTTACTTGGACTGGTGGTTTTTGACACATTAAAAATTGTTTCCATGTCATGGTTTTTGCCCCATTATGATTATATTCATTTGTCTATGCCCGTCGGCAGCGTGAAACTCTGTAAATAGGATGCTGTTCCTTTATATATAAAAGGGGCAGCGTTGAGGCCAGTGCTCTTTTAGACTTTTACCTTGCTGAGAATTACAGGAAATATATGTTCATGTGTAGATGCTGTTTTTGGACACATTCGGATGTGTAGTGCAAATTTTACCCGTTGTGTTGGAAAAGTTTTAAAGGATTGCAGATTTTACATTTGGGTAATGTTATATACACATTACCCATTTTCTTACATTCCTCAAATCCATCCAATAATTATCACCGTTCTTCCCCCTCCCCCTCCCACTCCCCCCTTTCCCTCTCCCTTTTCTTCAACACCATTGGTACACTAGGGTTATGCGAGGAGTGTTCTCCCCTTTCCGTTTGTGTTTGGTAGTTGTTGGCTGTGTGTTACTTTGAATCAAGTGCTAAGTGGTAATGTTAATACTATTTGTAAATAATATAAATAATAGGTGGTTAACATAGAAGATTAAAAGATTGCTTTTACTAATTTGGGCATCTCAGATTTCGTAAATAGAATGGTGGAAAAAATGATCAACGATATAAAAATCACTACAAGATTCCTGTGTATTTAGAATCGGCTAATTAGTTGAGCCGATTTGTATCTGATATAGCATATGCTGTTGTTTCCTTCATTTGAATTGATGCTTCTTCTTTTAATGGGCTAAAACAATGTTTCTTGCTATTTTTAAGCCGTCACCTAATGAAGTAAGCTTTTAGAAGAGTCGGTTTTTCGATATTATGAGAATTTTGACAAAGTGGTCATGAATTTGTTTGTTATGAAACTAGTTTTGTTTATTTCCTAAGAATTAAGTCTATTTATGGGTTTTAACTAACAACTTATTCTTCTAGGATAGTCCTTGACAGTCTCATTAGAAATTAGAATTTAATTATATCGGGATATCAAAAAATCCTTTCCCCCCCTCTTTCCGTTACCTTCTTTTGTCCCAAATGGACCTTGTAATCTCTTTTTCTGTTGTCATGGGTAGTAAAAGGAGGACTTTCAGTGGGAGAGGCAGCACTACATGAGCTATCAGCTTATGGGCTTGTGATTAGGGGTGCTAATCAACCGATTTAAATTAATTCAAACCGTAAAAATGAAACAAAATATTAAAAATTGAACAAACGCTTTATTATTTTTAAAATTATAGTATTACTCATACTTAAGTATTGTTTTTCATACTTTTATGAATTAACACCCTCATTTTCTTTAATATTTTTGTTGGAATGACATATGAGATTATTTAGAATAAATGTTAATGTTTAAAACTATATTCTGCTAAAAGTTTTGATGTATATCATATATATACTTGATTGAGTAAACATATAAAATAGGAAACCATTTAAGTAAATTTGAAAGCTATTTAATACAATTTATTGGTAACTGATTCGAGGGAAAAAAATAGAATAAGTGAAAGTAGATACATAAAATAACATAAAAAATATTTAACATAAAATAACATGTTAAAAAATATCAATGAATTTTTTTCTCAAACTCCCAAAATTGGTCAAGGATTCTCTAGAGTTTTTCTCATTCGCCATCAAATCAAATAATGGTTAATGAGGAATAAATAGTTGCTGCCTTTCATAAATGTTGTACTGTTCTAGTATAGAGGTTAAAATAGGTATTGGATATCCTAAACTAGCTTCCTTAAATTTCTACGCTAGTCTATGATACCATTCTCAGCACGCCACTCTGAAGCTCGATCTCCTTGGGTCGCCATAATAAGTTTCACACCGAACTGACAACCTTCGTTTGAAAATACAATTCCACAAAAAGGTTGGCAACGTTATAAGAATATAGAAACCGAAAAATTAGACTACCGTTGACAAGCACTTTGCTTTAAGCTTCTCTGATGAAAAAAAAGGAGTAATAGTAATAGGAGCAGTGGCAGTAGGAGAGATTTGCATGGCATGCCAAGACTAGGCATCTCGGAAGGACCTTACCGTTGGCAGGTTGAACCAATTGAACCATAGCTCGGAGGTTTTGTCGGTTCGATCTCTGTTTCGATTCTTAAAACATTGGATAGAAATTATTTGAATTGAATGTTGTGTGTATATTTTTTCAAGCTTGCACTTTGCAGTGTGACGGCACTCACAGTAGACAAAACTTGCATTGTGCAGTGTGGACAATGGGACAATGCCGCATGGACATTGGTAGATGTTTGCTGACTGAGGGCGGTATTGCATTGGAATTCGAAATGACTTCATAAGAATTTTTTTATGATAAAAAAGTCTCGTGATATTCAATCAAGAGTTTTAAATATTGTAACAAGTCTTATAATATTCAATCAAGGCTATCAGGACTTTTTATAGAAGGTGTCCAAATAAGGTGATATTGAATTGAGACTTTTTACAACTTACAAAATGTTTTCTGGTATTCAAAAAATATAGACTTCGATGGATTGTTTTGTTTAATAGATTTTGTGTGACTTTTTAGTGGAATATATAAATACCACATCTATCTAAAAATCCAATCCAACCACAAGAAATTCTCTTTCTGCTATTGCCAGACTTTTCTTTCTCCCATCACACATTTGTTAATTTCTTTTCATTCTTGGGTGCTTGGTCGGGTATTTCTTCTCGTTTCTCTTTCTTCTAATCGTAAAAAGCCACATATGCCACTCCTGTAGAATGAAAACTATTTTACGATTTCGATTGTTAGCACAGTAATAATGTTTTCGTTTATTGAATAAAAAATATTAAATATTTTTTTAACTCATGGCTGGATCTACTTTCTAAAAAAAAGGTCATTTTTATGTTTTGCCCACTATAGCAAGTAATGTTAAGGACCATGGCAGGACCTCCTACCAAAGGGCACCACACTAAAAGGCTTCTAAAAAACACTACTAGGGGACAACAGGCCATATTTGATAATCGAGGATGTTAAACCTTGACAAAGGGTCCATTATTTAAACAATCAAAATTGACATTCAAATATCATCATACTCATATCTGTACATGATATATCATTTCAACTTTATACTATCATATGATAATGTTTTAATCTCACTCATATAAAAATCAGAGTTTCACATGATGTCTCACCTAGCATTAAAAAAAAAAATCCCAATATAAAGAGCGAAGAACGGGGGAAATTTTTATAATGGCAATAGGAAACTTCCTATAAAGTAAATAAAACTCGCGACAAAATATGATTTATACTGGATTGCCGACCAAAAGATTTCCTAGTTGTGGGTCGTGTGGCAAAGTTGAGTCCAAACATCTCAACTAAATTTTTTAAGCATATTGTTAAAGACTTGATTCGTGTGTATGGAAAAAACTTTGTTAAAAAGGACAAACTCAATTTGATAAATTTTACGCCTTGGAAGGAATTAGTATTCAACCTTACAAAAAAAATTATGAATAATTTTAAAACTTCTCAGACAATCTTTCCAATACCCTGAAAAATTATGAAATAAAAATCATTAAATGATTTATATTCTTAACGTGTTAAGCATATGTATCGGTATCGCAATCTTCTGCGGTTATAATAACTATAAGGTGGTGCAGTTCTAACTTCAACCACAAGCAATATTAAAAACATGCTACTCTTCAATCTTTTAACAAAATATTCTGAAAGCCTAAGATCCTCGGTAATTGATAATGACCTCATTCCATTTAATACTGCTTGAATTATTAAGAAAATATAACCGAAATTGAAATGACACATAAATATTACGAATTGTGGGTATGAACTAAAATAATCTTGCTCCACCTTCCCAACTCCTTCAAAAGGTCATCACCACCGTCAAAATCAAGGGTTTTAAAAGAAAATATAATGCTATAAAGTGAAGCATGGAGTTTGAGACGGAAGAACCCAAGGGTGGTGATTGGATCATATCCACTTTTTGGGTGGTTCAATCAGATCATGGTTAAAAAAGACTGAATCAAATCGTTGAACTAGCCATTTCCCGATCTAACCAGTTGAATCATTTAGTTCGATTCGATTTTTAAAATATTGGGTAGAGGTTTAGACAACAAAGCGACACAACGACAAAGGAATTCACGATTAGGATTAGTGAGAGGTGGGGGTGGAGGTTGCTGGTGAGGTGGCCATTAGGTTAGGGTAGGGATGGAGGTGGTGGCGAGAGTAGTAATGAAATTAAAAAAAACTAATAAAATAGCAAAATGACCTAAAAACTTGATTACTGGACCATATTGTTTTGGTGCTTCACCTTAGAAGCCATCATAATCTTTAAAGAGTTAAATATATTTTTCATCCCTATAAATTTGATTTTAATCCCTAAAAATACAAAAACTGTAATTTTAATCCATGTTGAGGGGACTTGATACACAACTTTTATAAAATGCAAGGACAAAACTAATAAATTTGTAGTGATTATAAGGATCAAAAACATATTTAACTTTAAAACTTGGCTTAACCACATCACATGAACTTTAACTTTTCACTCACGTTAGTTTTATCAAATATATAAAATGAATAGCAGACCCCACTTTTTTTAATCCAAATAACAGACCCCATTTTGATTCAACATAAATTGTTACATCATCCTTGCACCCATTTCCACATTAGTGTAGTAAATTTCAAATACTTCCAAGCACAAATCTCACAATCCAAAAGTTCTGGACACAAATGAACATTTGTGACTAGAGTGACAAGACTCAAGAAATAGATTTTACCCTATTTTATAAGCTAATAAAACAAAACACATTTCTAAAGATAAATTTTCCTATGTTTTCAGAAATTGGTATTTGCTTTGATAAATAAGCAGCAAAACAGGCATTGAGTACGACTACAATGTGCCACTAAATTCATACCCAAGCAGATACAACTTAATGAACAATGTCCCAAAATTGAAAGGGTTGGTGAATGAAATGAAAAGCACTTCTTTTTGTTAGGGAGAGGGGAGGTCAATCTTGAGGTGTGGCTCCATTAGTTGAGTCCATGGGCTCAGCTTCAGCAGACTCATCTGCCTTGTCCCCCTTCTTGCCTGTGCAAGCAACCAAGCAATGGTTGAGCCCATTTGACAGCAAGTAACAACCAGAAACATTGAAAAACTACATATGCAAATGATACAATTCTATGCAATATATAAGTATAATGCAACATAACAAAGCATGATAAAATAGCAACACCAGACTCGGGCTTTTCCAACGTACCTTTCTTCTTCTTTCCACCACCTTTCTTTTTTGTCTTTGTGCCCAAGGCTAGCCAGGCCTTAATTTCAGGATCTTCTATTGTTTTCGTGGGCTGCAATTCCTGGAGTGGGTGAGAAGTGACCCGATCCGATCCGTTCGGCATTAGCAAGACTGTGAATTTAATGTGAGCAACATAATCACCTGAAAAAGCAACCAATGATGCGTCACATGAGCAGTGCTCACATAAATCCAACAACATTGCAGGATCAAATGCTACTAGCCAAACAAATTTACCAGGCTTTTCATGCAGAACAGGATATGGCTGCAAGAGCTCATGATTTACGCATTCCACCAAGCCCAGACGAGCTCTTTTCTCCTCCAAAGCCCTATTATCAAAGAATAAACATCCTAAGTGGAATGAAGAGCATCCAAATTAAATCAGTTTAAACATAATTTTAAAACATGGAAATAGTCAAGTTACCTAGCAGAGAATGGCATGATTGGGAATTTTTGGCTAATTTCACTGAAAATAAACCTAGATGCCTTCATCTTCAAGTGATAACTCTTGTCAACAGCCCTCTTATAAATAGTTGTCTGCTTCTCATCCAAAAGCTTAGGCTGCAAGTGATGGGATATTTACTTGTTTATAATTCAAAAGAGCTGCATGATGCTGGTCAATATATTTATATAATTAACCTACCTTGCCATCTCCACTGCTTGTTACGATATCAATTGCATAAACTTCATTCTCCTCAAACTCTGCTTCATCAACCCTTGTGTCTGGATTAGATGCACTAAGCACAACCTTATTTCCATCAATCACAAACTGCTTCATTTGATGGCTAAGAACACCCTCAACAATTTTACAATCATAGGCAGCAGCAACCTTTTGAATTGCATCAGTAACATCCTTGTTCTGACAGGAAAAGAAAAATTGACAAAATGTTATTATGAACTGCTATATGAAGCTTAAAAAGTGGGTCATCTAAAGCTATTAATCTCAATACAATGTTGGATGCAATAGACCATACAATATATAAATTAGCATAGTCATGAAACAATTTCCAGCCTATTCCAATCTTAGCGGCAGGAAAAGGACTAAAACAATATAGCACTAATCATGTTCGCCAATTTCCCATCATTAAAAGCCTTGAAAAATGCTACTGTATTTTGACTGCAGAAATAATAATACACTAATTCCTCAATCAAACTAATTCTTCATCTTTTCAGCATACATATTGTTAAGCAATAGATAAAATATGCACTATGTTGGCTACAAAAGACAAGTGTACTGATCATATATATCAGCACAACCATGAAAAGTATTCAGCCATATTCTAGTATAGGCAACAGGGAAAGGAGGAAACCAACATGGTATCGATCACCTCGGCAAAGTTGCCAATATTACAGCTTTGACATATGTTATGAGCATTAGAGTCCACATATACATTAATGAAGATACAAAAGTTGCAAATTGTTGCAACATTTATGAGTAAATTAAGGGAACGCAGAGAGATATAAGCAATGTTCAATCACACTGCAACTACAAATCTGAGCTATTGAACCAAATTAACCATAACCCGGAGGCCATGCCAATTCAATCTCTGGATGAAAGGATACATGACAACCTTTCACCAGAAAAAAAAGGATCCATACAGTATAGCAGGGTCATGTAGGAGAGATATCGATAGAACCCCATGTTGTCGGCTACAACACATTTAAGTGGTAACACCCCGATTTTGTCTATTTCTCTCCTAGAGGACTATTCATTTACATTACGGAAGAGGTAGCCAGGACCATATGAAAAAAAGGATGAATGATTCTCCATCAGTGTAACTATGACATAAACAGGCTTCATTGGAGTTTATCCATCGCCCACGATGTTTTCATCACATGGAGATCAGTTCATCCAACATAAAAATATTAACCAAAACAAATAGTTTAAGGAGAAAGTGCTTAACAGAAAAAAAATAAGATAAATCCAGCTAAGATCTTTTCACAATTTTAATCAGAACGGAAAAACAATTCAAGAGTTTTATGAACGTGCACAATATAATCCATCATGCAGGAAAAATAACAAGTCCAGCAGGCTTGAACTAGAACAAAGTGATCTCCAAAGTACAAAAGAAATAAAAAGAATAGAAAAAGATGATAAGCTACTTCCACAAGAAAAGGCATACATGACATCCATCGGTGTAAATATCACAATAAATCAACATCGGAGTTCATCTGTAGCTCAGTGAATCCCTTCATACAGTACATATGAAGCTATGTATTCAATCCCAAATAGCAGCACGGAGTGGACAATCCCAAAAACAGTATAATGGGTAGTAGGATGACCACTATTTTAAGATAATGAATATGATAAAAAATATTCCAAAACTACAAAGCATACATACAGACACATACACATGGTATGTATATATAATTACCAAAAATAGGGGGTGTAGAGACACACATACTATTATTCTAATTGTTATACTGTTTAAAATAATTATAATATTATATATAATATAATTATATAATATAATAATAGTAATAAATAAGAGTCTTAGAATATTTTAAAAGTGAAAATAAATGTGAAAGCCAAAAGCCAACTATTTGAAAACAAACAATTGATACTACAAGCAACGGAAATAGAGATAATAAATGGTATAACTCACAACCAACCAATAAAAGTGTAGTAAGGTATGAACTGTAGAATAGAAAGACAGAATTTATCAAACAAAAGAAGACAAAAATGGAAAAAGAAAACGAAAACGACGTGAACATAACCGGAGGAAAGCACAAAACAGGGGGTACAAGGATGCCGGGCTGCAGAAATGGGGCAGGTCTAATAGAAAATGGGGCGGGCTGGCCTGAAATGGAGTGAATTGCTCAGATGGCTTCCCTGTTTGATATAGCAGCCGCAATGGGCTGTGACAGCAGCCACATTTTGGGCGACTGAAAAAATTCTCCACAATGCACTGCTCTGTAGCAGCTAAGGGCTGCGACCGACACAACAGCACGATAGCGCCGCTATTGAGCATGATAGACAACAGAGATATGAAGTATTTAATTTTGCGGTAATTCCACTAAGTCAAATTGCCTATATAAGCTTGGTACATAATAACCACAAGAATGCCTTTGGCCATAAACCAAAGATACAAATAAGAAAGATGATAGTACAAAAAAAAAAATTCCTAAACTCATTATACAAATGCAGATACAGGAAAAAAAATCTTACATATGGTTACCTTCTTTCCCGGCCTTACAAGCCTCAAAGCCACTTCAGCAGCAGTGTTAGCAGCTGCTATGACATCAGCAGCTCGCCCTGTAACTGGACCTTCCTGAAGAACATGTGTGTGAGCCACAGCAGCAATGAACCCATCTATATGACAAGCCATATCACTGCAAACAACCAAATAAACCATCACTGCCAACTTCCTAGTAATAGCCAAAACAACCATTTTCATTCCCCCATCATCCATCACAGCTAAGCTCAGAAAATCTTACATTTTCAATATATCACCTTCTTCAAAGACTGTTTCATCACTGGCCAGAGGAGAGAAATGACAAACTGTGTTGTTTACAGATATGCATGTTGGGAAAGCAACACCTCTCTCAATCTTCTTCTTCACATTCTTGTACACATTACCAGTTTGCCTTTACACAAAAATAACACCCAATAAGCCAAAACCCATAATATATATGTGTCAGACCATATTTATTGTCAGGGGTGAAAAAAGCAAAAAATTGTGGCCATTACACTATACATGGATGATCAAAGGGTCATGTGATCCCTTACACTAACATAGAAGTAGTAATTGTATAAGTATAAAACAAATACCAGACAATGCTCCTTCCAGTAACTTTGAAAAATAGAACAATACCAAATGCAATCCCCTCCCAAAGAAACAAAAAAGAGATAGAACAATATAAGCTTACTCTCTAATATATGAATCCCCTTTCTCGCATATGTCCACAATTTTGGCCTTTGGCTTACATTCTGAAACAACCAACTTCAAAGCCTCTGCCAAAAAAAAAAAATACCTATTATTTACCACCATGAAAATCACAAAAGAACACACCAAAAAACAAAGAAACCTCAGATAAATCGAGAACTTTGGCTACAATTTCGAAAATTTATGTATCCAATGCAAGAAACAACATAAACCCATATGGAATATGAGAATAAATAGACACTGAGAGTGAGAAACACACTGTTAACAATCTCAGCTGCGGTTTTGTATTTGGTGACAACTTCAGCAGAAGAGAGATCCAACTCCTTCTCCTCCCTTTCATCATCCGACATGGTACCTCAATTCTTGAATCCAAAAAACTTCTGGAAAAAAAAAAACCAAAATAATATCAAAAATAAAATCTTTATTCAATTGGGTTGTGAAACAGAGAATCAGAAACCAAAAAGTAATGAAGACCCAGATCAAAAGTTGAGAAATTGAATATGGGTTTTGCAGCATCACTCACACAGTGCAGGGTTTGATTGAAGGTGTAGTTGAATCAGAAGAAAATAAAGGGTTTTAGCAAAAAAGGGAGTGTATCACTAGGGTTGCAGCCGCAGAGGCATCTTTGGCTTTTATAGGATTCCTCATTTCGCTACATAAATCCAAATATTGGTCGCGGTGTAGGGTTTTACTTCTCAATCCCTAACTATTTTATTTTATTATTAAATTTTTTTTTTATGTATTTTGCAGATACCCCCATTTGGTAAGAAGCATTTGCCACCCTATTGGTATTGCCATACTAATGATATAATTGGCTATTATTTTATAGTAAAATTTATTTTTAAAGTTATTGTCATGTCAAATTTAAGTCTAAACCACAATGGTTACTGTCCAAATTTGGATTAATCCTAAAGCATTCTGATGCAAGAAAATTGAATCAAAGATTTACACAATTCTATTTTGATGATGAATTGATGCTTATACAATTCTTAATAGACAGCCAGGGTCCTCCAAAGGTCAATTACTAGTAGTGAAACTAGGAGAAAATGACCAGCAACATTGAACACCACATGTTCAAATTTGTTCATTTCTATTTCAATGTTGGGGAGGTAAGAGATGTAAATTGATCCTAACCATGTTTATATCAAAACAAAACATCAAGATCAATAAACCAAATGTGAAAACAAATATCATACCTCCAACCATTGTGGATGTTATCAGTTACGGGTGTCTTGTCTTGAGCTCTTTCAAGCTCTCACTCTCTTTGTTGATGGCATGATTTCGGATAGGGGAAAACCAAGAGCAAACTTAGGGACAAAAAACATTTTATAAGCATTTGACCATCAAGAATGCAATCGTTACCGGCACGGATAACAATCATTCATGACCATTCGAATCCAAAATGTGTGTATCGTATGAACCATACTAAATGTGAGTTATATGACAGTTTTACATTCTCCCACTTTGTCCATACGTTTAACTGATTGACTTAAATGATTCATAAAACAACTTTCTTAAGAAACAAACACGTGAATTATAGTGATAGTCCTCGAAAAGCGTATAAAACCCTACATTTATTCTTTGTCCATAATAAAATTCATTTTCTTAAATAAATAAATATGAACATGAATATGAGAAAACATCACACTACATGAGTTTCATTGATAAACTATATGCAAGGGGAGGAGAAAATAAAATTGATTCTCTATTGATGTAGTAAATGGGAAGCGGTGCAATTTGTGAAGTGTCTCGTACACTTTCTTCACGAATATATATGAGTCAGTATCCTATATTACGTCGTCTAAAAACCTGGGAGGGGCCTAAGCCCCTATAGACCTTAACGTACCTTCGCCCCTGACTATATGTATACAATCATGAAGTGAAACAGAACCCCCTTTTCTTTATGTGAACCTTAAATATCAGTGGTGTCATGACCTTAATAATACATTTGCTTCAAATTCCACTTTTGTTGTTATTAGTCGGAAAGTCAACAACTTAATTATAGCAAAAAGTTTTAAATGGTTTAGAAATAGAATCCTCAAGTCCAAGCCTAAAAGTAGAACTCCTAAGCCATACACATACACAATGCGAAATAGCCTCAAACAAGAAACGATCTCGACTTACATAGTATAAGTAATAGTCAAGGTCTGCTTAACACTACTCAAAGAAATAGCTTCACTGGCCACAATAAAAACGTATCTCCTTGTTGATTTGTGAGAAACAATACAACCAACAAAGTTTGAATCTAAAATAGTTGATCACATCTAGATCGTCTGTGTATCTAAGCATAAGCACATAATCTTTGGTTCATTGAAGGGATATCATCACTTACTTTGAAAGATAAATAAATGATTTTTAACGATTTAGGTATAACTAATAACAAATAAAATTTATTTATCTAAAAAAATATTTTACATGACATGTATTATTTATTTTAAAATAAAATATATAATATAATATATAATATATTTAGCACAACATTCAGACATATACATTATGTCAACCTATCCAGTAAATCTGATTTCGTCGAGGAATTATCAGATTCAGATTACTATTTGATCCAATTTAAGTCTAGGTAAATGCTCAAACAAATAATGAAGCCAAATTTACCCCTTGCATCAACACCCCTACCTCATAAATGTAGGGTGCCGGCTTTGAAAGGAGTTATGTTTAATTTTAAAATATATGCTTCTTTTGAATTCCTTAACAACTGCTCTAAAACCACTAGTCATGTTTTAAAAGCCAAAAACATAATTTCTTTCCACACATGACCTTTTCTTTGCTTAGAGAAGTCGATACTTGGTTTAATAAAAACAAGACAATTAGTTCGACTAGAATGAGCATATGAAGATTTCTGTTAAAATAGATGCCTGCAATCTATACTGAAATCATTTCCAAGTAGATACAATGTACTGAACAATGTATCAAAATTGAAAGGGGTGTTGAAAATGGATGAAAAGCCCTTTTTGTTTTCTGTAGGGGAGCATGGGAATTCAATTTAATCTTGTGGTGTGGCCCCATTTGTGTCCATGGACTCAGCTTCAGCTGATTCATCTGCCTTCTCCCCCTTCTTACCTGTGCAAGCAACCAAGCATTTGTTGAGCACATTGAAACAATTATACATATGCAAAATGATGTAATTCTAAGCAATAAATAAGCATGATGCAACACATCAAAACATGATAAAATAGCAACATGCTAGATTCAGACTTCCAAGCCTACCTTTCTTCTTCTTTCCACCACCTTTCTTCTTTGTCTTAGTGCCCAAGGCTAGCCAGGCCTTAATTTCAGGATCATCTATTGTTTTTGTGGGCTGCAATTCCTGGAGTGGATAAGATGTGATTCGATCCGATCCATTCGGCATTAACAAGACTGTGAATTTGATGTGTGCAACATAATCACCTGAAAAACAACCAACCAATAATGTGTGACATGAGTTGTGCTCATATAAATCCAACACCAACACAACTAAAACATACTACTAGCCAATCAAAAGAATTTACCAGGCTTTTCATGCAGAACAGGATATGGCTGCAAGAGCTCATGATTCATGCATTCAACTAAACCCAGACGAGCTCTTTTCTCTTCCAAAGCCCTATTATGAAAGAATTAACATTTTAAATGGAATGAAGACAATCCAAAATAAAACAAAGCAGTTTCAACATAGAATTAAAACAAGTAGTCAAGTTACCTAGCTGAGAATGGCATGATTGGAAAGTTTTGACTAATTTCACTGAAAATGAACCTAGATGCTTTCATCTTCAAGTGATAACTCTTGTCAACAGCCCTCTTGTAAATAGTTGTTTGCTTCTCATCTAATAGCCTAGGCTGCACAAGTGATGGAAAATTCACTCTTTAACAATTCATAATGAGCAGCATCAAACAAATAAATATATTAATACAATCACCACCTTACCTTGCCCTCTCCAGTGCTTGTCACAATATCAATTGCATAAACTTCATTCTCCTCAAACTCTGCATCATCAACCTTTGTGTCAGGATTAGAAGCACTGAGCACAACCTTATTCCCATCAATAACAAACTGCTTCATTTGGTGGCTAAGAACACCCTCAACAATTTTACAATCATAGGCAGCAGCAACTTTTTGAATAGCATCAGTTACATCCTTATTCTGCCAGGAAAATAAAAAAGGGCAAAATATTACGAACTGCTATGGAGATTAAAAATGGATCACTTATAGGTCTTTAAAAAATACACAAAGATGCTGACAATATATAAATTAGCAGTCATGAAACAATTTACAGCCAATTTCAATTTAGACAACAGGGAAAGAGGTAAACCATCAAACCAATTCTTCCTCTTTCCTATCTACGTACAGATTGATAAGAAAAATTTCAAATATTGTATTATGTTGGCTACAAAAGACAAAGTGTACTGATCAAATAAATCAGCACAACCATGAACCGTTTTCAGCCGGCCATATTCTAGTTTAGGCAACAGGGAAAGGAGGAAACCAACATGGTATCGATCACCTCGGCAAAGTTGCCAATATTAAAGCCTTGACAAGTTATGAGGTTTTGAGTCTACATATACATTAATAAAGATGCCAAGAGTTGCAAATCATTCTAAGATTTGAGTAAATGAAGGGAACACAGAAAGATAAGAGGATAGGTGAAACACTTTGATATTTGTATATTTAATGTCTAAAACATCACCGAAATTAAAAAATAAAAAGGGATTCCCTGGAGGATAACCCTATAGGAGAGTTAAACACGCATAAACATTAGGCATGAGTCATGACCATCTTGATTGAGTCATTACTCAGCTAGTGTACTACTCATATCCATTATGATATGGAACAGAGGATGTAGATTCTCCATCAGTGTAACTATGACAAAAAAAAGGCTTCATTGGAGTTTATCCATAGCCTATTATGTCATCATCATATAGAGATCAGTACATCACATGTATATTATATTATAAACCAAAATATTATAAACCAAAATCAAAATAGTTTCAAGATCAAGTAAAAATCTCAAAACACGACATATATTCAGAACAAATAATTAACCTCAAAAATAGAAAACAGATAGAATAAGATGAGATACAACAAATTTCAGCCGAGACAAAGAATCCCAGAAAAAACTAACAGTTCTTAATTGTCAAGATAGAGAACAATGAAAAGCATATATGACCTCCATCAGTGTAACTATGACAATAAAGCTTCATTGGAGAGTATCCATAGCTCAAGTTAGTTTTCATCATCTAGAGATCATAACCCACAAGGCAAGGAAATCCCTTCAGCCAGTACATATAAATTAATCGATTTCACCTTTTAAACAAGTAATTGCAGTTAGAAAGTGAATATCTGTCGAATTTTACACGGCTGAATTGCCTACCTAAAGCATGTTATGTAGAAGAAAAAGATGGCTTTAACCTCAAACATAAATCAACTAAAATTATACAATACACAAACATGCTGACAAAAAAATAGCATAATCATGAAACACTTTGAAGCCAATTTCAATTTAGGCAGATAGCATTAATCACCTCAGCAAGGTTACCATTACTAAAGGTTTTTTTAATAAATACTAATGTATCCAAATCCACATAAAAATAATTAAATAATTCCTCAATCAAACTAATTCTGTTTTTTCTACATACAAACTGATAGGTGATGGTTTGAACAATGTTATGTTTGGCTAGACTAGACAAGTGTACTGACTATATAAATCAGCACAACAATGAATCTATTTTCAGCCAATTCAAGTTTAGGCAACAGGGAAAGGAGGAAACCAATACTGATCAGCTCGGCAAAGTTGCCAATATCACAGCATGTGTATCTACTAAGTATCGGAGTCCATATACATTAATAAAACTACCAAATACCAATAGTTGCAAATTAATCAAAACTAAATTTGTTTATTCTACATACAAAATGATAAATGATGGTTTAAACTTTGTATTATGTTTGGCTAGACTAGACAAGAGTACTGACTATATAAATCAGCACAACAATGAATCTATTTTCAGCCAAATTCAAGTTTAGGCAACAGGGAAAAGAGGAAACCAATACTGATCACCTCGGCAAAGTTGCCAATATCGCAGCTTCTGTATCTGCTAAGTATCGGAGTCCATATATACATTGATAAAACTAGCAATAGAAGCAAATTAATTAAACTAAATTTGTGTTTCCTATATACAAACTGATAAGTAATGTTATAAACATTGTATTATGTTTGGCTAGACTAGACAAGTGTACTGACTATATAAATCAGCACAACAATGAAACTATTTTGAGCCAAATCAAGTTTAGGCAACAGGGAAAGGAGGAAACCAATACTGATCACCTCGGCAAAGTTGCCAGTATCACAGCTTCTGTATCTGCTAAGTATCGGAGTCCATATATACATTAATAAAACCACCAATAGTTGCAAATCAATCAAACTAAATTTGTTTATTCTACATACAAAAACTGATAAATGATGGTTTAAACTTTGTATTATGTTTGGCTAGACTAGACAAGTGTACTGACTATATAAATCAGCACAACAATGAATCTATTTTCAGCCAATTCAAGTTTAGGCAACAGGGAAAAGAGGAAACCAATACTGATCACCTCGGCAAAGTTGCCAATATCACAGCTTCTGTATCTGCTAAATATTGGAGTCCATATAATTAAACTAAATTTGTGTTTTCTACATACAAACTGATAAGTAATGTTATAAACATTGTATCATGTTTGGCTAGACTAGACAAGTGTACTGACTATATAAATCAGCACAACAATGAATCTATTTTCAGCCAAATCAAATTTAGGCAACAGGGAAAGGAGGAAACCAATAATGATCACCTCGGCAAAGTTGCCAGTATCACAGCTTCTGTATCTGCTAAGTATCGGAGTCCATATATACATTAATAAAACTACCAACAGTTGCAAATTAATCTGACATTAATGAGTAAATGTAGTGAACAGAAGATGAATGAATCTCCATCAGTGTAACTATGACATAAACATGCTTCATAGGAGTTTATCCTTAGCCTATGATGTCTTCATCATATAGAGATCAGTTCATCAAATTTAAAATATATCATAAGCAAAAACAACAAATTAGTTTTAATAGTAAGTAGAAAACTGGAGAGAATCATGAAATAGAACCAGCTAAGATTTATTTTCTATAATTTCAAAAACAGCTCATGAGTTCGATGACAGTGCATGATAGCATTATGTAGGGAAAGTAACATGCCCAAAAGGCTTGAACTGGCAACCAAGTAATATCAAAATTACCAAACAAATAGAATAAGATAAGCAACTAACATTTCAGTTGAAAGATCGGATCACAACAATGAATGATGTGCTTAATATGACCTACTTAAGCTTGATAAATAATGTCAATATGATGCCTTTGACTTTAAACCTAAGGTACAGCTAAGAAAGATTAAATGTAATAAAATAAAATCAACTCATATTTAACAACTGCAGATACAGGAAAAATTTTCTTACATATGATTACCTTCTTTCCTGGCTTTACAAGCCTCAAGGCCACTTCGGCAGCGGTGTTTGCAGCAGTTATGACATCGGCTGCTCGTCCTGTAACTGGACCGTCCTGAAGGACATGTGTGTGTGCCACAGCAGCAATGAACCCATCTATATGACAAGCCATATCACTGCAACCAGCCAAAGAAACCATTATCACCAACTTTCCAGCAAAAAACAAGTGTGTCCGTTCTCCCATCATTTATTAGAAGATTATGCCCTGAAAATCTTACATTTTCAATATATCACCTTCTTCCAAGACTGTCTCATCACTGGCCAGAGGAGAGAAATGACAAACTGTGTTGTTTACGGATAAGCATGTTGGGAAAGCAACACCTCTCTCAATCTTCCTCTTCACATTTTTGTACACATTACCAGTTTGCCTTTACCAAAGAAAAGAAAAAGCACACCCTTAAGCAAAAATAAAAAATAAAAATCATCAAGGAAAAATTAGCATACCAATTATATGCAGATATAAAAAAAAACACATAACATGCTCCTTCCATTCACTTGTAAATTAGAACAATACAAATGTAACCCCCCATCTTCAAAATTTAAAAAAAAAATGAGAACTATATAACTTACTCTCTAATATATGAATCCCCTTTTTCGCAGACGTCGACAATCTTGGCCTTTGGTTTACATTCTGAAATAACTAACTTCAATGCCTCTGTCAAAAAAAAAGATGCCTTATTTACCAGCATGGTATTAGAAAACACGAATACACACATAAACAAGACACTGAAACCTCAGATAAACCAAAAAAACAACGTAAAAACAAAAAAGCGAACTTTAGCTACATTCCAGAAAATTCATGCATCCAATGTATGTAATAATAAAATTTGGGAATATAGATACAGCATCCAATGTATGTAATAACAAAATTTGTGAAGATAGATACACTAAGAGAATGAGGAACACACTGTTAACAATCTCAGCTGCGGTCTTATATTTGGTGACAACTTCAGCAGATGAGAGATCCAACTCCTTCTCCTCTCTTTCATCATCAGACATGGTACCTCACCTCTTGATTCCCTGTAACTTCTGAAACAAAATCCCAAGTAAAATTAAAAATCGCATCTTTATTCAATTGGGTTGTGAAATATAGAATCAAAAACCAGAAAATGAGGAAGACCCAGATGAAAAGTTGTGAAATTGATGGATTTTGCGGCCCATCACTTACAGATTAGGGTTTGATTCAAGTTGACAACGGCAGTGCAGATGAAGCAGAAGGGGAATTTAGGGTTTTAGGCCAAAAGTTTGAAGAAGAGAAGTGTAGAGCAAATGGGGTGGCTAAGTGCAACTAGGGTTTCATCCACAAAGGATTATATAGAGGATTTTTCATTCTCATTAAAGAAAGTTACAAACGTTGGCGTTGGTTTTTTACTCTCCATATTCGATTCTCTCTTTTTTATTTATTTATTAAGTATTAAATTATTTCTCTAACATTATTTATCTTACCGTTACCCTTTCGGTTTTGCCAAACTAATTTTATTTTATTTTTATTTTTTTTGTGTTGGACCAGTAGTGAGCTATCCTTACAAATATACATGTGACATTAACCTCCAATCTAGGGTGGTGACCGGTCACCATTCGAATTCTTGACCAGTAAAATTTATTTACGGTACAGTTCACTTTCATTATAACCAATAATCATTATATTTTGTAAAATCAAGAGCAATTCCAATGAAAGTTGTTTAACATGTTCTTAGAGTTAAGGATAAGTTCTTGGTAGGTTGATCGATGTTGATGCTACATGTAAGAGGAAGAGGAATATCATTCAAGAGTTTTATACTGGTTCATCCCAAAATTCACAGGGCTACGCCCAGTTCTTGACAACACCAAGTTTCCACTATAACTGATCCTGATCAGATTACAGTACAAGTATTCTTTGCACACCTAGCCTTCCAGGCTCAACACTCAAACAAGTATTCTTTTCTCACCTAGCCTCTTCAGGCTCAACACAGTAAGGAGTAAAGATTTTGTGTAATTAATACAACTTGCAAATCTTTCAAATAACACTCAGAGAGTGAAATAAATATGAAGATATGAAAGACTGCGAATTAATATCAAATGATTGAAGAGCTATTCAATGAAGGAATGAAGAGAGTAAATGCTTCTTGAGTATTCAGAGCTCTTAATGTTGTTCTACTTCTTATCTTCATCTTCATGGATTGGTCTAAATAAAGGCTTCAATCAATTAATATGTTAGGCACAGCTTCAGAAAGTGTGCTCTTTTGATTTGAGCTTCTGGGACATCATTAATGTCAAACAGTCGTTCTGTGTAAGCATTAAATGTTCAAGGACGTTGAGCTTTGACAAGGCAGACCAAGAGTACACTTTGTTCTGAGCAGCTGTTGTTTCAGAGTTGCAGCTGTGACAACCTTCTACCCCGCATGTTAATATAAAACATTTACTTAAAAGAAGTAATATAAAAACATGCATTTATTTGATTAAAATAAAATATTGGATAAAAAGGTTTCACATCTCAACGAAAACAACGCGGAAATAATATAGTTTTAAAACAATAAAACATAAACAAGACGGATAAAGAAAAACCCAACCCCAATATCACGTACAGAGCTGGTATAACCAAAATCCGGATACATCACAGAAACAAACTGAAATAACTAAACAAAACTAACAACTATAACTAAGTATTCTAACTAAAGTCGCGGCTCCTCAGAGTCACTCCTCCACTGGCAGCTCACCGTCCTTTGCATAAGGAAATACTTGCAACAACAGAAACAGGAAAACATGGAGTAAGTAATCATATAAACACAACGGCATGGGAATAGGGAATAAGATGAACATACGTCATATCAGGCATAGCAACAAACATCATACATCATCATTTAATATTATAACAGCATGTTAATCATCCACATATGCTATGTGGTGCAATGCAACCCTACTCCACTACTCCATCAATGCACGTGGATCCAACTAACTCAGGAAGTCAACTTCGGAGTTACATATCTGTATTGGTCAAAAAGCACCAACGCCGACAGTTCCACAAACCATGGAGGAACCCCTTGGATGGCCGACGTATCATAGCTGGATACGCCACCTCGGGGGCGCACGGTTCACCAAACCTTGGGTGAACCACCCGAGACTTGGGCCAAATCATCATAACTTGGACGACCTCTCCTATGTTGAACATCCCCCTCAATATCAACTTAAATGCTCTATGCAAATGGCACAATAACACATAAGGCAACCACCTTCTTTGCTTGGGCCTAAAAGCACCCAAGACTTATCACCAACATCAACATCAACATCTTAGACCCAAACCGTGGGGTCAAGGCCCCCTTAGCCAAAAAGCACCAAGATCCAACGTAACAACACCTCGACCATAAAGCATCGAGGTCAATTTGGTCAAAAAGCACCAAAGCGTAACAACATGCGGTAACCCATCGGGTACCGGCTTAACCAGCTTATTACTCTTTGTCATCTTAATTAGTCTTTAGTTTAGTTATCTAACTTGTTATCATTCGATTAGTGTATTATTACATCATCTGGGGATAATTAGGGTGAAATACCCCTTTAATTCAATAGTTTCAGGTTCTGACCAATAAGGGGAGCACGGGCGTGCTTACCCCAGCACGGTTGTGCTGTCATTTAAGTGGAGCACGGTCGTGCTCACTGTCCTGCACAGCTGTGCTAAATGCGCGGCCTGCCTTCCAGAATTTAACTGGGAACACGGTCGTGCTCCCTGTTCAACATGTTCTTAGAGTTTAGGCTCCTTAATTCTCTCAAATCAGATCCTAGGGTCTTAACTAAAACATTCGGCATGAAACCTCACCCCTCACTAACGCGGTTCATGTCTTATGAAGCATTGGGGAATTAATCCCTTAATTCCTTTGTTAACTAAGAGTCCTAATTAAAACTGTTTAGGGTCTAATTAACGTATTTAACATAACGGCAACATCATCAACAACCACATATCCAGCCAACATAATTCATGTCATACAATAACATTCATAAGTCAAAACATAGGTATTCATACCAATTCAACCAAAACTCATGTCACAAGACAATTAATTGGCATACCACATCATGGACAACTCAACAATTATAATAAATGAGAATACCAATTAACCCAATTAAACATATAAGCAACTAAATCATACAACCAGCCATATCATGGCATCAATGACAATATAACAACAATAGACGGGGCTATGGAAACCCCTCATCTTACGCTACTGCCTAGCCTAGTGTATACATTATTCTTCTCCCATACCTGGTATGCGGTCCGCGTTTCAAAAGAAGAAAGAGGGTCATCTAGGGTCTCGTCTCACAAGCACTTATCTACGACCTCAAGAACAACAAGGAAACACCCTAATTAGACTCTTAGGCCAAGAAATCAAAAGGGAAAGAACGAGAGGGACGAGTTGTACGAATCTTACCTTGTTTGAAGTAAACAGCGAATACGATGATCACGTCTTCGCAACGATGTTCTCCTATCAACGAATGGTGAAGAACGGTGCAAGAACATATTACCTTGAGAGAGTTTTCTAGAGACGGTTGATGGAAATTGAGAGAAAGAGAGAAAGGAGGCAGCTCTGAGTGTTGGGACGAGATAGACTAGGGTTTAGATCGTGTTTTAGGGATTAAAAACGGGTTAGAATACGATTTGGGCTTAAAAGGAACCTAAAACGCGTTTTCTGGTTCTGTACGTATTCGCGGGGTGAGCCAGGGAACCAATTTCTGTCAGCTGGATTCGCGAGACGAACCCGAAAGCGCAAAACTGGATTTTTTTTATTTTCGTGGGGCGAGAAAATGCTCGTGGGGCGAGGCCAAAACAGTCGAATTTGACCAAAACACATTAAATAAGACTTTTAGATAATTCTCTTATCTTTCCAACGCCACCAAGATCATATTGATTGGACATCTAGAACTCAAGATATGACCAAAACAGGTGAAACATGTTACTAGGACTCTAAGACAATTGAACCTTCCTAAGGCTAAACCTTCCCAACATGAACTTAGACATCAAGAACAAGCATAACAAACATATATAAGCTAAGTCTAACACATTAACATTTATTAACATAGGGTGGAATTGAGGGTGTTACAACAGCAACAGACTTCTGGCAGCAAAGAGATTTCCTCTTTCAATGCAACACTCAGTTCATTTTCTGGAAAGCACTTTTACTTTGTACTAAAATAGCTAAAAGGTTACTTTCATGGTACAGAGGTTGCATGTTTATTCCTTAAAACCTTGAAACAATAAGTTCTTTATTCTTTATCCTTGGTGCTATTGTCCAGAGGTCTTCGGGATCCTTAAGGAAGACATCTTTTTTCAAATAAGGTTGACTTGGACTTCCTTCTGACAGACTGACACTTTAACTGGTGTAGCAGTGTTTGAAAATTAGACGGGTGATGTGCAGTCCAAAATTAGACGGGTGATATGAGCCAAAACTTAGACGAGTGAGCAAGTCATTTTTAGACGGGTGATCCACTGAAACTTCTTCAGACTTATGATTCTTGCCACGTCATCAACTAGATTAGAACCTTGATTGAGAGTTGATTTGGTCTATGTCTGAGTTGACTATCTTTTCAGATGGGTGAGTTTTTAGACGAGTCTAAAAACTGCGTTGTACTGAAACTTAGACGGGCCAGATTTTAGACGAGGACCTTAAGTCTATTTTTCTGCACACTTAACAATCTTATTAGTATTTTCATATGGTTCAATATTACCCTACTTAATCTATTTGGAATCATCAAAAAATTAGAGAATTTACACATTGAATGTGTTTCAGACTTATGAGGTCTCAACAATTTCCACAAATTAATACTAATAATGTGTATCAAAATGTGGTTAGTTCGATTGATAACAGGTTTGGACCTCTTAAGCAAATAGTCAGGAGTTCGACTCCTGATTCTTGTGTATGGAAAAAAAACCAGTTAGGAGAAGGTAACCCTTAAATGCCGTTCAAGTCTCCCAAGAAAGATTAGTCACTATTTATAACGGTAAATACCTCATATCAATAATATGTTTTAAAAAAAGGGGTCTGCTAGGGTACCCTGAAAGATTCAACTGTTTTGGAATAGTTGTTTTTTCGACCAATGGATGACTTAGTTGCATTCATTGAAGTCCTTCACATCTTATTTATTATTTAGTACATTTACTTTTTTATCTTGCATTGTAGTCCCTTTAGTAAATTTTATTTGTACCCCAGTTAATTTAAAATAACAATTGTTTAAAATTGAAAATTGAAAAATAAGAATCATTTGAAATTTAAAGTATATTATTTTATGAAATTAAATTTAAAAGCCTCTGAACCTTGTTTGACTATGAACCCTAAGAGAATGCTCTTCATCTCTCTGGACCAATCTCCAAATGCATTATGCTAAACAGAGCAAGTGCTTCTATTTCCTCAGCACAGCACATGGATCAACCTTGCCAACAAAAATGTTCTAGCCTCTTTTATTCCAAACATTTTCATTTTTCCGGGCATGGCATCAAACAAAGAGTCACAGCAAGTTTCCATTGAAAGCATAAGTCCATCCTTGATTTTGAAGTTTCATTTTCACTATTATGGACTACCTTACTATATAAACCCATGAGATAATTCGAACCGTAAACAACACCTTAAGAAGCCACGATAGAACAAGGTTTGCAGCTTGCAGTAATGGCAATACAAGGGGGTTGAAGTTGGAAGCACTAAAGTCGGATCGAAGTCCCGTTCTAGTGTCTCGTTCACTCTGTTACTGTTCACAGGATGACCACCGCACCAGCTATTATGCCGATGTTAAGTTGTCGATTCGTGTGAAAAGACAAAAATGGCAAGCTTGCAGGCTGTGAGAATTGCCCATTCTTTAAGATGGAAGTAGATCAAGAGCGTGTTGTTTATTCCACTACCCCCAATTTTAATGGGTTAATTTCTGTTATGGATCCAACTCGGAGTTGGGTAGCGTGTTGGTTGAGAATTGGTGGAAAGTGTAACATCCCTGGCTGCTTTATGGATTGACGACTGTCCCCATAAACCAACACGGGTCTTTTCAGCTTGCTTTGTTCTCACTCGCACGCTTCCTGGGAAAACTTCCCAGGAGGTCACCAATCCCAGAATTGCTCCAAGTCAAGCACACTTAACTGTGGAGTTCTTAAGTGATAGGCTATCGAAAAGAAGATGCATCTTGTTGGTATAGGTAGTACCAATCAATTCATATAAGCCATCCTCTACTGTATAGTCTCATACCTACACAGTCTCAAGATCCCTCTCATTCAGGTGTGCTATCTGTTCATTCATGTGTCCTTTCGCCTAGAAGCCTGCCAGGAGCCGCTCCTTGATCATGCCTCTTGCACCGGCGACCATTCCCCGCCCTCGTCAGCCCCGGGTGTCACATGCCCACCAGCTTCCGCTTGGTTCGTCCCAGAACCACACCGTACTAGGAGAGGTGATGCTCTGATACCATTTGAAACATCCCTGGCTGCTTTATGGATTGACGACTGTCCCCACAAACCAACACGGGTCTTTTCAGCGTGCTTTGTCCTCACCCCACACGCTTCCTGGGAAAACTTCCCAGGAGGTCACCCATCCCATAATTGCTCCAAGTCAAGCACGTTTAACTGTGGAGTTCTTAAGTGATGGGCTACCGAAAAGAAGATGCATCTAGTTGGTATAGGTAGTACCAATCAATTCATATAAGTCATCATCTACTGTATAGTCCCATACCTACACAGTCTCGGGATCCCTCTCATTCAGGTGTGCTATCGGTTCATTCATGTGTCCCTCCGCCTAGAAGCCTGCCAGGAGCCGCTCCTTGATCATGCCTTTTGCACCGGCGACCATTCCCCGCCCTCGTCAGCCTCGGGTGTCACATGCCTACCAGCTTCCGCTTGGTTCGTCCCCGAACCACACCGTACTGGGAGAGGTGCTGCTCTGATTCCATTTGAAACATCCCTGGCTGCTTTATGGATTGACGACTGTCCCCACAAACCAAGACGGGTCTTTTCAGCGTGCTTTGTCCTCACTCACACGCTTCCTGGGAAAACTTCCCAGGAGGTCACCCATCCCAGAATTGCTTCAAGTCAAGCACTCTTAACTGTGGAGTTCTTAAGTGATGGGCTACCGAAAAGAAAATGCATCTTCTTGATATAGGTAGTACCAATCAATTCATATAAGTCATCCTCTACTATATAGTCCCATGCCTACACAGTCTCAGGATCCCTCTCATTCAGGTGGGCTATCGGTTTATTCATGTGTCCCTCCACCTAGAAGCCTGCCAGGAGCCGCTCCTTGATCATGCCTCTTGCACCGGCGACCACTCCCCGCCCTCGTCAGCCCCAGGTGTCACAGAAAGAGATGAGTAGGACCAAGAATGATTTTGAGAAGTTGGGGGACGAACGCACTACAAATAGGGGTGGGAATAGGCTAAGCCAAGCTAGGCCCTAACAAGCCTGGGCCTGACCTGCGTTCTAATCTTGAGGCCTGGGTCTGGCCTATTAGCCTGATATAGGCCAATTTTTAAGGTCCGAGCCTGGCCTGACCTGAAAGCCTACTTAAAAGCCTACTTATCAAAAGATCTTTAAACATGCTCCATCTATAAATAGGTCATAGGCTTTCGCTTGTAAATAGGCTCGTAGGCCTCTAATAATAAAAAGTCAGTAGACATATACTAATAAATAGATCACTATGCTTTCAAATTACAGAGATGGAGATGAGCTAATTTGAGATGATGGGAGAATTCGGGGGTTAAGGCTTTGGTGCACCACCCACTATAATGGTGCAGTGGTGCACCAGCCACATGTCATTTGCTCAGCCAATCAATTTTACAGCTGGCACTTTTGACTGGTCATCAAGTCAAATGTTGAAATTAATCTTAGTATTTGCAAATAAGTTAAGTGTATTCATGTATTTGCTAAATGACCCCAAATTTTTAAAAACTCTAAGGACACATTTATTCTGCCTCTGAAAACGAAAAACACAACCATTTGACCTCCATCGTGAACACAATCTTCTTGTCTGAAACAAACTGATATAGACGAACATTGTGTGTCCCTCACTTCCATAAATTCAAGATGAACCTGGAAGCCCACCACATGAACTCAAAGGGGGAGTATCTGAGTAATTTTCATTTGGCCTTTTTTTTTTACTTTTAATTCACATTTTTTTACCCAAAAAATTGGGCCACACAAGTTAACCAGCCCAACAAATATTCACAGCACACTTATCAACCCTACCCGACTAAATGACCCGTACCCATCAAAATTTCCTCCATAGAATGAAAACCAGATTTTGTACCTCAAGTAGCGGCGCCGCCCGTCTACACCGCCGTAAAACACCGACAACAGCCCAGACAATGCCACACCCTAAAGTTCTTCACGTTCGCCATCGATGAAAATAATGAGACGGGAATTTGGGTTTAGGGAGATTAACTCCAAAAATGCAATTGATCTAGAGAGTAGAGGAATTAATTCAAGAATAAATCCCGTTACCCAAAAGATATTGATCAGAAAAGTAGAGAGGTTTTGAGAGAGAGTAGTTTGTTATGAATATTCAGTATGTCTCTTTATGAGCTCGAGGTAGTGCCTATATGCTGAATGGTTACAATGCAAAAGGGTGAAAAGTGTGTACAAACTTTTCCCACCAGCCTATTGCCACGTTAACAAATTCCTAATATTGAAAACTAAAGACAAAAAATAGCATATGAGCTGTATTATGTGAATTAAATTAAAGCAACATTACAACAATTGTAAATGCTGTAACAATACCCTTGTCCTCGAGGATGATGAGCACTCTCAAGTGCTTAGGAGGTAAAGCCTTCCATTTGATCAGAACTTTAGAAGTTTGAACACTTCCCCTGTGGATCATTTTCCTATGCAAAACAGCCACATACTTTTCCCTTTTACAGGCTAGCAAGTGGACTTTGAAGTGTGACCACTTGGTATGCAGCAACATGGAGTAAGCAACAATTTCCCCATGGTGTGCAGCAACATCAAGGATGATCACAGCCATACACTTTTCAGTCTTCTCAATTTGCTGAGCTTGCTTCTTTGTTGTTGCCAACTGCCCAAACTGTCTTTGAAGCTCACTCTCAACAGTGTTTTCACTTTCATACTCCTCTTCAAAATTTTATACTAGCTGGTATAATTCCTCCTGTCAATGCATTTCCTAATATCACATCAGATGGACGAACATTTTCCCACATACAGACCAACATTTGCCAAACAATTGGAGTACCACAAACAATTAGCATTTTCCAATCAACTAGCATTCTCCAATCAATTAGCATTTTCCAATCTGTATTGCCAATTGTCAATACTACTCTGCTGTCACTTATAATGAATATATACAAATCATTACCGTGAAAAGGCAAAAATAAAACCCAAGATCCAATGGAACTTAAATCTCGACGTTCCCCCATTTCCTGCTCAACCATGTATAAGAAATCATTCTCAGTCTGACTAAGAACACTTTGGATGTTACCAAGTACCCCCTGCGATAAAGACTCACATGATGCTTCTGTTGGACAAAAACAAGCCCTATGCATATCCCTAATCATCACCAACGCATCTTCAAATCTATCCATGCTCACAAGACAATCTATCATAGCATTATAAGTAACATGATCACAAAGGACAGGCTCTACTTCTTCAAACACCTCATAAGCATAAGAAACACAACTACATTTAAAATACACAGTGATAAGAAAATTAACCACATAAGTCCTAACCAAAAGTCCACTTTTCATATCTATATAATGGATGTGTCTTCCATAAGTCAAAAGCTCCAAAGAGCACAAACCCAACCTGCTGGCCAAGGTGTAATTATCAAGCTTAATATCCATCCTATACATGTCTTTGAACAAATCAAAATTGTCATAGTGTTTTCCATTTTTCAACAGAACCAAAGACTTTCGAACTGCTTCACGTGCTAGATCTCTATGTGGCTTGCAACCAACTATATCTAGCAAAGATCTGTCACTCAGAGGAAATTCAAAAAGACCAGCAACAAACTTTACTCTCAGGATTCACTCAACATCGTCAATTCCGCTTATTGGTACTTCACCTGATTCAAGTAGAAAAGTCAAATCTTCAATAAAAATTGTTCGAACCTCATAGCCCCCATCACCATGTCAATTCTAACATTGATAGTAGAGGAGATGCAGTAGTAATAATTTGATCCATGAGGGTGGCAAAAAAGGTCAAGTCCCTTCCAGTAAGAAACCACAAAACCCACATCTCCAGGCCTAGTATCCGTGTGCCCAATAATGATGGCATTCCAAACATCTACACGACACTTCGGCATTTGATCAAACACATGGAGGGCGGTTAGCAGCGTTGTATAGGAATTAACATCCAGGGATCAGATTGCGGCAAGACCCATTGTGGTGGTCACCGTCACAGATGGCTTGAGTGATGGCGTCGGAACGACAACCCTGTCTGGTGGCTCCGACGGCGGAATCATTATCGAGGTTAGCGTGATAAGAGTGATGAAATCCCCTGAATCAGTCACTCGCATAAACCCATTCCTCCTGTTTTGCAACATTGAGTCAATTTCCTTTGCAGATTTGGTGGAAACAGCGTCCAAAAGTGGTGGTGAAGATACGTTGCCGCTATGAATTTCGAAGCAGGAAAACATAAATTCCTAGTTGTTGCTCACCGAATTCGACGGAGTCAAATCCTTGGAGGCTTCAGTGGTAGGCTCCTTCAGTTGTTCAACGACCACCGGGACTGAATCGACAACAGTGACAAAATTGCTCCCTTTGGTGAGGCGCTTCTGCGATGGCGTCTTGTCGGCATCAGCATTCTCTATTGGAATGAAGAACATTTGTTCTGAAACATTGCAGAGTTGTGTTTGGGTGAAACCCTCCTGCTGATGTGATCTCAATTGATTTCTGACCATAGCTACAAGCTCAGATACATAAGTCGTTGCCTGATCAAGCTTGGCTTGTATTTCTTTGTGTGATTCCGTGAATTTCCGCATTACCCAACACTCCATCTCATGAATCTCCATTTGATCGTGCATCGCATCCTCCGTGGATAAGCACCAGGTCAATGCTTTGATACCAATTGAGACGAGAATTTGGATTTAGGGAGATTAACTCCGAAAAAGCAATTGATCTAGAGAGTAGGGGAATTAATTCAAGAATAAATCCCGTTACCCAGAAGATATTGATCAGAAAAGTAGAGATGTTTTGAGATAGAGAAGTTTGTTATGAATATTCAGTATGTCTCATTATGAGCTCAAGGCAGTGCCTATATGCTGAATGGTTACAATGCAAAGGGGTGAAAAGTGTGTACAAACTTTTCCCACCAGCCTATTACCACGTCAACAAATTCCTAATATTGAAAACTAAGGACAAAAAATAGCATATGAGCTGTATTATGTGAATTAAAGTAAAGCAACATTACAAAAATTGTAAATGATGTAACAAATAGGTGATCCGCCGCTAATAATCAAACCCAAATCACCGTTAACTCGCAGTGCCACCATGGTGGAATAACCGACCGCCATGACCTCGACCGGCGTCGAAGAGATACGTCCACTAGAAACATCAGGGAACTCGGGTACGACAGCCATAGGTCGACCACCTTAAACAACTGTCGAAAACGAATGCGGGAACAGTGAACTTCCTTCTTGATCTATTGAAGAACTACTGGAACTGCAAACACTTAATGGAAGATAGCTGATTTTTGTTTCATTGTTCTGAGGATGAAATTTGAGAATGGGTTCGATTCACCGCTGGAGAAAGCTACTATATGAAATAATTTTGCCACAATCAGATTTTTTTAATAAAAAAATAATATTTTAATATAGGTTAAATTTGCAAATACAGTGAATACATATGCTATACTACAATATACTATCTTTATAAAGTTTGACTACAGTATAAATACATCAAGAAATTTTGAAAAATTGACTAACCCATGTGCCACTTTGGTTGGCCCAAAGTTTGCCACATAGGTGGTGCACCACTGCACCACTTTGATAAGTAGTGCACCAAAGACCAAACCGAATTGGGGTTCATGATTGATAGGGAACTAATTTCTACAAAATGATAAAAGAAAACATGTTTTAAACAAAATTAAAATTATCAGTTTTTAAAATTTTAAATAATCATAATTTAAAATTTAAAAGTTAAAAACTTATTTAATTATTAGGGACTAACATGCAAAAAAGTAAAAAACTTTTCAGTTTAAAAACTCAATGTTTGACTTGACTACATTAAATATTAAATATATGACTACTCATATATTGGTCCAAAAATAACTTTTCCAAAACAGCTAAATATCTCAAGGTACCATAGAAATTCTCTAAACTAAAAATGTGGTGATAAAAAAGACTCACATAATAATCTTTTGAACTCGCAGTTAATAACAAAATCAACTTTAAAAAGTAATAAATAAAAAAGAATCCTTAGAACATTAGTGTAGGATGCAAGACCACCGCAACCGAGTGGTTAATAGTTGCTAGAGTTCACCATAATCGTATAGGTGTCACCATATCCATTTTCACAGTGGCACTTCCCTGCGTGTCCTCTTTCACCTTAAGCCGCGTTTGTTGCACGTGTCCATGCATGGTTGTAACTTTCTTTTCCTCAATATGCTGCCATCAACCTCAGCATTTTCCTCTAATATTTATTACTCTTCATTAGTTCACAACTTTTCATGCACTCTATATATATAAAACCATGAACCTTCTTTTTTCGTCTTGCAGTGGTGTGAGAAATAGTCAAGTGTTTTTCTTCGTTAACACTACTCTTAACCCTACTAGTTATTATCCTCGTCATAATTCAGTTTGCTTCCAAAGCAAAAAAGTGGTAGCAAGAGGAAGGAAAAATCTCAGTGTGAGTAGCATGGCATCTAGAAAACAAAACCGTGAAGAACTTGATGAGAAGGCAAAGCATGGTGAAACCGTGGTTCCTGGTGGCACTGGTGGCAAGAGTCTTGAAGCTCAAGAACACCTTGCTGAAGGCATGCAATGATCCTCTCTTCCCTTTTTCTCCCTCACACACACACCAACACCTTATAGTTAAATTTTATCTCTGAGAGAAATATTAGCAACCCACGTTTTAAACACTTTTTTTTTTAATACACTTTTCTCAAATTCAAATGGGATCTACGTGAATTAGTGGGTCCATTTTCAAAATAGATTTTAACAAATAGGAGAGAGTCTCTTGAAAAGAGTGTCAGAGAGTGTATTATTAGTATGACACGATTTATTTAAGTAAAATTTCCATGTTATGTTAACCTTTTTTAATTCATGTTGAAGTAATATATGAACTTTGTTACTTTGATGTGTTTTACTTTTATGATGTTAATGCTTGCATGCTCTGTGTAGGAAGGAGCCGTGGAGGGCAGACAAGGAAGGAGCAGCTAGGGTCAGAGGGGTATCATGAGTTAGGGATGAAAGGAGGGCAGACAAGGAAGGAGCAGATGGGGAGAGAAGGGTACCAAGAGATGGGACGCAAAGGAGGGCTCAGCACTATGGACAAGTCTGGTGAAGACCGTGCTGAAGAGGAAGGCATAGACATTGATGAGTCCAAGTTTAGGAATGCCTAAAACATATATATATATATAGTCAACCTTCACCTTAAGGAATTACTTCTTGTGGTGTTTTTTGTAGTAGCTGTCTTAATACTTCTACCCAGTACCCATGGTTGAAGCTCTCTGAAGCTATGGCTGAAGCTATCTGAAGCTGGAGTAGTGTAAATTATATGTTTTGTTGCTGCTGTAATAGTAAGTGTTTCTGGTTTTGGTTTAGGTACTTTAGGGGCAAGGTTATGATGGTGTAGTAAAAAGTGCTAAATACCAATGGCTTTTTATAATGAATGTTCTCTTATCTTCTAACATTTGAGTTCTATCAAGATTTCTAAGTGGACCTCTAGATTTTAGAATATATATGATATGAGGGACGAAGATGATGCGTAGACTTTGAATAGCATGACATTGATATTTGGTTGGTGCAAATCCGAAGTGTGATCTCCATAGTCCATACAACACAAAAGTCAAGGTAGATAGCAACGCCTTGCTATTTCTGTTTATCTTTTATCCATAAATATAATAAATTACAACAACATTTTGTACATTCATTATCAAGCTTCCTCAAATTAAATAAACATCTTCTCAACATGAACTCAGAAGATTTCAACAAAACTTGACTATTTGGATAAGAAAATAGAGAACATAATAAAAATTAGAACAAAAACATAATGAAATAAGTACAATACTGGACAAGCCTTGATCATACTCACTGTATGCAGGGTGGCAAACAAAAACTATGGTACATATCCAAAATGTAGTGAGTTTGAGATATGTGGATTTCCTTCTAACTGGTGACTCCCTTCTTTAACTTGAATTCTTTTGGTTCTACCCATTTATGCCCTTTTGGTAAGTTTTGCACATAAAACATCAGTGGCTAGTTGCTAGGGCAGTAACCAACAGACCAAGCACCAGAAATGGCTGTGCACTAGCCTGGAAACATTTAAAACCTTAGAGTAAGAAGGTTGGATCAATTAAATCTAAAAAAGTGCCACGTTCTATTCATTGTTCAGAGTTCAGACAATTGGTGGTAACATTGTTCCTGTCCCCAATTTGTCATGTTCATGTGTATAAGCTTAGAAGGTAAAGTTCAAGTAGTGAATATATACCTGATATTTAACATCATATTTCACAGGGTCCTTGAGAAAGTACTGGAACTGCAAGGCACAAGATAAAAAAGTAGTGAGTTGACACCATAAATTTAGATAGAAAAGCTTAGCAAGCATTAATAGCCATGTCACATGATTGATAATTGCAGACATTTCTCTAACATATGTACAAGATAATTAACAAAAATTATAAGGGGGAAGGAGGGGTGTGTATTTGTGTACTTTACCTGAAATATGACTTGTGGAACTATTAAGCCAAGTAAAGCCAAAGCATAATACGGTTTACCAGCCCCAAGCAGATATCCTGCAACCATAAAATGTCAGTAAACTTCTTTGCATTAGAATGTAATCCAATTTTCATTTGGAGTTCAACAAAAATCAAGTTTTGGTTACTAATGGAAAAGACTGCTTTGCCAGAATTCAAGACGCTAAATCATCTGAAACATGATTATTTATCTCTATAAATTCTTGGCACCGAAATTAACAAAGTATCTGTAGAGCTTCTAAGATTAAAAAATTTGTATGATGATATTCTAGAACCATATATTATTACTGTTTAGGAAAAAAATATGAAATGAATGGAATATTACACTAGTTGCAATATTAACAATTATATTTAAAATCATTTATTCACTAAGTAAGTGGTTTTCCCTTGGAACTACATTCATTGAATAGATAAAAGAAACGAAAACTAAAATCCTTGTAACGTTTTTTAAACAGTTTATCTCCATATTAACTGTGCTGATTACTAGTACTGCTTCTACTTTTCATTCTTGACATTACCAGTCATGCTGATGCCAACAATGTAACTTTATTGTATCAGAAGCGATTTATTATAATCAGTACATGAATTCTTGAGACCTAAGTTAGAAAGAATTTTGACAAAGGAACAAGACAAAACAAACAACCACCAGCATGGTTAGAACTATGGACACCAGTGGATAAACAAGCATAAGGATATTATAGTTAATATGGTGACAAGTTTCCAACTATATTATTATAGTACCTTGCAAAACAGGCAAAGCACTATAGAATATTTATATATGTTTGTTTATATTTGAGTAATTATTTATATATGTTTGAGGGATCAAAATGTACCAGCAATAGATAATTGTGTAATGTCAATAGCACCAACGCATATCCATTTTGCAGTTTCAGCACCAAAAGCAACTGGAAGAGACTATTCAAACAAGATTGCCAATAGAAAAGTCAGCAGCAGCTACTTTACAATCATGTGCATGATTAAAATTTCAGAAACATAAAATGTTCATATTAAAGTTATTGAAAAGCAAAGGATAATATAGTAGACCTGAAGTCCTAGAGCTCTATCCCCTTCAATACTTTTAAAGTCATTGACAATGGCAATTCCCAACTGCAATGTGATACAGCAAAAATATTAAAGACCAGTCTAAGGTATTCTTTGACATATTAACATATCTAACAAAAATGCCATGAAGCATATACTACATACTCCAGCTATGCTGTATAAGAGTGTGAGAACAATTATGTCTGGTGTAAGAGTCCCAAACAAAGCCTGACCAGCCCACCTGTTAGCAAGAAATTGATCAAAAACTTATGAAACACAGTGCAGATCCAGAAAAATTGACTTCATAAGTAAATCCAGCAAGATCAGTTTAATAGTGATTCTGCTGATAAAACGGCCCCAGGGCTACCCCAGTTAAAATTTGTTGCTACCTTGTCACATTCCAAAAGTGAGTCTTATCCAGAAGTAATAATTATATAAAAGAAGTGTTATTTTCTTAATAAAAAGTTCATTTCTTAGCCTTTCATGTGCATCTTGCAAATAAAGCTGAGCACATTCATATTCTTCAACACATTTATCTCAGGAGATAGATAAAATCCAAATCAATGAATTAACTAAAAACTACATTTTCACAGCCAGGAAAATAGTTTAAATCTAAAGCAACCGAATATTATCAAAATAAAAGGTACCATACCATGGCAAGCTGATGTAACTTGCTCCAAGGGCAAAGTTTCCAATCCATCCGTTTTGTTTTAGCTAGAAAAGTATGTAGACCTTAGTCAAATGACCATAAAAGGCAAAAAAAAAAGTATAGAAAATATTATTAAAAAGTTGAAGGTTTTTTTTTAAAAAAAAAAAACTACCTTTAAAGGAGGTGCGGAATATATATATGACAGCAAGGATCCACCCAGAGCAAGGTAAAAAACTATAGGGAAATCATGCCCTGCCTATAAAGGAGAAGATTTTAGCAACCATGCTTCTGGTAATCATAATCAGAAGAAATGGATCATAGGTCTATTGAGTACAGTACCCACCCATATGTCCAATATACCACCCAGGGTAAGACCTCCTAGTAGTAGCACCCATATTTGAGTGATTACCTGCAGAATTTTGACTTGTATGAGGGGGGAAAGTTAAACAAGTGATAACAGGAAAAAATAACAGACTCAGATTTACAACATACCTCATTCTCAGATATCACCCCTGAAGGAATTGGCCGATAAGGTTCATTTATTGCATCAATTTCTCGGTCATACCAATCATTCATAGTCTAAAAAATTAACAGCTCAGCAATTCAAGGTCATGTCATTCTGATAGTCCATCAAATAGCAGCTGGTAAAACTTCATATCAACAAAAAATACTACCTGTGTATATCCTGTCAGGAATGGGCCAGACATCATCATGCACACAATTGATTTTGCAACATCCTCAAAAGTCCAGTGGAAATTTCCTGCCCAGAGAGCAGAGTTGCTTGATGACATTGAGAAGTTGTATCAAATCAAATGTATGAATGTATCCCATGAAGGATGATGCATTAAATAAAGAACTTTGAGATGAACATTTCCAAAGTACTATCATAGTAAAATGTCAGACCAAACTTTTTGTGACCATGGATGTCAAATTTTAATGTTATTCAAAAATTAAGTACCAGAGGCAGCAGCACCACAAACTACACCCCAAACTAAAGGAGGCCAAGTGACAGGCTTTGTAAGTTGAAGACGAATCTTCCATTTATTCTGCACAATGTATTACTCAATGAATTATCAAATACAAACATTTTTCAGAAAAAGTTATCTGATCATTTCATAATTTTACCATGCAATAAATCAATAAACACACAGATTCCAGTAATTGTTAGTAATTTAGAACCAAAGTCATACTTACTGTGTCTCAAAATAATAATCTAAATTTTCAATAATGTATATGAGTATGACAATAATATTAGATTTATTGGCATTGACAGGTTGTAATAGACACATATTCAGACTAAATGTACCAAGTGTGGTAGCTAGATTTGGAAGAGTCTGCCAATAACAGCATGAAAGCAATTTCCTACATGATGGATCCATCACCAATTTAAGTATTTCAGATTTAGATTTTTTTATTTTTTTTTTTGGTTGGACAAAAGAACACCTCTTCTACAATCCTTCAACCAGTTTAATCTTATCTAGCATATTTTAGGTGTCAAGTGGAATAGCCATGATTTAATCATAATTCATAGTACCATATTTATACCATGTCTGTGTCCATGTCGTGTAATTATCTGTGCTTCATAGAACACAAACACATGCTTTTTTTTCATTCATTCTTGATCTCGTACTTCTCAAATCTTAGTGACTTAAGAAATTATTTATCTTACAAGTCCTGAATCCGTTTTACCATCCAACTTGGTTACTGCCTGGTAGATATAGGGAAGGAAATGGGATAGGCTAGACTTTGCCTAAAGAGCCTATTTTGGTTAACGGGTACATCAAGATTGGGTAACTCATTAACCACCCACTAAGATTCATTAATCAAGATTTTGTACATCATCAACCAAGTGGTCCGTCCACGAATTAGTCAACTACTATAGGTATATGCATTAACCAAACTCGACATGTCATTAACCACGATTTTGAACCTCATTAATCAGGTATCACAAGTGTCAACTTTTCAGATGTGCAAATAATTGTTTCTAAAAAGCATGGTTGCTAAATCGGTCACGCCTATGTAAGCCTAAATTGGGCTTGGCTGTAGTCCCTGATATGCGGCTTGGCCTGTTGGTAGATCTGATTATGAGCATTTGATACATCCATCCATAATGGAAATTGAAACCAATCTTTTCTAATCCTAACAGATAGCTACATAAGATAGTGGTAAGAAGATGCAATGTGGTTTGACTCACTGTTTCTTGGGAAGCTCCTTTAATACCAAGAAGCTGATTGATGCTTGAACCATCCTTGGTAGGAGCCTTATCTGGTGCCTGAGATTTAACTGCTCAAACACCCCACAAAAAAATTTCTAATAAAAATACTAAATAATGGGAAATTAAATCAGCAACAATATCAAACCATAAAGCCCCTAAAAAAAACCTTCATTTGTATCAGTTTCTGCTGCTCTAACCGTTAATCTCCACCCTGCAATGTCCATATAAACACACACACACAAAGAAGACCCATCAAAACAAAAACATAGCAAGAGCATAAAGACTGAAACTTTAACTATGTTGGTTACTTAGAAACTAAGCAGAAACATGATTGCCCAAAAGGGTATTTTAAGCTTCACAGTATGAGGTGTTTTGAGAGTCAACATACTAGTGAACGAGACAGAAGATGGGGGCAGAAGATGTGGTGATTGAAGTGAAGGGGTTGTTCTTCTGGTGGTTGTGGTTGAGAATTTTCTTGGAGAAACCGAAACCATGTTGAGTAAGGAAGCCATTGAAGATTATGAGATTGTGTTTGGAGCTCGGATATGCGACAAAGCTACACAGACAGAGAACTAGAGAAGACAGACAGTGGACATTGGTTATCGGGCTTCTTTATTTAGTTGATAAACTTTTTATGGAAAAAAAATGACAAAAAGCCAAAAATGTTGTTTTTTTAACAAAGCATGAAACAGCTTCACACCATGTGCTATCTAATTACCGGAAATGGTAAGAGTGTGTTTGGGAAAGCTGAAAAAAAGATTATGCTGATAATCAATTTTTGTATAATCGATTATTGTGATAATCGATTATAATCAGAATCTGTTTTTGTTTGGGACTGTTTGCTGAAAAGCGATTTTAAGATAATCTATTTCGTTTGGATGGTGCAAAAAAAATCACTTTTATATAATAAATTACGAAAAAGGGTATGGAGTTATTTGTATAATTTAATAATATTTATTTAGAAGGTAGTTTTATAGGGGTAAACAGGGAAGAGAGTTTTGAGAATGAAAAATAATCAAATCACAATAATCTTAAGCTAGAAAAAACTAGATGGCTTAAAACAGCTTTTTTTTCCCTAAAAAAAAGCTTTTTTATAAATTTAAGCAAAATGCCAAACATAATAGATTATCTATGAAACAGCTTTTAAGCTAAAAAACAGCTGAAACCAGGGAAAATAATCTTTCCCAAACATGCTCTAAGTGGACATAGATTTTGGATACCTATGATGGATACTGTATGATGATAAGTATTTTGAAGTGTTGAATATATATGATGAGAGAAAAAAAAAAGTGTAAATGAGAGTATATATATGATGTTAGATATCAAAATTGTGTCCAATTATCATTACTCTTTAATTACTGCCATTTTTCTTGTGTATATTACATAGAGGTTTGCTAACCATTAGTCTTTAGGTCTTTGATCGGCATTCCCATAGACAAAATTGTGATTAACCCTCGAGTCGAGGGGGGACAACTCTTAAATGCCCTCCAAAATCTTCGGTAGAGATTAATTATTGTTTAAACTACAATAATGGAAGACTACCATAATTCAAGCAAGTCAAAAGTTCTACCGTTAAAAGCACATGCACCTTCCAGAATTGAAGATCAATTAAATCCGTGAATTTCACATATGTTTAGGTCCGTGGATTCCAAAGCTTTTGAAATCCGAAGGTTTCTCTATTTAAGGAAGTTGAACTTTGAATCAAGGACACTATTCAATCTTCGATTCTCCTTTAGCATAAAAACACCTTCCTTGTACTTCCTTTTGTAATTGTAATTTTTCTTTGAAGCACTTTTGGTTTAGTTGTAAGTTATTTCTCTGATAAATCTATGTATTCCTAGTTTTATTAATAAAATAAAGAATTCAAGGTTTTTATGTGTTTTATCATTTTCGATTATAAATATCGTTTTTAATATCTTATCTTATTATCTATATAAAGAGGGATACTTGGGAGTACATTTTACTATTTTAGGATGAGAGTGTACATGAATGAGTATTGATTACCGAATTTTATTTGAATAATTAAAATTAAAAGATAAATCTATATATCAGTTTAAAGTGATTTTTTATTAATTAAGTAATTTTAAATTGTACTACAATTATATGATCAAAATTTACTTCTTATCTTATTTTTATCAGAGATATATCCAGAGGATGGTATATATTTATAGTGTGAAAATAAAAGATATTTTAACAGACGATACTTTCACATTATTATGATATATATATCATTTATACTTAAAGTTATATAATATAACAAAAAGTATAAATGTATGGAAATAAGATAAAATTAATTATAGTCATATAATAAAATAAAAAAATATAAAGTGATATAATAAAAAAATAAATATCTCTTTTAAGAATGTATCTTCCTTGCCTTAGATTTTGACAGAAAAATGAAATTTGGGCTGAGTGGCGCATTGTACTGGAGTAGACCCAATATTGTTTGGGTTTTGTTTTGGTTAGACAGAGTAAAAACTAGGTCTAGGAACTTAAATGGGGCAGCACGTTGACAGCATTGCTTCCTCCGCCTCCACTATGATCTCTGTACTTGTATCTTTGCGGGTACATAGATATGAGGGATGATATTTGAATATAAATTTTACGCACCCAATATTATGTGATATTTTATATGTTTCTTTTTATATTTTATTTATTTTTTGTCATTTTTGTATATAGGCATATAAAAAATACACCAAAAAAAAAAAAGGAGACACCATATATTGTGTTCAAAAAACATATTCTTGATATAGATATGAGTGTTGATATCTGGACAACAAATTGTTATCCTCTACCTTAGAATCTTAGATTTATATGATGTTTGTTTATTATTTTACTCTTTTTTCCCCTCTAAAATATTAGTTCAAAAAATTCATTGAAAATCATGGTGTCATGTACCGTTGTCAAACTTGAATGTCAAAATACCATTTCTATATGGATATATACAACTAGATGTGGATATTTAAAGAAATTATATATTTTCATTCCATATCAAAATAAAAGGGCTTAATTATAGTTTTGGTCCCCCTGTTATTGGCGATGTGCGATTTTGGTCCCTGAAGTTTTTTTCGTGCACATTTGATCCCTCTGTTTTTTCAATGTTGCAAATTTGGTCCTTTTGTCCAATGTATGTCAATTTTTCCAATGATCAACATATAGGAACCACTTCTCTAAGCACACACAACCTCTAGTTGAAGTTCTCTCTCCTTTGCATCTCCGATTCAAAATGATTTAGTGGTTCCTCTCTACTATTTAACGGTTTTGTCCCTCCTTTTCTGGACCTTTTTTGGTTTCACAACATGATCATTTACCACAAAAGCTTAAAAAGATGTTATATGCGCTTAGAGCAATGATTATGTGTGCTTAGAGGAGTGGTTCCTCTATGTTGATCATTGAAAAATTGACAAACATTGACAAAAGGAACAAATTTGCAGCATTGAAAAAACAGAGGGACCAAATGTACACCAAAAAAAACTATAGGGACTAAAATCGCACATGACTAATAATAGGGGGACTAAAACTGTAATTAAGCCACATAAAAGTGAAATTTGTCAAACTAAATAGTACATACTTTTAAATGAGAAAATTTTTTCTATCCGTTTTTACTTTTTAGAAAGAAAAGATTAACAATCCATAATATTATTATAATTATTTTAACAAAGGATAATTTTGCCAATACAACTAATTCTGCTTATAATCAATGTTAACTTTATTGTGCAACTTAGTTAAACAACTTATGGAGTACTGAAGATGTATGTATTAGTTTATTTTTCTTTGGGGTGTATTCTTATTAGAGTTGGAAATAAATGCATCGGATTATTTGATTGTTACTGTTTCCCATTATATGTATGTGTTTTATATACTATATGTATATGTATTAAATTGGCATATGTGTCACATTACCAAGATAATAAAAAGATGTGTATTTGGGCTTCTGCAGCTACTGTGCTCTGTTAGTACAAGTCCTGTTTATTTCCCAGCACACCACCCTTTTTCCCTTCTTCCAGCTCGGAAAGTTACTTTCATTCCACTAACCTCTTCATTTGAAATTTTGAATAGACATGATCATTTACAAAAGGATTTTGGGTCATAACTATGATTTATTGATTTGACCATTAAAAATGTAATGTCACCATGTTGTGAAGGATTCTCTCGAGGATCTCATCAAACTAAAGTTCTTTCAAATAATGTTCTCTCTTTGGGCCTAAAACATCACCAATACATCTATGATCTCTACTTAAAGATATTCAAACTATGTAATCATATCGAGCATATTGGCCTAAACAACCACTTGTCCGCTGTTGGAGTCTCACATTGAATAGTGATATGGTCTGAAGAGTGCTTATAAGTAAGGGGCAACCCTCACCCTACAAGCTATCTTTTGGGATTGAGTTAGACTCAAATACAAATTCTAAGATGGTATTAGAACCTATCATAAATCCGTTGGGCCACCAGCAGATGTTAGTTAGATCCAAACCCAAATTCTAAGATCCACTAGAGAGCATTGCCCATAAAGAATAATGCTCCCATGATCCTGCAAAATACCCTGGCCATGTACTTTTTTATCTTTTAAGCTACCAAATTTTGGATTCTAATCTGCATGGAGAATTTGATTCTTGACAATGACTCCACCAACATTACATAATTTACATAATGTTTCTTTGCCCACTGTTGAGGCCAGTGTCAAATCCAGAATCTATCCCACACAAAGGACTTCTATGGGGATATTACTTTCTTAAGCTATGCTAATTGCTAAGGCTAATGTTCTCTTTAGATTTGCCACGTGAATACCTCTCAAAACGTGGCAATACAACCCTCATTTAAAGGAATCTTTTCAGTACAATTCTAAGCAGAGAAAAATAGTTTGAACTGTTTTAGGCTTCCATCAAGTCTATCTCGTGTGCCATTAATTTAATTTAATTAGTACCCCACTTTGAGAAATGCAACTTCTGTCTCACAAACAAACAAAGATAGAGTTATAAGAGAATCAAATCAGAACTATTTGCGATACTGATATGAGTGATATCTCTTCAGCTGCATTTATTCCTATTAGATTGTACATATTGACGAAAATGACTAACATGTCAACGGAATATAACATATATGACCTATTTAGAAGGAAAAAAAAGTGGTAGGTCCAATGTGAAAAAAAAACATATGGAACCAACAAATCAATCTATTTTGCCTTATTATTACTAGAGAAAAGATATGCATTGTCGTGTCTGTTTGTCCACATTTTTTTATTTTTTTGGTTATATATATATGCATTTTTTGGGTATTTTATTTGTTATTTTAGCGTTTTGAGTGAGACGAGTATGTCTGATTAGTTATTTTGGTGGTTCTTTATTGACGTGTATGTTTGATTGGTTATCGACGATTTTGATTGGTTATTGATGATTTTATATTGGTCAGTGAGAAGTGGGAATGAGCTTTTTCTTTTCTTATCTTCTTTTTGATGTTTTATAAAATGTAAGTTCCAATTATAAGTAAATATTAATAGTAAAATATAAAAAATACACCAAAATAAAAGAGGAAATCACCTTATGTATATATATATATATATATAGATCATCTCAAATAAGGATTAGGTAGAAATAGAGCGAAATAGTTGTATCAGAGTGTAGAAAATTGGAAATAGAGGGAAAATCTTTGTTATCTGAATATACTTTTATTATTTTATCTCACAAGTACAGAAATTGAAACACTATAGTAGAACTATAGTAACTTACAAACAGTAGCTGAAGCAGCTTTCTTTGAACACGAATTAAAACTACAAGATTACAAAACAAAGAGAATTAGTACAAGGTAGGTAATCAAAGCTCTGAGTCTTCACTTCGACAAAGGACTTCATTTATAGAGGAGAGAAGCCTTCAAGCGGACTTGAATGCGTTTGGAATCCGCAAAAGCAAGAACTGTTGAACTTTTGACTTCGACCTTAACTTTACTGTAGCCATGTGAACATGTCGGCCAATAAATCAGCGTCGGCACAACAGGACAAAACTACTTTAATAAAGACGAATCTTCTTTATTGAAAGATGCTGTCGGCCAGTGCTTAAATCTGTCAGCACTAACGACAGAACTTCATTATTTCTTCTTTAATAAAAAAATCCTTCATCTGGATCATGATTCTCCAGATAGGGATTGTAGTCGGACCCATGAGATGACAACTCCTCATTTTCTTCATCAGAATCAACGGAGGATAAAGCTTCTCTGAGTAATTTTTTATATTCGGCCGGTGAAGCAGCACTAATGTTTAATGAAAATGGTGAGGCTATTATTGGTTGTTCAGAAGAACTGCACCAAGATACAATATTATTTAAACAAATGTATTTGGGAAAAGGCTCCGGTAAATGCTGATGGTATTCAAAATTAAATTTTAATAACCATGCAATGCCGAACTGAGCACAGAAATGAAGAAGTTTACTGTACACATGAATTGAAGGAGTTAATTTTTTATACTCTTCATAGATAGCAAAGATGGAGTTTGGCATTATTTCAGTTGAGATGCCATAATAGTAGAACCATTCCATAAACCAGTGAGGAAATCTTGTCTGGTTCTGGAGGAAATTAAAATACCACGAATGCCTGGGATTAGGCTGTCTTAACACTTTGTCCCAAGCAGTGATATAATCAAAGTATGTGTAAACTGGGGGATCAAAAACTCTGGAGAATCTTTTTGGTGTGTGAGGGCCTTGACCCCAATCCTCAAGAGTTAATACCTTTAATATCTTGCATTTGGAGTATGCAATTATTCCTGGAGCTGTAGCATTAGTTTCTTGTTCCAATTTTATTGAGTGAGTATCAATGAGAATGAATTGGTAGAACTCAATATCTTTTTTATAACTGCTGGTAGGAACCCAGCCAAAACCCTTTGGCATGAATTGATTAAGCATGTCCCATGGAGACATATCAAAATTGCCAAATTCAACTTCTGTAAGGAGCTGAATTTTGCAATAAGGCTTTATTTTAAATGGTAGAGGTTCTCTGGTGGCTTGTTCAACAGAGGTATTGATATGGGCTAATGTTTCTTTGGTTAATGAGGCAAAATTATTGGTGGTTACTGGGTTATTTGTGGTTGGGCTTTTTGGAAGGTTACTTTTGGTTATTTGGGCCGCTGATGGGGCAAAGTCATCTGGAGTTAATGATTTGGATTTGGGGGGAGTTGGAGGCATTCCTCCTCGAGAGGAGGACCCACCACGGGACCTGGTAGTCATTTGGGAGGTGATCCTTGTAAGAATTCCCTGGTTAAGAAATCAGGGATAAAATTATTTTCACCTTTAAGATATTCAATATCAAAGTCAAAACAACTTAATAAACTTTGCTATCTAGCAAAAATGTGTTTTGAAACTAAATTTTGAACATCCTTTTGCAAAACATCTTTTGCAGCTTTGCAATCAATACGGAGTAAAAATCTTTTATTGACCAAATCATCTTGAAATTTTGTAATACATAGTACTATAGATAAAATCTCCTTTTTAATAGTACTATATTTTAATTGAGATGAGATCCAAAGACCTGAATGATAGCGGACAATTTGTTCAATTTTGGAATTTGGAAGGATCTGGAGTAGGATACCACCATATCCTAAATCTGATGCATCTGTCTGAACAATAAGACTAGCATCTGGATGAGGGATACCAAGACACGGCAGAGACTTGACATCCTTTTTTATTTCTGAAACTAAATTAGACAACTCATCTGACCAGGGCTTAGGATTGGAGGTTTTTCTAAGCCTAGAATACAGAGGTTTGCACTTTATCCTAATATTGGGGATAAACTCAGAAACATTAATTTAAACATCCTAAAAATCTCTGTAATTGTTTCTTATCTTTTAATTCATTGGGAAACTTTTCAGCAAAAGCAATACTTCTACTTATTGGAGTTATTGTTCCTTGGTATATTTCATGTCCCAAAAATCTCATTTTTGTTTGAAACAATTTTATCTTTTTGGCTGAGATAACCATGCCATTTCTTTTTATTGTTTCCTTAAAAATTTGTAGATGTTTAAAATGTTGATCTATTGACTTTGAATAAATCAAAACATCATCTATGTAAACAATTGTAAATTCAGAATGTGGATTCAGAATATCATTCATAATGTGTTGAAATTCTGAGGGTGCATTTTTAAGTCCCATTGGCATGACATTCCATTCATAATGACCAAAAGGAACTGTGAAAGCAGTTTTGTATTTATCTTCTTCTTTAAGCTTTATTTGATAAAATCCTGATTTCATATCAAACTTAGAAAATATGACTCCATCATATAATCTTTTAATTAAATCTCTTTTATTTGGGATTGGATATATGATCCATTTTAATACTTTATTTAAGGGTTTATAATTTATTACCATGCGAGGTTCGCCACGCTCAAGTTCAGCATTATGATTTACGTAAAAGGCAGTGCAGCTCCAAGGGGATTTGCTTGGCCTAATTAATTTTTTATCAAGAAAACCTTTGATATCTTTCTTGCAATATTCAAGGGTTTCATTATTCATTTGAATGGGTCTTGCTTTAGTTGGTATTTTACTTTCATGGAATCCTTCTTCATAGGGTAAAGATACCATATGAGTTTTTCTTTCCCAAAACGCATTGGGAACATCTGAACAAACTTCCTGTTCAAAATCCTTTTGTATTTGAATTATTTTTTCTTTTATTAAAGGATCTTGAAGTTGTTTTTCTATTTTTGCATATAGAATTTCTTTTTGCAGAAATCCTATTTGATTTTCTTTTCTTTGAATTATTGATAGAAAATTCTTTTCATCAAGATGATCATTTAAAGTATTTAGTTCTTTTTGTTTAATTGGGTTTATAAATTCAAACAAAACTTCTTGATTATCTTTTATTGTTGTTATGCCATCTTCAGTAATATTTATTGGATATAATTGGGTTAAGAAAGGAGTTCCTAAAATTATTTGTTCTGAAGTATCTTTTACTAGAAGGAATGAATTTGTAAAGCAAATTCCATTATTACATATTTTTTCATTTTCCAATTTATATTTTACTTGTAATTTTTTATTATTAGCTGTGTATAGTCTTTGAAGAGTTTTCTGATAGTATTGAGTAGGAATAAGACCTTCCTGAATACAATTCAAATCAGCTCCTGAATCAATTAATGCAATGAATGGTTTATGAAAAGAGTTTTTAATTTTTAAATTAACCTTAACATGCCATTTTTGTTGCATAGTCTTTATTTGTAAAAAGAAATCTGTATCTTTAACCGTTGCAGTGTGTTCTTTGTAAAGATTATATATATATATATATATATATATATATATATACATTGAGATAAACAACCATATTGGTTTGTCATTTCATTTCCAGATAATAAACAACAGGAACTACAATATTTTGAGGTCTAAAACAGTCTAGTAAAAATCCCCTTGCAATGGCAAAGAGCTCTATGAGTGAATATAAAAAGATCGTGCTAACCAGTGTCCTAAAGTTATTGGTTAAGGAAACCAAAAAAAGAAAAAGAAAATTATTGAAAAATAAGTTTATCATACTTCAAAATACGAAATGCACTAAATTCTAATGGAAACTTTCTCTTTTTAGATTCTTAACCAATACACCTATCTATCCTTGTTTGTCTTGATGTAGTTATAAATGTTATTCTTTTGATACACAATAATGTCTTTTGCACCAGCCAAAAACGCATAAAACCAAGGTCCATAATCGCCCATAACTACAATTATTTGCCTCGAATCAAACTATAGGAACGTTATTTTCCTGCTACAGGATTTATGGCATGGACTATTGTATATTTTACAAATTGAAGAATGTTAACTAGTGTCCTGAGGATATTGGTTAAGGAATAAAAAGAAGAAAACTTGTATTGAAAAATTATGTATTTTATATTTTGAGAAGATAAATATTTATCATTAAAAAAAAACTTGTTTTTTATGAATTTCTTAATCGATATTCATAGGATACTGGTTAATAAGACTCTTATAAATTAAGGAACAAAACTAGCTCAGCTGATCTTCTTCTTGTTGCTAGACAAAACAATGATTCAGGTCGTCGGTCTTACCCAAACCGATCATAGTAAAACAAGCATCTTGAATTCAGTGCTGAGGCTAGCAAGGAGTAATGTCAATAGGTAAGTTCGATCGCTAAACAATTAAAATTTTTTTGTAGTTCATGTACAGCGTATGACATGCATAATGTTGATAACAAAAGTATTATAATTTGTGGTCACAATTATGAAATACCCTTTGAGCAACTTTTATGAAAAGCTTGGATAGGTATCTAAGTATTGATTTACATCAAGCAGGAAAAAGGTGAAAACCCACTTCAAAACTTTTTGTACTAAGATTGAGATTATAGGGTCTTGAATCAATTAAATATAATGAGAGGGAGAGATATCCCCCTTTACAAACAGATCCTACAAATCCAAAATGTAAATCCAGGTGAGCACCAAGCAGCTCCTTAAATAAATCAGCAAAAGAAACCTAAAAGTAGAAGTAAAAGTTGATCAAAATAATGTATATACTATCTCTGTCCCAAGTCCCAACGCTGCCCCCCACTCTATTCGGAAAATTGTTTAAAAACATGGTGATTGCTAAAATAATATTAACGAACTTATAAGGAGTGTCTGTCGCGTATTAAGTATTGGATTTAATTGGTAGATACTAACAGTATAAAGTTTTTTTTATACTATCAATCAATAAGAAATTGATATACCATTAAAAATGTTTGATTCTTATCATAACTACCTTAAAGGTCATTAATTCTATGATTTCTGATTGGTCGTCGGTGTAAAAATCTTTACACTAACAATACATACAAATTAAACTCTTTAAGTATTTATATATTTAAATGTACAGGACTTTATTTATTTATCTTTTCATATCTAGCTAGTTTGGCATACGGAAAGCTAAAGATTTTAACTTTTAAGAGATCAATTGTTTTACATTGATAGTATGAAGCTCTTTTATACATACATCTAATTATAAATTATCATGTCAATGAAATTTCTTGACTATTATCCTAAAAACCTTAAGGCTTTGTTTGGTTGTGAGAAGAAAAGGAAAAGAGAGAAAGAGGTGAGAAAGAGTATGAAAAGAGAGAAAATGATGAGAAATGGAGTAGATTTTATGTGTTGTTCGGTGTAAGGGAAATATGAGAGAAATAGAGGAGAAATAGGTGTTTTCTCTCTCTCCCCTTTGTTTGGTTGGATAGAAAATAAGAAGAGAGAAAAATAATTTTTTTTAAAAAGACAAAAATATCCTTAACTAAAAAACCAATATAAAAATATTTAAATTTAATTGATTTAAGTTATTTTAACTAATCAAATAATTTAAATTAATTTAACTGATTTAAGTTATTTAAAATAAAATTTATTAGTTTAATATAATTATTTTATTATAAATGATTAATTTAATTCAATTTATTTAAATTTATGAAATAATTGAATGAGAACCCAAAAACAATGGTACAAATGTCATTTTGCATGAAGCACTCTCTCCCTCTTCCATTTTCTTCTCACTTGGGGAGAGAAAAAAATTTGATGTGGGTCCCACCAATTTTCTTCTCTGTTCCCTATTTCTCTCCTCCACCAAACAAGAGAAAAATATATTTTCTCTTCCTTTTCTCTCTTCTTGTTTTCTCTCTTGTCATTTTCTACTATAACAAACAAAGTCTAAAAGTCATTAATTATGATACCATGGTTGATAATTAGTTGACAGAGTAAAGAACTTTACACTATCAAAATATAACAATTAAACTCACATTTTAATTAGAAATTAACTCATGAATCGCATATTACGTATTATGTCGAGCTTTATTCATATGTCACAAACAAGTAAAGATAAAATTTGATCTCATATTGTCACGAAAAACAAAAACTGATCTCATATTTTAATAATCAACTACAAAAGATATTTTATTAAATGAGCTACTAACATTTTTCAATAGTTTAATTTAATAATATTATTTTTTTTATAAGTAAAACAATATATTACATAGTAAGTACAAGGGTATCATAACCTGTATATAAGATTTAATCTGTAGGACAAGAGAATGGACCAATATAAATAAAATACTGGACACTAAATAACCAGCATTTTTGTTACAAAGGCCTAGCCTAAGCCACCACACAACCGAAATTGTTAAACTTTTTATATTATTATTGAATCAAATATATGAAAGTATATAACAAATTTGGATCCTTTTAGACCCCCACTCTCCCTCTACTGATATGACAGATCCAATGGTTGATATTTGTCAAAGAGAATTGTACTGTCGTGATTAGATTAAAAGGAAAAAAAATACACTCATGATCGGTATCACATGTTAGTAAAATTACTGATATAAAATCAGTAAAATTACAAAGTTGATTTATAAGCACTTATTAGTATAAACTACTTATACAAAAGAGCAATGTTTTTTTACAACTCTATTTGACAACCGTATCCGACAATCACCTTAAAAAACCTGCTTGGTTATTGGATTTAGTGACAAAAATTACTAAAAAAGTATAAAAAAAAATATAAAATATATAATAATACGTTGTAGTTGTTAATTTTTGTTGTCAAAATAGCATCTCGATACAAAATCATTTGGAAACTACTGATACTATTGGTATTTTTGAAATTTTTTAAATGAAACATGAGCATAATTTTATTTTAATTTAATTATGTACGTATATGGATATTTATAAATTTCTATTTGTCTGCTGGAGATTCGAGATAGATAAGCCGTCTTATCCTGTCGCCATTCCTAGTGGCCACTTCTGTTTCTCAGAGTTTAGGCTAGGCTGCTAAACCCAGGCACGCACTAAGCAATAATGGTATTTTTCCTTATCTTTATTTGTGATAGTGTTTTATATATTGACACTTCATAACAATTGTTAAATTTTATACCCAAATTACTGGTTAGTATCTATCTTAGTTTTGTTGCTAATGAATCATGAAATACCACTGATTAGATAGTATAAAAAAAAAATACCACTGATTAGATTAAGATTAACAAGAATCCATCGTTTAAACACATGGATATGAACACAATCCATAATCCGGTAGGACCCGGATTCGCTCCAACGGCGGAAGCGTCTTGCCGCTGCGCTGGGCCGTCGGATCGTTCCTCTGGGAGCAGGAGCAGCTGGTCCCACCCTCCGCTTCGCAGCTGGACCGTCGGATCTCGCAGGAGCGACATTGGACGGGAGTAGCAGCAGGAGCCAATCCGTTTTGGTATCCGGTATCCACTCACATAAACACTAGCACCCACTTTGTTGGCCTTTTGCACAAGTGCTGGCCCACTTTATACATGACATGTGTTCCACCATTCTGCTTCCTCGTTGGATTTCAATTTTGGTTTTTAAAAGTTAAATCAAGCTTTTAATCACCATAGTTTTATTCGATTTTTATTATAATTTCTATAGTTAATTTTTTAGATTTTAAAGATCACAATTTAATTAATTTTATTTTATTAAACTAAAATTATACAAATATAATTGTAAAAAAATATTTTTTCTTATAAAATATACCGACCAACACAATCACACACACATACTAAAACCTAAATAAGGGGGAAAAATAAGAAGACTAATTAAATCCAAAACAACAACAACCCAATGGGTGCAACTCAGTTGGTAATAGAGGTGGGTACATGGACCCGAGTCCGTGGATTGTTCGTTTAACCCGTAGTCCACGCGGATTTGGACTCCCTAAAATACGAGTCCATTTAAATGCGAGCTTTTTGAGTCTAGTTCGTTTAACCCGCGGGTTTAATGGACTCAGTCTGTGGATTCGTGGACCCGTCCGCGGACTGGTGCAGGTTTTTTTTTTTTTAAAAAGTACCTATGTTGGGCCAAAAATTTGGCAAAAATTGCTACTTCTTCAGCAGGATCTCCGGTCATCAAGCATCTTTTAATCCCTTATGACTGCTCAAAAGGAAAACATCTAATAGTTGCTCCTGTTTCCTCTTTTACTTTTAACTCGTCTTCATTGTTGTGCCATTGTGCAAAAGCAAGCTTGAAATTATAATTGTGAATCACAGTCATCATCTAGAAATATTGAAATATATGTTTAGACCTCAAAATCTGCTTATGAAAGAAAATTAGATGAAAACAATACCTAGCAGACCAAGGGCCCCTTGCACATTTTCCTTCTAATATTGCCGCTTTAAGATCATCGTATGAGCTCACATCTACAATATTACTGCAAAGGAAAATATCATGCTTGTCAACCTGCCTGTACAGGGGATGCAGATTTGCATGCGTGCAGTGGCATGTGGTGCATATTTTGAAAATAATAAAATGAAAGAAATTAAATTCCTCCAAAATGTTAAAGAAAAAAAAAACTATTGAGTTGATCTCTTTTCAACAATGTAGGAGTATATCAAATACGAGAATCAAAATAAGAAGGATGTGGGTAAGTCTGAATTGAATACTTATTTGTTTTTTTATGCTTGATATAAAAAATAAAAAAAAACAAGTGCAGAGTCCGCGGACTATGCGGACTGGACGCAGACTCTGTTTTCCAGAGTCCATTGATCATGCGGACTTTTAGGTTCGGTCCGTTTAAGTGCAGACTTATGCGGACCGGACTTAAACGGGTCAGACCGGACGGGTCCGCATACCCAGCTCTAGTTGGTAAGCAGCGTTGAGTTGGTGGGGAAGGTCTCAGGATCGATTCCCATCGAATGCATCCTTGGGGAGGGGAGCTGGACCTTAAGCTGCTACTGGACCCCGAGTAGAGATTAGTCCTATAGTGGGTCCAAATGATATCTAAGCCATAGGGATACTTCGTAGACTCACTGGGGTGTGAAATTCCCTAATTACGGTGAGCTCCGAACAAAAAAAAAATCCAAAACAACATATGCAATAAAATAACATAAGTACTACATTATCATTATCAATTCAATATTTTTTTATCTACTTTGACAATAATTTTAAAATATAAACTAAAAAGGTAGAAAAGGTTACTTTAAAATAAGTACGTCTTGAAAGTAAAACTAAATAGATAAGGATGCATTTTTATTAATTTGACAAAATGTATTAAAATCTCAATCCACTAAATAATTTAAGAATCCTTCGTTACTTATTTTAGATACAAGTTACTTTGAAATGGTCGTATCCTAAAAAGGCTTTTAAGTTAATTGATATCAATTATGTGTTTGTATAAATAAAAATTCATTTAGTAAAAAAGTGCATATATATATATATACATATATGTATATATGTATAAAAATTAATTAATACAATCAATTAACGCAGGTTCGTGACCTGCATGGGAACATATGTATTTGGGGAATGGTTCAGGGAGATGTTGATGGTATACAAAATTAAACTTAAGTAGCCAGGCTATGCCGAACTGGGCACGGAAATGAAGTAACTTGCTGTAAACTGGAATTGTAGGAGTTAATTTTTTGTACTCCTCATAAATTGCAAAGATGGAGTTTGGCAAGATTTCTGCTGAGAGACCATAATGCCAAAACCATTCCATAAACCAATGTGGAAATCTGGTCTGATTATTGAGAAAATTGAAATACCATGAATGCCGAGGATTAGGTTGTTGAAGGACAACATCCCAAGCAGCAATGTAATCAAAATAATTGTAAACTGGAAGGTCGAACACCCTGGAGAATCTCTTGTGTTTTTGAGGTTCTTGACCCCAATCTGAAAGAGTCAAAACTTTAAATATTTTGCATTTTGAATATGCAATAATTCCTAGAGCATTGGCATTGGTTTCTTCTTCAATTTTTACTGATTGTGTCTCAAGAAGAATAAATTGATAAAACTGTAAATCTTTTTTGTAATTGCTAGAAGGAATCCATCCATAACCTTTTGGGAATAATTGTTGGAGCATATCCCAGGGGGAAATATCAAGGTTTCCATATTCAACTTCGGTAACAGTTATTTTGTTGCATTGAGATTTTATTTTGAACGGTAAGGGTTCACGGGTAGTTTTCTCAACAGAGGCATTAATATGGGCTAAAGTCTCTGGAGTTAATGGGCTAAATTTATTGGAGGTTGATGGTTTATTTGTGGTTGGGGTTTTTGGTAAATTGGCTTTGGTCATTTGGGCTGCTGACGGGGCAAAATCATCAAGGGTTAATTCTTTGGATCTGGAGGGAGATGGAGGTATTCCTCCTCGAGAGGAGGATCCACCACGGGATCTGGTGGTCATTTGGAAGGTGATCCTTGTAAGAATTCCCTGGTTAAGAAATCAGGGATAAAATTATTTTCACCTTTCAAATATTCAATATCAAAGTCAAAACAACTTAATAAACTTTGCCATCTGGCAAAAATGTGTTTTGAAACCAAATTTTACCTGAAATTGAACAGAAATTAAATAACTGGAATATCCCTTCAATGGATATTTCAAACATTTATAAAACAAAGCTCTTAGATAAGTTTAAATCAGACTACATCATTAAAACTGCTGAATACACTATTAAAGTTGATAAGACTCAAGAGAGTCTAAATTTATTAAGTCCTTCCATGTTAAAAGAACATAAACAAAAATATAGATTTTTACATATTGGTTTAATACAAGTTGCAATAAAACCTTTACACAGATTAGGCATAGATACACCTGTGTGTGTATGTCTAAGAGATACTCGGCCTGCAAAGTTCGAGGATCAAATTCTTTCAATAATTGAGACAACCTCCACAGTGGTCCAACCTTTTTTAATAACTATCCCAACTATACTATGTCTTTAGATAGCCTTGGAAAAAATAAACATAATATCAAATTAGATATTAAAATAAAAGAAGGGATATGGAACCCAGACTCCTATCCCATGACTGTCATTTACAAAATATATTATAAAGCAATGAAAACAAATATTTCGCCAAAAGCATTAAATATATCTTCAAAAGAAGAAACTTTACTTTTACAAGTAAACCTTGAAAAAGCAAATGCTGTTACCCCAAAGAGACTTAATCATGATCAAGTCTCTAGAAATTTAGATTGGCAATTAGAAGAAGTTCTGCCCCCAGAGGAACCAGAACCGTCTCAAATAAATATTCCAATAGAATATAAATCTGGAAATGTTTCAATAAGTTTTGCGCCTATGAGTAGGTGTAATTCTACCAGATCCTACAGGACTCCTGAAGGATCTAGACAATCAATTAATTCAAGAAGATCAATTGATATAAATCCAATTCACTCATTAAGATTAGCAGGTATTAGGGATCATCCTGTTACTCCTCAACCGGAGTATAGGGTTGAAACCCCTCAAACAGTACAGCAGAGAGAGTCTCCAACTCAATCTGAAATAAATCAAAGTTTTGAAGTAAATCAATGTTTTGTTATCACAAAATTTTACATTGATAAACAGAAACTTCAAAAAGAATTTATGCATCCCATAAATGATTTGAAAAGAAAATGGTTTTTTAAAACATTTTCTCAAGATCAAATAAAGCATTATAGGTCTTCCTATTATGCTTATTTAGAGGAGGTAGAGGACGATAATATCCCTTACTTCAAATGGTTTGAAGAAATTTGTTTCCCCAAATTAGAAATTAAAACATTGCGTTCTGCAAAGAAAATTTGGAAAACCAATAAAGGTAAAGAAGTCATTTCAGAAATTCCTCCTTTAGAAGAAATAACTTTTCCACATATTGATAAGGTTGAAATAACTGCATCTCCATTCAAATTAATGGACGAAGAACCAATAAAATTAAAAATACAAAATGCTACCAAATATGATATAAATAATGTTTACAAACAAATAAACTATACAAATGCATTATTACATCAAATTGCCAGTGTCTCTGAAGGCATTGAGCCTCCACAAAGCGAAAAGGCATCTACTTCACAAAAGTTAGAAAAAGCCCTTATAACCCCTTATAAACTTTCAGATTCTGAAATAAAAGAAATAAAAATAGGAAGAGAACCAACAAGTGATCTTCTAGAAGAAATTAATAAAAGATTATCTAACCTAAAAATATCCCAACCTTCCGTTAACATGATAAAAAATGATGATATAGAAGAACTGGAAAAACAATTCAATAATACACACATTGAGATTGATACGGTTAATAAAATAAAAAATACTTCAAGAAATTATCCAACCTCTAGGAATGATTACCCAAAACCTACTATGCCAGACATTCAATTTGAAGAAAACTATTTAGATTTAGCATCTCAATACAATGGTGAAGGTATTTGTGAATGGAACATTGATGGTTTCACAGAACACCAAATAATGCGAAAACTAGAAGAAATGACAATGGTGGCAACAGCGTACAGAGCCAAACGCAATAGTGCTGCTAGTACAGTCAAAATCCTTGTTCAAGGTTTTACTGGAAGCCTGAAAGGATGGTGGGAAAATAATTTAAATGCAACTGAAAGACAAAATATATTAAACTGTACAAGAACTGAAATAAATACAAATGAAAGAGGAGAAATAAACACCAATGTAATAGAACAACAAGTTGAAGCATTAATTTTTGCAATTTCAAAAGCGTTTATTGGAGACGCTAATGTTTTTGCTGATAGATCTTTAGAAATATTAAATAATCTGTATTGTCCAACACTTGGAGAATTCAGATGGTACAAAGATAATTTTATAACAAAAATTTATACTAGGACAGACTGTAGACATGCCTATTGGAAAGATAGATTTATCTCTGGTCTCCCTAAAAACTTTGCTCAAAAAGTAAGAGATAATATAAAACTAAATTATGCTGGAATACCAATGGAAGATATTTCCTATGGAAGTTTAATCTCATTAATAAATAAAACAGGTTTACAATTTTGCACAGATATTAAAATGCATAGACAAGCAAAATTTGAAAGTAAAACCAATCATAAAGAATTAGGTAATTTTTGCGAACAATTTGGTTATGAAAAATTAACCCCTCCTTCTAAACAAAGGAAACCAAAACAACAAACATTTAAAAAATATAAACCAAGATATTATAAAAATAGACAAGGAGAAAAACCAATAAAACCTTATAAAAAACCATATAATAAAACATATAAGAAACCTTTTACAAACTTTGATAAAAATATAGTTTGTTACAAATGTGGTCGCACAGGTCACATAGCAAAACAATGCAAAGTTAAACAAAAAATAAAAGAATTAAAAATGGATGACGAAATAAAAGAACAAATAACAAGAATACTTTTATATGAAACAGAGTCATCAAGTAACTCCTCTATTGAGGATGAACAAAAAATAATATACCAGAATCAAGAAACATCTTCTGATTCTGATGTAGGATGTATAAGTTGTGGTTGTTTAGGTGATAATTGTGAATGTAAATTCACTATTAATGTTCTCACCAAAGAAGCTCGTGTCTTACTAGACTTAATAAGTAATATTGAAGACCCGCAAGTAAAATTAGCAATGTTAGAAAAATATAAAGAGTTTGAAAATCAAGAAATAACTACTCAGGAATTTAAAGGATATAATTTGCAACAAATCTTAAATCCCCAATCTTCTTTTTCAGAAGAACCCCTAACTTTGCCTTCTTTATATAAAGAAATTAAGAATTTAAAATCTGAAATAACTCAGTTAAAGCAACAATATCGAATTTTATCACAAAATTTTCAAAAATCCTTGGGGAGAGGACAGGACATTGCCTCTTCTTCAGCTTCTCTTTATGATACTGACCTTGAACATGAATTTAATAACCTCTATAAGGAGCATACAGAAACTGTTAAAGGCTCAAATTTCTTTTTACAAATAAAAACTATGCAACAAAAATGGCATGTAAAAGTTAATTTAAAAATTAAAAACTCTTTTCATAAACCATTTATTGGATTAATTGATTCAGGAGCAGATTTAAATTATATTCAAGAAGGTTTAATTCCTACACAATATTATCAAAAGACACTCCAAAGATTATACACAGCTAATAATAAAAAATTACAAGTAAAATATAAATTAGAAGATGCAAAAATTTGCAATAATGGAATTTGCTTCAAAAACTCATTCCTTTTAGTAAAAGATACATCAGAACAAATAATTCTAGGAACTCCATTCTTAACACAACTATATCCAATAAATATTACTGAAGATGGTATAACAACAATAAAGGATAATCAAGAAGTTCTCTTTGAATTTATTAACCCAATTAAACGAAAAGAACTAAATACTTTAAATGATAAAATTGATGAAAAGAATTTCTTATCAATAATTCAAAGAAAAGAAAATCAAATAGGATTTCTGCAAAAAGAAATTCTATATGCAAAAATAGAAAAACAACTTCAAAATCCTTTGATAAAAGACAAAATAACTCAGCTACAAAAGGAATTTGAACAAGAAGTTTGTTCTGAAGTCCTTAATGCTTTTTGGGAACGAAAAACTCATATGGTTTCTTTGCCATATGAAGAAGGTTTTCATGAAAGTAAAATACCTACTAAAGCAAGACCTATTCAAATGAATAACGAAACCCTTGAATATTGCAAGAAAGATATTAAAGGTTTTCTTGATAAAATATTAATTAGACCAAGTAAATCTCCATGGAGCTGCACAGCTTTTTATGTTAACCATAATGCTGAGCTAGAACGAGGAGAACCTCGCATGGTAATAAATTATAAACCCCTAAATAAAGTATTAAAATGGATAAGATATCCAATCCCAAATAAAAGAGATTTACTTAAAAGATTATATGACTCTGTCATATTCTCGAAATTTGATATGAAGTCAGGATTTTATCAAATAAAGTTAATAGAAGAAGATAAGTATAAAACTGCTTTTACAGTTCCTTTTGGTCATTATGAATGGAATGTAATGCCAATGGGACTTAAAAATGCACCTTCAGAATTTCAACACATCATGAATGATATTCTAAATCTACACTCTGAATTTACAATTGTTTACATTGATGACGTTTTGATTTATTCAAAATCAATAGATCAACACTTCAAGCATTTACAAATATTCAAGGAAACAATAAAAAGAAATGGTATGGTTATTTCTGCTAAGAAAATCAAATTATTTCAAACAAAAATGAGATTTTTGGGTCATGAAATATATCAAGGAACAATAACTCCAATAAGCAGAAGTATAGCTCTTGCTGAAAAGTTTCCTAATGAATTAAAAGATAAAAAACAATTACAGAGATTTTTAGGATGTTTAAATTATGTCTCTGAGTTTATTCCCAATATTAGGATAAAGTGTAAACCTTTGTATTCTAGGCTTAGAAAAACCTCCAATCCTAAGCTTTGGACAGATGAGTTATCTAAATTAGTTTCAGAAATAAAAAAGGATGTCAAGTCTCTGCCGTGTCTTGGTATTCCTCATCCAGATGCTAGTCTTATTGTCCAGACAGATGCATCCGATTTAGGATATGGTGGTATCCTACTCCAGATCCTTCCAGAATCAAAAGTAGAACAAATAGTCCGTTATCATTCAGGTCTTTGGATCTCATCTCAATTAAAATATAGTACTATTAAAAAAGAGATTTTATCTATAGTACTATGTATTACAAAGTTTCAAGATGATTTAGTCAATAAAAGATTTTTACTTCGAATTGATTGCAAAGCTGCTAAAGATGTTTTACAAAAAGATGTTCAAAATTTGGTTTCAAAACACATTTTTGCCAGATGGCAAAGTTTATTAAGTTGTTTTGACTTTGATATTGAATATTTGAAAGGTGAAAATAATTTTATCCCTGATTTCTTAACCAGGGAATTCTTACAAGGATCACCTTCCAAATGACCACCAGATCCCGTGGTGGATCCTCCTCTCGAGAAGGAATACCTCCATCTCCCTCCAGATCCAAAGAATTAACCCTTGATGATTTTGCCCCGTCAGCAGCCCAAATAACCAAAGCCAGTTTACCAAAAACCCCAACCACATATAAACCATCAACCTCCAATAAATTTAGCCCATTAACTCCAGAGACTTTAGCCCATATTAATGCCTCTGTTGAGAAAACTACCCGTGAACCCTTACCGTTCAAAATAAAATCTCAATGCAACAAAATAACTGTTACCGAAGTTGAATATGGAAACCTTGATATTTCCCCCTGGGATATGCTCCAACAATTAATCCCAAAAGGTTATGGATGGATTCCTTCTAGCAATTACAAAAAAGATTTACAGTTTTATCAATTTATTCTTCTTGAGACACAATCAGTAAAAATTGAAGAAGAAATCAATGCCAATGCTCCAGGAATTATTGCATATTCAAAATGCAAAATATTTAAAGTTTTGACTCTTTCAGATTGGGGTCAAGAACCTAAAAAACACAAGAGATTCTCCAGGGTGTTCGACCCTCCAGTTTACACTTATTTTGATTACATTGCTGCTTGGGATGTTGTCCTTCAACAACCTAATCCTCGGCATTCATGGTATTTCAATTTTCTCGATAATCAGACCAGATTTCCACATTGGTTTATGGAATGGTTTTGGCATTATGGTCTCTCAGCAGAAATCTTGCCAAACTCCATCTTTGCAATTTATGAGGAGTACTAAAAATTAACTCCTACAATTCCAGTTTACAGCAAGTTACTTCATTTCTGTGCCCAGTTCGGCGTAGCCTGGCTACTTAAGTTTAATTTTGAATACCATCAACATCTCCCTGAACCATTCCCCAAATACATATGTTCTAATAATATTGTATCTTGGTGGAAAAATTTCAATAACAATGTTGTGGTAACCAAGTTCAGTTCTTGGAAGAAGAATAAATCAGGAAAATCAGTCATTTCTAATCCCCGATTTCCTTCACAAAAATTAAAGGAAGTCTGTAATCCTTCTGAGGAACCAATAATTGCATCCCCATTTTCAGTAAATATCAATGCTACCTCTCCAGCTGAGTATAAGAAGCTACTGTTAGAGGCTTTATCTTCAATTGACTCAGATGAAGATGACATTGATAAGCAATCCTCCCATGGATCTGATTATAACCCTTATATAGAGAATCATGATCCAGATGAAGGTTTCTTTGAATAAAAGCATTCAATAAAGAAGTTTTGTCGTTTAGTGCCGACAGATTTAGCACTGGCCGACAACATCATCCATCAGTCACTCAAGATTGCAATAAAGAAGATTCGTCTTTATTAAAGTAATTTTGTCCTATTATGCCGACACTGACTTATTGGCCGACATGTTCACATGGCTACAGTAAAGATAAGGCGAAGTCAAAAGTTCAACAGTTCTTGCTTTTGCGGATTCGAAACTCATTCAAATCCGCTCGAAGGCTTCTCCCCTCTATTTAAGAAGTCCCTCGTCGAAGTGAAGACTCAGAGCTTTGATCACCCACCTTGTACTAATTTCTTTGTTTTGTAATCTTGTAGTTTCATTTTCGTGTTCAAAGAAAGCTGCTACAGCTACTGTTTGTAAGTACTATAGTTCTATTATAGTTTCAATTTCTGTACTTATGAATTATCAGTTTGAAATAAAACTATTTTGATAAACAAAGATTTTCCTATATATGTACTCTGATTTGATTTAACTATATTCCTTCTATTTCTATTTAATCATTACTTGAGATGATCCACAGCGACATTCTGGAACTTTTTCTAATTGCCAATCTAAATTTCTATATATATATATATATATATATATATATATATAATTTTAACAAATAGACAATCTTAACAATCAAGATTTTAAAATCAAGTAATTACTTTCATCTCAATTTTGATGTACCAAAGAAAAAACTTTCCTCTCAATTTTTTGTCAGTCAAATGATATGTTATTTTTTTTTGACTGGATCAAATGATATGTTATTATTCACGAACTTTTTCTCATTTAAATTTTTTTTTGATAGAAAGTTATACCTAAATTAATGTTTGAAACTTAATCAATATTTATGAGTATATCAAGTAATTATCAACCTCAATGGAGTATTTATTTTAAATGTGAGCCATTCTTCATAATCTCTTCATTTTCAGTGTGACCCATGTCATTTTTTTAAAATATATTTTCAAATATACTTACTTAATTATCTGTTTCATTTAATTATTTTCTTTTTCTTACAAATATTGTTAATTACTATAATTAAAATAATTACTATGATTTTATCAAAAGAATTAAAAAAAAAATTAAAATTAGAGTCTTCCACTCACAAGTCACTTGGAGAGTTTGGACTCAACCCCCTGGTGATAAAGGTTCATGGCCGTTGGATGATGTTTTGTTAGGCTATCGTCTGTTAGTTAATTTATCTATGTTGTCTTTCTTTCATCTTTTACCAAAAAGAAAAAGAAAAAGAAAGCATTCTTCTTTCTTCCATTCGAATTAGAAAGTAAAAAGCCTTTGTTTTGTCTCTCCCTCTACATGACTGACTGGCCGAATGATTGTGTCTCTCATCTGCCGACTGTCGTTGTCCCTTTTGCTTACCTTTTTACAGGTATTTTATACCCCATGCCCTTTGATTGACTTTTTAATTTTTAAATGATGTTTTGACTTTTGAAGCCATGGCCTTAAGCGTGATATTGTTTTGAAGGGAAGGCTTACCTTTGGTTGCCGTCTCTCATCACTGTAAGTTGTCATAAGTTGCTATTTTAGCAATTTAGCTTACAAAGTTGTCGGAGTATAAGACGAAATGGGGGCTCAAAGTGCAAACACAATGATAACAGATTGTGTTCGGAAAAAACTGAAGGTTTCAAACCAGCAATCAACAATCAGGTGCTATTGTTTCACTTGCTGCTATACTTGTTGACTTGTTGAGTTGTCATCTAATTGTGTTTTTGTTTTTTGTTTTTTGTTTTTTTTTTATATATAGACAAATGTTATATTGTTAGTATTTGTAATGTTAGTGGGGGGAGTTGAACCCATGAGTCATGATCTCCACCTTATCACTCCAAACCCTGTCCCCCCCCCCCCCCCCCCCCCAAACCACAATGCCACCTTATTGTCTGAACATGTTGCGTAGAAAACAACTTTATGGTCATCTAAAGCAAAAAAGAAAGAAACAAATTGAAATTGATATTGAATCTCAAAAGGGTGCTCTTGGTAAAATTTTTGCCAAACATCCTACAATTTATGTTCAGAATGATGTAAATCCAAATAATTTAGGCTCCAATGTTGAAAATAATGAAATAATTAATGACTAGTTTTTTGTACCTCTTTATACGCGTTTGATAATTAATATATATATAAATTCTGCTTAAAAAAAAAGGACATCAATTTCTCAGTTCAAACAGGACACCCAAAATTTCAGGGATGACCCTGAATTTATACTCTTCATAGTTTTTATCATAACATTTTTTCTTTTTTACAAATTAAATATTAATAAATCAAACAATTGAAAAGATATATTGAATTATATTTTATAGAAATATTAAAATATTAAAGTAATAAATAATAATTAAGTAAATATTAAAATTAAAAACTTATGCAATGCACTAGATACTTATTAGTTAACATCATAAAAATATAAATAAAGTAATATTATTTTAAGCTAGTAAAAAATATAAAAGTTAAAAGTTGACAAATACTGATATTAACATATATTTATACTTACTAATGTTTATAAGAGCATTTATAACAGGCTGAATTTATAGTAATTATTTCAATTATTTTTAATTGCAGATACCAACGATATCGTTTTTCTATTTTGACTAGCATAATCGGGATCATGTACAATCTACTCCAAAAGATACCCCTACAAAAAGAAGGCATAGATTTGCATGTTCTTTTCCTTTCATTTTCAACTCTCGTCTGGTACCACCATAGAGCTGAAATTGAAATTTCAAAACAAAAAGCAAACATAAATAAAAGGCAAAATGATTATCGTAGTTGTGAATGTATTTGTAATTTTAATAATAACAATAACTGAATCAATAAATAATGTGTTAAAATACTTTTGCATATCTTAAAATTTTTCCTTGTTCGTATGCTTGATTCTTTTAATTATTATCAATTTAATTTGGGTTAATCCTGTTATAGAAATGAATTTGATTTTGATACACTTTTATATTAATTATGTTTTGATTCGCTTAATTAGTCGATAAAAATTGGCTTTTAAAAGTCTTCAATAAATTATTTTGAATATGAAATATATTTATCTTACCATTGGTCATACATGGTAACATGGATAGTATAAATAATTTTTAGTCTATTAGCTAATCATATATTATCACCAAATGACCAAAATCAATCTCTTATATGTTACCCTTTTCTTTCACTCAACTCTTCCTCTCTTAACAAATAGATCATTGCCATATCTCTCTCCTAACGAATCATCGTGACTAAATCAAAATGAAGGATCACACTCTTTTAAAGTGATAAAAAACTAAAAAAGTGTATAGTAAAAAATTAGGATTATATCTATTTTTTATTAGTTAAAGTGAGTTGAGATCTTAATACATTTAATTAATTACGGGTGGTTGAATCCTTACTTTTTTTACTTTATCTTTTACTTATTTTAGAATAATTATATCTCAAAACGAAAACATTAAAAATAGGTATAAATCAACTGCAATAAAATGATAAAAAAAAAAAAGCCAATGAAGGTTGGTCCGGTTGATAAGGATAATCCTTTTGTCCCTCTATAAAGGCCTGCTCTGGCCCTGACGAGTTATCGGGACCCAACTCACATAAACTTTTTGTTAAAAAAAAGTGATAAAAAAAAAAGTGAAGGTTATAGTAAAAAAAGAGTGAAATGTAATATTCTTTTGAATATCTCTAGTATATCCAAATCATCCAATATCCAATAATTTATCCTGAAAATTAGTGCAAATATACATTTTCCATAAATACATGTACACAATACACAATGGTATAGAATGTTTTGTGTATAAATAGAGAAGGAGGGTCCTTTACCTGCCTCTTAACACAGAAGCTGAGTGGAGAGCTAAACTCAAGTGTCTTCTTCTCACTCAGTAAGTAGGGTTTATCCTTTTCACTTCACACACTTCATTCATAACAGTAACCATTTTCATAGCTTCAGCTTTAGAGAGAGAAAGAAAGAACAAAATCTAGAGAGAGAAAGTAAAGAAAATGGATGCTTACGCTTTGCACCTAGCCATGGCGGCACTCGTCGGAGCTTCCGCGGTGGCCATCTCCGCCTACTTCATGCACCGGAAAACCCTCTCCCAGCTCCTCGAGTTAGCACGCGCCGTCGACGGTGACATCGATGCTGCCGTCGACGGTGCCGTCGTCGTCGATGGTGATGATTCTTCGCCGAAGAGGCATTTGAGGAAGCGCCTCAGCGGCGCGAGTAGGAGGATGGCGAACGGATATTACCGGCGAGGTTCGGCGTCGCTGCCGGATGTCACGGTTATCTCCGGCGGCGGCGGCGGGATTGACGGGGAGGAGAAGCTGAACGGTATGGTTCCCGTTGAAGGGATTCCGGCCGGGTTGCCGCGGTTGCATACTCTCCGTGAAGGTATTGCTATGATGAACTGATTTATTAATAAGTAATGTGTTAATTGAAATTGGAGCTGCTATTATAATCTGTAATGTATTGTATAGGGTTCGTGTGATTGATTAGGAAGTATGTGGATTTTGGTACAGTAATGTGTGTAAAGAACTTTTTTGATTGATGCGTGCATCTTGGGATTTTGTGTATAGTATACTGGAGAGACTTGGTGTTTGTTTAAAGAGTATGTTGGTTGAGTTTTCTCAATTTCAAGTGCTTTTTTTGGGGAAAATTGAAGTTGATTTAAAAGGGATTGGGAGTTTAATGTCAATATGTTTTACTGATTAAGAAAATTTATTTATAATTTTACAGCAAAATCTTCACATCCTGGTACCCCAAAGAGAAATATTTTAAGACCAATTTCTCCCAAGTCTCCTGTTGCAAGTGCTAGTGCCTTTGAAAGTATTGAAGGATCCGATGATGATGATGATATTGCTGACAATGCAAAACTGGATACTACATACCTGCACACGAATGGAGATGTTGTAAGTCTGTTATGAACTTCTTGTGTTGGCAATGACATTAAGTTTACCATTCACATGGTATTCTATAAACGAAAGATGTTTACTGTTCATATGATAAGCAAGGGCCCTCTCTCGTTGGATACTTAGTACTTACCCTTCCCTATGGGATTAGAATTAACCAAGTTTTCCCCCATGACCTTTATCTGCATTTTGAATATTGTAGGATGCAGTGTTCCAGATACAATTATCCACTAAACTAATTTTTTTGAATGATCTATGGTGTTGAATTTGAAATAACCTGTATGCAGGGGCCAGAAGGTGAAAACAGATATGAGACTTTACCTGATAACGTTAATGCAAATGGAGAACAAATGCCAATTGCTGCTTCAAGTATGATCCGTTCTCATAGTGTTTCTGGTGACCTGCATGGCGTGCCGCCTGATCCGATTGCTGCTGATATTCTCAGGAAAGAGCCAGAGCATGAAACTTTTGCTCGGCTTAAAGTTACACCTATTGGTATGAAATTTTGCTCATTATAGCCTGCATAGAGTCCACTTCCTTCCTTCATTAACTTTTGCAGACAATAATTGCAATTGTTGAAAATCATTTAGCAAATTATGATTCTTTTTTTTTTCTTTCTTTTTTTTTTTGTGTGGTTAAGAGGCTCCTTCACCTGATGAAGTGGAAGCCTATGTGGTTCTTCAAGAATGCCTTGAAATGAGAAAAAGATATGTGTTTAGTGAAGCAGTTGCCCCATGGGAGAGAGAAGTTATATCTGACCCCAGCACTCCAAAGCCTAACCCAGAGCCATTCTTTTACTCCCCTGAAGGAAAGTCTGATGTGAGTTTTTATTTTCTTTTTTCTAGTTTCCCATATGCGAAGGCATGCTATCCCAATTTTATCCTCTCTGTGCTCAAATAAATGTTATTTCTGTTGTGGTGTAGCATTACTTTGAAATGCAAGATGGAGTTGTTCATGTATATCCAAATAAAGACTGTAAGTAGCTCAGGATTTGTTTTCTTTAGGTATTTGTAATTTTACCATTCCTGCTAGGATTCTCATGCAAGTTTGCTTATTATCTGCAGCAAATGCGGAGCTCTTTCCTGTTGCAGATGCAACTACCTTTTTCACTGACCTTCATCACATACTTCGAGTCATAGCAGCGGGAAATATAAGAACTTTATGCCATCATCGGCTTAATCTTTTGGAACAAGTAATTACATGCTTAAATTTCTGATTAGAAGTCATAAAAAGCAGCATTTGTTTGTATTTCAATTCCAGATAAGACCAGCTGGTCGCCTGACAATTTGTGTATGTTCTCAGAAATTCAATCTTCATTTGATGCTAAATGCGGATAGGGAATTTCTCGCCCAGAAAAGTGCTCCACATCGAGACTTCTACAATGTTAGAAAAGTTGATACACATGTCCACCACTCAGCATGCATGAATCAGAAACATCTTTTAAGGTTTATAAAGTCAAAGCTAAGGAAAGAGCCTGATGAGGTGATGAGTTGGATCTGTTTATCACTGTGTTATCACATGCTTTACTGTAATTTTTTTAAGCTAATGTAACTATTACAAATTCATTTTCAAGTTGAAAAAATAGTTAACTTGTAGGTTCTACTGGATAAATAAATATAATCAAACTTTGGTTGCATGTATGCCATCGAACAGAAAGAAAGAACAGATAAATCACACATTAGGGAATTGTTTTGCTTATTAATTTGTGCAAGTTCTAATAAGTATCAAATGAAATAATGTAGTTTAGAGCATAACAACATATGGATTTAAATTTATTTATTTATAATTTGTTTTGTATATAATATAATGGCATATATGTAATGGTATCAGATTAATGCAACATACAATTGGAACAGAAAATACTACGGGGATACCTTTAATGTTAAGGATACTTAAAATGATTGACCGATTGTCATCAAAAGCAGTAGTCGATATGATATGCATTATGTTATGTGCTTTTGATTACAGTTGCCATGTGAACTATATATTAGGAAGCTGATATACATTGCATGCTTATAAAAAACCTGTATAATTTTAACTTTATTCAGGTTGTAATATTTCGAGATGGGACATATCTGACCTTGAAAGAAGTTTTTGAGAGCCTGGATTTGACTGGGTAAGGAACTTCTTTGTAATTTATACTATAATTAATAATTCTCAGTTGAATTTAGTTGGTAATAAGTTGCAATAATAATTTTCATAAATTTTTTTTTTGAACAGATATGACCTCAATGTTGATCTTTTGGACGTTCATGCAGACAAGAGCACATTTCATCGCTTTGACAAATTCAATCTTAAGTACAATCCTTGTGGTCAAAGTAGGCTCCGGGAGATATTCCTGAAGCAGGATAATCTCATTCAAGGTAACATTTTTCGTTTTTTTTTTAGTAGTTTCTTTCTATGAAAATTCTACTTCAAACAAGCTTCTATAAAATCATATATCATGGCATTGTGGGTTCTGTCAACTTTTCAAACAACCCCCTGTAGTGTTTAATATGGATTGCATATATTGCAACGGAACTTGTTAGGAACCCAGACAAGCAAACTGAGAGTTGGCAGAAAATAGAGAGAACTGTTTCATTACTTGACTGAAAATGAACTGAACAAGAAGATGATCTCATCCAAGGGTTTCCCCTTCCCACGGGGCTACCCCTTTTCCAACTGTGCTCTTGCTTGTTTATTACAAAGCTAGCAATTTAGATGAATCTCCCTTCTACTCTGAAGTCTCAACCCTTCTAACTAACTATTGCCACAGCCTAGTAACTGCCTCAATTAGTCTAGTAACCGCCTCTCTCCTAACAGAATCTGAAAGGAAGAGACAAACACTTGTCCTTAGTGTTACGAAGGATTATATCACTAAGTTGTTTTGGTAATGAAGTGCTAATGGTTCTTAAAATGTCTGCATTTGGTTCTGTAATTGATGTGGACAGGTTACTCTTAAAGGAGGGTGAGATTGCTTGAAAATTTTGAGGATGTTTGGTTTATACTTTTCATTTGCAGTTATGTTTTTACTCATAATTACAAAAATGGCACATATCAGCTGAAAATGAAAACAGTCAAGAAACAAAAATGAAAACAGAAAACAAGCCAAACACCCCATTATATATTTTTTTAATAATGTCTGAATTTTGAATTTAAAAAGCCCGACTCATCCTTCAAAAGCAGTTTTAGGATTATAATTTTGGAAAAAACAACTGCCACATGTGGGTTAATAAATTAGTTGCAAAAGCATCAAAGAAAGAGACCTACATATGAATAAGTTGTGGTGGTTGTAATTGTTGTCAGTGTCACAGAACTCATTTGGGATATTACTATTATGATTTATGTTAATCATCTTCAATCTTAAAGCATCTTTTACTGACATATGCTTGTACTACTGTGTTGTTTCACTGAATAGGTCGTTTCCTTGGTGAGCTGACAAAACAAGTGTTTTCTGATCTTGCCGCCAGTAAATATCAGGTGCTTTCTTGAATCCTTGTATATATTTTTCCCGTGGTGTTAGAATATATAAAATTCTACTAACAATCACTCAATCAGCATGGACTATTTTGCTACTTTGCTCTTTTATGTAGGACAATACCTCAATTTTGCCTTTGCTATTTTATTTAAGTACTATAGTGCCATTGAAATTCATATGCAAGGATCGTCTTTATAATCATCTTTCATTCATGTTTTGAACCCTTGTGAAACTGGGAATAAAAAGTTTATCAGATAAGGCATTCTTTTTTGTTTTTATGACTGAAAAGTATTATAAATTTGTATTTATTTTATTATATATAATAGTTTCCCATTTCTTGATTGTTACTTTTGTGTGCTTATTACCTTCAGAACTCAGAAGTGAGCACTTGATGGTTGTTAACTTCCTTATTTCCATACCTATTTTATTCGCAGATGGCTGAGTATAGAATATCAATATATGGTAGGAAACAAAGTGAGTGGGACCAACTAGCTAGTTGGATAGTGAATAATGAATTGTACAGTGAGAATGTTGTTTGGCTGATTCAGGTATTATCTAGTTATTTGCTTGTCAACTTAACTTATTTACTTGGATAGTGAAATCATTATCTACTTAGAGTGCATAATTATGAGGCTGAAATTTGTGACATTGTCAGAATTATAAAGAGTATTGAACTAATTTGTACTACCTCCGGACCTAATTATAAGCAAAAAAAACTAAATTCACACATATTAAGAAAGTTAGTTAAATTAGTTTAATTATCTTGATTTGTGTAAAAAAGAAAGTTAATTGTCTAGGGAATATGTAATGCTCCTGAAAAAGTAAATGGAAAATTGGTTTGATTGGTTAATTTTCTTGATTTTTGCAATACTAACATTTAATAGTGTTGACTTAATTGATTTTTGCTTATATTTAAGTCCAAATAATGTAGCTATTTTTTTGCTTATATTTAGGTCCGGAGGGAGTAACATTTAGTGGTAAAGCATGTGTTCACGAAAGTTCTATTAATGAAGCAATAAAGCTGTAATCAAATGTATAATTTTATCTCCATGGTTAACCAGAAATTATCAAACCATTAACTATATATCTAACACATATCACAATTGATATCTAACAATTACTACCAACACTTTGACATAAATAAATTCAGAGCATGAGAAAAGCATAACTGACCTCATTTAAGATTTCATCATATTAACTGGTAGGTAAATAAAAAAATTAGTGTTAAGTCTGAAATTTGAGGGAAAATAAGTCAACATAGCAATACCAATACAATAAGGGTTTCACCATCCCCTTCGCGTTGTGGGACATGTGACGTCTGGTCTCCATTCTCTCTCTCTTTCTTCGGTTCATATTTATAAATTAAAGCTTTTTTTTTCTTTCTGTCAGGCATTTATAAATTAAAGCTAAGAGACTTGTTTCCTTCTTTGTTTATGACTCTTTGATTTTCTTATAAGATCAATTTGAATTCATCTTAATATAGGATTTGGATAAAGTCTCTTTTAAAGCCTTTTCTTAAAGGTATTCCAATTTAATCCAAAATCTTTTGAGATTACACCTGAAATTTCAAATAAAAGGATAATATAATATGGAGGATAAAAGTATTAAAATAATTATGATGTATAGTTGTTAAAATTACAAATAATAATATTAAGCTATTATCACATAGTGGTGGTCGTTGATGCTAGTTCTTTTAAAATTTGTCTTGCAGCTTCCAAGGTTGTACAATGTGTACAAAGAAATGGGGATTGTGACCTCATTCCAGAACATCCTTGACAATGTCTTCATTCCACTCTTTGAGGTTACTGTGGACCCCGATTCACATCCTCAGCTTCATGTTTTCCTGAAACAGGTGCAGTACAATTTCAGTTACCTTTTATATTGTAGGATACTATGAGTTTCTGGTTTCTTGTATTGACTGTGCTGATGGTTGGATTGTATTCTGACCTATACATTTATGAAACTTGTAAAGGAGTGTAAATGACTACTAACTATGCATTGCACCAACATTTCAACTAAAAAACATTCAGCACTGTACATATTTGATCAATCATATTGTTATGCTCTAGTTGTGCAACATAATATTCCTTACCTGATTTTTTTCCTTCAATATTTTTAGGTTGTTGGGTTGGATTTGGTGGATGATGAAAGCAAACCTGAAAGAAGGCCAACAAAACACATGCGTACACCGGCTCAATGGACAAACGTATTCAATCCAGCATATTCATACTATGCCTATTACTGCTATGCAAATCTTTACACCTTAAACAAGGTCTGGTAACTGTTTGTCCAAAACCACTTTATACTTTTGCGTCAATTTTTGGTTAGTTATTTGCTCCTCCACCAAAGAAAACAACACTCTTTGGTCTTTGCTGATATAAGGGGGAAAATTAAAAGGGAAAACTAATAATGGGTGGGTCTTTTCCTAGTATATAGTATATACTATGTAGTGTAGGTTGCATACTTCTACTTCTCTATCATATTATTATTTTAAGACTATCACTTTATATATTGTATTACTTGCTTCTTTCATCAGTCAACCACAGATTCCCTTAAATGTGTATTCCAAGATTTCTCTGCTTCTCACTTCATAACTATTATCTGAGTTTCATAAATTCATTTTGACACACCAAAGTTTGACCTTATATAAATCTTTCTCAGCTTCGTGAATCAAAGGGAATGACAACAATCAAATTCCGTCCGCATTCTGGAGAGGTACTTATTGGAGTATAGTTCTTAGTTCGGATATTTGTTGATTGTTGTGTGGAGTTGATGCAATGTATTGTATGCAGGCCGGTGATATTGACCACCTCGCCGCAACCTTTCTTACGGCTCATAACATTGCACATGGAATCAATTTGAGAAAATCTCCTGTGCTTCAATATTTGTATTATCTAGCTCAGGTATGGTCAATTTTTCGACTGATTACTAAGTTGTGATATTTGCAGTGACTAATTGGCCGTGGAATATTTGTTATCAGATTGGGCTGGCAATGTCTCCTCTTAGCAATAACTCCCTATTCTTAGACTACCACCGGAATCCTTTTCCAATGTTCTTCTTACGGGGTTTGAATGTTTCACTTTCTACTGATGATCCACTCCAAATTCACTTAACAAAGGAACCATTGGTTGAAGAATATAGCATAGCTGCTTCTGTAACATCTCTCTCTCCCTCCCTCTCTCTCCGTGTGTGTGTGTGTCTGTCTGTGTGGCATGTAAGCTGACAATATTGACAGCAAGGACATATTTGTTCCTCTACAGGTATGGAAGTTGAGTGCATGTGATTTATGTGAGATTGCCCGTAATTCAGTTTATCAGTCAGGTTTCTCACATGCCTTAAAGGTAACCTTACCTTGACTTTGCTCCTCCTATTGTGACCGATAAAAATTTGTAATTTTCTGCAACCTCCTTTTGACTCATTATTTATAATCAGGAGAGAATATGGAGTATTGAACTATAATAGCTCATAACTGTGATGTACTTTAAAGTTTTTGTTATTATGATGAAATTGAAAATAGTAGGGGCTGAATCCAAACTGGGTAATTACTAGAATTTAGATACACAATCTTTACTATAAAAATGGAAAAAATATTGATGCATTTTATTTTTTTTTTAATATATAACTTGTACTCTACTAATCGGTTTTTCTTGTGTCAGTCACATTGGATTGGCAAGGAGTATTACAAGAGAGGGCCAAATGGAAATGATATTCACAGAACGAATGTCCCTCACATCCGGTTGGAATTCCGAGACACGGTATGGGTTTACTAAGTGTTTAAATTACCGTATATAGCTTGTTCTCTGCTGCTATTTGTTCACATGATTCTGAATTTAATAATTTACACTAGATTCTTTTTCATGTTTATTTGATATATGTCATATAAATAAATTCGGTTTATTGCATGCCTAGTTCTTCACTTGACCAATTTCAATGATAATGGTACTTAGGCCTGCAGGTTTACAATTGTTTCCGTTACTCAAAACTTTACTGAGCATGGCCAACTAAATTAAAAGATCCATTATATTTTCTTTTATTGATATTTATACACAGTATTACTATTTTCCTAATTATGTGATCTGTTGATGCGAAGGGGAATATCTAAGTATGATTGCTGTGCTTGCAGATTTGGAGAGAGGAGATGCGACAGGTTTATTTGGGCAAAGCCATCATTCCTGAAGAAGTAGAAAAGTAATATGCCTGAGGCTTGTGCTTCATCCATACTTGAATATCAGACTGTGAACAGGTTCTATTTCCTTTGTTTCTTTTCTTCCTGTGTGTGCACCTGCTCGTGGTTTTAGTACTGCCATTTAGCTATTTCTCACTCCATAGATGATTGAACCTGTTCCCTTGTAGGTTGAAAATGAATCTCACATACCCGTCCAGCATCAGGGATGGCATCTGAGAACCCTATTTAATGGTGAGGTTTTGCACACGTCATAACTAAGGCTGAAGACATTACAAGATTGATTTGAGGATATGGATCTGATACATTGTATATATCCCACTTGACCACTGAGCTGGAGCAGCATCCATCAAGGCTTATATAGCTACAAATCAACTTGGCCCTGGGAATTGGGCTATAGTTAAAATGAGTAGGTTTAGCAAAAATAATTGTGGGCAAATAGAGCAAATGAAGCCTGTTACATTTAGAAATACACAATAATATAATCCGTACACTTAAAAGAGAGAAATTCGCTCTCAAATTTTGATTCTCATTATTTGTCTATTTGGTGCTCTTTCTTTGGAAGATGAAGAGCCTCGGTTTTGGCATTGCATGCTGCATAGCTGGTTAGTGTAAGTGAGAGTGAAGATGATACTGAAAGATGAATTTAATGTAACATTTGGCTGTCGTGTACACGAATTATTTATTATTTATAATATAAATTTTTTGTAAGTATTCTGTGCCGACACCTATATTTTAGCAAGAAAAGATCGACCGTCAGTTCTCTGTCCTTGCTCAGTTGCTAGATTCTATGATTGGTTTAGACACAGCGTAAGTAACTGCTATTGTCTTGAAACGATACTATGTTGCTATGTTGACACAGCAAGGAGACAGGATCATGGGTCTAATGTTAAAGGTGGGAATTTGGATTCCCTCCGGTGTTGGACCATCCAGCTGCCACCAAAAATCAAAGGAAAACTACTGCATGTGATAGTGTTGATGTATGAGAAAGAAGAAAAAACTTGTTGGAGGGCCGAAGAGAAACCGGATCCTAAAGGTGGAGTGAGATGCATTTATGTGATGAGTGCTTACCCACCTCGAGGGAGGTAAAATTCTGGGAGGATTTAAAAGGCTTAGTAATTTTGGACCTAATGTTACACTTAGGGAGCAAAAGAGATTCGGAAGGTACTAAAAGAGACCAATGAGTCAAACAATTTTGGACCTAAAAGGCTTAGTAATTTTGGACCTAATGTTACACTTAGGGAGCAAAAGAGATTAGGAAGGTAGTAAAAGAGACAATGAGTCAAACAATTTTGGACCTAAAGGTAAAGAATCTTGGTGGTGGGATGCATGCAAAATAAAATTAAGGTTAAAAGGTAATGTTATAAAGCGTGGTCTTTATGCAAAATAGTTGAAAATTGGGGAAAATATATGGTAGCTATGAAAGATACCAAGGAGGCAGTCAGCGAGATGAGTTAGAGGTTTTGATGGGTTATATCAATTTTTAGGTACCAAAGACGGAGTAAGAAGTATCTACAACTTGTGAGAGGTGGGGAAAGAAAGACAAGAGACTTGAACCAAGTGAAATGCATTAATGATGAAAAAGGTAAAGTCTTGGTAATGAAACAAGATAGAGAGGAGTTACTTTCATAAACTATTTAATGAAAGGTATGAAATTTTACTGCACTCTATAGGCTAAACAATAGAGATAAGGATCAAAATGATAACTTTCATCGAAGAACAGCATTAAAGAGTATGGCTAATGGCAAAGCAATTAGATCGGATGATATACCTATTGCAGTATGGAAGGGTCTAGGAGAGAAAGACATTAGTTGGCTCACAAAATTGTTTAATGAGATCATGAGGTCCAGAAAATGTTGAAGTGGAAGAGAAACACTTTAATTCCTATTTATAAAAACAGGGAGATGTATAAAATTGCCCAAATTATAGGAGGACTAAGCTCATGAGCTATACTATGAAGCTATGGGAGACGATAATAAGGCGGAGCTTAAGCCAAGAGACTCACATTACTGAAAATCAATTTGGTACCATGCCAGATAGGTTGCTACGATGATTGATGGAGTGATATCAGAGGAATGAAAAAAGACTTACACATGGTTTTTATTGTTTTGAAAATGCTTATGATAAGGTGCCAAGAGAGGTACCGTATAAGGCCCTGAAATAGAAAGAAGTTCTTATTGCCTATATTCGAGCAATTCAGGATATGTATGGGGAGCATACTAGTGTGAGAACATAAGGTGAGGTCATATAAGATTTTCCTATAACTATAAGATGCACCAAGGGTCAATTTTGGGCTCATATCTTTTTACCTTGGTATTGAATGTGCTCAGTAAGCATATTCCTAAACAAATGATGCATGCTTTTTGTAGATGATATAGTCCTAGTTGGAGAGTCGAGAGAAGATATAAATGAGAAGTTAGATATTTGGAAACAACTTTTGGAAGCACATGGCTTTCCATCTCATTTAAGTATAAGTAGATGAAATATATGAACTATAAGCTTAGCAAGAAGCACATCAGTCCTAGCTTAAAGGTGAAAATTTGAGACCATACCATACCATACCATACCATACCATACCACAAGTAGTGCAGTTTAGTATTTTGGATCCAACATACAAAACATTGGGGAAATAGAGAAATATTTAAATCATAGGATACAAGCTGGTTCAGTGAAATAAAGGGATGTTTGAAGTGTTATACATGACAAAAAGATGTTGTTTGAGATTAAGGGTAAAGTTTTATTGCACGACTACTACACATGCGATGTTGTATGAGACTGAATGTTGGATGGTAAAAAACAATTCAATGTAACTGAGATGAGAATGTTGTGTTGGATGAATGGACACTCGACATGATAAAATCATGAATGAATGCATTAGAGAAAAAGTTGGGATAACACCTATTGCAGAAAAGATGGTTGAATTTCACCTAAAATGGTTTGAGCATGTGTGGAAAAGACTTGTGAAAACCCCAATACGAAGAGTAGATTAGTTGCAGGTAGCCCAATCACTAGAGACAGAAGGAGATCGAGAAAAGCCACAGGCAAAACCAGTAATAAGATTTAAATGTCAATGATTTATTCATGAACATCATTTACATAGAACATTATGACGTGATATGATTAATGTAGCCGACCCCACCTAACAAGAAAATGTCTAATTATTATGTAATTATATATTAAATTAATGCTACATTTTCCCAAAAATAAATATAGACATATTAAAAATTTACTTTTCATTATATATAATATAATATTATTTTATTTCTTTAATATCTAGCAAGGATGATATACATGTTATATGTATACCCTTTGTGTTGCTGTATTTCAATTATGGAGAATGCTAACAAGTATCCTTGGGGCATTGTTTAAGGAACTAAAAAAAGGAAAAATTATATGAGAAATGGTGAATTTAGCTTTTCGAATAGTGTAACACTTACGTATCGTTTGGATTGATGGATTTTGCCGAGAGAGAACTGTGAGAGAGAACTATGAGAGAAAATATACACTTCTATTGTTTGGTTCAAAATAAAATTGAGAGCAGACAGAAAAGTTTTGTGGGACCCAAGACTCAAAAAAGTCACCCCATAGCAAGCGAGAGAATAGGAGAGAGAAGGGACAACGTCTGAAAAGACAAGTTTACCATTTTAATTTTTCAATGTACATATATGTTAGAAGGGTAAAAATGTCATTGTATTAAAATTTAACTTTTCTTTCTTTTCTACTTCTCTCATTTTTCTTTCAATCCAAACAACCTAAAAATCCACTCATTTTCTCTCCTACTTCTCTCCTCTCTTACTTCTCTCTTCCCTACTTATTTCTTCCCTACTTCTCTCGCTACCCCAACAAAGCATTAGTTTTTCAATACGAATTTTTTTTTGTGGATTCCTTAACTAATGCCCTTAGGTAGCGATTGGTATAAGTTTTACAAAAATATTCCCCGGAATGTAGGCATGGGAATAGAAGTTTCCCATGTTTGGTACAAGTTTTAAAAGTTATTCCCAAGTATAAAAGATTCCCGGGAATAAAATTAGTGAATGATAATTATAAACTTGGGAAAACTCTATTCCCAGGTGGGAAAACTTTATTCTCGGGAATCACATTTCCAGAAATATAGTTTTCCTGGAGATAAAATATTTTAGATACCAAACACCACCTTAGGACACTCGTTAGCAAGACCCTTCAAGTATTTCCTTTTCTTTTAGCTTCTATTTGTTATTTATTTTATTTATCTGTCATAATTTTAATTAGCTTTTTTTAGTGATTCATGCCGTAGCATATTTAGATTATCCTCAAATTGTAACTAACCTACATTCCAACCAACGAACCGGAATTCATGCAGATGATCAATAGAGTGCACCTTTCAAAAAGGTCTTGCGATCAATGAAAGAAGGAAAACCGGCCAAACACTATTGTTTCGTCCAAATAAAAATAATAAGAGATGTATTACAGAGGTCCTATGCAAGTGAATTGGGAACGAGTTGTTCTCTCCTAATGCTAGAACTCTCCTTATATAACTTCTTTGGTGGACTTTTAAGAAAACAAATGTCCAATTTGACTTAGCCTCCAAGAAAGTGGGCTTCGTCCAATTTTGGGAGGAACGTCTATACATCTAGATTCTTTGTTAAAAGATCATAATCTTTTACCAATCAGTTGACTACAAGTCATGGTTCTGATAAATTTATTTCAAGATACAACAGAAGATAAAATCAAGGCAACTGGTGAACAATGCAATTGTAATACCGTTGCATCTCAAAATCCACACAAGTGGTAACAATATATCACCCAATTATTATTTTTTTCTTCAAGAAATTGCTAACCATCAATCAATGACACCAATGAAGTTTCTCTTTAAAAACTATCAAATCCCTCCAGAATTGCCTCAAAAGGAACTAGTCCCTCCTTCAGAAGTAAATTCAGACTAGCTGGTGTAGTATTCTACCATAAAGCCATAAACTCGTTACAATTTTTTAACCACAATGATGAGAAAGGAAGGGGTACACATAGGACGTGTTGGTTACTTCTTAAACTGCTTTATCTCTTTAACTATTCCATCAGCAAGTGAGTCAGCATCATTGTTCTTGCCAAAAAACTTCACAAATTGCATGTCAGGCCCCATCAAGTACCTGGACAGGATTGCCATATAGCATTGAATAAGAACCATCCTTAGTAAGAGCAATACAATGCTATAGAAGCAATTGCACATACAATTTAATATGCACATTTAACAAGAAAAACACATAAGCATCATGAAAGAGATCAATGGATAAGGGTATGACTCTATAACCTATCTGGCATGATAAGACTAAGTTATCAAATTCAAAGTGCAATTTAATGAAACTGTTCAAATCTTCCATCAATATAATTGTCAAAGTTATTAAGAATTTGTCAGGTAACCATAGACTTCCAAGATGGATATACATATATGTGCGCATGTGATGTGTGCATAATACCCATCTTCATGTGTATTAGGGACATTACTTCCATGATCATTGCTCTCCTCCTTTCCATGGAAATATTTCAAAGAGTAGGTCATTCACAAGTTTAATTTTCTATGATCAAGATTCTGAATTCATAAATGGATTGCTAGCATACAACACCATGAGCAATTGGTGATGTCAAACAGAATGTAGTATATATGAAGCAGCAAAAAAAAAATACATACATAACTATGGAGTGATCAACAAGATAATCTGAGTCTTCCTCTGCTGTCTTCATGTAATAAACACGATAAGAACGAGCAACACTTTTTATTTCATCCGAGGTACCAGTCAATCCAATTAACTTTGGATGAAATTCTGAAAAATAGAAACTAACTCAATGATCTTAGAATCAGCAACAATATCTATCTACACTACATATTCCACTCCACTCTACATAGAAGTGTAACTTAAGAAGTATGATATGATGCAAGCACCTTTCACATATTCACGCACTTGTTCAACTGTATCCCTCTCAGGATCAACAGAGATAAAAACTGGTACAATTTCAATTCTAGCTTTCTCCTCTGCAAGGAACGAAAAGAGACACATATTTGGTTACCATTAACTCATCAAGACAAGATCAAAAGTAAGCTTGTCATGCACCTGTAAAATCATCTACAAAACTTACTTATTTTATCAACAGCAGCTGCTAACTTCTGTAGTTCATCTGGGCAGATATCTGGACAATGAGTAAAGCCAAAATATATCAATGTCCATTTCCCCAAGAAGTCCTTTTCAGTTACATATTTCCCTTCATGGTTTATGAGGTGAAATGGACCCCCAATTGCAGCTTTTCCTGCAGAAGGCCCCTGCTTAACTGCCTGTGAAGCATTATGTATTTCTACAGCAACAAAAGAAGAATCAATAAGTGGAAGAACAAAATATTGATCATACTTCAGAATCAGATTGAAATGCAACAGAAAATGCACCCTATTTGATCTGATATATTTTCATGCTGCCCCTATGAAACAAAGATGTGGCACGTATATCATGTACACAAACTTCATCCTCAAACTAGACTAGACCCTACTAAGATTTTATAAAATTTGCAAGCAGTATCTATACTTTTTTTAAGAACCCCTTGAAAACCATATGATAATATAATCAAATAATAATTCAATCCTGACTTAGAATCCAAACCAATGTGCAAATAACAGATACTACACTCGCAAGACCACAATTCCACATGCATAACCACAAAATACTCAACTCACCATAGTATTCTACCTTCAATATGTCGTTTCTTTTCCCTGTCATAGTATAATACCAATCCTGCTCCAGTGACAACCAGCAAAAGAAAGCTCAACCAAGAAACAGGCTGCATAACACAAAATAAAATTAGCTCATAAGTCTGACCCCCCAAAAAAAAAAGCCTTTTCAAATTTTACATTCAAACGTAAATAAATTTTACAATTTTTGGAAAGATCTTTTGATGGTTTTGTAAAAGCTCGTCCAAACCAACCCATACATGATCTAAAAAAGCTCACCAAAGAAGAGCTACACTGCTATATAATAACATTAGAATTTAGATACATACCGATCCACGAACAGGTTTCCCATCATCACTTTTCTGATCCTGTTCCCCACCAGACTCTTTTCCTTGACCAGAATTATCTTTTGCACTATTATCTGATGCTGGCTTTTCTTGATTAACATTATCAGACTCTTTTCCTTGACCAGCATTATCTTTCGCACTGTTATCTGATGATGGCTTTTCTTGATTAGCATTAGCAGCAGCAGCAGCAGCAGAAGCAACACCACCAGATAGAAACCTCTGACACAACACCAATGCCACATTACCATAACCTTGAGGCCAAACCTACAAATTCAACAGACAGTGGCACACAATGAAAATTGGAACCAACCCAACTAACGTGGAACAACAACAACAGTCAACAGGAATTAGATTAAAGCAACAAAATTTATGCTCAAATTGCAGCTAAAATTAATATAAAAAATTGAATTTTTCTGCCAATAATTACACACAAAAAAACGGACGGAAAGAAAACTGAACCCAGTTCACATGGAAGTAGAACAACAAGAACTAGAAATAAACCCACAAACTTTATACACAAATTGCAGCTAAAAATTATTTTTTTAAAAAAAATTAATTTTTTCTGCCAATATTTACAAAAATAAAAATAAAAGGAAAGCAAGAAAACTGAACCCAATTCGCATGGAAGAAAAACAACAAGAATTAGAATTAAAGCAACAAACTATATACATAAATTGCAGCTAAAAAATTGAATTTTTATGCCAATAATAATTACAGAAAAAAGAGGGGGAAGGAAAGAGGAGTGAACCGGGTGAGGGTGATGAAGTGGTGGTGGAGAAAGCGTGGTGGGTGTGGCATGGCGAAGAAGGTGTGAGTGTGAACAGAGAATGCGAGTTGCGTAGCGAAAATGGTTGGCCTTTCTGGATACGATCGACGCCATTACTATTAGATCAAACTCTACGCTGCGTTGCAGAGCCAAAGGCATTAACCTTAAACCTCTGAAGACCGAGCACGGGTTTTAGGCTTTTAGCTTTTAACGTGACCCACTCTAGTTGGCCACTACTGGTGCTTGGTTAACCTATTGATTTTGAGACCCAAAAATCATAGGTTATTTGAACGTTTATGTAATAAACTCTTTTTTAAATAAGTGAAAACTAACTTATTTTTATAAGCTTCTCTGATAAGTTTATGAAAATAAGTTAAAAATGCTTATGGAAAAATCATAAACTATTTTAATAAACTATTTGTTTAGATTTATTTTCATAAGCTCTTCCAAACACCACCCTATATCTATTTATTCTTAAAAGTGTGTCTAATAAAATCAATTTTAAAGTAAGTAAAATTGATTCCTTAAATATACCATTTTCCAAAATGCTAAATATATCATTTTCCCATACAATTTTTTATTTCTTGATTCTTTAAACAATGCCCCAAGGGTACTCATTGACATTCTCAAAAGAAAATTAAAGTAACTTAAAACTAAAATAATCATCAATCGAGGGTTATATAACGTCTAAGCTCGCGTAAAAACTCAAGTTATCTCATGATTTATGGATCACGATTTCAACCTTACGGAAGTAAAAATTCCTATATTCTGATATTGTACGGATGACTTCCGACAATGTGTTTCTTATAGATAGACCTCAGTAAAATACAACGAAGTTAAGGGTGAAATTTTATGCAACCACCAATCAAATAGTCCCTTTAATCTTTAATACTGTTGCCACAACAAACTCCTCACACATTGATACTTTTGTCCTCATCAATCACGAGACAACCAACCACTTACTGCATACCAACAAATTGTGCACGTTTTGTTCAATCTACTTCACTTTCTTTTGTTGTTAATCAACCATGCTATTGCTTGCATTGCCCCAAACTAAAACAACAACCGCCACAACTATTGCACATGTTAACATCACTACACTAGCCAGAACAACAAATGCACCATAAGATGATTTACAATAGAGTCCTGTTTGCTCATTTGATTCCCAGCGGATATACAAAAGTGAACAGCTGTACACGAGATTCACTACACGTGCAATTTAGGTGCAAGAAATATCATACTAATTTTTTGGAATCAGCCTTCAATACACTGATATGATTCATTAGACTGATATGATTTGACATAATATTATAAACTATCCTTAATATCCAACATAAATCTGTTTTTGGTTCACCAAACAAACTAGAAGCACCATTTTACATCCCAGCTTGAGATCATGAGATAGGAACCAAATCCACTGCAACATAAGTTTATACATCCGAGTTTGTCTCCATCAGCATTTCAGCAAAAAGAATCGGCATATTATCTTCAGCATTGTAGCCAGAACACCAAGATCACTGTTTCTTGAAAGACTGGAAGAAGCAAAAGAAAAAGAAAAGTCAAAAGACGATCATCACATTGTTAATATCTGATTTAATATAACGATTGACTGCATACATCCTCCATATTTTTCTTGAGCTGCTCAGCTAGCTCCTGCTTCTTCTGCGTAGCTGACAGAATATATAACACGTTAGAGTGAAACTAATTTCTTCACATGGTCAATAATAACAAAATTCATTTTACAACCATTACCTTTGATTGAAATATCTTCAATTCTCTTTGATGTCCTCACTGCAAACCTCTGAAATGAAGGGCTGGGAAACCACAATGAAACATTAACACGAGAGAAAGAATGAATAGCAGCAAACCAACAAGAACTATACACACAATCAAGGAACTTGCTTATAAAAAAACATAGTCAAGGAACTTCTTGCAAACTTAACTAGAGAAGCCAAAAGCAGTAAAGCCTTGGAAGGTGTATGCACCCACATTTCAAAAACCAATTGTAATTGTTTTGGAATTCAAATAAAGGCAATAATTAAATCAAACCATGAGACTTGAATTTTAGAAAGTAATAACTGTATTTAGGCACCTTCACTGGAAGCATCACGCACTACATTCGGCACAAACAATTAACAGATCAAAAAGCAAATCATCGTGATCAAAACCAAATAATGATAAAATGCCTCAGTCCTTTGGAAATTAATTATCGCAGTCATCTCTGGGATCATTACAAGCCTACAGAGACATCATTGGCAATAGCAAAATTAACACAAACAAGGGCTTGGAAAATCATGTTAAAATGCTATCAAACCTAGCTAGACAACAAATTTATAGACAGATATTGAGCAGAAAATTTTGGGAAAAAAAATATATCAGTCGGAGGGTTTGTTCAAAATAGTTAAAATTAAATATATTAAAAAATTGACAAAATAAAACGTTAAAATCAAAGGTAGAATAATTAAAGCCTCAGTCCTTTGGATGTCAATACTTGCATCATCTCTGCAATCATTACAAGCCTACGGAAGTCATCATAGGCACAAACCATGGTTGTCAAAATTGTGATCTTGCAAGTAGAACTATATAATTCTATCTATCTATTTAGAAGACTAGAGCGATATCTCAATCTCAGCAGAAAACTTGTTCTGAAATTCTGATGGATTGCGCTGAAATCGCATCCAAAGTAAAAGAAATGAAAAACAACCAGAAATAAGAAAGGCTCAATAATCCAGCAGAACTGCTCCATCACCCTGAATTTTTTTTCCTTTTTAAATTAAAAATATGATGATCTAACCTTCTACATTTTGATTTTGCACCCCCAAACCATTTATTCTAGTTGATACACCTTTAATGATGAGTGTTGCACTACAAGGGAATTCCTAACAAGCATGCATAAACCATAGTAGTCAATCCCGGAGAGCGACACAGAGTTGCTGACTCAAAAAATGCTATGGTGGTATAGTAAACATAATTTTTCATACACATAATAATCATAAATACTTAAATTTTATAAATTGCAGACCCATGTAGTACCAAATAACATAGGTATATATGTGTACATGCAATAGAATCTCTAAAAGCCCTTAAAATCCCATTGCAATCATGTTGCCTTTGACACTACGCAGAAATTTGACACTCAATCTCGCTTCAATGGAATGATCCAAACGGGAGTAGATTTTTCGCGCTTACGACCTCAAAAATCACAAATATCAAGCAAAAACTAAAATTATACAAAACAAAAAAAATTGCTCCACCACCACGTACCTATTGGCAAGACTATTCACGATCAATTCATTCACCACATAAGAGACAACCCTGTTCATGAAATTACCACCACCAGCCATGTTTGATTCTCAGCTTCAAACTGCAAATGATTCAAATAATCATAAAACAAAACGAGCAAAAAAAAAAAAAAATTTCAAAATAAAAACGAAAAGCAAAAGCCAAACCCCTAAAGCATGAGGTTTAAAAAAAAAAAAAATTTAAAGTAGTTATCATCTATCCCTATATTTTCTCTCATTTTCCTTTGAAATCCTACAAACTTTTCGAGAACAAAAACGCAACCCAATTAGGGTGAGAATCGCAAACCTTTGATCAGAGATTTGATTGGCAGAAGGATATGAGAGAAGAAGATTGTCGATGAGAAATGGCAAAGAACCCAGCCAACACGCTAGGTTTCGTAACTTATAAATATATATACGAAAACTGAGAATTGGAGAAGAGGCATGTTCATCAAGAATTGGGCCCAATGGGCCAGCTAAACCTGGTTGTTACTTTTGGGCTTAAAGGAAATTGAAATTGGAAACCGGAAATATTAGGGTTTGTTTCCTTTGTTTCCTGTTTTCAGAAATAATTATAAAGTTGCCACCTTATTTTCATTATGTTTCTTGTTTTCAGAAATTTGTACAGGAAACACTGAAAACAATTAAGGTGGCAACTTTGTAATTATTTCTGAAAACAGGAAATGAAAATAGGAAACTGGAAATAAAGTAAACAGACCCTTAATAGAAAGAGGAGAAATCTCAAGGAGATAAATAAAAAATGATACAAAAGAATAAATAAATAAACAATATATTTTTATTTAACAAAAAGTGTTCTCACATTAGTGGCTAGTCATTGCTATGTGTTGTCGTGTGAATTAACACTACGTCACTTTTCTTAACATCAAAAGTTACTAATTACTTTATGGTAAAAGAGCATTCAAACCCCACTAAACTATGGTTTTTGCTAGGGTAGGCAATTGAGACATATCTCTCACCATGGGAGATTAGTATTCACCATTCATTTATTTAAGTCTCTAATAATATCCTACATCCCTCCACACAAGAAGACCTCTCCCCCAACTCCCTCCACAACCAGTCCCCAGTCCCCACCCGTTTGTCTCCCTTCACATTGGTCCATGGCTCCACAATCGTCATCATCCTTAGCATCTCCCTCATCTCCTCCTCCCTCCACCCTCCTCATCTTCACGCCATTTTATTTCTCCTCCACCACCCCACCCCATCGAAGCATCCGACACTTCCAACTGTTCAGTTTCGATAACTCGATCGGTAACTCGTCGGAGAGCATGTTCAGGTCAAGTTCGATTTGAAACCGATGAGGTTGTTGAATGATTCAGGTATGTTACTGATGAGGTTGTTCTGTGACAAATCAAGGTTGGTGAGGCGAGAGAGAGCATCTAGCGCGGGTGGAATGAAACCCAAGAGCCACGAGATTGCACCCCACGAACCAAAGGTCCTCGAGGTTGGTCAGGATACTGTGTTAACTCGGTATGTGACTCGGCGTGAAGGGGTTGTAATGTCACCGAAAGAAGTGGGTAAATGGGTGTTGTTCCATTGACGAAGTTGTATACGAGGATGAAGGGTTCAAGGTGTTGGAGGTTGCCAAGGGTGGCGGTCGCAGAAAGGTTGTTGAAGGAGAGGTCAAGGTGGCGAAGGGTTGGGATTTGGGAGAGGGTGTCTAGGATGGGGCCCAAGAGGATATTATGGGAGATGTCGAGGTGACGGAGGCGGCGACATGCGACGAGGGCGGCGGAGGGGATTGAGGAGTTGATGTAGTTGTTGGAGAGGGAGAGGTAGTGGAGGAGACGGTGAAGATCAGAGGTTGAAGATGGTGGGAAAAAATCTAGTACAGATGGTCCATGATAAAATCTGGTGTGTCTTTTTTATCTAATAGTTATGAAATATGGCTCACCATGAGCGGCATATTAACATTGCGCACGCTAGAACTCGCCCTTAAACTATAACCCTTTTGCAAATAGGCACCATCAACCACTAATTCTTCCCAATTAATCCTCAAACTCCAATAATTAGTGAAATTGACCCTTATGTTAACTCATTGTTAAATCACTAACATTGATCGAATCCTGCCATCCATTTTTTCTTAAATCCATCTATTTTTTTTTTAAATCTTATAATGATTTATTTTTAAAATTTTTATTTTTTTTTATTTTTTTTAAGAAATAAATGCAAAAAAACTGAGAAACAGCTATAGCACTCCTCCAGTCCTTCTCTTTGTGTGTTTCTTTCACTTCCATATTTTTGGACTGGTTCCTTGCTCTCCCTCCTGCTTCTTAGGGTTCATTTTTCTGGCTTTCACTTTCCTCTTAAACATCACTCGAAAACCCAAGTATTACCCATCACAAACCATATGGCAAAGAAAAACTCAAGTGAAGGCCGACACTTGTTCATGACATCCTGCACGATGCAAATTAGATTACATTTTCAAATTTCACGCAAAAAAAGAAATTAAATGGTTAGAATGAACTTATTCTCTAATTACACTGAAATATATGACTGTGGTGAGAGTCAGAAAAACACAGAGAGAGAGAGAGCGCGCGTGCGCGCTAGCTTCTCCTTAGTTTTTTTTTTTGGCTTTTTTTAAAAGAAATAAATTTGTTATAAATTCACAATAAATATAAATAAAAAATAAATAAAAATTAATCAATGGTTGAGATGTAAGAAAGAAGGTTGCTAGATTCAATCATCATCAATGATTTAATGGTGGGTTAATAGAAGGATCGATTTTACTAATTCTTAGAGTTTGATGACTAATTGGGAGGAATCAATAGTTGATACTAGTGCCTATTTCAAACTGTTATAGTTTAAGGTGGGTGTACGCTCTTTTCCCTTACTTTATTTTTATTAGCATTGATTGTTTTATTTCTTTTGTTTGATTACTGGATCAAAATTTATGAAAATGATTTTATTTTACCATCATTCTAAATATGTAGAATAGTACTTCGGTGTAGGTCATTTTAATTTAAGAATTTTAAAGGGTTTAATTGAAAAATATGATAGTGTAAAACATCTTTACACAGTCATCCACTAAAATTCCATCTCAATATATTTAATCATGTCTGAAAGTCTTCAAACAAAATCGTTTTTTCTAAAATAAAAAAAAAAAAACTCAATCCTTATTCCTTCATCTCAACCCCGCGTTCATATCCCCCTATAGAAATCCTTCACCATCGGGGAGGCCATCCTCTCAATGTTCATCTCCCACAAGCAATCTCCATTGGACTCATTCCTCTTCCTATACCATGTGGTCACACAGAGTCCTACCTTCTCCGACCTCCTCCTCCTCCTCCTCCTCCTCCTCCTCCTCCCTCCCACCACCCGCATCTCCACTCTCCTCCTCGACAAATCCATCTCCATCACCCACAACTCCACTGGTAACTTCTCCCTCGACGAGATCCCATTACCCCCACCATGACCTCTACGCCACCCCCTTTGTCAATCGTCGACGTCTATGGCATCGACAACCTCCTCCATTACTTTCTTTTCGGTCATGGGATTCCTCTCCAACACTCCCCCAGTCTTTCATGCCAATCAGAGAAACCATTGGGTGGAAATCAGGTGCGACTGGTGGTCCTTTCTGGTGCACCCGCGTTGACGTTATTATCGCGCAACCTACAACACTATTTTGGTTATGGCAATTTTTTGTTTCTCCAAATGGGGTGGGGGAGATGAACATGGGGCAAGGAAGTGGTGCGGAGAGAAGTAATTAACTAATCATGTTTTCTTTTAAAATTTTAATTGAATGAAAATTATTATAACATGGTAAGAAAGTTGAGTTGGCAAAATTTTAGTGGATGAATGTATAAAGATGCTTTATACTGACAGTGTACATAAATTACACTCATTTTAAAATGCTTGTTGTCTTGTAATTCATGTTATTTATAGTAATATATTTTAGTGATGATTAAGGCAATTCCATAATTTCAAATGATTTTAGTGATAAAAATTCAATATCACTAAAAGCAAACTATGTTAGAATAATAGTGTCATTTATTTGTCACTATAAATTATTAATAGTGACGGTTAATCATCACTATTGTGGGATGTATTTGTGATGGTTCATTTTTGTCATTATTATTTACAAATATTAGTGGTACTGTTTTTCTCATTAAAAAATGTCTTTTACAGTGAGGAATCAAAATAATGTTACCAAATTAATAGTGACTTGAGTTATTTTGATAAAAGGCAATGACTTTAAATACCATCACAAGACAATTATCTTACTGACATGTTTTAGAACTTTTAGTGATGATTATTGTCGTTGTAACACCCTGTTTTTTCAGAATATTTTAATTAAGTTGGATTTATCGTTTAAGGGCTTAGTGGGATTTTTGGTTAAAAGTCCCTTTCTGGTACATGAGCACGCCATGCTCATTAGCCAGCAAGCCCGTGCTTAAAGTCAGAAGCGTGTTTCTGATTTTAAGTTGAGCACGACCGTGCTCAACAGTGAGCACGCCCGTGCTCAATGCGTGGACCGCGTCCAGTGACGCTAAGTGGAGCACGACCGTGCTCGAGGGTAAGCACGACCGTGCTCAAGTCCGGAAGTTATATACGTGAGCAGAATCGAGGGTTTAACGTTTTAACCCTATTTTGGTGAACTCAGCAGCCGCAGTGCGACCACGAAGAGCCGTTTTCTGGTTTCTTCCATCTGGGACAGTTTAGAAGCATTGGGAGACTGTTAGTGCATCATTGGTAGTGGTTTAGGTAAAGTTCCTTTCCCCTCTCTTGGTTTCCTTTTCCGTTATTGTGAATAGGGAACTAACCCTTGGTTGTCTGTTGATCCAAGGTTTGTTCGGTGTAAGTCGCTGTAAAGGGGAAGAGCCGGTTCGTTGCTTAGGACACCGAAAGAGCTACCTTCAATCCAGGTATGGGGAGAAGGGTAGTATTTACATAGGTCTGGGGCTAGTGTAAAGTAAGGGGTTCCCATAACCCCGTTTTCAATATTATTGTGGTATGATTAAATGTTTGAATAATGATGTATGTTGACTGCTATATGATGAGATTGTCATATGTTCAATATTCTGGAAAGTATGTTATGTTGAATGTGAGTATGATATTGATGTGTTCATCATTGTTATTACCATGAGATGGTTGTTGATGTTGCTGGCTGCATGGTTGATGTTATGATGTTTGAGTTACTGCTGTTTAATCCCTAAAAACGTGTTAAAAGTGAGTTAGGATGTTTAATGGATTAAATTATGAAATTTGGTTAAGTATCAGCCTCTGTTCCTGCCCAGAACAGCACTGTCGTGCGTTGAGCACGACCGTGCTGAACAGGGAGCACGACCGTGCTCCCAGTTGAATTCTGGGGAGATGGCCGCGCTGTTGAGCACGGCCGTACAAGACAAAGAGCACGATCGTGCTGTTGAGCACGACCGTGCTCATTAAGAAGCACGACCGTGCTTCACTTACAGGGGAGCACGCCCCTCACGTGCTTAAGCACGACCGTGCTGGGTTACGAGCACGATCGTGCTCAACCCACTGAGACAGAACAAGATTAAAGGATTTAAGGGGTCTTAGACCCCACTTCCCTATGATGATAACTGATTAGACAACTTGGTAAATGTTATTAAAGATAATTAAAGATGATCAGAGGGTGAGATGTTAAGTCGATACCCTTTTGGGTGCCGCAAGCTGATGAGTTGTGCCTTGGTGCTTTTTGGCCAAGGAGGCCTTGACCCCACGGTTTGGGTCTAAGGTGTTGTTGTTATGTACCTTGGTGGCCGAGAGTTTGCCCCAGGTACTGCGGTTGATTCCGCTTAAGTCCTCAGGTAGATTCCGCGAGGCAAGTTGGTGCGGTTGATCCCACTGTTACCTTCGGTCGATCCCGTTGGAGTTATGGAGGTGGTGTTGCTGTTGTTGTTGTGTTGCATACGCATTGCATCGGAGTTGTTGTTTAGGGATGTTCGACATAGGGGAGATCGTCCTAGAGTACGGCGATTCGGCCATCTACGGTTGGAGTAGATTCTCCTAGCGCCCCCGTGACGAGGCATTCGTTGGTTTGATGCGTTGGCTATCCAAGGAGTAGATTCTCCGGCGTTGAGTAGATTCTCAATGTGGATATGTAACTCCGAAGTCGTTCATCCCGAGTTTAGTGGATCCACATGCATTGATGGTTTAGCGGAGTAGGACTGCATTGCACTGCATAGCATAATGATGATGTTGATGTTTGATGTGATGCTGCTATGCTAGATGTTTACTTTACTGCCTATCTCCATGCTAATATGTTTATACGATTCTTACTCCCTATATATGTTTGTTGTTTGTGTTTGGCCTGATTGGCACATTGCAGAGGATGACGAGCAGCCCGGAAAGGAGTGACTCTGAGGAGCCGCCACTCATCGTAGGGCTAGTTTATGTTTTCGTAGTTGTTAGTCCAGTTGTAATTCCGTGGATTTTATTCCGGAACGGTTATACCAGCTCTGTATGTGACATCGAGGTTGGGTTATTTTTATTGGTTTGTTATGTTTTCGTTATTTCATTTCCGCGTTGTAAACGGTTCATGTGGGACTTTTCTACCCATGGACAATTGTTTAATTTATTCAATAATTGCATGTTTTCCTTTAATTGTTTTTTTTTAAATTAATTGGCTTTTAACATGCGGGGTAGAAGGGTGTCACAGTCGTCACAAAAATTGTATTTTCTTGTGGTGTTTAACTTGTGTTACCTCATATATAACATTAAAATGTTCAAGTTAAGAGATGAATTATTGTACCATTCTTGTTCTTGAAGTGAGAGATCGTGTTGACCCATACTGCTGAGGCGATACACATTTAGTGATACAAATCAATAACTTGTTAGTTGTACAATTATACTTGTTTTAAAAGCCTAATATTCAAACTAGTCGTCAATTGTTTCGTGAATGCTTGTTGTCACATGTACTTAAAAAGAAAAAAATAGAGCAAAGACTGGGAGGATAAAAACATGCCTCACTCATAATGGGAGCAATTTCTTTTTCATGCACTCTCTCCGTTTCTTCCTAATGGCCTTCTCCTCGGGTGTCAATAAGTATAATCTAACTAAAAATAATATGAAGTTGTACTTTCCAACAATCAAGACATAGAAAATGGAAGTGAATTAAGGGGTAGAATGCTCTCCTTTTTCTCTCATGTTAAACAGAGATAGAAACACAAAACTAAATTTGTTTTATGTGTGGGGTCCATTTAAACTTGCCTTTGTGTCTTTAACATGAGAGGAAAAATGAAAGAAGATAAAGAGATATCCAGATCCGTGAATTAATTCCACAGGTATATCTTGTTTGTTTCTTTAAAAAATATTTAGAAAATTGTTAACTTGCCCTTATCATGCAATGCCAAAGAAAAGAATGTCATTGTTAGGGATTAAGTAAAAGTGAAATAAGTTTCACACCGTAAAGGAATGGAAAAGGGAGGAATATAAGTGGATGGACCCAACCTAATGCATCAAGGTTTTGGGTGAAGATGTGACATCAAGCCCACATATATGGTTCTTCACTTAATTCATGAAAGAATATCACAATACATGGAAGAAGATAAGTGGTATCCAAATCAATAGTTTGACTGAAATGAGTATCGAGATAAGGTAGTTGTTGCAGGACTTATGAAGAAGACTGTAACCGGACTCTTGGTAACATCGTCAAATACTCGAAAGGCTCCCGCTCAAAAGGAAGAATGCTCTCATGTGGAGGATTCACACTCAAGGGAGAGATATCCAAGTGCGACTGACATAATAAATTGTACACGGAGAAGGAATGAAAAAAGTGATGAACACATGAGTGGATGAACCCACAAACCTAATCTATCTATATTATATAAATCCTAAAGCGCGAGCTATAGCATCGCCACTTCAGCACTTCAATCATCCTCTTTACCTCATTTCCATCTAAAAAATATGACAATCCGTAAAAGAAGATCTCCACCTTTGACGCTCTCATGAATTCAAACAGTTACACCATAATACCTATCTTATTTTAATTTACGAGGCATGCCGAGTTGTAAAACATTTTATTGGTTGTTAGTTATATTTAATAATAAACTTTAATATATATTAAGAAATCTACTATCAATAAACGATGGATTTGGATCCGTGCAGTTCAACTGCAAGTTCAAGTGAACGTAGAAAGGAAGAGAGCACGCGGGTGTCATGTTTTCATATCCTTTCTTTATTTCTAATGGATCAGGATCCTCTCCCGTTGTTGGTGAAAAACAGTAGAGTCCTCTTCAAGAGATCCCCACCATACATTCATCTTAAATCTTATTTATATCATCTCAAAATAAATTTATTTAAGCTTATCAAAAAAATAAAAAAATAAAAATTTATTTAATATAAATGTGAGGCTTAGATTTGATCCCCTTTTTTCAAAACAGGTGAGGATCCTAATCCATTTCTAACTGTTTACGCAACTTGTCTAAGTCATCGATAAACACTTCACACTTCACAATTATTTTGGGTTGCCAAAATAACAATCAAATAAGGATGGTTAATGCCTTTTAACAATCAAATAACAACCAACTGAGGTTGACATGAGTGGTTAAAGGCCTCTCGGCTTTTAATCAAGGTCTCGGGTTCGAGCCTTGGGTATGGAAAAAACCTCAACTGGGAGGGATGTCACCCATCGAGGTGTCGAACAAACTTCTGCGGGAAATTAGTCTCCGTCTTAGGTTGGCAGTGAGATACTCCTCGAAGTAGATCGGAAAAAAAAAAAAAAAAAAGAAAAAGATGGTTAATGCCTTTTGACTTCTGATCGACCGTGCTGCGCTTTTATTTCCAAAATATTTTATTCTAATAACAACGTGCTGCTAATAACCTAATACAAACTATTTTTTAAAATATTTTTAAATTTGTAACTTTACACGTGTGGCTTTTTGTAATAATGTATTTATTTTTTGGTTTAATTAACTATAGTTTTTTTCCTTAAATAAAATTTAACTATTGTTTTATGCAAATCTGTGCAATTATTGATGACTAACGGGCACTATTCCAAAGTTGCCCTCTATCCCATATATCGTGTTTTTAAGCAAAGATATAAAAAAAAAAAAAAAAAAATTTTTTTTTTAATTATAATCAATTTTTATAATAATTAATTATATAAAAATTGATTATCAGTATAATGTTTTTTTCATCTTTTTCGAACACACTCTAAATATAATAATAATCTATATATAATACATTTGTGAACAAACTCAAAGTGGAAACCTCCACGTGTCAATCTCTAGAACCTTCACTCATCATATGTGGCAACACCAGAAACCTTCCCTTCCTTTTTTGCTTATGTGTCACATTGTGGTTGATTTGAAAACCAATTATAGTAATTACAATAATGGTCATAATTTGATTAGAATTGCAATAGGATCAATTTATTGCTAATTGATATAATTTGCAATGAAATTACTGACAATAATGATTGTAATTTATCATTTAAATAATACAATCCTCAATAGAACTCGTGCATTTATCTCTCCAAAATTCAACGCATTTAAGTAATATAATCGTATTTAAAGACTAATTGGTACAAAAATATATGCACATACTCACAAAAATATCACCTTTTTGAATGTACAACACCAAATCAATATATGCACATAATCAGCGTATAATTGAAAGAAGGAAAATAAAATGTCATGCACAAATGCTTTTTCCCTGATGTTGTACGTTAAAAAATTCAAATGATGTTTTTTCAAAAAAAATTCAAACAATGCTGAATATGGATGTGATTTGGGCACTCCTCATTATTCATTAATAACCTGCTCAGTAAACAAATATCATAATAGCACCATTTGATTTAGAAACCTGAGCAACAATTAGTGAGGAAATGTTTAATCTGAAATAGAAATAATCACCTCAGTATCTTGATAACTAATTCCAATCAATCATATGAAATTAAGTGGGTATAATTAATTAATTAATTAATTAAAAAATTTGAAAATTGAAATTTCATGGATGTTTGAATCGTCATATATTGAATGCCAATTGATTGCTAATTTAGTATTAGAATAATTTGATTCTTAAATAAATTATACAATTGCAAATTAATACTAATTAAATTAAAAATATTGATGGCCAATTTGGTATTAAAAGAAATTAATGCTTATATAAGTTAATACAAATTTCTAATTCAAATTCGTATAAGGAAATTATTAGAATTTATTTGAATTCAAAAATGAAAATTGATTTCATTTAAATATGACGCAATATACGTTTTTTTCCATTCCACGCAATTTATTCTTTTCTTCTTTCCTCTGTCAAGTGCATTTCTATTTGACGGTGAGGAGAGGTGGGGGTTGTGGTTGTAGAAAGGTTTTCGGCAAGCTGCTCACAGATACACTATCTTCTTCTCTTCCTTTTCTTTTCCCTTTACCCCTTGCAGTTTTATTTTTTTTCTTTTGTCTCTCTCAGTCGATACCACCATCGTACCATCGTAGCTAGGATACCACCGCTGCCCAGTCATCGTCTTCTCTGCTTCTACCTGTTCTTTGCCTTTTTTGTTAGGGTTTTATTATTTGGTTTCTACCATTTGCTCTATTTGATTGATGAGATTTTGTTTGCTACTAATAACGAAATGCAAAACCAGATGAGTTGTATATAGTGTGCAATTTTTTATATATTTTTCTCTTTTATCATATTTATTATAATTTAAATTATTTCATTTATTATATTATATTTTTCTACTCTTTGGTTGTCATTGATATTAGTTTTTGCAGATTTGTTGTGATAAATACTTTTTGTTTCGTTGGAGAGGGAGGGATGAACAATTATTGATGATGATCAAAGATTGTAATGGAATGAATAAAATCACAAAAATTAATATTCCAATTTTCAAAACGTGGAATCCCTGCATGCCCCGTTTTTTTTTTTTCCCTGGTACAAATGCATAATGAGTTATTAGAACCAATAAAGGCCATAAAAGCAATATCTCTCACAATCAAATAAAATATTGAATGAGCACTTGCCTATTACAAATTGGAATCAAAATCTATTTATTGGCTTTAACACACCAGTCACATATTTACAATTAGTTGAAGTGAAATCAAATTTAATTATAAGCTTCAAAAAAAAAAATTCCTGCACATGAGAAAATTATTAACCAGACAAAGTAATAAAAGTCATAATACAATAATCTAATAGGAATTAAAATATTAGAGAGAATGTTTGAAAAATAAATGTAAATAGAAGTATAAGTTTAAAACATATTTAAATTCAGAAAATTTAAATTTAAATTTTTGAAATAAATTAAATATACAACATGGCCTTGCACTACATTAATATTATCTTGCCAAAAATTGTTTGTTTGATAACTTATTTCCTCCACATGTCAATCTTTCAATTTTCACAGGTGGCTTCACCTGAGCTTTTCCCTCCAAAATATGATGATGTGTGCCCTCACATTCATTTAAGCGAAAACCATATTTATCAGTCCAAGCATCATTAATGTAAAAATCAATTTGTAATTTAAAATTATTCATTTAACATGTTATTGATGTAAATAATGGATTCTGTATTTCTGTTATTAATGAAAAAACGGATTCTTAATATGATTGCCATAAAATTACTTCCACAAATTAATAGGTTTTAAATTGTTGCGTAAATATCAATCAATGTAATTTTAAACCATTCATTTAATATCAATTTAAAATTACAATCCCTCAAATTTTAAATTGAAATCATATCCGTTCAAATTTCAAATCAGTTACTCATGTAAATCACTGACAAATGGAAATCAAGAATTATAAGAAAGAATTAATACAATTCATATCTATCAATACATTAAAACACACATATTTCAAATTTAAATCAACTCATTGAAGGATGCTACATGATAGCAAATATGACGAATTTAAATTTGATGAGATTTGAAAGGATGCTACACAATGAAATAAAATCTGACAAAATTTATAAAAGAAAATCACCTAACAATGCATTTAGATCGCCGCTAATTTTCACAAACACGTGTTATGAGAATTTAAATATTGGGTTACCTAATCAAATGTGAATATTTAAAAGTAATAAATTTTTATTCCGCAACAATAATCATGGATTAAGAATTAAGAATGCGTTGATTAGGAGTGATTACACATATAATATATTGATTACAAAAGATTATAAACCAACATGACAGTAGTTCAAATTTGAAAGTTAAAAAATATATTGATTATAAAAGATAACTACTCATTCATATTTCATACCAATTCGAGAGCCATTCAATAATTGTTTTTTTTCAAAACCCTGTTACTATTACATTTCCTATTGATTTTCTTCAAGGCACCCACTCCACACTTTAAGACATGAGAGCCCCACCCCCTCTGAAAGTCACGCCAGGGGTAACCTTCCTAGGAGGTTCATTGAAGAGCTCTGGACAACCTTCTTCCTATTAGTATATATATATATTGTATATATTGTATATTATATTGCTTTGATATAATATAATATCAAGTTTAGTAATACTTTTCACTAATGTTGTTGTTGGTGTTTTTTGGCAGTTATAATTGACAAGCTAGGAGAGAAGATTCTATCGAAGAAGAAGGCAGATTCAACCATTGAGGTTGATGATGAAACAAAATGGTGGCTATATGGTTTTATTTCTCTTAGTTCTCTTTTATTTGTATGTCTCTAATAAATCTAAGAGCCAGCGAATCATTGGACTCTTCCTTCTCCTACCCTCTTTTTTTTTACTGGTATGCAATTTGTAATTACATGATTTCATCTAATTGTTGAAGATATTATCTAATATTTGGCAAATGGGTTTTGTTGAGTGGCAATATATCAGACAATATATTTTTAATGCTAAAATTGTGTAGTAGACATATATACTTACTATTTATACTTAATAGTCATTATCTGTATTATAATATCAGAGTGGTTATTAAGTTAATATCTATTACACTTTGTGATTGACGCTTCAGACAAAATAATTTTTTTAACAGTTTTTGGTATATAATTTTCCGAAAAAAAATTTAATCCAAAAACATAAAATCAACAATTGTATATTCTTTTTATAAAATCCTAAAAAATCAACATATTCCCCATGCATGACACGGGTTCATACACTAGTATATAGTTACATCACAATCACATGCCTTCAAAATTCAACATTTGTGCAGAACACGCAAAAGCCTATGTTTAGTCAATGTTTATTTTTAGTTTTATCATTTGATTATATTTAATTTTCTTTATTTTTTATTTATATTTTGATTATGTCACGTACATAAATGTAAAATATACATTAGTTCTAATTTTTAATAAGGGCATATATATGGGCTTATGGCAGATTTTCGAATAATTAAAGCTTATGTCACGCCAGTTTCTCTTGCAGACTATAACATAGAAGAATTAGTGAATCTCAACCATTCAATTAAGATTTAAATTTTATTCCCCTTCACACAAGACAAACACATACTGTCACATATATTACTCGCCAGCTTTGAACCAAAAAAAATATTACAAGCCAGCTGCCTCGTGTTAGTCAATTAGTTTTTTTATAAGCTAGTTACTCCTTGCCACCAGGCTACTTAGCCACCTCCCTCACATGATATATATGCAAGTACAGTAAATCGTATATACATAAAAATTACAAAATGATATTTCATAATTACAAGTGGGCACAATATCATATATCATCATATTATATCATTTAACAATATAATTTGGCATGTTTGATTGTTGCCGAAGTTAGTGTGCATCACTGCGCACTATTAATCAAACGACTACTTTATTATTGCTTTCATTTTTAGTTTTAATTTAGTCTTTTAATTTCTCATTTGTCTAAATCAATATATATTAACCCTATTTTAGTACTTAATCTCTGTGTGGGAAGTGGGAACAATATTTGACTCCTTATTTTATTATTTGTTAATGATATGTGCATTTGCGAGTGTTATTTTCCTGCTTAACCCGTGTCAGAATGTCTTAACAGATACACTCCAAGCCACTACTCAAAGAGTTCCACCATTCCAAAACCAAGGTTAAATAAAGCTTGGATCTTTAGCACAAATCACTTAGAGGGTGTTTGGAAAGAATATCTTTTAAGAAAACAACTTTGTTTTTCGGGGAAAAAAAAATCGATTAAACCTTACATAGTTGACAATGTAAATTTTTTTTTTTAGTGAAGAACGCTTTTAAAAGAAGCAAAAAGTTTGAAGCATATTCGGAAAAAGTTATTTCATTATTTGAAATCAATCATAATTTTCCTATTTTATTCTTTAGAAATGTTATTGTGACATATTTTAGGGACAACATACGGTGACAACCGTATGTACTGTAGCAGTTTATTTTGCTGCTTCCATCACGTGACCAACTTAAGACACAGTGCAATGTCTCTCTTCATTTCCCTCCCTTTTCCTTTGCTCCCTCACACAGCCGTGGCTTCTCAACACTTCACAGAAGGCACGCTCGCTTTGTCCCAGCAGTGAGGAGCTCAAGTCTGGTCTCCCACCAAAGTGAAGCTGCCCTGTGCGTGAAGAGCTTTGTCCATAGGCAAGGTAACCCCTAAACGATGGACATCCATAGTTACACTGGCATTCTCGAATGCTTCCTTCATTCTCTTCTTTCTCAACGCCATAATTGCCCAATTGAGAATTCGTGGGAAAGGGTGCTCAGGACGGGTTCATTGCCCATATCTACAACAAACATTAATGACCAATTAATGTACATATAATTTTGAAAACATAACAAAAGATGGTGATATAACATATGCGAAAATAGATACTTGAAGGATAGCTGCACATCCACACATATGTGTTTGATGCTCATTTGTCCTATCATGAATGGCAACAATAGCTTTGCTCAAACTGTCAACCAAGTAATCATACACCGCACGTGCCCAATTGTAGCTATGGATAACATATAGGTCATCCAGCAGCCTAGCATAATCTGTGAAGACCAACCTCCCTGTTTTCGGAAAGTAAAACACTCCGATAGCAAGGAGTATGTATGCCCTACAAAAATCCCCCACATTACCATGAATCACGAGCATCTTGTTAAGAATATCCTCTATGGTCACCTCAGCCCCTTCAAATATAGACAGTGTATAACACTGATCATCCTCTGCACCTACCACAAGATCACCTGTGGCTGGAAGTCCCAAAGCCTACATCAGTAGGGATAACAAGGATCACCGTACCCCTAACCTTGAATACTCAGCCACCCTCATCCCACCTTGTTACAAGTTCCCACAATATGACACTTGAAATCTTGGGTTCTTCAGACAATTTACTAACCCAATGGAACGAGGTCATCTCCAAATGTGCATGCTGCTCCTGTGTAAGTGCTTTGTTAACATCAATCAAGATTTTTGGCATACAAGCATGCCTAAGACGAACCTGCCAAGTATCATTAAATGTCAGTTGATTGTAAATAGATCGCACATGGGTAAATACAAATAGTTAGGAAGTTTCCTTACATTATTATCTGTTGATGCAACCATATTCCTTGAAAATGCTCTTCAATAGTCTAAAACAGGTTGCAAATGACCTTCAAAAATTACAGTCTTCATAAGTGAAACACAGTAGCAGCTTCATAGTACCAATCAGATGAATTATGCACAATAAAACACTAACTTCATAGAGAAATAAACACAAACACTTGATAAGGGATGTGTACATCTTTTTAAAGTACCCAACATCCACAAACAGAAATGCTCTATAGTCTTAAACATGCATTAAAATATATGGTTCAGTTTCTTAAAGGTATTGAAAAAAAAAAATTGAAAAAGAAAACACTAACTTTATAGAGAAATAAACACAAACACTTGATAAGCAACCTCTACATCTTTTTAAAGTACCAATATCCACAAACAGAAATGCTCTATACTCCTAAACATGAAATACAAGATATAGCTTCTATTGTTTGTTCCACATCTTCCTTAAAAATCAATCTTCGAAACAAGGAAATACAAACCAAAAAACAAGAAACCCTACACACACCAAAGCATGGTGGAAATCAAAAACCAAGAAGCTGATTTTAAAAGGAGAGGAAGATAACCTTAAGGAGGCTCGTTTTTACCACCGTCTTCTACAATGGTGGGAACCTTCGTCTTCACCACTTCTTCTTCAGACCAAGTAATCTCAGTGTCGCAAGTGAGGGACGGAAGGACGAAGTAGGGAACCGCGTGAGTGAGGAATCGAAAGGAGCGAAGGGACGAAGTGAAGGTAAGCAGATCGCGAAAGCAAAGGAGTGACGTGAAGGAAGAAGGAGGGACGAAGTGCTTGTGACTAAAGAAGCTTAGAGGCTGGAGGGATTTTGCGATGAGAAAAGAGAAGAGTGTGTTTGGAGGCTGAAGAAGTGTGTACTGTTTATTTGGGTTCAGAAACTAAAAATGATGTGGGACCCACATTTTATTCAGTATTTACGAAAATGACCCTATGTACGTACGGTTGTCACCGTATGTTGTCCCTAAAATGTGTCACAATAACATTTATGTTTATTCTTGTAGATCTATTTGACAGACAAATATTATTGATCTAAACAAATAATTTTATATATATATTTTTTTAGTGAATCACTTCATACCACGTGTGCAGCAGGATTGGGAGGGAAATGAAGATCATTTCATTTTATTTCATATGAATTTTTGGTCATAAGTCATGTATGAGACTTCTAAGGCCTCTTTTCACCTGCAAGTGTGTGTGTGTCAAAAGTCAAAACCAAGGTTGGCTGTAGAGATCATTATGTTTGCGACACTGTGACAATGGACCTTCTTAAGTGGTTTAGTGGAGTGAAGGTTTTAAACCGCGGTTGTAGTCTCGGTTGCGTTGTGATCATTGCGGCCATATTGTGGCTGATGCAATCCACAATCACAGTCCGATGCGGCCACATCACATGATGCCTTCAGCATTTTGAAACCCTCAATGGATTCTATGACCATTTGATTTTTGATAATTTGGCATTTTTGTCTGCTGCATATAGGTATTCATGATGTATGCATATTTGTATCACACAAATGACAATGAAAGATGAATATATAGACACAAAATAGTTGACATCTTCATGTCACCAGAAAAAAATAAAAATAAAAAACCATGGATCTTTGTGCAATATATTTTTATAACATTGCCAAAAATATTTGATTCCAAGTATCTGGAACTCCAGGCAAACACCAGTGTATGCAATCTGCATTTTGTGGATCAGCCCTTTCCTCCTCAGTTAACAGTTTCCCTCCAGTTTCAGTGTAAACTGAGGAATGACCATCAATCCTGTATTCTGAGATTTGTGTTATGTTGATGAAACTCACTGGAACTTTCATTTTTTTCACCACCTTAGCCACCACACTCATTATGCGCTTATCAGAACCAGTTCCCCAGTGCTTTTTTTTCTTCACTGGCTGTGTCTCATTGAAGCATTTGACACCTTCCTTGTTGCCCCAATCTTCACTTCTGAAAATAAAGATATTTGAGTTGTTAGAATCTTAAGCTTTCGAGGTGTTTAAAACATGAGAAATGCTAGCAACATACTCTCCAACTCTTTTTCTCCTATTAGTTGAAATTCACGTGGGTCCTACAGAATTCAAGTGGGACCCACATAAATTAGTGGGACCTATTTCAAAAATAAAGAGACCTACGTGAATTTCAACCAGTAAGAGAGAGTATGAGAGTGAGTGTTGGTAGCACTCCTCATAAAACATTGCCTCAAAGCTCTACTTAAGGCTTAAGTTGTTGCTATAGAATGCTTAAGCTTGAAGTTTTCTTTTGAGTGAGAGAGAGACCTTGTGTGTGTAGGTGACATAGTTGTGAAGAAGACCCTAGTTTTGTTTGGATTGATAGTTGAGTCCACCCAGTTGGCCCAAGTTTTCAAAGCTAACTTGTAAGCAATAGGTGTATCAAATTCTTCATACCCTTCTTCTCCATTGGCAAATGAACCCCACCTGAAATTTATAAACAAGGTGTTTGTTAGACACCATTTTCTTCCTTTCAGTTAAAGATCAAATGCTGTATGAGATCATTGAATGTTGATCATGAACAACAAAAGAAGAATGACACAAACTATGCTGATATATATAGTGAGTAATTTCAATGATATAGGTTTACAGAAAGCTTACAGTGACTTAATCTTAACACCACTCATCCACCATACATAGGTATTGAAAACAAGGATGTCCACTCCAGTCCAGTTTTTAGCTCTCTCCTTGATAGCATCCACTTTTATTATCCTTTTCCTTGGATCTCCTATGATATTGATATCAGTGTTGGACTCCACAATGTATGGGGCCCAATAGAATTCTATAGTGGCATTGTATTCCTATGAAACCGCATATACAAAAAGAATTAGCTTGGATTTTCAAGTGAGTAGCTTGATGTCCAAGAGTTAGTAAAGTATGTTAATGTTCTATTCAAAAAGAAATCCTAGTACCTTTTCTTGTATGAAAAATGCTATAGAGGAAGAATTTTTGAGACTTTTTTAGATGAGTAGCATTACTTTCTTGCATTGGTGTCAGTTACATAATTGAGAACCAAAAGAGCCTATGTTAAAGTTATAGATGCTTAAATCTACATTTTTGTGACCATCTATCCAATGTATATCAATACCTTGGCTTTGAAGACAGAATGAATACGCCCTCTTTTCATAGACTTTTGCTTTTCAGGTATCATCCATTCTACCAAACAGACAAAAGATTCCCACTGGTTTCTTTGCAGTGAATCCCCTACAAATAGCAGCCTCTTTCCTTGAAGCTTTCTAAGAGCTACCTCTGGATTGAATCTACAAAAATGTAGCCATTTCAGAACATGGAGTTACTTCAGCTATATATATCTATAACCAAAAGAGAAAAATGCTTGAGAGCCAGAATTTTTTTGCCACAATTTTGCCAGAATGATGTGGCTTGCTTGTTGATCCTTAGATGGATGATTTTGTTCCTATCACTTCATTCCATCCAACAAGTCAGCAACCACTTGAATTCTGCCAAAATTCTGGCAATTTTTTCTAATTGTGTAGCATTATTACTCATGGCCAAAAAGTAGAAGATACATAAAACAAGTTATGCAATCACAATAGTGGCATGTGAGAGTGTGAAAACTGAAACTAACCGGGGCAAGGTGCAATCTTCTGGCTGCCACTCCCAATGGCTGTAGTCAGAATCTGTTCTCCCATTCTTGACACAAGAAAATTGTCTATCTATATATGGGCAGCTTGTGTCAGTGTAGAGAGGCTTTATTGAATGGTTAAACACCCATTTTCCATTGGCAACATTGCATTCCTCTGAGTCAAAATCAAACCTGTCATCAATCCATGATGCATTCACAACATCCTCCTCTACCCTCTTATCATCTGCTAGTACAATTAGCATAAGAAACAATGAAACTTTGCATTAGAATCAAATTGGTGAGAAACAAACAAAGATGAGATGAGATAGTTATTTATAGCATTTGTGATGTTTAGTTGACTTACTAGATTTTGGTTTGGTGTTCTTTCTAGGACAAGTTTTGAACTGGAAAATTGACTTGGAAGAAAGGAAACTGATTCTTTCTGCATACAAGACAGTTATGAAGACAAGAACACAGACAGTGATGATAATGATGGGCAGAGAGAACTTTCCTCTGGGAGGCTTCATTATTCCTGAAGGGATCATGATAATGGGGAAGGGGATGACAGAAGCTTAAAGGTGGGAAGAAAGAAGGAGTATGAATTGGTGCACAGCACAACAGAATGATGAGGACAGTGTAGAGAGGGTTTAGAGGGAAGGTTTTATGCATTTTTGAGTAGGAGTGAAGTTAAAGGCATTGTATGCTTTGGTCATGAATAAAATATGGTAAATAGGTAATAGATATTGGAGGTTAAGGAATGAGTTGAAAGGCTAACATCTTGGGCTCCTCTTGTAATGTCCATTTATAGGAATGTATGCATTTAGCCACCTGTCATACTTTCTAGTTTCTACATTATATGTAGACTCTATAGAATATTCATCAGGAGGGAAATATACTATTGGAAGGCTCTCACTCTCTCATGACTGGTAGAATATTCATTAATCTTGATGTTTGTCAGAAATGATTCTGTACAAAATTGTGTCTTACACCACTTTTTTACACTACTTTTCAATATACGAATTGAGTATGGCTCACATACATGATATATCTATTGTGCAGGAGTTGAATTATAAGTATTAAAAACGATATTTTTTTTAAACTTTTAAAAGATTATTTTAAAGTGTAACTGTAGGAACTTTTTTTGTAAAGTTGTTAAGTCTCAAAGTTAAAATATTATTAATGGCATTATATCATGCTGTAAAGGTATTTGTGTAAAGTATACACCTAATCATGATTTTCTATTGTTGTCCATTTAGAAGATGGAATCATGTTCAGCAATTGAATGTTGCTCTAGTGAAAGAGTTACCAACAAGAATGCAAAGATTACTCTCTGACACAAAATGAAGCCCAGCATTTAATCTTGCTCTTCCTTTTAACACAACCTATATCTACCTCTGTAATTTATGCAAGGCTGTTTCAATATGTTCTTATTTCAATACTCAACCTATCCTTTTCTTTCTGATTGCAACCATTAGTTACATGGGCAACATTTTTTTCCCTTTGTATGAATTTGTCTTCTTGTGTGTTTTTTGAGGCCATTGGAAAATTGGAACTTCTCCCCTTTTTGCCATTCTCTTTCTTCAAAATTCTTGCAAGCTAAATTTGGACGCCAATAGAATCTAGTAAAGTTTGGTTAGAAAAAGGCATTGTCAGTTTTCTTTTTAGGTGGAAATTGCTATTTTATGTTACTCTTTTTAGTTTTGTATGATTTCTTAAGAAGTTTAACTATTGCAAACTAGGGAAAAGAGATGGTCCAAATGTACTTGAAAAAGCCTTGGAGAAAGAAGAAAATTTAGATAAAAGGTTGACTTCAAAGACCCAATTTAACATGAAGTGAGAACTGAGAAACAAAGTGAAAAAATGGGTAGGAAAAGAAAGAATATAAACAAGGTGGGAATAAATTAAGTTTCTTAAGAGTTGAATTGCGTACAAGAACTGAAAGTAGGTGAGTTGCACTGTTTGAATGTACTTGAAACTTAGCATGAAGGGAAACTTAGCTGAATTTGGTTGTATTGGAATTGGATTTTGTTTCCATACATCATTTTAGTGATTTGTCAAGTAACTCTTTTTAATAATATTTCGCTTTTAGAGGATTGAGTGAGAATTGTTTAACCATCTGAAAATGATAATTGATTGGCATATTCACAATATCTCTATTTATAAATATCATTATATGTTCAATAGAATAATGCTACGCAACCATAATTACAGCAACCACTTCATTGTTTAAAACATCATGAATCGACACCAATACAACTTGGGTATTTGAATATCCAAAATTTGTTACTTAACTAACACCTCTTCACATATGCATATAATACATCCATTCTAACTTTACATATAATATAAGACAATATCTAATATCACCTACATAAAAATCCAAGTGGCTCTCATATGATGTCTTTTTTTTATTTGTTTCCCAAGATATCCTCTGTGCGTAATTGTGGAGACTAATCCCTCGAGGTATTGAATTATATTGAAGGGTTGACTCCTCCCAACCAGGTTTTCTCCATACGCAAGGGCTGGGGATCGAACCCTTGACCACTTGCTTAAGGGGCCCGAGCCACTTACCACTCGGATCAACCACATATTGGTCCCTCAAAGTAATAACACTTATCTGTCCAAAGGTTAAAAACAATGAAAATTCATTTGGTAACGAAATTCTGGTTATTTAGTATTTTTTTTTTCTGAATGTGTCAAATCCTGTTAAAATATTTAAGATGGATGAAGTCATGGACAAGAAACTAGAGTCCTTTTATTAAATGCCCTGCTTCTACTTATGAGTAGTAACATGCATGCTATCCATTTCTATAAGGTCTAATCAAGTATATACCCAACAAATCATATACAAACTATTCATTTTCAGAGGCTGGCAATTATGAAGATCATTGTTTAACTAAGTGAGGTGTGAAGGGTGAGCTGTTTTTGTGGGAAAGATGGAGAGCATGACAAGGGAAAATCTTCCAGAGAAGTAGCAATGCAGCAATGAACTAACCATATTAATGTAGGCTCCTAACAGTGTAAAATTTTCACTAGTGAAAGCCACCCAAGATCTAGGCTTTGAAAAAGTATGCAATTTGGATATGGACATTACAACTTGATACACACACAGTGGTTGCACTAACCCAAACCAGACCCTACAACTGAAAATTGACCTAAGCTGAACAATCTTAAATTAACAACCGAAGTATTGAATCAAATTATCACATTACTAATCCTTAATCAACTCAACAAAACCTAGTTGGGTGACTCTAAAGCGTGGAAGTTGAAAACATATAAAACCAATCATATAAATAATCATTATGCAATAGAAGCCTTAAATGTAATCCTGCATCAACATCAAACTCATGACTATATTTGGTATAATGACTCACAATTTGCATTTTGAGGTGATTTTGATTTAAGTTGATTTTGGTTGCTGTTGCTTGAAAAATGGATTTGACCTAATGCCATTACATCAATTTTCCAATTGTAGGTAACATTTAGCCTCTAATTTTCTTTTCTTCGATCCTTATTTAGAGGTACAGATGGCGAATGGTGATATCCCCTTTTCTTTTTTTCTTTTTTTGGGCCTTACCACCTTAAACAAATCCACTTATAGTAGGGCCTGAGAAGCAGATTGGGCTCTTGTTGGGTTCATGCTGTCCCAGTTTGTGCATGAAATTACAATTAGAAAAAAAAAAACCTTGTGTTATTATTATTATTTTTTGTCTGACCCAAAATTTTATCAGAAACACAACTGCAAGCCCAAAAAACGTTTCTTCACAAATTTGGCTATCAACACAAAAAAAGACCTTAGTTGGTTATAGTGCTGGTTATGAATATTTTTTTTTTTTTTTTTTTGTCTTTGATCAAATATCTCACATCCAAAACCCTCGGGTCGATTGTGATGGTTTGATAAAGTCTTCCCTACAATGGAGACGTTAGGATTCGAACCTCGAACCTTGCAAGTAAAATTCGTCTGAAGCTATAGTCCACTTCTATTGAGACCAACCAATTTTGGCAGTGTTAGTAATCAACTTGTGTCTACTCAAGACATCAATTCTGTTAAGATTATAAATCAATGTTCTAATAACCAAGTTGGGTCAGCCGATACAACTGTGAAATGAACCAATGGTCAATCCGGTCATGTTACTCAAAGTCTCGAACACACATGGGTGCTTGTTTGGTTGATAGTTCTAAATGCAAACGTGAAAATAACACTTTCCAAAAAAAATATTTCGAAGCTATGTGACTAGAGCATTCTCTCTAGGTGATTTGCGAACATGGTTTTGCATTTGATAAATTTATGATGAGTAGATCATTATTTGAACATTTTAAACACAAGTGCATTTTTTATAAGACTTATCTACCCCCACATATTTGTTGTGTATCAAGTACATCACAATATATGATATGAAAATTGTTTGTTCATTGAAAATATTTTAAAGAGTTGCAATAATATTTTTTATTATTTCTATTTGTGTATTTAACACTTTATTATTATGGAACATTATTTACCAACATTATTCATATTTATAAATAACATTATTCATAATTATAAATAACGTTTATATTTTCTATTCATGTTATTTGAGGCACAATAATTTTCATACGATGACTATTATAGACGTGCACATTCTGGAATTGATAAATCTTTTCGATTTTATTAACTAAAGAAATACAATCTTGCAGTCACCAATCAAAAATCTCTAGGGAATGTCTAGAACACGCTTGTAAGCGTCAAACTTCTTTTCCATGTTCATTGATATTGAATCAATGAAATGAAATGCACTTCCAATACTTCCAAAACATGTTCTACTCTTGTGTTATATCATCATATCTGAAAAGATTTTTCCTGAACCGTAACCTGTCCAATTTCTCACTCGCAGCAAACATGTTAGGTGAGCACCAAATATTTTAGAATAAACTCGAGAAAGGAATAGTATTCTTTTGACAAAAAGAGAAGGTGGAAACATAAAGGCACTTTTCAATTAATTAATCTAACAACCCATTTTTTCTTTGTTCAAATAAGTAATAAGAAATCAACACGTGGCACTATGCACGTGATGTTTGGAAAGATCCGGAAGAACTGGAACAGTCACATGGATGATGATAATAATAATAATAATATATAATATAATATAATATAATATATACTACTCCCTCCGGACTTAAATATAAGCAAAAAAGTAGCTATATTATTTGGACTTAAATATAAGCAAAAATCAATTAAGTCAACACTATTAAATGTTAGTATTACAAAAATCAAGAAAATTAATCAATCAAACCAATTCTTCATCTACTTTTCCAGGAGCATTGCATATTCTCTAGACAATTAACTCTCTTTTTTACACAAATCAAGATAATTAAACTAACTTAACTAACTTTCTTAATATGTGTGAATTTAATTTTTTTTGCTTATAATTAGGTCCGGAGGTAGTATATACTTAGAAGACTTTAATTGCTATATATACGGTATAAAGCGCCTATACAAAGACATCCAATCATAAATCATTACATTAGTAATTTTTTTTTATTTTTATCATAATTATCTTAAAAGTCATTTATATCATGATTAGTGATTGATTGGCAGTAGAAAACACTTTCCTTCATAATAATTAAACTCTATTTGGAATGCAATACATATATGCATGACAGTCCAAAAAAACAGCTGAAAGCAAAAGCATGATGTGGTTGATATTGAAGGTCTTCTTTGCTTTGATAGTATTGATAGGAGTAGTGCTCCCTGGTGCTGATACCTTGAGTAGAGATGACTTCCCACCTGACTTTGTGTTTGGTTCATCAACCTCAGCTTATCAGGTTCTTCTCTCTGTCTTCCAATTCTTAATGTTTTGCTCTTGCTGCTCTTTCCTTTTCATGGAAGAGTATCACTATTAATCAGTTCACTCAGTCATTTGATTCTGTTGTTGGTTAAATGAGTGAATTAGCAAGTTAGTTTCTGGAATTAGTTTTTCCTTGCATTTTAGTCCCTTTTAACTGTGTGTGCAAATTAATCCTTAAAAGTTAAATCTATACAGAAGTCATGTCAACTTGGTCTGTTCTTTCATATAGATGTTAACAATATTAGGGCCTAAACCACTTTTTTTTTTTTAAAGGCAAAAAATGAATTTTATTAATCAAGTCAAACCCAGCACAAGATGTGCCACAACTTGAACAAATGACTAAATACAAATCATAAATTTCACAAAAAAACACCAACCCAAATATATTTTACAAGACATCTCCCCTGATCCAAGGTGCAGCAGAGCAATAAAGATGAACCACATATATGCACCATGCAGTTGCTTGTTTTAATGTGCCATTGTTACCTGAAAACTTGTCCCACCTCATGCCACATGATATAAGAAAACTGAAATCAATGTGATGTGTCAAAAACCGCTGCATCCAAATGCTTACTCATATCAGAAAACTCGATGACTTAACTCTATTACTTGTCAAACTTGATTCTTGTCCACTTGTGCAAATAATAAGCATACACCAAGTGAAGAAAATTACTGCAATGATATCTACAACTGTGTCTCACAATACCAAAGTTTCACTTCATAGAAGTTAAAAGCATCATCTGTAGGGTCTAACCACTTAGTTAAGAAGTGAAAATGCCTTTTGTCTGATCTATGTAAAGGAGTTGAATTATTAGAGCCCAACTTCTTAGTTAAATAAATAAGCTCGAGTTTGAAGTTAGGTTTACTTATTTAAATAAGTCAAGTTCAAGTTTTTCAAACTTAACACTAATAACTCGCAAATAACTCGTATATGTGTATTATCTTTTTTTTTTTTAATAACAAAAATATGTGTATTATCTCAATAATAACATTTGGAAGTTTTGATTCGAAAAAAAAAACATTTGGAAGTTACAAATTATCTATGTAATAAATTATGATAACTAAAAAATAATAATTAAGCCTTAAATGAGCCAAATGAGTCAAGTTAAGTTGAAGTTTCATATTTTTGAACAAGTCAAAATTTAGTCATTTAAATAAATGGGACAAGACAACTTTGAGGGGATTTTTTTTTTTTTCATAAGTCGAATCAAAACTTAAACTGTTGGGCTTGACCCAATTCATTTGCACCACTATCCACGAACTTTCTCTTTTAACTTTGTTTTATTTCTTACCAAATCTTGTCATGTCCTTATCCCCCTCCAAAACAATCTGTCAATTTCTACCCGCTTCTTGTAAGCATAATTAAATTCAAAGACTAAATTGCTTGTAAAAAAAATTTGTTTAACTAAATTACTCATTTATTCTTCATTTTTATTTATCAAAAAAAATTCTTCATTAAATTAAATATTAAACAATATAAACAATATACTTATATATGGGTATTTTCGTATTGGGGTAATGTGAAAGGTTGAAGGTGCAGCTAATGAAGATGGTAGGAAGCCCAGCATATGGGATACCTTCGCCCATGGTGGAAATGGTACTGTTCTGTAGTCACGTATAAAATATGCTTAGTTTTCTTAAAAACGTTTTCAATTATTTATTTATTTTTTGAGTTTTACTATTTCACTAAAAAAAATTGGAAAATATATTTTCAGGGAATTTGTACGAAGGTGATGGAGACATTGCATGCGATCAGTATCACAAATATAAGGTCAGAAAATGTTTCATATAAATATGAGTTTAATTTCTATGCACCGTCGTCGGTCATCCAATAATATCTTAACAAATCAGTATTATTATTATTTCTCTCTCTTAATTATTAAAACAAAAACACACATTACTATAAATTCATGGATTACTTGTGAATTTTCCTGCGGATTTTTTTCGAAGGAATTTCCTATGAATTTTTCTGCAAATTTTCCAGAAATAAGGTTTTTTTCCTATAGATTTAAATTCGTAGGAAATTTTGTAGGAAATTTTGATATTTCCTACGAATTTTCCTGTGAATTTAAATTTTTCGCAAGAAAATCTGCAGGAAATTTCCTAAAAATTTTCAAATTCGCAGGAAAAAATTACCTACGAAGATATTACCTATAGGTGAAATTTGTAGGAAAATCCGCATGAAACCTATTTCCTACGAATTTTTGAGCAAAATCCGCAGGAAAATCTGCGGGTAATAAGAATATTTCTAGTAGTGACACATGTCAAAATATTAGTGGATATCTGTGTAAAACTTTTTACACCGACAATATATACTACTTTATTCCTATAAATATTGGCAAAGAAAATGTATATATGTAGAGCACAAAAAATAATGTGGAACGCACATGCACAAGATGCATCTTGTTTTTGGTTTCCATAGTATCTTCATCCTACAGATGAAATACTAATATCTTAATATATTCCAATAATATTTTTTCCTTACACATGAATCTCACATGACCGCATACTGTACAACGACTTTAAATTGACATTCTTTACATAAAAATATTTTGCCTTGAATAGCATTTGTTTTTAGACTATTATTAAATAGCAGACTTGATTTCATGTAGGAAGATGTCCAACTCATGGCCAACATGGGCTTAGAAGCATATAGATTATCCATATCATGGTCAAGACTTATTCCAGGTCAGATCAACAAAGTGTTATTTTTGTGACATTCTTAAATCAATGCCTAAATTAACTTCCAAACTTATCTATACATGACACTCACTTGGTTTGATTTTATTAGATGCAATGAATCTCTTACCCCATTGGAATCTAGTTGCCTAACTCAAAATATTATGTTAGTTTTATGTTCTGACCATCTTGTTCTCATGTATTACAGATGGAAAAGGGCCAATCAATCCCAAGGGATTACAATATTACAACAACCTTATCAATGAACTGATAAGCCATGGTTGTTATATCTTAAGAAGACAAAATTTCCATTTTAATTAATGTTTGATTAATTCCTAAAATAAGTTCTTCTAAGTTATATAAGCTGAATTTCTTTATCATTGTTGATGTATTTGCATCTTATAGGAATACAACCACATGTTACACTACACCATTGGGATCTACCACAAACGCTTGATGATGAATATGGAGGATGGGTTAGTCGAAAAATTGTGTAAGGTTTCCTAACATAAAGTCTGTAATTTTGTTACCATCTTTTGCAAGATAGATGGGGTGAAGGCTATAGTGCACCACCTACTTGATTGCTGAAAAAATACAACATGGTTGAAAAGTCAAATGGGTCCACATGGCAAAATAATTGGTGCACAATCTACCATGTGGGTGGTGCACCTCTGCACCACTTTGGTGGGCGGTACACCTTAGACAGCACCGATAGATGATCATGCCAGATGCATATGGCACAAAACTGAGAAATGATTTTATTGTGACTAATGTATTTATATGTGCATGCTTGTAGGAAAGACTTCACAACATATGCAGATGTGTGCTTCAGAGAATTTGGAGACAGAGTTAAGTATTGGACCACAATAAATGAGGCCAATGTATTTGCTCAGTTTGGCTATGATCTAGGGATCTTACCTCCTCAGCGGTGTTCTTCCTCTATAGCTAACTGCTCAAGGGGCAATTCCTCAACTGAGCCATATTTGGCAACTCATCATATGTTGTTAGCACATGCATCAGCTGTTAGATTGTATAGGAATAAGTACAAGGTAAAATAATATATGACACATTCACCACTCCACTTTTTCATTCACTAGGCCTTCTATTTTCATTTGGTAATAACATAATTATTCTGTATAGCATATAAGTTGTTAACAATGATGTCATTTTGAATTGTGATAATCATCATTTCATTAGTTCTGAAAGCAATCTTTTTTTAATGCAGAGCTTACAACATGGCTTTATTGGTTTTAACCTCATTGCTTTTAGCCTTATTCCTCAAACAAATACGAGTGAAGATATAAGTGCCACTCAAAGGGCCCAAGACTTCACCATGGGGTGGTATGTAAGGATCTGGTAAAGATACAGTATCCCGGGAGATTAGTCTCTCATCTACTGAGTGGGAGGACACTCTGGGAAACCAATATATATATATATATATATATATATATATATATATATCTGATATCAATTGTCATGGCCTATTTGGAATTGTGGGATTGCAAAGGACCAACTCTCTGAAAACTTTAAGTTGCTAAGTGGACATGAATTTTGTCATAAAAGTCCAACACCATGATTTTTTCCTTTTAAATAAAATAAATGAATATCTTTCAATTATACATTAATTGCTACAGTAGGTTACATCTATGATTTGTTGCTGCAGGTTTCTAAATCCCTTTATTTTTGGAGATTACCCTGATGTAATGAAAAAGAATGTTGGCTCAAGGCTTCCTTCCTTCACTCAAAAGGAATCAAATCTGGTCAAGGGCTCAATGGACTTCTTAGGAATAAACTTTTACTACACATTTTATGTTAAGAACAGTCCTAGCAACCTGCAGATGGAGAAAAGAGATTACATGGCAGATATGGCAGGGGAACTTGAAAGTAAGTTGTAAGCCATTTCTTGCACCAATTTTGATTGCATAACCAAATTTATATGGTTAAAATAACTTTTTGGTCCCTATACGTGTCCTTGATTATCAATTTGGTCCCTATACGTAAAAAAACTTGCAAATCAGTCCCCATACGTGACTACCGTTATCACTTTAGTCCCTACCGTAACCCACCATTAGTAACCGTTATCACTTTGGTCCCTATATGTGTCCCTGATTGTCAACTTGGTCTCTATACGTGTCCCTGATTGTCAATTTGGTCCCTATACATAAAAAATTTGCAAATCAGTCCCCATACGTGACTACCGTTATCACTTTAGTCCCTCTTGCTCTCGGCTCACGCCGCCGTCGACGACGCTCTGACAATGTAAGGTGGAGAAGTCAGAGAAAAACCCAAATTTGCTTAGGTTGGCCTCTTCCTTTCAACCTCATTGGATCCATGTAATTATGTTTTTGAATTCATATCTTTTGATAGTGCCAGTGACTATATATTATTTTTTAATTGTAATGATGACATTCAACATCTATAGTTTGCATACCCAAGACTAAGGATAACATTGGGTGATGTTGCGGAGTATAACTGGGTTATTGGAGAAGATGGGTTAATTCCTGAGTACCTGTATTCGTGCAAAAGGAAGAGCTTGAAAGAGAAGACATTGATGAGAGCAATATGCTTGCTTGACCTATACTAACTAAAGCTATCACAACATTTTTTACAACATAGAGGATTATTCAAAGGAAAGTCAAGGAAAAAATGATACATTGTGTTGTATTGTTGGTGGTGTTGCTGTTCTGTTGCTATGCTTTGCAGGTTGATGCGTGGTGGGGAGCTTCCATCCCTGACCATTTTATTTGCGCTGGAACAGTGGAGCTTGTTAAGACATGGAGATCTTTTTGGGATGGTCAAAAGTAAATTAAGGTGCATTATGTAATTAGAGAGTTAAAGGTTTAACAGGCAATGGACAAGTTTGTAGTTCTTTTTTGCTATAGCTGGAAATAATATGTCTTTGTTATAAGGTTTAACGGTTTAACAGGCGGCGTGAGCCGAGAGTGAGAGGGACTAAAGTGATAACCGTAGTCACGTATGGGGACTGATTTGCAAATTTTTTACGTATAGGGACCAAATTGACAACCAGGGACACATATAGGGACCAAAGTGACAACGGTTACTAACGGTGGGTTACGGTAGGGACTAAAGTGATAACGGTAGTCACGTATGGGGACTGATTTGCAAGTTTTTTACGTATAGGGACCAAATTGACAATCAGGGACACGTATAGGGACCAAAAAATGATTTTAACCAATTTATATTAAGCTTTAACAAGTCAGTTACATAAATCTTTATGATGCGAGATATGATTTTCCACTTTATGATTTGAGATACTTCTTATATATATGGACTCATTTTCTTGCTATTATTTGTTGCAATTGTGGCCTCAGATTGTGGTTCCACATTTGTGATTTTTATTCTCTTATGTTAGATCATTGAATTAGTGGTATTTAATTATCTATTTGAATTTTCTAATTATTTGGGACAACACTTCTGATCTTGACAATCAATGTCTTTTTCTCTTGCTTGTACTTGCTAACACCTGTTGCACCCCATCCATGGCTTCATTTACATTCCCAGATGGAAATTCTGTATAAAATTTTGTCTTATACAAACAACAATATTACTATGTTAATTTAATTGTTCTTGATATTCAACCAGCATTTTGACAACCTTTTCATTTATTACCTCTTTTAGTTCACATCTTCCTCTTTCCTATTGTAATCCATGGCATCAAATGCTAACAAGTCCTAACTAGATTTTATTATTCTGTACTTATATTGCTAAAGACTTGTTTATTTATTTAAGTCCAGTAGCTGAAATAAGATTTTGTGTTTTTTGGTTACAGGAGTTACACAAAATGGTACACCTTTATATGAGGTTAGAGTAGGAATATTGGTGATGAACCTATAGGTTTATTTTTTGAATGGAGTTAGAAATTTAATGCTTTTCCTAACCTACTGGTTGGTTTAGATTCCAATTACAACCTGGAGTTTGCAAGGGCTGTTAGACTCATTGAAGAAAAATTATGGCAACTTTCCAATTTACATACATGAAAATGGTATGACTATCTGTCTCTTGTCCCTCAAAACAATATATGCAAACCTTGTTTGATGACATGATCTGTGTATCTCCTTTAAATTATCTCAAAACCTTCAGTTTTATTTAATCAACAAATGCAACCTTCTATTATGTAGTTGTATGGTAAGTGTTTGAGTTTTGCAGGTCAACAAACACCTCATAATTCATCATTAGATGACTGGCCGAGGGTGAAGTACTTGCATGCATACATTGGAAGCATGCTTGATGCATTGAGGTACTTATACTTTCATTTTCATTTCCTAGTGAGATTGTAACAAAGGATGTTTGATGTCTTAACATGGATGCTAATTGTGTTTTCTTTATTATTTTTTCCTATCCATTTTTCCTACTTTCTTGACACATAAAAAGGAATGGATCAAATGTAAGAGGCTATTTTGTATGGTCCTTCTTGGATGCATTCGAGTTACTGAGTGGATATGAATCAAGCTTTGGTCTATATTATATAGATTTTGAAGATCCAAGCTTAAGGAGACAACCGAAGCTCTCTGCTAAATGGTACTCAGATTTTCTGAATAGGAGGACTATGGACCAAAAGTTCACCACGAAAATTGAGAAGAATACAGCTATGCCTTCACACATTAATCCTTTACTGCATAATGCCACTTAAAATTGCAAATATTATTTTATGTTTCTTGGATCATAAATTCATAATTTGCTACTTTCTGTTGCCATGGGTGAGAGTGGTTTATGGTGTCAAAATATAGGACATATCTAGTTTTTGATAAAAATTAGATGAGGTAATTGTCCTTTTATAATATGACAATGATACCGTTTCTCTTGCAAATGTTCATATTCCTTTTCGTGCTATGTCTGACAAAACTTAAGAAAGTTGATACTAAGTATTCATGCTAATATGCGGTACTCAAAATGTTTTGTTTGCACTACTATTGGTTTTCTTTAGCTATGGCCTAATAATTCATAACGAGACATGAAACAAAATGGAGATTTAAGAAACAAACATTTTAAGTTTAGTCAAAATTTGTAGCCTTTCCAAATATAATAAAGGTGTGAGGATCGCATCATTAATAATTCAACTCGTGAATAATTTAAAAATATTGTCAATTAAATAAATACCACAATACACAGAAAAAAGTCGTGACAAATAAATCAAACAGTGGAGAATTAAAATGTCTTAGGAACTAAGGTGTGAGATGGAAATGACATTTTTGTAAATGCAAGTATAATTAGAAGGGTTAAAAAGTGAAATTACATGCTTATCATTATTGCACGATTACCTATGATGGATCAAGTTTCACCTCAATGTTTTCCAAATCATCAAGAATCTTGTTGAACTCCGTGAGTTGGTCCGATATGGTTCTTGATTCGACCATCTTGAAGGAGTATAATTGTTGTTTCAACAATAGCCTACTTGCTAGAGACTTAGCCATGTACAAGGACTCTAATTTGACCCACATTGTTGCAATTGTCTTCTCCCTTGCAACCTCCCTTAGTGCCTTATCACCAAGGCACAAGATGATAACACTCCTTGCCTTGTCTATCATATCATCCTTCTCCTTTTGAAAAAGTGTGAGGACATTTTCGCCTCACCCTTCAAAGAGTCTGCATATCCCAGCTGTATCAAGATTGCTTACATCTTGATTCTCCATAACCCGAAATCACTATTTTCGGAGAATTTCTCAATGTCGTATTTGGTACCCATGGTTCATCCTCTTCGTTCTTCCTTCTATCTCCATAGACGGAGCCACTTGTTGGTTCCAAGACTCAAATGAATTCCATAAAGTCCTTGAACACAAAACAAATACACAAAGAAAACCAAACCAAAGAAGGTGATCAGCAATGAAGATAAACAAGTGTGATCAGTAAACACCGGTTTGTTTGTTTCTTTAACATTTTTTTTGCTAGTATGTAAGTTTGCTTAGGCTTTGTGGTTGCTGATATTTGGAAAGATTAGTTGTTAAGTCTTGTTCGGAGTCCCACATTTCCCGCCTCAAATCCTGGGGCGTGTTTTATATACATGTTGGGCAACTCCACTTAACGTCAATTGGTTTTAGGAATGGAATCAACATGGTATCAAAGTCAAGTCTCCATCTCCGTGGTTTATTGCATGTTATGGCAATATTTCTATGTATCACCTGTTCTGACAGGTATTTGTGGAGGAGGGGTGTTAGAAGTTTCACATCGCCTGCCTGGGGTGCGGTTGGTTTTAGGATTGAATCTAACGAGCCTGTAGTGCCATGCTTCAAGAAAAAAAAATCAAGATTGATGAAGGAAATAGCTCGTTTGGAACTTTGGATACACTGCATAAGACTTTATATTCTAAATTAAGGTAAGTATTTATGTTACGTAAAACTGGTGTTTGGTTAAACTTATATAAAATCTGGGGTGCCTTCTACATTGCACCAGAAAGAAAAGTGGTGCAACCTTGCACCATTATGACAGTCCAATAAGAAGCTGCCATGTGGAATAATTTGACTGGTCAAAAATGTATTTCTTGGTCTAATCTATCCTTTTTTATTATTATTGTATTTGTCCATTAGATATGTATTTCGTTGTATACTTGTTCTCCTTTGTATACTTGGCCCTTATTCATTCTGCTGCACGGCATCATTGTTAAGTCTTTAAATGTCTGATGTGCATTTACCCTAAGTTTTGATGAAAATTAAACATTTTTCAATGATTTAATTGGACTTCATATTGGTTGCTGACCTGTCTACTTAGTGTGCAGATTATTACTTTAAGTATATCCCTAATCTGTCTGTGACACCCTTCTACCCCGCATGTTAATATAAAACATTTACTTAAAAGAGGTAATATAAAAACATGCCTTTATTTGATTAAAATAATTACTTGGATAAAAAGATTTCACATCTCAACAAAACAACGTGGAAATAACATAGTTTTAAAACAGTAAAACATAAACAAGACAGATAAAGAAAAACCCAACCCCGATGTCACATACAGAGCTAGTATAACCAAAATCCGGATACATCACGGAAACAAACTAAACAACTAACAAAACTAACAACTATAACTCAGCATTCTAACTAGAGTCGCGGCTCCTTAGAGTCACTCCTCCGCTGGCTGCTCACCGTCCTCTGCATAAAGAGATACATGCAACAACAAAACAGGAAAACAGGGAGTAAGAAATCATGTAAACACAACGGCGTGGGAATAGGGAATAAGATGAACATACATCATAGCATGGCATAACAATATAACAACATACAATATTTATACATCACCATATAATACCATAACAACATGTTAATCGTCCAACATATGTTATGCAATACAATGCAACCCTACTCCACTACTCCAACAATGCATGTGGATCCAACTAACTCAGGAAGTCAATTTCGGAGTTACATATCCACATTGGCCATAAAAGCACCAACGTCGGCAGTTCACCAAACCATAGGTGAACCCCTTGGATAGCCGACGTACCATAACGGGGTACGCCACCTCGGGGGCGCACGGTTCGCCAAACCATGGGTGAACCACCCGAGACTTGGGCCAGATCATCATAACAGGATGACCTCCCCTATGTTGAACATCCCCCACAACCAACTTCAACGTATGAATGCGTGAGCACAACAACACACAAGTCAACCACCTCTTTTGCTTGGGCCAAAAAGCACCCAAGACTCATCACCAACATCAACGTCAACACCTTGACCCAAACCGTGGGGTCAAGGTCCCCTTGGCCAAAAAGCACCAAGGTCCAACTTAACAACACCTCGACCAAAAAGTATCGAGGTTACTTTGGCCAAAAAGCACCAAAGCGCAACAACGTGTGGTAACCCATCAGGTATCGGCTTAACCAGCTTATTACACTTTGTTATCTTAATTATCCTTTAATTAAGTTATCTAACTCATCATCGTTCGATTGGTGTTTTATCACATTATTGGGGATATTTGGGGAGAAACACCCCTTAGTTCCATTAATCTCAGATTCTGACCAGTAAGAGGAGCACGGGCGTGCTCACCCCAGCACGGTCGTGCTGCCACTTAAGTGGAGCATGGTTGTGCTCACTGTCCTGCACGGCCGTGCTCAATGCGCGGCCTGCCTTCCAGAATGCAACTGGGAGCATGGTCGTGCTCCCTGTTCAGCACGACCGTGCTCCTGGAGTAGGTCGTACTGTTCTGTGCAAAAATCAAATGTGTTCTTAGAGTTAAACTCCCTAATACTCTCAAATCAAATCCTAGGGTCCTGACTAACCCAATTGGCCTCAATACTCACCTCTCACTAACCGTTCATGTCTTATGAAACTTAATAGGAATTAACCCATTAATTCTGATGTTAATTAAGAGTCCTAATTAAACCAATTAGAGTCTTATTAACATATGTTCAACGTAACAACAACATAACTCAGTCAATCAATATTCAGCCAATCAACATCATTAACATCATGGCAGTAACATTCACATCATAAACAGATTCAATCAATTATACATCATTGGCATTCCATAGATAAATGGTTCAATCAAACATACCAAATAGGCATTTTCAATAACCAATAACAACTATGACAATTAGTCATATAATCAAAGATAACATGGCATAAACATCAACTAAAAACAACTATAATTACAGGGCTATGGGAACCTCTCATCTTACGCTATTCCCTAGCCTAGTATATACACTATTCTTCTCCCATACCTGGTATGAAGAGTCAAACACAACCACGACAAACTGGACTCGTTCCCTCAACCGGCTCGAACAGCTTCCAAGCCTTGGCCAAACAATAGGGACACCTATCAGTTTCCAGATCAACAGGGAAAGGAAACCAAGAAGGAAGGGATCGTTACCTTACTACGATTGGCACCGACTAATTAGACGCTCCCAAGGGTCTCCACTGCTCCAAGAACGGAAGGAGTTTAGAGAAAATAGGGAACGAAAGGGTTGTGGCCGCACTGGGGAGGCCACTACTGCCAAAAAGGGTTCTGACGTAACCCTCGGTCACGCTCTGCTTATAAAGACTCACGCTTGAGCACGATCGTGCTCACTGTTGAGCACGGTCGTGCTCCTTAACAAGCACGGCCGTGCTGGTGACTCAGAAAGTCACAAGACACACAAGCCTAGGAGAAGGGATTCCTAGTCTAGAAGTCCCCCTTAGCCCTCAAGCTAAGTCTTAAGGCTTAATCAACCAAACAAACATACAAAAGCACTTAACGGAAAAACAGGGTGTTACACTGTCTGCCTTAAAAAGAAACTTGATCATCTCTGGAGATCACCTGTCTGGTAAGTTAGTGTCAACCTGTCTGCTAACTGGATCTTTGACTTTATGACAACCTGTCAGGGGCCTGGCCCCCCTCATCGGATGTCCGGAGGCCGGCGCCCCGGCACCGCGTGCCCGGGAGTCGGGTCCGAGGTGGTGCGGGGGCGGGGCCCCTGTGGTCTGGTGGTCTGGGGCTAGGTCTAGGTGGTTCGGGGGCCAGCATCGGTGGTAGGTGGCACATGAGTAAGGAGAGGGAATTTCAAAATACCACCTCTTTAGATGGTATTTCAAATTCCTCAAATTTACCTTAAACAAAATACCCCCATAAAATCCCTTAATTTCTAAAATCCTTCATATTTAATACCCAAACAAAGTATTTTAGAGTGAAGTATTTTAATTACCCTCTTAAAATACTTCACCCTCTACAAATACCTCATCCAAACACAACCTTAGGGCACTCGTAAGCAAGACTCGTTGAAATAAACTAATTTGAAATAACACATAGTTCATTTAATATTTCTTTTCCCACCTAACTCTATTTACCCTAATCTTCTCTCACTATATTGGTTTTGTTTTCCTTTGCTTCTTTTAATTAGAGGCTGTCTTGAATGTCAAGTCGAAGTAGATTTTCAAGACATATCAAAGGAAAGGGATTGCATGTCGAACTCAAAAAGCACTCTAACGATTTAACAAACAAAACACCACCACCTCAAACTGAATCCTCATATACTATCACTACAATAGAAAAGGCTTTAGATAGCATTTCTGTGTGCCTTTTAATAGCATTTTTAAGCGCTATCTATGCCCCCGTTATTAAATGTTGCTAGTAAAGATAGCATTTAAGACGCACTATTAAAAGATGACTTTAGATAGCGTTTCCGCTTATAAACAAATGTTATCTAAGGTGTGTGTTTACCGCGTATTCGGTAAGGCACTAATGTGTCTTTAGATAGCGTTTTTTAACACAAACGCTATCTAAAGAAAAGGCTTTAGATAGCGTTTGTTAAAGCTGTCTTTCGATAGCATTAAAATTAAAAAAAACGCTATCTATTCCCATATACATATATATATATATATATATATATATATATTTAGTTTACTAATTTCATAACTTTACATACACCCTGCATGTTCATCAAAAACAAAAAGTTTACATATCAATCAAAGTATAGGTAGCAATCAATAGTATGTGCAACAGAACTCAAACATCTAAGTACTTGACCCAATATGCAATACATACATAGTTTAGACCATATATGACAATTGGGTTAAATAAATTTTTCAACAATATAACGACACCAATCTTCCTTGACTTCAGATAGTTGAGCAGTAGAATATGTGAAGCATTTGTAGTTAGGGAAGTACTGCGACATCAAAATTAAATAAATCAAATTACAATTGCTATCACATTTGAACGGTCACATTTAAAAGTAAATAATAAGCACTAAACTACATACTGCCATTGGTATATTAACTTGGTTCTGTAAGATAATCTCCTTCATGAAGCGCATTACGTAATACCCACAATCTATATCGTTGGGTTGTCTTGGGCACTATAATAAAGAAAATAGTAAATCAATAGTTTTATTTTTTTAAAAATAATTGCTCATTAAGCTTTTGTAAATATATATATATATATATATATATACACCTCTATCCGGATCCATTTAATGTTGGTTGCTTTTAAACGAGGCACCTTAGCTCCGCTATGTGCACGATAAACTTGCAAAGCACTAATCACAAAATCAAACAGACTTCATTAAGAAACATATTTCCAATCATCACAAACACACATGCATGGACTGTACAACAAAAATTCTCAATGGTAACATCTAAATATAAAAAGAAGGTTCTGGTTGCTTTTTTTTATATATATATATATATTTTGAACCACATCAGACATAACCCAGTATATGCCAATTCAACACAATTATTCTAATGTCAAGAATCAAAAGCACATTGGGACCATGACAACTTGCAACATGTATCTACCATAAAAGCCATTCGACAGAATCATAGAAACTCAGATAAAATAAAAGCATGCTTACTTATTGAACAAATTCTTTAATTCTGGCCGATTCTTAGGATCAGTATGCAAGGGATCCAGATGGTAGACAATCTCTTCAACATTATTTATCGCTAACAGCACCCAATGATTCCTACAAAAATGTTGAGATAGCAAATCCTAATTTCCTCAATTTTTATATAATTCATTATTGTAAATTAAGTCCTATAGGATAAGTGACTCACCCTACATTGCACGGCACCAGAAACAGGGGCTGATTCTCTCTCTCTCTGTCATTGCAAAGCGGTCAGCTATATATTTTGTCTGTGATTCCCCCTCGAAGAAGCCATATGTATCTGTTCGATATGGGGACAAAAACAGAAACCTCCTCGTTCTTTCCTTTGGAAGCAAAAATTCTTCATACAAATACCCAAAGATTATATAGATGATGAGGAGTTTCCTTGGAATGAGTTTGATCATAGGACTTGTTGTATGCTGGAACTGGACCAGGAAGAGGATCCTTATGAGAAATATGACCTTGATTTTCTAGAAAATGGTCTACCTGCCTGGCACCTAAAGGTTTTGTGTTCTGCAATGCCTTTTTTACTTTTACTTTTAGTGTATCTATAATAAGCTCTAATATTTAGTCTCACGATGTATTAAGCTTCTATCACCAATGATAGCCAACATATGCGCAGTGAGAATGGCGTATCCAATCATGCTATTAGCCATCACAATGGAATCGGTTTTTTCCGTGCATGTTTGAATTATAGTAGACAAGTTATAAACCTACGTTTAGGATAAAATATTTATCGAGTTTCTTTAAGACAAATATATATACTTTTGAATCTAAAATATGTTTATAATGATAAATCAAATATAGCCTTAAACTCCTCCTTCCAATTTTACTTTTCCCCCGAAGTTAACAACTCTAGCTAGTGTTATCTCTATCTATAAGGCTTGATCTTATTCCTTGCCTCGACATTTCTATTCAATTGCAATTGTATTTTTATTTTACACCCAACAAATCAAGTCAGATTCTATTTGTTCCGCTCAGGGTCGGTCCAACACCTATTGAAATCTAAATCAAACTGAGACGAGGTCTTTTTAAAACTAATAACAATATTTTATTAAAATTATTATATTTTCAATTTAAATTTTATCTTTCGAGTTTTGTGAGATGCATAATGTAATCGATTCGTTTAACATTTCTTTTTCAATCGATAATAAATTCAAATCATTTGATTTTTCTTTATACATTGTTGATCTTAAATAAGATTTTATTTAGTTTTGAAAAACTTCTTTACTGAAGCAACGATTACAAAAATCGTTAACATTATTATATAAGCAACACATACATTTAGAAAAGAATCAAGTATTTTTATACAATTAAGTATTTCAATTGATCTATCACTTTCACTTGTATAATTTCTCTTAAAATTTTCAATTCCAAAACTAAATCTAATCTATCAATATATGAATTGTCGTTTAATTTTGAATAACCTTATTCAAATTTTTTACTTGACATTTATATATTTTGAGGTAAAAATAATGAAAATTAAGACTAAAATAAATTAAGAGAATATAGTGACAGTGACTATAAAAGTAAAATAAAAACAATTAAATTAATCAACTTTCAAATTAAATTGTTTATTAAACATTTACTTAAAAACCCAAAATAGCACCATTTTGAATACACACGGTAAAAAGAAACTTGCCCCTTAAGTAACAAAAAACATAACTTAAATGTCTAAAATGAGATCTAATTGACGTCATCCCCAATTTCTGCTCCAAATTAGCAACTGTGGAACCCTAGCCTAAAGAGATAACAGATGTGTCTAAATACTTTTATTTTGTCAGGGACTAAAACGGATCCCAATATATTTTAGAGGCCAAAATAGGTTTTTTTTTCTTCCTTATTTTAGTTTTCTCGAGGTTAATCCACGATCCATGATAAAGAAAAAACAAAAAGGGGAAATAATGAAACCAATTTGCAAACAATACTGTTTATATTTTTCTATCATGTAAAACTTTGCACATGTTAAGAAATCCAAAAACAAGAATTATTTATTGAAAAATTAAGTATTTCAGTTTTGAAAGTATAAAATACATAAGTTCTCATATAAATTTACTCTTTTGGGTTTCTTAACCTGTGCAAAGTTGCACATGATAGAAAAACTCAATTTTGAAAAGATTGAATATATCATTTACAATATATATTTCTATCTTTGTTTCCTTAATCAATGTTCTTAGGGCATCGCGATTATCAATTTACCATTTGCCTTTAATTTTTTTGACATAAAAAACTAAGCAGTTAATTATACTCTTTTTTGTCTTATCTCTTCCATAATTTTCACTTTCTATTTTTTTTTTTTTTTTTCATGTACATGAGCATGATCTGGAATCCATATTATCTTTTCCTTTTTTTAGAGGGGAATCCACCATATTATCTAATACTTCCTCTTGTCCTATATATAAAAGGTAAAACCCTAAAACGCACAGATCAAGAAAATACATTGAAATAAGTTATTTGTAATTAATATTTATATAAATTTACAAATTTAACTCTTCAATAATTAATGAACAAACCTACTTGTATTGAAAGAAACACTGTCTTGTAAATATAAACCCTTTTATAAATAAGGGTAAAATTGGAAATGAGCATTTAATACTTGTCAAAATACATGCATGTCTCTTATATTTTGGACCCAAAAAAAAATAGTCATTTGCCTCTTATAATAAGGACCGGAGGGAGTATTTCATGATCTGGTTTTCAATTATCATGGAGGGCATGATGGTAATTTACTAAAAATCGTTACCAAAATAATTTTGTTTGTTGAAGAGGAAACGGTTATTACCTATGACTTTCTCATCATTAATGTCCTTGGTCTTGTTCCCATCATTAACCACAGCACATACCTTAACAAAAATCTGGGTTTTGATGTTATCCTGTTAAATTGTTAAAGGGTTGTCTTGTTTTTACAATCTTTTGATAATGGACATTGAACCCTCTTCGGGTTTAACTGAAATATTCAAGCTTTACGATGAGCTGGAGTTGCAGGAGTTTCAGGACAAGTTTGTGATCAAATCCCATGAATCCCCAAATCAAGGATTCTGGATTAGCCGTCAAGATGGGAACATCAATTTATGTGATGGTAATTTCTTTTTTTCTTTTTTGACTCTTCATTTCATGATTTGTTTCAGAGAAAATGCAAGAAATGTTCTTTGAAGTATGTACCTCTTTTTTTTTTTAATGATTCAGCGAAAATAAATTGAAAAGTTAATTCTTTTCTGAAGTAGAAACAATTCTTGGGGTCTTGGAATTTTCAGAAGAAATAATTTAATTGCAAGCAATAATGTTCTTTAGTGTCTTGGTGTATGTTGTTGGTCTTGGTTGGCTGTTATTTTGGCAAAGGAGGGAAAATCATGGTAATATTATGTACTGAATATCTCAATTTTCACATTTTTGAATCAGTTATACCAAAAATGAACGTACAGTTTCTTACATTTTGAGGTTGGGTCGACTCTTATTTAGTTTCAGCTCCATGTATGCAAGATTACCAATTTTAGAAACGTATTATTTGAAATTGACCATCCATCTTATTGTAATAGTTTCCTTTTTATGATTTTTTTTCTATTTTTTTTATTTTTGTATTTTTGCAGGTGACACAAGCTTAGGAAGTCCATCAAAGACATCTACAATTTATGGTGTGGTGGGAACAATAAGATTGGTTGTAGGTAGATATTGTTTGTATGCATTTAACTTGAGTTGTCTTTATATATATACTTGCATATGCATTTGTTTTCCCATATACTCATTCATCTGTCTGCATTTGAACGGCTACATTGGCTGGTAGTAACATCTAATCTTGTCCTGGTATTCCTTGAGGATATTGTTTGTTTAGAATGTTTGTTGGCCTGGAAAAAAGTAAATCTAACTGTTTGATAAATGCTTGATATTTGTTTATACTACATAGCCAAACATTTTTTTTATGATTGATGGTATTGTTTATTCCTCCAAGTGTTATTTATTTCTCCTTTCCTCTTAACGGATGTCTAACACGTTATATGTGTCCTTCTTCTCCAGTTGATCACGTTGATTGCATCTGCTTTAGCATAACAAAGTTGAACTAGCTAAAAGAATTAAGATGAACTAAATATTCTTTTTGTTTCACTTTGATTTTTGAAATAACCGCCTAATCTAATACAAGAACTACCTTTATACTTATTAAAGCTCAATGACACATGCCTTGGTGTAGGAACTTATGCCATCGTAGTAACCTCACGTAAAGAAGTTGGAAGTTTCCTTGGTTTTCCAGTATATCACTTGATGTCTATGAGAGTACTTGCCTGCAATGGGGCTTTGAGGTTTGCAACTGCTCAAGAAGTAAGGATTTATGTAGTCAGAAGTTATTCAGGCATCATTCAAATGATATACATGTGATTCACATTTAATACTTCCTCGGTGTACTATCTTTCTATAGAAAAGAGATGAGGCTTACTTCAGGACTCTGTTGAAGGTAGTGGAGTCAATGCCAGGCTTGTACTATTCATATGAAACGGATATTACATTAAAGTAAGAGTCACAGTCTTTAAATTTGTGGTTTGTCATTATCTTAGTCATGTCATATTCATATCGTTCCAAAGTTCATTTCATAAGATGTAATTCATTGTGTCCACCAGCTTGCAGAGAAGAAGCAAGCTAGTAGAAGGGTGGATGACTAAGCCAACGTGGAAGCAGGTTAATTGACATAATGCTTGATCTTCTGGGAATAATTGTCATCTGGAATCCAATCCTTAAGTGAACAGTTTTTTGGATTAAAATCTACTCTCTTTTTTTCATATCTCCATTGAGAGTGAAACATTCTGCCACCAACATTTTGTTCACATGTAATTTAATTCTGTTGTATGCTACAGCTAAAATTTCAAGTATATATTTGTCTATTCAGCTTACACTACTTCAATTTGATCCATTATTTTACTGCTTAGTTCTGCCATGATGTCATTTCATTTCAATGAAAGGGCTCTGGACCCCTGTTGATATCATACAGTGCAATTATCAGCAAAAACTTACTGACAATTTTAGGTTTCCTTTTTCCATTTGTATTTCAGGCTGACCCTCGATTTGTCTGGAACAGACATCTTTTGGAGGACCTTATTGAGTGTAAGGTTAGATAATTTGGCAGTACTTCCTGTTACTGAAGTAAAATGCTTTTAATTTCACTACAAAAGGAAGTGTTTCAAATTCTTAATGAACTAAATCTTGTCATTCTTAGTTTGATCATGAGGTTTGTCCCCTTAATTAACACACATTTTTTATGGTTGCAGCTTGACAGATTCATCATCCCCCTAGTACAAGGGAATATCCTAAAGTTTAAATTACCTCTGCTCCCCCCAACCCCGTTGTGTGTGTGTGTGTGTGTGTGTGTTTGTGCGCGTGCGTGTGTGATCTCCACATAATGCCAATGCATGAAAATGATGAAAATGAAGGATATGTTCACATTGTGATGCCAGTTATGTTGTCCCTTAACTGGGGTTTAAGCTTCCAACAGGCAGAATTGAAGGTAAAAGACACACTTTCTACAGTAACATTAGTTGCAAGGAGATGCACACGGCGTCTAGGTACCATGTTTCAAAGATGCTTCCTTCTTATGATAATATCATCATGAACTTGCAATAGCTCATTATAATATGGCAATGTGGTGACATAGGAACAAGAATGTGGAGAAGAGGAGCTAACCTTGATGGTGACACTGCCAATTTCATTGAAACTGAACAGTTGCTTGAAAATGAAGATTTCAGATCATCATTTTTGCAGGTAATATTGTACTGTAATGAAGTATCAACTTCCAGTAATTCCTTTCAATAGTTTCTCCTTACAGTTGGTTATGTTTTCTATTAGCATATCTGTCCATTTTTCTAAAAATTGGTACTGTTGTCAAACATGCTAAAGGGCTTTGAGTGCTGCATTTAACTGAAGTTTCAAATATAGACAATATAATATGATGAATATATAGCCTCACTATTTTATTTGCAGGAAAAACTTTATTTTTGTGTATTTGGAAATGTTTCCAATTTTCTTAGTTTCGATTTGGAGATAATTGTTCCTTGCTTCTTTTAGGTATTGCTAGCCAATGAAATTTATTCAATCAATAGCTGGAACTTAACACTGTTTTTGTTTGCATACAAATTGAGGTAAAAAATTTAAACAAAGAAAAAAGGTTAATGAACATTTGGTACCCTAGTTTCCATTGAAAACCTATTATCTTCAAACATCAATTTTTGTCGTACCAGTTTTTGATTTGTATTACAATTAATTGGTTTGCAGATTCGAGGTTCAATTCCTCTTCTGTGGGAGCAGATTGTTGATCTAAGCTATAAACCTCACCTTAGGGTTATTCGTCATGAGCAAACAGTAAACTTCTATTTCTGATTCTACTAGCACTTTAATGGTTTTACCATGGGATTTGTATTAATAAATTTCTTTTGTTTTTCTCCTCTACTACTGCTTCAGCCATATATTGTGGCGCGTCATTTCAATGATCTCTTACAAAGATATGGAGAGATAGTAGCAGTTGATTTAACTGATAAAGTATGGCTTCTATCTGCTCTCTTTCTACTCTAAGCCATGAATCTGTGGCAAATTATTTCTCAGATTTATTGTGAGTCCAAAGATATGTGGTGCCTTCTTGATGCTTAGGAGGCAAGGATATTCATGATGGAGTAAAAATGTGTTTAGTTTTCAGTTTGGCCTAAAAAAGTGGCTGCTTTAGGAACTTATTGCATCAAATCATATTTAAATATTTCCTTCTTTTCCTGTGCCCCTTTTATTTCTTTTCCTGTGCCCCTTTGGTTGATACGTCCTTGAGGATAAATATCATCCTCAGCCAGTCTCCAGAGCTAATTTTCCCTTGTAAGTGCATGTTACTTTGTGTGTCTTTTTGAGCAACTTCTTGTTAATTTTACTGCTGTAGCATGGTGAAGAAGGTCAATTAAGTGCAGCCTATGCTGCTGAAATGCAAAATCAGCACAATGTGAGGTGATAATTTCAACTTCTTTTTTCATCATACCCTTACACCCTTACACTACAATCTTGTGATTGCGAAGTTTGCTTTTAGTTCTATCATAGCTTAAACTGTATTACTGTATCAGTTTGTCTGATATGACTATTTAGTGTCATATGTCTTTGTTTTTCTTTTTATTTTACCATTTTATCCTCATGACTCATGTATTATGGCAGATATGTGCCTTTTGATTACCATTACCACTGTGGGAGCTCAAACTTTGATAATCTGAAAATCCTCTATGATGATATCGCAGAGGATTTTGAAAAACAAAGGTAATTAAAAAAAAAATCATCAAGTGTAGTTGCCACAATCCAGATGTGCTGGCAATCTATAATTCAGATTTTTAATGATTGCTATTTCAGCTGAGCAGATATTTCTTGATAGATGGAAAAGGAAATGTACTAGAGGAGCAGAGAGGAATTATCAGACAAAACTGCATTGATTCCCTTGATCGAACAAATGTTACTCAGGTTGGTTACTAGGATTTCTTCTTTTGTTATTCTTTGTCTGATTGTACTCCCATCTAGAAGATCTGCAACATATCTAGTTACATGAATACTCATTTTGACTATCTTGATTCTGTTTGTAGTGTTACCTGGCTGAGAAGTCATTAAATCTACAGTTACAGAGGATTGGAGTGCTTACTCTCTCTGAATGCATTTCTATGTTTGGTGAAGAATATGGAAAATTCAGATTGTGTATGGAATTTCTGGACAATTTCTTCCATTCTTATTTTTTAGTTTTTACCCTGCTTGAACGCTTTTTATTATATTTAGTATGGGCAGAGCAAGGTGATGAGATAAGTCTTGAGTATGCAGGGACTTTTGCCCTCAAAGGGGACCTAGTTAGGTATGAAATTTTTGTTACTGAAATCCTCTGTTCCAATGTTCCCCCTTTTAATACTTGTACATTTTGGAAACATGGTGCAGATATGGAAAGCAGACAATAACTGGAATAATTAAAGATGGGATGAGTGCGATTTCACGATATTACTTGAATAACTTCCATGATGGAATTCGGCAGGCAAGTTCAATGTTGTTGCCACTCATTTAAATGAAATCCACTCAATCTCAAAAGTGTTTAATAGTTTCATGTGTTCTGCAGGATGCCCTGGATCTGATAAGTGGTCGCTTTACTGTCATTAGAAACAGTCCTTCTCCCCTCCAACAGAATAGCTTTGAACCTTTTTCTGTAAGTAGCACGAGCATCGGGCTTAGTCTCTCTATTTTCTACCATTTCCAATCCTGAAAAGTTGTAATAAATTAAGGAAAAAAAATGACATTTTAGAATCCATTCAACAGATCCTATTATATCTAGGGGGAGGGGATGGAATAATGTAGTAGCTACGTTAGTATCTGCAGATCATGTTTGACATACATGTAATAACATAGTAAAAATTGTTGCATTGTGCATTCTGGTATATAATTAATTTCAGCAGATTCATCAGCAAAAATACACATACCCAAAACTTAAACCAATTTTTTGACAAGCAACATCAGAACAGATTGATTAAATGTTGTTTGTGGACATAGATGAAAACTATATTACAACAGATCTTCTTTTAAAATGGCTTATACAGCATATTCTCTCTGGAATTGACATGTTTGATAGAAAACTGTAACCATGCAGTACATCCCAGTGGCATCAGCTTTGATAATTGGAGGTTTGAGTGCAACAACCTTGACTCTTCAGCAAGGTATATGATTCTGTTTTTCATTCATCTAATAAAGGGTCCTTGTTGCTTACTTTGCTTTGCATTTTTTATTTTACTTTATTGTTTATGTAATCAACATGGCTGATAATATTTCTTGTTGGTTTTCTAGTGGGCCGAAATGCACATCACTATGTGTCTTCTGTACTTTGTGCTGGAATAACCGCTGGAGTTATGGCCATTGTCAAAGCTAATGGAAGGCAGTTCTGTTCAAGGCCCCGTTTGTGTGGTCTCTTGTGATGCAAGTAACCATGATTTTACACCACCCCATTTGAGCAAAATGCAGTAAATTTGTGTGATTCATTCTGAAGAATGTAAATATGATTCTTATGGTAATAAATATATTGTTTTCGGATAGGTAGTTATCCATAACTGTTGATATGAGTTGGTGCAAGCATGGTCACTCAGCTAGCTGTCTATTGAATTGTCCCTTTCTTTGTTAGAATTGACAAACAAACGGGTAGAAAAATCTTCATTTGGTAAAATGGAAAAACAGAAATAATTATACCATAAAATTGCTCAAATATGCAAAGTTCAAAGGGGTATAGTGAAAAGTATTTGTTTTTGGAATGGTGAAAAATGTACATTTTAAAAGTACATGGATCTAAAAGGCTTTCATGAAGACTTAGGGTTATGATAAAATACAATCTAGTTGACACCTTGAATGTTCAGAGTTTTGTATTAATAAGTGTAAAATAAATTTTATTTGCTTGTTTTGAACCATCTCAACAATCACACTCTTGACCAACTCCTACTGATTTGTATGGCAAGGAATTTAGTTTCTTTTAGGTAAGGTTTCATATTCGACTCTTGTGAATATCTCCTTAAATGAGTTCTTCCGATTTAGCTCGAATTAATCGGAGTTTAATATAATTTTCAAATAGCGAAAGTGTTGGACAAAAAATAACCACACTCTTAAACTCTGATAGTTGCAAGTACAGAAAAGGAAACGACAAAAAGGCAATTTATGCTTAGTCATCCAAAGTTGTCCACCCATCCTTATCATGTGCTCAAGAGTTCATCATTCCTAACTGCTGAGGAAGCAAACCATTTTGTGATATCCTCCAGCTAATATCCAAAAGTAATAGCCCACAGTTTTAGAGCACATTAAGCCAACAGAGAACAATAGGCACCTAAAGAAAGAAAATGAAGGAAACAACTTGAGTTTATCTGTTGGCATATTGTTGAGCTTGTTTTCATCTTGTCTCCTTTTCAATGGCCTTTAACCATCTCTCTTAAAACAATAAATTTTTAAATGTTTTAACCTTTTTTCTTTTTTCTTTCTTGTGTTTGTGTGTCAACCTTTTACTTGGCTTCATTTTTCTGTCTCTCTTTCCCACATAGAACTTGGAAGGATACCAGTAATGTAATATTGCTTCTGTCAAAATTTTCCTGTTGGTTTGCTGCAATGTAATGTATTCTTGTGTGACAGTGTTTCCAAGTGGGAGTTGGAACTTTTTTATGGATATTACCCAGAAATGGTAAAGATTTTTGTGGGAGGACAACCGTCTATATAATGCTTAGCAACAGAGAAAAGTAGAGAACAAAGGCTTTCTGCAGAGAATCTCAGTTAATCTTATGTTCCTTGTGATAAAGGAAAGTAGAGTTGGCAGCATGCTCAAAGTTTGCTACCATTTTATTATAAGGAGAATACTAACCAGTGCCTTTAGTACTGGTTAGTGCCTTTAGTACTGGTTAAGAATCTAAAAAGAGTAAGTTTTCACCCGGATTTGATGCATTTTGTATTTTGAAGTATAATAAACTTAGTTTTTTAATGATTTTTTTTTTTTTTTGTTTCCTTAACCAATACCCTTAGGACATTGATTAGCACGACCCTATTATAAATGTAATTTCGAAGGATTCTTAAGTTCACTCATTATTTTCATGTGTTCACCGCCAAGGAAGTAGCTAGTAACATAACTATGTCTGCATATAAGTCATGTGCCACATAACAGTGACAATGAACTGTTTCCCCTGCTTGAATCCTATGAGCCTTCCAGATGATTATTTAAAGACATTATATATGTAATGTTACTGATGTGCACTATAAAAAATACAGCTAACATAGCAATGGTTAGAGTCATTATGATGTGCAATTATATTTTGGGATATTACCATTTTACCCTAATTTTGGATCCAATGCAGTTTTTTTTTTTATTTTGCTATAAAAAAAAATATTACACTTTAATCTATTAATATTGTGCCAATTTTAATTTTTAATTTTTAATAAAAGGCATGCTGTATCCACCTACAAATCTTCCTACAATTCCATTCAATTAAAGTTGACACATCTCACATGTCATATCTCATATTTTGTGACTTGGAGTCATTTATTCAACTCATAAAACTTTTGGGAGAATTCACCTCTAATAGCAGGTTAAGTTTGGGTACTTGATCTATTATTTTCACTTTTAACACAATTCATGTGAAAACTAATTGTGGTTAATAACATGAACTTAATCAATCTCTATAAGGAGTTAATTAACTTTAGTTTGCCACCTATGGCTCTAGATACTTGGAACATGATTCCTCTCAAGCAAGGTTTCCTTGTGAGTTATGATCAAATTAATTGTACACTGTATAAGATGCGTTATTCACCACAGAACATGGCAGCAGATTGAAAATCATTTGTTTCAATCACAGCCAAGCAGAGTTCCCCTGTTTTTCTTTTCTCTGTCTTACTTGCCTCTGTTTCTGAACTTCTCTGTCTTACTTGGCATGAGACCATCAGAGGAAACAAAGACGGCAATTTTATGTAGCACATGCCATTTGCATGTGTCAACATGTCAACCCATTAATCCTACTCAGCTAACTATATATCAATCAAAAACTCAAATCCCAACACTCCACCATTATTGAGCATCATTCACATGAACAACCAACCCCACTCACTACTCATCACAATCCTCAACTCACCCCTTTATCTCATTTTCTATTTCACCACATTTTCTTTAAAAAAAAAATTACTTGGTCCATATTTTTTAGGAGCCACGTCTCCTTATATCACTCCATATAATAAACCTCAAATATAAGTGTACAAAAAAAAATAAAATAAAGTAAGATAAAATAAATTATAATTTGATACTAAAAATTGCATATATAAAAAAAATTATAATATGAAGTTAGAGCAACTCCCATTAAAGTTGCTTCTAGACTTCTTAAAATCTGCAACAAATAAGAAATCAAGGTTTAATCTTTTTTTTCCATTATAGTTGACTTAACAGACGATGTGAGTTACTTAAAATAAAGTATCGTTGCTTATAGAAGGAATCTCAAGGATGTGTTGCTTATAAATAAAAAACATTTTTTCTCAAAATATAGGTGAGTTGCTTAAATATTATGTGATATAGTGGAACCCTGTTAATAAAAAATAAGCAACTTAAAGTGGCTGCTTCAGTATTGCAATAAAACATGAGTAAGTTGCTTAAATATTATATGACATAATGAGACCCTCTTAATAAGAGTGGAGATGCTGTTAGAGCAGAATCAATACATATTTTATGAAAAATGTTATTGATTAGCAATTAGACTCTGTCAAAATTTAATAATAGGGATTATGGCCAAGTAACATATAATAAATTGTCCTGTATATGTGAAATATGTGAAATGATACCATTTGTCTCTTAAAAGTCCCCACAGCTGGCGACAAATTGCACCGAGAACACCACTCACTCTGTTTTGCTCCAAATGACTCTGTTTATGCCATTAGGCTTTCCTTCCAAGCACCCTTCACCAACTCCAACCAATGCTTCTTCACTCCTAAGTAAACCAAGTACAAAATCCCATACCAATTTTCACAAAACCCATTTCCCCAACAACCCCATTAATAAATCCCATGTTCTAAACAACATCACCATCCACCACCACCACCACCACCTTATCATTCTCCAATTTTCCCCTGTCTCTCACTCTTAACACATAAATGACTGATGCAAATGCTGCATCATTTGAGGCATTTCTCCAAGATTGGATGGTGCACCAAAGAAGCCACCTTGATGAGCTTCTCTCAGCTCAACAACACCACCAACAACTTGAAGATGATGATAGGAGAGGGTTGATCAACAGGGTCCTCTGCCACTATGGACAATACTATGAAGAGAAATCAAAGGTTGCCCAGAACAACATTCTCCTTGTTTTCTCACCTCCATGGTTCAGTTCATTGGAAAGAACTTTTCTTTGGGTGGCAGGGTTCAAGCCTGGAATGGCATTTGAGATTGTGAACACATCTTTAGAAAATGCCTTATCAGAAGAGCAAAAGCATAGGTTGAATCAGCTCCAACAAGAGACCAAGTTGAAGGAGAGGGAACTGAATGATAAATTGGCTAAGGTTCATGAGAGCGTGGCGGCGCCGCCGCTTGTGGAGGTGGCTAGAAGCCATGGAAGAGTGTGTTTGGGAAGGATCTTGATGGAAACAGAGGAGGGGGTTGGTGCAGTTCCAAGCAGTTTCAAGGTGGAACTTGAGAATCTGGTGGCAAGTGCTGATGGTTTGAGGAGAAACACAACTTTGAAAGTTTTGCAGGTACTGAGACCTGCTCAGGCTGTTACCTTCTTTGCTGCTGTGGCTGAGCTTCAGCTCAGGGTCAGGGCTTGGGGTTTGGAGAAAGATGCTCAAGGTGGAGGCCAAGTGTGAAATCAATCATGGGAATATACTTGAAGGTTTATTTGTAAGGTGGTTTTGGTTTTGGTTTTATTTTCTTCATATTTTCCCTTTTTTTATTTTTTTATTTTTGTTTATTTTAATTTGGTTTTGTGTTCTTTTGGAAATTGGTTTGAATTGTATGATGCATAGGCCTCAGCAGTTAGCATTGAGGAGATGGCCATTGGGCAGTGTGCATTCAGGATTTGATGATAAGGCACTAAGGTGGAGGAGATATTTTATATGTCTGGCCTTAATGCTGTTTCTGAGACCTGAAGTTTCTTGGTTGAGCATTGAGCAATGATGACATGATTAGGTCATGCAATGCCTGCTTTAGCTAGAGGGTGGAGCATCACTAGGGACAATGGGACATCATAGTTCATTGTACCTCTTAGAGAGAGAGAGGGAGGGAATCCAGGATCTCATTCTCAGATCAAGCAGCTGCCCCAGATTTCACTATTTGTTTGCTATATTTACTGTAGATAGATACCTAAGAATTATTTTATTTTGCTTTTGTGATATTAAGAACATGTTTTTGAGTGAATACCTTGGATGTATAGAATGTGGAGCTTTAAAAATCACTGTTTGCAGTATCCCAAGAATGATGCCTATTTACTAGGTTTGTTCATTAACATAATGCATATCTACTGTAGATAGATACCTATAAATTATTTTATTTATCTTATGTGATATTAGGAACATGTTTTTGAGTGAAGCACTTAGATGTATAGAATGTGAAACCTTAAAAATCATTTTTTACAATATCCTGATGCATATTTACTAGGTTTCTTCATACATCTTATGGCATTGTAACCATCTTAAAAAAAAAGTTTTATACTAATAAGAAGGATCTTGCTAAGGACACTAGTAAAGGAATAAAAAAAATATAATTTTTCATTGGTAAACTAAATAAATCACTCTTAAGATGTTGAAACCATAATTTTCAATAAAATATTACCACTTTTGACTCCTTAACCAATGTCCTAAGGATACTAGTTAGTATTTGCTAGATAACAATGTAAAAGGTAATGAGTCGTGTACATTACTAGTAACCATCATTATGGCATTGCATCAAAGAGTCTTATAAGAAGTAAAACCTGGTAACATATATAAAGATTATGTAGCAGGAGAATGCCCTATGCCAAAGCAGCAAATTTAAACAATCAAAATCTAGCTGTTATCCAAAGTGGAGAACAGGTAAGCCGGAGCAGATGTAGACAGGCCAGAACATGCAGATCATTATTTTTCATTTGACTATATTGTCACCTACACCAACATTTGTATAATTATTGAGTGCTAATGGATTGTTATTTGTTTCTTAGATACAAAAATATTAACCAATGTAGCCTAATAGTCTTATAGTGCACTTTTACACTTTCACAGCCGACTTCTTTGGGAAGCAGGCTTAAAGCTGGCAAAACCAGTCACTTCCCTGCCTGTGACCAAGGTATTGATGTCATACGTGCCTTCAAAGGTATAGATAGGTTCTAAATCACAGAATGCCTACAACACAAGATAAGAAAAGCAGAAAATATGTCAGAAAACAAAATGGCCTGATCTAAGCTCTTTAAATATCTCAATCTCAACCCCAAAAAAAATTTAAAAAATAAAATAAAAGAACAATGTGGTCACTGGTCAAGCAGTTGTGAAGTATAGAAGTGCTAATAGGATCATATTCTGCAACAAGTACATATTTTAATTTAATTACAGCCTACTAAAGCCTTCACTAATAAATCAAATGAAGATCATTAATTCATTATGATACAATAAGCCTTCCATCTTGAACCAAAAAACTCATTTATTGTAATAGATTTCATGCCTAGTCTATATTTAACGGGAATTAAGTAGGGGAACCCTATCATCATCAGCATCCACTTATTTTAATAAAATTCTTGCTTGGGCCTAGGAAACATGATATATTTACTAAAACTCAACAAAATTGGAGGTTGAACAAAATAAATTAGGAAATAGGCATGAGAACCTTTGCCACCAGAAAATCAGCCAAAATTCCATTGCCACCAAGCAATTCTCGCCCCAAGGCAGCTGTTTCTCTTGCCCTCAAACTGATCCAAGACTGAAAAATGATGACAATTAAGCAGCAGATTACCTTACCACAATTAATAATAACAACAAAGTAGCCAACCTTTATTTTTTTTTTACTTTTTTCTTGCTGGGGTGAAGGTGATTACAAATGTGACATGTTACAAAATTACCTTTCCCAAGCTAGCATGACCTGGAGTCATTTTACCACTCTCATATAACTTGCAGAGGCGCCAACCAACAAGAATCATTGCTTGAACATTACCGAGCATTTTAACAAGTTTCTGTTGGTTGATTTGGAAAGCTGCTAATGGTGCTCCAAACTGTTTCCTCTCCTTTAGGTACCTTTTTAGTCACACATAATTCAGAATGATTTGCAATTATAGTATAGTAACATGCCTTTTTAGTCACACTTTTGTAAAAGTTTTATGCTATCTTCCAATAATATGTTGTCACATCATTTGATAAACTTGACGCCTAAGATAAGTTTTAACTCATTAAATGATGGAGCAACTATAAAACTTTATAAAACTGATTGTGTATTAAAATTAAACTTGAGAATAATACCTATGACACATATCATAGATGCCCATTGATGCGCCAATAGGTTGCCAAGCAACCATTACACGAGAAAGAGCAAGTACCTGATTTGAGAGAGCTAAAACAAATAAGCAACAATTAAATTGCAGACAAAAGTACAAAATTGTAACAACAACAACATCAACAATTTGACTTTGTCTAGCAAGTCTAATTAGGTAGCTTATAACTTATTTGACTAACTTATAAGCTTGTTTGACCAAAATCCCTGCTATGTGAGGCAAAAATAAAAAATGTTACAACGAAGTTAATTTTAATGTCTGACCAAGGTTTTAAATTCAAACAAGAATTTTTTTATGGATAATAGACTAATATAAAGAGAAAGGAAAAAGAAAACTAGATTCTTCTTGTTTTCAAAAGCAGATATGACAATATTTACATTAAAATTAAAAACCCTATAGGAAAACAAAGTAAAAGTAACATGCATTAGAGTGGCATATTCAACATTATCAAAACGACATTTGCCTCCTAGTGCACTAACAGCAAATGGATGGCTGTAGAACCAAACAAAGGCTGATCTTGTTCATAACCTATAAGACACAGAGAATCCTACAAAGGTACAGCAGCTTTCTCTAAAAGGACACATGAACCAAAATTTAGAAATTCTCTAATGCTACATCAGTTAATGGAAGCTATATCCACTAGACTTCTAACAGTTATTTATTGTTTAAATGATGAAATCATATATAATTATTAATGAAGTAGCAGCAGGAGGAGGAAAAAAGAAAATATAAACAATCCTACCTTGTTTGTGTCCTGAAAAGAGTTGAGTTCTGCTATTCTGTCCTCTTCAGGGACAAAAACTTTCCTCAAAATAATGTCTCCATTTTGTACGATCCTAAGTCCTATTTTATTCTCTATTTTTGTGACCGTTAAACCAGGCACATCCTTTTTCACAATATATCTGAAATAATAGGTAAAGAGTACTTGTGAAGCAGGAAACAAAAGCATCAACAAAATATAAAGAGAAAAGTTTTTTTTTTCCACTGGTTTTTTTGTGTAAGTGCAAAATTCTAACCATACAATAATGGTCTTACATTTGGTTAAGATTAACATACACTATATCAAAGATCAAAACATTCACATCTATGTTAATCATTGTATTTGCTCCCTCCTTTCTTAAGACATTTGGATCTCCATGAGAAAATTTCTTATATGTAAGGACCAAAAAATACCCTGACTAAGGTAGCATATTGCCTACCCATTTATTTGATTTGTTGTGGTATTCCTAGCAAAGATAACCAACAAATCAGCAAATGTACTGTTTCCTATCCACCTTTTTTGGCCCTCAAGGATCCAACCTCCTTCCACCTGATCTTTTCAATGCAAAGCAAGTACATTATTGAACTTTGGGATCACTTGAGCACAATAAAAATACAACTAAATCAACAGACAAGTTAGTCAAAAAGAGCAAAATGCAACTTGCTGTAGAAGAAAATATTAGATAAAATGCTTAAGGCACTGGACCTTTGTTGCTGTGGTTTTCAAAGCACTGGCATCACTTCCATAGTCAGGTTCAGTCAAAGCCTAATAAAAAAGAAGCTAACCTCTTTGAGAAGTGGTACTTTAGAAAAATGATACAAATCATACAGTGCCAAGAAAGGTAACTTACCCAACACGCTATTGTTTGTAGCTGTGCCAAAGAAGGTAGATACTTTTGCTTCTGAGCTTCTGAGCCACACAAAGCTATACTTGACAATGAATCAAAGATATGAAATATCAGGAAATATTAATAACTATAAAGGAAACAAATAACAATTACCATTCAGAGATTTATTATTAACAAACAAAGATATTAGTACCAATAGTGAGCATTGCCAAGGAAGAATGGACCAAAAAGAAAGTTGAACAGCTTGCATCAACTCTAGCAATTTCTGTTGCAGCTACAGCACATCCAGTAACAGAAAGACCAGGACAACCATAACCCTGAGAATCAGAGCTAACTAAGAACTCCTTTTACAGTGTCTTATTTATACCTAACTAAGGCAAGATACAAGGGGGATATGTATATAGAGAACCTTGATGGTGCCACCAGCAATATGTAGTGCACCTATCTTTGGAATAATTTGAAATGGAAATTTGGCCTTCTCCCAATACTGCTAAAAATGCAAGAGATTGGGTGTGAGAAGAAAAACAAAAAATTGAGATAAGATGATTGCTTAATATTTTCATATTATGTATACTCATCCCCCCTTAAAAAAAGTGTCATGATATATTTTAGTCCATAGTCAGCTTAGTCCTCCAATAACAAATACATCAACGTAGTACATTAATTTCATTTTTTTGGACATCAAACTAGTCTTCCAATTGACATTGAAAGACTATTTTGATGTATTTAATATTCAAGAACCAAAGCAAAGATAGGGAGTATAAAAACATGCCTCAGTCATAATGGGAGCAATTTCTTTTTCCATACAGTCTATCACTTTCTTCCTTATGACCTTCTCCTCTGGTGTCAACAAGTCATCTAACTGAAAATAATCTGATGCTGTACTTTCCAACAACCATGACACAGAGAGAATGGAAGTGAATAAACTCCCCAAGCATATATTGTTTGTTTCAGTGGAAAATATTTACAAAACTGTTTACTTGCCCATATCATGCAATGCCAAAGAAAAGAGTGTTACACCATGGTATCTATCTTGTTTTACTAGTCATGAGTCATGACCAGTTGTAAACCATTTTATTGGTTATTAGTTATTAGTTATATTTAATAAACTTATATATATATTGTGAAATCAACTATCAATAAACGATGATTTGAATCCCTGCAGTTCAACTGCATATTCAATTACACATAGAAAGGAAGAGAGAGCATGTAGGTCTCGTTTTCATATACTTGCTTTATTTCTCTCTAACTGCTCATGCAACTTGTCTAAATCGGATTTTGATTCCCTGTAAACGCATATACTATGGTTTAAGAAACCATAGTATATAAAAACAAGTCTTGGAAGAAAATTAAATAAAAGTTAATATTATTAGAAGATCAATAATTTGTGATTAAAATGTATGCAACTATGCATTTCATTGAAAAGGAAGGAAAATGGATTATTTTATAAGTTTAAAGTTAGATGTTACCACAAGGAGGAAATATAGAGGCTGGAGTTGCTTGTGGAAATGCCGCAGAAATATGGAGTGCTGGTAAATTAAAATACGAAGGCAGTGCATTCATATTCATGACAACATCATCTGTTAGAAGACAATCAAAGCATTCATTAAAATACGTGACAACATGATAAACTCTAGGAATATATTCAAAATCCAAGCAATAAATAATTATATGATAGCATGTACTAGTCTTCATAAAAACCAAAAATCATATGATGAATGTTACATGGATCCCAAAATCAAACTAAAAAACATTTATATATTCCCTAGGAGCAAGGAATGAATGGAAATGAGAAATGAAATGGAATGAGCACTGATGTATATAGCATAAGCATAGAATAGGAAATGAAGAAACAGACCTTGATTGGTTGAAGAGGGGATTTTCATGGTTGGAGAGTGTATTGCCTGTGCAATAAGAACTGATCAATGAGATAGAGAAAAGAAGGACAAGAAGCCAAGTTGATGGAGAATGGGGAGATGGGCATGCAACACAATGTGATCTCCATCTTCCACATCACCATCTTTTGTAAGAAATAGTTAGGGGTGTGCTTATCAAAAAAAAAAAAAAAAGTTAGGGGTGTAATCGGGTCGGATCGGATTTGGGGGGTTTCATCATCCAAACCGATTCGATTGTGATCGGTTCGGATTTGGTCACTTTTTAATTACGGATCCGAACCGAACCGAACTAATCACAATCGGATCGGTTCCATTCGAATAATCGGATTACCCATTATTTTTTTATTTTTTATTTAAACTTCATAAATTAAAAAAAAATAGGAATAAAAGAAAATAAAATAAAATATACATACTTAATTATTAATTATTAATTATATTAAATATATATATAATAATATATTAACATTATATATATATATATATATATGTATAAAGAAATAATTATTTATAGGGTTCGGTTTGGTTCAGATTAGATTTGTAGGATCTGAGACCCGAACCGACCTTGTTCGGATTAGTGTTTTTGAATCCGATGATCCGATGATCCGATTCGATCGGCCAAAATCGGTTCGGATCCATCGGATTCACGGATTGGATCGGATCCGCTTACACTCTGTCTAACTGCATGAAGGCCATATAATATAAATAATATATTAATTAATTAAATAAATTTATAGGAATAATTTGTCAAGGATTCAAGTCAAAGTCAAGATATAATCTCATTTGTTTTATCATCGGCTAAGTTACTAAGCTACATATTCTTCTTCTGTCTGATGTGCTTGCAAGTAGGATTGACGACTTGAGTTTCTTAAGCATGCGGTCCCGATGCAATATATGGATTCATGTGTGTGAAAAATACTATTAAAATAAATCTATTGAGTGAAAGGATAGATACTCTAGAAGAAAAAAGACTTACCAACACCAGCACATATCAATTTTCTCCTAGTTTTCTATCAAAATTTTCACTCTTCTATTTTCATGAGAAGTTTTCACCAAAACTCATTACATAATAACCTTTTTTTTATACAAAAAATGGTAGTAAACATATAAATATATATTAATAAAAAGTTACTAGCCAAGATGGATTAATGCACGCAAGTTAGTCTAAAGATCTAGTCACTATGAATGCTTCATACTCAAAGTGGCAACTAAAAGTTCACCCACAAAATCACCAGAAATGACCTCACCTCCAGTTGAAAGGGAATCTGGTTTGCGCCTTTGTTGATTTTGGAAGTCATGTCATGCTTATCCAGACCCATTACAAATAAAAGGATGATTCAAATTCAACTTGCCCTTGTATGCATGAAATAATCCTCAAAGTTGAAATTTCAAAAAAAATAATTTAAAAATGAAATAAAAAGAAAAATGGAGATGCGGGGTATCGATCCCCGTACCTCTCGCATGCTAAGCGAGCGCTCTACCATCTGAGCTACATCCCCTTGTTGTAAAGGAAGACCAAATATTGTTATTGTCACTACGCGATGATTAAATCAAAATTAAATTTAAATTAAACAAAAAAGTTTCAAAAAGCTATATTCCATTTCAAGATTTCAAACAAAAAAAAGAAGAAGAAAGACTATGTTCCATTGACTGAGTGGTGAGGTGAGAGAGAGCTAACAAGTTTTGATTTTTTGATGCAAAAATAAAAAATAAAAGCATAGGAATGATCATTCCAACAAGAAGAAATTCAGAAACATAACAACAACCTACGCCAACAAAAACATCAACAACCATGTTTGCGAAGAGGTTGTTGCAGAAGGCTGTGCTGCACCATTCTAACGTAAAAATAATCAATCCCCCTCTTTTTTTTGTTTTTTTTTCCAAAGTTGAATTCTTTCTGCTTTTGGGTTTCCTATATTGCTTTTCGATTATTATTTTTGGGTCTGTAATTCTCTTTGTTTTGATTTTGGGATATTTTTGTTTATTGAACAGCACAAGTTGCAGCATGGTAGTTTGCTACAACCAAGTGAATTGGATCCCAGAATTGTGATTCATTATGGCATTCCATCAACTGCTTCACTTCTCGCGTTTGACCCCATTCAAAGACTTTTAGTTATTGCCACATTGTCAGTTCATCCTCTCTCTCTGTGTTTTATTTTTATTTTTACTTTTTGATAAGTTTGTAAATTGGGTTATGATATATGACCTTTGAGCTAAGGAAATATTGCTGATTTTCTTTTTCCAAAAAAATTATACTATAGTTGTTTAGTAATTTCACTCTGCACAGCTCCTATTGCATAGTTAAAAAAAATTGTTATTTAGAAAAATATGGATACAGCAATTTAGAAATATTTAGTCTTAGGCTATTATAATTGTCCGTGATAAGTAATTTTGGTAGCGTTTGGTGTGCGGACAGAACTGACAAGATATTTTGTTATGTTCTCTTTAATTCCACCCCTCTTAGTGGACAAATAATGTTTCACTTTTTAATCTCATGTTGTGTTCTGTTTTATTTATGAAAATGCAACGAACATAGAATAGAACTCATTTTCTATTCTGTCCCGTTCTGATATGCCTATCAAATGCTACCATTTAATATCGCTCATTTGTTACATTATACTGTAGTGTAGTTGTTTAGTATTTGCAATCTGCTATGCTCCCATTGCATAAAAATAATGGAATTTAGGAACAAAGGATTCTACAAGAAAAAATTAATCTTGGGGTATTCTAGTTATCCATGATAAGTGATTTAGTTCCTTTTAAACCATGTTCTAATATCCTATTATCAATTAGCCTGCTTGTTGAATGTTTTACTGCCATAAAACATGATTCTTCAAATGTAATGATGACCGGAAACAAGGCATGTCTTATGAATTATTATAGCTAGCAAATGGGCCATTGATGCCATAATAGGATGTTTGGTGCTTATACTGTTTAGCTCAATGACAGGGATGGAAGACTTAAGGTGATTGGTGGTGATAATATTGAAGGGCTTTTGGTTTCTCCTAAGCAATTACCTTACAAATACTTGGAGGTAGGCATTTGCGCTTCTTAAATTGATATACAGTTAGAGAACATGTTGGCTTCTCTATTATGCAAATTTGTCACAATGTTTGCCATCTAAGCTTGTGATAATCGCTCCTATATTAGTGGATATTGATGCTTGGATTCTTTTGGTGCTTGCAGTTCCTACATAACCAGGGTTTTTTAGTTGGTGTCTTAAATGACAATGATATCCAGGTAAATTTCTTTGCCTAATTCATTTTGTTTATGTTAATACAACTTTCTAATAAAGCCACTGCTGAGCAATTAAAGATTGAAAGATTCTGACATCATTCACTGCCTCTCTCACTCTCTTTCCCTGTGGTTTTCTTGAGTCAAAATTTTATCTTTGATATCTCTGAGTTGTGTGGTTGATTTTGTGGCTCCATTTTCTTTTATTCATCAAGAATTGTTGAAAGAACAGTTATACATGACTGTTTATGAAATGAACATTTTAGCGTATCAGGTTATGGCTGATATCAGTATGGTTATTTGACTTAGATTTCCTTGCTCATTATAGGTGTTAGCATGTTTGCTTAGTGGAGCCCATTTAATTTGTCTTTTCTTTGGGGACAATTTTGGCAGGTTTGGAGTCTTGAGAGCCGGAGCCTTGTTTGTTCTTTACAATGGGAGTCCAACATTACTGCTTTCACTGTAATCAGTGGCTCATATTTCATGTATGTTAGAGAAATATTAAATTCAACACATTTGCATATTTTTCCTCTTGTAGGTAGTAGCTAGCTTCAAATGGTTGCGATTACATGGCACTTGATTAATAACATTATTATTCTGTTATAATGTGCAGTAATGTTGGAGATGAGCATGGCCTGCTTTCTGTGATAAAGTTTGAAGCTGAGGAAGGACAACTTTTTAAATCATCATATCATTTGTCTGCAAAATTTCTAAGGGGTAATTTCTTATTGTCTTTGGTTAGACATAAGCTCTCAAACATAGTCTGATTTTCCTCATTGAAATTATTTAAGTTCCTTCGAAGAAGAAATACGTGCAGCAGTATGGTAAACAATGCTTTCTGAGTTTTGATACATGTTATGTAACCACTATGCCAAATGTCTTCTTCAGATGATTTATATTTCTGTGCTTCGACATGTAACTTTATTTGTTTTTCTTTTCTTTAAGAATTACTCATTGCCATTGTTTTCTTCCCTTTGATAGAAGCTGCCGGGTTTACAGATGCCAGTGACCAACCAATTGTTGGAGTTCTTTCACAGCGTTCTTCTTCTGGGAACAGGCATGATATAAGTAGTTCATATATCATGGCTTTTTTAGCTTTACTTATCTGCTGGTGAATTTGTAATTGGGAATTTTTTTTAGACAGATACTTACTGATATACCAAACTCCAACCCAATAGCAATTGAAGAATAGGATTTTGTAAAGTCTGATTCCCAGTTATCACTTACCAGTTTAACATTAATGTTTGTTATTTTTAATGTAACCATTTTGATGGAATTGCAGACCAACCTCCAAAGCAGTGTGTGTATGATTTGTCGTGGCCATATATTCTTCTTCTTATAAACAGCGCCTGTATTTTCTATCATATTCGTTGCTAAATCTTTGAGCTCAGACTGAAATGATGGGTTAAAATATTTCAAGCCAGATGTTTGCATCTGTATTTGACACAGTCATGACTCTATCTTTATGAGTTGGTGTTGTTTGCTTGAAGTTCTGTGAAGAAATTGTCTCACTTATATTTTTATCATTTTTATATCTTCCATCCTAATATCATAATTCCTTACTTGTCTGAGATTGCATTCCATATACTTATCATGTTCAACTTAGTGAATAATGAATTCTGTGTTTTTATATTTTTGCAGACTGCTGATTGCATTTCAGGATGGGCTGCTAATTCTTTGGGATGTTTCCGAATCTAAAATCATGTTCCTTGGAGGTGGAAAGGATCTCCAATTGAAGGATGAAGGTGGTAACACTTCTACTGAGATGGATGGCAATCTTAAAAATGATATTATGGAACAAAATCTGGGAGATAAAGAGATAAGTGCTCTCTGCTGGGCATCTACCACTGGATCCATTCTTGCTGTGGGATACTTAGATGGAGATATCCTTTTCTGGAACTTATCTGCAGCACCTTCTAAAGGTCAACAGACTGCTTCATCTAAAAATGTTGTCAAGCTACAACTGTCATCTACAGAAAGAAGACTCCCTGTCATTGTCTTACAATGGTCCAACAGCCACAAATCCAATAGTGATTGTGCTGGACAGTTGTTTGTCTATGGTGGTGATGAAATCGGAGCTGAAGAAGTTTTGACTGTAAGTTATGTGATTATGTATGTTTACCATTTCATTTTAAATTGATTTCTATTAATTTTTATTCGCAGTGGTTTCTGAATTCTGATAAATTATACAGCTTGCTAAAAGGTGTGATAAACCCAAAATTAGTCTAAAGTTATAATTCAAACATTCTTGTATGTTTCATAATAGCTATAATCCCTAATGTATTAATGAAAAAACTTTTGTTAGATTTTACTGGAAATATTAAAAAAAAACAAAGGAAATTTCTTATGATGCGGTTAATCTGGTTGAGTGCCATCCTGGCTTTATAAACAATGAAAAATGTTATTCAATGCAGCTTACCCTCTTATTTACCAATTGAGGATTCCCCCCTTATATTTTCATTATGTTTCTTACTTTCACTTGTTACAGCTGAATTGATGGGTGGTTTTTCTACTAGTTAAAATGTTTTCTTAGCATGCTTATAATGGGCCCCTAAACTTTGAAGTGTCTCTACTCTCTTCATTACAGGTTTTAACTCTTGAATGGTCATCTGGGATGGAGACGGTAAGATGCATTAGTCGTGCAGACCTTACCCTTAGTGGCTCTTTCGCAGACTTGATTTTACTGCCGAGTCCTGGAGCAATGGGGCTGAACCATAAGGATGATCTTTTTGTGCTGACAAACCCTGGCCAACTACATTTTTATGATAATGATAGCCTCTCTGCATTAACATCTCAGGAGAAGAGGACACCATCTGTACCTGCTCTGGAGTTTCCGGTGCTAATACCTATGGCTGATCCATCATTGACTGTTGCAAAACTTATCAAATTTCCCAGTGAGTCAAATTCATCAAAAATTCTAGCCGAGGTAATTTATTTGTCTGCCAATAATTTCTGTCAAAGCTGGTAGCTGATCTGTGTTTATTTTGTGTGTGTATCCATGCTGGTGCAAGTGTGTTTGTGTGTTTTGACTAATTTCATTTGTTTTAGTTAGCTGCGGTACTGAGAAGTGGTTTGACACGTGGTTCAGCTGCTCATTCAAATTGGCCCTTGACTGGGGGAGTTCCCAGCCAGCTGTCCGCAGCTGAAGGTGCCAGCGTTGAGAGAGTTTATTTTGTTGGTTATTCTAATGGATCTGTCCTTGTGTGTGATGCCACACATCCAGTCTTATCTTCTATTTGCTATATAGAGGGAGAGGTAAGAATTCCACAACAATTTTTCCCCAAATAAATAGAAATAAAGACAATAGCTATTTGCTTTCACAAGTCTCCTGTATTTGTGTAGGTGCAGGGTATAAAAGTGGCTGGTTCAAGTGCTTCAGTGACAAAATTGGACTTCTGCCCTGTTTCCTTACTTTTGGCTGTGGGCAATGAATGTGGTCTTGTCAGAAATCTTTCTTAATAAGTTACTCTATTTGAGGCAACGCAATATTGTTCTATACTAAACTCTTTTGCTGCGATGACTTTTATAGGTTCGCATTTACAACCTTAAAGGCTGCTCTGGTGGGACAAATTTGCATTTTGTCACAGAAACAAAAAGTGAAGGTGATCTATAGATGTCTGTCATCATGCATTGGAAGGCTACCTTCTTTATTTGGAATTTTTTTTCCATTTGTGCAGCTTGCGTCCCAAACTAAGATGTTAGCCCATGATCATATGTAGGCCTTACTTTTTTAGTTCCCTTGCCTTTCTACAAACTGAAACTCAATCATGTCCTTGCTTGTATAGTTTTATTTGCCTGCTGCCAGAAAATGATTACCTCAACATATTTGAATTTGAATTAATTTTTATCAGGAGATCGATTACTTGGTAGTAATAAATTGTGATTACTTGGGTTTTGGTTGTTTACATTACTTCATGAAAGTTAATTTGAGACAGCAGCGATAGAACCTTTACCTAATTACCTTCTTTACTTATATTGTTAACTTGCATTGCAGTCCATGACTCCCCACAAGGAAAAGGACCTCATTGTAGTGCTGTTTTTTGTCTTCTTGGTTCTCCAGTACAAGCATTATCATTTTCAAATTCAGGAACCAAACTTGCTGTTGGATTTTTAAGTGGTCGTGTGGGTATCATCTGACTGCTTGTTAATTCACATTTCCTTTCATGTTACTTATTTGGTCTTAAGTGTAGATGACAGATCTCTCGTTTGATACACCTTGGACAAATTGCTTCTTTCCAGGTTGCAGTCTGTGATATGACTTCATCGTCAATTTTGTTCTTGATTGATGGTGTACCTAGCTCTAGCTCTGCGATTACTTCAATAGTTTGGAAAGAACAAGCATGCTTTCTTAGTGCTGTAAATAGTTCAAAGCAACCAGAAACAACCTCACACAACTCTCTGGAAGAGATAATATTTATCTTATCCCGGGATGGAAATATTAATGTAGTTGACGGTGATACTGGTAAAATGATCTCCAGTCGGCCATTACACATGAAGGAATCAACTGCGATTTCAATGTATGTTATAGGCAAGTACAAATTTGATCAAGAACACAATACAATTTCAATTTTATTGCACCTGGCATATCATTGAAAATTCTAAGAGATTTTTGTACCCCAGATAATAGCATCTCAGCCTCTGAAGCATCAAATGACAAGCAGCAGGAGGAGCCCTTGAAGAATACTGAAAGCCTTGACGAGCCTCTAATAGAAAGTAACTCGACTGGAGTAAACTCATCAGAGGTTGAACTTTCCTCTTCAGGATCGACATACTCCGGAGATTTACTTTTGGATCCACTTGTTCTGCTCTGCTGTGAGAATTCGTTGCGCTTGTTCTCTGCAAAATCATTGATACAGGTCCTCTTGTCCATTGTCACTGTTGATATTTATGTAAATAATATATTCTGATCATAGGAATATTTGGTAATTAGGATACATTAGGATAATCAGATATTGAGAATATCTTGTAATTATGACACTGATTGTATTTTGATTTGTTCATTGTCTATATAATAGAATCTCCGTCGTGTAGTTGAAACACACGGGTTATGCCAATGTCTCTTGTTTTCTCTCATCACAACATGGTATCTAGAGCCTAACAAGAGACAAAAACCCTAATTCTTTCTTACCTGGTGGACCTACTGTTCATCAGTGAAATTTTTTTTCTGCCAAACCGTGTTCTCTTTCCGGTTTTGCACCTTTCTTCATTGCCGTGTCCTCCTTCCGGCATCCAACCAGTCACCCACGTTGCTGTGATTGGTTCCATCACTGTTTTCTGTCAGTCCGACGTCAGCTCGCCGCCGCCCGCCGTACGCCGTCGCTGTCCGCCGTCCGCCGCCGCCGTCCGACCACCTTTCCGGCCGACGATCACACGGTTAGAATCGCCGGCCGCCGATCTACCCAGCCGTCCAAGTCTCGCCGCCAACCGCCACTGGACGCGCCTCCACGCGCCGTTCCCCTCTCTGGCGCTCCGTCACACGCGCCACACTTCCAGCCGCGCGTGAGGGAGATTCCGGCGGTCTTTCCGGCCTCCTTTTAGTGCGCCGTACTCGCCCCGGCCTGCTCTACTTGGATCTGGTCTTCTTTTTCACTTTCAGACTCGTGGTGCACCCCTCCATTAAGCCGTTGCTCTGAGGTACTTTGTGGTTTCAGTTTTCTACTTTGTTTATTGATCAATGGCTGCTTCTGGACCCTCAGATACTCCTAAGGACTCCTCCAAGGCTGACCCACCTATTTTCACCAATTATGTGAGTGCCCCTCTTTGCACTGACAAATTGGATGGAAGCAACTATGACACATGGGCCTCTGATATCAAACTCTGGCTGAATGGACAAGAATATGTTGAACACCTGACCAAGAAGGCTACTGACATTGCTGCAGCTGACCGCCCACGGTGGAATAAGATTGATGCTCAGTTGTGTAGCATTATCAAGTCCACTATTCACTCTTCTTTGAAGCAGATTTTTCGTGCCCATCTCACTTGCGAGTCAGTGTGGGAGCAAGCCAAGGTTCTTTACACCAATGATACACAACGCCTCTATGGTGTCTGCCAGAATCTCATGAATATCATTGCTCCTCGCCAGATTGATGGTCCTATTTCTGCTTATTTAGGAAAGGTTCATGGTGCTTTACATGACTTCAATGAACTTTTGCCACCGGCCGACACTCCAGCCAAGGAACTTGAGCAGCGTAGTAGCTTCTTCATGTTGTTGGCCCTATACGGTTTGCCTCCAGAGTACTCCACCACCCGTGATCAGATTTTGGGTTCTCCTAATGTCCCAACTCTGAACACGGCTTGGTCTGCTTTGCTTCGCGTCCCGTCCAAGACATCAGCTACCTCTATGCTCCCTTGGTGCTCCTAGCCATGAGTTACCTCCTGCTGCAATTGATGCTTCTGCTCTTGTGTCTCAGGGTAGTGGTCGTGGTCGTGGTCGTGGTCGGGGTAAACGCCCGAAATGCGATCACTGTCACCGCTTAGGCCACACTATTGATAAATGTTGGACTTTACATGGTCGTCCACCTCGCTCTGCTAATGTTGCCCAGGTTGATTCACCAGCCCCATCTGAGCCATCTCCACAGCCTACTGCATCGCCTGTTACCTATGCCGAGTTTCTCAAATGGTTTGAAGAACGTCAGGGCACTGGGTCCACTGCCTCTGTTGCACACACTGGTAATTCCTTTGCTTGTCTCTCTCAGTCGTCCCTAGGTCCTTGGGTTCTGGATTCTGGTGCCACCGATCATATCTCTGGTAATAAATCTCTTTTTTCCACCCTTTCTGTGTCTGGTTATTTACCCACAGTTACTTTGGCTAATGGTTCTAAAACACAATCCCAGGGGGTTGGCACTGTCCATCCATTTCCTTCCCTCTCGGTTCATAATGTGCTTTATGTCCCGGGCTCCCCATTTAATTTGCTTTCTATTAGTCGCTTGACCCGCTCCCTTGATTGTACCGTTTCGTTCACTAAAGATTCTGTTTTCCTACAGGACCGGAGTTCGGGACGGATGATTGGCGCCGGATGTGAGTTCAATGGCTTGTACCAGTTGTCACCCCCTTCTCGGGTTTGTGCTGTCAAGGATTCCCCTCTTCTCACTCATGCTCAATTGGGACATCCCAACCTTGCTAAACTCCAACAACTGGTGCCGAGCCTCTCTAAGCTTACTTCTTTGTCTTGTGAGTCGTGTCAACTAGGGAAACATACCCGTAGTTCATTTCCTAGTCGTATTGTTAATCGCGCTAAGGCTCCTTTTTCTTTAGTTCATTCTGATGTTTGGGGTCCTAGTCGGACTGTGTCCACGTTAGGGTCGAAATATTTTGTTACTTTTATTGATGATTTCTCGCGTTGTACTTGGTTATTTTTAATGGAAAATCGGTCGGAGTTATTTTCTATATTTCAACAATTTTATTATGAAATTAAAAATCAATTTGGCATTCCTATTCGTACTCTACGTAGTGATAATGCTAGAGAATACCTATCTCAACCATTTCAATCATTCATGGCCTCTCAGGGTATTCTTCATCAAACTTCTTGTGCTTACACCCCTCAACAAAATGGGGTTGCTGAACGCAAAAATAGACATCTTATTGAAACAACTCGCACCCTCTTACTACATGGCAATATTCCATTCCGTTTTTGGGGTGATGCTGTTCTCACTGCGTGCTATCTCATTAATAGGATGCCTTCCTCCGTCCTTGATAACCAAGTACCTCACTCTGTTTTGTTTCCTCATCAGTCCCTCCATCCATTAACACCTCGTGTCTTCGGGTCTACATGCTTTGTTCATAACCTACAACCAGGTATTGACAAGCTCTCTGCTCGTTCACTAAAGTGTGTCTTCCTAGGTTATCCTCGGTCACAAAAGGGTTACCGGTGTTATTCTCCCACTCTACGCCGTTATCTTGTTTCGGCTGATGTCACTTTCTTCGAGTCGGTTCCTTATTTCGGGCCACCTACATCCCTCGAGTCTGTCACGGATGTCTTTCCTCTTCCTCCAGTCCCTGTCTCATATAATCCACCCACAGTCCCTATCTCCCCTACTATCCCAGTTCCTGCCCCGGTTGCTCATACTCGTCCCTTACAGGTATATCAGCGTCGCCATCCACCACCTCCACAAGTTGAGCATGTTCCCCCGGATGATACTGGTACTGCCATTGCTGACTCACCTCCGACGCCAGCTCCTCCGCCTGCTCCGGCCTTGCCTCCTGATCCAGAACTTCCCATAGCCCTCCGAAAAGGTATACGCTCCACCCGTAATCCTTCTCCTCACTATGTTACTTTAAGTTTTCACCGCCTTTCTACACCACATTTTGCTTGCCTTTCTTCTTTGTCTTCTGTGTCTATTCCTAAGACTGTAGGTGACGCCTTATCTCATTTTGGGTGGAGACAAGCTATGGTTGATGAAATGAGTGCACTTCAGAGCAGTGGTACTTGGGACCTTGTTCCTCTTCCGTCTGGAAAGTCTGTTGTAGGTTGCAGGTGGATATTTACTGTTAAAGTGGGTCCGGATGGCCAGATTGATCGTCTTAAAGCCCGCTTGGTGGCGAAAGGCTATACTCAGATTTTTGGCTTGGATTATGGAGACACCTTCTCACCAGTTGCTAAAATGGCATCTGTCCGTTTGTTTCTATCCATGGCTGCTATTCGGCATTGGCCTCTGTATCAGCTGGATATCAAAAATGCTTTTCTCCATGGTGATCTCACTGAAGAGGTATATATGGAGCAACCTCCGGGATTTGTTGCTCAGGGGGAGTCTTCTGGTCTTGTTTGTCGTCTCCGCAAGTCTTTGTATGGCCTCAAGCAATCACCTCGAGCTTGGTTTGGCAGATTTAGCACTGTTGTTCAGGAGTTTGGGATGAAACGGAGTGAAGCAGATCACTCAGTTTTCTATCGTCATTCAGCTCGAGGATGTGTCTACTTGATTGTATATGTCGACGACATTGTCATTACAGGGAATGACCACCATGGCATATCACAGGTAAAACAACATCTTTGTCACCATTTCCAGACAAAAGATCTTGGAAAACTCCGATACTTCTTGGGCATAGAGGTGGCACAATCAAAGGATGGCATTGTTATTTCTCAGAGAAAGTATGCAATGGACATTCTTGAAGAAATAGGACTGCTTAATGCAAAACCAGTTGATACTCCTATGGATCCAAATACTAAACTTCCACCAAATCAGGGGGAGCCACTTTCAGATACGGGAAAGTATAGAAGACTGGTTGGGAAACTGAACTACCTCACAGTCACTCGTCCAGATATTTCTTTTGCAGTAAGTGTGGTAAGTCAGTTCCTAAATTCACCTTGCGAAGGTCATTGGGATGCTTTGATCCGTATTCTCAAATATATCAAAGGGGCCCCAGGTAAAGGGCTCATCTATGAGGATAAGGGTCACACTCATATCGTTGGATATTCAGATGTTGATTGGGCAGGCTCTCCAACTGATAGAAGATCCACTTCTGGATTTTGTGTACTCATTGGGAATAATCTAATATCTTGGAAGAGCAAGAAACAAAATGTTGTTGCAAGGTCAAGTGCTGAAGCTGAGTATCGAGCCATGGCATCAGCTACTTGTGAACTCATCTGGCTCAAACAGTTACTTCAAGAACTGCGATTTGGGGATGTTACCCAAATGACACTCATTTGTGATAACCAAGCTGCACTACACATTGCCTCAAATCCAGTATTTCATGAGAGGACAAAGCACATTGAGATAGATTGCCACTTCATCAGAGAAAAGATCTTATCTGGGGACATCACCACTAACTTTGTCAATTCAAATGATCAACTGGCAGATGTCTTTACTAAGTCTTTGAGAGGTCCTCGAATAAATTATATATGTAACAAGCTTGGTACATATGATTTATATGCTCCAGCTTGAGGGGGAGTGTTGATATTTATGTAAATAATATATTCTGATCATAGGAATATTTGGTAATTAGGATACATTAGGATAATCAGATATTGAGAATATCTTGTAATTATGACACTGATTGTATTTTGATTTGTTCATTGCCTATATAATAGAATCTCCGTCGTGTAGTTGAAACACACGGGTTATGCCAATGTCTCTTGTTTTCTCTCATCACAACAGTCACTTCATCTTTGCATTAGCATCATAAGTCTGTTTCCAAACAAATTTGATATTCACGATATACTCTTACAGGGAAATAAGAAACCGATTCGAAAAGTTAAGCATTCCAAGTCTTGCTATTGGACTACAATGTTTAGGAAAGATGACAAATTTTGTGGGCTGCTATCGTTGCTTCAGACTGGAATGTTTGAAATCAGGTTGAAGTGCTAGCGTTTTGTTCTATTTTTGTTTGGGGGTGTATTTTTAAGAAGACAATATAGATTTTAGCTGAGCAAATTTACCTTGCAATACTAAATTCCTGATTTTGACTATTATGTATAATTGATAATTTTGCACTTGTCTTTGGGCAGGTCTTTGCCAGATTTAGAATTGGTTGCGGAAAGCTCTTTATTTTCAATTTTAAGGTGGAATTATAAAGTGAATATGGATAAAACCATGTGTTCTGATGATAATGGACATATTGTGCTGGTATAATACATTAGAACTTTCAAATTGTTATTGTTAGGAATTACATTTCTTCTTTTTTGCTCCACTTTTTGCTGCCTATATTTTTATGGGATAATGTAAGACACATCTGAGTATTCTGTCCAAAGATAAAGTCTGCAACTTTTGGTCTTCAAAGCACCCATCTTATGTTGATAACTTACAGGCTAATGGTTCTGAATTGGCATTCATCTCAGTACTAGCTGGTGAAAATGAATTCAGGTATCTTTGTTTTTCTGTAATAAAGAGATAAAAGTGTTGGACTTTTGGTTGGAATGTATAAATAAGTGAGAAAAAGTTAAATGAACAATTCTATTCTATTTTAGGAGTCTGGAGCATTTGCCTTGTCTTCATGATAAAGTTGTTGCAGCTGCTGCTGATGCTGCCTTTAGATTCTCCTCAAATCAGAAGAAAAAACAGGTTTTAGTTTATCTGATTTGTCTTATTTTCAAATTACCACAATTAAAGAACTGTCTGTTGATTAGCTTAACCATTTTGGCAGACTACTGGACCAGGAATTCTAGGTGGTATTGTCAAAGGATTTAAAGGAGGAAAAACCTCTCAAAAAGATTTGAATAAAATTTCAACCTCCAGTTTTGCACATTTGGAAGACATTTTTTTAAAGCCCCCTTTGCCAGATTCGCCTCTAACAGTCGCGCATAATAAAGAAATGGAGCTTGATATAGGTTTTCTCGCTAAACTGCCTCTTCATTTTTCCTCTTGTTTTTGTTTTTGTTTTTGTTTTTTTTGATGATTTGAATACACTTTGTTCTATCAAAAACAAAACCTCAAAACATGCTTTACTTTGGTACAGATGACATTGAAATAGATGAGCCCATAACTAAGGCTTCCACTTCATCACCGGATGTTAAAAACAAAAAGAAAGGTAGACTTTCAAACCTTTATTTCATATTTGAAGTTTTAACTACAAAGATCAATGACAGAGTTTCTTCATTTTGCCTGCAGATAAGTTAAGTGATAAGGAGAAATTACTTCAAGGTGGGACTAATGATGATATAAAGCCAAGACATAGAACACCTGAAGAAATTATGGCTGCTTATAGAAAAACTGGGGTAATGCTAAGCTGTCCATTCTTTCTCCCATTTCATACTCTATCGATTTCAATGAGTTAAATTTATTCCAATTAACACATGATTTCAGGATGCTTCTTCAGTTGCTTCCCAAGCAAGAAACAAGCTTATGGAGAGGCAGGAAAAATTGGAGGTAGAAATTTATATGATCTCATCATTCTAACTTACTTAACCATAAAAAAAAAATTGCACTTACATCCTCAAAACAATCATGGAAAACAGATGAAAAGAATATGTTACATTGCTACTGCCTTGTTTCTGCCAATGAAGTACCGAGTGATTGATGATAATTTCGGTTTTATTATTGATACATATTTTTCTTTATATTGTTGCTGGCACTTTTTTCTCTCACATGGTCACATTTCGGTTTTATCATCTTTATGTAAGGTCATAAATTTCTTACATTAAAGTATCAATATAAGCTAAACTGAATTTTTGTTGTTCAATTTGATTCAGAGAATCAGCCACCGTACTGCAGAGCTGCAAAGTGGGGCTGAAGATTTTGCATCATTAGCAAATGAACTTGTCAAGACCATGGAAAGGAGAAAATGGTGGCAAATATAGGAGAGAAAAAAAAAATTTGTTTGCCCTTATGAATTGCGTGTATTTATTGTATCGTTTATTATATATTTGTGACTGTTGGCTTTGTTTTTGTTTCATTTCTTGCACGGGACCTAACAAAAGGAAATCACAGGTCATTGGCACATTTGCTGACATAAAATGCAAGTCACATAGTGATTAGTGATTATTATAATTAGAAAGACTTACGTGTAGGATGAAGCTTCTGTGCTTCTCTTTCTATCTTCAATTATTTTTCTCAGCCTATGATATTTAGAACACAGTTATTTCCTATGCTTGTTTTCGAGAACAGAAGTTAGATAAAGTTCTCTAGGTGTGTTCTTAAATAGAAAAATAGAAAAACGACACGCTAATAAGAGTGAATGAAAAAGTGAATACTATGGAAGAAATAAGTTTAGGAGAAAGAGCATTGAAAGTACGACAGAATTAATAAAAAAAAATTAATTGGTAGGCACTATCAATGTAAATAATTTTTTATATTGTCAACCAGTCATAGATTGTTATGTCATTAAAAAGTTTGAGTCTTATAATTATTATCTTAAAAATCACGCATAAAATTATTTGCGATTGATTGATAGTGTAAAAAAATTTATATACAGTGTATCAAAATTAAACTTTAAAATACTAGGAATCGTAACGAATCAAGGGAAAAAAAAAGGACATTTGATCAATTGTATATTAAAGAAGGAAAACAATTAATTAGTTTAGCTTTTAAATAATCTTAAATATATATGTACCAACAAGAAAATGTCTTAAATAGTTAAATGTATTTAAATATTTTTGGTTTCTTTGGTAAAATGTTTTTGGTATTTTAAAATAGACGAGTAAGATATTTTTGGGATGTGGACTGGTTAACAAACGTAGAAAAATTAATACAAATCCGAATCCTGAGCTTGCTAGACTTTTGTTCTATATATGATTTTTCAGAGGTCTCTTTATCCCAGCTTGTTCCTGTTCCTAATTAGTTCCCTTTGTTTGTTGTTTGGGCATATAGCCCGTTTTCTTATAAATAAAAATAAAAAATTAATACAAATTCAAAAATAATTTTATTTATAACATCATGCACTAAAGTTAACTTTATATATATATATATATATAAAACCATATATAAACCAATAGTGCATGGATGAGACGGAACATGTCTCTTCCAAGTTAACATGTGGTCTCAACTTCGAATCCTGATTCTGAGAATGAAGCAATATTAAAATTCTTGAGAAAAAATTTTACCGTCCTTTTGGTCTTATCTGGCTAGAGAGATCGGTCTCCACAATTGTACGCAGATAATATCACGGAAAAAAAAAAACTATCAAACAAAAACAAAAATGAAGTGCACCTAAATAAACATCATGCCTTGGTAGTTGGTAATATGTTATAGTTCCTCCGTCCACTATTTGTGAAATGTGAAAAACAATAGCAAATAGTAAACGTAAACAAAATAACAATTCAAAACACTTGTATGAGATGGTACGGATCTCTTACAATTTAATCAGAGGTCAGGAGTTTGAATTCTGGTCCTGTGAATACAGCAGTGTTAAAACTTTTGAGGGAGAGCTTTGTCGCCCTTGTGATCCTACCCGACTCGAGGGATTAGTCTCCACAGTTATGCGCGGAGGATAAAATGGGAAACCAAAAAATAACAATAATCTCACGTGATGAACATGGGTGTCTCCCCAATTTTATTCATATCTGAATATGATAATACCCAACCGACCCATGAATGAATGAAAATTGGTCATCATTCCCAAATCTAGTGACCTTCCACAGTCCACTTTCTGCCATCAAATCAACAAAAAGTAATGTTCTTCCGCTTCCATGATAGGTCAAAAACACGGCAAAGAATCAGAGTAATTCTATTCCACAAGTCTCACATGATAATCATCAATTGATTCAATTCGTCATAGTAATAGTAAAAGTAAACACGGATTGGTTTGGTCTCTTGCACACTAAACACAACAAATCAAATTCACACCCACCAATCCACCATCACCTCCTTCACCCTCAAATATTTAAGGTTCTGTCTACAAATTCCAAAGCCACAACACAATCACAACCAGAGACCCTTTTTCTTCATACCCTTTAAACCCTTTTGGGTACCCATTATTCTTAAAGCCATAAAGCTAAGATTTTTATCCTTGAAGCTTAAGAACTTCAAAGAAATATAGAGAAAAAACGCTTGTGTAAGCTGGTGTTGGAAGTTAAAACACAAATCTCAAACCAAGTATTAATCTTAAATTTCTCTAACCATTTATTTTTTATTACTGTTGTAATATTATATCCATTTTTTTTTTATGTATTTAGGCTTAGATATTTTGCTTCTGTTGTTAGCGTCTTTTCTGTTTTGGTTCCCATTCTTTTGCATTGTTCTCTGTCTCTATTTCATCTTTCTGTTAACTATCCTTTTCTGTTCTTGTAGAGATCCTTTTGGTCCTAAACTCCATCTGGGTCTCCATGGCAAGTTGGGTTGTATCAGAATGTGGCTTAAAGCCTCTTCACCCAATGTTCCCAAGACCCAGAATTGGTGCTGTGTCATCAAAGGTTAGATTTTTTAACACAAACAAGGGAGTGGCAGATCTGAAATTTCAAGGAAGAAGCTTTTCAAGTTGTGGGTTTAGGGAGAGAAAATGGGGGTTGAAAGTGAGTGTCCCTTTAAGGGTTGACCCTATTGAACGAGAAGAAGAAGAGAGTAAAAAGATAATCAATGAGGCTAATGGGGTTGGAGTGGAATTGCCAGAATTTGACCCTGGTGCACCACCACCATTCAACTTGGCTGATATTAGAGCAGCTATTCCAAAGCATTGTTGGGTGAAGGATCCTTGGAAGTCCATGAGCTATGTTGTTAGAGATGTCACTGTGGTTTTTGGGTTGGCTGCTGCTGCTGCATATCTCAACAATTGGTTGGTTTGGCCTTTGTATTGGGCTGCTCAGGGAACCATGTTTTGGGCCCTGTTTGTTCTTGGACATGATTGGTAATTGCTTTACCACTTTTCTGTTTTCCAATTATTGTAATTCATATGTACTTGCAACTATTGGCTCTTCGGGATGCTGAATTAGGTTTTAATTGTTGTTTTGGTTCTTTCAGTGGTCATGGAAGCTTCTCAAATGATCATAAGCTGAACAGTGTTGTTGGGCATCTGCTTCATTCTTCAATTCTAGTTCCTTATCATGGATGGTATGCTAATGCTTCTGAATCAATAGCTTTTCCTATGTCTCTCTTTTCTATTAATATATACTTCTACCTTTCATGCTGCTTTTTAGTTTCAAACTCAAACTTGAAACTCATATTTTGCTGAATGATGCAGGAGAATTAGTCATAGGACTCATCACCAAAACCATGGTCATGTAGAAAATGATGAATCTTGGCATCCGGTGAGATGTTAATTACTGTTTATTTTCTATGACATACTATTTGTCTCCAATATTTTTCCGGACAAAACTTAGGTGCTGTTCTTTAGGTGCTTGCGGTATTGTTTTCCAATGAAAATAGATGTGTAACACACGTTACATTTTCATTGATAAGCCATTACACGTGTATTCTTCTAATTAGAAAATAGAACCATAAGTATCTATGAAACTGTACCTAAGTTTTGTCGTATTTTTCCAAGCAATCTAGCTTTCTAACATAAGATGTTCAATGTCAATATTGCAGTTGTCTGAGAAAATCTTCAGGAGCTTGGACACTGTAACACGTGCTTTAAGATTTACACCACCTTTTCCAATGCTTGCATATCCAGTGTACCTTGTAAGTTCTAGTGCATACAAGTTTTGACTTTTGATCATTAATTGAAATTTTATTTCTGGTAGATTTGGTAGAGGAATTGACTTGGTTGTTGTTGATCTTTGAATTCAGTTTAGCAGGAGTCCTGGGAAGACTGGTTCTCACTTTCACCCTGACAGTCCCTTGTTTGTTCCTAGTGAAAGAAATAATATTATTACTTCTACACTTTGTTGGTCTGCTATGGTGGCATTGCTTGTAGGCTTAGGGTTTGTAATGGGACCAGGTCAATTGTTTATGCTCTATGGTGTTCCCTACTTGGTAAGTTCCTCCTCATTTCCTTGCTTTAGTTTTCTTTTTGAATCAAGAATGAGTTCCTTATTTGACTTTGATTTGAATTGTAGCTTTTTGTTATGTGGTTGGATTTGGTGACTTATTTGCATCATCATGGTCATGAAGACAAAATACCATGGTATCGTGGAAAGGTATCATTTTGTATTTATATTTCTTTTCCTGAAAATTTTATTGTTTTACTAAAACTTTGTCAATGTTTTCCTTGTTTATTGAGGCTGTATTGTTTTGTAGTTCAATTTTTTTACCATATTATGTATTCATCATGTTGTGTAGGAATGGAGTTACCTTAGGGGTGGTCTTACAACTCTAGACCGTGACTATGGATTGATTAATAACATTCACCATGACATTGGAACTCATGTCATTCATCACCTCTTCCCTCAAATCCCACACTATCACTTGATTGAAGCAGTAAGTATCTATTTTCTTTTGATGTAATAGGGGATAATGATGTTCATGAAACTTCATAGTTTTGATTGTTGTCTTTGCTTTATTTTGCAGACTGAAGCAGCTAAACCTGTGCTTGGAAAATATTACCGGGAGCCAAAGAAATCTGGTCCTATTCCATTTCACCTCATTGGGGACTTGTTAAGAAGCTTGAAGAGAGACCATTTTGTCAGTGACACTGGGGATGTTGTGTACTATCAAACTGACCCTGAGCTCTTTGGCTCATCCACATCTGATTAAAGAAGCATTAGAATTTGTTGCCATGACCACATTTATTTTACTTTGAAGGTTGTTTCAGCTTCTTACTAAGTTAATATCATATAGTTTACTTTTTCTTAGGTAAAGGGAATGGATACATGATATAAATTTGCCCCTAATGCCTGATATTTAGGCATGGGCAGGCAATTGTGATTTTTTTCCTTTCTGAAGAGTGAATAATGTGTAAATTGATTATTCTTCATGAATGGAGTGACATTTTGATCAAATTATTGATATGTTTGGTTTAAATGAAATATCAAAGTGGATTGATAATTTCAAAATAGGAATTTTTGTTAATAGATAAAACCCTTTCTTGTTACGGTTATCCCTATTTTTTGCCTGATTATTGGTTTGATATTTTTTTGTGGATAGGGTCTGACTAATGTTTTATTTTATTCCTTTTGATATAGAGTGTAAATATTAGTTGTTCCACTTGGTGTGCCTTTAGAGCTAGAGTCCAAATTATGGTTTGTTGTTTATTTGTTCTAGCCATCACGTTTCCATCTGAAAATGATAGCTAGTAGCCAAGAAAATCATACGCTGACATAGTCTCTTTGTACTGGTTCTGATTGGTTGTGCCCAATGCCAGAAAAAACAACAATTTAGTTTGGATTTGCCACAACTTTACATGCTTGTTAAGTTGAGGTGGTACTCTAGTGCAAGATATGGACCACAAATCAAAACTTGTTGCATCTTAATTCATATGCTTTTGCTTATGGTCCATTTGTATCATACCCTAGATTCTCAAAAAATTAAGATTAAATTAATTTGTAGGTCCTTAATTATTTATGGGTCTTTAAATAGGTCTCTACATTTTGAAAGTTTTTAATTGGGTCTCTTGTTACAGAAAATTCATAATCAAGTCCCATAGACTTCTTTATTAGGGATTTGTTAAATATTTGTTAGGGTTTTGTTATGTAATTCATCTTCTCGTGGTTTGTGTATCTGAACATTTTGGAAAATTTTAAATGAGCCTCTATACTTATTGGAATCCTAACAAAAAAGTGTACAAGGGATTTAGTTACAAATTTTCTCTATGTTCAATAATATAATTACAAATTTTCAAATTATAGGAACATATTTGAAAAATCTCAAATGGTTTAGGGACACGTAGATTAATTAAACCAAAAATAAACTAGAGAGTGAAGTTGCCTGAATAATAATAAAAATTGAGTACAATCATTTGTATAAAAGAAATATTAAAGAGTGTGTTACAGTTAAGTGATTTATTCTTTATAGTATGTCATTCCTGAATTATCTTAATCCTAATATATTATAAATAAGCACTTGTTCAACATAGTCGAGGATCCATTTACATTGATGTAAGTCATTTCCAACATAGTCGAGAAAAGATCCATTCATTTACATTAGGGATCCATTTACTTACACTTAATTCTATTTTCATCCCGAGACACAAATTATTAAAATTACAATTATCATTGGTTGAATATAAAATCAACAATCAAGAATAGTATATATAAGTAAAAAACGACATATAATGATATTAAGTTATTAACCAAACCCTCCTCTTTGGTATAGAATGAGTATAAGTAAAAAAATACATATAATATATTCTGTTATGCGCCTTAATTTTTTTAAAGAGAACTTTGTTTCAAAAAAAATAAATTTTTTTTTTAAAGAGAACTTGACCTTTTTCTTTTCTTTTTTTTAAACCAAAAGAGAACTTGACCTTTGACTAATGCAATTTTAGGATCAAGGTAAGAATAGGCTCCGTTGGGGTTTTTTTTTACTTAACTAGTGTAATTTGATAGTACAATTACTTAAATGGTGTACTATTTAGAATAATTATGGAATTAGGATAAGTCGTAAATGGGAGTTACGAAATCAGGTATAAAAGTCGTAATCCCTACTCACGAATCACTTTTATATTTATAAAATAAAAAAATAAAAAAGTAAGGGAGTCGTATGCATCACATACGACTTAAATTTTTTATTATATTTTCTTGTAAGTCGTGTTTACTAGATACAACTTCAATCTTTTTTTATTTTTTATTTTTAAATTTTCAAGCTAGTCGTAATTAACACTTACGACTCATTTGTTATTTTTTAAAAAAAATTGAAAAATGGCCAAGTTACCTGCGATTGTTATCTTTTGTCCTCTTTCATATTGATGGTCAATGGTTGGAGCACATATTAGGGATGGCAATTTAGATCATACTCTATGGGTACCCGCAAAAATACCCACATCGGATAGGATAATTACCCGCTTTATGAGTTTGGGTTCGGGTATTGGTAATTACCAGCAAACAAGTAAGGGTATGGGTGCGGGTGCGGGCGCGGGTACAGGTACAGGTACTCTAGTACCCACCCCACACCCGCATATATATAATTATATAATTATAATTATATATCCATTTTTAAGAATAAAATTAATGTAAAAATTTTAAATCTAGGGCTCATCAGTGTTTTTTTCCTTTCCGGACTGGCAAGTTCATGAATTTATTATTTTGAATGTTTTTATTTAGTTTAATACTTTGATTTGTAATGTTTCATGAGTAGTTTTGAATGGTTTTTAATTGAGTTATAATATTCTTTATGTTATTTATTGTTTTTTCTTTGTTAAAGTGCGGGTAACGGGTATAGATGGATACTTAGGTACCCAGAGGGTACGGGTGAGAGTACAAAAGTTACTACCCACTCGGGTACGAATAATTTTTTCAAACACGGGTATGGGGATGGATACTATAATACCCTACCCATTGTCATCCTTACATAAAATGACAATAGGATAGGTTCACTATTAGAGATTCATTTTACACATCCTTTCTCCAAGTCTCTATCATCATTTTATGTAGAAATAGGTTCATGTGAAAATTGGCCATTTAATCTTTAAAAAAAAAAAAATGGTGAAGTTGTGATTCTTGGGTTCCACTTGTTAAAAAATAAATAAAATAATAAAGTCGTAATTCATGGTTACGACTTGTTAAACATTTTTAAAAAAAAATGCCAAAGTCGTATAGGCTAAATATGATTTACAATAAAAAAATAATAAATAATATTAGTCGTATGTGATATATACAACTCATTTATTTATTTTTATTTTATGAATATAAAGATAATTCATTAGCATGGAATATGATTTTTATATTTGGTTTTGCAACTCGCAGTTACGACTTACCTCAGAAATATAAATATTTTAAAAATCACACCATAGACGTAATTATGGAAACAAATTGCACTGGTTACGTAAAAATCCCCAGGATTGGACGATGGCATTCTAAAGAAAATAGTCAAATGATATATATTCAACCCAAACTTTCACATCATACTATATAAGTTTATTTTTTAATTTAATATGCATGCAGACTTGTATCAATTTTATATTCTTTCCTTTACGACTGCTCTTAATGAGATACCCGAGAAATTAGTGGCGTTAAACTTGTCTTATTGACCCTGGAGATTTTTTTTTTTTTAACACCCAAAAGCTTATTGCATTTAACTTTCTCTTGCAAAATGAAAATCATACCGACTTAATAGAATATGATATTGCATAGCAGATGAGAAAAAACTTTGACCCTAATAAGTGTCTCTAATTGGGATGTTTGTCCAAGTGGCAGAAAATTATGTTGACTCAGCAAAGTTGATAAACTTTCCAAAGAACTTCCAAAATTTGACGAGAATGTATTTGACAACTTATGCTGTATGAACATAAGCATTAAAAAATAAAATAAAATGTTCATCTATCATAGTGCATGGTCGGAAACTTTGTTCTTAAGGAAGTGAAGATGAAGTTAATTACCTATACATGATGATAAATTGAACACTTAGATGAGAACTATTAGGAAAAATCTAAGTCCCATGTTGACTAGAGATAATGTCTAATAAGAGCTTATAAGTAGTGGGCAATCCTCATCTTATAAGCTAGCTTTTAGGATTGAGTTAGGTCCAAAGTCTAATATGGTATCAGAGCTATCCTAGATCTATTATCTATTATTATTATTAGGTCACCCACCATGTTATCTACGAACCAAGCCCAATAATACTGGGTGTGAGAGGTGTATTGGGAAAAACTCAAATCTCACATTGGCTAGAGATAATGTCTAATAAGAGCTTATAAGCAGTGGCAATCCTCATCCTATGAGTTAGTTTTTAGAATTGAGTTAGGCTACCTCCCAGAAGTGCACTTCCTTTTGGTAGTTTTAAACAATATTCTTGATTTTATTATTTTTATTCAAAAGGAGATTGAAAACTTTCTCATAATCGGTACATGTTAATTTCAATCAATTTCAGTTTGCAATTCTGAGGGGCCATTTTAAGGTATCTTTATCTTTAGCCTTTAGTAGGTAGCATTGGGCCAAATCACAATCTCCTTCCAAATCCACTATATTGAGTCAACAAAGCTGGTGCAGTTCTTGGGATGAATAAGACCCATTTCCCTTTGGGTAAAAAAAAGAAAAAGAAAAAAGGACCCCATTCCCCAGGACCACAATATTATCTTCTTTGAACTCAAATAGTCAGCAACTAAGAGTGTAATCGGGTAGGTTTGGTTCGGATTTGAGCAGATTCTGCCTCTAAACCAATCAAAAATAGTCGGATCGGTTCGGTTTGGATTTTAGTGTTTTTAGGTAGTGGATCCGAACCGACCATACTTGGACTCAGATTCCCTCTTTTTTTTAAAAAAAAGAAAAAAAAAATTCCAGCCAATGCATCCACTAAATTAGAATCAGTTCTTTTAGATAAATCTGTTTTAGAGATTACATAAAGTCAAATATCAACTAAATCACTTTTATCCCTTATTCACTCACTATGTCATATAAACATCTTTCATTCCAAACAACTACTGCCATAATATAGATGAATTAATACCTGATCCATAATTATCATTATGATTAACCTGAGATCATTTGCACAACATTGCGACACCATGAACTATTATTAATTGTTTTGTGATTATTAATGTTTATTAGGAAACTATTGTAATACAAAAAAAAAAAATCAAAATAATGATGAAATGGAATTTAATGCGAAATATTCCATCACAAAGTTATTAAATTTGAGACAGAATATTTTGAATGAAATTCTTTCGCATTCTTAACAGTTTTGCGACTTAAAGTGTTATCTCGGTCCGTCCCAATATATTAATAAAAAATCAAAAATAATTTTGATATATTCCATCACAACTTCCTTCAGAAAATCGGGACGGATTTAAACTATTCCGTCACAACATTTAACTATTTTCCGTCGCAAATTCCATCCCAAATTTGTGACGAATTAACAAATTCCCTCCCAAATATTTGGTGACAAGTGAATTGTGACGAAATTTGGCCGTCGCAAATTCCGTCCCATAATAATGTTGGGACGAAAATTTCAACTATTGTGCGACGGAAAATTCCGTCTCAAAACGATTTTTTTCTTGTAGTGGGGGACAGGTCCGGGTTGACCTTCGAGTTACCCAGCCCGTCCCGTATGATAAAAAAATATCATTTTACTTTTATGTCTCCCTAGCTTGTGTTCCACGCACGTTCATTAAGAAAGAAGTCTGAAGTAAATTACTAAATTTTTATTCTCACGTCTCACACTGACCCAATTGATGGCTTTTAAGAAGCATTTTGTGGCTTTTGTAATATTGAAAGAATCCTATTTGATGAAAGTATTATGTTTTTAACAATGTGACTTTGAAAACATGAATATAAAGGAAGCATCCAACAAAAGGATTTAGTTGTTGATATATATTTTGTAACATCCAGATTTGGATATATTTGGTGACACGAGATCAATTTGTGGCTTTTAGGTAGCATCTTTTGCTGATATTTTGGCTTATAAAAAAGGGTTTTTCTAACCTGTGCAATTTTGCATATGTTAAGAATCTTAAAAGGGTAAAGTTACATAGGACCTTGTGTATTTTATACTTTCAAAACTGAAATGCTTATTTTTTTCAATAAATAATTGCTACTTTTGGGTTTCTTAACCTGTGCAAAATTGCACATGATAGAAAAACCCTATAAAAAATTATCGTTTTTTACCACTCACAGCAATTTAGTTTACAATAAATCTATTTAACTTCAGGTCAACCCAGTCCCGTCCCATTTAGACCCGGTCTTAAACCAACCCGCATATGACCGGGTTCCTTCGGGTTTAGGGACGGGTTTGTGTTCAAAGAATTGGTCCTATCAATATTTAGGGTCGGGTAATAAGGGACAAACATAGCCCGTCCCATGCTCACCCCTATGTCAAATTATGTCAATAGCACATGTCACCTCTCTATCATCATTAACAAGAAAATTTTTCCTTGGCAAAAGGCATAGATATGGGAATATAATGGTACTTGTACATATCTAATCAAATATTTTTAATGATGTAAGAATTCATGATTGATTGATGATTTAAAAAGCCTTTACACTAACAATGCATATTAATTAAGTCCATATTCTAATGGCTTTTGTGTCTTTTTCATAATTTTCTGTGTGAAGTTATTTCTACTATACATTAAAACAAAATTAAATTTGCTAAAAATCATCGTTAAAATATCTTTTCAAAAATAAAACAATTCTTTTACAGATGTCATTTTTTTACAATCTATTCCCTTAAAATCAATTCACCCATAATTTACCCATAATTTAATCCAATAAATAGTTATGATAATTTTCAATGTTAGCATATCTTACGCTCAACAAAGAATAAAAGAACAAATCTTTTCCATTTCTTTGCACCAAAAAGAACTTTTCCTTTTTGTTGTCTGTTACAATGTATTTATATGTTACAGCCCGTATTATGTGAGAAAGGCCAAGCCCACTATTAGGCCCAATTTTCATTGAGGTATTAATCGCAATAGACCTGAAGAAGAATGTACAAAAATCATATTCTAATCTAACTCTCTTCAGGGTTGGTTTTTTTTTTTTTCGAGCGATAAGTAACTCTCTTCGGGTCTAGTTTGGTACACGAGAGAGAAGCATCTGGTACACGAGAGAGAAGCATCTTAAAATTTGGGTTTGGGTCTAACTCAACCCCAAAAGCTAACTTAGAGGGTGAGCGTTGCCCTTTACTTATAAGCACTCTTCGGCCATATCATTATCGATTGTGGGACTTCAACACACCCCCTCACGCCCATGACTTGAAGAAGAATGTACAAAAATCATATTCTAATCTAACTCTCTTCAGGGTTGGTTTTTTTTTTTTTCGAGCGATAAGTAACTCTCTTCGGGTCTAGTTTGGTACACGAGAGAGAAGCATCTGGTACACGAGAGAGAAGCATCTTAAAATTTGGGTTTGGGCCTAACTCAACCCCAAAAGCTAACTTAGAGGGTGAGCGTTGCCCTTTACTTATAAGCACTCTTCGGCCATATCATTATCGATTGTGGGACTTCAACACACCCCCTCACGCCCATGACTGGACATCTAGAGCATGAAGTTTGCAGGACTGGACATCTGCGAGTGGCCCAACATATCTAGGATAGGCTCTGATACCATATTAGAATTTGGGTTTGGGCCTAACTCAACCTCAAAAGCTAGCTTATAGGGTGATGGTTGCCCTTTACTTATAAGCACTCCTCAGGCCATATCATTATCGATTGTGGGACTCCAACAATGACAAAGAAAATATACGTGGACCGAACATCTTTTCTCTTCGAGTAATGATAAATGAACACACTTTTGGTGTCCAACATCATATATATATACGTATATACACTTGTTTATTATTTTTTCTCTCTCATCACATTTATTTAACACTTAAAAACAACTCACCACCATATGGTGTCTATACTTGATGTCCCAAAAATATGTTCATTTATCATTACTCTTTAAATTTTTTCCAAGATTGAGAAGTAATGGGCAGAAACTGTTTTATTCCTTTTTTACCCTTGTAAATGTGTTTATTATTTATTTATTTTTGTTGTAATGTTTTCACTTTATTTTGATTAGGGATATTGTTGTTCTTCAAATAATAATACTATTTCTTTCTCTTCCTTTTCTCCCGTACCAAACAATACAGAAACTGTTTTCTCACTTCTTTCTCTTTCTCCATTCTCTTTCTCACATCTTCGAGACAATTTAATCTCCTTTAGGCAATTATTCGATTTACATAGTACTCCTTATCATTAACAGAAAACTTAAATAAATCGAACATTGTTGACATACAGTTTTAACTTTTAGGTTTGACTCCTGTTGATTATACTAGCTGCTGTCAACTACTATTATATTGTTTACTTCTTTTATTAATCTCTCGACGCTGATACCAATTGAAATTGGACATTAAAAAAAAAAATGTTACCAATTGAAAGTTAATTAACTGTTCTATATATGGTTCATTCTATGGTGTACCACCCAAAATTTACATCACCCATTACACCACCCATGTGACAAGTGCTGAACCAATCATTTTGATACCTTGACTTTTCAACTAGTCAATGTTTAAAAATTTGACCCACCCATGTGGCTATTTGATTGGCTCACAATTTGTCACATGAGTAGTGTAATGGGTGGTATAAATTTTGGGGTGTGCAACTTAGCCCAAGCCTATATATATAAACAGTTGTGGGCAAGCAAACAGACATTTGGTATAATGTTGGAACTTGGAGCCCCACGATATCAAACTCTAAATTCTAAAGCTCAAACTGTATATTAAACATTGTGGGACGAATTGGGCAGAAAGGCACAGCATGTCAAGTTGCTCCAAGGTTCAAACAGTCACAGGATCATCAAACATAAAATATTCTAGTGGAAATGTAAATTATAGTTTAATCTAAAACAAAAAACAAAAAACAAAGAAAGCCTAGCAAGAAGAAAGAAAATTCAAAATGTGGGTCAGATTCTGATCTCAAATCTCGATATAACCTTTTGCTTTTCTTTTCTTTTGTTAAAAAAAGTTATTTTTCCTGAACCTATGAACCTGGTTGCCTATTTGAAATAATGTTGAGGAAGAAAATGTCAAGAATTATTTTAAAATATATCCAAAAGAATAAATTTTTTTAGGCTAAAATACCATTTTGGTCCCTTAACTTATTTTTTAGATTCAATTTGGTCCCTTAACTTTTAAAATGCTCAATTTGGTCCCTTAACTTATTTTTTTAGATTCAGTTTGGTCCCTTAACTTTTAAAAGGTTCAATTTGGATCCTTAATTTGTCTATGTTGACGCAAGTTAGTCTTCTCCCATCAATAATGTAAGTAACAGTGTTAAATGAGTTTCAAATTGGTCATTTAAATTATTAACTTGTTTCAAATTGGTCATTTAAATTGTTAACGAGATTCAAACTGGTCCTTTAAATTGTTAGCGAATTTCAATCGGATCCTCAAAAATTAACACTGTTAATGACTCGTTGACGGAGATGACTAACTTAGGTCAACAGACATGAATTCAGGGACCAAATTGAACTTTTTAAAAGTGAAGGGACCAAACTGAATCTAAAAAATAAGTTAAGGGACCAAATTGAACATTTTAAAAGTTAAGGGACCAAACTGAATCTAAAAAATAAGTTAAGGGAACAAAATGGTATTTTAGCCATTTTTTAAAACATAAAGTCGGTGAATTGGTAAATGTTTTCTGTCAGAAACGCGTTTGTTTTTTTTACTTTGAGCATTTGAATGGAAGAAACCAAGAAAGTTGAAGACAGACAAGAAACAAATGAACTGGGAACAGCTTCTTGGGCATACCATGTTGTAGACACAACACAACTTATCATGAGTGCGGTCGTAATTGTAATGAAGTCCAATGTTGTGTGTTGTTAAATGGATGTGTTTGTGTCGGTGCGCATGTTGCACACAGAGCCAAACATCTATCTAGTACTAGTATTATTTAGGCCATTCACATAAATGGAATTACAATTAAAACAAACAACAATTTTTTTTTTTTTTTAATAGAACACAACAATGTTACTTTGTTTCAACCAAGGTATTGTTCGAGCTTGACTCAAAGTTTGTAATGGATAGCATAAAAAATGTTCAAGAGAACCTAACCGATTTTAGGGTTATTATTTCAAATTGTAGGTGTCTTTTTTCGTCCATTGTTCTCAACTCTTTGGTAGAGTTTGTTAGGAGGGAAGTCCATATAGTTGCTTTTTCTTTAAGGGTGGCTGCATATATTACTATCCTCCAAAATTGTCATAAAGTTACCAGATGTATTGTAGTCTTGATTTTTAAAAGAATGACTTAACTTTTCTTTTGTAAAAAAAAATAATCAATTGCCATAAGAATTGTGTCAAAAAAATTGCTATAAGAACTATAGAAGGAAGTGTTCTTTTAGAACCACATGATCCAAGCATTGATTGACCATATCGATGAGCAATTAGTGCCAGTAAACAACATTAATATATTATATATGTTTTGAATAATGATGCTTGCACTGTTGCACAAACCTTTTTTTTTTTTTTGACAATCTTGCACAAACTTATTAGGCTTACAAGTTTTTACTAATTCTATATAAGTCACGGATAATACACTAGTTCTAACATTACACATTTTTTTTAATTTTGTTTGAATAGCTAAATTGTCAACATATTTCACATAATTTGCTATTCTGTGAAGAGGCAGTTTTTGTTGGGAGGAGTTCACAGCACTTTCTTCACCTTAAAACATAGGTGTTCTGTCGCAAAATGTTCCAAATTAAATCATTTGGTGGAGACATTTTTTGTATGCAAATTTTTACCTTAAGCATAAATCAACTCTTAACTTGTTGAAAACATATATTTTTATGTTAACAAACCTTTACATTTTTGCAACAAATGAATGCGAGAAACATTTTGCAAGCTCAAAATTATATATGCTGCTTAGCTTTTGCTTCCTCTTTAAATAGTTACAACTCGTCATTAATTTCGTCCTAATTCATATAGAAAAACTAATTACGCTAAAAAATCATTTATTAAAATCCAACCAACTTACTCCTTTTTGTTCCGTCAAAGATAAAAATAAAAAACTTACTCCTTTTTTTTTTTTTTATTATTATTATTTTTATTATTATTATTAACATTATTGTTATTATTATTATTAATTATAGATTAATTATAGATAATAGATATATCACAATCATTTATACAAACTTTCTTTAGAAATAAATATCTCACAAATAAAGAATCAATCCACAAAAATATGCCACACATGCCATAAGCTTTTGTTATTAGATTTTTTAACTTGAGCTAACCGTCTCAATTTTTTTTTGTTTTTGTTTTTTTTTTATAAGCAGTCTCAGTTTTGTATATGGATTAGAGCATTTCTTTGTGCTTTTCTTCAATACATTTTTTGTTTATAAAAAAAATGTCATTGGCGCATTAAGTTGATAAGAAATTTGTTTGAGAAATCTATAGATCTAATAATTAACATCATTCATATAATATACACACACCACTCATAGTGATGAGTACAAATTGAAGGAGGAAATATGCTAATCATGCAGTGGATGGCTTTTCTATTTTAATTTTTTAACATAAACAGATTCTTTTCTAATCATTAATCTCTATCATCTATATTAAAATTATTTTGCAATAAAAAAATCAATATAACAAGACCCCACGGCTTAAAGAGATCAATTATTTGTATTATAGGATTTGATATCCATACAATATTTCACTCATATATTTACATACATATTTATTAGTTTTATATATAATAATAATATAATCTAAATTCACTTATATAAAAATTTAAGTATCTAAACGAGTACCCTAAAGACATTGATTAATGGTTATAGATTCCATTAAAAATAAGTGTTTACTAAAAAACTAAATAAAATACGCTTAATTTCAAATGTGTTAAATTCATTACTTTCTAATAATAAATTCTTCTTCTGATTCCTTTAGTGCACTGATTAATAATCTCCAAAAAGTTGTTACGGCTTAAATGTGATATTACTTTAAGAATTTTTCTAACCTGTACAACTTTGCATATGTTAAGGAATCTTAAAATAGAAATGTTATATTGAAAGAGTAGTTTTTAAGTTTTCAAGGAGTTAAATACACAACTTTCAATACAATATTTCTTTTTTTAATTCCTTAACATGTGCAAAGTTGCTCAGATTAGAAAAATGGTGACTTTAAAAGTTCACAGGTTGATACGTGAGCCTGAAAACCTTTTTTGCTCCTAATGAATACACTGAGCTCTCTCACATGCATAGGTCAATGTCAAATACAATTTCAATATATCTAATTGCATGCAAAATCCAAATCATTCTAGCTGTCGAAAACCTCTTGGCATACAAATTAAGCTATGACATCCATCCATAACTCAGAGACCATGATTCAACTAAAGTGTAAACAATGGGCTGAGTCTAGGGTGAGCAATCTAGTCAAGTTGCTCATCATGAATGAGCCTTTTTCTTAAATAATTTTTTTTAACCCATGAATTATTACAATTTAGAAAATAACCCCTTCCCCTTCTCTCTCACTTCCCGTCTTCGCCGCCCTCCCCCTGCCCCACCCCCATTGCAAGATCCCATCTCCATCAGGTTTCCATGTCCCCATAGCATTCACCATCATGATCTCTTCGATGTGGCTCCAAACTCCATGGTCTGTCGACGGTTGTAAGTGATGGCCGAAGTTCGAACTGGTCCGTGACGGGACGGCGTCGCTGTGTGAATTTCCCTCCACCTCGGACCACCGCTTGCCATCATCCTCATCGAGTACGAGCCGTCCTCTCTCTCTCTCTCTCTCTCTCTCGGCGTAAACCCTTTTACCGATTGGTGGAGCAAAGCCTCGCTGGCGAGATTCCCGAGGCTATTTCGTTGGCGATCGATTGCCGATTGAAGTGACGAAGATGAAGGTTTTTGTGAAGATTTTGAAAGGAACACACTTCGAAATTGAAGTGAATCCCTCAGACACGGTTTGCAACTCCAATTTCCTTGTTCAATCGAATTTCGTTCTTAAGTTATCGGAAGGGCGGAAGATGAAGTCAGTCATAACCCAGATCTTTTTTTTAGTAGTGCTCCTTGCTGAGTTGCTTAGATCTAGTTTTTGATTTGTTTGCTGTGTAGGGCTGAAATGTTGGAGGGCAATCCGGCTCCGGCTCTGACGGCTTCACTGGTGGTGTTGTAGGACCAACATAAGGGAGGAGGTGGGAGGGGGGAGAGAGTGAGAGAGAAGGGAAAAGGGGTAAAAAAATAAATTTTATTTTTGCAAAGAAGGGTCTCTTGTGGTCTCTCATGGTGAGCAACTTGTCTAAGTTGCTCACCATAGACGCAGTCGTAAACAATATCTTTTTCTGTATCTATTTATAGGGTCTAAATATCAGTACATATCAAGTTCTTCTCAATCGTATTATATAGGATCATTGTTACATACATGCATACCATTATCTATTAGAATAATGTATACCCAGCTAGAACACCAGAAAGGGGGAAAAAAAGAGAGTAATGTATAAACAACTTTAACACACACTCCCCTCAAGCTTACAAATCAAAATTTAGAGCATAAAATTTGCAAGATTAGATATCTGCATATAATCATCCATGAGTCAATTAGGATAGGCTCAAATATTATAATAAGACTTTTTAAAGTAAACTTGTAAGTAAGGTATATATATATATATATATATATATCTCAATGCATTAGATCAGATCAAATGTAAATATATCATTATTTGCTCACTTTAGAGACAAGCTCGATTTAAAAGAGTTTTTTTTTTCTCATTTTAGAATAAATAGATCTAATTTCACTCACCTCAAAATTAGTTGAAGAGAAATGATTGTTAAAAGTTATTATGAATAATATTTTGTCCATATACCCCCACCGATATGAAATTTACACAAATTATCACTTTATATTTATAATTTCATCATCTAATTACAATTGATCTGGCATATTTTTGTCCACCTACGTACACTGCCACCTCAACGACAAAACATTTCCTATATAAATCCACAAACACACGCATAAATCATTAATTGCTCTTCATTAATTGTTGATTCCAATCTCGACCTCAATGTCATTTCAAATGCTACACGATGACACCTATGGCTATACTTGCATGCCGACATTCTTAAGACATGAACCTGATCTAAAGTACACATGTACAATTCATCACTAAAACCAAACCCTACCCGGATCCAATGAATAAATGAAGCCTATATTAAAGACTAGCATCATACGTATATATAATAAAATCCTCCTTTTTCTTTTTTGTTTATAATCAAAAGTGAAACTGTGAAAGTAACAGCACTTTGTGTAGTGAAGCATTTTAGAGCAAATGCTCCATTAACCATAAAACTGTGCGTCTCCATATGGAATATGGATAGACATTATAACGAGCATTGTCTCGTGGACAATCTTTTGCCCGTTATCGGTTGTTAGTTAGGTAATGCAAGTTGTGCTCTTATATGTGATCTATCCACACCTACTATATCATAAGAATCTTTATGAAATCATTATCAATTTTTGGGATATATATATGAAACGACATTGGTCCTCTCTCAATGATAACAGGGTTGCTTGAACAAAAACCATAATTACGAGAAAAGTGCCAAATAAAAAAATGAGTGGGGAAAAAATGAACCATAATATCCAAAAGATAAATTGAGAGTTTCTAAGGACAAACCTCATCAAATTAAGCTTTTGCTTCGTCTTCATCATCAGAAGAAACACATAAAAGTTAGCCAGCTATAGCTAAAATCAAGGTTTTAAATTGTGATCGTGGTTGCAATTGTGTTACGTTTATCGTAATTGCAGACAATTGCAGAAAAAGGCATCGACCATAATTGCTTTCACATTTCAGTTTCAGAGACTTTCAAAACCAGAATGTTGTGGTCCAGATTGCGGTCGCATAGACCTTTATTTAAAACCCTGACGACTAAAACCAAACTACATCTCTTGTTCTTCTCTTCTGAGCTTGTTCAGAAGTGCTGTGATTAGAGCATCTCTCTTATCAGCCCTAGCTTCTTCTCTCATCCTTCTTTGTTCCTCCCTTTCTCTCCATCTCTGATCCATCATTATCCTCTCATTCTCTAATGCTTCCATGGCTTGCCTCCACTCCATCTCCTTCAACCTCCTCTCATTCTCCCTTGCCTCAAACGCTTCCATCCATTGAGCTTCCATTTGCATTTGTTGCCTCATGAAGTCCTCCAAAATCTCCTTCAAACCCTTCAAACTGTTACTACCACTAACACTTGCTCCACCAACCATCTTACCCTTTTTCTTCTTTCTTCTACTGCTACTACCCTTGTTGTGATCTCCTTCACTCTCTTCATTACCATCTTCTTCATCCTCCGAATCAAGTTGCATAGCCTTTTTCTTGGACCCTCCTGATGTTTCAGCCCACAGCATTCTCTGCATCCTTGCAGTGAATATCACTTGAAGCTCATTGTAAAATGGAAATTGCTGCCTCAATGCTTCTGGCTCCATCGTTTCACATCCCTTTAAATCTCAATAACAAAAGAAAAGCTCTATTACTATATAAGAAAGCTATCAAAAAGAGCTCATGCTATTAACTACAAACACCAACTTTTATCATAAGTATTTTCTGTTAAAGTGAAACAAAACTTTGTACTATATATTATATATTTATGATAAAAGAATTGGCCCCTTTATCACATGAGAGAGAAAAGTTTACCCCTATCTTGTGGAAAAATCCAAATATATGTATGTGATTTTCTTTTATATAATTTTGTTGGGGTCGGTTGATATATTTCTATAGATGAATAAAAATACCTTATAGCGGGTAACAAGGTTTTTCCACTTGCACTTGCACTGCTCTGAACTTCTAAGGTAACCCTTTTCCTTCATCCTATTGGAGATGACTTCCCAAAGCTGCTTGTTCCTCTTTGTCTCCATGAAAGCCTGATCAAGCTCTGCTCTGATCATGAGGAACTCCTTTGTCTCTTGGATGCTCCACTGGGGTAACCTATCTGCTGTCACATCACTAGTAGTAGTGATATTATGAGGGTATTGATGTTGTTGTTGCCTTTGTTGTTGATGATGGAGATGATGACCCTCCATTAAAATTGAAAAGAAATAACAAAGTGAGGTGAAGAACTATCAAGAGTTTCATCCTGCAAAGTTTCCAGAAAGAAGAAGAAAAGGAAGGAGCTCTGAATGATATAGAAAAAGTTGAGGTTATTTTTTTGGTTATGGAGGAGAGAGAAAACCTAAGATGAGAGAGAAAAAAAGAAAGGGAGAATATATATATGTGGATTCGGGTGTGGTGTGAACAAGAGGCAGGTGTGAATAGAGTAATTGGGAAGAGAAAACCAAAGAGAGATTTTCTTTTGTTTAATTTTGGTGTCAAAGACAAAGGTTTTGTATAATTCTATATTTCATCATAGAAGAAAAAAATACAAAGGAGCATATCTACATATATACATTTTCTCCTTTCACTTTCATTTTTTTTTTGGTACATTTCCTTTCTCTTTCATAAAAATAAACGTTCAAATCAAATCAAATAAAATAAAAAAAATATTATTTACTATAGTATAATTTCATCAACAAAGTTGATAAATTAGGAAAAAGCTTAATTAATCCACTCCTCTAAAATCATATTACCCGTCAACTCATAAAATAGTATGTTTATATTTTACCAAAAAATAGTATGTTTATAAATATGTTTATTTAATATTATTTCACAAATTATATATAAATAAGATTTTCATTAGTATGCATTATCAGTGTCAAGTTTTTTACATTATGAACCAATCAAAAGTCATGGTACGACTGCTTTTTAAGATAATTAGAATAATAGTTAAACATTTTTAATAATGTATCAATTTCCAATTTGTTGATAGAATTAGTAATTAAATCCTATAAATAATGTTTACACAAGTATAAAATTAATACTATAATTACTTTATGTATATACAATTTTTATAATCTATTTGTAACTAATTTTATTAAATTTTTCTTACATCATATATTAATTTTGCTACCTATACGAATCAGAAAAATATGAGATGAAACATTTAGCTGTATATTTATGCAACTATTTCTAATTTTAAAGTATTAAAAAAAAAATCTAATCTTTTTTCTTTTTCTCTCTGGTTTTGCTAATTTTTGAATGATGTGAGACTCACAGAATCTATCTATCTACGCGGAAACCTTTTTCTCTTTATTTATTGGCGTTCCCACTGCGTCAACCTTTCGTCATGATGACGGCAAAAAGTCTTCCCGGCGGTGGGGACATTTATGGTTTATTCTCTACCACCAACAACAACATCTAATTTCCCAAGCTTCTCTCTCTTTTTTTTTTCCTTCATCTTCCAATTTTTAGATATTTTTTGAAATTTTATTTCTTTTAAGTATTAACCAATATACTGGTAAAAAAAAAAAATTCGTAATTTTTTAACTGAAAATTATTCTACTTCGATTTTCAATAAAAAATTGGTAATTTTTAACTGAATTATTCTACTTCGATTTAAACTCAAGAGCGGAGTCAAGATTTTGGTATGTACTCGCTTCGATCCACAATATAAGTAAAAAATTTTCAAATTTTTCGGTTCAAAATATAAGCAATTTTCAACTACTTCCATCCTATTTAATGAAGTTATTCTCAAAATACTCTTCATTTAATACAAATTTTGTTTTCCAATGACTTCTTTTATTCTCAACAACATAAGCTTAATAAATAAGAGGAATGACAATTTAGGTAACAAATTTAATTTTTTTATTCCCAATAACTCTTTTAAATAAGATCAACTAACCATCTTAATATATATTTTTCATTCAATTTTTACTTATAATGGAGAACGGAAGCAGTATGAGGCCAAGCAGTATACATTCTTCTTTTCATCGTCGGTCTCAAAGGTCTAAGTGAAATCAATTCGCCTGATTAGAATCTTTCTAAAACAGGCTTCCATTAATTGGATGAATATGTAAGGTATAAAGGATTACACAATAACTAATAAAAAGAGTAAAAGAAAATAAAAACACTCCTATGTGAGGGGAGCAACCTCCTAAAACAAATGATTTTCTTCAATATTCTTCTTTTGTTCATTCATTAACCTTTCCATACATATACAGTGCTTGTAGTCATCTTTTTTGGTTTCCCAGGGTATCCTCCGCATGCAACTACGGAGACTAATCCCTCGAGTCGAGTAGGAACACAAGGGCGGCAAAGCTCTCCCTCAAGAGTTTTAACGCTGTTGTATTCTCAGTGCCATGATTCGAAATCAAGACCTCTTGTTAAGCTGGAAGAGATCCATGCTATCTCATCCAAGCGTTCTTGGGTCATGACTGTAGTCATCTAATAAGCATCACAAGACAAAATAGAATTGAAAATAAAATCTAATAAAATCCTAACAGCTAGTGGCTCATCATTATTCTAGACTCTTCCTTATTCAAGATAGCTCATGGTGATTAGGCTTAGTATTTGGGCCATTACAGAATCAGAAGCATTTTCTTCTTTATTAGAAATCCTAAATCATGAAGTTGGTTCTTGATTCAAGTCAGGGAAAAGATGCCGCTGCCAAGCTCTTCATCTATATGAATTTTTCTTTTTCTAAATTTTTCATAAATTTTCTATATAAAAGGGTTCCAATTTTCACCCAACAAGGAAGGAAGAGTCTTTTAGTAAATTTTACTGTGTTATCTCTGCCTTCCAAGTTGAATCCAATGTTAAATTAGACCCGTAATTAATACACATATTACTAGTTCATAAACATTTCTTCAAGTTGAGAGGACAAGCTTCAAGAAGAGGGATATTAGGTGACCTCATAATCTTACAATCTATTAGATTATTTTCAACTTAATTAAATGCTTATTTGATAAATTATTTTTAAATTAGCTAAAAACAACTTATAATTTTTTTAAGTTTCTCCGACAAGTTTATTACAATGAGATAAAATGATCTTATATGATTATTAATTATTTTTATAAACTATTTGTATAAATTAATTTTCATAAGTTGTTCTTATAAACTCAAATAAGCTCTTTATATATGCTCTTCCAAATACAACCTATAATTAAAAGTATAAATATTTATATATTATAATTATAATATTTAGTAGTAAATGTTTTGTCACAATTTCAATCGAATCTATAGTAATGCAACTCTAAAAATGTTCAATTAATGAACCACACATTTACATGCATCATGCTATCCAAAGAAGGTGTCTTATTCTAACTGTTACACTCATGCTCCTTCCTCTAAGATGACACACTTTTCCTTTAGGTGGCGTTTAGTATAAGATATACTTTGTCACTTCTCGAAAAGTGAGGTGAGATTAAATTTTCTCATATTTGATTAAAGAAATAAAATATTATCCACAAACATAAAATAGTTTAAAGATAAATTTTATGAATGAAACATAAAAATTCTATTTCTACGTGTGATGGTGAAAAAAAAATATTCCTAAAAATGAGATTTTTGAGAATGTGGTCTACTTGAGAATAAATATTCCCCGATCCAAGCGAGGCCTTAATTACATAATTATTTGTTCACTTTAGAAATAAGGTACTCCCTCTGGACTCAATTATAAGCAAAATTAACTAACTTCACACTTATTAAGGAAGTTAGTTAATTTAGTTTAATTGTCTTGATTTATGTAAAAAAAAATGAGTTACAATTACTAAACTACCATTTAATTGTCTCGGGAGTTTGTAATGCTTTTAGAAAAATAAAAGGAGAACTGGTTGAATTGGTTGATTGTCTTGACTTTTAAAAAACCCTAACATTAAATAAAATTGAATTAGTTAGCTTTTGCTTATATTTGAGTTCACAAAATATACATACTATTTTTCTTATAATTGAGTCTAGAGGTAGTAGCTTTAAAGAAATTTTCGTTTTCTTAAATACTCTAGTTGTTCTTGCCACATATACATCCAAGAAGGATATAAGTGCATAAACGAAAAAAGAGAATTCTCTAATTATGCTGAGGTGATTACTATTTATATTTAGGTCCTGTTAATTAGTGCCATAAGAACATTGAATTGAGAAATTTAAAGATAGAATAATTTTATTGAAAAGTAATACTTTCGCTAGTGCAGGAAGCACTTTTTACAAGGGTTAAAAGTGACTTGTGAAGTCGGCTTTGGAGGCGATGTTGCTTAAGTCGATGTTACAAGTTTCCAACCGTTGTTACAAGTATATCTGTAACAACGGTTATTGAGAGACAACCGCCTTTACAAGTGGCAGATTGAATATCAAAGCAATGTTACAAGTTAACTTGTAACAGCGGTTGGTTTTATAACCGTTGTTACAGGTTAACTTGTAACAGCGGTTTAAGAAGGAACCACTGTCATATGTGACTTGTAACGTCGGTTATATTCTTAACCGCTGTTACAAGTGTTTTTTCTTTTTTCTTTTTAAAAAAAATTTTCTTTGCTTTCAGTTTACTTTACAAACATTGCACCTGCTTTCAGATATACACACAGACACCAAAAATTCATACCAAATGGCAGAATCAAGCTATATTGCTATATATATATATATATATACACTATACCAAAATTGACTAAGCTAACTAATTAATTAAGTCATGATCATACACAATCTAATGTTCTAAGTAACTAAAACATTGAGTCAAAAAAAAAAAAGTAACTAAAACATTACATGCACCCCTAGGATCTAAGTCTATTTGTTTCTCTTTAGCATACTCAAAAAAAAGAACTCTGCAAACTGCTCCCTCAAGATTGTGAATACCTTAAAAGTCAAGCTAGATTCACTGTCGAAAGCCTGCACAAGTTCAAATTAATGCAACATTAATTAAATTAAATCAATAACAAAAAAAAAAGAATATAATTTATATATATATATATATATATATATATATATATATATATATATATTACCTGCGACCATTTATCTTTAATACCAGTGGAGACAATGTATAACATATGTCTCATGACATAGTAGGCACACTCCAAACCGTCGAATTGTCTACGAGACTACAAATCAAATTTGAAATTGATCAATATCAAGTAAAAACAATGTATGAGTGTAATAATAATAATAATTACTATTTATTAAACTACTTACCTTTGGGATAATCCATGTAGGCTTGAGTTTTGCCTTTACACTCCTACTTTTACCATTTGCGCAAGCAATGCTACACGCAATCATTGCACTATGATAAAAAAATATGAATGTCAATGATTTTTTCATGCATATTTAATAAAATGAAAGTAAAAATTTACAAATTAAATAAGATTTTACGTACGTATTAATATACTGTTTCACTTGAGGGTTCGACTGAAAGTGCAACGAGCAAAGAAATACGACTGTATGCTGCGCTGGACAAAGTAGGAGCAGCTGTCAATGGTCATTCCTGATAAGTGGTGTCATATATACCTTAGCGTGGCTAATAGATACTATGGATTGCAAGTATCTGGCGATGGCATCGCCAGTTATTCAGAAATCACCCTAATGAGGGTGGGGTATAAGAATCCATAACTAGACGGGATGCCCCTTGTCATAGCTAGGCGATGCAGATAACTAAGAAATGAAATAATTAGTCAATGTTAACTAAGTCATATATTGAAATAAATAAATTATTTGAAATATAAGTACGTACGTGCACCAGACACTAACAACCGTATTGGCTAACCATACTCGATCATGGAGTACGTCACCTACAACCCCCCCCCCCCCCCCCCCCGAGATATGAAAACCAGGAAACAAGTAAGTTACATCGTCATGTTCCAAAGGTATATCAAAGTCGTCGTGTTGGTACACTGCCGCCCAAGCAGTCAGACGAGCTATCGGCAAGATACTCTTTCTCCGATTCGATGGATCTGCATCGTCCTAAACAAACAATATAAAGCAATATGAATAAAGGGTAAATATTATCCTAAACAATATAAAAACATATGTAATAATTGAATGATTATGAATACCTGGGGTGAAAGAGACTTCCCCCTCTGCTGCGACGGATTCGATGGACCACCAACATTGTTATTATCCAAGACCGGCCCAAGGGTGAAGCTACTAAAGCGCTAGCTTTAGGCCCACCAAAAAAACAAATTTTTTACTCTTACTTTTTAGAAGCCAAAAAGGCCACACATGCTAACAAAAAGTCTCAACCTGATTCAAGTATACCATCTCCCTTTAAATAAAAAGGCCTCACACAAAATTTGCTTTAGGCCGAACTCACTCTTAGGTCGGCTCTGTTATTATCCTAAACAATTAACAAAGGTAAAGCATTAGTAAATATTGTCAAGTCATTTCAATTGTAAATAGAGAAAGACATAATTAATATAATGAATATGAATACCTTCGGCGCCACCAGCACATCATCGTCCTGCTCTTCATCATTATCAACCAACACATGTTGAGCTGGACAGTTCCCCTTTGTACTCACATGTGAAGGTTGGACAATTGGGTTTCCTTTGGTTTGCATAGATGATATAAGAGTTCGGAGAGCCCCTGGGTCCTTTAAAAGCGACTGGATAACATCCTCTCTAATCTTCTCCGCGAGTAGCTGCTCCTGTTCGCCTATGGTTCGCTGATGTGAACGTGATCCATGAAATTGCTGAATGCCCACTTGCCTTCTAACACCAATGACTCGGCCTGGGTGGTCACCTTTGTCTACGGCAGCTGCCAAGATATCCCGACGACCCTGTGGAACGAAATGGTGCTTGCGAGCTTTGTTCCTTCAGCGAAGCCTACAAAGACGAAATTCAAAAAAAATGTGTAAGATACCTAAAAGTTTGTTACAAAATACAAGTAGAATTAAATATTAATTACTTACAATCTTTTCAGCAACAACCCGTGAGGGCTTAGATTTAATATCTCCCGACTTTGTCTTTCGACCTTTAATCCATGTATCCTCGCATGGGGGTGGAGATGGAGGATCAACAATTGTATCCTCATCTCCTGCTTCTTCCCTCCTCTTCTTCAACTTCACCTCCATTATATTATGCCGAACCAGTTTATAGCCACCACGAGACATATGGTGTTTGTGGACATTTTTTTTCTAGATCTCTTGCGCCTTTTCCATTTTCTCATATTACAAATAGTAAGTAGTCAACTCAGTTAAATAAAAAAATTAGGCTGGCCTATTATAAAAAAAAATTAACTTCAACTAACCAGATAGGCAGGCGAGAGTCGGATTGCCACAAACTGGTCCCACGTATCTCGATCAAGGAAAGGGTAATCATCAGTAGGAGTCTTGTCGGTCTTCTTTACAAAGATGCAATTCCTAGACATGGTTGACTTAAACCCCATCCAAAGCTTAGTAGCATGTGAAAGAACTTTCTTCTTCATAGCTGCAGTATTCGACATATCAAAACAGACCTACATTATAGAACAAAATAGAGGAATTAGTGTATGATAATATGCTTGAATACAATATATACAAACAAAGAGGTTAAAAGTTACTTTACCGTGAGTGACTGCCAAATCTGTTTTTCACGTTCTCCGGTACATTAGCCCATTCCTCAATCAATATGCTAGCATGGCTTTTAGCTTGCACAGCATAGAAACTAGAAAAATCCTTAGCATGCAGGCCAATAACCTTCCTATAACTATCAAACTCAATCTGCCACTTCATATTATTAGAAAGGCGGGTGGTCAATTTTTTCATGGTGGTGCATGATTTACCCCTCTTTTTGGAAGAGGTACTAGATGCACCGCCCTGTGAAGGAGGCATACCAGCCGACGAGGGACTACCAGCACCGCCCTGTGAATCAGCTAGAGGTGGGTATATGGACCCGGGTCCGCGGACTATCCGTTTAACCCGCAGTCCGCGCGGACTCGGACACCAAAAAATACGAGTCCATTTAAATGCGGGCTTTTTGGGTCCGGTCCGTTTAAAACCCGCGGGTTAAACGGACTCAGTCGGCGGATCGCGGACCCGTCCGCGGATTGGGTGCAGGATTTTTTTTAAAAAAAATTTCTCCTATGTTGGGCTAAAAAATTGAACAGCCCATGTGCAATGACAGCCCAAAGAGGCTAAAAACCTAACCCTAAAGTCATCAGCCACAATACAAACAATCAACAAAACACTCCACTCACCCTCATCCTCAGCCGTATTTGACCCTCACCGTCACCCGCCCCCTCCTTCGCCCTCACTGTCATTGCTCACGGCCTCCCTCACCCTCACTGTCACTGCTCACGGCCTCGCCCTCGCCTCCTCGCCGCCCTGGAACCTCACGACCGTGACCCTCATCGCCTCCCTCTGAAGTGGACCTCACCACCGTGACCCTCCTCGCCTCTCTCGATCTCACGATTCACGGCCTCACAGTCCTCGCCTCCCTCGACCTCACGGCTCACGGCCTCCTCGCCTCCCTCGAACCTCACGGATCACGGCCTCCTCGCCTCCCTTGACCTCACGGAGTAACGGCTCACGGTGTCAGGTTGCTCACGGAGTCAGGTTTGCTCACGGCGCCAGGTTGCTCACGGAGTCAGATTCACTCCATCTCACGACCGTGACCCTCCCTCAGGTTTCTCATCTTTTATTACTCATGAATAATGCCTTAGTTTGCTCAGATTCAGATCCATTATTCATGTTTTTGCATATGTTTTTGTATCAGTATGTAACAATGGGAGTTATAGGCTTGACCAATGTGTGTGCTTAGTTCTCATTCATGTTTTGTTATTTTTTTCAGTGATATTTGTTTGCTGAAATTGTTATCATGGATTTATCTGTATATGACATAAATGAAAATGCTAATGTGGCTGACATTGAACCTGAAAGAGTAGACTTAATTAGTGAGGAGGATAATGATGAAGATGGAGATGGATTAAACGAACCTAAAAATACCAAAAAAGAGGGCTAGAAATAAAAACATCTTCTGTCTGGGATTTCTTTGACAAACTGCCTGTGGGAAGTGATGGGAAGGAGAGGAGCCAATGCAAGGCATGTAAGAAAGCCTTGGTTAGTGGTGGTAATAAATATGGAACTTCAACTTTACTTCGTCATAGAACAACTTGTGAGAAGATTCCAAAAGGATTTGCTAATACCGAGGTTGGTAAACTTATGCTTGATCATACTGGAAAATTAAAGAGTAGAAAAGTTGATTGTTAAAGTTGTACGTTGAGATGATTTCCATGGCTATCATAGAGCATGACCTTCCATTCTCTTTTGTGGAATATAGGAGGGTTAGAGAACTATTTAAATATTTGAATCCTGAAGCTAAGGTACCCTCTAGACGTGCTGCCACAAATGATGTCATTAATATGTATGAGGCTGAAAAGGAAAAAATGAAAGATGTGTTATCCAAAGTTCCAAGTAGAATAAACTTGACATCTGATGTATGGACTTCCTGTACCACTGAGGGCTACATTTCATTGACACGGCCCATTTTGTGGATGAAAATTGGAAGCTTAACAGTAAAATTCTAAATTTTTCTCATTTCCCCCCTCCACATTTCCGGTCGTGAATTGGCCAAGACTGTTTATGGTTTCTTGGAAGAGTGGGGGATGAGAAGAAGATATTTTCATTGACTTTGGATAATGCATCTTCTTGTGGTAGCATGCAAGGGGTTGTTGAAAGATAGACTTCTTATGCAAAGTGATGGCATGTTATGTGGTGGTGATTTTTTTCATATTCGATGTTGTGCTCATATCCTAAATATTATAGTTCAAGATGGCTTGAAAAGTTGCTAGTGAGGCTATACATAAGATTAGAGAAAGCATCAAGGTATGTGAAGGGGTCGGAGGGAAGAATGATTACTTTTAAAAGTTATGTTAAAAGACTTGGTAACATTGAGACCAAGATGGGTCTTCGTTTGGATGTCTCTACTAGGTGGAACTCCACCTTTATGATGCTTGAAAGCGCTCTTGCATATCGTCGTGCTTTTGAAGATCTTGCTTTTGAGGATAGGAACACTATAAGTATTACCCTAAACTAATGAAGAATGGTATTTGTGAATTTTTACGTCCATTCTATGTGATCGCAAATTGATATCCGGTTCCTCTTATCCGACATCTAACTTGTATTTCTTTTCATGTGTGGAGGATTGAATGTTTGTTGCTTGCTTGAAAATAAGACAAGTGAAGATGAGTGTAATTAGGGATATGACAATTTCGATGCAAGGGAAGTTTGACAAATATTGGAGTGATTATAGTATTGTGCTTGCATATGGAACCGTTCTTGATCCTCGCTATAAGTTCTCATTTTTGGAGTTTTGTTATTCAAACCTTGGTGTTGATTCAATTTCGTGACAAGCTAAGTTGAAAGTGGTCAAGCACAAGTTACAAAGTCTATTTATGAGTATGTCAAACGGTCTTTCAAAGAGACACCTCGCAATGTTGGTTTAGCTGAAAGTTCACTACAAGATAAGCAATGTCTTCCAACTAGCAGTAGTGGATTTGCTAATATAGGACCAATCACAATTGGCTATTATGAATGTAAGTATATTTCTTTCTTTTATTTATTCATTAGTCATTATTTTTTATGTTTAATTTCTCATTCTTTATATTTGTTGTTGCTTGGAAATAATGTAGGAGTATGTCAAATATGAGAGTCAAAATAAGAAGGATGTGGGTAAGTCTGAATTAGATACTTATTTGGAGGAGCACAAAACCTTTCCTCAACATACCATCTAAATCTTGATATCTTGCAATATTGGAAGGAGAAACAAATATAGGTTTCCGAATCTTGCTTTGATGGCTAGGTGATATCTTAAGCATTTCAAATAACAACTGTTGGCATCAGAATCGGCATTCAGTATTGGTTCTCGTGTTCTCAATAAATTTCGAAGTTCTCTCCTTCCCAAAAATGTGCAAGCCTTGATATGCACTAGAAATTGGTTGTTAGGGTTTGATGTGGAAGGTAAATATATAATTCCTTTATGTATAGAAATAGAATGCTTTGCATTCAATTGTTTTGCTTTTTAAACACAATCTTACTTGCGAATTATGACTTGTGAATTGTAGGAAAAACAAGAAGATGAAGATGACTTGATTGAGGCAAAGAAGGAGCTTTCTAAATCAAAGGGGAAAGACTAAAGTTGTTATTAATGATTGATGTCAACATGATGTAGCTTTAATTTCCAACTTGTAATATTGTTGTTTTTGTTCCTTATTTGTATTTCAATTTCGTTGGTATTTTGTATCAAACTTGTGGTTTGTAATCCTTGTTAGTTACACTTTAATGGTCTCCGTTGTTGTTTGGATTTATTGTTTATTGGTTTGATTTTTCTACATAAGACATTATTTGTTTTTTAGGCTTGGTATGTAAAAAAAAAAAAGGTTTGGCAAAGTCCGCGGACAGTCCGTTTAGTCCCGCGGACTATGCGGATCGGACGCGGACTCTGTTTTCTAGAGTTGCATTTATCATGCAGGGACTATTAAGTCGGTCCGTTTTTCAAGTGCGGACTTATGCGGACCGGACTTAAACGGATCGGACGGGTCCGCATAGCCACCTCTAGAATCAGCCATCTATATATGTATGCCCGTTTAGATAAAAAAATAATAATAAATTAGATCTAATCAAATTAAAATTGCCAATAAGCGTTTTGAAATACAAAAGAGTTTTGAAATAAATTTGAGGCGAGCAGTAAGAACAGGACCCCAGAACAGTAGGCAAAGAACAGGACACCCAGAACAATAGGCAAAGAAGCACAATAAACAAATATATCTATCTAAAGAAAAACAATAAGAAAATGTGTGATTTCATTTCCCTTATTAATAATAGATTATTAGATCATCAACTCTATCCCTAGTACAAAATCACAATTCAATTCTTAGGTTTAGTTATCATTCAGTTAGAAACTCAATATTAGGTTTAGATATCAAGTATGCCAAAACTGGTTTATTTTGTAGGTAGGACAGCCAAAGGTATGATACACTTTTTTTCTGGTGAACAAGGTATGTTTACCTAAAAAGTGGGACTATTGCACTTCACAAAGCTTATGAAGCATCTTTTAAACAGTCTTAGCAGAATCAAAAAGATGTCCCAGCCATGAAGCTAAGTCCTTGTAAAAGACAAACTCAAACATTACTCATTCTTAAAGGTCACACTTGAATTTTGAATCTAGCAAAATATTTTGTCACAATGAAATAAAGGAAAGCCACAATGTTGAAAGACCAACATCTTCTATAGACCGAAATCTGTAACACCCTGAACTCCACCCTATGTTAATAAATGTTAATGTGTTAGACTTAGCTTATATATGCTTGTTATGCTTGTCCTTGATGTCTAAGTTCCTGTTGTGAAGGTTTAGCCTTAGGAAGGTTCAATGTTTTAAAGTCCTAGTAACCTGTCTCACCGTTTTGGTCATATCTTGAGTCTAGATGTTCGATCGAGGTGATATTTGTGGCGTTGGAAAGCTAAGAGAATATCTACAAGTCTTATTTCAAGTGTCTTTGGCCAAAATTCGACTGTTTCGGCCTCGCCCCGCTGAAAATCTAAAATTCAGCTTTACGCTTTTCGAGTTCGCCCCGCGAATCCAGCTGACAGAAACTGGTTTCTCTGGCTCACCCCGCGAATACATGCAAAACTAGAAATCGCGTTTTAGGTTCTTTTTAAGCCCAAATCTTATTCCAACCCGTTTTTAACCCCTAAAAACACGATCTAAACCCTAGTCTATCACGTCCCAACACTCAAAGCTACCTCCTTTCTCTTTTTCTCTCAATTCCTATCAATCGTCTCTAGAAAAACTCTCTCAAGTTAATCAGTTCTTACACCATTCTTTGATAGGAGAACATCACTGCGAAGACGTGATCATCGTTATTCGCTGTTTAAACCTTCAAACAAGGTAAGATTTTGTACACCTCGTCCCTCTCGTTCTTTCCCATTTTGATTTCTTGGCCTAAGAGTCTAATTAAGGTGTTTCATTGTTGTTCTTGAAGTCGTAGATAAGTGCTCGTGAGACGAGACACTAGAGGACCCTCTTTCTTATTTTGAAACGCGAACCGCATAGCAGGTATGGGGAGAAGGGTAGTGTTTACATTAGACTTTGGGAGTAGTGTAAGGTAAAGGCGTTCCCATAACCCGGTGTTGTTTGTATGATTTGATATGTTATATTGACTATTTTGATAACATGTTCATGGTGTCTAGATGTGTTATTTCACATGTTTATGTTCATATTATAATTGATATGTTCTTGTTGGTTGTTGAATGAGCATGATTGATATATTGATGATACGTTGGTTTGAATGGTGGATGCCATGAAATGTTGTTCTGTTGATGATTATGTATTGATTAAAATATTAATTGGTTTTAAAATAGGCTTGAAAACGAGTTGAGATTAAAGGATAATTGAACCCTAAAAAACTGGTTAAGTTTTGGTATCAGTTTCTGCCCAGAACGGCACTGCACTGTGCATTAAGCACGGTCGTGATGACTGGGAGCACGCCCGTGCTCCCAGTTCAATTCTGGAAAAAAATGGTCTGCATTATGCACGGCCGTTTGTAGGACAAGGAGCACGACCGTGCAGATGTGCACGGCCGTGCCTACAGGAAAGCACGATCGTGCTTCACTTATGTGACCAGCACGGTCGTTTTGCAAAGGGATGAGCAAGCCCGTGCTCCCTTATCAGACAGAGTACAGAATTCAAGGATTAAAAATGGGGTTTTTACCCCCATCTTCCCAAATAACGCGATGATAACATCTTGAGGCAATTAGATAACTTGGTTAATGATTAACAAAGATGATTAAGAAGATGAGATGGTGAGATGTTGAGTTGGTAAGCTGGTACCCGTTAGGTTACCGCACGCTGTTAAGATTGACAACCTTGGTGCTTATTGGTCAAGGTGCCCTCGATGCTCATTGGTCGAGGTGCCGTTAATGTTGCACCTTGGTAGCCGAGAGTTTGCTCCAAGGGGGCCTAGACCCGGTTGGGTCTAAGGTATTATGGTCGATTCCGCTAAAGTTTAAGGTGTTGCGGGTTGATCCGCTGAAGTCCTGGGTGCTTATAGGCCCAAGCAAAGGAGGTGGCGGTTTGCACGTTGTTTGTTGTATGCTGCATGCATCATTGGAGATGTTGTTGTTGGTGGACGTTCGACATAGGGGAGGTCGCCCGGAGAGTACGACGATATGGTCATCTACGGTAGGTCACCCAAGGTTGGTGACCATACGCCCCCGTGACAAGGCATTCGTTGGTTTGATGCGTTGGCTACCCTTAGGGGTAGATTCCCCGGCGTTGGGTAGATTCCCAATGTGGATATTTAACTCCGAAGTCATTCATCCTGAGTTAGTTTGGATCCACATGCATAACGGAGTAGCGGAGTAGTTGTTGTTGCATTGCACCGCATATCATACTTGGTTGACATGATGTTGTTGATATTGATGTATGTTGTTATGTATATGTTGATGTATGTTATGATGATGCCATGCTGTTTGTTTTACCTTGCTTCCTATCTCCATGTCGTATATGTTTACATGATCTTACTCCCCTCTTTCTGTTTTGTTGTTGGCCTGATTGGCATCTTGCAGAGGATGACGAGTAGCCCGGAGAGGAGTGACTCTGAGGAGCCACCACTCATAGTTAGGGCCTTTCTTTGTTAGTTAGTTTGTTCGGTTATATTCCAAGGATGTTATTCCGGAACGGTTATACCAGCTCTGTTATGACATCAGATTGGGTTATGTTGTTTATCTTGGCTATTTTTTATTGTTTTAAACTTGTTTTTATTTCCGCGATTTGAGAACTCGTTCATGTGGGACCTTTCTACCCATGGACAAATATTTTATTTTAAAGGTTTATTTTATTCAGTAAATGTATGTTTGGTTTATATTTTTGTCCTTTAATGTTTTTATAATGTGAGGGGTAAGCAAGGTGTCACAAAATCAAATATCAACCAAGCATAACAAAAAAAAAAAAACAAAGAACCAGAATTTAAATGAAGGACGTAATCAAACTTAGATCATTTCAAGTGTGAGTGTGTGAGAGAAAGTCTGCTAGGGTTTTTGTGCTAAAGTTATCGTGGAAAATGGCATCAAACCTTACATTAAACATATCAAGAAACTGAATGACATCAAGTACAGAGGAAGAACGAAGGAGCTTACCGGAGCTGTGACAGAAATGAAGGAACCAAAAGAGCTTGATAGCCTCGGTTGTGTAGGAACTACAATCCTTCTCAACCCAAAAATGAGGGACTGTCTCGATAGTTTCTGCAAAACCAAAAAATGTTTGAGGGAGATGGGAGAAATGAGAAATACGATAAAGAGGGAGTACAGAAATGGTTAGGGCATTACTTACGTCAAGATTGAGAGAGAGAATAGGACGGTGGAGGAAGGTGACAAAGGCGACGGTGGCTTTGCAGAGAAGAGGGAAGAAAAGGTTGCAACAGAGATGAAGGGGTTAGGGCGCGGGAGTGAGCTATGAGCTATTGTTTGTGAGAGTTATTTTAACGTTACAAAGACATGTAACGTCGGTTGCTTGGACAACCGCTGTTACTTGTCACTTGTAACGTCGGTTGTGTTACAGCTGCTGTTACAAGTTTTCCCTTCAACCCAATTTTTTAATCTTATCCCACTTGTAACGTTAGTTGTGTCAAAACCGCTGTTATAAGTCACTTGTAACATCGATTATCATACAACTGCCGTTACAAGTATTTTAAATGAGCCAATTATTTACAATACTGTCACCGTCTCTTTTGTAACATCGATTTCAATCTAATCGCTATTACATCCAGTCGTTAAAGGCATATTTTCCATTAGAGTTTTGAGTTTTCAAAATATCAAGTACATCGCTTTTCAATGCAAACTTTTTTAGTTCTGATTCTTTTAATCAATGTCCTAAGGGCAACGGTTAACATTTGCCCTTATATGTATAAGAATCAAAATATACTCGTATTAGGTGGAGATGACAGTGGGTATTTTATCCATAGGATACATGCAAAAATTACTCATGACGGGTAGGGTAATTACCTTGAGTACGGGCACGAGGGCAGGTAATTATTCCCAAAATCTAATGGGTATTGGTGTGGGTATAGGTACTTTAATACCCACCTCGCCCCATACCCACATACATGTATATTCTACATGTATATTCTTATTTACTTAATTCTTTTATGAGAAATGCTAGTAACACTCTCTTTTCAACATATTCTCTCCTATTGGTTGAAATTCATGTGGTACCCACTATTTTGGAAATGGGTCACATTAATTCATGTAGGTCTTACTTGAATCTTGTAGGATCCACATAACTTTCAACCAATAAGAAGGAATGTGTTGGAAGAATGTATTAGAGAGTGTGTTGTTAACAACTTGTTATATAGGTGCTTTTTGCGTGTTATATAATTTTAATAAGTTGCTACTCATGCGAAAATGATTCCGAGTATAGGTACTTTTTAAAAATGAATGTATAAGGACGGGTACAATAATACTATATCCATACCGTACCATTTCCTCCCTAGTATTAGGGGCATAGTGCACCCGCTCCTCATGCTGCCATCTAATGAAGGGAAATTTGTAATGTGCATAACATACCAACTGCTGCAACCTGTCAATTCTGTTGAATGAACTGTTCTAAAATTGGAATAATGGTTGCTTAGGAGTTAGGTCCAGTGTCCGAGTGTAGGGGCAGTGGTACCTAAGTCACTACATGGTTGGTGCAAGCGATCTTCTAGGTTGCTGGCCCTGAGGGACTCGCTTCAAGCTCTTCAATGCCCTGCAAGGCGTGGGTCAATTGTGAGAATCCTCCGAGCATGACATTCTTGCCTATTATATTATAGTCCACTAACACTTTTGTGAACCTTGTATCTTTAATTAAGTCAACAAGTAAATTAGTCAATATTTACCAAAATCAAAATCAAAATCCTGAACTACCAACAAACAAATAAAATATAACTTTTGCAATTGTTTTCTTAGTGTGATTCTTTAGTCTCAGGTAGGTGGTGAAAATATGGCAGTGTGATGCCAAAAAGTTGTGGAAAAGAAGTTTATAAGTCCACACCCTAACTATCCAAAAGAAAAAAAACCACCACCCTGACTGATAATACGTGTATTTTTTTTTTGGTGAAACTGATAATAGGTGTCTAATTGATGGGTAAATTCACGAAGATACACATACAAATGGACAATGACGTACACTTGTTTTTTTTTTGGGGGGAAATGCTGGTACCCACATTGGTCTATTTGTAAATTGATAACATGATTTGTAAAAATGTCTTAATACGCTAATAGATCCCTCCATCCATCTCATGTTAAGTCATTAATTGAGATTTATGTGGCAAATTTGAGCCCTTAATTCATATGTTCATTATCCTGACTGTTTATATTTTTAATTCTGTTTTTGGTTATGGAAATTCCTAACTTTTTATTTTTGGTTCGGAACCTACCCTAATTGGTCCTTTGGGTCGAGTGAGTCCACCAGAGTATCTCCACGACTTAGGCCCTTTGAGCCCGCTATGAAACTAATCTCTTTTTCAACTTATTGAATATGATTTTACCTCTTGGTTCTTAGCCTCCCAATGGGTGTGACTCCACAAGGATTCGAACCCGGGTTCCCCAGATTCTCTAGACATGTTGCTTCCACTCGATTAACACCTCGTCAGTGGAAATTCCTAACTTTTAAAGAATAATATAGTGAAACAAAAATAAAAGAATAAAAAAGAAACGCGAGTCTTCTTTCTCATTCTCCATCTTTCAAAAATTATTTTGGTACTCAATTTTTTTTTTTTGGTGTTTAAGGTTTTTTTAGTAGACAAATGTTAATGTGTTAATGTTAGTATTTTGTTAGTGGGTGGGGTTTGAACCCCCAATTTCCTTATCACTTCACTTCTTAACTTCCTCTACCTTCTCTGCCTCTCCAATTCAACATGATTCAATGGTTTTGTCCCTCCTTTATGAGACTTTTTTTTTGTTACACCAATGGTCATTTACCATAGAAACTCAACCAGAGGTTAAATACGCTTAGAGCATTGGTTCATCTCTGTTAATCATTGAAAAATTGACGAACATTAGATAGAAGGATGGAATTCACAACATTAAAAAAATAGAGGACCAAATATGCACAAAAAAGCCTTCAGGAACCAAAATCGTACATGATCAATAATAAGATGACTAAAAGTGCAATTAACCCTATTTTATAATAACAATTTATCAAAATTAAATTTGAATTTGTGGTACATTCTTTTTTTTTATTAATATAAGTGCATATATTTAATCATAAAAAAATTAAATTAAAATATGATTTCTCACCCACCATGCATTTGCATTTCTTAATATATACTTCCTCCGGTCCTTATTATAAGAGGCAAATGACTACTTTTTTTGGTCCAAAATATAAGAGACATGCATGTATTTTGACAAATATTAAATGCTCATTTCCAATTTTACCCTTATTTATAATAGGGTTTATATTTACGAGACAGTGTAACTTTCAATACAAGTAAGTTTGTTCATTAATAATTGAAAGGTTAAATTTGTAAATTTATATGAATATTAATTACAAATAGCTTATTTTAATGTATTTTCTTGGTCTGTATGTTTTAGGGTTTTACCTCTTATATATAGGATCATAGGGAGTATTTTTATGTGGAATTGCATGTATGCTATGCTTACTATCCACGTGTTGAGGAGTATTAGCCTAAGAAAGCCAGCCGGGCCGCAAGGATCTTGGATAGTGATCCTTATCCTTTGAGCCCTCTTCCCTCTTTCTACAACTGGCCCACTAAAAGCCTCGTTCACACATTGAGATCTATGAATAGTCAGTATTAAGAAATGACCTTTCATACTAAAAATAATTGAATAGACAAGAAAAAGATAGGAATTATAAAAAAATTGACGATGACATGAGATGACAAATGAGAATGAAAGATAAGAAGGGTTTCATAAACTATCATGTACCAGTGAGGTGCAATGTTAAATCCACATTGACAACCTTTCCCACTTGAATAGTGTTAAAAAATTAAAAACGAAGATAAATATTTGTTAAAATGGGTTATGTATTATAATACAGGGATAGAGATCACCTGTGAATCTAATATTAAACAAGTAAAATATATGACAATATATTATTGGTTGTACCAGGGTGTCGTACACCCAAATGGGACATGTGATCTATATCCTATGAACAATATATTCTTTAGACCTTTTGTCTAATCAAGCATGTATTTATTACTTCTTTCGAATTTGAAATTATTGAAATTTAAATAAGCACGGATGAAATGGAAGGCAGCCTAATCTAATCAAATACAATACCACCTCAATTGGTATCTCTTGCACGCATCAAATTCAAACCCATATCTCTTCGATGATAGAAACAGTGTCATTATCTACCCCCCAAAAAAGTATCAATTCAGGCTATACATGACCTAAACACCAAAAATAGGGTATCAAACTAAGAAAACCAACTTCCACTCCCTCTGATGGATTTATTTTGTATCAATGCAAATGCAAGGAATTTCTGGAACTGTAGCTCTTCTTTTGGATGCAATTACAAATCATGTGATCATGTGACCCGTTGGAATTCTCACATCATCTGCCTCAAATCCAGATGTAAGATTTAAATATCTGTTGGGCAACTCTACTTAATGTTAATTGGTTTTAAGATGGAATCTAATATGGTATCAGAGCTAGAGTCCATCTTACTGCATACAGGCTGTTATGACAATCTTCTTGTGTAGTGCCTGTTCTGGCAGATATCTGTGGAAGACGGGGAAGACGGGTGTTGGAAGTCCCGCATCACCTACCTCAAATCCTGGGGTGCGGTTTAAATACCTGTTGGACAACTCTACTTAATGTCAATTAGTTTTAAGATGGAATCTAACATGACCATCTTCCACTCCCGCTTCATATTTTTATGAAATAATGTTAAATATTTTTTAAACTTACCGCTGAGATACGTGTTAACATGTGTTCATTAAAAAAAAAAAGTGTTCACGTGTGAGACATGAAAGTGTATATAATATTTGGTTCATTATACGTTTTTATGTACCATCGATGATCGATCTATAGATATATCATATCCATCTACGTGCCACGAATGTGAGCATAATTTCATGTGAAAACTCGTTGCTATCTGTATATGGAGACACGACCCTCTCCTTCAAACAATGTGTGAAGTCTACTTATATCATCATTGCACGTTCATTTGAGTTAAAACAAGTTTGATGCATTGGGGATTATATTCTTAGTTTGAAACATAAATCTAAACATGTCTTAACCTATCGTTCACATCATTCAAAATACATGGCGTTCTTATGAAACTCTCCTTCCATTGAAGTATATATATGGACAAATTAAAATCACCTTTCCCGGAGCCAAGGAAAAAACCTATGGTTACATATATTATGTTAACCAAAACATACTCTGCGTATTTGCTTCAACCTCCAAGTAAGAATAGATACAAATTTAGGATCAAATTACCTTTTCATCACTATATTTAATAGACAGTTTCCTCATGCAATTTCAACTTCTCATGCCCTGCGATGACTAGCTGAGTTTGACTTCTAGCTACTTGTATGCCTAGAAATGGACTTTACTTTTTGTCTATAGATGACATATTTATAGGGAAAATTCTTGTTGTTCATTGTCATAGCTGCCGCCCAAGCAATAAGATATAGAAAGCTAAACTTAATCTAAAGTACTATTTCATTTTTTATGTACTTACATTTTAATTTGAGGATTCAGCTTTCAGCATTCATATTTCAGATTTCCTTAATTACCAAAATCATCATTTCAAATAAAAATTTAACAACATTGATATTTATTAACAATGTTAAAATTTCTATATATATGGATTAAAGCAAGATTAAAGAATTTAATAAAAGACAGTACTGTTAACTTTGACAGCTTATAAAATTAAAAAGAAAAGTTAACTTTGACATGGTTTGTTTAATGTTGAAAATGTGTCCAATGACATTTCTTTTCTGAACCAACAATGTGTTTTGCATGAAGAAGACTTCCTTCAGATGATTTCCTAGAAATGAGCTTCTTTATTCAAACCAACAATTCTATATATTCCCTCTTTTTCTTCAATCATACTGGTCTCTTTTCAACCAACAAACAGTCTTTGGAAATATTAGTGTGCTGAAGGAGACAAATAGACCTTTTGAACCATACCTATCTCTTTTTCTATCGTTGCAAACAACCAAGTTAAAAGGAAGGCTTGACTTATAATGTTCTTCTAGAGATGAACTTTAATCGTGTACAATATTTTTGCCCTTACTTTAATGTATAGTTTTCTTAGGAGAGGAACTTCTGTATTCTTTTATATGCTAATTATCATTGTTTAAAAGTCAAGTTACCTCAATACAAGTAACTTACATAATGATGGCATAAATTGATGATGAATATAGCTTCTTACCCTTTTCGACTAATTAGTGGTCAAGGGTACAAATTTTCTTCTCTTAATTCATAAGCATAAAGTAGGGGTGTACATGTGTTTCTCTACCATACTTTAAATCAAATAGCTGATGAGACAAGTTAGAAATAAAAAAAATAAAACATTACATATTTCTTGGACTTGCACCTAACAAGATCTGGAAAAAGTTGATGCTTTGACAATTCCTTGTGATGTCAAAATGATTCAGAATGTTTGTGGGTTTCACATGTGTGTCCATTCATATTGGAGGGTTGGATACAAATTTTTTTTGGATATGTTGGACTAAAGGGGAGAAAATGGTTCTAGATATGAAATCCTCCTATCATAACCGTGGACCAATGATTTTGTTTTTGGTGTACAAGATAAGCAAAGGAGAGTCAAGAAACAAACATCAGAGCTATCAGGTAAGAGAAGAAAAATCATATTTGCTAGAGGATTTTTAGTAATTTGCAGAAAGAAAAATCATGGAAGGCCCCAAATTTAGCAACATGATCAGAATACTGATCAGCCTAACAAAAACAATATGGTTTGGCTAAAAGAATGCTATACTCAGAAATAAAGAAAACTATGTCAAATATAAAAATAGAATAAAAATGGCTTGCAATCATGTCTACTTCATAGAAACAGCACTGCAAATAGAAGGTTCTGCAAATGAAATGTCAAGCTTGAGTCTTTACCACAGTTTGTGCCACCCACCTAACATGGTAGCTAAGTTGCAAGTTCTTCAAATGCACTTTTGGATGCAAAAAATTCCCTGACTTGTGTGGTTTCTAATAATGTTTTAATATGCTATAATATGCCTGCTACTAGCTTCCTAGTTCCTATATTGTCAATCACTAATTTCTTAATACCTTTTTTCATTCTGCTCATGTGATGGCATTAAGGTTATTGGAGTAATTAAACTCACTAGAGAATCAAATCTGAATAAGATTTGCCTTTGTGGCATCCTCTGTCTGTGTGTGTGTGTGTCTCTCTTTGTTTTTTTGGGTGATATTTGTCTTTGTTCTCTGCTTCCAATGAGAAGGAAATTAGTACAAAATTAAGCCTCATAACTCTTGTTCCCCAATTAATAATAGACCATTAGACGATATAATATAATATGCCTCGGTTTCAAAAAGGTTAGAGTGACTCATAATTTTATCCCCTTTCTTCAATGTGTGATCTAAGTCTAAGGCCTAGTGACAATTATGTGCAGCTTCTAAAACAAGTACTCCAAGAATGCAAGCAACATCACAAAATGGAAGTGGAAAAGCTGGTTGGTAGAGTGCTCCATGAGACCCACTTACTCAATATTTGACACAAACAAACATTGAAAGAAGACAGACAAGAAGGTCCCTTAGGTTTCATGTTTGTAAATTAAAGAGACAGCACGTGGCATCTTTCTCTTTTATTCCTCTCACTCTTTTCTCTTTTTGTTCCTGAATTCTGCAATATGCTCCCATCACTGAACTTAATGTTGATGATGCCCTTCAACTATAAGTTAAATGTATTTTTAGTCTCAAAATTTTGGTTAGATCCCATTTAACAATTGGACTTATGTTACATAAAGCCATATATATATTAAAACTCAATGAGAATATTTCTTTGGTTATAAAGAATACTAAGATCAGAGATCAAACTTGATGTGTTTCTAAAAAATTGTTGCATGCTGGTAGGGAATAAAATCATTGATAACATAAAAATCATTTTGACATGTATGATGCTTACTGTCAGTCAAACATAGTTGAGATTTACACTGTTCATCTACTTTTAGTATATTTATTTTTGTTTTAAATGCAGACACATAGGTGTCACTATGTAATTATTTTAAGAGATGCTACCGGTCCTTAAGACAGTAAAGCTTCTGTATTTGAGGGGCTTGTGCACATGTCCATTTAAACAAATGTTTCAATTTTAAAATATCAGAATGTTGTTTGTATGTTCACATTCCCAATACATTTGATTATGTTAATGGAACATCTAAATATCATATATAAATAATATTTAATTTACAAAATACGATATATAGGAATAGCAAATTACATTCACATATACATGATGGCTTAGATGAGTGTTTGTCTGCCACATGCTTAAACAATATTGTTGTAGACTTGTAGCCAATAAACACATAGTGGGAATTCGAAGAACTTTTTCAATTAAATACTCCAACATTTAATTTTTATGCTCAATTATGAATTTTGTCGTATAACAAGGATTTCATTTTGTCCCCTAACTATTAATTAAAAACTACAATACATACCATGTCGTTGTCTTTCTCTTTTTTTTTTCTTTTTTTTTTGAGGCATTTGTCGTTGTCTTTGTTAATTGTGTTATTGGTTTTGTGTATAAAATATTTAATTTTATATATAATGTATGATCATATTCAATTTTACTCACGTATAAATTTAGACATCCCACAAAATATAAAAAAATTATAAAGTGTATGATATAAAAAAAAAAAAAAAAAAATTCCTTTGGCAAATATAAAAGCTGGCAGGCTCAAGTAGCATTTAAGAAGAAATAGCATAGCATATCTTTGCACTATTTTGCAATGAAGATGAAGGGGGATACAAACAAAGTGATAAAAGCCTAAATAGGAAGGAACTTTCAAACATAAAATAAAACTATTTGTTTTATTTCATCCAGCTATGATGCATCTATCCCTGACTCTTACGTATTGAGAAAATCTAGTTGAGAGATGTCAGTCCTTCAATGTCGTCTAATATCTCGAGGGATTAGTCTTCCAAGTTGCACGCAAATGATAACCAGAGGAAAAAAAAAATAACAATAAGTTACTTATAGCTAACTGTAGTGAGTGCTAACTTATTATATTATAAAAAAACTATATGGATCAAAATATTTAACTTACTTTCTAACTATCTAAATTTTTTCTTAAATATAATAGATCCAAGTCTTAAAAAAAATTTACTCCAAAATTCAATCCAACTTTAATTAAAGAAACCCATTTTTTTGTTGAAATATACATTACAAAATTAATTTGATTTCACATGTTATTGTTTTAAAAAAAAATTAAATCAAAGATTGAATTCAGTAGAGCTTTACGTAATTATTAACTAATGATTAAATTAATAATTTCTCCAAGATTAAATTGAATAATATAATAAAAAATAATGATGAGTCCATTAAATTTAGAACATATACAGGTACGTATATCAATTTTTTATAACTTAAAACATACGTTGTATTTGATTGACTCTTTTTTTTTTTTTTTTGGTTACAAGAATGGTCCTAAGCTCAAGAAAAAAATTAACTAAACATGCCCTATGTGGGGTATGGAAGCCCCTGAAACATCATCTAGAATATAAAGAGAAAGCTCTGCAGGAGGGATGAGAATTTCTTCAAACCCAAACTCCTTAGATAAACTCCTATTTGAGATCCAATCTACGCATCTATTCCACTCTCTCAAAGTGTACTGGAAAACCACCTCCCAAGGCATGCGGGTAAGCTTCAGAATTTTAGATACCAGTCTGTTGCTACTGGCTTGAGAATCCTCTTTCTTCAAGATAGCAATGGCTGATTTACTCTTTAATTAAAGGAATACTAAAGATAATCGAATTTCTTAAGTATATTATGAGAGTTTTGATTCTAGTTGAGGGTATGAAAAAATGTTATTGGAAAATATACAACCCACTTTCGTAATCTCTACACCTTTAGGCAGTGTTTGATATCAATCATATTTTAATATTTTAAAAAAGGTGTGCATAAGAATAAACGTTTCTCATTTTGGTATAAGTTTTAAAATATTATTCTTAAACGTAAAAAATGTCCGGAAATAGAATTAGTGAATCAAAATTAAAAACTTCATTCCCATGTGTAGTGCCTTGTCTAAATATTTTGGGGTCTAAGGCAATATTTTGCAAATCCTTAATATTTTGCAAATCCTTATTATTAATATTTTAATACTTTTTGAGCTGCGAAATCATGTATTATAATGAAATAATTTTAGCATTTTACTCTCAATAGATAAGATGATTAATTCATTCAATCCATCTCTTAAAATTGTTGATCTTATATAGGATGTAAACAATTTTAATTTTGAAAAACTTCTTTATGTTGTCATCATGATGACTATAGTTCTACTAATATGCTTGCCCATATTTAACGTGGAATGAATTATGAAAAATACGCTGGATGCATTATGCATAATCTCTTTCTTGCATTTTCTTTCCAATAATCAATGACCTTCAATCTTCAGTTATAAATGATTTTGGCTTGCACTCCCAATTAGTAATAATCACAGTATTAATGAGTGAAAACTAAAAAAAAGAATATTATTGAGAATGAGATTTCCAGAAGAATATAATATTTTGAGTAAAGATTCAAAGTGGTCCCTCAAAATTTTCAAGTAGGACAATTTGGTCCCTGAAAAAAAAGGACGATTTGGTTTCCCAAATTTCAAAACAGGGGACAATTTGGTCCTTCCCCCCGTTTTGAAATTTGGGAGACCAAATTGCCCCCCATTTTGAAATTTGGGGAATCAAATTATCTTTTTTTTTAGAGACCAAACTGTCCTACTTGAAAAATTTGGGGGACCACTTTGGATCTTCAATCTAATATTTTTTTGGTAGAGAAAGAAGTAACGAGATTTCTAGAAGAATATAATTTACATGAGAATATAAGAGAGATTACATATATAATAACACCAAAAAGCAAAAATATAGGGAAAAAAAGACACGAGCTTGCTGACTCCTAAAAAACCGCATCCATAGCCGTTAGCATACTGCATACATAGAGACCCTCCTCACATCACAACACAACACACACTCCTTTCACTGTCACTCTTCTCTTCTCCTTCTCCTTCTCCTTCTCCTTCTCCATAAACCTTTATTTTCCTTCCACACACTCTTCATTCTCTTCCCTAACTTCTCCAATTAGGGTTAGGGTTTCATCATTATCATGTGAAACCCTAACTCCTCCTTTCACCCCCAACCCCACAACAACGCGTTGCTCAATCCACCATCCCCATGGGTAATTGCTGCAGATCCCCCGCCGCCGTCGCCCGCGAAGACGTCAAATCCACCCACGATCACGCCAAAAAAGACTCCTCCGCCGCCACCGCCAACTCCGCCGTCAAATCCGCCGCCGTCACCAACAGCAACAAGAAAAAACAACCGGCTCCGATCACCGTCCTCACCGGCGTCCCCAATTCCAACATCGAAGACAAGTACCTCGTCGACCGCGAGCTCGGCCGCGGTGAATTCGGCGTCACCTACCTCTGCATCGACCGCGACACCCGCGAGCTCCTCGCCTGCAAGAGCATCTCCAAGAGGAAGCTCAGGACCGCCGTCGACGTCGACGACGTCCGCCGGGAGGTCGCCATCATGCGCCACCTGCCGGAGAGCCCGAGCATCGTGGCGTTCCGGGAGGCGTGCGAGGACGACAATGCGGTTCACCTCGTGATGGAGCTCTGCGAGGGAGGGGAGCTGTTCGACCGCATTGTGGCGAGGGGGCACTACACGGAGCGGGCCGCGGCGGCGGTGACGAGGACGATCATGGAGGTGGTGCAGCTTTGTCATAAGCATGGGGTGATTCATAGGGACTTGAAGCCTGAGAATTTCTTGTTTGCTAATAAGAAGGAGAATTCACCTCTCAAGGCTATTGATTTTGGCCTCTCTATATTCTTCAAGCCAGGTACCTTTCTCTCTCTCGAAGTTTTGGATGTAGGGAAGATGAATTGTGAACAATTTGGGTTGGATCATGGATGCGGCATTGGAGTATTGGTTGTTAATTTGGTTTCTACTAGGCCAAAAGCTATAACCATTAGGGTCCTGCTAACGAGTGCCTTACCTATGGATAGTGGTTAAAATATCGAAACATAGAAGTGCAACTTTTGAATGTTCAACATTGAATACACCATTGGAGTATTGGTTGTTAATTCAGTTTCCGTTAGGCCGAAAGCTATAACTATAGTGACTGAGCGCGTAACTCTTTCTGGAATAAATCTTGTATGTGCACGTGCCCATTCGACAGAATCAATTAAAATCTTAGGATAACTGTAAAATAATTTTAGTAAGAACTTTGTTATCCTTTTGAATCGGATGTGGCATTGGTGTATTGGTTGTTATTTCGGTTTAGGCCAAAAGTTATAACTATTATTAGTGAATGAGCACATAACTCTTTCTATTTGAGCAGGGTTGTGTCTATAAATTTTGGGCCTTAAAAAATTATTAGTTAGACTTAGTGGAATATAAAAATACATTGGTAATGTTCGGATATCCAAAGTTGCCCGGGCACAATCTGACATTCAGTTAGGCCCTACATTTTGGATTTGATATGGCACTAGAGTATTAGTTGTTAATTTGGTTTCCTCGAGGCCAAAAGCTATAACTATTATTAGTGACTGAGTGCGTAACTCTTTCCAGAATAAATCTTGTATGTGCAAGTGTCCATTCGACATAATCAGTCAAAATCTTAAGATAACTTTAGAGTAATTGTTGTCTTTTTGAATTGGATGTGGCATTGGAGTATTGATTGTTATTTTGGTTTCCGTTAGGCAGGGCCGTGGATATAGGTAAGCAATTAAGACAATTGCCTTAGGCCCCAAATTCTTCCCACTCGTTATTATTGCACATTATTACTAATTGGCCCCAATTGCTCCTTCTCCTTCTCACTCAATTGGCATATTTTCCATAAAGTTCATTCTGCAATGAACATGGGCGAGCAAAACTAGGAAACTACCAAAGAAACACGGGTATGAAAAGAAGGCAAAGGGTTATGTGCTCACTAATAATAGTTATAACTTTTGGCCTAACGGCTGGGTCGTGTCTAGAAATTTTGGGACTTTAGGCAAAAAATTATTAGGGAGACTTAGTATAATATAAAAATACAATGGCAACGTTCGGATAGCCAAATTTGGCCACAATCTGACATTCAATTAGGCCCTACATTTTCTTTTTGGAATTTCCTTATCCACACAACTTTTTTTTAACCCTTTGCTTTCTTTTCATACTCGTGCTTCTTTGGCAAATTCCTAGTTCTTCTTGCCCATGTTTAATAGGGAATGAACTTTATGGAAAAAATGTCAATTGAGTGAAAAGAAGGAGCAATTGGGGCCTATTAGTAATAATGTGCAATAATAATGAGTGAGAAGAATTTGGGGCCTAAGGCAATTGTCTTGATTGCGTACCTATCTCCACGGTTCTGTGTGTAAATAATGGTTCAATCTGATTCCGATGTTACCTGTTCACAACCAGCAGGTAGGAAAGGAACAATAATTGATTACTTGTAATGTAGGCTTGTTGCTAGCTCTATTGATTTTGGGTTCTCTATGTTCTTCAAGCCAGGTACGGAATGTGGTTATTGTACCTGTATATGAGGCGTAGGAATGTAAGGAAAGATGAATCTTGAACGATTTGGATGTTAGCATTGGACTAGGAGTTGTTAATTAGTGGGGAAGCTAAGTCCTTGCTGTGCTACTGTTTGGGATGCTTGTGATGGCTATGTTTTCTGGCAACCTTGATACAATTAAACCTTTTCATCTAAAGCATACGAGGAAAAGTAAGAGGATGTTGTTATTCAACTGGCAAGCTTAAAATCTCCTTGATATCTTTAAATCTCAACTTTTGAGTACCATTTGTATTATAACCCTAAGTTACACTGTTGTAAGCAAAAGTTGAAATGTGGAGTCTGCTTTCAGTCGGGGTCTGTGCTTGCTGATTATGAAAGATCGGCAAAGCGTATGCTAAAGATTTGGAGGGAAATGAAAGAAAGGAAATTGTCTGGAGTACAAGTTAGACTAAAAGTATCATTCATTCCCTTTCTTTTCGCTTCCCGCCAAGCCCACGTGCCAAATATATTGCACAAAGTGTGGTGTATATTGGAATTGTACTAGGAATTGCCACACATAATTTAGATCAGCAATAATAACATCAACGGTAATGTCCTATCTACTAATTTTCCTGTGGCCATTGCATGGCACTGTACAAACAACAGATAATGCTTTTTATTCAGTTTTGGTGATGCTTCTGTTTGGGATGCTTGTGATGGCTATCCTGTCAGGCATACTTGATACAAGTAAGCTCTCTTCAATCTACTTTTCGCATCTGAAGCATATAAGGAAAATTAAGAGGAGGGTTGATATTCAACCGACAGGCATAAAATCTCCATCTCATGTATAAATCTCAATTCCCAAGCATCATTTATTTTGATGGAACCCTAACTTAAGTCGTGAACAAAATATATGGAATCTTCCTTTTATCTGGCTCTGTGCTGATTGTGAAAGATTAGCAAAGCCTACGCTTGGCAGTCGCTTTGTGGATGTTAGACTATGTATTTTGCGGGGAAGCACAACGTAGGAGATTGTGTGGGCTGTGAGTTAGTCCAAATGTATCAATTCTTTGTTTTACGTTCCCTCTAAACCCTTCTGCTAATTGTAACATAAAGTGTGATCTTTTTATTGCAACTATACTTGGAGTTGCCATCAGCAATAATGACATTAGCAGTAATGTGGTATCTACTGATTTTCCTGTGGCCATTGCATGTCACTTTACAAACAACAGACAGAACTTTTTATTTTGTTTTGATGGTTATAAATTGGAAAAAGCACTTGGTACAAAAAACCACTTGGAATCTTTGTTTCATATCCCGCATTAACTGTATGTCGCTTTAACAATTTTAAGAGTTTCAAGATGCTACTATCATAATTGGAAACAAAGTAGTGGATCATATTGCGCTTCAGTTATTAATGTTGGTTTTTTTCTAGGAAAACACAATTTTTCTGCTTACTCCAGGGCTATGGACATTCATCCTTAGGTTGAATAGATACCATCCCTTGTTGATGCTTTGTCATCTTATAGCACATTATATTACATTATTTACTCATGTGTAAACATTATGTTTCAATCTGTTTTCATTGCTTATAGTATCTGACATGTTTTTCATAATGTTGTGTTATGGGAATATTTGAATTTCCAGGTGAGAGGTTCTCAGAAATTGTTGGAAGTCCTTATTATATGGCTCCAGAGGTGCTCAAGCGAAACTATGGACCAGAAATAGATATATGGAGCGCAGGAGTAATTCTCTATATCTTATTATGTGGTGTTCCCCCATTTTGGGCTGGTAATTAAATTCCTAAATCCTGAGATTCTTATGATGCTCTTTATGCATGCCCTTCTCTACTCGTGTGAGCATCCATGGGCTTTCATGTGTGCCCTCTGTTTTATGTACCAATGCTTGCATCATTGCATGCTTATATTTTTTTGTTCTTTTTCTTTTCTAGTTTAAGTGAGGCTGACATATACTAATGCTTGTGGGCAAGGTTTTCATCTGACAAGTTTTTGGTTTTGTTTTGGTTCATGTGTATGACACGTTTTTGCTTTTGGACTCATGTCTTTTATTATTCCATCGCCTCATATAAAAAAAAACTTTTATATCTTACCTGAGGTTAATTCTAATGCAGAATCTGAACAAGGGGTTGCACAGGCCATTCTTCGAGGGCTAATAGATTTCAAACGGGAACCTTGGCCCAGTATTTCTGAAAGTGCTAAAAGTCTTGTTAGGCAAATGTTAGAACCAGACCCTAAGCTTCGATTAACTGCCAAACAAGTGCTCGGTATGTTTATTCCATGCTTATTCCATCTTACTCTACGGGACTGTTTAAAAACTCATTTGAATGCTGAACGCTTTGGAACTGAAATGATTTAATGTTGTGTGTTTAATATCTTCTAAAGAGAATTCAGGTGAAAAAGTGCTAAAAACTATCTCCTTTGTGGGTTTTAATAATTGAAATATATCATTACATGGGTTTGATTTATGATATATATATATATATATATATATTATTTATTTTAAATCCCATAGTATCTCCTTCGTTTTTAACTGATTTTTTAAGCATAAACTTTGAAGGGGAAACAAAGTAAAAGTTTGAAGGAGATAGAATTATGCATGGGCATTTTTATGTAATAAGTAGTTCTTAGTTATTTTGATTTGAAACTACTTATGGTGATCATGTTAATGAATTATCAGAATGACGCATGATTTTGATCATGTTTTTCTTGTCTTGTCTTGCAGAGCATCCTTGGCTCCAAAATGCTAAGAAGGCTCCCAATGTTCCTCTTGGAGATGTTGTCAAGTCAAGGCTTAAGCAGTTTTCAATGATGAACAGATTCAAAAGAAAAGTCCTTAGGGTTGGTTCACTGCATCTTGTGATATCTTTAGCCAGTTTCTCTCTCTCTCTCTCTCTCTCTCTCTCTCTCTCTCTGTCTCTCTGTATATTAGAGCTTATATTGTACATTTGAAAACAGGTCATTGCCGATTTCTTATCCACTGAAGAAGTTGAAGACATCAAAGATATGTTCAAGAAGATGGATAGTGATAATGATGGTATTGTTTCCATTGAAGAACTAAAAACTGGATTTCAAAATTTGGGATCCCAACTTGCTGAATCTGAAGTTCGGATTCTTCTTGAAGCTGTGAGTATGGTTTAACTTCTATTGTTCCTCGAATTGATTGCGTCTGAAGGTGCCACTTGCAACATCTCATAGTGCATTATATTGACATACGAAAATTGATGTCTCTGCATACCAACATGCAAATGCGAGTTGAAATGCATGTTGTATATTACTTTTCTGATATATTTCTATTTATCATTTTGATTGGGCATGTTCAGTTACATCATTCTAAAACCAAGGCCTTTTTTCTGCCTTTTCACATTGTTGTATTTTTTTTCTTTACTATGCCCTGTTTTCATGCTATTTTTTATGTTTCAATGGTACCAAAAGTATAATCTTTCACCTTGAAATTGTTCTTTTTATGCCTTTAAACCATTTTTTGTTGTCAACAGGTTGATGGTAATGGGAAGGGAACACTTGACTACGGAGAATTTGTCGCTGTTTCCCTTCATTTAAAAAGGATTGCTAATGATGAGCATCTTCACAAGGCCTTCTCCTATTTTGACAAGGATGGGAATGGATATATTGAACCAGATGAGCTACGGAATGCGTTGATGGAAGATGGAGCAGATGATTGTACAGATGTAGCGAATGATATTTTCCAAGAAGTAGACACAGACAAGGTGAATATTCTGCAGTTCTGTCTTTACATGTGGTCTTGATTAGGGAATCTTACCCTCTAAAACTCTTAACAACTGCAGGATGGACGTATCAGCTATGAAGAATTTGCGGCTATGATGAAAACTGGAACGGATTGGAGAAAAGCATCTAGGCATTACTCACGAGGAAGATTCAACAGCTTGAGCTTAAAGTTAATGAAAGATGGTTCTTTAAACTTAGGAACTGAGTAGTTGTCTAAAGTGTTGGCCTATATTCGATCTATCTTTCCAAATAGTGTAATATTCCTCCTACGTTTTGGACTTGGCTTCTTTGTGATGATTATTACTTGGTTCCTCGTTAGATGGGATCCTTTTCACATGGTGCTGTGCGAGTCACGAAGGAATGAGTACACCAAAATATACACGCACTTTGTTTCTTCTATAAAACACGGTGCCTTGGAGCCATTGGTGTGACATGTATGATTCCACTCGTTTTAGCCACTCCTGCCTTCTGTTCTGGTTTGACAATGTTGAATCAAAACTGTCTAGTGCAGTCAGAATATGTTTGTCATAGTGCGAGTGTCTTGTAATTTGTATTCTGGACTCTGATTTGGTCATTCTATCGTATCTATCACACTGCCCATGATTTTGGCCAGAAAACGGTTGTTTCCTTGAAGGTATCAGATGGCTGCTTACTACGGGAGATTACTCATTGGTTACAAGTTACAACATTTAGTATTACTTGTAACATGAGCCTGTAAGATTTGCTTTTTCTGGAGCTATTCAAATGTCAAGGTTGTTGCCTTAACCTGGAACCGGTCTGCTGGTGAATTTATGGTACACCATGTCGGATGCTTATTTTTTGAGTTATGTAAGCGCATAGTTGCCCCCCTCCTGCCCCCTTTACCAGAATTTCCCACAAGAAAAGGAGGCATAGCATATTTACCCACGCAGCACTATGGCTCTTGTGCCATTAAAAAAATTCCAGGGCTAGTGATTCAGATCTGCAGTTTCTTGTTCGGCCACATGACACCCCTTTATCAGGAGCCGACATGACCTATCAAACGATCTGTTTTGACTCGTGGAACTGTGGATATACAGGTAATAGATCTATGCTAGTAATATGCTATAAACATATTTACCTTTTATGTCTCAATATTTGTCTTTTATACATTCACAATTTAGTCTTGGGGATACAACCAGCCCACCTATTCTATTTTACCATAATCTCAACATACATAAGATATACTGGGCATCAGGGCTCACCCTTAATTAGAGCAACAGCCCAATAACATAAATAGCCAGAAATAATTTCATTGACTCAACTAATTCCTTATAACCTTACAACTTTGCTGAAGCATTCATTTTTCTTAAGCAAAGCTGGATAATCGAGCATATGAATGTACAAGATGAGCAATAACCAAACATAGGTCGGTCATGCAATTGTAATTTCAACTAAGAGTCCCGAATTACACACATGGGGTAGACACCAAATGCCCCTAAAGTTAAATATCGAGATGGTACTGAAAATTCTCTAGACACCACTCAATGCCCTTAACAAATCATCAGTAATTACATTAATAAAGGTAAATCTATAGAATAAGTGCATTCTCACTATGATTCTTAGTATCACACAATACTAACAACACAATGACTTAATTGCCCCAATTGATCTCCCGAAGGTAATCCCAAATTCTGAAATGTGCCCAAAATGTTGGTTCAACTACAAGTTTGTTAGCTATGAAAAACTTTCTTTTTGGTGAAAATTCAATGCTTAAACTAAGTTATTTCTCGACAAATCAAATTAAAAGAACTTTATTCTCATAGAGCAGATATAGAGGAATAGAATAAGTATAATTAATAAAGAGTAATCCGATTCGCAAAACTCTATTGTTGGCTGTGTGGCCACGTCGTTGGGTTAGGCGCATGGCACAATTGGGTTCAATCAATATTTTTTTTCATTTTTCTTTTTTATGTAGGGTTCAATCAATCTTAATCACAAAGCAACAACATATATAATTGAGCTTTGCTAGTTACACTTACGATATTGATCTTGATAACTCAAGTTTGGCATGTGCGCAATTGCTCTCTTCATCAGCAACTGCACGCTTTTAAAAAAATAAATAAATAAATTCCTTGATTACTATGTGTGATTTTTTTTTTTTTATGAGCCTCTTCAAATAGAAAAAAATTCTTCCCGTTTTATTTTAAAAAAAAAAAATTACCTAATGTGAATAATCCCACTTAAAAATTCTAGTTCCGGACCTAACTCTATCCTTTTAAGAGAATGCGTAAAACGCACGATTTTCAGCTTCTTGCTTCTTCATTTTCCACCTTAGATAGGTCATCAATATTAGCTCATATGATACTATCAAGTTTACGTGGCAACCACAATGTTGTATGGCACATAAATAATTAACATAAAGTACTTTGAAGCAAAGCAAACCAATTTTCGTACGGCTCTAATGGTTCAGATATCATGCTATATTGCCACATGGTTCACATGGTGATTCAATATATTATATGCTCATCAAATTCCTATCTATCGTTTTATTAATTGTATCTCTCAAACGTTATTCCACTTCAAAATCTGACCAGCAATTTGGCCAAAACTAACCAAAACTAGAATGACAGATGTTTACAGTGAACTAAGATCCATCTTTTGACAATAACATGCCACCGCAACGTACTGTTTCTGTGACATTAATGTCTCTGAAGGAAATCTTAATTTAAAGATGATGATAATTTGGTAGGCATTTTTGCCTGTTCCTTATAGAAGTATATAATATTCAGACTGGTGATATATAATATTCTGTTTAGAACAAAATGAAAAATATGAAAACATAAAGTTAAAGACTGGTTTGAAGACTGGTTTGATGTGTTCTGGATGATTTTGATGGTCTCACGAAGGCTTACTAACTTATCTCTCATGAGGAAGTGTCTGTGGTGCACTATCCTCCAAAGTGGAGCAGTTGTGCACCACTCACATGTCACTATGTCCACCAATGAAATTGCTATGTGTGTTGCCATGTGTCAGTTTGACTTTTCAAACTTATATGTATTCAAAAGTAAAAAGGCCCACATGCCTAAATGATTGGTCAAAGAACTGCCATGTGGGTGATACATCACTGCACCATTATGGTGGGTTGTGCACCATAGACTCACCCCTCTCATGAAACTAGTGTAACTTCAAGCTTCAATACTTGGCTCTGATATAATAGTTGAGAGAAAATCTGATAAGTATAATTGAATGAATGTGGAAAAGTGATACAATGAGTGTATAGCAGTCCTTATATACTACATAGGCTAGCTAACCAACCAGTCAACCAACTAACCTCTAACTAAACTGTAACTAACTCTAATACCCCTAAATAAGCCGAAGTGTGGACTAACACTACCACCTTAGGATCAGTAGTGCAATAGAAAAATACAATACAACTAGCTAAATGAAAAATATATATACATAAGTACAAGTCGTAAATACATCGACATATCAAGGAAAGTTGACAGAGGAAGTGGCAGCAGTTAAGGTGCATAACTCCTAGAAGTTGTTGACCTACTTCTAGGCCCTTTCGATTTTCTTTCGGTATCTTCATAGCACTCACTCCAAAAGGAATCAAGAAACCTCAATTTTGCAACAATCTTCAAAGGTTACAATACTTAACCACCAATCATATACTATACCTCAAAGTTTAACCACTTGGCAGAAGCAGAAAGCAAGTATCAATGCTTAACCACCCAAGGCTTTTACATCGTTAATGCTTAACCACCAAGGGTAGAAGCTTAAATCAAAACCAATGTAGGTTGTACAATTATCAAGTCAATCTTCACCAAAGAAAAGAAATTCTTAGAGTATGGCATAAAAACTCTAGCAAACCACAAGAAATTGAAATTGTCTTTATAAGAGACTAAAGACAAACAACTCCCGAGCACAATATTCAACTCACCAATTGAATCAAGAAGTGAACACAAAAAAACATAGTTGTGCAACACCAAAGGTGGAAGTTGTGTTGATTTTCGAACCACCGACAAATCTGCAAGAATGGATAATTGGATCCATAGCCAAAGAAAACGATGACGATTATTCCCTATCAACTAAATCATCCTCACATGGTTCACTGCAATTATGGTTTATGTAGATGATCTGGTTCTTGTAGGGTCTTATCTTTTTTTTTTTTTTATAATAGGCCAATGTTAGTAAGTTAAATGTTATGTTAGTTTTCTCATTTGTCATGGTGTGAACCCTGGACCTTATGCTTCTTAACACCTTATACCCTTAACTCAAGCCAGTTGAGTTACCTCCTGCAAGGTCTGATCTTAGAGAATCATATGAAGCAGTTGTTAGATGCCAAATTTAGCACCAATGACGTGGGCAATTGGAAATTCTACCTAGGTCTAGAAATTGTTATGTCTCAACATGGTCTCACCTTTTACCAAAGAAAGTATGCCTAATTGGATATCCTCCAAGACACTGTTTTTCTAGCTGTTAAACCTTGCTCTACCCTAATGAATTTCACAATTAAACTTCACTAAACATCAGGGCACAATTTCCATGACCCCACTGCTTTTAGAAGGCTCCTTGGCCACCTTATTTATCTTACTCATAATAGTCTTGATATATGTTTTGGAGTGAGTCATTTCTCCATGTACCACCAACCTTCAAATGAAAGGATTTTGTGATTCTGACTGAGGTTCATGCCTTGACACAAGGCGGTCTGTTACTATTTTCTATTTTTTCCTCAGATCCTCTCTGATTTTCCAAAAAAGCAGAAGGCAATCAATAGTATCCCAATCCTCTTTTTAAGCAGAATACCAAGCACTTGCTCCAGCCACCTATGAAGATTATAATGGCTTGTTTACCTTTTACAAGGCCTCAAGATTCCCAATCTTAGACCAATTGTTATGTACTGTGATAATCGATTTTCCTTACATATAGTAGCCAATCCGTGCTTCCCATCTCAACCACTGCCCAAGTTGTGGTGCATGTAACTAGAATTTAGTTGTTAGTTAGTTTAACCGGTTAGATAGTTATTCCAGTTAGGTGTATTTTGTTAGACACTTATTCTGATGGATTGAGTTTGATAGATAATCATATCCTATCATCTGATCTGTTTTCTCATAAATAAGATATACTATTTTGTGTGTATGTTTATCATGTGTGTGTCTTATGAATGATTCTGTAGCATATACATTCAACAATTCAAAGATACAAATTCAATTCTCATGTTTTTCTCTGTTTTCTTTGCACACAAATAAGTTAAATAATCGTTTCGTCCAGATAGAAACAACAAGAGATGTACCACAATTTATAGATGTCCTATACTAAAGTTCACAATGAGTTTTTTCCCCCATGGCTGGAGCTCTCCTTATATAGCCTCTTTGATGAGCTTGTGTTAATAAAACTTTTAAAATATTATGAGGGCTATATTTTTTTTAGCCGTACTGGAAGGTGCGGCTGGATCACCTCCTTTTCAGGGAGAGCTAATGCTTGTTGGGTAGTTTGGTTTGACACTGCTTCACACCCAAAAAGAAGCGAGCTGTGCGTCTGAGTAAAATTTGGAGATGAAAGTCTTCTTTTGTTTCTCGACGGTGAAGTAAGACTAAGCTCATGGTGAACTCGGGTATCCTCCGGCCGGGAGTCAGAGACTAATCCCTCGAGGTACTGAGATCCATTTAAAGGATTGACCTCTCCCAACAGATGTTTTTCCATACGCATGAGCCAGGAATCAAACCCCTGACCACATGCTTAAGGGGCCCAGTTATCTACCAACTGTGCCATATCATGTTGATTGAGGGCTATATAATATTGTGTGAATGGTGGTGCACCAAAAATGAATTCGACAAAACCATGTGAAAGGGTCCCACTACGATGGTCACAAAAGAAGTGGGATTCACATTGCTTCTCTGCTATTCTTTTTCTTCTTCTAGATTTATATATTTTAATTCTGCATTGTTTCCAAATTACTTATATTTTCTTTGCATGCGCAGTTGGTTCACTTTGTAGACCTTTTCTTTATAGCAATTGTATGACTTGAGCTTAAATTGAAGGATTTTTATTAATAAATCTTTAATTTGTAATTTTCATTGAGTAATATGAAATCTCACTCCAAATTCACTAAGCTCGATAATTTGTCAACTTAAAATGAAGAAAACTTATAATCACCCTAAGTTTTTTTTATAGCCCAAAACTACATGACTTTCTCATTAAATAATTATAAAGAAAGACTAACCGATTGTGTATTTATTAATATGGAGATACCTGATTTCTAACCCTTTTTCACTTCATATGATAAACGAAAAGATTGAGCTAAGTATTCAATTAAAAAGAGAAATAACTGCCAACTGGGACCGTTTACTCTGTTTTTTATCCAAAATATTGGTTTGGTATATGAAGTTATAAGACATTATAGAAAATTAAGCTTAAATAAAGTTTGACCGATGGTATTAATTAATTAAAAAATATAAAAACTTGAAGCCAACTAAAAATACTTGAGTCATTTACCTCGTTTGAAATGTGGGCTAGAATCCCACCTATATCCTTGTGTGTAAGGAGTAGTAGTGTAATCTCTCTTTTTTTTTTTTATAAAATTTATGAACGGTGTTAAAGCCTAAAAACAAATCAAAAACTAAACAACCCTCTCGAAAAGGGTACCGATCAAATCTTAAAAAACATTCAGAGAATGGAAGGGTGGCATCTGATTAAAGAATGGCACACCCAACTCTAAAGAATGACCATAGTTTACCAAAGATTCAGCACATTTGCTTGCCTCCCTGTAAGAATGAGCCCATTTCACCCAATTCTATTTGGTAGAATGGAAACTAAAGGAGAAAAGGAGAGGAAGTAAAAAAGGAGAAAAAGATTTTTTTTCGTTGTTTGTTGTATGGAAAAAAAAAAGGGAATGAAAGAATGGGGAGGTGGAGCCCTTGTCAAAAAGTGATTTCTCCCATTTTTAGGAGAAAAATAGTGTGTGTGTGTGTGAGAGAGAGAGGGAGAGAATTTGGTGAAAATACACTTAACCATTGACATAGTTATTGCATCCTATTTTTACCTAAATATATTTATGTCAATTCACAAATATGATTTTTCTTTTTCTCTCATTTTTTTGACAATCAAACAAAAGTAGAGAAAATTTTTAATTTCTTTCATTTCATTTTCTCTCATGTGAAACCACTAAACAATCATCTTCTTTTCCACTCTTTTTTCTCTTATTGCTCTTTTTTCCCTTTCACTTAATTTTCAAACCAAACAAAGGGAATGTCATCATTGAAGGGATGACAATGAGTATTAGACCCAATGAGTACCAACAAAAATTACCCATGATGGGTATATATGGTAATTATCTGCTTAATGAGTATGGGTATGAGAGAGGGTCATTTGACTCATTTCCCACAAAATTTGATGAGGATGAGTGCAGATACAAGTACTCTATTACCAGCCTCGCCCCACACCCACACACTTTATATATATATATATATATATAACAAATAAAATATAACATAGGTTAAGTGAATTATACATTTATATTCTCTTCTTTTGACGGTACAAATTAATTCTTATCATGTTTTTAGTCATCCACAAATTATACATTTCTTTTATGATTTGTCTTTTGGATTTATCAAAGGAATCATGGTTTTTTAATTTTATTTGACTTCTTATACATGCCATGACTCATTCAAAGAAATCCGAAAGCAACTCTTCTCCTATTATCTCTATAACTCTCACAGAGACCGAAAGTATACCTAATGACCGAGAGTATGCGTACTTAGGTACCCAACGAGTAATGATATGAATACTAAAGTTACTATTCCGATAGATATGGATCCAAATATATTTTTTTTTTTTTGAAGACACAAGCAGGGGAACAAGTATTATAATACCTTACCCAAATATTACTCATTGTCATCTCAACATCCATGATCCATCAACTATTTGTTTTGATGGGTCTTTACTCTTTACAGATTTCAGTTGCATCGGGTTCAATTCATACTCAGTTGTCACTTCATACTCGTTCTTATGTTGCTCCTCCTCTATCATATGTTTAGATTAGAGTGCCATAGTTGGTTAGACAGAAATGCTTTGATTAAAAGTAAAGTTAATTTTTCGTATGTATGAAATAGCAAGCTTCTAGGGAAACGGTAAAGAGCATTGGCCCCTTTTCTCTAACAATTTCCAACTTCGATCACCCTTTCTGAAACCATTTGCAATATATTGCACATGCGATATGGTATTGATTGCCTAGTATTTCTATGACACGATCCTAAAGATAGTACCAAGTCAAAATTAGAAAGAGAAATGATATAATTTTTCTAATTTTTGTTTTATAAATTTAATAAACAAATATTAAAAGATTGAGATTAATTAATTTTTTTAAATATACATGTGACATATCAATTTTAAGTGAGCAAAAAAATTATAAAAATTTTTACAAAAGAATATGACATTTCTCTTCTCTGAGTTCTTTCGTTTCCCAGAAGAATCCTTGCCCATTTTTAGCTTAAACACATAGATTCCCTTATAGAGAATTGGAGTCATTTAAAAAGCACAACTTCACTGAATATCAAGGAATTGACATAGACTATTTCATAATTTTTCTTGAATAATGATATTCGAACACAAAAGTGGTGTCCAATACTGTATAAAAATACTTATTCCCATTTATTTATTGTTTTCTTTTCTATCATCACGTAATTTCATCACTTTCAAGACACTCATAAGGTCTATGGTATCTATACAAAGTGTCCAAATTGTGTGAACAAATATCTTTACTCTTTTTCTTTTTCTTTTTGTTTGGGTGTGTCTATAAATGGAAATAGGTTTCACCTAGAATTCTAGCCACTGGGTGGTAGCCCTTGAGGCTTGTGTCTGGCTGAGGTTGAGTCAGCCAGTGTCATATTGGGACCAAAGACTTACACGATGCACATGGCTTTGATGATAGATTATGGACCTTGAGGCAATGTTAACATCACTACGTGATGTGTAACTTGAGTTTTGCACATGTTCTTGATGTCTGTATTCGGAGACAAAACTTTTTCACAAAAAAGGGTCCAAGATAAAAAAAAATAACAAATCAACCTCAAAAACTTTATGTTTAGGGACATATATCCAACCAAACATAAAACTGGTCCACCAGACATGCCAAGGCCGAGCCAATATGTGAGTCTCAACGTGATACACCATCCATTGCTTCACAACCAGGGGCTTTTTAACGTGCGCATATTGGATACACACTGCCTTTTTTTTTTTTAACCTTCATCAATATGTTATGTTAGTTTTTTGTAGTAAGGATAAAATATTGTAAAATTTAGGTTTAATTGTACTTTTGATCTCCTTACTATTGGTCATGTGTGGTTTTGATTCTTATAGTTTTTTTTTTGGTACCCTTATTTTTTAAATGTTGCAAATTCGGTCATTCCGTTCAATATCCGTCAAATTTTCAGTGATTAATAAAGATAAATCATTGCTTTAAGCGCATAGAACCTCTGGTTTAACTTTTGTTGTTGTATGATCATGTGGTAGAACGAAACCAATAAATGGCAAAGAGAAAACATTGAATCGTGTTAAAGAGGAGAGGTAGAGGAGAGAGAAGTTCAATCGGAGATTCTGTACGCTTATGGCAGTGATTTCTCTATGTTGATCAATAAAAAAAATTGACGGACATTGGATGGAAGGACAAAATTTGTAACTTTGAAAAAATAGGGGGTCAAATATGCTAAAAAAATTATAAAAACCAAAATCCCACATAAGCAATAATATGAGACCAAAAGTACAATTAAGCCTAAAATTTACATGTCAGTCCTTTTATTCGCAGACTGTACGAAGCACGTACACATTAAAATTAAAATGAAGTTTTACAATAGGATTTAATTGGTATGCACTGTGAATGTAAATGTTTTTTATACCGTCAACTAATCATAAACTGCTACCTCATTAAAAATGCTTGACTCTTCTCATAGAATATTTTTTATTGACTGACAGTATAAAAAAAATTACATTGATAATATATCAAAATTAAACTCTTTACAATAATCTCAATACTATATATAAAAAATGCCTAATAAACGAACATATATAAGATTGCTTACAATATACTTCCATAAAGAAACAAACAAAATTTGGCTGTTTTTAGGGAAAATAAAGCGTGTTGGATGGACATATGTATGAGGATTTGGCTGGGTGGTCCCTGACATATGTAACATTAATGAATCATTTGCACAGAAATTATTCACAAACATAATGTTATCTCTCTCTCTTCTTTTTTTCCTGCAAAAAAGTTTAGGTGAATTGGGTCCCGAGGGCTCATCAAGGTCAGGACATGTCTCACGGCTCAAAAAATACTTATGGAGGTCTTACAGATTACCCATCAACGAGGTCCTCACATCGACAATGGGTTTCGAACTTACGACCTTGTGGGTTATGAGTCGAATCCTTACCAACTGGATCAACCTTCGTTGGCACAAACATAATGTTATCTCACAAACATCAACATTACTTTCGCAATTTCACTTCCAAGTCTTTAACATAATATTTGGTTTGGAGAAATGGGGAGAATGAAAGGAAAAGGGATTTTTATATAAGAGAGTAAAATCTCTTCTTACTTAATTTTGTCTCCCATCTAATATTGGGGAGTTTGGAGGGAAGAGAGATGGGTTTAAAATAAATTAAATAGATACATTAAAATATTCTTACTAATAATTTTTTAAGTCCAAAATTATAATAATATGGATATAAAAGTATATTTGTTTTAAAGTTTCTCCTCTCCCCTCCCCTTGTGAACCAAATAGAGAGAGGATTCCTCCTCCATTAAAATCTCTCCCCTTCTTTCTCTTAACCAAAAGAATATCTAATTAAAATCTCTCTCATCCCTCCCTTCTCATCCTTTAAACCAAACAGAGCTTAAATATACCAACATTTATAGCCTCAACAACTAGCTTTATTACTTCATCCCTTGGAATCAGCACATGTAACATATTGTTCTTCAATAAAAACTAATGGAAATGATATACTTGTATTTGTATAAAAAAAAAATAGTGAATTTGAGTGTAAAATAAGTAAGTAAATAGAAGTGTATATATTTTTAATTTATTAAAATGGGTTGAGGTCTTAATGCACTTTAACTAATCAACGTGAATGTATCTTTAATTGCTCACTTTATACACCAGCTAATTTTAGAGATGCATAATCCAAAAAATATATGATATTTTTTTGATAATTTTATAAACATAGCTCACAAACTTGGATTTGGCATCGCTAAACTAAGTCCACTCACTTTAGAAGATAAAGTAAACCTATCTTTACCGTTAAATAATTTAATGGTTGAGATCGTTTTAGATAATTATATTTTTAAATAAATCAAAAAAAAATCACCCACATAACCAGAAACCATTTTCTTACCCGAAGGAACATTACTGTCGGAATTTCCGATGACCTATCAGTAGGTTTTTTTTGCAATCTTAGATCTGTCAGTGAAAATTGTTCAACAGTGCGAGTAAAGGGCAAGGTTGCGTTGAGTCTTTCTGCCATTAGTGCAGTATGATGATATTATTGTTGTTGATTCTCGCCTTTTTGTGTCTTTACATGAAATATCTATGTCAGTGCAAAAATTGTTTATTTAGATCTAGTAGTTAGTACTTTTGATGTCACTAGCATTTTATCCATCATTTTTTTTACCATGACATAGATGTTAGTATATATCGGTTTTATCGATGACTAATTTCTGTCGGGGAACCTGTTTAACTATCTTTAGTGAGGTCTCCACTTTCAATCACATTTTTTTCTATCCATAAGACTCGAACCTGAGACCTTACTTAAAAAATCTGAGCCTAATTACACTCGAGCCAACGTAATGGTTATTTATCCATCATATACGTCAACTATTTGGGGATACATAAATAAATTAATAAGCGAGGTACTGAAAGAAGTTAAATAACAGAGAACCTAAAAAATGCAGTCATTCAAAGGAACAGACTGAAATTTTAAGTTTTTTTTATCCTTAAATTTTTATGATATTAAATTATTTATATTTTTTAACTTGATAATTTATATTTTAATTCATTGGCATGTGTTCTAAGATATTGTTAAAAAAACCCCATCCAAAAAAAATTTAAATAAGAGTAACAACATCTTAATTAAAAGGGTTTTTCTATCATGTGCAACTTTGCACATGTTAAAAAAGCCAAAAGCAGTAATTATTTATTGGAAAACTAAGCATTTCAGTTTTGAAAGTATAAAATACATAAATTCCTATATAAATTTACTCTTTTAAGATTCTCAACATATACAAAATTACACAGGATAAAAAAACCCTAATTAAAATAAGTAGTATAACATAAAAATATTTAATGTATTAAAATAAAAAAAATTATGATTTTTTGAGTTATTAGAAACTTATAAACATGGTGTTTTAGAAATTTGTGTAAGCACTAGTGTTTTTGCACGGGGTTATAAGATGAATGATGCTGTGACGTCATGGCATGATATATTCTATATGGGAAATATAATTTTTTTTAAAAATAGTTATATCAAATTAAAAATATACATGTTGTTCTAAATTCTAATTGGGTGTAAATATTAAGAGGAAATTAACCATCAAATCAAACACATTGTAAGCTTGCAACATCATTATACCTCTAATCTTGTATATTATTGATAAGGATAATATCGATATTGATAAGGATATTTAACTAAATTGTTTTAATTAAATTAAATTTTATTGATATTGATAACATCAATTATAAAGCAATATGATTGATACTGATTATATTGATATTGCTGATATCAATTATTATTATTATTATTATTATTATTATTATTATTATTGATTGATTGATTGATACTGATATTAATGTTATTAACACTGATTGATAAACATAATTCACAAAATAGTCGATCTTGACATATATTGTTTTCTGATCTGCAACATTCACTTTCAGTTCAATCTTGCTCCCCTTACCCAGCTTGTTTGTCAGTCAAAATTGTACCCAACCCCCATTATGTATCCTTCAAATTGTCTTCTCTCTACCCATCTACTGTTGCAAGAAAAGCTTCTTTTCTCATGCATTATAGTTTTCTCTGTATAATACAATCTAGTTTTCACGTGCAAGTTAGTTTTCCTGTGCATTATAGTTTTTCTTTGTATTATGCAATCTAGTTTTCCCGTGCATTCTAATTTTCTTGTGCATTCTAGTTTTCACTCAAAATTAAAACATTTCGTTAGTGAAAGGTCATGAACCATTGGTGTATACAGGAAAACTTTCATACACAAATTAAAATAATTCTCTTACATTGAATCATATCCTTTTTACCTGTTGCTCAATCTTCTTCTTACACGGAACATTAATTTCCCAATCACTAATATTTACTAATAACAAAGTGATCGGCACACTTAAGTTTGGATGCCCATCCAAGAGGATTTTCGTAGAGAAATAAAATGACTTACAATTTGAATGTGATCATGCTAGCTTCTCGTTTTCCCTATCAAACACCAGCCGATATCCCATTATGAAGTTCTCTACAAAAGATTTTATTAGGTAGTCAATCAAATAATACCATTGTATATTAAAAAGATATCAGCAATCAGATTCAAGATTTATTGACATTATTTTAAAGTTTTATTTTATTTCAGATTTCAGATTTTAAATTTTGAGTTGCTTCCAAGACATTTATTATCTCTTCAATTCCAATTAATTTCTCTTTTCACAATAGGTGCTTTTCAATGCATTTCTCTCTCTTACTCTTTCTCCTTCATTTAATATTTAATATTTAATTTAATATTGGAAACAACTCATTTCATTAAAAAAATATTTCAAATTTCAAATGTTCAAAATTTCTTTCTTTGAGTCAGGATTATTCAAATTTCGAGATTATAATAAAAAATTTAATAATTTAATAAACTTTGTTTCAAAGGTTATCAATTCCAATATTGATGACTCAATTTTCAAGAAAATAAATGTCTTAGAATTGAAGAGATAATAAATGTCTTGAAAGCAACTCAAAATTTGAAATTTGAAATAAAATAAAACTTTAAAATAATGTCAATAAATCTTAAATCTGATTGGTTCTTTCCATTATTAATAATAGTAAAGCAAGCTTATTAGAGAAGCCATTGAATATAATGCTAACATATGTCCCAACTTTCTTTTTAATGGTTTGTAGTTGTATATTAATAAGATTCATTTTTCAATTATTAAAAAAAGTTTGAAATTAAAGATATATTACACCTGGAGTACTGACCAAAAAATATTTATTGCAACTGGAGTGGACCTTGCCCCTTGTGTCACGATATTTCATATTATCAAATTATTATCATGACGTGACATTTATAACTGCTGAAACGAATGTTTCCCACGTGACAACAATCTGGAAGCCCCACAAAATAGCTGGACTTGGATGTGTTATGTCGGCAAAGATTAGCTGATATCTGTATGCATTTTACTAAAATTTTATTTTTTTTTAATTCCTGAAGATCATAGGAGGCCTTACAGTTTCACAGGAGGTGAGGGAAGAAAGAAATAAGCAAAAAATGGAGCAGCATTATGAAAGTCTAAACACACATATTGAAGCAAACACATATTTATAATTCATATCTTATAACTTAATCAATTGAATTAATTCAGATAAATATACACTTTTTTTAATATAAATGAACATACACTTTTACGTTATCACTTTAGATATTTTTAGTTGCAAAAAGTTTAGGTGACTTGAGTCCTTGGAGGCTCATCAGGGTTAGGACAGGCCTCACGGTTCAAAGAACGCTTACAAAGATACTTACGAATTACCCACCAACGAGGTCCTTATATTGACAGTGAGATTCGAACTCACGACCTTGTGAGCTATGAGCTTTATCCTTACCAACTGGACCAACTTTCGTTGACTCACCTTAGGTGTAAGTTTATTTTAGCATAACCGAATTCTAATATCACACCATTGCATGCATTCGATCCATCCAACTCGAGACACAAACAAGGGAGGGAGCCGCAACCAGCATAGGGAGATCAAAATGATCAAAGAAAATAGCTAGTTGCCTTGAAAAAGTTGTCTAAATTGCTCGGATATCGTTAGAATTGAAAAAAAAAAAAAAAAAAATAGAGACATGGTCCACTCTATTTGGATTTTATTGTTGAAGTTATTTATTTATTTATTCGGCTTAGTCCCAACTCTTAAATCATAGAGCTCGAGTTTTATAGTAATGGTCATAAAAAAATATTTTTTTAAAATAATATTATATATGTTATTTCAATATTATTTTAAATGTCTTTTTTTTTTTTTTGGTATTTAGAGGGGCTAAGATTATTTTCTTTATTGAAGATTTATTTAATACAAAATAAGTTTTCAAACATGGACATTGTTTTTAAATGGAAAAGGCAAAGAATAAAGAGCAACCTAGTTATGTTAAAATGATTTTTTTACAGCATGTCTTTCACTTTTCTAACAAATTTGTCTTGGGAAATGTTTAAAATAAATAATAAATAAAATTAAAAAAGAGACAATAGATTTCAGAATCATTACTTTAAAAAATGGTGACATCTCTTTTAGTAACACTGCACAAAGTTAATAAGTAAATTAAATCACCACAATACTTCTCACTAACTTAAGTAAAATCAAATTACAAAATGAATGAAACTAACAAAATTAAATTAAATTTACCATTATCATAAAATATTACGTCACTAATTTAATAAATTATTAACAATTGAAGAAGTTTTTTTTTTTTTTTTTAAGGAAATTGAAGAAGTATTTCTAGATTTTAAAATTATATCAAAATAAGCGTGGCATAAACTAAAATTGTAAAGTACCATCACACTTATATGAATGTGTGGGATAGATTAAATTTTTAAAATTAATATTTAAAATAATCTTTGCCAGGATATCAAAACTAATTAAAATGATTTTTAATAAAAACAGTTTCTTTTGCTATCGTACTACTAAATATTTGTTTTTTATAACAAAAGTTATAGAGAAAAAAAAATTACTATATCTAAAATCAAAGTATGTTACATGTTTCAAGAAGAGTTTGGAATAGATAAAGGAAAAAACTTAAAAACAGTTCTTTAGCTATTGTTTCTCACTTAAAATATATTGTAATTATTGTAATCTATCTCAAAAAATGCACATATTTAATGAAAATAATTGTAATTTTTGTGTCTAGAATAGTACAAACTATATACACGGTACTGTGCCTAAGTTTAGTCCATAGATAAATTGCTTAACCAATAGGCATAATTGTAGTTGTTAAATAGTTGTGTTCTTCAAACATGATGACTACAGTTCAATCCCTGACCATATATATTAAAAATATTTTATTGAAAAAGATTATGCCCACTTCAATGACCTATCTACCTCAAGAAAGATTAGTCTTCGACAGAGGCTAAATGGCCTACCTTTGATATGCAAATTGCCTATTAAGAGAATTTCATGGAAACAACAATCAAACTTAATTTTTTTTTATCATTTAAATATTTAGAATAATACATAATTTATATCTATATATGATATATTTATTTACCCAAAAGTGGTTGGTCGCAGTGGTATATTATATTGTGCTCCCATACGAACTTTATCTATAAGGTCAATGATTTGAATCTTAAAGTCGTCGTCATTTTGTGGATGGCTTTCCCTAACCACCATCCCAACCGGATGGTTAGTAATGGCTTTAACTATGGAGAAATACAGTCAAATATATATATATATATATATATATATATATATATATATATATATATATATATATGCAATTATACTCATACCTAAATATAATATCCTCTCATATGTCATGTCCGGGGTGTAAAGGTATTTTTCTTGAGTCTCTTTGAGCCAGCTGAGTTGGTTACAGTATGGGACATAAATTGTAAGTGTGCGGGTCCAAATGCCGCGATATACTCCACTCATTTTTTATTGCCTCCTTTCTTCTTCTCATCCCCTCGTGTAAATCCTACTATAAACCTCTGTTGAACAAACAAAAAAGAAATTCTTTATTCTTCCCAAGTTAATTGCCATTGGTGTAAGTAATGGTTTTTGTTTTGAACTCTCTGGTTCAATTAGGATGTCAGGCGCTTTTAGATATATATGGGGAGCATATTCTATCCTCATCATCATATAACATGAGAATCTAGCAAGGGCCAACCAGCTGACAACAAACCCATTCTCACGGACCCAATCCTTCTGTGTTTGGTACAAATCTAGAAGCCTTGCTTTTAACTTTCAAAATGCTCAGTGACAGCCTTTGTATTTTTGTCATGCTTTGTTTGACTGATTGGTTTATATGTATGCTTGTGATCATCAGGCATAAAAATACAATACTCAATGTTTAGGGATGGCAATGGGTAGGGTTTGGGTAGGGTACTATAGTATCCGTCCCCATACCCGCGTTTGAAAAAATTACCCGTACCCGGACCCGTACCCTCGTGGGTAACAACTTTAGTACCTTTACCCGTACTCTCTGGGTACCTAAGTACCTGTACCCGCACCCGTTACCCGCACTTTAACAGTGAAAAGGTAAAAAATAACAAAAGAAAGTTATAACAATTAAAAAATGATTCAAAAGTCTTCTAAATCTACTAATAAATATTACAAATCAAAATATTTAAATAAATAAAAACACCCAAAAAGGAATTATGAATACAACTAGGTTTAGAAAGTTAAGAATCTTTAGATTAATTTTGGTTTTATAATTTGTATTATAGTTAAAATTATATATATTAGTAATATAAATAAATAAATAAATAATTATATATACGTATACATGTGTGTGGGTATGGGGCGGGGTGGGTACCATAGTACCCGTACCCGCACCCGTACCCATTCATTTTTACGGGTAATTACCCGTACCCGGACCCTTACTCATTGTGCGGGTAATTACCCTACCCATTGTGGGTAAATTTTGCGGGTACCCTATGGGTAGGGTACAAATTGCCATCCCTATCAATGTTACAAAAAAAAAAAAAATACAATACTTACTAAGAGATCATAAAAATTTCTTCACAAGATTATCAAAATTGTTAGGACGTGAGGGCTTGATGAGGCCATTTTGTTTTTTCACCTGCCCTAGACTAACCATTCGAGACCATTATTGGGAGGAAGTTCTATAATCTCCTGTTTCTTTTTTTTTTTTTCTTTTTTTTTTTGAAGTGTTTTTATCTGGATATGTCATTGTTGCAAGAATTTGATTGGATTAATATTTTATTGTTTTTCGGAATATCCTCCCCTTGATATGTGGGAGACTAATCTTCCTTGGAACAATAGACATTCCTCTAATCAGATCAATATAATCAAATGATCAGATTATCAATTAAATTGTTAGTCCATCCATTAAAATAAATAAATAGGTGTCAAGTATTTTTTATTTTTAAAAAACATACAAGTCGTTTTTTACCATAAATAGCTATCACATTTATTTTTTTACCCAATTTTTTTTTAAAAAAGAATAATAAACTTGCTCTTGACTATGTACTCAAAACTGCTGGTTGTTCGTAGTAAAAGCATAATTTTGATATATTATTAAGGTAAAGTTTTTTTTTTATATTGTCAATTAATCAAATGTTTTTTAAGGTAGTTAAGGCAAGAGTTAAATAATTTTAATGATGTATCAAGTTATGATTGATTGACAGTGTAATTTTTTTTTTTACAATATCGACAATGTATATCAATTGAACATATATACATGTATAGAGAGAGAAAGAGAGAGACAAAAAGAGTTTAAGTCTTGTACTCATATCCTTTACCATTGATTGAAAAATGATGTAGGGATTCAAATTTATTTATTAACGATGAGAGATGTTATAGAAACTTGGCTTAAACGAAAAGAGAAACAATAGTAACTGAATTTGTAGGGTTGTTTGCTATGTTTCTAGTTTCTTGTTTTCATTTCTTGTTTTCAGGAATAATCACAAAACTGTCACTTTGTTTTCATTCTATTTCCTGTTTTCAAGTATTGGTACAGAAAATATTGAAAACAAAAAAAAGTTCTTTTAAGTGTTTCATATACAGATTTCTGACATGAAACAGAATGAAAACAAGTGGTAGTTTTGTAATTATTTTCGAAAACAAAAAATGAAAATAGGAAACTGGAAACAAAACAAACATGCGATTAGTGTTGATCTTTTTTCTAATTTTTGCCACTAGCTAGCTTAATTGAAATAAACCAAAATAAGGGGAATATATATTGTAAACAAGAGTGGAGCTGGAGACAGAGCATCCGAATAATTAGATTCGATGTGCCCAACTTAAAAAAGAGAAGAAAATGGACAGATAAATCGCATGTGAACTGTTCCTATTTGGGCTAGAAGGGGAATGCCATCTGTTTAAATATTAAAAAATATCTTTCTATAAATTTATTATACTTTAGGATATTTTAAATATTTTAGTTGATTATTAAAATATAATGTAAATTTAATTAATTATCTAATTAAGGAAGTTATTTTAGTAGTTATTTCTTGATGTTGTTAATTATATTTCTTTATTTATTTCATTATTTGATTAGATATAGAGTCTAGTATAATAAATAAAGGTTATTACTTTGTCTTTTGTATCACATCAACCATTACTCCTTAAATAATATTATTATATTATTATAGCTATCTCTCTTTTCCTTATTCCCTTAGCTCTAAACCTCGTTCTTCAAATCATTATTCATCATCATCAAAAGCATTTTAGTTTTGTTGTTTTTCTTGTATTTTTTATAAGCCAAAATAAATTAAGAGAGATGAAAATGGGACCATATCCAAACAAGCCCTAAATTGCAGAAAAAGTGGTGAAAACAAACCTATGAGATGTGATAATATCCGAGCTTCATGCGAGATGATGATCAAATCTGATCTTCAAGCGGTGCATTCAACAAAAAAAAAATAAAAATGGAAGCAAACGAGAGAAGGAAAAAGAGTAATCAAGCCTTAGGCTCTATTTGGTAAAAACTAGTAGATGGCGGATAAGCTAGCGGATAACGGTTAGCGGATAAACTAGCTGATAACGGATAAGCTAGCTGATAGCGGATTAGCTAGCGGATTAGATTTGAAATTTTTGATAAAACTAACGGTTAGACTAGCTGATAAACGTAAAATGATATAAAATGATATGTTTGCATTTTTTTTTTATAAATTATATATATGTATACATATATATATATATATATATATATATATATATATATATATACATATATATATATATATTATTTATATTATTCATTTTGAAATAATTATCACTTTTAACACTTTAATTTATTTTAAAATTATTTATCATTTAAAAAATAAAGTATTTTTAATTTTAATGTTAATTTAGTTTTGATTATTTTTAGTAAATAAAATGGAATAATAAAAAAATGTATGATATGATTTTTATATAAATTTTATTTTTATAGATAAAAATATATTTCTATTTTTTTATCTTAAATATAAATCTAAGTAGTGAGTTTAATTCTTATTTATATACTATATTAAATTATTAGTATTTTAATTTATTAGCTAAGGATAAGTGAGGAATTTAATTAAGATATTAGAGATAAAAATGGAAGAAAAAATGATAAGCTATATGTTATAAGCTCAAACGCTACTTCAAGTAAAGTCTGGAAAAAAACATTATACACTAGTGAAAAAATGTTATACACTAATTTTAAGAACGATTACCAAATGGGGCTACTTTTCCATCCACTATAAGCTATCAGCTATATGCTATACGTTAGCGGATTTGGCAAACCAAACAGACACTTAATCAATGCAATTTTAATCGAAATGAGTAACCATCATGCAATTTCACTACTTCATCACCTGAATTAAAATTTGAATTCTAATCCCAATTTCTATTCATCATTCCACCGGAACACAAATAACATCAGTAGATAGAAAAGAAGATAAAGAAAAAAAAATCACCGGATCACAAAGGGAATAAAAATCGTCGACATCTGAGAAGAACAAAGGAGAAAGGAATGCATCAAAATTCAATTAGCGTTGGGATTTTGGGTTTCAAGAGGGAAAAAGGAGATGGATGCTTACCATAGGTGAGGGCACCAAGGATGGTCATGGTGCCGTGCTTTAGAAATCAAAGAGAAGAAGAAATCAAAATGAGAAGATTCCACCTTCAAATTGCAAATCAGGGAAAAAGAGAGAGCATATAAAGATCGAGACAGAGGGCGAGCGAACATGAGAAATCGAGCCTGAGAGAGAGAGAGAGAGAGAGACAGAGAGACACAGAGAGATTGGGACAGAGACTGTGAGCAAGCGAGGCTAAGAGAGTCCGAACAGACTGAATGCTATAGTTGACGGAACGAGAACTAGACTGAACGGGAAAGAGTTAAGAAAGATGTATGGTAGTAAATAAGTAGTTAATTAACTTTAAAATAGTTAGTAATTTTATTAGTAGGTAAAGTTAGTAGCTAAACTAAAAAATTCTTGTAGTAAGAGTAACATGATTGTTACTAGAAAAATAAGCTTTAGCCTTTAGGATTTGCAAAACTATAAGGTCGTTTTTGCCTTCAATATTTTATTTTGTTGTGACATTAAATGACAATAAAAGGTATTGTACATGATGCATGCATGATTAATATTATTGCATATGCTAATATGCCGGTACCTATAAGGCTATAAAACAACAAACATGAGCAATTTGTAGTCTTACTCTCACCAACACCACCATAATAACTACCCACTTGGGCACTTGGCCCAAAAGTAATTGCAGATTGAACATAAGGTCGTAGAGGCTTCTTTTTCTTAATTTGATTGATTTCTAAAATAACATAAAACAATACCATCAGTCAAAGTGTCAAACAGATACAATATAATAATAATAATAATCATCTAGTACTGACCTCTACAATATATAGAAGATTATAAATTTTGTTTCAGCACTTAATCGATGATAATTTAAATGAAGATAAATGTAAAACTGTAAATTAAAATTGTTATAAATAAATAAAAAAGTGAAAGAAAATAATGGATGCACTTAAAAGAGTAAAATGAATTTTAATAAGAATAAAGGTCCAAATAAATCTCCGAAAAAATTAACCAACTTACCATTCATACACCTAGATATTATTAATCATGATTTATATACTCATTAACCATATTGTCTTATATCTAGATGTACTAGTAACATTTTTTATAATATTATGCTGACAAAAGTTTTCCTTAAAGCTGTTAAAATGGGTTGCAACATGTGAGCCAACCCAACAACCCCGGGTCAATTTGACCCGACTCACAAACTCGCAGGTTGGGTGGATTTAACCGGGGTTGGCTCACGGGTTGCTCTTTTTTTTTTTTTAAACAAACCACTGTTAGGAAATTTATCATATTAAGACATGTTGAGAAATTTAATCTTTCACTCTTGGACTCTCTGAATATTAACTGGAAGATAGGAGCAAGGGTAGAGACGTAGAGTAGTATCTATCTTTCGTGTGTGTGTGTGTGTGTGTGTATATATATATATATATTTTAAAAGTCTGTTATTTTTTATTTTATTTTATTTTATACATTTTATGTTTTTTCCCCCTTAAAATAAAGGTGAGTCAACTCGCATAACCCACCAACCTGGGGTGGGTCAAGCCGAGATGACAATTTATTGGCTTACCAAAAAGTGAGCTGAGTTGGGTTGACTCATTTCTTAACCCAACCCGTGGTAGGCTGAGCCGGGTGGGCTCATTTTGACAGTTCTAGTTTTTCTACACACAAATCATCATGGTTTATGGAATGGTCTACGCTCATACTTAAAATGAGTAATGATATTTGAATACATAATTTGGACACCTTGTATAGACACCGTAGAGTTTATGAATGTCTTGGGAGTGATGAAATACATGAGAGAGAAGAAAACAATAAATAAGTGGGAATGAGTATTTTTGTACAGTGTTGGACATCATTTATGTGTTCAAATATCATTACTCTTAAATATAGTCGGAAAAAAGTGTATCATGAGTAGTGATTATTTGGTGTTGGTTACATGCCACATCTTCGCTATTGACAATGTTCAGGTACTGTTAATAGTTGCAACTTGTGGCTTAATGAGAATTGCTTAATCTAATATTAGAGTTCAAGTGTTCAGTGAGTGTGCCATTAAGTTGCTTAAAGTGACATTTGTATGTGAAAACAGGGGAAGTGGCAGAGAATACGATGGTGAATATATTAAAAAATATGTTTGAAAGGTGTTTAAAATTAGAAAGGAGTGAAATGATAAGAGAAGGATTCTTGTAACTCGAGACCTCAAATTTTTGTCCGGCCAAATTGGGAGGTTAAAGGATGGATAAGGTAAAATTCACCTACGTTTTCATTTTATTCTATTATGACTTACTTCTATCTATTTTTGAGTTCTCGTGAATATCTTTTGTTTGCTGAAATTTAATCAAAATGTGACTTGGGGCAACCTTTTCCCTATATGAAGCAATAGCTTCCTTTTCCTAGCTCTGTTTCACTCCATACTCCTCTCATGAATAGTGAATCAATAACATGACATATGTGATTAATATGAATGTCCAACATATATAGAATCACGTCCAATTTAATGTAGCATAAATATTTTTTTTATGGGCTTAATTAAAAAAATTACATAAATTTTGGGATCCAATTATATTAAAAAGTTTAACTATTGAGTAGGTCTCTGAACTATTTGGGAATTTTCAAATAAGTCCATATGCTAAATAAATTTGTAATTAGGTCCTCGAAGTTTTATAAAGTTTTCAATTGGGTCCCTATACTAAAAAAGTTTTTAATTGGGTCTCTGAACTTATATAAAATTTGCAATGGAATCCCTGGGGGTAGGGTTCCATGAAAAGGTCTTTAAGTTTGCTAATGTGAAACGTGACCTGGAATTCCCCCCAAATTTGTATTTGGGGTTGCAATAAACCAAAATGTTGAGCAAGAAGCGACTGCTTCTTCTCCATCTGAACAAATCGTTCCTTCCTTCCCCGATTTATGTTTTACAGTTGTATATCCCTTCCTTGAAATAATTTTGTCCAAAATAGTTCCCCACTTGCAACTTACTACATCTCACTTCATCTTGTTACATCTTACTTCATTTTATTGTAATAATGTCTCAAGGTTCATTTTCCACCCAAACTACTCATAAATGGCTGATATGCTTATCCAGCTTGGATGAAATCAGTTATATTATGTCCAATTCAACATATCACTAACGAACTTTATAATTTAGGGACCCCATTGAAAATTTATATAAGTTCAGGGACCCAATTAAAAAAAATTTAGTTCAGGGACTTAATTGAAAACTTTATAAAAGTTCGAGGACCTGATTACAATTTTTTTTAATATAATGACCTATTTGAAAATTCTCAAATAATTCAGAGACCTACTCAATAATTAAACTATTAAAAAAATTCTTAGTTCAAAGTCCTACTTAAAAATTCTCAAATAGTTCGAAAAGCAACGGAATATTAAACCTTTGTTTTATCAGTCGACATATAGAATATGACGGCCATCCACAATCCACACGAGTAACTCAATTTCATCACGTCGCCGAAATTATGGCATAGCATGTCATGCTATCTATCTATATATCTATATATATACCCCGTCTTAGTTGCTCACAATCACACTACAACAAGCCACAAACACACTCTCAAATTAAGCACTAGCTAGTACACTCCCTCTCCAAATTCATCTTTCTATATAGCACAAAAATGATGACTTGTCAAGCATGGCCAGAACCAGTGGTTCGTGTCCAAACCTTAGCTGAAAGTGGCCTAAGCTCACTCCCTGCACGCTACATCAAGCCACACTCCCAAAGACCCACAAAAAACACTTTTGCTCCAAACCATGCTTCTCATGAAACTGATCACCACCATGATCATATTAACATCCCTATCATTGACCTTCAACACCTCTCCGGCGAGGACCGAGTCCTCCGGGAGGAGGTGCTCCGGCGCATCGCGGAGGCGTGCCGGGAGTGGGGTTTCTTCCAGGTGGTGAACCATGGGGTTAGCCATGAGTTGATGAAGAGTGCTAGGGAGTTGTGGCGTGAGTTCTTTAACCAGCCACTTGAGGTGAAGGAGGAGTATGCCAATTCCCCTTCCACTTATGAGGGTTATGGTAGTCGCTTGGGTGTGAAGAAGGGTGCCATTTTGGATTGGAGTGACTACTTCTTTCTCCATTACATGCCTCCTTCACTTAGGAACCAAGCCAAGTGGCCTGAAGTTCCACAATCCTTGAGGTTTGCATACAATAATATATCTTCTTTTTTTTTTTTTTTTTTTTCATTGTCAAAATATTCGCCTTTTAAGGTTTGATCAAAATTTTAAATTACGGTCATGTTACGTTTTTCGTTATTAGGATGATCGCGGAAAATGTAACTTATGCGGCCGCAATTGCGATATGGTTTCAAAGAGTAACAGAACTGCAATGCAACTGCAACCTCAGTTGCGTGGTTGCAAACCAAAATAAATTTAAAACATTAGCTTTGGTTTACATCGCCAAGAAGAAAATTATTTCACATCTAACAGGTGATATAGTCAAAGTGTGGATATGTAGAAAATGAAATTAGCTAAAATCAAATGACAAAAATTATATAATTATAAGGGTGAAGGTTATGATACACCATCCAATTAACACAATCTGGACTATTAAAATTGTCATTTGGATTAGTTGGACTTTGATCATATGGCCTGGTTGAAAAGTCAACCACCCCAAGTGACAATCTGGTTGTTCCAAATTGTGTCACTTGGGTGATATATTAGTATACTAATTTGGTGGATGTTTCACTTTAAACAATATCAATTATAAAGATGATACGTGTATAAATGTCTCAGTAAAATATTCTAAATTTATTAGTAGCCAGATATGTAGGTAGGCTAAAAAAGGATGTAGATATTTATCTATTCATGTCGTTTATTTTCTTCTGTTCCAAGGTTGCTGTTTTCTGATTTTGTCCTGTTGGTAAGATGTAGATCCGGGTAAGTATATTTAATTATTAATATTTATAGACAATTAATTGGCTACCAACTAATTAAGGTCTTATATGGGGTTGAGGATTGAGAGAGGGTTATAGACTTGTAGGCATAAATAAAAGTAAGATGTTTTTTAAGTTGACCTGTAAATTGGAGGGTGTCGGACGAAACCGTGTTAAACATGTGTTAAAATTCAAATTATTAATATGAAGTAAAGCTTTTTGACAAGTTCAGCCCTGCCTTAAAGACTTGTAAACTACCACTGGATTGCGTCGCTGCCTCGCTCGGAATGGTTCTGGTCAATTACTTTTTTTTTTTTTGCCCCTTCAAGTGGTCCTAGTCACAAGATTTTTTAATGGGCTCAGTAAATTTACAAAAACAAATTATAATATTCTAGTTATTATAAACGTGCAAAAAAAAAAAAATCATCTGAGAGGACCCATTAAAAATCTTGTGACTAGGACCACTTGAAAGGGCAAAAAAAAAAAAAAAGTAATTGACCAGAACCAAAACCATAAACCTTCTCACTACATTTATCCTTTTTGATTAAAAAAATAAAATAAAGAGAGACAGTGAAGGAAAATAAATTTAGTTTTTTTTTTTCCCCGTCTTAAGGTAGTTCGTGTAAAGTCTAAACAGTAGCAATATGAGTTGGGTGTAAGAAAACGTGATTGAGCTAAAAATAAAAATAAAAGCTTTAGGATTTAAGAGAATACAATAAAATAACCCTTGTGGAAATAAATTTTATATCGGTAAATGGATGGTGGCATATATAGTCAATCTGTTTTCGTAATTTGTTTAACATATTTGCATATCATTTTATTTATATACAAAATTCTTACACGAATATCTTTTAAAAAATAAAATAAAATACACACTTTTCAATACGGTTTATTTTTTATTTTTCAGACAAACAAAATGTAAACATTGTATAATTGCTTTGTTTGCAAATATCATTTCTCAATTTTTTTTCATCAACCCCCTTAGCTAAACTCACAAGCTGCATAGTAGGTTTTAGAATAGGCTCATCAGGACTTAATTGCTTCACAAATATGATCATTAGGAAATATATGTGGCTAAAGTTGTTAGGTCTCTGTATGATAATAAATGTAAGCAGAACTTTTGCTAAAATGTGGTTTTGGTCCTTTTGGAGGAGTACTTTATATTGGCTGTACAATCTTGTCACTATTTTTTATGAAGAGAAACAACACAAACATTTCATTAATAAATTTGTATGTTTCCCTTAATTGTTTGTTTTATGATAACAGGAAAGTGATTTCTGAATATGGTGAGGAAGTGCTTAAGCTAGGAGGAAGGGTACTCAAGTTGATGTCAATAAATCTTGGCCTGAATGAGGATTTCCTTCTAAATGCATTTGGTGGAGAAAGTGATGTTGGAGCTTGCCTAAGGGTGAATTTCTATCCAAAGTGCCCACAACCTGACCTTACTTTTGGCCTATCCTCTCACTCAGACCCTGGTGGTATGACCATTCTTCTCTCTGATGATTTTGTTTCTGGACTTCAAGTACGCAGAGGAAATGACTGGATCACTGTTAAGCCTGTCCCAAATGCTTTCATCATCAACATTGGTGACCAAATTCAGGTCCTAGCTCTCTCTATAATGTTCTAGCACCCTCAATTAAGCTGTTATATCATGACATATATTACTTTTTCTTTCAAATACTATAAGGAATTTCTATAGTAACAAGGTGTATACAATATTTAGGCTAAAGTGTCAAGTATTAAGAATTGATTTCATAGTAAATGTTTAAAACTATATTACACATTTTTTTTTGTGAATTTTAAAAAGGTGTTCTCAGGAGGTCATTCATCCTAATACTATTCTTGTCCAAGCACTCTTAACTGCGGAGTTTTGATGGGATCCAGTGCATAAACTATATTAGGCATCTAGGTTTTAAATTGTGGTCGCAGTCGCGATTGCGGTTGCGTTGCGGATATTGTAGGAAAATGTGGTCGATGCGACTGTAATTACGGTAGCGATGCAGTTTAGGCGACTGCCAAAACCAACACGTCGCGGCCCAGATTTCGGTTTCGAACCCAGATTTAAAACCTTGTTAGGCATAATCAATAACCAATAAGGGATACTATAATATATGATGGGTAGTCCCCTGATAAAAAAAAACAGAGAGATACCATAAAATTGCATGATACTATTTCAATTATTATATATATGTTTTACTGAGGTTAAGATTTCTACCATAGGTGGTTAATTGTTACTGACTGATTAATCAATGTTAAATGCCATGTTTTATTTTTCAGGTGCTGAGCAATGCAATTTATAAGAGTGTAGAACACAGGGTGATTGTGAACTCAAACAAAGATCGTGTTTCCTTGGCCTTCTTTTATAATCCCAAGAGTGATTTACTGATTGAACCTGCTAAGGAGCTTGTGACACAGGATAGGCCAGCCCTCTACTCACCAATGACATATGATGAATACAGACTTTACATTAGGACAAAAGGACCATGTGGAAAAGCACAAGTTGAATCTTTGATTTCCCAAACGTGATTCCAATTGGAAAAGCACATATGCAAAGGACATGTTTATTTGCATCCAAATAATAATGGACATCTTGATCTTTCTAGTGGATGGTTAGAGTTATCATGTTTTTCTATTCAGGTGCCATAGTTGAAATTAAAAAAAGTACAGCTTGAATCACATGTCAGAACATTTTTTTTTCCTTTCCTGTGTAAACGGAGTTAATGCATTGGTCAATTCAGGGGAAAAAAATGAATAATGGTGATAGAGTTGTGCAAATGTACCTTTCTCCCCTGTTGCCCTAGTGGGATGCTGACTAAAGCTCACTGTCTGTGATGGTAAAGGAAAAAGATAAAATCACGTTACATGAATTTGAGCAATTAAATGTGTGAGTTGGAATCATTTTCATATATATGGTCTTAGAAAGCAAAAACTACTCTTTATTAGCTTTGTGTAAAATTATTTATACCATTTTCAACCGGTTACCAAACATGCACTAATATGGCACAACTTCAATTAAAAGTTGAGGAAAAAATTCTTCAGTAATATTTTTTTTTTATATTTTTGGTACAATAAAATTTAGGATGAGAGGATGATGTCTCAGTCTAAGATTGGGAAAATATTCAGACTCTATGAACATTTACAAAGGAAAAGAAAGGCAGCAGGGAGCCAAGTTTTTTATGTGAGTTCTTGAGTAAAGTTAACATGTATATGCTTTTAAAAAATATATATTTTCTAAAATTCAAGTGTTACCAATAACTAATGTTTGTTGGTTGAAGCCACAAGGAGTTCAATTTTCTTAACAAGAAATTCAATTTTCTTAAATCAAGATTCATTTTGTGAACTAAAAAAATGTGTTTTTGGTGTGAATTCTTGAGTAAAGTTAACATATGCTTTTAAAAATTTATATTTTTTAACGCTAGAGCATTCTAAGAGTCATGATTTGAACTCGAGACATCTGGTTAAACTAGAAGAGATCTATGCCATCTCATCCAAGTGCTCTTGGGGTTTTTTGTCTTCTCAAATGAATGTTCTTAACTTAAATCAAATTAATCGAAATTCAAAATCATTTTTGTTATTGAATATCTCGAAAAAAATTCACCTAAAATAACAACTTGTACTGATTAAATCATATATATAGTCAATTATAATAAATTTAGGCTCTCTAAATTTATGTAATGATTCTTCTTCTTTTTTTGTTGGGTAAAATCGCACGCGCCAACGGAATTGCCCACGCACCTAAGGATCTTCGATAGAACAAAAACACAAGCACACCATAAAGAGAATAATAGAAGAACACACAAAGATTAACGTAGTTCGGCACCTCTTGGCTACGTCAACGGAAACACCTCAACAAATGTATTTACTATCTCAAATAAGATTACGAGATTGTAACCCATCCCAAATTGTGTATCACTCTACAAACTGAGTACCCCACTTAAGTTACAAGAAATGATAACACTCACTCACATAAGAGACTCTCTACAAGTGACTACTCACACACTTGCTCTCTCTTGCTTTGGTAGGGATGCTTCCACTCTTCACATGATCACCCACTACCGGGGATGCTTCTACTCTTCACATGATCACCCACACTTGGGCTACTTTCACTCTTCACATGATCATCCACTACTGGGGATACCTCAACACTTCACAAGACTCCCTTTATATAGAAAAGGGACATGGCTTCCATTCATGAATGAGATAATGGATATTAATTACTTCCCACATTTTCAATATCATTAATATACACTCATTCCTCCAAAGATGAATGTAGACTCCCCATGAGTCAAAACATTGAACTTCACTTCCTCTTGAATTGTGCCAATTTAATTTCCATTCACTTGAATTAATATTTGGAAATTTGAATTGATTTTTCCAACAAATCCTTTCTTAATTAAAATTTTCAAATTTCGACAACTTCTCAAAATTTAATCTTCCATTCATTTTTTTTAACCACCGCTTGCCCTTCTCATGGCTTGGCCTCTTCGTCATACTTGTACCGCCGTTGTCTATCACCCACAATCGAACACGCCGCCTAGCTTCAACATTGCTAGGAAGACTTTCGACACAAGCAACCCCACACATGGATCCAACCGACTACCGCCTTCTCTTCAATACTCATTCCGATCAAACCATCGACTCTGATACCACTGTTGGGTAAAATCGCACGCGCCAACAGAATTACCCACGTACCCAAAGATCTTTGATGAAACACAAATACAAGCACACCACAAAGAGAATAATAGAAGAACACACAAAGATTAACATGGTTCAACACTTCTTGACTATGTCCATAGAAACACCTCAAGAAATGTATTCATTATCTCAAATAAGATTACAAGATTGCCACTGTAGATGGGTTGGCACGTTTTTTATAATGCACCTGTCGACTAGCAATATTATGGAATATTGATTACAAAATTTGAGCTCATCGACAATTTCAATTCAATCACGTTGCCAAATTGGCAAATGCGTGACAGGTTCAATCACCTATTAACCTGCAGTGGACCTTTCAGGCTTTCACCTTTGGCCATAACGCGTTAATGGGGGATAGCTATCACCTTAGGGTTGGGACATCCGTACGATAGAAGAAAGACGGTGAAAGTGATGTTTCTTTTTTAAGAAAAATATAAATTAAAAAACGTTTCTTTTTCAGAAAGATATATAATAGTTTATATTTAAGTTTTATTATTTTTTATTTTGGTCTAATTTTTTTTTAAAAATATATTGAAGTCTCGGTCAATCATATTATGTGTCAATCATCTGGCTTACGCATAAATACTTAATCAGTTCTCACTTCTCAGTCACAATATGAACTAAAACAAAAAAAATATTTTAAAAAGTTAGACTAGAACCAGAGAAAATACAATAATTTTGATTTTTTTTATAGAAAAAATGCAGACCGAAAAAAATGGTGGTGACTCACAAATTTTGTTTTCTCCGCTCATGAGAAGGAAAAAAAGAGAGGATAAATTGGTGTGAAATAAGAAATGTCAAATTTAAATTCAACATCTATCGGTAGTCCTTTCAGTCAAAAAAAAAATAAAATCTGTTGTTAGTCCTCATATGAAAGGGGCGTAATTGTTTATTAAAAAACCCATTCACATTATTTTCACTTTCTTGTATATTTCTGTCATACCAAATAATATTTAAAATTAATTCATTTTTGTTATTTTTTTTTTTTTGATGAGATTCATTTTTGTTACTTTCTTTCTACCCATATGTTGCTACATACATTCGACTTTGGCCCAAAGCATTACTTGGAGTCTAATGGACCTGGATTGCTCTAGGCTAGCCGACAAAGATATAGGAGACCAAGGTTGATAATCTCTCAACATAAATGCTTTGTTTGGTTTGGACAAGAAAATAGAGAGAAGAAAATGGAAAGAAAGAATTTGGATACAAAGAACAAGCTGAGTGAAAGAGTAGATTTTATAGATTATTTAGTATGAGAGAAAGATGAAAGAAAATAAAGCGAAATTTTTTTTTCTTTCCAATTGTTTGGTAGGATAGAAAATGAAAAGGAAGAAAATGATTTTGTACCGAATAGAGAGTTTTGCCCCTATTATACTTTTAGTATATATTTTGTTTATTAGTTATTATATGTTATATATTGAATAGAGCTTTTTTTTTTTTTGAACAAAAGGGGGTTACAAGAGCATATAAAATTGTTTTGGATCTTTTAATGTCTATTTTTTTAAAAAAGAAAATGTTTTTTTTTTACTTAATTTTTTTGGATTTATTTTTTTCCTTTTTTTTTAATATCTTTCTGATATTTTTATTTTAGTTTAGCAAACCTTTTTTTAGGGAAAAAAAATCTTGGCCCAAAGACTAATGAAGCCCAATAAACTAAATCCACAAAAGAACAAACACCACATTGTATAGTACAAGACCAGAACCAGATAATAATTTGGTATGTTTGGGAAAGCTGGATTTTTTCCATTTCAGCTATTTTATCCCTAAAAAGTTATTTTTCAAAATAATTTAATATGTTTGTCACCTAGCTTAAATTTATAAAAAAACTTTTTTGGGAAAAAAAACTGTTTTATTTCATCTAGTTTATTTTGGCTTAAGATTATTGTGATTTGATTAATTTTCATTCTCAAAACTCTCTTCCCCGTTTACCCCTACAAAACTAACTTCTAAACAATATTATTAAATATACAAATAACTTTGTATCCTTTTTTGGTAATTTACTATATAAAAGTGATTTTTTTTTGCACCACAGATCATGTACAATAGATTAACAAATATTTTTTTGCACTACAAATTTATAACGAATATTTTTTTTTCACCAACCAAACGAAATAAATTAGCTTAAAATCATCTTTCAGCAAATAAATCCAAACAAAAACAGATTTTGTATAATAAATTATCATTATTATCTCTTTTTTTAACTTTTCCAAACACACTCTTACGGTAAGTTTCGGAAAATAAAAAGGATTCATGCTTAAGTGATGAGTTAGAGTGTGTTTGGGAAAGCTGGAAAAAAAATCAGAATATGTTTTTGTTTGGGTATGTTTGCTGAAAAACGAGTTAAACATAATCTATTTCGTTTGGGAGGGTAAAAAATAATCATTTTTATATAGTAAATTACGAAAAAGAGCATGAGATTATTTGTTTATAATATTTGGTGAAAAAGTGAATAATATTTATTTTTTATTATATATAATATTTGTTTTTTAAAATTAGAATTTTTTATATAGTAATTTTTTTTTTAGTTTTTTATATATTTGTTTCTTATATAGTAAATCACTGATTATATTATGAAATCAGTTAATGAAGCAAGGTATAAAAACTCTGTGTGTAAATTTAGGTAGAAAAATAGTTGTACTATTATAAAAAAAAATTAAAAATAGTTGTACTACTTGGAATTCATGCATTGAAAGGATAAGGTTGAAGAATTTTATTTATGCAACTCTGTAAATCAGAACTATGCGCACACAAAAGAAGATAAAGAAATAAGGAAAGCCGTTGGGTGGGTGGGGGTATTACAGGTAAGGCACTGTTCTCGTTAAAGCATAATCTGAAAATTTCATCAAAACAGTCCTTGGTACCTGATGGTTCTAAAACAACTTATTTCTTTAAAAAAAAAAGCTTTAAACTCAAATATAAAAGATTTTTTACAAAACAACTTTTAAGTAAAAAAAAGCTAAAATTTATAATATTCATCTTTTTCCAAACAGCCTCTTAGAGTCTAGTTTCGTATAGAATTCCCAATTAAGATTTGATGGAGTCTTTGCATTGGTAGCATCACAAAAGGGGGAACAAAAGCGCAATTAGCTGTGGGCAAATTGACTTTCAGCATAACTCTGCAGAAACCACTCTATCGCTTAGCACGTGTCCAGCCTCGCTGAGCGAAAATGGAATGACTTTCTCGCAACGAAAATGAGATCCCAGTCTCGCCTAGCAAAAATGTCAGTTCTACAGAAACCACTTGCACCTGATCGCGCTATCTCGGAGTGGGGGCATTCTAACATCCCATCGCTGAGCGTCGCATTCTCACCATGCCCTCTCTGTCCAATATCGCTGGGCGAGAATTAAGTGATCGAGTTGTGTAATTGGTTCAGTAATCAAATCTGAGTTCTCGCCAAGCGAATTTTGTCAATCGCTGGACGAAATTCCAAATATGTAGAGCTCCTGCTGAGCAGCACACCCACCTCGCCAAGTGATTGACAATAAGCGCGATTCTCACGAATCTTGTGTCCAACTTCGCTAGGCGAGAAAGTTTCTGAGGGGCGAAACTGGTTCAGTAAATTCAAAACTGACAATAAGCGCGATTGTCACGAACCTTGTGTCCAACTACTGTCTGTCCATCCTTGAGCAGCACTCCCACCTCGCTGTGTGGGCAAAATAATCATCTCCTGCTTCGTGGCGCAAGACCATTCCATCGCTCGGCGTTCTAATTGTTTGTGGAAAGTCCCTAATGCCCTGAATCATGATCTCTAATTGCATTATGCATGTGTCACGGTTGCTGTCCATTATCCTCGATAGATTTAACTATTGATAAGGTCCTGAACTATTTGAAAATTTTTAAATAGGTTCCTATACTAAAAATTTGTAATTGAGTCCTCAAACTTTTATAAAGTTCTTAATTGGGTTCTTATACTAAAAAATTTTCTAATTGGATCCCTGAACTTATATAAAATTTTCAATGGTGTCCCTAGGATAGGGTTCCGTGAAGAGTGACCTAGAATAGGGTTGCAAGAGACCAAAATGATGAGCCAGAAAACCAAAACGTGACCTGCGATTGCTTCTCCTCCATCTGAACAAATAGTTCATTCATTTCTTTCTCAATTTATGTTTTACAGTTGTATGTCCCTTTCTTGAAATAATTTCGTCCAAAATAGTTCCTCCACTTGCAACTTACTACATCTTGTTGCATATTGTTGTGACAATGTCTCAAGGTTCATCTTCCACCCAAATTACTCATAAATGGCTAATATGGTTATCCAGCTGGGATGAAATCAGTTATATTCCGTCTAATTCACCATATCACTAACGAATTTTATAATTTAGGGACCTCATTGAAAATTTTATATAAGTTCAGGGACCCAATTAAAAACTTTATAAAAGTTCGAGGACCCAATTACAATTTTTTTAGTATAGGGACCTATTTGAATATTCCCAAATAGTTTAGGGACCTACTCAATAGTTAAGCCTTCTAGATATCCCATTATTGGAAGCAAGTGGATGCACACTCGGTGTTTGCTGAAATGCCCCAATGCACACTCACTTTCATTCTTCCATCTCATTGTGCTGCTATGTTGCATTCTTAGCTTGCTTATGACATATATGTTTAATTCCTTTTGTGGGCTACTATGTTGTGTAACTATCATGCTTCACTCACCCACCACCTTGTTGAGTGTGCACCTTTTAGCACATTTTGACTGACATTGGCCACCACCCACTGGTTTGTGCTATGTTTTTTTTCACTCTCATTCAACTTGTGTTGTTTTGAGTTGAGCCTAAACAATGATATTCTTTCATGAGTTACTTACATATATCATATGCATATTTTCTTCAGAACTTGACTTGATACTTGATTGCTTCTACTTAGCTTGACTCGAGTTGTTATTAGATTTTTTTTAGGTTTAAATAAGTTTTTGGTCCCTGCAAAATACAGCAATTTTGGTTTTAGTCCCTGCAAAATTTTTTCTTAGGATTTCGTCCCTATACTTTATAAAATTTTTTGGAAATAGTCTCTACCGTCATCTCTCTCTGTTAACTGCTGACGTGGCAAACGGAATGCCACGTCAGCAGGGACCATTTCCAAATTTTTTGAAAATACAGGGACGACATCCTAAGACAAAATTTACAAAGACTAAAACCAAAATTTGCGAACTTTGCAAGGACCAAAAACTTATTTAAACAAAAAAAAATTCTATATTCTAGCCAAACTTCAGAGCAAGCCGTATAGGGACAGAAAACTTCCAGATGAAGGGATTTGTCAATTTGAAACTTGTGGCCTTAATGTATGATTTCTTTCTATTTTGTAGCCAAATTTTGGAGCAAGTCGGACATGAACAAGAGATTACATCGGTACCCTAAGTACCAGATATCTAACAAAATGAAGGAATTTAGCAATTTTAACCATGTGGTTCATAATGTATGATTTTGTTTCTATTTTCTTGTCAAATTTCATAGCAAGTCGGACAGGAAAAGGAAATTACCTCAATACCTTTGAGTACTAAAAATCATATCAGATTAAGGACTTTGACAATTTTAACCTTGGTAAAATTTGGCTAGAATATACAGAGAAAATAGGGGTGTTCATTAACCGATCCAAACCGATTCAAACCGCAAAAACCGAACCGAAAAACCGAGCCGAAAAAACAGCTTTTTTACATTGGATTGGATCGAATTTTGGATCTCCTAGTGAAAACCAATCCAAACCACTTTTTGGATTGACAAATTGACAAATCCCTTCATCTGGAAGCTCCCTGTCCCTATACAACTTGCTCTGAAGTTTGGCTAGAAAATAGATTTTTTGTTGTTTAAATAAGTTTTTGGTCCTTGCAAAGTTCACAAATTTTGGTTTTAGTCCCTGTAAATTTTGTCTTAGGATTTCATCCCTGTATTTTCAAAATTTTTGGAAATGGTCCCTGCTGACGTGGCATTCTGTTTGCCACGTCAGCAGTTAACGAAGAGAGATGACGGTAGGTACTATTTCCAAAAATTTTGAAAGTATAGGGATGAAATCCTAAGAAAAAATTTTGTAGGGACTAAAACCAAAATTAATATATTTTGCAGGGACCAAAAACTTAGTTAAACCTTTTTTTTATTATTTTGTATTTTGAAAGCAAAGAGTGGTTGAGAATTACTTGGGATGGCAAAGGGGTTATTTCCATAAACTTTTCTTGACACCTACTTAGTGTGTATATCAAGTTCTTCTGAATGTCCCCTAATTATCTGAAAACCAAGCGAAACTTTTATTGCCATCCAAGCACATATTATACAGACATTGTCTTGTTCCTTTCTAGGTCCTCCAAGATAAAAATATGTCCATGTTGAAGGCCCAAAAGATCAAGCAAGCACTGAATACAAGATCAACATCATCATTAACATCCCTTTTATTTGGCAAACACTTATTCTAATTATAATACAAAACTTATAATAAGAACCCGGGTACCAAAGGTGATTGACATGCTGCTGCAAGCTGACTCCAAGAAAGGTTCCATGTTTGGTTGCATAATTCTGGTCTGGTGGATGATCCTAGTTCAACACTTGAAGGAAAATCACACTCCTCTGCTACCCTTTTTTGCTTTTTGGCTGGTCTATGCTCTTCCTCAGGATGTGTTTTCAAAGATTCATATTCCTCAGAAAGTAGTGCAGCAAAAGGCTTGCATGCTTTTCTTGTGATTGTTCTGCTATGATAACTTTGGCCAATTCTCTCTAGGTACTTTCCTTGTGCTTCAATTTTTAGTTTCAAGCTTCGCTGAACCTTCCAACCATGTAAGACAATTTTCACTGAGGAAATTCTCTTCATCATTGTGCTCATTTGATGTGCTTATTTTGATGATAAATTATCGCCTTTTAATAAATAAATAAAAAAGTGTTTTTCATATATCTTTAATTATCATATATTTGGATGGGTAATGCATTAAAATGATGTTTTTCCCCCTAGTTGTGCTTCTAATTTTTTTTTTTTCATAACATAGAAATGCTTTTCAAATATTAATTAAAGAAAAAATTATTTCTCAAATATTGCATGTAAACATCAAATACCTTTTTTTAAAGAACTTTTTACAAGGATGACATAAAAAATGTCTTATTTTATGAACTCATGCAAACTATATTTTTGTGGATTTAACTCTCTTGCTTTTACAAAGCCTAATATGTTCATTTGCTTAAAATATACATGAGATTAAAAGTACTTAACTTTCGAACCACAAAAAAAATTATAAAAACCATTAAATTGTTATGTGAATGTACCTCTGCTTCATCGCTTAAGCGTTTTTGCACCTCCATTTGCATTTGTAGACATTCCTTTAGCTGAATAGCACTGCTCATATTCATTTATCAACAATAATAGTAAAAATATGATTGATATGCATGTTACAAAAATGCAAATTGAAAAAGAGAAATAGAAAATGTTGTTGAAGGAATTTTTTACTCACGATATTGAACTGAAATTTGGCAGTATATCCGATTTGCATTTCTTCTCTAGTTTTCCTCCTTCAGAAGTTAAAATTACAGATTAGAAATGGTCGAGGAAATAGTAGTTTATAATTTGAGATGAATTTAGTATTGTTAGTATTAAGTTTCAAAAACTTACTCGTGGTGGATTCTGGAATGAATTTGGAGATCCTGTATTTCTAAACAAAACCAAAAGTAACTTAATAATCACTGTAAATAACCAAATCTGTATTGCAGTTTTCAAGTAAAATTTCTTATTTTACTTTTCAAAAAAGTCTAAATTAATTTATATAATATGTAAACAAAGGTTTTCTCTGAGCTTAGTTAGTAAATAAATAAATTATTAATAATCTTGTTTTCATATAATAATGCACTCATTTTAAGTTTTTCCTTTGTTAGTATCGGGGAAAATTGATAGGGCGACAAATTAATTTATATAGTAACATTTGCTATGAACACTCTGAGAATGAAAAAGTAAGAGGATATACTCCTTTAATTCGAAAAAGTACAGATTTTAATTCATCAAAGAATTTATATAGTCATAGAAGGAGGAGGCACCTGCAAATGGCTTTTGACATGATAAATATTCAGTTCAGAAAAGCCCATAGCCTTCATTTCCTTCAGTATACCTTTTGGTGTTGCCCCTGACAAACAAATCAAAGCATATTAGTCCCAATAATTCTTAAAAACTTAATATGGCTAATTATTCAAATATCATGCACATATAATCATTAGCTTTACTCTGTAATCAAACCTTCACTAATATAACTTGCTACAGCCAAAACTAATTTCCATATCATACATATTTAACCAATATGTTTACAGCGCAATGAAAAATTGTACAAACAACAACAAAAAGCAACAATAATAATAATACAAACACTAATCAACAAGCAATATAGTCATTATTACGTAATTTTGTACCACTGACATCCTGCAAACTAACCAAATTTCTTACCACATCAACAAACCATGAATCATCTACTACAGTATTACTATTACTATACATTAATAAAAACAAAATAAAAAAATACTATAGTAGCACCAGATATAATATTTATGTATTAACATGCAAACATGAACATAGTCATGGAAGACTTACTATCAGGACCCCGAAGCCTATTTACAGCCTCCACAAACCGATCATGGAGTTCATCTGTCCAGCGAAGGCGTTCTTTGCCAGTGGTAGAGCCATCTGAGCGACTAGAACCCATAACACTGAACTTTTGGGGTCTAAGAGGCCCAACCCATGCGGGTTTAAAGAGCAGAGTTATAGCACAATGAGACCAAACAAGGACAAAAACCACTTTTTGGAGACACTGAATTAACCAAGGTGGCGATTTTTACAAAGATACATTGATCGGCTTAGATTCTAGTTAGTGTCTGTATATTGTCCCAAAAAAACAAAGAATTATGTTATTTGAATGTCAAATTTTGGGTACTGTATGCGACACCGTATACATTTATATCTATCTCTCACTTACTTTTTATCTTCTTTATATACACATGTCTCAAAAATACATCACAAAACAAAAGGGACACAGTATATTATCCCAATTATGATGTTCAAAAATCATTACCCAAAAAAACAGGTACATGCTTGTACAAAACCTTAACATTTCTTGTCAAACTCGTCTTGTAAGTTGCTGTCTTCAAGGCAAGGTTTCATTTGGCGAGAATGCCTATGGTTCAGTGAATGCTCTGACTAATAAATAATATAACAAAAAAGGAGTTTCCTCATCAATTCAAATTCATTAGAGGAGGGTTTGGATTGTTGCTTAGTAAGAAAGTCATTGTCATTATTATGTTTTTTGCTTAACAACATAGGTTTTAGATCCATTTGCAGACTTGCTACGTTTTGACACTCGTCTTCTTTTAAGGTTTTAGTATCTTATATTATTCCCAAACTACATTCCTATATGATTCCCAAGAATAAAGTTTTCCCACATTCATACCTATAAATAGAGTTTTCCCATTTATAACTATTATAATTTTATTTCCTGAATCTTTTATGCATGGGAATAACTTTTTAAAACTTATACCAAACATGAGAAACTCTTATTCCCATGCCAACATTCCTGGGAATATTTTTGTAAGACTATACCAAATGCTACCTAAGAGTAATGATATTTGGACACAAAAATGGTGTCCAACACCGTATAAAAGTATTCATCCCCACTTACTTATTGTCTTCCATCATGTATTTCATCACTCTCAAGACACTTATAAGCTCTACGATGTCTATATAAGGTGTCTAAATGTCTAAATATCTTTACTCTTCTTTTAATCACACTGACTTTGCCGAAGTTAATGGTTATTAGATCGGGATCCTCCCCTTTTCTTGATGTTATGAGAGAAGCTCTAGTGGTTATTTCACCTTTAAGTTCACAACCTATACGTCCAAGCTTGTGCAACAAGAATTTTGACACATCCAACAAGAATGCGATAGTGTCCGTGCTGTGCATGAGGGATACCATTCACATAATCCTTTCATTAACACATTTTTTGCAGTATAAAAAGGGTGTGATTAGAAGAAACTGTGGAGGGGAAAGGTGAAATAACACCTTTTATCTTCTGAAAAAATGTAAAAGAAAAGCATACTTTGTGTATATTCAAGCAAATATCAATTGATTAACAAATTAGAATTTATCATATGCTTTCCTATAAATATATAACAAACTTTAAGGATTCAACTTGGTCAAAACAAACTTAATCCCTGAGAAAATAACCCCATCTGACATAGTCATAGATACTATACCCATTACATGAACATGTCTAACTGATGAAACAATATTTTGTCAGCATTGGCACAGCATTCACTTCACAAGTTCACATATTTTCTTCAGCCTAGGGCCTGCCCCGCCTTAGGCTGCATGAAGGGCATTTGTATTGCTTTATGCTCTCAGCCTTTGCAGGGGTAATCTTCACACATTTCCCATGGAACCACCTCTCACATATATCACAGCCAATCCAAAATTCATCCGCATTGTAATTGCCGCCACAGCTACCACAAAGGGTTTCACTATGTTCATCTTCATCCTCCTCATAACCCTCATCAAACTTTGGGTTGCTTTTGACTTGCCCATCACTAGATCTCTGCAGATAAACATACAAGCCTGAATCATATAGGGAATATACATATGGCATCGCATGGTTTTGCTCACCCTGAAAGCCTTAATTATCGTCTTAAACTCTTAATAAGTATTTGTACATGTCATGCAATAGCATACAAACCAAACATCATGGTACTGACAGTTTTATAAAATGCACTGCACCACATCAATATTAGGTTAGGATCAAGAAATTTTAAGGCCTATTTTGGTATGTCTGTCTGTACTTCCCACAATCTGCTTCTGGATATTAACCACAAGAAGGGGGGGAACCAAGTGCTATAAAACTCCCACTATGCACAAGGTCCAAGGAAGGTTCGGACCCTTGAAGTTAACCACAAAGACTTCAAAAAAAAAAGTGAAGATGTCAATAAGTCCAGGTGCATGTCTGAGGTTTCTGCTTCTTGTTCCCTCTCTATTCTAGTTATGATTTGCTCATCTCACTCGCCCAATATTTTAATTACTTTACAATGTAATGATATTGACATATTAACTTTCATTAAAAAATATATTAGAAGCAACTTTTAGAATGCACAAGCATTATCAAACCAAGCCTTTGAACTAAGCTCTGGTGACCCAGCCACTAGAAACAAAGAAGCAATTATCACTAGAAGAGAAAAAAAATACTAACCTTGGTGCTTCCCCGAGATTTGCTTCCACTATCCACAGTGGGCTTGTCCTTAATTGGTTTCCTGTCAGTAACAACTTCAAAAACGGTGGGAAGATCATTGATCAAGCTAAACAAACGTTTCCTGCCAAAAAGAATCAGGGGAACCATCAATGCACAGAACTATATGCCAAGTTGCAGCAGATGCTGACCAAAAATGCTAAAATAGTCAACGAAGAATTCCAATAGAAGCTGTAAGTTGTATCTATTTGCATCTCTTCCAATCATAGTAGCTTCTAATTGAAGGGAAAGCAATAAGGAAAAACTAGAAGAAACAATAGCAACAGTATACATATCTTCTACCACACTAATGATAAATCAAACTCAATTGCATATGTTTCCCTCATGTATCTCTGGTGTCTCCAATCCCCTGTGTACCTCAAATAATCTTACAAAAAAAAAAAAAAAAAGCATGAATGGGAAGAGATAAAAGCATTTCAGAAGTGATTTGATTTACTTTTTCCCATATAAACATCCTTAAATCAAACACCCCATATAGTTGCCGTCTGTTAAAAATTGGCAACATTTATTTTACTTATTTGCTGAAAATAACCATGGATTAATACTAAAAAAACCCACTGACTAAGTCATAACTTTCATAGCTGTATCAATAGATAAATTCAAATTGTCAAATTTTTCACTTAGTTGACCTCTTGTAAAAGACAAACTTTCATGGAGGATATTGGAGCAGTCACCATGGCTAGCGGCCACTTCTTGTTGCTAACCTGAAGTTCATACTTTTGTTCTTTCAAATACTGCCCATCTAAGGAATGCATGTATAAATATCCAGTATCACCACAGACCACAGTAAAAATAGGACCCTCATCATTCTGTAAAATATCCATCATGTCTTGAGACAGTCATCCACCATGATTATTTATATGCATTTTGACCAACAACTCCAATTGTTACCAATAAAATTCAACATTAAACAATGTGCTTAAGCATGTACTTAACACAACAGATAGAGAACCACAATAATCAAATTACTACCACTGGTCCACTACCATGTATGCACCTCCACCAAAGCTATAAATTGTACCTTTCATTGCGATTAAGACGAGCTCCAAGATAAAATGCCACAGAAAGCAACCACGAATCACTGTGCACAGCAACAAGAGACAGCCAGTCCCTGCGATTCATGCCATCTCTAGCAAAATTGATTCCAAGAGCTGGTTCAGGGAGCTCTGGTGGAACTTCCTCTGCTGGCAGAGTTACCTCCCATGTTTCATTTGGATGCCCATAGAGGCACAAGTTCTCCTTATCTTAAACAAATACACCAGAAACTATGAATTTAATGTGAGGGCACATAAACTATTAATTATTATTTCAAAACCACAGACATTAATAATTTTCATAATTGATATAATTTTCAATTCACTTGTAACTGAAATCCAGCAAACTACACATGGAACAACTCAAATGTTTATGTCATAGAACAACTCAACCCAAGTCAAATTTAACGTTTCCACTAAAACTAAACATCACAAGAACCATGCAAAAACTTTGACTTTTTATATTTTTGCACACCCATTTTTATTTTACTCAAAATTCTCCGAGGGTTCAAAAGTCAACTTTGACTAACACCAACGAGCATGCACAATTCACTCACAACCCAGAAACAAAACAAATATCAACCAAAAAAAATTATTTCTTTTACGTAAATTAATACATATAATTAACTAATTAAATAAACAAATCCGATCTGAGATTAACCTTTACCTGGATCACAGAGCCCGTAAAATTCATCAACATCTGAGAGGGTAAAAAAACGAAAAGGTTAAGAACTTTGAGATTAAAAACGAGACCCAGATACGAAATTCGAAAGAAAAGAGTTACCTTGAGTCAAAGCACGAACAACACCGGTTCTTCGAGCGCTATAGTCCTTGAAGATCTCTTCAACGGTGCGGGGGCTAGAAGCCATTTCCATAACCCAATTGAGATCTGAGAGAAAAGGGATTGAAAATTTGGATTTGGGGGAGAACTAGAGGGAATTCAATTGGGCGATAGGATGCATGAGAAATAGAATGGATCCAAAAGGGTAAAGAGAAAAAGAGATGTAGAAAATAAGAAAAGAGTGGAAGGGTGTGTTTGTGTGTGTAAATAACGCTACTTCTTTTTCTTTTGCTAATTTTTACTTCTTCCACGCCTCTTTTTCTAACTTACCACTCCTTCCAAACTACGATTTAGGTTTAATTAATCTATATCTCCCTTATCAGAATTTTTAAATAAATCCTTGTACTACAAGTATTTTTTGGTTTATAATTAGGACCTTTAGTTTCCTAATAGTTCCACGGAATATCCCACAAATATAGATCCTTTGGACTCACTAGGAGACTAATATTCGCTCGGATGCTTAATCACAGTTAAGATTCAATACCGCTCGCCAAGAATATGTTTTGTGGAATTCGATTCGAACTATGGTGCTCTGCCTACAAGCTTACCCCGTGCAACCAACTGAGCTACACCCGTAAGATTTCTGAACAGAAAATTTTTAATTGAGTCATTCAAATATTTTTTCGTTAGTTTCTTTTACGTTCCAAAAAGTATATGGACCTACTTGATTTTTTTTTAGAAAAAAAATATTCATACCTGCTTGAATTTTTTCTAGAAGTTCATGGGGCACAAATGGTGAGTGGATGGAAAAGGAACCCTGGCAAATGCTTAACAAAATCTTAACGGAAAAGTGTATGAGAAACCCAATTATGATTTTTCTATATATTAAGGGATCCAATTAAAAACTTTTTAAATATAGAAACATTTTTAAAAAATTTCAAATAATTTAAGGACCTACATATTAATTTAACCTAAACTTTACGAAGAAATGTTAAGGGTAAATAATGTGATAAAGCTTCTATTCACAATACCCTTGTGTTCAAGGATGGAGGATTCAAGTTCCTTTTGTTAACTTTTGTTAAAGCTAGTGTAGGAATACGATAAGCGATCGAGAACTTATGGTCTAACTTATTTATTAAATATTTATACATAATTAAAAATTGATTATACCGATAGATTTATGATGTGTTGCACATGATTGGTAGGGTCTAAGGTGTTAATATAGTTGGAATGTCTTTTCCTATTGTGCTGCTTTTGCATGCCATTTTTACTAAAAAAATTTAAAAATTGATTATACTTATATAATTTATTAATTATATATGATATATCTATATAATATATTTATTTTATAAAACAATATAATAACATGGCCTTTGGGCCATGGGAGCCAAGTTATTTGAGTTTGAGAGGCTTCTTTATTATCATTAGGAAAAAAAGAACTACTTGGAAAAAAAATAATGTGGTAAGATAGATTGATAGGCAACACAAATCCAAACACACTATAAGCTTGTAGACCCATATTTAAATGGGTATGCAATTGGCAAGTACAAACAAACCTATGAGCCATGATCTGTCTACTTAGCTCGACATTCATCATCTATGATTTGAATGATGATGATTTGAATTGTAATGGTTTAGGTTGGATATGGTCCAAACCTAAATTGACACCCTTACATAACTTGTTACTTGACAACCTAATTATACATAGAAGCTTTATATATCTCAAAAGCATATATTAAAAGAAAATATACCAACAAGGTCCAACACAATTGGTAAATAGCTAGGTTCCTTAAACATGATATCAGATGTTTGATTCCTGTTGTGTGTATGAAAAATACTTTGTTGGGAGAGACAAAACTCATTTTAGCGATCTTATCTCTACGCCTCGAAAGGGTGTAGTATTTAGCTATCAACGGGATGATATTCTTAGTACACACAAAAAAGAAGAAGGCAATATTATATTTTGTTTTTAAATAGATATATAGCCTTTAACAACATTATATTTTTGTATAAAATAATAATTCATGTTAATATATCTAATAAACAAACAGATGTAGCAGGCTAAAGCTACTTTTTAACTCAAAAGCAGAGGGAAAACCAACCAAGTTAAATAGATATTATTTTATAAAAATTGAGTGTGACTCCTTTGATGGATAAATTAAGCCAATTTAAACCAAGAATAAGTTAGGCTTGAAGTCGTTGATATGGTATTTCAGGCAACATATTTCCACCCTTATCACTTCTCTTTAGAGTTTAGAGCATGAAGCCAACAAAATATTGTGTTAATAAGTGCAAAGCCTCTTAACATGTCTGATGTCTCTATTGTGTATTTGTGAAATTTTAGTTAAATTTTGAGCCTTCTGAATTAGTTTGTTTCCCTTGTCTTCGTGTGCATACTAAATCATGTAAGGTATACTACCTCTTGGCAATATTACAATTGCAATAGTGATCGACCAAATGATATAAATAATGCAATTCCTAGAAGCTAAAAAAAGTAATTTTTGAATTGAGTTGAAAATTTTACGCTAAGTTTTACATCAATCTTGCTTTCGAAATAAAAATATCTAAACATAAATCACTTCACTTCAATCTCAATTCTAACCAAATCAATTTATAAAATCAACTACATTCAAAATCACTTTTATCAAACGCTCATCCAAACACACATGGTTTCACGTTGGAAACCTCCAGAATTGATTATGTCATCTGTCAAACGTGATTTTAGTAAAAATAAATTGTTTGGTTATTGTCAGGTAAAATTGATTTTGCTTTCATAAGCAATTTTGACTAGAAGTAGCTTTTGAGTTGAGTTGAAAATTTACACTAAGTTTTACATTAAACTTGCTTTCAAAATAAAAACATTCCAACGTAAACCACTTCATTTCAAACTCAATTCTAACCAAATAAATTTTACAAAATCAATCACATTCAAAATCACTTTATCAAACACTCATCCAAACACACACTAATGGTGTATTCTGCATTCATGATTTTTTTTTGGTAAGCAAAGAATATATTGATTGAGAGTACAAGGGATACTCTAACCCATATACAAAGGACCAAAAGAAGAGCTTAAGCAAGTATAATTATAATACTGCTTAAAAGGAAAACAGTATGATTATTACACCAGCAAGACTCAAAAATAAGAGAGATACCAAAGACCACAAAAAAAAAAACCAAAAGTAACTCCCATAACCAAACTGAAAACATACATGGGTTGTTGATCTAACTATAATATCCTTAAAACAACTCCAATCAGCAAAAAAGAAACCCCACATGTAGACTCGGCGCTGCTCCTTAGCAAAAAACACATCGTATGAGCCGAACAAGAAAACCAAGAAATAGGCCAGCAAAATAAAGTCAAGTTAGGCAACCAGAAAACTCAGCAAAAGACCAGATAAAGCATCAATCATGAAAGTCTTCCAATAGGCGTCAATACAACACCAACAACAGTAGAGCACAAGAGATTCCGTAAGCATCTCAGCAAACATGCAAAGAACCAAAAATTGTATTTGACTGCAAGTGTAGGGGAACCAGGTTGACACTCCACCACCATCAAAGGAAGCTATAGAGAACCAAAAACAAGAAAAGAACCACTGCCATCGAGGCCACAGAAACCCCACAAAAGACCAAGCTAGCCACACCAGTTTATAACCAGAGAACGTTGTTTTTCAAATCACAAAAGTTGAACTGCAGAGAGGATGTAGCCTGACCAGAACATAAATCCAGGAAAACAAATCATAAAGAAACCAGCACCCTAGAAGAACAAAAAACAGAACTTTAAACCAAACCAAAACCAACAAAGGAAAAGAAACAGCAAAGGAAAAGAGAGAACCTCAAAAAAGAACACTCCCTCACCACCACACTATTCTGACAAGGGAAAAGACCACTCACACTCCTAAGCCCCACATGAACCCACCCTTAGAAAAAAACTCCCACACCACAGAAAGAAGGAGCCAGACTCACACACTCACAGGCTAACTTGCGGACCACTCAAGAGCTCTTAAGTAAAGACACAAGGACTCTCAAGACCTTACTCTGAAGTCCACCGCAAAGAGACAAACCTGCAATAAAACAAAAGGAAAAAAGGAGCAACAAACCATTGCAAAAAATATGTCAGAACTCCACCAAGGTGGTGCAGGATCAAATCCTGGCCTAGCCTCACTGCAAGAAAACTCACCCACATATGTATAGTCACTCCCTCCCACAACCTCACAGCCCACCATACACACCCTCACCCAGCCACACGCCCGCAAAAACCACTTCATAGATATAGCATAGTTGGAAACCATGGGAACACTTATTGGTGTCGGTAACCGGCCAAGCACTAACCACCACAATGACGCCGACTCCAAGTGCAAACAACTAGGCACTAGATCCCTAAGCAAGAAATAGGACTTATGCACCAATCTGAAAAAACATATCCTGCTCCACCAAATTTTGCCACGAACCACACCCAAGATCTAGCCTTTATCAGGTGCAACAACTCCAAGCAATCAAGATTCACAGAATTAAAAGTGAGATTGTTCCTCATTAGCCAAACCCTCCAAACAACTGCGTGCCAAAAAATCGGCCAGATCTTTGAAGTTTTTTTGTTTCTGACCAGGCCTCTGTGTGCTTTAAAGTGACTAACCCCCTCTTGTGGTAAGGCAACCATGAAACCAAGCCAGCTACACACACTATACCACACACTGGAGGAGAAGGAACAGTTAAAGAAAAGGTGATTAGATGTCTCCTCTGCAGAAGAACAGCAGGCACACAAAGAGTCATGAGGGTCGGATATAACTTTCCTCTTTAGAAGATTAAGCCTCGTTGGAAGTCGATCCCACAGAAGTAACCACGAGAAGGAAAGGACCTTACTTGGTGCCTTGCATTTCCACACAAATTTAAAAACACAAGGCTCGGTGACAGAGGAGCCACCTGGATTTTCTAAGGATTGTAGTAGCGAATACGCTGTCCTCACCGAAAAGCAGCCATCAACACTATGCTTCCAGACCCAGGCATCCTTCTTCTGTCTCTGTGGATAGACCGATGCCAGAACCCCCTATAGTTCAATCACCGACTCTTCCTCCCACACAAAAAGGTTCCGCCTCCACTTCTACTTCCAGCTCCAAGAGTTTCCTTCCCATTCTCCCATATCCAAAACCGAAGCCTCTTTGTCACAGGTTAGGGAGAACAGCCTTGGGAACATCTCTTTGAAGCTCCTAGTGCCACACCAAGTAACCTTCCAGAAAGGTGTATCTGCCCTATCCCCCAACTTCCTGGCAACACCTCCTAAGAACCAGTTTGTAGACACGTCCTTTACCCTTTTTAACACCTGCAGATCCTTCCACCACTGAGAGGAGTTACTAGTTGTCCAAGTCTTTTCATGAAAGGGTTGTCTAAGATTACCATATTTTGCTGTATTCTCACCCAGGGCGCTTCCTTATCAACCAAGAATCTCCATTTCCACTTCCCCAAAAGACTCAAATTAAACAGGTTTAGATCCTTCACACCCAAGCCTCCCTCATCCTTTGGGCTACATACCTTTTTCTAGTTAACCCAAGCTATTTTCCTTCTATCTTCACATCCCCCCCACATAAAAAGGCCTTCTGAATACCAGCGATTATCTTCAAAACTTTAGTTGGGATCCTGAAGAACGAAAGGAAATAAATAAAAAGTTGGTAAACACAATTCAACCCCCCTTCTTGTGTTCACTTTGGTTATTTCAGTTGGTATCAGAGCTCAGCCTCTGGGTTGAGCACTTAACAGTGTAGAGGAAAAGATCTTGGAGATGGCAGGAGAAACCAGTGGAAGCAAGAACCATGCTGGAGAAGGATCCTCAATGTCGAGACCTCCTTTCTTCAATGGAGAGGACTACATTTACTGGAAAGAAAAGATGAAGTGGTTTTTACAATCCACTAACTCTGATCTTTGGGATATCATTGATGAAGGTCCTTTTGTCCCTAAAGATGACAAAGGAGAGGAAATTCCTAAAGCAAACATGACCACTGATCAAAGAACAAAGTGGCAGCTTAATGCCAAAGCTAGATATGCAATCATGTGTGCTCTGAGCAGAGAAGAATTTGAAAAAGTCTGTGCTTGTGAGTCTGCAAAAGAAATGTGGGACTCACTAGCTATTGCTCATGAAGGAACTAGCAAAGTCAAATAAACAAAAGTCAGCATGCTTGTCAGAAAGTATGAGCTGTTCAAAATGGAGGAAGGTGAAACTATTGGCCAAATGTATGGAAGGTTTCAAACCATAACCAATGGATTGAAATCTCTGGGAAAAATTTACAAGACTGAGGAACACATTCAAAAGATTCTTAGAAGTCTTCCAAAACAATGGAGACCACTTGTAACTGCTATGTCTCAGGCCAAGGATCTAACAACAATGAAGCTTGATGAGCTTCTTGGGACTCTTCAGATTCATGAACAAGAACTGATTGAAGAGAACAATGGAAAGAAAAACAAGTCCATTGCACTCAAAGCTGACAAGAAGTCATCTAAGGGAGCAAGTTCAAAAGCTCTCAAAGCAGATGAATCTTCAGAAGAATCTGGAGAATCAAATGAGGATGACTCAGATGATGAAGATGATGAACTGTCTCTCTTCACCAGAAAAATGAAGAAGCTGTGGAAGAAAAGAAACTTCAGAAAAGACAAACAAAGACAAACCCTTCAGGCGCTTCAACAAAGACAAGCACAACAAGGATGGTGGATCTAATGACAGAAATGTCATTGTATGCTATGAATGTAAAAAGCCTGGTCACATCAAGGCAGAATGCCCTCAACTCAAAAAGCAATCTTCCAAGAAATTCTTCAACAAGAAGAAGAAAGGAATGATGGCTACTTGGGGAGATCTTGATGAAAGCTCCACTGAAAGTGAAGGAGAGGAGCTTGAAGCAAACCTCTGTCTTATGGCTGATACAGATTCAGAATCAGAAACCGAGGTACATTGTGAACTTGAAAAATTGAATGATGCCTATGATGAACTTTTGGAAGAATCCAACTATATATCTAAAGCTTTTAGATCCCTCAAGAGACAGTATGCTAAACTCTCTAATAAGTACACACAGAAATCTCTAGAGTGTGAAAATTTAGCTGAAGAGAATAGTAAACTTAAGACTGAAAAGTCTGAAGTTGAGATCTCAGTTGAAACTCTACCATCTGAAGAAGTAACTAAACTTCAACAGAAAGTAGAAGAGCTCACCTCAGATCTTGCCAAGTTTGTTAATGGTAGAGATAATCTGGCTAAACTCTTAGGAAGTCAGAGGCACTCCCTTAACAAAGAAGGTATAGGATATTCCAATCAAGAACATCATAAAGGATCAACAAAGTTTTCAAATATAGCTGTTAAATCTATATGTTCCTACTGTGGAAAAGCTGGACATATCATGTCTAAGTGTATTCACAAAAAGAGAAGGAAGTCTTTACAGACTCCTCACACTAACCAAAAAGGACCCAAGAAAATATGGGTACCTAAGGTCATGATCATTCCTGTTGCAGACATTCTCAACAGAACAAAGCAAACACCTGTCATGGTATCTGGACAGTGGATGCTCGCGACACATGACAGGCGAAAGGTCTATGTTCCTAGACCTCCAACCTAAGAAAGGCGGACATGTAACTTTTGGTGGCAACCAGAAAGGAAAAGTTGTTGGTTTAGGTAAAATTGGTGGTAAACCTCCCTTACCTATTATTCATGATGTGTTATTCGTGAAAGGATTGAAACATAATCTGCTTAGCATAAGTCAATTATGTGACAGTGGACTTTCTGTATCTTTTTCTAAGGATGCATGCATGGTCAATGACTGTAATGGAAAAACCCTCTTTTCTGCTAAAAGGCAAAACAATCTGTATAAGATTGACATGACTGAACTTTCAGATCAAAGTGTAACATGCTTTATGTCTAAAGAGGATGAAAAATGGCTGTGGCACAAGAAATTAGGACATGTTAGTATGAAGCAAATTTCAAAATTGAAAAAGCATAACCTTGTGAGAGGATTGCCTGACATTTCTTTTAAGAAAGATATCTTGTGTGATGCATGTCAGAGAGGTAAACAAGTAAAATCAAGTTTCAAATCCAAGAAAGAAGTCACATCCTCTAGACCTTTGCAACTGCTACACATGGATCTGTTTGGACCAGTTAGTGTAGCTAGCCTAGGTGGAAAGAAATATGGTTTTGTCATAGTTGATGACTATTCTAGATTTACATGGGTACTCTTCTTAACTCACAAGGATGAATCTTATAAGGCATTTTCAGTATTCAGTAAAAGAGTACAAAATGAGCAAGGTTTTTGTATCTCTGCTATAAGAAGTGATCATGGAGGAGAATTTGAAAATGAGCAGTTCAAACTGTTCTGTGAGGAAAATGGTATTTCTCACAATTTCTCTGCACCTAGAACTCCACAACAAATGGAGTAGTTGAGAGAAAGAACAGATCTCTTCAAGAGATGGGAAGAACAATGCTTAATGAAAATAATCTTCCTAAGTACTTCTGGGCAGAAGCCATTAACACTGCTTGTTATGTACAAAACAGAATACTGATTAGGCCTATTCTAAATAAGACTCCTTATGAATTGTGGAAAGACAGAAAACCCAACATATCATATTTTCATGCATTTGGTTGTGAATGTTATATTCTCAACACAAAAGATCATCTTGGTAAATTTGATTCTAAAGTAGATAAAGGAATATTTATCGGTTATTCTGAAATGTCTAAAGCTTTTAGAATTTTCAATTCTAGAACTTCTGTTGTAGAAGAATCAATTCATGTAAAGTTTAATGATGGTTTGAAGACTGATAGGGAACTATCAGATCTAGAAGATGATGTTACAGGTATTGAACTTAATCCTGCAGTAGAAGAATCTTCAGACAAGTCAAAAGTAGACGTATCTGAAATACAGACTGATGCTGATAAGTCTGAAACTCAGACTCTGAAGAAAGATTGGAAATTCAAGACCTATCATCCAGAAGATCTCATCATTGGAAGTCCATCTCAAGGAGTTAAAACCAGATCTGCCTTCAATGAAAACAACAACATGGCCTTCATATCAGACTTGGAACCTAAAAAGATTGAAGAAGCTCTGCAAGATGAAAGCTGGATTCTAGCCATGCAAGAAGAGCTAAATCAGTTCAAAAGGAATGATGTCTGGACACTAGTTTCTAAACCCAAAGAGAAAACCATTATTGGGACCAGATGGGTGTTTAGAAACAAACTAGATGAAGATGGAAAAGTGGTAAGGAACAAGGCAAGACTAGTTGCTCAAGGTTACAATCAACAGGAAGGTATTGATTTCACTGAAACTTTTGCTCTTGTAGCTAGACTAGAAGCAATTAGGATTCTCATGTCATATGCTGCACAACATGATATGACTCTTTATCAAATGGATGTTAAAAGTGCATTTCTAAATGGAATAATTGAGGAGGAAGTTTATGTCAAGCAACCTCCAGGTTTTGAGGACCCTGAAAATCCTCACCATGTCTATAAGCTTAAGAAAGCTTTATATGGACTCAAACAAGCTCCTAGAGCTTGGTATGATAGATTAAGCACATATCTAATGGAAAATAACTTCATTAGAGGAAAAGTAGACACTACACTTTTCAAGAAATGCTCAAGAAAAGACTTTATAATAGTACAGATCTATGTTGATGATATTATATTTGGTGCTACTAATGAAAAGCTCTGCAAAGAGTTATCTGAGTTGATGCAGAATGAATTTGAAATGAGCATGATGGGAGAATTGAAGTTCTTCCTTGGTCTTCAAATAAAACAGTCAAATGATGGAATCTATGTCCATCAACAGAAGTACACCAAGGAGCTTCTGAAAAAGTACAAAATGGAAAATTCAAAGCCTATGAGTACTCCTATGCATCCAACGGTTGTTCTAAACAAGGATGAGGAAGGTAAAAAGGTAGATCAAACTGTCTACCGAGGTATGATTGGATCTCTGCTATATTTAACTGCTAGCAGACCTGATATTCAATTCAGTGTCTGTCTTTGTGCTAGATTTCAATCTGACCCTAAGGAATCTCATTATAAAGCTGTCAAAAGAATTTTCAGATATTTAATTGGAACCACTAACCTTGGTCTATTTATAAGAAATCTGAAGATTTCAGGTTAGCTGGATTCTGTGATGCTGACTTTGCTGGAGACAGAATTGATAGAAAAAGCACCAGTGGAGGATGTCACTTCATTGGAGCAAATATGATCTCTTGGTCAAGCAAAAGGCAAAGCACCATTGCTCTATCAACTGCAGAAGCTGAATATATATCTGCAGCTGGTTGCTGTTCACAACTACTCTGGGTAAAATATCAACTTGAAGATTATTCAATGATTGAGCATAATATACCTGTTTGGTGTGATAATACTAGTGCTATTAATCTGTCTAAAAATCCAATACAGCATTCTAGAGCAAAGCATATAGAAATAAAGCATCATTTCATTAGAGACTATGTTCAAAAAGGTGTTTTTGAAATTAAGTTTGTAAACACTGATTATCAGTGGGCAGACATTTTTACCAAACCTTTAAGTGAAGACAGATTTGTTTTTATAAGAAGAAATCTTAACATGCATAATGTACCTGAATAAATGGTTTGCCATGTTACTTGTCTATATTCTCTATGATTACTTAACTCGTCTAATTTAGCCAAGCGTTTAATGACGTGGCTAAAAGCACTCAGTGCTAAATTCTGACTGAGACACGTACATTGCACTTTCCCTCCTTCTCTTAAATACTTTATTATATTTTTGTTTAAAATTGATTATTTGTCATTTATGGCAACACTCTCTTTCCTCTTTCCCAATGCAAAAAGCACTCAAGCGTTTTTAGCATAAACCCGTGTCTTTTCAAAAACTACCCACTCAAAAGTTCCTTGCTTACAAACTCTCTCTAAGCTCTCTTCGTCTTCACATTCACGAAACCTTCTCTGTCAAACCCTAATCTCTTCTCTCAAATCAATGGCACCCAAAAGCCTCCTTGAGACGCTATCTGAGAAGACTAAGATATCTGTTACTGAGTTGAAGAAGGTGCTCCCTGGAAGAGTTCCAAACTTTGATGAACTCAGAACCAAAGGTTTGGACGTACTCCCAGAACTTAACCATGCTGGATGGTTACCATTCTTCAAACTGCAAGAACTTGTCTTCCCTGCTCTTGTTAGGGATTTCTGGACTACAGCGAAGATCACCAAGGACACCACTACCCACATGATTTCTGGGGATGTTGGTGAGGATCATATCTTCATCACTCACGAGTTACTCGCTGAAGTAACAAGATGCCCTAGGGAAGGAGCCGGGCATTACAAAGACTGGATGAAGGATCAAGGGGAAGCTAATGTAAATTTGGTACTCTATGGGACTGCAAACCCTGACAACATGGACTCCAAGTATCTGACCCCCAAGGCAAGGTTTTTACATGTTTTACTTATAAACTGTGTAATGCCTAGGACTGGGTCTAGAAACCATGTCAATTTGCTTGAAAAGTTTGCCCTATTCCATCTTGTCCAAAGAATAAAGATAGACATAACTGATCTAATCTTTATTCATATGGAGAAAGCAGTAAAGGGAAAAGATAAAGATTATCCCTTTGGAATGGTTATGACTAGAATCTTCAGGGCTTGTAAGTTGGATTTAAGAAGGGCTGTCTCTGCTGATCTCTGTACTGAGATTACCACAAAAACCCTGGCCTTAATGAAGATGAACCTGAACCCTACTCTGGATGGCAATGCTGAAGCCTCTGCTCAAATGGAAGCAACTGTTTCCATTCCTGGTGTTAAAGCTGAAGTGGTTGAGGAACCAGCTGAGGAAATCAGTAATCAGCTTCAGAGGAAGAAGAGGAAAGTCACAAAAACTACTGCTGAAACTTCTGTGACTGAAGAAACTACTCAGGTTGTTGAACCTGCTGCTGCTCTTGTCTCTGAGGAAGCTGCTGCCTCTGCACCTAAGATTACCAAGGTGTTTAAGAGAAAGAGGACAGTACAAGCTGAGGGGGAGTCTCAATCAGAAGAGACTGTGATCCCTAAAAAGAAGAGGACAACTGTCATGAAGAGGAAACTTGTTTTGCCTCCCTCTTCATCTCCATCACCATCATCTTCACCTCAGAAAGATTCATCCCCTCCACCTCAGGAAACAGAACCTTCTACCACCACAGTTCCAACTCCACAACCTTCACCTCAAAGAATGCCTACACCACCACACAGATCACCTACACCCCCTCCATCACCAAAAATTCCAACACCCCCTCCATCACCAAAAATTTCCACACCACATACATCACCTAACCATCACTCTTCTGAACCTAACCCTACCACATCAGAACCTCACATGTCTGATACTCACTCACCTGCTCCACCCTCACCACAAATATCTCACCATTCTGATATTCCTCAAACTGAGGATATCAATGACTTTGAGTATTTTGACAACCCTATTTCACCACGCTCACCACAATCACCAATCCCTGACCATATCTCAAACCAATGCCAAGTGCCTCTGAGAACAGTCTTTCCAGACTTATTCTCTGAAACCAGACACAACTCTCTCCCCTTAGCCACTTTACCACCCTACAACTCATCCTCCAGAACCACACCCTTCTCTGTAACAGATGATCTCTGTCCCTCTTACCTTGATGGCAAGACTCTGGACATGATTGCTTCTCTGGAAGCTGAAAGGCAGAATGTGAGGCTGGAAAGGTTGCAGAAGCCAGTAGGAAAATGGCTATTTAATCCTCACATCTTCATGAAGCCCTCTACTGCCATAAGAGTAATGCCTGACTCAATGGTGTTGAAAGGAAAGCAGAAGACAATATCCCTGCCATTGGATCAGAAGTTCTCCCTTATCAAGAGAACTGATCAGAAGCTGAAATTCAAAGAAAAGATGTTCTCTAAGGGTGGCTGCAGTTCTGGGTTGACAGAAGAAGAGAAGGCAGACATTCCCACTAGAGGTAGCCAAGCCTATGCTCTCTACCCCGTCTCACCCTCTATTTACTTTTTCCCTCCCTTTTTCATGGTATTCCCTTTCTCTGTCTTAAACTTTCCTGAAACTGCCCCTTTTACTCACATAAATCTCATTAGGAGATCTTATGAGTTTCTTCTATCTATCATAGATTCCCCTCTACATCATGACAGAATTCATGCCTTTTTAGAGGAATTCTACCCTAATAATGATTTTGAAACCACTCTGTCAACAAATGTGTTTCAAGCATTTAATGAATACTCAGAACGACTCTTTGGCATTAAATGGTGTCTCAGAAAGCTCAAGTCAGATGCAAACACTTTCTGAAGCTGTGTCAAAACGGATCTCTTGATTGAAGCCTTTAAATAGATCAAACAAAGAAGATGAAGAAAAGAAGTTGAATATCAAAAGAACTCTGCACAGAAGCATTTACTCTCTTCATTAACTTCTTCATTCCTTCATTGAATACATATTCAATCATTTGATATAAATTCGCAGTCTTTCATACTTCATATTTATTCCACTCTCTGAGTGTGATCTGAAAGACTTGCAAGTTGTATTAACTATACAAACCTTTTATCTCTTATTGTTTTTGAGCCTGAAGAGACTAGGTGAGAAAAGAATACTTGTTTGAGTGTTGAGCCTGAAGAGGCTAGGTGTGCAAAGAATACTTGTACTGTAATTTACTCAGTTATAGTGGAAACTTGGTGCTGCCAAGAAACTGGACGTAGCCCTGTGGATTTTGGGGTGAACCAGTATAAATCTCTTGAGTGATATTTCTACTCCCTTATCTTTTAATTTTTTTGAGTATTGTTTCAGTCTTAGCTTTTTAACTTGGGGAGTTAATACTGTGGTTATCAAACTCTTTTTAACCTTCTTCGTTTGTGTGTGCTATTCTGTTTTAATATTAGATGTTTCACTCGTCTAATCCTCTCTTAATCAAACCTTCTTGATGTGCCTGCGAAATTTTTTTTTAAGTAACCGAAAAAGTTGGTAAACACAATTCAACCCCCCCTTCTTGTGTTCACTTTGGTTATTTCACAAAGATGTGTTTGAACGACTGGCACAAAGGGATAATTCGTATAAAACTTTGCCTGATGAAGATGATCGGAAGATGGCCACAGAATTTGTAAGAAGTTGGAATTGTGTTATGATGTTACAAAGTTATTTTCTGGTACTTTGTATCCAACTGCAAATGTTTATTTTACAAAGGTTTGTGAAATTAAATTGGCCTTGATGGAGTGGGTTTGCATTCCTGATTTTATCATTCATGAAATGGCTACATCCATGATGACCAAATTTGACAAGTATTGGAGTGTAATCAATGGGGTGATGGCTGTAGGCATTATTTTAGATCCCAAGTATAAAGACACTTTGTTTGATTATTTTTTCGCTGAAATTTATGGAGATAAAGCTGATGAGAAAATGGAAAATGTGATGTCTATTTATCAAGAAATGGTTCGGGAGTATGAGACCAAAATAAAAGGTAAGGATACAGATTCTTCATCTTCAAGAACAACCCAAAGTCAAGATGTGGGTGGTGGAAAAGTAGCAGGTTGGAGGTCACATTATGAAAAGAAGCTTAATGCTCAAAAAACTGCAACAAGAGGTCAGAGGTCAGAACTTGATCGATATTTGGAGGAGCCAATGTTGCCTGATTCAACTGAACAGTTTGACGTCTTGGGTTGGTAGAAGCAAAATGGGCCTAAATACCCAATTATGCAAATGATTGCAAGAGATTTTTTGGCAATTCCTATCTCAATTGTTGCTTCTGAGTCTTCTTTTAGTACTAGTGGTCGATTTCTTACTCCTCATCGTAGTAGATTGCGTCCAAATACTTTAGAGGCATTGATGTGTCTCCAAGATTGGCTATGGGCTGATGTGAAAGGTAACCAAATTTACTACTTTTAATTTAAAATCTATATTGGTTGATAATTACAAATCTTTTACCTATTATTTTTATTTCTTCAGGTTCTTCAAAATCGGAAGTCGACAGTGATGAATGTATTACGATATTGGAAGATATGGATGTTGACATTGTTAGTAAATAATTTTAAGGTTTCATTTCAACCTTCCCAATAATATCAATTGTTTGTATTTTTTATGAGATACATTTACTTTTATTTCAGGAATGTGAAAATAATGCTCCATGAGTAAATCTGGTTATTGCAATTTGCAACTCAATGATGAAAAGCAATCAATGGTAAGTAAGTATTCAAGATCCTATGAAAATAATTATCAAATTGTCACATTCTTTATGATTCTTTTTTGTAAATATAGCTTATGTCCATTCTAAGTTTATTTATGTTCTATCTTAACAGTGATGCTACTTGGATGGTTGGACTTGCTTGGAGCTATTGCTGTGCGCTTGTTTGGAGTTGTTGTATAATATGTTTTTGTAACTGATTTCTGTTAATTGTAATAGAGGGACGAATGTGATGTGATGGTTGTGTGCTTGTGTTTTTTGTGACTTGTTTAGATTAAATTGTTCTATGTGTTGATGAATGATGATACTCATTTATTATTCGAGTGTGGTTTTTTTTATGGTTTGTTAAATACTGTCATATCTTGATAATGTTTATTTTATTTGATATTTTGTAATTATTGCAATTTTTTATAATTTTTTAAGGAATTAATGCATTTTTCAAAAAAAAAAAAAAACAGTTACTGATAGTATCCATGGGTACCCGCGAAACCCGCAGATACCCACGAAACTCGTCAGATACCCGCGCGGGTGGTGGCGGGGACGGGCTTAGATTTGCCCGCGGCGGGCGGGGGCGGGTAGGGTGGTATCCGTGCCCGCCCGTGCCCATTGCCATTCCTAAACAATACCGCCGCACACAAACAACGAAAAACACGAGAAAAAAACAGATCTATGTAGAAAAACTACTTATTTAAATAAAAAGGGAGAAAAACGAAGTAAAAGGGTGATTCCAGGCCAAAAAATGCCCCAAAACCACCCCCTCTAGTGGTGACACGCGGCTGTGTGTAGAGAGAGGGGAGAGAGTTTGAAGTTAGAGAGAGAATAGGGTTTTGGATTTTTTTTCTATTATTGTTATTAAAACCATAAAAAGGGAATAATAATTGAAAGGATTTGAAACTAGAGAAAACAAAATTAATCGAAATTAATTGAAATCCCCGATTGATTGGAAGCAATTGCTCTGACTAATTAATTGAAAATATGTATCCATTATCAAATTGATGGATCCAAAAAACTTTCAGTGCAACATATTTCTGAGGAGATTTTTCGGCAATTGACAATGAGTTCATATCATTCATTAAATATATGTCAGTTATTATCTTTTATGCAGTATATATCTAGGTAATATTCGAACAACTTGAATTAATTATACCCGCTCCGTTTTATTCCCATACACAAAAGGGTAATGATCTTTAGTATGAAAAATTGTCATATGAAATCGGATAAATGCATATTACATTGACACATGTAATCTTTTTCAGTTTTTATCCACTTTGAATGGTTATTGATGTATCTAATTGGTTACAATAAATTAACTACTTCTTCGTATATATATTATATTTTCGAACAAATATCACTGCTCTACTCAAAAGACGTCACAATATTCACCACAACAAATGAGAAAAAACATGTTTTATTAAATTTCATTTTTATTTTAACCTAATATAGAGGTTGTACAATTCATTTGACTACATTGTAATATCATATATGCCCTATTGGTGGACTACGACAATAACATTGGCAACGCCCTGCTACATAATCACAATAGCCTCCGCAATGTGGTTGGCAAAAATCATTACAATCATCATCTATCGAACATTTGGGAGGAAGCGTCTCATTTGCTTGTGCTGTCAAACCTGGAAATTTTAAAATAAAACAAACAAGGAACAAATTTGAAGATAAGTTTGTATGTAAACTGTTAGATTCAATTAACATAAAATTGAAAATAATAAATATATTAACATTTAATTAAATATCTATTTATAATAATTTTTGAACTTTTTAGTTTAAATTTTTATAGGAACCTATTCATTTTTTTTTGTGTGTGAAGAAAACCCATGAAACTCTAACCAAGGCAAACACAAATGAAGGATGGAGGAATACCAGATGCAACCAGAACCAAGAGCACAAAGAGAGCCAATTGAAATGAAGCTTTTGCCATACTTTCTCACTTTTATATGCTTTCTAAGATATGATTCTAAACGAGAGTTTTCTTTGTCTCCAATTGTGATTGGAATCCTTGGTATGCACCAAATTTATAGTGGCACATATGTTGGGATGTTTTCGTAATTAAAGATATTAAAATAAGATTTTCTAAAAATTTATATATAAATTATATGATTAATAAGAGGATATTTCCCCTTAAATAAAAGTCATGAATATGTAGTCAACAAACTGTGTCTGCTAATAAATATTTTTAATTTTCAATAACATTTAATTATGATATTTAAATTATATGATTAATTAGAGGATATTTCCCCTTAAATAAAAGTCATGAATATGCAGTCAACAAACTGTGTCTGCTAATTAATATTTTTAATTTTCAATAACATTTAATTATGATATTTCCAGAAATTTTTTGAAATCTTTCCCAAAAAGATATTTTGAATTTCGAAATATCCATGCATCTGATTTAATGCTGTCACTATATAATTACTTAATTAGCTACCAAACCAGTTTTTTTTTTTAATTAAACAATAATAAGAAAAAAGTTCTTTATCTAAATACTCACCCACCTTATCTACATAATTAGTATTGATTTGGACCATGAGAAGCCGGCTACACCAAAGCCGGCTTCAATTGTATTTTAGGAGTATAAAATTGTAATTAAATTGGTTTTGTTAGTGTTAAATATATATAATAGTACAATATTAATAATAAAATTTTATTATAAAGCTAATATAAAAAATACACCAAATTTAATATATCTTTTAAATGACGTGAGTCATATCACTACTGGAAATTCATGGATTACTTGTGGATTTTCCTACGGATTTTTCGGCAAAAATTTCCTGCGAATTTTGCTACAAATTTTCCAGAAATAAGATTTTCCTTATATATTTAAATTTGTAGGAAATTTCGACATTCCCTGCGGATTTAAATTTTTCGCAAGAAAATCTGCAAGAAATTTTCTTTGGATTTTAAAATTCGTAGGAAAAAATTACCCACGAAGGTATTACCTATAAATAGAAATTCGTAGGGAAATCTGCATGAAGCTTGTTTCTTGCGAATTTTTTAGCAAAACCCGCAGGGAAATCTCTGTAGGATGTATTGTTTACACAACACATATCCTACAAAAACTTTGCTACTCGGGTAGGTGCTCATATGGCAGAGATTGTACTCTTACTCTTTGATTTCCATGTGTAAATGGGTTATAAGTACCCCTTGTACTCCTTTCTTTATAAAACATTTGGCTTATCAAAAAAAAAAATCAAAAGATTTCTAGTAGTGTGGGGCCATTAATCCACATGATTAAAAAAATTAATTAACAAAAAAATATATATAAAAGATTGGAAGTCGGCATGACCATTACCGACTTCTACTAAGCTTGGACGATGTGGATGGTTGGACGGTGCGGATGGCTGGAATTAAAACACAAACATTAAGCTAGGACACTGAACGGTGCAGACAGAGGGGAATTCTGTCATGATGTAGAGGGGAATCTATGATAGATAGAAGAAACTCATAAGATCTCCTAATGAGATTTATGTGAGTAAAAGGGGGAATGTCTAGTGGGAATGTCTGCCTTCTCTTCTTCTGTCAACCCAGAACTGCAGCCACCCTTAGAGAACATCTTTTCTTTGAATTTCAGCTTCTGATCAGTTCTCTTGATAAGGGAGAACTTCTTATCCAATGGCAGGGATATTGTCTTCTGCTTTCCTTTCAACACCATTGAGTCAGGCATTACTCTTATGGCAGTAGAGGGCTTCATGAAGATGTGAGGATTAAATAGCCATTTTCCTACTGGCTTCTGCAACCTTTCCAGCCTCACAATCTGCCTTTCAGCTTCCAGAGAAGCAATCATGTCCAGAGTCTTGCCATCAAGGTAAGAGGGACAGAGATCATCTGTTACAGAGAAGGGTGTGGTTCTGGAGGATGAGTTGTAGGGTGGTAAAGTGGCTAAGGGGAGAGAGTTGTGTCTGGTTTCAGAGAATAAGTCTGGAAAGACTGTTCTCAGAGGCACTTGGCATTGGTTTGAGATATGGTCAGGGATTGGTGATTGTGGTGAGGGTGGTGAAATAGGGTTGTCAAAATACTCAAAGTCATTGATATCCTCAGTTTGAGGAATATCAGAATGGTGAGATATTTGTGGTGAGGGTGGAGCAGGTGAGTGAGTATCAGACATGTGAGGTTCTGATGTGGTAGGGTTAGGTTCAGAAGAGTGATGGTTAGGTGATGTATGTGGTGTGGAAATTTTTGGTGATGGAGGGGGTGTTGGAATTTTTGGTGATGGAGGGGGTGTAGGTGATCTGTGTGGTGGTGTAGGCATTCTTTGAGGTGAAGGTTGTGGAGTTGGAACTGTGGTGGTAGAAGGTTCTGTTTCCTGAGGTGGAGGGGATGAATCTTTCTGAGGTGAAGATGATGGTGATGGAGATGAAGAGGGAGGCAAAACAAGTTTCCTCTTCATGATAGTTGTCCTCTTCTTTTTAGGGATCACAGTCTCTTCTGATTGAGACTCCCCCTCAGCTTGTACTGTCCTCTTTCTCTTAAACACCTTGGTAATCTTAGGTGCAGAGGCAGCAGCTTCCTCAGAGACAAGAGCAGCAGGTTCAACAACCTGAGTAGTTTCTTCAGTCACAGAAGTTTCAGCAGTAGTTTTTGTGACTTTCCTCTTCTTCCTCTGAAGCTGATTACTGATTTCCTCAGCTGGTTCCTCAACCACTTCAGCTTTAACACCAGGAATGGAAACAGTTGCTTCCATTTGAGCAGAGGCTTCAGCATTGCCATCCAGAGTAGGGTTCAGGTTCATCTTCATTAAGGCCAGGGTTTTTGTGGTAATCTTAGTACAGAGATCAGCAGAGACAGCCCTTCTTAAATCCAACTTACAAGCCCTGAAGATTCTAGTCATAACCATTCCAAATGGATAATCTTTATCTTTTCCCTTTACTGCTTTCTCCATATGAATAAAGATTAGATCAGTTATATCTATCTTTATTCTTTGGACAAGATGGAATAGGGCAAACTTTTCAAGCAAATTGACATGGTTTCTAGACCCAGTCCTAGGCATTACACAGTTTATAAGTAAAACATGTAAAAACCTTGCCTTGGGGGTCAGATACTTGGAGTCCATGTTGTCAGGGTTTGCAGTCCCATAGAGTACCAAATTTACATTAGCTTCCCCTTGATCCTTCATCCAGTCTTTGTAATGCCCGGCTCCTTCCCTAGGGCATCTTGTTACTTCAGCGAGTAACTCGTGAGTGATGAAGATATGATCCTCACCAACATCCCCAGAAATCATGTGGGTAGTGGTGTCCTTGGTGATCTTCGCTGTAGTCCAGAAATCCCTAACAAGAGCAGGGAAGACAAGTTCTTGCAGTTTGAAGAATGGTAACCATCCAGCATGGTTAAGTTCTGGGAGTACGTCCAAACCTTTGGTTCTGAGTTCATCAAAGTTTGGAACTCTTCCAGGGAGCACCTTCTTCAACTCAGTAACAGATATCTTAGTCTTCTCAGATAGCGTCTCAAGGAGGCTTTTGGGTGCCATTGATTTGAGAGAAGAGATTAGGGTTTGACAGAGAAGGTTTCGTGAATGTGAAGACGAAGAGAGCTTAGAGAGAGAGTTTGTAAGCAAGGAACTTTTGAGTGGGTAGTTTTTGAAAAGACACGGGTTTATGCTAAAAACGCTTGAGTGCTTTTTGCATTGGGAAAGAGGAAAGAGAGTGTTGCCATAAATGACAAATAATCAATTTTAAACAAAAATATAATAAAGTATTTAAGAGAAGGAGGGAAAGTGCAATGTACGTGTCTCAGTCAGAATTTAGCACTGAGTGCTTTTAGCCACGTCATTAAACGCTTGGCTAAATTAGACGAGTTAAGTAATCATAGAGAATATAGACAAGTAACATGGCAAACCATTTATTCAGGTACATTATGCATGTTAAGATTTCTTCTTATAAAAACAAATCTGTCTTCACTTAAAGGTTTGGTAAAAATGTCTGCCCACTGATAATCAGTGTTTACAAACTTAATTTCAAAAACACCTTTTTGAACATAGTCTCTAATGAAATGATGCTTTATTTCTATATGCTTTGCTCTAGAATGCTGTATTGGATTTTTAGACAGATTAATAGCACTAGTATTATCACACCAAACAGGTATATTATGCTCAATCATTGAATAATCTTCAAGTTGATATTTTACCCAGAGTAGTTGTGAACAGCAACCAGCTGCAGATATATATTCAGCTTCTGCAGTTGATAGAGCAATGGTGCTTTGCCTTTTGCTTGACCAAGAGATCATATTTGCTCCAATGAAGTGACATCCTCCACTGGTGCTTTTTCTATCAATTCTGTCTCCAGCAAAGTCAGCATCACAGAATCCAGCTAACCTGAAATCTTCAGATTTCTTATATAATAGACCAAGGTTAGTGGTTCCAATTAAATATCTGAAAATTCTTTTGATAGCTTTATAATGAGATTCCTTAGGGTCAGATTGAAATCTAGCACAAAGACAGACACTGAATTGAATATCAGGTCTGCTAGCAGTTAAATATAGCAGAGATCCAATCATACCTCGGTAGACAGTTTGATCTACCTTTTTACCTTCCTCATCCTTGTTTAGAACAACCGTTGGATGCATAGGAGTACTCATAGGCTTTGAATTTTCCATTTTGTACTTTTTCAGAAGCTCCTTGGTGTACTTCTGTTGATGGATATAGATTCCATCATTTGACTGTTTTATTTGAAGACCAAGGAAGAACTTCAATTCTCCCATCATGCTCATTTCAAATTCATTCTGCATCAACTCAGAGAACTCTTTGCAGAGCTTTTCATTAGTAGCACCAAATATAATATCATCAACATAGATCTGTACTATTATAAAGTCTTTTCTTGAGCATTTCTTGAAAAGTGTAGTGTCTACTTTTCCTCTAATGAAGTTATTTTCCATTAGATATGTGCTTAATCTATCATACCAAGCTCTAGGAGCTTGTTTGAGTCCATATAAAGCTTTCTTAAGCTTATAGACATGGTGAGGATTTTCAGGGTCCTCAAAACCTGGAGGTTGCTTGACATAAACTTCCTCCTCAATTATTCCATTTAGAAATGCACTTTTAACATCCATTTGATAAAGAGTCATATCATGTTGTGCAGCATATGACATGAGAATCCTAATTGCTTCTAGTCTAGCTACAGGAGCAAAAGTTTCAGTGAAATCAATACCTTCCTGTTGATTGTAACCTTGAGCAACTAGTCTTGCCTTGTTCCTTACCACTTTTCCATCTTCATCTAGTTTGTTTCTAAACACCCATCTGGTCCCAATAATGGTTTTCTCTTTGGGTTTAGAAACTAGTGTCCAGACATCATTCCTTTTGAACTGATTTAGCTCTTCTTGCATGGCTAGAATCCAGCTTTCATCTTGCAGAGCTTCTTCAATCTTTTTAGGTTCCAAGTCTGATATGAAGGCCATGTTGTTGTTTTCATTGAAGGCAGATCTGGTTTTAACTCCTTGAGATGGACTTCCAATGATGAGATCTTCTGGATGATAGGTCTTGAATTTCCAATCTTTCTTCAGAGTCTAAGTTTCAGACTTATCAGCATCAGTCTGTATTTCAGATACGTCTACTTTTGACTTGTCTGAAGATTCTTCTACTGCAGGATTAAGTTCAATACCTGTAACATCATCTTCTAGATCTGATAGTTCCCTATCAGTCTTCAAACCATCATTAAACTTTACATGAATTGATTCTTCTACAACAGAAGTTCTAGAATTGAAAATTCTAAAAGCTTTAGACATTTCAGAATAACCGATAAATATTCCTTTATCTACTTTAGAATCAAATTTACCAAGATGATCTTTTGTGTTGAGAATATAACATTCACAACCAAATGCATGAAAATATGATATGTTGGGTTTTCTGTCTTTCCACAATTCATAAGGAGTCTTATTTAGAATAGGCCTAATCAGTATTCTGTTTTGTACATAACAAGCAGTGTTAATGGCTTCTGCCCAGAAGTACTTAGGAAGATTATTTTCATTAAGCATTGTTCTTCCCATCTCTTGAAGAGATCTGTTCTTTCTCTCAACTACTCTATTTTGTTGTGGAGTTCTAGGTGCAGAGAAATTGTGAGAAATACCATTTTCCTCACAGAACAGTTTGAACTGCTCATTTTCAAATTCTCCTCCATGATCACTTCTTATAGCAGAGATACAAAAACCTTGCTCATTTTGTACTCTTTTACTGAATACTGAAAATGCCTTATAAGATTCATCCTTGTGGGTTAAGAAGAGTACCCATGTAAATCTAGAATAGTCATCAACTATGACAAAACCATATTTCTTTCCACCTAGGCTAGCTACACTAACTGGTCCAAACAGATCCATGTGTAGCAGTTGCAAAGGTCTAGAGGATGTGACTTCTTTCTTGGATTTGAAACTTGATTTTACTTGTTTACCTCTCTGACATGCATCACACAAGATATCTTTCTTAAAAGAAATGTCAGGCAATCCTCTCACAAGGTTATGCTTTTTCAATTTTGAAATTTGCTTCATACTAACATGTCCTAATTTCTTGTGCCACAGCCATTTTTCATCCTCTTTAGACATAAAGCATGTTACACTTTGATCTGAAAGTTCAGTCATGTCAATCTTATACAGATTGTTTTGCCTTTTAGCAGAAAAGAGGGTTTTTTCCATTACAGTCATTGACCATGCATGCATCCTTAGAAAAAGATACAGAAAGTCCACTGTCACATAATTGACTTATGCTAAGCAGATTATGTTTCAATCCTTTCACGAATAACACATCATGAATAATAGGTAAGGGAGGTTTACCACCAATTTTACCTAAACCAACAACTTTTCCTTTCTGGTTGCCACCAAAAGTTACATGTCCGCCTTTCTTAGGTTGGAGGTCTAGGAACATAGACCTTTCGCCTGTCATGTGTCGCGAGCATCCACTGTCCAGATACCATGACAGGTGTTTGCTTTGTTCTGTTGAGAATGTCTGTAACAGGAATGATCATGACCTTAGGTACCCATATTTTCTTGGGTCCTTTTTTGTTAGTGTGAGGAGTCTGTAAAGACTTCCTTCTCTTTTTGTGAATACACTTAGACATGATATGTCCAGCTTTTCCACAGTAGGAACATATAGATTTAACAGCTATATTTGAAAACTTTGTTGATCCTTTATGATGTTCTTGATTGGAATATCCTATACCTTCTTTGTTAAGGGAGTGCCTCTGACTTCCTAAGAGTTTAGCCAGATTATCTCTACCATTAACAAACTTGGCAAGATCTGAGGTGAGCTCTTCTACTTTCTGTTGAAGTTTAGTTACTTCTTCAGATGGTAGAGTTTCAACTGAGATCTCAACTTCAGACTTTTCAGTCTTAAGTTTACTATTCTCTTCAGCTAAATTTTCACACTCTAGAGATTTCTGTGTGTACTTATTAGAGAGTTTAGCATACTGTCTCTTGAAGGATCTAAAAGCTTTAGATATATAGTTGGATTCTTCCAAAAGTTCATCATAGGCATCATTCAATTTTTCAAGTTCAGAATGTACCTCAGTTTCTGATTCTGAATCTGTATCAGCCATAAGACAGAGGTTTGCTTCAAGCTCCTCTCCTTCACTTTCAGTGGAGCTTTCATCAAGATCTCCCCAAGTAGCCATCATTCCTTTCTTCTTCTTGTTGAAGAATTTCTTGGAGGATTGCTTTTTGAGTTGAGGGCATTCTGCCTTGATGTGACCAGGCTTTTTACATTCATAGCATACAATGACATTTCTGTCATTAGATCCACCATCCTTGTTGTGCTTGTCTTTGTTGAAGCGCCTGAAGGGTTTGTCTTTTCTGAAGTTTCTTTTCTTCCACAGCTTCTTCATTTTTCTGGTGAAGAGAGACAGTTCATCATCTTCATCATCTGAGTCATCCTCATTTGATTCTCCAGATTCTTCTGAAGATTCATCTGCTTTGAGAGCTTTTGAACTTGCTCCCTTAGATGACTTCTTGTCAGCTTTGAGTGCAATGGACTTGTTTTTCTTTCCATTGTTATCTTCAATCAGTTCTTGTTCATGAATCTGAAGAGTCCCAAGAAGCTCATCAAGCTTCATTGTTGTTAGATCCTTGGCCTGAGACACAGCAATTACAAGTGGTCTCCATTGTTTTGGAAGACTTCTGAGAATCTTTTGAATGTGTTCCTCAGTCTTGTAAATTTTTTCCCAGAGATTTCAATCCATTGGTTATGGTTTGAAACCTTCCATACATTTGGCCAATAGTTTCACCTTCCTCCATTTTGAACAGCTCATACTTTCTGACAAGCATGCTGACTTTTGTTTCTTTGACTTTGCTAGTTCCTTCATGAGCAATAGCTAGTGAGTCCCACATTTCTTTTGCAGACTCACAAGCACAGACTTTTTCAAATTCTTCTCTGCTCAGAGCACACATGATTGCATATCTAGCTTTGGCATTAAGCTGCCACTTTGTTCTTTGATCAGTGGTCATGTTTGCTTTAGGAATTTCCTCTCCTTTGTCATCTTTAGGGACAAAAGGACCTTCATCAATGATATCCCAAAGATCAGAGTTAGTGGATTGTAAAAACCACTTCATCTTTTCTTGCCAGTAAATGTAGTCCTCTCCATTGAAGAAAGGAGGTCTCGACATTGAGGATCCTTCTCCAGCATGGTTCTTGCTTCCACTGGTTTCTCCTGCCATCTCCAAGATCTTTTCCTCTACACTGTTAAGTGCTCAACCCAGAGGCTGAGCTCTGATACCAACTGAAATAACCAAAGTGAACACAAGAAGGGGGGGTTGAATTGTGTTTACCAACTTTTTCGGTTACTTAAAAAGATTTTCGCAGGCACAGCAAGAAGGTTTGATTAAGAGAGGTTTAGACGAGTGAAACGTCTAATATTAAAACAGAATAGCACACACACACGAAGAAGATTAAAAGGAGTTTGATAACCACAGTATTAACTCCCCAAGTTAAAAAGCTAAGACTGAAACAATACTTAAGCAAATTAAAAGATAAGGGAGTGGAAATATCACTCAAGAGATTTATACTGGTTCACCCCAAAATCCACAGGGCTACGTCCAGTTTCTTGGCAGCACCAAGTTTCCACTATAACTGAGTAAATTACAGTACAAGTATTCTTTGCACACCTAGCCTCTTCAAGCTCAACGCTCAAACAAGTATTCTTTTCTCACCTAGCCTCTTCAGGCTCAAAAACAGTAAGAGATAAAAGGTTTGTATAGTTAATACAACTTGCAAGTCTTTCAGATCACACTCAGAGAGTGGAATAAATATGAAGTATGAAAGACTGCGAATTTATATCAAATGATTGAATGTGTATTCAATGAAGGAATGAAGAAGTTAATGAAGAGAGTAAATGCTTCTGTGCAGAGTTCTTTTGATATTCAACTTCTTGGCTTCATCTTCTTTGTTTGATCTATTTAAAGGCTTCAATCAAGAGATCCGTTTTGACACAGCTTCAGAAAGTGTTTGCATCTGACTTGAGCTTTCTGAGACACCATTTAATGCCAAAGAGTCGTTCTGAGTATTCATTAAATGCTTGAAAACATTGGGCATTGTCAAGAGTGTCCGAGAGTACACTTTAAACTGAACAGCTGTTCTTTCAGAGTATATGGCAGCAGGCTTCTTGTACTTGTTGCAGAGAGCTTTCCTCTTTCAGTGCGACATCAGTTTACTTTGCATAAAGTACTTTTTACTTTGTACTAGAATAGGCAAAAGGTTACTGCAGTGGTGCAGAGATAGCGTGTTTATTCCTTAAAACCTTAAAACAACGTTCTTTATTCTTTGTCCTTTGAGCTATTGTCCAAGGGTCTTCGAGATCCTTAAGGATGGCATATAATTTTGAATATGGTGACTTGGACTTGATTTCTGTCATACTGACTTGGTGTCAGCAATGAGAATTTTTAGACGGGTGAAAGTCATCCAAACACTTAGACGGGTGAAAGCTTGTTCCAAAGTTAGACGGGTGGAAGTCATCCAAAAACTTAGACGGGTGGTCAGCTGAGCCAAACTTAGACGCATGCTTCTTGCCACGTCATCAACTGAGCTTAGTCTTTCTTGAGCGTTGACTTTCGTTGACTAATTTTTTAGACGAGTGAAACTTAGACGAGTCACTGCTGAGCTTCTACTAAAAAGTAGACGGGTGAAAAAATTAGACGAGTGACTTCAAGTCTATTTTCCTGCACACTTATCAAATATATCAGTAATTTCTTTTGGTTCAATATTACCATACTTGACCTATTTGGAATCATCAAAACATAGAGGATTTACACTTTGAATGTGTTTTAGACTTATGAGGTCTCAACAATAAAGAGGTAGACTTAAGAGCACTGATTTCAATAGGACAATTCTCTCCCCCCCCCCCCCCCCCCCCCAAAAGACAATTTTCTACCTTTCCATTTGCCCAGCCTTTTCCTCAGGGCCTCTACAACCGGCTCCCAGGTAGAGGCTTTCCTATGATTAGCCCCGATTGGGAGCCCTAAGTAGATAAAAGGCAGGTTGCCTCTTCTACAGTATAGGAAATCAGCTGCAGAAGTCAGAAATTCCAAGCTCACATTAATACCAAACAAGCAACTCTTGTGGAAATTTACCTTGAGACCCGAAACTAGCTCAAAACCCCTAAGTACTGCTTTTATGGCCCATAGATTTTTTGTTGACGCTTCTCCCACTAAAAGAGTATCATCTGCATACTGCAAGTGAGAGAGCGTACAACTACTATCAACACCAAACCCAGAAAAACATTCATTTTCCACTGCCTTATTCATCATACCAGCCAGCCCTTGTGCCACAATTAGGAAGAGCAACGGGGCTAGTGGGTCTCCTTGTCTGAGACCCCTCCTTAACTTTATCTCCTCCGTTGGGCTACCATTTACAAGAATAGAGATCGAACCCGAGAATACTATCATTTTCATCCAAGACAACCACTTATTGCCAAACCCCATTCTGCTTAACATATAACTTAGGAAACCCCAGCTAACCGAATCGTAGGCTTTCTCAAAATCGACCTTAAAGATTAGACACTCTTTCTTTTTCTTTCTTGCTAGATCGACGACCTCATTAATTACAAGAACACCATCAAGAATTTGACGGTTAGCAAGGAAAGCAGATTGGCAACCAGAAATTAGCTTGCTGATAACTTTCTTAAGCCTAGCCGCTAGCAATTTAGAGATCAGTTTGTGAATACTACCAATAAGCGAAATTGGTCTGAAATCATCCAAACCTTGTGGGTTATCCCTCTTCGGAATCAAAGCAATAAATGAGGAACACACCCCTTTTGGTAACAGAGCGTTTGAATGGAATTCTTGTAACATTTCGCAAACCTCCTCTTTTATGGAATCCCAGAACTTTTTAAAAAATCTAAAATTAAACCCATCCGGGCCCAGACTCTTATCCCCATCACAAGACCATATTGCTTCTTTGACCTCCTCTTGAGTGAAATTAGAAGATAGAAAAATATTATCTTCAGGGAAAATTTGCCGAAAGAAGATCCCATCCAGAGTAGGTCTAGAACTCACTAATTCAGAGAACCTTTCTTTGAAGTGCCTCACAGACTCCTCTTTCACCTCCTCCACCCCTTCCAGCCACACATCACCACATCGAATCGCCGAGATCCTATTAAATCTCCTCCTGGAGTTAAGACAAGTGTGAAAAAAGGAAGAGTTACTATCCCCCAATTTCAGCCATCTCAATCTAGACTTTTGGTAAGTAAGGCCTTCCTTCCTACTTTTTAAGGCCCACAAATTCTGCATTCATGATTGCCATTGTAAACTTCGATTTGGTTGAATGAAACACAAATCAAAACAAACTATAATATTGTAGACATCAAACTTGTTTTCAAAATAAAAATATTCAAACATAAATCACTTCACTTCAAACTCAATTATAACCAAATCAATTTTACAAAATCAATTACATTCAGAATCATTTTTATCAAACGTCATCCAAACACACACTAATAGTGTATTCTGCGTTCATGATTGTCATTGTAAACGTGGATTTGGTTGAATGAAACACAAACCAAAACACACTATAAGCTTGTAGACCCATATTTGCATACAAATGGCTAGTACAAACCTATGAGCCACGATGTGTCTACCTAGCTCTACATTCATCATTTATGATTTGAATTGTAATGGTTTAGGTTGGATATGGTCCAAACCCTATAAATTGACACCCTTACATAACTTGTTACTTGACAACCTATCTGTACATAGAAGCTTTATATATCTCAAAAGCATATATTAAAATACAATATACCAACAAGGCCTAACACAGTTGGTAGATAGCTAGGTTTTTTAAACATGATATCAGAGGTTTGATTCCTATTGTGTGTATGAAAAAGACTTTGTTGGGAGAGACAAAACTCATTTTAGTGATCTCTACGCCTCGAAATGATGTATTCTTTAACTATCGACCGGAGGATATTCTTGGTACACAAAAAAAAAAAAAGACAATATTATATTTTGTTTTTAAATAGATATATAGCCTTTAACGATATTATATTTTGTATAAAATAATAATTCATGTTAATATATAATAAACAAACAAACATATGTAACAGGCTAAACCTACTTTACTCAAAAGCAGAGGCAAAACCTTCCTAGTTAAATAGATATTATTTTATAAAATTTGAGTGTGACTCCTTTATGGATAAATTAAGCCAATTTAAACCAAGAATAAGCTAGGCTTGAAGTCGTTGATATGGTATTTCATGCAACATATTTCCACCCTTATCACTTCTCTTTAGAGTTTAGAGCGTGGAGCCAACAAAATATTGTGTAAAGAAGTGCAAAGCCTCTTAACATGTCTCTATTGTGTGTTTGGGAAACTTTAGTTAAATTTTGAGCCTTCTGAATTAATTTGTTTCCCTTGTCTTCGTGTGCATACTAAGGTATACTATCTCTTGGCAATATTATAATTGCAATAGTGATCGAGCAAATGATAAATATTAAATACAGAGATTTTCCATTAATACATAATAAGGAATTTCTATAGAGCAACATTGAGTATTGAGCCATATATATATATATATATATATATATATATATATATATTATATGGCAAATGGTAGCTCTATATCAAGTTATCAAATGGTTTTGAAGTTAGTTATGTGCACAGGGACTGCTGAAATGATGAACACAGCTGTACATTGAAGCGCATTTCTCTCCAGATGAAATCTTGAAAGAGAAGTTGTCACGATAAGAAACATCTTAATATGCAAGTACAAAGAAATTCAATTTTTCTAACACTAGTAAGGTACCCGTGCTAAAGACATGATGATCCAGTTAACAAATATCAAACTCTAATAAACTATTCTAATTGAAATCCAGTTCATAGAGACAAGAATTTCCATTTGAAAATAAATAAAATACTGAGTAAAATAATTTCAATCTTACACTGTTAAGCATATGACCACTGCTTATGAAGAAGTCAATAATCACTTAACGCCACTTTTCTGATCTGATGTAAGCCTGGAGGGAAACTTGATATTGAACTTGATTCTCAAGCTCCCCTTCTTGGAAGGATCTCAAGTGGCGTTTGGCATAAGAGATATTTTTTTATTCCCAGGAATACCCTCCCATTTAATAACTTCTTCATATGTTGGATAATGATGGAGTTGATGGGGATTGTAAGGTTCTGTCCATCAAGGGTTGTCAGCTGCGATGTGTAAGAGATATCTTCTGGGTGACAACAAGATCATTACCGTCCCTCTTGAAGACACTATGAGGTTTCTTATCAATTATAAAGACAAGGTCTGCAGGTATAACTTCTCTCTGTTAATTTCCCCTTTTTTGGGAAAGTTATTTTTGTTCCCTTCTTCCAACCTGGTTTGATCTCAATTGTAAGGATTTTCTCTGCTGTGGTGGGCCTCCTACACAACAACAAAACATAGTAGAATAAGTATTCAAAATCATAAGTAAATTATGAGCTTCAATGAACCTACATTGTGAGGTTCTTAGATCTCCTCCTCTAGGCATGGATCTTCTTCTGCTTGTTGATACCACAGGTGTTGTCTTCCTGCGATAATCTCAGGCTCGATTGGGCTTTTCTTTTTTCTTTTTTAATTTGGCATATTTACCAAAAAAATAATGAAAAGAACGTTATCAATTTAATTTGAAAAAATAGTATAGGTTATTTGTCCTTTTTAAAGCAAGAACTATTGGTATCTTAGTGATGTTTTTAGTATGAATTATTTCATTTGAAGTCAATCCTTGGTGTAAAACTGTTTTTGTTTGTTTTTTTTTTTTTTTTTTTGTTTTTTGTTTTTTTTTGTTTTATTTAAAGTTTACTATTAGGAAAAGTTGTGCTATTTCAAAGTTAAGGTAAAGTTGTGAAACTTAGCGTATATTTATAAAGGGAATATATATATATATATTGTCTACCAATAGAATCATGTACTTTGTCTCTTATTCACATGTCATTCTTCCTTCTAGAACCTTTCCTCTCTCCACGTGACTTTGTGCTTGTTTCGAGTTAAACTAAGACAAATAGCTTGAGCGCAGTAATTCAAGCCAGAGAGCTCGAGACAGGAGCTCAAATCAGAGAGCTCAGGTGAAATAGCTCAATCTAAAGGGCTTGAATCAAAGGTATCGAGTGAAAGCGCTCGGTCCTGAGGTTCATGGACCCAGGTGCTCATGGGCCGGAAGGCCATTGAGTGCTAGGATCGTTGGGCCTTGATGTTATTGGGCCTCGTCCAATTCTGGCAAGAACACATGTGATCTAAATCTGATGCCTTAGGAAGATTTTCTATATGGACACTAAAAATATTGAAATAATATTATGTGTTTAATTCACATAAGTCTCCTGCCCACATATCTATGTGATAGCTATGGTTAGGTTATAGAAAGGAAGAATGACAATAATCAAATCAGCTTGATCTTTTTCAACCCGCTGGAGTTCTGATCAAGCAAATTGATCATTATTACATTCTGAAGTGTCTAAATGGTTTTATGTTTTGCTGCATATGATCATCATATTACAATATTGAAGCTTCCTTCATTACTTTTATTGAGCATAATGATGTGAATCGAGCTTTAAGAGTCAAGTTGTTTCCGCTTTCTCCGTCCGAAAAATGCATTGTTGGAATTGGATTGGAACGCCAAGTAGCCTTAGATTCAGGAGTTCCCATTATAGGCGAACACGAGAGAAAGATCATTTATATCGATACTGACAAGATCATTTTATTGGAAAAAATAGATACTCTAAATATGCTTCTAATTTTGTATTAACGTTCCAACAAAAATACGTGCATGTATCAAAAACTCCATGTTCAACAAGATAAATGCATTAAAAGGGGACAAATTTTAGTGGATGGTGCTGCTACAGTTGGCAGTGAACTTACCTCAGGTAAAAAAAAAAAACACATATCAGTAGCTTATATGTCCGGGAAGGATATACAATTCTAAAGATGTTGTACTCATTAATGAGCGTTTGGCCTATGATGAAACCAATGAATTTGGTTTTTGTGATTCCCCCAGATAAAAGTAAAAGCAAGAAATATATGAAAACAATAGCAATACAATGTGATGTATGTGTATTCAGACATTAGTACATGAAGAAAATGGATCCCACGGTATAAATCCCGAGGTCATTTCAATGACATATGCTGCAAATGGCCAAAACAACCTTCAGCAGATACCGCTTTAGCTTGATCGATCATTGTTAATGATTGGCAGGAAAATAATTAGTATATAAAGTATTAATATATGGTTCTTGTGGCCACTCATTTAGTCTGTGATACAAGTCAGTGCACTGATCATACAGTTAAATCTCCCTCACCTTCTATTTAAACAAAAAATTTTAGCTTGTAGAGCCTGATAGGAAAAGTTAAAACAGCATGGCCCCATTATTTATGAAAGTTGTCACTTTCAATCATTCTTGATATTCTAATTAATTAAGCCAACAACAGTAGCAAGTATGGTATAGGATCACAGAAATACCTCCACCTCCTCATCCATATTACCCGATGCCACTTAATAGCTCAATGACTTGAATATTTTCTGTGTAATCATACCATTTCCTGCAAAGAAACAAACCAACATCAAATAGCATAATATGAATACAAATTTTGTTTTTTTTTACCAATGTCTTACTCTTACCATGGATCACGTTCCATGACAGAGTTGTGTTAGGATATGTTGGGTCGTCCAACCACTCAGTGAGGCCTTCAACCTCTGCAAGTAAGGGTCTCAATATAACTTCTGCAAGTAAGGGTCTCAATATAACATGTTTATAAACACACTATATGCGTGCAAATATTTCATATGACCTAAAATAATAATAACATTTGAATATACAGTAACAGAAACAATATAAACAAAGTAGTGATGTGATAAGTACAGTGGGCTTGAGGGGAATGTCCTTCCAAATATTTCATACGCAAGAATCTAGTGTTTATATATGATAGCTGTTAGTCATTCTTGGAGAATAAAAGAAGTCTCACATTGAGTAGAAATGAGACAGCTAAAGAGAAATAAAGCTTAAAGTGTACAGTCTAAATTACTTTAAGCATTTTGGACAAAGATGTGACCCAACTCGCTCACCCAACATTGTAAGACTTGGGTGGGCTTGCTCTTAAATTGTCAAGAGTCAACGTCAAACTAGAATCAACTATCTCCATTCTTAAAACTGTTCAGTCAATTTTTGAGCTTCATGATACATTTTCTTTACAAATATTTTATGTGTAAACTATTTTCATTATCTTATATTGTTGGAGTCCACATTGGATAGTGATGTGGCCTGATGAGTACTTAAGTAAGAGGCAACCCTCACCTTATAAGCTAGCTTTGGGGGTTGAGTTAAGCCCAAACCCAAATTCTAAGATACATCTCAAACTGGTGGTAACAAGCAATCGAATATTGAAAACAAAAATATTAAACTGACACAAGAACAAAAGAATTTGTTAACGAGGTTCGGCCAAGTGTGCCTGCGTCCCTGGGAGCGTTTGAGCGGCTGTATATTATTAGAGATAACGGAAGTACAGTTCAATGATTAACCCTGTACCATACCTCGAAGAAGGAGGAGGAATGGCTGTGAAAGAAGGTGGTTCAGGCTGCATTCTAAAGAAAGAAGGTGTGGTGTGAAGAAGGTCCATTGAGAATAATATTGAAGTGAATTATTCCTCAGAGTTTCTATACACAGTTTTTCTCTACACTCGGGCTATTCTTGTCATTTTCGATCTACATGTGTGGGTTGGCCATTCTCAAATTCAGAAAATGAGATTACATAAAATAAGTTTGTCACTGAAAGGAATATAGATAATAATATGTTTATTATTATATTAAGTAGAGATTTGAGATTTTTACGTATTTTATTAAATTGATGATGAATGTACCATTGTTTGTTCACTTTAGGTGTAAACTGTAAGGAGAAAAAAACTATATTTTAACCAATTATTTAATTTCATAAAAAATTCATCTTTTTTTTTTTTATCAAATACGAGAGTGTACTTTTGTTTTACAAGTCCAATAAGCTAACTTTGAGCTTATTTGACTATCTTATAAGTTAGTTTGATAAAATATAGATGTTTGGTAAACAAGTTTATCTGGTTAGTTTATAACTGTTTGGCTAAATTACTCTTTTGATCATTCATTTGTTTTAAAATATTCAATTCGGTCCCTCTATTTTGAAAATGTTCACATCGGTTCCTCAATTGTCAAACGTTAAGCAATTTGGTTCATTCCGTTAAGTTTGACTCTCGTCGGGAATCTGGAAAATAGAGGGACCAAATAGAATATTCTAAAACAAATGAGAGACCAAATTGAATATTTTAAATCAAGCGAGGGATCAAATCGACGAAGTTTTTTCAGATTCCGACGATATTTTCCGACGAGAGTCAAACTTAACAGTCAAACTTAACAGAAATGACCAAATTGCTTAACGTTTGGCAATTGATGGACCAATTTGAACATTTTTAAAATAGAGGGAGCAAATTGAATATTTTAAAACAAATGAAAGATCAAAAGAGTAATTTAACCTAACTGTTTTCATAAACTATTATTTAGCTTATGACTTATAGCTTATTAACTTTTCTCTCATTCTCATAAATATGTCCTTTTTTATATCATTTTATATTTATAACTTATTTCAACCACTAATTTTACCAAACACTTCAAATTCAATCAACTAATTTTTCAACTATCAGCGGTAAGCTATCAGCTAAAAATTAATTTATCAACTATAAGCTAAATTACCAGTCATAAGCTAAAAATTTAGATAACTATCCCTTCTTCTCCTTTTCCAATTATTGGAGAGAGTCGCAGAGAAGCTAAAAATCTAGACCACTGTCCAATATAGCACACCAAATGAACACGTTCTGGACTCATCTTGGCCCAAAATAGACAATTGGGTACGCAATACTGCAACAAACAGACAAAGACTCCCATAAATAACTTAGCAGTTCCCATGGTCAAAACAAACTTCCATACCAATTAGGAACAATCCGTTACCTTGAATGTAGTTCAAAACAAATTCATAACGCATTATAAAAGAAGAACCACAAGGAACAAAGTACAAACGAAGTTAAAGAGCAAGGGTGATTTGATTAGAAGCCATTGTCCCTTATAATTCTTCATATATAAGATTATAAGAGAATTAGAATCTTAATATAAGGCCTTCATATATCTTTATTCACCACGTTACTTTTGTTGGCTGGATTCAATGTCGCAAGAATTATTGCTTGATTCAAGGCCAAAAGATCATCAGAGGAAGCAACATAAGATGAGAAGGTCTAAAAGTATTGGATTAATTCTCGTGACGAGTGGGTGGATGTTCGTTGGTGCTTGGAAGAGAGGGTGGTATAGGCTCCGGATGAACCTCAACTTTTAATTTCATTTTCATACTAGTTATTATGACGAATGCTATATATTGTGCTCCTTAATTAGGCTTGTTATATATTCTGCAGTAACACTTGCATGATTGCAAAGTCAGTAATAATAGATATACGTTCCAGTGTATGAAAGAACAATGATAATGAAAATTGTTGTAGGAAACCAGATTCGCAATATTTCTGGCTTCTCTCATTTTTTCATTATAATTATGTCAGGAAGTTTAATTAAATGTATTGGTGCCACCTTTTACATTGTTGTTAAAATAGCTAGATATATACTATTGAGTATTGATTTGAAGGCTATAGGCCTTCACGCCAGTTCATAATTACAGTAGCAATTCTGATATTGTAGTTTTTATAACCGTGTTACTTGCGGCCATTTTAGCCAAAATCTTCCTTAATTATTCAATAAACACAATGTGACCCCAATCTAAATTTAAAACAGTTGTAATCACTGCTCATTCCCTATACAAATAGTTTACACAAGTGGATTGTATATTGAGCGATGCCAAGTATATGAGAAGACTTATTTCTCTTTTTGTGAATGCACTTAGATGTTATGGTCCAGCTTTTTCACGGTAAGTGCAAACATGTCTAGTAGAAGTAACAGAAACATATTTGACAGTTATTTTTGAGAACTTTGTTAATTCATTATGGTGTGTCTGATTGGTATATCCCAAACCTTCTTTGTTAAGAAAGTGTCTCTGCTTTTTAACAACTTTGTCAGATTAGAGAGTCATTGACAAATTTGGCAAGATCATAGGTGAGCTCTTCTATTTAAGAAGATGATTTACGGAGTTATCCATACCAAATTATGGGCCAATGTACCCAGTTTTGAGGAAGTGTTTCATATCTATATCAAGGATGACTATACTTCTTTTGGGATCTTCATATAAGACTTGCACCTGGGTGAACATTCTTGATCAAAGTAAACAAATAAAAATATTTAACTAGTTAAAAACTTTTGTTTTGATAGGCCAATGTTAATAAGTTAAATTTTATGTTAGTTTTTCCTTTGTCAGAATTTGAACGCGGGACCTCTTACTCCTTGACACCTTGACTCTAAGCTCAGACCAGTTGAGCTACCCAACCCCCAATAGTTAAAAACTTCACCATGCATTCTACGGAAGAAAAAAAAATCACCATGTAAGTGAACAAGATTTATTTGATTTGTATTGTTGGCGTAAAGTTTTCTTTTCATGTTATCCAAATGTAAATATTATCACATAATTAAAATAATTGACTCTTACAATATTTTAATGTCAAAGTCTTCGATGGATCCTTTAAGAGCATCCTCAATGGTACAACTCATTAGAGTTGTTTAACTCCTTTTTTTTATGAGTCCTGCCTTGATACTTCACTTTGTACTTTATATCACTTTAAACAAATATACACTCTAATGATGTAACTCTTAAAAGTTCACTAAATGAGTCCTATAAGTTATAACCACAGATCTTTATTTATATTTATTTTTCTTTCATATTAAAATATTAACTTATTTATATTTTAGGTCCCCATTATTTTTTCTCTCTTCTTTTCATTGGTTGTCCTTATATAAGGATGGGTTGCTTATAAAAGCAATCATTTTTATACGTGGCATTCATATCACTCAACTCTAATCGTGCAACTCATAAAAAGTTGTCCTTTTTTAACTTTAAGAAATTGATAAGCAACCCCGATTTGAGTTGTTATTTATCAGAATGAACCAGTGCAACATGTTAAGATTTAATAAATTAATTGGACAATTAAAATTCATTCGGAAGCTTTTTGTCCCGTGTGACACACAACTCATCTTATCGCTTTGGAACGTAATAAATTGATAATAATCAAAATTGATTTTCTAACTAAGGAAGGAAATTGCTTCAAAAAAAAACTAAGGAAGGAAATATTCTACTCTATGATTTGTTGGCACCTAATCATCATCATCTTCTTTTTTTCCTTTGTGATAAGTTTCATTGAAGTTTAGCATTGCTCATTTGCTATGATTTAGGATCTTTTTGGATTAGTTTATAAAGAACTTATTTAAGCTTATTTACTGGCATAAACACTTATCAGAGTATTTGGAGAGCTTATGGAAACAGCTTATGACATATTCATAAGCTGTTTTCAGCTTATTTTGACAAGCATTCCAGGATAACTTATAAAAACAACTTATAGTTTATATGAAAACAATTTGACTATATTTTCTCTTTGATTGTAGAAATAACTTATAAATAAGAGCTTATATGTTAAGCGCTTATCCTATAAGTGCTTATATGTTAAGCGCTTATCCTATAAGTACTTAATTAAGCCATTTTCTCAAAAAAACCCTTAATCATTGTATCACACACAACAAGTGTTCTTCAATCGCTAAATCTTTTTAATAGAAGAAAAATTTGTAATTGTTATCATTGTGAATTTAATTGATATCTACTACTACCAGTGAAAAGATTTTTTATATCATCAACAAATTATTAATTAACACATTATTAAAAATATCTGACTCTTATTTTAATTACCACCTTAAAATACAATCATATGATTTGTGATTGGTTGACAATATTAAAAACTTTACCGGTAAACTATTTTATTTATATTGTTATTACAATTATTATGTTTATTATGTTTAATTGTTTGTACATTGCTCTAAATGTAATTACAATATTAACTAGTTTGACCATCAATACGTTAGCTGGATTGAACGACAAAATAAATCACACCTCATTTTTTATTCTCCGACTTAATAATTTTTCATTCTCTTGATCAGTTTTTACTTTTTAAAACATTAATCCAATCTTTAAGGTTTTTCTTATTAAACATAATCAATATAAAGTTTTCTTTACATTATCAATGAATTATAAATCGTTACATTATTAAAAATATTTGATTCATTCATTCATATAATAACTACATTGAAAGTCACACGTAGAATAATCCATTGTTGGTTAACAAAAATATATCTAAATTAATCTCAATCTTTTATCCCCATACGTAAAATAATAATCTATGTGTAAAATGAAATCTGACATGAAATACGACTCTCCTGGGTTATATATCGAAAATATGGTTTGGGCTAAGTTGTACTACCCAAAATTTACACCACCCATTGCACCACCCATGTGGCAAATTGTGGGCCAATCAAAAAGTCATGTGGGTGGGTCAAATTTTCAAACATTGACTAGTAGAAAAGTCAAATGTCCAAGTGTCCCGAAGACGGAGTTCTCAAAGGAGGCTGGAGTGGAGGAGTTGCGTCGGTTGAGTAAGGAAGTTTCAAATTTGAACTTTAGAAATGTCAAATCATTGTCAAGGCAATGTACGGGGTCTAGCAATATGGAGAAAGTCAGAGAGGGGTGCTCAAGACAGTAACTTGTCAGTAGAGTCTGCTAAAGAAAAAGGGGTGTCCTCTGGGAGAGAGGGGGTGTTGAAAGTGGCCATTTTGATGCTGGGGTGCCGAGTTTGGGCCGTGAATTGGGAAGCCAAACCGTTTCTTTGGAGGAGGCGGGCAGAAGCGGAAAGAGTGTCTCGTTTGTGGGCCTTGAGGTGTTGGGTCGTGGGGATACAAGCAAGTTTGGTCCTCCAATCAGGGCCTTGTGGTACTGGGCAATTTAAAGAAGTCCTCAAAATCTTTGGCTGGCCTGCCAGTACCTGGGCTAGAAGATATATAATATTCTTCTCTGGGTGTCAAACATAATTCGGGCTGGAAGTCCGGCTCTGGAGCTGGAAAGAGGTCCTTGTTTCAGAACAGTTTTCTTGGAAATTCAATAATGGGTGATTGAACCCATAATCTGGTTTCTTCGATGGGAAAGAAAATGTTAGAGGTGTCGAGGAATATGATTGCTAGGCATAGGGTCAAGTCAATCAACATAGATTTCCCTTCTTCTGTTCAGGTGGATTCAGGGGTTCATGGTCAACATAATGCGGCTGTAGCCTCAGATGAAATTCGGGTTGACTCAGGCGATTTTGATGCGATCGAAATCGGGTTAGCAAACAGAAGAGTACAAATTAAGGAAGGAAAGAGGTCGATGGGGTCTATAAATCCAAAGTCAGGGTTCACTAAGGTTAGTGACTTGGTTTCTGATTCCCAAATTAGGAAGATGAACAGAGCTTTTCTTAGGGATGTGGCGATTAAGGAGGCTAATGAGATATGGGATATGGGGAAATCTTTGGGTTTGGTTTCAAAAAACAATGATGCCAAAATTGTTCAAATCTTAGTGGATATGGAAGAGAGGGATACAACAATGTGTAATCAGGTTATCTAGGAAGGTGAGCAGCTTGTTTCTCGATGAGGATCTCTTCTTTTAATATTAATGGTCTGGGGAGGGGAGGGGGGGGAGTCAAGAAAAATGCGGTTAGAAATTTAGTTCTTTTAGAAAAGTTGCAGTTTCTGTGCCTGCAAGAGACAAAGATGGAAAGTATAGATTTGTTCCCTTGCCGATCACTGTGGGGTCAATCTGATGTGGGTTGGTGTTTTAAAGAAGCTGTTGGTAGGTTAGGGGGCTTGGTATGTTTGTGGGAATCGAACGTTTTTGAAGTGCAACAAGTTATTAGAGGGGATGGTTATTTGGGTGTCAAAGGTAATTAGGGGGTTTCCAAGTTTCCCTGCCTCATTTTTAATATTTATGCACCATGTAGCACTGCTGGTAGGAGACTGCTCTGGGATGAGCTGAAGACAATTTGTCTTAATTTCCAGAATATTGCTTGGTGTCTGGGGGGTGACTTTAATGCAGTGAGAAGGGCTTCTGATAGGAAAGGGGATACTGCACATTTGGTGAATGGAGGAATGACTGATTTTGATGAATTCATTGAAGATCTGGAGCTAAATGATTAACGGGGAGGAAATATATGTGGCATAGAGAAAATGGTACTTGTATGATTAGATTGGATAGGTTTCTTGTGTCAGATGAATGGGTGGCTGAGTGGCAAGATTTGTCTCAATGGGGTTTGATGAGGTCGGTTTCTGACCATTGTCCAGTTGTTCTAAAATCGGTTTCGAAGGAGAGGAGACCTAAACCTAAACTGTTGGTTGTCTCGTAAAGAGTTTGAAAAGATGTTTGCTAGTCAGTGGAGGGAAATTAAAATACAGGGTTGGGGTTCCTTCGTTCTTAAAGAAAAATTAAAAAGAATGAAAGGTATTTTGAAGCTCTGGAACAAAGATTCTTTTGGGAATGTTGAAGACAAGCTTACAATCTTTCCTTTTACAAAGCTCCTAAGAAGGTAATCTCAAAAATCATTCATTTACAAAGAAGTTTTTTGTTTTTGTGTGTGTGTGTGTGTGTGTGTGTGTGTGTGTGTGTGTGGGGGGGGGGGGGGGGGGGGGGGGGGGGGGGGGGTGTATGCAGAAAAATTTGTTTAGTGAAATGGGATTTAGTTTGTAAATCTAAGGAGGAGGGCGGTTTAGGAGTTAAGGACATAGAGTCTTTCAACCTAGCCTTATTAGGAAAGTGGAGGTGAAGGCTTTTTTAGGAAACATGAGCTTTATAGGCAAAATTACTTACTGTCAGGTATGGGGTCCCACGTTTGTGGCACTCTTAGTGGGTAGAAAGAACCATTGAGGGTGGGGTGGCATCTAAGTGGTGGAGTGACCTAGGAAAATTAGAGGAGGGTGGGAGAATCAACAGGGAGGATTGGCTGTCAAATGGGTTGTCTAGGAAGCTAGGCAATGGTGAATCTATCTCTTTCTGGCATGATTCTTGCTGTCCTTATTAATATAAGTTTTGTCTTTTTCAAACAAAAAATAAGACCAACTGCATCGCTACACTTTGACGGGGTGCTTATTCAATTAGCACCGATGCTTCTAGCGAGAACGCGATGCAGGAGGTGCTTTAAAAAATTCTTGTTAAGCACGGATCTTCCACAAGCACTCGGTGCTTGTGGTGATCCGTGACATATATTATTTTTTTAAAAAAATTCAAACTAGTTTTTTTTTGTAAGATTGTAAGGATGTGGGATCATTAGTGGGGTCCATTTAAGAACTTTTAAAGAGTTGCTAGGGTGTAGATATGGGATGCTTAAGTTGTAAAAAGTAAAAATGGGTGATATGTACTGGTGGGACCCATTTAAGAACCCCAAAATGGAGTGCTGGGACGTGGATGCTCTAAAAATAGTTTATGGCTCACAAATATATTGTTTACAATACGGGAGGAGCTTTCTGGCTAGGATCTTCCGAAGCAATAAACCAGATGCATAGAGATAATGATAACTCTGCCAAAATTAAGGAGTTAGTTGAAGGAAACAAAAATATATTAATTGACTTTTATAATATGCTTCAAGTTTAGAGAAGCTATTTGCAAGGCATTCTTCCATGGAAACAATCATATAGGAAATATTTCCTATTGAAGAAATATCTTTAGAATTGTTGTCATGGACTCATGGTTAACAAATTATTTTAGAACCATGTTAATATGTACAACCATGTAATTCAAAAAATATTATTCTTTTGAAAAAAATTACTTGATGGGAAATTTTGATATGTTCTCGGTAATGTATAAGATTGTACAAGTAATAAAGAAAGCAGTAGCAGAGCACCAAAAAAATAAAAATAAAGAAGGAGCAGTAGCAGCAAAAAATAAATAAATAAATAAGAAAGGAGCAGAATATTGTCTTCATAAAGATTGTGTTAAAAAAATTTGGTTCGCTATATTTGGACTAATTGGAGATTGGACAAATCGATGAATTGATAATAAAAGTGCCCAAAAATAAGAAATTGAACAATGGAAATAAATGATAAATTAAATGAAACAATTTAAAATAAAAGATCACGGTTGGATTTGGTATTTTTGCAAGTATGCGAGTGGTTAGGGCCTTGGGGGTGTGACTTCACTTGTATTACCATATTGGTAACTAAATTCTCTAAGGATAAATATCTATAATTGATTGTCAAATTCCCAATTTTCATGGGGCCTTGAATTTGTCCTTAGCAACAAAATGTTCTTGAAGTTTATATAGAACTTACAAGGTACTTTTGATACGCATTAAGACACGGGCAGCACAGGACAAGCAGGACAGCACAGTACAATTCTTTGAGTCACAGGACAACTTTTTGTCCTGTACATCGTTTGATAAATAATATACAGCACAAGTAAAATAATATTAATTTGACTATGATACTCTTTGTAATATATATTATTATATATTAATATATAATATTATTAATATATGTAAGTATTAGACAATATATAATATATTTTATAATATATAGTATATATGATAATATATTATTACTATCATAATAATATTATATATATTGTTAATATGTATTATATATAACGTTAATATTTGAAAAAAAATTAAGTAACATTGACGTGGGGTGGGGGGGGGGGGGGGGGGGATATATATAAGGATAATTTTGTATTTTTCTGATAGTCTATCCATGGGACAAAAGGTTGTCATATGGTTTGGTGGGGACAAAATTTTGGGTTTTTGTCATGTCTCTCATCTCTTTTTTGTCCTGTCCCCTGATCACTTTTCAAATCAAATAGGTGACAAAAAATTTTATGTTGTCTAATCCCCTGAATTCTTGCAAATCAAACGTACCCGCAACCTTAACAAAAGTGTTTGGTTCGAGAATTTTCATGGCATCCCTTATAATCTCTAATCTCTATAGAGTGGTCTATAATATCTATAGTATCCCAAACACAAGGGGACCGAATTCTACAAGCCTAACTACAGAGTACAGACGTCAGAAGATTGAAACTAATAAAGCAAAAATAGCCCCAACCCAAAACACTTTTTGGTAAAGCCCAAAAAGCGTAAGAGTATGATATGATCTCGTTGGGGCTTGTGTGGATATCATAACTTTTACGAGCTTTTATATTTGTTAGGAATTAACCCCAATATCACTGCTGCTGCTGGGACGTCACAAAGTTTTGGGAATGCTGGGTCAATGCTTTACTTCTACTCTTAACTTAGAAATATATTTTTTTTCCATTTACTTTATTCTTGTTTCCCAAGTGTATATATTTTGTATATATTTTAATTTTCATCTTTGACCGGGTATCATTCATTATATATAAAACTGTGAGACTAACTCTCGAGACAGAGATAATGGTTAGGTAAAACTCTACCTAAAGTGACGATTTCATAATTCAAACCCCTGACCTTGTAGGTAAAGTTTGTCTAAGGACACAATCCATTTTCTCTTCAACCACCACTTTTAGGTGTATGTATTTCGTATATTAAAGTTCTTATTGGTGTTAAATTCAGGAAACAATGTTCCCTTTACATTATATTAGTACGGTTGTATTCATACGGGTCATATTGATTTTTATGCATGTCAGTGAATGATTTGTATATGTACTAACAAGGTAGTAAGTACTAAATCCATTCATCCAATTAATTGTGTTGTTATTAGATACTACTAAGTTGATATGCATACACGTGGATATGGAGGTTAAGTTTTGTCTGTTTTTAAACTGCAAATGAAACAATTGTAATCTTGAAACAAACGAAATTTTATGTGGACAAAATAATTATGCATTTGAGTTGCTCCATATATATATATATATATATATATATATATATATATATATATATATATATATATATATATATATATATATATAAATTCTTTGATATACAATAAAAAACTTCACTTTGTACTTTTTTCGTGTTGCATACTAATCAAGATAGTTTAAATTAGTTACTTCCAAAGCATTCCAACGCTTAAATTGTCCAAATATGCTCCCAACTATCAAACATTGAGCTTTTTCATTCATTACACTATTGTACACAATTAAGAAAGGTGAGATCAGAAACAGATCTTCAATTACAATTGACAAAAGCTCCAATTATTAGAATATCTGCATTATCTGATTGTTAGTTATATCTTAGTTGGTTTAGTTTGTTAATAGGTTAGTATTCTGTTTTAGTATTCAGTTATAAGACTAAGTCAAAGTCTTGATACTCTCAGAGCTATGTATAAGCTCTTGTAATCTCACCTTTATGAAATATACAGAAAGTCATTCACTCAATCTACAATTTATATACTCTAATATGGTATCAGAGCAAAAGACCAAAAAATCTTAGGTAGCTTAGATTGAAAGAGCAAAGCAAAAGTGACATTCAATAGGTGTCTACGTTTCCTCTCAACAATAGAATTTTGTTGAGGGGTTTCTACACATGATGTGTGATGAATGATACCTAGAGAAGCATAAAGAGAAGTCATGTTGAATTCCAAACCATTATCAAACCTTAAAACCTTTATTTTAGCAGAAAACTGAGTAGAAACCATGTTAATGAAAGTAGAGATGCAAGTTCTAGTATCAGACTTGGTTTTCAATAAAAATATCCAAGTAAACCTTGTGAAATCATCCACAATGGTTAAGAAATATAGATGTCCCTGAAAGGATGAAACATTTATAGGTCCCCAAATGTCCATGTGGACAAGGTCAAAGGGATGCAAACTAGCAGAAAGGCTGTCAAGAAAGGGGAGTTTGCATTGTTTTGAATAATGACAGCATTCACAAACAAGATTCTTATTATAAGCAATATATGGAAAATTGATGTTCATTTTATTCAGTATATTAGAATAGGGGTGGCCTAGTCTAAAATGCCACAAATCAAAAGAATCAAGTAAAGAAGAGGAAGTCTTGGCAGAAGAAACTAAAACAGAAGTATCAGTGTTTTGAACACTGTTATTACAAGACAAAGAATGATATTTAAGCTGTAAAATGTAAAGATTGTTGAGGATGTTAGCATGCCCATCGTCTTCTGGGTATGGAGATCCTGTATATCACAAGAAGATGAGGAAAAAATCAATTTACAGTTGAGGGAAGAAGTGAGCTTATGAATTGAAATCAGATTATAATGAAAATTTGGAATGTACAAAACATCAGACAAAGTAATTGAGGGAGTGAGAGAGATAGAACCAGAATAATTTTCAAAAACTATTGTGCCATTAGGTAAGGTAACAGCAATTGGCCTAATAGGTTTGTAAGTAGTAAAAAATTGCAAATTGGAACAAACATGGTCACTAGCACCAAATTGGGACAAACTATATGGAAAATTGATGTTCATTTTATTCAGTACATTATAAGAGGGGTGGCCTAGTCTAAAATGCCACAAATCAAAAGAATCAAGTAAAGAAGAGGAAGTCTTGGCAGAAGAAACTAAAACAGAAGTATCAGTGTTTTGAACACTGTTATTACAAGACAAAGAACGATATTTAAGCTGTAAAATGTAAAGATTGTTAAGGATGTTAGCATGCCCAATCGTCTTCTGGGTATGGAGATCCTGTATATCACAAGAAGATGAGGAAAAAATAATTTACAGTTAAGGGAAGACGTGAGCTTATGAATTGAAATCAGATTATAATGAAAATTTGGAATGTACAAAACATCAGACAAAGTAATTGAGGGAGTGAGAGAGATAGAACCAGAATAATTTTCAAAAGCTATTGTCCCATTAGGTAAGGTAATAGCAATTGGCCTAATAGGTTTGTAAGTAGTAAAAAATTGCAAATTGGGACAAACATGGTCACTAGCACCAGAATCCAAAAGGAGTGTAGGTGGAGAGGATTACCTGTCTTTGTGATACTGGACACTATGTGAGGTGCAGGGTCAGTAGAAGATGGCTTACTGTGTTGAGATGAAAGGATGGAATTGTCCTTCTTGGAAGCATGGAGCAAGGAGATAAGGTATGGGTAATCTTCTCGGCTAATAGGAAGAGAAGGTTCAGAAGTGGATTGCTGAGGGACCTCAGAGGTATAAATTTGCAGAGAAGTGGTAGGAGCCTGATTGGATCCTTGATTGTTGGAACGATAGCCTGGAGGGAATCCATGCTTGAAATAGCAAGTGTCAATTGTGTGATTATTTCTCTTGCAATAAATGCATATCATCTGCTGTCTGGGATTGGATTTGCCACGATTTATGCCTTAATAATTGGCATTTCTTCCTGATTGTGTGGAATTGTTGGAATTGGTGGCAAGAATAGTGGAATCCGTGATTGGAGTGGTAAGAAGAGGTATTTCTTGTTGAATGACCATAGAATAGGCTTGAGTTATAGAAGGTAAGGGTTTTATCAGAAGAATTTGTGCCTTAACAGGAGCATAGGATTCATTGAGGCCCTTTAAAAAACAAAGAACGTGTTCCTTGTCCTTGTAATTCTGGACAGATTGGCTCAAGGTATAGGTACAAGTTACAGTACAAGAACAGGAGGGAGTGGGGTGGAGGAATTCAAGTTCATCCCATAATATTTGCATGTCAGTAAAGAATACAGAAAGGGATCGTTCACCTTGTTTCATGGAATGTATTTCTTGAAGGAGATCAGACATTCGAAAGTGATTTTCTTGCAAGAATCGGGTTTCAAGCTTCAACCAGAGATTTCTGGCATTGTCGAAAGAAGCAGTGCTCTGGGAGATGTGAGGAGACAAAGTGCGAGTGATCCAAGAGACCACCATGTCGTTGCATCGCTGCCAGGCATCAAAGAGAGGATCGGTTGCAGCAGGCTTGAGGATGTTGCCATTGATAAACTTGAGTTTGTTCTTGGAGGATAGGGCTCGTGTAATCGCCTTGCTCCAATTGTAAAAGTTGTCCTCGTTTAGGGGTGGATGAACCAAAACGAATCCTGGGTTTTCTCCAGGATGAAGGTAATAGGGGCTGATGGGGTTTTGAGAAGGATCAATGGGGGGAGGAGGTGGTGGTGGATGAGCATCATTATTGGTGGTGTCATCGGTGCTGTTATGTTGCGAAAGATCAGCCATATTGGAATAGACGGGAGCAAGATATCAAACTTAGTTCAGACTATGCAGAATGAGTTGTCTGCTCTTCATCAGAATAACACATGGATTCTTGTAGACTTACCTAAAGGAAAAACCCCAATTGGATGCAAGTGGGTTTATAGGACAAAATATAAGGTAGATGGGACTATTGAAAGGCATAAATCCCACTTGGTTGCAAAGGGGTTCAACCAAATAGAGGGGCTTGACTATTTTGATACTTACTCTCCTGTAGCAAAACTTACAACCATTAGATTATTACTTGCTATTGCTTCTTCTAAAAACTGGTTTTTAAAACAATTAGATGTTCACAATGCCTTTTTGCATGGTTCTTTAGATGAATAAGTTTACATGTCCTTACCTCCTGTGTTACTTCTTCTACACCAAATCAAGTTTGCAAATTGCATAAATCCATCTATGGTCTTAAGCAATCTAGTAGGCAATGGTTTGCCAGCCTCTCAGCCTTTCTTATATCCGATGGATACACTCAATCTTTCTATGATTCCTCTTTATTCATCAAGCAAACTTCTAACACTTTTACTGCTTTACTTGTCTATGCTGATGACTTAATTCTTGCAGGAAATTCTTTAACTAAGATATCCAGTATCAAGGAGAAGTTGCACAACCGGTTCAGCATCAAGGACTTAGCGGACCTCAAGGTTTTCCTAGGCCTTGAGATTGCCGGATCCAAAGCAGGTTTACATATCTGCTAGAGGAAGTATGCTCTTGAAATCCTTTCTGAATGTGGATTGCTTGCCTCCAAGCCAGCCTCCACTCCTATGGCCAAAGGCACCAAGTTAACTTCAGATATAGGCACACCACTGCCCGATCCATCATCCTACAGAAGACTCATTGGCAAACTCATCTACTTGACAACCACTCGGCCAGATATCTCATACTCAGTCCAACAATTGAGCCAATTCATGGCTAACCCCACTATCTCACATTATGAGGCTACTGTTCAGGTCCTAAAATACATCAAAGCAGTTCCTGCTCAAGGATTATTCTATCCATCAGATTCACCATTGCAACTCAAAGGATTTAGTGACTCTGACTGGGCCAGTTGCTCCGAGTCTCGAAAGTCAATCACAGGGTTCTGTATTTTCATTGGCAACTCCCTCTTCTCTTGGAAGTCCAAGAAACAAGCCACTGTCAGCCGCTCTTCCTCAGAGGCCAAATATCGAGCTCTAGCATCCACGGTCTGTGAGCTCCAATGGATCAAATATCTCTTAGATGAATTGCATATTTCCTACTTATCTCTGGCTTTACTCTTTTGTGACAATCAATCCGTTCGTCACATTGCCATGAATTCATCCTTCCATGAGCGCACTAAACATGTGGAATTGGATTGTCATATAGTCAGAGAAAAGTTGCAGGCTAAACTCTTTCAACTACTGCCCATCACCAGTGTAAACCAACTTGCGGATATTCTAACCAAGCCATTAGAATCACCTCCATTTAAGTCTTTTGTATCCAAGCTGGGAATGCTTAACATACATTCTCCAGCTTGAGGGGGACTATTAGAATATCTTATTTGCATTAGCTGATTGTTAGTTATATCTTAGTCGGTTAAGTTTGTTAATAGGTTAGTATTCTGTTTTAGTATTCAGTTACAAGACTAAGTCAAAGTCTTGATACTCTCAGAGCTATATATAAGCTCTTGTAATCTCACCTTTATGAAATATACAGAAATTCATTCACTCAATCTACAATTTCTATACTCTGATACCAATTGTGATATTTGTTTACCATCTATGTTGTGCCTAACCTACTTTTTTTTTTTGTCTAAACCCAGTGTATGCCAACGCTGGCAACGAATAACTAATCATTGTTCACGGGACGTGACTTCCGCTGGCCAAGCATTATTTTAACACTGTCAGGAATCGATCTCGGGAGCAAACCGAGTCGACCCCTAGAGTGTCTCAGTGCAGGCCTTATAACCATTGGGCCAAGAGGCTTGATTATGCCTAACCTACCTTTAATTAATCAATAATTGACACGTTATTATTTTCTCACTTTACATTCAAGCTCATTTTAAAAGGACTTGATCCTAATAGGATAAGTGACTAAGAATACGAAATTACACGCCTTGGCCATGTAGACAAAATTGTCCATGTGACAAATTTAATGAAGCGAAATGTTACAAATAAGATGACAAAGTTAAACTTTTATAAGGCAAATTCAACAACATAATTCCTTTTATATATAACTAGTTGAATACCTATTGCGTTGCACGGCCGCACGAGTACATAAAAATACACCAAATTAATATTTTAAATTTTATTTATTAATATAATTTAAGTATATTAAAGTTATTTTATTAATATTTAAAAATTAAAATGATTATATCTTTTTTTTTTAAGACAAAGGAGGTGTCCAAAAGCATCACTGTAAAACCAGACATCCTAACTAGGTTGGCACCCCTGGTTTTACCAATTATCTGCAGCACACCTCATATTTATTAAAAAACAAAAAATAAAAGAATACAAAAAGTTAAACATGGGGGGACCAAACCAAAACCCATGATAAAGACAAGGCTAACTAAACCTGTAATTTGGTATCCAAAACCTATTACGATTGTAATCTTCTCTAATGAAATCTGGGATCAAATCCCACCAATTAAAACAATGATTAGATAAACCAAAATTAGCAAGTTTATTCGCACAAGAGTTACCCTCCTATAAATGTGGGATACAAAAAAACTCATTTTCTTAGTCAGAAAGATATAATTATTCCATCTAACTGTAAGCTTCCAAGGCACCAATTCTGAATTTCCAAAGGCTTCAACCACCAATTTAGAGTCGCATTTCATCCAAAGTTTGTGCCAACCCCTTCTATATGCAATTTCAATAGCCTCAATGGCACCAATCAGCTCGGCATACAAGGGAGTAGCAGTTCCAATGTGGTCAGAAAAACAGCCTAGAGTAGTCCCTCTACTATCCCTAAAAATACCTCCACAAGCTGCATTTCCTGGACATCCTATCGCTGCTTCATCAGTGTTACTCTTTACCCAGCTACAAAGTGGTGGATTCCAATTAACTTCAATTATGTTAGGAGCCTTTGCAACATGACCATTAATTCCAAAAGCCTTTAAAATCTGAAATTCCTCAATGGAGGAGGGTGTGCACCCTGAAGACAGCTTTCCTGATAATGAAATGCTCGCGGAAATGAGGGAGATTGCCTTCAATGTTGTTACTTCCTTGTTATGGAACCTAGCTTGATTTCGGCAAAACCAGAGAGTCCACAAAGTGTTGGTAATGCCAGAGAATTTTACATCCTTCAGCTGCTGACTATCTGACTTGCAGCATATGTTCAAGAGGGAACCTGAAGAAGATAAATCTATTCGGCTTTGCAAAGAACCTGCCCGCCATGACCAAATATTTCTAGAAAAACTACAGCTCAAAAACAAATGGTTATAAGTTAAAATGATTATATCAATTATATAATAACATAATAAATTATCAAATGAGACAAAAATAAAAGTCAGAATTCCCGATCCGTAACATTAGTACTTTCACACATGTGAACATTCTCGATCAAAGTCAAAATTAAAAATATTTAATTGTTTTTACGGAAAATATTTATTTAGTTAAAAACTTCACCATGTAACTGAACAAGATTAATTTGGTATGGTGTAAAAAAAATTACTGTCATCCAATTATAAATATTATTAGATCATTAAAATAATTGACTCTTAATGACAAAGTCTTTGGGGGATCCTTATGGATGAAACCAGTGCAACATGTTAAGACTCATTAAATTAATTGGACAATTAAAATTCATACGGAAACTTTTGTCCCGTACGTGTGGACACCCATCTTATCGCTTTGGAACGTAATAATATAAATTAATAATAATCAAAATTGATTTATTCTCTGATTTGTTGGCACCTAATCATCATTTTCTTTTCTTCATTTGTGATAAGTTTCATTGAAGTTTACTAGTTTAGTATTGGCATTGCTATGATAATCGTTGTATCATGTACAACAACTGTTCTTTTCATTAATCGCTATGTGCCCGTTTGGTTATGATTCTAAAAAGCCTAGAATCAATTATGGGAGCAAAAACAAGGTCATTAGAATTGAAATCTATTATTTTTGTGTTTGGCTGGCAAAATCATGGTGGATAAAATTGATTCTGGGTTGGGTAGAGAATTGATTTTGATGAAAGTAAGAATTTCTAGCTTTTGTGTAGAATAAAATCAATTCTGGATGTGGGACCCACAAAATCCTTTATATTTACATATTAAAAGTGATTATACTTTTATTATCTAAACAAAATTCTCATATACTCACTTTTAAAATATCATTATCAAACATAAATCATTTTTTTCAAAATCAATACTATTAAAATCTAAAACAAACGAACCCTAAATCTTTTTAATAGAAAATATTGTAATTGTTATCTTTTTTTTTTAATCAATATTGTAATTGTTATCATTAAGGACTTAATTGATATCAGTATGAAGATTATATCATCAACAAATCATCAATTAACACATTAAAAATGTATGACTGTTAATTTTATTTTATTTTTTACAAATGTATGACTGTTATTTTAATAACCTTAAAAGACATTCATGTCATGAGTTGTTTGTGAGTTTACGGGCTTAAAAAACTTTACACTATAAATCTTTCATGGAGATGTCTACTTTGGTGGTTGATTTTATACTTTATGGTTATTTTGGTGGTTGCTCTGGACCTATTATAATTTTTTTTTATGGTGTCCCATTCTATTTTGGTGTCTTTTGTATAATTGATCCTGATTTCTTATTTTTAGGGATAATATCAATTTTACATAGGTTTCCATCTTTTATGCTCACTTGTATACAGGTTAGAGTATCCCTTGTACTCAAAATCAATATATTTTTTACTTATGAAAAAAAAAACTCTAAATGTAATTACAATATTAACTAGTTTGACCAACAATACGTTAGCTGGATTGACGGACAAAATAAATCACACCTCATTCTTTTATTTTCCGACTAAATAATTTTTATTTGTTTAATCAGTTTTTAAAACATTAAGCCAATCTATAGTGGTTCTAGGATTTTTTATTATCCCCCTAGTTTTGTTCCTTTTGCTGTTGGGGCAGATGCTGCCAATATTTGGTTTCCGAGGTTTTTGGTTTGTTTGTGTGTGGGTCTTAGCCCCTTTTGTTCATAAAAATAATAATAATAATAATAATAACATTAAGTCGATCTTTTAGAATTTAATTATTATGCATGATCCGTGTAAAGTTTTCTTTATATTATCAATGAATTATAAGTTGTTATATATCATTAAAAATATTTGATTTATATAATAATTACATTAAAATTTAAAATAATTTACAATTGGTTAACAAAAATATATCTAAATTAATTAAACTCAATAATTTTTTTTTTGTTTCCCAGGTATCCTCCGCACGCAACTGCGGAGACTAATCCCTCGAGCTGGGTAGAACCACAAGAACGGCAAAGCTCTCCCTCAAGAGTTTTAACGCTGTTATATTCTCAGGGTCAGGATTCAAACTCGAGACCTCTGAAGCTGGAAGAGATCCGTGTCATATCATCCAAGTGTTATTGGGTAAACTCAATCTTTTATCCCAGACAAAAAATAATAATCTATGCGTAAAATAAAATATGACATGAAATACGACTCTCCTCGGTGGCATACCGAAAATATACACCCGGGAATCTCTATCCTCTCCCCACATGTTCCGTTGTTTGTTTATTTATTTTTTTTGGGTAGTTTTTCATTGACCCAATCCTTAAAGATTGAAGGTTACAAGTTACAACTTTCATTTGAAAATCATTATTAAAAATGACGTGGAATTTTAGACAAACTAAATTAAGCAAGTGACTTTCTTTTCTTTTTTTTCTTTTTTCTTTTTTTGAACAATAAGCAAGTGCCAAGTGGCATGAGACTTGGTAAAAGAAGACAACATATGCAACAACTACATCTATAAATTTTTATCCCCATTGTGTCTCTGTGTATATGTTTGTGTTAGAGAGAAAAAGAGATGATAGAAGTAGAACCAGGGAGGCCTCAATTTGTGCTGTTTGGTTCTTCCATTGTTCAGTATAGTTATTATGAAGGTTGGGGAGCTACTCTTTCTCATTTGTATGCTCGCAAGGTACTTTCTTCTAATTTCTCAACTTTGGTGTGTGATATTGATTATGGTTTCTTTGTGTGAAAGAGGATGATTGAATATATTGAGTTGATTTATGTTATTCCTATATCATGATCTCCTGCATTTCTCTTACACATTCCTTTTTAGAGGGAAAAAAGGTGAAAAGACCAAAAATAGTAGCTCAAGGGATAAAGGACATTTGGTGTTATACAGACAATAAGGGAAAAACTTTTCTGAACTATTTTTTTTCTGAAAAAATATGGGACATCATGTGGTTATGTGAGAGAAGATGATATTGAGGTATTGTGTATTTTAAGGTAGAATAGACCAACTTATGTAAGTATAAGTGTGGTAGTTGAAAAGATGTCAATTTTAATTATATAAATAATATAATGGAGTTAGAGAATAAGTGGGTGGATTATGGTTTTCAAAAATAATCTGATGAATTTGGTTTAGTAAACATGATTTTGATTTAAATTGAGTTTGCAATAATTGATTTATATTGGAATATTTTACTCTTTAAAGTAATGGTAAAATTATAATATGTTTGGATAATATAATAAATATTATTTTTAGATATGTTATTGTCAAGTTGACTTAATTTCAATATTTGGGGGAATTGAAGAAATATTTTATTTTTCTGGGGGAGCATAGGTAGAGTAGTAGTTGAATACTTACAACTAAGTTTTGATTAATTGAGAAGTGAAATTTTTTACTTCTTTAATTAAGGTTTAGATCAACTCCAAACCCAATTACAACTAATTGACAATTTCAAACATATAAACAAAATGTGTGAAAAACATAGTTCTGGACCTCCAAAATGGTTTGAAAAAGCACCAAATTAACTAGTTCCAAACATATAGCATGAGAATTAGCTGTGAAAAATATATCATTTAATACTATATTAGAATTAGTTTTATGGTTTAAAAATATTTACTGAAAAGTAATTTTAAGATAATTTTTTTGAGTTTTGTTACCTAAAAAATATTTTACAAAAAATATAAAATTATTTATTTAGATTAATTATATTTTTTATAGTTAGTTATGTAGGGGTAAAGTTTCAAATCAATCAAAAAATTTCTCCTCCCTCTTGCTGAGAGAACAAGGGATAGGGGAAAATATTGATGTGATGACAATGATCTTTTATTTTGGACTATGCAAATAAATATATTATTAGGGACAAATATATCTTTACAAGGAAATTCAATTTTTCTTTCTCTTCTACTTCACTTCTACGTATTTCAATCCAAATAATAATATAAAAAAATCTACTTATTTTCTACTCATTTTTTGTTTTCTCTCCTACATTTTCTTCCCTACTTCTTTCTTCCCTTCTTCTTTCCTTAACATAAAAGATAAAAGTGAAACCCTCTCCCTTCCCACTCCCCCTCCCCCTCCCTACAAAGATGTGTAAAGAGAGATGTAAAAAAACTGATGTATGCATAACGAAGCTCTATTAATTTTTGACTTCTTGAAGATGCATAAACGTAAATTTGTTGAAATATGTGATATGAAAATTGTCGAGGTCGATTTTATTGCTAAGTCTTATCTGAGTATATCTCAGCTTGTACTACACATTTACCTTTTGGCTTTTATCTTGAACTGAGTCAATCTCTCTTCTTCAAAATTTTTATATAACCTAAAAAATATAATTCTTTTTTAAGATAAAGACTTTAAATTATGAATCTTGTCTTTTGAACTGATTTTTTACACTCTTATAATAACTCATCAAGAGAATGTTATTTACAATACAATTTGCGGAAAATCATTCGAAATATAGTCTTAGATATTCTTTCACTGCTTGGATTATGTTTGACGCCATTTCAGACAGAATGTTTTATTTAGTTTCAGTTGTTGCTTAAATTATGAATCATTCAAAGATTAAGAAGTTGCTTTCCTTTTATTACACGTTGACATAGAATATTATGAAATTAATTGCTATATTCTGCCATAATTTCCCGTGGTTACACTCCTGTGTTTCTCAGAAAATGTGTTTTTTTCCTTATTTTTGTGGAAGACCCTAATTAATGGGCCATTTACAATTCATTTTCACTTTTTTGAGGTTACATTATTTCTTCTACGAGAATTAAGAGTGCACGCAATGACATAGATCCTTAAATATATTTTTTTACTAGGTGAGAGGGGGATTTACGTTTCATGTACGACGAGAACAAGAGTGCACGCCATGTATTAACTCATTACGCTCCTTTTTTGAATGTTTTATGTTTTAACTTTTAAGTTTCATCAAAGAATTTCAGAGCTAATTTCTCCTTTTCAGATTCATGAATCAACCCATTATAATATGTTAAACAACACGGTTGACTTCAATTTTTATTGTATCTTGGAGTCTTGTTTTTAAAAATAAACTTATTTGTCTAATAAAAAAAATAAGCGACTCTTTGGTTTATTTTCAATTTCCTATTTTCAATTTCCTGATTTCAAAGATAACTACAACAAAAATAATTAAAAAGTTGTCACTTTTTTTTTCATGTTTCCTGTTCCTAAATATTTTTATACATGAAACAGTAAAAACAAACAAAATTTATTTTCACTGTTTCCTGTACAAATATTTGAAAACAAAAAATATAATAAAAATAATATGATAGTTTTATAATTATTTCTAAAAATAGAAAATGAAAACTGGAAACAAGAAACAAACCAAACAGACCAAAGTGCAGAAGATATATAAACAACATAATACAGGACAATGAATACATTTTATCAGAATTTTTTGCCACAACGATTTGAGTACTTGTTATGACACTTGCATAGATAAAGTTATAAACAGTCTGTCACTGTTGGGATAATGTTTCTCAAATTTCATTTTATATTTTTATAACTCACATCGCTCGTGCATAACTGACAGAATTGAAGTGTAAGTGTAAAGAAAATCGGTAATGTTCGTTGCTACGGGGAATTCGTAACTTTATACGAAAAGCTTTAGATGAGCCAATTTTTTTTTTTATTTGAGAGGTGCTATACGGTATGAAGTACCATTCGCACATGAATTGACGAAAATTGTACATGTTGCAATCCTTAAACTAATTAATGTTTAAAAAAATATAAATACCTGCTGTCAAAAATTTTTAAAAAAAATCCCTGCAGTACCACCTAAAATGCAAGTCATTTTATCGTATGCTTTTTCACGAATTTATCTTCATATCATTTAGTATTTCTGTTTTTATTTTTACTTTTTTTTCACATTTTTCTAGCTTGATCGCTGTTGTCTTTTATCCCTGCTATTGGTTATCAGGTATATTAATTGTACTGATTTATTTCGTACTGTATAGCATAGCTCAAAGAAAAATAATGAGACTAATTATGATTAACGTGCGTCTGAATCATATCACCTGTGACTTTATTATATTTCACAATTTCAAAATAAAACTATTTTTAGCATTACTCTTGTTTCAAAGAGACAAATATACGAACTCTATGCATATAAAATGCATATCTTTTTAAATTATGAGCAAATAAAATGGAGCGAAATTACATTAATTAATATATGCATTTTTGGGTACAATATGATGCTCAATGAGTTTAACTTATCACATTCACACATTGACATGACATATATAGGCGGATATAGTTTTGCGAGGATACGCAGGTTGGAATTCAAGGCGTGCTTTGCAGGTCCTGGATAAAAAATTTCCCAAGGTATTATCTCTGTGTAAAATGCCACTGTTCATTCGGATTATTAATTTTTTTTTTTATCATCTCTTAGTAAATGAAAAAATAAAGTTTTTTTTTTTACTTTTCTTTTTGTTATTGTTGATATGGCATGACAAAAAGTCAAAGGGTGCACAGTTTTGTTTGTAGGGTGATCCTTGGGTCTACACCCATACAACATAAACGTTTTTTAACACAAAATTGCAACACACTATGCCTGACACCAATGGTTTTAAAGATTTCGTACCTGATAGATATTAGCGGGGTCCAATTAAAATTCTTATGTTTATACAGTGTTTGACATCTATGTTGTGTTCAAATAACTGCATTGCCCATACAAAAGGCTTTTTGACCAAAGTATGTACATTTAAAAGCAAAATACTAAAATAAGGTAGTTTTCAAGCAAATTTTTTTCCCGATAAATAAAATTATTAATTGAAAGTAACTAGCTTTAGCATCAACATATTCATTCTTCCCATTGAAGAAATCCCAACCTATCATATACTTGAAGCTAGTAAACAAAACACATAATTGTTTCAATAATAGAAAGAATTCCCCTTCCATATCCCTGCTTATCATGCATAGAACATTAGATCCTAACTGCATATATGTTTGTTTTAAAGCTTTGCACAATGTGATTATTTTGATACATATAAGTTATCATAATCTTTGCTCTGTCATTTTATTTAACTTAGGATGCAACTGAGCAACCATCATTAGTCATTGTATATTTTGGTGGTAATGATTCTATTCGTCCGCATCCAAGTGGCCTTGGTCCTCATGTACCTCTCGAAGAATACATTGAAAATATGAGAAAAATTGCTGTCCATCTAAAGGTAAACTTTCACACTAGATTAGCACTTTTTTTGTCTGTCATTATCATATGAATAAATCATTCATCTATCCTTACTAGCTGTTCTATATCTTTCTTTAATGATATTTATCATTGCAAAGTTTGACTAAAATCCAAATGATTGCCAGAGCCTTTCAAAGAAGACTCGCATTATATTTCTCAGTACTCCTCCAATCAATGAAGCACAAATACATGAAAATAGGTACTTACTGCAATTGGTTTGCTATTTTATTATAATAATTTCACAGAAAGAAAAGGTAGAGAGATACATAATAGTGATGCCTACACTTATATATCATCTAGACTATGGTTACATAGAATGACACATATTTTTACTTAGGATATTCTGAAAACAACGTCTTCCCCCTCAAATTTACAAACAAGAGATGAACTCTAAGTTTGTTATGTATTAAAAAAAGTTCACCCAAAAATGCCTATGTGATATATTGTTCTTCAGATTTGAGTAAGCTTGAGTAATAGCATAGCTGATCTGTAACAAGTGACAATATTGAAATCTATTGTGCTGGTATATGATAAGTTTAGAAGATATATGGTTGCTTCCTTTGACATTTTTATTTCCTATTTTTTGGAATTAACATTTCAATCTAAAACTCTGGTGATGTTGAAATGAAACCAGTGATCCTCAGGGGCAGCCATTAAGGACAAATGAATTGTGTCGAATATATTCAGAAGCATGTTTGAAGCTATGTCGTGAGATGAATATCAAGGCTATTGATCTATGGTCTTCAATTCAGAAAAGGGATGACTGGAGAGATGTTTGCTTCATGTATGTATGCTAACTTACATATATGTACCAAAATTGATAAGGTTTATCACATCAACAATTCCTTTATTTTTTTTATTATTATTGGAAATGTCAACATGTTAGATGTTAAGTTTTTCTCCTTTACCAGGGTTTGAACCCTGAACCTCCAACTCCTTATACCCTAGCTCAAACCAGTTGAGCTACCCCTGACAATTCCTTCATTTGATTATGTGTTTTTTTATTTCTTAGTGATGGAATTCATCTGTCAAATGAGGGAAGCAAGATAGTGGTGAAAGAGATATTGAAGGTACTCAAAGAAGCAGAATGGGAACCTAGTCTTCATTGGAAGTCAATGCCTGTTGAATTTGGAGAAAATTCACCATATGATCCTATTGGTCCTGATGGAAAGCCTTTTAATGTGTCCAACACGCCCTTCCCAGCAAGTATGGAATGGGAATGGGACTAAACATTTGTACATTTGAAAACTATAGGTGTGCCCCCAATTCATTTGAATCTTTGTAAATTGTCACAAAATAATAGGGCTTTTAGTACTGTGCCTAAAAAAAAAATATGATATTCTTGGTTTGAACATCTTTAATAAATTCCCCCTGGTTATTCACCATGTGATTGATGTGATTGTGTCACTATATTTGTGCTTAATTTTGCCAATTGATATATAGGTTTCACCATCATGTGTGCTTAGTGCAAGACACCAGGCAATCACTGTCTGTCTGAGTGTCAAACAATGTCTAAATCTTTATTCATGCACAATAATGCTTATAACACATCCTTTTTTATATTCTCTTTGCCACTCTTTATTACGTATTAGGTGTAGTTCGTGTGTTTCACATGAAATTCACTTAATTAATAATAATAAATTGTTTATTGAATAAATTAAATCCGTCATGAACCCTTTCCTTTTTTTAATGGGATTATTTTTTGGATGGACATCAACTTCACCGCCAGCAAAATGTCGCTTGATTGGAGAACGGATTTGTTGTCAGAGGACGACGGTGAGATGGTGGGCAACCTGTGGAGAGAGAAGAAGAAAAGTTAGGGATAATGTTAATTTAAAATTTTATGTCAATTAATTAATGGGTAAATTATTATTATTTTTGTGCTCGAAAGTTTAGGTGAGTTGGGTTCTGGGGGCTCACCAGGATCAGGGTAGGCCTCGTGACTCGGAGAGCGCTTACATTACATAGGTACTTACAATATCTAAATTATTTTACTTTTCAAATTTTATTTTAATTTATTAATGTGTTCCCAAATTTTAATGTGTTGACAAATTTTGATTGGTTCCACTTAATCATAAATAATCTGTTCAATAAAGTGTTAAGAGTATATTACAGTATTAATCATTGTCGTATAAAACGTATTTATTCTCTTATACCGTATCTTTCTACGTAAGTAGAGTGCCATACAAATATTATAGGCTTAATTGCACCTTTGGTCCACCAACTTTAATTCATGTGTGATTTTGGTCCCTATTGTTTTTTTCGAGCACATTTAGTCCCCCAATTTTTTGAAAGTTGCAAAATTAGTCCCTTCATCCAATTTCCATCATTTGTTGACCTGGGTGGCAGGCTCCACATGAAAAGTCCACACTATTTATTATTATTAAATAATTATTATATTTGAAATTATAAAATTTAAAAAATTAAAAAAGGGTCCTAATCATTTTCTTCCTCCCTGGTTTTTCCTTTTTCTTTTTTTTTTATTGCGGTTTGGGTTAGTCACTTCTCACTGCAATTCATCAGCCTCCTCTCTGATTGTGCTCACTACCCATCACCCACTAGCTTCTCCTTTGGTTTCACTCTACATGCACAAGCTCGAAAACATGGAAGACATCAATGATATCATGGTGGGCACGATGTTGATCAACATGAATGCTAAATGTGGTCGTGTGGGGTTAGCTAGATTGATATTTGACCAAATGGGTGTCAGAAATTTGGTAACTTGGAACACTACGATTGATGGGTATATGAGAAATGGTGAAATTGAATATGCACTACAAATGTTTGATGAATTGCCAGTTAAAAATGCGATTTCTAGGACAATCTGAAAACTAAATTCCTGGCTTATAGCTAAATCCCACAATAGCCTCCGTGAGTTGGGGGTTGGTGGAGGAGCGGTGGATTGGGGGCGGGTGCAGGAACAGGGCTAATCCTTGGTTGGTGATATTGATGGTGAGGTAGAAGCGTTGGGTTGAGGAGGAAGGGAGGTAGTAATATTTTTTTAAAATTTTTAATTTTTTTTAATTTAAAATATAATAATTATTTCATATAATAAACTAAGGTGGACTTGCCATGTGGCATCTTACCTACCACCTAGGACACAAATTGAAGGAAATTTGATTAAGGGACCAATTTTGCAACTTTCAGAAAATTGGGGGACCAAAATCACACATGAAGTAAAGTTGGGGGATCAAAAGTACAATTAAGCCAATATTATATTTCATGTGTTCACTTTAATACATTAGAATCACGAGAACCCTTGCCAAAGGACTCCACATACGGACGACGGCTGCGCGTTGAATACTAACGACAAAAGAACGAAGCCACTGGCAGCTTTGACTTGATATTGGTATCCAGGTGCAACTGAATTAAGGTGGTTTTGTTTAGGCTTTATAAAAAAAAAAACATGTCTTGGGTAAAAGAAGAAAACATAGGTAAAATCTAATTATGTAATAACTCTATAAATATTCAGACCCACTGTCTGAGTGTGTGTATATAATATATTGTGTTTGAGAGAGAGAGAGAGAGAGAGAGAGATGGTTGGACCAGTGAGGCCTCAATTTGTGCTGTTTGGTTCTTCCATTGCTCAGCACAGTTTTTATGATGAAGGTTGGGGAGCTATTCTTTCTCACTTGTATGCTCGTAAGGTACTTTCTTCTTCTTTTTCTTAAAACGTGATGCTCAAACTGATCATTCTTTGTATGAATAATCTATGTGATGCTGAAATTGATTATTCTTTGTATGAAAGAGGATGATTGAATAATTTTGAGTTTGATTACATTTACATCACACAGTTTCACTCACATCACCTCACATAACTTCATATCTATATAGTTTTCACAATCAGATTATTATAACTGGTCCCATCTGAACTTTTACACACCTATATTTTTATTCTGCTAGATCAAATATATAAAATACCAACAAGAGACTAATATCAGAACTCTATGCATATAAAATGCCTAATTTTTTGAAATATTAGGAGAATAATGGAATGAATTTGCATTTATATATGCCTCTTGGACTTTGGAAATAATAATGCCTTATGATGTTCAATGACATAGGCAGATATAGTTTTGAGAGGATATGCTGGTTGGAATTCAAGGCGTGCTGTGCAGGTTCTGGATCAAATTTTTCCCAAGGTATTGAGCATCTGAGTGTGAATTGCCTCTGTTGAATCAAAATTCACCCTTCTTTCTTCAGCTTGAATGTTTTATCTTTTCTTCATAAATGGTAAAAGTTGGTTAATTCACAAAAATGTTAGCATATTCACTATATATTCTACAGATTAGCTTGAAGAATCTTGCAGTTGTTATCCTGAACTTGTCATAGAAGTTAGTTAGTATGGACATTTTAGAAATGTTATTCTGACTTTTACAGTATTAAATGTACTATAGTGAACTGCTAACTTATCACAATCTATATAGGATGTAAAATGTGATTATATACTTTGACTCTTGCTCAGACTAACAAATAAGGAATCACCCTGTTGCTCTGTGTTCTTCTTTAACTTAGAATGCCACTGAGCAACCATCATTGATAATTGTGTACTTTGGTGGTAATGATTCTCTTCTTCCACATCCAAGTGGCCTTGGTCAGCATGTACCTCTCCAAGAATACATTGAAAATATGAGAAAGATTGCTATCCATCTCAAGGTAAACTTTCACACTACACTAGCATTTTCCTGTCATAGTTGTTATTATATGAAAGAAATCCTTCATCCTCCAACTATTTCTTGTGCACTGCTTCGAAAATCTAGGTTCTCTTTACCTCTTGTATTTGTCACTGCAAAGTTTGACACTGATCCTAATGATTTCCAGAGCCTTTCAAAGAAGACTCGCACTATATTCCTCAGTGCTCCTCCCATCAATGAGGCACAGATTGTTGGAAACAGGTTTTGATTGCAATTGATTTGCTATTTGATTATTCTAATTTCAAAAATAAAAAATAAAAAGGTAGAGAGATACTTAATAGTGATGCCTACACTTATATTGAGAATATGATAACATAATAGCACATATAACTTTACTAAGGGTATACTGCAAGCCCCCTCTGAGTTTGTTTTATATAAAGAAAACATGTACCCAAAATTTAATTGAGCTTGAATAATACAGCATAGTTGCATTGCAAAGATTGAAATCTTCAGCTTATCAAGAGTTGAATCTATTTATACTATCATATGATGTGTTTAGAGAGGATGCCTGGTTGTAGTCCTAGAACCTTTAACATTCTTATTTTTTTTATTCTTTTGAAATTTATATTAAATCTTAAACTCTGATGAATGAATTGTTGGACTGAAACTAGTGATCTACTGGGGCAGCTATTAAGGTCAAATGAATCCTGTAGAATATATTCAGAAGCATGTTTGGAGCTGTGCCGCGAGATGAATATCAAAGCCATTGATCTCTGGTCTGCAATCCAGAAAAGGGATGACTGGCGAGATGTTTGCTTCCTGTAAGTATGCCCTCATGTGTCCCTGCATTGAAAGGGTTCAAATCGTTATTCCTTCATTTTATTAGGTGGTGATGTCAATGTAAAACTCCTTTACACTGATAGTGTATAGAAATTAAATTCTTTGTTTATTCCTTAGGGATGGCATTCATCTGTCAGCCGAGGGAAGCAAGATAGTGGCAAAAGAGATATTGAAGGTCCTCAAAGAAGCAGACTGGAAACCAAGTCTGCACTGGAAGACAATGCCAATTGAGTTTGAAGAAGATTCACCATATGATCCTCTTGGCCCTGATGGAAAGCCTATTAATGTGTCCAGCATACCCTTCCCGGCAACTATGGAATGGGACTAGACTAATGTGTCAATCCATAAAATGGTGTTACTTAGTTGCTATATGTTCAATAATTAATGGGGGATCAGCTCTTTCTGGTTTTCAGAAGGAGTGTTGTAAACTTGTTATTGTAACTCTACATTTGTACTTTGAATAGGTTTCACCACCTTAAGGTTACCATGTTGCCTTTAATTTGATAAATTTATACTTGTAGTTGGCACTACAGAATGAAATGGAATATCAATAGCGAGCCATGCTGACAGAATAGTTTAGTGGAAGTATTATAAGTTTATAACAGCTCAAATGATGAATAATGAGTTCCTCCTTTTACCCTTATGCGCAAATTGGGTAAGGGTTAATGGGCTATATTTCATAAAGCAAATTGCTAAGGTTTTAAAGGACAACAAAATAAGGACAATATATTAAAAAAAGAAAAAAAGGTTTTATATTTAACATCTCTCTACGACATCTTACTAAAAGGGGTGGTCAATTAAGAAAATAATTGACATTTGAAATATTACTAAATTTTTGCGTGTATATATTATTGGCTAAATTAGTATTTTGATCCCTTATCTTTATTTTAGTTTTCATTTTGGTCCCTTATCTTTTTTTTTCCCCCGTTTTGGTCCCTTATCTTTCAACCGTTAGCCTATTTTGGTCCCCTATCTTTCAACCGTTAGCCTATTTTGGTCCCTGCCGTCAATCCGCCGCCATCCGTCGCCGGAAACCGCCGCGGCCAGTCGCCGGAATCGCCATTGTTGCCGGATTCTGAGTTTTAGAGAGAGAAAATCCCGTTTTTCTCTCTCTCTTCCTCCTTCTTTCTTCTTCCTCCTTCTTTCTTCTTCCTCTCCTTCCTCCTTCCTCTCCATTCTTTCCGTTTTGGTCCCTTTTTCCTCGTCGTTGTCACTATTTTGATTGGAAGGAAGCCACTGGTGGCGCGATTGACGGCAAGCTCGAGCGGTGGTGGCAGTCTAGGGAGGTGGTGGTAGAGGAAGAAGGAAGAAGGAGGAAAAAAAGAAGGAGAGAGAGAGAAAAACGAGACTTTCTCTCTCTAAAACGCAGTTTCCGACGGCGGTTTCCAACGATAGTGACGGTTTCCGACGAGTCACGACAGATACCTAACACCGGTAGTGAAAAACTGAAGGAAAGGACCAAAATGAAAATTAATAAAAAGATAAGGGACCAAAACGCCAAAAAACAAAGATAAAGGACCAAAATGAAAACTAAAATAAAGATAAGGAACCAAAATAGGGATTTAACCTATATTATTTTACTCCATTGTTGTATATTATTATATTAGAAGATAATTATCTACACGCATAATTATACATCAAACCAGTGAGTGACACCAGAGACAAGGGAAAGTATCAACAATGTTTTTGAAACATCAAACTGGGGACCCTTTGTTTTTTGGTGTAGTTTTGTATACAAAAGATGATAAAAAGTAAGTGCAAGATAGAAATAAACACATACAGTATCACATACGGTGTCTAAATTTTGATGTTCAAATATCACAACTCAGGAAAGTATCTAGCTACATGAGGGAAAGCTGACAGCATAATTAACATCAAATGCAGCAGACTTTAAAACGGTACAACATATTCTGAAATCCCCAATTGTTCCTATAGTAAGAAACCTAATAATACAAATGAATCTGATGCACAGACATCTATGATCATAAAAAATAAATATAGCAATTAAAAAAAGACTGCTTGTACAACTTTCTATTTGGCAAGGGTTGCATTACATCCGAGTACTCTAGGAATCCAGTACTCTTGCGTGCTCCAAATAATACCTTTAATTACATACTTAGAAGATTGCATAACACAAATCAAACAAAGGAATAATACATACACAGGTGACAAAAGAAGCAAGCACCAGCAGCACCAGCACCCCCCAACTAATGATTCGACCGTAGGAAAATGATTCTACTCAGATGATGATCAGCTTACTCTATAGCTTTCAACAAGAAACAAATCTAGGCCAAAACATCTGAATATAAAAACCACTTTAAATGATATTGAGACAAGGATTCCCCGATGGCTCTTCCCATAAAGACACTTCCGGGGCTAAGCCATGCCTCATGTAGACAATTGGAACCTGCCACTAGGCTTTTTTCTTCTCCATCCCTGATATTTTCAAATTATAAAACCTTTAGGATCAGCAAGAATATTAACAAACATGAGAAAGAGGAAAGGAAGCTTTCCAGAAGTGAACTTACAAAGGCAGCATAATACAAAAAGGTTAATCCGGCCAAAACAACAAATGCAATCTGAAATACATTGTACCTGTAATGTGACAACTAGTAAGTCAAACTATATTATAAACTATGATATGTCACCCACCAAATTATAGATATACAAACCCTCATCTTAACTCACCAAGGAAAATGGTCAAATACTCCTCTAATATAGAAGGGCTGATTATAGGCAAAGGCAAGTTATGCTACTCACATTCAAAACACACACAAAAGAACTACAGGCCTTTGGATCTCTAATTGGAACTAAAAGAGGGCCATCCCATTGTGCCGACTATATTTACTAGTTAGCAAAAAGAAGGTTCCATTTTTGCCCCATAGGAGGGCATGGGAGGGGAGGCAGAAGAAAGAAATCCAGCTTGACTCACTTGTATAGATATTTAATTCCACGAAGAGACTCCAAAGTGTGGCCAAATATTTCCTGTGCAGCAGTAGCTTGAGCATAGTAGGCAAATGCTGTGGAGCAGAACTGGATCACACTGAAAAAGGATCAACCAAACCTTCAGGAAACATTGTCATAGCATGACATTATCATGAAAGCAAAACAAGTGCCTTACACTTTCATATATAATACTACTTGCTACACTTGAAAACGCATGTAATACTACTCACACAATGACTTAATTAATTTCCTCCCTACTTGATACGTCAAATTTAAAAATTTCGAAAGGGAAAATCAAAGCCTGAAAGTATCACCATTTTAAATTTCTACTATTTTGGAACTCTTATCTTCATGCTGTACATAACAAAAGACGAATAAAAAGCAATATTATAAACATCATCAGGCTCCTAGGCAGAAACTTTAAATTGAATACATGTAACATCCCATTTGGAAATGACAAGTACGGACTATACTGACCTAATGGAACAAAGAAGGATAAGGCCCACATTAAACAGAAAAGAGTTCATGAGTGTCCCTCCCCACCTGCCAGAGGTAAGTTCATATCATGAGTGATCAATAAGTACATTAAATGATCAATAAGGAGAGTAAAATGATAAATCTGGCTTCACAATGGAATTACTTCATGGGATGTATAGTAATGAAAACTAGTCTTAGCCCAAGCATCATGGCACCAGCAATCACAGCAAGGAGAAGGTAGAAGCAGAAAAATGCAAATGCAGCTGTGCCGAGAAGACCTGATCAAAGAGCTCGTCAGTGCCTGTCTTTCCACTAGTACATATAAAATACCAGGAATAACTGAATGAATATTAACAAGTAATGCATCTATTATTATACATAGCTGAGGAAAGATTTAAAGGAAAAAAGAAAAAGAAAAAAAAAAAGTATTCCAACATACCCCAGACATCATCTAGCTTGATGAAAACTTCATTCAGGAAAGGAGAAAGGGGAGGATCAATTAATAGATAGATAATGATATGAGCAACCCACGCCACTGAAACGATCAACCTGTCAGTTTTCAAAACTTAGGTTAGATATAGCAACATAACACCGGTTAGAATAAGCAATCTTTGTATAACCACGTGCAATTCTACAACACATCATCAAGCATCATGCATTCATTGCAACTTTTATTGTTATATATCATTGCTTACCCTAATATTCCCAAAACAAATTTTGCCAGATAACCAAGAACTGTTAGTGCCCATGCTGTCTCAGCCTGCATTCATGCAGAATAAGTCAGTGGGAAAAGCATTACATATTGTTTATACCTAGAGGTTAAAAAGGTAAAATCTGATTATCAACCTTTTCCCCTTGTGGATACATCTCTTCAAGAAGCTTTACGTCTTCTTCTAATTGAAATAATTCCTGAAAAATATGAGATAGGTAAGTAAATAACTAGAACCACACAAGCTATGAACACTTCAGTAACCGTATACAACATTTCTGCCACAAACTAAAATAGCACACGTCAAACTATGATATGAAAAGCCCATGCCAACAAGGTAATCCACATAAAATACTAGAAAGAATTCAGTAAAGGCTACTTAAAAAACAACAATATTTGTTTACCTTTTCTACTTCCTTCACATTTTTACGAAATTTTCTACCCTTTGAACCACTTCTTTCTTCCTGATGTAGTGTCTCTGCTGCTTTCTTCAGTTCTTTTGCTTTTTTACCCAGTTCAGTAGCTTCCTACAGTAGCCAACCAACCACACAATATAGTACAGCATATCATATAAGGAATACACATATAACCAACAACTAATATATCTCCTGTAACATATAGCACCTTGATATACTGTGAGCGAGTGATAACAGCCTTTGGACGCTGGATAAATGAAAATATAAGTCCCAGTGGAAGACAAGCAATGCCAACGCCACCAAATATCTGGATTGCATGGTGAGTACGATGGTTATTATAAAGAGTAGGAAAACTAGTACTTAATGTCACACAGTTGGAAAGCTTATTTAAGCCCATAACAATAATTGCTTCTTATTGCACGCAATAATTGTTATATATTTAGGGAGATAAAAAAATCTCAATCATTAGAGAATAGAATTACACAATATCCTAATTCACATACACTTGTGGAAAAGATTATAAATTTATAAGTAATCAATTGTTGTTTTAAGAGAAAATGAAAGGAAATAAAATGGGAGAGAAAATAGGAAGAACTTGGCTTTTTTCTTGTTTGGATGGGAAGACACAAGGGGGAACGAAGAAAAAAAAAAGACAGTGGGGTCTACCAATATAATTTCTCCATACTTGTGAGGAGAAAATGGGAGAGAAAGAGAAACGTTTTGAAATTACACTTTCATCCAAAACACTTATTTCTATTTCTATTATATATATATAAAGGTATATAAGTCTTTTACATATATATATATATATATATATATATATTTTTTTATTTTTTATTTTTTCTTTCCTCGCACTTTTCTCTACAACCAAACAAGAGAAAATTATATTTCTCATTTTCTCCCTCTCTTTCTCTTGTTCCAAACAACAGTAGGAGAGAAAATGTACTTTACTCTTCATTTTCTTTACTCCAATTTTCTCTCCTCCCAATTTCTCTCAGCATCCAAACAAAGGCTAAAAGAGAATAGTTAAAACAATAAGGTTATGCAAACAAGCTTAAACATAGGCTGAATATGGAGAAGGAATTATAACACTGTACAATTAAATCTCATGAAGAATGAGCTTACAGCAAAAAGGACAGATCCAACAATAGTAGCAAGAGCAACAACATATTCTGGAAAGGTAGCACGCATGGTCCATGTTTTCTCTGATGAAGGACTAGCAGAGTATGCTGAGCACTGCTTCAAGGACAGAGCAAAAACCAGAATGAGGAAGTGCAAAAACATTACTTCCAAAAACAACAAAGCTAGACGAAAAATAAATAGAAGATAGAAAAACCTGATGGACGCCACTTCCAATACATTGTTGGCCACTGCTTAAGTCCCATGAGCTAGGAAATGAAGTTGTGGATGAAGAGAGATGCCTAACAGTAAAGTCCACCTTCCCAACGAGCCCTGATATATCAATCATCAATCATAGAATAAAAGCACAACCAAACATAGGTTAAAGATCATATGAAACTAAAATGGATTTGAAATGTTCAAGATCGAGGGTGAACCATACTGCATCCTTATTGGGTCATTGGGTGGATTGTATTTGTATTGTATCTTTATTTATTGTGTGGGTAGATTGTATTGTTCACTGAAGGTTGTAAAATATTTTATGTAGAGAGGCTTCTAAGCATACTCAGTTTCCAACTACACCAAAAGTTTGTAAAGGAAATAAAACAGATTTTCTAAGTTGAAATTTCAATAAATTTGAGTCTCTGTCTTCTCGTTTTCTTCATTTTCATTAAGTCCAGGACTCCCTTTTGCCTGTCCATCTTGCGTTACCAACCACAGTGCCCATCATAGTTTACTCACATGAACTCTGAAACAGATTTTCCTGCTTGTACTACACTATTATTGCTACAAAGAGCAACCCCAAAATTAATTTCCTGTGCTTAAATCCTGCCCATTTTCTTACCATCAATCCACTACCAAACCACTTCTTTTCTTAATCCACCATAGTTTAAACATCAGTTACAATTTACAAAGCAACCCAAAAAAAAAAAAAAAAAACCTTGCTAAGTGGTACTTCCATGAAAAAACCCTGCAAATGCAGTAAGCTCCACTCCTTCTCAAGTTTTAGTTATCAGCCCACATGCATTAATTACACGAAAACCACATTTTTTTCATATTAAGAGACCGTGCTACCAAAATGTCCATCAAACAAATCCAATCCATTATCCAACCACCCAAACTCGGCAAGGTTCCCATAATCCTATCTGTCCTTGAAAATACACTTCAAGTGACACATCAACCACAACTTATCCTACCTTACACACACACACACGCACACAGAGATAAAAAGGGTATAATAGAAAGTTGAAAGTAAACAAACAAGGGCATGATACATACCATATAAAATACCCAAAATGAGAGCACATACTATAGCCGTCGTTACCATCCACAACAACGCACTCTTAATCCTCTTACCCACACTCCTGCACACAAATTTCACAAACATCCAGCATTAAACAACTTAATATTTTTATTTTATTTTTTTCTTTGGGGTGTTCATAAACATGCTACATTGATTTGACACACACAACAAATGCACAAAACCAACCTCAAAATAATAAAAAACAAAAACAAAACAAACAACAAGAACAACGTACTTGTCCTGGTCCCCTTCGTAGTAGAACATGGCGAAGGGAATGACGAAGAATACGAGGACGGCATCGGCGATATAGACGGCGAGCCAGAGGTCCTTCATCGGGAGCGTGAGTTTGCACGCGCCGTTGTAGATCGCGTGGCGGCACGCCTGGCGGTTCGCCACGTCGGCTGGGAGCATGAGGATGGAAATGGCGGCGATGGAGAGACCCAAAACGACGACGAATTTGGGGAAGTAAGCCTGGTTCACGTCATCGGGGTGCTGGTAGTTGACGAGAAGGTACACATTGAAGAGGAACACGATGACGCAAACCACTATGGCGACGATTACCAGGGCGAGGTTGAAATCGCCCATGTTGATTGAGAATTTCTCGAATCGAATCGCAAAAAATTGAATTGAGAATTGGGGTTTCGATGTTAGGGTTAGGGTTTGTTGTTGGATCTGGTTATAGAGAGAGACAGAGACAGAGAGAAGAAAATGGAAGGGGATTTGTCTCCGGTGGTGGTTTTGCTACGGTTAAGTGGTGGTGATTTTGATGGGTGGGTGGGTGGAATTACGGTTCTGTCCTCGGTAACTGAAAAGATAAGGGAGGAATGGGAGTGGAACTGCTTTGGGTATATATGTAACTTTGGAGGGATTTTGCTGGTGCAAACTTGCAATTGAAATTCGAACCAGGCTGTCCCGCAATAAAAAACGAGGGGAATAGTAGAATGTAACGGTCTGACCCGACCCGGCCCATTGCGTATTTGGGCTGGCCGGGTTGAAGAAAATTAAATCCTCTTTACACTTTGTTAAAGTTATTGTTGTTAGTGTGGCAAACGAATGTTGATCCAGTTGGTAAGGTTACGACTCATAACTCACAATGTCGTGAGTTCGAATTTTATTACCGATTTGAGAGAACTTTTTGGTGGGTAATCTATAAGTACATTTGTAAGCGCTGCTTGAGCCCTGAGACAGGTCCTGACTCTAATGAGCCCCCGGTACCCAACTCACCAAAACTTTGTTTTAAAAAAAAAAGTTGTTAGTGTCTTTTTTAACAACAAAAAAAAAAAACTGTTGTGTGTCTTCATTAGGGGTGGGAATAGGCCAGGCCAGGCTAGGCTTTAGCTAAATAAGCCTGGTCTGTTTAAAAAATATAAAGCCTAAGCCTGGCCTATTACCTGACATAGGCTAATTTTAAAGCCTGGCCTGACCATTTTAAAAGTCTGGCCTGGCCTGAAAGCCTACTTAAAGGCCTGTTTCACATTAACATACTACTAAATAGGCTGAACCCACTCCTACCAATAAATAGGCCATTGACCAAACAAGCCAATAGGCCAACACCTAATAGCAAAAAACTATGCAAATACAGTATAGTAATAAAATAAAATCCATATACAAAATCCATGGACTACTAATATTTGTAAAGAAAAAATTAAAGTAGGTCTCAAAATTCAAATTAATTAAAAAAAACAAAAAAGCCTCATGCCATAAAATACCAAACACCACCAATGAATCTTCAAAGTTTATGATAAAATCACAAAATAGTAACAAACACATCAGAACAGAAAAAACCTCTCCTTTTTGGTGAATATATAATTTTGGGTTACAGAAGAAACAAGGGGAGGCGAAAAAAGAAGAGGAGGAAGCATCAAAACAACACTAGAAACAACAACCTTCATTACATACCAATGCCATTACAACACTAGATCTGAGATGACCCGGTAGCAAACAGATCTGAGATGACCCAGGTAGAACTGACACCGCCGTGAGCTCCGCCGTGTCCAGCTCTCCCCTCGCCGGACTGCGTTACTGTCGTCACCTCCCAGCGCCGCCCATGCCACCTCAAGTCAGCCCGACGCCGCCACACGTAACCACTGCGAGCCACAGTTCCGTTCGAACTAGATCCACTGCGAGGCTCTGTCACAAACCACTACGAGGCACCGAAGAGACGCTGCCAACGAGCGAAACGAAGACGAGAGACTTAGACTCGCAGATGGAAGGAACTAACAAAGGTAATGGAGACTGACAAGGAAGCAGGGAGAGGGAAAAAAAAACGCAAACCTGCAACTGAGGATGGCGGCACAATGGAGGGGAGATGGATACTTGGAGAGTCAGAGGGTTTATTTTTTGAAACGTGAATATTGAATAAGGGTTTCTTTTTTTAAAATTCCAGATTAAGGGTTTTAAATGACTAAGATTAGGAATAATATATTTAAATATTTAATTTTTTTAATAAAATTAATATTGTATTATATACTATATATTTAATTATTAATTATAACTAATATTAATTTTAAGTAGGCTGGCCTACCAGGCCTAAAAGGCTTTTTCATAAGCCTAAGCCTGGCCTATTTAACTAAAGAGGCTTTTTATAAAGCCTAAATATGACATTTTTATTAAACAGGCCAGGCCATAGGCCCCTGTCGGGCAGCCTGACCTATTCCCACCCCTAGTCTTCATTAACTAGTTTTAAGATTTTCAAAACATAAATTTGAAGTGTATTCCTATTTTTAAACTTCAGAGGAAGAGGCTGATATAGCGAGATGTACATGATCTTAAATTTTAAATGAAATAAAATGCTAAAATTATATTTTTGTCCTTAACATTTAGAGTAAATCATCATTTAAGTCGTTTGAAATTGTAAGTATATGTTAATGTTATATTAAGCCTTAAATTTAGGAAATTAACGTTAGGATATGTTGCAGTGTTACTCATTTAATAGTGAGGTAACAAAAGGAAAGACTTCATGGTCATTGTTTGACTTTTCAACCCATTTTTAGTCGGAGATCCGGAAATTCTAACCCTAGAGTCCAAGAGACCAAGACCCATTAATCATACTAGTTTGGTACCATGCATATCAAGTTTTTTTAGCGCATATTTTTATTTGATAGGTATGAGATTAAACTTTTAAAATACTGTCGTATGTCATATCTCTAAGTGGGGATCCATTCCAACCTTCTTTTTTTTTCATACATGCGAATTCGAGAATCGAAGCCACGATTATGTGCTAAAGAGACCAAAGTCCTTTTCGCTTAGACTAACATACCTTGATGTGTGTACTAAGTTTCGATTTTGTTCTCTTAATATTTAAATAATCTTTTTTGGAACATTAAGGGTATCTTTCAGCCGATAATCAGAGGCTAATCGATTTAGAGATCACTGAAGTAAGTTTTGTCTCTCCCAACAAAGCATATTTCATATACATGACAAAAGACAAACTAAATAAATTTTTTTTACTTAAACTAACTTAAATAAATTTATAAATAATTCTAAATTCTTAATTGGAGGTTTTTGATATATACATACGTATACATATACATAAATTCTTAATAAGAGGCTGGATCACCGGATGTTACGTGCATAAGATGCTAGATAATAACTAAGGACAAAACTTAGGTACAATTCCTTAAGTGTATTGGGTGCTATTTTCCAATAGATTTATGACATGTCAACAGCTCATCAATAAAAACATAATATGTGTATGAGCTGTAACACAACGTCTTAATTCTTAATAAGACTTAATAAGACGTTGGATCACGGGATGTTACGTGCATAAGATGCTAGATACTAAATAATAACTAAAGACAAAACTTAGGTACAATTCCTTAAGTACATTGGGTGCTATTTTCCAATAGAATTATGACATGTTAACAGCTCATCAATGAAAACATAATATGCGTATGAGCTGTAACACATATCTTAATTCTATTAGAAAATAGCATCTAATATACCTATGGAATTGTACCTAAATTTTACACATTATGAGTATAAAGTATTTTTACACTGATATCAAATAATATTTTAACAAATCAGCATTGTTGTTATTATCTATATTAAAATAAAAAGCACACATATCAAAATGTTAGTAGATACAAGTGTAAAACTTTTTACATTAACAATACATACTACTTTAATTTTTAAATTTCTGATAAATTTTAGACTCTATCAAGATTGAAGATTTAGATCTCCACCCTCAGTAGATGAAATTTTAAATTCCATTTCTATCTCCAAAGCTTCCTTCATGACTTCCCTTCCCTATTTTAGATTTAGAGTATGTTTGGGAAAGATTATTTTCCCTCATTTCAGCTGTTTTTTAGCTTAAAAGCTGTTTCATAGATAATCTATCATGTTTGGCATTTGTTTAAATTTATAAAAAAGTTTTTTTTTAGGGAAAAAAGCTGTTTTATGCCATCTAGTTCTTTCTAGCTTAAGATTATTGTGATTTGATTATTTTTCATTCTCAAAACTCTCTTCCCTGTTTACCCCTACAAAACTACCTTCTAAACAAATATTATTAAATTATACAAATAACTCCATACCATTTTTCGTAATTTATTATATAAAAGTGATTTTTTTTGTACCACCCAAACGAAATAGATTATCTTAAAATCGCTTTTCAGCAAACAGTCCCAAACAAAAACAGATTCTAATTATAATCGATTATCACAATAATCGATTATGCAAAAATTGATTATCAGTATAATCTTTTTTTTTCAGCTTTCCCAAAAACACTCTTAATTTAATCTGATTTTAGATTTAGAATCCAGGGATGTTCATGAATTCTGGGTCGACCTATAAACCCAACCCAAGACGAATCAATTGGGTAAGGATATGTTGCTTTTGAACCTGATGACCCGACCCCTACAAATATTTTTGAATTTTTTTTTAGGTTAAATATGTTTTTAGTGAGGAAATGAATGAATTTTGATTTTGGTCCCTATAAAAAAATTTCTTTGATTTTCATCCCTCTAAAATATGAAATTATTAATTTTAATCCTTATAAAATGAACAAATTTTTGTTTTGATCCTTATAAATTATTTTTCTTTAGTTTTAATCCTTATAAAATTTGATATCATCATTTTAAGTTTCTGGTATTCATTTTAGGAAACATAAATATAATTAATTTTAAGATTAAAAAAGTTTTTAGAAAAATTATATGCTAACATGATACTACAAAGATTATTATGTGTCACTAGAAATGATTATATAACCTTCTATTAAACACATATAAATACTTAATAAATATACTAAATATCACCTGTTATTAGAGATTAAAAATAGTAATTTCAGATTTTATTGGATGAAATCCAAAGATTTTTTTTTACAAGAACCCAGATCAAAATTCGCTAATTTTCAAGACTAAAAAAGACGCTGCCTCCCTCAGCCAGTTAGCCCCTTCACTTCACGTTGCCGCTGAAAGCCACAACCGCCCTCTCCACCGCCGCTCACACACTCGGCCTCCTCCGTGCGACTCTCCTTCATCGCGGCCTCGTTCGAGTTTTGAATCTGCATATCGCTTCTCCACCGTGCTGAATCTGCAGATCTCTCCTCCACCGCGATCTCCTCCGTACAGTTCTCTCTCCGCCATCGGCGCTACCTGGTACGCCGTCTGCCTCCTCCTCACCTCCTTGTTCGAGCCCTCCCCCATTTTTTTGTCATTCAAGTTTGTAAGTAGTCACAGATTCATTCAGACCCTAATAACCCGAACCGAACCAACCCGTCGGGTTAAAAAGAAAATTAGACGGACCCGATCCGACCCAATACGCAAAAACATTGCTTGGTTCGGATGGAACGTGGTTGGAGAGGAAAGGGATTGGAACATCTCGTGTATCTCTCAACCCTCCTCTTGCTTTTCTCTCCTTCCATCTCTCTCAATTTTTCTTTCTTCTTCTCTTCTCCTCAATAATACGATTTCCCTTTCCTTCCCCGTTGCGCAGAAAGGTACTCTTCCGAATCATTTACTTAATTGGTCATAGGCAATCTACGTACCAATTCTGATTTGTCATCACGATGGTGATTTTATTATTGATTTGACATTTCTTCATTTCACACACGTTTAGATTTGAAGCTAGCTTCCGTAATGGTGTTGGTGGAACAAATTAATAGTTATTTCGATCCATTTTTTATTTTTTTATTTTTTTGAAATGGGTATCGTGGTATTATGCTTTTAATTTTCTGATCCCGGTTGTTTGATTGATCAGATGCAACAAATTTGCTTGCTCTGTGATTTGTGTGCGTGCGTGTGTATCCCTGTTTGATTTATAAAGGAATTGATTGATTGTTTGATTTGGTATACAACACTTGCTCATTTGAATTGGCAATCTGGCATAACTTACTACATTGCTTTTCTGCGTCAATTTGTACTTCAGATAATTTTCTTGTCTTGAAAACTGGAGGGCAGGTAAAAAGTGTTGAACTTTTCTGCTGCTACAATTAGAAATCAGAGCAAGGTTTTGTAATGTTAATGATTTAAAACATAATTTTAGTTTGTAAGTGTCTTTATAATCTCTCAACTTTCGAGGATAGTATAATTCTATTTGTAAGATAAACTGTTTGTAGGGAATTTTTATATATTTTCGTAAGATAAACTGTTTAAAGGAAAGATATATAAATAAATAAAAAGCATCTCTTGCTTGTGATATAAATGATTTTATTTAAAAGCAGGTACAGGATATCTGCATATGCTTTTTCTTCATGGTGATGATGATAAACAATTGAGTTCCCTGACTTTTTTTTTCTTCTATAGGTAATCTGAAAATTATAGACATATGCTAAGTTATTATAATAAAATCTCTCTTAGTTTTACTCCAACCTTTGGGGCTGAAAGTGTACCGTAGATATGCTGCAGTTATATGATAGTTTTAATTTCAAATTTTCAGCTGTAGCTGTTTCTTTGTCTCCCTAGATAATATTGAGCATGAATCTCAGTAGCATGTAATAACAGTGCCTAGTTGTAGTGCTTATTTAGATTTCATACTCCAAGATCTAGAGATTGAGCAATCTTTGCTTTTAAGGGTAGTCAATATCCCCAGTTGTCTTATTATCTACCCAGAGAATGTTTGATAATGATTGCAGTGTTTACACTCTTAACGTGTGTGATTTTGTTTTCACTTTAGTATTATATCCTGCTTTTGTTGACTGACATGTTCTATGATCTGACTGCTATCACTTTTATAGTTTTATTACTATTATTACTACCATTTCAGAAACTATCTAGATCTTGGATACATTTAGTCATATACACAGCTTGAAATGGAAAAATAAATTATTAATATTTTTCTGTATTCCATTTTTGCTCCCATGACATGCAAAATGGAAAATGCAATAAAGTACGGCCCAAAACACCCACGTTAAAAATGTACAAAACAGAAATAAAAAAGCTAATATCAAATTTGTTCTTTTTTTTTTTTTTTTTTTTTTTTAATATTCTCTATGTTTGAAATTGTATTTCCCTGTTGCTCTAGAAAGAGGAGGAAGAGGCAACCTTGGAGGACGCGCACACATCAAAATCAAGTTTGTAGATTTGTAGAGACAGAAGAAGAAAAAGAAAAAAAGTAAAAAACAATGGCGGATTATCACTTTGTGTACAAGGACGTAGAAGGATCCTCCACTCAGTGGGACGATATTCAGAGAAAGCTTGGCAATCTTCCTGCAAAGCCACCTGCTTTCAAGCCTCCTTCTTTCACCCCTGCCCCTGATCCTGATTCTCTTCCCAAAGATAAGGCCTGGGTTGATTCCAAAACCGAAGGTGAACTCGAAGAACTTGAAGACGATCTTGATGATGATCGCTTTCTTGAGGAGTACAGGTTCTCATTCTGTTTTTTTCCTTTCTTTCTTTGTTTTTTTTTAAAAAAAAATCTTGTTCGTTCTCACAAAGAATAATTAGGTGCATCAAATTTCAATTTGAAAGCTCTAAATTTCCCAAAAAATTTATGGGTTTGCTCCAAAGTCAACATTTTTGCAAGACTTAGTTAATCTGTTAATGGGGTATTGTATTTCATGAATCTGGGTGGTTATACTTTTGAATTTTGATGAATTTCAGGTTTCATAGCTAATTAATGGGGTTTTTCATGAATTTGAAAGGTTGAAATTCCCCCTTTTTATTTTTCCTTTGTGGGTTATGTTTTGTTTCATTGATCCAAATCCAAAGTTGATAGAAAAGAAGTAGTGACGGGCGAAAGTTAACATTTTGTTGAGTTCTGAAGCTTTATGTGTTACATTTGTATAATTTAGTCATTTTCTGTGTTCCTACTAACAATTTGGGTGACAATAATGGTATACTTTGATGAATTTACATTTTGTAGCGAATTAATCTGCAAGTGGCTATTTCATTTTGAGTTGGTTATTGGGGTTTGAGTAGGGATTAAAAGAGCAAAATCATGTGTTACTTTTATTTTTATTCCACGTGTTCTCATTTGAATCATCGTGCTTTGATAGGAAGAAGAGGTTGGCTGAGATGAAGGAGACAGCTAAGATTTTGAGGTTTGGATCAGTGATTCCAATTTCAGGATCTGATTTTGTTCGAGAGGTTTCGCAGGCTCCATCTGATGTCTGGGTGGTTGTTGTCCTTTACAAAGAAGGGTATGCTTTAGTTTAGCCTATAAGACAACTGTAGCTTACTTCTGTCATCCCAATTTTTATTTAATTTTAGTGGCATGTATTATGCTGATGTTTATTGTGCTTCTGTTTGACAGGATTCCTGAATGTGGGTTGTTGATGCAAAGCATTGAAGAATTGGCTGTAAGATATCCTGCAACAAAATTTGTGAAGATAATATCCACTGATTGCATTCCAAACTACCCAGATCGTAATCTGCCCACTTTGTTGGTGTACAACAATGGAGCAGTCAAAGGAAATTATGTGGGTTTGCATAGCTTTGGGCGAAGATGCACCCCGGAAGGTATTTATTCTTTGTATGCCATCCCCATTGTTTCTTCTTTCCTACTTCAATTGTTACTGCCTCTTATTAACTTTCTTTGCCATATTTTAGTATGAAAGGCATATGCTAGTTGTGTTGCTACCGTTAAGTGCCAAGTCTCACATCAGTTGAGCATATGAGTAAAGAACCATTTATAATACTTGGTCAACCCTCCCCCTTGAGCTAGCTCTTGAGGTGGAGTTAAGCCCAGTTATTCTAGTACTGTTAAAATATCTGAAATGCAAGGGGAAGTCTATATGAAGGGAATGGAGAGTGGTGTGAGAGGATGTCATCATTTGGGTAGTTTTGGGTGGCTATGCCACAGGGCAGGGATAACATTGCTTCGCTGATATTTTTTGTCTTTTTTATACTGTTTTATGCATTTTTAGCTTCTGTTCTCTGTAATTGGAACTTGCTCCTTGTCATTTTCCCACTATTTCTCTTATTGATACCAGTTCCTAACATATTCCCTTGGGTTGTTTTCTAAATTTAATCCATTGAATTCTTTGCTTGTTGTGAAATATCAGGTGTTGCATTAGTCCTGTGCCAATCAGATCCTGTACTTAATGATGGGCATAGTAGAAATGAGCAATCAAGAGAAGCTGTCATTGAAGGAGTTCACAGACGGTTTTTAGAGAAAGTTGTCGCTGATCATGAAGAGAATGATGATGGTTCCTCAAGCGATTAGCATTTTAGCTTGTCTCTGTCTTTTCTTTTTGGGGGTAAATGTCTTTGTTTTTCTTTTTAGTAGAAATGTTTGCATTCCATGAAGTGAAGCAATACATCTGTGGGATTTTGTTCCTTCCAATATTTTGCTTCATTCCTTCCCTCCCCAATATTCTGATTGCTTCCTATGTAGTGTGATAAGGTTTGGTTGTTGTAATCTCTTCTAAGTTAAAATGTGTAAGTCTGATGTTTGATTCCTCATTCCCTTGTCCATAGATCCTAAATTAATTCAACTACACATCTTGTCTTTGGTTTTTGGTAGAATTATAAATAAGGATCCGACAATCAAAGTTTTATTTTTTATTTTTTTTATTTTATATATAGATAGGGACCTAATAACATCATAATGTAGTTTTGTAGTTCAATTTTTGCCTCAACAGGTAGTCTGCTGTATAGCGCATAAAAAAAAAAAGGGTAGGCTGTTGTATAAAATTTTCCTTTGATTCCTTTTAAGTTAATTACTCTATGATTTTTGTACAAAAGTAAGAACCATATATAAATTTTAGAAAGAACATTTCTAGATCTTATCCTCTAGTGGTTATAGTATAGAGCCTTAGGTTGTAGCATTTTCATACCAATGACATGCATATAGACAGTTCTGTCATTAGGCACCATGTTCTCCTTGCCAAACCTCCTTCCAGTTATTAAAATAAGTTTATATATAGGTTGTTACTGTTATAAGGTCATGTGAAAGTATATGGATCTTATAGTTCAGTAATCCAAGGTCCATGAAGTCCTTTTACTGTATAATAATGCATGAGATGCTCCCTTGAAAATCATGAATTTCTGGCATTGGCCATTACCTTCAGGATCGTGTAGGATTATAAATCTTGTGGTTTGGTAGAGTAAGAGGGTGTTTGGGAAAGATGGATTATTCCATCTTTCAGCTTTTTTACTCTAAAACATGGTTTTGTGAATAATCTATCATGTTTGGGTACAAAACTTAAATTTTTAAAAAGCTTTTTTCACTTGAATAAGCTGTTTTAAAACCATCTCATGGGTTGGGCTGTCTGATTATTTCGGAACAGATTATCTGGGAACCAACACCAATATTTCGAACTTGCCCCTTTCCCCACGACTTTAACACCTTTTTTTTTTTTTTCGTGAAACGTTAGTGTCACGGACTTTTACACCTTTTTTTTTGTGGAACGTCATATGCATATTTCTTTTAAAGTATTAATTATTTATTTAATTAATATGACTTGTTTATTTATATTATTTAAAAAAAAATTGTTAAAAATTTAAATATTTTAACAACGGCACTGTCGCGATGTTACGTGCCTGTGTTTCCATAGCATTTCATTCAATTTTTTATGATAGAAAAAAATTGATGACAAATATTATTCAATTTTTATAAATACATAAAAAAAATTGACAAAATAAATACATAAAATTTTGATGACAAGATATAAAAAAATCTAATGTTAAAAGAAAAACAAACATTATAAACATTTTACTTCATACCCTTTTTCGTAATTTACTATATAAAAGTGATTGTTTTTATACAACCCAAACAAAATAGATTATCTTAAAATCGCTTTTCAGCAAACATACCCAAACAAAAACAGATTCTGATTATAATCTTTTTTTAATAATCGATTATTTGAAAAAAGATTATCAGCATAATCTTTTTTTTCCAGCTTTCCCAAACACACTCTAATTCAAGGTAATAGTATTCATTTTGCTTTAGAATAAAAAAGGCTTCCTTGCACGATTTGACTTCTTAGTTCTTACATGCATCACATGCAAATAAGGCTTGGTGGAGCCCCAAAGATTGGTTGGTACTGTCCCATTTTTAACCACTAATTTCAAATCTTTGAAAATATATAATAACCATCGCTCTTGCAGCCACGTTGCTCTTGTGCAGTCTCATTCAAATTCATTAGCTATATATATATATATACCGTACATGTTTGACATATAAGTAGTTAAATAGTTATATCGATTTAATAATTAATTAAATATGAGTTTATGTAACTATCAATACTGTTTTATATTTTGGCCACACACATTTTGTTTATAGTCTTAAAAAAGTGTAGTATGCATAATTTGGTGAGAGAAACAAACAAATACTCCCTCCGTTTTTTTTTTAAAATTATATTTTAAGGTTTTTATATATAGATTAAGAAATTATTAATTTATGTATATTTATACCAAACTACACTTATTTCTATCATTAATTGTTTACAAGTTCCAATGACATTTACCAATCTAAGTAAATACTACGTACTCCACTAGGCTATTCATGGAAAGTTTTGTGTATTTTCAAGACAAATCAACTTTGTTCTATATAAAGGTATACATGAAAAAAATTGGTCAGTTATACGTTGGGTTTATAAAATACCCATTGTTTTTGAACCAAAAACAAATTATTAGATTTTGGGCCTAACTCAATCCCAAAAGCTAGCTCATAGGATGAGGATTGTCCACTACTTTATAAGCTCTTATTAGATATTATCTCTAGTGAATGTGGGACTTAGGTTTTTCCTAATACACCCCCTTACGCCAGCACTATTGGGCTTGGTGCATGGATAACATGGTAGGTGGCCCAACAATGGTATCAGAGCTATCCTAGATGTATTGTTGGGCTACTTTATAAGCTCTTATTAGATACTATCTCCAGTCAATGTGGGACTTGGATTTTTCCCAATACAAATAGCTAAAAATACCAAAGAAAAATAACGGAAGGAGTATTAAAATAATTTTTGTAATTTTTTAAGTATGAATTATTTATTATTATGAGTGCACGTGGTTGAACAGTTAATTACAACAGCAGATTTGGCCAGAGTTAGTATTTTCTTTTTTATCAATGGGAAAATAAAAAAACCAAAAGAAACAAAATCAAATTCTAAGTTTAACTATCTCAGAGCATCAGAGAGCAAGCATGAAGAGAGCTGATGGGGGGCAAGTATCCCACAAGATCAAACTTTGGTCAAAACTATCTCCTTGTTTAGTAAGCCAATCTGCACGGGCATTCATTCTCTAAGCACATGCTGAAAGCACAAGGTTCATGATAGAGATTTGAAACTTTAGATATGCTGAATCAGAGGAGCAGAACAATGAAAACCAGTAATCTCTCTATTAATCAAATCTAAAGCAGTTTTGGAATCCGATTCGTAGATGAGATTTCTATATCCAGCTCTCCATACAAGTTTAAGTCCATTCGCTATTGTTAAAAGCTCAACATTATGGTTAGTATGAGTTCAAAACCAGGATTGCTTTGCTTGGGAGAAGTTTCAGGTTGCTGGGTTTGTTCTGGTTGGAATGGTCTACAGAGGTGAGTGTTTGTTTTGTCCAGGTTATGGGTTGTAACCTTTTTTAGTTGTGTATCAAGGATATTTTGAAGTAGATAGTTAGGAACTAATCTCTTCTAAGATAGAGATAATTGAAGTGGATTCTGTCTCTATCAATAATTTTTTTATATATAATAAGAATCGATTTCCTAATAATATGTTTAAAGAATTCAACTATCTAATTCTATTAATTATGTTCAGACTTGTTGGTTGATGGATTGTAATCTTTATCCATAATTAGAACAAACATTAAAATATCGTCGTGAAAAAAGTCACAAAACACATTCCACAAAATTCCAGAGGTGCTATTAAAAAAAACAAAACTCTAGAAGTGATTGACACCTTTTTATTTTCACATGTCTTGTGCACTTTCTTTCTTAGAGTAAATGTCGAGTAAGTGATAATTTACAAATTTTATAGTATAATAATGGTTAGAGTAATGTTATTTGTACACCTGAATTCTTGATACATGGACGATACCCATGATATCTAGTTAATATAGTTCAAACATGTGGTTAATCACATTCAGTGGATGGTTAATGAGTCATGATACCTTGTTACATCCATTAACCATCTATTGAACGTGATTAACCATATATTTGAACTGCATTAACCACGATTTTCAGGTGTTCAAATATACATGACACACCTGAACACCTGAAAATCGTGGTTAATGCAGTTCAAATATGTGGTTAATGACGTTCAGTGGATGGTTAATGAATTGTGACATCTTATTATATCTATTTATCATCAACTGAACGTAATTAATCACATAATTAAACTGTATTAACTAAATAATGCAGGTATCGCTCATGTGTCCAAAATCTAGGTATATAAATATCATTACTCTAATGGTTACTATAGCAGATTAAACGATGAAGAATCTGAAGTTGAGTATGATTTGGCCGAACGACGACAAAAATGCCCAATCCACCGTCCATGACCATGTTCACCTTCCATCCATCATCCATGCATGCACCGTGTACTTAAAAAAAAAAAAACTTTATTAACGAGAGTCATACTAACGAATGCCCTGTAAATACTGGTTAAAAAACCCATTAAAAAAAATTTATATTAAAAAATTAAGTGTTACACTTTTTAATATGTTAAATACATAATTTTTCATACAAATTTTTCTTTCTTGATTCCTTAAACAATATCCGAACGACATTCGTTATTATTATTATCCTATTAACAAATATGTCAGATTCCGACCAATGTTCTCTGGATTTCGCGAATGTTCTTGAGTTTTTTTTTTTGGTTCTCCCTCCTTATCATTTTCAGGCAAACATAAAAGATCTCATTTTCAATCATTTCTCTTCGGCCATGAACTGGGAATAACAAAAAAAAAAAAAAAAAAACACACACACACACACACATATACATATACATATACATATATATATATATATATATATATATATATATATATTATATATATATATATATAATTTTGAAGAAAGAGAATAATTAAAGAGATGCTGCAAAAAAATATTAAAAAGTCTCCTCTTTTTATTTACATTAGTAGATTCTCTTTGTGATTCAATGTATATAGATTAGAATACCCCAAATACTCTTTATAAATATAAGGTTGGATTATAAATAAATAAAAAAACAAAAAAAGTTTCTTCTTTGTCTATGCATATGTAACACAGCATACTTTCAACATTTATTTGTACTCAATCAACTGTAAAAACTGAAATGTTACTTACACAAAAAAAAAAGGCAAATAATACAGAAATGACACAACATATTTTTTTAAAAGCTCTTTCACTTAAACTAATTGTAAATTAATAGAAAGAGACAAAAAATAACACTGCTTAATTCACTAATGAATGATGATTGCCACAGAGTTGAATTAAATAATTTGAACAACGACTTGCATTCACACACACGCTTTTATATATATATATATAGTACTAGTACTAGACATATGAAAGTTCAATTTGAACCTCTCATAAGTCATCTGAGCACGTATACCTACCTCCTCGAGGATATTATATATTCCAGAAATTAATGTACTTCCTTTAAGTAGCATTTCCTTTTTATATTTTCCTGAAAACAATATATGTGGGACTTGTTGAAGTTGAATATGAAAAGGATATATATAAATAAATTAGGAAAACCAACCAAGTTGCTTGCAAAGATTGGCAAGTGAGTATCATATGTTAGGATCAAGAAGTTATGTTTGAAGGGGGAAAGAGGAAGCTTCGTAGAAGCTGCGAATTTACTAAGAAACAAATGCATGTGGGGGCAATGGCTACAGGTGCAAACATACTCGTCGCTGTTTCTTGTAGCTATATGTAGAAGGGTGAGGGAGAAGGAGATCTCTTATACCAGATTGGCATATGGGACTGCAACCAAGTGATTTTTTTTTCCGATCCAGATTCTCTACGTTTAGGAAAATCCCTGAACTCTCCTACAGTTAGGTAAAATTCTATCAAAAGAGAGTTTGTAACCAGATGTATTGGATGCAGTAAAAACAATAATACCCTTGGAATTTGTCTAAATACAGAAACATCAGGGAAATCCAAATTTAGAGAATCCAAATTCTGTTTTTTTTTTTTTTTTGTTGGCAAGTGATATTGTGATAAGAAGGAATTACAATATATATGAAGAGGAGTTTCAGCATTTGAGGAGTTCTCAGTTTTCACTTAATTATTGGCCAATAGTAATACGTACGTTGATAAGGACAGCAGCAAATGGAGGCACGAATGATCAGTTTGCCTCTATTAGCATGTGATTCCCTTTATGACTGTTATTTGAAATGTGTGTATAAGACAAAACAAATTATGAATATCTGGTTAGAATAATACAAAACATGGATTATTGCAATCTTCCACCGGGCATTAAAATATGGGTACCAATTATTGGGAGTAAATATATTTAGTAATATTTGGTGGGTTTTATAAAGGCACTCAAACAGAAGATGTAATTAAGTATCTTACTAACGAGTGCCGTTAGGATATTGGTTAAGGAATACATAAAAGAAAAATTTGCATTGAAAAACTAAGTTTAACACTTTTTGATATACTAAATACACCATTTTTCATACAAAATTTCCATTATTGATTCCTTAAAAAATGTTCTAAGGACACTTGTTAGCATTCTCCTGTAATTAATCATGTGTAAAAAAAAAATATCTGCAACTGAGAAATTTTTTGGGATCTTTCAATGACACTTTATTCCTAAGATATTTTTGCCTCCCTTTGGTTTTTATGGTAATTTAGTATATTTCCTAAACTTTATACTATACATGCATGTTAATGATACTCAAAGTATGAGTCATTTGAGTTTATTAGTCTTTTATTTCTCTATGTCCGTGGATGAGAGGAAACAATTACAAATGGTTGAGCATTATTGCTAAATAGAAAGGCATATCACTCGTGATCTAATTGTTAAGGATAATAGTAAATATACATGTATACATATATCTTTTTTTTTTTAAGAAGCAAAAATATCATTAATCAGAGTACAAGGGGTACGCGGAACCCATTTACAGAATCTCTAGAAATATCCAAAAGGTGTAGAACAACCAATATTTCACAGCTATCAACAACCAATAACAGGAGCTAAAAACAAATTTTCACTTTGTATATTCACATAATTTTCACTATTTAATCATAGTTGAATTTACCTTATTTTTTTACAAACATATTCTTTGATTTTGCCACCTATTAGAGAATAATAAAAAATATTTGAGAGAGTTATGTTACTACAAGGATTTGATCTAGGTCACTCCCGAATATACGTTTATATTACGACATGATCGTGTTAGGCCTTAAACTCGGTTCACCTCAACCCGAGTATGTGACTGTCAAATCTGTAATTGATATCAAATCTAAAATCGACCTCGCACTAATGAGCGATTAACGGCTTTGCAACTGCCCTCATCAATAACGTCCATAATCACTCATAATGGCTCACTAATGTCATGTAACAACCACCTTCACTATATATATATCAGGCCTAGCCATCAGGCAGAGACATCTTTTTCTTCATACACTACCAGCTGAGTAGCATCTCAGTATCACTAATGTTTTTCAGACAACCAAAGTGGACAACATACGGTGACAACCGTATGTTTGTCCACTGTAGTGTTACTGTAGCGCTACAGTAACGGTACTTTTTTTTTTTAATTTAAATTTTGACTTTTTTTAAAAAATATTTTTTTTATAAAAAAAATAATTTGTTCTTTTTTTAAAATATTTAGTTTTCTAGAGAAATAACATTTTTAGTTAAGTATGTACAAATATCTGGTTAATCATGTATAAATATCTGGTGAATTCAGTTCATTATCTGGTTAATGAGTTTTTTTAGTTAAGTATGTGTAAATATCTGGTTAATCGGGTACAAATATCTGGTGAATTCGGTTCATTATCTGGTTAATGGGTTTTTTTGAGAAATAAATTTTTTGGTTAAGTATGTGCAAATATCTGGTTAATCAGGTATAAATATCTGGTGAATTCGGTTCATTATCTGGTTAATGGGTTTTGTTGAGAAATAAAATTTTTTGTTAAGTATGTGCAAATATCTGGTTAATCGGGTACAAATATCTGGTGAATTAGGTTCATTATCTGATTAATGGGTTTTTTGGTTAAGTATGTGCAAATATCTGGTTAATCAGGTGCAAATATCTAATGAATTCAGTTCATTATCTGGTTAAAGGGTTTTTTTAGAAATAGATTTTCTTTTAAAAAGATCAATATTTGTAAAAAAATAAAATAATAATATCATTACTGTAGTGCTACAGTAACGCTACAGTACGCTACAGGACAAAGTTGTCTCGTATAGTTGTCCCAGCCGGTTGTCCAAATATCACGGCTCGAGAATCACAATGATATAACGACAAATTAATGGTTGTGGTCCTTGTATTACTATGATATATATGATCCTTTCACTAGTGAGAGGTGTAAGCTTGACTGAATCATGTCCTACAACGCTGACAGAGCAATCGGAGGAATTAATGATAAATCTGTAGAAGAAGATATGCAGATAATAATATAGTAGAGACATAATAATAGATGGAAACATCATGGGCTGGCTTAGTGGAGCATAATTAGAACTCGTATTTAACAGATTATAGGTTCGAATTTCCATTAGTTTCTTTGGGTGAGGTAAATGTAAATTCTTGTAAGTGCTCACAAAACCTGATAGTTCTCCCTGCCTTGAACTGAGACACCATCTCTCATCCTAAATTTTCTGTAAAAAAAAAAAACTTTAAATGAAAGAAAATACACACCCATATATAATATATAATATATAATATATAATATAATGCATGTCGGCCAACATAGTTACTGTAGAGACAAATATATCGTCTTAAGACATTCTTATCTCTTGCATTCCTTAATTTTAGAAAACTAATAAAATATTTTAAATTACAAACTGCCGCTCATACACTTTGTTTGGTTACAGGAGAGAAAATGAGAGGAAATAAAGTGAGAGGAAAGAAAAAAGATAGAAAATGGGAAGATTATTTAGTTGTTTGATTGAAGAGAAAATGAGAGGAAAGAAAATAAAAATTTTCATTTCTCTTGTTTGGTTGGAGAGAAAGTGAGAGGAAAGAAAAAAAAACATGTATGTGCAATTACACAAATACCCTCATATTATAATTTTAAAAAATAAAAAAATCATGCTTTTTTTTCTTTTTATGCACCTATTGAACTGTATTCACAAATCTCAGCGTTGAGGTGCCTTGGTTTGCATGCATCGTCACTTTTCACTCCAAAATGGAGTGGAAAGAAAATATGTGGGTCCCATACTATTTTTTTCCCCATCCCTTCATTTTCTTACCAAACCAAACAATGGAAAACTTAATTTTCCCTTCTCTTTCCTTCCTCTTCTTTTCTACTTCGTTTGGATCGGTAGATTTTGAATAGAAAGAACTCAGGAAGAGAGAAGTGTGAAAGAGATTGAGAAGTTCGCTGGTTTGGTTGGCAAGAGAAGTGGGGGAAGAGAGATATTTTTGGTGGGACCCATAGCCAAAAAAAAATCTCGCCTCCACTGGCGAGAGAACAGGAGAGAGGAAGAAAAAATTATGAAAAGACAAATATGCCTTTTTGTGTTATACTATATAAATAGGTTACTAGGGGCAAATATGTCTTTACAAGAAAATTTCAATTCTTTTCTCTCCTACTTCTTTCAATCCAAACAGCCTAAAAATCTACTCATTCTCTACTCATTCTCTCTTCTCTCCTACTTCTTTTTACCCTACTTCTTTCTTCTCTACTTCTCTTCTAATCCAAACATAGCATTCATTCCCCTCCTTTTCCACCGTTCCAAACGAACGGATAATTCTGATCAGCCACGCATAGTTTGAAGGCACCCAACTTCAGGATTAAATCCATTCTGCTTTCTGACTCAATAGGCTCTCTAAACCTGTCTTAGTTAAGTTTGCTGCTTTTTTCCCCTTGTACCAAAAACATTACAAACTGCGGTCAACGATGATTTTAAATTGTAATTTGACTAATTTCTGGGTTACAGTAAAAAAATTCAAATAGAAGCAAAGCTAGAAGCTCTTAAAATTTGAAAACAATTTATTTAAATTGTGTTTATCGATCCATAAAATAAATCAATGTATATGTTTTAAAAAATTTAACTTACTGAATAATTAATTACAAGGACTATTTCTCATTTAAATTGAGTCTTCTCCCTCAAAATTAAATTGAGATTGCAATTACAGTTGCAACTCACAGTCTGAGATCCCTCACTCAAGGATTTTCCTATATGATCAATTAACAGCCTTCATGTGTGGCCATATCAAAAGAAATTATCAATACCTAATTTTACAATGACATATATAAATAAAAAATAAATAAAAAGTTTAAAATGTAGAAAGTAGGGTGTGATTTTTATTTTTATTTTTTGCCTACTCGCATTAAGCCAAAAACTGACGAGCTTAGCCAGAACCCGTGAAAAGAAAAGAAGTGTAGGACAGTACCTGATGTGCCTCTCTCATCCACCATGTGAAGTAAAATTACGACCCACCTCGATTTCTCCCCCAGAATACTCTTCCACACTTCCTTTTTGGTGCAAATTGGGATCTCTGCAATATATAGAGGAGAAAAAGAGCTTGTTTCTTCTAACTTACTTCGGGAAATTTCTTCTAATTTAAGTGAGTCAATGTTTTACCAAAAGTGATGTTGATTGTGGATGAATTATTTTTGTACATACCCTTTACTTTTTGAGTGTATTTTATATATGATATCATATATGATATTCAAAATTTATGTTCAAATATCATAACTCTAAGATTGTGTTGGCTCATTTCTTCTTCCCTCCACCCACCCTAAACTATTTATAGGTAGGTTACCTAAAGGCCACCACTGGTCCCATAAAGAGCGACTTACGTATTCTTTCAGAAAAAAAAAATATATAATTCATTTTTTTTAAAAAATATAAATTTTCTACAACGAGGTTTTAATTAGACGAAAATTAATGATCTGTTGAACGTGAATAATGAATACAACTATAATAAATAAGTAATTCATTAACCGATAACTTGATTAATACAAAATCTTGATTAATGCGTGCATCTCAGTGGAAGGTCATCTTCGTATACTTATTAACCAAGTTTAACACACTATTAAATATAGAGTCATGCTAACGAGTGTCCTTAGGGTACTCTTTAAGAAAACAAGAAAAGTAAGTTTTTATTGAAAAACTAAGTATTTTACCTTTTCAAATATTAAATACATCAATTTCCCCATAAAATATTTCTTTTCTTGATTTCTTAACGAGTGTCCGCATTCTCCTTAAATATAATCTTAAATTTCATTAATTAGTTATCAATTATTGTCTCGTTTTTCATGTCCAAATTACAGAACCGTTTCAAGACATGCCTCTTTCGTTTGTTTCTCACCATAAATTCCATTCCCTTTCATTAAACTACTGCCACATAAATTTGGTAGGGAGTTGATGAAATAACGTACTAGTACTTGGTAGTACATAACTATTCTCTTTGAAAAACGAGATCCAATTGACAAGCATAACCACAAATATAGAATATTGTATATTTCATATTAATAGTAAATTTTAATATATTATATGCTGCAAATTAGGACAATATTGAAATACGAAACTTCGTGGAAGTTGCCTCAAACTTCATATCATATGATATATATACAACTCCATTATGGTTCATGTACAAGACAGATAGAGCTTATTATTGGTAGTGCAACTGTTACACTACTACACTGTCACTTTTGTAGTTTTCTCTACTACTAAGCTTTCTGCACTGGCTTTGTCCTTTGCTAACTACAAACCCAGTTTCAGAATTGCACCAACTACTGTAGCAATTTTTGAAAATGGGTTCTCGCCAACAACAAGAGCAACTGTTGGAGAATGGTGGTGGCAACCTCAAAGGGTTGAGCAAGGAGATGAGGCATGGAAGAACTGCACACAACATGTCCTCATCTTCCTTGCGCAAGAAGTCAAGCCTCACTCTTGTGTCCAAGGTTCGATGTGGTTTGCTCAGAAACTTGCTTGTTAACTTCCAAGAGGTTATTCTTGGTACCAAGCTTTCCATTCTGTTCCCTGCAGTTCCGGTCGCCATCCTTGCTGAATGCTATGGCTTTGGAAGAGTGAGTCTCAGTCTCTCTCTCTCTCTCATGGTTTCTTGTCAATGATTTTTCAAATTGCAGTGGTTGGTTTGATAGGTCAAACTTAATCATTCAAGCATATCCTTATTACAAAATGAGTTTAATTTTAATATACAGACAGTTAAACAAACTTCACACCAATAAGTTGAACTTTACCTATAAGGTTAATTAAGGTTTGAATTTTGAAATCGTGACTCTAAAAAAGAGTTTAACTATCACTCTTGGTCCGAGGTTACTCTTACAGTTTTGACTGTAGGATATCCGGTTATAAGGCAAAAAGTTAGAGTTTTTTATACCGTGAATCAATTATGCATAACTCCATATAAACCATTATGAGAAGAGTGTCTTATTGTGAGAGTGAAAAAAATAAATCTGGACCATTAAATCATATATGGATGGTCAAGATTAGAAGTTAGTTGGTGTTCATATAATCACTTAAAAAAGTCACATAACTCTATGTTCTAGTCGATCATTCATGAATGATCCAAAGGTCCAGATTTACTCCTCTCATCTCTCATAATAACACACTCCTCTCACTTGAGTTATATATATATATATATATATATATATAGTATTATAAATGTTATGATTTTTTCTTATGTGTTAGTACATGATGTTTGTTGGTATCAAAATTCTTTAACGTCAGTCAATGTGTTAAGATTAAATACTTATAAAAAATAATCCACATATAATAAAAACATGACCAGCCTGGTCCAGTCCGTTTAGAGTGCTTGGTTCATGCTGATTTGAACCTGAATTTTATTATGAGACCGAATTGGTGTTTTTCATGCATATGTTGACAACCTTTTTTATTTTATTTCTTTCTCCATTTACTATTTATTTCTTTCAAAATAAGGTGCCTATCTGAGACATGTAAAAATTGATGAATGTTTTTCATTACAAAAGGCATAATTTAAAAGTTGCAAATAATCCTGTTGTCTATGGTCAATTGTGTTAATTATGTTATGATGATTATGACTAATCAGTTTTATTGTATACAGCCCTGGGTTTTTGCATTGAGCTTACTAGGGCTTACCCCACTTGCTGAACGTGTCAGCTTCCTGACAGAGTAAGGACATATTTGTAATTGTTGCACCCTTTGTTTATCTTTGTATAATTCATACCATAAGCTGTTTGTTTTTGGGTTGATTGCTGATTCTAATTTTTTATTTTATTTGCTTTGTTGGTGTTTCTTTCTTCAATCATTATTGCAGACAAGTTGCTTATTACACAGGTCCCACAGGTATGAACTTCTACTATGCCAATTTTGGAGACTGTCACACATGACACAATGTAAATGTGTCCATTATTACTTGTAATTGTTCAATTTGGAAAATAAAATTAACTACAAAGTTTGGTCATACTTCTCTTTCTGTTGGTTTTTGTCATCACATTGCACTAATCACATGCATGTTCTAGACTCTTTCGTCAGCCAAAAACCATAGGGTAAATTTTGGTTTTAGAGACAAAAAAAAAATGTGATAGGAATTGGTTACATTAAAGTGTTAATAAAATTGTGATATTGAAGCCAGTTGTTTTATATGTTCTGATTTACAGCTGGAGGACTTCTAAATGCAACATGTGGAAATGTTACTGAGCTCATAATAGCAATATTTGCCCTTACTAGTAACCAAGTTGCTGTGGTCAAGTATTCTCTCCTGGGTTCCATCCTTTCAAACCTTCTTCTAGTTCTTGGAACCTCTTTATTTTGTGGTGGCATTGCAAACCTTGGAGTGGAACAAAAATTTGACAGAGTAAGGCCCTGAAATCCATTCAAAATTCATCTACTAAGTGCATGTTTTTAATTAGTTCTTTATCTTCTTTATAGTGAAATTATGACTAATGTTAAGCATTGAATTGAATGTTCTGCTATTTTCTTGGCTATTGAATTTGTAGAGACAAGCAGATGTGAACTCACTTATGCTGCTGTTAGCATTGTTGTGCCACTTGCTTCCATTGCTATTCAGATATGGTGGTGCTTCTGCTCCTCTCACCGTTGATCCGTCGCTGCACTTGTCAAGAGCCGCTAGCATTGTGATGTTGATTGCATATTTTGCTTACCTTGTTTTCCAACTGTGGACACACAGGCAGTTGTTTGAAGCTCAAGAGGTATGCTTTCTAGAATTATGAAATTGTGAAGTTGATTGCAATTCTAACTAATGTCAATATCTTACTAGTAATTAATTAACATCATGCATTGGTCAGGATGATGAAGGTGGTGACAATGCTTCAGAAGAACAAGCTGTGATTGGAATATGGAGTGCGGTTGCTTGGCTGGTTGGAATGACTCTATTCATTGCTTTATTGTCTGAATATGTGGTGGGCACAATTCAGGTAATAATTGGCCTAAATTGTTTCTCAAAAAATGTTGTATTAGACATTGACTTAAGAAAAAGCAATGAATTTCATCTTTAACTATTATAATGTTGATAACAAAGATGTGTCTATCTAAACAGGATGCATCAGATTCATGGGGTTTATCTGTCAGCTTCCTCAGCATAATTTTGCTACCAATAGTTGGCAATGCAGCTGAGCATGCAGGAGCAATCATATTTGCTTTCAAGAACAAACTGGTGAGAACTTGGAGTGTTATAAGTTCGGATGAGGATCTGCTGTCACATTTTGGTGTACCACATCCTATCCCCACCAATCATATCTTGCCACATAAGTTGAAATTTCTGATTGGTGGGGACAGGATGTGGTACACCAAAATGGAACAGCAAATCCTCATCCTATAAGTTACACACTTCCTTTTATTTAACATACATCCATTAAAAAAAAACAGATGTGTTCATTGAGATTTGAGACTAAAGTAATGCCATGATTGCAGGACATTACATTGGGTGTTGCACTGGGTTCTGCAACTCAAATTAGCATGTTTGTGGTAAGAATTAAGAAACTCACCTTCAAAATGTAATTGGATACTTTCATTTAGCTTTCTTTTTGGATTAGTGGAAGCTTATTGAATTACATTATAGGTTCCCCTATGTGTGATCGTGGCTTGGATAGTAGGTGTGGAAATGGACCTTAACTTCAACCTCCTAGAGACAGGTTCTCTAGCTTTGGCAATAATAGCCACAAGCTTCACTCTGCAGGTATAGTTAACATAATTTCAACTGACAAAAACACCATGTTTTGACTTAGTATTTTTATTCAATATATGAATGAAATTCAAGTCTTGACAAAAGGATGTTCTTGTTTATAGGATGGTACTTCTCACTACATGAAAGGCCTTGTTCTCCTGCTCTGTTACATTGTTATTGGGGCTTGCTTCTTCGTACATAAATCACCCTTTAGTAAGTTGAATATGTAAAATTATTCCTTGGTTACATAAATAGTCCAAGTCCATACTAATCATAAAATGTGAATTTGTGATTCATATCTAAAATTTGATCTCTTTTTTCCAGACCATGCTCATGTTACTGACATCACCCTTAAGGCAGCCGCTGATTCAGTTTTAAGCGCTTAGCATGTAAGTCCGTGGGATCTGGATTCTCTCTGGCTATCATCTTTTATACCAATGATACCGCATGCATGATATCGCATGCGGTATAAAATTAGCCAATTACATAGGCTGTAGAGAGGATGTAGAGGGTGTGGCTGGAGAGGATCCAAACTCAAAAATTCATGTTATGTGGCACATGCAGATGTAACCCTTTGTGTGCACACAAGAACTCTGGAGCTAGCTATGGTCACTTGGATTGCAAGCTTTGGTCTACCTTTTTCCATTACAAACAGATTCAATGGATTCGTTATTGGTTCATTTCAATCATTTTGTCATATATAAATAGAAGGTAGAAGAAGTTTGCAGTAGGTTTGCAAAGTAATTTAATTGCAAGCTGTGAATAGGACTCAAGGGGCCTAGTGGATCCAAGATTTTGGGTCATATGTATGTTATATGCAGAGTGTTGTGGCCCAGTGGCATAGGACTCAAGGGGTTGGTTTTTGATTGTGTACTTGAGTAATTCTGAATAAATGAAAATTGTTCCTGTGAGGTTGCATTAGCAAGAATTCCTTTTGAACATGAAATTATTCTTTTAGCATAAAGTAAGAAAATAAGGGTATATTTATCTACTTTAATTAATCGAGAGTAAATACATTGTTACTTTATCATTTTACATTTTTCCTCACTTTAAAGGAATTTAATCCATTCTTTAATTGGGGATTAGCATGTTATGTGTGGGTAGTCACATTAATATTTGAATCCAATATATCATTGCAGGACAACAAACAAATAAAGTTCTGAAAAAAATAAAATTGAATCCCCCCATTAATTTTAGTATTTTTTTATTATTATTTTTTTAAGGATCCCCATTAATATTAGTTAAACTAGCAAAAATTGAAAAATAATTATGTGTGAAAATTGGTTTTAAAAAGTGTTTAAGTTGAGAATCGATTATGCACAAAATTTGGTAAAAAAAGTTGAATTTCACGTACATTTGTTCTCAAGACCGTTACTATATTTTAATTATGCAAATTTATTCATACCTTATTTTGCCCTTTTAAGCAAATGGTGAAAATGAATATTTACACATGTTGATGTGGGGGGCGAATCTAGAAGTTAATATTTACCAAAAATGACATACAGTAAAATAAAAATAAAAAATAGTGTGGAACCCATCCTAATTAGCCATTTGGACCGAGTGAGTCCACCAGAGTATCCCACGACTTAGGTCCTTTGGGTTCGTCATGGGACTAATATCTGATTCGACTGATTAAGCAGTGTTTACTTTTACCCTTTGGTTCTCAGCAAAATGAAATACAATAATTTTTATTTCATACCTTTTTTTTTAATAAATAAAAATGGTGGCAAGTGAGCAATCATTCCGCACTGGATCGGCTATTTAAGGACAAAGTGCTATCTTGCGTTACCATTCTATTCCCAAGGATCGAACACATTATTTCATACTTTTTTTAACACAAAATATCAGTTACACTTTTATTAAATTTTTGTTAATTGAGAATCTATGAGAAATTCAATCTCCTTTGGCGTTTTGGAATTAACGCAATAATAATAGCACTCACCCGAGAGGGATCTTGAAGAATCTCACCACCAAGTCATAGTTGCCAACAATATCCTATTGTTGACTCTAAAAACATGGATCGAAGGCCCATCAGGATCGGGAGAGGACCCAATGCATTCTTAATCTCCAAATGAGAAGGAGATTGAATTTCTCGTAGATTCTCAATTAACAAAAAGTTAATATTCTCAATTAACAAAAAGTTAATAAAATGCACCCTGAAGCTTAAAGTTTGAACTTTTCATAATGCCATTGTATTTTAAAAAAGGAAGAAGAGTCCCCAGAAATTTAGTTTAATTATATTCAGCACTTCTCGTAATTAACTTAAAACGAGTTTAGCCTAACCTAAATCCAGCTCGATGGTTTCATTAGGCCAAATTTTTTGCCCCATACTGGCCTATTTAATGACTAGGTTGGGATCATGTCAAGTTGTCAACAACATATCTAAATAAATTTTACAAATTTCAATTTTATGTAGAGCCAAGCCAAAATAAATAAATAAATAAATAAAATTTTAAAACCAAAATTATAGTATATGTTATAATGTATTTTGAAACAAATTATATCGACAAAGAAAGTATCAATATTTCATAATCTAAGTCAGTTGATTAACTCACAGTCTACTCCTCAAAACATGCTCAAAACATGATGCTTTGGAAGAATCCTGGGTCAGGATGGCTTAAGTGCAATTCTGATGGCTCCTATGTGCATCAAGGAAGAAGACGTTCCTCTTGTGGAGGAGTTATAAGATATGAATTTGGTAATTTTATTAAGGGTTTCTTTTGCAAATTGAACCCTTGCAATGCTCTCCTAGCTGAGTTGAAGGGTCTTTTGTGTGGTTTTAAAAATAGCAAGATCAATCAATGCTAGGAAAGTAATGTTTGAAGTGGATTCTCTTGTGATTTTTTAGATGGTTTCCAAAGGCTACACCTCTAACCCGTACATTAAACCTCTACTTGAAGAGGTAATTTCTCTCCTTAGAGCCGCTTATTGGCAAACTTCCTTATCTGTAGTAAATAGGGATGCAAATTCTGTTGCTGATTTTCTAGCTAGTAGAGGGCACTCTTCTCTTTTCTCCATTACTTTTGTTGATAATCCTTGTAATGTTTTGAACTTGCTTTTGAGCAAAGACTTGAGAGGGGTATGTCCTCCTACTTTTGTTAGTTAGTTAATATATTCCTTTGTTATCAAAAAAAAAAAAAAGTATCAATATAAGTCTAGTGATCTTATAGTTTTTTAATTTTGAATCAAAGACCTCAATGCATTTCATTAATAATCAACTAAGAAATACACGGCGGGGCATGATAAAAAACTTGAGAGCTAGCTAGAAATGATGTTGCCTTAGCTAACGTATGAACTACACCATTTGCTTGCCTCTTAGAGAAACTTACACCAAAGTTTGAATAAAAACTAAATAAATTACGACAAGCTCTAATAATATGACCAAATTCCTTAATATCATCTTTCGGCCTAAGGATACTATTAACCACCACTTGATAGTCAAGTTCAAAGACATTATGATATGCAATGAGATCCAAGCTTTGAACCCATTGAATAGCTTTCAAGAGACCCATTGCTTCTCCTTCTCGGGCAAGAAAATAAAATGGAAGGCATTCTGTTTTAGCAATCACAAAATGTCCCACCTCATCTCTAATACACATTCCAATGTTAGTAATCCCATTCTGTTTGGAGAAGCTTGCATCAATATTGAATTTAAGATTCCCATGCCCAGGAGGTTCCCATTTAGCACTCACTGACGTAAAAATGGTTGCATGGTTGTGTCTTGTTTCATTCTCCCCTCTCCAATCCGCAAGAAAAGTAAGAGCTCTGTGAGAGTGTGAGTGATACTTTCTGGTGAAGGAACTTTTTTATCCCAAAGAAACTCATTTCCACCATTCCTAAGACTCCACAAAACCATGGCAAATCTAACTTTTCCATCAGCTGCAAGGCCACCCAGCACTTTGAAACACAGATCCGCAAAATCATTCACTGTTGTTAGGAGAGGTACTATGCGGTGTCACAGTCCCTGGTGATTCCAGCAGTTCTGGCTAAGTTGGCAAGAGATAAAAAGATGCCACAAGTTTTCCAAATCTGTGCTGCACAATACACAAACACTAGGGCATTGAATACCTTTCCTTTGAAGCTGAGTCCTTGTGGGCAAACAGTTTCTACAAGCTCTCGACATAATTTTTTTTACTCTAGTTGGAACTTGGAGCTTCCATATCATATCCCAATCACCATCAACCTTGAAGTGGGAACAATCAACAACAGCATCCAGGACAAGTCTATAAGCTGATTTAATTAAGTAGTGGCCATCATCACTATTACCCCATATCAATCGATCCTCATCAACAGAACTAATGAGAGGGATGGTAAGAATCTGATTAGCCAAATCTCCAGGTAACAAAGCATGGATCCTGTTTGTATCCCAAGCTTTCACATTAGCGTTAAGCAAGTCGCTAACATGAGGCTCACAGATATTAGCTGGACAGTCAACTGGGCAACTCAGCTTCCTACCATCACTCATCCAGGGTGCATTCCGTAAAGGAATGTTTCTGCCAGAACCTATAATCCATTTCGCACCTGCCTGCACAACTACCTTGGAAGACTAGATGCTTCGCCATGTATAGGAGGGGTTGTGTCCCAAGTTAGCCTCAAGAAAATGGCTCTATGAAAAATATTTTGAAATAGACAACTATAAACACGAGAAGGGGGTTGAATTGTGTTTATCAGAAATTAAAATAAAGTTGAAAACTTTTCGCACACAGAAGCTAGGTTCAGACAGGTGTAAATTACGTTACACAGACAGGTCACCTGTCTGGTATATTTTCACAGAAAATCACACAAGCAAGCAGATGAAAAACAAGTTTGATAAAAACACTTTTAACCCCTTAGTTAGAAAGCAAATGATATATAATCAAAAACAACTAAAGAGTTTAAGGGAAGAGAGATTAACACAGTTATTTATCCTGGTTCATTCTTTAACACAAAGAGCTACGTCCAGTCCTTGGCAGCACCAAGTTTTATCCACTATAACTGATCAGGTTACAGACTCCAAGTATTGTTTGCATACCTAGCCTCTTCAGGCTCACTCAGATTTGTTTGAGAAATTTGGTTTGTAATAAATACAATTTCAGACAGACAGATCTTTCACTAACACTCAGAGAGTGGTTTAAATGTAAAGCTTAGGAAAGTCTGCGTAATAACTTCAAATGATTGAAGAATACAGATAGAAAGAATGAACAGAGTAATGGCTCTTTAATGCTTTGTAATCTCTGATATGTTCATCTTCAATGACTTCTGTATTTATAGCCTTCAAACATTTAATATCCGTTAGAGACATTCCTTGCAACGATGGCTTCAAGCAGAGCTTCATTAAATGCAATAGAGTCGTTCTGGGTAGCCATTAATGCAATGGAGACGTTGGTTGTACTCTAACATGAAGGATCATGGCTTTATGCATCGTGCAGTAGCCAAATCAAAGTTGTGCAGAATGCTTTTTGTACTTTGCAGAGTATATTTCCCTTCTTGTGTAATAACCGAGAGTACTAGGGAATAAAGCATGTTGGAAACATTCTTTAACTGGAAGTTTGTCTCTGACTTCCTAGGTTGCTTGAGAGAGTAACCTTCTGAATTTATTGATAAGCGTGAGAGAGAGATTCAGAGTCTTCTGCATGAGGGGACAACTTCCAAAAGCTTTGTGTACTCGAGTTCTTAACAAAGAACCTTAGACGAGTATGAGAGCAGGGCAGAGACATGTTGAAACCAATTTGTGGAAGTCAACAATCCTAGTCAGCAGACAGGTTGACTTTTGCTTATACAGACAGGTGTTACTTAAGTAGACAGACAGGTGAGTTTTGCTATTTTCTGATCTGGACACTAAGTAGACAGGTTAGCAACCATAATGTAGGTTAATTAAATCATTAACCAATGTTTAGTTTTCATCAAAACTCAGGGAAATACACACAGACATTTTAGAGACTTAACATATTTTGCTTTGAAGATTCTTGTCACAAGAGAATTTGGTTCCACAATAAATTTCGAGGCTTGCTTTCTAAGCATAGCTAAATTAAAAGCATGCATATTACAGAAGCCTAGACCACCCCAACATCTAGGCATAGAAATTTTGTCCCATAAAAGCCATTTTATTCCTTTTGACTCCCTATTGGACAAAAGCCATTTATAAAATTACGATAGATAGTGAAATATCGAATTAAATTGGCACAACCCGAATTATTACCATCCAGAAAATACATTATTAGTCGTAATTTTAGGAACCCAACTCAGCAAAATTAGCTTCATGAGTGCAAGTTAATCCAAATCCAAATAATTTTTTTTAATATAAAACTTGTAATAAGAAAATAAAAATAAACACTTACTTACATCCTTTAACAATCTAAAATAAGAAATAATAATAATAATGACATAAAATGTTGACATGAAATTACCCCATTAATTTGGTTAGGTGACATGAAAAATTGAAAATACATAAGATAGGTTTCTCTCTTTAAATAATAATAATTTAGGGTTATTTTATTTGTGAGAGTGAGTTTTTTTAAAATTTAAAACCCATCCTTGTTTGTTTGTTCGTTCCCAAGCGCCCCCTATCTCCTCTCTCCTCCGCCCCTTTCCAATGTCCACCAGAGAGGAGAGAGCACTCGTTTCATGGCGCAAAATCCCACTCCTCCAATACGGCGTCGTTCACGCCAACCACAACACCACCACCACCACTCTCACTTTCGGCAATGGCACTCGCTGTAATTTCGCGTCTGTCTCGGTGGCAGAAACCAAACTCGTTCACGATTTCACTCCCACGCTATCTCAGCTCCTCAAGCACCCCCTCGCCGTAGTAGCCTTCGTTCCCAGAGAAGCAGCTTTGTTCTCCGCCGGAGCCATCGCCGGCGCCTCCGCAAAGACCATCACGGCACCGCTCGACCGTATCAAGCTCCTCATGCAGGTGCGTAACATGTCATACCTTTCTCTTTTCTCTCAATACAATTGGATGATTTGCTACTAACTGACTCCTAACAAACTTGTAACTGAACTTCAACAACTTGATACCTGAAACCATAACCCAAACGCAGTGATATGAGATTACTTTAGCACGCAGCGTTTGAATTAAGCTAAGATAATAAGGACTGGAATGTAATGAAGTTTGTATAGCATTGTTTAGATGTTTAATGATTGAATGAAAGCCTTGTTTGGAAGTTCTAATGGAAGTGGATGGAATGGTAAGACAAAGAACAATATATGTGTTGCTATTTTGAATTTGATATTGTGTTCGGGTTTGGATTAGCTTATTTTGTGTTTAGAAAAGCTTATAATCAAAATGTTGCAGCCAAGCATGTTCGAGAAATATTATAATCCAAGGAAACAACTTTTATTTTGAAAAACCTGTTTTGGATAATTTGATAATGATAGGTTTGGCAAACCTGACTAAATAAATAAATAAAAAAACAAAAGCTTTTCAGAGAAGCTAGAAGTTTGAATTTTATTTAAAAATTTGTTGATTATTTTGAAATCAGTATCACTCATTCCATAATTCCATTTCACTCCTTCAAAACTAACTACCATACAAATATTATTAAATTATACAAATAATTTCATCCATTTTTCTTTGTAATTTATTGTATAAAAGTGATTTTCTACACAGTTCAAACGAAATACATTATCTTAAAATCACCTCTCAACAAATAAATCCAAACATAAAAGTCTTATATTATAATCGATTATTGTTATTGAATTAATCAATTTTTCGCAGCTAATCCAAACATACTCTCGTATTTAGTTGAAAAGTTGTTTTTCGGTGAAAAATAATTAATTTCATTGCAGACTCATGGGGTGCGTGTCGGGCAAGAAAGTGCTAAGAAGGCAATTGGTTTCATTGAGGTAATGTTCAGTCTTTTTTCATTTCAACCATCCTAATTTGTTGTGTGTTGAATGGTTTTGTTCTTCCATTTGTTTCAATCTGGAGATTCAAGAGTTTGCTGTTTGTCCTTAAGTTGTAGATGTAGTAAGCTGATTGCATATATTCCATTTGATACTAATCTGCTTCAGTACTTTCTAATGGCCTAAAACTTGACTAGTTCGGTGTCCATTAAGGAATTGGGATATGATGTTGTTTTCCCCCCAAAACCGATATGATAAGTTCATATGAGCAAGTATTATGCTACTCCTGGGCTACTCATTGATAACTACTGTTACCTTTATTATTGTACCGTTAGGAGGTTTTATATTAAGGGTTGAAAAAAAAAAATCCATTCCCTCACAAAGTGAAAGAAATGAGGTTTTATAAAGCATATATCAAATTTCATTGATGACAAAAAAGGGGCTTTTGTCAAACAATTGGAACAAGAACAGGCTGCAAGATTAGGTTCATGTCTCTCTGAATCGCAACATCCATGCAACTTCTGTTGTATAAAAGATAACTCTTGCTTTTAGGACTGATCCTTCCCTCTACTACTGACTTGAAATAAAATAAGCTAAAAGAGATGTGTTAAAGAAGGAACATCAAGAGGTGCGTCCAGAAGTTTCATAACATCTTGATAGAAGAGTCCATTTCCTATATTAAATATTGTATATATCTATTAGACTATTACACCGGCCGAAAGGGAAAGCATACACAAATTCGTCTCACCCCAAGTAAAAGATTATATTCATTACTTACACAAGAGATAAATTCTTTAAAGTAAAAGATTCATATTTACCATTCATTAATAACACAATCAACTCATTCTAAGTCCAAATATAGCAATATCCAAAATTAATTCCAATATCATGGAAACAAATCACTAAAAATATAGTCTAAGATCCAACCATTACCAAGTCTGGCTGCCAAACGATGTTTTCAGTAATCCTAAACCAACTTCAAACAAAAATTAGGAATACTATAGAGGTCCATAAATTCTAAAATTTTAACCACAACAAAACATACATGTCTACTTTCAAATGAAACTAGTTTAGCAAAAAAAAAGGAGGTCTATAACTCCATATATAAATTTTGAAGTAATTGTATGAGTACATCCGATATAGACAATACTCTATTTTCTAGATTAAACTGTTACCTCCTCGGGCCTTCTTAAATCACGAAATTTTACCACAAGATACTTTAGTATTTCAGTTTCAAATGCAACAAGTTTCATCACAATACAATTTTTATAACTCAAGATATAATTTTGGAATGCGGGCTGTCAGGATATAATTTACAACATGGTTTATAAATTTCGTGAATTTTGGAAATCTGAGATGTTATCATTTAATTTTTGAAAACAGGGCTACTGCTGCCCGCATTTATCCTGACAGCCCGCATTCCAAAAATTATATCTTGAGTTATAAAAATTGTATTGCGGTGAAACTTGTTGCATTTGAAAACTGAAATATTAAAGTATCTTGTGGTAAAATTTCGTGATTTAAGGAGGCCTGAGGAGGTAACAGTTTAACCTGGAAAATAGAGTATTGTCTATCTCGGATGTACTTATACAATCTTTACTTCAAAATTTATATATATGGAGTTATAGACCTCTTTTTTTATGTTAAACTAGTTTCATTTGAAAGTAGACATGTATGTTTTGTTGTGGTTAAAATTTTAGAATTTATAGACCTCTATAGTATTCCTAATTTTTGTTTGAAGTTGGTTTAGGATTGCTGAAAACATCGTCTGGCAGCCAGACTTGGTAATGGTTGGATCTTAGACTATATTTTTAGTGATTTGTTTCCATGATATTGGAATTAATTTTGGATATTGCTATATTTGGACTTAGAATGAGTTGATTGTGTTATTAATGAATGGTAAATATGAATCTTTTACTTTAAGGAATTATATTTCTTGTGTAAGTAATGAATATAATTTTTTACTTTGGATGAGACGAATTTGTGTATGCTTGTGAGGCTGCGAATGGGAAAGATGAAGCTTTCCCTTTCGGTCGGTCATGGCTATAAAATTCGATGACAAAGTTGGTATCAGATCATAGGTTACAAAGTCAAAAAGAAAAAAAAAGATGAAGGAATGAATGTGGTGGGGTGGGGTGGTCTGCACGTTTGTGGGAAGAGAGGAACTTTGTTTTCCTCTTTTTCTTTTTTCATCTAATTAGTGGGTAGGTATAAAATTGAGTGGTTGAGATTGAGTCTAAAAAGAAGATAAGTTTTTAACCTTTTGATCTAAAAGCAAGAAGGGAAAAATATATAATTTCAAAATTTGAGTTAGAGGATAGATTGATGACTGAATTGGTCAACAACAGAAATCAAATTTAAAATTAATCTCCAATTAATTCTAGACAAATTTATTTCTAAATCTAAAATCGTAGAGTAAAATCTGAAAATTAATTTCTTTCAATCAAATCATTTACAATATCTTTCTAAACAGATAATAATAGTGTCAATAATGTAAAATTATTGTCTTGCAAGCCTGCATACACTACAATAACGCACCCTGTAAAAATAATTTAATAAGAAAATAAATCAAAAAGCTGAATCACATAAAAATAAATATCTAACTGATTAATAACTCTAATTATCAAATAAACACACATATATAATTATCAAGATGTTACAATACCTATATAAAACATTGATACTAAAAGAAATTTTAAATATTGAGAATGATGTCATTTAAACATAAAATTTAAAATTATTAAAATTATCGGGTATTACAATTACCAACTGGTGAAAGCCCTTGTTGAAAGTGGAACTAGGGGTTTGCATGACAATCGTGTTTCTTAATGCTTAACACATTTTCCCGCTTGTTACTGGTTAGTAATTGATAATTCATGGAGTTGGTTATACTATTTGCTCTTGATGTTATTGTATTTGTAATTGTACCCATCTTGTATAAAGGAAATTGGCAAATTCTCTTTAAAGACTGCCAGATTACTAATACAAGGTTACTTTTGTTGCTAATTAATTACCCCCTGTTAAGTTTATATGTAGGCATCGCGTATCAATTATTATATGTAGTTTATTGGCCTCTTGAATCTCTTTGCTTGATGATCTTGTTTTTTGTCCATCTTAGATGCACTATTCTCTCTGATCAGAGCATTGCTTTATAAAGTTTTTCTTGGATCTTACATGGACATAAATTACAGGCCATTACGGTTATAGGGAAGGAAGAAGGCATTAAAGGTTACTGGAAGGGTAACCTCCCCCAGGTGAGTACAGTTAAGAAAGAATTTATTGGTATTTCTTTATTTATATCTCCTTATAATATTGACTAGTCTTGTCATTTGTTTTAGTGTTTGTTTTAGTGTTTCTTCTTCCATGTTCCAGGTGATTCGGGTCATACCTTACAGTGCAGTCCAGCTTTTTGCTTATGAAATTTATAAGGTTTCCCCTGACCATCTTTCTAGAAGTTCTAAAAACAAATATTACTTGTTGCTTAATGTTCAACTTTTGGATTTACAGAAAATATTCAGGGGACAGAATGGTGAGCTCTCTGTTGTGGGAAGACTTGCAGCAGGTGCTTTTGCTGGCATGACATCCACTTTTGTAAGTAATCAATTAGAGGGCCTTAGCTTTTTTGGTTTCATTGGTTTTTGGTGTTATTTTGTTTTGCTGTAGCCTTGTAGGTATTAAACTTTATATAATACTTAAATTACCTATGAGCAATTTCTTTATGTAAACTATCTTTTGATATCCTTTATATCTTGCTCATATCTGTTATTGTTGTCCATGTATGTATCCAATACTTTTTAAAATTTTATGTAGATAACTTACCCGTTAGATGTCCTGAGGTTACGATTAGCTGTTGAACCTGGTTATCGAACGATGTCAGAGGTATGATTGAACTGCTTTAGTATTAAAGCAAGATCTGCCCTTGTGAAGATAGATGAATCATATTGTGGCTTTTCCAGGTTGCCTTGAGCATGCTAAGGGAGGAAGGATTTGCATCTTTCTACAGAGGCCTTGGGCCTTCTCTTATTGCAATAGCTCCTTATATTGCAGTGAACTTTTGTGTTTTTGATTTGTAAGTCTATTAACAATCTTCTATCCTTTAAGTAAATTGTGGAGAATGAACTTGGACATTGAAATCGAAACCTTCTGTGGGTGATAGATTAAAGAAGTCATTGCCTGAGAAATATCAAAAGAGAACTGAAACAACTATATTAACTGCTGTGCTTTCGGCATCTCTTGCCACGCTTACATGCTATCCTCTGGACACTGTGCGAAGACAGATGCAATTGAAGGGTACACCTTATAAGACAGTAATTGATGCCCTTTCAGGTGAGGAATGAAGAATACTCCTGTTTACTTTTTAGCATCAGCAATCTTTAATCACCCACACACACTTGTATTTAAGTGCACATTAGTTACAAATATAAAAGCCTATTTGGTAATTTAACAGCAGAAGTTTATAAAAGAAACATACTCAAGCATCTGGCTTGCGTGTTGCAACATTGTTTATGACTATTTATGACCCTGCTCTTATTCTTTGGTCTATGGTTGGCTTTGTTGCTGGAATAATTAGGTAACCTTTTTGGTGCCTTGAATTTGATATTCCTTTATGCAGACATGTTGAATAATACATAAGTACAGAATACTCTGTATCTTCCAATTCTTAACTGAATACTTATCTATTTGACATAAGCAGTAAAGTCGATTAGTCCTCTCTTAAATGACCTCTTATGTGTATTTGGGAATTGGGAGGAATCAATAGTCTAGTTGAGGCCTGCTTTAACAGGCTGAGGTCAACCAGTGTACCTGTGTGCCAACAATTGCTTTCCTTTACATTTTTAACCCGAAAAGTATACCCAATATGTTTATAATATGGTTGTTATTGTTTATAATCAGGTTTACTTTTTAGAAATGCTGGGAGGTGATAGAAACTGGTTCAAATTACAAAGAAAATACAATGAATTCTAAGTATTCGAGAGTCTTGGACTCTCCTAATGCCCGAAGGCCTCAACTACTTCCCAAATGACAAGATCTCCCTCTCTCAATCTCTCCTCTTATTTATAGGCAACATGCTTTATTTCTCCTAACTCACCCACTAACTAATTAACTAACTAGGGGTTATCTATAAGGAGGGTGCACATGATGGGAAGTTATTTGAATTCTTGTATCATAACATATCAGGGGAAGTGGGGAACTTCGCAGCTGTTTGCTTAAGCATACAGTTAGTGTGTCTGCTTGTGGTTTTTGGAAGTTATTTCGTGTCTTTTCTCAGTGATGACAAACATAAATTAGTTTGTGCCTACCAAAGCCCTTCTAACTCAAAAGCAGCTGACCATATATTGGAATTTATTTAATGATGAGAACTTTTTAATGTTTCTGCATGTTGCTCTATTACCAAATTAATACTATTGTTGATGCAGGTATTGTTGCACGAGATGGAGTTGTTGGTTTGTATCGTGGATTTGTGCCCAATGCTCTAAAAACACTACCAAATAGCAGGTTCCTTTGATCTTGTATTTTTAATAGTAATAAGATTATTATATATTTACTGTTTTACCTTTAAACAATGCTTAGATAGATGCTTTGCCTTATCCAGTTTTTACTTCTTGGCGCTTCAATTTTTATGCTTTCTTGATCTCTCTGTTGTTTCCCTCTGCAGCATCAAGCTTACCACGTTTGACATTGTCAAACGCCTAGTTGCAGCTAGTGAGACAGAGTTTCAAACAATTACAGAGGAAAATCGAAACAAACAAAAGAACGTCAACAATCACAGATAATAAACTTTGGATTGATGATGTTTTAGCCATTTTTGCCGCCTGAAAATTTTTGTGGAATTAATCTCCCTGTGGAACTATTCATTATTTGTGGGAATTGCTTTAGCCAGAATGCCAGCGTTAATTATAATTATCTAGCTGCCAAACACAAGACGAAAGTTTGGAGCTGCCATGTCTCGTGAAAAGTTCCCTATTCTTTGTCACGTTATCAATTACTTGTTGCACCCTTGAAACTTTTGCAAAATGCAAATTAGTAGTAGGATACTCACTGCCAAAGATTATGTGAGTGGCATCAGAGTGGTTTTTTCTTCATTTGATTTTTATGATTTTTTCTGCCTGGCAATTTCTCTATTAGATTGTTTATTTTCAGGATTCGCAGAAATAAAGGAAATAAAGTTACTGAATTATATTTAAGTACCACCACTGCCGTTAAAAGAAAAAACAGGGAAAAAAAAAAATTGCACCCAGTCTATTGCCAAATGTTGGAATACGGAAAAACCTAAACACACTTCCATTTTTTTTTTTTCTTTTTTGGTCGCAACACACTTCCATATTCACAGAGATATTGCAGTGCAAGTTATATTTCAGAAGCATCCTAACTCCATCTAGACCATTAATAAATAATAATACATATTGTTAGACTAGATAACATACTATGTCATTTTAGATACTACAGTGCAAGTAATATTAAGAAACAACCTAACTCTATCTAGACCATTAATACATATCGGTTTAAATAAGTTTTTGGTCCCTACAAAGTTCATCAAATTTGGTTTTGGTCCCTGTGAAATTTTTTCTTAGGTTTTCGTCCCTGTAATCTCACAAATTTTGCAAATAGTCCCTAACGTCATCTTTTTCCATTATCTAGTACTAGTGGGTATCGAGATAATTTTATTTTACTGTCCGACTTGCTGTAAAATTTGGTCATAAAATAGAAACAAAATCATATATTAGGGACATAATGTTAAAATTGCTAAATTCCTTCATTTTGTATGATATCTAGTACTCAGAAGGTACCGAGGTAATTTCTCGTTCTTGTCCGATTTGCTCCAAAATTTGGCTAGAAAGTAGAAATAAAATCATACATTAGGGCCATAGGGTTAAAATTGACAAAATTATTCATCTAGTATGATTTCTAGTACTCAGAGGTAACAATAGGGACTATTTACAAAATTTTAGAAAATATAGGGACGAAATCCTAAGAATATTTTTTATAAGGACTAAAATCAAAATTGGTGAACTTTCCAGGGACTAAAAGCTTATTTAAACCATACATATTTTGTCTATATTACAGAAGATTGTTAAACTAGATAACATATGCTGTCATTTTAGATAAACTCCTATTGAAGACTTTAGATTTAGATCATAAAATTCTTAGAGGTGCAGAAGGCATCTCAGTGACTTTCCACTGGTCAAAAGATCGAAGGCTTTGTTTATCTCCTCAAAGGGAAGCTCGTGAGTGATGAAATTATCCAGCTTCACCACCTAACAAATAAGTATAAGACCATGCATTAGTTTTGATAATTTGAATACTAATAATAAAATACTACAACATTTTATACTAAAAAGAAGATAATGATATTATTTGCACATCAAAGCTCATCAAATAATTTAAAAAATGCAAGGAGTGATGATCTTACTCCATGTATGCATTCTCTGGCAAAATGAGGCAACTGGCTTTTCCCTTTGAAACCTCCAAAAACTGATCCTATAATTCTGCGACCATTGAACAGCTCCATAGGGTGGATTGGAAGCAATGTTGGCGTTGAATGAATTCCCAATATTACAGTCAATCCCCAACCCTGCATCACAAAAATTGACAAAATTAAAAGTGTAAGGTAATGAAGTAATTATTTAACTAGTAAAATCTTTTGTAATGAGTTTTGAAATTGAGTCTTGGTTTCAAATGAGGAAATGTGTGTTTGTTTTCACATTTAAAACGGATATTCACCCCATAACAACAATTTATTGCTTTCACGTTTCCATGTTTTGGAACATGTATCAACTAATAAACAAACACGCCAGAAGTAGTACAATATTGATTATGGCATTGAAACTAGAACAAAAAGGTAAAAGGAAAAAGATTGGTTACTAAGAATATAGTAATATACCTCATGAGCAGACAAGAAGGCTTCCCTTAGAACATCCAAGTTTCCAGCACATTCAAAACTATAATCCACTCCTCCTCCAGTCATTTCTCTTATTCTCTGCAAATAAATTTACCATTTTGCTAGTTAAAATGCAAAAATAGATATCTTCTTTTGTGAAATGAGGGGACATAGAGGACAGAACACACCAACCTCATATACTGGCTTCTCTTCACCCCTTGGATTTATGAAGTCAGTGATTCCCATTGCTTTGGCTTGAGCACAGAAAATTGTAATACATAACACATTAGAATGGAAAGTATAAAGTCAAAATATTAGGGGGAAAATAGTTTAAGTAAGCCTCTAAAATGTTATTTTTATTAAGGGTTTTTCTATATAAATTTACCTTTTTAAAATCTCTAACCCGTGCAAAATTGCACATATAGAAAAACCCTTTTATTAATCCTAACTTTCAAAATCAATTAGAAAGAAGATGAAAAGTAATAATAATTGAGAGTAAGCTACCTTTGATGAATTTGTCTGGATTGATGTCCACACCTATTATCTTGGATGCACCTCTGGCTCGTGCCCCTTCTGCAACCTGGGCCAATTTAGAATGAAGGTCTAAGATCATCATCATCATTATTATACATAAAGAAGATTAGATAAAAAAGAAAAAAAGAGTAAATTCTTATCCTAGTCCTTTAAAGATGTAGATGTTAATAATGTTATCACTTGGGTCTTTCAATGATTTTTAACATCAATTTAGTATCCTAATGATGAAATGTAACATCAAAATCACTCTTTTGGGTATGGATCACAAATTGAAAAATTGAATTAGTGTCATTTTCTAGGATAGGACTATCTGACATTATTTTTTTAGGACTAAATTGAAACACTTACTATAATTAATAGGTAGCTAAATTATGTCGATTTTCTTTTTTTGATTGAAATTATGTCGATTTTCGAGGAGTATCCTACCGCCAACCTGAGACGAGGACTAACCTCCCACGGGAGTTTGTTCGACACCTGGATGGGTGGCATCCCCCTCAGCTGAGCTTTTTTCCATACCCAAGGCTCGAACCCGAGACCTTGGTTAAGGGGCGAAAGACCTTTAACCACTCATGTCAACCTTAGTTGGTAATTATGGCTTTATATGATTGTATCTTTGAGGGATTATTACTCTAAACAAAATCAAAATAATGCTTCCTGTGGCTGTATCACAAAGGGAATAAATCCTAGTTTTATGAAATGATGGATATAAAATTAAATAACTATTCTATAATTTTTTTGGCTAACAAATAAAGAAATACTATTTTCATAAAATAAATAATAGAATAAACCATTATTATAATATTTTGTCTTTCTTTATGACTCCTAATTTTTTCTTTCTTTGTGATCACTAATATTTTTTGCTATTGAAATTCTGCCTTAAAAGGGATAAAAGAATCAAAGAAAATGATGAATACATGAACAGCTTATTAGGAAAGAAATAGGGAGAGGGGTGATAGGGATGCATTAAGAAAAATCAATCACAAACAGTTGTGTTATTTAGACAACCGGCACGGGACAACTTATACTGTAGCACTACAGTAACACGGTTTTTTTTTTAATACAAATTTTGACTTTTTTTTATAAAAAAATAAAAAAATTATTTCTAAAAAAATTCATTAACCAGATAATGAACTGAATTAACCAGATATTTGTACCGGATTAACCAGATATTTGCACATACTTAACCAAAATTTTATTTCTCAAAAAAAGCCGTTAACCAGATAATGAACTGAATTCACCAGATATTTGTACCCGATTAACCAGATATTTGCACATACTTAACCAAAAACTTTATTTCTCAAAAAAACTCATTAACCAGATAATGAACCGAATTCATCAGATATTTGTACCTGATTAACCAGATATTTGCACATACTTAACCATAAATTTTATTTCTCAAAAAAACTCATTAACCAGATAATGAACAGAATTCACCAGATATTTGTACCCGATTAACCAGATATTTGCACATACTTAACCAAAAAATTTATTTCTCAAAAAAACCCATTAACCAGATAATGAACCGAATTCACCAGATATTTGTACCTGATTAACCAGATATTTGCACATACTTAACCACAAATTTTATTTCTCAACAAAACCCATTAACCAGATAATGAACCGAATTCACCAGATATTTGTACCTGATTACCCAGATATTTACACATACTTAACAAAAAATGTTAGTACTTAAAAAAAATGTTAGTAAAAAAAAATTGCAAATTATTAATTTTTTTTTAATTTCAAAATTTGAAAAAAAAAATGAACAATATAACACTACAGTGCCACACAATATAGTACAGTAACACTATACTGTATAATTACACGGATTGTCCGTATAGTTGTCAAATGGAGATCTAAAAAAAAAAACATTTCTGAATCAAGAATGGTGCCAGAAAACTTACAGCGAGTCCCACAGCACCTAATCCAAAGACTGCTACAGAGGAACCATAATGTACATTAGCAGTATTCCAAGCAGCTCCAACTCCTGCATTTAATTTGATTTCAACAATTCATAATCACATCACATCATGCAGCTTAATCAACATGTCATCAGAATTGAATTAAACATTTAAACCCAAGCTAATAAATCTGAAATGCAATTATTGTTATTAATTTATTGAGTTTGTTAAAAATATATATATATAAATAGTATTGCTCAAACAACTTTGTATATAAAGAATTTTTTTTTTCAAATGAAGTTATTCTTAAAAATAGTTATTAGATTTAAAAAATTTAATGTGTGTCTCTTTAAAACTTTATACTGTGTACGTCTTAGTTTATTTAGATATTTCAACCTCTTGTTCAATTAAAAAAAAATTCACACTTTTAAAAAATAAAAACAATTTTTATATTAAAAAAACTAAGATAAAGAGAAACTCTCCCCATTTTAAAATCTTGGCAAACCACCAAACTCAATAAAAAAATTACAGTAAAATTAAACATTTCCTCAAATTATTAAATATTAAATACAATTTTTTTCGGTGATTTGAATGGTACTATTTGTATAAATAGCATTATCTTTCTGTATAACAAATAACATTGTAATTCTTGGGGGTTATAACGGTGGCTTTGTGGTTGGGGTAAGAGAGTTAAGAGATGGAGTGATAAAGAAGTTAAAGATTCAAACCCCACCTACTAATAAAATATTAATATTATCAATAACATTTGTCTATAAAAAAATATTTTAATTCTTGTTTGAATAATATTAGCATCACTCTTCACTTCAACACAACTTCTATCACATTTCTCATTGACCCATTCCTTTTTTTTTAACTATAACATACGTACAAAGTATCCATCATCATAAGCAGTGATTAATCCCCATTGGAGAACCTGAAGGATACATAAGATGGGTTCTTCCCTCCCAACCAAATTTTCTCTATACATAAAAGATAGAATTCGAATCCCTGACTACTTGCTTAAGATACCTAAATCCCCATGTGGTCCAAGTTTAAATTTTCAAATTTCAATCCTCCCCCAGCCAATTTTCTTTCTCCTCGGCAGCCTGAACAAGTCATTGTGGGATTTCAACAATGACTTCAGTCAATTTTCTTTGCTTTGCAGATTTGTAATATATGCATCAAATTAATCTGATCTAAGAATTTGAAGACCTTTTAAATTGGTCAAAGATAAAATGCAACTAGAAATTAGAATGCATCACTCCTTGAATAAAATTTAGGAGTCCCAAGACTCTCAACTATAGCAGCAGATGACACGACATTGACAACAAACAAAAGAGGACATCCCAACCCCACAAGCAAGGCAATTGACCATAGGCCCACACACCAAGTGGCTCATTTGAACAGGCGACAATGTCACAATGCTATGTAGTAAAACAAGGGACATTTGGAGCTCAAACTTGACTCATGAAATGAAAAGGGTACTCAAGTTTAGTTGACGACGAGGGTCATAAAAACATTAATTAAAAAAATCACAAAAAAAAATTTTGTATTAAAAATCTAAATGTAATACTTTTTAAAATAATAAATATACCAATTTTTTCATATAAACTTTCATTTTCTTGATAAATTAATCAAATTTAATGTTTAAACTTAATTTATTTAAAATATCAAATTAAATTTCATCTCGTTTCATTTTTTTTTAAACTTGATTATTTTTGTTAAATTTTTCTTTTAATTATCTTTTAAATATATTATTTTAATATTTAATAAATATCTTTTTACTAGAAAATAAAATAAAAATTTAAAAAACTATTTTTAATTCATAAATCATAAATTCAATATAATTAATGTAATACATATATACTAGTTATTTGCGGACTTTTTAAGCCTCCAACATGACTTATTTTATTGTCATGCTTACTTTACAACCCAAAGTCAACCATCTGGATTCTCAGAGAATAGTCTCCATGACTATTGTGGAAGGAATTTCTTGTACGCTGTACTTTTTATATCCTTTTTCGCATTCTTATTAATTCTCGTATATTAAATTAAAATATTTATTTTCGACGGTGTGTTATTCTCTATAATCTCCCAGACTCCCACCTCCTTGATGAGTCATCTACATTATCTACTATAAACATTTTTAAATACATTTTCAAATATGTTAATTACCAATTATTACCATCAAATTTATATATTATTTACTTATTTTTTTTTTAAATTATTTTCCTTCTTAAGAATGTATTTTATTATTATTTAAAAGTAATTTAATAAAAAAGATTTGTAAATATTTTTATTGATAGTAGAATATGCGAAAATGTTATTGATCCCCAACATAAATATATATTCAAGGGACTTCAATGTTTATCTATTTGTGTTTGATTTTGGTAACAACAACGTTTTTTTAACATCTGAACTTGTCCCCTTCGGTTTTTCTTCTATGTAATTTTATTTTACACATATATAAAGATGATAAAAAATAAAAATAAATATATATAATCTCTAAATTTTAATGTTCAAATAACACTGCTGATTTGACAAAGGAAATTACCCGTGGATACACCGCAGCTAATCAAGGTGAGCTTCTTGAGACTTGGAGTGAGTTCAGGGTGGAGCTTGACGACACAGGCTGAGTCAACCACCGTGTACTCTACGAAAGTGGAAGTGTTCAAGAAATGGAAGATGGGTTTGCCATCAATGGTGGAGAACCTGCTTGTTCCATCACTTTCCATCACCTTCTTCATGGGGTTCACCCCAAACCTCTCACACATGTTGGTTTGCTCGCTCTTGCAGTAGCAACACCTACCACACTCTCCATTGAATATTAGCACCACCATGTCCCCTTCTTCCATATCATTCACACCTTCTCCCACACTCTCCACAATCCTTCAATTTCAAACCCATTAATTAGCTCATCAATATATGTTATATAATAATTTGTCACAATTAAACATATATGATTTGCTAACAACACCCACTTGTTTTTTAGAAGGAATACGTCGACAAGTTATAATTAAAAAATTGATAAATACACTCAAATATATAACTTGATAACACGTTCCTTCGAAAAAAAACAAGTGGGTGTATATTAACAAATATATATCAATGTTTTCATGTCCTACCCGGAAGCTTCATGGCCAAAAATCCGAGGATAAGCACGCTGAGCCTCATTCTTTGGTGCATCATGTTAAAGGAAAAACGACAGTAAGAACACCAAAAAAGAAAAACACTTTGAGACAAAACTTCTATAAAATATATATGGTTTTATAATCAAATAATAAAATTGTGGAGATATGAAATGATATGTAATATTTGTTGCAAGATATGTACTCGTTAATTATATGACACATATATATATAGATATAAAATTGTTGATGCATACCTCGCCTTGCCAAGCACTGAGATCTGTGTGACAAATTGAAGTGTAGAGGATCTTGATTCGAACCTCCATTTTCTGAGGAGGGTGAACAACAACTTGTTCCACCACCAAGGGTTCTCCCGGACCATATGCTACGGCGGCTACATCCATTATATTATTCATAATCATTCTTTGATGACGATGGTTAATTATGATGAGAAAGTGGCATGCATATATTTGCTGTGCATATATATATATCAATGGAGTGGATTTAATTTATGAGTTATATATGTACCTTTGCAAGTAATGGTTTTTCCCTTGGTCTCACTTGGCTTGAAGTTCAATGAGCCGTTCCCATTTGCTACATGATCTGGACCTGCCATTTTCCTGCAAGAAGTGGTGGAAACTAGGATTGAAGATAACAAAGCAAATATTTGGTGATCGATGAAACTGAAGAAAGGGCCTGCAATGCAAACTGGCACTAATAACTTGAAAAAAAATATATGGCAGAGCATATTTATGCTGAATGAACTCAGCAAAACGGAAAGAGTCAAATGAATTTATTTATATTTTAAAGAAGAAGGCAGATGGGAGAGTGGGCACTCCTTAAACGACGTTTGGTTCATGAAATATTTTATTATTATTGAGTAAATTATATTTTTAACTTTTATTCATTAATGTTATTCTCGAATATCTTTTACATCTGAGAATAATTTTTAAAACTTATATTCAAATATAAAAAACTTTTATTCTTATTCTCATTTTCGAAAAAATTAAAATATATGACCAGTACCAAACACTATCTTAATGTATAAAAAAATAAAGTCCTTAGTCAGAGCCCTTGAAACTGGTTTACTAGTTTTCAATACTTGTTGGTCGGATCCTTTAGACAATTTTAACATGGTTATATGCATATGATTTGATACCTTCAATGATATTTTTACATTATATTTTCACAATTTTTTTAAATCTATTTTATAATCATCGATTATTTATCATTATTGTTTAAAATATTGCAAAAGAAAAAATTTCACCAATAATTCTAAAATAATAATAAGTATAAGCTATAAATATAGTGTGGATATAAGAAGTCACGCGAGTGAGATGGTAATTATTAAGATATATATCTTCTTTCAATTGCAATTAAATAAATTCTAAGGATGGGATTTGAATTTTACTTTGCAAAGAAGCAGCAGCAGAAGGTAGCTAGGCATGTGGCTTTTAAATTTTAATTTATGGAGTGATTATTGACTTGTCTATAGTTTGGCAATTGGCATCAGCTAGCAGAAGCCAGACAAAGGGAGTCAGATGAGGTGGCGATAACTTATTATATGAAGAGGCGGCTTATTTTGAAATGTCAGTCTACCATTATTTAAGGAGCCATCGTCTCTAGGCATTGTTCACAGAATTTCTTGGAGTTATGTTACTTCAACGTTAACTTTCAAACGTACTCCTCCGATTCTTATTATTATAAGTAAAAATTAAATTATATATATATATATATATATATATATATATTAAAATGATTAATTAATATTATTGAATCTTGTAAAAATTTAGATTTATTACTTAAATTATCATTCGTCTAAAATTTCAATTTTCATTTAATGAGTCATTAGAATTTGTATTAAATAAATAATATTTTAAGAATAATGTCATTAAATGAGTCATTGGAAAATAAAATTTGCTTATATATTGGACAAAAAACATTGTGACTTCTTTGCTTATAATAGAGACAGGAGGGAGTATATATTTAATAGGAGAATGCTAACGAGTAATGAGTGTTATTAAGACATTATTTAAGGAATCAAGAAAAGAAAAATATATAGTAAATGATATATTTATCATTTTGAAAAGTGTAATGGTATATTTATCATTTTGAAAAGTATAACATTTAGTTTTTCAATACAAATTTTCCAAATTTTCCTCTTTCCATATATTAATATTCAAAAATCTTTTTGAATATTTGTGTACACAAACCACCGTGCCAAAATTTATACTACTCCTTCTTTAAGTAGTATAAAATTTTTGTTTGGACTAGAAAAGAAGTATGGAGGAGAGTAATAGAGTGAAAGAAGTACGATAAAATAGAAAATGAGAAGCAAATGTATAGATTTTTAGGTTATCTGGATTGAGAGAAATATAAAGACGTAAGTAAGAAGGAAAAGTTAAGTTTTCTCTCCACTAGATACGTTGGATATAAAAGTGGAAAGAAAGAAAATACGATTTTGTTACAAAGTCGTATTTATCCCCTATTTATTCAACAACTCTTTTTCAAAAGTCAATAAGGAATGAGTAAATTTGGAAAATGCCAAAAAGTAAGCATTTTCTCTCCTAAATAATGTCTATAATGGAGAGATTTCTAAACATGAGGGACCCACCTTAATTTCTTCTCTCTTCTCTGCTTCTCCTCTCTTCCAAACAAGCGAGGAGTTCTCACTTCTATGCTACTTCCATCTTTCCAAAATCCATCCAAACAAACAATATGTGTACAAGAACCACCGTGCCAAAGTTTGACATCTTCCATGTATATTTTAACCCGAGAAATGTTTCGGTGACACATTTCCTTACACCTTACACCGTATAGTGCCGTACAGTGCGGCACTGTAGCTGCACTGTGCGGCACTATAGCATTTTTTTTTTTTAAGTTTTGGTTTTTTTTAAATGTTATTTTTTGATAAATAAATTTTTTGATTAAGTATGTGTAATTATCTGGTGAATCATGTACAAATATCTGGTGAATTCAATTCATTATCTGGTGAATGGGTTTTTTTGAGAAATAAAATTTTTCGTTAAGTGGTGAATCATGTACAAATATCTGGTGAATTCAGTTCATTATCTGGTGAATGGATTTTTTTGAGAAATAAATTTTTTGGTTAAGTATGTGCAAATATCTGGTGAATCATGTACAAATATCTGGTGAATTCAATTCATTATCTGGTGAATGAGTTTTTTTGAGAAATAAATTTTTTCGTTAAGTATGTGCAAATATCTGGTGAATCATGTACAAATATCTGGTGAATTCAATTCATTATCTGGTGAATGCGTTTTTTGAACAATAAAATTTTTCGTTAAGTATGTGCAAATATCTGGTGAATTCAATTCATTATCTGGTGAATGGATTTTTTTGAGTATGTGCAAATATCTGGTGAATCAGGTACAAATATCTGGTGAATTTAGTTCATTATCTGGTTAATGGATTTTTTTTATAAATAAAATTTTATTTTTTATAAAAACAACTAAAATTAAAAAATTAAAAAAAAAAAAAAAAAAAAATGCTACAGTGCCGCACAGTACAGCTACAGTACGGTGTAAGCCGTATGGTGTAGCATTTTTGTGTCATGCTATCAGCTCTCTTTTAACCCTACGTGTACGGTGTATCCAAATCTTTTGGGTCAAGGATATATATATTTTTTTTTATAAGGTTGGGTCAAGGATATTTGTTGACAAGCGACTCCTTAAATTAAGGGTGTCCATGGGTCGGGTCGGGTCGGGTCGGGTTTAGTGAGTTTTGGCACCCAACCCACTCATTGGGTTGGGTTGGGTTTGTCAAAATAAATTATGAAACCCAAACCAGGGTTGGGTGGGTCGTCGGGCCTGACAAGAAACACACAATTGTTTAATTTTGAGTCGGGTCTGCGGGTCTATCAAGATAAAAACGTGGAAAAATCTCAAAAATAATGAATAAACATGTTTAAAACTTTAATAACATCAACAACCAAATTAAAAGTCTAAAATCAACAACAACCGCCAACTAAAAGTCTAAATTATTATAATGAAAAAGTAAAAGTCATCAACATTCAATAACCATCAACACAAAACTAAGTAATATAGGTTGGGTTGGGTTCAGTGGGTTTGAAATTCTAAAACCCATTGCCCAACTCATACTCTATGGGTCCTATGTCTTTTTGCCCAACTCAACCCAATCACCCGAACCAACCCACAAAATATGGGTTGGGTTGGGTCGGATTGACCGGTTTTGTGGGTCTACCCAGACCCATGGACACCCCTGCCTTAAATAATCAACAATAATGTATGTAGTCAAATACTCAAATGATATAATCTTTTTACCATTAATTAATACTCCCTCCGGTCCACGATATAAGAAACAAATGTGTTCTTTTTTTGGATCTGAAACATGCATCAATTTTCACATATATTAAATACTAATTTCCAACATTGCCCTTATTAATTATTGTCATTAATTATAAGCTATCAAATATTAATTTAAATTAGAAGGGGTGTTTTTGGAAATTTATGAGTATTAATTGCAATTAACTCATTTCAATGCATTTCCTTGGTCTTTGTGTTTTAGGGTTTTGTTTCTTATATTATGGACTGGAGGGAGTATATTTTATAATTTATCATAAAACTTTAGACAGTAATTATTTAAAGAAGAATGCTAATGAGTGCCCTTAGGATGGTTAAGGGCCTGTTTGGTTTGTTTCTAGTTTCCTGTTTTCATTCCCTAATTTCAAAGACGGTTACAACTAAAATAATTACAAAAGTGTTACCTTGTTTTCATCATGTTTCTTGTTTCCGAAGATTTATACAGGAAACAGTGAAAATAAATAAAAAGTTGTTTTCAGTATTTCCTATACAAATCTTTGGAACAAAAAACAAAATGAAAACAATGTAGCACTTTTGTAATTGTTTTAGTTATAGCTATCTTTAAAATCAGGAAATAAAAATATGAAAGTGAAAATAAACTAAACAAGCCCTAAGAAACCAAGAAAATAAAGATATGGAAAGTGATGTATTTAATAGTTGGCACGGGGAGGGGAGCAAAATCCTTCTTTAAGTAAATTTTGGCTCCCCTTCAATATTGGGGATTTGGATGAGAGGGGTGAGATTTTTAAAACGTTTTACATGCATTTACTAAAATATCATCACTTGTCTATTTTGAAATAAATAATTGCAAGGGTTTAACAATGTGTTTGGGAGGATGGGGTGGGATGATAACTAATGGAGTGAGATGGTAAATAAGGTTTGATCCATTGTTTGGGAGTATTTTAGATAATAGAGTGGAATGGTTGAGAGTGGGAACCCAAACCATTCCATAGCGCCCACTCCCTCAATTTTTTATATCCTCCCATTTAGGGGGTTTGGGATGGAACACTTCCATCTTTGTCTGTTATTTAATTTTTGACGGGGCTATCTATTTTTTTTTATAAAAAAAAATTGAGTCAATCCTTTCGGTGCAGAAAAGATATCCAGTCCCTTACCCCTATAAACCCATCGTGCCCCCATAAACCCATCGTGTGAAGAAGTCATGCTTGTCTAATTAATTAGTTATACTATTCTTAGCTTTTTAACCAGTTTCCAGTTAATATTGTTGTGGGCAATGGAAATGAAGAAGGGTAATATTGGAAGGAAATTTTTTAATTCATCTCACTCAATTACTAATCATTGTTATCTCCAAACAATAGAGTGGGATCTCTCTCCATTCCCCAATTAAAACTTTCAAACAATGGAGTAATATATTTTTACCTCTCCACTACATTCCATCCGAAACCACTCCATTACTAACTACTACTCCACTCCATCCCGATCAAAACTCCCAAACATAGCCTAAATGTTTTAAAATCCCTCCCCTTCGCTCTATTCTTGTCAACCAAACACAATGTCAATTTTTTACTGTTAATTATTTAAAAAATGCTACATCATTAAAACTGTTTGACTTACAAAATAGACATTGTTTGGTTGACAAGAGGGGAAGGGAGATAACACTTTCAAGTTTGGTTCAGAAGTGAGGGGATGAATTTTAAAACATTTACTTTTAAACCCTTGTAATTATTTATTTCAAAATAGACAAGTGGAGATATTTTAATCAATACATGTAAAATATTTTAAAATCCTTCTCTCCCCTTTCTTTCCCTCCAAAAGTTGAACCAAACATAAAAGATTTTTAAAAAAATACCTCCTCCCCTCCCCTCCAAGTCTCCAACCAAACACTATGTTAGTCCGACCAATCAAGTAGGGGTGTGCGTGGGACGGGTTAGGACGGGTTAGGCTTGTCCCTCACCCGGCCCTAAATGGTGACCGGGCCAATTGTGTGAACTCGAACCCATCCCTAGACCCGAAGGAACCCGATGATGTGCGGGTTTGATTAAGACCGGGATAAGGTGGGACGGGACCGGGTTGGCCCGAAGTGATTTCATCACTCTAAAATTGTAACATGTCCATATGAGTAGCAAAACCATGTCAAATTTTGATAACTAATAGCATGTGAAATTACTGAAATTAAAGCTTACTTGTTAATTTTAAGGGACTGTGATTATAGAATGAAACAAATGCTCAAAGATGGCTGCAACTAGAGTAAAGCATCTAGAGTAGAGATTGCTATCAACATCAATACATTGACTATGCAGAGAATATATTAAAGAACATTATGTGGGAAAGTGATCTGAGGCAAAGCAATTTAATTTGAGAAAACCACGAGCACTTTGAAATCATGTCCATTGCAACATGACATATTTCAACATGTGCCATGTAAAAAATTTAATCTGATCTAAGTGAAGGATTTTGGTGAACAAATAAAACTTATGCAAAGAAAGGCATTCAAACATAAAAAAAATACACTTAACATAAGTTATCCTATCCTTCATCATAAAAACCACAAAGCATGCTAGTTCATGGGTTTAAATAGGTAACCATCAAATTACTGATTACTGTAACAGTATCATTCACCAAATTGCAAACAAAAACTAAGACTTCAGGGTTCACTTCTATTGAAGATCCACTAGTGATAATTTGCTTCAACCATTACTGTAACGAACCTATAACCTATAGGGATAATTTGCTTCAACCTACAACCTACAACCTATAGGCATACAAGACTCTGTAAGATGGCAGATGGCAGATGGAAGATTTTAACAAGCCCCTAATAGGAACGCCTGCCCAGACTTAGTCAATATTCAAGCACTACAAAGCTGCCTTGGATTTAAGCTATTTTAATAGGAAATTGCACATCCACAATCAAATTAAAGGGCATTCTGACATTATCTAAATTAGATAGAAAACAGAATTGTACATCCACAATCAAAGCATAAACAACAATAAAAGCATAAACAACAAACAACATAAACAACAATAAAAGCATAAACAACAAATAGAGCAAGAGCAGTAGCAAAACACAATCCTGCAGAAGTCAGGATTTCTTATGTTTAATTCCAAAATTTGCATATCACTGCGACATAGTTCAGATCCTGTTTTTGGGGTTCATTTGCACATCTATAATTGTACTTCAGTGATGAAACTGAAAATATTGTAACTAACTGAAACTGAAAATACTATCTCAAACTGAAACTGAAAAAAGACTTCCAATCAAATAAGACTTCCAGGAACTGAAACTGAAAACATAATCTCAAACTAAAACTGAAAACATAATCTCAAACTGCAAATATAATCTCCAACTGAAACTAAAAATAGACTTCCAAGTATATAAGACTTCCAGGAACTAAAACAGAAAATGTAATCTCAAACTGAACACTATGTTATATCCCAAGCACTATACAGTTTCTACTAACAAAAAGTGTGCCTATCAGTCAATATTCTATGCACTGCACAGGTTCTACTTACAAAAAATGTGCCTATTAGTCAATATTCAAGCACTACAAACTGCCTATCATTAACAAAAATACTTTGGCAAGGCTGCTAGCTATATATATATATATATATATATATATATATATATGTTTTGAAACTTAAACAGGACTTAAGGCTGCACTTGATGCTGGTCATTTGCTCCTTGGGACTCAAGAATCTTGGCTGCAACATCTGTAAAAACACATAAATTCAGTTCATATAAAATGCAGATTTTAAAAAAGATTAATCAATAAATAAACAAAGTAGTAAACCCACCATCAACAATCTTATCAGTGCTATCAAACTGATCAAAATCTTTATCATTAAATTTGAGGCCAGCAGGGTTTAACCAATTTTGAGTGCAAATGAGAGCTTCGGCCATTCGGGGAGACAAAGAACTGCGAAAGACATCAAGCACACGTCCGCTGGTGCTAAAGCAAGACTCCGATGCAACAGTAGAAACTGGGACAACAAGTACATCACGAGCCATGGTAGAAAGGATCCTGTATTTTGGAGAATTCGCTTTCCACCAATCCAAAATATTAAAATCAGCATTATCAATTTCATCCACAACAATATCTTCCAAATATCTCTCAAGATCAGATTTTTCAGAATTTGTTTTAGCAATCTTCTGTTTTTTCCATGCTTGCTTCCTATTCTCAGAAACACCTTTGACAATAGTTGACCCTTTAAGAATCTCATCCGTGGCTGCACTCTTGGAAGAATCTCCAGCATCTTCACTTTCCTTGTTTTCAGAAATCCCTTTTGCATAAAATTCATACAAATCACCCAAGGTGTCTTTGACCAAAGTAGACATATTGGCTGCCAATTCTTTGTCATATGTATCCTCTAAACTCCAAGTGATATATTCAAATTTGTAGCGAGGATCCAAGACAACCGCAACAAACAACAATGGGTTGAACTTTTCAACATTTCCCCAATACTTGTCATATTTTGCTCTCATAGAACAAGCCATGGACCCCAAGAACAAGCAAAAATACACAAGAACGAAAAATGAACTAGAAATACCCTAAACAACAAAGCATGAACATGAAAGAGAGGAAATTGCAATATGGGCAGCTATACTTTTCATAAATTCAATATGAACATTGATAACCAGAAAGAGGGGGTAACGATACTTTTCAGTTTTCACAATGGGAATCCAATTGCAATATGAACTTTGATACTTTTCACAATTATAATATGAACATTGATAACCAGAAATCAAGAAAAAAATCGACCAAACAAAACAAAAACAGTAAAGAGAGAGGAATAGAAGAGCTTACTAGAGAGAGCAGCAACGATTAGCAGCGACGATCTAGGGAGGAGGAGCCGATTCGAGGTGCAGCGACGATCTAGGGACGATCGATGTTGCAGCGACGTCCTCCTTGAGGAGCAGCGAGCCAGCGATGACGGAGCAGCGAGCCAGCGACGATGTCCTCCTTGAGGAGCAGCGACGCAGTCCTTCCTTAGATGCTTGAGGCTTGAGGTCGAGGAGGGTAGTGAATGGAGAAGGAACCAGCAAAGTGAAATGGAACCCTAAGACCTAAGTGAGTGTAAATGAAAACCTAAAGTAATTTCTTTCCTTTGGGCGCCGTGTGGTTTTGTGACCTGTGTCTGTGAAGTGAGTGAGAGTATGAGAGTGCACCGTAAGTGTAAGCAGTGAAGTATTTTTATTAGGGCCGGGCCGGGTAACCCGAGGGTAGACCCTAACCCGTCCCTAACCCGGTGCCGTGCCAGAATCTAGGACACGGGTTTGTCCATTTTTTTATTCGGGCCGGGTCAGACCTTGTCCAAAACTTTTCGGGCCGGGCCGGGCCACCGGGTCGGATCGGGTTGTGCACACCCCTACAATCAAGTGATTACTCATCAGGTATTAATTATCCGATCTCTTACTACATTTTCCAATAATAACCTTACTTCTAATTGGTTAATACTTCAATCTCGTGATTTCATCTACAATTGAACCTATAAGAATTTAAAAAAAAAAAAAAAAACTACACTATCTAGATAAGAACACAACTGTGTTCTTACAAGTCCAAATAAAATTATATCAATTTTTTTCTGTAAACAAAATCAGATTATTTGAATCTGATTTTAAAAAAAGCTCGATTTACCGGACCGGTCTGTTTAGCCCAAAGAAACTGATGAGTTGGCCCATCATAATATTCGGGTCGGATAGATCCCTGATAGTCACCCAAACTTAGACCCGACCCGATAGGTGCCGTGGCTCGTTCTTCACTTTCAATTTCAGCTATGGATAGTGTCACTGTGTCAGCTTGAGCTACCCATTGAATGAGAAGAAGAAGAAGCAAAGACCCTTTTCAAAGTTTGATACTTTTCCCCATTATTCAACCATAACAAAGAAGCTTTTACTGTTTCTCACCTTTCCAATGTCTAAAACCTTGCAACTTTCATTCCCTTCAACTTCAAGTTCCTTCATTTCTTCAATTAAGATGAAGAAAACAAGGCCTTTCTGCCTTCAAATCCTGTGCTCTTCTAAGAATTCCAGCTTCAAAGATGAAGATAATGCTCTTAATGGAGGGTTTGATGATTCCCTCTTTGCTTGTATTGTTGCTAATACAAAAGAGTGGAGTTATATGGGGGAAACAATTCAATTTTTGTTTTTAATTATTTTTTGTCACTAAAATGTTTATTAGCTTATTAACATGATAAAATTTAGATAATTTATCTGTTGTAGACAAGAAAAGGGTGTAATTATCTTTTGGGGTGGGGGGATGAAAAGCAAATTATTTGGGTATACAAGAAATGGTACTAGTTCATAAGATGAGAGAATTTAGATAAGAAAAGGGTGTAATTATTGTATACAAGAAAAGGGTGTAATTATTTGGGGGAAAATTGTTTTTTTTTTCCATTCATTCACCAAAATGTTTAATAGTTCAGGAAGCTTGGAGGATAATAAAATTTAGATAAATTTGTATGATTAAGTTAAGAGAAGGGTGGAATTATCCGGGGAATACTGAATGTTTTATTTTGCTTCTACAAAATATTTTACAGGTTGATGAAGCTTTTGGTTACATTGGCCCATCTCAATCAAGAAAATTAGATAATTTATCTGTTGTAGACAAGGGAAAAAAAAAAATCTGAATTTGGAGAATGTGATTAAAGGGTTCACTTGAATTAATCAAACCAAGCTTTTTCTTTGATTGCTTTGATCCGTGCTTAATAATATACTTTTCATTTTGTTATGTTGTTTCAGAGGTGAAGGATTATCTCGGGTGATATTGGTGGAGAGATATAGCAATGGCACTGCTAAGAGGTTTTTACTTAACTATATACCATATTTTACGTTCTATAACTTCTTTCCATTTTTAACTTCAATGAGTGCATATTCGTGAAGGTTATATTGTGAAGCATTGCTTGTGATTGTTGTGAAGTTGGGATCATGTAATGCTAATACACATTAATTATTACTTTATTAGTAAAAAATGAAATACAAATTGCTTCTTTAGATACAATCTCTACATCTAAGAAGCACCAATACTTCAAAATGGTTGCTGTATTGGTATCAAATACATTTTGTATACTTCTCAAATACTTTTAGATACTTCTAGCTTACTTCTTCTATTTTTTTTTTTTTTTTAAAATGTTTGTACCAATACAAGTCACAAGTCAGATACCACAACTATTAGATAAATGACTATTTTATTGTCTATAAATGGCTAAAGCTCAGTTCTGAAATATCGATATCTTTATTCCAATTTAGAATTTGTGTATTTATGTTAATATTATATTATTTTATATGTCATATCTTAGTCATTGCGTGTCCTATAATTTTTAAAATTTGTTGTATCCGCGTGTCAATGTTGTGTTTGTTGTATACTTGTATCTATATCCCACACTTGTATCTGTGCTTCCTGGGCGTCAACCATAAAATGGAAATGAACTAGTCATGACCATGTTTGCTTGTTGCTTGGATATTCTAGTAACCTCTTGAACTTTTCATTATTGCCATTTGCTCAATTACATAAATTTCACAATGGCTGCCTTCTACCAGGCTTCAACTATGACTAGTATTTTCCCCCCCTTATGAACAGATATGTATTGGATGATGATTCGCAGTTGCAAACCATTCTTGTTGAGGAGGATAGGTCTACAACAAACAGGCTCCAGGATTTGCATTTGGCTGATAAAAGATTATCCTGGCTTCCAGAGATAATCAAAGATTTTATTCTGCCAGCAGGCTTTCCTGGTGATTAACATACATTTCCTTTCTTATTTATCTACAATATGTTAAACAGCTTTCCTGTTGTTGTTATTGTTTTTCTTTTTCTCATGGATACGTTACTGAAAAACCTGATCCTCAGCTTGATGTGATGGATTTGAAATCCAGATTTTAGATATGATATAAATTAAAGCTTCAAAAAGTAGGATAAACATTGTAATCACAATTATTCCTTACTATAATTGATAATCTCATTCGTTCATTCTTCTTCAGTCGGACATATTTTGAAACTTGTTGCCACTGAAATAGTATCCAACAAGTGATAAATGTCTAATGATTTGAAACTTAACAAATGGTGATTTTCACCAAGAGTAGAAGACTAAAAGCAAACATTATAAACTTCAGGGGATATTTCAGAGAGAAAGTTCTGGAATTTAACTTAGTGATTTAGTCAAGTTGGAGGGAAACTATTTGTTTACTTACCTTTCTCAGTCATTATGCAGGATCAGTTTCAGATGATTACTTGAACTACATGTTACTACAGTTCCCTACCAATGTGACAGGATGGATATGTCACACCCTGGTCACTTCAAGTCTCCTAAAGGCATGTCAATCTTGCTCATGCTACTGATTTTTTCTCTACGGTGTTTTCATTGTAAATATTTGGTTTATTTTTATGGTTTCTTTGTGTGCAATTGGCATGTTTAGCATTAAGTTTGATAATTGGTTAGTACACAACGTCAGTGAGGCTTAAAGCCAAATCTTAAAAATCATTACAGTTAGTCTTATCATCTACTTGCTACATGAATACATTTTCTGGTCTTGATTAAAGTTTCTTAAAATATGTTCGTATGTGTGAGGAAGCCATCTCCTATTAATAGTAATTCTGTTCCTTTACTTTTTTTTTTTAATGAAGGTTTTACTTCTTGTTTCTATGTGATTGTGCAGCAAAGTATTGTGAGATTCTATGTTCTCCATAACAATGTCATTTTCTTTTGAAAAATTATTGCTGTGTCATATAAATCAGAGGAATGATGATTGTGTCTGTCCTTTGTATCAAAATTTCTACTTCAATTGCAGGCTGTTGGTGTTGGCTCTTTCTCAGGAACTACAGCAGCTGCTTCTGCTGCTGCCATCAGGTGACTCATAAATTTTAGAGTATACATTTTTCTATACAGATACAGCATTTATATGCATATAATATTCTCAATTACTTTTATGCAGCCATTTATTTGTTGTGTGATTGATTGCATGCTTTATGCTTTCATCTTTAGATGGGTCTCAAAGGATGGGATTGGAGCTGTTGGACGCTTATTCATTGGTCTGGCGATCATGAAGAAAGTTAAAGGAAGCAAAAGATTATGTGCTGAAAATTTTCATTTTTAGCTAACTGTTCCTACCTCTTTCAGGTGGGCGTTTTGGGAATCTTTTTGATGATGATCCAAAGCAATGGAGAATGTATGCAGACTTCATTGGCAGTGCTGGAAGGTCCAAGTATATGCCTTGTTGTTTTCCTATGGCAATATGCAAATAAAATCAGGCTTTAGAGAGACCCTCACACTGCTGATATCTCATGCAGCATTTTTGATCTGACAACACAATTATATCCTGCCTATTTCCTTCCTTTGGCATCTCTTGGGAATCTTACTAAGGTACTTTGCTATGTAGCTCTAGTTTATCAAAAGGATCACTATGTTTGGTAAGAAATTACTTCATATAGATGATTGTTAGTTAATATTTATCAAATGATTCAAACTAACCTATAATTATATGATCTTTTGGGGAAAATGTTACTTTCTGAATACCCTTCTTTTCCTACTATTGAATATTGACTTTGTATTTGAAGAGGAAAGTAAAAAAATGTTACAAAGAATTCTATGTCGAAGTGATTTTTCCTCCTTGTTTTATCAGTTGTCATTTCTTTAGTTCTTGAGGATTTCTTATCCTCTTGCATTTGTACTATTCTCTCGTAATATTTTTTTTTAATAAAAAACAGTTCTTATCAACCTATAATATCAAAAAAGTCCCTTCTGTGACACCCTTCTACCCCGCATGTTAAAAGCCATTTAAATTAAAAACATTTAAAGGAAAGCATGCAAATACTTGATAAAATAAACAATTGTCCATGGGTAGAAAAGTCCCACATGAACCGTTTACAACGCGGAAATCAAATAAGTTTTAAACGATAAAAACATGACCAACCAAAATAATATAACCCAACCCCGATGTCACATACAGAGCTGGTATAACCGTTCCGGAATAAAATCCACGGAATTACAACTGAAACTAACAACTACGAAACATAAACTAGCCCTACGATGAGTGGCGGCTCCTCAGAGTCACTCCTCTCCGGGCTGCTCGTCATCATCTGCAATGTGCCAATCAGGCCAAACACAAACAACAAACATATATAGGGAGTAAGAATCGTATAAACATATTAGCATGGGAATAGGCAGTAAAGTAAACAGCAAGCATAGCAGCATCACATCAAACATCAACATTATCATTATGCTATGCAGTGCAATGCAGTCCTACTCCGCTAAACCATCAATGCATGTGGATCCACTAAACTCGGGATGAACGACTTCGGAGTTACATATCCACATTGAGAATCTACTCAACGCCGGAGAATCTACTCCTTGGATAGCCAACGCATCAAACCAACGAATGCCTCGTCACGGGGGCGTTAGGAGAATCTACTCCAACCGTGGATGACCGGATCGCCGTACTCTAGGACGATCTCCCCTATGTCGAACATCCCTAAACAACATCTTCGATGCAATGCGTATGCAACACAACAACAACGGCAACACCACCTCCATAACTCCAACGGAATCGACCGAAGGTAACAGCGGAATCAACCGCATCAACTTGCCTCGCGGAATCTACCTGAGGACTTAAGCGGAATCAACCGCAGTACCTGGGGCAAACTCTCGGCCACCAAGGTACGTAACAACAACACCTTAGACCCAAACCGTGGGGTCAAGGCCTCCTTGGCCCAAAAGCACCAAGGCACAACTCAACAGCTTGCGGCACCCCAAAGGGTATCGACTTAACATCTCACCATCTCATCATCTTTAATTATCTTTATTAACATTTACCAAGTTGTCTAATCAATTATCATCATAGGGAAGTGGGGTTTAAAACCCCTTAAGTCCTTTAATCTGGTTCTGTCACAGTGGGTTGAGCACGGTCGTGCTCGTAACCCAGCACGGTCGTGCTTAAGCACGTGAGGGCGTGCTCCCCTGTAAGTGAAGCACGGTCGTGCTTCTTAATGAGCACGGTCGTGCTCAGCAGCACGATCGTGCTCTTTGTCCTGTACGGCCGTGCTCAACAGCGCGGCCATCTCCCCAGAATTCAACTGGGAGCACGGTCGTGCTCCCTGTTCAGCACGGTCGTGCTCAACGCGCGACAGTGCTGTTCTGGGCAGGAACAGAGGCTGATACTTAACCAAATTTCATAATTTAATCCATTAAACATCCTAACTCACTTTTAACACGTTTTTAGGGATTAAACAGCAGTAACTCAATCATCATAACATCAACCATGCAGCCAGCAACATCAACAACCATCTCATGGTAATAACAATGAACACATCAATATCATACTCACATTCAACATAACATACTTTCCAGAATATTGAACATATGACAATCTCATCATATAGCAGTCAACATACATCATTATTCAGACATTTAATCATACCACAATAATATTGAAAACGGGGTTATGGGAACCCCTTACTTTACACTAGCCCCAGACCTATGTAAATACTACCCTTCTCCCCATACCTGGATTGAAGGTAGCTCTTTCGGTGTCCTAAGCAACGAACCGGCTCTTCCCCTTTACAGCGACTTACACCGAACAAACCTTGGATCAACAGACAACCAAGGGTTAGTTCCCTATTCACAATAACGGAAAAGGAAACCAAGAGAGGGGAAAGGAACTTTACCTAAACCACTACCAATGATGCACTAACAGTCTCCCAATGCTTCTAAACTGTCCCAGGTGGAAGAAACCAGAAAACGGCTCTTCGTGGTCGCACTGTGGCTGCTGAGTTCACCAAAATAGGGTTAAAACGTTAAACCCTCGATTCTGCTCACGTATATAACTTCCGGACTTGAGCACGGTCGTGCTTACCCTTGAGCACGGTCGTGCTCCACTTAGCGTCACTGGACGCGGTCCACGCATTGAGCACGGGCGTGCTCACTGTTGAGCACGGTCGTGCTCAACTTAAAATCAGAAACGCGCTTCTGACTTTAAGCACGGGCTTGCTGGCTAATGAGCATGGGCGTGCTCATGTACCAGAAAGGGACTTTTAGCCAAAAATCCCACTAAGCCCTTAAACGATAAATCCAACTTAATGCAACCAGCTTAAATAAAATATTCTGAAAAACAGGGTGTTACACCTTCCAAGCCCAAGTAAAGGAGGGGGATTGTGATATATTGGAAACGGGCACAGTTTTGACTAATTCTTTTTTAACATAAATCCGCAAACAACTGTGCTTCATTGATAGTAATTCAAAAGCAGTAGTAATTTGGCACTTCATGTGTAGATGATTGTGAAATTAATTAGATTAATGCAATTCTGATTTGTATTAATTAGATTTATGCTATTCTGATTTGTACAGCTAGAATCAGGATATGTTACAATTTCTTTCCTTTCTAGTCATAGCATTTATAATTCTTAGGACTAATTAGTGTACAAAATCAAGCTTGTATTTTTCTATTTATTCTCCTTCATTGTATCATTTTAAGAATCAGTGAAAATAGAATTCACTTTTCTGCATGGTATCAGAGCACGATCTGAACCACCTCTAACTCTAGCGCCGGCCTTACTATGGAGAGTGAAAAACTAGAGCAGACGCCTAAGGTGGAGACTGGTACGTCTCTTACCAACTCTATCGAAGGGTCAGTTCTGCATATCACAGGCCATAAATTGAATGGCCAAAATTTCACCCAGTGGGAAAGGTCAGTTCGCATCTTCCTCCAAGGAAAAGGAAAGGAGGGGTACATCACGGGAAACTCCAAACAACCAGAAGAAGGAGACCCCAACCTCCAAAAATGGCAACTGGAAAACAGCCTGGTAATGTCTTGGCTCCTCAATACTATGACAAATGAAATTGGGGAGAACTTCCTATATTATGACACCGCCAAAGAGATGTGGGATGCAGTGAAGGAGACATACTCCAATGTGGATAATACCTCAGCCATCTTTGAAATCAAGAGCCTTCTCCATGACATGAGACAGGGTGAATACTCAGTTACTGAGTATTTCAATACCCTTAGCAGACACTGGCAGCAACTGGATACATATGAAACCATCGAGTGGAAGTGTCCAGATGACAAGAAACAATACAAAGGGCTGGTGGAGAAGGATAGAATCTATAAATTCCTATTGGGACTCAACAAAGACCTTGATGAAGTACGAGGAAGGATTCTTGGAACCAAACCACTTCCAAAAATACGAGAGGTATTTTCGGAAGTAAGAAGAGAAGAGAGCAGAAGGAAATTAATGCTAGGAAACAACACTCCTCTCTCAGAAAGCTCCGCCCTGGCAGCAAAAGGAATCCAATTTCGTCCAACACAAAGGAAGAACCGTCCCTGGTGTGATCACTGCAAGAAATCAGGCCACACTAAGGATACTTGTTGGGTCATCCATGGGAAACCCTCAGATGCAAAGCCATTCCGAAACAGGGAGACCAGAGGCAACACAGCCCATAATAACCCTCAAGAAGGAGAAACAAATTCAGATCCAGCACCCTTTAGCAAGGAACAGATGGAAGCTCTACAAAGACTCCTCCAACAAACCTTGTCAGGTGCAGGAAAAAATGTTAGTACAGCAACAGTAGCCCAGAAAGGTAATCTTTTGCATGCTTTAAATACTAGCAAAGAAAAATCAAAGTCTTGGATTGTAGACTCAGGAGCCTCCGATCACATGACCGGAGACATTACTGTTTTTTATAACTATTCTCCATGTCACAATGACTCAACAGTTCGGATAGCAGATGGTACACTTTCAAAAGTTATTGGTAAAGGTTCAGTTGTTATTTCGAAGAATATCACTCTGGATTCAGTTCTTTATGTACCAAAACTTGATTGTAATTTACTGTCTATCAGCAAATTAACAAGAGATTTGAACTGCATCACTAAATTCTTTCCTGATCTGTGTGAATTTCAGAATTTGGGGTCGGGGAAGACGATTGGCAATGCTGAGGAAAGTGCTGGGCTCTATCTTCTTCAAGTTGAAGATTCCAACAGTAAATCAAAAGCCAACCAGTGTGCTGTCATTTCTTCAAATAATGAGAATAATGTTATGTTGTGGCATTATAGATTAGGCCACCCCAACTTTATGTACTTGAACAAAATGTTCCCTTCATTATTCAATAAAAATCCAAGGAACTTTCAATGTGAAATTTGTCAATTATCCAAGCATACTCGCAGCCCTTACCCATCTCAGCCATATAAACCTTCTCACCCATTCTCCCTGATCCATAGTGATGTATGGGGGCCATCAAGGGTCAGCAGTGTCACTGGCTCTAGATGGTTCGTTACCTTCATTGATGATCACACAAGAGTCACCTGGGTATTTCTCATGAAGGAGAAATCGGAAGTAGGACGAATATTTGAAAATTTTCATAAACTGGTGCAAACTCAATTCCAAACTAGCATTAAGGTGCTTAGAACAGACAACGGTCGCGAGTACTATAACTCCATGCTGAATTCTTACTTTCAGAAAACTGGAATTGTACATCAAAGCTCATGTGTAGATACCCCACAACAAAATGGGGTAGCAGAGAGGAAAAATCGTCATCTTTTGGAAGTGACAAGATCTCTTATGCTGGCCACAAATGTACCAAAACAATTTTGGGGAGAAGCTGTACTATCTGCCACTTATCTCATAAACCGAATGCCTTCCCGTGTCCTCAACTTTAACACTCCTCACTCCACTCTCCAGACCTTCTACCAATCCAGTAGAATACTAACCTCAATTCCTTTGAAAGTTTTTGGATGTTCAGCATTTGTTCACAACTTAGACCCTCACCGTAACAAACTTGACCCCAAATCTATCAAATGTATCTTCCTTGGGTACTCACCTAATCAAAAAGGGTACAAATGCTATTCTCCCTCAGCCAGAAAATTTTATCACACAATGGATGTGACATTCTTTGAGCACCAACCTTATTACACCAAAATTGGAATTCAGGGGGAGAAGACACAAATATTGCCAATTCTATCTGACATGACAGAATTCCAATTTTTGGGAACTTATCAGACCGAACCTGCACCAGCAGAATCTGCAGTAGCTGAATTAGGAGCAGGCCAGGCAGAATCTGCACCAGCAGAACCAGAAGCAGATCAGGCAGAACCTGCACTAGCAGAACCAGAACCAGACCAGGCAGAAGAAGTCCAAACTGCAGGTCCTACTGCTACTCAAGAACAGACTTGGAAGATTTACTTTAGGAAAAAGAAAAAACAGAAGGTGGTAGAGCCAAGCACTGTTCCAATGCAAAGCCATGAATCCAACCAGATTCCAGAAAATGAAATTCCCTCAGGTAACTCTGCTCCTATCTCTGAATCTGATTACACTAGTACAATTGATCTTGATATTCCTATTGCCTTAAGAAAAGGGGTGAGAACTTGCACTCAACACCCCATTGAGAAACATATGTCCTATGGAAAGTTGTCACAGGGGTACAGGGCATTTGTAGCATCTCTTGACAGCACTCTTATTCCAAGGAATATCCAGGAAGCCTTCCAACAGCCTGAATGGACTGAAGCTGTAAATGAAGAGATTCAAGCTTTGGCAAAGAATAACACTTGGGAGATAACTACCTTACCGGAAGGGAAGAAACCAGTCGGATGCAAGTGGATATTCTCCATTAAATACAATGCTGACGGTAGTATAAATCGGTACAAAGCCAGGTTGGTGGCAAAAGGGTTCACCCAATCATATGGTGTGGACTACGAGGAAACGTTTGCACCGGTGGCCAAACTTAACTCAGTTAGAGTCATTTTGTCTATGGCTGTAAACTTAGACTGGCCGCTACACCAGCTGGACATCAAAAACGCCTTCTTGAATGGCGAGTTGGAAGAAGAAGTGTATATGCAAATTCCACCGGGACTTGAATCACGTAGCACCTCAAAAAAGGTATGCAAGCTCCGAAAGTCATTGTATGGCCTCAAACAATCACCAAGAGCGTGGTTTGATAGGTTGACTCGAGTTGTCAAGGAAGATGGGTTCACTCAATGTCAATCAGACCACACTATGTTTGTCAAACACTCTTTGGAAGGAAAGGTAACCTTGTTCATTGTCTATGTTGATGACATTGTTATCACAGGAGATGATCATGATCAAATTGGGCACCTAAAGAGTTTTTTGGCTAGAGAATTTGAAGTCAAAGACTTAGGACAGCTCAAGTATTTCCTAGGGATGGAAATAGCTCGAACAAAGGATGGGATCTATGTGTCTCAAAGAAAGTACACCCTGGATCTACTTCAAGAAACTGGAATGCTTGGGTGCAAGGCTACCAACACTCCTATAGAAGCAATAAAAAGAGGCAGCTCTGAAGATGAAAGCCCTCCAGCTGATAAAGACAGGTACCAAAGCCTAGTGGGAAAATTAATCTACCTTGCACACACTAGGCCCGACATTGGGTTTGCTGTAAGTATGGCAAGCCGCCATATGTCAAACCCCACCGATATACACATGAAGGCAGTGAGGAGGATCTTACAATATCTTAAAGGTACACCAGGCAGGGGTCTTTACTTCAAGAAAAATCCAAACAAAGGCATTGAAGTATATACAGATTCGGATTGGGCAGGTAGCGTATCAGATCGAAAGTCAACCTCTGGCTACTGCTCTTTTGTATGGGGAAACATGGTTACTTGGAGAAGCAAAAAGCAGTCCGTGGTGGCAAGAAGCAGTGCAGAAGCAGAGCTTAGAGCCATGGCACATGGCATCTGTGAAGGGATTTGGCTGAAAAGAATGCTAGAAGAACTAAGAATTCCCACTAATTACACAATGAGGATTCTATGTGACAATAAAGCTGCCATCAGCATGGCAAAGAACCCAGTTCAACATGATAGAACAAAGCATGTGGAGATTGACAGACATTTCATAAAGGAAAAGATTGACCATGGCATTATAAGTATCAACCACGTACCATCATGCCACCAAACAGCAGATATTCTAACTAAAGCACTTCCAAGACACACATATGAAGATCTCAGATCCAATCTGGGAATGATAGACATCTATCACCCAGATTGAGGGGGAGTGTAGATGATTGTGAAATTAATTAGATTAATGCAATTCTGATTTGTATTAATTAGATTTATGCTATTCTGATTTGTACAGCTAGAATCAGGATATGTTACAATTTCTTTCCTTTCTAGTCATAGCATTTATAATTCTTAGGACTAATTAGTGTACAAAATCAAGCTTGTATTTTTCTATTTATTCTCCTTCATTGTATCATTTTAAGAATCAGTGAAAATAGAATTCACTTTTCTGCATCATGTATACAGATGGATGACTTAGTAGCTGGTTTGTAGATGGTTGTATAATTTCTTGAGTTTGACATTCAAACAGGCTGTAGCAAGAGGACTAAAAGATCCTTCCTTTCGTGTGATTCAAAACCACTTTGCAATATCAGGAAATGTAGGAGATGTAGCAGCAAAGGTATACTCTCATATTACAACAATTATTTTAGGGCCTACTCTCATTTCTGATAATAATTTTTTGAAAGCTGCATTGGAATTTATCATTAAATTTTGTTTGTTGTAATTGTCACACTTTCTAGCTTTAATCTTAACTTTCTCCTATTTAGAAATGCATTTTCTCACATCAAGAAAATTCTGTTTGTGTTGCTCCCTGTTTCAGAACAATGTTGGAAGCTGACTTTAATTTTGTAATTTATACTCACCACATAATTCTGTTCTTATTGGGAAGGGCTTAGCTGAGGAAGTAGCCAACTAGGCACTGAGAAGCAGTTATTGACCAAATTAGGCTGAGACTATGCTATTGCTAGGAAGCCTTGAATAATGAATCTTAATATAATTTAGTTATACATTATATACTTGATATTCATGATAAAATTGCATCTAAATATTAATACTAATGCTAGTGGTCTACTTTTTAATTTCTTAGTGACATATAGCAGGCTGGGTTATGCCTAAGCTTTTGATTTGTTCTTGGGAGAATGACTGAGCCAGAAATCCAAGCCAAGATGTTGGACCCTCTTTGGAATACCAAGAAAGAAAACCGAGAAGTTGATGGAAACTGACAAAGAAAAAGAACAAAGAGGAGTGCTAACAATACACTCTCTAATAAACTCTTTACAACACACTCCCTCCTATTGGTTGAAATTCATGTGGGTCCCACTTGAATTTTGTAGGACCCACATGAATTTCAACCAATAGAAGAGAGTGTGTTGCTAGCATTTCTCAAGAAGAAATTTGATCGAATGATTGACACTCAGGTGTCAAAATGGGTTCAGCTTGAAGGGCTGGCCCGATTAAACCCAATATAAAGTACATGTTGGGTTTTAAAATTTCAAGCTTGATACTATTTTGACTCAATCTGGCCCGAAAATTAGCTGCCTAATGTGGGCTAGCCTGCAGGCCCAATTTTTGTATTTGTACTTCTTTTTTATTTATATTACTTGATGTTGTCTTGACATATATTGTACTATAACACGGTTATTCACTAGTGACGACATATGAATATGTTTGTAGCTAGCAAATTTATATTAGGCTTAATTGTAGTTTTGGTCTCTATAGCTTCACAAATGGGTGATTTGGGTCCTTGTAGTTTTAATTGCTCAAATCAAGCCTCTCTAATTACAAAATCGAACAAACCAAGTCCCTGTAGTTTCAATTGCTCAAATCAAGTCCATGTAGTTTCACAAATGAGTGATTTTGATGCCTATAATTTCACGAATGTGCTCTGCATGTGTTCCCTTTTAGCGTTTTTTAGTTTTTAGTTTTTAGCCTTTTTGTTCCGACTAATTAAATTAAACTAATCCTACACTAATGTCAGGTCACAAAGGGTTAGCCAGATCAACAACTCCCGTTAAGTATTGGATGCTAGGTTGACAGCAGGACCAAATATGTTCAATTTTGAAATTAGAGGGACTTGATTTGAGCAATTGAAACTACATGGACTAAAATCACCCATTTGTGTAACTATAGGGACTAAAATTATAATTTAGCCTTTATTTTATATTAGAGGGGTTTAAAAATTTAAATAAGTGATCAATGTGTAATATAAGTTTCTGTTACAATGCTGGTTTATAAAAGATAAAATGACATTGAATTTTTTTCTAAGGTCATTGTAGGTCACATTCTTCGGAAGTTTATTTTTTTAAGTTACTTATTTTATAATTTTTTTAATTTTATCATAGTTTTGAAGTAAATTTTTCAAGAAAGACAATAAAATAAAGTGGGCCAATAGGCTAGCCAGTTTGGTCTGCAATTTGCAAAGGGCTGGGTTGGACTAACAAATTATAAGCCCGCAACTAAATTGGGTCAATCCAACCCAGCCCAAAAATGCTCTATCCCCCAGTGGGCCAGCCCGAATGGGCCGGTCTGGACCGATTTGATAGCCCTAATTGAACCTGTAGCTAAACAGGAAAAGCTGAAAGACTCTCCTCCAAATGTATCCCCCACAACTGAGCCAATTGCTCCATTTTCCAAAACTAACAATACTCTGAATGTCTTCCCTCTATTAAATGGTCCTTTCTGACTAGACTAACTGCCCTAACTGTTTTCTAACTACAGCTCTGTTTCTACACTCCCTTTATTCTTCCAAACAATTGCCACTTTAACCCTTCTGTCCTAACAGACCCAGAGGGAAGTACTGGTCAATGCAACTGGTAGTCACCAAACAGTTAGGTGACTCGATTCACTAATTGTCATTAATTAGTTTCCTCGGTGTCGAACATCTTGGCTTCACTTCTTAGGCTTCCTCCCTTTCTTCTTTTAAAAGGGTTGCTATATTATAGTTATTCTCTGATGTATATGGTTCGAAAATGTAAAAGGTTTTCGTCATATAATTGTTTCATCAAAATATCTCAGGAAGAAGTTTGGGAGGTGGTTGCTCAACTGTTCGGCCTTGCTTTGGGCATATTGATACTGGTAATATACAGAACTTTTAAGGATGGCTTTATTTCTTATTTTGTAAGCACCAAGATACTTTTAGTTGGCAATGACATGCTACATTTTTTTAGTTTTTGATTGCAGGATACACCCGGCCTTGTAAAATCATACCCTGTAATTTTATTGACTTGGATGAGTATGCGACTTCTGCATCTTTGGCTACGCTATGAATCACTTTCAGTTCTCCAGTTTAACACAGTAAGCATGTAGTGCATGAGCTAGTATAGAATTGATGTAGATTGCATGTTTTATTTAATGCTATTAGACTATTTATATTTAGGGGTTTGTTTTTACATTGAAGGTTTTTAATTTGGCACTATTTTGTTATTTAGGGATTTTATTGATTTATTCTAATTTTGGATTATGTTATTCCAGTTTAGAATAGGATTGATTTTTATTATATTTGGCCTTATTGCGTTTGGGATTCTTTTATGTTTGGGTTTTATTTGGCCTATATATAGGCTATCGCTGTAAACATTTGACAGCTTTTGATGATTAATGATATTTTGCATTCAGAAAGTATGAGATTTGAGGGTGAGCCTTGGTGCAACAGTAAGGTTGCTACCTTGTGACCTATAGGTCACCAGTTCATATCTTGGAAACAACCTCTTCTCTTGCAGGGGTAAGGTTCCGTATATCTACCCTTCCCAAACCCCACCCAGGTGGGAGCCTTGTGCACTAGGTCGCCTTCCTTTTAAAGTATCTGATTTTTTAGTTGGAGGAGTACTACTCTAGCTTTATTTGCAGGGCAGTACCCCGCTAATAGTAGTACTCTTGGGGTACGGTTCTGCATCAAGAATCTAATGCAAATAAAACTGTATGCATGCAAGCTGGTAGAAAGACAATTCAAATCTAATAGGAACTGGTTCAGAAATGGAAGAAAAAGGAGAATTTTCTTTTGAAAAGAATGAGTGATTACAATTCTGGACTTTTGATTGGTCCAGTCTTTCCCAAACTCTACACGAGTTCTCACCAAATGACTAGCTGATCTCCTTTTAACCCCTTCATCTTATTTATACACATAATTACCCACTTGACCCCTAACTAACTAATTAACTAACTAAGGATTACCTATCAACTACTAATTGAAGCCCATTAAGGCCCATACCTATCAAAAACAAAATTTGCAGACCCCTCTATGAGAGAAGTAAAGATATTGACTTTGAATGTATTAATAATGGTCATTTGTTTCCTTGCTTTGAGGTTTATTTACATACACATGGTAACAAGAGGGGAAAAGTTACTGGAACAATAAGGAGTGAATTTGGAATCCTTGCATTTAGGTGAAAATGGCAGGGGTGCTGTTGTGTGTTTTGCCTTTCAAATATAGGTTAGTCCCTAATATTTCTCGTGTATGTGGTCCACCTACTCAGAAAAAAAAACACAATTTTACGACAGCAGCCCTGCTGTTTCTCTAAACAACAGGGGGCAAAATCTTAAGTGATTCATCCTAATTTCTGATTTGTTGAGTTTTTTTCTCTTTTGTGTAACTTTTTTTTACAGATAAATCATAAGCGTGCACGCATACTGGTGAAATCACACGTGTTACACTCTACTGTTCCAGGTTACATTCAGACAAATTCAGTGCTTTACCGTGTGAGTTATTTCCCTTCACAGCAATGTCCAACTTGCCGGATGCGTTTATTTCAGGATGCATGGATTGCAACAGGGAAGAAAATATACTAGCTTGGTCGCAGTTCATGAAGCCAAAAGTTATTTTTGGCTTGCCCTTGGAGAAGATGGATGGTGTGGAGAGATCTCAACTTATGGTATAGGATCATTATCGCTGCTATTGTCATGATTTTATGAAGAAAACCAAGAGGTTCATAATTATTTTCTCTAAGTTTAGATAAAGCCATCTTGCAATCATATAATTATTATCAGCTGTAATGGGACAGGTGAAGGCACTTCTAAAATTATATGCAAATGAGAAATACATTCTTATGGTGAGCCAGCAGCCACAAGATTTGAAGTTTTATGTTTCTTTCAAGGTATGCTTTAAATTCCTTATCAGGATTAAATTAGAAAACACAATCCTCATTTGTTCTGGATTTATAATCATACTGCAGGTTGGAGCTACAAGTGTCTCGGTATTGCGAAGCGTGTGGCAGAGTTTCTGGCTAAGTGAGAACTGGGACAGCAGAGGTAATGTTTGTGATCAACTTGCTAATAGCCTAATGGAATTGGAAGATAGGTTTGAGGATTTCATTCAAAAGTTGAGAGATGCTGAATGGGATACCGAGCAGTTAAATTTGAAGGTTCCTAAAGAAATCTCAATTGATGATATCAATCCTCTCTAATTCCTAAAATGGTGGAGCTGAGAATGTTCCATATTTTCATCATTGATATGATCATGGGGTCCTTCTTGAGAGTTGAAGCCTAAAATGTGATCAGCCAAAATAGACATTCTGTTTGAAGAGTTGCAAGCATTCAGAGCAAATATGTTTTTACCCTCACAGATGTTCAGCAAATGGAGGCAAAGGATTTATGTTGGCCAATTGGCTTATAGTATTTAGCTCATTGAATACCATGTACCATAGTCTTAAGAAGGCTCTTACTGTAAAGAATTTATTTTCAATTTTTAAAAAATATTTTATGTTTAAATTTTTTGGAGAGAAAGTTCATGCTTGCTATTCAAGGCTTCTGTGGTGTACAGTTTGAGTGATCGTAGTCCAGTAGCTCATTATTCTTTTGTCACCATCAATTTCCTTTACTAACATTGTGAGGGAGCTATTGATACTGATTTATACATTGATTACCCTGCTAAAAGGATGATATGGAAAATGAGGATACAATGGTACATGGTGTTAACATCTAGCATGATGGGGTGTCTTATATAGTACCTTTTTACCAATTATGTGCTGTCCTAATTATGCAAGTTTTTGACTGTTTGTTCTCTCGTACTTGCAGGTAGAGTCACAATTTCTTTGTTGATTACTTCTTAACACAAACAAATATATTTTTATCATCTAATTATAACAGGTTTCACCTATCTTTTGCACATTTATACTTGATTTTGCTACATATCTTCATATGTGGAGTGATGTATTTCGTCTATATCTTCCGTGTTTTATGTTAAAAAGGAATGTATGAGTGCAGAATAGGCTCAGTTGTAAACAAATTATGAAAATTGTATAAACATGAGATGATGTGTGTATAAGTGTGTGTCTGTATAGAAATCTTATTTATTTACTTTTATTAAAAAAAGAAGAAAGAAAGTTATTTTAGTAGGTCATCACCCTTCATATTGTTTAACTCCTTCCTTTCAAACCAAAATTATTGAATTTGTCAACTTTAGTGTTTTGCTTCTAATAAGATATCATGTCTCTGGTCGGTATTGTATTTGTATGAGAAACTAACATGCAGGGTACAAAAAATGTGTTTTAGGAAGATTTCAATCATTGATGATGTTAAATAAATTTTCATAAAATTTAAGTTAATAATTTAAAATCAATAGTTTTGTTCAAAAAATATTAATTTTAAAATCAATACTAGAGAGATAGAATGCGCATTATTTATTGTGCTTTAGAAGTATATAATGATTTCTTGAATTAGTATTAGGCAAAATTTATATGTTATACTCTCTTGGCTATGAAGTATAAAATGCACCTTTTCCAATAAACCAATCCCTTCTTTGGAAAGATTCGTTGCAAGCTGGCTCTTGCACTCAAATGCCCAAACTCTTCCATCAGAAGAGGAAAACAGATGCACCCTTACCCTTATAGCTTAATTGTAATGTAACATAATGCAATTTAAGTATTCAATTAGGTGCTCCATGGTACATTCAGTGGGCTATCATTTCATCTAATGGTAATATTTTAGCAATAATCCAAACAATATGTTGGCTTGGAGTAATTAAATGGACAAAGTAGCTCCCCCAGTTAAACAATGCATTTAGGTGGAGGGATAGCATCCTAGGTTGTTGCTACTCCATTCCAAGCTTGCAAAGATTGCCATTGCATACATAATTGAATCTTTAATTGCTTATTAACTTTTGTTACATGGAAATTAGCATCTAAGTTATGGAGAGAGGGCATAAAGAAGCAAACTTAAAAAAAATGTTGTGGAACAGAAAGAATGGAAACAATGCTAGCCCATATAGTAGTTAGTACAAATTACAGAACTCGGTCAGAATTTGTCAAAGATTTAATGTTAGTAATTGAATTAGTCTAAGTGGGTCCAATTAGAATAATGTGAAACAACAAAATTGTAATATATAAGTATTTTGTTTAAAAAAAAAAAACTGAGCCTAGTTAAAGTTTCAAGTAGGTCTAATATGAATTGAACATTGTCATGTGTACATGTGTAAAAGAAGTGCAAAGCAGCTGTTAATATGAAGAATAAAAATCATACTTGTAAAAAGAAACATACGAAATATTGGCATCTTTTCCCTTTACACAGATTTAGCATGTCTCTACTAGTCAAGTGCAAGCAAAAGTTAATTTCTGCTACTCTGAATGCCACCTTATAGTGTGCACCCCTTTTTTTTTTTTTACCATTCCTAATTAATGAGGGGTTGGCATGTCATTTTCTCCATACAAAAAAAATAAATAAAATTAGATTGCCAAATTTTCAATTAATGGTCACTTTAGATTAGCACGAGGTAGCCTAAAACTGTGGTCAATGAGAGGCCACTTGGCCAAGTATTATCCAAAAGAAGCTTATGGTAGATGCTTACTATAAGAATCGAAATTTGAAGTGTTTTATGGACAATCACCAACCATTTTAAAACCCACAGGATTAAGAAATTTTAGCTTCTTGAGCAACTGATACACCAAATTACTTATAAGTATTATATGGGTGTAAAAAATTGAAAACTTATCCAAAATAACAAAACATTCATCAACATCAAAATTTATTCGACAGGGGTTTGGAGATAGTTGGTTTTTATTTTCGATTTCATTTTCTAAAATTGAATTAAACCAAATTGAATCACATATTTTACTTAATTCTTATTATATTAAAAAATTACACACATACCCTTATCCAAATTGAATCACATATTTTGCGTAAGACATATATAGCCTTCCTTCCAAGTGCTATGAATATATCAATATAACTAAATAAATAGTTGTCCTATTTCTTGGTTGAATTATGATATTTTAACATCCAATTTCAGATACCATATATGATACCATATGTGTTTAAATGTTCGCTTTCAATATGGAAGAATCGCCTAGAACAAATAATAATAATAATGAATCTCTCTTTGTCAGTTTCGTTACGTAACTGCAGCTAACAAGGTTGTGGATAGATGATATAATAAACTCTGATAATCTTTATCTACTAGAATTCTTTACCAACACTCTAAACTCTTTACCAATGCTCACTTTTCAGAGTTTCTAAGGATTAATATAACTTCTACACAATAGTTGATATAGCAAAAGATGGTTGGATCTCCATAATATGATTGTAATGAAATTTAATTGATTGTCTTACAAGCATGTGTCAAGACCCTGATGATAAGTATAGACTTCTAGTTTAAACATTACAAAAAATGGTGCATTGCTCATTCCATTGTGAAATTCTTTCGGTTTACAACTTTACATGCTTGAGAAGCTTTCATATATAGGCACAGGCTTATATCTTGCTACATTTCCAATTTCTATACATAGTAACAAGTAATTGGTGATCAATGACAGGTATTTCACGATTCAGACCACAAGATATATTGTTAAACTTAAAACCAAAATCCTCAGCTGAAAAAGTTTCTTGATACTTCTCCAGACGAAGATTATGTCAAGTGTTATAAATAAAAAAAACTAGTCACAAGCATAACCACTGTACAAGCCAATACGGATAAACAAAGACACTACATATGATGACCAGTAGCGAATCCTCTCCATTGAAGTATGGAGGTCTAGACATTGAGGTTTCTTCTCCTGCATGATTTTTGCTTGAGCTAGCTTCTCCTGCCATTTCCTACACTGTTAAGTAAGTGCTTAACCCAAAGATTGAGCTCTTATACCAACTGAAATAATCAAAGTTAACACAAGAAGAGGGTTGAATTGTGTTTACCAACATTTTCAAAACTTTGAAAAAACTATTTTCGTAGGCACAACAAGCAATCAGCAAAGAAGAGAAAATTAGACGAGTGACTGGTCTAATTTAGAAATAGCACACGTGCAAACAGAGAAAGGTTAAAAGAGATTTGATATTCACAATTTTAAATCACCAGGTTAAAAGCTAAAACAAATAAACTCTTAAATAAATTAAAGAGATTTGAGAAAGGAATATCACTCAAAAGATTTATAATGGTTCACCCCAAAATCAACAGGGTTACGTCCAGTTCTTGGCAGCACCAAGTTTATCCACTATAACTGATCAGATAACAGTACAAGTATTCTTTTCACACATAGCCTCTTCAGGCTCATTCTTAAATAAGTATTCTTTTCTCACCTAGCCTCTCCAGGCTCAACAACAAAAAGGGTAAAAGAGTTTGTGTATTTAATACAGCTTTGCAAGTCTTCCTGATAACACTCAGAGAGTGAAATAAATATGAGAATGAAATACTGCAAATTAATATCAAATGATTGAAGAGATAATCAATGAAGGAAGAGTAAATGAGCACAGTAAATGCTTCTTGAATATGTTCAGAATCTCTTGTCTTCATCTTCATGGGTTGCTCTATTTAAAGGCTTCAATCAATTAATTCGTTAGAAACAACTTCAGAAAGTGATCTTCTTTAACTTGAATTTCTGGGACGCCATTAATGCCAAAGAGTCGTTCTGAGTATTCATTAAATGCTTGGGGATGTTGAGCTTTGACATATGCGACTAAGAGTACATTTTGTTCAGAGGAGTTGTTGTTTCAGAGATACAACAACAGAGCTTTTGTACTTGCAGCAGAGAACTTTCATATTTCAGTGTAACACACAGTTCACCTTTTGGAAAGTACTTTTGCTTTGTATTTTAAATAGCGAAAAGCAACTGACTTGGTGCAGAGGTAAAGTGTTTATTCCTTAAAACCTTGAAAGAATAATTTTTTTATTCTTCATGCTTGGTGCTTTTGTCCAGAGGTCTTCGAAGTCTTCAAAAGAAGCATCTTGATCAAAGGATGTTGACTTGGACTTTATTCTGACAACTGATCAGTAGACGGGTGTAGTAGAGTTCATTTTTAGACGAGTGTACTAATCCAGTTTTTAGACGAGTGTGCAAGTCTTTTTCAGATGAGTGACCCACTGAAGGTTCTTTAGGTCTTGATTTTTGCCACGTCATCCTATTCAACAGTTCTTTGACTTTGAGTTGACTTGGTCTCTGGCTGAGCTGCCTTTTTTCAGATGGGTGGCGTGACACCCTCTACCCCGCATGTATTCAAAAGCGATAACACAGATATAAAAGGGAAATAACACATGCAATTATATTAAAAACCAGGCAGAGGCTGCCGCATTGTAACATAACGCGGAAAACCAAAACATGTTTATAAAGAAAACATAACATAAACATATAAACGAAACCCAACCCCGATGTCACATTACAGAGCTGGTATAACCAATCCGATAAACAACTTGGATAGGAAACTAAACTAAACATAAACTAACTACTAGAAGCAGCTCCTCAGAGTTACTCCTCAACAAGCTGCTCACCGTCCTCTGCATAACACAAAAAGGGTACATGCAAAGCAACAATAAAAGACGGGGAGTAAGAACCATATATATAAACATAACGACAACAGGATAGTTGGAAAGATGATCATACAACACATATAAACATAACAACATGGCATTTATAACATAGTCATCATACCAACCCAACAACACATCACAGTATAACAATATAATCATCAATCATATAATGCAATGCGAAGCACTACTCCAAATGCATGTGGATCCATCTACACCAGGCGTATGACTTCGGAGTTACATCTCCACATTGGCTAACAAGCACCAACACCAGGGCAATCCACCAAACCATGGGTGGACCCCTAGGACAGCCAACGCACTTTATTCTCGGGTGCGCCACCACGGAGGGCCAAATCACTTAGATCACCGCGGATGGCCAAATCGCCTTATTCTCGGGCGACCTCCCCTATGTCATACCTCCCCCTAATAACTTCATGCATGATGCATGCAAACAAACTGACAACCGTCTATCCACCACCTCCATGAACACCATCAACACCTCGACCACTCTGCTATCGAGGTTTACCGTTAATCGTTTCATCGTTTAGTCTTTTAAACACTTTGGTCGTTCTGCACCAGAGATTACCACCTTGACCATCAAGCATCAAGGCCCCCTTGGCCACTAGGCTACCAAGGTATATCATCATCTTTAATTAACACTCTAGTCATTAAGCACTAGAGATTACCACCTTGACCCATCATGCATCAAGGCCCAACATCTTATCACTTTAGTTATTAACACTCTGGTTCTGTAGTACCAGAGATTACCACCTTGACCATTAAGCATCAAGGCCCCCTTGGCCACTCGACTACCAAGGTACATTATAATATTTAAGTTATCTAGCTTGTCTTAACTTTGTTTGGTGTCTTCTTGTATTATTATTAGGATACTTGAGCTTTCTGTATTCTATTCTGCATAGGGAAGCACGGGCGTGCTTCCCACTCAGCACGGGCGTGCTGAACTCAATAGTCAAGCACGACCGTGCTGACTATTGAGCACGGATGTGCTTAAGCAGCGCGCTCTTTCTGGATTTCAAACTGGAGCACGGGCGTACTCCCTGTTAAGTGTAACATCCTAAAATTTTAATATTATATTTTTTTATTAAAAAGATTAAGCTAGTATGAGTTTTAGTGTAGAAATTGGTAGTATAATAATGTATTGAAATTATTTAGTAATTACAAGAAGAATATCAAAATAGGAAGAAAAAAAATGTTAAATAAGTAAATAAAAATAAAAAGACAAAAAAACCCACCTAATTGTGAAATATACAACTCACGTGAGTTGTAGACTTGTAGCTGTTAGGGAGAATTGCATTTGGAAATCTTAGAAAATAAAGAATGTGTTACGCAAATAATAAGAGATTTTTTTTAAATAAAAAAGGCCCATGATCAAAATTAGAACAAATTCTAATAGATAATAAATACCTACCTGACATTGTTTTACACTGCACAATTTCTAAGTAGAAGCGCCGCACTACTTCTCAGAGGCCATAATCAATATTAGCGTAAAGATTTGTCCTCCTTGGGTAGAGAAACACCGATTTGCACCGGAAAGCTTAGAACCACACAGTTTTACACTTTTCAAGGGAATAATAGTGTGAGCAAAAAGAACAAAGAATTTTGGTGAAGCACTTACTTTTGTCATAAATAATTCTTGGAGTTTTTTTTAGGTCTACGAAAAGTAAGTAAACATCTTTTCTTAAATTTTCATGGTATAGATTTTAAAGAGTTTGAATATGGAATTAATCGGTAATTAGGGGGTTGTATCCTTAAAATTAAATTAATATTTTATTGGTGATTAATTATAAATAGACTGATTATTTACATGATGAGTGGTATGATTATTATGATTTGATATGTCTTTTGTGATATGTGATGCCTTAATGTTGTTTAGATATGAACTTGATGAATGTTAATGCGTGTGATTGATTATCTCCCTTGGGAAGAGATAATCGTTTGAGATACCTCCTTCGAGGATATGGCAAAGGGCCTAACTCGTAGCGATGGCAGATTGGCCTAATGCGAGGCAATGGCAAAGGGCCTCCCTCAAGGAGAAGGCAATGATGATTATTGCAAGGGTATAGATACCTCTTTCGTAGCGATGGCAAAGGGCCTAACTCGTAGCGATGACATATTGGCCTAATACGAGGCAATGGCAAAACGCCTCCTACATGAAGAAGGCAATGTTGGACATTGCAAGGTTGTGGATACTTCCTTCGTAGAGATGGCAAAGGGCCTAACTCGTAGCGGTGGCAGATTGGCCTAATGCGAGGCAATGGCAAAAGGACTCCTACGAAGAGAAGGCAATGAGATGTCATTGTACTCATGTTTGTGTTGTTGATATTATTATATGTTTTGTGGTTTATTTACATTATTATTTGAGATACTTTGAAATTACATTATTTTGGAAATGGCCGATTACCATGGTTGTTTTTCAGGTTACCGCGCCGGCTGAAAGCAATATCTTTTCGAAAACCTTTTATAACTGTGTTTACTTACTGGGATTATAAATCTCACTAGTGATGTTATCTTTCAGAGTTTACAGGTGATGAGATAGATGGTGCAGCAACTTGAGAAAGTCTTGAAGATAATAGTTATAGTTTATTTTTACTTTTTATATTTATTTTGGGTTTATTAGATGCCCGAGTTTTGAGGCAAAAACAACTGTAAAAGAGTTATGTGATTTTTAATAATTAATATTTATGAGACTTTATTTTATTTGGATATAATGATTTATTTAGCACTATTACTTTATTTAAATGTTTTAAAGGTTTTTTAAAAAAATAATAATTTGGGCTACTAATGTAATGAAGGGCATTACATTAAGCACGACCGTGCTCAGTGGAGCGTGGCCGTACTGATATGGGCAGAAAGGGTCAGAAACACTTTCCCAAATCCTTGGGATCAATCACGGATTCAACCTATTGGCTTTTAACTAAGTCTTTGATCATTAGCTTCATTATCTTTAATTGTTCTTCATCATTACTCATGTCTTATCTGAAATAAACAACTATATACACGAGAAGGGGGGTTGAATTGTGTTTATCAGAAATTAAAATAAAGTTGAAAACTTTTCGCACACAAGCTAGGTTCGGACAGGTGTAAAATAAGTTACACAGACAGGTCACCTGTCTGTTATATTTTCACAGAAAACCACACAAGCATACAGACGAAAATAAGCTTGATAAAAACACTTTTAACCCCTTAGTTAGATTGCAGATGATATATAATCAAAACAACTAAAGAGTTTAAGGGAGAAGAGATTAACACAGTGATTTATCCTGGTTCACTCTTTAATACAAAGAGCTACGTCCAGTCCTTGGCAGCACCAAGATTTATCCACTATAACTGATCAGGTTATAGACTCCAAGTATTGTTTGCACACCTAGCCTCTTCAGGCTCCAAGACAAGTATTCTTTGCACACCTAGCCTCTTCAGGCTCACTCAGATTTGTTTGAGAGATTTGGTTTGTAATAAATACAATTTCAGATAGACAGATCTTTCACTAACACTCAGAGAGTGGTTTAAATGTAAAGCTTAGGAAAGTCTGCGTAATAACTTCAAATGATTGAAGAATACAGATAGAATAAATGAACAGGGTAATGGCTCTTTAATGCTTTGTAATCTCTGATGTGTTCATCTTCAATGACTTCTGTATTTATAGCCTTCAAACATTTAATATCCGTTAGATATATTCCTTGCAACGATGGCTTCAAGCAGAGCTTCGTTAAATGCAATAGAGTCGTTTTGGGCAGCCATTAATGCAATGGAAACGTTGGTTGTACTCTAACATGAAAGATCATGGCTTTATGCATCGTGTAGTAGCCAAATCAGAGTTGTGCAGAATGCTTTTGTACTTTTGCAGAGTACATTTCCCTTCTTGTGTAATAACCGAAAGTACTAGGGAATAAAGCATGTTGGAAACATTCTTTAACTGGAAGTTTGTCTCTGACTTCCTAGGTTGCTTGAGAGAATAACCTTCTGAGTTTCTTGATAAGCGTGAGAGAGAGATTCAGAGTCTTCTGCATGAGGGGACAGCTTCCACAAGCTTCGTGTACTTCGAGTTCTTAATAAAGAACCTTAGACGAGTATGAGAGCAGAGCAGAGACAGGTTGAAACCAATTTGTACAAAGTCAACAATCCTAGTCAGCAGACAGGTTAACTTTTTGCTTATCCAGACAGGTTGTTACTTAAGTAGACAGACAGGTGCGTTTTGCTATTTTCTGATCTGCACACTAAGTAGGCAGGTTAGCAACCACAAAGTAGGTTAATTAAATCATTAACCAATGTTTAGTTTTCATCAAAACTTGGGGAAATGCACACAGGCATTTTAGAGACTTAACATTATCATTATGGAGAAATTGATCCTTTAATCACAGCTTTGTTATTAATGTTCCTAGAACACTTACTAATCAATCCTAGGATCTTTAACTAAGCCTTATGATCATAAACTCGCTTCTCACACTACATTCATATGTTATGTCATTAACAATCCTATTAAAGATTCGTTAACAACTTTCATCGTTGTTGGCATTAACATCCTCAACAATCAACACTAATAAGAGCACAACATCATCATCATTATCATAACAGTCTCATCATCAAAAAACATCATTATCGTGGCATACATCACATCAATAACATCATACATACACAGGCATACTATCATCAATTGAAAGCATATCGTCATGAGCAGATAACATTATACAATAACAAATAACAGTTAGACAATTAGCATGCAAAACGGATTATGGGTTAACCCTCATCTTACGCTACCCCATAACCTACATGTTTATACTAGCCCTTCTACCGATACCTGGTATGAAGATTCCCAAACAACGTTGACGTGGGCAAACTAGACATGATCCCTTGAGTGGCTCGACGAGTTCCTCAAGCCATGATCAACAAGAAAGGAAAAGAACAACTAGTTAATCCCCAATTCAAAAGAAAAGGAAAAGGAGATTAAAGAGGGATAACTACGTTACCTTAAACGATACTAACACGCGTAACTTCTTTCCCAAAAGGCTCACGAACTCCAAGAACTTCAAGGGGTTCAAGGGAAGGGAAAGTGAAGAGGTTTCTGTCACACTAGGATTGCCCAAAGTACCAAAAAGAGGGTTTGGCTCGCAACCCTCACGGAACTGCTATATTTATAGACTCTGTGACCTGAGCACGGTCATGCTCAATTCCTGAGCACCATACTCTCGAAGATTGCACTACGAGACCATCTAAACGATCGAATTGGACAAAATACATAAAATAAGACTTGTAGATAATTATCTTATCTTTCCAACGCAACAAATATCAACTCAATCAGACATCTAGAACTCAAGATATGGCCAAAACGGTGAAGCAGGTTACTAGGACTCTAAAAGGATTGAACCTTTCTAAGGCTAAACTTCCCCAAACATAAACTTAGGCATCTAAAACAAACATAAGAAGTATATACAAATATATATATATATATATAACATATACAAACGCATTAAGCTTATTTACGAAAAACGGGGTATTACAGTCTGAAAAACTGATTCTTTGGAAAACTTAGACGGGTCAGTTTTACACGTGTGGCTTAAAAGCCATTTTTCTGCACACTTGAACATTCTCATTAGTAATTTCACATGGTTCAATATAATCATACTTAATATATTTAGAATCATCAAAACTTAGAGAGTTTACACATTAAATATGTTTCAGACTTTTGAGGTCTTAAACATTTTCTGAATTTGGGTCTATTATTTCTGATTGTCTTAGCATTCTTTCTCATCACTCTCTTTTTAGGGTTGAGTTTGTTAGGAGACAAGCTAATGGAGTTGTCCATTGGCTTCCAAAAGTGACATATGAATATATCATATATATGAATATAAAGACAGAGAGGGTCGGGTGAAGGTGAGAGTTTGAGGGAGAAGAGAGGGTTGAGTGACTATGTTTGTTGGAAAAAATAGAGAAAAAGGGCAGTGGGTTCAAACATATAAAAATAGTGAGGGCAAAATACAAACACTTAATATATTTACCTGTGATTTTAATAAAGTCAGGGTGTTCAAGTACACACCCTCATTTGTATGTAAGTCCACCCATGATGATGACCATACTGCAATTTGAAAGACCGACCTTGCACAAATAAGATGTAATAGGTAGTAATTAGAGTAACTTTAATGGAAGTTGCTTAAGTAGTTCTAAACAATAAGATCTCATCTGGCATTGGGTGCAAAACTAAAGGTGTTGGGCGTAAGACTAATGGGCAGTAGACGTTGGCAGACACCACGATCGTGCTTCCTTGTGCAATAGAGGATTTCTGAACAACTCAACACAGTCATGTCTCAACTATATTGATGGGATTTTATAAGAATTTAGTAGACACGACTGTGTGAGAGCTTTTTAAGTAATAAAAGATAAGTTTGTCCATGTTTAAGTATAAATAGGATAGAGTCTTCTTTCTCAATCATCTCTTACACCATTTGAGATCTTTTACACCGTGAGAAAGGTTTGAGAGACCAAGAATGCATGTGACAACTGCAAGGGAGAACATGAAGATTTAGGGAGAAGATTGCTTGTAAAAGGAATTCTTATCTCTATTCTTTATGTACTCCTTGATTTAGGATTTAGATTTCTATTTTACTATGTATTTCTAAATGTCATAACTAGGGTTATGGTGGATCTTGTTATTTCAATGCTTTATTTCCTGACTTAATATGATTTATGATTTTTCTTCTTATGGATTATACTATTGTTTTACTGTTTGTTAAGATTTGATCACCATTGACATGTTAGAATTGATTATTTGAACGGTGGTTGTACCATAATCAGTTAATGAACATATTGGACAAGCGAATTTAGGGTTAATGAATGACGAGATTTTAATCATAATATTTCAATCAAATTAATCAAATAGGGTTAATCAGTCTCTTTGTATTTCATGTTTTCTCTCATTTTAATATCTTAAATGACTAAATAAGGAATTAATTTAGGGAAAAGAAAATTTACAAGTCATGGTACGTAATTGATTGTTGATAATTTTTTTTTTTTTTTTTTAGGATTAATATATGGAAATTGATTCATAAATCATAGAGAATTAAGAATAAGGAACTAAATGGTAATGAAATCGTTCTCATCTTGGATTCCCTTCATGTATGTTCTTCTTTCTTGTTCATGAACTCATTTAATTACGTTTTCTTTCTTTTCAATTTATTGATAAGAGTTTAACATTTTTTATAACATCGCAATATATAATTGATTATCAATGTAATTCATAAATAATCTATGTTGCAATATGATTAAATCCAAATACCATTAACTTACCACTCAATGAATGTATTTATTTCATCTTGTTCTTTTTAACCCCTAAAAACACTCCTTAGATTCGCCTGTATACATGGTCAACGAGAATATGTTACTTTATGCTTCGTTTAGTTGTAAGAATTTTAAGAGAGTAGAAATGAAGAAAATTATGAATTTTATCCCGTTTTAATGTGAGAGAAGTATGATAGAAGATAAAAAAATATCAATGTGGTTGGTTCCACAAAAAAAAAAAATCTCACTCCGACGTTATTGTAAAAAAATTAGAGAGAGGAGGGAAGAATAGATGAAATGACAAATTTACTCTTTTGTCTTTCATTTTCTCTTTTTAGCTATTTCTTTCCCCCTGATTCTTTAAACAAAAACATAAAAGCCAACGAAGGTTGGTTCAATTGGTAATGATACAATTCATATCCTAAAAATGTGAGTTTGAATCTCGCTATTTGTATAAGAACCTTATTGGTTGATAATTATAAGTATTTCTGTAAGCACTTTTTGGGCCATGATGCCTACCATAACCCTGATAGCTCTCGGGACCCAACTCATCTAAATTGTTGTTAAAAAAACAACAAATGCATGGATGCACTGAAGTATGGTTATGATGGGAGAGCGAAATGATCTAACATGAATCTGGAGGAAAAGGGGGGTGGCATTTTGGGAATTCCAAGATAAACCGATGACCATGACGTAATATATATCATATATCATATATGATATAAAAACATATTAGTAATATATAATATATATGCACAAAAGTGACAAACAGCAGGAGTTACGTGTAATCCAAGCGAAAACCCGGCAAAGGCAAACTCCCCCAACATTTTTTTAGCTTCCCCACTCTCTTTATCTCTCTCTCTCTCTCTGAAACTGAAACTGCTCAATTTTCTGCTTTAGTTTGGTACGAGGAGGTTGTTTTGTTTCTGCATAAGACTAGGAAGGAGAATTTGGTCATGTGATTTATGGCTTTATTACTGGTTTTACTGTGAGTGTGTCTTTGAATGAGATTTTGTATCAACAAGAAGGAAGGGATAAGGGAGAGAGAGAGAGAGAGATGCGCAAGTCTTTCAAAGATTCCCACAAAGCTCTTGAAGCTGACATCCACTTTGCCAATACCCTGTAATTCTCTCTCTATCCCCATTTTGAACCCTCAAATTTTTCCTTTTTTTGTTATGAATGTTGAATTATGTGATTTTGGATGCCACCCATTTTAGAAATATCTGGGGTTTTTAGAAAGATGCTAAATTTATGCTCTTTTGTTTTATTTTTTGGTGGGACAGAGATGATTTGTGTGTTGTAATGACTGAAACCTTGGATTTCTGTTTGTCCAATTTGTCATTTTAGAATTTCATTTTTTTTTTGTTAAAACAAAAGATACAAATTTCCTCCAATGCTTAAGCTGATGTGAAAGGCAGGTGAATTATGTGCTTGAGTTGGGGGCTAATTAGTGAAAACAAAATAGGAAAAAAGTTGAAAGAAGGAAAGGAAAGGGGGAATGAGGAGAGAATAAGAAAAAAACAATCATATTCTGTTTGAAGAAGCAAATGAACTATGACAGAGTACAAGGCTACTAGACAATATGGGGTATGTTTATTGGAGCAATAATAAATTGCCAGTATCACTTCTAACTTCCAATTTGATTGTATTTTAACATTGTATGGTCTAGCCTTCAATTTTTGTTTGAACACTACTGTATGACCCTTGTCTTTGTGGCACATCAACATGAGTTAAGAACCTTTTATGTATGCCCACTTTAAATGCTTATTTATGAAATTTGTGTGCCCATTTTCTTCAATATTTGAATATTGAAATTCGGAATTCTCAGCCAAAAAATGAAAAATTTGTCATTTTTACATTTTTAACCTCTTCTTTGTGCAAAATATGTTTTGATACAGAGCTTCTGATTATCCAAGTGACCGCGATGGTTCCTACCTCCAAATGAGATTGTCCTACAGCCCGGCTGCTCAGTTTTTCCTCTTTTTGGTTCAGTGGACTAATTGTCACCTTGCTGGATCCTTGGGATTGCTTAGAATTCTTATATACAAGGTGCATTCTTTCACCTTTACTCTTTCTGTCAGCACTTCCTATCTCTTTTACCTTTAAACAGACCGTTTTAAAACACACAACCCATTGTCATATATGATAGTTAAGTTTAGACCAATGTTACTTTTTTGTTGTGAAGCTAGTGATAAATATTGGGTTTGTCAGGCATATCGAGATGGGAAGACAACCATGTCCATTTATGAAAGAAAAGCCAGTCTGAAGCAGTTCTATGGTAAGTGAATTGTCACATGAGTAACTCTTGGTTAGGCAGTGCCTGCCATATGCACTCTAGTCAATGTTAAAATGTGTAGCGGGTCGATGTTAAGAATGCACCGATATACATGTCGTTATTGAAAGGAGTGCCTAAGAGATGAAGTGGTAGGCAGTGTCTATCCAAGAATTTCTCATAGTCACATTGAAATATAACAGTTGCTGATTGAAACAATGCCATGTATTCATATGATGCACTTTGATTACTTTTTACCTTCCTTTAGAAAAGTGCTTCACAATCCAAATGTGATTATTTTTACACTCTTCAATAACAGGTGTGGTCTTTCCCTCTTTATTGCAACTCCAGAGAGGAATAACTGATGTTGATGACAGGAAACAAAAGCATATATGCGCTACTAAGTACAAGCCTAACGATGTGATAAGCAAAGGAAAGCACTGTGAAATTGACATAGAGAGAGAAGAAGAATGTGGTATTTGCATGGAGGTGAACAGCAAGGTGGTATTGCCCAATTGCAATCATTCAATGTGTATGAAATGCTACCGAGACTGGTGAGCAAATTGTGATACAACATTTTAGTACAGAATACTTCTAATGATAAAATGACGATAAAGCTAAAACAATTGAATAAATCAAAATAACTTGTCTAGAATCATATTTTTTTTAGTCATGATTGATGCGTACTCTAACTTAAAACTTTTGGTTCTTGAAGGGTAGAATAGCAGCAAACCTCCTATATTAATTATCATGGCCTAGTATAGAGCTGAACATTGAAGAAAGAATCCACCATTGATCTGCAGTGTAGGATGTGGTCATACTCATGTAGTCATGTTGCAACCCTTACCCAATGAGTTAGTAAATCTTTTTCAGTACTGACAAACAATGAATTAAAAAAGAGTTGAGGTGGTCATAGGCCCATGCCATGGTTGAGCATAGCCTGCTCTGGGATCTCAACTTCTTTTCAGACCGAGAATGAAACAGTATGACCATACCCCCACAAGGTTTATCCGAGGATTGTACATAGGTTCTCTCCCTTGAGAGAAGCAGCTCGCTTCCACTGTGCCACCCCGTGCGGATCAATTAGTTGGGGCTTGTTTGTGAGTTTTGGAGGGGAGGGGAAGGGAATGCTTTGAAAGAAAGCAAGGGGGAAAGGGATTGGGGAAGGGAGGATACTCCCCCACACCTTGCATAGGCTTATTTTTTAACCAAAATCAAAAACCTCCAATTTGGGGGAACTAAACAATTGAACTAGAGGAGGATTTTGGAGGGTTATCTTCCCTTCCCCCATCTTTTTCCCCCTTCTTTTTTCCAAAGCTTTTCCTTCCCTCCCCTCCTAAACTCACAAATAGACCCTTAGTAAATTATTTGTGATATTTATGGTTCTAAACAAAACATGAAGTCCGGAGACCTTCTTATGCTGTCAAATGTTTCTCATTTTGTTATAGTATGTTTCTCAATGTGTCAGGTAGATTGTAGCTTGTTTATTTGGGGGGGGGGGGGGGGGGTTATTTTTGCTGAAATTCTATTCTTTCCAAAGTGAGTGAAATACACTCTCTTTAGTTAGTTTAAAAGATGATAATTGTTTATATTCACCAGCAAATTTGTTACTAAATATTTTATGGTTGGATTAAGGTAATAAAACTGCTTACTGCCACTGTTTGATGTTTTCCTCAACTTGTAAGGATTCATATTTTGCTGTTGGTTTAGGCATGCAAGATCTCAATCTTGCCCTTTCTGTCGGGACAGTCTTAAAAGAGTAAACTCTGGTGACCTTTGGATCTACATGAGCAGCAGTGATATAAATGACTTGGCTTCAATCAACAAGGAGAATTTGAAGAGACTGTTTATGTACATAGAAAATTTGCCTCTCATTGTGCCAGACCCTATATTCATGTCATATCGTCACCACTGGTGATTGCCAATTAGTGGAAGCTCGTTTAAACTCTCAAATTTCAAATTTGTAAATGATTCTCAGTTTGTAGGAATTTCTGTGATTGTAAATACATGTTACATTGGAATCACAGTCCAATAGTACTATGAAATTAATGATCATCTCACTAGTCCAAATGTCTTCCTTAACATATATGCTTCAGCATTGCATTTTTTGATGCCTAACCTAAGGGTGTGTTTGGTTAAGGGGAGGGGAGGGATTGTAATTAAACATTGTGTTTGGTTGAAAGGAGGGGAGGGGGCAGAAGGGGAAATAAGTTAACACTTTCATGTTTGGTTCAGGAGGGGAGGGGAGGGATTTTAAAATAAATTTGCTTTGAAACCCTTATAATTATTTATTTCAAAATAGATAAGTGATGATATTTTTGTCAATACATATCAAATGTTTTAAAATCCCTCTCATCCCCTCCAAATTCCCCCAATATTAGAGGGGAGCCAAAATTGGATGGATTTTGCTCCCCTCCCCTCCAAAAATTGAATCAAATATGAAAGATTTAAACTCCCTCCAATTCCCTCTAACCAGACACCAAGTTAATGTCTTTCTGTTTGCAATCTGTACTATAAAGTGACTTTTAAGCATGTTTGGTTTAGATTGTTTCTATAGCAACTGAACATTTTACCTTGAAAATACATGTTTCAACTTCCAATGCACTTTTAGAAGTAGCAAAATTTGTTTTTTATTTTTATTTTTATGAACTCTGGTTTATGGTGAGGGAGATATAATACAAACAGACCATTTGTTGGTAGCAGAAAAACGGGGGAGTAGGTTACCACTGGTGTGTTTGGTAACCTATTGGGGAAGTTGTGCAATGATAAATTGAGTTTTAGAATAACTAATCCATGTTTGGATATTTTGTTATTTAAAGTGATGTTTACAGAATAAATATTGTTTAAATAGAATTAATAAATCTGACTTTCATATGTATATTGATCAAACTGACTTTTTAAAATTATTAAATTAAACAAATTATAACTTTTAAAATGAAATGAGTTAAAAAGATCACATTATCATACAACACAATTGAAGAATGCAGGTGATATGAATTTTGATGGGGAAGTAATTAGTTTACTTAAGATATTATAGTAAGAGTGGTAATTGAAAATCATGATTGAGTTTGGCGAATCTAGAAGTAAATTATTGTAAAAAATTTACTTCTTTAATCAAGGTTTGCGCTAGGATCCTATTTATAGGCAACCAACTTTAGAGGACGTAAAACACGCTTAAAAAAAATTTGATACACTCCCAGCTAGATGTCAAATAAGTAATTATTTAGGTTTGATCATTTGTATATGATTTAAGCAGTTTATAATGCCTTTTTTTAACTACAAATTACGGTAGTTCAAACTATCATTTTATCCTATGATCATGGTGGTTTGAACCGCTGTAATATACCTGGTGAAAATTATGGTGATTTGAACCGTTTTAAACTTGTTTTTTAACTAGAAATTACGACAGTTCAAACTATCATTTTATCAGATGATTATGGCGGTTTGAACCGCCATAATATACCTTGTGAAAATTATGGCAATTTGACCTGTTTTAAACTCTCTTTTTTCTAAAAATTAAACCAATTGAAATTGCCATTTTATCCAACAATTATGGTGGTTTGAACTGTTGTATTATACCTGGTAAAAATTATGACAATTTGAACAGTTTTAAACTCGTTTTTTAACTACAAATTAAGGCAGTTCAAACTGCAATTTTATCCGACGATTATGGCGGCTTGAACTGTTGTATTATACCTGGTGAAAATTATGGTAATTTGAACCATTTTAAACTAGTTTTTTACCTGCAAATTACAGCAGTTCACACTACCATTTTATCCGACAATTATGGCGGTCTGAACCGCCGTATTATACCTGGTGAAAATTATGGCAATTTGAATCGTTTTAAACTTGTTTTTGAACTGTAAATTACAGCAGTTCAAACTGCCATTTTATCCGACGATTATGGCGGTTTGAACCGTCGTATTATACCTGATGAAAATTATGGCAATTTGACCCGTTTTAAACTTGTTTTTAACTGCAAATTACGGCAATTCAAACTGTCATTTTATCCGACAATTATGGTGTTTGAACCACCGTATTATACCTAATGAAAATTGTAACACCCCGCCTTTCGTTAAGTGCTTTGTTTTATGTTTGTTTGGTTAGAAGTTGTTGGTTAAGGGCTTGGTGGGAGTTTTGGCTTAAAAAGTCCCTTTCTAGTGCATGAGCACGACCGTGCTCATGACCAACACGTCCGTGCTTATGACCAGCACGTCCGTGCTTGAAATCAGGCGTGTTTCGCTGGTTTTAAGTTGAGCACGCCGGTGTTCAACATTGAGCACGCCCGTGCTCAAGTGTGGACCGCGTCTCGTAGACACTAAGTCCAGCACGCCCATGCTTGCCAAGGAGCACGACCGTGCTTCGAGTGCAGTTTATATATACAGCACAGAAACCGAGGGTTGCGTTTTTAACCCTATTTTTGGTGGCTGCAAACCCTAGTGCGGCTACTACTGTTCCATTCCATGTTTCCCTCATACTCAGAGTATTTCTCGAGTATTGGAGACCTTTGGGAAGCTTTGTTTTGTCTGTGCCCGTATATAGGTAATGTCCTTTTTCCCTTTTGTGGTTTCCTTTCATTGTCTTGAAAAGGGAACTGAGTTGGTTTGTGTTCTTGTTTATTAAAGGCTTGGTTGCGGACTGAGTTGCTCCTGGGGACATAACCAGTTTGCTGTTGGCGTTTTCGTGGAACATTCAAACCAGGTATGGGGAGAAGGGTAGTGTAACCATTAGTCTGTGGGGGTAGCGTAAGGTAAAGGGGTTCCCATGACCCCGAGGTCTTATATGATGTATGATTAAAATGTTCTAAATGCCTACATTGATGAATCTGTTTTCTGACTAGTTGTATGCCATAAAATGTATTTTTATGCCTATGTTGATTATCTTGGTGTGAACATGATAATATGTTTATTATTGGTTAATATTATGTTGATTGGATGGTTGCTGTTATGACAGTTGTGATGTTGATATGTGATGATAAAGCGCTTAACTCGTTATTTAGGCTCTTAAAACGATTTAGAGTTTAGATAATTAATCCCCTAATAATTTGGTTAGAAACTGTGATTGGAACTCTACTCAGAATAGTATTGTCGCGCGATGAGCACGACCGTGCTGAACAGGTCCATGCTCCTAGTTTCAATTCTGGAGAATTGTCGCGCCGTAAGCACGGCCGTGAGCAGAGGAGCACGACCGTGCATAATAGGAAGCAGGACCGTGCTCCACTTAAGTGATAGCACGACCGTGCTGGGAATCAAGCACGCCTGTGCTCCCCTCCAGGACAGAAATAAAATTAAAGGTTCTAAGGGGTTTTAACCCCGATTATCCCCAATAACGTTATGATAATACAACCAATCGACGATAGATGTTAGATAACTTGGTTAAAGACTAATGAAGATAATTAATGATGATAAGATGGTTAAGCCAGTACCCTATGGGTTACCGCACGTTGCTAGCTTTGGTGCTTATTGGCCAAAGTGGCCTCGATGCTTATTGGTCGAGGTATTGGTAAGTTGTACCTTGGTGCTTATTGGCTAATGGGACCTTGACCCCGGATGGGTCTAAGGTGTTGATGATGATGATGTTAAGTCTTGAGTACTTATTGGCTCAAGCGGAGGAGGTGGTTACCCTGTTTGCTGTTGTGCCAATGCATCATGCATCGGAGTTATTAGTTGGGGTAGGTTCAACATAAGGGAGGTCGTCCGAGAGTAAGACGATCTGGCCATTCACGGTAGGTTACCCAAGGTTTGGTGACCGTGCGCCCCCATGATGAGGCATCCAAGGTTTGGTGTGTTGGCTATCAATGGGTTCACTTGAGGTTTGGTGGACTGCTGGCGTTGGTGCTTCTATGACCAATGCGGATATGTAACTCCAAAGTCGTTCATCCTGAGTTAGTTGGATCCACATGCATAGTAGAGTAGCGGAGTAGTGTTGCATTGCACTACATAGCATACTTGGTTGTTATGATGTTGATGTATGATGATGTAAATGATGGTGTATGCTTATGATGCTGCCATGCTTGTTTGTTTACTTTACTTCCTATCTCCATGCCATTGTATTTACATGATTCTTACTCTCCGTTCTCTGTTTTCTTGTTTGGCATGTTTGGCTTTAGCAGAGGATGGCGAGCAGCCCGGAGAAGAGTGACTTTGAGGAGCCATCGCTCATAGTTAGGATTTCCCCTTTTGTTAGTTTAGTTTCAGTTGTATTCTGAGGTTTTTCCGGAACGGTTATACCAGCTCTGTTGTGACATCGGGTTGTGTTTTTTTTTGTTATGTTTATTTATTTGTTTTAAACATGGTTTTATTTCCGCGTTTTGTGAGCTCGTTCATGTGAGACCTTTCTACCCATGAACAATCGTTTTAATTTAATGAAGTATGCATGTTATTCTTTATATCTTTTATCTGTATCGTTTTTATAACATGCGGGGTAGTAGGATGTCACAAAAATTATGGGAATTTGAACCGTTTTAAACTCGTTTTTCAAACTGCAAATTATAGCAGTTCAAACTGCCATTTTATCCGACAATTGTGGCGGTTTGATCCGCCATATTACACCTGGTCAAATTATGGCAATTTGAAACGTTTTAAACTCGTTTTTTAACTGCAAATTACGGGAGTTTTAACTGCCATAATTTTCATCAAGTATGATACGACGGTTTCAAACCACCATAATTGTTGTATAAATGGTGGTTCAAACTGCCTTGGTTTGCGATAAAAAATGACAGAATAAATTGTTTTAAATTAAAGTAAAAAATGGGAGTTTAAAGTGCCATAATGTTATGCATTAAAAGGTAGTTTGCAACCACCATAATCAACTCTATAATACAAAAGTTGGAACTAATCTACATAAATCATTTTTTAGACAATAATATTTTATTCGTATTATATTTTTATTATGTTATAGGATTTTTTTTTTTGTTAAAATTAGTGTTAAAATTTAGGTTTTCAGTTAAATTTAGGGTTTTCGAGTAAATTGGAGTTTTCTTGTAAAATAAGGCTTTTCAAGTAAACTTAGGGGTTTCGGTTAAAGTTAAGGTTTTCAGAATAAATTTAAATATGATTTTGCTAATAAGTACCTTAGAAGCATTAATTAAAGAGTAATGTTATGTATAAAATAGTAAATAAATGATTCTAATTACTAAAAGAAGTAAATAATAAATATTTCTTTTTTAAAAAATATATAATAAATTTTTTTTTCGGAATCCACCCTAATTAGCTCTTTGAGCTAAGTGGGTCCACCAGAGCATCCCCACGGCTTAGACCCTTCGGGCTCGCTATGATACTAATCTCTTGTTCGGTTGACTAAGCAAGATTTTATCCCTTGGTTCTCAACCTCCCAATGGGGTTCGAACACGGGTTCCCATGTTCTCATCCTTATCGGGGTGGCAAATTGCTTTCACTTGACCAACACCCCATTCGTCGTGTTTTATTTTATACTTTCGCAATATACTCGTTATATATCTCCTTTAACTTTTAAGTTTGCAATTACTTTACACATGCTTTTATATATAAATAATTTTTTAATTTAAGACAATGCCGCCAGCATTGGCGTTATTCTTTTGAAAAATTAAGGAATTAGTCCCCGCTGTCAACTCCCATCTGTTATCTGCCGATGTGGCTAACGGAGGCCACATCAGCAATGCCACGTCATCCACATGGCGTTAAGTTTACCATGTCAGCAGGGACTATTTCCAAAAAAAATTGAAAATATAGGGACTAAAACCAAAATTTGTGAACTTTGAAGGAACTAAAAACTTATATTAACAAAAAAAACTATTTTCCAGCCATTTTTCACACCAAATCGTACAGGGACAAGAAACTACCTCGATATCCCCAAATATTCTCTTAAAACTATTTTAAGAAACTTATACTCAGTTTCCTCGTCTAGCTATACTTAGGACAATTCTGCAAGCTAGAATAGACGAGTTAGTCCTTTAACACAATTTTACAATACAAATTTAACATTTTTGTTAACGTCAAAACTTAAAAGATTATTTAACCAAAACCACTTTGGTTTCAACAAATTTGAAACCTATGGCTCTAATATAAGATTTGTTTATATTTTCTAGCCAAGTTTTATCATGGTTTAAATTGTCAAATTTCTTCATCTGGTATGATTTTTAGTACAATGATACCGAGCTAATTTCCTTTTCTTGCATGACTTGCTATGAAATTTGGCAAGAAAATAGAAACAAATTCATACATTATGGACCACGTGGTAAAAATTGCTAAATTCCTTCATTTTATATGATATATCCAGTACTGAAGGGTACTGAGATAATTTCTTATTTTTGTCTGACTTGCTCCAAATTTTGGCTAAAAAATAGAAAGAAATCATACATTAGGGCCACAAGTTTCAAATGACAGATCCCTTCATCTAATATGATTTCTAGTACTCAAGGGCATCAAGGTAATTTCTTATTCCAGTTTGATTGCTATGACAATAGTTTTTTTGTTAAAATAAGATTTTAGTCCCTCCAAAGTTCACAAATTTTGGTTTTAGTCCCTGTATTTTCAATTTTTTTGGAAATAGTCTCTGCTGACGTGACAAACTTAACGCCACGTGGATGACGTGACATTGCTGATGTGGCATTCTGTTAGCCACGTCAGTAGAAAACGGAACCGGTTGATGGCAGGGACTAATTCCTCAACTTTGGAAAAAGTGGGGATGAAAATCAATGGAAAAAAAGTAAGAGGACTAAAACTAAAAAACGGGAACTTTTTAGGGACCAAAAGCTTATTTATGCCAAAAATTAAATTATTTTTGACGAAATTACATTATTAATTATTAACTAAAAATTTAAGTCTTTTTTAAGTTAATATTTTATTTTCTATTTTGAATTACTATAATTATTATTCTGGGCTGCCTATTCTTAATTATTCATAAATGAGAGTTATTATAATACTTTTTTTTTTTACCAGAGGGTTATTCTAATACCTTTTTTTTATTGATATTTTGGAACTCTAGCACATAAATAATTATGTTTCCATATATATATATATATATATATATATATATATATATATATATATATATATATATATATATTTTTTTAAAAATATTAAGTAAATCTAAAATTCACATTATTTTTTATATTAAAAATAGTCACATTCTATTAAAAGATTGGCTAAATTACACTTTTGGTCCCCAAATTGTTATTAAATGTTCAATTTGGTCCCCAAGTTTTTAAAATGTTCATTTTGGTCCCCTGATTCCTTAAACTTGTTCAAATAGGTCCTTCCGTCAAGTTGACTAACGGCGACGTCACTCGGAGTGAGATGTACCCTCCCAAACCGGAATTTTTACATAGACAATGAGTTAGGAATCGAATTTGAACCGCTAACTACCACTTATTTTAACTTTAAGGGACCCGAGCGTATCATCACTCGTCAGTCGGACCAACCTTGATTGGTTTAGGGTGCGTTTGATTTGCAAAAGGTATCAGGACAGCACAGGACAGACAGGACAGCACAGGACAAATCCTTGAGTCACAGGACAATTCTTTGTCTTGTACATTGTTTGATGGATAATTGACAGCACAAACAAAATAATATTAAATTTATCGGAATACCCTTTATAATATATATATTATATTATTTAATATATAAATATAGACAATAGAGAGAGAGGAGAGAGTGAGAGAGGGGAGAGAGAGAGAGAGAGAGAAAGAGAGAGGAGAGGAGAGAGAGAGGGGAGAGAGAAAGAGAGAGAGGAGAGAGAGGGAGGGAGAGAGAGGAGAGAAAAGAGAGAGAGAGAGGGGGAGAGAGGAGAGAGAAAGAGAGAGAGAGAGAGAGAAAGAGAGAGAGAAAGAGAGGAGAGAGAGAGAGGGGGGAGATAGTAGAGAGAGAGATGTAAAGATAATTTTGTCTTTTGTTAGTCTGTCCATGGGACAAAAAGTTGTCCCATGGTTTGGTGGGGGACAAAATTCTGGGTTTTTGTCCTGTCCCTCACCCCATTTTTTGTCCTGTCCCCTGACCACTTTTCAAATCAAACAGGGGACAAAATTTTTTGTGCTGTCCAGTCCTCTAAATTTTTGCAAATCAAACGCACCCTTAGTAGAGTCTGCGTTCTCCCTTTTCCTATTGTGAATGGTAAAATAACGAAATTTATTTGAAAAGGAAAGGACCAAAATGCATCACGTCTCCTTTTTGTGGCACTCATAAACAAACACTGCTTTCATTCGCTGCACACTTCAACATGGCCATCGTTGGGGTCCTCGCATTACAGGGCTCTTTCAACGAACACATAGCAGGCAAGTTCCAATTTTTCCTCCTTTTCACTCCTTCGCTCACTCTCATCAATAAAAAAAACACTTCTTTTGTATCTCTGTGTAAATGCAATAGCTGCATATCTTCTTATTTTTTTGTTTTGTGTGTTGTGGTAGTTCTTAGAAGGTTAGGTGTGAAAGGGGTGGAGATTAAGAAACCTGAGCAGCTTCAAAATGTTACCTCCCTTATCATCCCTGGAGGAGAAAGCACCACTATGGCTAAGCTTGCTGAGTACCACAACCTGGTTTGTCTCCTTAACCCTTTTTTGTTTATATTCTAGTATTTCTGTATATGTTGTTTTTATGTTTGGCTTTTCTGGGTTGTGAGTTTTTTTATGTGTTTTTTTATGCCCTGCAACACTTTGTGCAATTTGCTTGATACCCCATTCCCATATATGTATCTTCTGTAATATATTGACATAAATTAACAAACTCTGTGTTATTGTTATGTTTTGCTTTTCCGGGTTGTGAGTTTTTCCTGTTTTTTATGGCCTTCAACTCTTTGTGCAATTTGTTTGATAGCCCACTTGCCGTATGTATATGTTTTGTATATGTATTTTGTGTGGTTTGGGCTAAAAAAACGGTTCACTTAGCTAACTGATTATTTATTTTTTTGGAGGAGGGGGGAAGTTTTATAATTTTATTACAAGAATGTTTGTTAAACATTTGATTTGTCTAAATATTTCTTTTTTGGTGTTTAGGGGGAGATTTTCAATTTGACTGCATAGATTTAAGTTTGTTATCATTTTAACTTGTCTGAAAAGAAAATAGAAAGGAATCCCAAATTTCCAGGGACGTTTATTTTATTTTATTTTCACTTTTAAATGACCTTTCTAGAAGGTGAGCCTTGGTACAATGGTAAGGTTGCTGCTTTATGACATGTCCAGGTCATGAGTTCAAATCCTAAAAACAACACCTCCACTTGTAGGAATAAGGCTGCATATCTACCCTCCCCAGACCCCACCAAGTAAGAGCCTCATGCACTGGGCTGCCCTTGAAAATGACCTTTCCATTTGGAAATTGTTCACCAAACATCATTTTTCCCACACCGCTTTACACTTGTTTTGGTAAAAAAGAGAGTGTGTATACTGAGAAGTGTGTTTCTCTTGTTTAATTATTCAAAAAGGAGATAGTGTAAGAAGGCTGTAATGAAAGTGGTGTGTGAAAATGGGGGCTCTTTCTAGTTAGGAGAGAAAGAGGGTGGAAAAAGATGCAAATTTGGTGTTGGTTTTCAATTGTGTTAGTCGCTGTGATGAATTTGGTAAGGATTTGTCCTTCCCGTGGTATTTAATGCTCATATTTCATGATTTTCTACTCAATGAAGGATTTTGTGCTTCCGTCATTTCATGGAGGAATAAGGACTAAATTTGATAAATTATGTTGGACTCGAATGTTTCAATATGTCAGTTTCCTGCCTTGAGAGAGTTTGTGAAAATGGGAAGACCTGTTTGGGGAACTTGTGCCGGGCTTATATTCTTGGCAGATAAAGCTATAGGTGGGTTCTTTCGCTTAATTTTTGGTAATATATTGTATTTTAATCTTCATTTTATTTTTTGAAAATAGTTTTAAATTTTAAATGACTAATATTATTTCAGGACAGAAGACTGGTGGACAACAACTGGTCGGTGGACTTGATTGTACTGTCCATAGAAATTTCTTTGGCAGCCAGGTAATGTATGCATTAGGGATGTGAGGCTATTGGCAATTAAGCAAACATAAATAAAATAAAAGCCTATGTTAACCAAATCTGGGAACATTGTGACATGAAAAAAAGTGCATTTCTCTTCTGATTCTCCTTACATTTAACAGAACTCTCATAACAGTGCAACTCACATGTAAGGGCTCAGCCACCAACTCATAGCCATAGCAGATAATAATCAAGTTATAATTTCTTACGATTATGAATCTCTTCAGATCTCTCTTCCCCTCCTCTTCTGTTCTGCCTTCTCCCTTTTCGACTGAGGTTTCTTTTTTTCTTTGAGTATAAAGTGTAAAATAATTTGTTCAAGTTCGTGATTGTTGCAGACTTTGCTTTAGTAAACACCTTCTCTGACTGGTGGAGCATGGCTCAACTGGTATCTCCCCTTGTCTTTACCAGGGGGCTGTGGTTATATGGGTTGGGTTTGAACTCCAACATCCCTATTTCCCCTTCCACCTTAGGTCCAATAGGACTTCCCTAGAATACAGAGAGAAAAAATCTATTGTTCTAAAACTGGTGGTATTTTTGCCATTACAGCTGATAAGATTCTTAGATTTTTATATGGATATCAATATATAATATGTCAGCACATAACTAGTTGTGGAAAAGATTATAGAATCATAAGCACGGATCATGTAAGAAAAGTTTTGATGCACTTTCACAATTTTGGTCACATTTAACCATAAGGCATGTTAGTTCAGATTCAAAGCTTTGAAGCAGAGGTTTTAGCACCAGAGCTTGCATCCAAGGAAGGTGGTCCTGAAACGTTTCGTGGAGTTTTTATTCGTGCTCCGGCAATCCTTGAAGCAGGGCCAGAAGTTCAAGTGCTGGCTGATTATCCTGTCCCTTCTAATGGATTGTTGAGTGTGGATTCCTCTATTGAAGATCAAAAGGTTAGTAGTTTACAGATTTGTCTTGGAAAGTTTCCAGCTTGCTCTGCTATGGATGTAAAATCAAGGTTGCAAGTCTTTTAATCTTCTTAATTAGCTATGTCACTTAATAAACTGTACTTTAATCAAAATATAGATTATGGGATGACTTTGTAGGTAACTAGGTGGTGAGTGCCTAAGTGGTGACCAGTTCTACAACTGCAAGAATGTTGATGTCTGATAAATAGAATAATTGAAACGTGCTATGTTTTCCATGGATATGCTTCTTGTTAATTTTAGTTCCCCTAATGAAGAATCAGCATAGTAAGTCCTTCACATGTACTATATGCAATACTGTATTCATTTCTTAATCTAAATGTCTAATGGGGATGGATTGGGAGCTACACTAGACTTTTACTCGGAGGTATTTGGACAAACCATGATTACTAAAGATGGTGGCTGTCCACCATACAGCTTAATTCAACTTATTTGCTTAAGGGACAGTTCATGTTTATTGCAGGGTGATTTATGATGTACTATTCCATAAGGTTTCAGAACTGCTAAGTTGTTAAAATTAATATTCAAATAGTATGATTTTGTTGAATATCAATCCTATCTTCTGAATATAGCTTGACAAGATCGATTCTTCTTATCCAATGAATAATATTCCTCACCTTAATCCAACAACTCCTATTTCTCCTATTAGTGATTTTTATACAAACACTGCATGCCAGTTGCCACCGGAATTGGACCAACTTTATAATAATGTCTTTGTTTTTCCATTAGTTACCATTATTCTTATTAGTTATGGTTATGACAGGAAAATGTTGAGGAACAAAGTAAAGTTATAGTTGCTGTGAGACAAGGGAACATACTAGGGACTGCTTTCCATCCTGAATTGACAGCAGATACTCGATGGTACATATAAAATATTTTTGGTAACTGATCTTACAATTTTATATGACATGAAGTTCTGATGGTCTAATTTTGCAGGCATAGTTATTTTATAAATATGGCAAATGAAATTGAAGAGGCATCAAGTAGCCTTGTTCCAGTCCAAGTCAATATAAGTGATAACCAAAAACATCTGAGTGACCTTCCTATCTTCCAATAGGACCAGAGAATGGCTAAGACAACCTTAGCAGTCATGGATGAAATTTTTTCTTTATTCTGTAATGTGCAATTTCTTTTGAAAACGATATCTAATAATTTTACATCTTAGAAATTGTTGATAGCTAAATAATAGTCTTGGACTTGTGTTTTATATTGTGACAGGTATCTTGTCTGCTTCATATTGATTGTGCCTTGAAAGGAATCACAAAATATTCTGTCCAACACTTTTGTTATTTTGTTTTATTGGTGGATTATTTTGACTAGCTATTTGCATATGCACGTGAGACAATTACTATTTCTCGTCTTACATTCGGAATATAATTTTTTTTGTCTAGACCCTTGGTATTCGAAATCTCATTGGATCCAAACTAATCCTAATCGTGCTAGATGAATCCATACAAGGGAGTCAACATTATTTTTTTTCTTTCTTTTGGCCATGCAGTCTCAATTAGTTAAGCAACATAAATTTGACTCACTAAAAATGATAACTATAGGAAGTTTGGCTAAAAAAAACTATACTAGAAGTCTAGCTCTTTCAAAGATATGTTTACACATCATTATATGATTTAAACGCCGATAAATATCTTTAATCAACATTTGTTTGGTAAACATCTTTTATCATATGTATCTTTACATAATTAAAATAATTGTCTACTCTTATTTTTATTAAATAAGTACAAGTAGCATTTAGAAACATCAGTTAGCTACTTGTAAAGTATCAAGAAAGACTTGCTAACGTTTTCTAATATCAACTTGTTTTCATTTTATTAGGAGTGACAAGGAAATGCCTTTTCCTGATATATGACAGCATTTGTTGTTCAATACAGAAGAGAATTTCTTCCTTTTATGAGTAATAAGAAATGTTAGGTTCTATCTGGTCAAAAGAAAATGTTAGGTTCTATTGTTAGTCAATGCTATCCAATTAATTTAGCCAAAAACACTAAAAGCTTAACAAAAAGATCCGTGAAGTATGATTTGACCTTTTTATTTTATTTCGATAAGGCAATGTTAGTTAAGTTAAATGTTATATTAGTTTTTTCTTCTTTGTTAGGTTTAAACCCTAGACCTCATGCTCCTTAACACCTTATATCCTTAGCTCAAACCAGTTGAGCTACCCAATCCCCTTGAAGTATAATTTGGCTAAAATGAGAACAAAACGAGAAGTCATTCCAAACTTCCGAATCACATTTACTCGAAGCACTTCATTGGGTAATCAGAGTGAAATCAAAATGGTAAGTTTATTTACACCAAGTTCCTTGTGTACATGATAGGTAGGCATTAGGCAATGTTGCTGCATACAATTATGCTAATGCATTGATCCAAAAGAAATCTGTATTACTTAAGCAGTTAAGCCAACACATTTAAGGCTACAATGCACAAAGGAGAATTTGAGTGTAATGACTAACAATTGAGGGAAGCTAAGTAGCTGACAAAATATCATGGCAAGAGCAGAAGACAGATTTTCTACCAGCACAAACATAAAAAAAAGAGTAGCCTAGTATGCACAGACAAAATACATTATAGCCTCCCCCACCAATTAAACATCATATTTTGAGTTCTTCACACCAATTTCAGTCGTCATCCTCGTCATCATCTTCCTCCTCTTCATCGTCCTCTTGGTGGCCCTCCTGCACAGAGGAAAAACAGTAAAGATTAAAAAAAAAAAAAAAAAGGGAGGATTTATGCTTTTGTTGTTGTCATGAAGCATCTCTCCCAAAAGCTTAAGTGACGTTGTTATATAGCTAACACACCCCTTCAGGCAATAGCCTTTCGGGCTTGAAGCATAGATATTTCACATACTCATCTTCATCATGTGTTAAAGGATCAACCTCTAGATCACTGGGTCATAGAAGATCTAATACCATGTCATGAACCATCTCTCACAAAAGCTTAAGTTGTTAGGTGAAGGTATATGAATGATTTTTATTATATATCTAACAATCATCAACACAATAAGCCCAAAGTTTTCGTTTTCATTTTTTTTTACACATCGGGCAAGAAATAACACTAATCATCAAATATCATTTACTCACTTATGATAATCTTTTTTCCTTATCATTATCCCCCATTAGAGATGGATGTAGAAACCAAAGAAACTCCATGGGTAGCAATTGCAATGATAAGCACCCAAGCACTTGGAGAACCCTCCCTTTAAAGCTAGCCGTTAAGGGGAGAGAACCAAGCCACTTAAGTACTCCACCGAGAATCTCATACTACTTGATACTACTTGATGTGGGACTAAGGCATCCCATAATACCCAGTCCCTATCATAATATTCCCAGCCTTTCTTATCATGCTCAAAGTTCAAGGTGATACAGAGATAACACAATGAAATTAAAAAGAAAAAGAAGAAAGAAGCAAGGCTACCTCGCTACTGGCTTCATCCTCTTCATTATTTACTTCAGATTTGGACTTGTCTGATTCATCGTCTCCATCATCGGCCGAACTTGCCTGGAGACATTATAGAAAGTGAATGATATAAACAACACAACCAAAGAACACACCACACACACAACAGAACAACCTGCATAGGGTGCTCACCTGCTTTTTACTATAAGCATTCATAAGTTTTTCATACTCAGCTTTCCTTTTTGCAGCCTTGGCTTCATATGGTGCTTTCTCCTTTCCATACAAATAGAAAAGTCAGAATATGTAGCATAATAAATCCCTTCTTCAATATAATGAGTTCATGAGTTCATTACAGATATATTGATAGAGTGGTTTTCCATAGAAGCAATATTTTCTCAGAGCTGATAAACTACTACTTACAAATTTGCCGTATATATTTATCTTTGAAAACATCCAAAGACACAATGCAGAGTAAGCTACTTAAAAAGACAGTATTCCATTATGTATCAAGATTTGCAGTGCTTACAGCCTTAGTCAGGGATTTCCATTTCTCTCCTCCAGCTTTTCCAACCTTCAATCAAAGTATACAGTAAAGAACATCGATGCTTATTCAAAATGGATACATCAACATACAAGATGAAACGATTTAACATATAACTTACAGCTGATACAGCTTTCACACCGGGATTTTCTTCCTTAAAGGTCTTTCTGAACTCCTCACTATCACAGAGTAGGACATAAGTTAGATAATCTTTAAAAGAAGCTACAACAGAAAGGAAGAAAAACTGAAGATACAAACAGGAACACAAAGAAAGCACTGGGAGGTCTTTTTGGCTTGTTGGGGTCTTTGTTGGCCTTCTTTGACTTTTTTGCACTACTCTTTTCTGGTTTATAAGCAGCCTTTCGCTTTCCTACCTTTCTGTAAACAATAGAGATATATGTTCCATCACTACACTATTCCTGTAACAGATGTTTCCACCATCAAGTATGTATAATCAGATATTAATAGATTTTTTAGATATATAATTAAGCAAGTCACCAGAAAACCAACACCCATAAGGTAAAAGGGGATACAAAGTTATATTAAAAAACAAAATGCACCATGTTAATTCACATTAAATTTGATTATACAAGAAACTAACCGGTCATCAACAGGCTTCAATACTTCCCTTGAGTTCCTCGTTGCTCCCTTGCCCTTCGTCATTGTTTAAGTTCCTGTATCAAGAGAATCTACAGTTGAAAAACACATAAGGAATTAGGAAATTCCTAATTAAGGAAAGGAGAGCAGATGGATAACACAATAGGATTAGCTAAATCCATAAAGCAAGATCCCCAACAAAATTTGAGGAAATGCATCCCATAGGATTCACTGATGTCCCCAACTGTCAACCATCACATATTCACCTAACTAACTAGTAACTACATATATCAATTTCATACTAGGATATATCATGTCTATTTTGTTTAGAAGATTGTGGTCTATTTTTTAGAAGATTGTGGTCTCATTAAGGTAATAATCATAAAAAATAGGCATGATAATCAACATAAAAAATAAAATAAAAAATAGACATCACATAGCAATCAATAGAGATATTTGAGCAACACATACATGATACATCCTTTCCCTTGACATCATCCTTTGATATGTGTGTGTAAAACATGAAGATCATGTAAAAATCAGATACTACTTAAAGCCTAGTTTAAGTTCTTTTCTCCTCCTAACTCATCACTATATCCTTTCCAAGTCTCCTCCTAACTCATCACTATATCCTTTCCAAGTCCACCAAAAACATAATACACACAAAAAACAAAAAAAAAACAAAGATATTATGTTTTGATTTTCTGAGGTGCCAAACAGATATTGAAGCAAAGAAAAACAGAAGAAAAGGGGTTACCTTGAAAGGGATGATGAAGGAAGTAGGTGAGTCCAGAGGAGAGGATGTTAACAAGCGAAGCAGAACCAGACACAACACAAGGAGAGAATCTAACCGAGAAAGGCTAGGAACTAAAGAACATGGTACCAGTACATTAAAAAAAAACATGGTAACGTACAATAAAACCGGAACTGCCGGTTATGTTGATAGGCTTTGTAATTGTGGCTGTGTCGCAAAGCATGATGACACCATTGACATGAGTCAGTCAACCCAAGTAATGGCCCTTTAACCTGCAATAGTCGGTTGCCATAGGAGAAAGATGTGAATAAATCTAGGCAAATGCCCTTGTCAGGGATTTAAAAATAGAATAAAGTCTCAAACTATTCATGAAAAATTTAGATGATCCATTTTTTTGTCTCTAAAAAAAAATAAATTAACCACTTAGGGTTAGTCTCTCAAATTACAAACGCGGGAACATTAGTTCCTCCTTCTACTTCCAACGTCCGTTTACTTGTTTATGTGCCTCATTAAGCATCTTGTCTGACTCGTTGGTGGTCATGCGTAGTCTATGACAAATTTTCACCGTGAAAAAACGAATAAAAGGTGAAAAAACGTGCACAATTTTCAAGTATGTAGGTTTTGAAATTTTGCATTTTTTCCCACTTTCATTCATCTTCCACCGTGGAAATTTATCATACGCCACACAGGACCACTAATAAGCCAGACATGATGGTTAACGGGACACATAGGCAAGTAAACGGAAATTGAAAGTGGAATGAGTGACTAATATGTCCCGCATTTATAAATACGAAGGACTAAGTTATTTTTTTCAAGGACCAAAAGTAGGCCCCAAAATAATTCAGAGAGATTAATTTGGAGATTTGGTCTTAAAAATAAGAAGTTTATATTAGAGTGTAAATTAATATATTGCCTTTTCAATGCACAAAATACCATGTTTTTCATTATAAAATATCTAATCTTTTATTTCTTATTGAGTGCTCTAAATGAATAATTTTTAAGTCATCTTACAACATCTTATTACATAGAGATGTTCGCGAATTGGTTTGGATCGATTTTGAGGTAAAAAAAGTCATTCGATCTAAAGATTAAAATAACATGTGATTCGATTCGGTTTGGAATGCTTCCTTAAAAAAATCCGATATGATCCAATTAAATGCAGCTTGAATTAGATTGGATGGTTCAATTTTTTCCAATACATCATTACATATTTATATTTATATTACGTCAAAAACATATTACAAGTATGATATAAACAAAATATTACAATTACTTTGTTTCATACATTCATGTAGGTACCTGATTGGGAGGGGAGAACCCATCTCGTGTGCCCAACAGGTTCCGCGACGGAGATTAGTCACTGTTAATGGTGATGGATACTTCGTACCTATGTCATGGTTACCAAAAAAAAAAAAAAACATTCATGTATATGTAACTGTATTTAATTTCATAACATGCTCAAAATCTGAATTGCAAAAGTGCACAATGCAAAGGGAGTGACATAAAATACATGTATCATAAGATTTAAAATAAAAATTCGGTTTGGTTTTATAAAATATAACCGAAAATCAAACCGGACAGTTTTTAGAAAAAATGGTCCAAAAATAAAATCATTGAAATTCATCGATTTGTAGTTATTTTTGGATCGGTTTGTGACTTTTTTATATCTGCTTAATCTAAACACCCCTACCCCTACGTATACGTGTTAAAGGAGGAGGTATTGAAAGAGTTTTATATTTTTTAAGACATTATATATATTTATTTTTTCATCTATTATCTTCTCTATTCAATATAAGCAGGATGATTTTGTAGAAGGATATGATAATAGTAATACTCACTCTAAAGGCATTTATTTGCATGACTCATAGTTTCAAGTCATGTCCTCCTACTGTCCTACCGACTGTATAATTCAGATATTAAATGCATTTTATATTTTCAACACATGTGGTATATTATCTTTAAAAAAAAAAAAAAACATGTGGTATATTACTTTTTTTTAATACTTCCTTCATTGAAAATATGGAAGATTATCAAGAGAGCAGGATGATTTTATAGTAAAATATAGTAAAACTCAAAAGATATTTTCATCAATGATTATGATTATTTATTAGGGTTTAAATATGTTTTTAATCCCTCATTTTTTACATGTTTTAAAAAAGATTAAAAAAATATATTTCCAAACGGAGGATTAAAATCAAATTTTTATCAAAAATAGGGACTAAAAACATATTTAACACTATTTTATTATTATTGTTGTTTAAGTATTATTACTCCTTCTAGTAAAAAAAAAGTATTATTATTCCTTTTTATCAATATATTGAAAGCAAAGAAACAAATCAGTACTTCACTAGTCCCTCTTTTGCGAACCCTAGTCCCTCCCTGGCTTCCTATTCCTTTGTGCCGCCACCAGGGATGAACCCAAAAATTTTGATTAGTGAGGGCAGAATCATATATTATTTTCGCAATACTCCTCAATAACAAAAACGGAACATGATTCACTATTGCAACCGCGATTGCAACTACAATTCAAAACATTGGATATCACTGTCATCAAGCTGAAAATTGGAAATAACTTGTTGTAATGCTCTAAAAATATCTAAAGAATGCTTTAAGAACAGCAATGCATGTTGTAATGCATGAATAAACATAAATCTTGGACATCACTATCTTTATATTTTGAAATTGTTGTGATTTACTATAAAAAATATGTTTTTATGCACTTAACCAAATAGTCATTCAATAGTTCATTTGTGGGACAACATTTACTTTTTAATGGGGGCAAAAAAAAAATTATGTAGCTCTCAATACAAATATTTTTTTCTTAGGGGGGGCAGCTGCCCCCATTGTACAACACTTGGGTCCGCCCCTGGCCGCTACCCAGACAGATAGATCCGACGCCGTCGCCGACCATTGCACTTCCTTTGCTACCGACCCACCGCTGACCGACCACCGTGCTTCTTTTGTCGTCGCTGTTTGCGTACGCCGTCTCTGCTTTCTTTCTTTCTTTTTTGTCTCCTTTAATGTTGATTACTCTATTTTACTGTTTTTCATTGCTTGTATTCATATATTGTGTCAAACTCAGCCACAAAGAAGAGGTTTTGAACCCAAATAAGTCAAGGTCTCAGTATATTCGTTTCATGGGCCAAGCTCAATTACAAGCAACCCAACAATATGGGCCAGATTGGCAGGCCATTTTTACATGTATCCGGCCCATAAGGCCCATATTTCTTTTCCATTTCTTTTACAACCAGAAGTCCAGAACCCTGTGCTCCTCTAAGCTCTCATATTCACTCTCAGCTGCAATAAAGCTTACCCACCAGTCTTGTGCATCAAATTCAAACCTCCTTCTTCTTCTTCTTCTTCTTCTTCTTCTTCTTTGTCTGGTAAGTGTTCTTTATCTTCTCTTCTTTGTTCTCACTCATGTTTTTCTAAGGTTTTGTTTTTTCTATGTGTGTGATCACTGATCACTGATCACCATGTTCCTAAAACTAAACCATACTTCGTTTCTCTGATCAGAGCACTACCCATTTCTGGTTATGTTAAATATTTCCCTAATTTGAATCAAAGTTTGTATTTTTGGTAGCTACCATTTTGTCTCTGTGCTAGTGAGGTGCATGATTGAATGCCTGAGTCAATGTTACTTCTGTTGTAGTCATAGTTCATGTGATATTTTCTATAAAGATTGCCCACTTTAACATACATTTCAATATGAATAAGCCTTGCAATTTGTCATTTTCAAAATGCCCAGTTGATGAACATATTCCATCATGCAAGCTAGTTAATGTAGAAGCAAGGAGATGTGAACCTCTATGTTATTGTACATTGAAACTTTGTTTGAATTGCTTTAGCATTGAACTGATAACTGTTCTCTTCTTCTGATATAAGTTGAACTTAGGCTATCTTATTGTGTAACTAGTTGGCCTGCTTGCGTACTTTGCATTAATTTCTTGTAAATGTTGATTGTGCTTTGAATATTGAAAGCTAAGGGAGGTTTCAGTTTCTGTGCCACAATATTTGCAGGTAGTATGTATTTTTTAATTCCTTTGTTTTGTTTGTTGAACTTTCAGTTTCCTTTTTCTCTTTGCCAGGTTGTGGAAAGTTGGCTGCAAATGGTTTATGTTTAACATAGACATGCATACATGCACCTAAACAAATGGGAACAAGAAGCTTTCTCTGGACTTTTGCGAAAAAGTTTGTCACATTTGGGCTCATTACTGTGACTATAACTGATCGTTATGTGACTGTTGTACCGGTTCGAGGTGGCTCTATGTCTCCCACCTTTAATCCTAAAACCAGTTCTTTAATGGGAAATATTTCTGGTACTTTTCTTGCTAAACAGATTCATAAAAAAATATAAGGTTCTTACAATTTCAGATTTTGTTCATTGACTGTCGATAATGCTGCAGATGACTATGTCTTGGTTGAGAAATTTTGCCTTGAAAAGTACAAATTTTCACATGGCGACGTGGTGGTCTTCCGGTAATACTTTTGTCCGCCCTTTTCGATGGATTACTAATTTACTATATTCTTAAAAATTATGTTTACATTTAAGTTCCATATTTTCCTGTGGTATATGATATTTGGAAGTTTATTTCTAAGAGAACTAGGAACCATGAACCTTGATTTGCTTAAAGCATGTCTTTGGATTAATATTGCATTTCCGTAGATGTTATTGGTAGTGGATGATTCATTATGTGTGTTATGCATCTATATAATATCTGGCCACTGGCCTATATATGTTAATGATCTTTTGTTCTTAATTTATATACAATGGTTGGCTCTTGTACACAATTATGCTAATTTAGGGTATTGAACTATAGTACTTTACTAATAAGATAATTCATGTTCTATCAGAATTTACAATTGAACCTAAGTTGCTATTTTGAATGTTTAAATTGGTGCATTCGATAACTTCTGCAGCTCCCCACTGAATCACAAGGAGACATATATAAAAAGAATAGTTGCATTACCTGGTGAATGGTTTGGTACTCGTCATAACTATGATGTGCTGAAGGTTCCAGAAGGTCATTGTTGGGTTGAGGGAGACAACGCAGCTTCTAGCATGGATTCAACGTCATTTGGACCCGTAAGTTGCTAGTATCACTGTGAATTTCAGGCATAACACTCTTATGATATGCAAAAGGAAGCTGGAAAACAAGTCTCATGTAAAGGACCGAGGTTTGAAATGAAAGTTTGTTGGCAATTTTTCATCTCATTTACCAAAATTTTAGTAATCCGGTTGGTCTAGGATATATAATTGAAGTCTATTACAACTACAAGGACTCCAAACTTACTTTAGTCTTACGTTGTGAATGACATCGAGATTTCTATTGCAGACCAGCAAAAGTAATCACATAGCTCATAAGAAATATGGTGCAAAACTAGACCAGTTATCCTTCTGTTACTAGAAGAGGAATAGACACTCATTATCTGTCAATTGCAATTTTGTTTGACTTATATCAAGCAATAGAGGCTTGGAGCTTCTTTGTTTAATCCAATGTCCTTAGTGGGGGAGTGATTCACTTCTGAGGGGTATAAGGCTAGGGAGTGAGGATTGCGGGAGGTAGGCTGGGATTTGGCTGGAACTTTTGGGAGGGACTGGGCACCCTCTAACTGCCTGGGCTATTTTCTTTCTAGCTTTGTATTCCTTTTCTTTCCATTTTTCCAGATTGAAAGTTCAAACACTGTTATCGCCTTAATGCAGGTCTGGGATCTGCATTAATACATGCAAAACTTGACACTAGGCTGTTAAATGTTAATATATCAATCATTTGCTAAACATTTTGTTTTGTAAATTGATTTTCATGTGCAGCATTCATTCTTTATTGAAGTAGTCAAGAACACCACATTGTTAGCCTTGACTGGAAATATTTACTGATTGGTTGTTATGGACTTTGTCTATGCTGTTGTGGGGCAAATGGCTGATGGTTTTTCTTTTAAACGCCTATTAACATTTTGGTAACCTTAAAATTATGTTTGCAGGTGGCTATGGGTCTGATTAGAGGAAGGGTGACCCATGTTGTGTGGCCTCCTCATAGAATAGGTGCTGTCAAGAGTACTCCACCAGAAGGATTAGCCTCTTTATAGTTGAATCCTAATATTTTTCTGTGGCCTACTTCAAAGAATAGGTGCAGTGAAGAGAACACCAGAAGTATTATCTTCTGGTGTCTAATTGTTCCCTCAGGTGGGAAAAACCATTCTTTACTCAATTTGTGTCATTGGGGAGAGGAGAGTTACTAACCTATTTGCTGATTGGATTTGTATAAACCTTGAATCCTGCAAATGTTGAATTAGTTTTTTGATTTTTTTATCAAATTTTTAAATACACAAATTTAGTAGAATTCATCAAACTGAACATAAAAAGTTTCATCAAAATAAAACTAATACAAGTTCAAACTAATTGTCAATCCTACAACACGTCCAAATTCAATATATAATCTATGAAACTAGAGAATGGATTAGATTTAGTTTATGGTAAACTAATATCTAACTAATTAACATAACAAAATAGTTTTTTAGGTAAAATATATTTTTTTTTAAATATACAATTTTTTATTCAGTTTATATTACATCTATTTTCAAAATTGGAATTTGAAAACCAATTCATCCCCATTATTATATTTTTGTTTTTTGGATTGTTTTTCAACTATGATGGACTAATTTAGCTTCAAACACTCCTACTTATAGGAACTTCTTAATTTTCAGCAATTAAGTCTGGAGTAATATTGACACACCATTAAAAATGTTTGATTCTTATCCTAACCACTTTAAAAGTTATCAATTCCATGATTTGTGATTGGTTCTCAGTGAATTTTTTTTTTTTTGACATTGACAGTGTATATAAATTAAATTTTATTTTAAAACTGCATGGACCATTTTATAAGTTTAAATTATAAAAACCGACTTAAAAGAGCACAAAATCAAGTATAAATAATAGAAGGAAGGACAGTTCCCGGTGACTGATGGTGGATACCAAATGCTGTCAGTGCAAAACTGACGGAAATGGTGTTTTTGTATAACATCAAATAGTTGAGGGACCAAAATAGAACTTTTTAAAGATGAGGGACCAAAACAGAACCTAAAAATAAGAGAAGGGACCAAAAGTGTATTTTAGCCTAAATTAAACTAATCTTTTACATCAAAGTTTTAATTAATTTGTTGGTCCCTGAACTATTTGAAAATTTTTAAATAGGTCCCTAGAGAATTTTTAAATAGGTCCCTATACTTTAAAAGTTTGCAATTGGGATCCCGAACACATAGAAAATTTGTAATTGGGTCCCTCGTACACTTTTGTTTTGCATTAGGGTTCTGTTAGAGTTCCAAAAAGTACAAGGGTCTATTTGAATTTTCATAAAAAACACGGTGATATATTTGAATTTTTTTCAAAAAGATCAAGGACGCAGAAAGATAAGTGAATGGATCACTTAACGAATACTTAACAAAACTCTAACGAAAAAATATATAAGAGACCCAATTATAAATTTTTTAGGTATTAAAGGACCCAATCAGGGGCGGAGGGAGGGGGGGACCAAGGGATGCCATGGCCCCCCTCCCCATGTTGTCATCTTTTATATATATATATATATATATATATATATATAAAACAATTAACTCTTATAAAAAATGATTGGCTCAAATTTAATTAAAATAAGTACAATTTCAAACACTTAAATTACACTTTTTTAGAATTCTAAGATAGATACAATTGTTTACATTAAAAAAAGAAATTGATAAAAATAGACCACATATGATAATAGATGATTTTTTACTCTATGAAATGTCGTGTGTACAATTGAAGAAGTGAATGTTTTAGATATAAATCTATTTGAGTAATTTATATTATATTAAGTTATTATGAAATTTGTATCATATAATTTGTTTTTATATATTAGTTAATTTTTTATGAATTAAAGTAGTATATACTGTCAGTGTAAAAAGATTTATACTGACATCCGCTAACATTTTGACATGTATGCTTTTATTTTAATAACTATGAGAGAGAAATAACAATTACACTGATTTGTCAAGATATCATTGGATATTTGCGTAAAAAAAATTACACTGATACTATATAAAAATTAATTAAACTTATTTTTTATTACTATTTCATGTTATGTAAATTAGATTTTGGCCCCCCGCATCGAAATTTTCTGGCTCCGCCCCTGGACCCAATCACAAACATTTAAAATATTGGGACCTATTTAAAAAATTTCATATAGTCTAGAGACCTTCATATTAATTTAACATACATAAAATGTAATATATTTATATTGACTTTACTTATAAATTCCTATTTCTTTAATTTTATAATTTAATTATATATAATATTCAAACTTATGTTTTTTTTTTTTTTGCTGCTGCCTGCTGGGTGCCAATCTCGAACCGAGTACCTGTAGGTTGAAAGACAAATTCCAAACCAACATACTACTCAGAAAACTGGCATATTCAAACTTTATATTATATCAAGAATCGGCCCAATTTTAACTAAGACATTATTATTATTATATTATAATTATAATAATTAAATCAAATAAAGATCCAAAAATATAATCAAAACAAAACATCGTATCAAATTAAAATCATCCCAACTCATTGTAATAACATCAGCTCACAAAATATGGCACAATGTACAATCTTGTATAAATTTTTCAATTATGTCCCTAAACTAAAAAAAGTTTTATAATTTTGAAATCTACTTAAAAATTCTCAAATAATTTAGAGATAACTGGATAGCTGAACGATAAGAAAAAAAATAGCAGAAATATAGCAAAATTTGGGGGGTACGTTGTTCCGCTAGAGTCATAGTGGGAGCACAGGGACGTGTGCATAGAAAGTTTGTAACGAGTGTCATCATTCTCAGGGCCAAAGTGTACCCTTTTCAATTCAACAATTTCACATTGTAATTAACAAACTCCAAATTTCATAGAGACACACTTTCTTCATTCATTCATTGCACTTAATGGTACCATTCCACACTTTTTCTACTCTCTCCTTCGGTAACCGTTCCATTCCCATCAAAACCCATTTTCTCATTCACCTTATTATTCTGCATTTGTACTAATTAGTTCTCAATTTTTCTTAACATCATTTTTTCTTAAAAAAAATTTTGGTTGGTTCGGTCACATTGCATGCTTTCAATTTCGTATGTTTCCTTCACCATATTGATTTTCTGGGCTTGATGCTATCTGGGTTCTATTTGTTTTCTCACCTTTTTTTGTTGGGTCTTTTTCTGAAAGGGATTTTGATTAACTGTTCTTTTTTTTCATTATCATTCTGGGTGGTCTCAAGTTGATAGATTGGTGTAAAGGGAGAAATGGGAAGGCTATTCTTGATCAATCTTGAAGGAAACTTCTATAGCTGCAGGCACTGCCACACACATTTTGCTCTTGTTGATGATATCATTTCCAAGGTTTAATCATTTTTTCCATTTCTCTTTCTTCTAAAACGTGAATTTCATTTCTTGTTGCCTGAATGTACTATTTTCTTTAAGAATAATTCTGGGTTTTTGTTGGATAATTATTTGATATATGTGTTTTTTTTTTGTTATTTGATGTCCCATTACTGGTTGAGAAGAATGCAGTGATTCACCCAAAGGGGAGGTGGGAATGAAGATAGGATCAATTCAAGTGAATGAATATACTAACAGGATCACACAAACATAGATATATGCCTACTGATTAGATTATATCAACTTGGGTTTATGAAGCTTGTAGTGTTGATAACTTAATATAGACTCAGGTTTATAGTGAACTCTATATGTGGCAGCATATCCACCATAGGATTTCATGATATGCATATGTTTATAACTTCAAATTATATGATATGCTAGTAGTTACAGGGTTCACTGTAAACTTGAGCCTATATTAACATTACTCGTATCAAACAGTGGCATTCCTGGAGAGGAGCTCTGTCTGTGTGAAACATTTTCAATACTAACACTTAGCATAACACCTCTAAACAGTGCTATTAGGAAAATGAAATCTCTTAGATCATTGATACTCTTTACACTTTTAGATCCTTTTCAAGCGTATTTAAACACACACCAAACGAATTTAGGTATATTTCCAATTTCCATTTTACTTGTTGATGTTTCACTTATCACTGTCTATACTCTGTACTTATTCATTTAATTCAGTTAAGTTTCTAATATATATTTTCGCATTTCATGTGGTGTTTCTATATTTCGAATTTTTTTGTGTTGGTGCTTCGATGATGTGTCATTTCATGTATCCATCCTTGTGCTTTGTCATGTTGGGTTGATATCTTGTTCTTTGTCGTTGTGTGATTCTTTGGCTATAGAAGGATACGCTGTTTGGACTAATTTTAAATGTGTTAGAGAGCAATAGAGTATCATTTTTTGATTTCTTTATCATGTGGCGACTTATTAATACATACTTGCTATGACATTGTGATTGTGTTACTTTTGTTCAGATCCAATGCTACTGTTTCTAAGCTAAAAAGTTTTCGTGCATACATGATTCTCTTAATTCAACAATGATATATTTTACTTCTTTTTAAGGAAGACTGTAATTGGTGCACCGTATGAGTAGTGCAAAATAGGCATGGCATGATGACACATACAGGGCATGGCAATAAATGAATGAATCAGAAGCCAAAAAAAAAAAGTGTTTGAAAGACTTTTTCAAATAGGCTATAGATCTTAAAAGACTTCCAAACGTTGACACATTGGTCTAATTTCCTAATATGAATGGATTTTTCATCCATATTTACTATGAATTCTGTCTGTCATTGTATTCAAATTTCATCAATCATGAATTTGTAGTACTATAATCATTTGATTGAATTGGGATCGCTATAGGATGTCCTTATCTGAAACTTACTGAGCACTAAAATTGAAGTTTTCTCAGCCCAGATTATTTCACCAGATTAATACTTGCTGTATTACTTTTACAGAGTCTTTTTCCCTGGTGGTTTGTTACTATATAAGTATAGAAGTATTGGAAAGATTACAATAGTTACTGGACCACCTTTCCTATGTTGCCTAATATCCATCTGAACCTTAATTGTACAATGCATATTGCAAACTACATGCATGGGTAAAAATTGGAACATGCAGACAATCTAACTCTGTTTTTCTTAGTCTTTCCATTGCAGGCATGGGAAGGCTTATCTTTTTGATAAAGTGTAAGTGTTTTTCTTACTTTCACAATACCAAATTAACGTAAGCATTATTAGTTGTCAATGTAGAATCTTTTAATACTCGTGTCAAATATTTTGCTTTAAACATCAGAATAAAAAATTTGCGTCAAAATATATAGCCGGGTTACTTTATGCATGATGACACTGAGTTGTACTTTCCCTCTTTATACTGCTTATAAAATTTCCTTTTCTGTCCACAAAGAAAAAGATACCTTCCTATGGAAGTTGCAATATCTTTGAGAAGAACGTATATTGTTATGCTTGTTATATCTCAGATGCGCCAATAATGTAATTGCTACCAGATGGAAACTCACAGTCACCACAAGACTTGATTGTGTATGAGCGCTTCAAATAACATCTTGTTAATCCATGTTATGACAGTGTGAATGTCACCGTTGGCGAGAAAGAAGAACGGATGATGATCACGGGAATGCACACTGTTGTTGACATATTTTGTGTTGCATGTGGGTCCATTGTTGGATGGAAATATGTAAGGACTAGTTTTTAAAGCTCATGGTTTGTGATATATTTACTTAACTAGATGCTGTTGGCATTGAAAAACTTTGTTTTCAATGTATTTTAATTTATTTATTTTTCATTTTAGGAGGCTGCTCATGAGAAAACTCAGAAGTACAAAGAAGGAAAATTTATCCTTGAAAGGTACCCTGTTTGTTAATCAATGTTTAGGCATGCTCTGTAGCTTTTGTTTATTTATTTATTAAAATGGGTTGGGGAAGGAAGCATTCATATGTCCAGATTTTGATGAAATGTGCTTTATTATTGAGTAGGTTTAAGGTGGTAGGACCTAATGGCAGCCTCTACTTGGAAGCTCAAGAAGAAGCTCATGTTGCTGGAAGTGATGCTGATGATGTTTGATTTGCTGATTTCAAGATCATTTTATTTTGAATTGTACAGCCTTTATGCTTCATGTTGTTAAAATCTGCTATCTTAGCTATTAGAATTGGTACATTTTCAATACCCCTCAAAGAACATTTAGAAGTCACAACACTAGAACAGTTCCCTATTTCAATTTGGGATCAAAAGTGGTTTTATATCTGCCTTATTTTCATGTCTGTTAAACTAAGCAAGCAATCATCCTCCATCCCCAAGCCCTTATTTCCTCTCCTTCTCTTTAGTTGTGTAGACAAGGATATGCAATTAACAATGAGAGAATGACTGAGCTAGAAAACCAAGCCAACATGTTGGACTTGGAGGAAACTAGTGAACCGGTTATATGACCTGGCTAACCAGCTGCTTAGTGTGTAAGATTAAATAATAAATGATGGAATGCACTAGAAATGAGGAGTAGCAACCGTTTTGGTTTGGTTAGTCTGGAGACAGTGCAATTAACTATTTGATTGGGGTGCCAGTTCTTCAATAAATAGTTTGCAGCATTTTCATCCCTAGTTCTGTTATTTTAACATCAATAAATTCGACATCTGCAACACATGTTTAATGATATTCAAAATTGTGGTTAATGGTGTATTGGATTTGGTTAACGGGTACACCAAGATTGAGTAACTTATTAACCATTCATTAACCAAATCGCTAGTTAACAAATTATTTGTCTAATACAGGTGTATCCATTAACCAAACTTAATATATCATTAACCACGATTTTAAATGGTGCCTCAGGTGTCAACTTTTCATATATTTAAATAACATTTTTTTTCATTCCTAACACTTTGATAGGAAAAGACACACAACAAAGGCTATAAACTCCAAATGTGAAATCACTGAGATGCAATACATTTACAAGACCAATGTCCTTCGTAAACTATTTTGTTAGAATTGACTTCATTAATCCTTACATTAAGCATTTCTCTTGAGGATTTCAATTTAAAATTTAGCAATTGAAGGATTAAATTCAATGAGGGAATATCGTCATGATAAATATAGATAAGAAAAATATGACATAACGATTTTCAAGTCATGTATAACAAGTGGTTCAATCATGTTTTAAATTTACTAATGTAAACCCCAAGGGGTTGGGGTTGGTCTAGTGGAGCATGACAGGGTCTCATATCTGACAGGTTGTATGTTCGAGCCCCCATTAGTCTTCTTGGGGTGAGGTAAATGTAAATCCATTTTTAAGTGCTCAAAGAGCCCGAAGATTTTCCCTGCCTTGGACTGGAGTACCATCCCCTCACCCTAAATTTTTATCAACAAAAAAAAAAAAGTACTAATGTAACAAATTATCTATATTTGACTAAAGTAGCTTCTGAAAGTTGCGAGTATGGAGGTCGAGAGCGGAGAGAAAGAAAAAAACCATGGCTATGTTCCCCCCAAACCACCTGATGGGGAGGGGGGGCAGGGTAACAAAAACATGCAGAAAATTTCCTTTCGTGATAAACTTCTAGGAGCACAGGAACCTTTACCACGAAGGGAAGTTGTTAACCTGTTGAATAAACAACTGTTCAAGATAGAGTTTGAGAAAGGAGACAGGTTAAGGCCAAGGTGTTATATTGATGATAATGTGGTAGAAGATTTAAGGAGACCATGGAGGGATGCTATTATTGTCAAACCATTGGGGAAGGCATTGGGGTTCAATATCATGCGAGACAGGTTGAGAGGAATTTGGAGACTGGCGGGAGATTTTGATATAGTTGATATTGGGTTTGGTTTCTTCATGATCAAATTTGATCTGGAAGCGGACAGAGAAAAGGTCATTTGTGGGGGTCCCTGGATGATCTTTGATCAGTGTTTGGCAGTGCAACCTTGGAAGCCAGATTTCATTGCCTCAGAAGTAAAAATTGATAAAACCTTGGTTTGGATCAGGTTCCCAAGTTTGGGGATGGAATACTATGATGAAAGCGTCTTACTTGCCCTAGCCTCTGCCGTTGGTACCCCTATCAGGGTGGATATAAAGACAGTAGATGCCGCAAGAGGAAAGTATGCCAGAGTGTGTGTTGAGATCAGACTTGATCAACCAGTAGTTGGGAGGCTGTGGTTCAGAGATCACTGGTTTAAAGTGGAGTATGAAGGTCTTCAACTGCTGTGCTCCAAATGTGGCATGTATGGACATGTGAGCAGAAACTGTACCAAGCAAGGAGGACACGGTGGTGAGAAGGAGGGTAACACAGAAGAGGATGGCGGCGGAGGTCCGTCAAAGCTAGAGGAGAGTGGGAGACCTAGAACTAACCCTACCGAGATTGGTGCTGGAAATTGCGAGATTCAAGAGCAGTTAGAATTGCATGGTGAGTGGATTTCGGCTAAACCTACGAAGAGAATCCTGAAAAACAAGCAAACTTTTAAAGATGGGGTACGGGGTTTGAATGGGGTGCGTGATTCTAGCTTTATAAATATGAATGGTAACAGATTTGACATTCTGAATAAGGCAGGGCCCAGCAAAGGAAGTGATAGCTACTATACTAGTTATATGCCAGGAGTAGATGCACGTGACTCTCAAAAAATTTGGAAAAGACATAAAAGACCTAGAAATTAAGTGAGAAAGGGTCTAGAACTGCGCAACACAGATAAGGAAAAGCAGATAAGGACAAAAAATAGTGGGAAGCGATTGGATGGAAGCGTTAAAGGGAAGGAAGTGGACTCGGGTTCCCATGCAGGGAGGGACGTACTTGTGCATGCAGGGATGGGTTTAACAAAGAACCCTTTTATGTTTAATGAAAAATCTTATGGCATCAAAACAGCCATGGACGTGGAAGTAATTGGACCCAATAGATTGCGGTTTGTTGACCACCCAAAGCCTCCTGATCCGAACGAGTCTTATGGGGATGGAGTCAAAGAAGATCTTCCAGGGGTGTCTCAAATGATTCAAGAGGAGTCAAGCGATGAAGAAGAGATGGATGAGATAGTTGCAGAAACTCCAGACATGAGGAAACAGTAGCTCTCTTTCTGCTCAATTTATCTCCATGCAGTTAATATGATTATGTTTAAAGAATTTTCAGCTATCGTGCGTGGCTTTGCCAGTGGGAACAGTCATAGGCATATGAGGGAGCTCCTGAATAGATTCAAGCCAGATTTAGTGTTTTTGTTTGAGACTCATACTCCTTTTAATAATTCCAAGAAGTTTTGGGAGAAAGAAGGCTATGGGTGTTTAATGGTAGAAGAAGCTCAAGGTCATGCAGGGGGTGTGTGGGCTCTCTATTCACTTCGTAGTAGGTTCACTTTTGGGGTAGTGGAGCATATGGAGCAGTGTGTTAGTGTTCAGATATCTATGGGCACTGAGGCATGGGTTTGTTCTGGTGTGTATGCAAGTCCAATCTATACGAGAAGATGTCATCTTTGGGAGTACCTGAAGGGAGTTAGAAATCGTATTGAGAAGCCCTGGACAATTATAGGGGATTTCAATGGAATCTTACTCCCCTCAGAGCAACGTGGTGGCCTCTTTTCTTCGGCTAGGGCTACTAGGTTTGGTGACATGCTGGATGCTTGTGGGTTAATGGATCTCGAGTTCTTTGGCCCAAAGTATACCTGGCAAAGACCTTGTAGAGGAGGAAGGTTAGTGTCGAAAAGGTTGGATAGAGGTGTTTGTGATTTAAACTGGAGATTGAGTTTTCAAGAAGCCACCATTGAGCACCTCGTGAAGAGACAATCGGATCATGTTCCTCTTCTTCTAAGGTGCAGCAATCAAGTCTCTCCTAGGGAGGGTCGTCCCTTCCGCTTCCAAGCAGCTTGGTGCACTCATGATGGCTATCTTCCCATTGTTAGTAGCGCCTGGAATAAGTGTAGAGAGAGTGTTGTGAAACAATTGGATGAGGTCAAGGAGGAGTCTATAAAGTTTAATAGAGAGCAGTTTGGGAATGTCTTTGCTAAAAAGAAACAAATTGAGGCAAGGTTGAAGGGCATTCATAGATGCTTGGAAGATATAGATTCGGTTAGGCTTCTTACTTTGCCGAAACAACTTCTTAAAGATTATGAGGAGGTGTTGTTCCAAGAGGAAACATTATGGTTTCAGAAATCCAGGGAGAATTGGATTAGGCTAGGGAGTAGGAATACGGCCTTCTTCCATGCACAAGCAATTGTAAGAAGAAAGCAAAATAAAGTACATGGACTCCATATAGCTCCGGGAATTTGGTGCACAGATCAACAAGTGTTGCAAGAAGAGGCAGTAAAATTCTTCAAAGACCTTTTCGGTTCTAGAGAGGAGGTGGTAAGAGGTATAGATGGTTTCCCTAGCCGTGGTCTTACGGATGAGGATAGAAACAGTTTAATCAGGATGGTGACCAAGGAGGAAGTTTATCAGGCGCTGATGAGTATGAAATCATATAAAGCTCCTGGGCCGGACGGTTTTCAACCAATCTTTTTCAAGATGTTTTGGAATGAGGTGGGAGATGATATTTGGAGGTTTGTTCAGAAAGTTTTGTCTACGGGGAAGTTTGAGCCAGGAACAACAGATACCCTCATAGTCTTAATCCAGAAAGGTGATAGCCCTAGCTACTTCAAGGACTTTAGACCGATAAGTTTATGCAATGTCATCTATAAACTTGTCTCTAAAGTGCTTGTTAACATATTAAGGCCGATTCTTAGCAGGATTGTCAGTCCTTTGCAGAGCAGCTTTATTCCGGGTCGAAGCACTAGAGATAATACGATAGTGCTGCAGGAGGTTGTTCATCATATGAGAAAAAATAAGAGGAAAATGGGAGATTTAGTTTTGAAACTGGATCTAGAAAAAGCTTATGATCGTGTTGATTGGAGGTTTCTAAAACAAACGCTTGAGCTGTATGGGGTTCTAGAGGTAATTATTTCTCTTATTTTGCATGGGATATCCTCCTCTAATATCTCTATTCTCTGGAATGGTAGTAGGACCGAGAGTTTCTCCCCCAAGAGGGGACTTCGTCAGGGAGGCCCCCTCTCCCCCTACCTAGTTGTGTTATGTATGGAGAGACTTGGGGAGATGATTTCTAAGGAAGTGGGATAGGGTAACTGGAAACCAGTCCGTTTGTCAAGGAATGGTACTGCCATCTCTCATTTGTTTTTTGCTGATGATGTGTTGTTGTTTGCTAAAGCTAAGGTGGCTCAAGCTCGTCTGATTGGTGGGGTTTTAGAGAAGTTCTGCAAGATCTCGGGTCTGAAGGTAAGTCACCACAAATCAATTATTTTTGCTTCTATGGGTGTTACTAGTAGCAAAAGAGATAAGATTACAGCTGTGACTTCCATTAGGTTTACCAATAATTTGGATAGGTACCTAGGGTTCAAATTATATAATAGTAGACCTAGGAAGCAAGATTTCGAGGATGTTATTAATAGGGTGGATTCGAAGCTTGCTACGTGGAAAGGGAGGTTGTTAAACAAGCCTGGAAGAGCATTATTGGCAACGGCAGTGTTAAATGCCTTACCATCGTAAGGGATGCAAATTCAATGGTACCCACAATATATTTGTGATTACCTTGATAGAACTGCCTCTAAATTTATTTGGAAGAGGACTGATACCAATGGAATGCACCTTATCAGTTGGAAAAAAATGACTAGGCATAATAAGAATCGAGGGTTGGGAATCAGGATGGCTAGACATCAAAATACTGCTCTCTTGGGCAAGTTGGCGTGGGATGTGTTACACTCGGAGGACAAGATTTGGGTCAACCTGTTCAAAGAGTTATATATCAAGGAGGATGCGGTGTTTGATGCTGTGAATATAAAAGGATCTCCCACTTGGAACGCTTTAGGGCGTGCAATTAAAGTTTTGAGAGATGGGTTTGATTTTAAATTGGGAAATGGGTATTCTAGCTTTTGGTACACTCCCTGGCAGGCTAGAACTCTTCTCTGTAATCAAGTTGTGTATGTGGACATCCATGACCTAAATCTTAAAGTGAAAGATGTGTGGAATGGAGAAGCTTGGAATTTCTCGATGCTTTATACTAACCTTCCTGATGATATTAGGGAGACCATAAACCATATCAGCCCGTGGCTGGACGAAGAGGTGTATGATGGTTGGGTTTGGAAGACAGCCATCTCGGGGGAGTATTCAGTGAAAGAAGCATATAAATGGCTTCAGAAGTTAGATGACAGTCATGAAAATGATGAGAGTTGGAGGTGGGTTTGGAGATTGAGGATACCATCCAATATGCAATTTTTCTTGTGGCAGATTTGCCATAACTCTATCCCAACGAGAACAATGTTGAATAGTAGAGGTATTGGGGTCACAGTTTTATGCCCTTGTTGCAACATGGAACCCGAAACTATGCATCACTGCTTTTTCTCCTGTGCTAGAGTTAAGGAAGTTTGGAAACAATGTTTTAGTTTGGAGGTCAAGCCGATGGAAGACAGTACTCATCTCAGAAGTTGGTTAAAGAACTTCATTGAGAAGCATGGGGTTGGAGTTGTGGTGCTTATGTGGTCTCTTTGGTGTGCTAGAAACAAGAAGGTGTTTGAGGATACTAATTATACAGTGCATGATCTGTGTTTTCAGTTCTGGGCTTCTCTGTCGCATATTAGGAATGCTTTTAATGATCAAAATAGGGGTAAGGAAGTCGGTATTGATAGGTTTATAAGGTGGGAGGCTCCTACTGCTGATACTGTTGCGGTTAACGTGGATGGCAGTTTCAATCCTAGCTTGGGGAATGCAGGCTTCGGGGGAATCATCAGAGACAATCTGGGGAACTTTATTGCTGGTTTTTATGGTAGCACGGGGGTGCCTTGTATCATGCACGCAGAAATCTTGGGAATCTGGCATGGATTGCAGCTTTGTTGGAAGAAAGGTTTTAGGGAAGTTGTTTGCTATACGGATTCAGCTAATGCAGTTGATCTAATAAAAGGTAAGCTGAGCATGCATCATAGGTACAGCAACATCATTGCTGCCATAAAGAGAATGTTGAATGATAATTGGGAGTGCTATCTTAAACACACTCTTAGAGAAGGAAATTATGCAGCTGATTTTTTGGCGAAGTTGGGAAGCAAGAGTACCACTAGATGTGCAGTGATTCATGAAGCCCCTCAAGGGATATCATCCATTCTGTTGGCGGATGCTATGGGAGTCCAGTTTATGAGACATTAGTGAGGGGTCTTTTGTTTTGCTTTTTATTTTTCTGTTCTTCCCTTTTGTAACCAAAAAAATTATCTATATTTGACTAGTCAGCATTTCCAATTAATATATATATTTTTTAAGAAATTTGAATCCCATAATAAAATAAAATAAAAGTTCAATCACATACATAGTTAATTTATATTAGAAAAAGTCTTTAAATGAATGATAATTCTGGATGTGGCATGAGCACTAGTTATGATGGTTCATTCTTCATTGTTTGCAAGTTCAAACAAAATCTGTATTCAAGTGATCCACCTCCCGTGATATGAGGTGATGCTGTCAGCTTTGCATTGAATCCATTGGAGGAAAAGAAAGAAAAAGGTGATAATGTTTGGATGGTGGCAACACAAAAGACAATTGGATTTGTTACTATTTGGCATTTCTCTTTCTAAGAGGTTGCATTTCATATTTGATGACTCAGCATAACCATATGTTTGTCTTCTACAACTAAGGTAGAACTTGAAAAGTGCCTGCTATTTTTTTTGCAAATGTTTTTTTTGTTAAGAACTTGTCACTAACTCGATATAATAAGTGAAACTTAATCTCTGAGAATGATTGCCAAAAATATTCTCAACAATAATTAGTGAATTTTTTTGAAATGTTGTCTTCATGTATAAGGTATGAAAACGTTAGTTCTCTAAGAAATAAGAATACTAATCCTTTGTTTAAAAAAAAAATACTAATCTTTTTTCCTAAATACTCCTCCTAGTCGACTTGAATAGAAAAGTATATGAATATTATGGTGGGTGGGACTTGGGGGCAATGCCTATAACAAGAGTTATGTTATTTGAACATCCAATTTTAGACATCGTATGTAATGTTGTATGTATTTATCTCTATCTCTTACTTACATTTTATCTTTTTTATATACACACATCTCAAAAATACATCACAAAATAAAGAAGACACTGTATGTTGTTCCAGTTGTGATGTTCAAAAATCATTATTGCCATAACAATCCTGATGAGAATGTCTGTTAATGCCTTAATGGTCTTTTTCAACATGAGACAGACAAATTAATGTTAATGCCTTAATGGTCTTTTTCTGAAAGTGGGCCTGAAGTGAAGTAGGCTTCGGTGCTGCCAATATTAAAGCCCATTTTCATGGTTTTTAGTTTTGAGATTAACAACTGCAAAATTAAAATGAGGCCTCTTCTTTTATCATGAGAAATACTAGAAACATGCTTTCTAAGACACTCTTTCCATCTCTCAAAAAAAAAAACACACACACACTCTTTTCAACACATTCTCTTCTATTCATTGAAATTAATGTGAGTCTTATAAAATTCAATTGGGACTCATATGAATTACCGGGACCCGTTTTCAAAATAGTGGACTCACATGAATTTTAACCAATAAAAAAGAGTGTACTGGAAAAAGTATATTAGAGAGTGTATTACTAACACTCCTCTTCTACCAGTATTGACGTCGTTGCCATAAAACGAGCCCAACGTTACCCCTTTTCTAGTTGCCCTTGAATTATACCAATTGTGTATTTGTGTACAGACAAGAAAAATAAAACAATCTCAATCATATCATTCATATGATTATGACAAAATGATTCCCAATTTGATTTGCATTTTGTATTGAACTAGAGCAATGCTAAATTCTTTCATTTCAAGATTGACATGGCAGTTTTGGTCTCTTTTACATCATTAAATTAAATGCAATCCACAAAGATAAAAAAAATATCTAAAACGTTTAAAAAGAAAAAGAAAGAAAAACTCTTATCTAAAACTTCAACCACATAAATTTTCATAAAGAATGGCAAAACATTGGGAAAAAAATATTAAACTAAACCAAAAATAATTTTTTTCCCAAATATACATATATTTTCTGTCCTAATTTACTGCATTTTTATTTTTTATTTTTTCTTTCTGGGAAGTCTGCATCCCAATTACACTTCTCTTTGTTTGCTTTTATTTTAATTTCAATTTTTAAATTAATTTGATTATTAAAAGAAGAAGAGAAAACGTTGAAGGGAAAACGGTTCCTTTGAAAAAAGATGTATTAGAAAATAATGAAAAAATGTGCATATATTTAGTGAAATATATTTTTATTAAAAAAAAAGTTTAATATTTTTGCGAAACTTTGGCTGGAACATAATTCAAGAACATCATCCCAGGTGTTCATTGGAAGTTTATGTTAGAAATGAATTTTCTTTGCCATATGACGGCATGACCCATTTGCAAACATTGAGCGTGGCACGTTCACTAAGATTATACTTTGGGTTAATATTATAAGTTGCATATATGTCAATATGTCATAAGTTATGAAAACAATCTATAATATTCAAGTTACACTTAAATAACCATTAAATAAATTATCATTTTGATAATATATTATATTTAATAAATTAACGAAAACAGTACGCAGTTGATCATGTGAATAATCTTACAATCTACATAAAATGCATTATTCTTATTAAATTTCAAGGGCTTAAAACTATACTTACATATGTTTTTAAAGTAAACCCAAAAAAAAAAAAAAAAAAAAAGGGATGAGTGAAGGTGATAGAAAATATCGAGGGAAAAAACAAAGTCGATTGACCAAATAAAATGAGGACAACAAAGAAGACAACGGATATGATTCTACGAGCATGTAATGAAAATGAAAGATATAAGACGCACAATTTGTCGAGTTTAGATTTGTGCCATTTTTGTTCCTTTATATTAAATTATTTTGTTTGTTTGTTGACTTTTCCCATTGGTTTAATATTTTGTTTTTGAGTTTTATCGAATTTTAATGTGTATTCATAATTTCATATTCAAGATGGTAATTGTAGAACACTTTTTTATGGAGCTTTATTGCCCATATAGTGAGTGGTTCTGCATTGTTAAGAATTCGTTCTTCTGAGAATAAAAAAAAATTATAAATTGGTCTTCTAAGTGGTTAAAATAGAATTTGTCAAAAAAAAAAAAGGGTGGTTAAAATAAATAATAAATTTGAATGTTGCTTAAAATTAGATGTGGTTGTTACAGAATAAATTTTTAAGAAATAGTATTAAAAATAATTATTCTTACCCATAAGGAGTGAAACTAAGTGGTTCTACAATATCAATTTGTATCTAAAAGAAACATTGGTGGCAAGAAACAAGATCAAGTCATGTAATAGGAAAACAATTATTTCATTGAATTAAAAATGCATGAACTGTTTCTTAGACAATAAATTTTCTCTCTTCTTTTATAATTAATAGTCGATTAAGGTTTAAGTACATCAATTAAAACATAATTAAATTAATTTTTTGATTTGCATAATTTAGATTATTTTCAATTTATTTTTTTCTTTTTTTTTGTACATATTGATTTTCAATCTTATCTCTCCATTATAAGTTGTTATAGTTATAAACATTATAAAATATCTTCTTCTTTTTTTAAAAAAATATCTTTTTTTATTACAGTCGGTTATATCATTGTTACACTTTGTTGATATGACAAGCATTTCAATGGTTTGACATACCGTTCCTGCTTTTGCCATGGTGAGCGACTCTGGGAAGTCTTTTACAGTGAAAGACTTAATTTAATCGGCTCTTGTAGGTAAACTTAATTTGACCGACGCCTTCTTCTTTGAACAAGTCCCTTAACTCACTGGACTGAACCACGTCCATCGGCATCGCAAACCCACTGCCATCGAGCCTCGCCACCATTTTTGTGTCATCAACCACCACAACAAACTTCTCCGACACAACCTCCTTGTTTTTCAGATTCAATTCAGAAATTATTGCATCCTTGTCTATCTCAATAACTCTCAATTCATTCATTAGAACCCTAAGCTATTGGCGTAGCTTCCTCCTTTCATTTAATCAACTTTTCTCATGTGTAGCAAATATTCCAACAACTTTCTCATTGGCCTTGGCATCCTCACGTCTCATATTTTTTCAGATTATCAAATTCTCTCTCAGTACTTTTGATCTTGCAAAATAGTTTGTTGTTGTCTTCCCTTCTAATCTTTCCACAAAGTCAACCCAAGAGCCGAGCACTAGCTTGAAGTATGTTATCGCAAATCTCAGACAATCTTTTCAACTTCAAAATGTGGTGTTATGAGGATTTGGAGGGCAAAAATGCACAAGAAACACCGAAATCAATCGGGCTATGCCGTGACCCTTGACTAGGTTGAGATCAGGGTCGACCTCATCAGCACCGTCGATGGTGAGATCGTGGCGAAGGTTTTCGTTGAGGATGGCCAAAGGGATGTCGAGAGAGCATGCTTGCTCTTCCATTCATTTTGAGGTTTGGATGCCGACAAATCGACAATGTCCTTAAGTTCGTCGAATATGAGAAGTTGACCGAGCTCGGTGATGATGAAGGCGACAGTGAAGCTTTGTTGGCGAGTTTCTTAAGAATGTCTTGGGTGAGGACGATGCAGAGAAACCTTGGATGGAGAGAGAGGGGAACCAAGACGACATTTAACGGTTGCGAATGGGCAATCCTTAAATGTCGTCCAAGTCCTCTGACAGAGATTAATCACTATTTACGATGATAGATTCTTCATAGAAATAAGGCTAAAATACCTTTTTGATCCTTTATCTTTTGGTGAAAATTTGTTTTGGTTCTTTATCTTTTAAAAGATTCATTTTGGTCCTTTATCTTTCAAATGTTACTCAAAATGGTCCTTTTGTCAGATATGTTACTGGATTTCGTTACTGACCCGCCAGAGATTCGTCAAAATCTGGGAATTTTGCCGGAATCTGGACAGTTCTTCTCAAAACTCCTTTCCCTTCATCTCATTTCTTCTAAAATCAAATTACACACTCGTTCTTCTCAAAATCCCTCTTCCCTCTTATCTTAGTTCTTCAGAAAACCATTCCCTATGGATTTGGATATTTGTGTGGTTAATTGTTGTCATAGTTTACAGCTTCCTTAATTAGCTCTATTACCAAGAGGCCACTTGTGTGAACCCAATCACTGCTCCAGAAACAAAAGGAAAAAATGTAACCCAGAAATGGACTAACCCTGCATCATAACTAGAGGCAGAAATCAATCGGTTGCACATAGGGAATACCCCTCATCACAGAAACCTACAGTACAGCCACATCAGAAATGTAAATTGAAATAACTAAGTGGCAATCCATGAAAAATGGAGAATGACATCGAATTTGGAACTAGTTTCAAGTAACCATTGTAATTATAATAATATAACATTGTTGACGGAGAAGAAAATTTAATAGCTTTAAGGGAAATGGAAGGAACCTAAGATCCGATGAAGGACAAAGAGAGTAAGGGACAAACTGCATTCATAGCATAATCGGGAAATTGCCTCACTGCAATTTTTCTTAAACTTCCAAAAAAAAAAAAAAACTCTCTTTCTTTCTCCTCAGTTCTTCACTACACTAATGGCAATGGCATGTGCTATCTTCAAAAAAACAACATATTTATAGTATATACACCGAAAATACGAGGAAGGAGAAACAAGAAGGAGGAGATAGGACAATTTCGCTGGCAATTGGTAACTGCTTGGTTTTTGAGAATAAGAAGAGGCTAGGGTTTGTGAGGGGAGGAGAGTGATGATGAGTTTCAGGAAAAAAAATTAATTAGAATAAGGGGAAGGGGTTTTGAGAAGGATGGATATGTGTAATTTGATTTTAGAAGAAATGAGATGAAGGGGAAGGGGTTTTGAGAAGAACTGTCCAAATTCCGGCGAAATGCCCAGATTCCAGCGGATATCCGGTGGGTCATTAAGGGAATCCGGTAACAGATCTGACAGAATGACTGTTTTGAGTAACATTTGAAAGATAAATGACCAGAATGAATCTTATAAAAGATAAAAGACCGAAACAAATTTTCACTAATAGATAAAGGATCAAAAATGTATTTTAGCCTATAAATAACATGACAATAAAAAAATTATTAAAAGATTATTGGAACGAAAAAAGTTCATCTCACCTTAAAAAATTATTTAAGTGACTTCAATTTAATTTTTAACTATTAATATGTGGTTGCTCATTCCCTTGCTAGGGTGGCTACATCTTGGCCTTGTCTCCATGTTTTTTATTCTTTACCATCTTATATTGTGGATTCTATTTTTAACGACATGAAGTGATCCTCTCTCAGTAAAATAATAATAATAATAATGAGATATTGAAGAGAGAGAAGTTAATGAACTTAGTAATAGAACCTTCCATTAGAGTGAAAATTGGGTGTGTGTCATAAACTTGAATTTGCATATATGGACCCAATTAAAAATTTAAGATGAATTCTTGAAAATTTTGTCATTAGAAATGCTTCAAGGATACCCAAGCAACCCCAATTTAATAATTCCAAAAAAAAAAAAAAAAAATAGACGTCTCCCAACAAAAAAAAAAATTCAGCAAACCAAAAAAATAATTGATGATGGATGCAAATGCAATGTGGCAGGTGTGTGGGCCGTGGGGGCAGTGATCCAGTGATGGATCAGCAGTCCGGTAGCAATCATAAATGGCATTCACAAAGTTAATAAAAACAAAGATCTTATGGGATGGGACCCGCACAATCAGAGAGGAGCGTCTTCCTCCAATCCAAATTTGAACCGCACGATTCACGATGCACCATCTCTCTCTCTCTCCAATCACCACCGTTCGATTGTCCTTTTATTACATCTCGAGGAATCCAACTGCCCACGTTTCTATTGTTTGACCCATCACCATTTTTGAAATATTTATGCCATTACATGCTATACCCCAACTTTGAATTCCTCAAACATTATATTCTACTCCTATTTTGAATCATTCTAAGTCTGTATAATATGAAATTAAGCTATTTATACAGTATTAATACTCCCTCTAGTTCATATTATAAGTAAAAATTTAATGAAACACACATATTAAAGTGGTTAGTTAATCTCATTTAAAAGAGTCATTGAGAATAAAAAAAATTAAGTTTGCTACCTAAATTGTCATTCATCTTATTTATTAAGCTTGTATTATTGAGAATAAAATAAGTCATTAGAAAACAAAATTTGTATTAAATGAAGGGTATTTTGAGAATAACTTCATTAAATATGATGAAAATAGTTGAAATTTGCTTATATTTTGGACCCAAAAAATTGGAATTTTTTGCTTATATTGTGGATCGGAGGGAGTATTTGATTAGTTAAAGAGTTTAATTGCTATACATTATCAGTGTAAGGTTTTTTACACTATCAACCAATCAGAAATCATGGTATGAATGACTTTCAAGGTAATTAGGATAAGAGTCAAAGATTTTTAATGATTTATCAATTTCTGATTGGTTGACAGTGTAAAAAATCTTTACACTGTCGGTGCATATCAATTAAATCCTTAGTTAAAATGTCTTAAGATCGTCCCAAAAGGGTTAACCTAGTGTAAGCATGCTAGGTCCGTCAAGGTAAGAGAGTGTCCACAAGGGTACTTTCAGAATGTGGGATGTCTTTGGCTCGAATTTTGGCGAAAAATAAAGTTCTTGGGAATGGGCCGTACCTATGTCGCTTCAGGCTCCATAGTGATAGCTCACTCGCCAACATTTTATACACACAAAAAAAGTATCTTAAGATTTCAACACACTTTAACTAATCAAGATGAACATATCTTATTTTTTTCACTTTACACTTAAACTCACTTTTAAAAAATGTGATCTATTTTTTTAGTTTTGATTTAATTATAGATTATAAATGATACTATTTTTGTTTTAGAAATGATACTTACTTTTATTGAAATTTATGTTATTATTACATTTATTCTTCTAAGGTGGCATTTGGTAACTGTAATGTTTTATTCCCAGGCAAATTACATTCCTGGGAATCACATTCCCGGGTATATAATTTTCCCACCTTCACATACGAGAATAGGGTTTTCCCAAATTTCTAGCAATTATTCACTAGTTTTATTCTCGGGAATCTTTTATGCTTGAGAATAAATTTTTAAAACTTGTACTGAACGTGAGAAACTTTTATTCCCATGCCAACATTCCCGGGGATGGTTTTTTTTAAAACTTGTAACAAACGCTATCTAAAGGACGATAATTTAAATTACACTGATATTCTTTTAAAGATTAATATAACTTTTAAATAAGAAAATGTAAAGTGTAATTAAAATAAGAAAATTGAATGTACAAAAATTAGTATCATTTTCCTATTTATAACGTATTTGTTTCGTAGGTGCTGTGTGTGGTGATGTGTGCTGGCATCTTCTGTGTGTAACTTTGAAGACTAATCCTTCGTTTGAGTCGAGTAGGATCACAAGGGCAACAAAACTAAAACTCAAGAGTTTTAATATTGCTACATTCTTAAGACTCGGATCCGAACTCGAGATCACTAGTTAAACTGAAAGAAATACATATCATCTCATTCAAATATTTTTTGGTATTTTTTGGTAGTCAGTCCATTTTATATACCATGTCTTATGAAATAGGGTTTTTTTTTTTGCCCCATTTACAATATTTTTTATATTATTTGTATAATAGGATTGATCCCTCATTGTTGTTCTTGCTATATTGGCAAATCACAGCACACCAAAAAGGAATGGAGCTATTAAATTCACGTGCATTTGATTTGAAGCGATACATGATAAAATATATGGAACAATATGAAGCGTGTTTTGTTATCATTGAGCACATTTATAGCCAAATTTCCAACTAAATTGCCTAAGGTCCAAGGAAGAAATGCTAATTGCTAATTGCTAATTGGTAATAAAGACAGAAGTAATTGTGATCGAGACTTTTTAAGCCATTGATACCACACTTTGGAAATCTTATATAGACACCGTAGAGTTTATGAGTGTCTTGGGAACAATAAAGGATCTGTTTGGTTTAAATTTTGATAGAATTGATTTTGAAAGAATTGATTTTGGAAGAATTGATTTTAAAAAATGGAGTTTGAAAAAATTGATTTGTGTTTGAGAATGATATTTTAAAAGTCAGTTTAGAAAAATTGATTTTGTTTGGATGATAAAGTAAAATCACTTTTGAGGTGTAAATATGTAGAATTTTGTGGGTCCTACATCCAGAATCAATTATTCTCAACGGAAAAGCTAGAAATTTTTGTTTCCACAAAACTCAGTTTTGACCCACCAAGAATCAATTATTTTCAACGGAGTTTGATAAACAAACGCATGAATAGTGAAACAAAATTTCTTAACTGGGTTTCGGTGGCTGAAACGGAGTTACAGCCACTACCCAAACAAGCACAAAATACATTACAAAAGAGGGGGAAAAAAGTATATAAGTGGGAAGAAGTACTTTTATACAATATTAAAATCATTTTGTTTTGTCCAAATATCATTACTCCTTTAAAATACTAAAGTCTCACTTGTTTAAGACATTTTTTAGTAGCGGTCTCAAATAATTTTCATCAGAGTGGCAACATCGTCATTAAGCTCAAAAGACCTATGGACAAACTTTCCCTTCAATTTTTAGGATGATTAAATTAAATTAAATTAAATTTTTCCAAAAAAAAAAAAAAAACTATTAATTGTGTCAGCAAAGCAATTAAATAAACCGCATAAATTGAATTCAAATCTTTTGTTTTGTTTATTCTTTATTCTTTATTGTCTTAAAATGTCTTCCGTTTTCAAACCAACCAGACAAAGCTGAACTGCAACTGCAACTGCAACTTCTAACCTTGTCAAAGCAACTCATCAATCACCAAATATCAAATATAAGTATATAACATAACAAAAAGAGGAGACCAATCTACCTTGTATATGTGATATGTGATTCACCTCTCTATCCATCACTAGCTTGAGTTCTTAGCTTATTGGAGCCAATTTGTGTTGTCCCCATTATTTATTTCATTACATTTTTACCCAATAAAGGTAATTAGATTCTTGTTAAGTGCTTTTCCTTCATACCCTTTTGTCCAATCTTCCTTAATGTCATTTTCAATGATCCAAATCCTCATGTTTTGATTGAAAGACTGAAACTTTTGTACATAGTTATTGGTTTTTGCTTCAAGGGATATTCAAAGTGTAATCTTTTTTCTACATCAGAGTTTGAGGTGATGGTGATGAAGGAGAGGGATGAGGAGCTGGCTCTGTTCCTCGAGATGAGGAGGAGAGAGAAAGAGAATGAGAAGAACAACCTTCTCCTTCTTCAGAACTCTGAGGAACTTGATTTGTCCAATTTGGGTATGTTCTTGTTTCTTCTTATGTTTTGAGTGTCTCATGTTATGTTCTAATAATATTTCATGTTTATGTCTATCTTATGTTGTTTCACTACAGAATCCAATCGTGGTGATTCTAACATTTCCAAAATGGTATCTATAGTGCCACCAAGGAAGACCGGGGTTGAAGAATTTTTGAATTCAGAGAATGACAAGTCTGATTATGATTGGTAATTTTTTTATTTTTTTTGTAACTTTTGATTGCTGATGAGGGTGTGTGGTTTGGCCATATGAGTATATTGATCTTGTAAATCAATTGGATTCATAACTAAGAGAATTCTAATTAAAGTTAAGGTTTGTTGAGTCTGTTTTTATATATAAATCTGGTGCGAGTGTGAGAGAAAATCATATGGTCTAGTTGAAAGCAATTTAAATAATGAAGTGAAACGTTGATTTAACTTGCAAGATGATTAATAAATTATCTTTTAGAATGATAGAAGTTTATGATTGTTGTTTTTGAGTAGTCCCTACTTAAGATTTCTTCTAAAGCTGAAAAGATTTTACAATTTTACCTATGACAATTTCAGGTTGCACATCTAGTTCTCACCTTTATGTTCCTATTCTTATCATTATTCACGATAAATGATTGATAATTAATCGATTTGTCAAATATTTTCTGTCTTATTCATGCTCTCCTTGCATTCTATGGAGCTTGCTAATTTCCAATTCCTTGTTGCTACATACTTGCATCCTTATTGCATAACAGTTTTTGTCCATAAGAATTACATTATTCTTTGTATTGACAAGAAGTTCTTTTTTCTGTTATCAGGCTTCTCTCGCCACCTGATACACCTCTTTTTCCTACCTTAGAGAAGGAGTCACAGATATCAATAAAGAGTGAAATGGAGATACCTAATGCTCGTCCAACAGCTTTAAAACCTAGGGTAAGAATCATTTAAAGTGATTTTTTATTGCTGTTGAACTATATCATTTGGTTGGATGAACATGACATTTGCAGCATAACACTTTTGACTTTATAATTCCTCTTCCTTAACCAAAACCTTGAGATCGTTTGACATTTTCCCATGTCTGCTCTTTTGAATTCCAATGAATTCTGTTGATCTAGTTGGTTTAATGCAACAAGTGCAACTTTTTTGTTATGCTGCATCATGTGTTGCAGGTAAATAATATCCAAGCAGATCCTGCTTCAAGAAGCAATGTAGCCTCTAAGTCTAAGCATCATGCAGCAATGCCAGGACTTAGTTCTTCCACTAATGGTAATAGGAGATCATCATCTGGGGGTCCAACCCCAGCCACTTCCAGATCTTCAACGCCATCTGGAAGGCCAACATTACCTTCATCAACCAAATCCTCTAGGCCCTCTACACCTACCTCCCGGGCCACTTTAACTTCTACAAAGCCAACAGCTCCACCAGTGAGATCATCCACTCCTACTAGATCCACTGCCAGGACCTCAACACCAACAACTAGGCCTTCCTTGGCAGCTCCTAAGACATCTCATCGATCATCAACTCCTACCCTTCGATCATCAACCCCGTCAAGGGCACTTGGAGTATCTGCTCCTCCTACTCGACCTTCATCAGCATCAAAAGCACGCCCTATAGTTGCAAGGAATCCGGTGCAATCACGGGGAAGCTCTCCATCGGCGAAATCTAGACCTTGGGAACCTTCACAAATGCCAGGTTTTTCTCTTGATGCTCCTCCAAATTTGAAGACATCATTGCCAGAACGACCATCTTCGGCCACTAGGAGTAGGCCTGGAGCACCAAATTCTAGATCATCTTCTGTTGAGGCCAGTAGCAATGGAAAATCTAAAAGGCAGTCGAGCACACCTTCGAAAGGAAGGGTTTCAACTGGTTTTGGCCATAGTAATCAGAGCTCCATGCAAGCCTTGAGTAGAGCTCGTTTCACTGACAGTGATAACGAAAGCCCTGTTGTAATTGGGACAAAAATGGTTGAAAGAGTAGTAAACATGAGAAAACTGGCACCACCAAAGAATGAAAACCATCATTCTGCTCATAACAATTCACATGGAAAGTCTTCATCTTCTGATAGCTCAGGATTTGGATTAACGCTTTCAAAGAAGTCCTTAGATATGGCAATGCGACATATGGTAAGTCAATGTATTCCATCATTTAATATGTTGCTATCTTAAATACAACAATGATTATGTAGCATTAATTAATGAGTATGAGTCTAATAGGGCTAGAAAGATATTAATGCAAATAATCAATATGCTTAATCTTGGTAATACTGCCTTGAAGTAAATGCTAATAAAGAGTTAATTCTGTTCCGTGTATGCAATACCATAATTGCAAGACTTTGTATTCCTATTTGTTCTCTCTAAACCTACTTTTTCTTCTTGTTGTTTACTTGGTACAAGATCCAGATCCCTTTAAGATCATGGTTGAAAGTTTGGATAATTTTAAGGCAAGACATTTAATCATGCACTAGATTAACTGAATGAATGGAAAGGGTTATATTTCATTGACTCAGTAGATAGTCATATTAATATACAGTACATATGAGATATATGTGAAGTGTGTTACAACTTCCGACAGAATGTTGACAAAGACAAGAATTGCTGAGTATATGAACTAGATTTTAGTTAAAAAACTAAAGCTAACGTGTATTGGAATTCAAATGTAATGATGTAAACATGCTTTCAATTAACGAGCGATTAATTTGGTCATATCTGTTTCATATATTAGGCAAGTTACAAGGTGTCTTTGGTTTTCTTGCACAGGACATAAGGCGAAGCATGCAGGGTAATCTGCGCCCACTCGTGACAAGCATACCAGCTTCCTCTATGTACAGCGTGAGATCAGCTAGTTCATCAAAGAGCAGGACAGTCAGTGTTTCTGATTCTCCTCTTGCAACAAGCAGCACTGCTAGCTCTGAACCAAGTGTAAATAATAACTCCATATCTTATGATGGAAGTGAAAATGATATTGGAAGTGAGAAGGGAAACTCTTCCCCTATCAGTCATCATAGTAGTTGACTGGTTGAATCATCAGGATAGATATGATGGTCAAGGCATGATCAGTGACATGCCACTATTTGTATTATGTGGTAGAACAACTAGCACAAATTATCATGTTCCAAGAGATGTGCTAATGGTAGAAAGTGTGTAGCATAGCAGTATATTGTGTTTTGTTCTTCTGGTGTTCTGATACACTGGAAGGCTGCCTCAAGATATTTTGAGTTTTATTGTAGGAAAAGAAACCATATAAGCATGTTTCATGTTTGTGGCATGATTATTGCTTGAATGTTTGTACTGAAAATTGGCCATTATAAATTGATGAGCTTGTTCAATTCAATCGTTACACACTAATTCTGCTTGAAAAGTTAATGGTTAACCGGGGAATTGGAATTTAAAAATATGCAGTTTAGATTTAAGCCTCCATGTATTAGAGCAAGTTTTCTTGAATTTTGGTTTCTTATGGAGCTTAGGAATCTGAAGGGCTTTGGTTTTCTCTTTTATTGAGTCTCTTTAACCTATGTCATAATCTTTGCCTGTTATGTGATTTGTCACAGTGAAAGCTCACTTTGTGATATAGCAACACATACTTGGATGGTATTATAAAAATGTTTTGTACCAAACGTGAACAAAATTGAACTAATAATTATTTACATTATATGTATACTGTTTTTTTAGACGTGAATTCTGGATTAGAATCCTTTCCAGGTTTAGAAGAATAGGATATAGTCTTGTGGAGAGAAAAAGACATAAACCCTCCTCCAATCATACATGGATCCTTTATAGGGAAAATTTCGGTTTCTTATTATGGAGCTTAAAAATCTGAAGGGCTTTGGTTTTCTTGCTTAACGAGTCTCTTTAACCTTTGTCATAATCTTTGCTTGTTATGTGATTTGTCATAATGAAAGCTCACTTTGTGATATGGCAGCACATACTTGGACGGTAACATAAAAATGTTTTGTACCAAATGTGATCTAATTGAACTAATTACTTACATTATATGTATACTGAGGTGTTGGGTTGCTCAACTAGTTTGAGCTAAGAGTTTAAGGAATTGAAGGTACATGGTTCAAACTCTTACAAAGGAGAAAAAACTAACATAATTACCAACATACTAACATTTGCTTATAAAAAAAATTATATGTATACTATTTTTGAGACGTGGATTCTGGATTTGAATCCTTTTCAGTTTTAGAAGAATACAATATAATTTTGTTGGGAAGAGAAAGACAAACTTTTTGAAATGTAATGAGTGGACTTTATAACTATACTTGATGGATCCTTATATGGAAAAAATTTTGTATCTCTCTCTTTGACATGATTATATCCTACACAAGAGAGGATCCAAATTCGTGTATTCTCTACACAGGTAGTTATAGCTAATGGAATATATAATTTATCATGTTTGGTCCTTATAACATTAAAATTTATGCTTCTCTTTCTCTAATAAGATACTCACATGAGAGGAGAGGATCTAACTCGATTTTTAAAACTAAGCTACGAGAGCTGCTAGCATTACTCAAGATAAATATTCAAGGGGAATTGGAATTCAAGTAGGATCTTCTACCTAGGGGTTGTCTAACATGCATCCTACAGAACATGGTGCTAATATGCTCATCGGAGGATCGTCTATCGTGCAAAATTGGGCTTGACAGACTTAAATCAAGTCTAACCAGTGTCTGATCATTTTTTAAATTCATCATTAATCACAAAATGCACGAAATGTAAATCAAACCCAAGTTTCTGTCATGGAGGCAGGGACGGATCTACATGTATTATAGGAGGGGCGTTGGCCCTTGCTGCCAAAAAACTAGTTATTAAGACGACGGTCTCGAAAAGAGCTTTCCGTGCATATATAATATAATATGTCCAAAAATTCCATCTGGATCAAAAGTTATGATCGTTTAAAGATTTGTCGAGCGTTTAGAATTTCGGTTACCCATCATATCCAAAAAGTCATCAACAACATGCACCCAATGCGTGTTGGATGCGTGCTAAACCCTGATGTTTGATGCAAGTGCCGAGAGATGAAGGTCTACTTTGGGTGGCTAGATTATCATGTATATTGAAAGATTACTAATGTAATTAATATTGTGGAACAAATAATTATGAATATCTATATGAAATTCGATGCATATATCCTCCTATCATTTAAGTCTGGGTCCGTCCCTGCATGGAGGGGAACAGTCCTACCACTGGACCATTAATGTCAGTTGTGATATCGAGCTTAATATAATTATTATCTTTTGAGTTATGATTGTTAGTTATGACTTTATACTTGAAACTTGATTTTGAGTTGTGATTATAAGACTTTCAATGTTTTGTACTTTATTATGAATATTTTTTATTAGTAGTGCATATGATGACTTACAAGAAAAATTTGTGTTTGATAGGGTATGTGTATATATGTATATATAATTATAATTATAATTATAATTATATATGATGTCATTCGATCACACTATATGATCTATCTGGTTGAACCAAAACTTTTGGACCCATGGACCCAATTTACATGAACACAACAAATAAAACATTTTAATAAAAATGTGTCGTAACTCGTAAATATAAAATATTAAAATAAAAATAAAATAATGAGTTTAATGTTACGACTTCGATAATGAGTTTAATGCTAATATGTAATAATTGAGATAAAATTTTGTACATTATCAATCAATAATACAACATCCCATATAAAACTTTTAAGATAATTATTATAAAAATATTATAATTTTTAATAACTTACAATTCATAGTTAGTTAAATGATTAAAGTAACATATATAGTCAATGTAAAAAAAAAATTTATACTTACATCCACTAATAATTTGAAATATGTGTTTTTATTTTTATAACTAAGAGTGTGAAATAATAATAATGCTAATTTGTTAAAATATTATTGGATGTCAATGTAAATTTTTTTTGCATTGACAATATATAGAAATTAAACTTTAGTTATAAGTTTAAATTTTTTATACTTACAAAATATATAATTAAATCAATAAAAAAAATGATATTTGAATTAAAAACTGGAAATAAAAAAATCTTAAACTAATAATTTAGATGAAGATATTGTTTTATCGATAAATATATATATTTCATCCTAAACCAAAACAAACACGCTCTTCTCTTCCTGGATTCCTTTACTCCTACTCTCGTTCAGCACTCACTCCGAACTTGTGAACCCTAGCGCCTTCCACTCCTCCACATCCGTCCCCGGCGTCGCTTCCCTCTGCCGGAAAACTTCTCTTAATCTCATCCTCTCGCCGCCGTCGTTCCTCTCCCTCCCACTCTCTGGTAGGTTCTCTCTCTCTCTCTCTCTCTCTCTCTCTCTCACATACTTAGTGGTTACTCTGAATTTCGAGCTTAACAACTTCATTTCGGTAAATTATAACAGTGAAGTTTGTTCATATAGTTTAGTTATTGCTGTTGTTGCCTGCTACCTGTTTGGTAAATTGCTCATTGAGAATTCCTTGTGTTGATTGACTGTATATGTGCAATTGGGACACACTTGAATATTTTCGGAATCAAATTTCTCATCTTATTTATTTGGTCACGTGGATGATAGATGATAGAGATAGACACACAAAGATTTTAGGCAAAACTATTGCTTTGGTCCCCTAAGTTAATTTAATTTTTCAAATTGGTCCCTTAAGTTTATTTTGTGTCAAACAGGTCCCTTAAGTTTATTTTGTGTCAAACAGGTCCCTTAAGTTGTTGTGACAGTGCATGGTTTTGCTACTAAATCAGTGAATTTTGATGTCACAAAAAAACTTAACACAAAATAAACTTAAGGGACCTATTTGACACAAAATAAACATAAGGGACCAATTTGAAAAATTAAATTAACTTAGGGGACCAAAGCACTAGTTTTGCCGAAGATTTTATTAGTGGAGCAACTCAAAATTTGTGAAATTTCTTTTGTAAGTTAAAACCTTTGTGTCTATATCTCTCCTCCACTTGACGACTTGACAAAAACAAAAATGACATGAGACGACCCGTTTCCGTATTTTTTTGTTGTTGCAGTGCATATGCAGTTTTTAATGGTAATTTATCTTGAAGATTCGTCACAGTTAAAGTATATGGGCCTTTGTTTGCAAGTTCATATATGGATTAGTGGGAAAATATGGATGGCCGGTGAAATGTGGATACTATTGCTGCAAATTTGGTGCTATGAGCTTAGTGTTGTCAAATTGCTGCCATGAAATTATGGCATGGCAGATTCTGTGCCAGCTGCCATAGGCCGCAATGCCTATTATTTCTGCCATAGACCGCAACGCCATATTTATATGGTGGATTTTTGGCTGGCCACCATAATACACCATCTGCTATTGATAACACTGGATGAGTTAATAATTCATAATCAATTGCTTTATGTTTCATGTTTTATTCATCTGTATATATACTATACAAATTACCCCTGTTTAGATTGACTTCATAGTTTGTTCTTGTTATTTGTTTATGGTGTTTTGACTACTTCTCTCATATGACTTGCTTTTGGCTCTGAGCCTTTTAGCATATGTATTTAAGTTTGGTTGCAAAATACTGAAGTGCAATTTTATTATGTGCTTGGCTGGAAAACATATGTATTCAGGTCTAGTGTTTTTGTTTATCTTCTTGAAATTTAGAAATATCCTCTCCTTATATACATATATATAATTACACACACACACACATCTGTGTGTGCATGTATGTCAGTGTGTGTGTGTGTGTGTATATATATATATATATATATTATATTATATATATGCATGTATATATTTATATATGTATATGTAAATCTATGTATCTATAAATAAGCTTGAATTTGCCATGAAGGAGGGAAATCATATAATATCTACACCTGGGGAGAGTTGCTCCAATTACGTTTTAACTTATAAAACTCGAAACTGATGCCACTCTAATACAGTGGTATGAAAAATAACATTGCATTTTGAATTTGGAAAGGGGAATAAAGCTGGATGCTTATAAATATATTGGATTGAGAAACATAATAATGAACAAGAGTTGATTTGTCTTTCGGGAGAACAGGCTGGTGAAAAGTGAAGTTTTGTTGGTAATCTTTTGCCCGATGCAATTATTTTGTGCTTATGTTTATCTGCAATTTTAATACAATTCTAGTTGGCAGTTTCAAAACTATCATATATTTATATTCTAATAACTGGTCAATATGATCGATTTTATTAGACATAGATTTTGTGAAAACTTTTCCTGCTCGCTTTTCATGGATGATGTTTCAATTGTTTTTGAACTGCCAAGGGATAAATCCTACTGCCTATAATTATATCTTACTTGGTTTTTTTTTCCTTTTTTTAAAAATGTTTTTCTTTTTTCCCTTGGGATGCTGTCACTTCTAAGCTTTAAGAATTGAAGTGGTCAATTTTTGGATTCTGTTTTTGTATTTTCCTCTTTTTTTTTTTTGCATATTTGTCAGCATATTATTTTATTTTCATTTTTTGCATTTTTTATTTTTTAAACTATGCAACCCAACCTATTTGAACCGAACCAACATGATTATCACCTGGGTGGTTTGGTTCGAGTTCCTTGACCAATTTCCCCAAAACCCTGCCTGACCCAACCTGACCTTGTTTGATTGGTCTGGTCCATAATTTCCCTAAAACCCAACCCAACCGTGTGCACCCTAGCCAAGTTGATCACATTGTCAATTTTAATGACTATGAGCTTGAGTAGGCTTGTGGAAGTCTGAAGTGGTTGATTCTAGTCTCATTTCACTTGTTGGTAATTTGTTATAAGTTACTTAATTTGCATACGATGTTTTTGGCCATAATCAGTCTTGATCCAATTACCTTAATAAGCGTACACTTGGCTTCATTTTTTTATTGTAACTTTTATTCAAATTTGTATAAAAACAGGCCTCACATATAGGGGCTTGGCTGTGATTATACCGCCCTTTGTTGTAGGCTGCAGAGCATTCATTTTCAGTATTCATGTCATGTTGGTGTTATTCACCCTTTATTCTTTAATAGGCATAATCTAATTCTGAAACTAATTGCCTGGACTTTATAATGATAGTATCTCTTCATTCTTTTTCCCATAATAATCTCAGTGATATGTTACTTGATTATTGAACTTTTAGTTGTCTTTTTATCTTTGTTAATAGTAAATATTAGTTTTCAAATGTAAACCATGCTACAGGGGGTTTAGTGACACAAAAAAGAAAGGGTTTAACTGATAGAAGCCTATAGTTCATTGGGATAATGTGTATTTTACCCAAAGATATAAGATGCCAAGTTAATTAACAAAAAAACTAAAAAAAATGATGTCTGAAGAAAAATAAAACCCAAACGAAGAGAGATTGAGAAAAACTGAGATAGAGCAAAAGCATCCTGCCATCGTTTCTGCCTGTGTAATTCAGTGAGCTGGTGCTTGGTGCAGATACTGAAAAGAGAGGGAGGGTGTTTGACTACGAAGTTGATCGATGACGACTCGAATAGCGCCTGGCGTAGGAGCAAACTTGCTGGGTCAACACTCTGCAGAGAGGAATCAAGATGCTACTGCTTATGTCGGCAATCTTGACCCCCAGGTAAGGTTCCCTTTCCAATCCTCCTGCTCCTATTTTCCACCTTCTCGTCCTACTCCTATTATTCCTTCTATATCTACAAACCGTTGAGCTTGACCCAAATCATGCACACTTACCTTAATTACCAGTTTAGGGTCAAAACCTTTAACTGAATTTTTTGTGCGCTGCTGCTACCAGATATCTGAGGAGTTATTATGGGAGCTATTTGTTCAGGCAGGTCCAGTTGGTATGTTTCATTTTTCCTTTATTTTAAATCATATATATCAATTAATGTCAATTTTCCCGTGTGTTTTTTAAGATAATTCTGGGTTAGGTATAAACTTTTTCTCCTTTCGTTTGTTTAAGTTAATGTCTATGTTCCAAAGGACAGAGTGACCAATCAGCATCAAGGTTATGGATTTGTTGAATTCCGGAGTGAAGAAGATGCTGACTACGTAAGTCGTACTATGGATATTGTATTTGCGAATCATACATGCAAATTCTCTCTAAAGCTACCAGCTGCTCTCTAGTGTTTTGTTTGACTATATGCTATTCTTTTTCTTCCATCGCAGGCCATCAAGGTGCTTAACATGATTAAACTTTATGGAAAGCCGATACGAGTAAATAAGGTATTCCATGAGGCTTATACTGTGACTTCTGTCTCCTCTCTCTCTCTCTGGTATTTAAGTGTGACAATGAAGTTTATGAAAATATGTCTAAGGTTCTACTATGTTTAAACATGTTTCGAAAGCACTTAGGAGGTGTAATACATGAAAAGTGCCAACAAGAACAAAAATTAAGTTCAGTCCAAAATGAGAATGTTGCATTGAATGAGTGAATATACAATAGATAAGATTAGGATACAATCTACATGGGAGATAGTTGTACTTGCACAGATTGAGGAGAAACTGATAAAAGCTCGCCGAAGGTGGTTTGGTCATGTAAGGAGAAGACTGATAGAGGCTTCGGGTAGAAAAATGAAACAAATAAAAGATAATCAGGAAGGTCTAGAAAATAAAACTGTTGGAGAAAGTATTTAAGAGGAACTTGCTATGAATGGTTTTGTTAAAAATTTAGTTTTTGATATTGCTTATTGGCATTGTTTGATCCATGTAGCAGACCTCTTTTTGGGATAAGGCTTGATTGTTCTCGACTCTAAGAAGTGTTGTGGTGTGATTCTGTGTGTCCGTCAATGACGTGTGTTTGGCTTGGGCATGAGTATGGAATGTCTGTGCATAGTAGATTTCAATAATTCTTGGAAGAAGTTGTGGAAATACTTGTTATTTAAATGAAAGATAAAATTGAAAATTTAATCTCGGAATTTACTGGAGCTGAACACAAAAAGTGTGATACGGACTGTATAGAAATATGATTCACCTTCAGTGGTGGTTGCATGTTGAACACCTTGGCTGATATGGAAAACCTGCGTCATAAACGGTCATACATTTATCATGTAGAGATCTATTGATTATTATTAGAATAAGCAATAAGAAAAAAACAGAATCAAAAGTCCGTATTAGCATGAAGTCAAGAATATGTTTGATACAGTTTAGGCACACATTATGAATTCCTTTGGAATATAAATTTCAATGTAAAGATTTCACTATATTGATTTAAGTCAATAAATAATAGCTGTTTTTTTTGTTGTTTGTGAGGATGTCATTTCCTCTTCCTTTGTGCTATTCTCCTCTCCTCTCTTCTAATAATATTTCTTCTGTTATGCAAAAAAATTCCTTAAACAATGGTTTAAAAATGAATTATGGAAACAATAGCTAGATATAAATATATTGGATAGAAATGAACATATGTTATATATTGCAACAAACAAATGGGATCTTTGATGTCATTTTCATCCCTTTCTTATGGATGTTATCTATTTGGATGTATCTAAGTCTCTAAGAGCACATTTAGGGTATTGAATCAATTTGTTTAGACTATGAATGGGAATGGAATGGTAGACTGCTCATATTGTATTTTATTCCTGGCTTTGCTTCCTTTTTTGAATGGTATTGTATTTTATTCTATTCCATCCTATTTTTACGTCTGCTACGTGTAATCAAAAGTATTAATGAATATAAACAAGGAAACAAAACAAACATTACTGATTCATGGTTGCCAAGAATCACCATTACCACCAGTTTTTGGAGGGAGTGTCAAGTTGTGTCTGAGGAATCAAGGCTTAGAACTTTTGAATGGAATTATCTTCCCATGTCCTTTTTTTTTTTGTCATCGAACGTAGAAATGCTCATTCCACCAAAGGGAGGCAAGAATGGAATCATCATTCTTTCATACCAAATGTGTACAAACTACTAATAACATTTATCTTTTAATTTTTCTATCCCTAATTGTATGCCATTCCAAGATGTCATTCTTATAATTTCATATATTTCATTCTCTATGTAGAAATTAATTTTTCTTATTTATTTTGTGTTTGTATGAACTTTGTTATGCTCTGTACAAGTCCTGCTGTATTTCCATCTCATATCAATGTTAAGGCCACTTGATTAGTGAGTATTGATTTTACTTTTTTTTTTCTTTTTTTAAGGCATCCCAAGATAAAAAGAGCTTGGATGTGGGGGCAAACCTTTTCATTGGCAATCTTGATCCTGTAAGTCACCATATGATGCAAGTGTTTAACAAAGTAAAAAACATATTTGGTGTACTTTGAGATTTAACATAACTGGTCTTGATCTTTCTACAGGATGTAGATGAGAAGCTCCTGTATGATACTTTCAGTGCATTTGGAGTTATTGTTACTAATCCAAAGGTTCCTTCAAATATCTTTCATTACGTCTAATACCATCATGTTTGTGTTACTTAACAGTTTCCCGCAAGGAGCAGTTACTAATGCTTTTCAAGTTTCTTCTTTTTTAATTTCTCAGTATGGGTATGGGCATTAGTTTTTTGTTTTTTTAAAAACTGTCTGATATCAAGCTGATGACAATAACTTCATATATGGCTCGGTTAATAATAGCTGTCTGTTTACAGTTTCTTACTCTTTGAGCATTGTTCCACATTTGTAGGCACTATATGCCTAGATTAATTGTGGTATGAACAAATAAATTGGATGCTGTCCCAATGTATCCTCAAAGGGCACAGCTTTATAATTATTTCCCCCCTTAAACAAATGGGATAGATCCACACAGCAGTGTTTTCGGGTAAGAGCTTTATTTGATGGGTTGGATATTTGATGATGGCAGAATGTACTGGCAATTTTAATATTGTGATTATTGTCTTAGTTTCCTGGAGTTAACATACTCTTGAACTATGCCATTTATGAGGCATATATGTGTGTAAATGGCTTTGGTTTCAATCTTATATTTCACAACCTACATTGTGAAGCAAATCATACTCCTTTGGTTGCCTCAACCCTCCATCCTCGGAGGGATTGCCTTCATTCAAAATTTTGCACATGATCTGATATTCAGTGTTTTGGCTGCAGATCATGAGAGATCCTGAGACAGGAAATTCTCGTGGTTTTGGCTTCATTAGCTATGATTCATTTGAGGCATCCGATTCAGCTATTGAGGTATGCATCCTTTGTAGGAGTGTTTGACTCAACCTTTCATTCTTTTGTAACACTTATTCAGCACTTGCGGATCATAAATAGAATCTATAATTGCCATTTCAGCTTTAGCTGTGGCTAACAACTTTTGCAAATAGTCCATACGCAAATGTCCCATTTGTATATTTTGTATTACCGTTGTAAATCCATTATGTGTTTCCATTCTGTTGTTGCCTTTGTATCTTATCCACATCACTGAGAATGAGTTTTTCTATATTTCATAGGCAATGAATGGACAATATCTTTGCAATCGTCAAATTACTGTGTCGTATGCTTATAAGAAAGACACTAAAGGGGAAAGGCATGGTACTCCAGCAGGTGATTTCTTGCACCATCTATCCTTTTTTTTGGGTTAATTCACAATATATCTGCTTATATTTCATCTATCATGCAGAAAGAGTTTTGGCTGCAAGCAATCCAGGCGCACAGAAGAGTAGGCCTCATACTTTATTTGCCAGTGGGCCTCCAACACTTCCCAATGTTGCCCAGGCTAATGGTACCATTGCTGCTCCTGTGCCTCCGCGCCCCTTTGCTAATGGGGTTGCACCAGCTCCTATTTCTGCCCTTCGTCCGCCACCCCCTCAAGCTGTGGCTTTCCAGCCTATGCCGGTAGCTGGGCAACCAGCATGGCATCAACAGCAGCCAGGTCAAGCAGTTATGCAACATGTTATGCCTCCTCCTCCTCCTCAAATGCAGCAGTTCAGGCCACCTCACTCTGGTATGCCAATGCCTCCACCTCCACAAGCTGTTTCAGCTCCTCCAAGGCCTCTTCCGCCACCGGCAGTAATGGCAAGCCAGCCACCACCTGTTTGGCGACCACCGCCACCGCCACCTCAGCAACAGGGTGGGCGGCCAATGGCTTATCCTCATTCCTCAATGCCACCACCTCCCAATAATCTTCCGATGCCACCACCTTCAAATTGAAGGAATGTAATCCTTATGTATTGTTCCTGACTCCCATCATTTGCGATTCTCCCTTCCCCCTGATTTATTGTTAGCTGTATTTGCTTTTGTTTCCGAAATAGTGGTGTAGATTGTAATATGATCATCCTTGACCCTAACAATCACTGAAACATTACTGCTCAATAAAGAGAGAAGTTTGAGCTTTGGGTTATGATAGTCAAAGAAAAGAAGGAACTATTGTAGTTTGGTGATTTCTACTCTTGATTACAGGTGGTGCCTCCACTACTTGGCAGCAATATTAATTAAGTTGTATACACTAATTAAAAAAAAGGAAAGATATATTGACATAACAAATTGAATCCAATTAGGTATAATTGGGAAAAAAATGTGAAAAGAATTATGATGGGATACATAAAATTCGGATGATGACCTATATTTAATTTGCATACAATTAAACATTTAAGTATTTCGTTTGAAGCTTAGATTCAGTCTATACTGATTTAGTTATTGATTTAATTGATATGTATTTTCAATAATATTGATGTTATCCTGATGGTTGGTCATCCTTTCTCTTTATGTTTGGAGCTGAGTTCGAATCCTAATTTGCACCCGTTTATTCCTACAATAAAACCTACCAATATATGGTTGGTCCAAGTGATGAGTTTGGGCCCTTTAAGCAAGTGGTCAGGGGTTCAATACCTGACTCTTGCGTATAGAGAAAACTTAGTTGGGAGAGGTCAACCTTTCAATGTCGTCCAGTACCTCAAGGGATTAATCTTTGCAGTTGTGTGCGGAAGATATCCTAGAAAACCATTTTTTTTTTTATAGATTTTTATATTGTTAATAAATGATAAATATTGTATCTATCCTATCAAAAAAAAAAAAAAAAAAAACAAATATTGTATCTAATTCTTTTAGAAAGGAAAATCAGAATTTTAGAGGCAAAAGTTCTCTCTCTGAATCTGAGTTTTCTAGTTCCCTATGACATAGAATAGTGATTCCCCCTTTTTTTTTTGTGGTCTCAGATGGAATCCAGGGTATTTCCACAGCCGATAGTCGTAAGACTAATCCCTGAGGATGTACAGTATTAGTTAAGGGACAACTCCTCTACCCACAGATATAGCTTTATCCTCATCACCAGGATTCGAACCCTGGACATATAAAGGGCTCAAACTACTAGCCACTTGGACTACGCATTGGGGTTAACATTGATTCTCTTCTAAAATGGAATGACATAGGCAAAAGCTATTAAAAATAAGCTCAAATATACTAAACAATAAAATGCCCTAAGGCATTATATTTCAAACTCTATATATCAAGGCTGGGTATCGACAACGGCTTTGGTTGTACCTCCCCTCCGAATCCCTAGATAAAGGGGAATATTGATGGATCAGTCAAGCATGGTAATAGAAGAGCCACCTGTGGATGTGTGTTTCATGGTGCGTCTGGGAGGTGGATCATTGGGTTTGCTAGAAATTTGGGTTCATCGGTTGTTCTTATGGCTGAGCTTTAGGGTATTGATACTGCAATCTTAATTGCTTGGAGAAAACAATTCATGAAGGTTTGGATCGAGAGTGATTCAGCGGTTGTGGTTGGTCTTTGTTGGAAGTCACACATCACCTGCCTCAAATCCTGGGTTATGGTTTAAATATCTGTTAGGCAACTACACTTAATACCAATTGGTTTTTGGTTGGAACCTAATATCGTATTAGAGCCAGAGCCCATTTTCTTGCGTATCACCTGTTATGGTAGACATCTGTGGAGGAGGGGTGTTGGAAGTCCCACATTGCCTGCCTCAAATCCTGGGGTGCGGTTTAAATATTTGTTGGCCAACTTCACTTAATACAAATTGTTTTAAGGTTCTTATGGCTGAGCTTTTGGGTATTTATACTGCAATCTTAATTGCTTGGAGAAAACAATTCATGAAGGTTTGGATCGAGAGTGATTCAGCGGTTGCGGTTGGTCTTTGTTGGAAGTCCCACATCACCTGCCTCAAATCCTGAGTTGTGGTTTAAATAACTGTTGGGCAACTACACTTAATACCAATTGGTTTATCCACCAAAATTGGTTTTAGGTTAGAACCTAAAAGTCTTCTACAAAAGAGTTGTCCCCCCTCTCATCACTATGCTCCAATTATTCGAGCTATTGACCGTTTTTAATCTTGTCCTCGAAAAGTTCGCATTTCTCATACTATGTGAGAAGGAAATTGTGTGACAAATTTTATGGCAGATTGGGCTCAATGTTGATCTGATTTTTCAGAACGGCATCAGTGTTTCTTTTCTTGTAGTGTAACTCTATTGTTGGGGCTTTGTCCCCTCCTATTAACAAAAAAAAATCTATATTACAGTCATTGAGTAGAAGTTCATGGACCCATTGCTCCCTGATTGCAATCATAGCACATGCATTGAAGAATCTATATTACATGTTCTCCGTGACAGCCTAAAAGCTTCCCAGATTTGGATTCATCTAGTTAAATCCTCAAGTATCACTGATTTCTTTAATGCCAATTTGCATGAGTGGATTATTCTCAACTTGCATGGAAATTTGGGTATCTCTGATTCTCCTAGCTGGGCAACAGTGTTTATGACCACTTGTTTTTTCATCTGGACATGGTGTAATAAATAGCTTTTTGTTGAGTCTTTCTCTAGGCCTGAATGGTCCCATTTGGTTATTTCTAATTATGTAGAGCAGATAATGTTTATTAACGCCAATAGGCAGGGTAGCATATGTCTTTTTCGTCAGGAAACTATCTTTATAAATTGGAAATTCCCTACTTTAAGATGGTTTAAACTGAATTTGGACGACGCTTCTAAAGGGAACCCAGGGGAGGCTGGGTGTGGAGGTCTAATTCGAGATGATGCTGGTGCATGGGTGAAAGGTTTTGGCATGAATATTGGAGTTTGTACAACCTTTACAGCAGAGCATTGGGGCATTCTTAGAGGAATTCAACTAGCCTTGGATCTAGGTGTCTGTGCTCTTATAGTTGAGTCAGATTCAGCTTCGACTATATCCTGCATCTCCTCAGAGAACTTGCACCAAGTCAGAAAGAAGCTTATCAGTCGAATTCAGGATTGGAATATTACCTTTTCTCATACCCGTAGAGAAGGCAATCGCAGTGCAGATTGGTTTGCTAATTGGAGCCTCACGCTGGAGCTGGGAGACCATGTTCTGGATGTGCCTCCTTTAGATCTAGCTAGGATTATATTTTCTGATGTTTCTGGGGCCGCCATACCCCGCGTTGTCAATTCTTTGTAATTTGTATGTTGGGCCTTAGCCCCTTTATTTACCAAAAAAAATAATAATCTATATATGTCAAACTGTAAGTTAAGGAATCATCCTTCTATTTCTGCTCATTCTATTCATACAATCTCAAGGCTATGATCTCTATTTATACTAGTGGTACCTCCTTATAACCAATGGCTAAAATTATGCCAATATATTTTTAATCTAATTGTTACAAATGACTTCTAGAATTTTCTTCATAAATATCAACAACTGCTAGTTACACATTCCAGATTTTTTATTGGTACAACACATTCCAGATTTTTTAATAGACTATATTAGGAGATATTTCTAGAATATGAGCTCCTATTTAAACAATTAAGGCCCCATTACTAAATGAACCATAATCAATTTTAATTTTCAACTACACAACACATTTTGTTTATTGGTGAACAACTTTTTTTTTATAAGCCAAAAATATCATTAAAAAGGATACAAGGGGTACCATAGCCCGTATACAATACAACGTCGAAAGTTATGCAAAGAAAATCAGCCATACGCTAAAAAGCCCCAACCAACTATTGACCCAAAGATCCAATACAAACAACAAAAACATAAGAGCTAGCAAGTTGAACCTGACCAACCAGAAAGTAAACTAGAAAAATATTCCACCTGCCAGTAACTAAAGTAACCAGTAACACTATCACACCAACCCAATACTCTACTGCCAGGAACTACAACAAGTTGAAAGTTTATTCGGTGAACACCTCAAACAACACTCTACTCAATTAATAGAGATCTTTGGCACTTCCTTAACAAAAAACATCTGATACACTATATAAGAAACTCATGCTTGTCAGCTACCACTTGATCTATTTTTAAGTTGCTGGCTTCTCTTCTACACTCTGATCTTCTTTGATGCAAGTGGTTGGCTTCAATTATTTATTGCATTAGCATCAAACGTGGATATTAACAAACAACCAATAAATAAATAAATAAATAACAAAGACTGAAGCCAAAATGCACTAACATTAATTCTTGGGATCATGATAGCTGATGATTGCATAAATAGTCTGGATAACAGTGAGAATAGATATGATTGAAATAGGAAAGTTGTAACCCTTCTTCAGGAATCTGTAAATCACTTCTGGAATCCGTGTCAAATAATGCCCGAGTATTATGGGGATACGTGTGACATAAGGTGTTGCTGAATATGTATTCAAGTCATGAAACATTTTGACATAACTGGAATCAATAATGCTAGGGTCAACTCTTTTTGAGATTGAACTGAATAAATCCACCAGATCCTGATTGCTCATATTTGAATCATTCACTATGATCTTTTTGTCTTTAAGCAGTTGAACATCACTTGCACAACATATCAAACCATTGAAAAGCAAGGCAGCCATAGTGCATTTGCATTTGTATAAACGTATATCAGGGTTATGCTTGGTGATAAAACTCTTCATTTTCTGATGCATGCTCCCAAGCAATGAAATTACACCACCTTGCTTCAGCTCTTTCTGTAATATGCAGGCTCGGAATTTCCAGTTTCCCATTATTGAACTCTATGTCAAAGTTAAAACCAATTAAGGATTAGGATTAAATTTGATACCCTCCTCTTTTGGCTCGTTTTTTATTGTAACTTTGACTCCAGCGGCTTGGAGCTTAGTAGCACAACCATTCATTTTCCCACGTGGCTCCTCATCAATTTTTGACTTTGTCACGACAACATTGTCTGAATGATGGCTTTCTTGGTTGTTCTAAACTTGTGAATTTTCGAAAATAGACGCATAGACAAGTTCAAGAAAGTGACCAGCATGGTCATTAATTAGATTAGTGTCAAAGCTGGAATCAAGTGACAAGCCTAAGAAAGAACGCACCAGCTTTTGAATAGTGTAGAATGGTACATTATCACTTCTGTCAAATACAAAGACTTGGGGGAACATTTTTTCAGCCAATGTTTTGAGAATGATAAGGGGTATCTGATTCTCCAACAGTACGAGATCAGTCAAAAAACTCTCTTCCAGTCTTACCACTCTATCTTCCGAGCTCTGAATGCGGGGTTTTAGTATTTGATCCATTGAGGAGAATCTCTAACAGAAAACAACCGTCATATAACATAATATCTGCGAGTTCGTACCTGTCCCAGATTTATTTCAGACTAATTATAGGTCTCAAATCATTATTTCATGTACTAAACTTGCTATACCAATCTTACAAAATGATTTTGGATGCGTTCGGTTCAACAACTTAATTAAACAGTTATTCGATAAACTTATTAAATTTGAGAAAAATAATTTATTTTCATAAACTTCTCTAACAAGCTTATTATGGCCTAAAGACAAGGTCCTTCATTGGTTATTTTTCTAAAAGATGGCCTAAAGAGTTTTGTGCAACAGAAGTAAATCTATCCAAATGATTCAATTGTAATAATTTTATCTGATGAATGATACTGATGAGGAAGGGTGCTTCTTATATTGAGGAACAAAGAACTTGAACTACACCAATTGAATGGACCAATTTTGCCAGGCTTTCCATTCTTTCCCCTAGCACTCTACCCATTCTTTTGAAGAAGGCTGCAACATTGATTGTAAGTTTTGTTTTATAACTGGTTGTTTTGGGTATGCATGTTTGAGAAAGATTATTTCTTTTAGATGAGTTATCTGCATAATAATAACTGGTTTTGCTTGCCATCATGTTGTTGTTGCCATTTGCCTTTATAAGTTCAAAAGAAAGTTGCTTTAATTCATTCTTAGAAACTCTGAATAGCAAATTAGGGAGCCATTTACTCACTAGATGACTTGTGTAATTTATAAGATTACAAATAAGGTCTCATGTAACATGTTTTGTTTTGCTGTCTTCAGTAACCATTATTCATTGGTTTCAATAAGTTTGCATCATATTTTCCAAGCTAATGTCCCAACTGTTTTGGAAACACCCAAGAAACACTACTAGGCATAACCTTCATTATTCTAATGTTTTTGCTTAGACACAGAATTATCTTAGGTGTGGTGGGGTGGTGCTGCAGAATTTTATTTAATTTTATTCTCTCAGTGGTGTCTGTGATCTTTTTAGCTTTGTTTATGAGTAGAGATTGAATCCCAACAAGAAACATTAGCAAAGTCTGTACTATTGCAAAATCTTCTATTTTTAATTCATTTTGATTATTATTTTCTAACTAATGCCACTCAATATCTATTAATGTTTTAGAAAGAATTGAAGAAACATAACAATGAGGCTAGAACATCTCAATCAGCCCAAAACACATTGATTCAAAATCGGTTTTCTAGAGAAGATGTTAATGACATTATAGAGGCTGCAAGACAGGTATATTATATTTTCCTAATTAAGTTCATATTTCAATGTCTTGGTGTGACTTGTATGGGGTGTATTATTTTGTTCTCAATAGGTTCCAGATGCTTCTAGTGCCCCTGACCATTTGAGTTCTCCAAGTTCAGACACTAATGAAGACAATTAATATGGTACCTATTTAATATTAAGTTTTTTTCACTAAAATTGTTAATATTTCCTGTGGTAAGCTCATATTATTTTTTTTACTTACAGGTGAAGAAACTGAAGCAAATTTGTTCTTGATGGCATAAAATTGACAATTAAATGAACATGATATGATTTCTTTGTAATTTTTGAGATTTTTATAAGACTTCATGTGCATACTATATGCTAGTACGTTATATTTAGGTGGACATGTTTGTGTAATTTGATACGTTTGTAAGAATTTATTTTAATTTTCAATATGAATGAAGATTTATAATGGTTTTATTTATTTTATTGTGTATTTAGTTTGTAATACGATCAACGTTATAAAAGATCGTGGGTATTTATTATTATTAGTATAAATATCGTCATGAAAATCAATAGTGTCGAGGAAAAATCGTGGGTATAATAAATTATTACTTGTCACTAAAACATATAGCAATGAGAGATAAATTGTAGGTATATGTTCAATTATTTTTTGATGGGTTTAAAAATCGTCACTAAAACCCTATAGTGATGCCAACAAAACCATGGGTATATCTTTATGTATTGTGCCAACGGGCATACCAATCGTCACTAAAGCCTATAGCGACGGATCTGAAACCGTAGGTATAGAGAACTATTGACCACGGATCTGAATGTCCGTCGATATAGGTTTTTGGAGTTGTACCTACGGTTTTTAACCTTTTACCTACGGTTTTCTGCCGTCACTAAATGGCTTATTCCTTGTAGTGTGTTCGTGTTCGAAGAAAAAGATGTTTCAAGCAGTCCCATTTGATCTGTTCCATTTGTTTCAAGTTCCTTGTAGCTCCCTTGTATTTGGGACTAAGGGTGGGAATAGGCCAGGCCACCCGACAGGGGCCTACGGCCTGGCCTACTTTGGCCTGGCCTACTTTGGCCTGTTTAGTAAAAAGGCCAGGTTCAGGCATTTTAAAAAGCCTTTTTATATAAAAAGGCCAGGCCCAAGCCTACTGAAAAGCCTTTTTGGCCTATCAGGCCGGCCTGTTTATAAATAATATAATATAATATAATATTTTTAATAAAAAATATAAAAATTATATTAAGAATATTATTAAATATTAATATATTAACATAAAATGAATTTTAAAAGTTTGCTTCTCTATCCCATTAAGTTATTTACACATTTTAGAAAACCTAAAACCCTATCTCTGAAAAGGGTGAAACTCCAACCCTAGTTCTCATTCTCCCACAGTCGCCACTCCTTATCTGACTCTACCGCTCGCTGCTCGCTGGTCCCACCTCTGTTCGTCGTCCCCGCTCACTGCACCACCTCCATGATCGTCCTCGTCACCGCCGCGGCCACCCTCTCAGTGTAGTGGCTCCTCGCCACAATGCGGTCAAAGAGCTCCCCTCCCTCGCAGAACTCCATCACGAGGTGAACGGCATTGTCGTCCTCGCATGCCTCCCGGAACGCCACGAGCATGATGGCGACTTCGCGATGGACATCGTCGACATCGACGGTGGTCCTGAGCTTCCGCTTGGAGATGCTCTTGCAGGCAAGGAGCTCGCGCGACTCGCGGTCGATGCAGAGGTAGGTGACGCCGAATTCGCTGCGACCGAGCTCGCGGTCGACGAGGTACTTGTGTTTGATGTTGGAATTGGGGACACTGATAAGGATGGTAATCGGAGCTGGTTGTTTTTTTCTTGTTGTTGTTAACGGCGGTGGGATCTGCAGCAATTACCCATGGGTTTTGATTCCTCTTCTGGGTTTTGAGTTTATAATTTTTTGATGTTTGATTTTTTTGCTGATCTATCACTGTTCTTATATTCTTTCTTTTTCATATGTGATAACATAATTTTTATGTATATATGTAGGGGTTTGGGTGTTGTTCTGTCTTCTCTTCTTCCAAATTTTTTTTAGAGATGGTAGGCTTTTAAAAAGGCTGACAGGCCAGGCCAGGCTTTTAAAATTAGGGGTGTAAGCGGATCTGATCCAACCCGCGAAACCGACGGACCCGAACCGAACCGGTCCATTTTGGCGGTTTGGATCGGATCATTGGTTCGGTTCGGGTAAAAATCAATTGACCCGATCATGGTTTGGTTCGGTTCTCGGGTCCTGGAAAATTTAACCCGGTAGAACCGAACCGAACCGAACCCTCAATTTTTTTTTTTTTTGACTTATGTAAGTTAGGCACTTACCCACTTAGGCCCAGCCCGACAGCCCCTCGAATTCGAATTTCCCACAGACCAGACCAACACAGTGACACACGAACGAACTCACGAAGACAGAACGAGCAAGCAACTGAGCAAGGAGGTTTCGGTTCATCCTTCACCTCTCATCCACGGCTCCAGCGGCGGCGGCGGCATCACGGCGTCACCGTCCACCTCTTCACCTTCACGACACCTCACCTCACCAAGTCCAACACTCGAAGACAGAACGAGCAAGGCAGCAAGCAAGCATCGGTTTCGGTCCGTTCATCCCTTCGCGAGACGCCGAGACCTCCTCCGGCCTCCACCTCTCCACCAGACCGGCAGACCCCATCACCGCCACACCCTCCCAGCTAGGTACACCGTACACGATTTATGCATTTTAGGTTTTCTGATTTCTGATTTTGGGATTTTTGATTTTAGGGTTTTTTGATTTTGAGATTTTTGATTTTGACTAATTCTTGATTTGCAATTGGTTATTTGGTTTGATGTGGGATATGTAATTTGCATCCAGGAGAAATGGAAATTGAAACAGGTGGAACAGGAATAAATAAGAGGAGGACCAGGAAAATGTATTTTTCAGTTCTGTTTAAAAAAGCGGGAACCCGATGACCCGAACCGAACCGAATATGATCGGTTCGGTTCGGGTCTGCCACCTGAAAACGTAAAAAACCGAACCAACCCAACCCGAATATTTTTGATTGGTTCGGGTGCTATTAATGCTCAAAACCGAACCAACCCAACCCGATTACACCCCTATTTAAAATGGTCAGGCCAGACTCAAAATAAAGCCTTTGACAGGTAACAGGTCAGGCTTAGGCTTTTAAATATTTAAACAGACCAGGCCTATTTAAGCAAAGCCTGGCCTGACCTATTCCCACCCCTATTTGGGACCAATGGAGACAACCTTTGGGATGCAAGCATTCTCATTCCATTTCCGAAGTTCATCTGGAACAATTCCAATGCTAAAATATGGTTGAACGCATTTGCTTACACCACCTATCAATTCTGCATATTCCATCCATCTCTGGGATATGATGTGCTCGTTGCTGTCTGACATATATGTAGTTCAGTTGCCTTGAAAAGAATAACTATATACGTAGGATGATGAACTATATATATATATATATATATATAGGTTTTTCTATCATGTGCAATTTTGCATAGGTTAAGAAACCCAAAAGTAGCAATTATTATTGGAAAACTAAGCATTTCAGTTTTGAAAGTATAAAATACACAAATTCCTATGTAACTTTACCCTTTTAAGATTCTTAACATGTGCAAAATTGCACAGGTTAGAAAAACCTATATATATATATATATATATATAGTTCTAACTTGATAGACTGATCACATGCAGTGGGTGATTTGTATTACCTTTTCACCAATTCTAATGGCTTGAAATTCAGTAAGTTTCTCAATGAATAACTGATTATGTATTTCTCTGTCCTCCAGCTAACCCTAGCTATATTTATTAACGTCTATGTCTTTTGCTTAAATGCACTTCTGAAGTGGTAGATGAACAGTTGTCCTTTAAACTTTAAACATAATTTCCTGCAATCGGTCGACAGTGTTACTATCTACTGTAACTACGGGGACACGGATATGCATATATTATTAATAAGATTATAATCAGTTTTTTTTTTTTAAATGTGAATATCAATTAAAGCCGGGTAATTGTAGAAACTGAACCAAATTGAACAAAGGATCAAGAATGATCCAAGAACAATGACCAAACTCTGGACACAGCGATGAAGCGGATGAGAAAAACAAAAGCTTGCAAACTGAGAGAAGGTGAGAGTCGAATTAACAGAGAATTGAGTGAATGATTTTCTGAATTCATTCATCTGAGTTAATTGCTTGGAGAAAACAATTCATGAAGGTTTGGATCGAGAGTGATTCAGCGGTTGCGGTTGGTATTTATTGCTAGCTTCCACGAACTGTTGCATCTAAGTTCAAAATGTCTGTCATGCAACTATGGAGAACTCTTCCTTTTTCAGAGGCTTCTACTAATCGATGAAAAAGGTATATCATGTAGCGCCATTTGAGCTCTTCCATTGGTAGTAGGTTCCTTGTAGCTCCCTTGTATCTGGGGCCAATGGAAATAGCCTTTGGGATGTGAACTTTCTCATTCCATTTCCGAAATTCACCAGGAACCATTGGAATGCTAAATGGTTGAAAAATATTGTTATCCATCGAAGACATCAATGTTTGTATTGATTCCTTCCATATCTGGAATTTGATGTCCTCGCCGCTATCTATTTTATCCATGGCCTGTATGTGTTGAAGTTAATGCAAATTTTTAGAAGTACATTATTTTCTCATATAAACTTATATCTTTTAATTCATTAATGTCATAAGGAGAGGGCCAGCTCAAGGGTGACGCTACCAAAGCCCTCGCTTTAGGCTTCAGCCAGAGAGGAGGCTATAGTTGAGAGGGATTGTAATCAAGATTTAAGTAATTGTAGTAACTTTAAACCTCAGTGTATTATTAGCTGGCCTCACCTAAAGAATCTCCCACTATCTACTCCTATTTAATCTGTCAGCCTGCAATGAATTAGTTCGGCTAACTTGAAAGCATGGATTAATATTATTATATTTATAACCTTTAATTAAAACGAAAAAGAAGAAAGGAACACGAGAAACAAAATAAAGAAACAAACACGGATAGACATATATATGCAGAAAAAAGAATCAGTGAATACCTTTTCAGATTTCCTCCCTCTCTTGCTGTCTATTGATATTATATTATATTATGTCCCGGTTTTTTGGCTATGGCCTGCAATAAACTATTAGTTCAGCTGCCTTTTCAAAGAATGACTAGGTTGATATGATGATTAATGAAAAGATCAAAGTATTATGATATTGTTCTAGCTTGTTAGAAGAGGAATATATATAATCGCCTTTAAACGAAAAAGCAGGAAGCCACGATGCCTAAAATTAAAGCAAAGCAAGTCACATACTTTTCTTGATGCCTTCTCCTTCCCTTTGGAATAGATAGCGCAATGATCATCATGCACTTTCCATACAAGCCATAATTGACTAATTAAATTTAATCAAGGGATGTGATTGTTATATATCATGCATGGGTTACACGGGTGAAAAATTTACAAACATGGATCCTTGACAAATTGAAACTTAACTAGTCAGCTCGTTAGATTAGGAATTAATATTATTATATACCCTTTAATTAAAACGAAAAAGGAGATATGAAGACACTAGAAACAAAACAAATTAAACAAACACTATTGATAGATGTAGAAAGAATCACTAGCAAAGAAAGTCATATACCTTTCTTGATGCCTTCTCCTTCCCCTTGGAATAGTGCACTGATCAACATGCACTTTCTATCGGAGCCATATATGTATAATTAAATTTAATCAAGGGTTGTGAATGTTATATATCCCCGGTCATATATGCAAAGGTGACACATGAATTGTTTTTTTGCAAACATAGATCTTGGACAAAGTGTAATTTAACTAGCCATCTCGTCACCACTGGGATTGGGTATACAAATTTAGGTCAGGGCAAGTTCACATCGATTCTTGTGACTCGCTAATAAGTGAACCAATCCGCATAAACAAACCTATAGTTTTTATGCTAAACTATATTTTTGATCTCTTATCTTTATTTTAGATTTCGATTTGGTATATTTTTTTTATTTTTGCTCCGATTTGATCTCTTATATTATCAATGTTATACCCAATTGGTCATTTCCATTAGATTTATAATAACGGTGTTAGGTTTGCACCGTCAGTTAATGAAAACCACCACCTCTCGTCAGAAAATCTCACAGAAATCTGGGTTTTAGAGAGAGAAACTTAATCTTCATCTCATTCTCTCTCCCTCTCCCTCTCTCTCCCCCTCTCCCTGTCCCTCTCCCTCCCTCTCTCCCTCTAACCCCAAATTTCTATCAATATCCAACGTAATTAATTTGTAATCCTTGGATGGTTTCAAGTTTCAACTTCGTTCTTTACGTAATAGACACTCCATTACGTCTTCTAACTACCAAAAGTTAAACAATATTTGTCCTCCACGTCAACTATGTTACACCCACTAATGGAGTTATCTAATGTGGGAACTAACATCTATCGTTTAAATGAACATACATTGTTCTTATTGAAGGACGACGTCATTTAGGGTTTTATTTGAAAAATTCAGATGTTAATTGAGAGGTGTTACCTTGGTGATGAGGAGGGAGAAAAAAATTCAAAAAATCACAAATGAAAAGGAAGGGAAAAAATACACAAGGGTAATGGTGTGAATTGATTGTCATTTTGGTGTCTAGTGTTTGATTTCTGGAAGGAAGGGGTTAGAGGTGTTTTTGTCTTCAACAATCGATTGTTAAGGTATGATTAAATTGTTTTTTTAGTTGGTTAAATATTTCTTGGTTGTGGTTGTTTCGTTGTTTTTTGTTAACCTTTTTTTTTTTTTTTGTTGAAGTTTTTGGTTTTTATAATTAAGAAATTTGGTACGAAAAAGGATCATGTAATTTTAGCGATGTTGATGAAAATCAAATGGAAGGACCATGATTTACTCTATTGAAAGGAAAATTAATTATGCCCCATTACTAAATGAGGCAAAATCAATTTTAATTTTCAAAATACACTTAACACATTTTGTTTATTGGATGAACAACTCAAACAACACTCTACTTCTGATAAAAAAAAACAACACTCTACTCAAGTCTTACATAAAAATAAAATAAAAAATAAAACACTCTGCTCAAGTAACAGAGATCTTTGACAATTCCTTAACATAAAGCATTAGAAACTCATGCTGTCAGCTACCACTTGATCTATTTTAGAAGTTGTCAGCTTCTCTATATACACTCTAATCTTCTTTGATGCAAGTGGTTGGCTTCAATTACTTATTGCATTAGCATTAAACGTAGATATTAACAACAACCCCCAAAAAAAAAAAAGACCGAAGCCATAATAATGCATTTGCATTAATTCTTGGGATCATGATAACTTAGGATTGTATAAACAGTCTGGATGACAGTGAGAATAGATATGATTGCAGCAGCAAAGTTGTAACCCTTCCTCAAGAACCTGTGAATGCTGTAAATCATTTCTGGAATCCGTGTCAAATAATGCCACAATATTATGGGGATACGTGCGGCATAAGGTGTTTTCGAATATGTATTCAAGACATGAAACATTTTGACATAATTGGAATCAATAATGCTAGGATCAACTCCCTTTGGGATTGAAGCGAATAAATCCACCAGATCCTGATTGCTCATATTTGAATGATCTACTATGATCTCTTTGTCTTTAAGCAATTTGACATCACTTGCACAACAGATCAAACCATTGAAAAACAAAGCAACCCAAGTGCATTTGCATTTGTAGGTGGAAAAAAGGCTTCTTGGGGTCAAGCTTATTAATAAAACCCCTTTCCTTCATTTTATAATGCTCCCAAGCAATGAAATTACACCACCTTGCTTCAGCTCTTTCTGTAATATGCAGCCTCGGAATTTCAAGTTTCCCATTGTTGAACTCTATATCAAAGTTAAAACCGGTTATTGGGTTAAATTTGATATCCACATCAGAAGGCTTATTATCTGAATCTGCAGTTTTGCTTGTAACTATAACCCCAGCAGCTTGGAGTTTAGTAGCACAACGATTCAGTTTTACATCAACATCATGTGGCTCCTCATTAATTGTCACTGCAACATTCTTAAGAACTTGCATGTTTTCGAAAATCGACACATAAACAAGTTCAAGAAAGTGAGCAGCATGGTTGTCGAGGTGAGGGTCAAAGCTAGAATCCAATGGCAAGCCTAAGAAAGAACGCACTAGCTTTCCAATAGGGTAATTACTAATCAGCAACTTCACTATATTTAAAGATTTCATGGAAAATTTCTCCGGCCAACCTTTTGAGAATGATAAGGGGTATCTGATTCTCCAATAGTACTAGATCAGTCAAGCCCTCTTCCAGTCTTACCACTCTATCTTTTAAGCTCTCAATGCCCAATTTTGTTAGTTTTTCTTTCAATTCCTTTGATCCATTCATGATGAGAAGCTCTAGCAGAAAACAACCGTCATTTTACATAATTGTGCCGATTTCGTACCTGTCCCGGATTTAATTATTTCAGACTAATTATAGGTCTCAAATTATTATTTCATATACTAAATATGCATTTTAACATCGGTTTTAACATCGGTTTTATAAAAAACGATGTGAAAAAGGAGGCGGTGGCATTTTTGAAATTAAACTGATGTATTTTAACATCGGTTATTATGGAAATCGATGTGAAAAATTATTTAACATCAGTTTTTGTAAAAAACCGATGTGGAAAAGTGATACAAAAAAATAAATTGTTTTATCAGACATAATATTAGACATCGGTTTTTGTATAACCGATGTGGAAAAGTGAAACAAAAAATAAATTTTTTTTATCAGACATAATAATAGACATCGGTTTTGGTATAACCGATGTGGAATATATTTTAGACATCAGTTTTAGAATAACCGATGTGGAAAATGAAAAAAAAAAGAAAAAAATTTAATCCAGCCATAAGATTACACATCGGTTTTACTAATAACCGATGTGGAAAACACTTTAACATCGGTTTTTTTTATAACCGATGTGGATTTTCTGTTTTATTTCATCTTTCGCGCTGAATGCTCACTCTGCTTCCCACACTCAGACCACCCAAACCCTTTCCCCTTCCCTCTCCTTTTCACACTCAGACCACCCAAGCCCTCTCCCTTTCCAACTCCATTTCCTCTCACCGCCATATCCCTTTCCGTTCCTCTCGTTGTCATCGCGTCACTGTCATCGCGTCAAGGCATTTCCTTTCCTGCTCCCACTGGAAGTAACGTATTTGAATGCGCTCCTTCTTGTCCCTGCGTTCCTTGCCTCTACTCAGAAAAGGTACCCTTTTCGTTTTTCATGCTAGAAATCGTGTGTTTGTTCTGAATGATAACTGGAGTTATTCACAAATAGCTAGGGGTTTGAGTCTTTGAGACAGAATTTTTTATTTTTTTTCCCTTTTCCCTTTTCAGTTTTTGTTTTTTTATGTTTGCTTTCTGGCTTGAAGTATAGAGTATTCGCAGTTATTTTTGTACATGTAGGAAATGAATTGAACGGTGTAACTGCTTTCATTTCATTTTGCAACTAGCTAGGTTATCAAGCTATCTGTTTATGAGAATTAGGCTGATGAGACATGAATAGTTCATGAATACAGACCTTACTCCAGTTTCTGTTATATACTAATGAATTATTTGTTAATTTAAGATAACTTCAACATAAGGGATTTGAGGAGATTATGTATCTCTTTATAGACTTGTTCATGAAGCCTTCTTTCTAATAGAAATATTGATGTCATGTCAAAGGGCTCGGAGAATGTCGGCAATGAAATGGGATTCAAGTTCATAATCTTCACTCTTCCTCGTCAAAAAGTTGGGATTCAAGTTCATAATCTTCAATCTTCTAATCTCTAGTTGCATGTTTGCGCATACCGTCGTGCCTCTGCCTCGTTGAGTGCCTCTGCCTCCCTTCTCCCATCCGTAACCCTTTCAGGTACCTAACACTCACTTTTCATGTTTTAGTTGGTTCATGAAGATATAATGCAGACATGAATGTTGTGTATAGATTATAGACTATGTTCTTGGCAATCATTAAGAGCTAAAGAGTAAATTTTGGTGTTGTTTGGTGTTGTTGGATGGTCTTTTTTGGTGTTGTTTTTTATGACCTCCTCATTAACCTTGTTTCTCTGTGACCTTGCCATTATGCTCAGTTAGGGAATATTTCAGACTTAAGCTTAATTAGTTAGGATTTTTGGCTGGCCTTGATATATTTATTGGTCTGGGAATGTTTTACTGTAAAGGGTTTTTTCTGTTATAGATGTATTAGCTGGGGTTAGGCTTTTGTAAAGCAAATATAGTCAATTTACAAAATTTTGATGATGAGAGATTTTCAAATCTCAAACCAGGGAAATTCCATCAATTAATTTCTTTATTAGGACTCTAACTTATGTTACAAATAAGTAGTGCCAAAGTTTGGACACATTGCTTCTCTTGGTGTTGTACTGCTATGGATAAAATATCCTTCACATGGTTCTTTTTACTTGGGGATTGGAGTGTTTTATTATATTTTTAGTGTTAATTAATTAGTTAAACCTTAGTTTCCCGTTTGAGATGCAATATTAATGAGCACACGTGTACCTGCTTAAGGTACTTGTACAGCTCATTATATTGGATCTTGAATTGTCCAAGTTGGACAGTTTGGGAAAAAACTTTTTCTTCATTCAGTTAAAATAGTTATTCATTGATTCTCATGTTATATACCTGATGAAAGTTCGGATTGGTACATTTCCTTTCGTTCTCCGGGTGCATACTTTATCGTGGTGGATGGCATCGCGTTCAAGTTGTGTACGTCGGAGACCGAAGGGAAATGCTGCCGAAATTTCGTCGAGTATGACCATGAGAGTTAAGGACTAACTGTTAACCGAATGTTGAAAAAGTTTCTTCTTGAATGGGATAGGGCCATACCCTATCATAAGAAGTAGTTGATGAAGATGTTGGACTAAGTATGAAGTTAATGTTTTAGTCATGGATCGCGGTTGGATGAATGCTAGACGGACAAGTGATGAGTATGAGAATGGAGTGGAAGATTTTCTACAATTTACTAAAACAAATGCTCCTGATAGTAGTGACGGAAGGTTTTGTTGTCCTTGTGTTAACTGTTTGAATGAGAGACGACTAGAAGCTGACGAGATACGGGATCATCTTATTTGTGAGGGGATTTGCAAGAGTTATACAATATGGATATGTCATGGTGAATCGTTAGACAGGCCAAGGGTGTCGGATAGAGAGGAAGTTGATGACGTAGATATGGACGATGGACTAGAGGACATGGTCCGTGATATTGGGCAAGAGTCCTTTCGGCGAGCACATGTGTATGATACTTTGTGCAGTGATGCGGAAGTGGCTTTGTATCCGGGGTGCACTAATTTCACACGGTTGTCAGCAGTGTTAAGATTGTTCAATGTGAAGGCGAGAAATGGGTGGAGCGATAAAAGCTTTACCGAATTGCTTGAGTTGTTGAAAGACATGCTTCCAGAAGGTAACACATTACCATCCCGAAACTATGAGGCGAAGAAGATATTGTGTCCGATGGGTATGGAGTATAAGAAAATACACGCTTGCCCCAATGATTGTATATTGTACAGGAAAGAGTTTGAAGAGATGCACGAGTGCCCCAGGTGTGGGGTATCACGATACAAAGTGAAGGATGATGATTCTAGTTGTGATGCGGTCACCAAGGGTCCTCCTGCGAAGGTGTTATGGTATCTTCCAGTAATTCCGCGGTTCAAGTGATTGTTTGCTAATGAAAAGGATGCAAAGAATATTAGATGGCATGCAGATGAGAGGAAATGTGATGGACAGCTTCGTCATCCGGCTGATTCTTTGCAGTGGAAGAGAATTGATAGTTTGTTTCCGGAGTTTGGCAATGAGCCCAGAAACCTCAGGCTTGGACTTGCTACCGATGGAATGAATCCATATGGAAACTTAAGTAGTATTCATAGTTCATGGCCTGTTCTCCTGGTAATTTACAACCTATCTCCTTGGTTGTGCATGAAGCGCAAATACATTATGTTAAGTATGATGATTTCGGGTCCAAAACAGCCAGGAAATGATATTGATGTTTATCTGAGTCCATTGATTGAAGACTTGAGTAAGTTGTGGGATGAAGGCATTGATGTGATCGACGGGTATTGCCATGAGACTTTCAGATTGCGTGCCATGTTATTTTGCACCATCAATGACTTTCCAGCATACGGGAACTTGTGCGGGTATAGTGTTAAGGGGCATAAAGCATGTCCAATATGTGAAGAAGGCACATGTTACCATCAACTGCAACATGGAAGGAAGACAGTCTACCTTGGGCATCGGAGATTTCTCCAGCGTGATCATCCTTATCGTAGGTTGAGAAAAGCTTTCAATGGACTTCCGGAGAATGCATTTGCTCCGGTGGCCTTGACTGGAGACCAAGTTTATGAACGGGTGAAGAACACTAATGTTATCTATGGGAAGTCCCAAAAGAAGGCTACTGAGAAGAATATATGGAAGAAGAGGTCGATCTTCTTTGATCTTCCATATTGGTGCAAGCTTGATGTAAGACATTGTATTGATGTGATGCATGTGGAGAAAAATGTGTGTGACAGTTTAATCGGAACGCTTCTCAACATTCAAGGCAAGACAAAGGATGGTGTGAATGCTCGTCTGGATCTAGTTGCGATGGGTATACGAGAGCAGTTAGCTCCACATAAAGTGGGGGTTAAGAAGACTTATTTGCCCCCAGCATGTCATACTTTATCAAAAAAAGAGAAAAGAAGTTTCTGTGAATGTCTACGGGGAGTCAAAGTGCCACAGGGTTACTCTTCAAATATCAAGAGACATGTCTCAATGAAAGATCTCAAATTAGTTGGCTTAAAGTCTCATGATTGCCATGTCTTGATGCAACAATTACTACCGGTGGCCATTCGTGACATCTTGCCTAAAAAAGTCAGACATGCCATTACTAGGTTATGCTTATTCTTCAATGCTATATGTAGCAAGGTCATTGACACTAAAAAGTTGGATGACTTGGAAAATGAGGCAGCCATTATCTTGTGCCAATTGGAGATGTATTTTCCACCTTCATTTTTTGACATCATGGTTCATTTGATTGTTCATCTAGTGAGGGAGATTAGATTGTGTGGCCCCGTTTATTTAAGGTGGATGTACCCGGTTGAGCGATACATGAAGATCTTGAAAGGATATATGAAGAATCCACACCGTCCCGAAGCATCTATTGTTGAAAGGTATGTTGCAGAAGAAGCTATTGAGTTTTGTACAGACTACATGTCAGAAGCGGAACCTGTAGGGCTTCCGAAGTCTCGTCATGAAGGAAGATATGATGGGAAGGGTACACGAGGTATCACTGTTAAGAGCATGGATCGGGAGGAAGTGCTTCAAGCACATTTGTATATATTGAATAACACTGATGAGGTTGAACCATACTTATGTGAGCACAAAAGCATCATCAACGAAACTTACCCTAGAATGAATGAAAAATGGTGTTTGAACAAGCATAATAAGACTTTCTTGAACTGGTTTAAAGAAAAAATTGCAAAGGATGGTACTGCTTCTGAAACATTAAAATGGCTAGCACAGGGACCTAACTTTGATGTCATATGCTGGAGTGGGTACGATATCAATAAGTTTTCCTTCCATACAAAGTCCCAGGATGACAAAAGTACTATGCAAAACAGTGGGGTTATGGTCGTCGCTGAGTCCATGCATTTCTCTAGTTCGAAAGATAAAAACCCTGTTATGGCATCCGTTTCATACTTTGGGATCATTGAAGAGATCTGGGAGGTTGATTACATGAAGTTTAGAGTGCCTGTGTTTAAATGTCAATGGGTCGACAGTAACAATGGTGTGCAAACCGATGAGTTAGGATTCAAATTGGTGGACCTTAATAAGGTAGGTAATAAAGACGAGCCTTTCATCATGGCATCCCAAGCAAAACAAGTGTTTTATATCCGTGATCCTTCTAACAAAAGGTGGTCAGTGGTTCTCCAGGGAAAAAACATGTATAATAGTAGTGAGGGAAATCAAGATTCAACTCTTGATATTTCTGACACTCCTTCTTTCTCAACACGGGTGCCTAATTTCAATGAGGAAAATGAAGTGGACGATGTACATGCTACTCGTAATGATCACCAAGAAGGGTTATGGGAGAACGTTACTACTTGACCACAGTGTAAGTTTAGTTTGAGTTATGTTTAAAGTCCTATTATATGTTTACATTGATATTTTTAAGTTATGCTTGCGTTGATTGATATTTATAAGTTATGTTTGATATTTATCCAGACATACTGACTTTTTGTTTTTGTCTAAACAGGTATACATGGCTGATCCTGAGGATATCCCTCCTTCATGCAGTGGGTCGGAGACCTCGTCTTCGGGTAGAAAGGGTAGACGTGCCACACGAATGAGGAATTTGACTGCCAACCGTGGTTCAAATCAAAAGATAACAATCGACTTTGATTGTAACCTCAATCCTATTGGGCCAATGGCAGAGCAGTTTATTAGTTTTGTGGCGTCCCTTGCTCGAAGCAGGCCTAGCATACTTATTAAGACTTGGAAAGATGTACCTCAGGGCGTGAAGGATCAGATATGGGAGACTATTCTGGTATCTATACTTTTCCGTCCTGTGTCTGTATCTATTTTATTTTAATCTTATTAATATCATACAGTAATTCGTTGATTCTTTTGTTGTTAATGTAGCTCACCTTTGACCTGCCGGATACGACGGATATGAAGAAGCGTTGGATAAAGTATGCTGGTGAGCGTTGGAGGGGTTTTAAGGTGGACCTGGGCAGATACTATGTATTCAATCCACGCTGTGAAAAGAACCCACTTGAGGTGTACCCGTTTCTTGACCAGGCGACGTGGGATCGCTTTGTTCAGAGCCGACATGATCCTAGCTTTCAGGTTAACTTATTTGAGTTGTCTCTAAATTGATGTAATTTCATTAATTTTATTAATTTACTGATGTAATTTAATTATCTTCTATTTATAACAGGAGAAGAGGAAAAAGGGGCAGGAAAACCAAAGCAAGAATGTCTACCCTCATGTATTGTCTCGTGGGGGATATAAAAAGCTTGCTCAGACCATGGTGGAAGAGGAAAAGAAAGCATGTCAGGAAGCAGCATCTCAGGCAGATCCTAATGCTGAAAATCATCCTGAAGTTGTTGATCCACCTCCACCCCCACGCCATCGTAAATGGAAGAGGGCCCGACAAAGAAAAACGGGACAATATACATCAGAGGAGGCACGCCAAGTAGCTGAGAAGATTGTATGTGTAGTTTGAATTGTAATTGTGATTTTAACAATGTTACAGAATTGTAATGTGACCTAATATTTTATATGTTGCAGGATGCCTTGGACGAGCAGGCCACTCAAGGAACCTTTGTTCCTAGAGGACGCGAGGATATCTTAGCTGCTGCCATCGGTAAACCAGACCACCCGGGCCGTGTCATTGGTGTTGGATGGGGCGTTGGCATTCGCCAATACCATGGTTCATCTTCACACCAACGCCACAGGGATGTTGCTGTAGATAGAGAACGGCTAAAACAGGAGATTGCAGCTGAGCTTAGACAGGAGATGACCCAGCAGTTTAACCAGCAGATGGCAATAATGGCTGCTATGTCCCAACAATTCACAAGTGTCCAACCCTCTGTCCAACCCTCTGTCCATGTGAGCACTAAGGGCTCATGTGATCCTCCTCATCAGCCTGATGATGATGATGATGATGATGATGATGACGCCCCTGATAGGTGTGAGCTGAATGTTGATGATCATTATGATATTCTGCCTAAAAGGTCAGCTCCAGGAAGACCAGAGAAATCTGCTCCGGCTCAGGTATTCATTTGACCATTCAATTAATTACGAATGAAATAACTTAAATGTGATTACTAATGTATATCTTTTTTGTTGTTTAGGGGAACGACAAAGGGGATCCTGGTGATGTTTTTCAACATCTTGCTATAAAGCTTGTCACCATGGAGGTTGATGCAGCTTTGGTAAGGTTGGAACATGATGGCAGGGCGGATGACGATCTGTATATCCCAAAGAAGGAACTTATGGAGATGGCGCTCCACCATGAAATGGCTAGTGCTGCACACATCTCGTTATGGTGCACGTAAGTACATTTTATTTATAAGTTAAATAATTAAATTTTAAATACTATGATAATTAACATGTTTTATCAATATATTAGGTATCTGCATCGCATGCTAGGTAATCAGGGCAACCTCACCCTTTATGGGTTCATTGACCCCATGCTCATTCAGGGTGATGTTCTCCTAGCATCAGAAGACCCGGTCGCCACCATACGTGATATAGTTGCCCGAGACCATCATCAGTTCTACCTTGCGCCTTATCTCTATAAGTAAGTACCAGTTATTTAATTATAACTATATATGACTTAGTCACTAATTGTTCCGCAAATGCAGACGACATTGGCAGTTGTTGATCTTGTGCCCTCGTGTGAATGTCGTGGTCTTCTTCTGCTCGATGGGCCATAGGCCGGCGAATGAACTGAAGAACATCATGGAAACGTAAGCATTAAAATAAGTTAGAATCAGTAATGAAGTTGTTTTAATTATCTGAAATCTATTAGATATACTTTAATTAATGTTTATTTTCTTATGATAGGTCTATTGATGCAAGCCGCATGCTGTGTGGTGAAAGACGTCGGCCTATTAGATGGATTATTCCTAACGTAAGATATTTATTAGTTCAAACGCTTCAAGCGCAGTGGGTATAATTATTGATTTCTATTTAATTTCTCATATTCTAACTGGGTTTCATTTGTACGTAGTCTCATAGACAACGTGGATCATGGGAATGTGGATACTATGTGATGAAGTGGATGGTCGAAATTATCTCCTCCGGTATCACTGAAAGATGGCAGGAGGTAAATGCTAATTGGTACAATTAGTTGTAACAATTATATATAGATTCGTTATATGTTTAATTTTAGTTTATTACTTAAAAGATATAATCTAATTATGTCCAATTAAACTTGCAGATATTCAACAATCCGACTCCACTCTCTGATGCCGACATAAAAAACATAAGGATACGTTGGGCAAATTTCTTTCTTGAAGTGTACCAACATTAGTTTGTATGTAGTTAGTATATAAACGCATCATGTAATAGCTATAGTGTACTTTTGACTGATATATGTTTTGACATGAAATCTATAATATATCATATGTAGCTTTTTGGTTTCTAATTATCTTTGTTATGTGAATGTTATTGAATATATTTATTGTTAGTAGACTTTAATTTAGTGTGTTTTGGTTGGACAAAAATGATTCTGTAGACAATATAGATACTGTATTGATCTGGATTACTGGATTACTGAAACAGGGGAAAGGACTGTCAATACTGAAAAGGCTGATTTTTTTAAAAAAAAAAACTAAAATTCACATCGGTTTTCATAAAACCGATGTGGTAAACCCAATTTTCCACATCAGTTTTCATAAAAACCGATGTGGTAACTCAACTTTCCACATCGGTTTTTAGCATAACCGATGTGGAAAGTTGAGTTACCACATCGGTTTTTATGAAAAACCGATGTGGAAAATTGCTGAAAAGAAGACGTGGCTTTCTGGAACAGACTTTTTTACATCGGTTTTAAAACCGATGTGAAAAGTGGTAATAAACCACATCGGCCTTTTCAACATCAGTTTGAAAACCGATGTGAAAAGCAAAAAATAACCGATGTGAAATCCCTTTTCTGCACTAGTGCAATGCCCAATTTTGTTAGTTTTTCTTTCAATTCCTTTGATCCATTCATGATGAGAAGCTCTAGCAGAAAACAACCGTCATTTTACATAATTGTGCCGATTTCGTACCTGTCCCGGATTTAATTATTTCAGACTAATTATAGGTCTCAAATTATTATTTCATATACTAAACTTTGCTATTCCAAACTTTAAAGATGATTTTTGGTGCTTTTGGTTAGAGAGATTAATTAAACGCTTAAAAGACAAAGTGAGAATATATAAAGATCGTAGACTATTTGCATAAATTTATTTTCATAACGTATTCTCATGAACTCAAATAAACTCTTCCAAATATGCCCTCTATATATATATATATATATATTAAATAAGTAGCTTAATTAGTAAGGATAGATGGCATGTTATGAAAGTAATGGGATTCGATGCTCATAGATATTCTTTATCTTTATTTTTTCCCTGAGTAAAGGCCCAAAGTGATCCCTCAAATTTTTCGAGTATGCCAGTTTGGTCCCTAAAAAAAATAAAATGACAATTTAGTCCTTGAAATTTTAAAACGGGGGACAATCTGGTCCTTACGAAGGGACCGAATTGTCCCCCTTTTTTTTGAGGGACCAAACTGGGCTACTCGAAAAATTTGAGGGACCACTTTGGGTCTTTACTCTTTTTTCCTATACCCTTCACCTTCACTTTTAAGGGTCATTGGGGTGGTGTGTACAATTACATGTAATAGCTATGGTCAGGGTTGTGGCTGCCTTATTGTTAATTTAAGTGTTAAATTTTATTTTGATAGTTTTTTTTTTGGTTTTGGGTTTTTTTATAACATTTTAAAATAAATTCATCACCGATGTAATAATTGTTATCAATTCTCAATCTTATAAATTAATTATTGCTATATATTCAAATGACAAATTTCCAAATTATTATTGTATCAAAAGAATATATTCTTTTTTCAAATATATATATATATATATATGATTGACAATATTTGTGACTATCGCTATCATTAAAATTTGTTAAACGATTTTAAAATTAAAATTGTTTAAGTTCTGTTTGTGATCAACTATATTATAAGATAGATTGAAAAAAAAAAAAGAATGAAAAGAATTAGTCGCATTATCTATTGAGAATGAAATATTAGAATTACATGATTGTAAAACTTTGTTAAATGATTTTGTAGTTCACTAAAAGAATGAACTAAGGATAGATGACTTATATTAGACCAAGTCTCTTTAAAATTAATTTTTGCCTAAAGTTTCAAAATCTATATTAAAATACAATTCTTTCCCCGTTCTAGGGAAAGTTTGGACACGTGTCACGACCTCTTTTAATCCTACAACAATTCTACAATAAGCATCTTCTAAATCTTTCCATAAACAGAATTAGTATTAATGATATTTTTAATTTTACATTATTTTTTATGCTTTATTCTATCAGAACCATTTGAATTGATTCTTATTGGCCCTTTTGTTTTTCGGTCCATTTCTCCATTCTTTATTTGCCTGTGCGCTGCTCAAAATCTAGGGGTGCTAGCCATTCTTACGTTTGAATTTAAATGGTGTTCTTTTATTGGTTCTATTTTTGACTTTTTAATTACTTTCTTTTATTGAATTTGTTAATTACCCAAAAGCATTTCAAATTTCAAATAAAAAATTTAAAAGTGGTTAAGTGGGAGCATTGCTTATGGTGGTGCAACTACAGCTTATTCCAAATTTCCAATGCGTCATCTATTGCTTCGTTTTCCAATGTGTGCCTATGAATTGATTGATTTTTTTTGGTTTCTCTAATTATATTTTTTGTTTCATCTTCTCCCCAAAACCCCGAATCATTTTATCCATGCTTCTCTTCATGTCTCTCTCCCTCTTTCTCCCTCTCTCTTCTTTTCTCTTCTCTCATCCAACATTTTCTTGACTTCCATCAAATTTTACTTTTTGCTGCATGTACGTTTTTTCAGATCTTCCTTGGTAGAAGACAAGAACCGTGGTTCCGGAATTTGTCTCCTGTCTTCAACACCATTATTGGCTTAAACGGTTCCGGCAAAGCAGGTTCATTTGGTTCGTTCTGGGCATCACTAATTTGCAGCAGTTCGACCTTCCAAACTTCAGAAGTTCTTTTACAAACAACGCCAAACAAGTTCTCCTCTCTAATTTTATTTGTTTTTTCTGTTTTTTTATTTTGTTTTTTTTTTTAACAGATGCTAGGTTTAAATGTCTCTGGTTGCTGGTTTATGAGTTTCTAATTTTTTGATCTGTGTTTTTTGCTGTTGTATCTGGGAGGAGGTAACATTTTTCAGTCTCAGCATTGCTGGTTTCCTCTGTTTTTTGCTACTTATTACTTGCTAAATTCTAACCCTCTCTCTGTGTCGATGTTGCAGAAGAAGATGATGGTGGTAAGCATTTAGCACTTTTATATTTCTTTTCTTAAAATGTTTAATATTGCCTTCATTCAGTTTATAAGTCAAGTCTTCATTGACTTTTAAAATAATTTTAGCAAGTAGATTAAAATATATTATTGTACATTTCTAAAAATTTGCATCCCAAGGTGGAGCGGAAGAAAATAAATGAATCTGGTGATAGTGTCCACACTTACATTGTTTTTAAAAATAGAGCAATTTGGTCAGCCTTCTTTGTTTGTGTTAATGTAGATGTTGAAAGGGTCTAACTCTTCTTTTTCTGTTTGGGGTTTTGTTTTTGGATGGGGTTTTAATTGTCTCACTCTGATGAAATAGGATTCTGCTGTTGGCTCGATCAAGAAAAGGATGCAACTTTTTGCTCTTGAATCATGACAATGAGAGTAAGAATGCAAGAATTAAACCATGAAACTCATTATTTGAGTCTGTTATTCAGTCCTTCAACATCACTATTTCAAGTTGAAAAAGGTAACCATGGTTTCCCCTATATCTTTTTTCGAACAGTTTTTTATTATCATATTTCAGAGCTTACATGAATTATTCATTTATTTGAATTTTCTAAATTGAAGATTATAATGTTAAATCTGAATGAAAAAAAAAAATTGTTTCTTGCATATCAAATGTTGCTTTGGTTCTCTGTGGTGGTTTTAAAATGGTTATTGAAACTAATATAAGCAATGACATCATAATAGAATGATGTATCACATGTTTCATTTGCCAACTCTCATTTCATTTTATTCATAATGCAGAGACATCAAGGCTACTGAGACTATATTGAAGAGAAATAGCATGCAAAGATATTTGGTAAGGTAACTGTCTGAGGAGGAGAATAGATGCAATTTTATCACAGTTAATTCAGGTAATTTGATAGTAAAACTTTTAATACAAATACATGTCCATTTCAAATTTTGATTCTCATACACTGTACAGGAAACATTGTCTGAGATCATTCTGGTTGATTCAAGATTTATTTCAGTATCGTGGGGAATAAAATTTGGTCGAACTGCTGGTGGTCACCCCTTTATTCTCTCTGAATAAAAAGGTAGTTTTTTTATCCTCAAATCTCATATCTGATCATTCTGTTATTTTTGTGGTTGCACCTTTCATGATTGTGTGCTGGTATGCCAAGGATAATGAATTTGGGCAACCAGTTAATTTATGGGACATGTTGAGAACTCATTTTAATTGATGCTTTGCATTGTAAAGCAAATTTAGAACTGAATTATAATTTTTTTTTCCAGGTGCTTCTTTGATTTTGGGTCATGAACATCATATCGGCTAGGATTTGCATTTTCAGGACCTCTTCAGAGAGAACCAAATTGTTCCCATATCCTTCTTAATCACCCCATTTTTCTATCCTTGGTAGTTACACTTCAACCAGAATCTTTAGATTTTGAGCTATTCCGAATCACTTTCTTGCAATGCTCATTCTCAAAAGTCTATATCTATCTTATGCAAATTGTTTAATTTTTTCTTCACTTTTCTGCATATCGCTTACCTGATAACCCTCTTTTTTTTTTTTTTGGATATTACTTATTTCTACAAATTGACGATTCAAAGAATTTAAATGATATTCCATTATTGTGGATCCTTTTTTGCCCCTGTTTTTTGAAGGTATGTTTACAAAGTTTTACTTTTGATGTCGAAGTGTGTAGAGGGGTAGTAGGGACTCCAATCAATCAATTTTAAATTGACATTAAAAATATTTATCTACAACCTGTTACCAACATGATGCACGCTTACCTATTTCAGTTGGTTGGTTCCAATATGAGCCATTTTTTATTGATTGCATGTTTCCATTGCTATACATGGAAGGTGTGAAGGTTGGACTCTTGATCTATAATATCCTCATATACCATAAGCAAGTCTTTATTTACGAATTTGAGCATTCATTTATTTTTGTATTTCTTGCTAACTGTTTTCTTAATTTTTAATCATTTACATGAATTTTCCTCTATTTCTCCAAAAGTTTGAAGATTGAATGTGATCTTCTTAAACTTACAGAATCTTTTTGCAGATGGAAGTTTATTATAATTTGGATGTTGAGCATAGTAGCAGCACAAACAACTTGAAGACTATTAAGAAGGAAAATGATTGACAGCCTGTCTTTGTGGAATTTTTAATTTCTGAATCATGCATTTTGTTATTTTTGATTTTGTTCTTTGGATGACAATTAGAACTTTTGGATTGGACCAATTATTTTGTTGCTGAAATTTTAAGTTTGGTTCTGGCATGTTAATTGTACCTTTTTTTTTTTTAATATACATATTAATGTATTAATTGTGCCTATTTTGTTCTTTTTTTTTTTTTCCCCTGTCATTGGTCTCTTGGAGCTTAAACCCTGGAGCTTATGTAGGATTGTTGCAAAGGTAATATTCTCATACTTTAGGGGTGTTCTCATGCTATGGGTCGATAGCATGATCATGCTATTGGAGTTTTTTCTATTATTTGGAGTCATATTGCGCTGTCATGGTAGGTTGGAATTAAATTAGATTTATAGTTTTTTGGAAGTTGGAATAAATCAATCAAAACATTTTAAAAGAAATAAGTTAAAGAGGAGAACTTGTTTGGCACTTATAATATATGTATTTTGGGGAATTTCTAATTAAGGACAATATTTATGTGTTTTGAAAAATTATTCACATTAGCTATTTCAAGATGCAGAAGTTTTTTAAACTCCAATTTATCTTATACATATATTTTATCCATATTTTATATTTATCTTTTAAAACTTATAAATTGTATTTATCTTATACAATGATGTAACCTTGTGCAGTGCACCGGCAAAACTTTCAATGCTTTGAAAATAGTCACAATTTGAATTTGAACATTTAAATTAAAAAACATATTTTAGACATTTAAATATATGGGTTTCTGTTCTGTGCAACTTTAAAAATGAGATATTTTAGATAAATAAAAAAAGATTGGTAGTAAGTATAGAAATAAAATAAATTATTTCAATTATATAGCCATTTAATGATATTAAATGCTTTGATTTATCGTCGTATATTTTATCTTTTGCAATCGCCTAATCCCGTGCAGTGTACGGGCAAGAACTCTAGTGTCTAAACATAGGCCTAACTACGGTTATTCCAAAAAATTTAGATGTCAAATTTTTTACATAAATTTTTTTTAAAAAAATATTTTACATAATTTTTTTTTTAAAAATAACTTCTTTATAACTTGATTCTCTCTTAAAATATTCTTCTTTCACCTCCTTGATAAAAATCTTCTTCCTCTACCATATATATACCCTCCAGCAAGACAAACGAGGTGACTTTAGAATTGATTAAATTAATCTACAGGTCTATGAACTATTTGAGAAATTTCAAATTGATCCCTACACTTAAAAATTTATAATTGGGTCCCGTAACACACAACAAAATTGTAATTGGATCGCTCATACACTTTTTGTTATAATTTCGTTAAGTATTCGTTAAGTGTCCATTCACTCGCCATGTGGGTCCCTGAGTTTTTTGGAAAAAAAATCACATAGGGCATGTGCTTTTTGGAACGAAACAGTAATGAAAAATTATACGAAGGATCCAATTATAAATTTTTTATGTGTTCAGAGACTCAAATTCAAACTTTTAAAATATAAAGACCTATTTAAAAAATTTCAAATATTTCAGGAACTTACAAATAAATTAAACATATAGAACTTATAAAAACAAAAATAAATTGGAGACAATTGTGGCGATTTCATACCTGTCCAAATTGATCTCATCCGCATAGCTTGCACGAACTGCTGCATCTAAGTTCAAAACGGGTTCCAAGCATTTGTGGAGGATTAACGAAGGGGCGAGTCTTGTTGATCGATGAAAAAGATGTTCCATGCAGTCCCATTTGATCTCTTCCATTTGTTGTAAGTCCCTTGTAGCTCCCTTGTATCGGTGGCCAATGGAAATAACCTTTGGGATGTAAGCATTCTCATTCCATTTCCGAAGTTCATCTGGAACAACTCTAATGCTAAATGGTTTAATGTAATCAATCCTTACACTACCAAACAATAATTCTGCAGAGTCCTTCCATCTTTGGAATTTGATGTCCTCGTTGCTAACTATTTTGTCGTGATCTTTGTACATGGCAATCAATGAATTATAACTCTATAAGTAGGATGATTAACAAAATAAGGTGTATATATATATAGTTCTAACTAGTTCATTAGAACATTAATTAATATTATTGTATTACTTTAATTAAAATGAAAAAGAAGGAAGGAAGACACGAGAAACAAAATAAATTAAACAAACACTATTGATAGATGCATAAAATTAAAAATCACCGAAAGCAAAGCAACTCACATACCTTTCTTGATGCCTTCTCCTTCCTTTTGGATGGTGCAACATCATGCAATTTTCATACGAGCCATAGATGACTAATTAAATTTAATCAAGGGCTCCAGCCATGCATAGGTTACGTACATAGGTGAAATTTTTACGAACATGCATGGATCCCGGACAAATTGTAATTTAACTAGTAAGCTTTAGAACATGAATAAATATTGTTATACCCTTCAATTAAAACGAAAAAGAAGGAAGGAAGACACGAGAAACAAAATAAATTAAACAAACACTATTGTTGATAGATGCAGAAAGAATCGCCGGAAGCAAAGCTAGTCACATACCCCTTCATGATGCCTTCTCCTTCCCTTTGGAATGATGCACTCATCATCACGCACTTTTCATTCGAGTCATAGGTAGCGTTTGTTACAAGTTTTACAAAAATATTCGGGGAATGTTGGCATGAGAATAAAAGTTTTTCAAGTTTGGTACAAGTTTTAAAAATTTATTCCCAGACATAAAAGATTCTCAGCAATAAAATAAGTGAATGATAGTTAGAAACTTGAGAAAACTCTAGATCTATTACCACGTATGAAGGTGGGAAAGAAAGATTCATAGGAATGTGATTCCGGAAATATAGTTTGTTTGAGAATAAAACATTCAAGATAGCAAACGCCACCATAGATGACTAATTAAATTTAATCAATAGCTGTGAATGTAATATACCCGATCCTGGACAAATTGTAATTTATCTAGTCAGGTCATTAGAATAGGACTTAATATTATTATATCCTTTAATTAAAATGAAAAAGAGGGAAGTAAGACACGAGAAACAAAATAAATTAAACAAACGCTATTGATAGATGCAGAAAGATTCACCGGAAGCAAAACAAGTCACATAACTTTCTTGATGCTTCTCCTTCCCTTTGGAATAGTGCATTGATCATCATGCACTTTCAATATATACAGTCATAGATGACTAATTAAATTTAATCAAGGCCAGCCATTAGATTACGCAGGTGATTTTTTTTTTTCAAAATATGGATACCGGACAAATTGTAATTTACAAACAAGGAGGACTAGGTCCATCGTTTGGTTTCCGAAGAAAAAAGGAAGGAATGAGTAATTTTTGCGGGTCCCTCTAAAAATTCGTTTCTTGGCGGATTGAAAAGAAAATTTGAGGAAAAGCATAAGCTGGATGAAAAAAAATACCTTATTCCCAAGCCATTCCGAATCACATTTACATGGTTTTGACATTGTTCTCAAGCACCAGTACTCGTTCCCGTTTTCCTTTTTCCTTGCTATTTTTTATTTTTTTTGCTGCTGAGGAAAAAAAATATATGCATATCAATACAAAAAAAGGGAAATTAAAACCCATGGTTTTTTTTTTCCAGCTAGTTTACCTTACCCTTATACTTAGATTTATATAAAGTTCGGTCCTTTTTTATTATTATTTTCCAGGTTATGACATTTTCATGTTCAGGTGTTAATGATTTTGTGAATGATCTCAGCTTTAAGAAACGGGTAAACTTCTTTTAGTTTTTTCTTCATTGGCATTGTTGAAGGTTGAATGGCTTGTTGGATTTGGGGACTATAATGTGAGGTATTAAAATAAGAACTAATGTCTGTCCAGTCAAAAAGAAAAAGAAAAAAAGAACTAATGTCTTTGTGCGTCTTTTGTTTTCTCAATTACCTTTTTTTTTTTTGTCTCAGCTTATTAGGTACTGCTTGTATCCTATTTTGTAATAAGATCAAGATGTAGTATGGTATTTATTTTTTGATAGCCCCATCTTAATTGAAGTTATATTTCATTGTATCTTGTATGCTCTCTCCGTTTAAAGAAGCCATGGTCATAGTGAAACATTATTCTTCTAGTTAGTTGTGAAATGACATTATAATACTGAACTGCACCTTGGTTCAGACTTCATTTTCCTCATCTTTCTGATATTAAATTTTCTTTTAAATGTCAGGAAATCTACCATAATATCAATAGTGAGCATGCCCATTAATATTGATATTACATGTGGCTCTGGTCTAATGTATTTAATTTCCATCACATTGTAGGCAAGTATACTCAGTGCTTACATTATTAACTAAAAAGTTGGGTATTGGCTGGTATACAGCTGATGGGGGATTCTACCCACCATGGACATGGAGTGGGGTAGGCTTTGTGCTAGAACAGGTTGCAATTTGGTTTAAATTGGAAACCTGCATGAGAAACTGGGGATTGTGATGGAAGATAAGGGTCTCTGTCTGTGTGGGAAAGGGTTATGTTATTGATGATATGTTTATGTTGAACATTGATATGAATATAATTGTTTCTTCTTATATGTTGTGTTCTTCTAATGTTTGATTTGATGTATGATTTGTTAAAAAAAGTTTAGTACATTGGTGTACTAATTTTGTACATTGATGTACAACCTTGTTTAGCCTGAAAAATGATTTTAATACATTGATGTACATCTTACTGAAACGACGTTGTTTTATATGAAGATCGTTTTCCGTTTAAATGGATAAATAGTGGGGGCTCATCTTCTAATAATTCACGGGTTAGAACAAGTGTTTCTTATAATGAATTATTAGGGAAAACATAGATTTCTTTGACATGTTTTCTCTTGTATCTAGATATATGTATATTCATGTGTTGTTATCTCTTGCTGCTGTGCTTGATATGGTTGTGCATCAAATGGATGTAAAAACCGTTTTTTCTAAATAGTTATTTAGAAGACGAAATTTATATGGATTAAGCTGATGGTTTGTTGTTTCTGGTCATGAAAATAAAGTATGCAAATTAAATAAATCTTTGTATGACTTGAAACAAGTGCCTAAGCAATGACATGAGAAATTTGTTAATTTGGTTATCTCACATGGTTTTAAAATTAACGAAAGTGATTAATGCATATATTATAAATCAGATGATAATGTTTGCACTATTATTTGTTCATATGTGAATGAATTGCTTATCTTTGGTTCTAATTTTTATGTTGAGGAAAATGTCAAAAATATATATATATTTTATAAATTTTGAACCTATCAAAGATTTTCCGCTGTCCTAGAAGGATACGGCGATGCTGATTGGAATACCCATTCTGATGACTCCAAGACGACCAATGACAATATTTTTAGCTTAGTTGGGGGCTGTTTCTTGGAAATTCTAAGAAATAGACCATATTAGCACAATCTTCCATGGAGTTAAAGATGATTGTACTGACAACTGCTAGTGAGGAAGCAACATGGTTGAGAAACCTGTTGTCAGATATTCTTATGTCTAATAAACTGATTCCAGCCATATTGATCTATTGCAATAGTACCGGATCAGATGAGGTTTGAAGAAAATTTGGCTAATCCTTTGAAGAAAGGGTTGGCAAGGGAAAATGTTTTCAAAACCTCTAAAGGAATGGGACTAATGCCCATAGATTAAATTGTCTCTTATGAGGGTAACCCAACTTATGGAATGGAGATTCCAAGAAATAGGTTTAAAGGGTAATAGCAACTTATAAAGAGATGTGAGAATCATGCTATGATAAAACTTTTTTGTCTCTTATGAGGGTAACCCAACTTGTTGTATGTTTTATGTGAAAAACAAAGATACATTGATATACGTTTTGTGTAAACAAATGTAATTAATTCAGATTTTGAATATATTGATGTATTTGGTTGTTTGTTGATGTAAAACTTTTTTTTACACAGATGTATATTTTATTACACGGATGTATGTTTAAAATATATCGATGTACATGTCTCAAAAACGTAGTTTTGCTGAAAATATTTTAATACATCGATGTACTATACGAATGTTATTTTTATGCCCGTTTTTGAGCCGTTTTTGCTCATTAAAGCTGATTAAAAGTTATTATTACATGTTTTTATTCACATCTAGTACATTTTTTCTTGTTTTAGCTTTAAAACTTGGTTTTGGCAAAAGGTTTTGGAGACATATATCATCATATTGAAATAGCTTTCTTCCAAAACTTATTTGAATCCCCTTTTTCTGAGTTTTCGAGCAGTAAAGTGTGTGAGATGTTTGCTGGTGGTTCTTTTTGTGCAGGAATAACCATATTTCTAGTGAGGCTGTTTTATCCTAGGGACGACGAGACGGTATACTGCTACACAAACTAGGCAAAGTCGTGAAACGTCTTAAAGAGCACACCTAGCCCGCGACTCAACCTTCTGTTTCTTGTTTGTGTTCATCATTTGCAGCAACAAAAACTAACAGAAATTGCCTTTTTTACAACTTTATCATAAAAGCAATTTTTTTATCAAGAGAGAGGACACCTTCTTTACGAAAACAGCTTCATAAAAATCATACCCTAGCAGCCTTCTAATGACTCTAGAAGATGTCAAACAGAATAAATGCCATATTGAAAACAAAAAAGAAACCACGTTTTATTTGTTTTAATCAATCAATGCACATGGATATTTTGAAGTAACCATTCAAAGTAATTAATATTATTAAAAAAAATAATATATGAAATTAAAAATATTAACAAAATGTTGGAAGAATCAATAATAATAAAAGTTAATAAATAAAAAGCTTCAATATTTTAAATTTAAATTATTAAATAAAATAATTTAAAATAAAATATCCAACAAACTCCGTCCCAAACATAAGTATTTTATTGTTTTCCTTATAAAAATAAAATTTTGATAAGGCAATGTTATGTTACACATGCATGTATAAATTTATTCATCACCTTAACTAAGCCAGCGAACATTGAATATTTCCTTGTACGTTTGTTTTAAGTTTTAATAATCCTCTGAATTTTGACTCACTGTCTTCCACTCTTCCTGTCCCGTTGTCTTGGTCTTCAGGACGGCTAAACCTTTCCCTATATTTAATTCGAGAAGGTTTTTGATAGACACAATTAATTCGATTCTCAATAATGCTTAAAATAAATTATTTTTAAATCCTGATTGATTGTAGAGAAATCCTAGCAAATTAGTATATAACACTTAATTTGCGATTCACCCCGTTGTATTGGTTGAAATTCACATGGGTCCTATAAAATTTAAGTGAGATCCACATAAATTAGTGAAACCTATTTTCAAAATAATGGGACTCAAATAAATTTCAGCCAATGAAAAAAGAGTATTAAAAAGTGTGTTGCTAGCTCTACTCTTGATTATGTGTGTGTTTGGATGAGCGTTTGATAAAAGTGATTTTGAATGTAATTAATTTTGTAAAATTGATTTGGTTAGAATTGAGTTTGAAGTGAATTGATTTATGTTTGGATGTTTTTATTTTGAAAGCAAGTTTGATATAAAACTTAGTGTAAATTTTTTCAAGTCAACTCAAAAGCTACTTTTTGTAGCTTCTAGCCAGAATCACTTCTACAGGCAAAATCAATTTTACATGTCAGTAACAAAACGTCTAATTTTTACTAAAATCACGTTTGACAGAAGACATAATTAATTCTGGGGTTTCTAACGTGAAACCAAACACACACTATATCCAATAATTATGTGTATGTGTCCACGTTTATTATCTTTTAACTAGTGGAAAGGGTACCAATATGAAGTTGGTCCGAATGGATCTGAGCTCGATCCTTAGGTAATGTTTTGGATTTGAGCATTGTGGATAAAAAAATATAATTAGGAATGGAGATCCTGTAAAAATGGTGAATCAGGTTCTCCGACCAAGATTAATCGTGATGAAACTATAGTCCCAATACAGTTTTTAATCACATCTATCTACAATACAATTAAGATGATATTTAGACACCAAAATCAGGCAGACAATCCATTTTGCCAATAGAAAAAAAAAGAGGTGAGTTATATGAATACTCAAAATGGACATCTAAGATAGACATTCAAGAATGTGTGTATTAATAGTGTACTTATATTTATATAATTGTCATTGTGTCTATTTATACAATTATCATTGTGTCCAGGGTGTTCAGAAAAGGTGTCCCAAATGGATGTTCAAAAATCATTAGTGGAAAAAAAAACAGGAAAATCAAAAACTAAACAAAACGATGAGTCACTTTCAGAGTTCACCCTCCACTGTCCTTGATCCTTGTTGTCCTTCCTTTACCTTAATAACTTCCTTGACCCTTTATTTCATTTTCCATTTTCTAAACCATATATGGATTCACACGCTTCTTCCTACCCTGCCACACTGTTATATCTTATAAACCATCAAGTTTTTGGTGATCTTTCTCTGTATGCAAGTAAAAACCATAATTTTTCAACGTTTTTACACCCCCATCAGTTTGAAGATTCAGGGTAGGATTTTTGGGTTTCACAGTGATTCAAACCATGCTGTGAAATTCCCATGTTTATATACCTTTGCAGTGAGCATATAGTTGGCAAAATTTCCAACTTGCTTCATTGTTTTCCAAGTCCATTAAATTTCTTCTTGTCATCTTCATTGGTGTTTGGTATGTGTGGGTGAATTTGAGGTACAAGTGCTGTTAGAAGGTTTAATGATAGCATAGGAGACTTGAACTGAGGCTATGGCCATGATTGGCAATTGCTTTGGTGCCTTGAATTGGTGTAAAGGGAGGAGGGATGATCATGATGACCAGCAACATGGACAAGGTTCAGGAGCTGGTATGGATTTAAATTTCCATCATTGAATAATTGTTTGTATCAATTATTAGTTCTTGTTGGATTTGGATTTTTTTACCTTTTTTTCTATCATGTTTCCTTTAAAGTAAGGAGAGAGAAGAGACAAAAACAAACTTCTCTTTCTATCTCATGATATGAGAGAAACATGAGACAAAACATGAGACAAAAACAAATATGTTGTTGACTTTGTGATTTTCATGATTTATGTCCTTTGGATTATCCATATTTCTTGTACCTTTCTGTATATTTAATTATTTATTGTTCAAAGGCCAAATAAATTTTATTGCAAAGGTTGAATTTGGACGTCTATTTGTGATTGTGACAATAAAGGGTTGATTGCTTAGTGAAAAGATTGTATTTTCTGAAAATGTTTCTATGACCTCTTTCTTTCAAATCCCACACGTCAGAATCTAGGGACAACATTGTATAAAAGTTTTTCAGGTTCTTCAGGGAACTGGGGCTGGGATGCAGGATTGGTTGTTGCTGGGAATTAATTTCATGCTATCATAATTAAGTTAGATGTACTAAGGATAATTTGATTAATTGCCTTGGAAAGACACATGGGAATAATAAAGCTTAATCTTGGTTAATGAGCTTTTAATTTTTTTTTTCAGTATTGTGCTTGCTAGCAGTTTTGAGTTAAAACCAAGCTTTAGGATATGTTTTGGATTCAATTACTAGTAATGTTATAGGTAAATTCTTTTCTTTTTAATTCTCACTCATACAGTCAAAATATCAAACCATGACCACAAGTCTTCGATAGATTCCATGTTTGCAAGGTCAGTATCTATCAGTTGCTGTGAATAACTAATTGCAGCTCAAAGCTCAATGTAGAAATACTATTTATCTCTCTTGAACAACTTTAGTACTCCCAACTTTATGGGATGTATTCAAATCAACATATCCAATTTAAAATGGTTTATATTACTATTAATACTTTACTACTGAAGATGCCTAGCTAGGGTGCTTGACCATGTTGGCATGTTGTGGTTACACTCTTTTTTGGTTTTGTTATATTTTATTGATCTCCTCTCACATAGTGGTTCTAACCAGACATCTTTGACTTGGACACTGTCACTGTCTTCCTGAAACTGCTTTCTTGAATTTCTTCATGTGTTTCCTATTTTAGAAGTTTTGCAATGTGTGATTTATTTGTGTATTAAGCTTTATGTGGTTGTGATCAACAGTGACTACAACTAAAACATTTAGCTATAACTCGTTGAGATCAGCAACGGGAGATTTTCATCCTTCAAGCAAAATTGGTGGAGGAGGTTTTGGAGTTGTCCACAAGGTGAGAGCCATGACCATTTTTTTCTTTTCCTTAGGTGGATTTCGGTTGTGCACTTCTTGATCAAAACTTTTTTCCCTATTAAGTTTGAGTAAATTTCTTTGCTGCTTTGTCATTAACATTTGCAGGGAGTTTTAAGAGATGGTACTCAAGTTGCTATCAAGTCTCTTTCAGTAGGGTCTAAACAAGGAAGCCATGAATTTATGACCGAAATCGATACGATATCAAATACACGGCATCCAAATCTTGTGGAACTAATTGGCTGCTGTGTTGAGGGTAGTCATCGAATATTGGTGTATGAATTTCTGGAGAACAATAGCCTTGCCACTTCTTTGCTTGGTAAATATCTGAACAATTTAAACATGTACTTGGATTTGAGTCTTATCTGAGTTGGATGGCTATTCAACCTTTCCATTTTTTGAATCGGTTTAGCTTCATATGGTATGTTTTTTGAACACCCCAAATGGAATTTGAAAGGAGAATTTTTTTCCTTTCAGTAAAAATGCATGGAAAAGTGTGCAAACTCTTGTTGGCTTTCTCTAAAGTCTAAAACAAACAGGCTTATAATCTGTTGGGACTTGGGACTTCTGATGCTTCCTAAAGTACAGCCTCCCTGTTTGGATAAGACTCACTTTGCCAATTTACATGCTCTCTAATATTAGGCACAATGTATATTAAAGATCTTGGGGTTTAGGGTTTTCCTTTAAAGATTTTTAGTGTAGCTTATCTGTTCTGTTGGGGGTGTGGGGGGTCAATGGTTGGATATGCATTATGCTATTTGTAAAAGCTCAATGAATTAAAGGGTTATTTATGAATTGGCTATGCTAATGCAGAGAGAAAATTTTACAGGTTCCAGAAGTAAATATGTTCCTCTGGATTGGCCTAAGAGGGCTGCTATTTGCCAAGGTACAGCTTCTGGTCTTAGGTTTCTTCATGAAGAGGCTCAACCAAACATTGTTCATAGAGATATCAAGGCCAGCAACATACTGCTGGATGGGAACTTTAATCCTAAAATTGGGGATTTTGGTCTTGCAAAACTTTTTCCTGACAATGTCACCCATATTAGTACCCGAGTTGCAGGAACCATGTAAGCACATATGCATTACTTGCATTAATATACCATATTGTGTGCTGGAGCCAGAATTTGCCATTTGATTGTTTGAAAGTTAGTTTAGTCTTTAAATAACTTTTGCAAACTCATTTAAATTCCATTATTCATCTTAATACACAGTTTTTGATAGGAAGGAAAATATCAGTGGCTCATATCATAGATTCTTATGAATCCTTCTAGACAACACAAAGACCATTGAACTTCTTGACTAAGCACTTTTGTTTCTCTTGTTCTTGCAACATGATGTAATCACTCTTAGAATTTAGTCGTGTATAATCTAGTGATATGCTTCAAATTTCAATTCCATGTAATAGTTCAATCATCTTGACATGCACTGCAGGAATCTCTGTTCTTTATTATTAATAATATTTAATTAACTTAATTACTACATTTTAATTTTGAAACATTACGAAAAGCATCAAGTAATTTCCATAATTATTTAACAATAATAATACGTGCTGAGATTAATGTATGTACAAAAGTAGGATAGAAAGAGAATGGAGAGGAAAGAAGTTTTAAAACTAAAAGTAAACTATTCTGTACCAAAAGAAAAAAGCTAAAAGTTACAGTTCTGAATCTTCTATTTTTGGGCTAAATTGTCTACTTTGTATGTGGAGACCCCAGATATTAGATCCTCCTCTCACATTTATTTAGTATAGAATAGTTCTTTGTACAACATTTAGTCTTAAAATATAAATAAAGTTTACTTCTTTTCTTTGTGCAGGGGATACCTTGCACCAGAATATGCACTTCTAGGACAGCTTACTAAGAAGGCAGATGTATATAGTTTTGGGGTGCTCATGCTTGAAATAATCAGTGGTAAAAGTAGTAGCAAAGCAGCATTTGGAGACAATCTCTTGGTTTTGGTGGAATGGGTATATTTTTGGATTCTGGTTTTTTTTTTTTTTGGATTCTCGAGGTTCAATAATATTCGATTGATACATGCTATGATCTTATATTAGCTTCTTTAATTGTCAAAGACATAGGGATACAACAACAACCAAACCTTTTTCCACTAGGTGGGGTCATTTGCATAAATCAAACGACGTCGTAATGTTCTATTGTAAATCATATCTATGAAATCAGGGACTTCTAAATACTTCTTAATGGTTTTGCCTATAGTTTTTCTTGGTCTCCCTCTATCTTTAGTGATTGGACTACCCTCCATCTAATCTACTCTCCTCAGGGCTTCTATAGGTCTTCTCCACACAAGCCTAAATCACCTAAGTCGAGATTCTACCTTTTGTTCTAATATAATAGGTCGAGATTCTACCATCTGTTCTATAATAGTTGCTACCCCAACTTTGTCTCCATTGCATCATTCCCAGTCATATCTTATCTAGTATGTCAACTTATCCAATGCAACATTCTCATCTCCACTACATTAAGTATATTCTTTTGTTGGTCTTTTATCGCCCAACATTCAATCCTATACAACATCGCAGATCTTATAGTTGTGTGGTAAATTTTTTCCCTTAAGATTGAGCAGTACCTTTCTTTCACAAATAACACTCAAACCACTCCTCTATTTCATTCACCCTGCTCAAATCTTATGGTTTACATCTCCCTCTATTTCTCCATTGTTTTGTATGATGGACCTAAGATATTTAAACCATGTGACTTATGATATAGTACGATCTCCAATTTTTAACTCTAAGCTAGGATTGTTGTGCCTCTTGCTAAACTCTTATCCATATACTCCGTTTTACTTATACTAAAATGAATGAAAGTCATGTGCTTCCAAAGCTTGTCATCACATTTCTAACTTCTCATTTATTTCCTCTTTGAACTCTCCAACTAGGACTATATCATATGCAAAAAACATGCATCGTAGCACCGACTCTTGAATATGATCAGTAAGCACATCCAACTTTTAAGAGAACAAAGTAGAATTTATTAACTAACAACGACCAGTGTATGATAAATTCCTTGTTGCCCAGCTTTTAATTCTACTAGTAATTTCTCAATAAGTACTTGGCAGTCCACATTTGACCATTGTTTGGGAGGCAAAGGGACTCTTAATACTTGCAAAATAGCTTATTTCTCCACATCTTTAACACCACCCAAATACACATCAGATTTTGCATGATTAGCAAAAAGTCCAATGTTCTATGTACCCCCCAAAAAAAATTGTTGTAATACCCTTTTTTGTTGTTGACCAGAAAAGTTGCAGTATCTTCATTTCTCCTGACTTGGCATTCATTTGTGCAGGCTTGGAAGCTGAAAGAAGAAGAAAGGCTTCTGGACATTGTGGATCCAGAACTAACTGAATACAATGAGAATGAGGTGTATAGGTTCATAATGGTTGCTCTATTTTGCACCCAAGCAGCTGCTCAGCATAGACCAACCATGACTCAAGTATTGCAAATGCTTTCCAAGGAAGTTCATCTTAATGAGAAGGCATTGACTGAGCCTGGAATATACAGATGGCATTCCTCTGGAAAGATGGGCACTTCTTCTAATGAGACATCATCATCTTCTCAAGTAAAAAAGCACAATAAATCTGAAAATCCATATGTAACCTCAACCAACTTTAATGATACAGATATTGTGACACAGATGCTTCCCAGATGATTGTTACATGGGCATGATGTTGGGTTAATATTACTGGGGTGTTTGATAGGCCAAATTTGTATATACTATTTTTTTTTCGGGATCATATGCGCAAGAGTCAAGTTGTTGCCTCAGGTTTAAATCCTAGAAACAGTCTCTTCACTTGCGGGGGTAGCCGGGTAAGGTTACGTATATCTACCCTCCCCAAACTCCTCTAGATGGGAGTCTCATGCATTGGATTGCCTCCTTTTTTATATTTATCATTTGTTTTAGTTTTTAGGATTCCAGGTTCTCTGTCTTTTCAAAGGGAAAAATGAGAGCATGAGAATAAAAGTCATATCTCATGAGTTTATAAGTAGAAAGTATGATGATGATGATTGATGAATCCTATTTCTTATGTTTTGCAGACACTCAAATCTTTTTAATTCTTTTTCTGTCCTTTGAAATTTCTTATCGGTCCCTCCTGTGCACTAATCTATATTCCCTCCACCTGTCCTGCTATATCATTTACTAAAATCTACATTGATGTAGTAAACGACAGCATTAATTTTCAGGATGAATTGTCGGAGAAGTTGAAATCAAAAAGCTATCTTTTAACAGTGATTGCAAGTGAGTTTAGCCCCCACCTACTTCAGCTGCTTGCTACCCTTGTTTCCTAGCTTATGGCTTTAACTAATCTTAAAAAGACACCTCTCAATCATATATCCACAAGCAAAAACTTTGACAAACTACTGTGACATGCAGCCACTTAAATTCAATATACTAATATAAATACTAGGGTATTCCTAACCAGTTGCCTAAGGGCATTGGTTAAAGATTCAGATGAAAGCAAGTCTTTGTTAGAAAATTAAGTAAAACATTTCTCCAAATGTTGAATAGATCACTTTTCAATGACAAATTTCCTTTTTTTTTTATTCCTTAACCAATGTCTTAAAGATACTGATTAGCATTCTCCTAATTATTATTATTATTTAATACAAATAGAAAACATACTTGAATTGGCCATAGATGATAAGTTGAAGTGTTGACAAAGAAGGCTTTAGATCCCTTAAGCGTGTGGTCTCCTGACTCATGCGTATGGAAGAGCATCTGTTGGGAGAGGTCAACCCTTTAGATGGATCTCAGTACCTCGAGGATTAGTCTCTGGCTTCTGGCCGGAGGATACCCGGGTTCACCAAAAAAAAAAAGGCTTTAGATCATTATCACTCTACCTCTTACAACAAGCAGCTATGGTGGTAGTAAAAAAACAGGATTCAATATTTCAGTTTCATATTCATAAACACAATAGACTTCTTCAAGCGATAATGTCTGGCATAAGCCAAAATGGGTCTATACTGTTGCCACCTAACCACACAAAATAACAAGTGTGCAAAACCCACAAAAGTGTATTTTGATATTGGGCTATATCCCATGTGTATTTTGCCCTATGCATTGGTCAGATTGACCCCGACGATTTTGAAACACGTCAACTGAGGCAAGACTACTGTTTTTCTTTGGGGGGTGGGGGGTAAAGTTAAATTTTCAACCTTGTTGTTACATGTACTTTTCGTTCAATCTTTGTATATGGATTTGAGTACCCCTAGTACTCACTTCTATATACTTTTGCTTATATAAAAAAAAAAATGGGGTTCAACAGCTAACTCATTGCAAAGGATGCCAATAGGGAACAAATGGTGGCATAATTGGCTGAGAAGTCAGAGCGCTTCAATGAACGGGAGGAGCAGATGCGGCAGCAGAAGGCTCGAATTCAACAACTTTCTTATCACTTGAACAGTTAGTCTGCCGAGCAACCACCTCCTCATTGATTGCCCGTTGCAGATGGCAATGTTGATGACATCGTCCAGCCACCCGACGTGATCATTGAAAGGCTTAGCGACTAGGGTTTTAACGACCACTCCATATCAGTCGTTAATCTATTCAACAACCGATTTAAAGCATTTTCGATCGTTAAAACGGAATTTTTTTGGTAATGTTGCTTAATGGTTAGAAGTCACCAAACTTCCATTGAATTAGAATAAATTGACGGGTGAAGATTTGGAGTAAATAGATGGGTTAGCCCATAACGGGTTGATAAGAAAGTAAACCAACCCAACTTGACTTACTTTTTTGGTGAGCCAAAAAATAATCAACCCGACTCAACCCACCCACGGTTGGTGGGTTGACTGGGTTGGCCAGCTTAGAATTTAAAAAAAAAAAAACATAGATTTTTTTAGAGAAAAGAAATTGAATTATGTGACCAATTTTACATTAAAAATGACAAAACATACGAAGGATAAGGTTTGCAAATCCTGTTGCAGGAATAAACCAATACAAAGATCACGAATAAATAAAAAGGAGAAGCAGGAGAGGAAGAAAAATATACACAGAGAAGAAGAAGAGTACCATGACAGTTTAACAGAGGAATAATGATAAACGAGGGAAGTAGATCCAAGCGCCGAAGAGAAAGGGAGGTTGTGCGGTGATGTGTGTGTGGTGGTGCGATGGCAAGCGGAGTCGGGATAGGAATGAAGACAGGTCTGCTGGAATCGCACCCCTACGAAAGAGGGAATGACCGAATGAGGGATGACTAGGGTTTATTTTTGTTTACTTTTGAGCCGTCTGCAAGGTGCAAACCTATTATAAGTTACACAGACATAAAAGGGGGGAAAAGTGGATCAACCTGACTTGAACCCATTTACCCTGCGAATAAAGTGATCTGGGACAAAATAACCCAAGGTAAAAATGAGCATGTTCTTTTCCAACCCAACCCACCAAAGGGCTGAGTCGGGCCAGGGGCCAGAACCCATTTTTACAGCTTTAACTATGTCTGCATATTGAGTTGACCAGGTTTTGTCTTGGCCATTATCGAGTCATAGTCAGGTCATGTCTGTGGCAAGTCTAACCAATCGCAACATGTCCCATGTACATCTAGATAACATTAGCATCTAGATAAAGTGAATGAATGTAGTAGTTTGGAAACTTCAGATAATTCATGTATCCTCTTTAATTGAGTTCTCTTCTTTCTTATAAAAAATAGTGAATGAAATTAAATCCTTTACCAGCAAAAATAGTAGAATCATTGAAAAATTGAGAAAAAAAAACAATTAAAATAATCGAGTGCTTTTATTTCTTAGCGTGAAATTCAATTTCATTTTAATGGGCACTTAAATGCGTTTCATTACACAGAATCCCATCGAACTCCAAACACTTCTATCTACACACATTTCCTGCGAACGCAACGATGGGTCCTACTTAAGTTATAAGTTTCCATGTGAAACCTCCGTCTGCATATTCAAGATAAGAGTGAACATATATATCCAAAGCTAAGTAGTAAAACAACTTGCAAGCTTGTCGTTTTATTGACTAACCAATGGTGGATGCTGTAGTAACTGTCAATCATGTCATTTGAATATCCAGAATATGACACTTAGGCAATATCTGACTAACATTTAACATAAAATATGTTGAGACCTCATAAGTCTAAAACACATTTAATGTGTAAATTCTCTAAATTTTGATGATTCCAAATAGTTCAAGTATAATAATGTTGAACCAAATGAAATTACTGATATATTTGATAAGTGTGCAGGACAATAGACTTAAGGTCACTCGTCTATTTTATGACTCGTCTAATTTTCAGTAGAAGCTCAATACTGACTCGTCTAAAATTCCACTAGTCTGAAAGTTAGTCAAAGATCAAGTCAACGCTCAGGAAAGACTAAGTTCACTTGATGACGTGGCAAGAAGCACGCGTCTAAGTTTCGCTCAGTTGATCACCCGTCTAACTTTGGAACATGTCAGCACCCGTCTAATTTTTGAACATGCCAGCACCCGTCTAATTTTTGAATGATCATCACCCGTCTAATTTTTGGATGACTTTCACCCGTCTAAAAATTCTCATTACTGATACCAAGTCAGTATGTCAGAAATCAAGTCCAAGTCACCTTATTCAAATTATATGCCTTCCTTAAGGATCTCGAAGACCTCTGGACAATAGCTCAAAGGACAAAGAATAAAGAACGTTGTTTCAAGGTTTTAAGGAATAAACACGCAATCTCTACACCACTGCAGTAACCATTTGCCTGTTTTAGTACAAAGTAAAAGTGCTTTCTGGAAAGTGAACTGATGTTGCATTGAAAGAGGAAAGCTCTCTGCTACAAGTACAAGAAGCCTGCTGCTATATACTCTGAAAGAACAGCTGCTCAGTTTAAAGTGTACTCTTGGACACCCTTGTCAAAGCTCAACGTTTCCAAGCATTTAATGAATATTCAGAACGACTCTTTGGCATTAAATGGTGTCTCAGAAAGCTCAAGTCAGAAGCAAACACTTTCTGAAGCTGTGTCAAAATAGATCTCTTGATTGAAGTCTTTAAATAGATCAAACAATGAAGATGAAGCTAAGAAGTTGAATATCATAAAGAACACTGCGCAGAAGCATTTGCTCTCTTCATTAAATTCTTCATTCCTTCATTGAATACACATTCAATCATTTGATATAAATTCGCAATCTTTCATACTTCATATTTATTCCACTCTCTGAGTGTGATCTGAAAGATTTGCAAGTTGTATTAACTACACAAAAACCTTTTATCCCTTACTGTTTTGAGCCTGAAGAGGCTAGGTGAGAAAAGAATACTTGTTTGAGTGTTGAGCCTGAAGAGGCTAGGTGTGCAAAGAATACTTGTACCGTAATTTACTCAGTTATAGTGGAAACTTGGTGCTGCCAAGAAACTGGACGTAGCCCTGTGGATTTTGGGGTGAACCAGTATAAATCTCTTGAGTGATATTTCTACTTCCTTTATCTTTTAATTTGCTTGTTTCTGTTTTAGCTTTTAACTTGGGGAGTTAATACTGTGATTATCAAACTCTATTTTAACTTTCTCTGTTTGTGTATGCTATTCTGTTTCAATATTAGACGTGTCACTCGTCTAACTTTCTCTTATCTAAACCTTGCTTGTTGTGCCCGCGAAAATCTTTTTAAAGTAACCGAAAAAGTTGGTAAACACAATTCAACCCCCCTTCTTGTGTTCACTTTGGTTATTTCAGTTGGTATCAGAGCTCAGCCTCTGGGTTGAGCACTTAACAGTGTAGAGGAAAAGATCTTGGAAATGGCAGGAGAAACCAGTGGAAGCAAGAACCATGCTGGAGAAGGATCCTCAATGTCGAGACCTCCTTTCTTCAATGGAGAGGACTACATCTACTGGAAAGAAAAGATGAAGTGGTTTTTACAATCCACTAATTCTGATCTTTGGGATATCATTGATGAAGGTCCCTTTGTTCCAAAAGATGACAAAGGAGATGAAATTCCTAAAGCAAACATGACCACTGATCAAAGAACAAAATGGCAGCTGAATGCCAAAGCTAGATATGCAATCATGTGTGCTTTGAGCAGAGAAGAATTTGAAAAAGTCTGTGCTTGTGAGTCTGCAAAAGAAATGTGGGACTCACTAGCTGTTGCTCATGAAGGAACCAACAAAGTCAAAGAAACCAAAGTCAGCATGCTTGTCAGAAAGTATGAGCTGTTTAAAATGGAAGAAGGTGAAACTATTGGCCAAATGTATGGAAGGTTTCAAACCATAACCAATGGGTTGAAATCTCTGGGAAAAACTTACAAAACTGAGGAACACATTCAAAAGATTCTCAGTAGTCTTCCAAAACAATGGAGACCACTTGTAACTGCTGTGTCTCAGGCCAAGGATTTAACAACAATGAAGCTTGATGAGCTTCTTGGCACTCTTCAGATTCATGAACAAGAACTGATTGAAGAGAACAATGGAAAGAAAAACAAGTCCATTGCACTCAAAGCTGACAAGAAGTCATCTAAGAGAGCAAGTTCAAAAGCTCTCAAAGTAGATGAATCTTCAGAAGAATCTGGAGAATCAAATGAGGATGACTCTGATGATGAAGATGATGAACTGTCTCTTTTCACCAGAAAAATGAAGAAGCTGTGGAAGAAAAGACACTTCAGAAAAGACAAACCCTTCAGGTGCTTCAACAAAGAAAAGCACAACAAGGATGGTGGATCTAATGACAGAAATGTCATTGTATGTTATGAATGCAAAAAACCTGGTCACATCAAGGCAGAATGCCCTCAACTCAAAAAGCAATCTTCCAAGAAATTCTTCAACAAAAAGAAGAAAGGGATGATGGCTACTTGTGAAGATCTCGATGAAAGCTCCACTGAAAGTGATGGAGAGGAGCTTGAAGCAAACCTCTGTCTTATGGCAGATACAGATTCAGAATCAGAAACTGAGGTACATTCTGAACTTGAAAAATTGAATGATGCCTATGATGAACTATTGGAAGAATCCAACTATATATCTAAAGCTTTCAGATCCCTCAAGAGACAGTATGCTAAACTCTCAAATGAGTATACACAGAAATCTCTAGAGTGTGAGAAGTTAGCTGAAGAGAATAGTAAACTTAAGACTGAAAAGTCTGAAGTTGAGATCTTAGTTGAAACTCTACCATCTGAAGAAGTAACTAAACTTCAACAGAAAGTAGAAGAGCTCACCTCAGATCTTGCCAAGTTTGTTAATGGTAGAGATAATCTGACTAAACTCTTAGGAAGTCAGAGGCACTCCCTTAACAAAGAAGGTATAGGATATTCCAATCAAGAACATCATAAAGGATCAACAAAGTTTTCAAATGTAGCTGTTAAATCTATATTAGATAGCTCAAATAGATCTATATGTTCCTACTGTGGAAAAGCTGGACATATCATGTCCAAGTGTATTCACAAAAAGAGAAGGAAGTCCTCACAGACTCCTCACACTAACAAAAAAGGACCCAAGAAAATATGGGTACCTAAGGTCATGATCATTCCTGTTGCAGACATTCTCAACAGAACAAAGCAAACACCTGTCATGGTATTTGGACAGTGGATGCTCGCGACATATGACAGGCGAAAGGTCTATGTTCCTAGACCTCCAACCTAAGAAAGGTGGACATGTAACTTTTGGTGGCAACCAGAAAGGAAAAGTTGTTGGTTTAGGTAAAATTGGTGGTAAACCTCCCTTACCTATTATTCATGATGTTTTATATGTGAAAGGATTAAAATATAATCTGCTTAGCATAAGTCAATTATGTGACAATGGATTTTCTGTATCTTTTTCTAAGGATGCATGCATAGTCAATGACTGTAGTGGAAAGACCCTTTTTCTGCCAAAAGGCAAAACAATTTGTATAAGATTGACATGACTGAACTTTCAGATCAAAGTGTAACATGCTTTATGTCTAAAGATGATGAAAAATGACTGTGGCATAAGAAAATAGGACATGTTAGTATGAAACAAATTTCTAAATTAAAAAAGCATAACCTTGTGAGAGGATTGCCTGACATTTCTTTAAGAAAGATATTTTGTGTGATGCATGTCAGAGAGGTAAACAAGTAAAATCAAGTTTCAAATCCAAGAAAGAAGTCACATCCTCTAGACCTTTGCAACTGTTACACATGGATCTGTTTGGACCAGTCAGTGTGGCTAGCCTAGGTGGAAAGAAATATGGTTTTGTCATAGTTGATGACTATTCTAGATTTACATGGGTACTCTTCTTAACCCACAAGGATGAATCTTATAAGGCATTTTCAGTATTCAGTAAAAGAGTACAAAATGAGCAAGGTTTTTGTATTTCTGCTATAAGAAGTGACCATGAAGGAGAATTTGAAAATGAGCAGTTCAAACTGTTCTGTGAGGAAAATGGTATTTCTCACAATTTCTCTGCACCTAGAACTCCACAGCAAAATGGAGTAGTTGAGAGAAAGAACAGATCTCTTCAAGAGATGGCAAGAACAATGCTTAATGAAAATAATCTTCCTAAGTACTTCTGGGCAGAAGCCATTAACACTGCTTGTTATGTACAAAACAGAATACTGATTAGGCGTATTCTAAATAAGACTCCTTATGAACTGTGGAAAGATAGAAAACCCAACATATCATATTTTCATGCATTTGGTTGTGAATGTTATATTCTCAACACAAAAAATCATCTTGGTAAATTTGATTCTAAAGTAGATAAAGGCATTTTTATTGGTTATTCTGAAATGTCTAAAGCTTTTAGAATTTTTAATTCTAGAACCTCTGTTGTAGAAGAATCAATTCATGTAAAGTTTAATAATGGTTTGAAGACTGATAGGGAACTATCAGATCTAGAGGATGATGTTGCAGGTATTGAACTTAATCCTGCAGTAGAAGAATCTTCAGACAAGTCAAAAGTAGACGTGTCTGAAATACAGACTAATACTGATAAGTCTGAAACTCAGACCTTGAAGAAAGATTGGAAATTCAAGACCTATCATCCAGAAGATCTCATCATTGGAAGTCCATCTCAAGGAGTTAGAACCAGATCTGCTTTCAATGAAAACAACAACATGGCCTTCATATCAGACGTGGAACCTAAAAAGATTGAAGAAGCCCTGCAAGATGAAAGCTGGATTCTAGCCATGCAAGAAGAACTAAATCAGTTTAAAAGGAATGATATCTGGACACTAGTTTCTAAACCCAAAGAGAAAACCATTATTGGAACCAGATGGGTGTTTAGAAATAAACTAGATGAAGATGGAAAAGTGGTAAGGAACAAGGCAAGACTAGTTGCCCAAGGCTATAATCAACAGGAAGGTATTGATTTCACTGAAACTTTCGCTCCTGTAGCTAGACTAGAAGCAATCAGGATTCTCATGTTATATGCTGCACAATATGATATAACTCTTTATCAAATGGATGTTAAAAGTGCATTTCTGACTGGAATAATTGAGGAGGAAGTTTATGTCAAGCAACCTCCTGGATTTGAGGACTCTGAGAATCCTCACCATGTCTATAAGCTTAAGAAAGCTTTGTATGGACTCAAACAAGCTCCTAGAGCTTGGTATGATAGATTAAGCACATACCTAATGGAAAATAACTTCATTAGAGGAAAAGTAGACACTACACTTTTCAAGAAATGCTCAAGAAAAGACTTCATAATAGTACAGATTTATGTTGATGATATTATATTTGGTGCTACTAATGAAAAACTCTGCAAAGAGTTCTCTGAGTTGATGCGGAATGAATTTGAGATGAGCATGATGGGAGAATTGAAGTTCTTCCTTGGTCTTCAAATAAAACAGTCAAATGATGGAATCTATATCCATCAACAGAAGTACACCAACGAGCTTATGAAAAAGTATAAAATGGAAAATTCAAAGCCTATGAGTACTCCTATGCATCCAACAGTTGTTCTAAACAAGGATGAGAAAGGTAAAAAGGTAGATCAAACTGTCTACAGAGGTATGATTGGATCTCTGCTATATTTAACTGCTAGCAGACCTGATATTCAATTCAGTGTCTATCTTTGTGCTAGATTTCAATCAGACCCTAAGGAATCTCATTACAAGGCTGTCAAAAGAATTTTCAGATATTTAATTGGAACCACTAACCTTGGTCTATTATATAAGAAATCTGAAGATTTCAGGTTAGCTGGATTTTGTGATGCTGATTTTGCTGGAGACAGAATTGACAGAAAAAGCACCAGTGGAGGATGCCACTTCATTGGAGCAAATATGATCTCTTGGTCAAGCAAAATGCAAAGCACCATTGCTCTATCAACTGCTGAAGCTGAATACATATCTGCAGCTAGTTGTTGTTCACAACTACTTTGGGTAAAATATCTACTTGAAGATTATTCAATGATTGAGCTTAATATACCTGTTTGGTGTGATAATACTAGTGCTACTAATCTGTCTAAAAATCCAATACAGCATTCTAGAGCAAAGCATATAGAGATAAAGCATCATTTCATTAGAGACTATATTCAAAAAGGTGTTTTTGAAATTAAGTTTGTAAACACTGATCATCAGTGGGCAGACATTTTTACTAAACCTTTAAGTGAAGATAGATTTGTTTTTATTATAAGGAATCTTCACATGCATAATGTATCTGAATAAATGTTTTGCTGATATGTCTGAAAAATTACTTGTCTATTTTCCTATATTCTATGATTACTTGACTCGTCTAATTTAGCCAAGCGTCTAATGACGTGGCTAAAAGTACTCATTGCTAAATTCTGACTGAGACACATGTACATTGGATTTTCCCTCCTTTTCTTAAATATTTTATTATCTTTTGTTTGAAATTGATTGATTGTCATTTATGGCAACACTCTCTTTCCTTGTTCCCAACGTAAAAAGCACTCAAGCGTTTTTAACAAAAACCCATGTCTTTTCAAAATCTACCCTCTCAAAATCCCTTGCTCACAAACTCTTTCTCTAAGCTCTCTTCATCTTCATCTTCTCGAGACCTTCTCTGTCAAACCCTAATCCTCTTCTCTCAAAATCAATGGCACCCAAAAGCCTTCTTGAGACGTTATCTGAGAAGACCAAGGTATCTATCACTGAGTTGAAGAAGGTGCTCCCTGGAAGAGTTCCGAACTTTGATGAACTCAGAACCAAGGGCTTGGATGTGCTTCCAGAGCTTAACCATGCCGGATGGTTACCGTTCTTTCAACTGCAAGAACGTGTCTTCCCTGCTCTAGTTAGGGATTTCTGGACCACGGCAAAAATCACCAAGGATACTACTACCCACATGATTTCTGGCGATGTTGGTGAGGTTGACATTTTCATCACTCACGAGTTACTCGCTGAAGTAACCAAATGCCCTAGGGAAGGAGCTGGGCATTATAAAGACTGGATGAAGGATCAAGGGGAAGACAATGTGAATCTGGTGCTCTATGGGACTGCAAACCCTAGTAACATGGATTCAAAGTATCTGACTCCTAAGGCAAGATTTTTACATGTCTTACTTATAAACTGTGTAATGCCTAGGTCTGGGTCTAGAAACCATGTCAACTTGTTAGAAAAGTTTGCTCTGTTTCATCTTGTCCAAAGAATCAAGATAGACATAACTGACCTGATTTTCATACATATGGAAAAAGCTGTAAAGGGAAAAGATAAGGACTACCCCTTTGGAATGGTTATGACTAGAATTTTTAGGGCATGCAAACTGGATTTGAGAAGGGCTGTATCTGCTGATCTCTGTACTGAGATTACAACAAAGACCCTAGCAGATGAACTTGACCCCTACTCTTGGTCACAATGCTGAAGCCTCTGCTCAGATGGAAGCAACTGTTTCCATTCCTGGTGTTAAAGCTGAAGTTGTTGAGGAACCAGCTGAGGAAATCAGGGATCAACTTCAGAGGAAGAAGAGGAAAGTCACCAAAACAACTGCTGAAACTTCTGTGATTGAAGAGACTACTCAGGTTGTTGAACCTGCTACTGCTTCTGTCTCTGAGGAAGCTGCTGCCTCTGCACCTAAAATTACTAAGGTCTTCAAGAGAAAGAGGACAGTACAAGCTGAGGGGGAGTCTCAATCAGAAGAGACTGTGATCCCTAAAAAGAAGAGGACAACAGTCACAAAGAGGAAGCTTGTCTTACCTCCCTCTTCATCACCATCACGATCACTATCACCTTCACCTCAGAAGGATTCATCCCCTCCACCTCAGGAAACAGAACCTATTACCACAACAGCTCCAACTCCACAACCTTCATCTCAAAGAACACCTCCACCACCACAAAGATCACCATCTCCTCAACCATCACCAAAAATCCCAACACCACCTACATCACCAAAAATTCCCACTCCACCTACTTCACCAAAAATCCAAACTCCACCACATACATCACCTAACCGTCACTCTTCTGAACCTAACCCTACTATATCAGAAACTCACATGTCTGATACTCACTCACCAGTACCAACCTCACCACAAATATCTCACCATTCTGACATTCCTCAAACTGAGGATGTCAATGACTTTGAGTATTTTGACAATCTTACTCCTCCTCCCTCACCAAAATCACCAATCCCTGATCATATCACTAACCAGTGCCAAGTGCCTCTGAGAATAATCTTTCCAGACTTATTCTCTGAAACCAGGCATAACCCTATCCCCTTAGCCACTATATCTCCCTACCACCCATCTTCCAGAACCACCCCTTCTCTGTCACAGATGAATTCTGTCCCTCTTACCTTGATGGAAAAACCTTGGACATGATTGCCTCTTTGGAAGCTGAAAGACAGATTGTGAGGCTGGAAAGGTCACAGAAGCCAGTAGGAAAATGGCTATTCAACCCTCACATCTTTATGAAGCCCTCAACTATAATCAGAGTAATGCCTTACTCCATGTCTATGAAAGGAAAGCAGAAGAAAATATCCTTGCCATTGGATCAGAAGTTCTCTCTTATCAAGAGAAATGATCAAAAGCTTAAATTCAGAGAGAGGATGTTCTCCAAAGGTGGCTCCAGTTCTGGGTTGACAGAAGAAGAGAAGGCAGACATTCCCACTAGAGGTAGCCAAGCCTATGCTCTATACCCCTTTTCACCCTCCATTTACACACTTCCTCCCTTCTTCATGGTTTTTCCTTTCTTTATTTTAAACTTCCTTGAAACTGCTCCTTTCACTCACATAAATCTCATTAGGAGATCTTATGAGTTTCTCCTCTCTGTCATAGATTCTCCTCTACATCATGACAGAATTCATGCTTTTCTAGAGGAATTCTATCCAATAATGATTTTGTAACCACTCTGTCAACCAATGTCTTTCTAGATCCTCACCCTGAGGATGATATTTGTGTTGAAGAGTTACCTCCTACCCCTCCTCCTTGTCCACCTCCTCCATCAACTTCTGGAACTTCTCTGGCCACTACAGATACTACCTCTCCAGTTGTTGCATATGATCCTACTGCACATTAGAGACTTGATGAAATGGCTACAAGTTTGCAGACTGTCATTCAAAGACAGGATGAAGCACTTGCTTAACAAACTGCATTTCAAGCTCAGATGCTGGCTCAGCAGCAAGCCATGCAGCAGATGATGGAAGCTTTCTTCAAAAGCCAAGGAGGCCCTAGTTCTTAGTTTTTTAGGAATCTGTTTTTCATTTCTTTATTGAGTCATGCAGTGTACTAAGTCAGTGATGTCTATCACTTGTAATCTTTCTTGACTCTGGTTAAATGAAATGAGTTTTTCCTTTTGATTTCTTTTGGCACTTTACATTTTCTCTCTCTTCTATATCTCTTTGATTGATGCCAAAAGGGGGAGAAAATATAGATAAGTTTTCATGATTTTATAGTTCAACTATATGTTATTCTCTCTGATATCATGTTTTGTTCTGATATTTGTCTTTACTTAGTGCATAAACTAAGGGGGAGCATAACATACTCTGATCAACTATATCTGTTTAGAAATTTCTATTGTTTCTTTTTTATATTCAATAAACTCAGAAACGATATTTGTCATCATAAAAAGCGGGGAGAATGTTGAGACCTCATAAGTCTAAAACACATTCAATGTGTAAATTCTCTAAGTTTTGATGATTCCAAATAGTTCAAGTATGATAATGTTGAACCAAATGAAATTACTGATATATTTGATAAGTGTGCAGGAAAATAGACTTAAGGTCACTCGTCTATTTTATGACCTGTCTAATTTTCAGTAGAAGCTCAATACTGACTTGTCTAAAATTCCACTCGTCTAAAAGTTAGTCAAAGATTAAGTCAACGCTCAGGAAAGACTAAGTTCACTTGATGACGTGGCAAGAAGCATGCGTCTAAGTTTCGCTCAGTTGATCACCCGTCTAACTTTGGAACATGTCAGCACCCATCTAATTTTTGAACATGCCAGCACCCGTCTAATTTTTGAATGATCATCACCCGTCTAATTTTTGGATGACTTTCACCCGTCTAAAAATTCTCATTACTGATACCAAGTCAGTATGTCAGAAATCAAGTCCAAGTCACCTTATTCAAAATTATATGCCTTCCTTAAGGATCTCGAAGACCTCTGGACAATAGCTCAAAGGACAAAGAATAAAGAACGTTGTTTCAAGGTTTTAAGGAATAAACACGCAATCTCTGCACCACTGCAGTAACCTTTTGTCTGTTTTAGTACAAAGTAAAAGTGCTTTCTGGAAAGTGAACTGATGTTGCATTGAAAGAGGAAAGCTCTCTGCTACAAGTACAAGAAGCCTGCTGCTATATACTCTGAAAGAATAGCTACTCAGTTTAAAGTGTACTCTTGGACACCCTTGTCAAAGCTCAATGTTTCCAAGCATTTAATGAATATTTAGAACGATTCTTTGGCATTAAATGGTGTCTCAGAAAGCTCAAGTCAGAAGCAAACACTTTCTGAAGCTGTGTCAAAATGGATCTTGATTGAAGTCTTTAAATAGATCAAACAATGAAGATGAAGCTAAGAAGTTGAATATCATAAAGAACACTGCGCAGAAGCATTTGCTCTCTTCATTAACTTCTTCATTCCTTCATTGAATACACATTCAATCATTTGATATAAATTCGCAATCTTTCATACTTCATATTTATTCCACTCTCTGAGTGTGATCTGAAAGATTTGCAAGTTGTATTAACTACACAAAAACCTTTTATCCCTTACTGTTTTGAGCCTGAAGAGGCTAGGTGAGAAAAGAATACTTGTTTGAGTATTGAGCCTGAAGAGGCTAGGTGTGCAAAGAATACTTGTACCGTAATTTACTCAGTTATAGTGGAAACTTGGTGCTGTCAAGAAACTGGACGTAGCCCTGTGGATTTTGGGGTGAACCAGTATAAATCTCTTGAGTGATATTTCTACTTCCTTTATCTTTTAATTTGCTTAAGTATTGTTTCTGTTTTAGCTTTTAAATTGGGGAGTTAATACTGTGATTATCAAACTCTATTTTAACCTTCTCTAATTGTGTATGCTATTCTGTTTCAATATTAGACGTGTTACTCGTCTAACTTTCTCTTATCTAAACCTTGCTTGCTGTGCCTGCGAAAATCTTTTTAAAGTAACTGAAAAAGTTGGTAAACACAATTCAACCCCCCTTCTAGTGTTCACTTTGGTTATTTCAAAATATATTCATTTTATCTTTACATGCAATATACAGTAATATCTGTAGAAGTATGGGTGTCCTTGGGAGTGTCAAATCTGGTTAAAAAAACAAAAATGTTTTTCTTAAGAGTTCATTCCGTCCAAGTAACCTTAGCATTTCCTTAGAATTGTAAGACACGATGAACATGTTGTAATTTCACATAAAGCCTTCTTCCCTGTCCCCCCTTTTTTATGAACCCTTCTTCCCTATCCAACTCATAGTTTCTTTTAATATTATTTATAAATAAAGAGAATTATTGACTTAAATAAATAGCTTTTACCTAACATATATATATATATTGATATGATTTATTTTGAAGTATATAGGTGACGTTTGGAATAGCTTATTTAAGCTCCTTTTGACTTATCTGATGACATAAGCTCTTATGCAGTGTGTTTGACAGAGCTTATAAAAGTAACTTATGTCATCCCATAAGGAGTTTTTGACTTATTTCCATAAGCCACTGGAACAAGCTTATGGAATTTTAACAAGTACTTATGACTCCTCCGTGTTTTCCCCCTTTGAAACCTCTCCTGCCCCTTTCTTCATAAGCTCTTATGACATAAGCTCTCATGCGATAAAGTCTTATGTGATAAGCTCTTAATGTTGTTTACCCAAACACGGCCATAGTATTAAATATACTATAATTTTAGTTTTCCACTTCTATAATTTTATGGCTTAGTTATATATATATTGTTCAAATTTATATATTATATATCGGGTGGGCTAGGTTTCAGCTCGATCATTATTAGGTTAGGGTCGGGTTTTATTTGTGTCTAAGAAAATGGTCAAATCGATTGTCAGTCAATATACAATAACAATTTTGCTTCCCTCCATATACTCAGGATAAAAAGTAAAATTTTTACTAGTAGTTGTCATCAGGGAAATGGTTAAGAAACTTGAAAAAGCAATTTTTTTTATCGGAAAGTGATATTGAATTGGTGTATTTAATAAATTAAAAGTGATATATTTAGTTTTATTATTAAAAAAATTACTTTTAGCCATTTCCCTAGAGGGGATGGTTAGCAAGATCACTATATGTAAAGATAAAATGAATATATAGTATACAAATGTGAGTAACATGTTTCTTAAGTTTTGTATTTTTATTTTTATTTTATTGATTAACTAAATTTAGGGTGAGGGGATGTTGCTCCAATCCAAGGTAGGGAAAATCTTTGGGCTCTATGAATACTTACAAAGTATTGTATTTTGAATGTTCAAATAATATAATTGAATTCTTGAACCATTTGGATGGTTACTATGACATCTGCCCTGGGTTTGTTGGGAAAACGACAAGTTTGCTTACTGTTTTGCTACCTATGTGGGATGTATATATTCAGCTTTATCCTGAATATATGGAGGGAGGTTTTCTACATAAAGTTATTAATTACTTAAGTAGGGTCCATATTTGGGTCTACATGAGAAGCATGCAAACTTATATGTTGCGAGTTAGATAGGATCTATGTAAAGAAACATATTTAACTACCTATTAAAATGAAATCGACTCTTGTGCTAAGAAATGAAAAAAATTAATGAGATTTAATTGTATAATCTTGTCTTAGTTTTAGAAGAAGTTTATTTTACCGGGGGCGTTTAAGACCCGTCCCATCCTACTTACCCGTATTGACCTGATCGAAGTTAATTGCGATAGGTTTGGGTTTTAGAAACGAGACCTGATATGTTTTCGGTTCATGTTCGAGTTATCCTTCAGGCCGTTTCAACCCGCCCAATGTCCCATCTTATTTTTAAAATTATATTTTATTACAATTGAGTATGAATAACTAGAATTTTTATTTAAATAAATAATCTTTTGCATTCAGGATAAAACTGAACATACACATCCCACCTATGTAGTAAAACAGTCGACGAACTTGTCGTTTTCCTGACAAACCCACGACGGATGCCGTAGTAACTATCCAAATGGTTTAATAATTCAATTATGTTATAAATCATCTTTTGTATTCAGGATAAAACTGAACATACACATCCCACGTAGGTAGTAAAACAGTCGGCGAACTTGTCGTTTTCCCGACAAACCCACGACGGATGCTGCAGTAACTATCCAAATGGTTTAAGAATTCAATTATATCATTCCAACATTCAAAATACAAACACTTAAAAACATGTTACTCACATTTGTATACAATGTATATGTATATGTATATTCATTTTATCTTTACATACAGTGATCTTACAAAATTGGTTAAATTGGTTGTGAAGTTACAAACCAAGGTGGAAACCAAACGGGGGCACGTCGTAATTTCACTCAAAATCCACTTACCTTGGCCAACCGAAACCCCCTTCTTCCCTATAAATACCGAAGCGCTGTAATGGTTCGAAAACAATTGCAGTCTCAGAATCAACACACCAGAGAGAAACAAGAAGCTAGAGAGAGAAAGCTCAGTCACTTCGGTAGAGAGAGAAAGTTAGAGTGAGTGACTGTCCGTGTGCGTGTGCGTGTGCGTGTGACGAGAATCGAAGAACAAAAACGGCGTTTACGAATCTCATTCTCTGAGCCGTTGTCGTTTCATCCTCTCGTTTGTCGTTTTTTGTTCTCGGAGACTCCCGATTATGAATCGTTTAGGGATCAAAACCGATGTGTACGACGGGAACAACGCGCGTTTGGGCGAAATCGACGTCGTTTGGGGGAATTTCCAGTTCCCGAACAACGAGATTCGAATCCACCATGTATCCCCTAAGAGCGACCGTTGTCTTCCACTCTCTGTTCTTCAAACCATTGCGCCATTCTCCGTTCGATGCAAGCTCGAGTCCTCTCTCCCTATCGAACAACCCCCTTTGATAAACCTCCATGCTTCTTGCTTCCATGAATTGAAGGTCTGAATCGCAATCCTTCTCACCGAAAATATCCGAAATCGCAATATTACGGTCGCAATTGCAATTTGAAACCAATTTCTTCATTCGGAGGTCACTGTTTTTGTTAAACTGTTTTAAATTGCGGTTGTGGTCATGCAGACATGGCTACAATTGGCAGTTTAGTGCACTAGGCCCTTATCCAGTAGGGCCTGGGAGGATAGATATACATAACCTTACCGATGATGTGGCTACAATTATTGTTGTTGAGGGTTTGAATCTTTTTTTATTAGTCTGTTTTACGAGAGAAAAAGATACAAAAGCAATTTTTGTTTGTTTGTTGGGTCTATTCAAATTTACTGTTGTGTCCTTTTGTCTCGTAAATATGAAAGAGAAAAAAAAAGGAGAGGAAATAAATCCTGATTCCTATGCGACTGCATTTTAAAACCGTTTTTGAAACCCTTCACTCTTGAAGTTTTCAATTGCAGCCGCGCAGCCGCGTGACTGCAATTGTGAAAACTTTGAAAATTGTGACAATGATTTTAAATTGCGGTTGAGGTTATGTTGTGTTTATCACAACTAAAATGTGGCTAACATTGTAATATTGTTACCGCAATTGTGGTTGTGGACTGCAATTTAAAACATTGAATGTAATATTGTGACCGCAGTTGGTGAAACCTTTATTTTCATTTTAATTTATGTGTTTTTTCCTTTTGGTAATTTAATTTTTGTTCTTGGAATTTGATTGATGTGGTGTGTTTTAGACGGCTGTGGTGATAATTGGGGATGAAGAGATTCACTTGGTGGCGATGCCGAGCAAGAGGAAGAAATTCCCTTGCTTCTGGTGCTACTCAGTTCCAAAGGGATTGTATGACGCATGCTTGGGGATGTTGAACATGAGGTGCCTTTCAATTGTGTTTGATTTAGATGAGACTCTCATTGTTGCCAATACTATGAAGTCGTTTGAGGATAGGATTGATGCCTTGCGAGGTTGGCTTTCGCGCGAGATCGACCCCATGAGGGTCCAAGGGATGTCTGCTGAGCTCAAGCGTTACTTGGAGGATCGGTTGCTGCTGAAGCAGTATGCAGAGAATGATTGTGTCACGGACAATGGGAAATATTACAAGGCTCAGATGGAGGAGGTGCCTCCGTTGTCTAATAACCACGAGAGAGTTGTTCGCCCTGTAGTAAGGTTGCAAGAGAGGAACATAGTCCTCACTCGTATCAATCCTGAGGTTTGTTATTAATCCCTGATATCTTTATTTGTGTTTGTTTGTTTTTTAGCATTGTTATTTAGTTTGTGATGTTTATCCGCAAAGGATTTAAGTTTGGAATTATATAAGTTGAAATGCATAATGGATTGGTGTGTTTGATTTTTGGAAATGCTTAGATGTTTAGGTTAAGAATGCATAACATTGATCAATGGGAAAGGGGGGGAAAACATTTAGTTTTAATTCTAATGTTAATTTATTTGCCAAGTGCCTGTTTGTTCTTGCGTATTCTTGGCTATCTTATAATCTTACTTATGAATGTATCCAGCAAGGTTTCTTATGCTATCATTAACTTGAACAGTTTTTTTTTTTTTGGTTTTAATTTGTTTGTTTTCAATAGAATCCCTAATACGAAGTGTTGATAGATCGAGTATTGCTCGATAATAAAAAAAAATGTAGAGGTATATCAAGAAAAATTGTAGGTGAAACAATTAGCGAAGGACTTGCGGTCTAAATGACCCTTTTCAAGACTTGGTTTATAACAGAACATAATAAAGTTATTTGATCCATTTCCCATGGTGGATAAGTCTTTTGTTGTTGTTGTTGTTAACTTGTTATTATTATTGAAGTTTTGTTTTGTTTCTTTTATTTCAATAAATCAATTTTGTTTAGTTCTGTAGTTGTCTAGTATTCTCCTTATCCTTACTCCCATCTCTCTCTCTCCAGAGGAAACTGAATACTATGTAGAACTTTCAATATTTTTACAATGAACTTGTCCATAGGAAGTTTATATATGATGTAGTTGCCCCTAATTGATGTAGTTTTGTTTGGAAGCCTTTTGATATGTAAGGATGAGTCTCACTAGTTTCTTCTCATAGATTCGTGATACTAGTGTGCTAGTGAGGTTACGGCCTGCTTGGGAGGATTTAAGATGCTATTTAACTGCAAAAGGACGCAAGCGGTTTGAAGTATATGTTTGTACTATGGCTGAAAGGGATTATGCTTTGGAAATTTGGAGGCTTCTTGACCCAGGGTCACATCTTATAGGTTCAAAACAAATCCTTGACCGTGTGATTTGTGTCAAATCAGGTGTGTGCTAAAAGTGTTTGGACCTTCTTTGGTGCTTTTCAAACATTTTAATGTGGATCTTTTCTTGAAGTCTTAAATCAAACATTCTGAGAATGACTTCTCCATAGGATTTTGTTGGTTTTGTAACAAAATACAAGTTGCACAAGTTTCCTTTTCTTCCTACTCTGCTTTATTATATTGGTTATTTTTTCTTGCTGTTGTTATTCATATCCTTATGAATTTATTTGCAGGCTCCAGAAAATCTTTGCTAAATGTTTTCCAAAATGGCACGTGCCATCCTAAAATGGCAATGGTGATTGATGACCGGTCAAAGGTTTGGGAAGACAAGGACCAGCCTCGGGTTCATGTGGTTCCTGCCTTCACTCCTTATTATGCTCCTCAGGCAGAGGTAATGGTGTTTATGTATATTATTTCAAAACTTTTTTTTCTCTAAAAATTCATGAGACTTCAAGAATTTCTGTATTTCTTTTGTAGACAGCAAATGCTGTTCCAGTCCTATGTGTAGCAAGAAATGTTGCATGCAATGTCAGAGGTTATTTTTTCAAGTAAGTTATATGATCCAGTTTTTTATAGGCTCAAATATTCTTCCCCTTGTGGATTTAATTTCTTATGCTTTGTGCTTAGAGAGTTTGATGAGAATTTGTTCCAAAGAATTGCCGAAATCTTCTACGAAGACGAGATTACAAGTTTACCTCATCCTCCGGATGTGAGCAACTACTTGATGTCTGAGGTATTGGATTGGGATATATGCAATTCTTAATTCATCAATGAATACTATAATTGTAAGTGTTAAAGTCCCACATCAGTTGAATATATGAGTGAAGAACTATTTATAGTGACGGCAACCCTCCCCCTATGAGCTAGCTTTTGAGATGGAGTTAGACCCAGTTATTCTAACATGGTATTGGAACCTATCATGAACTTGGGCCATCCACAAATGTTCTTTATTGCAAACTTCATGCTCTAGATGTCCAATTCTAGGCCTGAGGTGTGTGTTTTAAGTGTTGAAGTCCCAAATCGGCTGAATATATGAATAAAGAGCCATTATATGACTTGGGAAACCCTTCTCCTACGGCTAGCTTTTGGGATGGAGTTAGGCTTAGCTATTCTAACAATAGTAATTGTCCATCTGTGATTATGTGCTATCATTTGCTGTTGTGATGTGTTGTTTATCAGTTGCTCTAGTATCAACTAGTTCACTGGATGGCAGGATGTTCCAAATGGTAATGCTAATGCCCCCATCAGTGAAGGAATGAATGGTGCAGAAGTTGAACGGAGGTTAAACCAACCTGTAAGTTTCGTTGTTTTTGTATGCATTGTTTCTGGTCCCTGTTAAAGCAACATGTTTTGAAACTTTCTAGCAAACCTTGGTTGGGTATTTCTTTATTTTCTGTGTGTGATGAGTGTTTGGGCTTCTAGTATTGTTTATGTGCATGGAACATTTGTAGATAATATACTGATTGTCCTGTTTTTTAGTATTTGTGTTATCCTTTTCAGGATGATAAGTCTTCTGTCGCAAGCAGTGTTGAGTTCAGACATGAAACCTCTCAGCCCACTGCTGGTATTATTTCAAATGTCATTGGCCCTGGATCTTCAAGAACCCTGAATCCTTCTCAGAGTATGAAACATTTTATGTTGTTATTGTTTTTTATACTCTTGATGTGGAAATATATGCTGTCTTTTCATGATTTCTTTCCCAACCTTGTCTCAGAACCTGGTTTGCTAGGACCTCCAGTCAGGCTTGATGGAAGCTTTGTTGATCGTGATTATGACATGAAAAAAGGACTATTAACTACGAGGCACGGTCCCGATATAAGAGGTCAAAGTTCCACAGAACACCCTCTTATATCGAGGCCACCCACTCAAGCACCGCCGTCTTTAATGCAGCCAGTTGGAGGCTTGTCGGTAGATGATATAAGCAACAGAACTCAGACGAATAGTCGGCCTTTTGCATCTAGTAAAGAATCTAATGTAATAAAGTCTGATAAGCATCTGGCCCAACATAAATCTTTTTCACTCTCGAATGCTTTACTCTCACAACCATCGCTACTTAAAGCTGAAGAGGTTTGTAGATGAACATTATGTTGCTTGCCATTTTTAACCATGTTTACAGTGTTGCTTGGAGTACTCTAAAATTGCCTGTCTTGAAATATTGCTTATATGCAGGCAACTTCTGTATGTGATTTGCGGAGGCAGAATCTTGCATCTAAATCTCAGCTATCAGGTATTGCTTATTACTTATTTTCTTAATACATCCTTATGGGTGAAGCCTTTGGATCTTATTTGATATTCTTATTTACTATTATGAAATGTGCATAAATGGAATCGTGGGCAATTTGTTTTTGGTTGCAAGGTTTTATGCGACACCCTAACCTTGGGTCATCACATAGTTACCCAAAAAGCATAAAATAAATTATTAATTGCTGGTTGCTTTCGGAACATTTATGAATTTCAAGCCAGAACATTCGGGTGTAAAAAAAAAATTTCGTTTACAGTAAACTCATATTGTACATCACCACACAAAGAGATACTCATATTCAGAATAAAGTCGCCAAGGCATACAACTTTTAATAATTAAGTTTCAATTTCCGAAACAGAAAATTAAACCTAAGACTAAAGTTTAACACCAAAGTTACTGACTATTTCGACACACCACCCAACTAAGATTCCTAAGCTGGTCACTCTACAAGACATTTATCGGAAAAACTCCGCTGCCGTTCCCACAATCAAAATACCTCTTCAAGTATCTAAAACTAAGTCCTGAAAGACTTGGGGAAACTTCTCAGCTCCATCTGCACTCAGTGGCGGACCTTAGTGGTGGCGGAGGGGAGCAACGGCTCCCCTAAAAAAAAAAAAAAAATCTTTTTAGAATGAATTTTTTTTCAAGGCACCCCTCAACTAGTAAAAACTATCATACTATTCGTCACCAAACTGCGTGCGGGACTACTTTCTCTAACTTGTGCAACCCCTTTCGACCCTTTCTGATCTGTGCTTGCCTGTGTCTCCTTCTCCTGTTCTGCGTCTCTATCTTTCTCCGCTGGTTTGCTGCGCCGTTTTCTATTCTACTACAATTTGCAAATTACAAACCCTAACATGGTTATGCTATTGCGGGTCAGGTCCACCGTCCACTACAATTTCAAGCTTTGCTTTTGGGCCCATCTTAAATATACCCCCACTTATCCTTGTCCGTGAACCAACTAATATATTCCCCTTGGTTGATTTTTTCCCTTTCATAATAACAATTAAATATAAAATATATATTAAAACATTAAAAATAAATAACTATAAAATATTGTTGTTGGAATAAATTAGTGTCATTTATTAATGTTTTAATTTTATATAACTAATTTCATTTTTTAGGAGTGATATAATTTTCTTGAGAAGAAACAATGATAAAGTATAAAAAAAATCAATGCATCTTTCAAGTGAAAAACTTCCAACAAAAACTTATAAAGTTATATACAAATCATATAAATTTTAATTATATTATTTTAACTAGTATCTTGTGGCTCCCCCCAAAATTTTAAGCAAGGTCCGCCACTGTCTGCACTAGTGTACCAATGTACAACAACAATACTAGAAGAAACCTGATGTATTTGTAAGGGTGAGATGCCAATATATGAGTTTATAACGATAATCACATGCACCACACATTCAAGTAGCACATAGTATAATATAAGATTCTCATAACTAAACAAGTAGTTTATCACTGGGTCTCATACCCGATCATCGTCATTTTAACTTCAACATTCATCGTCTAACATTCATACCTAATCTCCGGAGATCCCAACGTCTTCAAAATGAGTTGATCAAACTCGATACATCGTCTCATTGGCTAGCTAAGCACAACAATAATACATCGTCTCATTGTCCATTTAAGTACAATGATATGTACATCGTCTCATTGGCAACTCAAGCACAATGATACATATACATCGTTTCATTGTCTATTTAAGCACAATGATAATACATCGTCTCATTGTCTATTTAAGCACAATGATAATACATCGTCTCATTGTCCATTTAAGCACAATGATATGTATATCGTCTCATTGTCCACTCAAGCACAATGATACATATACACCGTCTCATTATCCATTCCAGCATAATGATATATATATCGTCTCATTATACATTCAAGTATAATGATACACGTACATCGTCTCATTATACATTCAAGTATAATGATACACCGTCACATGATACCTTATCCATCAAGGTCTCACGTTAAACAACGTCGGGCACGTCTGCCGTAAATGCAAATGTAAAACATTTTGTCCTCATCATTTTATTTTCGTTCATTATATTCTTGTCGAAGCTCAAAATAGCTTACGACTATTCACCATCTTCAACGTCTTAAAATTCTCATCGTCTCTTCATTTTCAACGTCTTAAAATTCTCACCGTCACACGAATCAAAGATCTTCGTGTTTTATTATAGAACACTGGTATCACGACGTCTCGGATACTAGGTTTATTTTTCAACGTAAACACCGTCTTTTGTTTGTGAAACACAATTCAAAACAAAATCTCCGCAACTTATCTAAGTTGACGGAATAATATCGTTGAGTAAAAATTCATTTGCAGAAAATCATTTCAAATGGTAAATTCCCTTATCAAATCATCTGATACAAAAACTTAGTTTTCATAAAAGTGAGTCACTTGAGGCGCAAACTTATTTAAAATACATACTGTTGTTTTTGAAATACTTGCCGTCGATACTTTTTCAAATTGCCGTCGATTAGCACTTTTAAAGCAATTTAAGCCAAAACTTAGCTTTTTCCACTCAAACAATTTTCTAAAATCATAATTAAATCATTTTCCACAATTAATTTCATAAAATAACTTTTTATAATATTACGGAATTTCTTACGTAAAAATTAGCAGTACAAAAATAATTTCACGGTTTCGCCTTCATTATGACTCATAGTTCACTTTTACAGTGATAAATCATTAAAATAATGATATTTTCGAAAATTCCTTATTTTTTCCAAATAATATTTTCCATAAACATTATATTCCAACATTTCCCATAAAACATTGAATATAATTTTATGCAGTTTATTAAAGCTTTTATCCAATTAATTTAATTGAGCACTGACCACTGTCAGGCTTTTCAAACAACAACCAACAACATCATCACAGAAATATTTCCAAACAGATCATGCATCACAGCATAATAATATAATTGCAGATAAACAATTAAATGCAAACAACTAACACAGATCAAAATAACAGAACTTAAACAGAATTAAACAAACACCAACAGATAAATAATTACGGACAACACTTGATAACACATGATTATAGGAAAAACTCCTCAGGTATTCTCCCCTTACCTCTTGAAGAACTTAACTTCCGGTTAGCACTTTATCGCCGATCCGGTTTCACGTACAACAACACAATCACTCAACCTTCAACAACCACAACCAAACCATTACTAATCAAACAATTACAAATATAAAAACCCTTCTATATGGTCACGGCCTCCCCTAGAGTTAAGTGGCTAAAATTCTAAATTTACTTAAGTCTTGGATTAATGATCCTAAGTACTTAAGTCTTTGTAATACATGTTTAACCACAAAGAGTAAAACATAAACTTCCAAGTTTGAAAAACCCTAATTTCGGCCAAGACTTTAAAATATGGCAAGGAACCTTAGTTTGACATAAGAACATGGATTCATCATTAACACATGTTAAATAGATGATATACAAGATTACACAAAAGTTCTTCCTCCAAAATCCTACATGATTCGGCCTTGATCAAAAATAAGGGAAGGAAGATTTTGTTTGTAACAATCTCTTGGATTATGATAGTAGAGATGATAATAGGAACATAGAAATTGGTTTCACATTTTTAGGATTTTTCTATGATTTTCTAGAGAATTTCAAAGTTTCTAGATCTAGGAATTTAAAGTGATGATCAAGGCTTTAAAACATGAAACTTATGAAGAACATGCTATTAAATGAAGATAAAGAGTAAGAATCACCTCTTGAAGAACAAGAAATGAGCAAGAATCACTAACTTCTTTCACAAACTCAAAGCTTTGGTTTAGAGAGAAAATGGAGGAAATGAAAGATGAAGAAGATGAAGAAGAATGGAGAAGGTTCAAGAATGACTTGAATGAGCTTGGCTCTTCAAGCTTATGGGCAGCCACGGCAAGCATGGGCCTTGCGAAATTTTGGGCCAAGAAAAGCCCAAGTCCATTTGATTTTGTAACATGAAAATAGCTTAAGACTTAATACTTTGTCTTGGAAACTTAAGAGTAGAAATTTGCCTCATGCAAAATGAATTTATGACTATAATATTGGGCCCAAAAACTGCAGCCCAAACTTGATTTGGATGAGCCAAAATTTGATTCAATTTACTTGGAAGATTCTAGAAACTAGTTTAGGGACCAAAATGCAAAATAGAAAAAGTCTTAGGACCTAAATGCAATTTCCCTAGAAATTGTCATCATGACTAGTGACTCCATCCATGACATCATCCACATGGCCTTGTCATTTGTGACTCATGGATATTATCCATTAGCGGTTCCCGGAAATCCCGTAATCTGCTCCGCCGTTCACCCGATAAATACGACGCCCGGATAAAATATAATATTTCACTTTTTAGTGAAATATTTCAAAATTACCAAAATCATAGGAAATTAAATAAAAACCTTAAGTTTTTCGTTCACGAGTTAAAATTAGGCCTTCTGAGCAGTACAAATATACTGTCAGTGAAATTTGCAGACCGGGTTTCGCCTGACTTTTCAACCTAAATTTTTATCGTGACTCTCTACGGTCAAGTAGAGTGTAACTATGGTTTCGGATTAATTAAAATAATTTTCTAAGTCTCAGATAAAAATATATATATATTTATATAATTTTCTGATATTAGAAAGCAGAAAAACTCGGGGTGTTACATTTTACATGATTGCTTAATGGGTTTTGTATTGGAACTACTGTAGTTGTGATGTATCTTTTGTTTGAAAATATCTAATACTGAATCTTAAGAGGCTCGGCATCCTAGTTTAGCAGTTTATATCTTGTACCTGTTCAACGAGATAAATGTGTGACTCTTCATAATTAATTTTTTAAATGTTTTTCTACACCATTTCACCTTTTGACCTGCTCGCTATTGTATTTTCCCTTGTTGCCTTCATTGGTAGAATGTAGATGATGTAGGGGCAACATCCTTCATCCTTTTTCTTTCTTTAATGTTATTTGTTTTAGTCTGTTCTGTTTTCATTCTTCAGTGTTTTTTATGTATTTATCTGTCACCTGACTAACATGAGACTATTTTATGAGGGGAGACCACTGTTTTAACTTATACCAATGAAAGTTGTCCCTCTTACATCCACTTTTTAATCATTGATCTTAGGTTCATCTAACAGTGCAAATCATTTCGCTAAAGAGATTTATGCTGTCACACAACTATTTACTTTTTCTCTAATTTCTATCTCCCTGATGCTGTCTGTTCTCTATTCTCTCACCTTCTCACATTCTTTCACCTACATTCCTAAAAATTCTCCCTCTCCAAGGTGAACCTTGTGCTGGACCATTTTTTTACTTTTTATTTCTTCTTTGACTACTTGTACTTTGACAGACAGATTCATTGTCTCCTCCACAACTTGCTTTGGTGTCAGAACCCACCAAGTAATTGGATAATTGGGAAGTGGAGAGTCCAAGTCTCTTGAAGAATACCTGAGAATCATTCTTTCATTCTATTCAATAAAAATTTATTCTTTCTTCTTCACTTCCGATTTTTCGAAACAGTGCTTTTCATCTGCTATCTATAATAATTGTTGTTTTCTGTGTTGTGTTTATTGACTTAGCTTTTTGCAGAGGATGGGATATCTCTGAATTACGCATCTAATAGCAAAGATTTTCAAAGTGAAGCTGGAAAGTCGAACTTTTTACCCTCTCTATCTATGGGAGTGCTGCAAGAAATTGCGAGGCGGTGTAATTGTAAGGTACCTGTTGTTTCTGCACCTAAGTGAGGATTTCTTTCTTGTGTTTTTTTTTTCTTTCCTGAAATGCATTTTGCTATGATCATGTTTACCTTTCTGTAGGTTGAATTTAAGTCTGTTGTAAGCACCAGCAAAGACTTGCAGTTTTCAGTGGAGGTCGGTGAATGTTTGTTTCTTGATGTCTTTTCAGTAGCCAATATGTCTTATTACATGTTTCATATTGCAATACTCTTGGCTTGGGCAATATGAGTTATGTTATGTAAGATGCATTAGCTGATTAGTTAGAATTTTTGTTATATGGTTTTCTGAATATTAATGAGCATCATAGTCAGATCTTTTTAATCAGCATGATAGTGGGATGATTATGCCTGTTTTCTATTTGACTGTTGTTCACATTTTTTTTATTAAAATGCTTGCAGATAATGTAATTTAAGCATTTATTGTGGGTTGCTTCACTGTTGTTCAATATGTCATTTCCTAGTTCTCTTAAAACCTTAAATACTATTGATTTTGTACCCGACTTCCTTGAAAATGTTAAACCTTAAAACAGTAAATTTGCTTATTAGTATTATCAGGTATTGAATTCTTCTTTTGTTTTCTATCCTTCTGATAATTTTGTTCTCATTGAGATTGACAAATATCAAATATGTCCTTACCATACTTATACCATTTTTTGCTTTCATTGGTCCTCATATCTTATTTGCTTCTTGATGTGTTAGTGTGTTTAACCTTTATTGACAATGCTGTTATCACATGTTACTCTGGGTCTCAAATTAGCTGATGTTTAGGCTTGGTCGTCTGTTTCTTGTTGATTTTAACCTATGTTGTAAAATCGTTTGATGCCTTGGTTTAGGTAATATTCACTGGTGAGAAAATAGGCAGTGGTATGGGTAGGTCAAGGAAGGATGCTCAACAACAAGCTGCCGAGAATGCCCTTCGTTGCTTAGCAGGTAAAAACAGTTTGTTCGAGCCACTAAGCTAGTTCCGAAATGGTGTTCTGATTTAAGTATTATTTTTTTTAGCTGTTGTTCCTTTGTAGCAAACTAGCAATGAAGTGAAATTTCTTGGAAGATAGGAATATAAATAATTTTAACAAACTATGGAATTTGTTGCTGCATTTGGTGGGACGTTATTAATTGTTCTTATAATTAGGATATACATTGAGAGTTTCCTTTTTTTTTTTCCCTCCTTTTTTGGGAGAGATATCATTTCCTCGTTTGCAAGAAGCACACTTTCACAGGTGAAAATATGATAGATATCATATTATACCACAAGTAATTCTGTTTAGGTGTTTTTTATTTATTTATTATTTAAAATGACGGAAATAGAGAGATGTAATCATGTAAACCATAGAATTCTAACTGGGTGGGTGAAATGCACAAGTGCTTTGGTTTTAATTGTGATGGAAAAGTGTTTCTCAAGCTTGAAGGAAAATTTTACTGCACAACTATAAGGCCTGTGATGCTTTTTGTGATGCCTTTTGGTACTGAATGGTAAAAAACCAAGAGCATTAGATCAGGGTTGCAGAGATGGCGGTATTGTGTTGATGAATGGACATACAAGGCAAGATAGGATTATGAATTAATACATTATTTAGAGAAAAAGTAGGGGTAGCACCTATTGTGGTAAAGATGGAATCTCACCTTAGGTGGTTTGTCCATGTGAGGAAAAGACCACTAGAAGCCCTAGTAAAAAGAGTAGATCAAGTGGAGGATAGCTCGACAGTTAGAGGGAGAGGGAGATCAAGAAGTACTATAGGTGATACCATTAAAAAGAAGACTTTAGATTCAAATGACCTTTAGGAAGAAACCTTCTGATAGAACACATGGCCGTTGTTTTTTGTTGTTGTTCTTCTTCAATAGTGTCTTAGTATGCCCTTTCAGCACTGTGCATGGATGTAGAACAGTTCTAAAATTCTTTATGTTGTTGATTTTTGAAATCATACCTATTGAAGCATGTAGAACAATGTGGAATGAGTTCAAATTAAAGAATATCTGTTGATAAATAACTTACTTTTTCAGCTTGTTATTTAATATTTATTGCATGCTAAATCTTGCTCTATGACCTGACATGATTATGCTTGAACTTATTAACATACTCAGTTCAAGGGTAAATACTTGTGGTACCTTATTGGTGTGGAAATGAGGAGTTGTTTCTCTACATGGTACTGGTGGGTGGTGGTTATTTTCATGATGGTTGATTAATATAATTAGTTTGTGCTACATCTAACTAAATTTTGGGCCTGTTTTTTATTGGAGCTATATTAAATACTGATGCATTTTGTGTGTGGAATTACAGAAAAGTATGTGGCACATATGGAGCCTCAATGTAGAGCTGTTGATAGCGAGTTTGACAAGCTTTCTCTGGGGCATGAGAATGGTTTCTTGTGGGATGCGGACAATCTGGAATCCGGTGAACTGCAAAGAAAAGATGTATTGCCTAAAGAAAGTGCTTCTGAGGTGGGGATTTCTGATGTTTTCAGTACTTGATTTGACTTTTTTGTTTAAGGAAATAGGTGATGCTTGGATAAGGGGTATGTGGACTAGAAATTCCAGATGATGCCTAGTGCTTGTATAGAGAAATTACACTGTTTATGAAATTGTGTAGCATCAATGTGAAGGCTAAATCACTGACTGGGGAGTGAGCTGGCTTCACGTCTGCTACTGCTGTCTTATACAGGCTTCTTAAATTCCTGGTAAGGATTTGATGGTCCGTCCCTGGTATCTACCCATTATCCAAGTACTCCCTTGGACCCTTGTAGTCATTTCAGCCATACTGCTGTTGCATGCTTCTAAATTATATCATTGTTGTTTTCCAGTTCATTTGGGAATCTAGGAACCTTACTTCTTCTTTGAGTTTATGTTTTTGGACTTTTGGTTTAATTATTTTCATAACAGTTGTCTGATGGTCTATTCATGGAATTTGTACAAACTCAATAATTGGTAGTGGTACTTCATGGTTTTATTGAAATAAGGTCATTTTTAGCAAGTTTCTTTTATCTGTTGTCAGCTGTTTATTATGTCCAGGGAAAAAATTGATTTATTAGTGATCTAGGAAATGCGTGCTTGTCATATAGGTACAATTATTTGTATTAATTCATTTTCATTTTCAGGCTTCAGATGCTGTGACTAGGCTCTCTACAACTAGTGCAATTAATCAGCAAATGGAAAAGCGCACCAGCTCCCCGAGGTAATTTAAGATAAGATTTGTTGTTTTTTACCTTTGGTTCGTGGTGGTGTGCGTGTGTGTTTCAGCATGAATGTTTCATCCTTAACTTTTCTATTTCTGTCCCACGCATACTGTCTCGATTATCCCGATTATCTTCTTCCGCCATTCTTAAATCTTTTTATTCTGTCCTTGGTTGTTATTCAGTTTTTTATTACTGCATCTATTCCTTCAACGGTTTGTTATGATCTATTAGAAGGAGTGCACCTAATGTACTTGTTTTAACCAATAACATGCGTCTTTTGAGTCCCCGCCTCCCTCCAAGAAGAAAAGTATTCTTCAGTTTTTCCCCACTTTGTTGAAATTGAAGATTTTTTGAACCACCAAGGTTTTAGGAGTTATCACATGACAGGGTCTCTGCTTAGTTATATTTATTGTCATTGCAGATTGCCTCAGCCTATTCCTAATAAACGATTGAAGGAATGAAGATGTTGCAAGAGAAACAAGAATTACCATCATTGCTGCAATAGGAGAATGGACCATTTTAATTCATGAAACGACATACAATCATTTTGGAGGCAAAAAGTTTTGTTGTATGTTATTGCTCATGTAATATCTCTAGCATAGCGTTTTCAGATTTGCTGGGGCGTTTTCCCTTGCTAATTACTGTTATTATAGAGAAGGGCATTTTTTGTTTTGCCCTACTAATATTCTTGTTTATTTTTAGGATGTTGGTTGTCTAGCCTAGTAGCCTCATTTTTAATGTTATATTAGTTCCAAATATAAATTACAAGAAATTTATTTCATCTGTGTGATTGATCCGCATTTTTTTTTCTTTTATGATTTGGTGCATGAGTTGGTCCACTCCGACTTGACTGATTTGAGATGATCAGTAATTTCAGTCACTGGCTTAAATTCTTTTTTTAAAATGTCATTCATACAAATTTCCACACTTTCAAATTAAGCATGCTATATTTTTTGTTTATTAAAAAAAAAAAAATTCAAAGGGTGATACCCATAGTTCTCTTGGTAATAATAGTCAATTAATACGTAAAATGTAACACATCTATTTAATTATCTATTTATAATATATAAATAAAAGTTTGTTTATAGTAGTAGTAGTAGTATATAAAAGTCAAACTGCGAGCATGTCACTTTACTCCATCATTCAGCTATGTTATTTGAAGATGAAGTTTCGAAGTTTTAATATTGTATTTCATGTCATATATATTTATATTAATGTTTTTACTTATTATTATTTTTTCTTGTTCTTATCTTGATGTTATAGAAACATTTCTCTTTCTATATTTTCATCTCCTAGGAGAGTTTTTAGAACTCTTGACGTGTGGTTGAGTGTCTTCTCATATCTCTTTACATCTTCCACTCTAATTTTGTCCCTGCATTTCTTAATTTTTACGTTTCTTTGGTTTGAACCGTCACCCACCCTACTAAAAAACAAAGCAACAAGGGAAGGGGATTGAAAGATTATTTGTGTTTGCTTCACACACTACAAAACTCCCCATGACCATGTCTAAAACATATTATTTCTTATGTTTGGCATCTTTAGCTACTATATATGCCTAGGTGGTTTTCTTTGCCCTCTTCTTGTCCCCTTCTCTTATTAATCCAATTACTATTCATAGTTTTACTTAGCAGTGTTTAAATATGATATTTTCGGCTTGCAATGACATACTGCAATTAAAATTAGGAATTGCCACTATAGGATAACCGTTATTGCAGACTCAACAAGTATGTGTTTACACTTTACACGATCCAATTTGAGTAGTCTTCCTCAATAGTAGTTGATATTTTGTTTATACTATGTATTTTGTAGTGTTAGCTGCGAGCCTGCGAGCCTTATCCCGAACCATTTATCTACGCCAGATATGTTTTTGGACACACTTTCCGGACACCAAATATATATCCGACACCGTATCTTGCATGTGTATGGGGATACCGGGCCCGGTAAGTTTTACTGAGATTCGTAAAAAAAAATATGGTGTCCGACATTTGTTGTGTCCAAATAACAGTCTTGTATCTACGCACTTTGATCGTAGAGCACAAGACTTAATGCTAATGTATTTTGATGATAAAAGTAGAACAATGTACTAAATAGACAAATACTTGTAGGATTTTCTTATCATTATTTTTTTAAGACTTGAACATTTAAATGTGGTGCCTACTGCCTACACAGCTTGGCTCTTTGATCGTTAGCATTATTGTTAGAGACTTGGATTATTTTAGAAACCAACTGATGCACCTCGGATATGAACAAAATTCACTTCATTGATAAACATAGATGATCATACAAATGGAGTATCACATTTGTTTTTATTATCTACTTAGTATACTCTCAGTGAAATTATAATGCCATGCCCAAAAAACAACTTGAGCTTTTTCAAGGTAACATTATTTATCAAGCAATTCTCTAAATGGGTAGGTGAGACAAGAAACGTAGGGGAAAGGTTAGGAATAGGAAGGCTGGAGAAAAAGGGAACCTCAAACTCAAACTCATCAGAGGGTTACCTCTGGCATTTTCTGATCCTTAGTTTCTAAAGCTCCAATTGAAGTGTGTTCATGCACTTTCTTCTACTTCACCTGCACCTGTTCCTTCAGTTGGCACAACTGATGGTTTAATGCCAGGTACAATGATGGGACCTCCATCAAACTCAATAAATTTATTGCCCTTAGCAATGACTGGTGCAGCTTTTCCATTGTGTCTGAGGTAATGTATTTTGGCATCATTTCCATGACTAGTTGCAAATTCTTCATTCTGATGAATCATTTTCTTTATAGTCTTTCCATTCTTCTTTGAGGAAGAAATACCATCAGCTGTGATTTGTTGCATGCCTTGTTCAGTAAGAGGTTTCTTCATTGCATGAGTTTGGCCATCTTCAATGCCTGAAACATTGGCTACATTGGGTATTATTAGCAACTCTTCAGTATGAGCATAACTATCATCAAAAGTTGACATTTGTGAGTCAATGTTGGGTTGAACTTCATCTATTATTTTCTGAAGTTCAGGTTTCTCCCAATCCTCGCAAACAGTTACTCTGTTCATAGTTTTCCAAGCATGGATAATTCGATCCGAGCCTGGTTGCCAAGTGATATCACCTTCTTTTCCTTTCAGTATGAATTTGAATTGGATTGACTTTCCAGCAGGTATATTCTGATTGCATAAAGGAAAATATAACAGCATTTAGAAAGTTTTCCATCATACTATTTTCATGTTGAAAAGATTGAAGAACGGAAGGTTTGGCGCAACGGTTGAAGTTGTCGCCATGTGACTTGAAAGTTACATGTTCAAATCGTGGCATTATCCTTTTGCAAATGCAAGATAAGGCTGCCTACTATAGACCCACATAGTGGGTTTGACCCTGCCCTGAATCTCATGCATAAAAAGTCCGATCGTGAGATTTTGGGTGTCCTGAGCGAATCGAGAAAATGATGCCCTCATAATCATTTGAATATTATCTTCCTTGCATTTTTTCTTGCAAAATCATTAATAATCTGTTCATAATCAAGGTTCTTTAAAAAATCATTTTCGATAGAAATCAAAACAAGAACTTTCAGCATGTTTGGACCCACGTTACTTTTAATTGGAATCACGTCTGTAGCTCAGAAGCTATACTTTGTGACTTGAAGGTTGCATGTTCAAGTTGTGGAATCAGCCTTTTGCAAATGTAAGGTAAGGTTGCCTACTATAGACCCACATAGTGGGTTTGACCCTTCGTTGAATCAGGGGTGTTCATCAACCGATCCAAACCGATTCAAACCACAAACCGAAAAAAACGAAAAGCGAACAAACCGCACGTTGTTTTCATCATTGGATCAGATGAATTTTTAGACTCAAAATCGATCCAATTCAATCCGTGAACATCCCTGTTGAATCTCGTGCATAACATGAGCTTTACAGTGCTAGTATGTCCATTTAAAGATTGTACTTACCAGCTCAGCAGTCCATATATGCCCATCAGACCAGGTCATTGGTAATGCATGTGAAGGGTTCCATAAACCAATCTCAGGATCATCTCCAACTATAAGAAATTGTTCCCCGAAAAGACACTTTTTTTGTAACTGAAATTTGACGGGAATATTCTTTGCTAATTCATCTGCAAAACAGTTTGACCTTTTTAGAATATTTGAGCAATGGAATATGCAGAAGAAAGAACCTGAAAGATGGTTAGAACCCACTTGTTTGTGGAGCTTCAAGCTCTACAGTGTCCAGGTTCACCTGCAACATATTATGTAAACTAGGATTGAATTTCATCAAATATGCCAAAATCTTGTAAGAACTCATATTTATACTATTATTGTTATTATGTGTATATATATGACAATCAGGTAACCATTTCTTCATATAACAGAAAAACTGATCAGTTTGATTCATATCCTCTGAAAAATTCTTATTAGATAACAAAGAAACGCAATGGAAGGAATTTCAGTTGCATTTTGAAATTTTAATCAAACAACATCTATCAATGAAATTGGTTTGCATGGACCTATTTAAGTGCCCGAGCACATTGTTAAAGAATTAAGAAAAGGGAATATTTTATTAAAAATCTAAAAAACTTGGCTTTTCCATGTATTGATCACATTCTTTTTTAGCATAAACTTGTCTTTTTTAATTCCTTAGCCAGTGGTGTGACACATGACGTCGGTTAGCATTAACCTTGAAAATTCTCAAAAGCATATGAGTTAAAAACTTTGAATTACAAATATCTATTTAAAATCCAATGAAACTAGAGAGATCCAAAGACAAAATTAACCAAAAAAAAAAAAGAGAGAAACCTGGGTTTTTGATGGCACAGCATGAATCGGGTTAATGCACTTGTTTTGTCCAAGTTTCAAGAACTGAAAATTGGAGCCTTTTTTCTCATTTGAGGAGAAGCAAAATTGGATTCTATCAGAAACATAAGCAGCACCTCTAGGAGGATAAGATCCTAGCCTCTCAACAATGACCTTAGAACAAGAGCTAGTGAGTGCTTCCATCACTTGATGGAGTTTAGTTTGGTCACAGACACAAAGACAAAGACAAAGACAACAGTTGCTTGTTTCTCCAATGTTGTTTTGAGAGTTGAAGTGGGGTCCCTTTTATAGTGGCAGTGGTGGGGTCAGAGAAGTTTAAGGTACTATGTACAAAAATAGAACACGGATCCAATTGCACGTGGCATGTTGTCAAGACTCAAAATTAAAATTGCTTTTTACCCGACGTGAGAATCTCAACTCTCAACCAATAATAACTGTTGGTTTCGATGTGAGTGAGTGGTGCATATGGCTCCATGACTCTCTTCTTAGGGACTTTCTCTTCATCAATTTCCTATTATATTGTGGATACTTGCTTGTATACTAGTTCTTTATTAATATATTTTTCTTATTGTATTAAAGACAAGTTATTTATATGAAAATTAGGAGATTTAATTATAAAGATATTCTAAGGTTTTTATTTATTTATTTATTTATTTATGAATTTGAACTTTAATATAACATTGCTTGGTTTTATATCACAATGAACAACTTGAGTTTGACAAAAGTGGTGGAGATATTCCAGTGACAAGCAACATCAATTGCTATGTTTAGTCTTGGTGTCATATTATTGCATATTATTTATAGGATGAAACCAATATTCTAGACTGCAATTTGACATGAACTCAGAGACCAGAGCTTTAAAGTCATTACTTTGATGATCAACAATTAACAAGGTTGCAATGCCTTATATTTTTATGAACTTGGCATTCATCAATGGAGCACTTCTTTGTTCAGGATTTAATATTTTAATTGTAATATTGGTTCATCCCTTTTAGATATTGTTAGCATAAAATAAAGATAAAATATATTGATACCATGTCAAAATATGTGCCTGCCAACATATTTTCAATATTATATCCAAAATGTGTCTTCCTTTTTTAATCGAATGTCTTTTATTTTATGGGTACCAAGGGTAAATCCGGTCGATAGCCGAAGACTAATCCCCTCTCAAGATGTAAAGATCACTGCCTCGGTCAACAAAACATCTTCCATGTACATAACATGAATAAAATCGAATGTCTTTGATATAGATATATTTCGATAATGAGTTGGTTAACTTTGAAAGTATCATTCCGTGATTTTGCACCCAAATGTCATAGATTTAACTTTGAATACTAATGTCATAAAAAAAAGAAAAATCCATACAACTTAAGCATACTATATGTGGTTTTACAGATTTAATATCATATTTTGTATTCTAAATGTTGTTCAAATAGCATTTTGCTTTATCCTTGTGAAAGAGTTCTTGATAGCATGTAGTTTGTTGACCACCCCAGTGATATGCATCCTTTCACTAGGTGAAGTTGCAGAGCAAGACAATCCAATTTGCATCAGTGAAACAATGCAATCCTCCATCAAACCTTTAGCCTGGCCTTCATTCTCGAATTCCTTCCTCATAGCCTTTCCTTCTTCATATTCTTGATTTTCGTCATCAAATTCTTGCTCAGAGAACAATGAAGGATCTATTATATCCATTATATGGTTAGGTAAAGCCATCTCTATAAACTGCTGAATTCCCATGCCACCTTCAAATGCCTCATCTGTTGGCCTTTTTCCTGTGAAAATCTCAAGTAGTAGTATCCCATAACTGTATATGTCTCCTAGTGTAGAAGGCTTGCCACCCATTCCATACTCTGCATTTCATTTATAACTGGGTCATGATTATCAATCCTTATATTTTCATTCATTTAAGTTTTAGTCCCTCAAAACCAACACTTTCAATAAATGAAAACTATAGGAATCAATTCTTTGTAGAAAATATGATCAATACTGTAATGAGTAGAAACTATAGGGACTAAATCCCAAATAAGTTATGGTATAGGGACGGATACCTTTATGGTAAGAGCAAAACTTGTAAATAAAGTGAAGATGGATCAATATCCAAAGAAAAAAGAGTTTAATTTTAACACACTTGTCAATGTGTAGAGATTTTTATACTATCAATCAATCACAAACATAACTTACCAAGTTTTATTTAAGCCTATAGTTAAATGAGTGAAAATTATTGAGACCAACTATTATTTAAGCCTATAGTTAAATGTAACTTACAATTTAGCACAAATAGAGTAAGAAATATATACCTGGAGGGATGTATCCAATAGAACCCTTTAGGCTAGCTGACACAAGTTGATTGTCTGGACAAGTTGCTTGATTCTTCAAACAGGAATGTAGCTAATCCAAAGTCACCAACATGAGCTACCATATCATTGTCAAGGAGTACATTGCTTGGCTTTATATCACAATGAACAATTGAAGTTTCACAAGAGTGGTGGAGATATTCCAGTGCACAAGCAACATCAATCGCTATATTCAGCCTTTGGATAAATGTCAATGTCTTGGTCGGATAATGCACACCATTTGTAGGATGCAACCAATCTTCTAGACTTCCATTTGACATGAACTCAAACACCAAAGCTTTGAATTCATTACCTTGATGATCAACACTTGAGATGGCAGTTATGATCTTGAGAAGGTTGCGGTGCCGTATACTTCTCAGTACTTGGCATTCATCAATGAAGCTCCTTGAAGCTCCTCTTTGTTCAAGATTTAATACTTTAACTGCAACAGTTGATTCCATCACCTGGAAGGGTTCCTTTGTACACAGAACCAAAACTTCCTGAACCAATCATGTTATCCTGGGAGAACCCACCAGTGCACTTTGCAATTTCCAAATAAGAAATTTCCAATGCAAAATTATTTTTACGAGTTGACCTGGAAGTTTCATTTCTTGAACTTTTTACCATGGGAGAGAATATAAGAAAACATGATAGAAAGATTACAAATATAAGTGCACTAGCTATAGGGATAGCCACCTTGGGGGCAAGAAGTTTTCTTAGCAGAGAGGCTTTCCTGATAGTGCATGCAGGTAAAGTTGAATTCCGGGACACCACCACAGAGTTTGTTGTTTCCATATATTGATATAAAAGTTGCATTTTTGAAGATTCCATTCTTTGGTATTTCTCCCTTCAAATCATTGTAAGAAAGATTGAGATGCTGGAGGACTTTGAAATCACCAAGAAATTCAGGAATCTTACCGGACAAGTTATTGCGTGAAAGATCGATATCTTGTAAGCCTCTCAAATTCTGTAAAGTTTGAGGAATGTTTCCCTCAAAATGGTTACCTTGCAGATGAAGACTTTCCAAACTCATGCAGCTGCCAAGAGAAGATGGAATGACCCCAGAGAAATTGTTCTCTGACAGCACCAACTCTTTAAGATTAACTAGCTTACCCACTTCAGCTGGCAGAGTCCCTGACAAAGAGTTATGAGACACATCCAAGTATATTGCTAGTGAAGAAATACTAATCACTTCTTTTGGTATGGTGCCACTAAGCTTGTTGCTATAAAGGCTAAGTGTCAATAACTTCTGGCATTTTCCAAGGCTAGAAGGTATACTTCCCTCAAAGTTGTTCTCCTCTAGAAAGAGTTTTGTTAATGAAGATAAATTTCCAATGGAGGATGGGATCCTTCCTGAAAATTTGTTGCCATTCAGATATAATTCTTTCAGATTTAACAGCATACCTAATGCATCCGGAACACTACCAGTCAGGCGGTTTCCTTCCAATCCTAGTTTGGACATGTTGGCAAGATTGCCAATCCCAAAAGGTATATTTCCCTGAATTCCATTGGAACCTAAGGTAAATGTGTGCAATTGGGTTGACAGATTAGCAATTGATCTGGGCAAGTCTCCACCAAAGTTATTTATAGCTAGACCAAGAACTTCTAGAACCGTGCAATTGACCAAAGAATCAAGAAATCTAAGGCCATCAGCTCTCCCAGTTCCAAGTCTATTCTCATCAAAATTAAGTCTAGTTAATCTTTGCAAGATTCCTATGTTCTTAGGGAGGGTGCCAGTGAGACTATTTTCAGCAAAGTCAAGAATTTCTAATTTTGATGCATTTAACAATGATGCAGGAATAGTCCCTGTGAAATTGTTGACCCCACCAGCAAATACTTGAAGGTTTGGAAGAGTAAAGCCAACATCAACTGGTATGCTGCCATGTAGATGGTTTTGAGCAACAGTGAAATAAGATATGGAAGAAATATTATAAATTGAAGGAGGGACTGTGCCAGACAAGTAATTCCCATATAGTCCAAGAAATGTCAAGCTTGATAAAAGGCCTATCTCATGTGGTATATTTCCATGCAAGCTGTTTACAGAAAAGGAAATACCAACTAAAGAAGATAAATTTCCTATCCAAGTTGGGATTGTTCCTGTGAAGTTGTTTCCACCAGCAGATAGTCCTGTTAGTTCTTTACAGTGACTTAGATTACTTGGAATGCTCCCACCAAAGTTGTTGTAGTCGATGTTTAGCCGTTGCAGGCGTAGTAGACGTCCCGCCTCTTGAGGGAATTCACCATGGAAGCCATTGTCTAGCAGGTTGAGTCTTGTGAGGAATGTGAGGTTTCCTATAGATGGTGTGACAGTGCCTGCCAATCTTTGTGATGTAAGGTTCAGGTACATTACCCTTCCATTGGAGATGTTGCAAGTGATTCCTATCCAGTTGCAATGATGGATTGAGTCATTCCACAAACTCATTATGTTGAATGGATCTTCAATTATGTGACTCTTGAAGTCAAGTAAGGCATGAAGGTCAGTTTCATTTCCTGCTGGTGTAGCTGCTGTTGCATAGTCCAAGCTTAAGCTCAGGCATAAAAGAAGAAACCCTCTAAGGATTTGGAATATTTTGCTCTTGGATTTCACACAAGAATGACTCATCTTTTCAGAACCTCAAATTTGATGCTAATTCCAGTAAGTTTTGTTGATTTATAGATATATTGTATATAATATAAAAGTTGCATGATCATGCTATGCTATCAGTTTACCAATTAGTATCATTCTTTTTCCCACTCTGCACAGAAATTAATTCATTAGGTTGGGGCAATCAGTTGGTGAAGAGTCCTTGTTTCATTAAAGATGGCTGATGCATAGGGAAATATCACGTCTCAAGTATACATATCATGGCAAGTTGGCGACTGTGACCACATTATGAATTTATGAGGGTCCATTTTTAAATATCAAGTTTCCCCTTCAAATCCCTCTTTACAGAAGATGATAATTTAGTCATATATTTTTTTTTCTAGTATGTAATTTTCTTTTATAATTTAGGTTTAATTAATTTGTAGGTCCCAAACTATTTGGAACATTTTAAGGAGATTCTTATACTTTAAAAGTTTGTAATTGAATCCTTGAACACAATTTGTAATTGAGACCCTTATACAATTTTTTGTTAGAGTTTCTTTAGGATTCCAAAAAGTTAAAAAATTAACTTGAATTTTCCTAAAAAATATAGGGACCTATTTGAATTTTTCCAAAAGGTTCAGGGATCCACAAGTGATGAGTGGATTGATCACTTAACAGAATCCTAACATATACTTAGCAAAATCCTAATGTAAAAGAGTACGAGGGATCCAATTACAAAATTTTTACATTTTAAGGACCTAATTACAAATTTTTAAAGTATATAGACCTATTTAAAAATTTTCAAATAATTCGGGGACCTACGGAATTTATTATTTAACTCAGTTGTATTTTACAAATAGTTTGTATGAAGGAAAGTAATTATAATAACATTCACTCTCTTAATATTACAGTAGACCTAACTTTATCCCTTCTGTTAGATCCAAGCCTCTCAATAAATTTAGGCCAAAGAAAACCTTTCAATTTGTAAACAAGGTTTTTTAAACCTTTCACCATATCCTTATAATTATATGGCCTTGAGGATAACCAACATTAGGTTTCTTCTAAATAACTACTTAACATGCAGCTTTAACATCTATACGGTATATCTTCCTTGTGCTGCCAAGACACTAAAAAAAATCTAGTGGTAATATTACACCTTGCTGTACTTGCAAAACTCAAGTATCACCCTATAATCAACATACATATATCTTTCATTCATAAACTCCGTTCTTATGTGCTTTAAAGTTTCTTTACAACCTAGCTCCAAGTGACGGACAAAACTCAGTTTCAAACATGTGACATTTTAAATTGGTTTTAAAGAAAATAGGTGAATTCTAGCATGAAGACCCTTCTTTATTGGTATACCAGTGAGGCACTAATTTCACATATGAAAAGTCATTTTTACCCTTATCCCACCCCCATCTATCATCTTTCTTATCTACCCCACCACCACCACCTGTGGCAGTCATCTTCTTCATCCCACCCCACCACCACCAAGACTCGCCACAACCTCCGCCACAACAAAGTTCACCTCCAGTTCTGTTCCGCGATGCGCTGCTATGGCTCCACGAGAACCGCCGTAGCTCCGCCTTGAGCTCCTGCGAGAACTGCCTGGCCTTGGCTCAACGCTCCGAAGAACGATCGGCTCAACAAGGTGAAGGAAGATCGAACCTAAGGTGCAGCAAGAAGGCGAAATCGAACTGGAACAGTGATGCGTGGCAAGAACACGCTCCCGTCACCAGCGTCGAAGAGATCTGCAGCGAATCACTGACTCGGTCCGCGGTGGTCGTAGTCCTTTCATGATGGTCGCCGCTCAGACGAACCGGAGCCAGAGACGACGGTAAGAGTGAGAGTGTGACTGACGACTGAAGGAATGTTGGATGGTGGCGGTGGCAGTTTCCTTGCCGTGGGAGAATTGTTTGATGAAATTTCTATTGCAAGATTCGTCTTTTTTTTATTTTTTAATCTGGGGTTGATTCTAATTGCATCCTTACATACCCTTTTATTTTGAAATGTTAAAGTTATCTTCTTTTTGGTGTGATGAATTTGATATTCTTCCTGGTGGCTAACGATGGTCTTATGCCATGATGGATATTCAATCTATGATTTTCTAGATGATTGTTAACGATGATGAAATGTTTGAGGCACACGTCTGAAAATTTCAGTCAGATCTGGGTGGTGGATGGTGATGGTCACGACAATCCGGCAAAGTTAGGAGAGGGAGGTGGGGTGAAGGGCAAAATGGTCTTTTAAATTTTTATTTTATTTTTTTGGATCAATTAATCTGGACCATTCATTATTATAGTATTATATCCAAGGGCTTAAAATCATTCATGATGAGAAAAATTAGGGGTATACTGGTATATCCATAAACAACTAGCTTCATGCTAGAATCCACCATAAGTCATCATTCAAGAGTAAGATTTGCCACTTTACTGGATCTATATACAATTCTTCAAGAAATGTTTTATTTTCACGTCATCACATCATTTTAAGAGGTAGTACTCTAGTATTGAGTGCATGACTATTCGGGCTAAGATTAGGGGTGGCAAAATGGGTTGGGCTCGATGGGTCAACTCGTTTAACTCGTTTTGACCCGTCCCGCGTAACCCACCAAGAAAACGGGTTGATGACTGGGACAGGTTGGGGGGCCAACCCGCTTTCTTTTTTAAAAAAATAATTATTTTTTTTTTAGTTTACCTACTCATAATATCATTATTTGTGTATATATTTATATTTATATATTTTTAGTTTACAATTACTCACCCATTAGAACTATATATATATATATTAGTATGTAGTCCATCTCATTTACTAATATATTTATATATTAGTTAGTCTACTATCGAAAAATAATTATTTGTATTTTGTGATATTTTAGATGATATTTGTATATTAGTAATTTATTTTGTCTTCATTTTATTTATTTGTATATTAGTCTACGACAGCGCTTCTGAAGCGCTATCTTGTTTACAACTTTTAACAGCGCCAACATAGATAGTATCTGAAAGCGCTACAAGATGATGAAATTAAATGCTATTAAATCCTGAATTTGTTGTAGTGAAGCCCTCGAATTAGGGATTTTAGTTTAGCGACCGAATATCTTCATCGCTAAATTGATCCCTATGTACTTAAAGCATAGCTGATCACTAGATCTGTCAATAACAATGTCCAATTCAGGCTCTAATTTTTTCGACCTAGCGCCAGTACTTATTCGGTCGCTAAAAAACTCTAGCTAGAGACGTTACATCTAACTTCTGTCACTAATGCCATGTGGTTTAGCTATCGATTTTGAAGCAGTCGCTAAATGGTACAACAATTGGATTTATGATCGCAATAATCGCTAAATCCATCACTAATTCCCATGATTTAGCGATCAATTTTGTAGTGGCTGATCCCTACAACTCATTTAACGGTCGTTTTTGTAGTGGTCCTTATAACGCCTTTAGCGACCTCTGTGATGTCCATCATTTGGAGACCAAATTGCATTGGTTTCTAAAATGGTCGCTTATGTTGAATGGATCTTCAATTATGTGACTCTTGAAGTCAAGTAAGGCATGAAGATCAGTTTCATTTCCTGCTGGTGTAGCTGCTGTTGCATAGTCCAAGCTTAAGCTCAGGCATAAAAGAAGAAACCCTCTAAGGATTTGGAATATTTTGCTCTTGGATTTCACACAAGAATGACTCATCTTTTCAGAACCTCAAATTTGATGCTAATTCCAGTAAGTTTTGTTGGTTTATAGATATATTGTATATAATATAAAAGTTACATGATCATTGCTATGCTATCAGTTTACCAATTAGTATCATTCTTTTTCCCACTCTGCACAGAAATTAATTCATTTAGTTGGGGCAATCAGTTGGTGAAGAGTCCTTGTTTCATTAAAGATGGCTGATGCATAGAGAAATATCACGTCTCAAGTATACATATCATGGCAAGTTGGCGACTGTGACCACATTATGAATTTATGAGGGTCCATTTTTACATATCAAGTTTCCCCTTCAATCCCTCTTTACCGAAGATGATAATTTAGTCAAAAATTTTTTTTTCTAGTATGTAATTTTCTTTTATAATTTAGGTTTAATTAATTTGTAGGTCCCAAACTATTTGGAAAATTTTAAGGAGATTCTTGTACTTTAAAAGTTTTTAATTGAGTCATTGAACACAATTTGTAATTGGGTCTCTTATACACTTTTTCGTTAGCGTTTCTTTAGGATTCCAAAAAGTTTGAAAACTAATTTGAATTTTCCTAAAAAGTATAGGGACTTATTTGAATTTTTCCAAAAGGTTCAGGGATCCACAAGTGATGAGTGGATTAATCACTTCACGGAATCCTAACATATACTTAGCAAAATCCTAATGTAAAAGAGTACGAGGGATCCAATTACAAAATTTCTACATTTTAAGGACCTAATTACAAATTTTTAAAGTATATAGACCTATTTAAAAATTTTCAAATAATTCGGGATCTACGGAATTTATTATTTAACTCAGTTGTATTTTACAAATAGTTTGTATGAAGGAAAGTAATTATAATAACATTCACTCTCTTAATATTCCAGTAGACCTAACTTTATCCCTTCTGTTAGATCCAAGCCTCTCGATAAGTTTGTCACTACAATTTTTTTTGGGTAAGAAGACAAGTAAGATTGTTGCAAAATATTTATTATACTTTTCTAAGCTCTCGAGACTTAGGCCAAAGAAAACCTTTCAATTTGTAAACATGGTTTTTTAAACCTTCCACCATATCCTTATAAGGCCTTGAGGATAACCAACATTAGGTTTCTTCTAAATAACTACTTAACATGCAGCTTTAACATCTTTACGGTATATCTTCCTTGTGCTGCCAAGACACCAAAAAAAAAATCTAGTGGTAATATTACACCTTGCTATACTTGCAAAACTCAAGTATCACACTATAATCAACATACATATATCTTTCATTCATAAACTCCGTTCTTGTGTGCTTTAAAGTTTCTTTACAACCTAGCTCCAAGTGACGGACAAAACTCAGTTTCAAACATGTGACAATTTAGGGGGTGTATTGGATTGAGATTTTAAAAGATTGTTTTGGCCTAAAAAAGTCTTGTGGATTTTAAAAAGATTGTGTAGGAATGTAATGACTTATAAGATTTCAAAAGATTTTTTTTTAAAGATTGTTATAATCAAGATTCACATGTGTGGATTTTAAAGGATTTATATCATAAGACTTTATAAGATTTGAATGGATTATATGGATTTATAGGATTTGAAAGGAACACATAAATTTTTAGCAAACATTCAAAGTTATATGAGTCAATGAAAAAAGTAACAAAGAAATGGATAATATAATATAAAAAAAAGTAAAATCCAATAAAAATTTTCTAATATTTTAATTAATAGCCAATTCGACGTAGGTTCATGTCCTCCTAAATAGCATTTCTCCACATATCCTATGTTAGCCTTTCAAGCATTAACATCTTCTCGTCAACAACTCATTGCTATTCTCCAATGTCCAGAATTCATTGTTTTCTTTGCCATTTCCTTTATTATTTCCTTATTATGGATCCCCATTTGAATTACTACTACAACGTATGCAAGAAATTTATTAGTTATTTTACAAGAATACTTATCATACCAATCAACAAAATTACAATTTGGAATAAATGTACTAGAAAAAAAAAAAGCACAATACGAAATCAACTATCACCATATTTATTTTTGGTTAAAATACCTTTTTGGTCCTTTATCTTTTGGATAAAATTCATTTTGGTCATTTATCTTTAAAAAGTTTCATTTTAGTCATTTATGTTTCAAAAGTGATCCAAAATGGTCCTTTCCGTAAGCTCTGTTACTTTTTCCATTAATCATAGCCTACGTGAAAGGACCATTTTGGGTCACTTTTTTAAACATAAAGGACTAAAATAAATCTTTTTAATGGCCACGTCACCAGTTTCTAACGGAGTTTAGATGAGAGATGACGGAAAGGACCATTTTTGACACTTTTGAAATATAAAGGACTAAAATGAATCTTTTTAAAAATAAAGGACCAAAATGAATTTTACAAAAAGATAAAGGACCAAAAAGGTATTTTAGCCCTTTATTTTTCTATTTAAATAAGACCTTTTTTTTTTTAAATCATATATATGACGCCTTACCTCAACGCCCAGTACGAAAACCTTCAACATAATACACTGGACTGGACTGTACCTTCGACAATATCATACAAGCTTAATACAAATTCATAATAATATTGTGATGATTATTATTACCTCGTCCAGCCCATCACGATTACCTATTCATAGAGGAGCTTTCACAATTACTGTGTTTTCAAAGCAAGAAGAGAAATAAATGTCCAGTATCGTGTTGTACGTGTTTCATAACAAGAGACCGCAACTGAAGAAAGAAAAGTCTGGAGCGGCCGAGAGAGAATGAATTAGGGAATAAAAAAGTATGATAGGTTTAGGTGGGATTCTGATATGGGTTTGGTATTTATATTTCTCACTAAAAAGTCTTACAAAATCCATTATACAAAATAATCCACCGAAATCAGCAAACTTTTGAATATCATGATACTTTTAGTAACTTAAAAAAAGTCTTGATTAAATACTATTGGATTTGGAATTCTTAAAAAAAAAATCCTAATAATCCTGATTGAATACCACAAGACTTATTTATAATATATAAAAGTCTTAATCGAATATCACAAGACTTTTTTGTCATAAAAAAGTCCATTAAAATCCTTTGAAATCTCAATCCAATAAGTTGGTTTTTAAAGAAAATAAGTCAATCCTTCAAGAGTAAGATTTGCCACTTTACTGGATCTATATACAATTCTTCAAGAAATGCTTTATTTTCACGTCATCACATCATTTTTAGACGTAGTACTCTAGTATTGAGTGCATGACTATTAGGGCCAAGACTGGGGGTGGCAAAATGGGATGGGCCTAATGGGTCAACCCGTTTAACTCATCATTTTTGGCATGTTGGATTGAGGTTGTGACACCCTTCTACCCCGCATGTTAAAAGCCAAATAAATTAAAATCATTTAAAAGAAAACATGCAAATACTGGATAAAATAAACAATTGTCCATGGGTAGAAAAGTCCCACATGAACCGTTTACAACGCGGAAATCAAATCAGTTTTAAACAGTAAAACATAACCAACCAAAATAATAAAACCCAACCCCGATGTCACATACAGAGCTGGTATAACCGTTCCGGAGTAAAATCCACGGAAAAACAACTGAAACTAACAACTACGAAACATAAACTAGCCCTACGATGAGTGGCGGCTCCTCAGAGTCACTCCTCTCCGGGCTGCTCGTCATCCTCTGCAAGGTGCCAATCAGGCCAAACACAAACAACGAACATATAGGGAGTAAGAATCGTATAAACACAGTAGCATGGGAATAGACAGCAAAGTAAACAGCTAGCATATCAACATCACATCAAACATCAATATCATCTTTATGCTATGCAGTGCAATGCAGTCCTACTCCGCTAAACCATCAATGCATGTGGATCCACTAAACTCGGGATGAACGACTTCGGAGTTACATATCCACATTGAGAATCTACTCAACACCGGAGAATCTACTCCTTGGATAGCCAACGCATCAAACCAACGAATGCCTCGTCACGGGGGCGCTAGGAGAATCTACTCCAACCGTGGATGGCCGGATCGCCGTACTCTAGGACGATCTCCCCTATGTCGAACATCCCTAAACAACAACTCCGATGCAATGCGTATGCAACACAACAACAACGGCAACACCACCTCCATAACTCCAACGGGATCGATCGAAGGTAACAGCGGGATCAACCGCACCAACTTGCCTCGCGGAATCTACCTGAGGACTTAAGCGGAATCAACCGCAGTACCTGGGGCAAACTCTCAGCCACCAAGGTACGTAACAACAACACCTTAGACCCAAACCATGGGGTCAAGGCCTCCTTGGCCAAAAGCACCAAGGCACAACTCATCAGCTTGCGGCACCCTATAGGGTGTCGACTTAACATCTCACCATCTCATCATCTTTATTTATCTTTATTAACATTTACCAAATTGTCTAATCAGTTATCATCATGGGAAAGTGGGGTTTAAAACCCCTTAAGTCCTTTAATCTGGTTCTGTCACAGTGGGTTGAGCACGGTCGTGCTCGTAACCCAGCACGGTCGTGCTTAAGCACGTGAGGGGCGTGCTCCCCTGTAAGTGAAGCACGGTCGTGCTTCTTAATGAGCACGGTCGTGCTCAGCAGCACGATCGTGCTCTTGGTCCTGTATGGCCGTGCTCAACGGCGCGGCCATCTCCCCAGAATTCAACTGGGAGCACGGTCGTGCTCAACGCGCGACAGTGCTGTTCTGGGCAGGAACAGAGGCTGATACTCAACCAATTTTAAGGATTTGATCACTTAACATCCTAAGTCCATTCTTAACACGTTTTAAGAGTTGACAACAGCGTTAACATCAGCATTCATACAGCATTGGCATCAACCAAATAACCATCCACATTTTCATGTTCATATCAACCAATCAACATAACCATCATCATAATAGCATCATATGAACAGAAAGCATAAAAATCATAATACCAACCAGAGCATGTTATCAAAAGTAACACATATCAACAGATAGTTGCACAACAAACTGGGTTATGGGAACCCTTACTCTACTCTAACCCCAAGCCTACGAATATACTACCCTTCTCCCCATACCTGGATTGAAGGTAGCTCTTTCGGTGTCCTAAGCAACGAACCGGCTCTTCCCCTTTACAGCGACTTACACCGAACAAACCTTGGATCAACAGACAACCAAGGGTTAGTTCCCTATTCACAATAATGAAAGGAAACTAAGGAAAGGGAAACGAACATTACCTACGAAACTAACACCGATGATCCAACAGTCTCCCAGAGCCTCCACTGTCCACCAAACTGCTCAAGAAGGAGGAAGAAGGAAGAAAGTTCGTTCTGGCCGCACACACAAGGCTGCTGCTACCAAAAACTAGGGTTAAACGTAAACCCTCGAGTTCTGTTCACGTATATAACTTCCGGACCTGAGCACGGTCGTGCTTACCCTTGAGCACGGTCGTGCTCCACTTAGCGTTACGAGACGCGGTCAACAGCTTGAGCACCGGCGTGCTACCTGTTGAGCACGGTCGTGCTCAACTTAAAATCAGAAACACGCTTCTGACTTTAAGCACGGGCTTGCTGGCTAATGAGCACGGGTGTGCTCATGTACCAGAAAGGGACTTTTAGCCAAAAATCCCACTAAGCTCTTAAACGATAAATCCAATTTAATTAAAAATTAAACCGAAAAACAGGGTGTTACAATTCCACCCCCCTTATAAAAATTTCGTCCTCGAAATTTACACGTACCTCAAGGGAGAAGATGCGGGTACGCTTCCATCATCTTGCTCTCCAGCTCCCAGGTAGCACTTTCCTCAGTTGCCCCACTCCAAACCACTTTAACCAAAGGAATTTCCTTGCCTCTTAGCTGCTTCACCCTCCTATCCTCGACTCGAAGAGGTAACACCTCAAACATCAGGTTCTCTTTCAACTGTATAGCGTCGGGTACTATCACGTGACTAGGGTCATGAACATACTTCCTGAGTTGTGACACATGAAAAACATTGTGGAAATTTGACAAGAACGTGGGTAAGGCTATTTGGTAGGCGACTTCGCCGACTCTTTTGAGGATTTGGTAAGGACCAATAAACCTCGGAGTAAGTTTCCTCGCCTTCATCACTCTACCAACCCCAGTCGTCGGGGTAACTCTCAAGAATACATGATCGCCTTCCTGGAATTCGAGCGCCTTCCTCCTTTTATCATGGTAGCTCTTCTGCCTACTCTGTGCAACTCTCATCTTTTCCTGAACTAACTTAATCTTTTCTGTTGTTTCTTGGACTATCTCAGGCCCTAGCACCACACTATCACTAGGTTCACTCCAACACAAGGGTGTCCTACATCTCCTCCCATACAGAGCCTCATAAGGTGCCATCCCAATGCTGGAATGGAAGCTGTTGTTGTAGGTGAACTCTATTGGGGGCAAAAACTTGTCCCAACTTCCTGACTGTTCTAACACACAAGCCCTCAACAAGTCCTCTAAGGACTGGATGGTCCGCTCAGACTGCCCATCAGTCTGTGGGTGGTAAGCTGAACTAAGCCTAAGCTTTGTTCCTAAAGCCTCTTGCAAACTATTCCAAAACCTAGAGGTAAACCTCGGGTCTCTATCCGAAACTATGCTAGAGGGTACACCATGAAGCCTAACTATCTCCTTGATGTACAGCCTTGCCAACTTCTCTAAAGGATACTCCATGTTCATCGGAATGAAATGGGCAGACTTAGTCAGTCTATCCACGACAACCCAAATTGCCTCAAAACCAGCTGGAGTCCTAGGGAGTCCAGACACAAAATCCATAGAGATACTATCCCATTTCCATTCTGGGATACTTAGGGGTTGCAACTTACCCGAAGGCCTCTGATGTTCAATCTTAGCCTTCTGACAAACTAGGCACGCATACACAAACTCAGCTACGTCCTTTTTCATCCTAGGCCACCAAAACATTCTCTTAAGGTCCTGATACATCTTAGTGGCACCTGGGTGCACACTCAATCCACTCCTATGACCTTCTTCTAAGATCAACTTCCTAAGTTCAGGAACATCTGGCACACAAACTCTATCTTTGAACCTCAAAACACCATCACTGCCATCCTTAAAACTTAGGTCTCTACCCTGAGCGAGCAACTCTCGCTGGTCTAAGAGATACTTATCTAACTTCTGACCCTCTCTAATCTGATCCATCAAACTGTTGGTAACCTTCAAGGTACCAAGCCTAATACTCTTAGGGGTAAACTCACAAGCTAGACTAAGGTCTCTAAACTCCTCAATCAGGTCCATCTCCCTAACCATCAAAGCGGAGATATGCAGGGTTTTCCTACTCAAGGCATCGGCCACCACATTGGCCTTTCCTGGGTGATAGGTCAGCTCGAAGTCATAATCCTTTAAGAACTCCATCCACCTACGCTGCCTCATATTCAACTCCTTTTGATCAAAGAGATACTTCAAACTCTTGTGATCACTAAAGACCTCAAACCTCGCCCCATACAGGTAATGCCTCCAGATCTTTAAGGCAAATACCACAGCTCCTAACTCTAGGTCATGGGTAGGGTAGTTCTTCTCATGGGTTTTCAACTGCCTAGAAGCGTAAGCGACTACCTTACCATTCTGCATCAGCACACCACCTAACCCTTGCTTAGAAGCATCGCAGTAAACTACAAAGGGTGTACTAGGATCTGGCAAAACTAACACTGGTGCTGATGTCAACCTATTCTTAAGGGTTTGGAAACTCTCTTCACACTTAGAGTCTCACACAAACAACTGTCCCTTCTTGGTGAGACGGGTTAAGGGTAAAGCTATCTTAGAGAAACCTTCTATAAACCGCCTATAGTACCCGCTAACCCCAAGAAACTCCTAATCTCGGTTACAGACTTTGGCGCTTCCCACTGGAGCACCATCTCTACCTTAGCTGGGTCTACTGCTATGCCACCCTTAGAGATGACATGTCCTAAGAAGCTCACTTCCTCTAACCAGAACTCACACTTAGACAACTTAGCATACAACTGTTTCTCCTTAAGGGTCTGCAAGACAACCCTCAGGTGTTCCTCATGTTCCTCCTTACTCTTGGAGTACACTAAGATGTCATCTATGAACACTACCACAAACTTATCCAAGTAAGGGTGAAAGGTCTTGTTCATGTAGTCCATGAAGACCGCAGGAGCGTTGGTCACACCGAAAGGCATAACCAAGTACTCATAGTGACCATATCGCGTTCTAAACGCTGTCTTCGGGATGTCCTCAGACTTAACCCGAATCTGATGGTACCCTGACCTCAAATCTATCTTTGAAAAGACGCAAGCACCCATCAACTGGTCCATAAGATCATCAATCCTAGGGAGGGGATACCGATTCTTTATGGTCACCTTGTTGAGCTGTCGAAAGTCGACACACAATCTCATACTACCATCCTTCTTCTTCACCAACAACACAGGTGCTCCCCACGGAGACACACTCGGCCTAATGAACTGCTTCTCCATCAGGTCCTCCAACTGTTCTTTCAACTTAGCTAGCTCTAGAGGAGACATTCTATAAGGTGCTATGGAAATTGGCCCGGTGCCAGGCACTAAGTCTATGGTAAACTCAACATCTCTTTCTGGGGGTAAGTTATAAACATCCCCCGGAAACACTTCAGGAAACTCTCGCACAACAGGCAAGCTGGCGACATCAGGAGGGCTGCTCTCTACGTCCAGGGAAGCTAACATCATGTAAACTTGGGCTTCGTCTCTCATCGAAGCTCGTACTTGGCTGGCAGAGAGAAGGTCTGGATTCTTAGACTCCTTTGGAGTTCCAAAAATCAGGGTTTTATCGAAACAATTCAGAAGGACATGGTTGGAAGATAACCAGTCCATACCCAGAATAATGTCTAGGTCTTTCAAAGGTAAGCATACAAGATCAGCAAGGAAAGTTTTATCATTTATAACAATATGACAGTTCTTGCATGCATATGAAGTGGAAACAGGTTTATTTGTAGGTGTAGAAACCAACAAATCAAACTCAAGGAAGGTAACAGGCAATTTTAGACTCTTGACCCTATCATGCGATATAAACGAGTGAGTAGCACCCGAATCATACAATACAGTTAATCGAGTTCCATCAATTAAACACGTACCTTGGATCAAGTCATCAGACTCGGAGGCTTCGGCTCCACTAAGAGTAAAGACTCTTCCAGTGGTCTTCAGTCTGTTGGCCTGGGACTTCTGATTCTTGCTAGCGCTGGGAGGCTCGGCCTTAGCTCCATCACACTCGCGGCTGATGTGGCCTGGCTTGCCACACTTGAAACAGATGACCTGTGTTTCCTTGCACTGGGACGAATAGTGGTCCTGTGCTCCACACTTCCCACACCTCATAGCTCTAGGGGCATCAGAGAACCCACCCCTGAAGCTACTCTGCTGAAACTGGGGCTTCCTGCCACTCTGCTTGAAGTCCTTGCCCGAAGGGGCATACCGCTGCTTTCCCTTATCTCTCTGATCAACCCTCTTGCCACTCTGATTATCTGATCCTCTGGAACTGGCAGCTCTGAACTGGCTGGCATCCTCATAGATCCTGCACTTGTTGACCAGAATAGGGAAGACTCTGATCTCCTGATAGCTGATGGCCTGTTTGATCTCAGGCTGAAGTCCCGCTTCGAACTTCACACACTTGGAGCGATCGTCCGTCTCATGCTGGTAAGGAGTGTAGTACCTAGCCAGCTCCTCAAACTTAGCCGCATAGTCACCGACTGACAGCGACCCCTGCCTCAAAGACAAGAATTCCATCTCCTTCTTGTCCCTGATATCCGCTGGAAAATACTTCTCCAGAAACCTCTGCCTGAACACAGCCCAAGTCACCGCTGTGCCCTCTGCCTGCATCCTCTGCCTGCAGTTATCCCACCAATGCTCCGCCTCTTCAGTCAACATGAAGGTGGCGAAGATGAGCTTCTGCTGATCGTTACAATCCATCGCACGGAAGATCTTCTCTGTCTCCCTCAGCCATAACAATGCTCCCTCTGGGTCATACGCTCCTTTGAACGACGGAGGGTTGTTCCTCTGGAACTTATCCAGTCCCTGGAACTCAGCTGGCCCACCGTTGTTAGGGTTGACCTGTCCGATAGCATTGGCCAAAAGTGCCAACGCGTCAGCAATCGCCTGATCGTTGCGTCCTCTACCGGCCATCAGTTCCTGTACATGCCCAAAACAGCCTTTAATACAGAAACTTAGCGAGTAAAAGCTACAGGCAACTAACTTAAAACATCATTATCTATACCAAGTATAGACAATTCAAACAAGAGCCACACAACAGACTCATACCACGTCCGAACAAGGTCGAACTGCTCTGATACCACTAAATGTGACACCCTTCTACCCCACATGTTAAAAGCCAAATAAATTAAAATCATTTAAAAGAAAACATGCAAATACTGGATAAAATAAACAATTGTCCATGGGTAGAAAAGTCCCACATGAACCGTTTACAACGCGGAAATCAAATCAGTTTTAAACAGTAAAACATAACCAACCAAAATAATAAAACCCAACCCCGATGTCACATACAGAGCTGGTATAACCGTTCCGGAGTAAAATCCATGGAAAAACAACTGAAACTAACAACTACGAAACGTAAACTAGCCCTACGATGAGTGGCGGCTCCTCAGAGTCACTCCTCTCCGGGCTGCTCGTCATCCTCTGCAAGGTGCCAATCAGGCCAAACACAAACAACGAACATATAGGGAGTAAGAATCGTATAAACACAGTAGCATGGAAATAGACAGCAAAGTAAACAGCTAGCATATCAACATCACATCAAACATCAATATCATCTTTATGCTATGCAGTGCAATGCAGTCCTACTCCGCTAAACCATCAATGCATGTGGATCCACTAAACTCGGGATGAACGACTTCGGAGTTACATATCCACATTGAGAATCTACTCAACGCCGGAGAATCTACTCCTTGGATAGCCAACGCATCAAACCAACGAATGCCTCGTCACGGGGGCGCTAGGAGAATCTACTCCAACCGTGGATGGCCGGATCGCCGTACTCTAGGACGATCTCCCCTATGTCGAACATCCCTAAACAACAACTCCGATGCAATGCGTATGCAACACAACAACAACGGCAACACCACCTCCATAACTCCAACGGGATCGACCGAAGGTAACAGCGGGATCAACCGCACCAACTTGCCTCGCGGAATCTACTTGAGGACTTAAGCGGAATCAACCGCAGTACCTGGGGCAAACTCTCGGTCACCAAGGTACGTAACAACAACACCTTAGACCCAAACCATGGGGTCAAGGCCTCCTTGGCCAAAAGCACCAAGGCACAACTCATCAGCTTGCGGCACCCTATAGGGTGTCGACTTAACATCTCACCATCTCATCATCTTTATTTATCTTTATTAACATTTACCAAATTGTCTAATCAGTTATCATCATGGGAAAGTGGGGTTTAAAACCCCTTAAGTCCTTTAATCTGGTTCTGTCACAGTGGGTTGAGCACGGTCGTGCTCGTAACCCAGCACGGTCGTGCTTAAGCACGTGAGGGGCGTGCTCCCCTGTAAGTGAAGCACGGTCGTGCTTCTTAATGAGCACGGTCGTGCTCAGCAGCACGATCGTGCTCTTGGTCCTGTATGGCCGTGCTCAACGGCGCGGCCATCTCCCCAGAATTCAACTGGGAGCACGGTCGTGCTCAACGCGCGACAGTGCTGTTCTGGGCAGGAACAGAGGCTGATACTCAACCAATTTTAAGGATTTGATCACTTAACATCCTAAGTCCATTCTTAACACGTTTTAAGAGTTGACAACAGCGTTAACATCAGCATTCATACAGCATTGGCATCAACCAAATAACCATCCACATTTTCATGTTCATATCAACCAATCAACATAACCATCATCATAATAGCATCATATGAACAGAAAGCATAAAAATCATAATACCAACCAGAGCATGTTATCAAAAGTAACACATATCAACAGATAGTTGCACAACAAACTGGGTTATGGGAACCCTTACTCTACTCTAACCCCAAGCCTACGAATATACTACCCTTCTCCCCATACCTGGATTGAAGGTAGCTCTTTCGGTGTCCTAAGCAACGAACCGGCTCTTCCCCTTTACAGCGACTTACACCGAACAAACCTTGGATCAACAGACAACCAAGGGTTAGTTCCCTATTCACAATAATGAAAGGAAACTAAGGAAAGGGAAACGAACATTACCTACGAAACTAACACCGATGATCCAACAGTCTCCCAGAGCCTCCACTGTCCACCAAACTGCTCAAGAAGGAGGAAGAAGGAAGAAAGTTCGTTCTGGCCGCACACACAAGGCTGCTGCTACCAAAAACTAGGGTTAAACGTAAACCCTCGAGTTCTGTTCACGTATATAACTTCCGGACCTGAGCACGGTCGTGCTTACCCTTGAGCACGGTCGTGCTCCACTTAGCGTTACGAGACGCGGTCAACAGCTTGAGCACCGGCGTGCTACCTGTTGAGCACGGTCGTGCTCAACTTAAAATCAGAAACACGCTTCTGACTTTAAGCACGGGCTTGCTGGCTAATGAGCACGGGTGTGCTCATGTACCAGAAAGGGACTTTTAGCCAAAAATCCCACTAAGCCCTTAAACGATAAATCCAATTTAATTAAAAATTAAACCGAAAAACAGGGTGTTACAGAGGTCTCCAACCCATCAACCCGTTTTGACCCGTTCCGCCTAACCAACCAAGAAAACGGGTTGATGACTGGGACGGGTTGGGGGGCCGGCCCCAACCCGTTTTCTTTTTTTAAAAACAATTATTTTCTTAGTTTACCTACTCATAATATCATTATTTGTATATATATTACAACTCACCCATTAGAACTATATATATATATATCTTTATTATTAAAAGGAAGGTAGTGGCTGGGGCAGATCTGGAAAATCACTTGCACAGTTTGGGGATAAATTTGTCATCTGATTTAGAAATTTATATCAATAAATACGTATCATTAAATGTAATTAATTAAATATATACAACTAATTGTAAATTTGCAATTGCATTTTCAATTATTCTAGCATTGCAGGTGCTGGGCATTTCACCTTCCCAAGGAGAACATACAAAACCCATGTCTCCGTCTCTTCACTTTCTTCGGTTGGGAGCAGAGGCAGATGATGGAGAGCATATTAAATCACTGTATGAAGAAGGCAATTGGAAAACTGGAACCACGGGTGAAAGAGATAAGAAACGAAAAACTGGAATGGAACTGATGGAACCTCGAGTTCCAGTGGTCCTAGGAGGCAGCTGCATGGTCAACGGTATAAAATCAAATTGGCATTGTCACCATTGATTTTATCCTTTTTTTTTTCTCTCGCAAACTTATATCTTTTTCTCCACTCTCTAGCTCTGTTTCATTCAAATTGCTCCAAGCTTCTAAAAGTTGCTCTAAAGCTATTCTGAAGTTATATATTATAAAGCCTATCCATTTATGCCTTGAAATTATATTGTCCACAAATTTAGAGCATGTGAAATGGTTTCATAATATAAGTCCTCGATTTATTAAGTCTATTCATAGAGCTTTACTGTGGTGTAGGTGATAGGGTGAGTGACTACTCTTCGTGTTCTATTAAACTGCTCAAAATGCAATTGAGAAGGAGTTGTTAGCTGACAAGAAAATTTCTAAGACCAAATTCTCTTTTCTTTAAGTCATAACCTTTCCTTTGTATGTATGTTTCTACCATGCAGTTATGTAGTCACGTTTTTTGCGCTTCTTCCACCATATTTAGGGATTTAGTGTTGAATAATTGTGTTAGTGTTTATGTGATTTAATTGATGTGTGTTTTATTTTGTTAATGAAACGAGTCTCATGTAGGATTGTGAACTCCGAAAATGTGAAAATGTGACACCTTTCTATTTCAGGTGTTGTTTTCAGCTGACATGAATTTGGTTTAAGTTTAGGAGTGCTCTGCTCAGGTGATCTCTGCTTGCAAGACATCTATTGAGTATTTGAATAATATATTTTTTTTATAGTTATTGCCATTTTAATTAGATTAATGGGAAATCTACGTAATTCATTGCTTCAAAAATTCTGCAGATGTTAACGTGTTCTTTTGAGAGCTACCCATGGAAGGCAAGAATTATTATATTCAAGACCACATTGAATAGCCAAAACTTGGACAGAATGAAAATTTGGAGTCTGGCAACTCTCTACAGATAAAAGAATATTGAAGACCACATTGATTTTTAATGCCCATTTTTCATTCTCCTAAGTAAAAATATTTCACACCCACAACAATTAGAGAGGCATTGCTTGCTGGCCATTTTTTTTTTCATTTATTGACATTATTATTTTTTGGTTTATTTGAATTAATTTATTATTATTATTTTTTATTGAACCTTTTTATTTCTCTTAATTGACACAGTTATTGCATTAAATTGCATTTTAAATTGGCATTTAGATTAGCATTAAGGTGCCTTTTTGATTGGCATTTTGATTGCCCTTTCTAATTCTTTAAACTCCTAAATATTTAAAAACGGACCTAACCTTAATTCAAAAAAAAAAAATTAAATTAAATATTTTTAATAATTTATAAATTTGCTCTGTAGCTTTCTCAGTCACATTGACCCTTTCGAGAATTGTTATTAACCCTTTAGTTTGATTAGTCTAGATGACTCATAAAGCCAATATACTAGGGTCATTTTATATGTATACGTGAAAGCGTATCTCACGTGAAAATCAAACTTGAGGATCCTCTAAACCCAAATAAAATAACTCGGCAATCTCTAAATCTCTAAATAAAATGCAATAAGTTTACTGAGATGATTTTGTAATATGTGGGTAAAAATTAGTAAATATTTAAATGGTAAGTAAATTGAATGTCTTCATTTAGTATCATTTGTGTCATTACCAGACATTAATTCACACCATGTCTACTCTCGCGGCCTAAATTCCAACATTTATTACCATAATGTAAATATAAATAATTTAAATGCAAACGATCATCTGTTTACATTAAATTTTTTTACATGTATGGATAGGAAAAAAAATTACCCACTGATCCCAATAATTATTCTATTAAGTATAAATTTATAATCAAATATAAAATAACTTCTAAGCTTAATCAAATTTATACAAATTATTTTTAAAGTTCAAACAAACAAGCTCTTTTTCAAATATATTAATGATAATCAAATTATAATACTTAATAAAAGCTCAAATTAATTAACAGTGCCTATTTAAATTAGTATGTTATTCCAAATAAATGATTTAATCAATTATTCAGATTTGATTTTAAAATGAATTTTCTTGGAGACGTTTCAATTATGTCTTGATTTATTTTTAGGGAAAGTAACTATTCTTTCTTGATTATTCTAATCATAAAACTTTAAATCATTAACTATCCCGATTTTATCATTAATTAAATTAATATCTGCATTTAGTTTATATTCAATTAAATTTTTTTATTGATGATTATTATATCAAATATTTAATTAAAATATTTGATCAATTATAGTAGATATGATTTAATTAAAAAATTCACATTGCCTTTTTTTTTTTTTTTGCCAAATGTCCCATAATTATCAAAGCGTATTTATATTGAATGGAGATTATATGTCCCACTTTCCTATCATATTTTCTGTTTCCTACCAATTACGATTTGTCACTTAATAAAGTAAAACCATAATTCGTTAACACTTATTCACATTCTCAGCTTTTGATCAGTATAGGACACCAAGACACCTTTTTTTAGGACAACAGATTTGTATCCTTTTATAGTAGTGCACTATTTCAACTAAATGAGTTATCAATATATAACATGTATCCTTTCAAATAAAAAAAAACATATAACATGTATGAATATGAAATTTTGTCAAAAAAAAAATGTATGAATATGAAATGATTATTAGGGATGTGGAATCTTAAATTGGAAATGATCAAATTATATTTAATGAATAACTATTCAGCAATAAAAATTAGGAGCTACCTTTATTTTATATTAAGTTAAATTATTAGATCATTTATTAGATAATTGATTCTATAAAAAAAATTATCGATAAATTTTATGAAAGATCTGCCTAAATTATCAATGCTCATTTAAATCAGTAAATTATTTTAAATAACTGATGTAATCATACCTTTTTTTTTTGTTGATACAGACTTAATCATACCTTTTTAAAATAGTAAATACGCCTATTCAACTACTTTTTTTTTAATATGATTTATCATATTAATACCAGTTGGAGGACTATAGCGACAACTATAAGATCAAAAAGATAAATTTTACTGACAGTTGCATCAAGTGGGATAGTAGCCCTGCCAATCCTAGGCAATAGGACAACACATTCGAGGTTTGTCATTCCTATAAATGCCTGATGTCCTTTGGTTCCCGAAGAGGGAAAACTTATCTTATTTTTTTCAGTTTTTATGTTATGAATGGGGATATTGATAGACAATATGATATTTATACACCGATTTTTTTTGAACAAAATACTTAAAAATCATCGGGACTTCTAAAACATGAGTTAAACTTCCAAATTGGTGTTCCTATTATGTTGTTGAGAAATATGATCAATCCTTGGGACTACAAAACTTGGCTTATAACTACTCAGATGGAAGGCTATGTTCTAAAAGGAAAATTCATATCAGGAAACAATAATAACCAAAAGGTATTCATTCTCAGATTGTCATTGACACCTTCGGATAACAAAATTACATTCAAAATAATTTTATGTTGTTTTTAAATTTGTTATTTTCAACATTTAAAAGTATAAAACAATGTGAAATAATCACACAGAATACGTCCGTGCATCACACAACTTATAATCATATCAATATTTTCAAATTTAGAAATCCCAAACAAAAAAAAACAATTTCTTTTCATTTCAAATACTATAAGAATAATTAGTTGTTGCACTTTTGAATTGCTATTTTCAATATTTAAAAATATACAATACTGTTAAATGATAACACATAATACGCCCGTGCATCGCATGGGTACAAGAACTAGTATATATTAATTAGCATGTAGTCCATCTCATTCACTAATATATTTATATATTAGTCAGTCTACTATCAAAAAATCATTATTTGTATTTTGTGATATTTTAGATGATATTTATATATTAGTAATTTATTTTGTCGTCATTTTATTTATTTGTATCTTAGTCTACGACAACGCTTCTGAAGTGCTATTTTGTTTACAACTTTCAATAGCACCATCATAGATAGTATCCGAAAGCACTACAAGATGATGAAATTAAACGCTATTAAATCCTGAATCCATTGTAGTGAAGCCCCTCGAATTAGGGATTTTAGTTTAGCGACCGAATATCTTCATCGCTAAATCGATCCCTATGTACTTAAAGCATAGCCGATCACTAGATCTGTCAATATAACAATGTCCAATTCAGGGTCTAATTTTTTCGATTAATGCCAATTCTTATTCGATCGCTAAAAAACTCTAGCTAGAGATGTTACATCTAACTCCAGTCGCTAATGCCATGTGGTTTAGCGATCGATTTTGAAGCAGTCGCTAAATGGTACAACAATTGATTTATTATTGCAATTCAGTGACTGATACAAATTCGGTCACTAAATTGTCCCCAACATGAGGCGTTACATTTAGCAATAATCGCTAATTCGATCACTAATTCCCATGATTTAGCGACCAATTTTGTAGTGGTTGATCCCTACAACTCATTTAACGGTCGTTTTTGTAGTGGTCCTTATAACGCCTTTAGCAACCTCCGTGATGTCCATCATTTGGAGACCAGAGTGCATTGGTTGCTAAATTGGTCGCTTAAAAGTCCAAATAATTTTACTTTTGATTTTCATCGTTTAGTGACTGATATAGTGACCGACTTTTCTACGGCCCTCTTAATCATTTGCTAAACTGATTCCAACAATTTTTTTTTTTAAAATCACCAAATAGGTTGTTAGGGCAGTCGCTAGCAACAACCGACTTGTATTTGGTCCCTAAAGTCAGGTACTAATTGACCTTTTTTTTTTATAGTGAACGTTGACTAACTTTTAAAAGTCAAAGGACTCAATCGGAGCATTTATTACTTAGAAAACCAAGTTGAAACCTAAAAATCAAATAAGGACAAAAAATTATTTTTGCCTTAAAAATTACTATACAGACTTTAATAAAACTATTTAAAGATTAAATAATAAATTTGTGTTTGCATTTTAGAAAATTTAACTTTAATATAGTCCATAATAAAAAATTTAAAATTTAGAAGCATTAAAATAAAATAATTTTGAAAAAGAATATCATTGAAAGTATAAAAGGTTAAAAAGAAGTATTCAGAACAAAATAAACCATTAATATATATTATCAATCTTGAGAAATTTCAAATCACAATCATCCACACTAAATATTCAAAGCAAATTCTAACTAATGGAGCACTGGTTAAGGAATAAAAAAAATCATCTTAAAAAGTGACGTATTTTTTATTTTATTTCCTAGGGTATCATTTATACACAACTGCGGAGACTAATCTCTCAAGGTACTGGACGATATTGAAGGGCTGACCTCTCCCAACTAGATTTTCTTCATATGCAAGAGAAAGGGATAGAACCCATGACTACTTGCTTATGGGTCCCGAACCCGTTACCACTTAGACCAACCAAATATTGGTAAAAAGTGATGTATTAGTTTTTTCAAAAACTATTTTACGTTTTTTTTTTGTGAAATTTTTATTTTATTTTTAATATATCAAAACTCAACAAAATTTCAAAAAAAAAGTGAACTTGATTTAAGTCAAACTTCAAATGAATACCCAGGGGCGGAGCCAGAAAATTTCGATGAGGGGGGCCAAAATCTAATTTACATAACATGAAATAGTAATAAAAAATAAGTTTAATTAATTTTTATACAAATATCCAATGATATCTTGACAAATCAGCGTAATTGTTATTTCTCTCTCATAATTATTAAAATAAAAGCACACATGTCAAAATGTTAGCGGATGTCAGTGTAAATCTTTTTATACTGACAGTATATACTACTTTAATTCATAAAAAATTAATTAATATATAAAAACAAATTATATGATACAAATTTCATAATAACTTAATATAATATAAATTACTCAAATAGATTTATATCTAAAACATTCACTTCTTCGATTATACACATCACATTTCATAGAGTAAAAAATCATCTATTATCATATGTGGTCTATTTTTATCAATTTCTATTTTTAATGTAAACAATTGTATCTATCTTAAAATTCTTAAAAAAAATGTAATTTAAAGTGTTTGAAATTGTACTTATTTTAATTAAATTTGAGCCAATTATTTTTTATAAGAGTTAATTGTTTTATATATATATATATATATGATGACAACGTGGGGAGGGGGGGCCATGGCATCCCTTGGTCCCCCCCTCCCTCCGCCCCTGTGAATACCTATCTCTTGTTTTTTACAGTCAATTGGTCATAGTTGTTTTTGGTCAAAGACCTTCGATATTTGGAAATTATATTGGAATCTGATTAATCTGAAACGAGTTAAGAAAATCCATTTAAGGAAACAAAGCTTTCCCAGCACATATTTTATCCATTCACAAGACTCGAACCTAATGGGAACCAAATTGCTTGCCACTTAAACCAACATACGTTGGTTAATTGGTAATAATTCTACGTATATATGCTTTTGTACCTTAAAAATTTAAATTTAAATTTAAATTTAAATTAAAAAACGATTATACCAAGATATTTGCAAATTTGAGATCAGTAAGATAGACTTGGAGAAATTTTCATTAATAAAAAGTAGCATATATATATATATATATATATATATATATATTATTAAGGATTAAAGATATATGTATTATTAGTATAAAAAGTTTTACACTGACATCAACTAACATTTTAATATTTTATGCTTTAATTTAATGAATAAAAGAGAGAAGCAACAATAAAATTGTTTTGTCAAAATATCATTGAATCTCTATATAAAACTATTTTCACACTGTCTTGTGCATTAAAATGAAACTCATGTTTTCAACAATGGTGACACGATGAGTTAAACAAATCATGCATGCCAAGTACTTCGAACACTTGCGGTATCAAGCTTCCGTCAATGGGTGCCGTGCAGCTATAAAATACATCACAAATAAAATGGCTTAAGGAGCCATCAAATTTTCAATGATTCCATTTTAAAATGATTTTTGATGGGCCCTCTTAGAATGATCCATATTTTTGAAGAAAAGTACTAACTATCCCTCTATTTAATTTTGGATTTATAGTTGTGTTGTGTGCTAATCTGGAAGGTTGAAGGGAAAAAAATATTTTGGACGCGTGATTCAGAATGTTTTAGTGCACGCCACAAACCTTTGACTTTATAATTAATGATATCAGTAAGTATAACGATTGTCCAACTAATGGTCGTTTTGGATAAATTTTTAATATACAAGTGTTTTTCGATAATTTAATTAATTTTCATAAAAATTCTAATATACTTTTAACAAAATAATATATATATATATATATATATATATATATATATATATATATATATATATATATATATATATATATATATATATATATATATATCTCACAAAAACTATATATTTTTGTGTATTTCTACAAAGCTAATTAACTATATATTGTTATCATGCTATTTTACTCCGATATTTTCAGATAACAAATTCAATTTTTTATTAATATTAAAAATTGGCTGAGATTTTTTTTCTCAATAAACTAATCATTTGTTCCCTATACGTGAGACTAATTTTTAATTTAGTCCTTATACATAAAAAAATTCAAATATCTGTCCTTATACGTGACAACCATTTTCAATTTGATCCTCTTTGTTTATTGGTGTTATAACGTCGATTGTTGGAGTTAAAGTATAGGAATCAAATTGAAAATAATTGTCACGTGTAGGGATTGAATTAAACTAAAAAAAATTTGAATTCAATCCATACATGTGGCAATCATTTTCAATTTGGTCCCTACATGTAATAATCATTTTCAATTTGGCCCTGTCATATGATGACGTTATAACACCAATAAACGGTGAGAACCAAATTGAAAATGATTGTCATGTATACAGACTGATTTGAAATTTTTTTTACATATAGAGACGAAATTGAAAATCAACATCAAGTATAGGAACCAAAATATCAGTTTAACCTATTAGAATTGTGCAACTCAAGATTGTCAAACTCGAGATGTTAACTCGTGTAACTTCCGTAGACCCGACCCATAGACTCAACTGATAAACTCCCGTAAGAGATCTACCCAATATTGAAAAACCTATAAATGGCTTATCCATAATATAACAGTTTAATGTACAACAATAATTAAACATTCCAACTCCGTAATAAAGCAAACTAGCTAACCACAACAAAAAAGCGTGATAGTACATTAGCACTAGATCATATATGATCATCAATGACCAAATCATACATAAATTCATAAAAACATAAGTTCCTTAAAGTGAAATTAAAATTTCAAATAACAAGAGCTAATTTGACCTAATTAATTATCATATCATTTTTAGTCAAACACTTACTTTTATTTTACAGCTAAATAAAACTTTTATTTTACAGCTAAATAAAACTAAACAAAAATAATACTGAAAACATACATTTAACTTTATAAATCCAAATTATATTACAGCGCACATATATGTAATTCAACCAACTAGTCAACAATGATATTGATCGAAATTTTACTTTTTAAGGGCAGGTCAATATAAATTATAAATTATAGGTTTGTAAACTCGCAAGTAAAATCGAGAGTTTACCGATTTTATTTTAATTTATTTGAACTGATCATACGAGTTTACAAAAAATGGAGTTTACATGCGAGTTAACTTGTTTTTGTGACCTAAGATCGTAAATTTGCAATAGCTTAAGACAGTGGCGAATCCAGAACCCTAAGCCAGGGGCAATTTATTTATAAAAAAAAATTAATAATAATATTATCATTACCATATATATGAAAATAAATACATAAGTTCCGGTGGTGATCACCGATTGGAGATGGTGAGACACTCTTGCTCACTGTTTGGACTCTATTTTGTTTGAAAGTGAAAGAAATGAGAGATGAGAGGCACTGACATATTAACTTAAGAAAGGAAGAAAGAAAGTGTAAGGCAATAACATGGGTGCAAGTACATGAATTTTGGAGGGCAAACTAAAAAAACATAAGGCATAAATGATTTCTTTATAAAGTTGAGAGGGATATGCACACCCTTATTTGTACATGGATACGCCCCTGGTTTAAGAGTTATCTCGAGAGTTTTTTTCTTTTCTTTTTTTAATAATTAACTCAAGAATAATTTAACAACCATGCATGTACAACCCATTGAAAGTCATTAAATTTCTATTATCACTTAATAATATAGAGAGGAGCTTGGGTCCGATCAAAGAGTTTTTTTTATTAAATAAATTATTATTATTATTACTTGAGTATCAACCTCGATGTTATGCCTTCAATAATGGAGCTATTATATATACTATATCCCTGAGTATTTCTTCCGTGGCTAGCTACCGTGTTGGTCGAAATTTGACCTTCACACCAACATTTTGAATGCTTCAAACATATAAGTTCTACGCAACTTCACCAAAATTTAATACACCTTTCCTTTTCAATATCTCCACTTAATACTCATGTCCAAAGTCTCAAAAAGGCTATGTTTCTTGTAAGAATGTTTGATCACCGAGTTCTTCACCCCTCCAAGCTATCTATTTTCTCTCTTATCACATTTTCTGCTATAGTTTTCATTATTCATGATCGTGTTATTTACCATGATTCCATACAATTATCTGCTGCAAATAAAGGAGTTCCACAAGTGTTGCAATCTCACAGTCACACAAGTAGAAAAGGGTTAAGTTCAAGTGTTACTTCTATCCACATACTTTTACGTTCCATGCAAGAAGAGAATGATGAAGTTGATAATGGAAGTGATCAAAGGGTACTAGTTGCTCCATTCAATGCAACTGAAGAAGAAAGAATTGCATGGTTTCAAGGGAAGCTTCATGAGCATGAGTTCAAGATTCTCAAGTCAAACAACTTGTCAAGGCAATTCCATGCTAGAGTTATGGGATTTTTCAGCCAAGAATCATGTGAAGCAAAGTTTTTCATGACATGGATTAAGCCTGCTAGTTCATCTGGAGCAAGAGAATTGTTGTCTGTAGAAAGTGTTTTCAAGGTGCATCCTAAGGCATGCTTGATAATTCTATCAAGAACTTTGGATTCCATTCATGGCCACAGGATCCTGAAACCATTTCTTGATTATGGGTTCAAAGTTAAGGCACTGACCCCAGATTTGCAATTTCTGTTCAAAGGGACTCCAGCAAAAGGTTGGTTCAATTTGTTAAGGAAAGGGAAGAAGGACCCTGGTGAGATTCCTTTGTTTCAGAATCTATCTAACCTTTTAAGGCTTGCAGTTTTATACAAATATGGTGGTGTCTACTTAGACACAGATTTTATAGTTTTAAAACCCTTAACTGGTTTGAGGAATTGTATTGGAGCACAGAGCATGGATTTGGGTACTAAGCACTGGACCAGATTAAATAATGCAGTTTTGGTTTTTGATATGAAGCATCCACTTTTGCTAAGGTTCATTAATGAATTTGCATTGACTTTTGATGGGAAACAAATGGGGGCATAATGGTCCTTACCTAGTTTCCAGAGTGGTTGAGAGACTAGGGAACAGACCAGGTGGTTTCAACTTTACAATCTTGCCTCCAATGGCCTTTTATCCAGCAGATTGGAATAAGATAGGTGGGCTTCTTAGGAAGCCCAAAACTAAAGGTGACTCAAAATGGGTTGAAGCCAAACTGCTACAGCTTAGTGGTGAGACTTATGGGGTTCATTTATGGAACAAACAAAGCAGCAAATTGATGATTGAAGAAGGAAGTGTCATAGGTAGACTCATATCAGATCATTGTATCATTTGTAAAACTCTATAGTTCTTATGTAAAGTTGTTTGACTGCACAGGTTTTTCACCAATCTAGCTTTGGTTTTCTCTCCAAACCCACTTTTTTTTCCCACTTCCTTTTTTTTTCTTTCTAATTCTTCTCAATGTTGCACTTGATGTAAATCAAACACAGCTCAAAATGCTGTGACGGAATTGTCTTCCAAGAAATTAGTATATCAACTTGATCATTTCAATTCAATGATGTTCAAAAATCCAAGAGTTATGTTATTTAAACATAGATCAGATGTCGGATACCGTACATATATACTTTTAGTTAATTACCAGGCCCGGTAACTTGGATCGCTCAACACTTTGTGCGGACTACGGTGTCACATACGAGTTGTCGAAAACCTGTGTCAAAATATCATTTCTCAAAATCCAATGCCAATTGGCAAGCTCTATCTGAATTTTCTACCAAAAATCCTAAGTTTGAGTCGTCTAAACCTCATTATGAATCTAAATCTTCCACATCTCCACGAACCAAAACCAGGCAATCTCCTATAAGACCTTTTCCTAGTCAATTTGTGCTTGCCACTTTTGTCATTCCTATTCTGAGCCAAATTCTCATCCATGTAACTACCCTTTGAGCCTTTTGATGCTAGCTCACTTTCTCTATTGGTTACAGAGAAAGGGGTGGATCTTATCTTCTTGATCAAGGCCCATGCATCCTGGTATTCATGCTCAGAATCACTGTCCCACAAAGAGATTGGCTTAATTATAGGTGAGCCACTATAATAGTCAAAATGGGTTGCCAAACTTGTATGCTGCATGTCAAATAATCTCCTTAGAGATGTACTTCCTTTTTTCATCAACTCCAACAAACTAGTACTTGCTTTATCATGAGATGAGAAGGAAGAACATGATGCAGCTGAAGTTGACATAAATGATGATGATGACAAATACAGTGATTTTTGGTGCTGTATAATCTTCTTGATCTTTTCCTTCTGATCTTCTGTGTTGATAAACCAGTGTGGCTCTTCACATATCTCCTCTGTAATTTCAGTTGTCATGTTGTGTAAAGGGATTCAAAGGATGCATGTGATGTCAATAAATTCCCAAGGTGCAGTTTTTTTTTAATTATTTTTTATGGATAAGAGTTAACACAATGGACAAAAATAAGGAGGCTAATGCCATTAGGAAAAAAAAAATGGTGAAGCCGGCTACACTTAATATTTGGTTCACCCTTCATATACATTATTGTCCAAATCTATGCACATTGTGTATATACATCATTTAGGACAAATGGCATAATTAAGAAAGTTGCCACCTAAGTATTGACTAATGCTAGACACACACTTTAAACATACATCACCTCACATTTTTACCAGTTTCACCCTCTGATTACATTTGTTTCCACCTTCCACTTTGTTTTCTGCACAACGACACACTGATTCTATCATCTCATACATATGATATGTAATGTGATTCCACTGGATGTGTATGAAACATTTCCCTTAAGTTATAACATAACAAATAAATGTGAGTTGTATAGGTCTCTTCAAGGGATTTTTTTTAATCTAAATATATATAAATTTATTAATTCCGGAATGAGGCTTCTTTTGGAATTATTTATAAAGACTAATTTATAAGATAAAGTTTAAAAAGAGTGGAGGTTGTCTAATTTCAAAGTTAGTGCATATTATAAGCTATAATGAAGACTGATGTTCATAAAATAAAAATAAAAAATGAAGACTTATGATAATACTTACAAGTGACCTACTAATTATAAATACTTATAAATACTTATATTATATTTTGGTCCCTACTCTAAACAAACTCCCTCACGGTGGGAACTTCTCATCAAACGCACCATTCAACAAAGATTTTGCGACAATTATCCTCTGAAATTGGCATCAATGAACGATGGGAATTTCACAACGCCATCAAGGTTACCTCCTCTGTCACTTGCAACCGAGACCAGAGGCCGAAAATGGCCAAATGGGTATCAAGAACGTAGCAACAGGAGCTAGAGTCAAAAGGTGGTAACTGGTAAGGTAATTTGGGGTGTGGGACAAAATATCTTGAACGTTATAGACTGCAATGTTCGAATATCACCCCAACTAACATAACTATTTTTATTTTTTTTACTCAGCTAACATAACTATCTAACACTAATATTTACCTATAAAAAAAAAATTTAGCAACGGACCAATGGTCATTTAGGGTGGGGAAATACAATTAGTCTACATTCATGGCTTTAATTGTCAATGAATTATTATGGTGACATGTTTTGAGGGTGACATTTTATTAATATCTACCATTAATATTTTTTTTTATAAAATTAATGATGAGATTGACTTAGAAGTTAGAATATCCATGCTCCAACCAAAAATTGAAAACGCAGCCCTTCCGAGGAGGAAAATGCCATGATGCAATGCGTACTAGAGATACCTACTTTTTAGCACCCGTGCAAATGTACAGGTATAAATTAATTAACTTGTACAGGAAAATAGAAAAAATAAATCAAATAAATTATCAAGAAAGAAGAAAAAAATTAATAAGATAAATATATTTTCTAAAAACGATTAGCTTATATAGGAAATGATAAAAAATAAATCAAATAAATTTTCAAGTGAGGGAAAAATAATAATATGATATATAAACATAATTTTCAAAAGTGATTAACTTTCACGAGAGGAAAGGAGAATTAAATCAAATTGATTTTTAAGAGAGAAAAAAAAATGATAGATAAATAAATTTTCTAAAAATGATTAACTTGCATGGGGGAAATAGGAAAAATAAATCAATTAGATTTTCAAGAGAGAAGAAAAAAATGATAGGTAAATGTATTATCTAAATATGGTTAACTTGCACGGGAAAAGAGGAAAAATAAATCAAATTGATTTTTAAGAGAAAGGAATAAAAATAATACAATAAATAAATATATTTTCTAAATGTTAGACTTGTACACATTTCAATATTGAATAAAATCACAAACAAAATACATAGTAAAAGCAACATCTTAATAATTTTTTCTCGATGCATGCAATTTGTTACATAACAATGTGCTTATGCATAATCACACATCGCAAGAAAATGAAAAAAAAAAACTGGTAAAAAAAAAAACTTGAGAGGGGGGAAATGTTTATATTAATTGTAGATGAGAGAGTAAAATATTAAAACTAATGATTCTGGATTTTTTATTTTATTTTTAGACAAGAAGGTATGCAAAAGCATCACAATAGAGACTAACATCCCAACTAGGTTGGCACCTTAGCCACTATCTATCATACTCTGGATTTTATTTATAAAAACAATTTAATATATAAAACAATTATCTTTAAAATATCTAAAAATTAAAATGATTATATTAATTTTAAATATATTAGTTATAATATCATACAGAAAAATAGCAAATTGTGAACGACAGTTCCCCAAACAATAAAATAGAAGCAATCCCGCTGGAAGCAACATTGAGAATAATGTTAGCCTTATTTGAAATCGATAGAACAAAGTCTTCCAAAGGAAAGTTTTCGACCATAACTATCTACAAAGAATAAACCACCATATTCATTTAACACAACATCCACAATCTCATCATATGTCAATCTTTTTCCAAAATTTACTTTCCCAAGACAATTATGAAGTTGACACAGGAAAACACAAGAAGGGGAGTTGAATTGTGTTTCTTAACAGTTTTTTGACAAAGCCTTTTCTTAATTTTTTTTGCAAGCAGAACAAGATAAGTACATACACAAACAATAAAACCTTTTTAAAGAGTTAACAAACTCAGATCCAAATCCTCACAGTTAGTATAAACAAATACTGTAAAAGATAAGGGATAAAAGATTCACGCATGTGATTTATCCTAGTTCACTCTCTTCCAACCAAGAGCTATGTTATTCTCCAAATATATTACAAGTATTCAACACCTCTTCAGGCTACAAGTATTCTTTCTCTACCAAGTCTCTTCAGGCTCTAACTCTAACAAAGAGATTTACAGATCTTGATCTAAGAACCCACTAAGTGTGAGAGTATGAAAGTTTAAGATCAGTTAAGTGTTATAAGTTCAAGAAAATTTTCGGCAGAGTTTTGGCACTTTGAAATATTAGTGCTTCATAATTCTTTACTGGGGTCGTCAAGTATTTATAGATGAAGTGCTCTTCTGCCTTGAACTTCTTCAACGGTCTTCGGTTTATATCCGTTTAGATATAGCATTAAATGTTTGAGATCTGTTGAGACTGATAACTTGATATTGACTCTGGAGAAGTACTCTTGGTTATCAGAGGAAAGCTCAAAGTGGTGATGTCTTTTCTCTGTTGTACTGAAAGTCGCTTCCAGACTTTCCTTCTTCGTACTTGCTTTAACTTTACAGCAACAAAGGTGACAGAGTACAAAGTTTTGTATTCTCGATGGTAATATATTTCTCTTACCAAGAAACAAAGATATAAACAATATAAAAGCACAGAAAGAGACATACATTCTTGTGAATTAAATATACAATCATTTGAAATAAATTCACTTCTCACGGACGGGTTCATATCTAATAGCTAATAGACACACAAGTCTTTGGATGCACAAAATCTTTACTTAAACAGAAAAGCGAGCTCGTCTACTGATGTGACATTTTTACTTGACTAGACGTCAAGTCTTTGGACTTGCTATTTTCTGAGAGTTGTTAAAAGGCTTGTCTACTGCTTATTTTATACTCAAACTTAGACACTCGTCTAGTGTCTTTTACCTTAGCCAACTTTTAAAGCCTCGTCTAGCTATAACTTTATAGACTCGGAGATTGTTACCATAAGTTTGAAATGCTCGTCTAGCGATTTAGAACTTGGACCCGATATTGTTTCTTAGTAAAACAAAGAAACTGGATGTATGTATCTTCGTCTAGCAAAAGTTTAATAAATCTGCAAGCTAGAATAAACAAGTTAGATCTTTGACAGAACTTTGCCATACAAATTTAACCTTCTTGTTAACATCAAAACTTAAGAGATTATAAGCCAAAACCACTTTGGTTCTAACAAATTAATGTGCTTGTCAATCATTTCATCTCTATCATAGTCAAGTTCCCTAACAATATAAATATTATGAAAATTTGATAAGTCTTGACTATTGGGATCAAAAGTATAGAGATCAAAAGTACAACTAAGCCAAAAAAAAATAAAAGCTAATCAGTACCTCTGATATATATATATATATATATATATATATATCAAGAAAATGTGTTTATGCACAGTTATATATAGCAAGAAAATGAAAAAAATAAAATCGGTAGAAAAAACTTCAGAGGGGAAATATAAAATGCTTTATATTAATTGTAGATGAGAGAGAAAATATTAAAAATTTTGATTTTGAATTTTGTTTATCAAAATAATTTAATACATATAAAAGTGGTTTTTAAATATCTAAAAATTAAAATGATTATATTAGTGTCAAATATATTAATTATAATATCATAAAATAAATCGATGAGGAAAAAAAACTTTGGTGAGAGAGGTGGAATTGTAATGATAAAATTAAGTTAAAAAAAACTTATTAAATAAAAATGTAAGTAAAAAAAAAATATGAAATGATGGATGAAAAATAAAATAATATAGAGCAATGCTAGCATCACATTCTTAAACACACTCCTCTGAACATACCATCTATTATTGGGTGGTTTTCATGTGGGACCATGTGTTTTGGTGGGTCTTACATGAAATCCACCCAATAACAGAGAATGTGTTGAGAAGGAGTGTGATAAAGAGTGTGATGCTAACATTTTTGAATAATATAAAAAGCTCAACAACTTAACACCCCAAAGTTACTGTTCATCTACGGTAAAATCCGGATTAGGCTTAGTAAATTAATAGATATGTGTTTTTTTTTTTGTCTAAATCCAATGTATCCCAATGCTGTCAACGAATGACTAATCATTGTTCGAGAGGTATGGCTTCCGCTGGCCAAAAATTATTTTAACACCGCCAGGAATCGAACCCAGGAGCAAACCAAGTCGACCCTTAGAGTGTCTCAAGGCAGGCCTTACAATTACTGGGCCAAGAGGCTTGGTTAATAGATATGTGTATATTATGCAGCTTTGCAATTTTATTACCATAAATTTTCATATAAAATTATCATATCTAACAAAACAAAACAAAAAAAATAGGCTTAATTGTACTTTTGGTCCCTATTATTTTTTTCTAACACATTTGGTCCTCCAATTTTTTGAAAATTACAAAATTAGTTCCTCTATCCAATTTCCAGTAATTTGTGTCCTACATGGCAGGTATTGTGCTATATGGCTAGTCACCTATATTTATTATATTAAATAATTATTATATTTTAAAATTTAAAATTTTAAAAATTTAAAAAAAGGTCATAATTCATCTTCTTCCTCCGTATTTTCTCTTCCTATGTAGTTGTTAGGGTCAGAGCTTCTGCAATTCCCTTCTCACCTCAAAAACTCAACCCATCGTTCTACACGCCTGACCCTTTTTGCGGTGAGTGAGTTAGGGTTAGGGGTGGGAATAGGTCAAGCTGCCCGACAGGGGCCTATGGCCTGGCCTGTTTAATAAAAAGGCCAGGTCTAGGCTTTTTTAAAAGCCTCTTTAGTTAAATAGGCCAGGCTTGGGCTTATAAAAAAGCCTTTGAAACCTGATAGGCCGGCCTATTTAATATATTTGTAATTAAATATCAAATATCTAATATAATATATATATATATATATATAAATAATAATAATAATAATAATAATAATAATAAACTAATTATTAAAAAATAAATACTATTCTTAACTCCTAATTAGTAAACAAAAAACAAAGAATCAGAAAAGACATACTGAGTACAGTTTTCAAAACAAGAACCCTACTCTCACTCTGAAAACAAATAACCCTAACATTGCGCCGTTCTCTCTTCCTCTTTGTGAGTTCATGATTGCGCCGTCCTCTCTTCCTGTTCATGAGTTCGTGACTCGCTGGCGGTCGCACTCTGCGTGGGTACTACAACTGCGTCGTTCCTTTCCTCATCGGCATCGTTCATGCGTCTCTCCGGTGCGGTGCGTTGTTTCGCTCCTCCTGCTGCGTCGTTCGTCGGTGCGTTGTCGGCTCCTCCATGTCGTCTCTCCGGTCTCTTCTCTTCTTTAACAGGTATTTCATGCTCCCTTTTATGTTTGCTTTACCTTTTTTGGGTGTATGGGTCGGTTACTGGATTTTTGCTGCTACAAAGAGGGGGGAGGGGTTATTTTAATCTGATGTTTCAATGTTTTGCTACCTTTATTAAGCGATGCTCTCCAGCCTTGAAGGAGAAAGTTGATATATGTTTGTTTGGATTACAGAGAGAGGCTCAACACCAGAAGCGTTACAATTGCATTGTGGCCTTTGACGATGAAATCCAATTGCGTATTGATCCCATGACTTTGACGATGAAATAACCAATCTTCGTGGCCAAGTTAAAAAATTGAAAAATGTATCTTCTCCATCATTTTATGAACTTTAGCTATCACACGTGAATGATCATTCTCCATTCCCCTCTTTTGATGTTTATACATTTGTCGTTTTGTAGGATCACTATCATATCATGTTTGATAATGCACTTGCTTCATGCCTTTTTTGAAAGGAAAAAAATATATTTTATAATCTTGTTCCTTTATTTTCCTGGCAAGTCACCTCCTAATTGTAAAATACTTGAAACTGAGAAGGTTGAATAATTACACATTTTTGAGGTTGCACTATCTTGGAGATGAAGTGAAGGATTATGTGCATATTCTTCCCCCAATGAAGGGTTATGCATTATTGGTATTAGGTGTTGGTCAATTTAGTCATTGGCCTATTTAATGGTAGGCTTATTAGCCTATTTAGTCATTGGCCTTCGACCTATTTAGTAGTAGGCCTGTGGTCTATTTAAAGGCCTTCATGTGAAATAGGCCTTTAAGTAGGCTTTCAGGCCAGGTCAGGTTTTTAAAAAGGTCAGGTCAGGCCTTAAAAATAGCCTATGTCAGGTAACAGGCCAGGCTTAGGCTTGACATTTTTAAAACATGCCAGGCCTATTTAGCTAAAGCCTGGCCTATTCCCACCCCTAGTTAGGGTGAGACAATAAGAATTAAGGATGTTTGAATAGCAAGACTTGTGTAACAAAAGGTGTATGCAAGACAATACATGAATCATTTCTTTCGCACGCAGACATGTTCATGTCCATGTCCTGCAGCTTTGGCCATGTTCTTCCTCATCAAATTCAAAACCCAAAGAAGAATCCTTTGTTGACACTGACGCATCCACAAGTCTTACCCATCTCAAACAAGTCCATGCCCAAATCATCATCGATGTACGCTTGTTGTTCAACAAAATGTCTCATCGAGATGTTACTTGGAAATGAAACTAGGGATGAAGAAGATGAATTATTTAAATTTTTTAATTGTATATTTTAAAATATAATAATTATTTATTATAATAAATCTAGGTAGACTAACCATGTGGCACCAAACATGCCATGTAGGACACAAATTGATGGAAATTGGATGGAGGGACTAATTTTGCAACTTTCAAAAAACTAGGGGACTAAATGTACTCGAAAAAAAATATAAGGATCAAAATCGTACATGAGCTAAAGCTGGCGGACCAAAAGTACAATTAAGCCAAAAAAAAAAAACTAAAGTTTCTGTATGTGGGTATTACGTTATGAAAGGGTATTAAGAAAAACAAGTTACGAAATTGTTACTTTCATGTAAAAAATAAACTACAATAATAAAGCTTCCAAAATAATAACTTGTATATGAGTTTTTGAAGCATAAAAATTTCTTCCATTGTGTAAAGACTCTTTGACCAAGTCAGTAAATATTTTTCACATTTATTTATTCTAAAAAATTTGCATAATTCATATTTTTAGTCCTAGCATAGAATATAATAATATTACATTTAGAAAATTTTTATTTATTTAACTAAATTAAAGGATAACAACACGAAACCCCAAGGGGTTGGTATAGTGGAGCATGACATGGTCTCATATATATTAAGTTGCAGGTTCGAGCACTCACTAGTCTCCTTTGGGTTACGGTAAATGTAAATCCCTTTGTAAGTGCTCATATAACCTGAAGGTTTTCCCTGTCTTAGACCGGGGCACCTTCCCCTCACTCCAAATTTTTTGTTAAAAAAAAGGATAACAACACGAATAGCACTGATAATAAGAAAAAACCAAATTGGCTCAGATCCGCTCAGTTGTGGAATCCTGATCCACCTTCTACAAAAGAGGTAAAAAACAAAAAAACAAAGTTGAACTGAGTTGTTGCTTTTGAGTTATCTTATATTGTTATCTGTTTTGTGAGAAAAATTAACAAGAACAATTTGTGAATTAGACTCTTTTGAAAATTGTGTTTTGGATGTGCCTAGAAATGCGTTTGTTGTAGAAGTGAAGTGGAATGATGGTGCTTTAAAGCTATTTCATGGAGAGGAAAGTATTGTTGGAAAGGCTAATGGACCAAATGGTAAAGCACCCTCTCCACCACGAGTACATGCAACAAGAAGTTCTAATGGATGAGTCACAAGAGACAATGTTGTTGGAAACAACAGAGAGGAGGACAAAATCAGAGAAAGCAGCGAACGTGCTGGTCACAAGGGCAAATTTTAGTATGGACCCCATAAAAAGGGGTGCAAATCTAGGTCCGTACGTAATCTAAACTATTGATTATGTGTTACTTTTCATCTACGGTGATGCTATTACCTGGAACTTGAAAAGTAAGTTTTATGGAGAAGTCCTTATTTGTTTAAAAGGGCCTTTTGGTATTTATTCTTGAGGTCTCTGTTTTTGTGTCTACAAGCTACTATCTCCCATGTCATTTATCCTTGCAATTTTCTTTGTCCCGTGTTAAATATTTTATTTATTTTATTCATTATTTTTACAACATCCCATTTGCAGCATTTGCCAAGATGTTTTCTTTTTCCATGCAGCAATTAGTTTCAACAACATTGTCAGAGTTCCTCAGATGGATGGCACCAACCTTTTGCACCATCCACGGTGGTAACTGCCATCTACTTCCCTTAACATAATTATGCATTCCTATTAATGATATCAAGCATTTTTAAGTACACTCAAGCAAAATTGAAAAACGATACTTGCATTCGAATTATCTTCACATAAAAAAGAAAAATTTTCTACAGAAAAACGAGGGTGGAAAAAAGATAAAATACCCATTTCATATTATTCCTAATGTTGACATGGACCCACAAAACTATGAGAGAAGGTACCGCGCAGGTAATTCAAGGGTCGTGGCTTTGTGGTAATAGGTGACAGATCTTGCTTCATCCTTCACATCGCAACAAAGGGCAAGGTAGTCATAGACACCAAATGCAGATGGGTTAGCGGTGGTTTTAGGTGTGGGATAGTGCTGGTGTGCTGGGTGGCAGCAACATTAGCATGCACAGTATGGCAGATCCGCTAATATCATCTTCAACTATGTCTTCCGGGTGGTCTGGTTTACGTCATGGTGTTTGGGCGAGGGATAAGAACAAATGGCTGAGGTGTGGGTACTAAACAACTTGTATGGGTTTAGGATGAGAAGGAAGAAGAGTCAAAATTTATATTTGCATATTAGGCCTTTTAATGGATTAAATGATCTTAAAGTCCAGCTTTAAAAGTCCAGCATATTAGGATGACCTGTTATATTTTCTTAAAAACCCATTTTTACCTACTACAATAGGTAAAGTCAAGGACCATGGGTGGGCCTCTTACCAAGGACACCTCACTAAAAGGATTCGGTCACAAGAGTTGCACAAACACTTCTTGGGCTTTTTAAGGTGTTGTTTTAGAAAATTATCACTAGTTTATGGTCCTTTTGAAACTAATTACCAATTGGGGTCTTTTTTGACATCCTGACATATTTTATTATTTTTGCTGTGGCATGGAAGGCGCGGGTCCAACTGGCTCATTCCATTCCTTGAATTTTGCACCCATAAAAAACAAAATAGAATATCACTTTTTTCTGGAATTTTGTTTTTGTTTTTTTTAAAATACAGCACCTGCACCACTGTCCCCGCAACGCCACGTGGCGCAACGCGGGGAAGGCGCTACAGCAACTGGCACCATCAACACGCTTTCCCCACATTGCGCCACCTGGCGCACGCGGGGCTCCCATCCCCACCCACCTGATTTAAACCCCACCCATTAGGGTATAGGGTATTTATAAGGTTGGGGATGGGGTTGGGTTTTGAGTAGGGGTGGTCTGATGAGTGAGGGTTGGGCGAGGTTAAACCAGGTGGGTTGGGAAGTGAGCCCTGTGTGCGTCATGTGGCGCAATGCGGGCCTTTGATGGCACCAGTTGCAGCACCGGCTTCCCGTGTTGCGCCTTGTGACGCTGCGGAGATAGTGGTGCAAGAGTTTTTTTTTATAAAAAAAATTGAAAAAGTAATATTCTGTTTTGTTTTTAATGGGTGAGAAATTCAAGAAATGGAAATACCCAGACGGACTAGCGCCTTTAAAGGCACAGGTTGGATTGACGCCTTCCATGTCACACCAAAAATAATAAAATATGTCAGGATATCAAAAAGGACCCCCCATTAGTAATTAGTTTCAAAAGGACCATAAACTGGTAATATGTTTCTAAAACAACACTAGTCTGGTAAAAAAGGCCACTTCTTGCCTGCCCTTCAGCTGCTTGGAGGTGCAGATTGTGAGTATCTTTGATATTTGGTGTTATGTTGTAGCTGCCACACCAAAATAGATAAGAGAACTAATGAAAGTTGATGACCTCACCAATGATGAAGTCAAGTGTCATTTATAGGTTAGTATAGTATTTGGTCATTTTAATTTCTAGCCACATTTTTATGATGTATAATTTTCTCTCTCTGGTGCAGTGCCACAATTGAGACTGAAAAGTTGGCTTTAAGGGTGTTTATGATCTAATTTCACTTTTCCATGTAAAATGAGCACTTAACAAATATAGACAAGGATTAAAGGATTACTATAATTGGAGTAGTTTCTTTTCTTTTGCAGAAGTTACAGTAATATTCCTGAGTTTCATGTCCTTAATCATAAAGTGTAAATTATATTCTTTTTGGGTTTTGGACAGAAATTTTGTTTGCACGGAAAACCAAGCCCCATAATCTATAAATAATACAAAGTAGTCCTCATAGCTACTAGTTTGGATGTAGAAACGTTGTTTTCTTTATCTTTATAATATATAGATAAAAAAAAAGTCAATTACAAACATAAATCAGGTAGGGGTACAATGGTTGGATTCCTCAATTTGTTCGCACGAGACACATAACCTCTGAACCTAAGGCCCCCAACCACTATAGTACCCATATACTATTCTAGTTGACACAGTTTAAAAAATAAACCCAAGAAAGATAGAGATTGCATACTTTGACACGTTGCTCAATCTGAAAGTTGCACTTTTCTTTGCATTGTTGACAAGATCCATATCGTTGAAGTCTGCTCTACAACGAGGGGATGAAAGAAATGACACCAGCGATGCAAGAGAATCGAGAATGGGAAGAATGAGAGAGCTGAACGATAGTAACTGCTTTTAACAGACTTTAAACTAACTTGTTGTCTTTTTTCTTTTTCTTTTTTACTGGGCATTTGTTGTCTTTAGTAAGTAAGGTTTTAATAATTCCCTAAAAAAAAAAAAAACACGTTTTAGTGACCTATGATTGGGGGAAACCATTACCATACTTCAATAAGACCTATACAATGACTTTTCCAGATGCGATACAGGCACTAGCAAAACCTGTTACATCAGATGATTTAGATGATAGAACCAATTGGAGCTTCTGCTAGAACCAAAATTTGTCAAGGGTGGAGTAGTAGGGCAAATGCAAGAGGAGCAAATTGAATCTTTAAATAAAGCAGATGCCAGGAGGGGAAGAGGATAGCACCTCCAGCTACAGAGGCTCAAGGTGAGGTGGTTAGGGTGCTTGGCTCATTTCTCACCAATGATTTGGATTAGAGTTTTGAATTTTCTTAAAGTTGATTTGTATTGAAAATAGGAAGAATTTCTTTCTGTTTAAATTTGTCAGGAGAGGAACAAGTTTTGCAAATACTTACTATGATTATAAAATATATTTTTTTTTTGTTACAAAGGGGGCCTAAGCCCAAAGAGCAGATAATAAGATAGAGTTGTATGGTAGACTATTTGTGGTTTTGTCCTTTTTATCCCAAGTGACAAGTTAGGAGTGACTTAGGACGGGACCTTTTTGTAAGTGCAATGGTTAAGAAAAGGGAAAAAAGGGTTCATAGTATTTTAGAACCCAAAACACTTCAAAAATCAGATTTCTAGAGAAAGGGGGAAAATGTGTGGTGACTCAAGACCAAAAGAACGTGCTCTTGGTACAAGGAATCAAGATTTCGACTTCCTTTTCTCTTCTTTGCATTGAATCAGGTGAAGGGTTTAGATTTTAGGTAGGATTGGTGTTTGATTTTTGGAAAATTCGGAGGTAATGAAAATATAGGATTTTAGGTTATGCAAAAGTGTGATTTTGCCATGAATTTGATATAATTTTGATTGTAAAATGAGTGGTTAATGTTGTTATATGATAATATTGCATGATTTATGTTATATCATGAGTTTCATGCATGTTCTTGTATGTGTTCATAGTTCTTTTGAACATTGAAGGGGGTAATTTCTGCATCAAATTAAAAAATAATTTGGAATAGAGCAATTAATAAATTGATTGCATAAATTTTTAAATCAATTGCTCTATTCCAAATTAATTAGGAATTGATTTTAATCGATTCGTCTTTTTCATTCATCTTTTTTAATTTATTGACAGAATTTAATTTTGTTTTCATCTTGTTATTTTTAAAAATTGTGCAGTTTTTAAAATTTAAAAACATATGGAATCAATTTATTAATTGTTCTATTCAAAATCAATTTTAAATTTGATTCGTAATTTGATTTTAATTGAATTTTCTTTTTATTGTAGATAGATTTTATTTTTACTTTCGTTCCTGTTATTTTTAAAAAAATGTTAATTGCTTATTTCAAATCAATTCTTAATTCCTAATTTGATTTGTATAGATTATAGATAGATTATAGATCATAGATAATAGATAGATTTATATATTATAGATTTATGTATATTGTATAGATAATCTTTCGGAGAAAAAAAAAGATTGATGGGCCTGTGGCATAAGGTGTTATGGATTATTCAATTGGGTCACCGATAACCCATTTGGGCTATTCGGGTTAGGGTTCTACGTCAATAAAAACGGAAGCTGCTACTCTCTCTCCCTATCACTCTCGCTGTCTCTCGATGGTGCTGCCGTCGATTTGCATCTCGCGCTGGTAATTCCCTTCAATCCATCTCTTCCCTGTTGATTCTTTGTTGTTTATAATGTATCACACTTTTATGTTTGATGTTAGCAATTGTTAATTTGTAAAATAAAATTGGTAAAATCTATCATCAATTTGTAATTTTAGGGTTTTTGATAATTTTTTTTAATTAACATACCCTTTTGACGATTCTGGTATTGGGTTTCAACTAAAAATCCGTTTTTTTTTTAGAATTCTTATTGATGCTGTCGTAACCCATCTTATTCTTGTCTTACAGAAGCATATTATATTTTTATCTAGCAAACATGGCAGTCACATTGTACGACGTTAGCTCTGAATCTGGATTGAAGAAGCTTGATGATTACCTTCTTTCACGCAGTTATATCACTGGGTAAGTCACTGATTTTGTGCTCTGTGTTTTTGTGTGTCTCTGTGTGTTTTTTTCTTTTCAATTCATTGTTATTTATGCATTATTTTATTTGTCTTTTATTACATGTTCTTTTTAGGTACCAAGCTTCAAAGGATGATCTTACTGTATATGCCGCTTTGCCAGAGGTTCCATCAGATAAATATGTGAATGTATCCAGGTGGTACCACCACATTGATGCTTTGTTGAGAATTTCGTAAGTTCCCTTATCAACACTTATCATGCTTATTACATATAGATCAATCAAATATTATATTCATAATGATTTGATAGTTCATGATTGTGTCTGATTGTGTCTTATGCATTATTTTTTTCGGTGAGTTCCTAATAATGTTATCTGTGCTGGTCTCGTATAGTGATTTGGTGATTCAAGTGTATTGTCTTGTATTAATATTAATATTAATATTTTATTTTTTATTTTCTTTTAATGTTTTGTTTCATTTTTTTTTTGTCTTAGGGGTGTTTCTGGTGAGGGATCTGGTGTCACATTGGAGGGATCTGCCCTAGTAGCAGAAGATGCTATTGCTACTCCTCCAGCTGCTGACACAAAGGCAAGTGATTCCCTAATGATAGATACTTGCATTGTGGTTGGGTTGATGTTTGTTTTTCCCAATCAGAATACCCCAACTCTAATGGTTGGTTGTGTGTTGATTGAATGTAATATGTTATTATTCAGGCTGCTACTGCTGAGGATGATGATGATGATGATGTGGATTTGTTTGGTGAAGAGACCGAGGAAGAGAAGAAGGCAGCTGAGGAACGAGCTGCTGCTGTGAAGGCATCTGGAAAAAAGAAAGAGTGTAAGTTTTTGTCTTGTCGTAAGCTCATGATTCTTTGAATTGTGTTTGGGTCCCTTTTTTTCTTACACCAGTTTGTGAGAACATTGGTTTTCTGTTGTTTCATTCTCAGCTGGGAAATCATCTGTTCTGTTGGATGTGAAGCCATGGGATGATGAAACCGATATGAAAAAGCTTGAAGAAGCAGTGAGAAGTGTTTCGATGGAAGGGTTGCATTGGGGTGCATGTATGTTATTTTTTTTTTCTCCAAGTTTTCTATTTTGGCATTGGTTTTTAATATTTGTACATTTCCTGAACTTTTCTCAACTGTTTTCATTCCGTTCTATTTCGTACAATATATTATATATGTATTAAAAGTTTCAGAATTCTATATCTTTAAATGTTAAAAATACCACTTACCAGTCTTTGATTAGAAGAAAAGTGGTAGTCTCCATTACTATTGTGTTTGCATTTCATACGTATATGTTTTAGTTTATCATTGTTATTCTATTTTTGCGTTTCTGATATTAATTTATTAATGTCACAGCCAAACTTGTTGCTGTTGGGTATGGTATCAAGAAACTGCAAATTATGCTTACTATTGTGGATGACCTGGTCTCTGTCGACACTCTGATTGAGGAACATCTTACAGTTGAGCCCATCAATGAATATGTCCAGAGTTGTGACATTGTGGCCTTCAATAAAATATGTAAGTATTTTCATGTCTTTTTTGTTTACATAGGGATTCTTAAGGTTGGTTTTTAGTTCAATGACAAGTCATATATATGATTTATTGCTGTACATCATGTTCTAATGCTATCTCATAACCTTTGTTTCAGAATCTAAAATTCATGGGACCTGGAGATCATGGTAGCGGGAAAGTTTCAAGTCTTTGATATTATTTTCTAGGAATGCTGTTACCCTAAGTTAAGATTTTTTGTTTCTAGAGACCTTGTTATCGTTGTCATATGATGGTTGTCTTTGGACTACTCGGAAATTATTATAATATTTGAGCTAAAGCCTTTAATGTGTGGTAAGTTTTTCAAATTTTACTTGCTAATGATCGTGCTTGTTTTGTTGACTTGATGAAGTATTCCACTGAGAATAAATTAATATAAATAAAAATAAATTAATGTAAATTTTATATGAAATGGAATAAAACTATGCTTATTAGTGCTATTCAGTCTTGTTTACAGCAAGGCATTTGTGATGAGTTGGATATTATCACTAGAGATATTTTATATGCTTTGGGGTTCAGTTCAGCTTATTGCCAAGCTTTCTCGTAACTTCGTTACAAACACTTGTAAAGAGTAGTTAGTGTATTATGTTTACACGATGGTTATGGCTTGTGCCAACAATGAAGGGATCCTAGCTCATAATGTTTTGTCAACAATTCATGAATGGAGCTTTTTATTTATTCTTTCAGTACAAGCCGTCATAATCAATCACAGTTGTTTATCCTTACAAAATTAATTTTTAAACAAATATTATTAAATTATACAAATAATTTTATATCATTTTTAGTAATTTATTATATAAAAGTGAGTTTTTTTGTATCACCCAAATGAAATAGATTATCTTAAAATCGTTTTTCAGCAAACAGATTCAAACAAAAACAAATTCTGATTATAATCGATTATCATAAAAATTGATTATGATTATACAAAAATTGATTATCAATATAATCTTTTTTTTCCAGCTTTTTCAAACATATTTTTAGTTCCAATTTAGGTTTGGTTAACGGCTTAACGCATGTCTTCCGTCACAATTTGTCCAAGTCCGTTGGTACCTTTCCTACGTGGCAGTTACTGAACCTACTTGACAGGGACTGGGCATCCAAACAAACCAAAATAATCATTTATGAGCCATGCTATATGGTTTGAAAATTCTCATAAGAAAAGCCACGAACATTGTAATCACCAATTGATATGTTTCACGTTAATGAGTTATTAATTAAATAAAAAGAAGACATAAAAATTTAAAAGCAATCACCATGATTTCCCATAATTTAAATTTAAATAAGAAAATAAATTAATAAATAAAAAATATTTTAAAAAATTGAGGAAGGAAGAGGATGTCGGTTCTTCGCCCATAGAGACGATGCACGAGGCTTTCCTTTTCTTCTTACCATCTCCAGATCTCTTCATCTCGCATCTTTCTCTTCATCTCGCATCTTTAAGACCTCCATTATTACAAGAAGCTTTCCTCTTCTTCCATTTCCTATGTCGTTTCTCCCCAACACGAACATGAACAAATTTTTTTTTTTTTTGTGAATAAAAGTTTAGATGAGTTGGGTCCCGGGGGCTCATCTGGGTCAGGGCAAACCTCACGGCTCATAGAGCGCTTACAAAGGTAGTTACAGATTACCAACCAACGAGGTCCTTACATTAGTAGTGAGATTTGAACTTACGACCTTGTGGGTTATGAGTCGAATCCTTACTAACTGGACCAACCTTGATTGGCACATGAACATGAACAAGTGATCGAGGGTTTTCACTTGCATTTGTTGTCCGGATCCAACTCTGATTCCGATTCGTGTAAGATTCACATTGAAGATAGCCCCAAAGAGGAGGCACTCACACTGCCTTCTTCTTCTCTCTTATCATTATTAAGATTGGGAATTTTATTAGACTTTGAATTTGGGGATTTTATTTTCCCCTTTTCAATTAATTAGATCTTATGTGAAATTTAGCAATGTTTTATTACATTGTGTGGCTCTTTAAATCGCTGCTTGAAATTTATCCTAAAAGGGATTAGTTTGATTGACATTGAGATTTTTTATGATCAAATTGTGATTTTTCATTTTTTTTAATGGTTAAATGTGTCTCCATGTTTTTTGGGACTAATTTGGGTCTTTACTAAATACTTTGGTGTAACAATTGACTTAGGTTTCTGCTATGATGTTAAAAAAATAAATTAAATAAAATTGCATTTTGATCCTCATAATTTCATTAAAGTTTGATTTGGTCCTCTTCTTTTCATTTGCATTGTGGACTCGAAATTTGCAATATAATCTTGGTAGTTTAGTTGATATTATTAAGTTTTATTTAGTTTGATCATGACATTGTCTTCCTAACAAGGAAGTGCCTTTGTGGTCGATATTAATTTGGTGACACTATTTATTTTTATACTGAATTTGATATGATGTGGCACAATGTCTGTCAGCGAAAAGAACATCATGTTAATATTAATGTATCAATTACTTAATTACATCAACTATTAAAACTACGAAAGTATCATTGTTACAATTAAAACATGCGGCAGATATCAAACTTTGATTGGATTGAAAGAGCTAAAAATGTAATTAATTTGATAAAGGCAGTTAATAGAGTTTGATCTCTAAAATAGTACTAATTAATAATCCTAAATATATTTTTGATTAGGAATTATTTTTTGCAAAATAATTCACTTGTGGGGTGAAAAAGTATATAAAAAAATTTCTGAAAACAACACAATTTACTTGGAAAAGGTTAAGAGTCTACATTATTACCATGTAAATGTTTCATTCTTCGCTTATGGGAATTGAAATCGGCATCAATGTTGTCATAAAATTAATACAAAGGATTATGTGGAGAAAGAAAGAGTAGCATTTTTCACACATGATGATGAATGATCATGACTAAACAGTAAACATCTTAGTACCTGACTTGTATCAGTCTGATTTGATATAATAAATACACTTAGAAATAAATGATCTCATCATCAATCTTGATTCAAATTAATGATAGGCATTAATGTATAGGGTAATAATTTGGCAACCTTAAAAGCTCTACAACCAACATATATTATTGAAAACGAAAAGAATAAGTGAATGCATTCATATGAAGAAAAAGTATATATGACATAACCTGCATTGTGTTCATCTTCAGATACAGCAGTAAACTAAAGTTCATGTTATCTTAGAGGCTGCAGAGTAAAGGGTAAACGAAAGTCCCATTTATATGTATATTTAAGCTCCAACAATGAAAGCAATTATCCTTTTCAACAATTAAAACCTCTCGCATCAGTCAACAACATGTCCTTGTGGCTTGTGGACCATATTTGTGATTTGTTCTGAATAAAGTTCTTCGTAGTATATTTACTATTCCTCTATAGCAACAATTGAGATGGTAGCTTATATATACAAACTCTAAGAGATACATTTTTCATGTTCTGCCAGCCTTACATACATTTGATTCTTGTTCTCCCAAAGCATCATGAGTTCTAAAAAACTATCTCACAAGATTTGTGAATACCGACTTTTCAGCCGCAGCCCCAAATCACTAGTGTTCTTTGCCACTTTATTTGTTGTAGTATTTGTTCTCATCTTGGTGGAAAAAATCTTCTCAAATTCTACATTACAGTCCATTGACTTGATAAGCCATGAAACTATAGAGGAGGAAGATAGTCCTCAAACTGATGTATCAATTGAACCCTCAACTACTGACATTGATGACAATCTTTCCATGCATGAGAATGTGGAAGTGGAAGAAGAGACTGATGCAGAAAACAATGATCCTCTTATTCCCCCTGAAAATATATCAAGGGAACAAAGGATTGCTTGGTTTAGAAGACAGCTTCCTGAACTAGAGATGCTGCTACACTCAACCACCTTATCACAGCAATTTCATAGGAGAGTCTTCAACTTTCTCAATAGAGGCTGCTCAGTGCTATTTCACATGACATGGTTATCCCCAGCACAATCCTTTGGGAAAAGAGAGTTTCTGACAGTGGATACACTTTTTAAGGCACACCCTCAAGGATGCTTGTTGATCATATCAAGATCCATGGACTCCAAACGTGGATATAGAATTTTGAAACCTCTGCTTGATCGCGGGTTCAAAGTTTATGCAGTAACTCCTGATTTGCCTTTCTTGGTTAAGGACACCCCACTTGAAGCTTGGCTTGAAGAGATGAACAGTGGCAACAAAGATCCTGGTTACATCCCATTATCACAAAACCTGTCCAATCTCATTAGGCTAGCCATGTTGTACAACTATGGAGGTTCATACGTGGACACAGACACCATAGTACTAAAAGATTTCTCAGAGTTGAGAAATACAATTGGAGCACAAAGTGTTAGTTCAGTGACTAAGCAATGGACTAGATTAAATGCTGCAATTATGGTATTTGACATTAATCATCCTATTTTATGGGATTTTATGCAGGAATTTACCTCAAGTTTTGATGGAAATAAATGGGGCTATAATGGACCTTACTTAGTGTCAAGGGTTGTAAAGAGAGTGGGAAACACACCAGGATACAACCTTACAATTTTGCCTCCTAAAGCCTTCTATCCTGTGGATTGGATAAGAATTGGAAAGCTTTTTAAGAAACCAGAAAATGATTCAGAGTCAATATGGGTGGAAAGCAAGCTAAACGAACTATCTGAGGGGAAGACTTATGCAGTGCACCTGTGGAATAAGAGGAGCAGAGAACTGGATATTGAAGAGGGAAGTGTCATGGCAAGATTAATCTCGAATCATTGTGTTGTTTGTGTTGACATAACAAAACCTTAAAAGTAGGCAATTCCCTGGTGGAAAATGAAGATTTCCCAGCTGCCAGAGAGACTCAGCTATGGCAAAATTATATATCTTTTGCTTTAATTAAGTTGTTTGAAAAAGATATTACTTGAAAATAATTCATGAAAGTTAATCTCGGTATTTGTACAACAAAATTGAACAACAACAAAATTGAACAACAACTCCATATTTTTATACCGGATTTAGTTCCTCTAAAGTAAGAAAGTCTCTAAAGTGAGAAAGTAAGGATGCATCCACCCTTAATTGGATAAATGCATAGAAATCTTAACCACTAAAAATGATCCAAGGGTAGATACACCCTTGCTTTCTCACTTTAGAGACTTTCTCACTTTAGAGGAGTCAAATTCTTTTATAACCGATCAATACCTTTGTTTATTATTTTTCTCTCACCTTTGCTCATTTTGTTGTGTAAAATGTACCATCGAGTAAGGGTGTGCGTCGGACGGGTTAGTCTTGTCCCTCATTTGGCACTAAATATTGACCGGGTCAATTTTGTGAACCAAAGCCCGTCCCTAGACTCAAAGGAACCCGATCATGTGTGGGTTCGATTAAGAACAGACCTAAGTGGGACGGGACCGAATAGGTTCGAAGTGTGGACATATGTTCAAATATAATGACATAAATTACTAACCTTTTCATATTGACTCCAAGGCAGCTTAGCAGATGTCAATTTTCACCTATACACAGAGATCCCTGCTAGGATTGCCCCATTTGGGGCCTCGCGGATGAGGCTTTTTTCCTCGTGGGGATGGGGATAGGGGAGAAAATCCCCATGGAGGCAATATGGGGATGGGGCAAAAAAAATCCTGTGGGGTCCCCTTCCCTGAGAACCCTACGAAAATACCCTTTATATATATATATAATTTATAAAACTATTTTTGTAATTATATATATATATATAATTTTTTTTATTAAATTAATAAAAAAAAACTTAAAGTATATCTCATTTGCAGACCATAAGCCGCAACTCAAACATAATGACCAAACCTGTCACTCTAGTAAATTAACTCCCTATACCAAGGTAGTTAAAACCGGATCGGCCGGTCCGACCGGGAACTGGACACCAAGCCGGTTCGGTTTACTCTTATAACCGGACTTGCATTGAACCAGTGAACCGGGAAAAAACCGGTTGTGGTTCGGTCTGGTCGGTTCCCTTTTCTTGTTCCGTGTCTGTTCGTGCTGTTCCTTCTCCATAGCTGAGGTTCAAAACCGGCAAAACCACAACCTCCATAGATGCAGCTTTAAACGGCGATGAGGTGCATCTCCTCCACAAATATCTTGCGAACCGCCTCCATAGCTCCGGCTCCGAAACTCCAACGAGTGGTACACAGCCACAACTCCGAGGATGGTCCTCCACAGAGATCATGCGTCTGCCTCCTCCACAGTTCCAATCCGCGGTATTTCTCCGACGTTCTGCTCCTATAGAAATTAGAAAGAAAAAGAGAGAAGAAATGAAAGATAGATGGGTCTCTGATGCATGAAGGGAAAAGCGCATGTGTGTGTGTCCAAATTGCAAACTGTGCGACCGGAATGAACATTAGAAGCTACTAGGTTTTCTTCTAACTTATTTTTTGTCGTTAGTGGTTCCTTGGTTTGGGCCCATTGGTGCTGCTAAAAAAAAAAAAAAAGCCCAGTGCTGGCTTATTTGACCAATATGTGAACTTTAAGTAGACATCTATAGCCCAATATTTGATCAATATAATTTAATATTGTTATATATATAATATTAAACAATTTTAAAATATTATTTCATTAATACCGGTTCAACCACGGTTGAACCATTGAAACTTAAACCGGTGCCTTCACCGATTTAATGACCGGTCCAGTTTTAAAAACCTTGCCCTATACAGATTTTCTGTAAATTCTTGAAAGTAATATTGGGCCGAGGGTTATGGAATCCAAAAGTGACTGTAGAAAGAGGATCGAACGCCTCCCACGACACTGCTAACAATAAGGTATGGTTGAGTGGATTTAATGCAATCTAAAAAAGGATTAGAAAGATGAAAAGATAGGTGTTGAGAACGAGGAAGTTATGGTTTGGGTTTGGACCCGTTGCCCTTTCGGGAGCCCTCGTAGGGTTCCGTGGGGAGGCAGAGAATGGGGACGGGGGAGAAATACTCCCCGTAGCGAGGATCGGGGATGGGATGAGGAGGAAAATAGGGGACGGGGGGCAGAAGGGTACTTCCCACCCCCACCTCGCCCTATTGACATCCCTACTAAGCAACCTACATACATGCAGCTCAACATATATATTTAAGGAAAAAGAAATGCCGGTCAATGCCTACCTCAATAAATGCAGGCCAAGCTGGATGATTACAGGCCGATATCCCTTGTGGGGTGCATTTACAAGATACTAGCAAAGTTGCTAGCCTTGAGGATGAGCAAAGTGATGAATTGTATCATCTCTGAGAACCAATCAGCATTCATGAAGGGCAGAAATATACTTGATGGGGTAGTGGTTATTAATGAACTCTATGACTATGTGAGAAGGAGGAGGCAGAAAGGTATGTTGTTCAAGGTGGTCTTTGAGAAGGCGTCTGATTCTGTTAGTTGGGAATTTCTTGATTACATGCTTAGGAGAATGGGTTCAACGAGACTTGGAGGAAATGGATCCAAGAGTGTCTGGAGTCTTCCTCCGTATCTGTTCTAGTTAATGGAAGCCCATCTGACGAATTTCGGGTGTCTAAGGGTCTTAGGCAAGGAGATCCAGTGGCTCCCTTCCTTTTTCTGATTGTGGCGGAGGGGCTAAGTGGGATAATGAATAATGCGATTGACAAGGGGATCTTTAAAGGCTACACCATTTCCGAGGGGGAGGAAAGTATCTCAATTTCACATATCCAATATGAGGATGATAAGGTGATTGCGGGGGAAGCTTCATTAGCAAACACAATTGCAATTAAGACCATACTCAGAGTCTTTGAGTTGGCTTCTGGTTTAAGGGTGAATTATTTCAAAAGTTACCTGGTGGGAATGAAGGTGGACGAAGCTTTGGCTAGACAAGCTTCAGCATTGCTTAACTGTAAACCGGGCAAAACACCTTTCAACTTTCTAGGTATCCTTGTTGGGGGGAACCCTAGGAAGACGACAACTTGGATCCAGTGATCCAGTCAGTGAGAAGAAGACTGATGGAGTGGAGGAACAAGAGCTTATCTTTTGGCGGATGAATTGTGCTTATCAACTCGGTCTTGTCATGTTTGCCGGTTTACTACTTGTCTTTCTACAAGGCTCCGTTGAAGGTGATTCAAGCTCTATCAAAACTACAAAGAAACTTTCTATGGGGGGCAGTGAAAATCAGAGGAAAGTGGCCTGTGTGAGATGGGAGATGGTTTGTAGATCAAAGGAGGAGGGGGGCCTGAGAATAAAAAACCTACAAAATTTCAACTTGGCTCCGCTAGGAAAATGGATATGGCGGATGCTATCAGAAAGGAGTGACATCTGGCTGAAAGTCATTATGGAAAGATACGGTGAGTTCGTTAGGAGAGGCAACTTGATTCACAATTCGGGTGAGGTGGCAAGGGGATCAGTTTGGTGGAGGGATCTACATAGAAAAGAGGACTCGGTCTCACCTAAACCAGGGTGGCTCTCCGCGGGTTTGAGCAGAAAATTAGGCGGTGGGGGAGATATCCTATTCTGGAAATAAAAATGGGTAGGTACGGAACCTTTAGGGTCAAGGTTGCTAGGCTCTACCTAGTGTCTTCTCTTAAGGACGCCACGGTACAAGATATGGTTGTTTGGAGAGATGGGTCATGGTAATGGAATCTTGTGTGGCGTAGGAATCTTTTTTTCTGGGAAAGCGAATTATACACTGACTTGTTATCGATCCTATCTTCGTGCTTGGTGAAACACAACGTGGATGATGGATGGGTCTGGAATGAGGACAAGTCAGGAGTGTACTCCGTTAACTCTACCTATAGGGCAATTTCTTCAAATGTTAGTCTCCTAGACAAGTGCTTCTTCAAGCCTTTCTGGGATAAAGTAACACCTCTGAAGGTTGCTTCTTTTTGTTGGAAAGCAATTCAGAACAGAATCCCTACTAAGTCAAACTTGTTGGTTAGAGGTGTGGGAGGTATTGGTAATAACTTGGACTGTCCTTTTTGTATATCCGAAGCAGAGACTACGTTCCACTTATTTATGGCTTGTAGGTTTTCACACTGTATTTGGATGCATATCTATAGATGGTTGGGGCTGGAAGTAGTACTACCCGACGACTTGAGAGATCATTTTTTACAGCATACAGGCCTTGCACCTAGTAGATTGTCCAAAAAGCGATGGAGACTCGTGCGGTTCTCCATTATTTGGTCTATCTGGCTACACAGGAAAGATATTGCGTTTAATGAAGGGAACCTTGACTTTGATAAAGGTATTGATATGATTAAGATTAATACTTGGAGCTGGTGTTCAGTTGAGAGGAATGGTACTTCTTTCACCTTTGTGGATTGGTGCCTGAATCCGGTGTGCTGTTTGGAAGCCTTTCCTGCAAAGTAAAAACTTGGTTGATTTTTACGGGCTGACATTGGCAGAATTTTCATGCTGCATCTTTCTTAGTGGGTGGGGTGATCTAAACCTCCAAGCAGTTTAGCCCACTGGAAAGGTGACTTTGGTAGCTGTCCTTATTTGTGATTCTCTCTCTTGAGGTGCCTTCTTTGAGTTAAATCCTGATGAGGTCTTGTGTGAAAGACAAAATATGGTTAGGTTGTGTGAAAGTAACATTGGTGAGGTTGTGTGTTCTGAGAGGTGCTTTGCACTTAACTAACAGTTTTGCAGATGGTATCTTTCTACTGTTACTCTGTTTTCTTATGATTTTTTGTGCAGGTTGGTGGGCGAGTGTAACAAAATGTGATGGGTTTCCAGTGGGGGATAGATACTGGTGTGGTGAGGACTTGCTGGAACTTGTGTTACTTCTCCTACTTATTTCTAGGCTCGTTGTGTTGGGAGGTAGGGGGTGGTGGGCGAGTGAATCTTTAATGTGAGGGGCTTCTTGGGACACAAAAACATGGGTGGAGTGTTATCTCTTTGTGAGCTTTTTTTGGGGTTGATGGTCCTGGATGGTTGTCTCCAGACTATGTTTTTCTTCTTTCTTTTGTTCAGTTTTTGCCTCTGCTAGTATTTTAAGTGGCTAGTGGCTCTACTTGTGAGTTCTCCTGTTCCACATAGGTATCTTATTCGGTGCTGGAACTTATGTTAATTAACACTTGCTTGGAGGTTCGTTTGTTTCTGGTCTGTTTAGCCTATAACTTGGATTCATGCTGCTTGGAACTACTGCTACTATCTTCTACTTGGGTTATCTTTGCTGCTAACGGTTCAGGCTTTGGAGATCTCCTATCAAACTTTGGTTCTGTTGGTTGCATCTTGGCTCTCTTGGTTGCATTTATTTGTATGCATTGATTTTCTTGCGTGCTATTTTGTTGTGCTATTGGATCTGTATGTCACATACTACTAGTGGATATAACTTTCAATCTGTTCATCCTATATTAAAGCTCCTGTTCGTTGAATTCTCTCAGCTTCTTGTTGGATTACTTTGATCTGGGTTGCGATTGTTTTATCTGCCTGCTGGTTTTGGCTCATATGTGGTTGGTCATGACATTATCTTAAGTGGGCTTCTTGTATAATCATTGTAATTCTGGTGGGTTGCTTCTTGGCAAAATGCCATCTTGTGTTCATCTTCTTTTTGTTTGGTTGGGTGATTTGGGGTGGGACTTTGAAATATCAATGCTGGAATCTATTTGCTTGTCAGTATTGTAGTTACATTGCTCCTTCACTTTCGTCCTTGATCTTGTTATTATATATAGGTTAGGATACCTCTTGTACCATTTTCAATATACTTTTTGGCTTATAAAAAAAAAATAGAGATTTGGCTTTGTATATTGTATAATTGATTGTCGAAAGCACAAAAAATGTTGTCTTTGGTCCAGTTAGGTGTAGGTTTTTTCTTTTTTGTAAGGTCCAGTTATGTGTAGGTGCAACATAAAGCAAATGAAAATGTTGAAGTTTGAGAGAATAAAATGGATTATGCTCCAACAGTTCACCAAAATACATGAAAGCTTTGCCAAAATACAAGAGTCATTATTATTATTATTATTATTATTTTTACTTCTATTACCCTTTCAAGCCACCAATTAAAAGCCTTAAAATATTTTTCATTTGCTAGGTAATTTATTAAAATATTTTAATTCTAACCAAATCAATTTTATAAAATCAATTCTATTTTAAGGAGCCATCAAATTTTCAATGACTCCATTCCATTTTAAAATGACTTTTGATGAGGCCCCTTAGATTGATACACCTTTTTTTTTTCCCAAGTAAAGTGCTACTATTATCCATCTATTACATTTTGGATTTATAGTCGTGCACAAAAGCACAAGTAAATCTGGAAGGTTGAAGGGAAAAAAATATTTTGTACGCGTAATTCAGAATGTTTTAGTGCGTGCCACAAACCTTTGACTTTAATGATATCATTAAGTATAACAATTGCCCAACTAATGTCTGTTTTGGATAAACTTTTAAAGGTCTTGCTAACGAGTGCCCTAAGAATATTGTTTAAAAATTTTAATAAAAGCAGGTTTTATTTGAATGCACCACTTTTCATTAAATTTTCATAAAAAATCTAATATATATTTGTAACAATGTGTGTATATATATATATCACAAAAACTATATTTTTGTGTATTTCTACAAAGCCAACTATATATTGTTATCATGCTATTTCACTCCAATATTTTCAGGATAACAAATTCAAATTTTTATTAATATTAAAATTTTGACTGAGATTTTTTCTTTCAATATTAATTATTCTTTAACTAGTGCAGATCAAGGTTATCAAACTCGAGAGTTTATATTAACTCGTGTAACTTCTGTAGAATTTACTCATAGACTTCACTTATAAACTCGTAAGAGTTTACCTAATCTTGGAAAAACCTATAAATGACATATATATATATATATATATATATATATATATATAATACAGTTTAATACAACAAGAGTTCAACATTCCAACTTCATAATAAAGTAAAGTAGCAAACCAAAAACAATAAAGTATGATAGTACATTCGTATTAGATCATATTACAATAAAAACTTGCGACGGATATCAAACTTTGATTGGATTGAAAGAACTAAAAATATATTTAATAAAAAAAATGCAGTGAAATATAGTCTGATCTCTATAATAGTACTAATTAATAATCCTAAATATACTTTATTACGATTATGTTTTCTTTTTCTTTTTTTTGCAAAATAATTCAGACATGTGGATGAAAAAGTATATAAAAAAATTTCCTGAAAACAACACAATTTACTTGGAAAAGGTTATTAAAAAAAAATGGATTCTACATTATTACCATGTAAATGTTTCATTCTTCACTTATGAGAGTTGAAATCGGCATCAATGTTGTCATAAAATTAATACAAAGGATTAAATATGGGGAGAAAGAAAGACTAGCATTTTTCACACATGAAGATGGATGATCATGACTAAACATCTTGTATCAGTCTGATTTGATATAATAAATACTGTTAGATAGAAATGAATGATCTCATCATCAATCTTGATTCAAATTAATAATAGGCATTAATGTAAAGGGTAATAAGTTAGCAACCTTAAAAGCTCTAAAAACTACGTATGTTATTGAAAACGAAAAGAATAAGTGCATTTTCATATGAAGAAAAAGTATTGTGACATGACCTGCATTGTGTTTATCTTCATTCTTCAGATACACCAGTAAACTAAACTTCATGTTATCTTAGAGGCTGCAAAGTAAAGGGTGAATGAAAGTACCATTTATATGTATATTTAAGCTCCAAGAATGAAATTAAACAAATATCCTTATCAATAGTTAAACTTGTTTATCAAAAAAAAAAAAAAGTTAAACTTAAAACCTCTCACATCAGTCAACATGTCCCTGTGGCTTGTGGACCATATTTGTGATTCATTCTGAATAAAGTTTTTTGAAGTATGTTTATTATTCCTCTATAGAAACAAGTAAGATGGTAGCTTATATATACAAAACTCCAAGAGATGCAATTCTCATGTTCTGCCTTACATACATTACCTTTTGATTCTTGTTCCTTGGAGGCACATTGATTCTTGTTCTCCCAAAGCATCATGCGTTCTAAAAAACTATCTCAGAAGATTTTTGAATACAGGCTAAAAAGCCGCAATCCCAAATCACCAGTGTTCTATGCCACTTTATTTGTTCTAGTATTTGTTTTCATCTTTGTGGAAAACATCTACTCAAATTCTACACTACAGTCCATTGACTTGACAAGTCATGAAACTATAGAGGAGGAAGACAGTCCTCAAACTGATGTATCAATTGAATCCTCAACTACTGACATTGATGACATTCTTTCCATGCATGAGAATGTGGAAGTGGAAGAAGAAGAGACTGATGAAGTAAACAATGATCCTCTTATTCCCCCTGAGAATATATCAAGGGAACAAAGGATTGCTTGGTTCAGAAGACAGCTTCCTGAACTAGAGATACTACAGTCAACCAGCTTATCACAGCAATTTCATAGTAGAGTCTTCAACTTTCTCAATAGAGGCTGCTCAGTGCTATTTCACATGATATGGTTATCCCCAGCACAATCCTTTGGGAAAAGAGAGTTTCTGACAGTCAATACACTTTTTAAGGCACACCCTCAAGGATGTTTGTTGATTATATCAAGATCCATGGACTCCAGGCGTGGATATAGAATTTTGAAACCTCTGCTTGATCGCGGGTTCAAAGTTTATGCAATCACTCCTGATTTACCTTTCTTGGTTAAGGACACCCCAGGTGAAGCTTGGCTTGAAGAGATGAACAGTGGTAACAAAGATCCTGGTTACATCCCTTTGTCACAAAACCTGTCCAATCTCATTAGGCTAGCCATGTTGTACAAATATGGAGGTTTATATGTGGACACAGACATCATATTACTAAAAGATTTCTCAGAGTTGAGAAACACAATTGGAGCACAAAGTGTTGATTCAGTGACTAAGCAATGGACTAGATTAAATAATGCAATTATGATATTTGACATTAATCATCCTATATTGTTGGATTTTATGCAGGAATTTGCCTCAAGTTTTGATGGAAATAAATGGGGCTATAATGGACCTTACTTAGTGTCAAGAGTAATAGAGAGAGTGGGGAACACACCAGGATACAACCTTACAATTTTGCCTCCTAAAGCCTTCTATCCTGTGGATTGGATAAGAATTGGAAAACTTTTTAAGAAACCAGAAAATGAGTCAGAGTCAATATGGGTGGAAAGCAAGCTAAACGAACTATCTGAGGGGAAGACTTATGCAGTGCACCTGTGGAATAAGAGGAGCAGAGAATTGGATATTGAAGAGGGAAGTGTCATGGCAAGATTAATCTCAAATCATTGTGTTGTTTGTGATGACATAACAAATCCTTAAAAGGAGGCAATTCCCTGGTAGGAAATGAAGATTTCGCAGATGCCGGAGAGACTCAGCTACGGCAAAATCACATATCTTTTGCTTTAAGTTGTTTGAATGTTACTTGGAAATAATTCATGAATGTTATTATAATATAAAATCTTTTTTTTCTAGGAGTAGCAATCCACTTTTTTAAGAATTTGAGAAGGTCTTGGATTTTCTGTATAAGAAGAACCCAAACTTCCTCGGCTGCAGCACTAAAAAGTACATTTCCATTTACAATCTATGAAAGAAATTATACACAATGGCATGGTTAAACAATTTCCAAAGCATAAGCATGGATGAGGTTCGTTCCTTGTACAAGTTATGGATTTTTGAGTCTGTTCAAGTCCCACATTTGAGACGTAGTCCAACAAATGACATTTAGAATACTTGCCTTCTTTAAATACTGTCTTCCTTGCAATTCATACTAATTGATGAAGAATGAAATGGTATTATAACAGCATAATATTACATATTGTCAATCACAAGGTGTGACTCATTTTGGCTGATTAAGCTCTATGCTGACATACTTTACCCGAAGTGTAGGGACTCAAAACTCATTGCAAGCACTTTGTGGTAAGGGCTAAACAAACAATAAAGCAGGGAAGTATGAATTCCCTCACTTGTTCTATATACATTTTTATCTTTAAGTTCCATCTCTTGCACCTACAACTAAATGCTCTTGCTGATAACACCACCAGTTATGTTCCCTCAGGGAAATTAGTTCTCAACTGTGGCTCAAACACATCAGAATCTGTACAATATCATGGTAGGAACTGGACTGGTGAGATTGCTTCACCCATAACCCATGTGTGCCCTCTAATGCAGACACCAAGTCCTTGATAGCCAAAGCCCCAACCACACTTGATTCTATTCCTGAAGTTTCCTATATGACTGCTAGCATCTTTCGGTCTCGGTTCACTAACAGATTCAACTTGACTCCAGGTCCAAAATTCATAGGCCTCCACTTCTTCCAAGCTTCCTACTTGGGTCTCAATGTCTCCAAAGATTTCTTATCAGTCAGTGCTGGTAACTTCACTCTCCTACATAACTTTAGTGCAATGTTTTAAAAATCGGTCCAACCAAAGAACCGGAAAGAAGAGCGGTTCAAGGTTCAACCGAAACAACCGGTTGAACCGATGGTCGAACCATCTAGGGCCTGTTTGCTTTGTTTATATATATATATATATATATATATATATATATGGAACTACATCTGATAACCTTGTCCCACTAAATGACCCCATTGAGCTCTATGGAAACATCTAGGGCCTGTTTGCTTTGTTTATAGTTCTCTGTTTTCAAAAATAATTACAAAATTCTCACTTTGTTTTCATCCTGTTTCCTATCTTCAAATATTTGTATACGAACAATAATTCTTAAAAAGTTGTAAATAAGAAACTGAAAACAAAACAAACAGGTCCGTAATTTTCAGAAAAAGCCATTTACAGCTAGGCCTTTTTTAATGGTTTCTTCTAAAGTATTTTAGGCTTCAACTACCCCTTTTAATCTATCTTCCATTTGATCCCTTTTCCTCATGGGAGCTTCTATTACAGGTGAGTTTCCATCATTTTCAACTCAAAAGGTGCTACTCCAACATCATTGATCCATGTCATAAAGGACTCGACAAAGTTTAACATTACCCATCACTTTCTAATTGAAAAGAAAAAACAAACAAACAAACAAACATTGCTTATTGCTCCTAGAATCAAGGATAAGCAAGCATTACCGTGCGAGGAAAGAGGGAAGCCGAGTACCCAGCGCCAGCCATCGTGCACCGCTGGCCTCTCCGGAAATGCGCTCTCGTCCGGTGGTCGTGATGCAGGGAAGGGCTGCGTTGCACGTGTCTTTTAGAAAGTAAGGTTTTGTTTGGGAGTTGGGGAAAGGCGATGAAGGAATCCACGAATTTGGATACTTCCAGCAGCTTCAAAATGGCCTAAGAAAACTACCGGACCCGGTAGTGGATTTAAGAGAAAGAAGAAAGATGCCTTTCTTTTTACATTTTTAACGAAAGAACCAAAATTTCCTCATTTGGAAAACTAAAAAAAAAATTAAAAAATAGATTGGATGAACATGTGGTTTGTTTAAGTGGTGATCAACTTGGATATCTTAAGTAGGTGCTCATGGCCATGGGGGGCTTCAATCCTGACTCTTGTAAATGGAGAAAATCTTGTTGGGATTGGGAGGGAAGAACCCACTTTATGTGTTTAACAGATTCCTCTATGAAGATTAGTCACTATTAACTATTGTGGATATTTTGTACCTACAACATGATTACCAAAAAAATAATTTAACTTATAACTTTTTTTCATAAACTATTTTATTTAGCTTATAGTTTATTAACTTTTATTTTATTTTTACCCTTATTAATTTAATAAAATTATTACTTTAGTGTGACACACATATAAAAAAAATATTAAAAATCATATAAATATATCATTTGACTAATATTATTCAATAATATTATAAGCTAGTTTAATCGTTAATTTTATCAAACATTTCAAATCCAATTCGTTAACTTTGAGCTATAAGCTTTAAGTTAAAAAATAACTAATCGATCATAAGTTACTTTATCAACTATTTTTTGCCGAACACAAGGTATGAGAAAAACATTTCCAATATAACATTAGAAAGGGCGAGAAAAAAAAAAAACATTCCCCTTTCCTAATTATTTCTTTATTTACTTTTGCTTTTGGAGTTGGACTTGGTTGCCATAAAAACAAGAAAAGAACACTGAAAACCCGTTGTTATCCTGGGTGCACATGTGGGAGAAATTATGGAGGAATCTGCCAGTGCTGGTCATCAAAGCCAAAGAAAAAGGAGTAGTGACAACAATGCTTTTGCTAAGTTTGTGCCCTTTTCTCCACCATTAGGACACCACCCTGAATCCCCTGATGAGGCTAATCCTGGTGGTCACCATGATCATAGCCACAAGAGACTAAAACCAAATTCTGAGGCTACTTTTTCAGAAACCACCACCAACTTCTCCACCTCTTCTCCTCTTCTCAAACAAAACATTGGCACAAATGGAGTACTATACTGTTCCTCTCCATCTGCTTCCATTAAGCATAGTGGACAATCTCCACAATCCATTGGTAGCAAGTCATCACACATTGAGTTTGAGAAGAAAGATGAGAAAACTGGAAAAACAATCTCACCTAGTGAGTTCTAACACCCCATCTTCTCTTTATTTGAAAAATTTATAGATAGTGTTAGATATTAAAAAAAACAATTATGTGATGGATAAGGCTATTAGCACTAGCACTACAAATTGTTTATACCTGGTTAACCAACAATTATTTTGGATTTTATTTTATAAAATTGTCATTAGTCAATGAAGAATATAAATTACCAATTAAGAGTACTTATAGCCTCACATTATGTGATATTATAGTTTTTAAGATCAAGTGATCATGATTGAACAAGGTTAAGATGGTGTTGCAATATTATTCATGTTTCAAGCTCAGTGGACTGCTATGTGATAGGGTGTGTTAGATATAAAAATCATTCATTGCCATTCACTTTATCAACTTAAGCTTACAAGAAAGTTGGTTCATGGAAGAAATCATACATTTTACCTTCATCTGTTTATATTTACATCTGCTATGTAGGTCATTGTCATTGTAAAGAAGATGAGAGTGAGATGGAATCAGTGGTGTCTACATTGGCAGCTGAGGAACTATCCAAGAGGCCTAAAACTGGAGGAATTTACAAAGCAATTGCCGGCCACCGAGATTGCACGGTGCAACGGTTGAAAGATCTGTCAAATAAGGAGCCTACAATAGATGTTGGACTTGAGATGGCTGATGCAGCATACCTTTTGAAGCTTATGAGCTTCTCAACCAATGAGATTGAGATGGCAGGGCAAAACGGCCACAAAGGAGCTATGTTGTTGCTTCAAGCAGAGATCCTGCGCAAGAAAGGACAGGAACTCATTGCTGAGTGCCAGAACTTGCTGAGGAATACATTATAATTAACATGTGTAATTCTATAAAACACGGATACATCATTTTGGCGCTTCGTAGTGTGTTGAACACTATGACAGCTTAAACCAAGTATCTAATAAAAATTATTTTTTCAACTGTGATAAATTATGAATAATATAGGAGGAGGGATCTGTTTACATCATTATAGCAGTTACATTTATTTTCAGTTGTTGATCTTATTTTCGTCCAATGCTATATTGTGATTTTAACTTTAATAGATCTTACACCGTTAGATGAAAATAAGATCGCCAGCTGAAAGTGAGTCTAACTAAAAAATGAGCTAGGCTGGTGAAATGCTTCATAGCATAGGTGTATCTTGAGCTTAATAGAGTTTTTATGTCAGTGGATAATAAGCTTCCAAGTTCATGGCTTAGTTGAAATCTCTCAGCCATCAAACAAGGCCTTTATTGTAATTGATTCATGCTAAAGTGGATGTCTCATCTATCTGACTTTATTTCCTTTTCCATGTTTTCTGCTATGTCTATTGAATGTTGAAGAGTTTCTCACTTCTGCCATGTTTAATAGTATGTTTAAGAATTACAGAAATAATGTTACAATAAAATGATGTCAAATTTTAATAAAATTGCAAGGATTAAAAGTCTAACTAAAAAAAGGTCTATGGGGGGTACTTAAATTTGCTCCTATAATTGAAAATTGACTCCACGCCAAAAAATAGAAAATAATGATATTGGGTTTTAGGTGTCAGAGCTCGTGTTCAATGCAAGTTGCTGTGAAAGAATCACTCTGTCAAATTGTCAATATTGGCCGGTGGCCAACAAGGTTGTGGTTGAAACTTGTGATGACCCTACCTTCCCTCTATCTATATGCATGTAACCAATTGCTACTGCATTAACAGTATTTGCAGAGACCAAACTCAATAATTGTATAGAAAATTAGAAACAAACAAAAGTTATCTTGCTTCCTTTCTGCATAAATAGTTTTGTTTGGTGGGATTTAGTTCCTAATTTCATTAGGGAAGAATTTTTTCGAAATAGAGTTGGTCTTCCTCAGTTTAGGTTCAAATAATTTCTTCTACATGGGTTTTGGTTGCTGTCCCCCCATGTTTTGTATTCTTTATTCTTTATTTATTTTTTAATAATACTAAGGTATGCTGCATATGATTGGTGAAGTTGGGGGTGCCAGCCTAGCTGGGATGTCCTTCTTTACAGTGATGCCTTTGCATACCTTCTTGCTTAAAAAAAAAATCTTGCTTCCTTTCTCTTTGTGAGCATTGGTGCAATAGCTGTGACCAACAAGTGGTTGAAACTTGTAATGACCCTATCTTCCCTCTATCTGTATGCATGTGTGAACCAATTGCTACTGCACTGGGGTTGGGTACCTCAACTGATTTGAGCTAAGGGTGTAAGGTGTTTAGGAGGTGGAGGTCCAAAGTTCAAACCCGGCAAATGTGCAAAAAAGCTAACATAACATTTAACTTACTAACATTAGCCTATCAAACTCAATAGAAATAACAAACTCAATAATTGTATAGAAAAATAGAAATAAACAAAAGTTATATTGCTTCCTTTCTCTTTTTGAGCATTGGTACAATGTTTGTTACTTTGTTTGTCTACCATGAATCATGGTTACACTTAGTACCAGAATCTACTTAGCCATGGGCTGAATAATAGGTTTGCATTATGGTGAGAACAAGCAGCACTACAGCTGCCACTATTCCTATCAATTTCCACACATTCGGGATATGATCGCGAATCAAGATTTTGTAGCTGTGTTTGCAAGAGTATCTGATGCATTCTACACAAAGTCTGCAATAATGCCACACCAGTATAGGGAACTTCTTCAAAGGGTTCACTGCTGAGTATGTGTTCAAGTCCTCACACAGTTTGCTGTAACTAGAGTCCATTTGGTCCACTCCCTTTGTAATTGTGCCAAAAAAAGCAAGCAAATCTTCATTGCTTATCTTGGTATCTTTCACAAGAACTCCAATGCTCACAAGCAGCTCTATATCTTGTGAAGAACACACCAACCCTCTAAGAAACAAAGCATAAGAAGTGAATTGCCTGCTGATGCCAATTCTGCTTTGCTCCCAAGCAATGAAATTCCTCAAATACACCTCAGTTGTTTCCACTACATGCAGTGGTGGGATTTCAAGCACCCCTTTAACAAATCTTATGTCAAAGCCAAACCTGTTAACCAGCTTGCTATTCCTTTCTACTGGTCTAAGTGTTACACCAGCAGCTCTAAGCCTTGCGGTGCAACGTTTCAGTTCTTGTTGAGCTTGTTTCACCTTCTGCCCCTCATCAATAATGTAGGACAAGTGCATAAGATGAAGAAAATGCGCCACAGAAGGACAATGAATCAAAGGGTAGCTAAAGAGAGACAGTGTAAGATCAGCAACAAGGTGAGCAACTTGACTTGTGAAGACATGTGGAAAAAGTACCCTTGCCAGTGTCTTGAGAACAAAGAAGGGTATTTGGTTCTCTAACAATGTGAGGTCAGTGAGAAAAGATGATAGCATCTCTTGTTGTCCTAGTATAGGGTCTGAAAACCCATGATGGTTATCTTCATTTGGAATTTGAGGTACCATTTCTTGTGGAGAACACTTAAGGAGTAACTCTAACAAGAAACAACCATCAAGTAACATTATTTTGGCTAGTTCATGAGGGTCATATTTGATGTTACCTCCATAGCTTGCACGTACTGCATCATCCAAGCCTAGAATGACTGTGCCACATTCATCTAAGGTTGAGACTGGATTTTGAGTTCTGTGAAGAAGTGCCAGCATGTACCGCCATTTGTGCTCTTCCATGGCTAGAAGGTGGCTACTGCTTCCTCTGTGTATTGGTCCAATTGTGACAAGCTTTGGTGAGTATGCTTCCTCATTGTGTTTTCTAAGTTTGCTTGAAACACTGGGAATGCTGCCTATGAAAGATTTCACTTCTCTGTGATCTAGAGAACCTAGTGTTACTTTAATGGAATGCATCCAACCACTCTCATTTTGAGTTTGTTCCATGATTGGTACTAAGATAAGTGCTGAAATGATGGATATGAATTTGTACAGGAAATGCAAATAAGAAATACTCAAACTAGATTGAAGAAACCATTATCACCTGTGACTTTATTTCACATGGGATAACTCTGATTATAGACTAATGTCTTGTCTCCACCCTTGCTCATAAGATGTAAAAGACTAAATAGCACACCATTAGTCCAAACTTTGAAAGCATCCAAGTAACAGTCAACGAACATACTCTAATTGGACTTTTAGCCTAATGTGAAAAGAGACTTCAGATTTGGAAAGAAAGGAATATTAATGCTACAAGAATTATAGAATTGGCTAATTCCTCTTTCATCTATTTGCTGTCCACCACTAAGTACATTTTCTTTTTATGTGTCTCTCTGAAAAAGATAGTATAATTTTGCTTACCTAAGTTTACTCAATAATTTAGCTAAAAAAGTTCTAATTATGTTAGAAGTTAGAATGAAAATTTTGAGGGAAGCTTCCCACAAATATTATTGATAATTATTGCTAAATTTCTGGATGATTTCATTTGTGTGACACAATAATAATGTCCTTTACATGAGGCCGTTCTATACTAAGATAATACCAACAAATAGTAAATTAGCATTCTTTTTTTTTTATAAGCAAAAAATAAAATAAAAATAGAATGCTAATTTACTATTAGCATTCTATTGCTTAGTCTGTGATTCATTATTATCTTCAATCAAGAAGGTAATGTAACTAAATCAATAAAAAAATGTACGTGACTGTAACAGGGAAGGAAAAGTAAAGCTGTGAAGGTAACAAAAGGATAAGGGTGGGCTCGAGAAAGTGAATAAAGTTGTTGAATATTGACAACTTTTGCAGGTAGACTAATAAAGTCCCTTGATTGATGGTAGATAAAAATACTAAAAACCCAATCACTGCAATTTATTCTTACACAACTTTTATAAAATCACAATATCTTAGATCCATACATGATCTATGCTTGTACAAAAAGTTTAATGTGTATAAGAAAAGTGGTTAATGAAATAATATAAAAAATACATATAAAACTATCATTTTCCATACCACAATATTACCTCCTCTATTGTCAAAGAGTTGCTAATCCATACACACGCATAAATCTTGAAAATTTCTCACCTTGAAGCATGGAAGATCATGGACCGTGCCAAAGGAAGAGACACAATGCTTTCAGTGCTTTCGTGGATAAACCACTTGGTTACCAATCTTCTGGTGCAGATGCAGACCATGACCAGAAGAAGCTTAAACTGAATTCTGAAGCCCCCTTATCAACATTAGAGCAACAAGTCCCTTCATTATTATCTCTACCTAATCTTCTGGTTTCTGCTTTCAAGGATAACCCTGCAGGTGGTGGTGTCAAATTTCAGTTGTTTGTGAGCAGAAGTTATAGTCCACCAACTTCCACTTCCCCTCCACCAGGTCAGTCTGCATTTCAATGAATTTTGTTTTGGACAATTACTTATAGCGTGTTTGGAACCACTTATGCTAAGGTTGGAATCATGTTTTGTGTGCAGCTACTCCAAGTAGCTTTCAGTCTATCCCATATAAACCCGGTCTTAATCAAACCTGCGCATTATCAGGTTCTTTCAAGTCTAGGATCAAGTTTGGATCCAAAGAATTGGCCTGATCAATATTTAGGGTTGGGTGAAGAACAAGCCTAACTCGTCCTAACCCGTCCCATGTACACCCCTAACTTTCACGCCTCCAACGCACATTTTTATTAAACAAACTGGGTTTCCGAACACATGCTTAGTCAAGATATCAAGCTACAAAATTGGAGGGTTGTAACTTATGCATCACTATATTAATTAATTATAGTAATGAATTCAATCACAGGAACAAGACTAGTTATACATAACTTGATCCATTAGTTTCCATGTATACAACATTTTGACTTGGCTTAATTTTTCATGAAATATTCATGTTTTAGTAGCCATCTAAGGCTGTGACTATAAGTGTACATTTATTTTTTGTTTTTTGTTGGTGATGCAGTATACACATTAAAAGTAACAAGTGACTTTAACTCCAGTGATGAAGTTGAGCCTGCTGGGAAGAGGGTTGATGGTAGAGCAACCCCAGTGTTAACAGAAACCATACTTTTAGCTGAGGGCCAATTTCTGCTAAGGTCTCGGCTCTAATATCAACAACTTTGACTTTGAAGCATGCAACCTACTACCTAGACATCGTTCAATTAGCTTCTTTAAAGCAATAAGTCTGATGGTGCTGCAAATTGGATCCACGTAGCTAGTGCAAGCCATACTCTCCAGGACAATCCAACTATTAGAATTTCCAATTCTATCAATCTTTGCTTTAACTTTGAACTTTTGTGAAGTGATGAATATGGGCTCAGTAATGCTATGTTTCATCTATCAGTTTGTGTAATTCGTAATAATCCATAGAAATATGCCAGCGTATGAGAAATGCTAGCGACACTCTTTTTAACACTCTAAAACACTCTTTTGCTATTGAATGAAATAAAGTGGGTTTCATATAAAATTCAAGGCCCTACATGAAATTTATTCAATAACAAAGGGTGTATTGATAGCATTGCTCTTTTAATATACAAAAGCATGCCCATGAATATCATGATCGAGCTCAAGATTGAATACTTAAGGCCAAAATTAGTCTTTTGGTCGCTTATCTCAATTATTTTTTTAACTTGGTCGCTTAACTTTTTTTATGGCAAATAAGTCCCTTATGTTTACAAACGTTAACAACATTGGCCTAAACGTTAGTCTCTATCCAACTCCGTTACTAATGATCTTACGTGTCTATTAGGTGCCCAAGTGCCATGACATGATGCGTGACATGGCACCTAAAACCCCATATTTGTATTTTGATTTCTTATCTTAATTGGTTTTTTTCAATTTAATCCCTAAACTTTTTTTTGACAAATAAGTCCCCTATGTTTATAATAATAACGCTAATAAAGAACCCACTACTGATTTTAACATGTTGCGAATCATCAACGAACCCACTAGGGTTCCCTTGGTTCAGTAACTCTTGTAAGATTTTTCTTCAATGGAAAGAGCTTTGCAAGAGTATCAACTCGGACGAAGCAGTTGCATATGGTTCGGTTGTCCAAGTTGCAATCTTGAATGGTGAAGGAGATGAGAAAGTTCAAGACATGTTATTGCTTGATGTCATGCCTCTTAATCTTGGCATCATACCATGGTAAGCACTGTGAGTTAAATCCACTTTGAACTAACAACTTAAGAACAATAATCTAGGGGGTGGGGTGGCTCAACTAGTTTGAGCTAAGGGTTTAAGGTATTGAAGGTCCAGAGTTCAAACCCCAGTAAAGGAGAAAAAAACTAACAAATAACATATTAATATACTAACATTTGCCTATCAAAAAAAAAAAAAAAAGAACAAGAATCTACAAAGGCATTACCTCAGACAAATACGTCAGCACCACAGCCCAGTAAATAGCATTTGTTGTTCTCCTCCAGTAGTGATTTAGAAACTTCACCATCAACAGACTGACCTCACCATCAGCTATACTACAAGGAAAAATCATATTAAGTTATTATTTTATTTTAATTATCAGCATAAAGATCATATCCGAAGTATCTGTTACAGTTACAGTAATCAAAACATGATGACACGATCATATCATATTACTGTTGTTCTCCTCCAACAGTGATTTAGAAACTTCACCTTCAACAGACTGACCTCACCATCAACGATACTACAAGGAAAAATCATATTAAGTTATTATTTTATTTTAATTATCGACAAAAAGATCATATCTGAAGTATATGTTACAGTTTCAGTAATCAAAACATGATGACATGATCATATCATATCATATCCTCCACGTCAACAAACTTTAATGACTAGAGCACGTCATTGAACATAACGAAACATAAACTTCAAATGAATTCATAAAGATATAACTAATAAAGAGAAAGAATGTTATAAAAGAAATATTTAAGTAATTGTTAGACAAGCTGAGTTACTAGTTGAGGGACCTAGGGTCATGCGAGTTTATCATAGGAAGAGACTAAGGGGAACTAATTGTAATAAGGCGTAACTATTAGTAACAAGAATAACTAAAAGTAGTTATGCTGAGTCAGCAAGTTAGTTAGGAGGCAGTTGTAGATAGCACACTGTAAATAAGCATTATACATCTAGGATGAGGCATTCTTGATCATTTGTAAAGTTCTATCGACTGAGAAAGCTCAGTAAAAAGGGGGCTGCCCCTTGCGTAGTGATCATTGTAGCCTTCCCATTCATATACAAAGAGATAAACTCATACCTATTCATTCTTTCCTACATTGTTCTAGCTATTCTTGCTTTGTAATTGTTGTGGATTCCTATCAAATTTGGTCCTACCTACCGGATTGTTGAGACGATGGAGGAGATTGATGCGCGAATTTGGTTCGGGGGAGGAGGAGGAAACTAGGAGTGAGAAGGAGATGGAAGCACATTCAGAAGGTGGAGGTTCGGGGGATGAAGGAGAAACGCATCATTCTTGGACGAAGAAGGTGGAGTTACCTTCATTCAAAGGTTGCGATCCCTAGGGTGGATAGCTCGAGCGGAGAAGTACTTCGAGGTGCAGAAAATCAAGCCCTCGGAGAAATTGCGTTTGGCATTCATTAGCATGGAAGGAAACTCGGTGCATTGCTTCCAATTTTGGGGCCAAAAAGCCAAAAATCCTACGTGGGAGGAGTTCACCACGGCCTTGATTCGAAGATTTGGAGGATTAAGGCGAGGTACGGTGTTTAAGAAGTTAGCTTCGCTAAGGCAAACGGGATCGGTGGAGGAATATGTCTAAGAGTTCGAGTTACTGGTAGTGCAAGCCACGAATACTTCAGAGGATCAAATGCTAGGGTATTTTCTGGCTGGGCTCAGCTAAGAAATTCAGGGACAGGTGCGTTCTCATATACCATGCCAGTTACTAGTGTAGAAGAACTTTACAGTTAATATTTTTAATTCTTGTTTTTACATGCAATATTTTTAATTCTTGTTTTTCTCATCAATTAAAATAAAATTATAGGTACTAGCGCTTGTTGATTTAATTGGCAATGAGCTTGATTCTCCTTAAGCATGAACTCGGGTTCGAGTACTGTTGGAGAGCCTTTACCTATTCAATATGATTTATGAATAGGTGAATACGGACGGTCTTAGAGAAATATCAGGTTTTAAAAAATTATCAAATAAATATTAGTATTCTATATAATCAACTTCTTTATTTATGTTTTGTAATTTATTATATAAAAATAATTTATAATATTATCCAAACGAAATAGATTACCTTGAAGTCGTCTCTTAGCAAACATTTAAAAAATGATTATGATTACAACCGATAATATGTATAATCGAATATTGATATATCTGATTTTTTTTTTTTTTTGCAGCCGTCCCTAATACAAAAAGTTAATAATTAATTTAAAAAGTAAAAGTTATTATCAAAATAAATAATTTATATTTTATGTATATTTATATTTATATAATAAAATTTTAATAATATAATAATAATAGTGATGTAATAATTAATGTGTATATATAGCCAGTTAAAAAAAATGTGTATATATATAGGTTCTTCCCGAAACACTTACTTTGCAGTTAGGGTTTATAGGGGCGCAGACATCCACATCCACAGCACCAACCCCACCTCTGTTTCTCGATCCATAATTTCTGTTCCCTCGCTACCCTTTCGCGACAATGGCGACCCAGATGAGCAAGAAGAGAAAGGTTAGTCTGAACTTCCTCGATGATCGTCTTCTTCACAAAAGTTAGGTCTTAAAATTTATGTTCCGCATTTTGTGTTTTTGCAGTTCGTAGCCGATGGAGTTTTCTTCGCTGAACTGAACGAGGTTCTTACCAGAGAGCTTGCCGAGGATGGATACTCTGGTGTTGAGGTCAGAGTTACCCCGATGCGCACCGAGATCATCATCAGAGCCACTCGAACCCAGGCCGTACTCGGTGCGTGCGTGCTTCCATTGTTTCATTTTCGTGGAATTTAATTAAAGCTGATTATATTGATTTTTTTTATTTTTATGATAATTTTGTGAAATATAGGTGAGAAGGGAAGAAGGATCAGAGAGCTGACGTCAGTGGTGCAGAAGAGATTCAAGTTTCCGGAGAACAGTGTGGAGCTATATGCTGAGAAGGTCAACAACAGGGGTCTCTGTGCTATTGCTCAAGCCGAGTCGCTTCGCTACAAGCTTCTTGGTGGTCTCGCTGTTAGGAGGTATATGCTTCATTTTAGTTATTTAATTAACTCTGTAGAATGAACCTTATGAATGTCTAGTATGATAATTTTATGTTGATTTGCATTTTGTTGTTAATAAACTGAGTGCTTGGACCATGGATTTGGTTGTCGATTTATTTATTTTTTGGTATTCTTGTTGATTAGATGCATGTAAAGTGTAAACACATTATACATTTGCTTCTGTGTGCATGAAAGTGGAGTCCTCTCATTTCCAAGTGTAGGTATGGTGGTTGTAAGGACATTTGGATTTGTTTTACTTGTTGATTTTAGCGTGTTTGGTCGATGGTCATCTATAAAGCAGAGTGGGGTTTTTGTACCAAGTTTGTGTCGGAAGATGACTAAATTATTTTGTCCTCCATGCCGTTAAAAATCATGAACCTCTGTTGTATTCATGTTGTAACATTGGGGGATACATGTTTTGTTGTATGGGTCTTATGCTAGTTCTTCTTTTGCTTCATTACAATTCTCACTCCCTGATTTGTACTGATGCTACTAAAATCTGAAGGGAGCTTATGTTTTCTAATTTCCTGACAGATTCAAGAATGTAAACTCGCTTGTTCTGTTATCTATTGGTGAATATATTTTTTCTTATTGATTAGATGTTTGGTCATCTATAAAGCAGATTGATGCTTATATATATATATATATATATATATATATATAGATAGCTGTGTCGTGGTGTCCTATGTTTTGGACATTGCCGGTGTCCAGGTGTCAGTGTCCAGTGTCCTTGTCAGTGTCTGTGCTTCATAGTTTGTTACCATTCTCACTCTCAAATTTGGATCGATGCTACGTAAATCTGAAGGGAGCTTATTTTTTTCAATTTCCTGTCAGATTCATGCATGTAAACTCACTTTTTCTGTTTTATATTGTGTTGTTGGTATGGTGTCTTTGAAATTTATTAGGAGTTCATGTGAGACTGTCAAGTGTACTCGATGTTGTCAGTTTGGGTGTATACTTAATCAGTTAATCTCTCAAGATATTAACATGGTATGTCAAGATTTTAATATTATGCGGAGCCATATCATATATTCATAACATAATGGCTGCTTGATGTGTTTACTGTTTACCTTACACTGTAAGGTTGGAACTATGTTCCCTTGCTTCTTCATGAAGGCTGTGCGAAATACTTGTAATTTGTCTAGAATTTGTTTTTGTTTTTAAGTATGCTTGTGTAGGATGGAATAGTGTGCCTGCTCTTGCTGTTTAATGGATCAAAACTTTTAAGGTAATCTATGGCCTCATCACTAGAGGCTTGTCCCTAATGACATTTATATGTTTTACTTTGGCAATACTTGTGCTATACAGGGCTGTGAGCTTCGGATATGTTCTCCAGCTTTTTATTTCTACCATTGAAAGAATCGGATTCTTCTTTACATTCGTGTTAACATGTAAACTCTATATCCAAAACTATTTTTTCAGGGCCTGCTATGGTGTCTTGAGATTTGTTATGGAAAGTGGCGCCAAGGGTTGCGAGGTTTGGTCTAAAAGCAGCAGCTTTGAACTCTACTTGTTGCTATATTGCTTTATCGAAATAGTTTGGTTGTAATTACTTTTTGATTTCTGAGTAGGTCATTGTTAGCGGTAAATTGAGGGCTCAGCGGGCCAAATCCATGAAGTTCAAGGATGGGTACATGATTTCCTCAGGGCAACCAGTCAAGGATTACATAGACTCTGCAGTAAGACATGTACTCCTAAGACAGGTCAGTTTATATTCTTAGGTTCCTGATTGTATTTCTTTTGACACTGCGGTTTTTAGTTGTTAGAGAGCATCTTGTTTTCTTATTATGTAGTGATTGCGCTAATAAATTTTTTTCCCCACTTTCTTTTAGGGTGTTCTCGGTATCAAGGTTAAGATTATGCTTGATTGGGATCCTAAAGGGAAGCAAGGTCCTAAAACTCCCCTCCCTGATATTGTCACAATTCACACTCCGAAGGAGGAGGAAGAATACATCAGGCCTGCTGCTGTGCTGGCAAATGATATTGAGGTCCCTGTTGCTTGAAGTGCTTAGTTTTGCTTGTAAGCCGAAGACCGTTCGTTCAGAGTTGAGTTGACTGTTTTAGAAATTTGTTAGACTCACAAGTTTTCAAGCATAAACTGTTCTAATGTTTGTTTCTTTAGCAGTTTGAATTGCGTTTCTTTTTTTTTTTTTTATGGTGCTTCTCGTTTTTATTTCACAGAATAAATCAAATGCTTTATTCTAGGGGGAAAAAAAAAACGCCATCAAGTCCTACGCATGACACTATCATTCTGTCTTTTCGTTTGTATCTATTTTTAATATATTTTTTTTGGGTGAATCTTGGTATCATCCACTCGGGAGTAGGAGACTATCCCTTGAGATACTGAGATCCATTCAAGGGGTTGACTTCTCCCAATAGATATTTTTCTGTACACGAGTCAGGAATCGAATCCCTGACCACATGTTTAAGGGATCCAGTTGTCTATCAATCGTGTCATACCATGTTGGTATCTATTTTTAATTTTGGTAGATTAAGATGTTAGATGATGCATTTTAGAGTAAGTTATGGGTTAATAGAACCCTTTATACAAGCTTATTTAAACTCACCTTTTCCCTGTGATCCAATTTAATACTGCTAGTGCTTCAGATTTGGATTGTCTACCTTCAGCGTGCACAAGGTACTTTTCAATTATTATGGACCGTCGGATTAATCTTATGCTTCAGGTCATTCCATGTGCCAACCACCAAAGTGGGTTCTCATGACTGTTATAAATGACATTATAACATCTTTGGATGGAATAACTACATTTTCCGTTGTCATTAATCTCACTCTTAACATAAAATTGAAATATTTAATAGAAGCCATGAAAAAGTATTAGTCCAATAACACAAGTCATTGTTTGATTCAAATGTAATCCATGAGAATACAGGGCATTTATTTATACTAAACAAGAACTAAGAAGTTCAGCTCAGAAAGTGTAGAAATTAACTATGAATTAGAAGACACCATTGTAAAACAAAAGGTTGAATGGAAAATAGCGAGTATGTGCATAATATGACTGTGGTTGCAACAAACAAACATTCCCCGATTCCAGCTAGACTACACAGGGTTTGAGAGTTTTTTTAATAGTACTCATAACTGTATAGCAGTCTTCTTAGTTTTGTGTCGGAAGCATAGCAAATCCACATGACCAAGCTTGGTTTTGAGTTCGTTGACCATGTTGTAGTTGCTCCTCCATATTTCATTTCGTTTCTCGTACAAAGGCAATTCCAGTATTGATGCATGCTTAAGCTTAAGCATGACATCATGAATTGGTTTTTGAAATTTGATTTACCAACTTCACAGGCCTTCTCATTCTCTATCTAGTGTCGAGCTCTAGTCTAAACTTTACATGGAAGAATGTAGGTGCTTTGAAGATTCATTTGGGAATTATTTAGTGTCCATCATAGAAGAAATGTAGGCCTCTTTGGTTCATTTGTTTAATGTCTCCTCTCCAAGCCTTTGATCCTGCCCTGCTAGTCACGAACTAAATGGGGTTGCAAACAAGTTCCTATATTAGACAAATAATATAACTTATGTTGTTTTCTGTGTAAAAATTTGAATAACCTAGACAGAACAGATAGTCAAGGACAAAATTGAATAACATATAGCTTAGATGTTTTTTTGTGTAAATTAGCTAATCAGCCGATTGAAAATTCAGCTGAGGAACACGTACTGATTTTAATAAGGATCAGACGATTTGAACTAGAAGTAAAATCCAACTTCTAGCAAAGGGTTCCCAAACTCACTAAAGAAAGCGTTTGGTAACAAGGTGAACAAGAAAAGGCTAAGAACTAAATAAAAAGGACTTAATCGGCTTGGAAGTAAGCTTGTATAAAGTAAATAACACTAAGTAACAGTAAGATTAAAGAAAAGCTGAAAGTAAGCTAAAAGTAAAGGCAAGTGTAAGTAAGCAAAGCTTAAAAATTTGTATTGGGTGTTGTCGTGTGTTTTTACAATAAGTACAACAGGTATTTATAGGCTAAGCGTAATCATCCATGATCCTTTCCTAATTGGCTAAACCTTCTAAATACATGCAACTATCGCCAACTCAGATGCCCATGTTTCTCAACCGCCACAGCCACAATGGAGCCCTTAACAGCTCAACTCCTATTTTCTTGGCATGTTTTGTGGCATCCGTTGGCAACAGCTTCACACTCACGTGTTTCTTAGTCCTTTAGCTCCTTCAACAACTAGTGGTCCATTTTTTTTTTAATTTTTTTTTAATTTTTGCAAATGTTAGTAATTAGTAATTAGTAAATGTTAGTAATTAGTGTGTTATGTTAGTGGGGGGGGGGGGGGGGGGGGGGTTGAACTCATGACCTCCTTATCACTCCAAACCCTATGTCCCTCCCCCAAACCACCTTGACCTTATAACTCCCAACTAGTGGTCCATTAAGCTTCAGCCCATTCTGTCTCTCAAGCCTGCCCCATTAACAAGGCCCAACCCATTCCTTAGCCGAATGTGCTCCCTTTTGCATCGGCTATTTTTGTCTTCGGCTAACAATTTCCTAATTAGTCGTTGGCTCGGCCATTTGGCCAAATCAATTTAAATGTGGGGATAACAGCAATTAAACATATAGATTACGTGCAACCAGAATAAACACTAAATTGAATGGGTAGCAAACCATTGCAATAGATAAATCAAACCCCCAATTTCGTTTCAAAACTCTCCTTGCTGCGACTTTCTCTCAATTTTATAGAAGAAATGGAACGTCCCTTGGCATCCAAGTTGTACATATCACAGAAGCATCTTGGATCTTCAAGTTGCAGGGGTGCGGAGTAGAAAAGAGATGGCGGTGACGTGCGGGGGTATTGAGGCAGATAGTCTATGGCGCATGGAAGAGATATGGTGGTGTGGATGCAGCTGCGGTGGACAGAATTGATGATGGCAGCAGTGGTCGAAGTCGTTGACGGTGGTCTATGTCGGTGGAATGGACGATGGGGGCGGTGGTAAAGGGAAAAGCTCGAACAAGTTGTGGGTTTCAATCAGTTTTTTGGAGGAAAAAAAGACACGTGTCACTTTATGGACCACTGGATTGATCCAACGGCCCAGAAACATGGAAAGTTACCCTGGCTTTGGCGCGCTAATGTTAGAGAACCGGGGTTCCCTCTTTTTCCCTCTTTCTGACACAGAGAGAGCAGAAGGCTTTCTTCTTCCAATCTCATATGTCTTTCTCTTTTGTCTTCCTAATTTTCTCTCTCTCTTTTGTCTTGCAAGATAAACAACAATTCGAACTTATAAAGATTTTATTTTATTGGTATGCTTTCTTACTGCTTATCTAAAAATAATAAATTTATATAAAATGCATTCAAATAAAAAGGAATAATAAAATACCAATAACACCCAAGAAAAAAAATGCAAAAAATGGCAAAAGGTAATGGAAGCCTGCCACCTTCCTTTTCATGTGCTCCCAAGCATTAAAGTCATCAATTAAGCATCAAGGTCCAGGGTTGTTTTCTTGAAGAGAAGCAAGTTCTAACCAAACACGTCTTCTTATAATGTGAGTTGTGCAAGCATAAATGGCATAAATGAAAATACTCTGTGTGTCCCATATGATTGAAACAGAAACATGTTTATAAGATGAAAAGATGATTACAAGATCCAATTCGTCAGCACAGAAACCCTATAATTTGGGAGCTAACTGATATCTATCATTAATAATGAAAGGCTTAAGCTTTAAATTTTTACAACATAATATTATTAACGAAATGATATATATGTGTTTGCTTAATCAATCACGATATAGTTTGCAAAAGTTAATGATAAAAAATACAAGCCTTATACAAGTGGCAAAAAAATATTATATACCAACAATATAATGCACACAAGTTAAAGAAATAGAAACCTTCGTTTCTTTATATCTAAAGACTTAGTAAATTCCAGTGGAACCTACAACCATTGAAAATAGACATACCAACAACAAAATACACAAGTAAAGAAAATAAAAAATGCGACAGACTGGCTAGCCAGTGGTCAAAAATAAAAATGCCGCTAGTAGATATAGATATAGATTCACTTCACCATTTACTCCTCACCATTAACTCTAAGACAACCCATCTATCTTACTTTTAATATGAACCCTTGGATAAGGCTTTCAATAGACTCACCTTTAATGTTAAATTAAAAATAATAAAGTATGCCACAATGTAAAAAATGATTAGTTTCAAAAGGACCCTAAGCTGATAATAAGTTTCTAAAACAACACCAGTCCGATCAAAAAGTCCAACCCCTAAGTAACCCATTTTTTTATTTTTTTTTATTAGCACATGAATTTATTTTATCTTAAAATATTATTAATTCATTTATTTTAACTCCATCAATTTTTATTTGCACTACATGAATATATATATATATATATATATGTATTGTTTACAAAAGAGGGCCTAAGCCCAAAGCAAAGAAACAAACAAAACACAAATCAATACGTCAAAGGAAACTGACGGGGCATGGACACCCCACCCCTCCATGAATTTTTATTACCGTTGTCTCACATAACCTTGTACCAGTTGCTCACATCTTTCTTTAATGTTTTCATCATTCCTCTATTATTCCCAAGCCATTCATATCTTTCTTTTCTTAAATCATAGTATCTTCTTATTATCTTCTCTCTGAATCACTATATTTTTTTATTTATTTTTTAGTTTTCCATTGACACTCTTTTCCCCTCTTTCTTTCTGACAGAGAGAGCAGAAGGCTTTCTTCTTCCAATCTCATCTGTCTCTCTCTTTTGTCTTCCTAATTTCCCCTCTCTCTCTCTCTCTCTCTCTCTCTCTCTCGAAATGTCTCCCTTTTCATATTTTTTCTTCCTTTTTTTACCCACTTTGATTTCGTGAGAATGCTGACACATTGAGAGGTAATTTAATCAAAGAAAGTTATTCTTGATGTCAATTTTAGATGAGGTTCACATTTAACATTTATTTGTGATTGTTGATGAACTTAATAAATTACTTATTCAAACTTCTATTAATTAGTGATGTAGGGCATTGCCAATGGGAGGCTCAGATTGAAGATTGTCAAAGACCAAACCTTGAGGACAAAGAAGAGATTTCCTTAATGGTAATTTTCAGTTTTTTATTCACTGCCTGCTCCAAAATCATATTCAAAAGCTTTCATATTTTAGATTTCAAAGTTTGCATCCTTGAGTGCTGATTATGTGAGGATTCAGATTTCAAAGTTGCATCCAGATTTAAATCACGGGTGTTTATACCATACCATGTTTGCTGCCTTCTTTGCGACTTTGATACTAATTGTTTCATTTTCCTAATTTTCTTAAGCAACCAATTATCACAACTGTCATCTGAAAGTAGATTTTGGTAATAAGATATTTGACAGTATATTAAGAATGTAGAATTATTCCTTAATATTGTTATACATCTATTATTCTATCTATGGCTTCAACATTCATGGTTTCTATTTTAGATCCTGGAAACTCCTGTTCAGAAAAGGGGCATTTTTTTTTTGTTCATCTTTAGTGTTGCAGTTTTTAGTTTTCTTTTTCATTGTTTGGTGCATGTTCTAAGGAGAAAGTTTTGTCCTCTTTCTCTTAGTTGTTCCTTCTTTAATCATGGTAGCTTGCTGTCTAATTCATCTCTTGCTCATATGCTTGAATGTAACTTCAATGATATTTTGCCTTCTTGGCATAATGTTGTGTGTAACTTGAAAGTTTCAGAGATAGGTAATGTCTTGATTTCCCTCTCAAGTCATTGATGTTGTATTGACTCATTCAGGAAACTATGATTTTTCACTCTACTGTGTTTCTCCTGCTTTTGCCTTAATTTTCTATTTTTTCAATGATTCATAATTGAGTCTGCTCATTTCTGTAAATGTCATGAAGCTGTGAAACGAGTACATAACATGAAGTTGGTAGCAATAATCATCATTGTTGCCCTCAGTTCTCATGGTGATTGTGGTTTTGTACTATGTTGGCAAGAGAATGAAAATGTTCAAAGAATCAAAGGTAAAGTATTCTTTCTTTGACTTATATTCAATTTAAGAAATTGACATAGTTTTTCTAGCACTGACCATCTGATGCATCATTGCTGCCTCAGTTCAAGGCATTGACATAGTTTTTCTAGCACTGAATATCTGATGTTCATAGTTTTTTATTAATTTGTTTTTTAATTTTGAATTGCTTTAGGTTTTGGACAACTTTGGGACCACTGCTAATACAAAAATATTTTTTGAGTGCTTGAGGCACAACTAATACAAAGTTTTTTTGCAATTTGGAATTTCTTCTTGCCTTTATAGCTCGAAACCCTTGTGATGTTTCTCTGTTCTGTTGTTGGGGCTGTAAAGTTAATCATGTTTGAAGAAGTTAACTGTTTTTGGTGAAAACACAATCGAAATGAAGAAATATTTGATGCATTTACTTTGTTTTATTGTTTAATTTTGATTCTCAGTCATGAAGACCATGTGTACAATAAATTTTGTTGAATGAGGATGGTGAATGCATTTTGAAAATTTGGGGAGAGTGTGGGGCATGAACTTTCTGGAAATTGTAGTAATGTTATGAAGAGGATATGATTCTTGAGGTTAATGTACTTGTGAAGTCCCTGAAATATATGCTTAACTTAAAATAAAAAATGGAGTTGGAGAAACGTATCCTATCACTGTTTATTTTTGGGGGGTTTGCAAAACTTGTAGATTAAAGTTTTCTTCTGTTCTTCTGTTCTCATGGGACTGTTACCATTTTAAATTTACATGTAATTGTGTGGTGAATATTTTGGAACATGTGGCAGTGGTACTATTCTTCCTGGTTTAAGTAAAAGCCAACATAGAAACCATATATAGTTTAATGAGTGAATGGTTTTGTTAATAGTAAATAAGCCATATTTGCTGTTATTGGTAAATATGTTACCGTAGTAACTAAGCCATAGCTGCTTACAAATGTTGCTGCAGATATGCATGCTAAAAGTCGTGTGGAGAAGCCACTGCTTATGTACGTGCCAATGAATGAACAATTTGCATTTGCTAGGTACAATGCTTAGTTAATGATACTCCTCTCACACTATTATTTCTACCAATTTAATGATACTCCTCCTCTCACACTATTATTTCTACTAATTATCAAACTTCTATTCTAACAAAGTCAGATTCAGTTCTTTCGTTAGCTGGGCAAAAATAAAAATACCTGATTATGGTTATGATCTTAGTTTTGGACATCCATGTGAAATAGTGGGTCAATAATTCAACCATTGGCATCCCAGTGGTAGTCACTGACATGAGATGTTTTGCAACACTATTTTACGAAATCAGGTATATTATAATTAGAAATGACCATAATTGATGACATGCATCAATATTCTGTTATTTAGAATGTTTAAATTTCGTTAAACATGTGTGTCAGTGTATAAGAAAATTGATCTAGGTAGTTCATATTAATTTTTGTTATCTAATATAATAGAAACATTAGAATGTCCACATTATATGGTATATTATGGTGGGGGTAAAGGTATTTAGGCAGTCAAGCCCTCCTAGGTAGTCAGGTACATCTGTTTATAAATTTGTTTCTAGCAATTCGATGGCTTTATTTCCATTTTTATATAGCAAGTATGACATCCGGTGGATGATTTATAGTTGTTTTTGATATGTTACAACTTGGTGTAAGTAATTACATTGAGTAAAGAGCGAATTGAAATTTATGTCCGTTAACGTGTTCAGTGAGTAAAGAGCGAATTGAGAGTGTTGTCAAGGTTACAACAAAATGGAAATAAATCTACAATTATCAATAATTGTATCAAAGTGCAGAAATCAGGAGTGTGCGTCGTTAGTGGATATAGAGGAACCCTTTGGAGGTTGAGAAGTGCAAAATACCTGGTATGCAGAAATAACAATTATGTGTTGTAGAAATGATGATGGGAATGAAGAACTTTAATTAGATAGCTTTAATTAGTGTAGCTTTAATTCCCTAATCGAGAAGCTTGCTTTAGTTAGATCAATAAAGATGGACATGATTGTAGAATATAAATTAGGATATTGATCTAAGCCCACTTATTCATGTCATGTACCTTGTATTGGAGAAAGATATACATTTGTTTCAACCAATATTATGGCTTTATTTCCATTTTTTTTACAACAATTTCTACAGTTATACATTTTTGTTATTTAATATAATAGAACCATAGACAAGCTTACAAGAAACTAATGACAATGAAGCAGAATCAAGTATTAAGCATATTAATAACATAGCACATGTTAGTTCATATTAATTTTTCTGTCTAAAGAAGAGATGCAGCAGGTGTCTAAGTTTATGACTCACTAGGGTGGGGGTGGGGGTGGGGGGAGAACCTATCCCATCAGGGGCCGGTGATGAGCCGTAAACTCGGACACCTATCGCGCTTGAAATGGGGTGGGGGTGGGGGAAAAACCTATCCCATCAGGGGCCGGTGATGAGCCGTAAACTCGGACACCTATCGCGCTCGAAATGGGGTGGGGGTGGGGGAGAACCTATCCCATCAGGGGCCGGTGATGAGCCGTAAACTCGGACACCTATCGCGCTTGAAATGGGAGGGTGTGTGTGGAGGGAGAACCTATCCCATCAGGGGCCGGTGATGAGCCGTAAACTCGGACACCTATCGCGCTCGAAATGGGGTGGGGGAGGAGAACCTATCCCATCAGGGGCCGGTGATGAGCCGTAAACTCGGACACCTATCGCGCTCGAAATGGGGTGGGGGTGGGGTGAGAACCTATCCCATCAGGGGCCGGTGATGAGCCGTAAACTCGGACACCTATCGCGCTCGAAATGGGAGGGTGTGTGGAGGGAGAACCTATCCCATCAGGGGCCGGTGATGAGCCGTAAACTCGGACACCTATCGCGCTCGAAATGGGGTGGGGGTGGGTGAGAACCTATCCCATCAGGGGCCGGTGTTGAGCCGTAAACTCGGACATCTATCGCGCTTGAAATGGGGTGGGGGTGGGGGGAGAACCTATCCCATCAAGGGCCGGTGATGAGCCGTAAACTCGGACAACTATCGCGCTCGAAATGGGGTGGGGGTGGGGGAGAACCTATCCCATCAGGGGCCGGTGTTGAGCCGTAAACTCGGACATCTATCGCGCTTGAAATGGGGTGGGGGTGGAGGGAGAACCTATCCCATCAGGGGCCGGTGATGAGCTGTAAACTCGGACACCTATCGCGCTCGAATGGGGTGGGGGTGGGGTGAGATCTTATCACGGATAGTGAGCCATAAACTCATACACCTGTTGCGTCTCTTCTTTAAATAGAAAAATTAATATGAACTAGTATGTGTTGGCATGGGTTTATGCTAACTGATTTGTTTTTGCTTGTAAGTAAGACTTTAACATGTGGTACAGTTCCCATTTTGTTGAATTTTGTTGAACTATATCTTATGATTTTGCGGCTCATCGTTGGCTGTTGGAGAAGTAGAAAATGTAATTTAAAACACTTAATTTTTTAACATGGTAACTGAATACGAATTGGAAACAAATGCCTGAAGTGCAAATCTTTCATCCTTCAATGATGAAGCTTCTTACACGACCCATTTCAGCGCTGCTTACTTGATTTTTTTGCTCCAGGTTCCCTGTCCCTTTTGATTTACTTTCTTTTGCATTCATTTTTTTTTTATTTCTAATGATTAAAATTCCCCCCAGATACGTGAATCTCAGCATTATATCACAGGGTTAGGGATTTGCAGCTCTGGTCCATATTGATCTGCACCGCTTTGCAAGTTACCATCGTCATTGTCGAAACACTTTTCTGTGCCACTTTGTACGGTAAGCATTTATTTTCCCTATGTTTGGGTTTTATTTTTCTGATTTCTGTTTTTCCCTAATTTGTGTAGCAGAATTACACATCGTGGACGACTGGATGTTGCTTGACGAAATTGATGAAACCACTGTTCTGAATCAGTCCTTGCACACAAAGGAACTGTCCTTCATTTTCTTGCTCCAGGTTCCCTCTACCTTTTGATTTTCTTTCTTTTTCATTCATTTATTTTCTCCGACTATTAAATTTTCCTTCAGATTCGTAAGTCTCCCCATTAGATCACAGGTTTAGGGATTTGCGGCTCTGGTAATCTCTAATTTTTCTTCTTTTGAAACCATTTTTCTGCAGGCACCCTTCCCTCTATTCCAATTGAAAGAGAAATTGGTAATCCATTAGATCCATATTATTTTTTAAAAAAGGTTTTAATCCTGACTGTTAATTTTCCCCACTTTCTCGGTTGGAATTTGATTTTAGGTTTCTGATTTTGTTTAGTGCCAGTTATCTGCCTGTTGCTCCTCATTTTTGGGCGCTTCATTGATCAGGTATGTCTCCTAATTGTGTCAGTGGAGGATACTGTTTGAGGTAGTTCAAACAGGTACACTTTAAGGTAGGTGCTGCTTCATATTTTTGTGCTTCTAAATAAATCATCTGTCTTCATTTGCAAGCATATGGTAAGATGTCACAAGTGCAAGACACATGCTTTCAACATCATTAAATTTATTTGGGATAATTGATTGTTTTCTCTATAGGGAGAAAAAAATGATTTCATTGCAATTTGTCTATCTGAATTTGCAGTTAGATGTGATCTCTAGCATCTGTTTAGAAGTGTGTTGTTGTCATTTGCATGAAATATAATCAAGCCTTTGTTTACATTTATAATTTGTATTGTTTTCGTGCTGCATCAAATTTTATGGGATTCTTTGTAAAAATATTCTTTTAATGTTGATAATAACATTACGAAACTACTTGATCTGGTGACAAGATTGAAGTTGAGGGTTAAAAGAAAATTTTCTTTAGTCCCATTGATGGTTCTAAATAATTGGAGGCTACCTATCTTTATGTCTCTTCGGTGTTCCATTTTACTCCTTTGAAGGATATATGTATCAATATTGAGCATCGGGTGTGTTACCAATACACTTCACCAGCATTACCAATACACTTTTGTAGGGACATGAATTTTAATCTGGATGATGAGTTTGACATCATACCATCATTTAAGGTGGACATGTCAGACCTTGATTTTACATGCCCACCCAAAAGCTCCCTAACTCTTTCTAACCAAGTATTTGAGGGCCTTACAGGGAACTCTGTGGGTGTACTCTTATCTCTAATAAGGAAATGGGTATCAAATTGCAAGCAACCATCAGTTTATTTGCTGGATTATAGGGGATGGAATGGAAATAATTTAACCATCACTAAGGGAAAAAATATAATGAAAAATGTTCTCATGATCTTTTCTTTGTTTAGATAGTTCACCTTCCAAAAAAGAGTATAAATATATATTTTTTTGGGATTTGTTCGAATAAAAAAGAAAGAAAAGAGTTTATATAGATTTTCCCCCCCATTTTAACCATTCTTTTAGTTTTCTTCTTCTTCTTATTGATCATCATCATGCTGTTAGGTAATTATAAAATTATGTTTCTTGAGTATTTCTGCAATAAGTTCCTTTAGCTATTATAGAGGTCTTCCAAACTAGGTCACATGGACTGCTAGGATTCTTTGGGAGTGTCAAAACTGCATCTCTTCCTTAAGTTTTGTGAAATCTCTCACAAGCAATTTGATCTTTGTTTATTCTACATGTTTTAATAAAGGATATGGACATATGATACATCAACTCCCGTGTCTAGAAATGCAACCATATATTGTGGTTTTGAAATTTTATCGCCCATTCTATTGATTAAATGAGATTGTATTAAAGTTATAAGTTATTCCTGTTTATAAAAGCTTCTAAAAGGTAAATCATATGGGTGCATTAAGGCCTGGAATTTGGATGCAAAGAGAGTTGTCTGTAACCTCAACTCAACTGAAGCATTTCTAAAGTATTTCTCAATTATATAATTATCAGGTTTATGTGAATTATTAATCACCACTGCATGCTAATCAATAAATTGCAACAATAAGAATGCTTAGTGATTTGGGATTTAAGTATGCTTATGCTATGTGGATGACGTATTGCATTCCTGTTACAAAGAAGAAAATGTTTTAATGAACTCAAGTTTTTGTGGATTGTTATTTTGTGTGGCCAAACGATTTAGACTTCAAATAAAAGGAGGTTGGCAGTGAGTTTGATTTATCTCTATTTTACTTTTCTACATTTACTATCAGTTTGTTCAAGTGTTCATATTTTGTCAGTGCTTTATAGAGCATTTGTTTTGTTGATTTGTATTTCAGTTTAATTAGAGTTGCCAAGTTATTTTGGATTTGAGTTGTAATAAGAATGCGGATGCATTTGATTTTCTTTCAAAATGGAGTTTATTTGTGTCAGTGCTTTATAGAGCATTTGTTTTGTTGATTTGTATTTCAGTTTAATTAGAGTTGCCAAGTTATTTTGGATTTGAGTTGTAATAAGAATGCGGATGCATTTGATTTTCTTTCAAAATGGAGTTTATTTGTGAACTATTTGTCTTTTTTACTTTGCTGTCATTGAATATGTGACTTTGTGATGGTTAAATTTTCACAAGGTCACCATCTAGACTGCAAACATGGCAGATGGACCAGAACGTCCATCAGTGGTTCTGATGTTAGCTGGACAGTCTTATCTTGTGTCAGGCTTAGCCCCAACTTCAATTACAGGAATTGTTCTACATCTTGAACTTGCTTCAATGGAGGTGTGCATTCTTCTGGTTTGGCGATTGTCTCACAGATCTTCCATTACTGTGCTGGCTTCAGCAGAGAAAGAATCAGCTGGTTTTTAATTGATTTTCTGATGGTAGGAATTTAACATCTAATATCGAACAAGTTGGTGGACAACATACCTACTTCACTTGCTCGATTTTTGAAAAATATCCCCAATCTGGATAAGGTTGTTTTTCTCATTCACTATAATTTAGTTTTTGATCTACCATTAGATTCAAGTTTGGTCTGGAATATATAACTGTTGGTTGCTTTCACGCTACAATTGGTGACTATTTAGGCCAGCATGAAGAGTTTCCCCTTGCTGTGATGCATGCTTATGTAAATTCTATGAAATTTTCTAGAATGAAATCTGATGATGCAACCCGAGAGTTTCTTCAAGGGTTCCGACTTCCTGGGGAAGCTCAAAAGATACATTAAAGATAGATCAAATCATGGAAAAGTTTGCAGAGAGGTAATGGCTTTAGTGTATATGCAAGGTTCCTTCATTTCCCCTTGCTTAGATGGGGTTAGTTGTATGTCTATAGACTTATGTTTCTCATGTAGATATATTTATTTAGGTTTAATTACTCTGTAGATCCCTATACTTTTTGGGAATTTTTCAAATAGGTCCTTATAATTTTAAAATTTGTTATTAGGTCCCTGAATTATTATTTCATTTGTAATTAGGTCCTATACTAAAAAAATTTGTAATTGGGTCCTCAAACTTTTATAAAGTTTTCAATTGGGTCCCTGAACTAATTTTTTTTTTAATTGGGTCCTTGAACTTATATAAAATTTTCAATGAAGTCCTTGGGGTAGGGTTCCGTGAAGAGGTCTTTAAGTCTGGTGATGTTAAAAGTGACCTGGAATTCCCCCAAATTTGTATTTAGGGTTGCAAGAAACCAAAATGTTGAGACAGAAAACCAAAACTTGACCTGTGATTGCTTTTCCTCCATCTGAACAAATAGTTCATTCCTTCCCCGATTTATGTTTTATGGTTGTATATCCCTTCCTTGAAATAATTTTGTCCAAAATAGTTTTCTCACTTGCAACTTATTACATCTCACTTCATCTTGTTACATCTGATACATTTTATTGTGACAATATCTCAAGGTTCATCTTCCACTCAAACTACTCTTAAATAGTCAGCTTTGATGAAATCAGTTATATTCCATCCAATTCAACATATCACTAATGAATTTTATATTTGAGGGACCCCATTGAAAATTTAATATAAGTTCAGGGACCCAATTTAAAACTTTTTAGTTCAGGGACCCAATTAAAAACTTTATAAAAGTTTGAGGAATCCAATTACAAATTTTTTTAGTATAAGGACCTAATTACAAATGAAATAATAGTTTAGGGACCTAATTACAAATTTTAAAAATATAGGGACCTATTTAAAAATTCTCAAAAAGTATAGGGATATACAGAGTAATTAAACCATTTATTTATTTATTTATGCATTTGTGTTGGATTCTCTTTTAGAGCTGAATTTTGATAGATGATTATGTGCACCATAACTATGTCATCATCATTCTTGCTTTTAAGAAGCTTAGGCTCTACCAACAGATATATTTTGTTTGACCATTGAGAAAGACCTTCCTCTTAATAGTTTTTTTGAAAATTTCGCACTTGTTTGAGCCAATTGTCATTGCCTATTCCATGTAGCGACCCCACCCAGTGGGTTTGAGGCTTGTTTTTAGTTGGTTGTGTCTGTATTGTCTCTTTCCCTTTTCTTTATAGGCAAAATAGGTAGATTGGTCCTATGTTTATTTTATTTTTCATAATAGTCCTATAAGTTTTTTATTTTTCAAATTGGTCCTACGTTACGTTACGTTTTCAAATTAGTCCTTTCCGTCAATTTTGACCTCACAATCAGTTGAGCTACCCCACCCCCCTAGATGCTTGTTCTTAACTTGTTAGTTCAAAGTGGATTCAACTTTATAATATCTCCAGAAGTTTCTTGCAAGCCAAAATAGGCCAAAATCTACAAGGATAGCTAGGATAATTCAAGGTTATAAGACACATTCATTTAAGTCCAATTTTGATTCTTGGCCATCAGGATCTGCTACTACTGGTGCTGAGGAAGGAAGAGGAAAAGTTGTAGGTAGACTTCCTTCATCTTATGTTTTGGCTTGCTGTTCTTTTTAATGAGCTATAGTGACAAGTGTCGTAATTTTATGTACATCCAGCTTTGCTTAAGCAACAAGGTATGGGTGTCAAAGGAATGACAAAAATTACCTCAGTAAATGAGGAAATTTCACCTTTGCTTGAAGGAGGTGGAAAGATGGAGGTGATTTATTATTTTATTTATAAAGTTTCTTTGGTTTAATTAAGTTTGATACATGTCAACATGTAATATTATTTAAATTTCCAGGTGTGGTGAATCAATGGAAGTGCTAAGACTCCATTGCCGAAGGAGGATATTGGTAAATTTTATGGCGGAGATTGTTACAATGTATTGTACACTTGCAACTCTAGTGAGAGAAAGGATGACTACTTCTTGTGCTGTTGGTTTGGCAAAGATAGCATCCAGGTAATTTTTGTCCTGATTTGAGCTAAAAATATAGTCAGGCTTGTAATTTCCATCTGCCATTCACCTTACATTGCTCACACTATTATCATAGGCAATATTAAAACTACCAATAATTTTGATGCCAAGGCAATTTTTTTTTCCTTAAACTTCTTTTGGTTGTGATTTTGTGGTTGTGACTCGGGATAAGGCTTGTAGGTAGGAAAGGCCTACTAAGGAGGAGGATGTCCGTAGGAAAGGTTTGGGGCGAGATTGATGTGGTTTTCTTCTTGGAACCACATGCTGATTCTTTTGTTAATATTTTGTCTATCTTGAAATTATGAGGTCTTTTTTGGTCTTTAGATCAACATGTCTAACACACACTGTTTTGGAACACTAACACACTATTTTGGAACACTATATTAGTTTCTTAATCCTGATTTTTGTGTTTTATCTCCCTCACTTATTTTATGTGACAGCCCTAGTTTGATACCCCTTTGGACAGAGAGCAAGCCGCCAAGTATCTTGAGGTAATGTACTTTTCTTAAGATAGTATGTTAATTTTTATGCTTAAATTATCATTGGTATACTTAATTTGATGGTGTAATTTGTATGCTTAATTTGTATGCTTTAATGTGTATGCTTGATTTGTTAATTTGAATGTGTACTTAGTATGCATAATTTGTATTTCTGACCATATTTATATGCTTAAGTTTATTTGTATGCTATGCTTTATAGTTTTAAATGTGTAATTTGTATGCTTAAATGCATGCTTAATTTGTATGCTATGAATGAGAGCTTATATCCAAGGTTATCGAAATCGCACGATTTGCGATTTGTATCGTACGCAACGACACGATACGACGACAAAACGATTCTGAACGAAGGAAGAATCGCAGAGCTCTCCTACAGATTTGTATGCTTATTTTAATTTTTATGCTCTTGTTAATTATTTGCTATGCTTAAATCCTTGCTCCCCCTCTTCATAAGTGATCACTCACTTCTGCTTTAGATCATTCATCTCTTCTTGCTTAACTCTTCATAAGTGAAATTTCTATAGACACCTTAGACACCTTAGAATTCCGATAGCCAAATCGAGATGCTGCTAAAAGTTAGCAAACTGATAAACTTAATCTCCAAACTTTAAGGCTAAGGAAAACTGATATACTTAAAGGAGAATGCTAACCAGTGCAACCAGTGCCTTAGGGCACTGGTTAAGGAACCAAGAATAGCAACATCTGCAACTTATCAGCTCCTTCCTTAACAATTCAAACTTATCAGCTTTCAGTGCTTTTGTAAGCACATCTGCAACTTGCTGATCTGTTGAGCAGTATACAACTTCCAGCATCTCCTTGTTCACCTGCTCCCTTAGGGAATGAAATGAAATCCAGTCTGTATGTGTTTGCTTCTATCATGAGAGATTGGATTTTTAGCTAAGTTGATGGCAGACTTATTGTCAATCAGTAACTTCATTGGCTTCTTTACTTCAACTTTCATTTCTAGCAGTAGTGAGTTTAGCCATATAGCCTGACAAGCAGCATAAGATCCAGAATATACTCAGCCTCACAACTTGATAGAGCCACAACAGGTTGTTTCTTAGAGCACCAAGAGATTGGTGAACCTCGAAACTTAAACAAGTAACCTGTAGTGCTCCTCCTATCAGTCTTATCCCCACACCAATCAGAATCAGAATAGCCAAGAAGTTCACATGCTTTCTGATCTGTCTTGACAGGAAATAGAACACCATATTGCAATGTGCCTCTTAGATATCTCAATATTCGTTTTGCAGCCAGTAGATGAGGCTTTCTAGGTCCATTCATGAACCTACTAATCACACCAACCAAAGTAAATGTCAGGCCTACTATTACATAAGTATCTCAATGATCCAACTAGTTGTTTAAACATAGTAGGATCTACTACCTCTTCTTCACAGCTTCTTTCCAGCTTCAGATTTGTCTCTGAAGGAGTGATAGCAGGATTGCATTCTGCCATATTGAATCTGTTCAGAACTTCAGTAGTATATCTCTTCTGATGCAGCACAATTTCTTTAGATTTGGATTCGAATTCCATTCCCAGGAAATATGACAACTTGCCTAAGTCTGTCATTTCAAATTCACTCATCATCAAATCTTTAAAATTTTCAATCTCCTGTAGATCACTGCATGTTACTAACAAGTCATCCACATAGAGACAAACCAACAGCACACTTGACCCCTTTTGGTGTTTAACATACACACCATACTCAACTGAGCACTTAGAAAATTCATGTTGAGGCAAGAAGGAATCAATTCTCCTATTCCAAGCTCTAGGATATTGTTTAAGGCCTTACAAAGCCTTATGCAATCTGTACACCAGATCTTCCTTCCCACTGCATTCAAATCCTGGTGGCTGTGTAACATACACCACCTCTTCAAGAGGGCCATTCAAAAATGCAGACTTGACATCTAGATGGAATAGAGGGCATCCACTTCCACTTGCTAGAGCAACAACTAGTCTTATTGTTTCCAACCTAGCAACAGGTGCAAACACTTGTTTATAATCTATACCATGTTGTTGTAAGAAACCTCTAGCCACCAGTCTTGCCTTGTGCTTGACAATAGATCCATCAGGATTCAATTTCAACTTGAAGATCCATTTGACATCAATTGGCTTGTTGTCTGCTGAAAGTTCACTTAGTTCCCATGTATGATTTCTTTCAATAGCATTTAATTCATCCATCATAGCTGCCTTCCAGACTTGTTCTTTCATTGCTTCTTTAAAGCCAATTGGTTCTGCATCAGCAATTAAGGCAAAATGGACCAGTTCTCCTTCTGATGTTACTTCATTATCAACAAAGAACTCATAATCTGCAAGTCTATGTGGTCTCTGCCTCTGTGGTCTTTGTTCCTGAAATTCACCAATTGCTGCATCTTTCTCACCTACTGATTCCTCACCTTCAACCAACCAGGAACTTGTTGGATTGATGCTCCTTTCTGGATTCCGCCAATCCCATGATTCAGACTCACATATCAACACATCTCTGCTGATCTCAATTTTCTGCTTTGCTCGATCAAACAGCCTATATGCTCCAGGGGCATGATAGCCAACTAGAATCATAGGCAAACTTTTATCTTGCAGTTTCTTCCTTCTTTCATCAGGCACATGTGCATAGCATAGATAACCAAACACCCTCAAGTGACTTACAAGAGGTTTTCTGCTAGTCCATCATTCTTCAGGCACAGTCTCCTTAAGTCTCTTGGTTGGACATCTATTCAACAAGTATACTACAGTGGAGACTGCTTGTCCCAAAATGAGTGAGGGAGGTTTTTCTGCTTCATCATGCTTTTGGCCATGTTGAGTACAGTCTTGTTTCTCCTTTTTGCCAAGCCATTGTGCTGTGGAGTGTAAGGGGGTGTTACTTCATGCTGAATGCCAAGTTTTTCACAAAAGACCTCAAATGCATTAGATGTATATTCTTCTCCTCCATCTGTTCTCAGAACTTTGAGCACTTTCTCACTTTGTCTTTCTACAATTACTTTCCATTTTTGAAAGACTTCAAACACATCTTTCTTGGATTTGATCAGGTACAACCACATCATCCTGCTGTATTCATCCACAAATGATGCAAAATACCTGTTTCCTCCTAAAGAAGGTGTCTCAAAGGGACCACATACATCAGAATGTACAACATGTAGTAAACTAGATGCTCTCATAGGTAAATAGGACTTAAAAGAATGTCTTTTCTGTTTACCAACAAGGCATGCTTAAACTTTCTCAGGAACATGAATCATAGGCAATCCTATTGCCATTTCTTTATTGACTAGCTATTATAAACTTTTAAAATTTAAATGACCAAACTTGAGGTGCCAAAGCCAGCTTTCATGATCATTCACAGTAGCTGCTAGGCATTGCATCTTTGGTGTTCTGAGTTGGTCTGAAATGTTCTATTGCTTGAGAGTGATGACCTGAGAATCAGTCTCCTAGATGGATCAAACAGCTTGAGACAATCATCTTGCATAATGACTGAGAATCCTTTTTCAACTAGCTATCCAACACTAATAAGATTGCACTTCATGCCTGGCACAAACAGCACATTCTCAATCAAGGCTTCTTGTCCATCTTTCCTTCAAATTACCACATTGCCAATTCCCTCAGCTGCTATAGTTCTGTCATCAGCTAGTCTCACCTTGCTTTTCTTGGTGACATCCAAATCAGTTAGCCATACTTTAGGCCTGTCATATGGTTTGAGCATCCAGTATCTAGATACCATGATTCAGATTGAAGGTTCCCATCATTGCTTGTGACCATTAACAGGACAGGATCATCCGAATCTGAATCATCACCCTGTGCTACATGTGCTTCATCATCACTGTTTTTCACATGCTTGCCTTTTTCATTCCAGCATTCACTAGCATAATGGCCCCACTTATTGCAGCTGAAGCACTGAATCTTCCTCTTGTCTTTACCCTTCCTGGTACCTTTGTTGCTAACAGACCCTCCTCCTCTATTTCTTGAGGACTCAGGTCTATCATCAACCCTTGATTTCTCTTTATTCGAATCCCAGCCTCCTTTAATGAACTTCCCTTTGCCTTTCTTGTTCTTTCTTCTATCAGCAGACCCTTTCTTGAACATTTGAGCTTGCAATGCCTGATCTGGTTCCCTTGTACCAGACCTCTCATTGAGCCTTTGCTCATGAGCTTCAAGCGAATTTTGCAGCTCCTCCGTCTTCAACTTTTCAAGATCTTTGGACTCCTCAATAGCTACCGCAATGTGGTCAAATCTAGGAGTAAGGGTTCTCAATATCTTCTCCACCACTTACTGATCCGACTATTAGTTTTTGGGCTTGGGCCTAACTCAACCCCAAAAGCTAGCTTGTAAGGTGAGGATTGCCCAAGCTTTATATGCACTATAAAGGCCATATCTCTAAGCGATGTGGGACTAAACACACCCCTTAAACCCAACACAATGAAGGTGCTAGGGGCTGGAACGCAATTAAGGCGCAAACCCAAATTCTAAGATGGTATCAGAGCCTATCCTAGATCCGTTGTTGGGTTGCCCGCATCATCCACGCTCCAGGCCCGTTGGGCCTAGGCGTGAGGGGGTGTGTTGGAAATCTGCCTTAATTTGCGGTCCACCCCTTGCCGCCTTAATTGCGGCAACTCTGAGCTGCCTTAATTGCAGCCTCCAGCACCTTCATTGTGCTGGTTGTGAGGGTGTATTTAGCCCCACATCGCCTAGTGATATGGCCTAAGTAGTGCTTATAAAGCTTGGGCAATCCTCATCTTACAAGCCGGTTTTGTGGGGTTGAGTTAGGCCCAAAATTCTAAGACCGACATTGACTCACCACAGGTCTTCATGGAGTTTACTATCAATTGAAGCCTATTGAAGTAATCTGCAATGGATTCTTGCTCAAGCATGGATAGTAGCAAATACTGTCTTTTGAGAGACTGCAACTTCACTTTCTTGGTCTTCTCAGCACCCCCATATGCCTTCTGCAGGGTGTCCCAAGCCTCCTTACCTGTCTTACTAACTACATTCAGTTTTCAGTATTTGAATTAGTTACTGTTGGAAAGCCGTCTTAATTGCGGTTCGCCCTTAGGCACCTTAATTGCGGCAAGTTTGGGTTGTCTTCATTGCAACCTCCAGCACCTTCATTGTGCTGAGTGTGAGGGGTGTATTTAGTCCCACATCGCCTAAAGATATGGCCAAAAGTAGTGCTTATAAAGTTTGGGTAATCCTCACCTTACAAGCTAGCTTTTGGGGTTGAGTTAGGCCCAAGCCCAAAATTTAAGATGGTATCAGAGCCTATCCTAGATCCGTTGTTGGGTTGCCCGCATCATCCACACTCCAAGCCCACGTGAGGGGGTGTGTTGGAAAGCCGCCTTAATTGCGATTTGCCCCTAGCCGCCTTAATCGCGGCAAGTTTGGGTTGTCTTCATTGCAACCTCCAGCACCTTCATTATGCTGAGTGTGAGGGGTGTGTTCAGTCACACATCGCCTAGAGATATGGCCAAAAGTAGTGCTTAATAAAGTTTGGGCAATCCTCACCTTACAAGCTAGCTTTTGGTGTTGAGCTAGGCCCAAGCCCAAAATCTAAGAGTTACAACATACTTAATTTGATCGTGTAATTTGTATACTTAATTTTTATGCTTTAATGTGTATGCTTGATTTGTTAATTTGAATGTGTACTTTGTATGCATAATTTGTATTTCTGAACATATCTACATGCTTAAGTTTATTTGTTTGCTATGCTTTATAGTTTTAAATGTGTAATTTGTATGCTTAAATGCATGCTTAATTTGTATTCTATGAATGAGAGTTTAGATTTTTTTTTTTTTTTCATAATCAAAAAGTGTATTGTATATATTGAGTACTCTCCCAATTACATATGGATCAATATGTCGCAATAGAGTCTTAAAATAACCTGCAATGCAACCTATCCTTACTGGTACAGAATTCTTCATCCATACTAAAAAACTCTACCCCAATTGATTGAAAGCTGTTTACATATATTTACACAGATTATATCCCCAACTAAGGGTGTGTTTGGTTCAAAGGAGGGGAGGAGAGGGATTTTAATGTAGGGGAAGGGAGGGGAGGGGTTTTAATTAGTTATTGTGTTTGGTTGAGAGGAAGGGAGGGGAGGGGAAATAGCACTTTCATGTTTGGTTGAGGAGAGGAGGGGAAGGATTTTAAAGCAAATTTACTTTTAAACCTTATAATTATTTATTTTAAAATGGATAAATGGGGATATTTTAGTCAAGACATGTAAAATGTTTTAAAATCCCTTCCCTCCACTCCAAATCCCCCAATTATTGGAGAAGAGCCAAAACTCACTTAAGGAGGGATTTTGCTCCCCTCCCCTCCAAAAATTGAACCAAACACACAAGTTTTAAAAAAATCCCTCCCCTCCCCTCCAACCAAACAATACCTAATAGATTATCCAATTCCCTGGGAAGACATAATGTTGCCCTGCCACCCGAGAAAACTCCTGCCTGCAATGATCCCCAACAAACTCGGGTGAACTCAAACCTGCCATTAAATATTTTTCAGCAATCCAAGGGACTGTTACACCAGTCAGAAAATGTCACCCCACCTCCACACGAACTATTAAACCAGCTCCAAGATCTACATTTCACCACATCAATCATTCTTACCACATTGTCTTTGTATTGTTGAAGATTGTGTTGTTTCTTTCTTGCCAAACAGTCCAAACAACCGAAAGCCATATTACCATCCCTCTAAGTTTCTTTTTTTTCTCCTTTAAGATTACCTCTGAAAAGTAAGAAGTGCTCCTTAAATGAACCTGCTTGTACCGCAGTAGCATCTATCCAGCCAAACACCTTTCCCCACAAGGATTAGTGATATTACAGCTCAAAAACAAACGATGAATACTTCCAATATCCTGATTGCAAAAAGCACAGTGTTGATCCTCCAGAGATAGCACAATACCTCTTTTTAACAGATTATTTTTAGTTTGTATCCTCCCTAGTAAAATCTGCCAGCAAAACACCAAAACTTTAGATGGCACTTTGCATTTCCACAACAACTTGAACACTGCAGCATGTCTCTGTAGCCGAGCTTGCTCCATCCTGTCCTGATCTTGTAAGTGCTGATATGCTGATTTTGTGGAGAAAAATCCTGTAGGATCTGGCTCCCACACCCAACCATCTAGACTCCTTTTATCCAAATTTATTGATTGCAATTAGGACAAAAGGTTTTGCATCTGTTCTGTTTCCCAGACTCTTAGGCTCATTCTCCACATTAGTCTCCACTCCCATTACCAATAATCACATATACATATAACACATGCAATAAGTAATAGGCAACTATCTTCCGAGTCACACCAATACAGTACATCTTCAAAGTTTACACTTGGATCAATCCTCTAAGGAGTCTCACTCCTATGCATGTCGGCCGATATCTCTCATCTGGGACTCAGCCCCAAGACATTCTCCTTACTGAGCCTCATTGCTCAGATAACGTTTGTTAGTTTGTCCAGGTAACTCTTCCGCTCGCCGTGACCCATGAGAGTGCATCCCTCTATGAGCACAGCTCCATTAGAGGTATCTGGGTCGTCTCGGAACGTCCACCTACGACGTGGATACTCAGGGTAAAGTCCGGAAAACCAGGCTATACCAGGGTACACGACACGTTAGGAGCTACCTAATGGCCAATGTGAACCTCCCGAGTCCAGTTCGTACGTTCCCAAGGTCTCTTTACAGATCGGCCCCTCCGTAATCCGTACGCGCACTTGATTACAACCGATCTCGTATGACTTCCGGTCATATGGCTCGCCATTTTGGCAAAATGTAATGTGACAAACATTTCTACGATTAACACCGGAACCTTCTTACACATTCACATTCTCACAGCGGATGCCCATACATCCCCGGCCTCAAAGCCGCAGTCTCAAGGCATTAACACGATGTTAACCCTTAACTCAACCATACAAACATATATCCATCAACCCAACCAGCCAAACCTCAATTCTCATATACAGGCATAAAATAATCACATAATCATGTCAACATATTAAATATACCAAAAATCACATATAGTCATATATCAGTCATATAGCAGAGCAGCATGCAATCCAGACAACCTCAATCAGCATGAAATTGCTAACTTATAGTTTCAGACTTACTGTCGATAAACCTACAACCACTAAACCCAAGACAACATTAAAATAATATTTTATTAGGGTTTAGCTGTTATCAATTATTCGACATCCTAGTAGGGTCTGGGGCACCCTACGCACATGCATATATAATTATTATTCTACGCTTGCCTCCCCGGCAATGTCGGTTACTTTCTCCCCACCTTGGCTTATCTGGTATACTTGATCAAGCTCAACACACTCTTCTCCTCCACTAGATAGTTGCCGCCTCGACTCCTCGGAAGCTCCTTGGTGCTCCAAAATTTACCCTAACACATGGACAGAGTCCCGACAATGTCATAAACCCTACTCTTGCAACAGTTTTTCAAACAGAGCTAGAATCGAATCAAGAATTGAAAAAGAAGGAAATGACAATGTCGACATGTCGACGCATTAGGGATTCGAGCATTACCTCAGTCATATAGAAGAATCGATAGTCAATACTCGTAGTACTCGTCGTCCTGATCACAGAATCGAAGTCGGAATCGCAATCAGACGGATGGATCTTTCTCGGCCTCACTTTCTCTCTCTAACCTCTCTCTTATCTCTCTATCACGAGCTCTCAATTTCTGAGTTCATAACTTATGTTTTCCCTCCAATTTTTACGTTTTAAAAGAAACAATGGGTCCTTTCAGCACTGCGCATGCTCGAGCGCAAAAAATGCCAAGCTCAAGCATGCCCACGCTCGAGCGTGACCTCTCCCACACTTGAGCGTGGCCGTTTTGTAACACTCTGTAATTTGATAATTTAATTATAAAGTTCAAATAATATTATTCCGATCAACTTTTTTTTTTAAATAAATAAAAAAATGAAAAATTTCTCGTATGAAGATTATATGATACTTTTTTTCATGAATGCATTTTTTTTAATTAATAAAATACATTATAATCTAAAGATGCTTTTGGATTTTTTTTTTCATTCTTTAAAGAATTAAATAAATGATTTTGTGACATGATTATGGTAGTTTATATGTTGACATGTCATTAGTAAATTAATTAGTTAAATAATAAATTGATGATTGTGTGGGCTTCCTATTATACTATTTGGCCCAAGAGTATTTTTGGCCTATGTCCAAATTGATTTAAAGAGGAGAACTCCTCTTTCTCCTCTCATTTTTCTTCTTCATGTTTGAGAAGCTTCTAAGGCAAGGGAGAGTTTGAAAAAAATAAAATTTGAGCTTGGGAAGGAGGCAAAAGGAAGAGGGGTGAGGAGTTCTTCCATTTCTTCTTCTCTTTTCCATTTGCAACCATAGGAACACAAGATTTTATGAAAAGGTGAGGGCTTTTTCATTATTATTGTTTTTGATAAATGAAAGCTTTTGAAAGTTTACTCACCTACCATGTGTGTGTGTAAGTCTAGCGTGAAAAGCTTTCAGGGAGGAGTAGCATTTTTTTTTTTCATTTTATTTGTTAGAAATTGTTGTATTGTTGCTTTTGGCTATTGAATTTAATACTATATATGGTCTACATTGCAAAAAGCAAGGAATTTGTAGTGTACAGAGGAGGAATGATGATGTTTTTATTTATATATATATATATATTGTAACTATAATTGAATGGGGAGGTATGATGGTTGTGTAGGTGTCATATGCCTTATCATTTCCCCCCTAAAAAGTATTCTTTATATTGCTAAGTAAACTAATATGTCTAAATGAGAGTGTGGTTAAAGAAAGTATGCAAGTATCTATAATGTGGAGTTCTAGGATATGTGTATAGCTCTATGTATGGTACACAAGGTTTATAAAATCTAGTAGGACCTATTTTGAGTATAATGAATAATTATGAGACAATTAGAACAATACAATGATGAATATTATATACCTTCTTCTTCTTTTTTGTTAGTTGGTATATGAATGGATGATTTGATTAAGTGAATGGCTATTTGTTAAGACTATGAGATTGCATGTTTGGAGAATAAGTATGAGTTTATGAAATGTAAGACAATGAATTGAAATGAATCCTTTGGGAATAATGAAGAGTGTTAAGTATAAAATAATGCTTATGGTGGCGTGATGGTAATTATGATGTTGGTCGTGCTTATTGAATTATGATTGTGATATTGGAAAATAAGAGATTTTATTCTATGTTTTTGACCTTGATTATGTTAATTTGATAATGAGGTAAGATGTGATGAAATGTTTCCTGTGGGTTTGATTGTGTACTGAATCGAGTTGTGGATCTTTACTGTAACAACTATTATTTATATAATAAAGATGTCAAGGACCAATAAATATGCTGGTAATTGCTCTATAGGTAGTTCTTATGAATGTTTTGAAGTAATTATGAAAATACATATGTGTTTGTCTTAAATGCGATATTTGAAAGGAGTACTTGGTGGAATGAATTGCCAAAGAATGATTATGAGTCTTTGGGTAGGCCAACAGGGGAGTGGGATGCTCCGGTATATAAATATCACCGCCGGGGACGAGGGGACCCCGTTAGATACCCCGGGCGTTGAGGAGGGATGTTGATATTGGTCGGAGGGCGCGGTATCTCCGGGGTACGAAATTAAAATCGTCGGGGTGGGGGACCTTGAGAGAACAACCCCAAGTGGACCCAAAGATTCGATATTTATGATATATTTTCCCTTGAACGGGACATGAGTTTTAGAATTGAATAAAGTGCAAGTCATTCCACAAGTACTCTACAATTAGGCAAGAAGCCCAAGTGTGATATGATGTGTTTCGATATTGCGATATTTGACTTGATATGGATTTTGTGTTGACACGAGGGAATGCCTGCATGCTTGTATACTATGATTTTATTTTATATTGCATGTTTGCTTGTGTTTGGGGGTTCCCTCACTAAGTCAGTGGACGCACCTCACGTTTAACATTTCAGCTGTAGGTATCTGTGAAGTCGCCGGGAGCCTTGGATGCCATGTAGAGAGTTTTTGGAATGAGTTTGCACCCGTAGTTTGAGATATTTTAGTTAAGGCGGGACTTTGTAATTTATGTTTGTCGTTTAATTACCCTGATGTATTATATTCATTATTGTTGGAAATAATGAATATAATTTGTTTACTTTGAATGAGACAAATTTTGTATAAGGTGTGGGAGGCTGCGAAAGGGAAATGAGAGACTTTCCCTTTCGGCCGGTTATGGCTGCAAAATTTGGGTCATGACACGTCTGCCTCTCCACGTCTCGTCCACGCGTCGTTCAGCCAGCCACGTGTCTCAGCACGCCTCACGCTCGAGCGTGGACCACGTTGACCAGCCAAATCAGCAAACCTTCATTTGCACGTTTCGTCGTGTTATGAGCTCGTTTGAAGTCCGATTGATCTCAAATTTGAAACAATAGCTCATCAATATGCCTAATCCCTTCCTTAAACAAGAATCGAGAAAACGGGGCGTTACAGGCCAAGAAGAATCGAGCTTCCGAGAAGGGCGAGATCCTACACGTGGGTGGTTCGATTAACCACGTTCAGCGAGGAATTAACTTGGTATGTATATGTAATTAATTAAATTTATAAACTTTATTATTTCATTAATAATTTATTTTGTAAATAATTGATTGTCATTCGTGTGTCGTTTGCAGACAGGATCACTTCGTCGGTTGATTGAGCTCCTTGAGATCTTTACGCAGACCCATATACGCAAGGAGACCGACGAGTTTGTTGATGAAAGGTCTAGGCGGACTGTGGTGAGAAAAATTTATATAAATTTATTTTTTTGATTTTTGATTTACTTATTATATTATTATTATAAGTTAATAATATCATGCTTTTGTATATTGATAATAGGAGGAGTTCTCTGGCAGGTTTACTCAGGTAGCGTCTGAGGCTGCCTCCTGCACTATTGTCTCGGATCCCTCCACGCTTGACCTCATCGAGGCAGAGAGACTTGAGACCCAATATAACATCTCTGGCTGCTCTATGGATTGATGACCGTCCCCACAAACCAACACGGGTCTTTTCAGCATGCTTTGTCCTCACTCACACTCTTCCTGGGAAAACTTCCCAGGAGGTCACCAATCCCAGAATTGCTCTAAGTCAAACACGCGTGTAACTGTGGAGTTCTTAAGTGATGGGATACTGAAAAGAAGATGCCTTGTTGGTATAGGTAGTACCAATCAATTCATATAAGCAATCCTTAACTATATACTCCACACCTACACACTCTCCGGATCCCTCTCATTTCAGTGCGTCGGTTCATTCATGTGTCCCTTCGCCTAGAAGCTTGTCAGGAACCACTCCTTATTCATGACTTCTTGCACCAGCGACCTCTCCCCGCCCTCGTCAGCCCTGGGTGTCACATGCCCACCAGCTTCTGCTTGGTTCGTCCCCGAACCACACCGTATTGGGAGAGGTGCCGCTCTGATACCATCTATAACATCACTGACTGCTCTATGGATTGATGACTGTCCCCACAAACCAACACGTGTCTTTTCAGCGTGCTTTGTCCCCACTCACACACTTCCTGGGAAAACTTCCCAGGAGGTTATCCATCCCAGAATTGCTCCAAGTCAAGCACGCTTAGCTGTGGAGTTCTTAAGTGATTGGATACTGAAAAGAAGACGCATCTTGTTGGTATAGGTAGTACCAATCAATTCATATAAGCAATCCTTAACTATATACTCCCACACCTACACACTCTCAGGATCTCTCTCATTCTGGTGTGTCGGTTCATTCATGTGTCCCTTCGCCTAGAAGCCTGCAGAAGCCACTTATTGTCCGTACCTTCTTGCACCGGCAATCACACCCCGCCCTCGTCAACCCCGGGTGTCACACCCAGGTGTGGGTTGATGTGGCCGACGGGAGGAAGAAGGGGCGAATTTACGATAGTCGAAGCCTAGCTCGAACCTACCGTTGGGGGACTCCGAGCTTGACACAGCGGGAGGGTGCATCTTCTGGCTCAAAGGACACCGAGGAGGTGCAACAGCTGAGACATGAGGTGCATCAGCAGAGGGAGGAGAACGAGCACATGAGGTAGCAGATGGAGGCACTCTCACAGGTGGTCTCTATCATGCTCGAGGTGCTCCATACCGGCTAGCCCTCTACTATTACTGACGTGCCCGAGCAGCAGCAGGATGGCGGTGCGTTGTCTCAGCCGTAGCTGGATGGTCATCTGACGTCGGATGATGATCTTTCCCCCTGCCAGAAGGATGACTATTATGGCGATTATTAGGATAGTTACTTTTTAGATATTTCTAGGGTTTTGGTAGTTGTAGCGTTTTGCATAGATTTATTTACATTGTACAGATAATTATGATATTATTTATATATTGCATTTTTTATATATGATTTTATTTATTCTAATTTCAATTTCAATTAATTTTAAATTTAATTTTTAAATTATTTAATAAATAAAAGAAAAGAAAATAAATTTAATTAATTAATTTTAATTAAAAAATAAAATGAGCTTACCGAGGTCGGTAATCTTCAAAAATATTACAGACGGACTAATCTGTTGGTGATTTGTGTTCCCTATTACCGACGGAAAAGGCTGTGGGTAAGGCTTTGACGGAATTATTGACCGCTTTTTCTGTCGGTATTGTGGTAGCCTACCAAACACATTATCGACAAAAAATCCATCGATAATTACAGCAAGCTTATTATCGACGGATTTGGGGTCGTCGGAAACACGCCATTAGCGATAGTTTTTGGCGTTTCCAACGGCTTTTGTCCGTCCATAATTCGTGGATTTTTTGTAGTGGACATTTCAGAAGTTGGGTCAAGTGAATGATCATGGGCCAGACCCAAATCATGAAGCAGGAGCAAGGGATTACCACTCTTATGATGGCAAAGAAAATAGATAGGTGAGTTGGAGTTATTGTGAATGCTAGTGATAATAGCGAGCTGGAGAAGAAAGTGAAGAGTGTTAACTCCAATGGGGTGCCTACAAGGGTGCTGATGCTTGGGAACATGGTGGATCCTGATGAGATAGATGATGAGTTGAAAGACTTTCAACCTAGCGCTACTCAGATACCTATAAGTGTTTCGGTAGTTATTCAATCCAAATCAATAAAACCAGTTGTAGTTCCAAAGTCATTAAACAATGGGATGAAGCATAGCACATCATGTGGTAAGAGTCAGGGAAGGCTAACTAAAAAGGATCTACAATTGCTTTTTTCAGTGGATATGGAAGAGGGTCAATAACGGGACCCTGGTGGCTATGTGTGTATTTCTATGGAGGCTGGATCTTCATGCTTCAAAATATAGGATCTAGGAAAGCTGTGATGTTTTTGGCTAAACTAAATTAGGGGGGTTTGTTGGAGTTTAATTCAGTTTAGTTTGTACAATGTACATAGGTGTTGTACAAAGACGTATCAATATGTATGCAGTTGTAGTTAGATAGTGTTCTTGCTCCCACCTAAATTTGGATTTTGCTAGATAAAAATTAGTAAAATTGTATCATTATGACAATGAAGTACACCTTTTTTTTTTATGATAAACAGTAAATTCATTCCACCAAAAAAATCAATTGCACACTTTTTGCATGGTTTATATATAATTGAGTGTCATCAAGAGAGTTATTGTAGAGGAAAATAATATTATTCTACTCAAAACAAGAAAAATGAACAACGTTTTTTATGAAACAAACTCATGAGAGGACTGTACCATCGGACAGGGAAATATGAGGGGGCGATGGTGGTGGGAGCAGAGGGGCCGCAAGGAGGAAGGGAAAGGGCGGTGGTGGTGGTTCTCGGTGGTCATTGGTGGGAGGGAGAGGAGTGTAGTGAGAAAGGGCAATATCATATTTTTCCATTTTTAATTTTGTTTTTTATTTTTTTGGACCAATAAATATGGACCGCCAATTATTTAATTATTATATCTAACGCTTCAAAATCATTCATGATAAAAAAATGTTTATATTGGTATAGACAACTTTTACAAGCTTCACCATAGAATTCACCCAGCTTTTAGACATGTTATATTTTCATTGATTAAACATATCTTATTGCTATTGAAAAATAGCACATAATGTACCTATAAAACAGTAACTAAGGGTCTGTTTAGTTTATTTCCTGCTTTCTGTTTCCTGATTTTATGAATAATTACAAGAAACTTAATAACAAAATTGTTACTTTAGTTCTATTTTGTTTCTTATTTCCAAAGATTTGTACAGAAAACACTGGAAATAACTTTTTATTTGTTTTCATTATTTCCTATACAAATCTTTATAGGTAGAAAAAAGAATGAAAACAAAATAACAGTTTTGTAATTATTTTTATTGTAACTATTCTTAAAATTAGGAAGTATAAACAAAAAATAAGAAATATACCAAATAGACCCTAAGTCTTTCCTAAATTTAATTACAATGTCTCGACCAATTCCAGCACCGGTTCGATTTTCAGAAATTTGTTTATATCATTATCATTATCATAATAGGCAAATTCTATGGTGGACCAGTAATATAGGTAACACCACCGTGCACAACTGACTTTTCACCATCCGATTAAACACAAATACATTCAACAGATGGGATTAGTTTGGGGCAACCGGTCATGTTAGGGTAAAAGTTTTTTTGCAATTTGCCCCTTGGAAGCAAAGCTGTACGACGGCGCCCTGTGGTCAAAATGGCATCACAGTTGCATCTGTGTATGGAGACGCTTGAGGTAGTAGTTGACGGTGGTTGTGGCCCATTGGAGGAAAAGGTGAAGGTGGCAAAGTGAGAGCAAGAGTTATTTTTTTAGCAATAACGCGCTAATTTGATGTAGAGATTTTATGCAACAATGGTGCCTTCTGATGGGCGATCGCTGCTATCACCTTTCTCGCGAATCGTTCAGCACCGACGGTTTACAAACGCAATAAATTACCCCAGACACGCGCTCTAACACAAAAGATTGGAAGCTCTGAATGGGTTAACGCAAATACAGGCGATGGCGATTAGAGTTACTGTCGGAGATGCCAAAGCTCCGAATGGGTTTATGTAAATACAGGCGACGACGACGATTAGGGTTATTGTTGTTCAAGGGACCTCTTTGAAAATAAGTCAAGGGCATTTTAGGAGAATATCAACCATCGAAGGAACCGGAAAACAGGTGATTACCGGTCATATGCTCATATTAACCTGTGCACCATGGTGTACCCACATCATAATGTCATTCATGGCATAAAAACGATGTCGTTTGGATAGTTGCCCTTCATGTGTTGTAAACCCTGCTTCTAGTTTGTTCTCGCATCTCTCTCTCTCTCTCTCTCTCACTTCACTCTCAACTCAACCCTAACAACACCAACACTATTCTCCTTCAACCTTCTCAACATCCTCAAACTCACTTCACTCATCACACCTTCAACCTTCAACCTGCGTCGTTATCCCTGCCCTGCCGCCGTTCTTCTTCAGTCTCGCCGCTCGCCGCCTCATCTCCGAACGGTAAGCCCTCTTCTCTCTTCCCTCCTCAGCCAGACAGCCACCGTGTGAGTCGATCTCTCTCTCTCTCTCTCTCTAAGCTTCTTTGTGGTTTATTTGAGATTTCTTTTTTCTTTTTAAAATGTGGTCCATCTTTGAAGGGCATTCTCTGTCTTTAACTTTCACTTCGCCAAACACCCTTTTTCCTCTTCGAAATGCGTTTATCACTTCATTCTCTGTAACCTTACTCCTCTTAGAAATAACACGCTCGTGATTCACCGGTTTTGATTTGTTCTTCTTAGTCTTTAAAATAAATTACTTATGTTACTTGTTATGAATTAAATATTACATATTACATATTACATATTATATAGTATACCTTTTATTGTGTGATTGATTGTTTGACAGAATTTATTTCTGTATTCAGGTAACCACATTTGAATTCCGAGAATGGCGGTAACTTACTTGCTATTAAATTTGTTTTATTTTATTTTGTTAATAGTTTTTCTTCCTTTGGAAATTGATTTACATTGTGAATGCTGTAGATCGATAGAATTCTTAAAGATGATGCCAGTGAAGAAAAAGGAGAGCGTGCCAGAATGGTGAGTTTGTTGAGATTCATATACTAATTTCTTATCTGTGTTTGATATTCTTATTTTAATAAGCTAAAAAGAGCTTATAGGATGGTCATAAACTATTTTTAGAAGCTTTTTTTGTAAGTTTATTTTCATAAATTGTTCACATCAGCCCAAATAGGCAAATAACCTCTTTATAAGCTCTTTCAAACGCCTCCAAATTAAGTATGGTTAACTTGGCTATAGTGTTGTAAGTGTAACCATTATGTAACTGAAATAACCATGATTTAACCATACTTTATGGATCACATGGGACCGGTTTGGGTAAACAACTTGAAGGTTTTCTGAATAGGCTAGAAGAGCTTATTTGTATAAGCTTCTCTGATAAGTTTATTTAAATCAGCTAAAAAGAGCTTATAGAAAGCTCATAAACTACTATCATATGTCCAAAAAAGCTCTTTATAAGCCCTTCCAAACTCCTCTTTGGGATATGGGTACCACTTAAGAGTACCGCAGTGTAACCTTATCTTTTTATATATGAGTCTGGGGAAAGTTGGTTAAGTCTAACAGCATGTGCTGTATGGTTTTGTTTTGTGCAGGCATCTTTTGTTGGAGCCATGGCTATTGCTGACTTGGTGAAGACTACTTTAGGGCCAAAGGGAATGGTAAAATATCCTCTTCAGTCTTCACTCTGTAAATGTGTTGATGAATTTTTGTTTTTATTCCTATTACTAATACATATATCTTGGATGTGATAACTGCAGGATAAAATTTTGCAGTCTACAGGCAGAGGACGTGAAGTTACTGTCACTAATGATGGTGCTACAATCTTGAAGTCTCTCCATATTGATAATGCAGCTGCTAAAGTCCTTGTTGGTATCCTTGTCATTATTTTTTTTGTGTGGTGAAGGTAGGTTTGGAATTGTTGGATGGTAGGGGATTTTGGATAGAGCAAATACGAAATGGCTGTTCAAATTTTTGAATTAGCGTGAAACTAATATCAACAATATCACACTGTAAAAGTCACAACACAATGATTCCAAAACAAGAAGAAAGACAAGGTTTTGAATTTTAAATGCACAAAAGAAACTCCTAGTCCCGAGTGTAGGCTTTGAACCAAGCTAAAACAAATTGTGTCTGACCGGAACAAAAAGCGGGATATGACTTAGGATACATTAAAAGCCATAGCATAAGGAACCTACAAAGTTAGAGATACAAACAAGATGCACATACCACCCATTTGAATCCATCAAAGAGATTAAAAAATGCTATGATAAAGTTCATCACTGTATGGAATCTACCAAAGTGATAAGGAACTAGTGAAGACAGCACAAAAGGCTCTGCAAGTTTCTCAAAATGATCACACTCAGTTTTTTTTTACTTTTTTTTTTGCTTGAGAAACATATAATTAGATAACCTTGTATCATACTCACAAGTATCTGAAAGTGGATAAGATCTTTTATTTCTTGAGAGTATTGGATGATATCTTTAAGCATAGGGAATAGGATGATTAAAAAACAAATTGGGTTTAGCAAGAACCAAGAAGACACAGGTTGCAATAGAGTCATTTCTCTAAGTTTTGAAATCTGCCTCCATAACGAAAATACAAAGTTTGATTAATCTGAAAGTAGACATCTAGAGCTTTCCATTGGCTAGTCTTAGTCATATCTCAGCTTACTGCTTAGGCAGTTCTTCAAAAGTAATAATCAAGTTCAAAGTGAAAACAGGCATTAGTCTGACTTCCTGAATGTGAATGGACATGTGATGAATGTGTCAACTCATTAGATAGGTCTTGGACTGTCTTCAAATGCTTCAGCATCGTGAGAGTGTACCTTGGTTATCATTAATTTTGCATTAAGAAAAATTCTTTTTAGCCATCTGTAGTGTTTCATGTGCTACATAGTTATCTTTAAGGTGACAACTGGCAAGTATTTGGATACTCCCATACTACCCATCTGATTACTGATGAGAGCATTAATGTGGATTTTTCTTTGCAATGTAAACATGTAAGTTTAAATTATAAGATAACCTTCCTTAATATGAGTTAGACATATCAAAAGTTCAAGACGATGAAGTTGGTGATGGAACAACCTCTGTTGTTGTATTGGCTGGGGAACTTTTAAGGGAGGCAGAGAAGCTGGTTGCAGTTAAGATTCATCCGATGACAATAATATCAGGTTCATTCTTTGCTTTCCAAAAGTGGCCAACTGCCCATATGAAGCAAATTTTGTGTTGTGTTTTTCATGTGACATACTTTCTATTAAAAATGTGTTTTTCATGTGACATACTTTCTAGTAAAAACTTTATTGACTCATTATGAGTATAGTCAACTTACCTTCATAAATAATTACGTTGGTAAAGAAAGAAATGTCTTTGTTATTGTCCTTGTCCGTTACTCCATCCATTATTAATGTGTGTATTGCATATCAGATCTTCATTTGGTGTCTAGCATCTTTGCATGTCTTTTGTTAAAAAAAATGAAGTCTTCCTTTTTGATATACAGCAGATGAATTTAAAACCAACTTTTTTGTCTTACAAATGTATTGCTTCCAGCTTTCTAGTTAGATTGAGGATCAATTTGTTGATGTTTGTGATTGAAGGGGTGGTAACAAAAGCAGTCACAAAATGAAATGTTTTTCATTATCAGTCTCTCATTTTCTTTCCAATGCTGCCTCATCTATACTTCCTTTAGTTTGGCCAGTTTAGTGGAGCCTACCTCCTTCCAGAAGGATGAATAAAAAGTATCAGAAACAAAGCATAAAAATTTGGTTGTGATGCTTAAGTTGAAACTTCTCCTTGTTCTACAAGATGACTTTACTTCCCATATGAGAAAACCATTTATAATTCTGATGGTTTGTGTATTTATGTGTATTCAAACCATTATTTCCGTTGATGCCTTTGTGATTAACATGAGTGTGCTTGATATTGTTGTTTATGATTTTCAGGTTTCCGAATGGCAGCTGAGTGTGCTCGTAATGCTTTGTTGCAGAAGGTTGTGGACAACAAAGCAGATGCTGGTATTTGTTTTTCCTTATGGATAGATTCTTTTTGGGGATTTTATCACTTGCTTCTTAGCTTTTGAATGCATTGTTATTATTATCATTATTGTGTTTATGGTGGGGCCACCAGGTACGGAGTGTTTCATGCATCTTAACGTCTTGTAAATAAATTTACTGGAATGTGCAGAGAAATTCAGGTCAGACTTGATGAACATTGCAATGACTACTTTGAGCTCCAAGATTCTCTCACAGGACAAGGTGCATTTTGCAAAATTAGCTGTGGATGCTGTAATGAGACTGAAGGTGAACTGTGACTTCCCTACTGAATACAGATTTCTATTCTGTTTCAGCCTCTGCATTCCTTTGTTTCAGTTTAATCTATTACTTTGAAGTATTAATGATGATTATATCTTGAGTTTTGGGTAGCTTTTCAATTTTGTGGATCTATTATATGTAACTGTGTATGTTGTCCCCACTATCCGCTATACCACTATAGCAGCTTCGGGGTCAGCTGCTCGGTGCCACTATAGGGGATTGTCTACCATGATTGTTATAAATTTAACTATTTGTCTTTTCATGTTTTCATTTCCTTCTGGCTTGCTTTTTAATGGTAGTGTTTTGAATTGCAGGGAAGCACTAATTTAGAAGCTATCCAGATTATAAAGAAACCTGGAGGATCATTAAAGGATTCATTTTTAGATGAAGGGTAAATGAGTTATGCCACTTATTGCAGAAAGTTAGATTACTTGTTCAGTTTGCAAGTGTGGAATGCTTCAACCGTATTTTGAATCCTTGAGTATCTTTTTTGTATTGAGTTGCATAGGCAGTCTTCATTGAATTTGCATAAACTCAAATGATCATCTACTTCTGCAGTTTCTCCTGTATATTAGGAATAATATTCTTGTTATTTATATTCCATTATTACTTGTCCTTGCATTAGTCTGAGTGGAAAACAATCTTTCTAAATTGGATTAATTGTTCAGATTCATTCTTGACAAGAAAATTGGTATCGGACAACCCAAACGCATAGAGAATGCGAAGATATTGGTGGCAAACACTGCCATGGACACAGACAAGGTGAAGATATATGGTGCACGTGTTCGTGTTGATTCTATGTCTAGAGTTGCTGAGATTGAAGGAGCCGAGAAGGAAAAAATGAGAGAAAAGGTTCAGAAGATAATAGGTCATGGTATCAATTGTTTTGTTAACAGACAATTGATCTACAATTTCCCAGAGGAGCTCTTTGCAGATGCGGGAATATTGGCTATTGAGCATGCTGATTTTGATGGTATTGAGCGTTTGGCTCTAGTTACTGGAGGTGAAATTGCATCAACCTTTGACAATCCCGAGTCTGTTAAGCTTGGGCATTGCAACCTTATTGAGGAGATCATGATTGGCGAGGATAAGCTGATTCATTTTTCTGGTGTGGCAATGGGGCAGGCATGTACAATAGTTTTGAGAGGCGCTAGGTACTCATAAAATTGTTCAATTTTGTGCTTTTACATTATCTGGCAGTTTAATCTTTATAATATATTACTTCAAATCATCATTTTTTGTCATCTGAGGTTTTCATAATCTGGTAGTAGGATATGTTGACAATGTTTTGTTGCTGTGCTGCTTTATCAAAATTTCACATCAAGAATTGTTTTTTTCCCTTTCTGAATATTGGATACATTGCAGCATACTGTTTACAATGGTTTGATTATTCACCACTGGAGTTTTGGGCATTACTTGCTTTTATGCATGTGTTCTCAAAGTTAGTTTATGATTTTATGAAGTCCTATCCAGTTTTTATTTATTTATTTATTTATTTTTATTGTTTCAATAAGTGTACTGTGTGCTGGACATTTATAGGGGTGTTTTATATGCATGAGTAGACATCTGCTTTCTAACAGAGTTGGACGAATGTTTCGTTTTATTGTAAGGTTTACATATCTACTTTTGTGGCAGCCACCATGTTCTTGATGAGGCTGAGAGGTCATTGCACGATGCCTTGTGTGTGCTGTCTCAGACTGTCAATGACAGCAGGGTGTTGCTTGGAGGTGGATGGCCTGAGATGGTGATGTCAAAGGAAGTGGATGAATTGGCTAGGAATACTCCTGGAAAGAAGTCTCTTGCTATTGAGGCATTCTCCCGGGCACTCTTGGCTATCCCAACAATCATTGCTGATAATGCTGGTTTGGACAGTGCTGAGTTGATTTCTCAACTCCGTGCAGAGCACCAGAAAGAGGGATGTACTGCAGGAATTGATGTTATCTCTGGTTCGGTAAGTACTGAAACAGAATTAGATAGCAAAGATTTATTTGAATGATCACCAATTTTCAAACGCTACATCTTAATGTATATGAATCTTGCATTGTTTCCTTTCCTTTATCGGGTGGATTTGCAACAATATGCTCCCTTGCCGGAACATATTGGAAGTGGTTTGGCATGATTGTAATGTTGTCTTATATTGGTAGCAGAATCTCTTTCTGATTGTCCCATCCACTGCTCATATCATAATGATTTTTGGTATAAACATGAAATGTTTCATTAAAATTTCCAATACAAGTATGCATCTGTATCTTCAGTCATTTGAGTAAAATTGACTCCCTAGTTGACATATCCATCCAGGGGTATGTGCCTAACGTTATTGGAGTTAGGATGAAGACATGCTTCTTTTCTAATTTTTTTTTTTTGGCTAACCTACTTTAACCTCTTGTACTTCTTGAAGGTCGGAGACATGGCTGAACGGGGGATATCCGAATCATTCAAAGTCAAGCAGGCTGTATTGCTATCTTCAACTGAGGCAGCTGAGATGATCCTTAGAGTTGATGAAATCATCACTTGTGCTCCGAGGAGGAGAGAAGACAGAATGTAAAAATCTGGTGAGCATCCAACTTGAGATGCTTAGGATGCATTGGCTTTTTTCTGGTGTATTCTAACAGGTGCTGTGATATTTATATGGCGGTTTTGATCGGAGGAACTGCTTATATAATGCTAGAAGTTTGTTAGGGAAGATTGATTTGTTTTGGAACTCGGGCGCTCGCGGTTGGGTTGGAGTGGGTGGCGGGATGATATGGGACCCTGGGGATTGGTGAAGTTTTACTGTGAACCTTTTACTCCTGCCCCTGCTAGGAGTTAAATTTTAATTTTAATTTATGACGATATTGTCTTTTGCTTGATCCTTGAAAGAAGTTATCTTTCTATCTTTTTCTTTCAACTTGCACCTCCAAAGATATTGCTTTCATTCTTTACATAGAATGTAAAAGTAGTGTTCTAAAACAAGTTGAGGGGAAATGGTGAAGTTTTACTGTGAACCTATTACTCCTGCCCCTGCTAGGAGTTAAATTTTAATTTTAATTTATGACGATATTGTCTTTTGCTTGATCCTTGAAAGAAGTTGTCTTTCTATCTTTTTCTTTCAACTTGCACCTCCAAAGATATTGCTTTCATTCTTTACATAGAATGTAAAAGTAGTGTTCTAAAACAAGTTGAGGGGAAATGGTTAGTTCGAGTTAAGCAATTTTAATGTGTCAAATTTGAACCAAAACAACCCGAATGAGCTGTTTTGGGTGGATCATTGGGTTGGCTGATGTTTTTCTTTAATTGGATTTGCGATCTATTGATGATCAAGAAATAATTTTTTTATTGGAAATGCATTTAATAAACTATAAATTGATATTTTTTTTTTTCAATTTTTTTTTTTGATAGGCAAATGTTAGTAGTTAGTTATGTTATTTTTTTTTCTTTTGTCAAGGTTTGAACCTTGGACCTTCTACTCTTCAAATTATTTTTATTTTTAGCTTAAACCACTTGAGCTATCCAACCTTACATTTTTTTTTTAATTTTTTTTTTTTCGATTTCTTATCCATTACATTTAGACAACTGGCAGAATAAATATTTTTTCTTTAAATGTAGTTTAAAACTTTTATCGATAGCTCAAGAAAATAAGTTTACACAGTTGATAAAAAGTAATCCATTAAGAGTGTTTGGGAAAGATTAAATCTTTCCTTTTCAGCTATTTTTGGAGTGATTAGCTGTTTTGTGAAAAAATTATCATGTTTGGATACATAACTTGTTTTTTCAAAAAGCTTTTTTTATCCCCTTTCGGCTGTTTTGAAAACATCCAAGGGATTGGATGGTTTGATGAAATTTTTTCTGATTATTCCCAACTTTTCCCGTATGCCCCCCATTATCTCCATTAACAGAACCAAGGAAAAATGAAATTTATCAAGCAAGCATAATACCATAAAAATCATCAAACAGAATATAGTGAGAACATACATATTTTTTGTAAAGGTTTAAATAAGTTTTTGGTCCCTACAAAGTTCATCAAATTTGGTTTTGGTCCCTGTGAAATTTTTTCTTAGGTTTTCGTCCCTGTAATCTCACAAATTTTGTAAATAGTCCCTACCGTCATCTTTTTCTGTTATCTAGTACTCATGGATATCGAGATAATTTTATTTTACTGTCCGACTTGTTGTAAAATTTGACCATAAAATAGAAACAAAATCATATATTAGGGACATAAGATTAAAATGGCTAAATTCCTTCATTTTGTATGATATCTAGTACTCAGGGGGTACCGAGGTAATTTCTCGTTCTTGTTCGACTTGCTCCAAAATTTGGCTAGAAAGTAGAAATAAAATCATACATTAGGGCCATGGGGTTAAAATGGACAAAATTATTCATCTAGTATAATTTCTAATACTTAGGGGTAACAATAGGGACTATTTACAAAATTTTCGAAAATACAGGGACTAAATCCTAAGATTTTTTTTTACAAGGACTAAAACCAAAATTGGTGAACTTTCCATGGACTAAAAGCTTATTTAAATCTTTTGTAAAAAATATCAAAGAATATACATATCTAGAAGGAAAAAAAAAAATGAAAAATCTGAAAAATAAGAGCACCATAAGCTCGCACGGGAAAAGCGGAAAGAAGGGGGGGGGGGGGGGGGGGGGGGGGGGGGGTCCTTTATATCAGTGCCATCGGAAACCAGAGCTGTGGGGTGAGTTCTATCGCTGCCTGATGCAGCGATGTCGGAGATGATCAGATCCACGATGTTCAGATGCAGCGGCACCGGATGCGATGTTCAGATGGAGTGGGTGTTTACGGGTTTGGGACAATAGTGAGGGGGAGAGTGAGGGAGTGGAACCACCGCGAACCAGCACCGTCAGAACCACCACCTTCTAACGCTCGATGCATGCAAGGAAGAGTGTGAGGGGGAGAGTACGAGGGTGGGTTTACGGTCTGGGGTGAGGGGGAGAGTGTGAGGGTGGGGGTTAGAGTGTTTTGTGAGGGGGAGAGTATTGATGCATTGGATAGTGGAAGGGAGAAGAAAAATGAAGGGAGATTGATGTGTTTACAGTTTACACGTTTTCTGAAGGAAGTGAAATGAACCCATAACCCATTTTGATGAAGATGAAATGAAATGAACATTCCAGAATGTTTTTACATAGTGGGTTTTTGGTTTTTTGGTAGATACGGTGGGTTCAAGTGTTAAACAATGATATTATTTTTTTTTAACAAATAAATAAAATAACTTCATACCCATTTTTATAATTTACTATGTAAAAGTGATTATTTTTGTACCACCCAAACGAAATTGATTATCTTAAAATCGCTTTTCAGTAAACATAACCAAACAAAAACAGATTATGATTATAATCGATTATCACAATAATTTGAAAACAGATTATCAGCATAATCTTTACAGATTATGATTATAATCGATTATCACAATAATCGATTATTTGAAAACAGATTATCAGCATAATCTTTTTTTTTTTTCCAGCTTTCCCAAACATACTCTAAGAGATATTATGCTTAGGTTGATACCTAACATAAATTTTCGTAGTAAGTTAATATACATATTTTAACACACTATCAACATAATAATTAACTAGTTGAGTCAATATAAAATAAAGGCCAAAGTTGTCAGCCGATGTAAGAAGGAATGACTAATAGATTATTGGTGAGGGTGGTCTAATGTGAGGGGAGGACAAAGAGAGAAGGAAATAATCAAGTTAACATAAAATAGCGGTCAAAATTCGATTGGGGTTATTGAGTTTGGAAACACTTGAACCAAAATTCGAACCAATGGAGGTCAGGTTGAATTGGGTGTAATCCAATTATACACGATGAAATAAACCAAATCAAATCAATTTAATTGGTTGGATTTAGTTATTCATGTTGACTGAATCAACTCAAATTGACCGACACTCCCAAGGTAAAACAACCTATTCATTATATTCTGGCTTTTGTCTGGCTAATATTTGAAGTTAAGAGAACTAGAGAAGTATTAGCAACGTAATTTCTCACACCCCCTCTTCAACACACTTCTTATTATTGGGTGGACTTCGTATGGGAACACTTAACAGAAAGTGGGCTCATATCATTTAGTGGTTCTCACAGGAAATTCACTCAATAATGAAGTGTGTCCACTCTTTATTAAGTGGATCCCATATGAAACTCACTCAATAATGAAGAGTTTGAGTGTGTTAAAGGGTATCTTGCAAGCATTGCTCATATATGTAAGTGAATGTGTGTATAGACATACTATTTTCTTTTCTTACTTTTGTGCTTTGGCTCGGCTATTCAACAAAAAAGTTAATGAGCCCTATAAAGAGTAGTTTAATTTTAAGAGATCCTTTTAATTTATAACATGTGTTACGGACCAAAACCATAAAAGCCCAAAGTATAAAAGTTGCGGTCCAAAATACAAAGGCCTAAAAACCTCCAATGACCCAATAAAGGCTCAAACCGATAGAGGCCCATATAGATAAGGAGCAGAGTGAAATGCTCCTGGCTGACCAGATGCCCGGTCACAACTCCCCACCCGGAGTTGACTTTTTCCACCTCGGGAAAGAACCCCCTTCTACCAACTCCCGAACACGTCAAGGAGGAAGGTCATCCCTCCTCCCATAACACATGCAACCACCTAAAAACCATCATCATGGACACCCTTACTGGCAAAAACACCAGGAAGCGAAGGAGCCAGACACGCGATACAGTATGGAGAATCATACTCAAAACCATCATGATCTATTCAACAGAGCTGTATATATATAAGCCTCCACCAAGGAGGCAAAGGTATGCTTTTATGATATGCAAAACATATACACATTATCTGCTACACCTTACTGACTTAAGCATCGGAGTGTCGTGAAGGAGGAGGAGGAGTGGAAGAAGAAAAAGGAGAAGGAGAATCCATTAATAGTATTTAGCATTGGGCCAAATTCACATAGGCCCAATCCACATGAGTATTATTTGGGTTATGGGTTCCCCCGGAACAACGTGCAAAACAAAAATTAGTAATACTTTTAATATTTTAAATTATTTTTCACCTTAACAATTAGAATTTCCATTTTTTAATTTATTATTTTATTTAAAAAAATATAAATGAAATGAAATGTTCATATGATATATTAATTTTTTTAATTTTTTTCATGGGCAGAATAAAGTAGGACTTTTCGTTAAAATAATAAGAATAAAGATGAGATAAAAATGAATAAATTATAAATAAGCTAAATAGACCTATAAGCTTGTTTACATTAATGATTTAAGGTTGTTTACCAAACGATTTTAGTTTGATCAAGTAAACCTATAAAATAGTCATATAAGTTATAATTTAACTTATTAGACCGTCACATAGAGCCCATAAGTCTTCAACTCAAGTTACATTAAGAGTTATAACAACAAAGTATGATATAAATTGTTTACAATTTTAACGAAATAATTCATTATCAACAACTATAGCATAAAAAGTACTCCCCTGTTCTTTTTCTTTGGTGTTTTAAGGTTTCTACATATAGATTAAGAAATCATTAATTTGTATATATTTATACCAAAATACCCTTATTTCTACCATTAATTGTTTACAAGTTCTAATGGCATTTATCAATCTAAATAAATACTCTATACTCCACTAGGCCATTCATGGAAAGGTTTTATATATTTTCAAGGCAAATCAACTTAGCTCTATATAAGGGTATACATGGAAAAAAATTGGTCAATTATACATTGGGTTTATAAAACATCCATTATTTTGGAACAAAAACAAGTAGCTAAAAATACAAAAAAAAAAAAAAAAAAAAAAAAAAAAAGAACGGGGAGTAGTTATTACTATCATGTAAGAAATCCAAGTTATTACTATTGATGTACCTACATGCCTTCCCTCAAATTGGTAAGCACTAGTATGGATTTAGGATCCTCTTCTTTTTTCTTTATCTAATGTTTTCTCTCATATTATAAAAGAAAAAGAGCTAAAATCAAATTCACTTTCGTTTGTGGCATCAATTCAAATTTGATTTTGTGTTACAATCCCAGATCCGATAACTATTAGGTGCAAAGAGCGTGCACATGCAAGTAGTTCCACTTACAATTAAAGCAAGATCCCTAGAATCCACCCTTCCACGATGTTTTCAAAATCTTTTTTCCTACCTCCCTTTTACACCTAATTCATAGTCATTGATCATTTAGTCTTTTGTTCTGAAAACTATCATAAATAATTATAAAGTGTAAAAAATTAAAAATGGATGTGAAAAAAGAATGTGTCATTACTCTATCAGTATCTAGAAAGAATATCCTTTTCGGATACAATCTGATATTATCTTTTTTCTATCAAAGTTTCTAATAGGCTCACTTTTCTTGCATTAGAAGTGAACCAGGTTGCAACAAACGAAATTTAGCTTACATTTGAGATGTTATAATTATAACTATTCACTTGCACTTCATAAATTACAATACGTATTTGAAATTAAGAGACAAACAGACAAATCCTATGACATGAACATATGGGTGTTTAACTGCTTCGGCAGAGGTTCATGCATCATGAATTATGAATATACATTTCTTATATAATAAGATTGGTCACGTAAGAATGTGGCACATGAAGAGCAGAAGAACCCACATGCAGCCCATGTGAACAAAAGGACGGGTCCACGCTCCATTTTCCTCACTATGAATGAAGAGTGAGGAACTTATAAAAGTTTGTAGTGGGTGATTAAACAAGTCCCAGTCCCACACACAACCCTTTAAGACTACAATATCCGACCCTCTGAAACATTGGCATATTTTGGAAACATGCATATGTAATAACGAGATTATATACAATACATGAGAACAAAAAGAAATGGCAAACATAATCTTAATAGTATCTCGCACCAACATAAAAAAGTAGACCAAGAAAATAAGGAAAGATACCAAAAGAATCATGCTAACGAATGTCCTTAAATCATTCGTTAAGGAATTCACAAAAAACAAGTTTTTATTGGAAAACTAACCATTTCACTTCTTTAATATTAAATACAACAAATTCCAATAGAAACCTTGTTTTCTTAATTCCTTAACGAGTGCCTCAAGGACACGTTGGCATTCTTCATATACAAAAATATATGTAATTTAATTAACCTTAGCAAAGTAATCATAGCCACTGGACACACTATTTTTCATCGCCTAATCTTAAAGGGGGGAAAACTTTAGTAAAACATGGAAAAAAGAGAAGAAAATTGCAAAACACAGCCAGCACACACCAAATGAAGGGGAGTATTACTACTATCCCCCTTGTATGATACAAAATATTGAGGGAACTATGAGAAAGAGTGGTTTCAGCTGAACTCTACTATGTTGAGGTGAGTGAGTTGTAATCAGTGATGATGGACACGAGGCGGTGGCGCCGCCACCATGGGTGGTGGAGTTGGGGGCTTGCACTGGTAGCACTTTGCAAAGAGCCCAAATGTGTCAATTTGCTTAATGAAGTTGGTCATGCTGGCCCATCCTCCAAACCCAAATCCAACCACCAAAACCCACCCCACAATGAATGTATTGAAGATATACATTGCAGTCCAGCTAGGCATGAAGAAAGGAGGCTTCTCTGCAGCATTCTACAAAATAAAGCAAGGTTAATTAGATCCTTGAGTAGGCCCCAACTACACTATTGCATTACTAAGAAAAATACCAAAACCGGTGAAACAATGATGCTAAATAGGATATACTAATAGGCACTAAACATAGTATACAAAACAGCATAATGTTTACATCTATGAGTGTTTTGTTCCTAACTTCCACTGTAGTCCTAATTTAAATTATTAGGGAAAGTTATCAGTCATCTCCACCAGCTCAACAAAGGCATAGTACAATACAACTGTAGCAAATAACTGAAAGAAAATGACTTCCCACCAGTTTCAACTCTTCTCCTAATGTTTCCAAATTCCAGCCTTTAATGCTTTTGTACATTTTCTGCTCCCTCTCTTTCTATCTGGTTTTCTGTCTCTGAGAGACACTGTATGCAGTGGTCACTTTAATTTAATAGTGGGATATTGGAAGCAGTCCCCATCAAAACCCTGGTGTCCAAGGAATGCAGAATGACATGCATACCCCCCATTGGATCAACATACTTACAATTATGCCATGTCCCATTGAAGGCAATTCAACTTAGTAATACAATGACATGTAGAATTAATGATACTTAATTCCCTAGACTTCATCATCACAAATTTCTTACACACCCTTTTGCAATTTATTTTATTTTTTGGTACCCATGTAAAAGGTGCAAATTATCCATCGTCGTTAACAATCTTTACCGGGAAACCTAAAGGCACACAAGGTGGCTAATTCTCTCCCAACCTGATTTTTTTCCATTCACAAAAGACATGATTCAAACTCCTGACCACTTGCTTAAGGGGCCGAAACTCTTACCACTTGGACCAACCTAAGTTGGTCCCTTATGCTGTTGGTCATATTATAACTTTTTCTGAATGATCAAGATGAGTCAACCTTAGAATTTGTAAAACTATAACATTTAATTCAGAACATTGAACCTACAAATATACAACATCAACTAAAACTTATAGAAAGATCAATTGAAGCCATTAAACTGTAAAATACTTTTGAAGGATTTACCTGTCTAGCAGAGGCTTTTCTGTATGTGAGCATATGTGCTAATGAGGGGATGATGTAGACAGTGAAGCTAACCAGCAAAGCACCAACTGCAGAATTTATGGGCCCAAAGAAGGGGAAGATTATAGCTAAGAACCATATTGGTATCACCACTGGCAACCTTGCTAGTGCCCTTAGACAAATGCTTTTTGTGTCATGCATCCCAATTACCTTCTCCCAGACAAAGTACAATGGAGTAGAGGCAAATCCGAATGTGATGAACTGCACCAATTTATTAGAGAGAAAGGCCATTAGTAGTAGTAGGAATCTACTATTTGTCCATAGCCTACATTTTGTTTTTCCCTTAAAAACTCAACAAAACCATCGTTCAAGTGGAACTAAGGCATTTATTTACACTGCTTTTGTTGCAGCAATTGAATTTTTTCTTCTTTTCACTAGTAATTTTTTCCTGTGATTGTTTTGGTGACAAAATACTTATTAGAAAACAAACAGCTAAATAAGAGAGACAAAAAAATTCTAACTGATACTTAACTATATGTGAATTTATATAGGAACACTAATATAATTTTTTTATCTGAAACATAACATAATTGCACATGTACATTTAAAAATAAATCATATAACAGAAAAGAAATGATTTTGAACGTGCTGAATACCCAACAATACTAACAAAAAAGATTCATCTTCCATCATAAGCAATCAAAGTACTACATTCAAAGATTGACTATTGGTTAAAGAATCGAACATAGAAAAATCATATTGAAAAGTGATGTATTCAAATCATTGAATATTTAAAAGTTGTGTTTTTCAATTAAAAAAAAAATTGGATTGTTTAACCAGTGTCTTTAAATTTCATTTCACCCAAAAATCTATTATTTGAGTTTTTTGTCCGGACATGTTTCCCAAAAATAAATAAATGGACTTTATTATCATTTAAAGCAACATTTATTGCAATCGGTGTTTATAAGACAAGTAATATATGTATCTATTATGTTCAAATAAAATATGAAAACAAACTTTGGTGCAGTTTGTCAGGTACTTCTGATGTTTTTCAGAAGAATACATGCGTTACAATTATAACATGTATAACAAGTTAACAAACGATAAAAAGTTTTATTTTCGTTGAAAATCAACACCTAATTTTAGTCCACATAATATTTAGTATCAGTGGAATTATTTATAGTTTCATTATTTCTACATTAAAATGGTAACTTTTTGTACCAAAAAACAAAAAGTTGTGTGTACACTAAGCTTACCTGGTGAATAAGCATGAGGATAACAGCAGCATCACGAAATCCATTCTTGGGTAGGAGAGAGAAGGCGTTGGAATGGTTAAGCAACTCATCACCAAAAGCCCAATACACGGCAGTAGCAGAAGGAATGGTTAGTGTGAAAACGTACAAAGTAGCAAGCAAGTATATGTACTTGAACTTCTGTGGCTTCCACATGGCGTGCATAATCTCTCTGCAGCAACCATTATTCACTTTATACTCAGAGATATAAAGGAATAATCATATTAATGGGGATATTGGGATTTCTAAAAATGGCCAAAGATTAGGAAAGTGGGGTTCCAATGGCTATTGGCTCCATTGCCACTTTGTTTTTATTACTAGTCTGCAATGTAGACAAAAGTGACTAGTACAATGGGAATAAAACTGTAATTTTTTTATTTAGTTAAAAAAATGTAACTTTTTACTATACCAACGTTCAAATCATAGATAATAATGAAAAAAAGGGACAAAAGCAAACAAGAAATAATAAAAAACCATTCAACTGTGGGCTTTTCTCACTGTATTTAAATATATATATCCTAGTAAGATAATGTTCTTACAGTGTGTCTCATTAGTTAAAATAAAAAGGTATGGCTAATCATTAGTGCATTGATTAAGAAATTAACAAAAACAAATTTTTTATTAAAAATTAAGCATAACATATTTCAATTTATTAATTAGGATCTTGCCAAGAACACCGGTTAAGAAATATAATTAAAAAAAGTTTTCATTAAAAATTAAAAATAACTCTTCTACATCACTTTTTTAATAAAAACTTCTTTTTTGTTATATACTTTCTCCGGACTCAATTATAAGCAAAAAAATACTTATATTTGATGGACTCAAATATAAGTAAAATCCAACCAATTCAACTCTATTTAATGTTGGTGTTCCAAATATACCCTTGGTTAATTAATCTCCTTTTACTTTTCCAAGAGCAATCTCACTCCCAAGAATTAAATGTGATGATTGTTATAGTAAGGGTAGTTTAATAATTATAATTCACTTTTTACATAAATCAAAATAATTAAACTAAATCAACTAACTTCATTAATAAATGTGAAGTTAGTTAAATTTACTTATAGTTGAGTCCGTAGTATTCTTTAATTAATATCCTAACATTCTTCTATTAAATATGGTGGCTTCTAGGGTGAGGGAGCAACCAAGTCCCTCACCCATAAGAGAGCAATTCTGTTTGGGTGTAGCAAGTAAAGTAGAGATTAATCTTCCATTTTTACCCTTCCTTCATCACCACCCCATCCCCACCTCTACCTTTTTCCCCTTCTCTGAAACCACACAAACACAACAATGGCAGCAGGGGTGGTAGGCTCGGAAAATTCGTCTCGGGCTGGTGGCGTTCGCGGCCGCGTGCGACTGAGAGGTGGTGGATACTGGTGCGACGCCGAACTCGTGTGGTTCTGGTCTGAACTGTGCACACAGGTGGGGGCATGGCTCTGATGTGTGGAGCTCACAGCAGATGACGGCTGGACGATGCAATGTCTGGTGCAGTGGTTTTGGCTAGGGTCGCGTGATGGTTCTGGTGTAGTGAGGGCGCTCGCAGCTAGATCTTGGGTTGTACGGCGGTTGGGCGAAGCTACGACGGGGAGGGTCGAGGTGACGCGATTTGCGTTACGTGAAAGGGGGTCGCGTCTCAAGAGCTGGAAGGAGCGGCTATGCGCAGTGGAATGGTGGTGGACGCACGGTGGAGCTCGCGGTGGCTAGTGCTGTGTAGGGGGCTCACGTTATTGCTAGTCAATGATGGATGGAGGCTGTGTAGAGGACAAAATAGTCGGATACAAAAACAATAGTAAGGGTTTCATTAATCCTAGAACTGGAAGACCAGGTCACCCTAGAGTCATCAAAACCATCTACTTATTTAATTATTATATCCTATGATCAGAATTGCTCCCCCATGGGTGAGGGACTTAGTTGGTCCCTCACCCTAGAAGCCATCATTAAATATATTGTATTCTCCTAAAACATTTCTTCTTTAATTTGATTCTTAATGAGTGCTTTACTAGTTAGTATTCTCTTAAATAAAATAGGATACCTTTGTCTTAAATTAACCATTCACTTATGGTAATCAACAAAAATGTTATCATTGAGAAGACAATGATGACACATGTGGATTGGAACCTCATGAGTGACACATGTAGATGTAGGTAGCTAGAATGACACCCTTTTATACAAAACTTTTATCTAGTAGTGGAATTGTTTCTTCTTAAAGATGAGATATATGGAGGGATGAATTGCCAATGCTTTCCAAACAAAGAAAAGTTATTTGCATGATTTTGTCTATAGGCCTCGAAAACCGAGATAACCGACAAAAGCTGCAAAGAGAAGCTGTGCAGATGAAAGGGAGATTGATGGATAATGATGGTGAGGATTGAGGAAAGGAGAGCTTACACAGTCACTGCATGTCCACCAAACGTGTACAGTATGTTGGTGGCTCCTGTGAAGTACAGCACTAGCTTCTTTGGACCCGTATGTGTCACATTTTCTGCCTGCAACATTATTTGCAAAAACAATATCATATATCATATCTTAGCATATAAAAATATTAAAATAATTAAGATAAAAGTCTATTCAATTAGTCAAATTAGAGATTAGTCTCATAACAAATCCGAAACGTCAAAGCGTGAGAATAATTCAGTGGACCTGGTCCAAAGGGCTGATTAAGGTAGGCTCCAAACAACAACAAAAAATAAGGCTAAATTACTCTTTTGGTCCTCAAATTATTTTAAAATATTCAATTTGGTCCTCAAGTTTTTAAAATGTTCATTTTGGTCTTTTAATCCCTAAACTTATTCAAATAGGTCCTTCGTCAAGTTGACTAACGGTAACGTCCTACTTAATGCCACGTAGAATTAAATTTAATACTTTAATGCTACATGACATTAAATTTAATAAACTAAATTACACTTTTGGTCCCCAAATTGTTTTAAAATGTTCAATGTTCAATTTGGTACTCAAGTTTTTAAAATATTCATTTTGATCTCTTAGTCAACTTAACAGAATGACCAATTTGAATAAGTTTTAGGAATTAAGGGACAAAAAAAAACATTTTAAAAACTTAAGGACCAAATTGAGTATTTTAAAATAATACGTGGACGAAAAAAGTAATTTAGCCAAAAATAGAATAGTTACAAGGACTAGAAAGTATAATTGCTGTAAATTACTGACTTACCTGGCCATGAATAAGAGCTGCTATAGCCATATACCAAGCTGTGTAAGTGGTCATTCCAAGTCCCAGAAATGACCAAATACGGTAGTTGTGAAAAGAGGGTATGAACACAGTTGTAGCACAACAAGCTCCAAATATATAAGTCCAAGTCCGTTTGTCCAAATGATCATTTATGTAGTAGATGTTACTGTTTTGCATCAGAAACAAAAAGTGAAACATAAAAATTGTTGCAAACCGAAGAAAACACAAATCATATTATCCCAAATTTCTAGCAAGATTAAAGAATTAACATACCTTGCACATGCTATAAGCTGTATCACAGATCCAAAGAGTAGAAAAGTACAGTTAAAGGCAAGTCCAAGTGCTTTCCAATATGGACCTAGCAACCCATCAAGCACTTCAAACCACTGAAATAAAATACATTAACTTCCAATTTAGTCAATGTAATTTGAGATATACAACTAACTAGTAACTAATAATAATATATTTGATTTATCGTTGCAAACTTATTTTTGGGTCTAAAGTACTTTGTCTAAAAGAACTTTACAAATGCTTTATCCCAAAGAACATGCACTAGATTTGAAACCAGTGGTGGTGAATCCTGAGAAGGCAAAGGACTAATTAATTTACCTGAATGACATGGTTCTTGAAACTGACATTTTCTTTTTCCTTTCTGGTGCGATACTCCACATAGAGGATACTGATTAGATAAGCTGTCCAGCTTCCAAGGATTCCATAGAATATCTGAAGCAAGATCCCTGATAGCATGCCCAGTTGAGAAAAAGAATATGGCAGTGTCAACAGCACTTGAGCTACCTACAAAAAAAAAAGTTGAATTGAATGGTTAATTATTATGATTTATGGACTAAAATGGATTTTGAAACAAAAAAAAAAGTGATTTTGAAAAACATTTTTGAGTGATTTTACTTGATTTGAAGCACAGCTGAACCATGCATCCCATACAGAACCACCATGCCACAGAAAACTCTTAACACTGAACATGGATTGGTCTTGTTCCTTCTCTTCTTCCCTGCCACCACCACCACCTCCTTCATTCTCTGTCTCACTGAAGTTGGTGCTCACTATTGCTTCCTCTGCTTGCTTCTGAGGCAACATTGTCTTCTCTTATATCCAAGAAAAAGTAGTGTCTCAACACTTGATGGATCTGAAACACATAAAAAGACACCAAATGAGACAAAAAAAAAAAAAAACAAAAACAAAACTTGGTTAAATCAATCACTACCCCAGAAAATGAAAGCCAAGATAGAAAGAAAAAAAAGTAACACCCCCACAAATCAGATAGCTGAAAATTCCTTGCAGACTTTTTCACAAGAAAACAACTTAGACTTCCCAAAAGAAAAGTGGGTTCAGAGTGTTAACATGTTTTACACACCAAAGGAGAAGAAAAATCCAAAATCCAATACAAATATCACTTTCCACTGACCTTGGTATATAGTGAAGTCTCTTTCTCCAAAAGGTTCAGAGAATGAAGCCCAGAAGAAAATGTATCTTCCAAAAAACAGAATGGTTTTTCTCTTACTATTCAAATGTCTTGTACTACTGAGAAGAATAATGAAGCTTTAAATAAATGCAATGAGTTATGAGATGAGATATTTGGAGATTGTGTCTGAAGAAAGATGCAGTAGTTTGTGTTGTGAAGCTTGAAAACTCAGCAAAATAATAAAAGCCACCACTTTAATGCAAGCCGCACCAATTGGCACAGAAAAAGGCAGAACAGAACTGCAAAGACGGCTAGAAGCCGCAAAAACAGGAGAGAACAGAGAGAAAAAGATTAAAAAAAACTATGAGATCTTCAAAGTTGTGTTGTTTTTCTTTCTAGTTCAGACTATTTCAGGGACTATGGTCAGATATGTGTGTGTATATATATAAATGAGTGTGAAATGATATTTTTAATAATAAATATTTGGACTAAAGGAAAGAAGAAAATAGGGGAGATTGAATTGAAGCAACCAGAAAGAGTGATGAAAATCGGGTCTGTGTTTGGGGGTGATGAGGGGTAACACAGAATATTGGATTGTAAAGTGAGTGAGATAGGGTTGCTCTGATTAGTAAGAAGTGAAGTAAACGAAAGGAGCTATGTTTTTATAGGCCTAAAAAGGTTCTTCATCGGCTAGGATTATATGATAGTGAAAGAGGTAAAACTGGATATTGGTTGTCCTAAGAAAAACTTGATTATCCCTCAAAAAAGAAAAAACAAAAACTTGATTTATATTAATATTTAAGTGATTCTTAAAAAGTAATTAAATTCATACCCTGTAGAAGAAGCTATTTAATCATCGATTTGATTTTTAATTGAAATGTACCGTCAGTTTAAATATTTTGGATAAAGCTCTTTTACAAAAAGTTTGAGTGTAAACTAAAAAATGATAAAATAAGAGTGTATTTATAGTTGATTGGATAAAATAAGTTGAGATCTCAATATATTTTAACTAATCAATGTGAATACATCTTTAATTTCTCACTTTACATACAAACCCAATTTAGAAGAGTCTTATCCAAATATCTAACTAATTTCAACTGGATTGGACAAAAAATTTATCTCAAATTTAAAATTACTATTAAGTAAAATTATAAATTTAATAATGAACAAATATGTTGTCTAGTATGAACTAATTTGGATTGCATTAGATCAAAATTTCAACCAAGCAAAGTTTCAACCAAAACTTGGATGACAATTTTCACTTGTGCGTTGGGATCCCCACGGGAACCGATCCATTTAGGACCTTTGCGGCCATGAATTTTTCTCACGGGTACGGAAAGTATAATCCACCTCCCCGCGGGGTCCCATTATATATATATATATATATATATATATATAAACCTATTTTGGTCTTGCTAACGAGTGCCTTAAGGACATTGATTAAGAAAACCATAAAATGAAAGTTTATATTGAAAAACTAAATGTAATACTTTTTAATATATTGAATACATCATTTTCCCATGCAAACTTTCTTGTTATGATTCTTTATCCAATGTCCTAAGGGTACTGGTTAGCATTCTCCTATAAATATATATAGAGTCATGCTAACGAGTGTACTTAGTACACTCACTAAGGAACAAAAAAGAAGTAAAATTTTATTAGAAAACTAAGTATTTCACTTTTTTAAATATTAAATACAATAATTCTTTATGTAAACTTTCTTTTATTGGTTTCTTAACGAGTACCCTTAGTACACTCGTTAGCATTTTTCACACACACACATATATATATATATATTATGAAATTTATATAAGAAACTTAAATAAATTTGTCCATAGAACTTCTGCAAATTCTTGAAAACATGTTCGAAAGCCACATTTGTGAACTAATATCAAATTTGTCTCCTTATTGTCAACTAATATCATTTCGATAAGGTGTCACCAAATTCATTCTTCAGTAAATAAAGATGCTGGCGTTAATTGCTATTAAATGACCAAATTCGTCAAGTGTATTGGTTTTTTTAACCAATAAAGAGCTGGAGAGCGAGCTCAAATAAAAATCTCACCTTCGCTTTTCTCTTTCTTTAATGTGCAGTGAATATCACTACTAGTTGAATGGAGTATGTTCATTTTTATACGGATTACTAATTACTAATACCAAAGTCGGTGTTACGTGTTATAATTAAGAGTCAAATATTATTAATAATGAGATAGTGTATAACTGGATTATAGTGTACACTTTTTTTCAATCGATGCAATAAAATTAAATTCTTAAAGTATTCACATTATTTAATCATACAAATCCGTGTTTTTAATCCATCCAGGCTCGATCAATATCCCCTTCCTCTGTCTCCTAATCAATTGCAAGATACTAATTAATTCCATTAACGCCATCTTAATTAAATTTGATAAAAGTGTGTTACCCATCCAAATTGATACCAAACCCCACACGTTGTCCCGTTCAAATGGGGATTTGTTTGCTTAGTGAGGTTTCCCACTCGGGCCTTCCATGGACCCCACCCCCAACACAAACACTCCATGCTCCTCAAATTCTCATCTCGCTTACTTTACTTCGCTAATCACTATTACCTTCATTGGTATGCGTTTTCACATTTGTGACTTGCAAAAGTAGAAATAGAGTCTGAGGCGGATCCACATACAACTCAGTGTGTGCATATACACCCATTGAATTGTATAAAATTATCGTTAATACTTTGAGTTAGATATATTTTGTTCTCCTAATTTAATATATTTGCATTCATTGTTTAGTTACTTATGTTTGGTGGGATATCTTTGAGAGGCTTCTCCCTGATGAAGTCTGTAATGCTATTTCAAATGTTATGCCTCCTTCTATTCAACAATCAGATTTCCCTTCATGGAAGATGGCTTTTGATGGTCATTTCTCGATTAAGATAGTTTACTCTCTTTTGAATAATTCCCTTGAAATCCTCTTTTTCAGAAAGTGTGGAAATGGAATGGTCCGGAGAGAATGAGGTCAATTTTGTGGAAGCTTGCTCATGGGAAGATTTTTACTGATGAGGAAAGGAAGTAAAGAGGAATGACTCGGGTGACCTTTGTCCAAGGTGTAATGCTCATGCTGAGTCAATTATGCACATTCTTAGGTCTCCATGCCTGGCTTGACTGGAATCTCTCTTCATGAGGTATTGGGTTAACTCCTTGGAAGTGGTCAATTGTTTTTGGAGTAACGGTTTGGGCGTTATGGAAAGATCGGACCTCCTTGGTTTTCTCTCAATCTTCTCAATTGGGAGAGGAATTATGGAACTCTATCAAAAATCAAGTTCATTTCATTGAAAATTGTATAGCTTATCCTTTAAGCTCGCGTGCTTCATTTCAAGACAAAGCAAAGGCTTTCTGGTTGAAGCCACCGCAAGGTTTTATGAAGCTGAATGTAGATGGATCCCATGGAAGCGGAAATCAGAGCTCTGCTTGCGGAGGCCTCATTAGGAAGGATGCAGGAGCGTTTGTTCAAGGGGTTTTCTGCAAAATCTCTTCTAGTAATATCCTATGGGCTGAACTATGGGGGCTTCGGTCAGGATTTCATCTTGCTCGTGATTTGGGGATTCGAAACCTCATAATAGAAGCAGATTCAAAGGGTACGATAGATATGGTGCAGAATGGGCATTCCAAAAATCCAGCTTTACAAGTGTTGCTCGATGAAGTGAAAGGGTTGCTGCAGAGAGGATGTTGGAACTGGGAAATTCATCATGTATTTAAATCAGCCAACAAATGTGCTGATGTTTTAGCCCAAAAAGGCCATAGTGGCCAATATTCTTTATCTTTGGTTGAAAGCCCATGTCCCTTATTGGGCTTATTGCTACAACAGGATCTTGGGGGGTCTGATCCTCCCATGGTTTTTTTATTTAATAAACTTCTCCATTTTATATAAAAATAAATAAATAAATAAACGTGTTCAATAACATTAATAATAAATTGAGCATTCAACTATTTATATGGACTATCGGTGTAAAAGATTTATAGCATGAAATTATGTTGAGAACAATTATAAGGTATGTAATTCATTTGATTAGATATATTAAAATTTTAGAGTTTAATTTATATGGACTATCGGTGTAAAAGATTTTTATCACTGACATCCAACAAAATCTTAACAAATCAACAGAATTGTTATTTCTCTTTTAGTAATTAAAATAAAAGAACACATATAAAAATGTTAGTATATGTCAGTATAAAATTTAGGTTAAAATATCTTTTTGGTCCTTTATCTTTTGGGTAAAATTCATTTTGGTCCTTTATCTTTAAAAAGATACATTTTAGTCCTTTATGTTTCAAAAGTGATCCAAAATGGTCCTTTCCGTAAGCTCTGTTACTTTTTCTGTTAATCATAGCCTACGTGAAAAGATCATTTTGGGTCACTTTTGAAACATAAATGATTAAAATGAATCTTTTTAACGGCCAAGTCACCAGTTTCTAACGGAGTTTAGATGGGAGATGATGGAAATGACCATTTTGGGTCACTTTTGAAACATAAAGGACTAAAATGAATCTTTTTAAAGATAAATGACCAAAATGAATTTTACCCAAAAGATATAGGACCAAAAAGGTATTTTAACCTAAAATTTTCAGTAGCACTATTTAGTGCGAAAGAGTATTCGCACAAACCTATACGGATGACATGGCAATGGTCAGCAAATTTTTCAATCATATTATTTAGTTAAAATAAAATATAAAATCAAAAAGATAAAAATAAAATAAAATGTAGCATATTAATAAAAACCAAAAAATAAGGATTTTCATCATCCTCTTTTGCCTGCAATCGCCCAAACCATCATTTTTCAAAGTGAAAAATTTTCTATTTTTTAATTAAGAAAAAATAAGATTAAACTAGATGAGTTCTTATTTGACACCCACACAAAAAAGACAACGGCGCGGAGTTAATGACGGTGAACGACGAGAGATAAGGTGGCGAATGGTGGCCGGGTGTAGATCGTGGCGGCGAACAGTAGTCCAAGAATGGCTAGAGGTAGCCGTTTGGCGGCAACTCGTGGCAGTCAGTGGTCCAGCACGCGGGTGGTTGCCTTCACAGCGGTGAGGGACATCGGACGTGGTCACCTGGACTGGTGGGCGGTGGCGGAAGACAACAGATCGCAGTGGGTTTAGGACGGTGAGAATGAGTTTGAAATAAGGAATGGTGGTCCTGTACAAATCATCTCTACTTTACAAGAGAGGAGAGGAAACTAACTTGTAATGGAAAAAGTGGAGAAAGAGAGAGCAACAGAGAGAGATAGGAAGAAGGAGCAACTTCGTTTGTGCGATTTTTACGTGCCACATCATTTGTACTGTGGGTTGCGAATTTAGCTTCGTACCAAGTAGCATTTTCCAAAAAATTTTACATTGACAATACATACTATTTTAATCCAAAATTTTATGGTTTAATATTTATGTCTTTATCTTATTTTTTTAAATAAATCGTCCCCACTGAGAGTCCTGGATCAGCCACTCTGTAGAGAGATGGTTTTGTTCACGTTTGTTGAAGTAAGATCAAATCTCGTTAAAAATTACTTATCTTGACTTTAAATTTTATTAAACCCGCTTTGCCCCAACTTTAGACTATATATTTGTCTCGGTCACAAAAAAAAAGACTATATATTTGTCAAAAATAAAAAAACTTTAGACTATATATTCCTGTCCTAAAATCTAGTTGATCAAGTGGTATAAAATCCCTTTAAAAACTACTTGATTTCGGTTCAAATTTCATGGGGGAGAAAGAGACATGCATGGTTTTGGCCAATGAGAATTTGCCGCTTGATTTGGTCAAACCTAAAATATATTACTACCTGTTTTCATTAATCTGCTTTTTAAGCTTTGGGGCTTATCGTGGGGGAAAGCAATGATTAGAGAATAAATTTTTGATCCACCAAAAAAGAGAGAGAGAGAATAAATTTTGACGCCACTAAATTCCTTTACTATGAGGATTGAAACTCGGAATATGTTCCATCGGTGACCTTCAAATGGGTCCCCTTTGGCCTCCATTTTCATCACACTTTTTGAATCACATTTCATACGTGAGAGAGAGATATGATAAAGAAAAAAAGAATTATGTTTTGCTTTCATTGTTTCGTTTATTAATTGGTTAAGGATTCGAGTGATCATGGTAGTTTGGAAAGCAAGAATTTGATGTTACTAAACCATTGTGGAGAATTGTATAATACTTTCTTAGTGTAAATTCTTAGTTTTAGCTACTAATACAATATTAATAATTGTTAAAGGAATTGTGATAATTAAGGATGCAAATTGTAAAGGACAAGATAAAAATATATATAAAACATTTTTACTATTCTAACGAACGAAGGGGGATCACTCTCATTTCATGTGTTTTTTTTTTTTTTTGACAAGATTGTTATTTAATTCATTGGTAGTTACAAATATAGATCAATTGATAATATAATATATTTAATTCAACAAGATAATGTATGTGGTTACAAATCATTAAATCAAGCATGTCTATTTCGTAGAGATGGCAAAACGGGTCAATCTGTCCCGTTTTGGCCCGCCCCGTCATTGAGCCGCCTAAAACTGGGCGGGGTGGGTTGACTCGCTTTAGCTAAACAGGTTGAACCTCCCAACCGACCCCGTTTAGCGGTGGGTTGGCGGGTTGGCCTGCCAAAAGTTATCGATATTTAAAAAATTATATAAAAATGAAAAAATATATAAAGTTATTAACATACAAATATCATCTAAAATATCACAAAAAATTAATAATTATTTTTCGAAAATATATTAGTGAATTGAATGAACAATATACAAATATATATAGTTGTAATGAGTAATTGTAAATTAAAGTATATAAACATATATACAAATAATAATTGAATGTGATGGATTAACTAATGGTTTTATGAGTGGGCAAACTAAAAAATATTTATAGCATAAAAACACTGTTTTCAAAAAAAGAAAAGAAAAACGGGTTGGCGGGCCAACCCCCCTGCCACCAACCCGTTTTTTTGGTGGGTTAGGCGGGGCGGGTCCAAATGGGTTGGTAGGTTGAGAATCTCAACCCAACCTGCCAAAAATAGCGGGTTAAACAGGTTGGTTCGTTGGGTCCAACCCATTTTGCCATCTCTACTATTTTGGAAGGGGGAATTAAAAATGTAATCATCAAACAGGTAGTGGAGCAGTTGCCATGAAATTTGCATGACCATGGCTTGTGGCCGAAATGCATAAAATAACCACGTTGGAATCTTGAAAGCTTTTTGACATCCCTAGTGCAATTTCCTTTATAAATTACCAAAATGGTGTAAGTTGAAAAGATTTTACCTGATTGGGGTAAGTAGTACACGGCATATATGACTTCAAAGTCGTATATACCATGTACGACTTACCTCAATCAGGTAAAAAAAACTTTCAACTTACACCATTTTGGTAATTTACAAAGGAAATTGCACTAGGCAGGTCAAAAAGCCAATCTTAAACAAATAGAAAATAAAAAAGCATTAACAGACAGAAAATGCCTTTTTATGAGTTCATACTTTCTAGGGAACACATGATACCTCCATTTAACTTCATTTTTTTTCACTTATTTTTTAACATGGTCCTGAAAAAATGGGTGCAAATTTGCAATCCTTAATCCGGTCGTTGATATTGAAGTAACTGTAATTTTCTATATCTAAAACAATGTTGGTAGATCAGAAACAATTCTGAGGAATCAATCAAGAGTTCATCGAGTAATAAGCATCTCAATCCTATAAGTAGTAAATTGTAAATTTGAATCCTAATATATTACGATGATTCATAAATAAATAAAAAAAAAAAGCATTGAGAAAAGGAAAAATGAAATATACTAATTAATTGTAACTCTTGTACATTAAAACTAAGGAGGTTCATATTCTAGGCTAATTTTAGGGTGAGAGACATAGAGAAGTCTCTCACCATGAGAGGTTACTATTTACCATTGATTTCATGTGATCCTCATGATGCTATCCTACACTCTCCACATACTATCCCTCCCCCAAGTCCCTCCACAGCTCCACCCACCACTGCCACCAGTCTGTCTCCTTCACCACGGCATCACCTCCTCGTCGTGCAGACCTCGTCGACCTCTCCTCCTCCGACGCAGTAACAGTGGAGGACAATGTTGAGAATGGCTGAGGAGAATGCTGATAATGACTGAGTTGATGGAGAGTGAGATGGGCAGAACACAGTAACTTGCAACAATATTAAAAAAATGAAGGCAGAATGCTCAACCAAAGGAGCAGATCAGAGACGAAGGCGGTGAACAAGTGGCGCTGGTGCAAAGACGAGGAAGAGCCAGGCGACGCGGTGGCTGGATTCGGTGTGGCTGGGTATAAGCAAGGCATTGTGGCTGTCCAGCGTGGATCTGCGTAACAGGAGGCTTCTGGTCTGAGTCGGGGTACGCACGGCGGAACGACGATGCTACAGCAAACCTACTGGATGCAGGGACTTACAACGGCTTTGGGTCGGAGGTGGGTCGAAGTTGGATCGCGCCTGGTATGGCGCATGGCGGGACGACGACTGCAACGGAGGAGCCGTGGTTTGCACTGTGGTTGTGAGCTCGCGGTGGTGTGCGACGGTCTGAGGTTGCGTGACTGGCTTGCTGAGCGAAGAGGATGGCAAGGGCTGAGGGGCTGGTAAATCTGTTGCCAACTCCTCCTCTTCCCCCTTACGTTAGATCCGTGCGATGGCGTAAGCAAGCATGGACGGAGGTTTGGGCTGAGAGGTTACCGTTCACGTTGGGGTGCCGGTGAGGTCTGTCGATGAAGAGGTGAGAGGTTGAAGACAACTAGATGAGTGTGAGAGGGATAGTGCATGAAATGGTGCTTGATAGTGCATGATAAAATCTGTATAATTACTTGATCCACCGGTTTGAAAGATGGTACGTGAGAGACCTATTAAGGCCTCTCACAGTAGAAGTCGACCATATTCTAACATAATAACGGATTTAGATACACAAGCTAAATTCTTTTATTTATGACTAATCACATATTTTAAATTTAAAAATAATAATATATTTAAATATTAACATACTAAAAGTATTACTTTAGACACAGTATGCATTTTTTGTGTGAGTTTAAAATTTATATTGAGTTCAATTAGTATGCACTATTATTCTAAAAAAATTTCACTGTCAACTAATAATAAATCATGGTATTTGTGACTTTTAAGATAGTTAAAATAATAGTTAAATATTTTTTTAATGATGTATCAATTTATAATTGATTGACAATGTAAAAAAATATTTATACTGGAGATATATATACCAGTTAAATTCATTTACATTTTATTATAAAAAATAATATTGTAAGTCACATGGCATATTAAATTGTAAGAAACCCTATATCGGTCAACCATTAATATTGCTGGCCAATTATAATGTATGGAATTATGGATATTTTAAAATCGTTATCTTATATCTGTATCATACACTTCATGAATACTTCAAGTATTTTCAGATACTCGCATAACTATACTTAACGAGGTTGAACCCCGAAGAGGAGATAGGGCTGAAATTATCACCTCACTGACCAAGCCTTTAGCAGATATCACATGGGCGGGGCATTTATCCTTAACCGTGGATTGAGGAATGAAAGCTCGAAGACAAAGAGAATCGGGCTTTTCCAAAGAATTGTTGTAGCTTTCCCACTCCTTTTGATTTTAATAGTCCTACATTGCTGTTTACCCCCTATGATCGATTAATTTTTTTATTACTTAAAAACCCAATACTGTCCACTACACCAGAGTTGGTCAAAGACCACTGCTGGATCGCTTACTAAAGGACATCACACAAAAAGTGTCCCTTTCAACCCGTAAGTTGGTAGCACCCCCTTGACGTAATTATGATCCTAACTATAAAGCACAAAATGTCGAACAATATTTAGATGTTATAATTGCAATTGCTTTAAAATTTAGATGTTGTCAAGATCCAACTTAGGCATTCCTGATCGACCGAAATGAGACTTCATTGTCCCATTTCCAAGGCCTTTCAAATACGCATAAGACACATTTTAACATAATTAAGGTAATATAATATCAAAATAAATATTAGAGTAAATGTTTATTATAATCATAATTAAGTCAAGATGGCTTTAAGTCAAAACAAGAGTTTAAAACAAAACAAAACGAGTTTATAAACCAAAGGGAGAATCCAAAACTCCAAAACACAATAGATATCTCACATGACAAAACTAAAATAAAACAATAAGACATTAGCTGCCCAAAGACTACTCATATGTCATATGCAATGAGCATCGTCCTTTGCTTGATGGCATTTCTTTTAAACAAATATCTGTTCAAGATAGGGATTCTCTTTCACTTCCCTTCTCTTCTGAAGAAATCAAGGCAGTGGTATGGAGTTATGATGGGTCTAAGAGCCCGGGTCCAGATGGATTTAATTTCAGTTCCTTTAAGGAATGTTGGGATCTTCTGGAAGGTGATGTATGTGATGAGTTAGTTGGTGAATTCTATCATAATGCTTCTTTGCCAAAGGGTGTGACATCCTCTTTTATAGCTTTAATTCCTAAGAGGAATCATCCACAATCACTCTCAGATTATCGGCCCATATCCCTTATTGGGAGCATTTATAAACTTATCTCTAAGTTGTTAACTTTGAGATTTAAAAAGGTGTTAGGTTCTATCATCTCCCCTTGTCAAATTGCATTTTTACCCGGGAGACAGATTTTGGATGGGGTTTTTGTGGCTAATGAAATAGTTGATTTAGCTAAGAGGAGAACGGATAGTTTCTTAATGTTCAAAGTTGATTTCGAAAAAGCATATGATTCTGTTAGCTAGAGTTTCATGGATTATATGTTAGGAAGATTGGGCATTGACGTTAAATGGCGTAGATGGATTCGTGCTTGTATTTTTTCCAACCGTGTATCTGTTCTTGTTAATGGTAGCCCGACAGAAGAGGTGGAAGTATCGAGAGGTCTGAGGCAGGGTGATCCCTTGGCTCCTTTCCTTTATCTTGTAGTGGCAGAAGGTTTGAGTGGGCTGGTTCACCAATCCATTGAAGCTGGTTTCTATAAAAGTTTTGATGTTGGTGAAGCAGTTAATTTCTCTTTGTTACAATATACGGATGACTCAATTTTTATTGGCGATGCTTCTTGGGAGAATTTGTGGGACTTCAAAACTATTTTACGAAGTTTTGAGATGGTTTCGGGTCTAAAGTAAATTTTTCAAAAAATAATTTGTTTGGGGTAAATGTTGGTGAAAGCTTTTTAGGGGCAACAACATCTTTGTTACATTGTAGTGTGGGTTGTCTTCCTTTCAAATTTCTTGGTCTACCGATTGGTGCAAATCCAAGAAGGGTTAGTACATGGGAACCTGTTGTGGCATCTCTAAGGAAGAAATTAGCTAGTTGGAAGGGTCGTCACCTACCTATTGGTGGTAGGGTAGCCTTAATTAATTCAGTTTTGTCTAGCTTGCCTCTATACTATTTCTCTTTTTTTAAAGCCCCAAAAAAGGTGCTAAAGACTTTGGTTTCCATTCAAAGGAATTTTTTGGGGGGAGGTTTTAATGAGGCACATAAAATCTGCTGGGTTAGTTGGGATCGTATCTCTTTACCTAAATCTAGAGGTGATCTTGGTGTTAAAACCTTGGAGATTTTCAATATTAGCTTGTTATCCAAGTAGAAGTGGCGTTGTTTAATGGATCACTCAGCAGTTTGGTATGATTTACTTTGCTTCAAGTATGGCAGGATCGACTTGTTTGATATTCAGATCTCAAACTCCTCATCCCACTCAATATGGTGGCGGGATTTGGTTCTTTTGGATGCGGCCCCTGGTCCTTTTGTTGGTTGGTTTTCAGTAGTTGTGTCTCGGAAGATTGGAAATGGAGAATGCGTTCGTTTTTGGCATGACCGCTGGTTTGGTTCCTTGAGCTTAATGGAGGTTTATCCTCGTCTTTATCATATTTCATTAGATAAATCATCTAATATTTCAGAAATAGGTGTGTGGTCTGCTCACGGTTAGGAGTGGGTTTGGCGGTGGCGTCGTAATTTGTTAGTTTGGGAGGAGGAGCTTTTTGTAGAATTGAAAAACTCTTTAGCTTCAGTGGTTTTAAATCAATTTTATGAAGACTCTTGGCGCTGGACACTTTATCCTTCTGATTTATTCTCTGTCAAATCAGTATACCTTCACTTGTCTTCTAATCAGTTTCTTATTTCAGGAAATGCTGTTTTAGAGGAGATTTTTAAGCGTTTCTGGCATTGTTGAATTCCATCATAAGTGATGGTTTTTTCATGGAAATTATTGCAAGACCGTCTTCCAACCCGAGAACAACTTAATCGACATGGGGTTGTTTTTGCTACTCAGGGAATTTGTTGTGTTTTCTGTTTTTCTCATCCAAAGAGTGCAGCCATTTGTTCTTTTCATGTCACTTATCATATAAAGTATGGTCTGTTATTTATGGTTGGATGGGATTCTCGATGGTATTTCCAAATACAGCTTCACAACACTTTACTCAACATGTGCTTTGTTATAGAGGAAAACGATGTAGTAAGTTTAAATCTTTATTCTGGCATGCAGTTTGTTGGTGTCTGTGGTTGCTGGGCAATAGAATCATTTTTCAGGGTGCCACATTTGATTTGACAGCATTGATTTCATAGATTAAGGTATTATCGTGGAGTTGGTTCGTTAACACCGGGGGTTAAGGTTCATTTAGAAGTTTTTCTAATTGGTGCATCAATCCAATAGAATGTGTAAGCTGTTGAGTTATTTTTCTCTTCCTTTACTCCAGTTTCATATGCGCATGTTGCTGTCTTTCTTAGTCTGGTCGTTCATTTTGTGCTGTTGTATCTCTGTCACGGGTCTTTACTGGGTCGTTATTGCTGGTTCATATTTTAGCCACACCAAATCAGATTTGTTGCTTTGGATCTCTTACTGAATTTCACACTTGCGCAGGTCCATCATTTATTAGTCAGAATTTGGAGTAGTTATCATGAGTTCAAGTTTCGGTTCTGCACAGCTTTATTTAGTTTAGCTTGTTGGGTTGTTTACCATGGAATTGTTTATTCATTATTTCTAGTAGTATGCTGCAAATGATTGTTGAGGTGTGTGGTGCCAACATAGTTGGGATGATTCTCCTCTTTGTGATGCTTTTGCATGCTACTTATTGTAAATGGGTTAGAGTATCTCTTGTACTCTTTTTTAATAATATTTTTTGCTTATAAAAAAAAATGTCATATGCATGGACTCCCTGAGATGACCCCCCCCAAGAAGTATCTCAAGCTAAATAAAAAAAGGCATGGTGATCTGGAAAATCTCCCATAGTTGCTCTATATTTCTAGATTCAGTGCATGGTGATTCAAAATTCTCTCATAGTTGAAGAATATATTCAATCACTAACCATAAGTGTCTATTTTCAGCATATATGTGTGATGATTCAAAATATCTCAAGAAGTTTATTTGATTTTGTTAGAGGTTTGAAAACTTACCACTTACACAACAGAACTAATGTAATTATTTTAAAACAATATCAAATGAAGATATATATATATATATACAAAACTTCAACCAACTATTTAAAAAATTATTTTTTATAGTGCCTCCACCAAATAAACAATATAGACCATGACTATCATGTCATGAGAATAATGAAAGAAATTATTTACAAAATCAAAATAAGATTCTAGTGAAAATATGTAATTTTAGTTCTAATTTCTATTTATCAAATTCTTAAATTTGATAATTTCAATGTAATTCAAATTCTTTTTTTGAAAGAAATGTAATTGAATTTTAACTTCATTTTATTTTGATGTTTTATTTCACTATACTTCTCTCATATGCCTTACTTATTCTAATGATGAGCTAAATGAAGTTTTTTCTTCTTCTTAGGATTGTTACAATGCTCTCTGAGGGAACCCTAGCGCTACCATCATCTTTGATGGCCTGATCCAAGCGCCGCCTCCACTTCGGCCCTCTGCGTCTCTGGCTCTGGGTGGAACTTGGACGGTCTTCTTGGACGTCAGTGAGAGGCTACGTTTGGCGACTGCTCACCCTAGCACTGCCACCATCATCTTCTAAGCGTCGCCACCACTCCGGCGCGACGGAGCCCGTCCCTGCGAATCGTTCTCAGATCTCTATCTCTCGAGCATCTCTCTGCCACACGCAATTTCTGCAGATCTCAGTCTCTGGCTCTGGGTTGCGGGCGGAACTTGGACGGTTTTCTTGGACGTCCCTCCACCAGCCGCTTCCAGACTCCCGTTTTGTGTGTGCGGACCTCTGGTTTATGCTTTAGTTTGTGCTTGTTTTGTCACTGATTTGGATTGTGACGGTGGTCTCATGGCTTGTCCTTGGACGTTTCTCAATCCAGAATCTCCTTCGAAAGCCTCGCCTTTTCCACAACGAAAATCTTTTGCCCAGGCTTTGAATGGTTCGTTTGACATATCGATTAGTCAGCTCCCTCGAGCGTGCGTGAAGGGAGACTATGTCTCTATCAAAATCTCCGAGGATGAATATCAAAGGGGTTGGAATGTTGTAAAACCAATCTCTATGGTTGTTTGCTCTTGTTGAAGGGTGATACCCCTGTAAAGATCTCCGACTTACGCGACAAACTTTCAAATCTATGGAAGCCTTTGGGTCAATGGAGAATGACTCCGTTAGGAAAGGGATTTTACGAATTCAGTTTTGCATCTCAAAACGATTTGCATAGTGTTTTGGCTGTTGGGGCTTGGAACCTTTAACCAGGGATATTGCGTCTTTTTCAGTAGTCTCCAGATTTTATTCCTAATAAGAAACAATCTTATGCTCAATGCTGGATTAGAATTCATGACTTGCCGCAGGAACATTGGCGCTCGAAACTGTTGTTTGAAATTGCAGGTGATATAGGTACTCCAATAAGTTTGGATGAAGCTACTCGTACTAGGGCATATGGTCATTATGCTCGAGTTTTAGTAGATGTTGATCTAACAGGGAAGTTGCTCAAGGAAATTATGGTTGAACATGAAGGTTTTGCATTTTCTGTCAGTATCGAATATAAGAAGCTCCCTTCTTTTTTGTTCTTATTGTAAATCAATTGGGCACTTGGCTTCAACTTGTAAATTTGACAAGGAGAAACTGGTGCATAAGGATCCATCATTGGTGCAGAAGACTAAGCAATCTTATGTCCCTAAGGCTCCAGAGCAAAAACCAATTGAAGATAATAGGCAGATTGATCCATCATCGGACCAAAAATTGAGTGATAGTGAATCGATTGAGACCGTCTATGAGGAACCTTTATCCCCTGATCATGTCTCAAATTCCATTCCACAGAACCAAAACTCATCTTCTGTTGCAACCAATGCTGTCAATGGCTCTACAGAGAAGATCTCAACTTCTGTTGCAACTAATGTTGACTCTACAGTCAAGGATACTCCGGTGCTCGAGTATTCCATAGCTACCTATGATTTAATAGTTAGTGGTAAAAATCTTCAGACTTCTGAGTCTAATTCAGCCCCTATGCATCCTAATGTTGCTCATGATATGAGAATACTTGCCAAGTTTTTTGGAAATAGGGATGAGGATGAACTAGAGAATAACTCTCTCTCAACAGAGAAGTTAAACAATGATAATGCTGCTGAAGATGATTATGATTTCACGGTGGTTTTGTCTAAATCTCAGAAATATAACCTGAGGAAGAATAGAAAACCTAATGTTAGGTTTAAATGATTTATTTTGCATGAGATTTGGTTTATGTCCTCCCATGCTTTTATTTTCTTTTTTTTTTCTTTTTTTTTTTCAATAAATTATGGTGACATAGGGTCACCTTGTGTAAAAAAAAAAAAGGTTTTTTTTCTTCTTAGGTAGTGAGATAAAAAGAAGAAGAAGAAGAAATCATGAAAGTCACAATGTTAGACATGATTTTTTTAATTTTATTATTTGTACACTAAAATTGAACGTTAATACCATATTTTTTCTATTTTCGCATATTTAATTATTATTATTTTTCTCTTTAGACATTCCTTTATTGCAAAAAGATGTCCAGTGACTGATGTCAAGAGAACATTTCAGTAAATTCTACTTATAACTGTCATAAGTATATACTTAAAATAATTAAAGAAGAGTTCATCAAACTTGAATTATGGACAGGCTATAGATAGAGGTTTATACGTATTGCTTAATTAGTTGTTGTTGTTTTTTTTTGTTTTTGTTTTTTTCCACTCTTTCGGATACAACCTAAAGAGTAGTTTGCAGCTTAGGAATATTAAAGATTTAAATTCCAATAATTAGTGATAGATAACCATAGAGATAAAGCGAATTGAGGAAAGCGACGAACCTGTACTAGTATATATGGACCCCTCAATATGGATTACAGAAACTGACCTCTTCCATTTAGGGCCCCAAAATACACACCTAATTTATTTGTGATAGTTTATCAATTTTGGTCCCCTCAGACACAATTAGGATTCATTTCCATCAAAGCTATAAATGGCTATTCAACAAAAGATGCATGCACTAAATTTCATGATGAGATCGACCTTCTTTTCCCTTCTTACCCATGCTTGAAAGCTATGAACGTTTTTGGACTTTGAATTAAATTAAAATAATTTAAAGGTATAACTCAAAGGAAAATTAACCAAATATATCGATACCTAAGTGTTTCTCAATGGTAAATGATTTTCATTACAATTACAATTGCAATTATAATCTTCCAAAATCATTGATGATGTAAGAACAAGTGTAGCATTGTTTTATCTGCAGAGTTGAATAATCTATACTATTTATATGAAAAAAAAAAAAGGTTAGCGATTCATAATAGTGACTGATTAAGTTATAGTACAAATTTTAAATGAAAAAAAGGTTAGGTACAAATCGCTATATATTACCGGAAAAGACCTATCATTAAATTCTTTCAATTTCTAAGTCATGTACCGCATGATTTGGATTGGCTACAGCCCACAAGTACAAAGCAATAAGCATAGGGTCAGCATATGGTAATGGGAAAAATAATTAGTAGGCTTAATTACACTTTTAGTCTTTTTATTTTACTGCATGGACGATTTTGGTCCCCCAGCTTTTTTCCACTCGATTTTAGTCACATTTTAAAAATGTGCAATTTTGGTCCATATGTATGTTAATATCCAATAATTAATGGTGTATCTAACGTGACTTATGATATTTTAACCTTACTTACGCTTTTTAACCAGTGGTGCCATAAGTGAATGTTGATTTGGAATGTTAATTATTGGATGTTAACATACAGATGAACCAAAATTGCACATTTTTAAAATGTGGAGACTAAAATCGAGCTGAAAAAAGTTGGGGGACCAAGATCGCTCAAACAGTAAAATAGGGGGACTAAAGGTGTAATTAAGCCTAATTAGTATTCCCTAAACCCTGCTATTTTTTTCTTTAATTTTTTCATGTCAAAGTTTATTTTGGCATTTATTGTTCTATTCTGATATTTGTTTACATGATCTTTTATCTCCTTAATAATTTTTTAAAATTATTCATTATTTAAGAATTATTTTTAATTAAATACACATAATAGTATATTATTTTTTAACACCCTATCCAAGAAAAGATATAGTATTAAAATTCTAAGCTTAACGGTTTCAACGTATCCTGCACTATAAAGTAAAGAGAAATGCTAGCAACACATTTTTTAACACTCTATTTCCAACACACCTTCCTAATCGTTGAAGTGTGTGGTTTGGTTTCAAGTTTGAAACCTCTAGAATTGATTATGCTCTCTGTTAAATATGATTTTAGAGAAAATGAGATGTTTGATTACTGTAGATAAAATTGATTTTGCCTCCAGAAGCGATTCTGACTAGAAGCTAAAAAAAAGTAGCTTTTGAGTTGAATTGAAAAATTTACACCAAGTTTTACATCAAACATGCTTTCAAAGTTAAAATATCCAAACATAAGGCTAATTCCCAAACATAAATCACTTCACTTCAAACTTAATTTTAACCAAATCAATTTTACAAAATCAATTACATTCAAAATCACTTTATCAAATACTAATCTAAACATACATGAAATGAATCAGTAATACTCATTTTCAACCAATAGAATCATGGTAATTTTTCCTAGTTAATGGACAAAATAGCGAAGTGTGAATCTACCACAATATAGCTACCGGAGATCGAGGGTTGAAAGCAGGTAACACTGTAACAGATCTTCATTTTTGTGAATCGAGAACAGCAGCCAGAGCAGCAGTGTTTCTGCGTTATCTTTGGAACTTTGGAATTCACTGAACCTGTTTGTGGGAAACACTAGAATATTACCAATTCGAGTGAAAATCATGTCTTTCTAGAGTTTGACTTTTCCCAATCCCTCGAGGTTTGTTCATCATCACTTATTTCTCATAATATGCAAATCTTATTTGGGATCCGAGAACCATGTTATAACGATTCTATATTCCACCAATGTGTGAACTTAAGTATGTTTAGATATACAACTTATTTAAATATTTATGTTTTTTTTTATAGATCAATATTAATAAGTTAAATATTATGTTAATTTTTCTCATTTTTCATGATTTGAACCCTATACCTCATGCTCTTTAACATTTTATACCCTTAGCTCAAATTAATTGAGTTACCAACCCTCCCTATTTAAACATTTATGTAATAAGTTCTTTTTTAAATAAGTCAAAAACAATTTATTTTTATAAGTTTCTCTAATAAGTTTACAGAAATAAGTTTGAAGAGCTTATGAAAAGATCATAAACAATTTTAATAAATTATTTACTTAAATTTATTATTATAAGTTATTCTCGTAAACTCTTTATTAGCTCCTCCAAACTCACCCTCTCAATCTTTGTGAGATTGAGTCATGGGTTTGCTTCAATGAATTGGTGCATGTTCTAATTAACTAGCTTATTGCATCCAAAATCTTTGATGCATGCCAATGTTTGGAGAAAGAAGATCCTTGTATTTAGTCAAAGATCACAGCAGTATTTGTATGGTTAAATGGAGGAAAAGCTGCAGTTGGGCAGGTGAAGTGGTGAACAATTGACCATTGAATAGTACATACCTCAAAGAAAATGAAACATCTGAAAGCATGACAATCTGGGCTAAATCACATGCACTTAGTCAAGGTTGATTTTACAGTGCACCTCGAAATTTGGGTGCTCTGAGAATGCCGTATATCTCAACCGTTGAATTCATAGAAAAATATAATCAATGATAATTAGATAGTTACCCGCAAATTGTTCTACAGGTTATATTAAAAAGTTATTAATTTATAAGTTTCTAGCAACAATTTTACACTGATATTTTATGTTTTGGGAAATGTTAAAGAAAGACATTGGTCAAAGAATTAAAATTATGGTAAGTTTTCATAGGAAAATGATGTAATCAATATATTGAAAAGTGTGGGTGAATCCATTACCACCACCACGACGTCATTGAGCCACTATTACCTATCAACCCACACGCACTCTCTCTACACTCCTTTTCCTTTTATATAATATCTCCCATGGCCATGGATAAAGCCTTTGCAGCCATTTTGTCTGCCACCGCCACCATCCTCACCTATCAGCATCATAGTTCCTCCAAAATAAGGGTTGTTCAGATCTAAAACAATCTAAAGAAAAATCGAAAAAATATCCAAGAAAATCTGAAAAACCGAAAAGATTGGTTTTTGTTGGATGTTTTTTTTTTTATCTTGTTTTGTGAAAACCAATCAACTTCATTTTTTGATTTAATTTTTGAAATCGAACCGAACCAAATTGAATCGCATATATAAATTTAATACTTATTTATTCTACTTTTTATATTATTGCCTTTTTATTTATTGATTGTTTACTTTCCTAATAATACTTAAATGTTTGATATGATGTAAATTTTTACTATTTTTTATTTTCTAAACATAAAATTAATATTTGTTAGTTTGTAATGTTTTAATTTTTAGTATATATTGTGTATATGTTATATTTTAATGTTATTTAACCTACTTTTTAGTTACTATGCTGGTAAAAACTGAATCATCCAATCCAATTCAACCACTTTTAATCGGATTGAATTACTTCAGATTTGATACAAAAGTCATTCCAATCTGAATCGATCGCAACTTGTTTTCATTTATGGGTCGGATGCCTTTTTGACTCAAAGTCGCGCCGATCCAAATCGATCTGTGAAAACCCCTACTCCAAAACTCGTATCCAAAACCGTACTAATCCCACTCAAACCTGACCCATACCCAACCCTAACCCCTCCTATTCCATCTCCATCATTGACGTCAGCTGGTCATTCGACTCTAACCTCAACATCTTCATGGACGAACTTGCCAGTGCCAATAAAATTTTATCCCCACACCTCATCGTCAACTGTTGGGTTTTCATGAGATAATCCTCTTTTAAAATCATATCTCAAGGCGGAAGAAAACCATTCTCATGGATCGCGCATTACAAACATAAATCACAGAAAGGTTATTGTGTTTACTTCTTAAAGCGTGCTTTTCTTTTGGATCACTAGTACCACGAAGGGGTGGCACCTCTTCTCAGTCCACGCGAGCAAATGGGCGTCGGAGCCGTGCGTCATGTGCTAGCTGACGGCTACGGGGAGACATGGTTAGCTAGACCAGGTTAGAGGGGAGAGCACTTCTATTTATAAGTTGGTAGCTCCCTTTAACCTAATTGCTTACCCTATTGGGCTTTGTACACTACAAGCCCAATTGTCCTTATATTAATTAAATCATATTTAATTAATATAACAGCTCCGCATTTGCTCTATGCGTGTGACCCTATAGGCTCCCACTAAGTTGGCAATAATATTAAATATTATAAAAATATCAAATATTAATTATAATATTAAATATTATAAATAATGAGCGGCATCTAGCAATGCATCATTACTACCCAATTAGCAAGAGTATCGGTGATCCGATTTTAGCCTTACCGCAACCAAAATTTACCGTGTAGTAAATGTCCCTTCGTCCATATGTCTTAATTGAACACAAGGCATAAGAGTGTCATCCTTATTATGTTCAATTATTTATTCCTCGATCCCCGAGTACACGTGTAATCACAAATGGGCCCAATATCACATATTCACCCACTTTCGCGTGGCCACGCATATTTCACATCTCACTCTATCGAGGGGCCCAAGACATTACCCCTGTTATGTAGGAGGGACGACTCATGTCTACATCACTCACACTCCTCAACATGATTTATTGTAGGCCCAATAACTACCTTTATGATCACCCTATTACACATGATGTTTGATAGCATTAAAGCCTACAACTCCTTATGTAGGAATCGTTGTGACTTCAAGTCGAAGGACTACTTCACTATGGTCGCCATGAGAATACTTATGACACTTACATAACTATTATGAAGTATTCTCATAGTGGGTCATCCGGTATAAATATTACTCCTAATATTTATACCTGTGTGCTGACTTGATATCACATATCCATGACCCGTGAGATGTGGCCATCTGTCTACTCACACAATAGTCTCTATGTATTATTGTCGTCCTAATTAACAATAATACTCGACTACAGATATTTAAGAATAGCATTCTTATTATTTAATGAGGTCTCACGATTAAGTCTAGTACTTAATGTCTCATTAAATGAACTGTCTATTCTAAGGACTTTATTATGTTATAAACTAATAAACATAATAAATGAATGCCTTATTCATATATCAAATATATGATTAAATTCATGATTCAAATGATGATCTATTCGAAATAGATTGGCCACTAGGGCTTACACCAACATCAACAACAGTAGCTTCAACCTTGTCTACAATGCTCTTCTCTTCTGTGGCGCACTCGTCAGCTTTGAAAACTCTCCCTCGACGCTTTCCAATGCTTCTGCAAATTCACGATGGAGATGGAAACCCTGAGCAAGCTCTGCCACCACAACATTGATCCTTGGCTATTAGGATTCGGTCTTGAACGTTTACTCATCTATGTACGAGTACATCGAAAAGGAAAACCTTGTTGAATGGCTCCATGAACCCTCTTCCATTAACGGTAAATTTCTTCGCTTGTCATTTTCTTAGGAAACTAGGGTGAACATCATTCGTGGTGGTACATCGAGGAATGGGTGGTCGTCATTCTGGTGCAGCGTCGGTTCATTTGGAGGAGTGCCACGGTGGTGCTTCGGTCTGGATAAGGCAATGACTGGTTCGGCGTGGTGGGACCCTGGTGGTCGGCATTGGTGTGCCAATTAAAAAAACTCTAATAGAAAGGAAGAAGAAATTAAGGTCGAAGAGAAAAAATAAAATAAAATAAATTACATCTAACTCATTATAACTTTATTGCAACTTTTTTTTATAAGCAAAATTGTATTGAATTAAGTACAAGGGGCCCATATACATAGAAGTACAAAGAAAAGTATACAGAAAGAGTAAGATATCTTTTTTTTTTTTTTTTAAAACAAGGTGACAAGTCACCATAAATTTATTAATAAAATAAAAAAGAAAACAAGAACATAGGGGGACATAAACCAAAACCCATGCAAAATAAACGAGATTCAAGCATACCTAGAATTAGGTTTTTTATTCAGTCTCAGGTTATACTTCCTCTGAGATTTAGATGTAACCACTGTGAAACCATCTTCAGCAACATTATCATTATTCTGCTCTCCTTCCTTAGAAGTACTTGCATCTTTTTGCTTTTCCAACCAAGCAGATAAAACATTAAAATAATTATGAACAACATTTGGAAAAGCGCTAAGATCTTGAATATAAACTGGACTTGAGGTAATCTCAAGAGTCTCAAGATTCTTACCACTAACTGTTAAATCACAAGTAGCCTTGAATTGCACGGACACTGGAGTCGGAGTACCATTCGAAATGGAATGCTAGAGCACCAGAGTATCCTTGACTGTAGAGTCAACATTAGTTGCAGTAGAAGTTGAGAACTTCTTTGTAGAGCCATTGACAGCATTTGTTGTAACCGAAGATGAGTTCTGTGGAATGGAATTTGAGACATGGTCAGGGGATAAAGGTTCCTCATAGACTGTCTCAACCGATTCACTATCACTCAATTTTTCACCCAGTGATGTATCATTCTGCCCATTATCTTCATCTGGTTTTTGCTCTGGAACCTTAGGGACATAAGCTAGCTTAGTATTCTGCACCAAAGGTGGATCATTTTGCACCACGTTTTCCTTGGCAATTTGTTTACAAGTCTTAGCCAAATGCCTAATTGAATTACAGTGAGAACAGAAAGGAGAAAGTTTCTCATATTCGATACCAACAGAAAATGCAAAACCTTCACGTTCAACCAGAATATCCTTGAGCAACTTTCCTGTTAGATCAACATCCACTAAAACCCGAGCATAGTGACCGTATGCCCTAGTATGCATAGCTTCATCCAAACTTATTGGAGTACCTAAACCGCCTACAATCTTAAACAATAATTTCGAGCGCCAATATTCCTGTGGCAAGTCATGAATTCTAATCCAGCATTGAGCATGAGATTGTTTCTGCTTATTAGGAATAAAATCTGGAGATCACTGAAAAAGACGCAATAGCCCTGGTTGAAGATTCGAAGCCCCAACAGCCAAGACATTACGCAGATCCTTTTGAGAAGCAAAACTGAATTCATGGAAACCCTTTCCTAATGGAATCATTCTCCATTGACCAAAAGGCTTCCATAGATTTGAAAGTTTGTCACGTAAGTCGGAGATCTTTATAGGGATATCACCCTTCAACAACAACAAGCGGCCATGAAGGTTGTTTTTGCAACCTTCCAACCCCCTTTGATATTCATCCTCAGATATTTTGATACAGACATAGTCTTCCTTCACGCACGGCCGAGGAAGCTGACTAACCGGGATGTCAAACGAACCCTTCAAAGGCTGAGCAAAAGATTTTCGTTGTGGAAAAGGCGATGAAGAAGGTGATTTCGGATTGAGGAACGTCCAGGGACAAGCCATGAGAAGCAAAATCCAAATTGCACAAAATAGAATATAGAAAGATCAGACTCCAGCGTTGTAAATCTAGAACGACGACGTCGAGATGTGACGAAGAGGGTGGTGGAGAGAGATGACGAAAGTGACGGTGTCGAGGTGGGAGATGGCAAAGAGAGGCAGTAGACATCGAGGTGGGGCAAGGTGGAGAGAGAAAGTGACGTCGAGGCGGGGTGATGGCGGAGAAAGATGGCTATCCTAAGGGTGAGGCGGTGTTGGTATGGCTGGTGCGGCTCTGAAATGTGGTGAGCAGTGGATGACCCCACGAGGCAGAGATAGAACAAAGGCAAAGAATCGCACCTGGCGGCGCTAGGTTTCCAAAGGAGCAAGATATCGGTTCAACCAAAAGTAAAAATAACTATATGGTTGAAATCCTAACTTGCCCCTCCACCATCACAAATACTTGAGATTCCGCGTCCCATATTCGCAAACAACATAACTCTTAAATTAAATTTGTTGAATATTATTTGGATTTGATTGTGATATATTATCAATATAAATATTTTATTATAATAAACCAATCATACATTATTAAAATGTTGACTTTTATGTTATAAAAAAAATGTTTGGCTTTTATAATAATCACTTTAATAATTAAACAAGTAATTATATGCAATAAGTTGATAATATAAAAAAATTACACTAACAAAATATCAAAATTAAACTCCAGTTATTTATTAATAAAAAAAACTCTATTTATTTTGCCATGAGCATTAATTATTGGGTGATGCATGAAATCCATCATGGATTCTTATATATAGGGTGCAGAGGGTCCAGATGTTGTATGGTTTAAAGATATGTTGCATGAATGGCCGGCCGGGTCAGCCGAAGCTGGGAAGCAATACTGGTTACTGAAATGTGCAGCATGAGGTGATAAATATCAATGGTGCGTCTATTCAAACCTTCCACCATTATATATTCCTATCTTCGATTCATTCCTTTTAACTTTTAATATTCAACTTGGTGAGTCTTTGCTTGACTCTGCCAATCTTTGAGCCCAAAATAAGCACTGTAATCTCAAATGTCCAACATATAATGAACAAGGACATCAATCGCTGAAGACCAGTAAGAAAGCAAGGTATCAGTTCCTTTTAAAAAAAAGCTAATGAATTTTTATTTTATTTTTCAAAATAGAATTTTTCCAACTATTCATTTTTAAACTTTCGATTTTTAACACAATGACGTATCATTTAATAATGAACAATGTTACTTGTTGGAAGTCCTACATCGCCTGCCTCAAATCCTGGGATGCGGTTTAAATACCTGTTGGGCAACTCCACTTAATACCAATTGGTTTTAGGTTGGAATCTAACATGGTATCAGAGCCAGAGCCCATCTTCCTGCGTATCGCCTGTTATGACAATCTTCCTGTGTAACACCTGTTCTGGCAGGCATCTGTGGAGGAGGGGTGTTGTTGGGCAACTCCACTTAATACCAATTGGTTTTAGGTTGGAATCTAACACTACTAAAGGATTTATTTTAATATCCGTTTAAGATATTTTTTTTGTTGTTGGGTGAATTTTATGTGGAAACCATTAAATCCCGGATAAAGCTCCTACTATAAAATACTCCCCCAGTCTCTACTATAAGCAAAAATTGAATAAAACACACATATTAAGGTGGTTAGTTGATCTCATTTAAAAGAGTAATTGAGAATAAAAAATTAAGTTTGTTACCTAAATTACCCTTCCTCTCACTCCCTCTGGTCTCTATTGTAAGCAAAAATTAAATGGGACACACATATTAAGATAGTTAGTTGATCTCATTTAAAAGAGTCATTGGGAATAAAAAATTAAGTTTGTTACCTAAATTACCCTTCCTCTTATTTATTAAGCTTGTGTTATTGAGAATAAAAGGAGTCATTGGAAAACAAAATTTGTATTAAATGAAGGGTATTTTGAGAATAACTTCATTAAATGAGAAGAAAGTAGTTGAAATTTGCTTAATAAGGAACCAAAAGAAGAAATTTTTTTATTGGAAACTGATATATTTAATACTCCATCTTGAGAAAGTAAATACCTCGCATTCCAAGAAAAGCTTCATTATTTTGGAATCTTTAACCAATGTCTTTAGGCACTGTCACCAGACCCTTATCTATATTCTATATAAAACAAAATAATTTCAACTGTTCACTATACACGTGTCAAGTTATTGTCTCCCATTCTCTCAATTTCATTTCATGTGTCAACATTTGGATCTCAAAAGAAAACAATAGAAGTTTCTAGACACTCTCTTATGTATTTACTCTGGACTCACTACCCAATTCCTTTTACTGAAAAATTGTTTTCTGTTGGTTTTCCATTATTTCTATTATAATTGAAAGTCACATTTATGCTTCACAATTTGTTACATTTGTTTTTAACAAATCTATATTAGTTAAACAAAACATTGTATGATATGCTCAAAAGTTTGCTAACTCTATCCTCTTAACACTGTGAGTGTTACATGCAGATCAAATTATAAAAATATATGGACTTTCTATGAAGTTTACGAGAAAAAAAGTATTTTATGAAAAACTAATCCTTCTCTCCTCCTAAATGGATTTGATTTTAATATACCTTTTATATCATCATTTAATTCTATATTTCTATGTTACAAAAAATATGTAATTTTTTAATAATCATTTTAAAAACTACATATATTCATTTAAACCTACATATGTGGACTCATCAGTGATTGACACGTGTCCAAAATTACTCTAGATATGAGGTGAAATTATATTCAAAATGGATTAATATATACAACGGTTATTTTGATTTATTCGTAAAAAATCAACAAGACCCGTTGCACGGGTACCATTCTAGTTATTAATATTGGCGGTGGTCGTGTATGAGAGTTAGTGAAATTAATGTACCCATATACGGTGTTGAAATGTGAATGCAAGGGAAACATTGGCTGAGCCCTCGCTGCACACTGGAAAAGGAGCTGCCACACAAGCTTGACATGGTTTGCTAATCTTGTTTACACGAACAACGTGTTTCATGATTTACTGGAGAGAGAGAGAGATTAGAGGATTTCAGTGCTAGCAAGCATGTGGGTCATCCTCGCCCACTTGCTTTCTCTTCACTTCACTTGTTTTCCCACTATCAATCTATCATGCAAAATAGTAGTTAATAGCGTGCGTGCATACCCTTTTACTTCTCTTTCAACAATGTTATATCAGTTCATGTCTCCTGTTCTCATTTGAGTTTGACCACGTTCAACAGGTCCATCATTTATCAACAAAGTCTAACTTTGCATTAATTAATATATTAGGAGAAATATAAAAAATGTTTTTTTAAAACCGAATCGATGCGAGTATAGCCCGATATCGAGATATTTCATATTTTAAGATGAAATAAACATATTTGTACATGTTACGTGTTTGGAATCAGAAGCTCCGATATGGAGCTTTTGAGTTTTGGACGTGGTTTTATCTTATTCTGCCATGTTTCCAAACATGTCCTTAGACAGAAATGTCAACTTAAGTGTCTATTTTTTTTTTTTGGTTACTTTTTTTTTTTTTTTGGTTACACTTAAGTGTCTAATTTAGTTGTATAAATAATGGATTTGTTAAAATATAATAATTAATTAAAGATTGCTAGTAACGTGTTTGTCTAGTTTGAATATCCCCTCCCCCTTCTCCCCAATCTTCGATTAGTATTTAGAATTAATAATATAATAACTATGTTGAACGTTGCTTTACATTATTTCTCTACTATATATCAATCTAAACAATCGATCTATATAGTTGCAACTTGCAAGATCTGAGGGAATCAAGGGTTCTATTGAACTGAGCACATGCTAACTGATCTGACACCATAAATCACAAATTACGTCTTGCATATTGGTAACAGAAAACTGTCACAATGTGCACTTCAGATATCGAATATATCTGCTCAAAGAAGCATGTGGTCCATTCCCCTGTAATCAACAGGTTGTTGCTGCTTCCTAGAATCAAATATTACAATTTTTAAATCATAAGCTATATTAAAAAAAATGTCAATTAATTGCTCGTATAAGATTTAAAACCTTGATTGATTTCACTATTTAAATTGACTTAGCTAGTTTGCATTTCTTGAGCTGGCAGCTAGCATAGCACAGCCAATTATAAGCTTGTGATGCAGATTGATAAAAATTAATCTTGGCTAATCTGATTTGTTAATTTGTTGACAAATTTTTAAAATGTGAAAATCATTACAAGTTGGACGTACTTGATAGTTTGAATAATCATAGGCTATAATTGGTGGACTTATCAGAAATTCATAGATATTGACTAAGATGATCATTAGAGAAATAACACTGTAATTGCTATACCTGCACATGAAGCTACTCAGCCAGAACAGTATGAATGGTAAATGTACCTTGTACAAGTTATAATTGTACTTTCCGAGTGCTTATATTTAGAGGAATGTTGTTTTAACACAAAATTGGGGACACCATACAATGTCCCCTTTATTTTTGGATGTATTTTTGAGATGCACGCATATATATAAAGAAGATAAAAAGTAAGTGAGAAATAGAAAGAAACACGTATGGTATGATATACGGTGTCTAAAAATTGTGTTCAAATAACACAACTCTATATTTATGGCTTATAATCACATAGGCCAGGTTGTTAGCCATGTGGACAAGTCTATGTGAGACATTCTTCATATGACTTTGGAGCCCCCTTACTGTTGGTACCTCTCCCTTCAATTATCTTGCTATAAATCACAAAAAATTTGGTTGATATTGGTTGATTTTGAATTTCTTATATAAATGTGTGCTTTACCTAAATTTGACTTTTTAACCCATATTATTGTAGAATAAACAGAGTACTAAATTCAAATTTAAGCAAAATGAAGGGTGTTTTCTTGATATGAAATAGATATTGAGAATGACAAGGGATTAAGGGAATATGCAAATGTCATATTTGCTTCCAAACCTATCTCCAAAGTGAAAAAAATAAAGATATATAGAGATCTGAACTCATTAAATAATATAAAAATAGATATACATTTACTTACTCATTGAGGGAGAAAAATTCACTTTAGATGAGTTAAATCCCTAAATGATTAATAACACAATGCTGTCGTAGGTCTTACACAAGCACCAGAGAAGATGGTCCCTCAACAAAAGTCTGAATTTAATTCCAGCACCTTTCAGAAATAGTGCCTCTCATCCTTATCCTACCTTTTTTTCTCTTGCAAATTGCAAGATGCAATTGAGTCTGCCAGCTATCTGTTTTCCGTGGAGAGAACTTATATTGCACATTGTTGTACATCAGTGAAACAACTTCTGGTGATGAGATGCTAAGGATTCTAAAGGCTTAGAGTGTGTTTGGGAAAGCTGGAAAAAAAAGATTATGCTGATAATCTTTTTTCAAATAATCGATTATTTGAAAACAGATTATAATCAGAATCTGTTTTTGTTTGGGTATGTTTGCTGAAAAGTGATTTTAAGATAATCTATTTCGTTTGGGTGGTTTAAAAACAATCACTTTTGTATAGTAAATTACGAAAAAGGGTATGAAGTAATTTGTTTATAATGTTTGTTTTCCTTTTAACATTAGATTTTTTTTATATCTTGTCATCAAATTTTTATGTATTTATAAAAATTAAATAAAATGTCTAACTTTATACCGAGCATCTCCTCGTGATATTATAAAAAAGGCAGATCGTGGCATGATTATTTGCATAGCCCACGCCTGGAATATAACAGAAGCAAAAGTAGGAAATTTAGCCGCTAGACAGCAAAGAGGTTCGAGGGTTATTACGGGAATGAAATGTGTATGTGAAAAATAATTAAAGCTGAAACACAAAACAGCTCTATGATTGAGATGATAAAAAAAACGACTGAAAATTGAATAAAACAGCTTTTTACAATATTCAGCTACTTTCCCAAACACAAATAATTAATTCCAAAACAGCTGAAAAGCCTAAAACAGCTGAATGGGAAAGATTATAATCTTTCCCAAACATGCTCTTAATGGGATTATACCCATATTTTATTTTTTAGTCTATTAATTTCCACCTGCTATAATATCACCCTGATTAATCATGGTGGATAACGGGAATATTTTGATTTTTTATGGATTTCTGTCACCTTTTAACTTTAGGGACCTAATTGAAAATTTTATGTTTGTTCAAAGACTCAATTAGAAAATTTTTAGTTCAGGGACCCAATTGAAAATTTTATATAAGTTCAGGGACCTAATTAGAAACTTCTTTAATTTAGGGACCTAATTATAAATTCCCAAATAATTGAGGAACCAACTCAACAATTAAACCTTTCCCTTTCAAACTATTGTGGATATATTAGGCGGTTAAAAGGAAGGTTAGCTCTAAGAAGAATGTAATTATTTGGATGGAGGAAGCCCAATGAGGATTTTTCTGTGGTCAAAGGAAAGGAGAGAGGCCTTTGTCTAGAGCTGTCAAAGTGAGCCAACCCGGCTCACCCGGGTTGACTCACCACGGGTTGAGCGAAAAGTGGGCCGAGCCCGGTTGGCTCACTTTTTTCAGTGAGCCAAGAAATAGCCAACCCGGCTCGACCCACCACGGGTTGGTGGGTTACACGGGTTGGCTCACTTAGAATTAAGAAAATTTAAAAAAAAAAAAAAACAAACAGATAGAATTCAACAGGAGCAATTTAATAGGAGCAATAAGGGGGCCAAGGAGAATAGTGGAAGCAGCGGCGGTGCGGTGGAGGCGAGCAACATAGATGGCGATGAGGTAGAGGACGCGAACGACAACTTATTTTGCTATCAGTGACTAAGTTAGGGACTTAGGGTTGGGTGAGTTGAGAAAGGGTTAGGGAAAGAAAGGTTGAGAAAGTAGGTTGGGCTGCAACTTACTTGGGCTCCAACTTCTGTATTATTTTGGATTTTGGTTGTATGGTAAAAATATTTATAAAAAAAAAAAAAAAAACATGCGGCTCGCGGGTTAGCCCGGCTCACCGCTGGTTCAACCCGGCTAACCCACGGGTTAAGTGAGCCGGGCCAAAATGACCCGGGATCTAAACGAACCTGTTTTTTTACAACCCAACCCACCAGTGAGCCGGGTTGAGCCGGGCTGGCTCACGGGTTACAACCCATATTGACAGCTCTACCTTTGTCAAAGTATGGCCTTTGACGCATGGTGGAGAAGATTATAGGGGACCCATTTACTTGAGGAAGCATAATACAATGTGGGTGCCACTTAGATATGAAAGATAAGGTCGATTTTGAAGTTAATGCCTTTCCACTTCCTCCAACAATTCAACTTACTCAATCCCAACCTAAAATTGGGTCCTCTCAGTAGCTGCTAATAGATAACCCTCCCTCCCCAACCCTCATACATGACATGACCCATTGCCAGTTAGTGATTCAATTAAATTACCAAAGCAGCACATAGTATATATAAAATGGGATATAAAATGTGGAGCGCATTGTAAAAATTTGAATCCACGTAGTCACAATTTATATTTCATAGCTAAACCAACTGAGTTGATTCAGAGTACAATATCCACATAAGGTATTAGGTTAAAACCTTCGAACTTCAGTGTTGTTATTCTAACAGTAATGTTAATAAAACTTATGTTCACGGGGAATCCTATACATGACACTATGTCTATCATTGAAATTTATATATGTATATGTATATATTCATAATTTTAATTTATATTTTGAATAATGGATATTCTATTAAAATGGGGTATACTTTTGTGGGAGGTGAATTAATGTATCTTCAACCAATTGGTGTTTCTTTGTTTTTGGGAAATATCTGTTTGGTTGAACACTACCTTACTTTACTACTCATGTAATTAGCTTTCTCTTTATCCTTTTGTATATGGGTTTGGGTACCCCTCGTACTCACATATATATACATCTTTGCTTATAAAAAAAATAAAAAATCACCTAACAATAATATTTCTCGTTAATTAGTTCATCTACCACAACTTGGTGTCTCTGGTTTTAGATTTAGATGTTATGCATAAGTTCAACTTTATTGTTTCGACAAACTTCGTCAAACATAAATAAAAGCTAAGGTGTCAACATAATTGGGATGTTAGATTTTATAGTGATGCTATTGCATATCATGGTGTTTTTTGCTTAAAAAAATTTAACTAACTTATGCTAATAGAAGATAAGCAAGGTTAAGAGAGTTCATAATTATTTGAATGTAACGAAGACAAACATTCCAGAGGGTCCCTTGTGCTCATCTTATATGCCCCTATTCCTAATACAAAAGACAGCTGCCCCATGAAAACACACTCTTGCATGACTCCACCCTAACACCACTCTCTCCTCAATGTCCTTAATCATCCCTTCTTTCTTGAATCTTGATGCCAGGTCTCATACTGCTTCACCCTCCCACGTGACCTTGTACTTACTTTGAGAGGTAATTTGAAAGAATTGGCTATTTGTAGGACCTTTCTCTGCATAAGAAGATCATGCTTGCTAAATCAATCAGTCTGATGTTGGGATAAGTTTTTTTTAACTGGACAAGTCTCAAGCCCCTTTTGCATGCTTAGTAAAACATGTTGCAGTTCTAGTGGAGGTGGCTCTGAATTATTAATCACTTGAACAGTTTGACTAGAAATGAAGAATTTGATATCAAGTTATTACCCTATAACTATCATTGCATATTGACTACTTTAAAAGATACCAATTTTGTTATTTCTACATATAATTGACATCTCTTTCTCTCTCCTTCCACACACACGCGCACACACACACAAGATGTATCAAGTAAGAGAAATCCGAACATTTGATCATGCATGAATGATCAAGATTAAAACATAAAATCATATGACCTTTTTAAGTGATCACATGATCACTTACTAATTTCTAATCGTGAGACCATCCTTATCTAATTTAATATCCCAGATCTACTCCTCATTGGTGTATCAGCATAATTATGCACAACTGAAATTAGTTTAACAAAAAGAGTGTCTTTTCAGTGAAACTTCTTAAATGAATTTATTTGTATTCTAGTAGACGATTAAAAGTAATAATTCAAGTTAAACAGATGGAAGCCACTTTTAATTTCCTCTTCAACACGTGAATCTTAGCTTTACCTTTCCCCTTGCACTTGGCTATGATTTCATGTTCTCTTATTTTGCCTCGTTTGCTAGCAGGCTTTCAGCACATTTGATCATCTAAGCCTTTTTGTTGCTTTATTCTTGTGTGACTCGGGCACTATCTGATTATATGCTATGTCCAAAGTTGCTACCTAACTTGGTGGCAATAGAAATTAACACATTGCACAAGTCTCTTTTTCCTACTCATATCCTACACTAATTTCATGTCTACAATCAAAATGTCTGAGGACAGAAGAATCTTCTAATGGAGGATTGACGAAATTTTTGCACCTGCAGTACTCTTTTGTTGGGTAATCAAAGCATTCTCTTGTCCCAGGTGCAAACCCTTACCTAGGAAAAAGATTAGAGAAAAAGCAAAAGGGGAAATAATTAAATTAGTGACAAAGCTACCTTCATTTTCCAAAGATATTTTATATGTAATGCTCTTCCAACTTGACAACAAAGCATAGATCATGAGTAGAAATTAGCAAGAGGGAAAAAAGGAAAACATTTCTTTTTCTCTTTTGACCTCAAAAGTTTGGTGTTTTTAAAAGATTAATGGAAACTCTCTCAATGCACAAGTGAGATTGTTCTTTTCTCCACCCAATTTTGCTCTCATTGTCTTTCCACTATCCTTTGCCTCCTGTCCTCTTTCCATTGCACGAATGGATTGCACATATCGTGGCAGACATCAACAAGCAGACCAATAGCCGCAACAAAAAATTTCTTATATATAAAAGAGATTCGGATAGAAGTCAACTCAAATCCACTTTATTGGATCCGGAGGATTTGCATCTTCTATAAGTTTCCATCTTCCTTGGTTGAAGAAAAAGATAAATACAAAGATTATAAAAAAGTTTATAAGTTTTAACTGATTCAAATAATAAATTCACTTCATATTTATATTTCTTGTTAATATTATCTTGTCACGTGTAAAAAGTATATGAGAGAGGAGCCATTTCTCTAATTATAATAATCCCCAAGCAAAGGTCATGATATGAGAAAACACGAGAGTAAGGAAAAGTTAACATAAAATAAGTTGTTTACATCTTTTGTCCTTTTATTTTGTCAAGCATGTGCTTTATTGGGGAGTTATAAGGTGGTGGGGGAGTTAAGAAGTGGAGCGATAAGGAGGTTGAGGTTTCAAATCCCACCCACTAATAAAATACTAACATTTACCAATAAAAAAAAAAGGGAGTTATAAGATGGTCAAGGTGGTTTGGGGGAGAGACATGGTGATTGGAGTGATAAGGAGGTCATGGGTTCAACTCTTCCCACTAGCATAACATACTAATTACTAACATTTGTCTATAAAAAAAATAAAAAATTTGCCTACCAAAAAAAAAAAAAAGCAAGTGCTTTATTGTTTTGTTATATCTATTTAAATCTTTTGACTCACCATACTAATTTTAATAGGAAGCAACCATATGGTAGAAATTCAATTTTTACTACCGACAACATTTACAATTAAATCACCTTTTCTTGTTTCTTACTAGATCTTATGACGTCTATTATAATTTTAAAAAATTAACGAAATCTTATTTAATAGCTTTGCACAGTTGAGAAGAGAAAGTTATCTCAAATATTGTTATCCTTTAAATTGATTTAGAATCACATTAGAAAGTAGTAGCTAAAAAACATGGATTTAAACAGCTTCCTGCATCACCTGTTGCAGCCGTAACATCTCACTGATCGCATTGGCTTGCATCAACTTGTAGCAATTATCTTACCAGGTATTAAACCGTAATTTACAACCATGTTGATGAATGCAAAAAAAGTGCGAGTATAATAAAGACTAATCTTTTCGTATTTCTTTTATCAAGCTATAGTGAGAGAGAAAAAAAAATTTAAGAAGCAAAGCTTTAAAAGGAAAGTGAAATGTTAAGGACAAAGTCAAGAACCAAATATGTGGGCAGAATATTTGGGCTAACATATTGTAGTGTGGTTCAGTTTCTCTTTTTTGCTGAAACGTCGAGTTCTCAGTGGAAGAAAACAAAAAAGGGCCAGGGCCCATGATGACTTGTGAATGTCAACAACCAGAGTCGGAGTTTATTTTTGAAGAAAAGGGGGGAAAAAGAGGTGAGGCTAGCAGCAGGGGCCATTGGTTGGGCTTCAAATGGATCAGCCGGCATAGTCCCTAATAATTAACACTTAGTTGAAAATGCTTCTTGATTATCTGTTTGAATAATTTCATCACCTTCTATTAGTGGTGTCAATGGGTCTCGAAAGACCCACAAAACCGGTCTATCCGACCCAACCCAACCCAGATTTTGTGAGTTAGTTCAGGTGATTGGATTGGGTTGGGCAAAAAGACATAGGATGGGACCCATAGAGTATGGATTGAGCAATGTGTTTCAGAATTTCAAACCCACTGAACTCAACCCAACCCATATTATTTAGCTTTGTGTTGATGGTTGTTGAATGTTGATGACTTTTACTTTTTCATTGTAATAATTTAGACTTTTAGTTGGCGGTTGTTGTTGATTTTAGACTTTTAATTTATGGTTGTTGATATTATTTAAAGTTTTAAACATGTTTATTCATCATTTTTTAGATTTTTCCACAGTTTCTACCCTGACAGACCCACAGACCCGACCCAAAACTGAACATTTGTGTGTTTTTTGTCAGACCCGATGACCCACCCAACCCAACCTAATTTGGGTTGGTTTGGGTTTCATAATTTATTTTGACAAACCCAACCCAACCCAACCCAACCCAACCCAACACACTCACCTTTGATTGGGTTGAGTGCCAAAATTCACTAAACCCAACGAACCCCGACCCATGGACACCCCAACCTTCTATAGTGGCTTGATTCCATATGCTCTTTGATGGGTCACTAATCTATTTACTAATCTGATATTGGGGATAGGTTCAATGAATGCAGGGTGGTTTGGTGGGCATAAATTGAGGAATCTGCTACAAAACATCCACAGAAGCTACCTTGGGTTCGATTTAATTTATACAGTGTGCTCTAGGAGAAGGTGAATTGGCAGGAGTGCTCTAATAAGTTATAATATGATTGGGTTTTGATATTAGACATGGTGGACTATGCTCCATTTGGCTTGTTCATTTCTATGAGGTGCTCTTGGATCAAGTTTCTGAAGACTTTGTTAGTTTGCTTTTGGTTTCAACTTTCTGATACATTGAGGATTCTTCTGGTCTTGGGTGATTTGGACACAGCTAGTTGGATTACTTTATTTTCTCTTTCTCTTGCTGGCTCTGGTTTGTTTTCTGGGATTACAGTGGTAATACTACACTTTTGGTGGTTTGGGATAGACTTTTGTAATAGGAATACTGGATTTTTGTTTTTCTAGTATTTTATCTACATTGGATCTATTCATTGGTTCATGTATATGTTTTTGTATACGGGTCACTACTAGAAATCTTCTTATTACCTGCAGATTTTCCTGCGGATTTTGCTCAAAAATTCGCAGGAAATGGGTTTCACGCGGACTTTCCTATGAATTTCACCTATAGGTAATATCTTCGTGGGTAATATTTTCCTGCAAATTTGAAAAATATGTAGGAAATTTCTTGCAGATTTTCTTGCGAAAAAATTTAAATTCGCAGGAAATATCAAAATTTCCTACGAATTTAAATCTATAGGAAAAAACCTTATTTCTGGAAAATTTGCAGCAAAATTTACAGGAAATTCCTTCGAAAAAAATTCGTTAGAAAATCCACAAGTAATCCATGAATTTCTAGTAGTGGGTTACCGTACCCATGTACCCTTTTTTATCAATATAATTTGTGTTTATAACAAAAACTTTTCTTATTTTTAAGAGTTTATATCTTTATTTTTTTTCTTTATAAAAATAATATAAGCTACGACTATTAATATTTTTCTATAACGAACTAATAGAGGGACAAAATCTAATTTTATCCTTGTTGTTTTAAAAAATTAAAATAAAAAATTTGTAAAATAATTTTAAGATATTTCATATAACTTTTTTTTTACCACATGAACAAGAACTTATCCGTAAGACATATTTATTGTTGATCATATAATTTTTTTTTATGATAATTGATTGATCATATAATTTTTTTTTATGATAATTGATTATATAAATTAGATAAATTTTTTTGGTGCAATATATAAACTTGATACATTTAAAAAGGAATATTTTTTTATAATTAAAAAATGTCTATTAAAAGAATCTAAAATATTGCAACAAATCCGTAAAAATTATTCAGATCGAAAGCATCATGAACGTAAACCTTACAATTTATATGGCTCCACCATCAAAATATTTTCCACAAGTTATCTTGAAAGCCATGCAAGTCATCGCATGGGAACAAATGAACGACCGAGTAGATTCCATTATGTCTATTTATAAAGACGAGTTGTAGAAATTAGAAGATAAAACCCATCCAATAATATGTCTCTCATTGTTTGAACTGATCCGCATGTGCAATGCTTCCAAGATAACTTGTGGAAAATATTTGATGGTGGAGCCATATAAATTGTATGGTTTACGTTCATGATGTTGAACCCATGTAATTTACAAATTAAATGGATCGATCATAATAATTAATTTTTAGGGATTTGTTGTAATATTTTATGTTCTTTTAATTAATAGTCAATAGACATTTTTAAATTATAAAAAAAAATTATTCCTTTTTAAATTTATCAAGTTTATATAATAGATCAACAATAAAGACTTCTTGCCAATAAGTCCTCTTCATGCAGTAAGTAAGTTATAATTTCATGAGTGCACAAACGAATGTTGGTCCAGTTATTAAGAAGAATATGACTCATATCTTATATAAGGATGTAAGTTTGAATCTCGCTGTCATTGTCGGGATCTCGTTGGAGTGTAATCTGTAAGTAAATTTTTTATATAGTCCTTGAGCCATAAGGCCTATCATGATCCTAAATATGAGTCACTGAAACCCAACTCATCTAAACTTTGTATTCATAAAAAAAAAAATAAAAAAATTTGAGACGTTTTTCGTGCTAAGTTTGGTGTAAACGTCCAACCCATCTTTAGTCATTATAGTGAGTAAATGCTTAAGCTCTCATTCCTCGTCCACTTGACCTTGCTAAAAAAAATTTCTCAGGTCCCTTTATTTTAGTTCAAAATAATAATATTAAAATTTTATAAAAAAAAAGGTAATTTTTTAAAGTTTTTATGTACTGCAAAAGTTATTTTGCGTTTATTGCAAAATCATTTTTGCTTTGAAGAAAAACGTATCCGATAATGCTAAATAAGAAGAAGAAAATGTCGATTTAAAATTTTCAAGAACAATCTTTGTTATTTTTAAATTTTATAGGAATATTTTTGGTTCAAAATAGTTATAATACATTCTTTATGTTTTGGTTGTCACATTCTCTTGCCGTATTAAGGCTGCAACTAATATGAAGGCTGAGTGAGGTCTTAATATTAGACTCTTCACGAAGTTTGAGTAAGCAGTACAAAGTTGTTTTCCATAAGAATTTTGCGAAATTTCTTTGAATAACAAATTGAATTAAGAATTTAAATATTGATATGCATCATCGATATAAAAATCTTAATCATAAGTTGGTATGCATTATCCTCACAGTCTAGCTATATGAAGGAGTTCTCTCACAGCCATGAGGAGAGTTACGATGCAACAGGTTAACAATATCCAGGGAGTCACTTTCACAAATCGCTTGAATTAATATGTTGGGTTAAAATATTATTATTAATAATTAAAAAATTGTCAATAAACAGTCTACGTTATACATCATCTTAAACGTTAAAGGAATCAAATAGCAGTAATTATTCATCTATATTATTTGAAAAATAATTATTTTTAAGATGTTAAAATTAATATTAGATATTGATTGACTTTTTAATTTTAAGATATTGATTTATTAATTTTATTTGGATCTTGCAAATGTGTACCTTTAGGACATTGATTAAGGAATCCAATAAAAAATAGGTTTTTATTATAATCTAAATATCATACTTCTTAAAATATATATGAAATACATCGCTTCCTAATTAAAAAAAATCTTTTCTTGATCGGTGCCCTTCGTCAATCTTAACCAATTATTATATAATAGCTTTTAACATTTGCAGTTTTACAAAATAATGGTTTTTCATAAAAAAAATATATAAAAATCTAATATGATATTTTATTACTTATTAATGTTATTTAGGATATTTTTTGTGTAGAAAAACTCCTCTACAGTGATGTAAAGTGATGTTGTATGTACAAGTCAAGGTATTTTACCTTCGATTTAATTTAAAATACATCATAATTTTAACACACTAATAGTTTAAGGGTCTATATACTCTTATTTAGTGATACGAGCCCAGTTGCAGTAACCACTTCTGATGGCCCAAGGAAGGATATCAACACTTCAGCTGCTAGCACAAGTGGATATCAGAAGCCCAAGCGCACCATAGTGAAGCCCAATTGGATGAAAGACTTTTATTTCTAAATGTATTCCAGTATTTCCTTTTAATTAGTGTCTGCCATTTTTCCGTTTTCCCTTGAAATGGACAGCTGTGCCAGGTGGCGCCTGATCCGAAATTGGTGTAACAAACTCCTTATTATAAGGAACCGAATGAATGAATGAAGGCAGAAAGAATCTAGTCAGAAATTTTATTCTTTTCTAGTTAGAGGAGACAACCTTCCCCCTCTCGAATTGGGGAATACCTTTACTACCAACAGCAACCGTAACATTGGTGCTTTCATTGCCATTCATGCCTCCTAAACCGTCCCAAGCCATGGAAGAGGCCATAGCCTCCATTCAAGAAAAACTTTCACAGCTCCAGCTCCAATTTGACACCTCCCAACTGGCCGTCCAATCAACCATGGACTCTAGACACGATTCCCTTGCCGGCATCATTAGCACCTTAACTGACAAGGTAGCCACGCTCTCGGGCACCTCATCCCCACCACCGTTTCCACCCAACCAATGGACAGCTGTGCCAGGTGGCGCCTGGTCCGAAATTGGTGTAACAAACTCCTTATTATAAGGAACCGAATGAATGAATGAAGGCAGAAAGAATCTAGTCAGAAATTTTATTCTTTTCTAGTTAGAGGAGAGAACCTTCCCCCTCTCGAATTGGGGAATACCTTTACTACCAACAGCAACCGTAACATTGGTGCTTTCATTGCAATTCATGCCTCCTAAACCGTCCCAAGCCATGGAAGAGGCCATAGCCTCCATTCAAGAAAAACTTTCACAGCTCCAGCTCCAATTTGACACCTCCCAACTGGCCGTCCAATCAACCATGGACTCTAGACACGATTCCCTTGCCGGCATCATTAGCACCTTAACTGACAAGGTAGCCACGCTCTCGGGCACCTCATCCCCACCACCGTTTCCACCCAACCACATCAGAACTCCCAAACTCACCTTACAACCATTTGATGGAACCAATGTTCTGGATTGGTTGTTTCAAGCTGACCAGTACTTTGGGTTCTACAATGTACCTCCTCCTCAACGCATGGAAATGGTGGGATTCTTCATGACTGGTGACGCCCTCAGTTGGTTTAAATGGATGCACAGTAATCATCAGTTATCCACTTGGGAGGTCCTTGGGCGCACCATGGAGTTACGCTTTGGCCCTTCTTCTTATGAGAATCATCAAGCATCTCTGTTCAAGCTGCAACAACAGGGTGCGGTTGCTGATTACCAAGCAGCTTTTGAGAAGATATCCAACAGAATCGTTGGTTTACCTCCGGATGCTCTCCTCAACTGTTTCATTTCTGGCCTTAAACCTGCAATCTAACGTGAGTTAGCCCTCCACCACCCTTACTCCCTATCCCAAGCTCTAGGACTCGCCAAACTCATAGAAGCCAAACTATCCGATACTCCGAGCTACAAATCTGCCTTCCACCACAACCCCAAAAACTCACACCAAACAGTGACTCTTCAAGCCTTACCTCCTCCCAAACCCCCTCCTTCCAGTCCTTTCCCAATCAAACGTTTATCCCCTGATGAGTTGCAAGCCCGCCGTGCCAAAGGCTTGTGTTTCAATTGCGATGATAAATTTCATCCGGGCCGTAGGTGTACTACCAAGCAGTTTTTGCTGCTCGTGGATGATCCGTCTGAGGAGGAACTTGTTCCCAATGAGGAGGCCAATTACCCACCAATCCCTCCTATGCCTACACCTGTTTTACCTTCCTCACCCCCCCAAGACCACACCTTATTCCAACTTTCTAACACTGCTTCTTTTGGTGGTTCAACCCCCCAAACCTTGCGAGTGAATGGTTCGGTTCATGGCTACCCCGTGACAGTACTCATTGATACAGGCAGCTCTCATAATATCTTGCAAACCAGATTAGCGCATTTCCTCCAACTGCCGATTTCACCCTTCCCGGCATTTTCTGTTATGGTAGGAAATGGTGATAGGCTTGCGTGCTCGGGCCTCTGCTCGGATGTCCCACTACTGTTGCAGAAACACAGTTTTCAAGTACCATTGTACTTGCTACCTATACAAGGTGCTGATGTGGTATTAGGCATGGAGTGGCTTAGTACATTGGGGGCTGTCCTTTCTGACTTCTCTATCCCTGCTATGTCCTTCACCCACCTAGATAAACAAGTTACCCTATATGGCCAACACCCTGTGACCCCACACCCCCTCTCCCACCATCAACTCTGTCGTACCCTTACTACAAAAAGCCTAGCCAATGTTTATACACTCCTACCTACCCCACCCGAGACCCCCACCTTCCTAACCCTTGTTCCCCAGGACAAAACCGAAGCCCCCACCCTAGACCTACACCCTGACCTGCAAGCACTTTTAACACAATTTTCGGAGGTATTTGCAATCCCCCATGGCCTACCTCCCCCTAGACCTCATGATCACCATATACACCTCCTACCCAATGCCCAACCAGTCAATATCAGGCCCTATCGGTACCCTCATTGTCAAAAGGAGGTGATGACCAAATTGATTTCTGAGATGTTGGAGGAAGGCATCATTCAACCGAGCACTAGCCCCTTTTCATCCCCAGTGGTCTTAATTAAAAAGAAAGACGGCTCTTGGCGTTTCTGTGTGGATTACCGAGCCCTCAACGCCATTACTATCAAGGACCGCTACCCAATTCCCACGGTCGATGGCCTTCTTGATGAACTTTTTGGCGCTTCGGTCTTTTCCAAAATTGACCTCCGATCCGGCTACCATCAAATCAGGGTTGCCACGGGGGATGAACACAAGACAGCCTTCCGGACCTTTGATGGGCATTTCGAGTTCTTGGTTATGCCATTTGGCTTAACAAACGCCCCGTCCTCCTTTATGGCCGCTATGAATGATCTTTTACGACCATTCCTTCGTAAATTTGTTGTGGTTTTCTTTGATGATATTCTAATATTTAGTCATAACTGGGATTTGCATTTGCAGCACCTTCAGCAGGTTCTAGCCGTGCTTCATAACGCCCACTTCTATGCTAAAATGTCCAAGTGTGTTTTTGGCCAGAGTTCCATTGATTATTTGGGCCATGTGATTAGTGCCCAGGGTGTGTCAGCAGACCCTGCTTCCAAGGTGCAAGCCATCCTAGACTGGCAGCCTCCTACCTCTGTCACTGCACTCCGTGGCTTTCTAGGTTTGACTGGGTATTATCGCCGTTTTGTGCGACACTACGCCACCATCGCTGGGCCGCTTACAGACCTGCTCAAAAAGGACCGTTTCTCTTGGTCCCCAGAGGCAGAAACTTCCTTTTCTCAGTTAAAAACTGCTATGACTACAATGCCGGTATTAAACCTTCCTGACTTTGCGGTTCCCTTTCATATTGATACCGATGCTTCGGATGTGGCAATAGGGGCTGTTCTTTCCCAGAACCAGCATCCGTTAGCTTTCTTTAGCAAAAAGATGTCACCTCGAATGCAAGCAGCCTCTACTTATGTGCGTGAGATGTATGCCGTTACCGAGGCTGTCAAAAAGTGGAGGCAGTATCTTCTGGGTCGAAAATTCCATATCTACACAGATCAGCAAAGTCTGAGGAACTTGCTTCATCAAACAATTCAAACACCGGAGCAGCAAAAGTGGCTCACCAAGTTGTTGGGGTTTGACTATGAAATACATTATAAACCTGGGACCTCCAATCGCGTAGCTGATGCCTTGTCCAGAAAAATTGAGACTCCCGCTTCTACTCTGTTTGCCATCACATCCCCGGTTCTGAAATTTGTGGAACAACTTCGCAACTTCTACCTAAATCAACCCGAAGGGATTGCTCTGATGTCTAAGTGGCACACAGATTCCCAAATGCAACCCCAATTCAGACTGAGCGATGGCCTCCTTTACTTCGGGGATCGGTTATTCATTCCTGATGCTTGCAAGTTACAGAATGAATTGCTCAAGGAGTACCATTCCTCACCACTAGGAGGACACTCGGGCACCAAGGCTACCTTGTCTCGGTTAGCCGCATCTTTTTACTGGCCAGCAATGCAAAAAACAATCAAGCACTTTGTAGCTCATTGCCAAGTTTGCCAACAGAATAAAGCTTCAAACCAAGCTCCAGCCGGTCTTCTACAACCCCTGTCGGTACCTAACCAAGTGTGGGAGGACATCTCGATGGATTTTATCACCCATTTGCCCCCATCACAAGGCAAGACAGCCATCTGGGTGGTTGTTGATCGTCTCACGAAGTTTGCCCATTTCATCAGCCTCCCCACAAGTTACACAGCTCACTCCTTAGCAGTCTTGTTCTCAGCTGAGATTTATCGTTTACATGGAATGCCCAAGTCGATTGTAAGTGACCGTGACCCCCTCTTTCTCAGCAACTTCTGGAAGGCCTTCTTTCAACTTCAAGGCACAACCTTGGCTTACTCCAGTGCTTACCACCCCCAAATAGACGGTCAGACCGAAGTACTTAACCGCTGTTTGGAAGCTTACCTGCGCTGTTTCGTCAGTAATGAGCCCCAGAAATGGTCCTTGTTCCTGCACCTGGCTGAATTCTGGTACAATACATCGTTCCATTCCTCAATTGGAATGAGCCCGTTTGAGGCCCTGTATGGACGTGCCCCTCCCACCATTCCTTCCTATCTCAACGGCAGTACGAAGGTTGCTACTCTGGAAGAGTTCCTCATTTATAGGCAAGGTCTCCTCAACAAGTTGAAGGAACAGCTTCACGCAGCTAGGAATCGCATGAGGCAGCGTGCCGATGCCCATCGTCGAGAGGTTAGCTTTGAGGTAGGGAATTGGGTCCATCTCCGCTTGCAACCTTACCGACAAGTCTCTGTTGCTTTGAGGCGTTCCCAGAAGCTAGCTCGCCGTTTTTTACGGCCCATTTCAGGTACTGAGACGCATTGGGGAAGTTGCCTACGAACTTGATCTGCCTCCCACAGCCAAGATCCATCGAGTCTTCCATGTCTCCATGCTTCACCCCTGCCGTGGCAACCCGGAAGTGCAGGTTTGCCCTTTACCCGATCGCATCCAAGGTATGCGACCCCTCTTGGAACCTCTCTGTATTTTGGGAAGGCGCACGGTCTCGGGAAGACAAGGTCATGTAGACCAGATCTTAGTTCAGTGGGTGTCTCAAAGTGAATCTGAAGCTACTTGGAATGATATTCCCTCGTTCATTCAGACCTACCCAGATTCGAACCTTGTGGACAAGGTCAATCTTCATGGGCTGGGCAATGATACGAGCCCAGTTGCAGTAACCACTTCTGATGGCCCAAGGAAGGATATCAACACTTCAGCTGCTAGCACAAGTGGATATCAGAAGCCCAAGCGCACCATAGTGAAGCCCAATTGGATGAAAGACTTTTATTTCTAAATGTATTACAGTATTTCCTTTTAATTAGTGTCTGCTATTTTTCCGTTTTCCCTTGAAATGGACAGCTGTGCCAGGTGGCGCTTGATCCGAAATTGGTGTAACAAACTCCTTATTATAAGGAACCGAATGAATGAATGAAGGCAGAAAGAATCTAGTCAGAAATTTTATTCTTTTCTAGTTAGAGGAGAGAACCTTCCCCCTCTCGAATTGGGGAATACCTTTACTACCAACAGCAACCGTAACATTTAGCCATTCTACTCAAACTTGTTTTAGAGGAGCATTATTTCACCTTTTGGTGCTACTATTTTCTCTTGTAATAAGTTGTTTTTGTCTTTTTTTCAAAACTCTCACGTGGAGTTTTCTAGAAGGCAAGCGAACATGGTTGCTCATAGTTTAGCTAAGGTGGCCATTGACTATGCTAGTTCTCATGACTTTGTTGAGATCCCAACATGTATTGACTTTTTGATTATGAATGAATTGCAGTAGACCTCTTTTGTCAAAAAAAAAAAAAATACTTTAAAGGTTGTCATTTCATAACCGTTTCAAGAAATGTTGTGATATATATCATTAGTAGAGTTTTTCATGCATGTGTGTTTGGAATAGCTACAAAAAAATAAGATTATATTAATAATAGATTAAATGTATAATTGATTATTGTGATAATCGATTGTAATCAAAATCTGTTTTTATTTGGATATGTTTGCTGAAAGGTGATCTTTAGATTAATTTCATTTGGATGGTGTAAAAACTTGACTTTTATATAGTAAATTACAAAAAGGGTTAGAAGTTTTTTTATAAAGAATAAAGAATAAGAATATTCCAGTAAAAAAAAAAAGAGTAAATTATATTCCACTACCTTCAAGTTTATTAAAATAACATAAAACCCCAAAATTAGTTATAAATTACACTCCACCCTATTTTTTGTTGTTGACTAACTGTTGACTTAACACCGTTAAATTATTTAAAATTAAAAATATTTATAATAAGTAATTTAATATATATATGTCAAAAATGTTTTTAAAGATCAAACATATACTTTGTTGTCTACAAAATAAAGTTAATTTGTTAATTTGAAAATAAAATTTATAATTTGAAAATTATATAAAAAATATAATTCATTTAAGTATTTATTTTTGAAATCCATCATATATTTATTTTAGTAAAGTATAATTTTGAGTGTACTCTAACAAATAATCAATATAAAATGTGTATCAATTATGTGAAAAAGGATTTTTTATTATATTCTAATTTTAGTCCTTCAAGTCAACAACTTCTAAATAAATATCACGTTTTTAATTGTTTTATCTATAGAGTATATGAATTATATAATAGTTATTGTTGATAAATATGACAAAAATGCTTTTAAATAAAATGAGATAATATCATTTTTAACTAAAATGAGATAATAATATTATATGGCATGTTGATTTTTTTTTATATAAAATAGTTTTTTCCAAACAAATTTACATTATCTATTATTTTTTGTCCTACATATATATCTTGTTAGTGGAATTAGTCTTAAATATATTCAGAGATATTAGAATTAATATATTTCATTTTATTTAAGAGAGGATAATGGAGGAATTTAACTGAAATGGTATGAATAAAAAATGAGAGGAAAAAAAGTATAATCTATCAGCTAAACAATGCCTAAAAAAAAATAAAAGGAGATAATAAAAATAAAATTACTTGTTGATATAATTTTTATATAAATTTATTTTTGCCGGACAAAAATATATTATTGATTACTTTTTTTATCCTAAGTATAAAATCTAATTAATGAAATTTGTCCTTGAATATATGCAAAGATATCGAGATTGAAATATTTTATTTTATTTTATTTTATTTAAGAGACAATAACGGATGAATTTAACTTAAACATTAGGGATAAAAATGAGAAAAAAGTAAGTTATATAAATTCAAGCGTTACTTCAAGTAGCGTCTGAAAAAAAAAAGGATATAGATTAGTGAGAAAAATGTTTACCCAACAAAGCAATAAACTCATCCACTATAAGCTATCTGTTATAGGTCAACAGTTTGACATTGCCATGCGTAGCTAAAATACTCGAAAGCATGATATTTTATTAGAAGTTATTGGACTAAATGGCTAAAAAAAGAAAGAAAAATAAAATAAAAAATAAATTTTAACATAAAACTATATGTTTAATATTCAACATTTGTTAGAGTGTATACTAAAAGATCATATATATATATATATGGAGCAACTCAAGTGAGAGGAGTGTGTTATTATGAGAGATGAGAGGAGTAAATCTGGACCTTTGGATCATACATGAATTGTTAAGATTAGAACATAAAGTCATGTGACTTTTTTAAGTGATCACATGATCACCAAGTCACTTCTAATCCTGACCGTCCATGTATGGTTTAATGACACACATTTGTTCCTCTCACTCTCACAATAAAATTGATTTAAAAAATATATATTCATATGAATTACGTTCATTTATATAAGATTGTCAAATAAAAAATTTAATTTAATTTAATCATAAAAAAGTCTAAAATTAATATTTAAAAACCTTTTTTATATTATAAATATCAAATAACTATTTATAAATATTTTTTATTTTTAGTGACTCAGGGTGTGTTTGGGAAAGCTGGAAAAAAAAGATTATGCTGATAATCAATTTTTGTATAATCGATTATTGTAATAATCGATTATAATCAGAATCTGTTTTTGTTTGAGTCTGTTTGCTGAAAAGGGATTTTAAGATAATCTATTTCGTTTGGGTGGTGCAAAAAAAATCACTTTTATATAATAAATTACGAAAAAGGGTATGAAGTTATTTGTATAATTTAATAATATTTGTTTAGAAGTTAGTTTTGTAGGGGTAAACAGGGAAGAGAGTATTGAGAATGAAAAATAATCAAATCACAATAATCTTAAGCTAGAAAAAAGTAGATGGTATAAAACAACTTTTTTTCCTAAAAAAAGCTTTTTTATAAACTTAAGCAAAATGCCAAACATGATAGATTATCTATGAAACAGATTTTAAACTAAAAAACAGCTGAGATATTAAGTCAATGGTTAGTCAACATTAAAAATTGGGGTGGAGTGTAATTTATAATCATGTTTGGAGTTTGTTGTTATTTTGATGAACTTCAAGATGGTGGGATGTAATTTACTCAAAAAATAAAGAATAAAAACATTTGTTTGATAATTATTTATAGGATCTTGCTAATGAGCGCCAGATATTGGTTAAGGAACCCATAAAAGGAACACTCGTAATGTGTGTGTGAGAGGTTTATCTGATAGATCGTACAGTTTGCTAGGTTTGGTTTGTGGATCTTGTAGAGAGAGAGAAAGACGATTTAGTGAGAGAAACAAATATTCACAAAAGGAAGAAGAACGTGTATCTGCAATGGTGATTCGCGAGTGTCCCTGAAAATGGTGGTTCTATCTCTGTGCGTGAGAAAAAGAGGGAGAGAAGAGATACGTTTCGTTCATCATGAATGAGCAGAGATATTTTTTTTTTGAATGAGCAGAATACGATTGTGGCAGAGAAGAGGATAAGGTTTAATGAATGTCATTAATATTTACATAAAGGCCACCGCGTTTTGGGCCTTTCCAATTTCCATTTTCGAAATTTTCACTGAAACGGTGGGAAACGTCTTTTTTCATTTTCACTTTTGGGTCAGAATCCGAAAATATTTTCTTTGGAAATGTTTTCAAGAATTAACCAAACATGTTTATTTATCTTATTTTTCATTTTTTGTGAAAATGAAAACAGAAAACGGTGATAGCAAGCAGATCGTAAGTATTAAACTTTTCAAAATGTTACATAATTTCTTATATAAATTTTCCTTTCTTGACACCTTAAATAATACCATAAGGGCACTTGTTAGCATTCTCCTTATTTATACAGGGATAAAAACAATTTTTTTAGCTTTTCTATTTTTTTTTTATTATTATTATGAGTGTGTTGTTACTTTCAAGCATTATGGTCATTTGTTTGCGAAAACTTTGTCTTCAACGCAAAGTGCCACAAACTCTCATCCGAAGACTTTGTTTGCGAAGACTTGGTAATTTGTTTGCGATCAGACTTGCATGACTTCACGACTTCATAACTTTTAGTCTTATAGCATCTTTACAATTTAGTCCTAGAATTAGGATCGCATAATTAGCCACTGTTCCAAGGCATTGGATAACAATTAAAAAAAAAAAAGTTTTCATTAGAAGTAATGTATTTAAAATTTTGAGAAGTATTGCTCTGGCTTTGGTGAGCTCCTGAGACCTAACTCACATAAATTTTTATATATCAAATTTTTTTTTTCCAGAGTGTTATATTTAGATTTCCAATGAAAACTTGTATTTGTTGCATTCCTTAATCAATGTTTTTTTTAAGCAAATGACATGCAAAAGCATCGCTACATTGCAAGACATCCCAACTAGGTTAGCACCTCAAGCAATGCCAATCATCTGCAACACACCCAATTTATGATAAAAAAGAAAAATAAAAAAGAATGCAAAAGCATGGGGGACATTTACCTGACTCATGAAATTAGGAAAATCTATAACTAGGAAGACCCATCCTATTCCAGAAAAAGTCATCTTTAATGAAAGAAAGAACTAAGTCCCACCAATGCAAACCATGAATCCTAGTACCAAGGTTGGCTAATCTATCTGCATAGGCATTACCCTCCCTATATACATGAGAATAAATAAAAGACATATCCCTAGTAAGAGCAATGCAATTCAGCCACCTATTTCTAAGTTGCCAAGGAACTATGCTTATTGAATTAAATGCATCAATTACTAACTTAGAGTCACATTCCAGCCATAGGTTATACCATCCCTTCTTGTGAACCAACTCAATAGCAATGATTGCTCCAAGAAATTCAGCATGAAGAGCAAAGGAGACACCAACATTAAAAGCAAAACAGCCTAAAATAGCAGTATTTCCCCCTCTAAAAATTCCACCACAACCTGCCATGCCCGGGGCTCCCTTAGCAGCACCATCAATATTAACCTTGGTCCAGTTATAACAAAGGGGAAGCCAGAGCACTTCTTTAATATTTGGAGCTTTCTTAAGATTAATAGGAATGTTGAATTTCTTCAAAATTATCAGCTGAGAAACATCAGAAGAAAAACGACGCTTGCAAAACAAATCAGCAAAGGAAACATTGGCAGCAATAGAACTGCATGTAGTTTCCACTGAAAACCTTTTGGAATCAAACCTTAAGCTATTTCTACTATGCCAAATCCCCCAGAGAGAATAACAGATAACAGAAAAAATCACTTCTTTGACTTGAGGACACCAACTTCTATTTAAGATTGATAAAACTGTATGAACTGAAGAGTTACCAATCTGAATTCTCAAACAGCTGCTTAGCCATAACCAAATTCGACCAGCATAAGCACAAGAGAAGAAAACATGATCTGTTGTTTCATAATTTCTTCCACAGAGAGAACATATAAAGACCACATAACATCCTCTAGACCGCATTGCTAGCATAACCATTACTTAAAATATTTGTTCAAAACTTTTTTAATCTTTTTTTTTTTTTCACCCATATCTAGCAACCTATGCTAATTATATAGACTTTTAAGGATTATGATCCTCTACTTTTATTCTCTCTTTTTCCTCTCATGTTATGGGATAAAGACACAAAAAGTAAATCTTAGTGGACCTTACACATAAAAACAAATTAAATTTTGTGTCTTATTCTCTAACATAAGAGGAAAAATGAGAGAATAAAAGGAGAGAATTCAAATTCGACTTTCAATCCCTTCGAATTTTGAAGTAGTAAAGTTGGAGGCTGCAAAAACAACATCTTGATGGCATTTTCATTATTCCATTTAAAGTAGCGGTCTATACAGTAAGTGACACTTTTTTGTATGGGTTTTTCTATCATGTACAATCTTGCTCGGGTTAAGGAATCCAAAAGATTAAATCCATATGTGAACTTGTGTATTTTATATTTTCAGAAATAAAATACTTAGTTTTTCAATAACTAGTTGTTTTTGGGTTCTTTAACTTATGTAAAGTTGCACAAAATAGAAAAATCCTTATATTAAATATATTCATGAACATCATTTTAAAGAAGGTTGGACTGAAACATATTTGAATGAGTTTAATGTTTTAATTTTAGGCTAAAATATACTTTTGACCCTTTATTTTTCGGTCAAAACTTATTTTGGTCCTTTAGCTTTTAAAATATCCATTTTGGTATTTTATCTCTCTAACGTTATACAAAATCGTCATTTTCTCATTTTTCGCTAGGTCTGTTACGCCGTTAATGATAGTCAATGTGGCAATTAAGTGACAATCTGGACAAGTGACATAGCATGCCCTCTACTCTAAAGTGACATGGCACTTGTCCATATCGTCACCTAACTACCACATATGCTATCATTAACGACGTAAGTAACAGATCAGACAGAAAGGACGATCTTGTGTAACATTATAGGGATAAAGGATCAAAATGAATCTTCTAAAAGATAAATGATCGAACTGAATTTTGACCAAAAGAAAAAGAAGCAAAAGTATATTTTAGCCTTTATTTTTTTTTAATGATAAAACGGGGCTAGGCCCAGAAGAAATTACATAGAAATCAATCTAGGGGTGGAAACCCCATGAAATCAGAGAGAAGCACATGAGAAACAACACTAGGTGGACTCTCAAAAACAACCAAAGGAAAGCCTAAGTCACAATCTAAATTTGCTAAAAAATCTGCACTTTTATTAGCTTCCCTATAGACATGCGAAATTTGAACCTCCTAATTTTCCTCCAAGAGACGCCTAATTTACCTCAGCAAGCTCCATCCATGGCTACTGCCAAAACCACTTCCTGTAAGACTTTTAGCCACTACCACAGAATCTAATTGCACTTCAATTTTAAAATTCATACTAAAATTATAATGCTATCCAGTTAGGGGTGTAAGATCCGAACCAATGATACCAATGACCCGATGAACCCGAAAAACAAACCAAACCAGTTAAATTGGTTCGGATTTTTTTGGTGTTCGGATCCGAACCAAACCAAACCCGATGGTGATTGGTTCGGTTCTCGGATTCAACGGTTCTGGAACCATCTGAACCAATTACGATATTTTAATATTTACATATATATTTTAATATTTAATATTTATTATATATTAATATTTATATGTATTTTAATAGTTTAATATATATTATATGTATTTTTTATATTTATTTTTATATTTATATATATATTTTGAAATTTAATAATTTTCAGGTCCAAACCGAACCAATCTGTTCTTGAATGGTTTGGTTTGGTTCGGGTTTTGCAGGAAAAATTTTCAAAACCAAACCGAACCGAACTACTTTTGATTGGTTCAGATTTTTTTCCCCACTTAAAATCGAACCAAACCGACCCGTTACACCCCTATATCCAGTTGATTATCCGGTGGACACCAAAAGTCGGATATGATAATAACTCATCCTGCTCATGGATCTCATTCCTGTCCGACTCTCTTATCCTATCCACCTCTATCCTATCTTGACCACAAAACGAGCCCTTATATTCTTATCCGTTATTCCACATCAACATGCAATATTTATAATCAGCAGTTTTACTAAAAAATAATTTAATAAAGTAATATAATTTTCTTACTAGTAATTAATATTAGTTAATATATATTTTTTGATACTATTTCAAAACTTTAAAGGCCAATCTTTTCAAAACTGTTTTAAGAATTGAGTTTAATTTTAATATATTATCGGTGTAATATTTTTTTCCTTTTGGTTACTCGTGTAATTTTTTTTATATCTACAATCATTTACAAATAATTCTATGTGTGACTTTTAAAGTAGTTATTATAAAAAAGTAAAATGCTTTTAATAATGCAATAATTTATGATTAGTCGATAATATAAAAAGTCTTTACATTTACCTTCATAACAATTTTGTATTAGGATCCTCTAAAGTGAGAAAAAATGTAAAGAGAGAAAGTAAAGGTGTATTTACTCATGATTAGCTAAACTGGACCATTGATTAGCTAAAGTGAGCCGAATCAAGGGTGGATACACCGTTACTTTCTCACTTTACATTTTTTCCCATACATTTGAGTGTGTTGTTACTTTCAAGCATTAGTTGGTCCATACTCCATTGTTTGCACATAAATTATTGTCGTCAACACAAAGTTCCACAAATTAGACTTGCATGACTTTACCTATCGTGTCTTTACTCTTAAGTCTTTGGATTAGGACTGCTAAGTCAATTGAGAAGTTAGAAGGTTCACAAATGGCAATGCTGAATTAGTAACCATATAAGTATATGTCCACTGTAACCATATAAGTATCTGCCACACCCCATGCAGATTCATCACCATTCACCAGTCTCTTATTGTATTAAATCATCACTGATTGAAAGTTCATCCTATAACCATATATGGCATTCCTATTTCCAAAGCTATTGTCCATGAAGCTCATACCATTTTGGTGGCTTCTTTTAATGTGCTTGTTTGGCTTCCTAGTCGCCTCTTCACCTCAAAATGCTTCAGTTGCAGCAATGCAAGGCAGGGAAGCGAATGCTCTGTTGAAGTGGAAAGGTAGCCTTGACAACCAAAGCCAGGCGAAGCTCTCTTCATGGACTGGCATTAGTCCTTGCAATTGGGTGGGAATCAAATGTGATGAGTCCAAATCGGTCTCCAACATAAGTCTTCCAAGTTTTGGTCTAAGAGGTACGCTTCAAAGTCTCAACTTCTCGTCACTTCCCAATATCCTCAGTATGGATATAAGCAACAACTCATTTTATGGGAACATTCCCCCGCAAATTGGGTTGCTGTCCAATTTGGAAACTCTTGACTTCTCCACTAATAAAATATCCGATAGAATCCCCTCCACAATAGGCAACTTGAGCAATTTAGTATTTCTTTCCCTTTACGGGAACTATCTCTCAGGTCCTATTCCAGTTGAAGTCGGAAAACTCTATTCTCTTGTCACGATCAAGTTGTCATATAATTACCTCTCCGGGCCAATCCCACGTTCTATTGGTAACTTGGTCAACTTGGATACTGTATATCTTGGTCAAAATAATCTCTCTGGATCAGTTCCTTTCATCATTGGAAACTTGACAAAGCTAACTGATCTAGGATTATACTCAAATAGACTTTCTGGACCAATTCCTTCCATTTTTGGAACCTTGACAAAGCTCAAAACACTATATTTATACAAAAATGAGCTTTCTGGATCAATTCCTTCCACTATTGGAAACTTGACAAAGCTAAGTGATCTAGACTTATCTGAAAATAAACTTGCTGGACCCATTCCTACCACCATTGGAAACTTGACAAAGCTCGAAACGCTACATTTATTCAAAAATGAGCTTTCTGGATCAATTCCTTCCACTATTGGAAACTTGACAAAGCTAAGTGATCTAGACTCATCTGAAAATAAACTTGCTGGACCCATTCCTACCCCCATTGGAAACTTGACAAAGCTTGAAACGCTACATTTATTCAAAAATGAGCTTTCTGGATCAATTCCTTCCACTATTGGAAACTTGACAAAGCTAAGTGATCTAGAATTATCCTCAAATGCACTTTCTGGACCAATTCCTTCCACTATTGGAAACTTGACAAAGCTCGAAACACTATATTTATATGAAAATGAGCTTTCTGGATCAATTCCTTCCACTATTGGAAACTTGATAAACCTAAGTGATCTAGAATTATCCTCAAATGGACTTTCTGGACCAATTCCTTCCACTGTTGGAACCTTGACAAAGCTAACTTTTCTAGGATTATCCTCAAATAGACTTTCTGGACCAATTCCTTCCACTTTTGGAACCTTGACAAAGCTCAAAACACTATATTTATACGAAAATGAGCTTTCTGGATCAATTCCTTCCACTATTGGAAACTTGACAAAGCTAAGTGATCTAGAATTATCCTCAAATGGACTTTCTGGACCAATTCCTTCCACTGTTGGAACCTTGACGAAGCTCAAAACACTGTTTTTGTACATAAATGAGCTTTCTGGATCAATTCATTCCACTATTGGAAACTTGACAAAGCTCAAGAAGCTAGACTTATCTGAAAATAAACTTTCTGGACCCATTCCAACCACCACTCAAAACTTAACAAAGCTTGAAATGCTACATTTATTCAAAAATGAGCTTTCGGGATCAATTCCTTTCACTATTGGAAACTTGACAAAGCTAAATGAGCTAGAATTATCCTCAAATATACTTTCTGGACCAATTCCTACCACCATTGGAACCTTGACAAAGCTCAATCAGCTAGACTTATCCTTTAATGAACTTTCTGGACTAGTCCCAACCTCAATAGGTAAGTTGGTCGGCTTGAATGAGATTCACCTTTTGGGAAATAAGCTCTCGGGATCAATTCCTTCCACCATTGGAAATTTGACCAATTTGAAAAATATACAGTTAGGAGATAATCATTTCACAGGCCATTTGCCTCCCAACATTTGCCTTGGTGGAAAGCTAACAAACTTCTCGGCTTGCAATAACTATTTAACAGGTCCAATTCCGAAGAGCCTGAAGAATTGTTCCAGTCTTATAAGATTAAGGCTTGATCAAAACCAACTTACTGGAAATATAACAGAAGATTTTGGTGAATATGTAAATTTGAACTACATCGATTTGAGTGAGAATAATTTTTATGGACACCTTTCACCAAAGTGGGCGAAATGCTATAGCCTCACAAGCCTCAAGATCTCCAAAAACAATTTATCTGGTGGTATACCACCAGAACTAGGAGAGGCAACCAACTTACATGCACTCCACCTATCTTCAAACCACCTTACAGGAAAAATTCCAAAGGAGCTAGGTAAGTTGACCTTGTTGATTGAGCTGTTGATAAGCAACAATAATCTTTCAGGAAATATTCCCATACAAATAGCATCATTGCAAGAACTTGATACCTTGGACCTTGCGGCAAATGATTTCAGTGGCTTCATCACAAAAGAACTCGGAAGTTTGCCCAAGTTATGGCAGTTGAATCTGAGCCTAAATAAATTTGTGGGAAATATTCCTGTTGAGTTTGGCCAATTCAAAACTCTTCGAATTCTCGATCTTTGTAAGAATTTTTTGGGAGGAACAATACCCTCAACCCTTGGAGAGTTGAAATATCTAGAATCATTGAATCTCTCACATAATAATCTTTCTGGTGTCATACCCTCTAGTTTTGATGACATGTTCGGCTTGACATCTATTGATATATCATATAACCAATTTGAGGGTTCACTTCCAAGCATTCCAGCCTTTCAAAAAGCTCCAATTGAAGCATTGAGAAATAATAAAGGCTTGTGTGGTAATTTCTCTGGCCTTGAGCCTTGCCCAGCACCAAACAACAAATCTCTTCATCACAAGAACCACAAAGTCTTACTCCTTATTTTACCAATTACTTTGGGTATTCTGATACTTGCACTATTGGCACTTGTAATTTCAAGCTGTCTTTACCAAAGTTCAAGTACAAAGGAAAATCAGGTTGCAGAACCACAAACTCAGAATCTATTTGCAATATGGAGTTATGATGGGAAAATGGTGTATGAGAACATTATTGATGCCACAGAAGAGTTTGACAACAAGTACCTCATTGGAGTTGGAGGGTACGGATCTGTTTACAGAGCCGAGTTGCCTACTGATCAAGTTGTTGCTGTGAAAAAACTTCATTCAATACCAAGTGAGGAAACATCTAATCTCAAAGTTTTACGAAGTGAGATAGAAGCTTTGACAAAAATTCGACATCGTAATATTGTGAAGCTATATGGGTTTTGCTCACATTCTCGATACTCATTTTTGGTCTATGAGTTGGTAGAAAGGGGTAGTATTGATAAGATTCTTTGCAACGATGCACAAGCAACTGAATTTGATTGGAATAGAAGGGTGAATGTTGTTAAAGGTGTGGCTAATGCGTTATGTTACATGCACCATGATTGCTTACCTCCTATTGTTCACCGAGATATCTCAACAAAGAATGTTCTTTTAGATTTTGATTATGAGGCCCATGTCTCGGACTTCGGAACAGCTAAGCTTCTTAATCCTGATTCATCCAACTGGACCTCATTTGCTGGCACCTATGGATATGCTGCTCCAGGTTAGTTAATTTCCTTTTTTTTCCTCTTATATTCTACCTATAGAATAGATGGTTCTATAGTTTTCCTTTCATACTTAATTACAGTCACATTACTACTTTATAATTATTTGTATATTTCATGCTCTGTTACTAACAATTTACTATTTTCTGCATGATATTTCTTTTGATTCGTTGTAGAACTTGCTTATACTATGGAAGTGAATGAAAAATGTGATGTGTATAGCTTTGGGATATTTGCCTTGGAAATACTTTTAGGAAAGCATCCAGGAGAAATCATATCATCTACAATGTTATCATCTTCTGGGAGAGTTGTGGCCTCAGCACTTGACAATTTGACATTGAATGATAAGTTGGATCAACGTCTTCCTCATCCTACAAATCAAATTGGCATGGAAGTGATATCGATTGGAAGGCTAGCAATTGCATGCTTGGCTGAAAATCCACGTTCTCGCCCTACCATGGAACAGGTAGTCAAGGAACTCATAACGCCGAAGTCAGCTTCCTTGGACTAATTCACACAATCAATCACACTGGAAGGTTGTTTGAAGATTGTTTCACTTCCCAAGCATATCTCAATTCTACTTACCCTCTTTTGTAAGATTGTGAATATGTTTTAATTTCTGAAGTAATGACATGTATATTTATAGCAAGACTTTGTACCCCCAATAAAATAAATAATTATTTATAATCGCAATAAAATCATCTCATAAATGTCCTTTTGTTGCCCCATTTACAGCAAATTGTAGCCAAGCAACTTCTGCAGTACTTCTTAAGGAAACTGAATTTGAGCAAATTGTGCATAAATGCAGTTGAAATATCTTCTTTGCTTATAGATATTGATAAAAATTATTCGTATATGTAACACCCTGTTTTTTACTGTTTTTACGATTTTTACTGTTTTGCTGTTTTTGCTGTTTTTCAATTATCGGTAGAATTTTACTTGTTTGTAATTTTCATATTAAATCTAGAAAAATGATTTTTAACAAAATAAAATCATAATTATACTCTACCTTATGGTAGAAGCTTACGATAAAAATTTGGGTTCAAACCTCAGACGAAACCCGGTCTGCGTTTTCACTGACAGTAAGATTTTACTGGTCAGAAAACCTAATTTTGACCCGTGAACGAAACAGTTAAGGTTTATATTTTATTTCCAACCATAGTGGTTATTTTGAAAATTTTCAAAATAAATAGGTTATTATACGTTATTCGGGCAAATACTCGACGATCGGGGATTGACGGAATCAAGAACGGAGGTGCAGAGACAAAACCCGACCCCGGACGGATAAGAACAATGACTCATTGGTGAGTCATAAGGGATTGAGTCATAGAGTGAGTCACCATGCATTAAATGCATGTAATGATGACTTTTAAAGTGAAAAACCTAAATTACCCTCATCATTCATTTTAACTACAAGTTTGCCACGACAACAATTTACTCTTTGGACCTTATTTTTCCTTGAAACTCACGGCCAAGCCCTTCAAAACCACACTTGGCCATTCATTTTGTTCACTTGGTTCATGTCCTTCATTTTTCTCACCAAAAACTCTTAAGTCTTACACTTGATTTACAAAGGAAGTCTAAGTTCTTGTTGGTTTCTTCAAATTCCAAAGGTAGATTCTTCTAATCCATGATCATACCTTCCTTTCCTTTCACAACTTTTCTTCATATCTCAAGTTTTTACAAATTTCAAATTCTTAGATCTAGAACTTCAAAAATCTCTAGAAAATCATAGAAAAATCCTTTTAATGTGATTCCAATTTCTATGATCTTCACATGACTTCTACTTTCATTATCCAAGAGATTTTAAAATTTCGTGACCTCTAGCCTACTTTTCATAACAAGGCCAAACCTTACTCATTAAATGGGTTTGGTGGATTTCTTTCATTTTTAACTTGTTTCCTTGTTGATGATTCATGGCTAGGTTTTGTTGGTTCAAACCTTGAGCTTTAGGTGAACATCATCCTCTTCTTGCTTGAGTATCAAGTGGTCAACAAAGGTATGGGGGAGATTACTATCATCCTACCTTAGGGGTAGATATGTGATGGTTTATTAGTGTTTATGTGGTTTTGTAATTCTTAAGTATGACTTTGTATATTTATTTGCATATGTGTGTGATCCTCTTGGAGGATTTGGTTTGATATATGTTGGATGTGTATATTGAAAGTTATGGATTTATGAGTCCTTAGGGACCAAATTGCAAATTCTGAGAATTTCAGTGGCTGCACCTAAATTCATGTGCTTGTATGTTAAGATTGTAGTCCTTGATGAGACAAAACCATAGAAATTGGTTTGGTGTTAAATGGATTAATACACAAAAAGTTATAAGCTTTTTGGTGAAAAAGGACCTTTTGGCAATTACTGAAAATTATTTGAGGCAGAAGCGAAATTTCTGGAAATTTGAGGGCAACTGAAAAAATATTTCTAAATAAGTTGGTTTGGTTTGATTTGGAGTTATAAATAAAAAGTTATAAGGTTTTAAGTGAAAAAGGACTATTTTGTAATTCATGAAAGTTTAGGGACTAAAATGCAATTTTCGAAAATTAAAGCAATTGGACAGTTAGAAACTGTTTTTCATGCTTACAAAACTGTTCTAAAACTCCAAAATGAGTTTTGGATTATTAGAGTGTAAAATCGTTGAAAAAGAATTTACGCGATTTACAAAATAAACGACGTTTGGTCAAATTCTAAGGAATTGTGTAAAGGGAAATTTTGATGGAAAATTAGCATTTCAACATCTTCATAAAAGTAATAGAACCTAGGAGAATAAGACATTTGAGGTGAAGAACCATATCTTCAAAAAGTAGAATTTTTGGGCCTAATTTCAGTAAAAAGTGGCGAAACCATCGTTAAACGTTTTTAAGGATTTTCGAGAAAATGCTTTGGAGAAATTGATACCTAAGTATCTTTGAGGTACATTACTCTTGAAAATGGAATTGATTTTATCTAAAGGTTTTGGTTTCAAGTCAAAAGGATTTTAGTCTTCAACGACGACGTTTTACTGTAAAGTGTAAAAACCTAAGTCAAGAATGACTTAGTGAAAATACGAACATAATAATTTATGACGTGGGGGTGAAATACGACCTTATGTCATAAAGTATGGATAATTCATTATCCATATTCCATAAGATTTAATGGACTCAGAATGATTTGTTTTATTGAAAGCCAAAGAAAAAGGCTCAACTAGAAAAGTACAGAGAACGAAATAATTGGACCTATGTTCCAATCTCATAATGTGCTAGGAATTGCAAACAAATATTTTAAAGAAAACATTGCACAAAGATGAAAGGTTACTTGAGAACTTTAGCTTGATGATTAAGTACCGGTGATTCGGACTTAAGGACATCTATCATCTGTTACGGTACGCTGAAAGAATTCCGAAGGAATCACGATGTCATCCGTTGGATGGACGAGAAGAACGCATTTCCGGCAAAGTTTGCCTAAACACATAGTGAAACTATGTTTTGTAAGGCCGTTGTGCCTAGGAGATCGAGCTAACACTTTAATGCGGGTGCGAATTTCGTAGTGACGATCTATTGATGCTTGGGGGTGTCGGGGTATGAAATACTCATATAGGCCCAGTTGGTTGCTCTTCTGTGGTATGGTGATCTTGCAATACACCGACATACTCTACTAGACACTATGTATTTTATGGTAGTGTAGGATGTTCCCGAAAAAAGCCTATGTGCACCATGATGACTGTTGACGCATTCTATTGCCCAAGGCTGGCGTAATCCGGAACAATCCTCCGAACCACTCTCTCCGACTGTTTGTTAAAACCATGGTATAGGGAATCAGAGGTCATTCCTCGAGTCTTAGATGTCTTCTATCTAGGGAAAACGGTGCCCTGTGATTATGTTGTTGTGAAATATTATTATTTCTGTTGTGATGGATGATATAACTGTTTGTTGATTTTTGTATGTACCTGTGTGTCGTACCATTGCATGTCTGCGTTAAGTGTAAGATGAATTGAAATCTCACCTCATTTCTGTATTTTCTGGTTTGTTGTTTTCTATCTTACGTTGAACGAAGATGACGACAACACTGTTTCTCCATCACACCCTGCTGGAGTTTGAGAGTGCTGGGAGACATGGACACGGTCTCGAGGGCTTTAGTATAATGAACTTTTGTTAGTATTTTGTGTCTGGCCAGTCTCGTGTCTATGTTATATTTTGTGGAGTTATGTCTCTAAAGCTATTATTATTATAAACATATTTTCAGTCTGTTGTTATTTACTGGCGTTGGTATTTCCGCCTTCTTTCTGAACATGTATGACTGATGGTACTTGGAACTTGGTTGTATAATATGGATGCATAAGTTTATGTTATATGTTACAGGGTATGTATGGTATTATTTGTTAAAGAGAAAAGAAAAAAAAATAAACCCGTATTTTTGACAAAATAATTATTTTCCGCTTTACTCGGTCTTATAAAAATAGAAATGTCACAGACAATGTAGCTCCCGAGAAGGGTGTTACAGTATAGATCTCCAATTTTATGTTTGACATTTGCATTAAAAAGAGGCTAATAAGTAAAATTGACTCAATTAATATTCTTGTATTTCGTTTATATACCTACCTAAAGGAGTAATTGACCATAAATATGTTTAATGTCCACTGCCTGCCCATTAGTTTAGACGAGGAAGAGGGATTTGTAGGCAAGCAGAGGCACGCAGTGAGAGAGAAAAGCTGAGGTAAGGATTATTCAAAAAAACAATGAAGGAAAGGAGCAAAGAGTAAAAGAGAGAAGGAGAGCACATGGATATTAGAACTAGGAATCATGAAAGAAAAAAAATACTAATTGTGAATACCCTATTTTGTCCGGACTCTCCTCTTTTATTAAACATTTGAATTTTATTTTTAAATTTTATTTTATTTTTAATTATTGTTTTTTATAATTTAATTTCATTTTTATTTATTTATTTTCTTCTTTCTTCATAAACCAAAACAATAAAAAAAAAAAAATCTTTTGGGCCTAGACTTGTCCATGACCCATTCCTTACCCCATACCCGGATCTAGTCCAAACCCATCCTCCCCAAGGACCCTAACCGTCACCCCCCCTTGCAGCAGATTTTGAATTTGATCTCATCCACTAGGGGAAAATATGCTTGTAACGACTGGATTTAACATCGGTTAGTTTGAAACTGATGTTATAAAAAAGGCGGTGGCAGTATCGTAAATATCTGGTTCATTTAAGATACTTTTAATAGCGGTTGTGAGATAACTGATGTTGCAAGTGACTTGTAACAGCGGTTATGACACAACCGCTGTTACAAGTGAGCAATTCTTAAAAGATTGGGTGGAAGAAAAAACTTGTAACAGCGGTTGACCTAGAAACCGATGTTACAAGTGACATGTAATAGCGGTTGGTCAAGCAACCGACGTTACATGTCTTTATAACGTTAAGCATGAAAACTCAAGTCTCTCATCACTCCCGCGCCCTAACCTTTCTTCTCTGTTTCTTCCTTCTTCTCTGTATAGCCATCGTCGTCTCTTGCAAGGCCACCATCCTCCACCGTCTCTCACTCTCTCTCTCTCTCTCTTTTTCTCTCTCTCCATTCCAAAGGAGGACTCCCATCGCGAGGTAAGTACTGCCACCATCTCCTTTTTGTTTGTAACACCTCAGTTTTTACTGTTTTTCAATATCAGTAGATTATATATGTTTATATTTTCATTTGAGACCTAGAAAAAATGATTTTGGATAAAATAAAATCATAGTTGAGATCTTCTATGTCGAAGGAAGTTACGGTTAATTTTTGGGTTAAAAACTCAGATAGAGCTCGATCTGCATTTTTACGGACAGTGCAATTATGTACTACCCGAAAACCCTAATTTCGGCCCGAAAACAAAAAATTTCAAAATGTTTCCACTTGTTGGGGAAAAAATATATTTCAAGAACTTCTACTCAAAAATAAAATATTCTACTTTATCGGGTGAAATTTTAGCGAAAAACGGGCGGAAAACCTAGTCAGGTAAACGACGGAGCCGGATACGGATCTGCAAAAATAGGTCGGAGGATAGGAATGATGATTCAACTTGGACAACTCACCTACATGAGTCACCTAGTGAGTCACCCTAGTCATAAATGACCATAAATGAAAGATGGTGAATCACCAAAGTCATAAATGAAAAGTAGTGTATCATTATCTTGCACATGTTAAAAGTTTGTGTTCAAATTCTCTTCCTCTTGCTTCATAGTCCATGAAATTCGACCAAGCCTTCCTAGCCACACATAAGTCACCTTAGTCATCATGACTACATAACAAATTATTTTAATATCCTTGCAAAATGACCAAAATACCCTTTGATCATTTTATGAATTCCTTTGATGTCCAACAAGTGTTTTGACAATTTGCCCTCCCTTCTATCATGTATAATTTCGACCAAGCCTCTTGAATAGGCATTCTTTCACTCTATTCTAGATGATCATGAAGACACCTAAGTATTTTAAGTTATTTTCTAACCTAACCAAAAACCATGGTTATTACCTAAGGTTAATAACCAAGACAATACCAAATTGACTTCTCCTCCCTCCAAGTGATGCACAGCCACATCCTCCCTAGATACACCTCCACCACACATTTCTCTCATCCATCTATGACCACTCCTTTGCCATGACTCACCACCATTATGATGACTTAAACATAAAATATCTACTTGATCAAAAAAAAAAAAAACCACAAAATATCTAGATATTTTCCTTATAACCTAACCTAGTTTTAGTTAACATCAACCATGGTTTACATTTAAGGTTATCAAAGCAAAGTTCTACTCCTCATTTGGTCAAATTTCGTGCAGCCTCACCTACACACACAACTCATTTCTCTTTTTGCACTTCATCATCTTTGTTCATCTAAAAACCCTAAGTTCATCACTAAGGTTTACATTGGTACTTCAAGTTCTTGTTCATTTCTTCATCTTCTAGAGGTATAGCCTTATGATCCATGATCATAACTCCTCTTCTCTTCACAAGTTTCCTTCTTATTTCCATGTTTTGTTCAAGTTCCATTTTCATGATATTTCATGGTTTAAATCATGGAAAATTATAGAAATGGAATTTGTGAGTTATGGAACACTAGTGCAGAAAAGAGATTTCACATCGGTTATTTTTGGCTTTTCACATCGGTTTTCAAACTGATGTTGAAAGGTCCGATGTGGTTTATTGCCACTTTTCACATCGGTTTCAAAAATTCAGTTTCAGCAATGACAATGTAACCTGTTCAGCACTTTTCACATCGGTTTCTATAAAAACCGATGTGATAACCTAACTTTCCACATCGGTTATTTTAAAAACCGATGTTAAACACTATATTTCCACATCGGTTTTTAATATAACCGATGTGGAAAGTTAGGTTATCACATCGGTTTTTAGAGAAACCGATGTGAAAAGTACTTTTTTTTTAAAACCCCCCTTTACAGTAGTGACATCCTTTCCCATGTTTCAGTAATCCAGATCAATACAGCATCTAAATATTCTCAACACAATCACTTTTGTACAACCAAAACACACTAAATTAAAAGATTACGAGCAATACATATATTCAATTACATTCAGACAACTAAGAGAATTAGCAACCAAAAAGCTACATTATGATATATTATAGATTTCATATCAAAATATATATCAGTCAAAAGTACACTATAGCTAGTACATGATACGTTTATAAACTAACTACATAGAAACTATGGTTGGTACACTTCAAGAAAGAAAGTTGCCCAACGCATCCTTATGTTTTTTATGTCGGCATCAGAGAGTGGAGTCGGGTTGTTGAATATCTGCAAGTTTAATTGGACATAAGATTATATCTTTTAAGTAATAAACTAAAATAAAACATATAACGAATCTATAACTGTTACAACTAATTGTTACCAATTAGCATTTACCACCTGCCATCTTTCAGTGATACCGGATGAGATAATTTCGACCATCCATTTCATCACATAATATCCACATTCCCATGATCCACGTTGTCTACGGGACTACGTACAAATGAAACCCAATTAGAATATGAGGAATTAAATAGAAATCAATAATTATACCCACTGCGCTTGAAGCGTTTGAACTAATATAAATCTTACGTTAGGAATAATCCATCTAATAGCCTGACGCCTTTCACCACGTAGCATGCGGCTTGCATCAATAGAACTATCATAAGAAAATAAACATTAATTAAAGTATATCTAATAGATTTCAGATAATTAAAACAACTTCATTACTGATTATAAATTATTTTAATGCTTACGTTTCCATGACGTGCTTCAGTTCATTCGCCGGCTTATTTCCCGTCGAGCAGAAGAAGACCACGACAATCAACCGAGGGCACAAGATCAACAATTGCCAATGATTTCTGCATTTGCGGAACAATTAGTGACTAAGTCATCTATAGTTATAATTAAATAACTGGTACGTACTTATTGAGATAAGGCGCAAGGTAGAACTGATGATCGTCTCGGGCAAGTATATCACATATGGTGGCGACCGGGTCTTCTGATGTTAGGAGAACATCACCCTGAATGAGCATGGGGTCAATGAACCCATAACGGGTGAGTTTGCCCTGATAAACTAATATGCGATGCAGATACCTAATATATTGACAAAACATGTTAATTATCATAGTATTTAAAATTTAATTACTTAACTTATAAATAAAATGTACTTACGTGCACCATAACGAGATGTGTGCAGCACTAGCCATTTCATGCTCGAGCGCCATCTCCATAATTTCCTTCTTTGGGATATACAGTTTGTCACCTGGCCTGGCATCATGTTCCAACCTTACCAAAGCTGCGTCATCCTCCATGGTCACAACCTGTATAGCCAGAAGTTTAAAAACATCACCAGGATCCCCTTTGTCGATCCCCTAAACAACAAAGATATACATTAGTAATCACAGTTAAGTTATTTCATTCAAAATTAATTGAATGGTCAAATGAATACCTTGGCAGGAGCAGACTTCTCTGGTCTTCCTGGATCCGACCTTTTAGGCAGAATATCATTTCCAACATCCTAAAAAAAAAAAAAGTATTATCTTTAAACAATAATAAATAATTTCAAATATAAATATAGAAAAACACAAGTAATTGAATACCTCAGATGCAGCAAGAAACCTGACCAGTCTTCTTGGCCAGGGTATGAAGTTACCGGGGGCTTGGCCCACTATTTGAACCTCCTTAGTGGGCAGAGGGACTCGAGCATCAGCATCTCGAATAATCTCAACCACGACCCTCACCTGATCATCCGGTAATAAACGATGGTGTATGGTATTACCTAAGTTATGTGCCCTCCCCAATGCCACTAAGCGGCGATCATGATGATCATCAACATACAGCTCACACCTATCAGGGTCGTCATCATCATCATCATCATTTTCAGGCTGATGAGGCGGATCACATGAGCCCTTGGTGCTCACATGGACAGAGGTTTGGACACCTATGATTTGCTGGGACATAGCAGCCATTATTGCCATCTGCTGGGAAAACTACTGGGCCATCTCCTGTCTAAGCTCATCTGCAATCTCCTGTTTTAGCCGTTCTCTATCTGCAGCAACATCCCCTCACAAATAAGATGATCCCGTATCTCGTCAGCTTCTAATCGTCTCTCATTCAAATAGTTAACACAAGGACAATAAAACCTTCCGTCACTACTATCAGGAGCATTTGTTTTTGCAAATTGTAGAAAATCTTCCACTCCATTCTCATACTCATCACTTGTCCGTCTAGCATTCATCCAACCGCGATCCATGAATAAAACATTAACTTCATACTTAGTCCAATATCTTCATCAACTACTTCTTATGATAGGGTATGGCCCTATCCTATTCGAGAAGAAACTTTTTCAACATTCGGTTAACAGTTAGTCCTTAACTCTTATGCTCATACTCGACGAAATTTCGGCAGCATTTCCCTTCGGTCTCTGACGTACACGACTTGAATGGGATGACATCCACCACGATAAAGTATGCACCCGGAGAACGAAAGGAAATGTATCAATCCGAACTTTCATCAAGTATATAACATGAGAATCAATGAATAACTATTTTAACTGAATGAAGAAAAAGTGTTTTCCCAAACTGTCCTACTTGGACAATTCAAGATTCAATATAATGAGTTGTACCTTAAGCACGTACACGTGTGCTCATTAATATTGCATCTCAAACGGGAAACTAAGGCTTTAACAATATAGCATAATGTAATTTACTTCAGCATCCTAATAATACTTTAACAATTTATGATGTACCAAATATAGTTAGCGGGTTTCGCGTGTATCCGCCGCTCACAGCAACAAATTCAATATTCAAATCACTTTTCAAGTATTCTAGCCAGATATGTATATTATAGGTAAATTTGGTTTCAATATAATACACTTGATACTAGAACTGTAGGACAGGTCTACTTATTTGGCAGAAACATGAAGCAATTTAGCACCTTCAGGAAGATCCTTAACAACTAAGAAAGTAATCATTTACAAGAAATGTGGCATGAAAAGGTTTTATCTAGACTATTGACACATGCTTACATATAGGCAAAGTTTGTTCCAAGGAAGTTGAAAAGTATACATAACACCTGATTAAATTAGTTTTGTGGTTAATGTGAAACTAGAGCCACCCTTTTGGCTCTAACAGTAAATATAAAAAAACAACTTATTTGAACATCAAAATAAAATAAATAAAAATAAATCAATGACATGAGCTACTGCAGTCTCATTTCTAATTAAATACTCAATTATAAAACTCAATTTTTCAAATGTGCAACCAGCCCAAATTCACATTGACACTGACTCATGTTTATATACATTACGCCTAACTGATACATACTGACACAACATATAAACAAGTTGTTGCAAACATCAATGTACTAATCAAAACCCATACAACAACAATTCAGTAATTTGACATAATAGAATATGATAGCAGGGAAGTGGAAGCAATAGAGAATTTAGGGTTTAGGGTTTAGCAAATAAAAGAGAAATGGAAGCTTACCGATTGAAGCCACAATCAGTCACCAATGCAAAGAATGGGGGAGAGCTGAAAACACAAACCTAAGAAGTCAGAGAAAGGGAGAAAAACAGGGAGATGGGAAGGGGGTTGTGCATGGTGGGGAGAGAAAGAAGGGGGGTTTAACTTACCTTGGTGGTGGCGTTGCGGTGGTGGCTTCACCAACGCGAACAGTGGCCGGAGGAGGGAGGAGGGGTGGTGGCGGTGATGGGGCGAAGGGGGAGAGAGGGAGGCCAAATGGGGAGAGGCGAATGGAAAGGGAGGAGGTGCAGAGTGGTGGTGGTTGCGTTGCGGTGGTGGTGGCGACGACTGGACTGCGACGGAGAGAGGTTGGTGTGGGTTTCCGAGAAGAAGAGAGGAAAGGAAGAGAGGAGAAAGAGAGGGTTTTCTGGAAGGGAGAGTGAGCAGCGCGAAAAATGAAAAGGAGGGTGAGGGAACTAAAAATGAACAATACACATCGGTTATCAATAAAACCGATGTTAAAAGGTTTTTCACATCGGTTATAATTAAAACCGATGTTAAATGTTGTGATTTTAATTTATTTTTTATCTTACCTTTTCCACATTGGTTTTTAATAAACCGATGTTATAATAGTTTCCACATCGGTTATATTAAAACCGATGTTAAAAGTTATATTATTCATTTCCTTAAATTTTTTTATTCATTTTTCCACATCGGTTTATAAAAAACCGATGTTAAAACATTAACCTTTCCACATCGGTTATAAAAAAAACCGATGTGTTAACTTATGCATATTTAAAATTTTATTTTTGGTTCAATTTTCAACATCGGGTTTATAAAAACCGATGTTAAAACCTTTATAACAGTGGTTTATTTTTGAATCGATGTTAAAAGTTTTCAATTTAATTTCAAAAATGCCACCGCCTCCTTTTTCACATCGGTTTTCTAGAAACCGATGTTAAAACCCCGATGTGAAAAGCATATTTTGCACTAGTGAAATTTTCATATGCTATCTAAGACTCTAGGATCATGTATCCAAGAGCTTGAAACAATGAAAAACCCTAGCCCTTTTATTTTGTCTTGGCCGAACCATACCCTATTGGGGTAGATCATGAGTTTTCTTGTTTATTTAACTAGTTGTTGTTGATTGTTGAAGGTTAAGTGTGGTTGAGTGTTTGTGATCTTGTTTGGAGGAAAATGGAAGATTAAAAGACAAGGAAATCTTTTGTCTTCAAGAGGTAAGGGGAGTTTACCTGAGAAGTTTTGGTAGTTACATGCTTATTGGTGTAGTATGTGTACCTGTTGTGGTTATTGAGTGATGTTTGAATTGATGTTTACAGTTGTGTTATTATTAAATTGATAAATGATTGTATGCTTTAAAGCCTTATTATAATATATGTGTTGATGAAACTGCTCATTTGATTGTATTGGTTGAGAGTGTGGCGATCGGCCACAACTTGATAATCTCCAAGCCGTAAAAGACGGAAATCAATGAAAAATAAATGTTTTGGTTATATTTCAGTGAAAGACAATCTAATAAAATTATTATAGATAACTGTATTAAAGTGTAAAAAAAAATAGAAAGAAATCGATGAATTTTAAGAACGTTTTTGACTTAAAACTCACAAATTAAGAGGTTGTAAGGACAAACAGTGAAAAGTCGCATTATCTTTATTTTCCTTAAAAGCTTCGAAAAAAAAAAGAGAAGTCTAAAAAATGTTTTAATGTTGATGGTGAAAAAATTTTTGGAAAAGAAAAAGCCATTTGATTTATAAATGATTTTATTCTAAAACGAAAAATAATTTAGAAAAGTGCATTACGGCGAAATCATGAGAAATAATTTTATTATTTTGGACAAGAACATGTTAGAAATGATTTTCAAGGATTTGATGTGTTTTCGGAAAAGAAATTTCAAAAGAAAATGAATTTGAGAAAAGTGAATTTCATTGCGATTTAATGTTTTATAAATGAATTTCAGCGGAAAAGATTTTTCTGTAAAAGGGTTTTAAATCAGCGAAAATATTTCCGATAAACTTGGATAAGTTTCAGAGTTTTGTTTTGGTATTTGTTTTTCACAGAACGAAAACGATGTTGAAAAAGAAAAGTGAACCTAGTAGCCGAGACGTCGGAATTCTAGTGTTCTGTGAGGAAAACACGTAGATCGTTGATCCGTGTTGTCCATGGAGGACCTGAGTGTTCCATATCTGCGAACCTAGGACTGGTGCATCGGTCTAGGGTTTCGTGATTGAGCACTTGGCCTTCGTGTCCTGTGTTAAGAATGAATGGGCTTGATGCCTAAGTAAGAATAGTCGCGAGCTTTAAGCCTTGACAAAGAAAGAATGAACGAAAAAGAAAAGTAATGAGAATAAATGTTTTACATGTATTGTTTGGCAAACGTGCCTTTGTTAACCAGTGTGCCATGTATTGTTGGCCAATGTGCCATGTATTATCGAGCTACAATCCACAAAAGGTGGATTGACAAATTGGGGAAGTCAAGACCAAAGTGGTCTATTAGGGACATTCGGGTTCGTGAGCCACTAAAGGCTAGGGCCTCGCGACCTCGAGCCGTGGATATAACGAATGCAAAACGTGGATGTACTCAATCAGGGACTACTCAATATTATTTTAGGTGCTTGAGTGTGAAACCCTTGAACAATTGGAGCCCAGACCTAAATTAAGAGGCCAACCCCATGAGACAATTGTGGTAAGGGGTATTGCAACCTAATCAAGCTCGACGAAGGGAAGTTAGGATCTCCAGAGAATAAATATCAAAATTAGATGGTGGATGTTGAAGTGTCATGCATTTTTATAAATTGCGATGACTACAGGGTATGAATCCCATTGTTTATAATAGTATGTTTATTCTGAGATTTTATGTGCTGTATATATATGTATATGTTGTTGATTTGTGAGTCGCGTATGTAACTATCGCGATAAAACTTACATGTCGGTATCTCAACCTTGCGTTATTTCTGTTTGGTTCTATTTTAGTATCTCATTTTGCGTGTACAGATGTATTTACGAGGTCCCCATTCTCATTCGAGGGTCTTATCCCTGACGTTTGACCATGCTGACGATGGTGGTGCCTGGGTGATCCATCCGGGAGCCCGGAGTGCCACATATACGGGACCCGTACGTGTCACTAAAGGTACGGAGGCAGGACCCTTTGCTTGCACACAGATTATGGAGATACCGCTACCACCAATATGGTTGCTTCTCAGTTCTCTTGTAAATCAGGGACTCATATATCATGATACTTCCATAGTTCCGCCAGTTCCTGAGGCTGTACCTCGTTTCCCCACACCAGAGATTCCCTCTCCAGTTCCTTTTGTTCTCCACCCCGCGGATGGCAATGATAATGTGGAGTAGGATCCTCCTAAGGAGGAATAACATGTGTTAGAGCCTGCAGTAGAGGCAGATCCATCTGAGGCCTCTATCAGTGAGGGTGACTATGGGGGTCTCTCTAAATGGATATTATTAGGACGACCAGTTTAGGACCAATTTTAGTTATTTATTTTTTAGGTAGTTGTATTTGCTTATTATCTGTATATCTGGTTTCTGAGAGCCATCCTTTTTGGAGTAGTGTTTCTAAACTTACCAGCTCAGTATTTTATAGTTAGTTATTATTACTTTATATGTATTTTATAGTTAGTTATTCACCACGAAGAAAAAATTTTACACCCGTTTTTCTAACTTATAGAAAATTATATGAATTATTTTCCGAAAGCAACCAGCAATTTCCTTATTTTATTTATTATATTTTCCGAATTTGAGTTGGGCATGTAGCGCTGAGGGGCGTTACATTGTTCCTTACTCCTTATCAAGCCCTAACAGCCACACTCATGCTCTAATAAACTTTTTAGAACCATTGGAGCATTGAATCAAAGGACCACCATTGTTACGTCCTCCCTCGCTCATGCCAACATTGTTCCTCTCTGGCCCTTTCCAGTTCATGCGAGTGTTTGACCACTTTCCAGTTGCTGCTTCTTCATCATTCGTAAGCTTCTCTTTCCTTTCCCTCTTTTATTTTCCTTTCAATTCCCCTCTTTTATTTTGTGTTTCTCTCTTTTTGTTTTTGGTTTCATCCTCTTAAAGAGTAGGGTTTTTGGGTGCGTTTTTGTTTTTGTTTTTTGTGGTTTGTTCTGTGCGTTTTTGTTTTTGTTTTTTCTGGTTTTTGGATTATGAAGTTGGCCTCTAGTACACTTGTTTGATAAACTGCATGCACTATTGTATGGTTTGCTAGGATCACTTGATAAAATGAATTGTAAACTATTGTTATGGCTGTTGTTTTGCTTCTGGTTAGAATATTTAAGTGATCAGTGGTTGATGGGCCCCGGCAAGTGTACCGGATCGAAGCAAGTAAGAAATACACGGTAAGTATACCGAGGTCGAACATAGGGATTGGGTGACCAATAATCAATTCACAAAGTTAACAACTAATTAGACAAATAAATTGCGGATTTTGTTTATGATAAAAATTACGAAAAGAAACTAAAATAAATAATTTTGGGTTTTTAATTAATTAATAAAAAGCAAAATAAATGATGAACAATCAAATAAAGAAAATTTTAGGGATTCAATTTCACCTATGCTATGAATAAGCATTCCTCATTGACAAGGAATCCTTATCCCACTTGGTTTGATTCAATTATATCAATTCTCCCTAATCTCTAATCAACTTCTATTGTCAACCAAGAATCCTAATTTATTCTAATGTCTCCTTTGAGCAAGCTAGAACACACCCCTTGATTCTTAAACAACTATACCTCTATCAGAAGATTAATATTCAAGGAATTCATTAAGTTTCATGATTCTCTATGAATGTTGCATAATGCTCCTACAATATCTCTATGTATTCACCCTATGGTTTTATCTCAATGCCGCTTGCCACAAATCTCTCGTCGGACTCATCATGACTAAAAGCAATTAGAACAGAGAATAAAACACAAGAAGAAGAGAATAAGAAATTAAGAGAAAGAAATTGAGATAAATTGTCAAAACGTCATGGCGTGGTTACATTGTCACCCCAGAAAAGAGGATTAGCTCCTCATAGCATCCATAAACACCAACAATCCAAAAGAAAGCGTAACGAAAACTATAAAATATGTGTTAAAACCTAAGCGAGACGCAGCTCTGAGAAAACTACGATTGGATATAAAATTCGCACTGAAACAAGCTATTTATAAGAAACTAAACATGCGCTCGCTCGCGGGGCGAGCTCTTGAAATTGACTCCAATCTGATTTTGAATCTTCGCCGGGCAAAGGCTATCTCATGGGGCGAGACAGAATGTCTTCAGTTTCCCTGTGTCTGGCTCGCTGGGAACGCCTGAAAGCCTTCAACTTCTGCCCAGTTTTTGCTTCTGGCTCACGGGGCGAGACGCTCTTTTCTTCCTTTTGCTTGTTTTCTTCACTTTTTCCATGCTTTCTAGAGCGTGACTTTTAACCTGAAATTAAAATAGCACCCAGTGCTTTATCTATACTAATCTATAAAGAGAATACTTGAATTTCAGTTCAAACATTTCAAAATGGCAAGATTACCCGTAATAACTTCCCTAAAAAGAACTTCCATTACTCATCAAATAATTTAGACAAAATTGAATAAAACTGATTAAAAAATTTTAAATTTTAAAAAACGAAACCTTTTTATGTGCACGGTGGTAACTGCTTCGAGAACCAACCCCTAAGAACCATCCCTTCTCTCCATTTACAGGCATCTACGTTTATACTTCCATTCATCCTCACTTCTGCAAAATAATCCTTATTTTTATTACAAAAAAATTAGATAGGTGGATGCGGATTGTGTGAAGCGGTGGTGCAGGGATACACTGAAGGAGGCCAAAGATGGAGACATAAACATGCAGGTGTTGGTAGGTCAGATGTACTATAATAGATTTAAACTTTTTTTCCTTGCTTTTCATTTTTGTTTGTGTCTTCTGGTTGTTGCTGTCTATTGTTTCTTTGATGCACTTTTTATTATAACAAAACCGCAAGAGTGGTTGTCGGACGTTTTTATTGCAAAGGATGGATAACTTTGAAGGTGTAAAGGGGTTAGGCATGAAAGAAATTGGTGTACTTGGTTATCAAAAACACACTTTTGATAACCCACAAAAATTGTCGCGAGTGACCGACGAATGGACTACGAGGAAGAAGTGGAGGAGGAGGAGGAAGAGGAGGTCGAAGACGAAGGGAGCCGAATGAAGCAGAATAGAACTAGATTCATCGACGACAACGCCGATGAGATTGACGACGAAGAATAAGAAGAGATGGAAGGAGGAAATAATCCAATACAAGAAAGTTTCTGCTTCAAATTTCTTTGACGAAGAGACTCTGAAGAAGGCGACGATGGTGAGTTTTCCCCTCTTTTCTTCTTCTTCTTGATTCTTTAATTTTGTGTTCCGTTCAATTAGAGGGAAGTTGATCTGAATTGATGTGAAAAATGAATGAAATTAAGGTTGCAACTGGGAATTTAGAGAACTCTTTATTTGCTTCCTATTCTATTAATTTGGTAGAACCAGAGTCACTTAATAATAAAGGTATTATTAAGTGACTGTGATAAGAGATATGATAAGTATTATTAAAGCATGAAAGTATGAATATTGCACAAAACATTAGTTACTCTCACTGATGAATTATGCTACGTATACATTTAATTTTGTGGTTGAAAATTGGCTATTAGCTTTGCTGGTTGTTCTGCATAATCAAGAAAAGTTTTTAGTAAATGGGATTTTACAGTTTAGTTGTTAATATACTTAGTTTAAGAGATTAATTGTTGCAGTTTCAGTTTAAGTGAGTGAAAGTTTATGGTTTTGTTAATAGTAATTAATCCATATTTGCTGTAATAAGTAACTAAGCCATACCATATAACTGATGCTGCATATAAAGCATTGAATTAGCAAGAGCAAAAATATAAATAATGGGATTGATTAAAGGGCAAAAAACATCAAAATTGAGCATATTCATTATCTAGGGTAAATGGGTAATGAGTAATATGCAATGTAGAGCAAATTTAAAAATCAAGCCAATGTCTCACAATTAATGGTCTTAAGATGAGGTGCTTAAGATTATATGGCATACACACCTCCTTTCTATGTTCACCTTAAGCCCTTCTTTTGAATAAGAACTTAAGTTATTTTCTACGGATGTTGATGTTGATTTTGACCTGTTCATACATATTATTATAACATAATGCCACTGAAAATTGTGGGATTTGCATTTCTATTAGATGTATTGACTATTTCTACAGGAGATATTATGTTGCTCTTATGATTATCTTAATCATACCCTTCTGAATGAAACTTATGTGTATGCTACTTCTTTACGTGCTTTTCATGTAAATGATTGCTCTGCTCCTTCCATCTTGGGTCCTGAGTACATTAAAGTTCATATATATCCTTATTTTGTCTGGCTAATAATTATTACTTTACTCATCAATATAAGCATCTCTGTAATTCTCTTTATCCCATTGTATATCCTTGAGAATCCTAACATGGAAGATCCACATATGCAGTGTAATTAACTTCAAGATATTTTTTCAAATACTCTTTCTGCTTTCGCATTGCATTTTTCAACGTTCTTGTTGATTGGTAGTACTGGAATAGTAACTATTCGAGTAGTGGCTGGAATTTTGAAAGACTAGATACTTATCACTCTTTCAACTATTTTTTTTTCCTGAATCAAACATTATTGGGCTTAATATTATTATTCGAGTGGCTGGAGTTTTGAAAGACTAGATACTTATCACTCTTTCAACTATTTTATTTCCCGAATCAAAGATTATTGGGCTTAATATTATTGGTTATGCTATAGGTATATGTTTCTTTATTGAAAAACATTATAGTAGTTCTGTACATTTCATGTCTTCCGTGGATTTCTTCTAAGTAGCTCTTTGTATTGGCAGGTCGATCCAAGAGCAAGTGGTGTTTGCACTTCTAAGAAGCTTTAAGTGATGTTTGCACTTCTCAACCTCCTACATAAAGTATTCAAGTTGTATCAGTAAAGGTCAGCCTATTTTGTTTTTGTATTTGTAGTTTGATCAATACTAATACACTATTAAAGTTTCTCGGGTCTGTTCTCTTAGTTATTAACTGTATTGCCTTTCACTATAGGGAGTTCTCTATGATGTTAATCCAAAATAGAGACTTAATAAGTTCACATGAAGTTGTCAACCAAATTCTGGATGCTGATGATAACTATGACTGCACATATTTTTTTACATCTATATCTCCATTCATTTTTTTCCATCGATATCTCCACATTCATTATTTGACTGAACTGGATTTCTTCATGGGTTTCATGCCAGAAAATGTGTAAATGAGAATTTGGTGGTTCGTAGCAGAATGTATCAACATTTCCTCTTGCCACACGCCAAGAAAGTCAGGCTGGGCATAGGGATAAAAGGAAATAGAATCAGCAAAAGAAATAATAAAATAAAATTATGCTCTATTCAATGTTACAAGGATTTTGATGCTTTCGATGATGAAAAGGAAAACACTTTTGAAATTGATGATGCATTAATCAAGGTATATGACTCATACTTTTTTCTACTGTGCTTGAAGGTGTAACATATTTATCAAAGCTTTGTAGAAATTGCAGTGTCTAGCAGCCCTGTGCAAGATGTTGCATATTCCTGCAGGGTTGGTGCTGCTACTAATGTTATATTTGGCATTGCCTTGGGATACATAATACAAGCCTTGCCATTGTTTCTGATGCCCTTGGAGAGTTGTGCTAGTTCAGATTTTTGTTCTTCAAATGTTTAAGATTTCTTCTCTCAAATCATCTATTTGGTCCTTATTGAAATGCTTTTCCCTCTCACTCTTTCAGATCTGAATCTCTGCTTTGGATCTCATACCATTGTTCTTCTTTGGATTTGGATTTTTAAGGAAAGGATCGACGGGTTGCAAAGTGTTTCTGGAAATAGGTAATTTTATTTTTATTTATTTTTTATTTTATTTTTTGTGGGTCTTCTCAGCTACTGTAATGTAAAGTTATGATAGTGTAGGCACTGGTTGATGCGTTTTGAAAGCAAAGTTGGGTTTATATATGATGATTCACTCCAGCTTGTTTCATAAATGATTATTAACAATCCTTGACTTTGCTGTTGAAAATATAACTAAGGTGTCAAAACTATGTGAAAACTAAAACTAAAATAATATGGAAATGACATGTTCGTTCTGTTCTTGATAATAATAACAATTGTGTTAACGATTTTGACTCTTGTATGTTGAGCCATGGACTCTATTCTTGTTCTGTCTTTGTGTAGAGTAGAATGTATACTGCAATTTATTCATTCATTGTCTTTCTTCTTCTCTCTCTTTGCTTCTTGAGGAACCCATTAGGATGGCTTCCATCCTAGAGCCATCTAAGCCTGTCTTCATTGTGTGTGTTCATTGTGTTCTGTTGGTTCTGCTAATATACTATTGGTTAAGCACTGTGATTGATTATTATGAGAAAGAAAGCAAGAAACTTTTGATGACCCTTTTGTGGTATTGTTATTTGGAGTTAATGTGTGGTATTGTTGAAGCTGCTTGTGCTTTTGATTGCTAAATACAAAGGAATTTAGCAGATCAAGTTGAAAAATGGTTGTGATTGATGAAATGTACTCTGACCAATGGTTTTATTGGTTTCCTAGCTAATATGTGTTGTGTTTGTTCTACTAATCTTGTCTTCTTTAAAGCACTGTGATAATGAAAAAGAATTTGGCAGATCAGGTTGTAAAATGTCTGTCATATTCATAGATGATATGAAAGGGGAAGTCAATCTGTACATGTGATTTGGGGTCCAAGTAACGGTGTAGTTTCAAAAATTATGCTTGAATCCATCTTGAACTTCAGATGTGGCGATAAATTACTGCAACACTAGATTCATTGGCACTTTGGCAGAGGTGATTGTAACTGAGCAGTGCCATCTGATCTACCATTAGGAACCTTGAGTATTAGTTAAGTAGCAGATGCAACCTCTTATATTTTTTATTACTGTTTTGTTTAGTTCACTCGTTGTTGCATCGTGATCTTAATTTTATTAAACACTATTGGCAGTACTTTGAATTCCTAATACCTAATATTTCAAGTGTGAAATTTTTTACCGGAAAATATTTTAAAAGCATAAAAGCAATTGGATGGGAAGGCACGTTCTAAGATCCTTTTTATTATTTCTTCATATGTTGGCAGAAGACCTTTAGTCAATTAGTCTATCTCTGTTTTTCTTTCAATTTTAAATTTACATTCTTTGTAGTGAATCTAGCATTTCCATTTAGTTAACTTTTAATTGCTAATTGGACTCAGTTGTACTTGACAGCTATAGAGCTCTTTCTTAGTTCCTATTCTGTTTGTCTTACATGGAAGTATGCCTTCAAGCAGAGGGTCACTATCAACAGAAAACACTTTTTTTGGTGTGTTCCATCCTATTTGATTGGTGTGTTCGTTTCACCCCAAGACCTTAAAAGTTAAGATGTGTTAAATGCATTTATTTATATAATTGAAATCTATTATTGAACAAATAAAGCTAGATGTGTTTTTACCTGATATCTTATCAATTTGACTTTCCCAACCTGGAGTGAGTGAAATGGTTTTGTAACATCATAAAGCTGTCCTGTTCTGTTACATTAGAATTCTATTTTGGTTGCTTGTTCTGTTTTGTTTAAAATCAATATTTTTGTTTGTCCTAATGTATAGGAAATATAAAATTATATTATGGAGCCTCCAAATCAAAGTATGAATGTAGAAGACGAAGTTGTTTTTGAAACACCTGCTGCTTTTTCTGCAAATACTGAGTCAACTAGAAAAGAAACTTCAACTGTTTGGAAGTTTTTTACAAAAAGTGGCAAAGATAAAGATGGTGTTGAAAGAGCTACTTGTAATTATTGTGAACGTGATTATGTAGTTGGTAAAAATCCCAAAACTAAAACAAATTATGGCACTTCACATTTAAGTCGTCATATTCCAGTTTGTAAAGGGATTTTGAGCTCAAATCTGAATTTGGATGATGTGTTGTTGTCTAACCAGAAATCCAGCGCTAGAAAGATTAATCAAAAAACTTATCGTGAGTTGATTGCTGAAGCTATAATTCAACATGACCTTCCTTTTAATTTTGTTGAATATGACAAGATCAGAGAATTGATTAATTATTTGAACCCAGATGTTAAGATGCACTCTAGAAACACAGTTGTATCAGATATTCAAAAGATTTATACTAGGGAGAAGGAGAAACTTAAGCAAGTTTTCTCCGAAATTCCTAATAGAGTGTGTTTAACTTCTGATGTGTGGACAGCCTCTACTTCCGAAGGATATATTTGTTTGACTGCACACTTTGTTGATGAAAAATGGAAATTAGTTAGTAAAATCCTTAATTTCTGTCGGATGAAGCCTCCTCACACTGGATCTGTTGGGTATGATGATTTTGGGCTGCAGCCTAATGGGGAGAAGCCTCTGCAGGTTTACTATCGAAAGAGAAAACGGGGAAAGAAAATAATTAATAGGGTTCAAACCTGTAACTGATTGTATAGGATATAGTTGAGTTAGTTAGTTGGTTGTAACTGATTGAATAGGGTGTAGATGAGTTAGTTATGTTTGTTATTAGTTTGTCTTAGGCTTCCTATAAATAAGCTCTCTTCTGAAGAAGAGAGGCAGACTGTTTTGATATTCATTTAACTGGACAATTTCCAGTGTGAAAAGGAGAGTGCTCCTTTTGGGGGAATACTTTGTATTCCTTGTTACTGTGTTGTGTGATCAATAAAGAAGTATTCAGTAGTTTTTCTCTTTGTGAGTGTGTGTGGTGATTAGTTAGGTTTCTATTCTCTTTATCTCAGAAAGAGATACCTAACAAGTTGGTCCGACCTGCCGGATCCAAAAGAAAACTCACGATGGAGAATCGGGTTGGGGCGTTAGAGAAAGCTGTCAGTGAACAGGGGGTGAAGCTGGACGAGATGAAGACAGATATGGATTACATCAAAACCTTGTTGTTGCAAATGAACAACAAGAAGACTCCCTCCGTTGAGGGGGACCATTCTGTAAACAAGAATGAGAAGAATTCGGAGGAAGAAGAGGAGACCAGCGAAACTGAGGAAGAAGAGGAGGTGCCACAGCGTTCTTGGATCAAGAAAGTGGAATTACGCACTTTCGAGGGACAAGATCCTCTAGGGTGGTTGGCAAGGGCAGAAAAGTTCTTTGAGGTGCAGAAAGTCAAATCCTCAGAGAAGTTGAGGCTTGCATTCATTAGCATGGAGGGGAATGCTGTGCATTGGTTCCAGTATTGGCGCCAGAAATCCAAGAATCCATCTTGGAAAGAATTTTCAGAAGCTTTGATGAGAAGATTTGGAGGAAACGAGAGAGGAACAGTGTACGAACGATTGGCCTCTCTAAGGCAAACTGGAGGAGTGGAGGAATATGTGCAAGAGTTCGAGCTTTTGGTCGCTCAAGCTAATCCTATTGCGGAGGACCAAATGTTAGGCTACTTCTTGGCCGGGCTGCGTCAAGATATCAGGAGCTTGGTAAGACCCCATGACCCTAGGGACCTTACTCGAGCTATGGAGATAGCCTGCGACGTGGAAGAAGTTATGAAGCAGATGCGAAACTATGGGAGCACACAAGGGCGCGGTGCTATTTCGGGATTTAGGTTCCAGGGAGGTGGTGCAATCGTACCCAAGGCAGGGGCGTTTGTTGGCACAAACAGTGCTCAAGCGTCCAATGGTGGGACTCGTAATTCACAAGGGTCTGCATCTTCGGTGGCAAAACCCAATTTTTCAGGACCTAGAAATAGGGGAACTCGCACTATTCCCTATGCCGAGTATGTTCGAAGGAGGGATTCAGGAAGGTGCTATCACTGTGGAATGGCTTTTGGGCCAGGACACCGATGTCCTGAAAAAAGTATGAGGGTGGTGATATTAGCTGAGGATGAGGAGGTTAATGAAGAAGGGGAGATAGCCGCTATGGAGGAGACTGTAACTGAGGAACCAGTAGAGGAAATATCGGAGGTAGCTTGTCAGTGGATGGATCTTTCAAGGTGTTCAGCAGGGGGATTAACCCAACCTCACACTATGAAGCTAAAAGGTGAACTACGAGGACAAGAAGTACTGATCTTGATTGATAGTGGGGCAAGCCACAATTTCGTATCCAGCAAATTGGTACAGAAATTGGGGCTCAAAACTGAATCAACAAAGCCATATTATGTAAGGTTAGGAGATGGTAATCGAAAATCCACTCAAGGTTGCTGCAAGAACTTACAGGTGCAATTGGGAGCATATGTGATGGAAGGTGATTTCTTTCTATTCGACTTGGGAGGAGTGGATTTGATTCTTGGAGTGGCTTGGTTGGTAACCTTGGGAGAAGTTAAGGCAAATTGGAAGACTCTGAGTATGTCATTTGTTCATCAAGGTCAGAATATGGTTGTACAGGGGGATCCCAGTTTGTCCAAAGCTGTGATTTCTTCTAAGGCATTAAAGAAACTAGCCAAGAAGGAAGTTGACATGATGTCAATGCTTTGGGTGATGGAGAAACGTAATATAGAAGAAGATGGGCTGACAGCTTACCAATCTACACAGTTGCAGAAAATCTTGGGAGAGTTTGCTAAGGTTTTTCAAGAGCCAAAAGGTTTGCCACCTACTAGAGAAGTTGATCATCGGATTCCAATTAAGGCTGGGCTAGATCCAATTAATGTAAGGCCCTATCGTTATCCTCACTTGCAGAAAAATGAAATAGAGACACAAGTAGCTGAGATGTTGGCATCAGGGATTATTAGACCTAGCAATAGCCCTTATTCCAGTCCAGTTATCTTGGTCAAAAAGAAAGATGGGAGTTGGAGGTTTTGCGTGGATTGTCGGGCTCTAAATAAGGCTACAGTGCCCGACAAATTTCCCATTCCGGTGATAGAAGAGTTGCTAGATGAATTGAACGGAGCCATGTACTTCTCCAAGATTGATCTGAAGGCTGGTTATCACCAAATCAGGATGCATGAGCCCGACATACCAAAAACAGCTTTCCGAACTCATCAAGGACATTACGAATCCTTGGTTATGCCTTTCGGTCTAACAAATGCCCCAGCAACTTTCCAATGCGCTATGAATGCTACACTTAAACCATTTCTTCGAAGGTATGTTCTGGTATTTTTTGATGACATTCTAGTCTATAGTAAGTCATGGGAGGAGCATGTGAAGCACCTGAGACAAGTATTGGCAAGATTATTAGAACACTCTTTCTCTGCTAATCAAAAGAAATGTAGTTTTGGCAAGACCAAGGTGGGGTACTTAGGGTATATTATCTCTAATGACGGAGTTTCAATGGATACGCAAAAAATTGAAGCCATTTTACAGTGGCCACTACCTAAAACTCTTAAAGCCTTAAGAGGATTTTTGGGACTTACTGGGTATTACAGAAGGTTTATATGCAAATATGGCCAAATAGCTCGTCCCCTCACAGATTTGTTGAAAAAGGGGAACTTCAAGTGGGCCAATGAAAGTACTAAGGCTTTCACAGAATTGCAGCAAGCTATCACCACAGCTCCTGTATTATCAATGCCTGATTTCTCAAAACCCTTCTCCATTGAGTGTGATGCTTCGGGGAAAGGAATAGGGGCTGTGTTAACACAAGACAAAAGGCCAATTGCCTATTTCAGCAAAGCATTGGCAGATTCCACACTCTCCAAGTCAGTATACGAAAAGGAATTGATGGCACTTGTCCTTGCAATTCAGCATTGGAGGCCTTACCTCTTAGGTCAAAAATTCACTGTGTTTACTGACCAAAAGAGCCTAAGGTACCTTCTGGAGCAGAGGATAACGACTCAGAATCAACAAAATTGGTTGGCCAAATTATTGGGATATGAGTTCGAAATTGTGTACAAGGTAGGAGCATCAAACAGAGTTGCAGATGCACTCTCTAGAAGGGATGAAGACAAAGACTTGCAAGGGATAACAAGACCTTTCTGGCCAGACATTGCAGAAATTGATGAAGAGGTCAAGAAGGATCTTGGTCTGGCTAAGATTATGGAGGACTTAAAGGCCGATCCTGATTCACATCCTCAGTACACTCTGGAGCAGAATAGACTGTACTATAAAGGGAGGTTAGTCTTAGCAGCTGATTCTGCATGGATTCCCAAATTATTGCAGGAGTTCCATACTTCTCCCATAGGAGGGCATTCGGGAATCTATAGAACTTACAGGAGGATGGCTCAATCCCTTTTCTGGATTGGCATGAAGGGGACAATAACTAAATTTGTAGCAGCTTGCCATGTGTGTCAAAGGAGCAAATACCTGGCCTCTTCTCCAGCAGGGTTGTTGCAGCCCTTACCCATCCCAAATGCAATTTGGGAAGAGCTTAGCATGGATTTTATTGTGGGGCTTCCCAAATCCAAAGGTTTTGATGCTGTGTTAGTAGTGGTGGATAGGCTAAGCAAATATGGCCATTTTATCTTAATCAAACACCCATATTCTGCCAGATCCATTGCCGAAGTGTTTGTTAGAGAGATCATTCGGCTACATGGAGTGCCCATTTCCATTGTCAGTGATAGGGATCCTACCTTCATGAGTCATTTGTGGCAGGAGCTTTTCAGATTGCAGGGTACTACATTAAACATGAGTACAGCCTATCACCCTGAATCCGATGGGCAAACTGAGGTTCTTAATAGAACTTTGGAGACTTACCTAAGATGTTTCAGTTCAGAACAGCCCAAATCATGGGCAGAATTCATTCCTTGGGCAGAATATTGGTATAATACTACCTTCCAAAGTGCAGCTCATTGCACTCCATTTGAGGTAGTTTATGGAAGACCACCACCTTCTTTGGCTAGATTTGTACCCGGAGAAGCCTTAGTGGAAGCTGTGGCTCAGGATTTAATGAATAGAGATGAAGCTTTGAAGCAATTAAAGTTTCATTTGCAGAGGGCACAAAACCAGATGGCTCATTATGCAAACTTGCATAGAAAGAAATCTCAGATTCAGGCAGGTGATTGGGTTTACCTCAAGATTCGGCCTCACAGACAAAGCTCCATGCCTACCAAGCTTCATCCTAAACTGTCTGCTAGGTATTATGGACCCTATTTGGTTCTAAAACAAGTTGGAGTTGTAGCATTTAAATTACAGCTTCCAGAACAGTCACGCATCCACCCAGTGTTCCATGTTTCTCAGCTAAAAAAAGCTGCAGGTCATCATCCAGTTGAACCTGATCTCCCAGCAGAATTACAAGGTTCCACGGAAAATTATCAGCCTTCCCAGGTTCTAGGCAATCGGACAGTGACTCAGGCAGGTTCAAACATCCCACAGGTGCTGGTACAATGGCAAGGAAGGCCTCCAGAAGAAGCCACTTGGGAAGATGCCTCAACCATCAACAAACAGTTTCCAGGTTGAGGACAAGGTTGTTTCAGAAGGAGGGAGTATTGTTGGGTATGATGATTTTGGGCTGCAGCCTAATGGGGAGAAGCCTCTGTAGGTTTACTATCGAAAGAGAAAACGGGGAAAGAAAATAATTAATAGGGTTCAAACCTGTAACTGATTGTATAGGATATAGTTGAGTTAGTTAGTTGGTTGTAACTGATTGAATAGGGTGTAGATGAGTTAGTTATGTTTGTTATTAGTTTGTCTTAGGCTTCCTATAAATAAGCTCTCTTCTGAAGAAGAGAGGCAGACTGTTTTGATATTCATTTAACTGGACAATTTCCAGTGTGAAAAGGAGAGTGCTCCTTTTGGGGGAATACTTTGTATTCCTTGTTACTGTGTTGTGTGATCAATAAAGAAGTATTCAGTAGTTTTTCTCTTTGTGAGTGTGTGTGGTGATTAGTTAGGTTTCTATTCTCTTTATCTCAGAAAGAGATACCTAACAGGATCTGAATTAGAAGCTGTCATATATGATTGCTTGAGACATTGGGGGATTGATAAGAAATTGTTTTCTATTACTTTGGATAATGCTTCTGCCAATACCAGTATGCAAGGCATTCTTAAAACTCATCTTTGTTTGCAAAAGAGTTTGTTGTGTGATGGTGAGTTTTTTCATGTGCGTTGTTCCGCTCATATTCTTAATATTATTGTTCAAGAGGGTTTGCAAGTGGCTAGTGAAGCGCTTCAAAAAATCAGAGAGAGTGTTAAGTATGTAAGAGGATCAGACGGGAGGATGGTAAAATTCCAGGATTGTGTGAAACAGGCAGACATTGACACAAGTATTGGTTTAAGATTGGATGTGTCAACTAGGTGGAATTCAACATATTTGATGCTTGAAAGTGCAATCAAATATGAAAAGGCTTTTGATATTCTGAGGGTATTAGATTCAAATTATATGCATTGTCCATCGGATGAAGAATGGAAAATGGGAGAGAAAATATGTGAATTTTTAGAACCATTTTATGAGACTACAAACATAATATCTGGTTCATCCTACCCGACGTCTAACTTATACTTTTATCAAATTTGGAAGATTGAAAGCATGTTAGATGAAAACTTGAAAAATGATGACAATGTAATAAAGGAAATGTCTACAAGGATGAAAAAAAAGTTTGATAAATATTGGAAGGAGTATAGTGTGGTCTTGGCTTTTGGAGCTATCCTCGACCCTCGCTTCAAACTTGCATTTGTACTCTTTTGCTATACAAAGCTTGATCCGACAACCTCTAAGGATAAGGTTAAAAATGTGAGAGAAAAGTTTGAGAAGCTTTATGGAGAATATGATTTGAATGCAACAAGTGCTTCTCAATCTCAACCACTTAGTGAACCTTATATGTCAAGTCAAGAAGGAAGTAAGCACAAGAGAACAAAAGTATTCAAAGTATGCTTTTCAATACTAAGTCTTTATTTGTATCTTACTTCCATTATTGTTTCATTTAAGTAATTAATGTATTATATTTTGCAGGAGTTTCAAAAGTTTCAGGATGAAACTACATCTGATGTTGGGAAGAGTGAGTTGGATCTTTACTTAGAAGAAAAAGTACTTGTTTATCAGAAGAATGAGGATTTGGATGTATTGGATTATTGGAAGACTAATGAAAATTTTTTTCCCACCCTTGCTATGATGGCACGAGATTTGCTAAGCATTCCGATTACTACAGTGGCATCTGAATTCGCTTTCAGTATCGGTGGACGTGTTCTAACTAAATACAGAAGTTCCACCCTTCCCGAACATGTCCAGATGCTTATTTGTGCTAGAAATTGGTTGCACGGTTTTGTTTTGAATCCTAATGGTAATAATTTGCTATTTATATCGTATTTACTACAAGTTAATTATTTTGAGATTGATTCTCTAATTATGTCTTGATTGGTTGAGTTTTAGATGAAGATGATTGTAAACTTATTTGTGATGGGACCGCAGTAGCAGAGTCAAATGTGCATCAAGATGATATTGCAGACTTATGTTAGGTTAGTTTTAATTCCTATGCTTGTGGTATTGATTAATTGTTCATGATTACAGTACATTTGAATCTGGATAGTACTGATTAATTACTACTATTCTGCAGGTATCAAGGAGTGTGGCTCATAACTCGTTGTGGTTCACTTTTGAAAAATGGCTATAACCTTCATGATTGGAGTTTGTGCATATCCATCCTCATTCTCATAGGAGTAATTTCCCGGGCAATAGTATTGTTCTGTATGGTCACTTTCCAAGAATTTCTGGTTCATTTTAAGGGGGGCTGATACTAGTCATTGGCCTGAATTCATGCAAGTTGCAATTGACATTTGACAACCTCATATTATGTTTGTAGACCTTATGTCATGTCATAGTTGAATATCTATAGCTAGTATTTTCGTGTCAGTATTCTAGTAATGTAATTAATGCCTTTTTCTAAGCTTTTCTAATTTTTATTTCATTCAAATGAGTAGTTCATTGATTGACAAATTAGTGGTACGGTGTGTTCTTTCTATTTAGTTGCTTTCATTTGTAATAAAAAGTCCTTGATGTCAGGAAAACAAAGCTCCTAGAGTGAAAGGAACTACCAATTGCCAAAGCTTTTTGCTCAAATCTAAGAGCACTTGATGAATCTGTTTCCTCTATGGTGAAATTCAATGTTCTAGATGTTGCTTTTCTCTCTAAGGACTTAAATGAGTTGGAAAATTTTCCCAAAAAAAAAAATGAAAATCTTAAAGTGGGCTGGCCCATAGGGTGGCCCCAACCCACTTGGCCCTAAGGGCTTTTTGGCCCTATGGGCTTTTTGTTATGGTGGGCTTTTTGGCCCTATGACCCTTTTGGCCCTAACCCACATGGGCTAGGGCCAAATGGGCTAGGGCTGCCCATTTGACAGCTCTAATTTTTTGTAATAAAAATAAGGATTCATTTGCAGAAGTGAGGATGAATGGAAGTATAAACGTAGATGCCTCTAAATGGAGAGAATGGATGGTTCTTAGGGGTTGGTTCTCAAAGCAGTTACCACCATGCACGTAAAAAGGTTTCGTTTTTTTAAAATTTTAAATTTAAATTTTAAATTTTTTTAATCAGTTTTTTTCAATTTTGGCTAAATTAATTGATGAGCAATGAGTAATGGAAGCTTTTTTAAGGGAAGTTATTAGGGGTAATCTTGCCATTTTGAAATGTTTGAACTGAAATTCAAGTATTCTCTTTATAGATTAGTATAGATATAGATTATATATACTTGATATTGATCAATTTCAAATTGATTTGTAGTCTCGTAAAAAAGTCAGCGTTTAGGAGTGTGCCTACTATGTCATGAGACATATGTTAGACATTGTCTCCACCGGTATTAAAGACAAATGGTTGCAGGCAATTAATAGAATTTTTAAGCAGTTAATTAATTATATTTTGTTTTTGTTGATGACTTAATTTAATTAATGTTTCATTTACATGGATTTTGGTTTATATACCCCCATGGTTTTTTCTTCTTCTTTTTAATAAATTTATGGTGACTTGATCACCTTGCTTAAAAAAAAATAATGTTGCATTTATTTGAACTTATGTAGGCTTTCGACCGCAATAAGTCTAGCATGTCTTTGGTGGAATTCACAGACTTGAGGAAGCGCTTTGCAAAGTTCTTTTTTGAGTATGCTGAAGAGAAAAATATAGACTTAGATCCATAGATTTAAGTTTTAAGTACTTAGAACATTATTAGTTTGTGTATGTAATAGGTCATGACTTAGTTAGCTTGATAAATTTTGGTAGCGTATATATGATTGAACTCTAACATGGTGGCTCTCATTCCTAAATTCCCTGAAGCTGATAGGATAAAAGATTTTAGACCTATAGCCTTGGCTAACTTTCAATTTAAAGCTATCACAAAAATCCTAGCAGACACGTTATCCATCATTCCACCAAAAGTCATCTCTACACAACAAAGAGGTTTTGTGAAGGGTAGGCAAATAAGTGAGTGTGTGTGCATTGCTTCTGAAGCAATCAATATGTTAGACAATAATGTCTTTGGAGGAAACTTAGCACTGAAGTTTGATATTAAAAAAGCTTTTGACACTTTAGATTGTGATTTCTTACTCAAAGTGTTATCAACTTTTTTCTTTCATATGAAGTTTTGTGATTGGGTGCATACCATTTTGAAATCTGCAAAGTTGTCATTCCTGGTTAATGGTCATTCCATTGGTTATTTTGCTTGCAAGAGGGGGGTGAGGCAGGGAGATCCACTCTCTCCATTATTGTTCTGTTTAGCAGATGAGGTCTTGAGTAGAAGCATCTCTTTGATGATGGATTCCAACAAATTGCAGCATATGATTGGCCCTAAGGGATGTAAAACACCTTCTCACATCATCTAGGTAGATGACATAGTTGAATTTTGCAAGGGGACAAGAAGAGGATTGAGAAATCTGATGCAGTTGTTTGTTGAATATGCTGAAGTTTCAGGACAACAATTAAGCCTTGCAAAATGCAGGTTTTTTGCTAGAAGCATGGCTGCCAAAAGATTGTCTAAGATTAAAGAAGTACTTGGCTTTCAACAAGGACATAATCCTTTTAATTACTTAGGTGTTCCAATTTTCAAAGGGAAACCCAAGGTAGCCTATTTGTAGCCTATTGCAGACAGGATAAAGGCTAAATTATCAGCTTGGAAGGGGTCTCTCTTGTCAATCATGGGAAAACTGCAGCTGGTTAATGGTGTGATTAATGGTATGCTTTCCTATAGTTTTAAAGTTTATGCCTGACCTAGTTCCTTATTGAAATCCATTGATAGATAGATTAGAAACTTCATATGGTCTGGAAGTATCCATGTAAAGAAGGTTATCACAGTAGCTTCGAAAAATTTATGTAAGCCAACAAAAGAGGGAGGTCTTGGTCTAAGATCTATTAGATCAATTAACACAGCTGCTATGCTCAAGTTATGCTGGACTATTTCAGTTTCTGATGATGATTGGATAGGGTTGTTGAGAGCCAGATCTTTAGAAATGGAAAGGCAGTTGCATTTTATGTAAGATCTTCAATTCGGACAGGTATAAATGGCTACATGAACACTATTCTTCAAAACTCAACATGGATTGTGGGGAATGGTTTAGACATCAATTTCTGGAGAGAAAAATGGCTGCCTAATGTATCTTCTATTGTGGATTTGCTGTCTATTCCAGAAGACTTGCATCAGTCCCTTTCTGCCACCGTCAGTGAGTTTATAAGAGGTGATACTTGGTTCCTGCCTGCGTTGCTTCAGGAGAAATACCCTGCATTGCTTCAGGAAATGGTGTCCTACCACAGATCAGAGGTCACACTCAGATTCAGGGGAATTGACATTTAGGGAGGCCTATAATTTCCTATGTCCTTCTTCTAATCAGTTGAGTTGGTGTAAGTTAATCTGGAAACACTTTATTCCTCCATCTAAGTCTTTTCTGTATTGGAGAATAATGCACAATAGGATTTCTAATGATGAGAACCTTCGAGCAAGGTTGTATAAATGTTTCTATCTGTTCTCTTTGTTACTCAGCTGCTGAATCCACAGAGCACTTGTTCTTGTCTTGTAACTTTGCACATGGTATTTGGTCTTGGTTAAGCAGTGTGATGCATTTTGATATAAATCATACCTCATTTTCTACCTTATTGGAAGCTTGCAGCAGATTCAAAGGTAGTCAAGCTATTGATCTAGCCCTTGCTGCAGTGATTAATGCTATTGCAGTAATTTGGTATTGTAGAAATAACAGAAGATTCAGAAATAAATCAATCTCTATAGATCAACCAATCTGGCTAGTCATTGCAGATACTCAGCTTGCAGGAACATTGTCTAAAGGCACTTCCTCCAATGATATGCAAGATTTTAGACTGATCAAGTACTTCTCAGCAGTGTGCAATACTTCAAAAGCCCCTCAAATCAAGCAAGTAGACTGGTTTCCTCCACTCTTTGGTTGGACAAAATGCAACATGATGGATCGGCTAGAGGCAATCCAGGATATGCAGCAGCTGGAGGAATTTTTAGAAGCTCTAATGGATCCTTTTTAGGAGATTTCTCAGCCTTTCTTGGTAATCTCAATGCTCTCCAAGCTGAGTTCATTGCAGCTATGATGGCAATTGAAGCTGCTCATCAAAGAGGATGGAACTCTTTGTGGCTCGAATTAGACTCTAAATTGGTGATGGATGCTTTTACCTCCAACTCAGGGATCCCTTGGCAGCTGCTTAATACATGGAGAAATTGTAAAGAGTTGTGTAGGGGCATTGATTTTCAGGTTACTCATATTTTCAGGGAGGGGAATGGATGTGTTGATAGGCTTGCAAACCATGGTGTAACTAGTGAGGAATATACTTGGTGGGATATTGTTCCTAGCTTTATTAGGGAGAATTTCTTCCGAAATAATCTAGGATTGCCTAATTATAGATTTGTTTGACTTTATCATGGGTATTGGCCTTTGTCCCCCTATGATTTTTTTTGTATTCTTTTAATTTTTCTTAATAAAATTTTGTTTGGCATGCTGTAAATGATTGGTAGGATCTGGGGTGCAAACATAGTTAGGATGCCTTTCTCTATAGTGATGCCTTTGCATGCCAACAGCCTTTAGTTAAAAAAAATATGTTGTAAGATATATATATATATATATATATATATATATATAGTAGCAACTCAAGTGAGAGGAGTGTCTTTTGTGAGAGTGAGAGGAACAAATCTGGGCCATTAAACCATACATGGATGGTCAAAATTAGAAATTAGTTGGTTGTCATGTGATCACTTAAAAAAGTCACATGACTTTATGTTCTAATCTTGACCATTCATGTATGATCCAAAGGTCCAGATTTATTCCTCTCATCCCTCATAATAACACACTCCTATATATATAGCTTGATTCTGCCATTTAATCTGAATTGTGGATGATCTTATGATTCTGTGTGTATTCTGGATGATTCCGTCTGAATTCTGTGTGTAGCAGGTGCTGTGTGCAATAAATGAAATAAAAGAAATTTTTATTAAAAAAAACTTGTAATAGCGGTTATATAACTTGTAACATTGGTTTGATCAGTCAATCCGCTACTTGTAAAGGCGGTTTTCCATAGAACCGATGTTACAGGTTAACTTGTAACAACGGTTGGAAAATCGACGTTTCAACTTAAACTTGTAACATCGACTAAAATAACGTCGCCTGTGCAACTGACGTTAAAAGTCAATTTTAACTGTTGTTACAAGTGCTTCCTGCACTAGTGGTCACACAAATCCCTTGATTCTCGTAATGGAGGTTCAACAATTATTCAAATCAAACCTTTGATTTCGATTCTCACAGATTTTCGAATAGAAAAAGGGAGCATTTTCATCAGTATAAAAATCACAACAGAGACAGAGCAAGGGGGATGTTTCTCTTCATTCATCAACACAGAAGAGTGAAGACCATCTTCTTCTCCATTCTCACTATGCCATCCTCTTCAATCCACCATAAACACCTACTACTTCTATAACCAATAAAACAACACTGAGACAAAAAACAAATACGCAAAGAAGATATCCCAGAACCAAAATGAAGAGAGAAATCAAAAAGAAAAAGGTGCCTCTGCCTCTATTCTTCGTGACTGTTGTCCAGCCGCCGTCGCGGCGTCGTGCGAGCCATGAGCTCCGAGCTCCGCCGCATCTAGCCCAGAACAACACCCCAGTCGTCGTCCTGTCGTCTCCTCCATGACCACTGAAGCGTCTCTGCCACGAACCGCCTCCAAGTCATGCTCCTTTGCGTTGCTCTGCTATCGCCGCCTAGGTCCGTCCAGCAGAATAGCAACCCAGTAGCCCGACACCGTCGTCCTGGCAACCTCACAGCACCGCCTCAGCCACCGCGCCGCCGATGGGCTCCTTGAGCTTCTCCACTGTTCCGAGCCAGAAATGCTCGCCGTCACTGCCACCCACTCTCTTTGTTCTCATGCGTACAGGTGAACGGGGCCTTGGTGTTCCTTTCTTTTTTTTGGTAGATGAAAATTTAGGGCGAGGGGATGGTGTGTGACACCTAGTGTTAACGAGGGCAGGGAGTGGTCGTCGGTGCAAGAAGACACAGACAAGGAGCGGCTCCTGGCAGGCTTCTAGGAGGGATACATGAATGAACCGATTACACACCAGAATGAGAGGGATCCTGAGTCTGTGTAAGTATGGGACTATACAGTTGAGGATGACTTATATGAATTGATTGGTACTACCTGTACCAACAAGATGCATGTTCTTTTCGGAAGCCCATCACTTAGGAACTCCACAGTTAAGCGTACTTGACTTGGAGCAATTTTGGGATGGGTGACCTTCTGGGAAGTTTTCCTAGGAAGCCTGTGAATGAGGGCAAAGCACGCTGAAAAGACCCGTGTTGGTTTGTGGGGACAGGTCGTCAATCCATAGAGCAGCCTGGGATGTTACATGGTGCCCAGTCCAAGGCAAGGAAAATCTCTGAGCTCTCTGAGCACTTTACAAAGGTATTTACATTTACCTCACCCAAGAGACTAGTGGGGGTTCGAACCTACAATGTTGTCAGATACGTGACCCTGTCATGCTCATGCTCCACAGGATCAATCCCTTGGGGTTGCCTTGGTGTTCCTTTTGTTATTATCTCATGTGTTTTGATTGTGTATTGAATGAATAATTGGTGAAATAGGTTAGCTATTGGCCCAAATTAAATGGGTTTCATCTAATTTGAAAATGGGCTGGGCTCATGAATATTTGTGAACACCTAATTTTGTCCGGTTTGTTTTTATTCAATTAATAAAAAGGAATAAAAAGAAAAGGAAAAAATAAATAAATAAAAATTGATAAAAGAAAAGAAAAAATAAAAAAATAAAAAAAAGATAATGGTGATTTGGTTACGATGAGTTTGTTTGATAGAAGGTGATAAGGATCATTAAAATCAGAATTAGTTTTCTATATAAGAGGAGATAATAATTCAGTTGATGATAAGCATAATCAAATTAAGATATTGATATATTTTATGATAAACATACTAATCTGATCTTGTTACTTTAAGTGAGGAATTTTGTTACTCTTGCTTCTATAAATAAAGAACAAATTCAAGGACTCAAGGGGGGATCAGAATCTCAATCTGACAAAAGGCACTTTTGTTCGCACCTCCTTCCTCATCTATATCTTCATTCTCTATAAAACAGTACCGTCACCACCATTGCAACATAAAGATTGTCATATCTTGTTCTAGCACATTGCCGTTCTTCTGTCTTCTTCTAGATGATACAACCTACTTCGTGACCACCACCATCACTGCACCATACCAGTTCCGTCGTGACTTGCTGTTGCTCTACCTCCTTCGTAGGTGACGCAGCGTGCTCTATCTCCGCCATGTTGCACGTCTCCCGCCACCGCACCAGTCCTAACGTCGCCGCTGCACTGGCCAGAAGCAGCAACGTTTCTTTCCACTGCTCGAGCCTGCGTCATCATGATCCCGCCATCTCCATTGTCCTCTGCGTTACAGATTTATAAGGAGAATACATGTTTTTATTATTTTTTTAATTGACTTTTTTTTTTGTTCCTGACCAGGAGTATACCCCACCGGAAGCGGGGAATGGCACCTGAAGGTGAGAAACCCCCTCCCAGCGGAAATTCGCTCCATACGCAAGAGTTAGGATTCGAACCCCAGCCACTTGGTTAAGTGGCACAAGTCCACCACCGCTTGCACCAACCTCCGTTGGTATTTTTTTAATTGACTTTGTCATATAAAAGCATAAACATTTTCATTTCTTTTTTTTAAATAAAAAGAAACCTTTTCAAAAAAATAAAAAGAATAAAAATCATTTTTCATAAAAACTAAAAAATCTAACCAACCAAACATTTTCTAGAAGAACTACGTGACTTTGAATTTCTCATTGCACCCGAGAATATATAGGAGCGGAATTAATCATTTCGTCAAGCCAAAACTAAAATTTTCCTATTTTTTGTGTTTATTTTTTTTTTAATTATATTTTTGGGTGAAATAAATATTTTTTAAAAGTTATTAACATTTTGCACAATTAACTTGAGGTAGCATATTAGGACGGGCGGCACTTGTAATCGACTCCCGAACTCAAATCTCAATTTTTTTAAAAGACTAGTTCCCTGTAATATTTGGTTTTTCCAAGTTTTTTCCTAAAATAAAATTTGGTGGCGACTCCTCTGCTTATTTTTTCCATTCGCGGCGCCCAGACGGGACGGTCGTGACAATACTTATGAGATTGAACCTTATTTTCTTTTGTGCTTTATCCTTTATAGTTTTTATTTTTCTTTTGAAATATTTATATTAAGATAAATATAATAGAATGATTACTTGTAAATAATTTTGGGATTGCTTTGTGAAATGTATCACACTCAATTATTTAGGTTTGGACAATTTTATTTTTGTGTTCTTTCTAATTTGTTTGTATAGTTAATTAAAATAATTAAATTTGTGTTTTTTAGGGATGTCCTATGGAATTGAGTGCCATGTTCAATTCCTTAGAATTAAGGTTGCCCTATGAACTTGTGTGCCATGTTCAATTTGACCTAGGACTTTTAAACATTTAATAGTTAGAAGGAAAATAAATAAGATATCATGAATGAAATCTTATTTTAAGTTCTTATGTTTTTTTCTAGTTTTGTAAATAATTAATTAAAATTGAATACACTTTATGAAAAGTAACATGTTCAATCCTTTAGATTTAAGGTTGCCGTGTGGACTTATATGCCATGATCAACCTCATAGAGAATTTATCAATATGAATTTTCTAAAATACAAAAATCAATAAAATCATAAAAAAATATCGTCACAAAATAGCTTATCTTCCTTAAAAAAAAACCTTGGGCAATATCAACTCATAATTTTTTTTAAAAATTAAACTTTGGGGTAAAAATAAATAATTTAAATTTGCACAATTAATTTGAGGTATCATTCATAAAATGAGCGATGTGGGGTGCTAACCCCTTCCTACTAGTAACCAACTCCCGAGCTCGATCTCATATTTTAATGACCAGTTTCTTTCAAATAAAAAGGTTTTTCAAAGGTTTTCCTATTTAAATAAATTTTGGTGGCAACTCCTCTTTTCTTACGGCTCTCGGACGGGATGGTCGCGACACTAACATGGTGGTATTTGCTCTTTTTTGGTTTAAACTTATGAAAATTGGGGTATCTCTATTCATCTTTTCACTATTTTTTTTTAAAAAAATTCTTTTTACTTTTCTGACTCCAAGTTGTGTCACTTTATGAAGCATGTTCTTTAGTTTCTTTTATATGCATATGATTATTCTTAGAGTCTGAAGTAAATATTCAATTTGTTCTATGAGAATAGTTTTAGTCCTTAATTTAGTTTATGACAAATGAAAAATCTCTCAATTAATTAGTTCCTAACAACCTTAAATGTTACTTAAAATAGTTACTCATAGGAACTAATATATCGTTAAATTCACTCATGAAAATGACTAATTGACATCTATTTCTAATTATAATTAGGGGTGTTCGCGGTTCGGTTTGGATCGGTTTTGAAGCAAAAATTCATCCGATCTAAAGATAAAAATGGCATGCGGTTCGGTTCGGTTTGGATGACTTCATCAAAAAAATCCGATCCGATCCGATCCAATTAAATGCGGTTTGAATCGGTTCGGTTGATTCGGTTTTTAACAACGCAACATTACATATTTATAAATGTGTTAAATAACATATTGCATGTATGAGTGAAGCATCAAGAAAACGTAAACTGTTTTGAGGGAAAACACAACAGTGCTAGAAGCCTAAAACTACAATTCTAAACCTGTCATTTCTTTCCTATATATGAAAGCTCACGGCCTCATGCGGCTACACATTGAAAAATCCTGATAAATATGAATATATGCATACACTTGACAATTAAGAGAGTAAAAGTTCCAAAGGAATTAACATAGTAAAAGTTCAAAAGAAAGTTCCAAAGAATGTTGATGCACATGATATTTTGTTCCCATCATTCAAGGCCACTCACTGCAAAGTGCAAAGCAAAACAAAAATACAAAGTATGAGAGCTTAAGAGTAAAGAGAAAAGTGCAGCAACTATGGATGAAAAAGGAGACAAAATCAGTGTATAATTCTTAAATGAGTAAGATCAGTGTATAATTTTGACAAATCAATCTACGCAAAATCAGTGTACACAAATACAAATGAAAGAAAATACAAGCCGTGCCGAGTGTCCCCACACCAGATGATAAACAAATTCAGCGAGAGCTGCTAAATATCAGCTAAAGTGATACAGAGGGAGCAGGCATGATACAGATTACAGATAACAGCTAAAAAACATATGTACCCACACAACTCAGTGAATAACAACAGCAAAATGAATACCCATTACCCACACAAATCAGTGAACAACAACACACAAATAAGTGAATAACAACAGCAAAATGAATACCCATTACCCACATAACTCAGTGAATAACAAAAACAAAATGAATACCCATTACCCACACAAATCACAACAACAAAGTGAAGATAGAAGATTGAAGCAAGGTAGAATGGAGGAAGAACTCACCGGAGGAGCGAAGGTAGGCGCGTGATTCAGCCACGAGCAGGGAGGGAGAGTGGTCAGTGATTCGCGCTTCGAACGGCGAGACCCAACGAGTAGTCAGACGCGAGGGGTAGAGGGCGGCGTCTGAATGGAAGTTCCGATGGCAGCAAGATGGAGACGCGAGGGGGAGAGTGGTCGGCGCGCCGCTTTGAGGGGAGGGATTGATTCTCAATGGGTTCGTAAGAGTCAGGTAGGGTCAAAAAGTAAATCAAAGTGTGTACAGTGTACTGTGTAGCACTACCGTGTCAAGCAAAACGCACCACTATGACACAAAAAACGCATGTATGTATAGGAGTGTAAGTGGACCGGGTAAACCCGACCAACCCGACCAATCTGAACCGAACCAACCCATAAAAAACCGAAGTTAGTTGGTTCGGGTAAAAAACCGAACCGAACCAAAGAGAACCGATGAGCTTTGGTTCGGGTAATGGATTTTATTTTTCAAAACCGACTACCCGGCTACCCGACCCGACCATTTAGCTATTCAGAATTTTTCCCCCAATTCTTGACCTATTGACCTAACTTAAGCCTTCAGCCCGAGTCCCACAGGCACGTCTTCTTCCTTGCATCCTCTCAGATTTCTCTCTTGAACCAGGGCTTCCGCCGCTGCTGCCGCACACAGCCATGACCAAACCGTCCGAGATCGGCGCCCTCAACTCCTCGCTCCTCCGTCCTCGCATGTCGCCTGAGCGTGACCAGGCCGTCGTGCTTCGTGAATCATGACCAGGCTCCTCCGTCGTGCTTCGTCGTCGTCCAAGCCACTTCTGTCCTCCGTCCAAGAAGCTCCATCAAGGTCGCGCCGTCCTCCGTGTGGTGAGATCTTCATCCTTCGTTCTAAGCTCTTCACTTCTTCTGCCCTGTTTCAATTTTTTTTAGGTTGTCAGTTCTCAGATCTGCTCTTCTCCCCTTTTTTCAGGTTGCTACTTCTTAATCCTTGCTTGAAGTTGCTTCTCAGATGCTTAATTTGTTCTTCCTATGAGGATTAGTACAAAAGATGAATTTCCTTTAGCCTATAAATAATACAAAAGGAACAAAATTTGTTGTAACCTTCAGATTCAATCGGTAACCAGTACCAAAGGTAAAAAATTGCTGTGACCCGAACACCCGATCCGAACCAAACCGAGCTTCCTTTTTTGGATTGTTGAATGCTTATTTTACATACAGCATGTGGTCCCTGTGTCAATGTGTTGTCTGAGTGAGTGTGTGGTATGTGGGTGGCGAAGGTGTGGGCCCATGTGGTCCCTGTCATGCTGTATTTTTGGACAAAAAGGTCCTTCTGCATTGTTTATGACTTTAACTTCATTTGGTTTTGCTTCTGTTTTTTGTGTGCAGATGATTACACATATTCGCTTCTTCTTCCACCATGGAGGCAAACTTGTAAGGCAGGATGGGATACTGAAATACATTGATGGGAAGGTCAACACCATGCAGCCAATTGATGTTGACCTAGTCAACTATTTTGATTTGGTGGTGATGTTCAAGAACTTGGGTTACCATGACTTCAAGGCTATGTGGTGGATGCATCCGGGTCGTAGGGATTTTGACACTGGCTTAAGACCGGTTGAGGGAGACAATGACATCAATCGCATGTGTGAGGTTGCTATGGAGTACAAGTCTGGACAGTACTACACAATGCACATATATTTTGAGCATCCGGTTCTAGATGTAGAAGATGCATTATTTGTAGATCCTGATGAGGTGGATGAGAATGTTCAGGCCAATGGTTCTACACCAATTGAAGTTTCATTCGAGGACTTGGTGAGTGATGATGACTATGACAGTGCGGGAGATTCACCATATTGGCCTCCTCCAGTGAGTGACAGTGATAATGATGCAGCTTATTTGAAAAAGCAAAAAAGAAAAGTGAAAGGGAAGAGGGCAGCAGTGAATATGTCATCTACTGAAGAAGATGGAAGTGAAGAAGAAGTGTTGTCTTTAGATAGTGAGAGTCAAGAAGGTAGTGACAAAAACTCATTTGAGAAGAATGGTTACCAATCTTACACTGAGCAGATGAAAACCCCAGAATCTACTGACGACGAGGGCAACTCAAGGCCCACATTCCCAGTGTTCTACTTAGACATTTCATTTGGACAGGTTAGGCTACAAGCTGGTATGGAATTTAAAAATTTGGAGGAGTTTAAGAATGCTGTGAAAGATTACAATATTGCACTTGGAAGGCAATTTGTATGGAAGAAGAATGATAAGCAGAGGGCTAGGGCTGTTTGTAGGGTGAAGGAATGTCCATGGGTTGCTTTCTGTTCATGGAATAGCTTAGACAAGATTTACCAGTTGAAGACTCTGGTGGATGATCACAGTTGCTGCAGTCTGAGCTTAAAAGGAGCCAGGCATTTGACATTTTCAAGGAGGATTATGCAGTTTGTAACACCCTGTTTTTCTTAAAATGTTTTATTAAGTTAATTTTATTTATTTAAAATTGATGGTTAAGGGCTAAATGGGATTTTAGCCTAAAAGTCCCTTTCTGGTACATGAGCACGCTCGTGCTCATCACCCAGCAAGCCCGTGCTTAAAGTCAGAAGCGTGTTTCTGATTTTAAGTTGAGCACGACCGTGCTCAATAGTAAGCACGCCCGTGCTCAATGCGTGGACCGCGTCTCGTTGACGCTAAGTGGAGCACGACCGTGCTCAATGCTAAGCACGACCGTGCTCAAGTCCGCGGTTTATAATCGTGAGCAGAACTCGAGGGTGACGTAAAACCCTACTTTTGGTGTATTGCAGTAGCCGTAGTGCGGCCAGAAATAGCATTCCTCCTTTTTCCTTCCTCTTGATCAGTTTTGGGAGCCGTGGGAGATCGCTAGCTTAACTGTGTCAGTGTATAGGTAACGTTCCTTACCCTTCCTTGGTTTCCTTTCATTATTGTGAATAGGGAACTAATCCTTGGTATGATTTGTTGATCCAAGGTTCGTGTTGGTGTGAGTCGCCGTAAGGGGAGGAACCGGTTCGTTCGTTGGGACGTGTTAGAGCTACCTTCAATCCAGGTATGGGGATAAGGGAATTGTATTCATTAGGCAGTGGGTAGTGTAAGGTAACGGGGTTCCCTATGACCCCGGTGTTTTTGTATGTATGTTTGTTGTAATATGGCATTTAATCTGTGATAATATGTTTATGGTTATTGTAGTGTTATATGCCTATGAACATGTTGGTTGTTTAATGAGTATGATGATGATATGGTGAGGATTTTTATTAATCTGATGATTGGTTGATTGATGTTGTGGCCATGATTATTAGTATGTTGATAAAACGGTAAATTGAATAATTAGGTTTAATAAATGTGTTAAGTTAGGCTTTAATCCCTAATGGTTTGGTGGAACTTGGGTTCTGTCCCTGCTCAGAACAGTGCAGTCGTGCATTGAGCACGACCGTGCTGAACAAGGCCGTGCTCCCACTTAAATTCTGGAAAACGGCCGTGCTGCTCAGCACGGCCAAGCAGGTTAAGTAGCACGATCGTGCTGCTGAGCACGACCGTGCTGAGTGTGAAGTACGACCGTGCTTCACTTAAAAGGGCAGCACGCCCTCACGTGTCCAAGCACGATCGTGCTGGGGTCTAAGCACGACCGTGCTAAACCCCCTGGACAGTAATGAAATTAAAGGACTTAAGGGGTTTTAAACCCCATTCCCCTATGATGACAAGTTGAGATAATTAATTAAAGATAAAGATTAGACAACCTGGTTATTAATTATATAAGATAATTAGATAATCAAATGTTAAGTCGGTATCCGTTGGGTTACCGCACGTTGATAAGTTGAAGTCTTGGGTGCTTATAGACCCAAGCATGTTGAGTTGAACCTTGGTGCTTATTGGCCAAGGGAGCCTTGACCCCACGGTTTGGGTCTAAGGTCACGTTGAGTTTGATGTTGAAAGTCTTGGGAGCTTCATGGCCCAAGCAAGGAGGTGGTTGAGATTGTTTGTTGTTGTGCCATTTGCATAAAGCATTGGAGTAGTTGATGGGGGAGGTTCGACAAAGGGGAGATCGCCCGAGAGTACGGTGATCTGGCCATCCACGGTAGGTCACCCAAGGTTTGGTGACCGAGGCCCCCCGTGATGAGGCATCCACGGTTTGATGCGTTGGCTATCCATGGGGTTCACCCAAGGTTTGGTGAACTGCCGGTGTTGGTGCTTTTATGGCCAATACGGATATGTAACTCCAAAGTCGTTCATCCTGAGTTAGTTTGGATCCACATGCATAGTTGGAGTAGCGGAGTAGTTGATGCATTGCATAGCATAGCATACTTGGTTGTTATGATACTGTTGGATGTTGATGTATGCTTATGTGTATGTTTACCTTGCGTACTATTCGCTGCTGTTTATATGATTACATGAATCTTACTCCCTGTGTTGTTTGTGTTTGGCCTGATTGGCATTTGCAGAGGACGATGAGCAGCCCGGAGAGGAGTGACTCTGAGGAGCCGCCACTCATAGTTAGGGCTTACTTATGTTTAGTTGTTTTTCCTTTGTATTCCGAGGATGTTATTTTCCGGAACGGTTATACCAGCTCTGAGTGTGACATCGGGGTTGGGTAGTTATTTCTTCATGTTTTGTTGATTTTTAACTTGGTTTATTTCCGCGTTGTAACTGGTTCATGTGGGACTTTTCTACCCATGGACAATTGTTTTGAACTTATTAAATGAGTGCATGTTTTTATTATTAAATTATTTATATTAATTGCCTTTTAACATGCTGGGTAGAAGGGTGTCACATTTAGTGGTATCAGAGCAGTTCGACCTTGTTCGGACGTGGTATGAGTCTGTTGTGAGTCTGTTGTGAGTCTGTTGTGTGACTCTTTTGTGAATTGTCTATACTTGTATAGATAATGATGTTTTAAGTTAGTTGCCTGTAGCTTTTACTCGCTTAAGTTTCTGTATTAAGAGTTGTGTTGGACTTGTACAGGAACTAATGGCCGGTAGAGGACGCAACGATCAGGCGATCGCGGATGCATTGACACTTCTAGCCAATGCTATTGGTCAGGTTAACCCTAACAATGGTGGGCCAGCTGAGTTCCAGGGACTGGATAAGTTCCAGAGGAACAACCCTCCATCGTTCAAGGGCGCGTACGATCCGGAAGCAGCTTTGTTGTGGCTGAGGGAGACAGAGAAGATCTTCCGAGCCATGGATTGCAACGATCAACAGAAAGCTCATCTTTGCTACCTTCATGCTGACCGAGGAGGTTGAGCACTGGTGGGATAACTGCAGGCAGAGGATGCAGGCTGAGGGCACAGTGGTTACATGGGCTGTGTTCAGGCAGAGGTTCCTGGAGAAGTACTTTCCAGCTGATATCAGAGACAAGAAGGAGATAGAATTCTTGTCTTTGAGACAGGGGTCGCTGTCAGTCGGTGACTATGCGGCCAAGTTTGAGGAGCTGGCTAGGTACTACACTCCCTACCAGCATGAGACGGATGACCGTTCGAAGTGTGTGAAGTTTGAGGCTGGACTCCGACCTGAGATCAAGCAGGCCATCAGCTACCAGGAGATCAGAGTCTTCCCTATTCTGGTCAATAAGTGCAGGATCTATGAGGATGCCAGCCAGTTCAGAGTTGCCAGTTCCAGAGGGTCAGATAGCCAGAGCGGCAAGAGGACTGATCAGAGGGACAAGGGTAAGCAGAGGTATGCTCCGACCGGTAGAGATTTCAAGCTGAGTGGTAAGAAGCCACAGTTTCAGCAGGATGGGTTTAGAGGCGGGTTCTCTAACGTCTCTAGGCCTATGAGGTGTGGCAAGTGTGGTGCTACGGATCACTACTCGTCTCAGTGCAAGGAGACGCAAGTGATCTGCTTCAGATGCGGCAAGCCAGGACACATCAGCCGAGAGTGTGAAGGAGCCAAGGCCGAGCCTCCCAGCGCAGGCAAGAATCAGAAGTCTCAGGACAACCGACTGAAGACCACTGGAAGAGTCTTTACTCTTAGTGGAGCTGAAGCCTCCGAGTCTGATGACTTGATTCAAGGTACATGTTTTATCGATGGGACTCAATTAACTGTGTTGTATGATTCGGGTGCTACTCACTCATTTATATCGCATGATAGGGTCAAGAGTCTTGAGTTGCCTGTTGTTTTCCTTGAGTATGATTTGTTGGTTTCTACACCTACAAATAAACCATTTACTACTTCTTATGCATGCAAGAATTGTCATATAGTTATAAATGATAGAATATTCATTGCTGATCTTGTATGCTTGCCTTTGAAAGACCTGGATATTATTCTGGGTATGGACTGGTTATCTTCCAACCATGTCCTCCTCAACTGTTTTGACAAAACCTTGATTTTTGGAACTCCAAAGGAGTCTAAGAATCCGGACCTTCTCTCTGCCAGCCAAGTTCAAGCTTCGATGAAAGACGAAGCCCAAGTATACATGATGTTAGCTTCCCTGGAAGTAGAGAGCAGCCCTCCTGATGTCGCCAGCTTGCCTGTTGTGCGAGAATTTCCTGAAGTGTTTCCGGGGGATGTTTATAACTTACCCCCAGAGAGAGATGTTGAGTTTACCATAGACTTAGTGCCTGGCACCGGGCCAATCTCCATAGCACCCTATAGAATGTATCCTCTAGAGCTAGCTAAGTTGAAGGAACAGTTGGAGGACCTGATGACGAAGAAGTTCATTAGGCCAAGTGTGTCTCCGTGGGGAGCACCTGTGTTGTTGGTGAAGAAGAAGGATGGTAGTATGAGGTTGTGTGTCGACTTTCGGCAGCTCAACAAGGTGACCATAAAGAATCGGTATCCCCTCCCTAGGATTGATGATCTTATGGACCAGTTGATGGGCGCTTGCGTCTTTTCAAAGATAGATTTGAGGTCAGGGTACCACCAGATTCGGGTTAAGTCTGAGGACATCCCGAAGACAGCGTTTAGGATGCGATATGGTCACTATGAGTACTTGGTTATGCCTTTCGGTGTGACCAACGCTCCTGCGATCTTCATGGACTACATGAACAAGACCTTTCACCCTTACTTGGATAAGTTTGTGGTAGTGTTCATAGATGACATCGTAGTGTACTCCAAGAGTAAGGAGGAACACGAGGAACACCTGAGGGTTGTTTTGCAGACCCTTAAGGAAAAGCAGTTGTATGCTAAGTTGTTTAAGTGTGAGTTCTGGTTAGAGGAAGTGAGCTTCTTAGGACATGTCATCTCTAAGGATGGCATAGCAGTGGACCTAGCTAAAGTAGAGACGGTGGTCCAGTGGGTAGCGCCAAAGTCTGTAACCGAGATTAGGAGTTTCTTGGGGTTAGCCGGGTACTATAGGCGGTTTATAGAAGGTTTCTCTAAGATAGCTTTACCCTTAACCCGTCTCACCAAGAAGGGACAGTTGTTTGTGTGGGACTCTAAGTGTGAAGAGAGTTTCCAAACCCTTAAGAATAGGTTGACGTCAGCACCAGTGTTAGTTTTGCTAGATCCTAGTGAACCCTTCGTAGTCTACTGCGATGCTTCTAAGCAAGGGTTAGGCGGTGTGCTGATGCAGAATGGTAAGGTAGTTGCTTATGCTTCTAGGCAGTTGAAAACCCATGAAAAGAACTACCCTACCCATGACCTAGAGCTAGGAGCTGTGGTTTTTGCCTTAAAGATTTGGAGGCATTACCTGTATGGAGCGAGGTTTGAGGTTTTTAGTGATCATAAGAGTTTGAAGTATCTCTTTGATCAAAAGGAGTTGAACATGAGGCAGCGTAGGTGGATGGAGATTTTAAAGGATTATGACTTCGAGCTGACCTATCACCCAGGAAAGGCCAATGTGGTGGCCAATGCCTTGAGTAGGAAAACCCTGCATGTCTCCGCCTTGATGGTTAGAGAGATGGATTTGATTGAGGAATTTAGAGACCTTAGTCTAGCTTGCGAGTTTACCCCTAAGAGTATTAGGCTTGGTACCTTGAAGGTTACCAACAGTTTGATGGATCAGATTAGAGAGGGTCAGAAGTTAGATAAGTTTCTCTTAGACCAGCGAGAGTTGCTCGCTCAGGGTAGAGACCTAAGTTTTAAGGATGGCAGTGATGATGTCTTGAGGTTTAAAGATAGAGTATGCATACCTAATGTTCCTGAGCTTAGGAAGTTGATCTTAGAAGAAGGTCATAGGAGTGGACTGAGTGTGCACCCAGGTGCCACTAAGATGTATCAGGACCTTAAGAGGATGTTTTGGTGGCCTAGGATGAAAAAGGATGTAGCTGAGTTTGTGTATGCGTGCCTAGTTTGTCAGAAGGCTAAGATAGAGCATCAAAGGCCTTCGGGTAAGTTGCAACCCTTGAGTATCCCAGAGTGGAAATGGGATAGCATCTCCATGGATTTTGTGTCTGGACTCCCTAGGACTCCAGCTGGTTTTGAGGCTATATGGGTTGTTGTGGATAGACTGACTAAGTCTGACCATTTCATTCCGATGAACATGGAGTATCCATTAGAGAAGTTAGCTAAGCTGTACATCAAGGAGATAGTTAGGCTTCATGGTGTACCCTCTAGCATAGTTTCAGATAGAGACCCGAGGTTTACCTCTAGGTTTTGGAATAGTTTGCAAGAGGCTTTAGGGACAAAGCTTAGGCTTAGTTCAGCTTACCACCCACATACTGATGGGCAGTCTGAGCGGACCATCCAGTCCTTAGAGGACTTGTTGAGGGCTTGTGTGTTAGAACAGTCAGGAAGTTGGGACAAGTTTTTGCCCCTGATAGAGTTCACCTATAACAACAGTTTCCATTCCAGCATTGGGATAGCACCTTATGAAGCCCTGTATGGGAGGAGATGTAGGACACCCTTGTGTTGGAGTGAACCTAGTGATAGTGTGGTGCTAGGGCCAGAGATAGTCCAGGAAACAACAGAAAAGATCAGGTTAGTTCAGGAAAAGATGAGAGTTGCACAGAGTAGGCAGAAGAGCTACCATGATAAAAGGAGGAAGGCGCTCGAATTCCAGGAAGGTGATCTTGTATTCTTGAGAGTTACCCCGACGACTGGGGTTGGTAGAGTGATGAAGGCAAGGAAACTTACTCCGAGGTTCATTGGTCCTTACCAAATCCTTAAAAGAGTCGGCGAAGTCGCCTATCAAATAGCCTTGCCACCGTTCTTGTCAAACCTCCACAATGTTTTTCATGTGTCTCAACTCAGGAAGTACATTCATGACCCTAGTCACGTGATAGTTCCCGATACAATACAGTTAAAAGAGAACTTGACATTTGAGGTGTTACCCCTTCGAGTCGAAGATAGGAGGGTGAAGCAGCTAAGAGGCAAAGAGATTCCCTTGGTTAAAGTAGTTTGGAGCGGGGCAACTGAGGAAAGCGCTACCTGTGAGATCGAGAGTCAGATGATGGAGGGGTATCTGCATCTTTTCGTTTGAGGTACGTAGAAATTTCGAGGACGAAATTTTTATAAGGGGGGTGGAATTGTAACACCCTGTTTTTCTTAAAATGTTTTATTAAGTTAATTTTATTTATTTAAAATTGATGGTTAAGGGCTAAATGGGATTTTAGCCTAAAAGTCCCTTTCTGGTACATGAGCACGCTCGTGCTCATCACCCAGCAAGCCCGTGCTTAAAGTCAGAAGCGTGTTTTTGATTTTAAGTTGAGCACGACCGTGCTCAATAGTAAGCACGCCCGTGCTCAATGCGTGGACCGCGTCTCGCTGACGCTAAGTGGAGCACGACCGTGCTCAATGCTAAGCACGACCGTGCTCAAGTCCGAGGTTTATAATTGTGAGCAGAACCCGAGGGTGAGGTAAAACCCTACTTTTGGTGTATTGCAGCAGCCGTAGTGCGGCCAGAACTAGCATTCCTCCTTTTTCCGTACTCTTGATCAGTTTTGGGAGCCGTGGGAGATCGCTAGCTTAACTCTGTCAGTGTGTAGGTAACGTTCCTTACCCTTCCTTGGTTTCCTTTCATTATTGTGAATAGGGAACTAATCCTTGGTTTGTTTTGTTGATCCAAGGTTCGTGTTGGTGTGAGTCGCCGTAAGGGGAGGAACCGGTTCGTTCGTTGGGACGTGTTAGAGCTACCTTCAATCCAGGTATGGGGATAAGGGAATTGTATTCATTAGGCAGTGGGTAGTGTAAGGTAACGGGGTTCCCTATGACCCCGGTGTTTTTGTATGTATGTTTGTTGTAATATGGCATTTAATCTGTGATAATATGTTTATGGTTATTGTAGTGTTATATGCCTATGAACATGTTGGTTGTTTAATGAGTATGATGATGATATGGTGAGGATTTTTATTAATCTGATGATTGGTTGATTGATGTTGTGGCCATGATTATTAGTATGTTGATAAAACGGTAAATTGAATAATTAGGTTTAATAAATGTGTTAAGTTAGGCTTTAATCCCTAATGGTTTGGTGGAACTTGGGTTCTGTCCCTGCTCAGAACAGTGCAGTCGTGCATTGAGCACGACCGTGCTGAACAAGGCCGTGCTCCCACTTAAATTCTGGAAAACGGCCGTGCTGCTCAGCACGGCCAAGCAGGTTAAGTAGCACGATCGTGCTGCTGAGCACGACCGTGCTGAGTGTGAAGTACGACCGTGCTTCACTTAAAAGGGCAGCACGCCCTCACGTGTCCAAGCACGATCGTGCTGGGGTCTAAGCACGACCGTGCTAAACCCCCTGGACAGTAATGAAATTAAAGGACTTAAGGGGTTTTAAACCCCATTCCCCTATGATGACAAGTTGAGATAATTAATTAAAGATAAAGATTAGACAACCTGGTTATTAATTATATAAGATAATTAGATAATCAAATGTTAAGTCGGTATCCGTTGGGTTACCGCACGTTGATAAGTTGAAGTCTTGGGTGCTTATAGACCCAAGCATGTTGAGTTGAACCTTGGTGCTTATTGGCCAAGGGAGCCTTGACCCCACGGTTTGGGTCTAAGGTCACGTTGAGTTTGATGTTGAAAGTCTTGGGAGCTTCATGGCCCAAGCAAGGAGGTGGTTGAGATTGTTTGTTGTTGTGCCATTTGCATAAAGCATTGGAGTAGTTGATGGGGGAGGTTCGACAAAGGGGAGATCGCCCGAGAGTACGGTGATCTGGCCATCCACGGTAGGTCACCCAAGGTTTGGTGACCGAGGCCCCCCGTGATGAGGCATCCACGGTTTGATGCGTTGGCTATCCATGGGGTTCACCCAAGGTTTGGTGAACTGCCGGTGTTGGTGCTTTTATGGCCAATACGGATATGTAACTCCAAAGTCGTTCATCCTGAGTTAGTTTGGATCCACATGCATAGTTGGAGTAGCGGAGTAGTTGATGCATTGCATAGCATAGCATACTTGGTTGCTATGATACTGTTGGATGTTGATGTATGCTTATGTGTATGTTTACCTTGCGTACTATTCGCTGCTGTTTATATGATTACATGAATCTTACTCCCTGTGTTGTTTGTGTTTGGCCTGATTGGCATTTGCAGAGGACGATGAGCAGCCCGGAGAGGAGTGACTCTGAGGAGCCGCCACTCATAGTTAGGGCTTACTTATGTTTAGTTGTTTTTCCTTTGTATTCCGAGGATGTTATTTTCCGGAACGGTTATACCAGCTCTGAGTGTGACATCGGGGTTGGGTAGTTATTTCTTCATGTTTTGTTGATTTTTAAACTTGGTTTATTTCCGCGTTGTAACTGGTTCATGTGGGACTTTTCTACCCATGGACAATTGTTTTGAACTTATTAAATGAGTGCATGTTTTTATTATTAAATTATTTATATTAATTGCCTTTTAACATGCTGGGTAGAAGGGTGTCACATTTAGTGGTATCAGAGCAGTTCGACCTTGTTCGGACGTGGTATGAGTCTGTTGTGAGTCTGTTGTGAGTCTGTTGTGTGACTCTTTTGTGAATTGTCTATACTTGTATAGATAATGATGTTTTAAGTTAGTTGCCTGTAGCTTTTACTCGCTTAAGTTTCTGTATTAAGAGTTGTGTTGGACTTGTACAGGAACTAATGGCCGGTAGAGGACGCAACGATCAGGCGATCGCGGATGCATTGACACTTCTAGCCAATGCTATTGGTCAGGTTAACCCTAACAATGGTGGGCCAGCTGAGTTCCAGGGACTGGATAAGTTCCAGAGGAACAACCCTCCATCGTTCAAGGGCGCGTACGATCCGGAAGCAGCTTTGTTGTGGCTGAGGGAGACAGAGAAGATCTTCCGAGCCATGGATTGCAACGATCAACAGAAAGCTCATCTTTGCTACCTTCATGCTGACCGAGGAGGTTGAGCACTGGTGGGATAACTGCAGGCAGAGGATGCAGGCTGAGGGCACAGTGGTTACATGGGCTGTGTTCAGGCAGAGGTTCCTGGAGAAGTACTTTCCAGCTGATATCAGAGACAAGAAGGAGATAGAATTCTTGTCTTTGAGACAGGGGTCGCTGTCAGTCGGTGACTATGCGGCCAAGTTTGAGGAGCTGGCTAGGTACTACACTCCCTACCAGCATGAGACGGATGACCGTTCGAAGTGTGTGAAGTTTGAGGCTGGACTCCGACCTGAGATCAAGCAGGCCATCAGCTACCAGGAGATCAGAGTCTTCCCTATTCTGGTCAATAAGTGCAGGATCTATGAGGATGCCAGCCAGTTCAGAGTTGCCAGTTCCAGAGGGTCAGATAGCCAGAGCGGCAAGAGGACTGATCAGAGGGACAAGGGTAAGCAGAGGTATGCTCCGACCGGTAGAGATTTCAAGCTGAGTGGTAAGAAGCCACAGTTTCAGCAGGATGGGTTTAGAGGCGGGTTCTCTAACGTCTCTAGGCCTATGAGGTGTGGCAAGTGTGGTGCTACGGAATCACAAATTACGTAGAAATTAGAATTCCAAGTACTTTATATTTGATTTTGTAGTTATCAATTATTATTAGTCATTTAATTTTTTTCAAAATTATGAAATTTTAATTTTTTACATGATTTTTTATTTTTTTATTTAAAAATTGGCTAATGTTTATTTATTGGATTTAATTGGTATACATTGACTGTCAACCAATCAGAAATTGACACACCTTTACAAATGTTTGATTCTTATCCTAACACATTTAAAAGTCATCAATTCCATGATTTCTGATTGGTTGTCGATATAAAAATCTTTACACTGACAATACATATAAATTAAACTCTTATTTATTTTTCACATTTTATATTGAAATCCCAACTTTTTTTAATAAATATTCAAAAATAACATTTTTACAATTAAAGGAAATTAAATTGTGTTATTCAAATAAAGAATTCGAAATACAAGTAATTTGAATTGTTTTAGTTAAATAAATTATTTTGAAAATGAAAAAAAAATCATTTGAAACAATTCAATTGTCATGAATTTCAAATTCTTTAGAATTTTGAAATACCTCATTTAAATACACACTAAAATTTATTCAGATCTACCCATTTAATACCCACTAAGGTGTGGTCTGATTGGTTAGTAGCTCGGTCCTTTTGACTATATCTCCAGGTTTGAATCCTGATGATGAGAATATAGCTACATCTGTGGGTAGAGGAGTTGCTTCTTAACTGATACTCTATATCTATCTGGGGATTAGTCCTACAGCTACCAGAAGCAGGGATACCCTGGGTTTCATCCCGGACCTAAAAAAAAGATATACCCATTTAAGTTATAAATTAAATGGGTTAAGGCATGACTACGCAAACCAATATTTTCCACAAGTTATCGTCGAAGCAATGCCAAGTCATTGCATGTAACGACCTAGTAAATCTCATTGTGGTTCTATTGACAAAAATCTATACTAATATATAAAGGGATACCTGATTTTGGACTCCACCTTTTATTTTCTTAAAAAAAAAATAGGTATAGGTAGTTTTTGTTTGGTGGTTATAAGTGATTTTTGTTTTTAAAAAAATGAAAAGTAAAATCTATAAAAAATTCGAATATGTCTAACCAAAACATAGATATCTTATTCAAATCGCCAAAATAAAATAAAAAAAAAATTATTAAAAAAATGGACACACCGAAAAAAAATAAAAAATACGGATAGATTAATGTATGTCTTTCCGCTAGCTAGTAAATGATAAAATAATTGAAAGTTAAAAAAAAAAAAACTAGCTGATAGTAAAAAGATTAATTTTTAGTTGAAATAGATAAAAAGCTAATTGATTAAATTTCAAGTGTTTGATAAAATTAGCTATTGAACTAGCTTATAAATATAAAATGATATAAAAGGATATACTTATATAAAAAAAAATTTATATAAATTCTATTTTGTAGTATTTATTAAAATAAATATTGTTTTTAATAATTTAAATTTTTTAAAATTGTTTATCAACTTTTAACCTATTTTGTATTTTGAACTGATCCATGCATATGAGACAATTTTTTTTGCTGGAATTGGCATAAACACAACGTTTAACCTATTTTAAGTGATTAGGGGAACGTTTATGCGACCTTGCTATTTTTTTTCAGGGTCTCTTTGTATTTGGTTATAATTGCAAAGAAGAAATAATATTTTTTGCTTTGAAAAAGGAGGAGGCTAATAATGCTAAATGAGAAGAAGAAAAATGTCGATTTAAATTCTTCAAGGATAATTCTTGTTATTTAGAAATCTAATAGGGATATGATATTTTTGTTGAAAGAAGTTATAATGCATTACTCCTTGTTTTGGTTGTCACATTCCATTTCATTTATCGCACTGGAAATTAAGGTGGTGGAAAGTTTCAGCTAGCTATGGTGGGCCTGGATAGTAATGAAGGTGATGGAATGGTTTTCTGCTTCTCTTGTGCCGTATTGAGACTGCAACTAATATGAAGACTGATGAGGTCTTAATAATCTTAGACTTTTCACGTAGTTGATTGTTTGGATTAGTTTTTCAAAGTTATTTTTCAAAAGATTTTGCGTTATTCCTTCGAATGACAAACTGAACCTTTTTTTTTTATAAGCAAAAATATATTGATAGAGTATAAGGGTATATCCGTATACAAATAGTAATTACAAAGGAACATACATACTTGAGGATAGAGGTAGAACTTCAACCACCAGTGAGAACAAGACATGAATGGTTGAAAAACTAGCTAATCCAAAACCAAACAAAAAAATCCACAACCTACTGGTTTCAAGAATGTCTTAGAGCAAGGAACACCAAGGCCGAACCAAATGCAGCAGAAGATAATTCAATCCTTAAGAAATGAGCAGGACAACGCACCAAAATCAGCTGCTGAATGTATTGATAATTTATACCATCCAAACCCAAGAAGAAACACCAGAATCCGCTTGTCATTATATCCAAAACTCCCAGTGAATTTCGTGAGAGTACCAAGATTCATAATGAAGACTTATCCAAACCAAAAGCCTTAAGGGCCAGCAGACCAATGCTTAATAATCTGACAAATTGAACTAAAATGTTGGATAATTAAAAATTATTATTGTTAACAATAATTGAAAAACTGTCAATAAATAGTCTACGTTATATGGTTATACATCATCTCAAATCCTTAGTTTACCTCTCGCGCCTGTATATGTTTTACTAATTTGTAACTAGATCGTGGCCTGCACATTGCACGATTGTCCCTTTTATTTAATAAATAAAATTTTGTAGTATTAAAATGGTAATATATTGACAATAAATGAAATGATAACAAAATATAATATTTGTGTGAAACAGTAAAAGATAATAGAAGACTTATTTGTCACTTAAATTTAAGAGCATATAACTATATTTACTGTTATTCAAGGTAAAAATTAAAGTAATTCAGAAAATAGATAACACATGCAAACCGATATTTATAGTATATTCAATGGGAAAATTAAGGCATCGGAGGGGTAACTATGAATTAGTAAAATGGTTCCTTAAATCAGCAAACATGGATTTCTATCTCAAACAAATAATCACGTTGCTCTCCTTAACTAAAACCGAGAAGAAGAGATGCTTAATGGTTTGAAATCCAATAGGTGCAGATAGCAGCACTTAAATGAAGATTGAACATAAATCTAAATATAGTAGAACCATTAAGTTCAAAATCTTACAATCCTATCATGCAACTTGCAACCATTTAAGAAAATAAGAGATCAATATCAATCCATATACACAATTTCAGCATCAACATTTAAATCATGCATAATTTTTCGTGTCACTCAATCTCATTCTCAAAAGTGTTGAATTATTTTCATGTCTTCTGCAGGATGCCCTGGATCTAATAAGCGGTCGCTTTACTGTCGTTAGAAACAGTCCTTCTCCCCTCCAACAGAATAGCTTTGAACCTTTTTCTCTAAGTAGCATGAGCATCGATCAGGGCCTAGTCTCCAATACTGAAAAGTAGTAGCTATTATATCTATTATCAAGGGGAGGGGGATGCAATAATATAGTAGCTATGTTAGTATCTGCAGATCATGGTTGACATATATGCAATGACATAACAAAAATTGTTGCATTGAGCATTCTGGTAGATAATTAACTTTAGCAGATTCATCAGCAAAAGTACACATACCCAAAGCTTGACCAATTTTTTGACAAGCTATTTCAGAACACATCAATTAAATGCTGTATTTGTGGACATAGATGATAACTATATTACAGTTCATCTTTTAAAATGGCTGACACAACAAATTCTCACTGGAATTGACATGTTTTATAGAAAACTGTAACCATGCAGTACCTCTCCCAGTGGCATCAGCTTTGATAATTGGAGGTATGAGTGCAACGACCTTCACTCTTCAGCAAGGTATATGATTCTGTTTTTTGTTCATCTAATAAAGGGTCTTTGATGCTTCATTTTTTCATTTTTATTTTACTTTATTGTTTATTTTATCAACATTGCTTGCTGATAATTAATATTTCCTGTTGGTTTTCTAGCGGGCCGAAATGCACGTCACTATGTGTCTTCTGTACTTGTGCTGGTATAACAACGGGAGTTCTGTTCAAGGCCCCGTTTGTGTTGTCTCTTGTGATGCAAGTAACCATGATTTTACACCACCCCATTTGAACAAAATGCAGAAATATGATTCTTATGGTGATAAATATGTTGTTTCCAGATGGTGCAAGTATGGTCACTCAGCTAGCTGTCTATTGAATTGTCCCTTTGTTGGTAAAAATTAACAAATAAATGGGTAGGAAAATCTTCATTTGGTAAAATGGAAAAACAGAACTAATTATACCATAATATTTTGCTCAAATATGCAAAGTTCAAAGGGGTATAGTGAAAAGGCTTTCATGACGACTTGGGTTATATTTGTGGCTTGTACTGATGATGCTAGAGTCATATACAGATTTTTCGAATTTTATACTAGAAAGGGAAGTACATGATAAATACTAGAATTTTGTATAAGGTGCACTCTTGTGAGTGATAAAAAAGTTATCAATAAATTGGACTTTATTGGGTGTGGATGTAATTCTAATGTTGTTGCTACTTAATTGACTTTGGACTTTCTATTGTTATTAATCTTTAGTTTTTTCTGGTGGATATGTCACACTTTAATGGGGTGTCCGGGATGATTTTTATTGGATGTGGATGTAATTCTAATGCTGAGACTACTTACTTGGCACTTGGCAGTGGACATGGTTTAAAAATTGGATTTAAAGAGGATCATCTTGGTCAGTGTGCTACTTGCTGGTGCTTTCTCATTGAAGTCTTTAATCATAGTGTTTCGGTTAAGAAGTTGTGATGGGCGTCTCAATTTTCAAGGAGTGGTTTTGGATCCTGTTAACCAATCTTATGGTGGTCAATTTTAGATTATGCTCTGGGTACTTTAATGTGGAGGTAATGACATTTGTAAAGCCAATACTGAAACCTAGTGTTTAGCTTAGTATTTATTTTACATTTGTTGGTGTTTTGGTTATGATATAAATGGGATTGAGTACCCTGATACTCCATATTAATGTATTGTGGTTTATGAAGAAAAAAAAAAAAAATCTTGTTAAGCTGTTTTTTTTTTTTCATAATCACAAATTACGTAGAAATTAGAAATCCAAGTACTTTAAATTTGATTTTGTAGTTATTAATTATCTTTGGAAATGATGCAATTAATCCTTTTTTTTTTTGCAAAAGTATAAATTTTTTCATCATTTACATGATTTAAAATTTTTTATTTGCCTCATTTCGTATCGAAATCCCAATTTTTTTTTTTTGTTAAAAAAAAAAAAGAAACCCCAATCTTGCTAAAAAATTATTAAAAAAATATCATCTTATAATTAAATTGTTTTGTCGAGAAAAAAAAAATTGAAATACAAGAATTTGAATTACTTTATCTAAATGAAATACTTTGAAAATGAATGTAATTCAATTGTAGCATTTCAACAGTCATATATTTCAAATTCTTTAGAATTTTGGAATACCTAATTCAAATACATACTAAAATTTATTGAGATCTACCCATTTAATTTGGAAATTACATGCGTTCAACATCATAACGTAAATCAATATTCTCCGCAAGTTATAGTGGAAGCAATGCTAAAACAAACGGATAATGGATAAGTGGACAGTGGATAAGTTAATTGATAGCAGATAGTGGATACGCTAGTTGATAGTGAGTAGTGGATTAGCTAGCAAATTAGATTTGAAGTGTTTGGTAAAACTAGTGAATGGACTAGCTGATAAATGTAAAATGACATAAAAGAATATGCCTGCAATTTTTTTTATATAAATTATATATATAAATATTACTTATATTAAAATCATTATCACTTTTAACACTTTAATTTATTTTAATTTATTTATCATTTCAAAAATTAAAATATTAATTTTTAATTTTAATATTAATAATAATTTAGTTTTAATTATTTTAATAAATAAAATGGAATAATAAAAATAAAATTATATATTGATATGATTTTGATATAAATTTTATTTTTTATAGATAAAAATATATTTTCTATTTTTTACCTTAAATATAAATCAAAATAATGAAACTAATTCTTATTTATATACTATGTTAATGAATAATATTTTATTAGCTAATGATAAATGATGAATTTAATTAAGATAGTAAGGATAAAAATGGCAGAAAAATGATAAGCTATATACGCTATAAGCTCAAACGCTATTTCAAGTAGTATTTGGAAAAAACGCTATACACTAGTGAAAAAACGTTATACACTAGTTTTAAAAATGGTTACCAAACAGAGCTACTTTTTCATCTGTTATAAGTTATCCGCTATAACACTAACGGATTTGGCAAACCAAACAGACTTTAAGTGATTGCATAGAACGAGCCAGTAATTTTCTCTGCGCTTCTATTTGACAAAAAAATAAAATAAATGATAAAATAAGTGAAAGTTAAAAAGCTAGCTGATGGTTAAAAGGCTAATTTGTAGGTTTTTTTTTTTACTGGATAACCTTTAGTTTAAATAGATGAAAAATTAACTGGTTACATTTTAAGTGTTTGATAAAATTAGCTTTTGAACTACCATATAAGTATAAAATGACATTAAAAAATATGTTTCTATGATTTTTTATATAAATTCTATTATTATAGTATTTATTTAAAATAAAAATTATTTTTAATAATTTAAATTGTTCAAAATTATTTATCATCTTAAAATTAGAATTTTTTTACATAAAAGTTTTTATTAAATGAGATATTATTGTTTGAACTGATCCACATGCAGATGAGACATTTTTTATGAATTTGGCATAAACACAACGTCGTTTCAACCTATTTTAAGTGATTATTGGAATGTTTAGCTCTCATCTTTTGTCCATGTGACCTTGTTTAATTTTTTTTTCAGGGTCCCTTCGTTTAAGTCTAAAATTAATAATTTTAAAATTATATAAAAATTAATTTTTTAAAAGTTTTTATGTAATGAAAAAGGTATTTTATTTTATATTTTTTTTGACTGGATTTTATATTTAGTTATAATTGCAAAAAAAAATTAAAATACTTTTTTCTTTGAAAAAGAACGAGGCTAACAAATACTAAATAAGAAGAAGAAAAATGTCGATTTAAATTTTTCAAGGACAATTCTTGTTATTTTAAAATCTTATAGGGATATGATATTTTTATTGAAAAAAGTTATAATGCATTACTCCTTGTTTTGGTTGTCACATTCCATTTTCATTTATCCCACTGGAAATTAAGGTGGTGGAAAGGTACAGCTAGTTATGGTGGGCCTTGATAGTAATGAGGTGATGGAATGGTTTTCTGCTTCTCTTGTGCCGTATTGAGACTGCAAATAATATGAAGACTGATGAGGTCTTAATTATTCCTAGACTTTTTCACGTAGTTTGATTGTTTGGATTAGTTTTTTCTCAGTTGTTCCTGTCAAGATCCGAGTTACCGGAATCTCGCCGTAAACGTCAGACCAAGGGTGAACATTGGGGTTGTTTTAGACCGTGGCTTGACAGAAGGCTTATGTTCCTGTCCTACGTATCCCAAAGGGAATCAAAGTCAGACGTAGTTCTGTGTTCAACCCTTGATCACGTGGTGCATCAATCTCTTAATTTTGTATCTGACGTACTGCGGTGGGCAAGGACTTATTGGTAGTCTCTTGATCACAACCGGGACCTCTAATACGCTTAAGAGAGAACACCAAACTCTAGTGAAAGTTAAAAGTGTCTTTCCTCTTAGACTCTTCCTCTTTTTATAGAGGAATAGAGGGATAAGCTGATCCTATTTTCTAGGATCTAGTTCAGCTCTTATCACTTATCACTTATCTATTTTAGCTCAACTCCCATCTCTTTTTATTGATAAGAGTTATCTCTTATCTAAAGTAAGGTTGTTAGCCGAGAACTAGATAAGTGTATAGTTTGAAGCAGTTAAGCTTCCGAGCTCGGCGGCCAAGCTTACCACCTCGGCCAGTACACAAGCCCCTCAAGCTTCGAGCTCAAAAGAGCGAAGAAGTTTTCATGACAAGAGCCGAGCTTGCCTTCTGAAAATTTTCTGAATTCATGGCTTAGGTTTTTATTTTCCTTTTTGCCATGCTCTCCATGACCGATATTGTACCTCGGCCCATTTATGAGCTCGGTGGCCTCATTTGGCCGAGCTTAACATATTGCTTTTAGTTCACAACTATCTCGGTTTGATGAGTTTGTTGGCCGAGTTTTATACCTCGGCTCGTGCACCACCTCGGCTATAACATAACCCCCCAAGCTTTTAAGCTTTATAAAGCGTGAAAGCTTTATTGAAGGAGCCGAGCTGAACCGAGATAGGAACGGTCATGTCAATCTTTTCTTGTGACTTCAGTTTCTGACTAACCGAGATGAAAAGAGACGTTATGCTACTGTCAAGACCAGTTTTGCTTGTGACATGTGGCTGTTGGTCCAACTTCCGAGGTCTGTTTTGCCATTGCGCATTTAAAAACCTTCTTAAGTGGCATCGTGCATTCCGATGTCCTTGCCACGTGTTACTCCATGATAGGTGTGCCGAACTTACGCCGGTTTGAAGAGACGTTTCCCTTCTCCCATACGGTGTCATTATTGGCCCCAACAGTAACGTTTTAAATTTTCAAACGTTGTCTATAAATTGTGGAGTTTCCGGAGGCAGATGCTCGTTTGCCCTCATACTCTCACATTTTACTCTTGAAGCTTTTGTGTCTTTCTCTTCTACAATTTCACTTCTTCTCCAGGTACGCCCCTGCTTCCAACACTGCACTGCCCCTTTGTTTCTTTCATTTTATACGTTCTGTGGACCATGGAGCCTTCGTTTGAGGTTTCCCAAAGTGTTTCATCAGATGTTCAAATCGTGGAATCTGGGATTAACCCTATTGGGGGTTCTCCTTCTCCTTCTCCTCCTCCTTCACACGGTGATGAGGGTAACCCAGATGAAGCATCTTCTTCCTCATCTGGGGAAAGTAGTTCTACTGCTCCTCAGGCCACCGTGGTTCCACCGCGCCGCCGTCGTGCTTCAAGGGTTCCGAAGGAACCCATCCCAGACATCACCATCCCTGGGTATTCTTGGGTCAGGCCTGAGGTTGGAGCTTTCTTTTCTAACTTCAGGAGTTACGGGTCTCTTCGTTCTGTGAAGAGCAAAGTGTCCCCTAGTCCCCACATTGTTCGTTGTCTCCCATGCTCAGATAATGAACATGTTTTTTTTGAAACCTTTTCCCATTGAGACACATTTTACCTATGTGTATAAAACCCTCTTCGAACAAATTGGCATCTCTTTTCCCTTCACCCAGTTTGAATGTGATGTGCTACGGGTTATGAACGTTGCCCCTACTCAGCTTCATCCCAACAGCTGGGCCTTCATGAGAGCTTTCCAGATTTTGTGTAGGCAAGTCGGAATGGAGGCCACAGCATCGAAGTTCTTATACTTCTATAAGGTTCGGTTTGGGGATCGAATCGGATGGATCTCCCTCAGCGGACTTGAGAGAAAAGGCATTATTGGCCTTTACAAAAGCTCTTACAAGTTTTTTAAGTCGGATTTCTTTAAAATCCTACCTACTGATGGGAATGAATCTGCCTTTTTTGATACGGATGGGAAACCCAGATTTCCCTTTTATTGGCAACCACACCCCTTGAAATTTCGTGGGTTTGACATCGGTTGTATGACTGATCAAGAGATAGCCGACGTTGAAGCTCTTAAGCTTTACCCTCGGCCACTGCCTTGTGGGAAAATTTTAAAACTGTCGACCTCTTCCACTCGGCGGGCCGACTTTGATTGTAAGTAGTCCTTCTGTATTTGCCAAGTTTTTATCACATACTTCTTACAATCTGACTGATTTCTTTCTTGCAGTGATAATGGGAAAGTTTAATTACAAGGCACTGATCAAGAAGTCGGCTCACCTAGCCTGTGGATCGGCCCCTGCTGCCGACGTGAGGGGGAAGAAGAAGAAAGCTGCTGAGGCTTCGGATCCCAGCCCACGCCTTCTCAAACGGGGTCGGCCAGAGGGCCCGACCGAGATTCAAAGAAGTACCTCTCCCTTCCCGGTTGCCGAAGAGGAGCCTGTTGTTGAGAGAAGAACCGGCAAAGGTCCAATGGTAGCCGAGTCTACCTTGAACACCAAGTGGTTCAATGGCAACTGTAACCCGGGTTACGGCTCTCTTTGGAGTAACGACTGTAACTTTCGGACCACTCATTGATGGCCAAGTACTGAAACCTGCCGATGCTCGGCTTCTGCTGGAGCAAGGGCCTGATGAGATTATGGGAGGCCGCTGCTGCTTACGCATTGCGTATTGCCTCCATTACCCGCTTCTGGAGTCGGCAACTCTCTGAGAACACCAAGAAAATGGAAGCTATGAGGGCCGATGCTGCCCGTGCTCTGCGAGTTCGCGACGAACTATCTCTGGCTGTTGCCAAGTGTGAAGAACAAGGCCGAGTCATTGGGCAGCTGAAGGCCCGGCAAGCCGAGCTTGAAAGAGTTCAAGGTGTTCTTCAGTCCGAGTTGGACAAGGAGAAGTCAGAGACAGCCAATCTTCAGAGAACCGCGGAAGACTCCCGGGTTGCCTTGACGCAGGCTCAAGAGTCTTTGGAGGCTGAAAAGGAGGCTAACTGCAAGCTCCAAGCCGACCTAGATGAGGCTCTAGACAGCATTATGCAGGAGCATGTTAAGGGGTTTCTCGTGCTGTGAAGCAGCTTGAACGCTTCAACCCTGATGCTAACTTCTCCCGAGCTGATGTGGACAAGGACTTCAACAAAAGACGGAGTCTTCGTTCCATTGTCCGAGCTTGAGGATGAAGAAGAAGAAGAGCAAGAAGGAGCCGAGGAGCAAGTTGCCGAGGAGGGAGCCTTGAATGAGGGTGGTAGCAGGGTTACTCCTGATCCAACCTTGGGTGCTTCTTCACCTAATGACAACGCCTCCACGTCGGCTGCTACTGAAACAGTTGCTCCTGGGGATGCCCATGAGTAACTTGGAAAAAATTTGATGTAATTTGCTTTTTTGGGCCGTGCCCCCTTTTTGTACTGGGCTTTTGTCCTCCAAGTTTATTAATGAAACACTGCCTTCATGTCTACTTGCTTTTTTGCTTACTTTAAAAATTTCCAAGTTTTTCCCTTTGATAACTTGGAATATTTTTTCTTAGCTCGGATAGTCTTAGCTCTTTGCTGCGTTTCAAAGTTCTTTACCATGCGAAGCTCGGTTTTTCCAACTTTGTTTAGCGTTGCGTGTGGCCTTGGGCTTTATAAGCTCGGCCTTTAAATTTTTGCTTGCTTTTTTAGGCTCGGCATTTCGACCTTAAGTCAGTCAATTTTAGCTCGTTTAACCTTTTTAAGGAGATGCTTGTACTTCTTAGGGTCCGGCATTTCGACCTCAACTCGGTCGATTTTAGCTCGGACAACCCTTTTAGTTTTTTACCTTTGGGTCCGGCATTTCGACCTCAACTCGGTCGATTTTAGCTCGGTCAACCCTTTTAGGTTTTTACCCTTGGGTCCGGCATTTCGACCTCAACTCGGTCGATTTTAGCTCGGTCAACCCTTTTAGGTTTTTGATTTTACAATGTAAAACAAGTGAATTTTTAGCCCTGTAATTGAAACGGACCTTATTCATTTATTTGCTCAGGTATGCCTCATTAAAACCTTCCTGGCCAAAACCACATGGGAAAAAGACCAGGATAGGAAAAATAGTGCCTTACCTAACTTTACATTAACTAAAATAAAACTTGAGATGAGAAGTGTTCCAAGTTCTTGGAACAGTCTTCCCTGATAACTCTTCTAGCCTATAAGCACCATTCCCAAGATTTTCAACGATTCTGAATGGGCCAGACCAGTTTGCTGCGAGCTTGCCCTCTCGGGAGTCCTTCCTTGCATCATTCTGCAATCTTAGTACTAGGTCTCCTTGAACAAACTCTCTCGGTCGCAATTTTGAGTTGTACTTCCGAGTTGCTTTCTGCTTGCATAGTTCTTCCCTGATCTTTGCTTCATCTCGGACTTCTTCAACCATATCCAGCTCAACTCGGATTTCTTCATCATTTTGCTTTGGTCGTGATGCTGCCTTCTGAAAGAAAGTTCGCCGAGCTCAACTGGAATCATTGCATCAGTTCCATAAGTTAGCCTGAACGGTGTTTCTCCTGTTGATGACTGTGGTGAGCAATGATAAGACCAGAGGATGCTCGGTAATTCTTCAACCCATGCTCCTTTTGATTGGCCCAACCTCTTCTTGAGCTCGTTCAGAATGACTTTGTTAGCTGCCTCTGCCTGACCATTTGTTTGTGGGTGCTCAATCGAGGTTACCTTATGTTTGATTCCGAGATTGGAGTAGAATTCTTTAAGGTTTTTGTCCGTGAATTGCTTTCCATTATCAGTGACAATCGCATAAGGTAGACCATGTCGGCATATAATGTTTCTCCATACAAAACTCTGGACCTTTTTAGCTGTTATAATAGCTAATGGCTCGGCTTCAACCCATTTAGTGAAATAATCCACTCCTACCAGCAAGAATTTTATTTGTCCTTTGGCAACAGGGAAAGGGCCCACAATGTCCATCCCCCACATAGTGAAGGGCCAGGGTGACATCATTGAATGGAGCTCTTCTCCTGGAACTCGTGCCACAGTAGCAAACTTCTGACAAGAATCACATTTGTTAGTCCAGGAAGCACAATCTGATCTCATAGTTGGCCAATAGAAGCCTGCATGCAGAACCTGAGCTGCTAGGGATCGGCCACCAGAATGCATTCCACAGATTCCTCTATGCATCTCGTCCATTACATACTCGGATTGTTCCTTGTTTATGCATTTCAATAAAGGCATTGAAAATCCTCTTCTGTACATCTCTCCATCTCGGATAGTGTAATGACAAGACTTCAGACGAATTTTCTTTGCTTCTTTGGGATCAGCAGGTAAACTTGTCCGAGGTCAGGAATTCCCAGAATGGCATCATCCAGCCCCGATCATAGTGCTCGGTTATCATTACCTAGGCATTTTTTATACTCGGATCAGGGAGATTTTCCTGAATGAAAGTTTTTAACTGGCCAGTTTTCTTGGTGCTAGCCAACTTAGACAACAGGTCGGCTCTAGTATTTTCCTCCCGAGGTATATGCTCAATAGTGAAGTTGTCAAACTCTGAAATTAAACTATTGACTTTGCACAAATACTTGGTTAACTGAGGATCTTTTTTGTTTGATAATCCCCTGAGACTTGCCCTGTTACAAGTTGTGAGTCACTTCGGCACTTCAATCCTTTGACTCCAACCTTTTTAGCTAATACCAGCCCGGCAATAAGAGCTTCATATTCTGCCTGGTTGTTTGCTGCGTTGAACCTAAACTTCAAGGACTGCTCTAAGATAAGGTTTATCTGGGCCCTCCAGAATTACTCCAACCCCGCTTCCTTTTAAATTTGATGAGCCATCTACATATAGAAGCCAATTAATAGGTTCGAGGCTCGGTTTTGAAGAGAGCTCGGCAATGAAGTCGGAGAGGCATTGGGCTTTCATTGGCCCCTTGGTTCGTACTGTAAACCGAACTCTGATAGTTCAACTGACCAAGCTATCATTCGTCCTGCCAGATCGGGCTTTCGAAGCACTTGCTTAATTGGATGATCTGTTTTGACTATCACTTGGTGCGACTGGAAATAAGGTCTTAGCCTCCGAGCTACCATTACCAAAGCGAGGGCAAGATTTTCAATGACTTGGTACCGTGTCTCTGCATCTTTCAAGATTCTACTGATGTAATACACTGGCATCTGTTGCTTCTCCTCCTCTTGGATGATTACTGCACTGATTGCGTAATCATTAACAGATAAGTATAAATATAGCTCCTTACCAAGCTCTGGCCGAGTTAGAATCGGAGGCGAGGTTCGAAACAATTTCAATTCTTCAAAAGCCTTTTCGCACTCCTCGGTCCAAACAAACTCCTTGGGTTTCTTCAAGAGTTGAAAAAAGGGCCTAGCTTTCTCGGCCGATTTGGGGAGGAACCGAGATAAGAAAGCTAAAATGGCCTGACAGCCTCTGTATTTCTTTCACTGTTTGCGGACTCCGCATTTCAATGATAGCCTTGCATTTATCTGGATTGGCCTCAATCCCTCTGTGTGTTAGTATGTACCCCAAGAACTTTCCTCCTTGTACACCGAAAGAACACTTTTCAGGATTCAACCTCATGTTGTATTTTCTGAGTTGGGCAAAGATTTCCTCCAAGTCGGCAGGGTGTCCGTTCTGGGCCATCAGACTTTACCACCATATCATCAACATAAACCTCTAGATTTTTTCCGATCTGATTGAGAAACACTTTGTCCATGAGCCTATGATATGTTGCACCAGCATTTTTTAAACCAAAGGGCATTACCCGGTAGCAGTAGTTTGCCCCCTTGGTCATAAACGCCGTTTTTTCCTCATCTGGTGGATGCATTCTTATCTGGTTGTAACCCGAGTATGCATCCAAGAAAGTTAAGACTCTGTAACCCGAAGCTCCATCTACCAATCTGTCAATGTTTGGAAGAGGATAAGAATCCTTTGGGCACGCCTTGTTGAGATCGGTGTAATCAGTACACATTCTCCACTTGCCGTTGGCTTTTTTAACCAACACGACAGTGGCTAGCCAAGTGGTATATTTCACTTCTCTGATAAAGTTGGCCTTTTTCAGTTTTGCAGTCTCTTCGGCTACAGCTTTCCTTCTCTCTTCACCGAGCTTCTTTTTCCTCTGAGCTACGGGCTTGGCCTCTGGACATATAGATAGCCTATGGCACAGGAAATTGGGATCTATGCCAGGCATATCGGATGTCTTCCAAGCAAACAGGTCGGCATTCTTTCTCAAGACTGCTTGTATCTGTTGTTTCAGCGAGGGATCGATCTGACTGCCGATGCTTGTGCACTGACCGGCTTAGGCTCCCAGTTGAAATTTTTCCAATGACTCCGTAGGTTCTGCTCTGGATTCAAACACTTCTATTCTTGGATCCAATTCAAACATGTCATCTGACCTTGCCAAGCTTACTGAACTGACCGAGCTCACCACTTCTGCCTGATGATCTTCAGTATTTTCGGTGATATCTGGCTCGCGAGTTACCTTCAAACTATCTGTGTAGCATTGTCTGGCCATCCTTTGGTCAGCTCGGACTGTAACTATCTCACCTGAATCAGCTGGAAATTTCATGGTGAGGTGAGGGGTGGAGACAATTGCTCCGAGCTCATTCAAAGTCGGTCTTCCGATGAGGATGTTGTATGAAGTGTTAGCATCCACAATGACATATCTGACGGATATGGTTCGAGCAAGCTTGCCTTCACCAAATGTTGTCAAGAGGTCTATATATCCTCGAGTTTTGACCTGCTCTCCGTGTAACACCTCGACTTTTCGCTATGTTCTAATATCAGAAATTATATAAATATGTTTATATTTTTATTCAAAATTTAGAAAATGATTTTGGGAAAACCAAAGTCATCTTCATATTATACTTATTTTTATAAGTATACGGTGAAATTTTGGGTTTTAAAACTCAGACGGAAAACGGTCTGCGTTTTTACTGACAGTATAATTTTATACCGGCAGAAAACCCTAATTTGATCCGAAACTGAACTTTGTAGATTTTTTTTTATTTTGTCCGTGAGGAATTCTACTTTCCAAATTTCTGATCAGAAATGAAATATTATGTTTAGTCGGATGAATTTTGGTAAAAGTTCTGACGGAAAACAGTCGGTGATTTCACTGACAGTAAGATTTTAATGATCAGAAAACTTAATTTTGACTCGTGAACGAAATGGATTATGTTTAAACATATTTCCAATGAGTTTTGGTTGTTTTGAGAATTTTCGATTGAAAATCAGACGGAAACCCTAATCGGGTAATCGACGGAGCCGAGAACGGACGTGCAGAGACAAAACTCGACATCGGATGCTGATATAACTAGCCACCTAGGGTGGTGAGTCATATGGATGACTCACTCATGTCATGATTGCTTTTAGATAAAAATCTAGATATTTCTTTAACATAGTATAAAGACTATTTTACCCTTGGACGATTTTATCCTTGAACTTTCATCGAAATGACAAGTTTGCCCCACAATTTGTGGACACAAATCAGCCACATCCTCACTCAATTCTCACCACATGTTGGTCATGATTGCTTTTTGGGAAATGACCATTTTGTCCTTAAGTTGCCATTTAATCACAAAATTGCCTTAAGTGAAATTACACCTTTGTCCTTAAATTTTTATGCCACGGACCCTTTTTCCCCCAAGAGGCCACGACCCTAGGCAGCCAAGAGGCCCATTTTCACTTCTATAAAAGGTCATCTTTATCTTCTCCATCAAGCTTTTGCCATTTTTGCCATTAAAGCTCTAAGTACCATAGCTTGATTTTGTGAAGGAAGTAGGTGATTCCTTGCCCTTTTTCATTTCCAAGAGGATAACTTAGTTATCGTGTACGCGTGTTACCGACACTTGGATTGCGACAACTTCTCAATCGGAGGAAAATCTTCAAGAGGTAAGAGGGGATTGCTTGAGGGATTTTCTGTGGATGTATGCCTTGACAGGTACATATACTTTGATGAATGACAAAAGCAATTTTAAGTCTAAAGGACTTATCTGCAAAAAGCGTGAAAAAGGCCAAACGATCAGTCGAGATTAGGCAAAGCAATCAAGGGGTGAAAGGGAATTTTACTACTTGTATTGATTGTTTTAGAATAATCTGTAAATGGTAAGTAGGGTTTTCAATTTAATATGATCACTCACCACACACATATTTAACATGTGCTTTAAAAGATAAATCATGATTAAATAAATAATAACATGTGATTAAAACTGACAATTAAAACTAAGCTTAATTGGGCAACCTTTCCTTAATTGTCAAGTTTTTGAAAAACCACCTGATACGCAACCATAATCGATTATGGAAATGCTATAATCGATTATGAGTCGTGGTTAATGGCTTTAATGGGTGTTAATGAGTAATTATGATATTAAAGCCGTTGATTTCAAATTTGAAATATAATAATCGATTATTGAATCTGGATAATCGATTATGACCTTACTGACTTCCATTATGCTTCAACCGAAACCCTGTAATCGATTATGTAATCGATTATAGCCTTTTATGAAAGAGTCAGTAACATCATAATCGATTAAGGTAATCGATTATCTTCTTTGGGGAAAAAGCAGTGAAGACATAATCGATTATGGTAATCGATTATGACCTTTCTGTCCAGACGCGCGCTTCATGTAAACACATTAAATAATCGATTATGGACTTTAGATAATCGATTATGCTGCGGCTGAAATGCATTTTAAGAGGCTTGACCTAATTTCACTGAACCTTAACCTATTCTCTATAAATAGGTAGCCTGGCAGCCTTGGAAAAATGCCCCATCTACTACTCTCTTCTACTCTCTATTGTGCTTAAACTCTTATTACTATTTTCTTTTACTCTTGCACTTACACGTGATCATATTATTTTGAGAAACTTATACACCATATAGGTGTTTGCTATTTGAGCTTCAAGTTGTATTTCATATCTGCACTTTTGAGTGCTTTCTCATTGTAAAACTTTATAGTTTGTTTTTTAAGTGAGTGTGATCTCACGAACGGCTTCTTGAGGTTCTTGCACAAGGGATAGTACGTCCTGTGATTGTGTTAAGAATTCTCTACTTTGTAAAGGTTCTAGTTTAGCCTGTTTTAAAAACTAGAGTTTGATTGAAATCCCTTGGTCGTATTGCCTTGGGGACTGGACGTAGGCCACGTGGGTAGTTGTGTGGCCGAACCAGGATACATCACTGTGTCATCTTCTTCCCTATCTCTTTATGTATCGCAAACGTTTTTATTTTCCATACGCTTTATTTCATAAAGTTTCATTATTAAGTTATTGTTTATCAAAACAAGTTTTTGAACTTAGTTTAATTTGCAAAAAGTTTTCAAAAATCAATTCACACACAATTCACCCCCCTCTTGTGTTTTGAGGTCACTTGTCAACATTTTCTGATAGCTATATGCTATTTATTTGTTGTCTGTATAATTTAGTTGGTGTGTTAATTATTTTCTGTAGTTTGAAACTATCTGTTTAATTATCTGCTTTTAAATATTTATTTATCTGCATTTAATTGTTCTTATGTGTTGTTGCATGTCATTAATTGTGCTATATGCTATATTATTGACATGATTGTTGTTGATGTTGTTTTGTGGATTGAAAAGCCTGACAGTGGTCAGTGCTTAGTTAATAATGCGTTTAAAAGTGTTGAGGAGTTTTTACGGGATGATGAGTTTTAAATTGATTAGAAATAGTAATATAATATTACTTAGGATTTAGTTAGTGGAAAATGAGAAAAAGTTGGAAATAATATTATTTTAAGGATTTTACGGTGTAAGAGTATTTTATGAGTTACAGTGAGGACGTAACCGTGAAAATATTTCAGCACTGCTAATTTTCACATAAGGAATTTCTAAATATTAGAAAAATGATGTTTTAAAATAAAAAGTTTCAAAAATAATTTTATTACAGCGTTGGAAAAATTGTTTTAACGACATAAAGTGATATTTTGACCTGAAAACGTGTTAAAACGGCAAATGACGGACAATTCCGTCAATATTTACGAATGTTTTTTTTTAAAAGGGTACAAGTAAGTAATACTGAGAATTAGTCTTAATGAGGTTTCCAAGTTCAAATTAATGAGTTTTGAACAAAATGAGTTTTAAGGGAATTTTAACACGTTTACAAAACGAAAAATGGTGGGCTAGTATTCTTAAGGCGTTATGAACATAGTGTTCTTTGGATTTGGTATTCTGAATAAGGTTTTACATGCATTTATTTGGTAGACATGTCTAAGGCGTGAATCTGGATATCTTAAGAGAGAAGATATTCCAGAAGTCGAATCTGAATAGCTGAATGGAAAGGTATTCAAGAAGGCGAAGGCGAAGGCGAATCTGGGTATCTTAGTAGATAAGGTATTCATGAAGTCGAATCTGAATAGCTTAAAGGGTAAGGTATTCAAGAAGGCGAAGGCGAATCTGGGTATCTTAGTAGATAAAGGTATTCCAAAAGGCGAACCTGGATATCTTAATGGAAAGGTATTCACGAAGGCGTTAAGGCGTTCCTTATTTGGCAATCGAGCCTGATCAGCTCATTTATTTGATGTTTGAAGTTCCAAAGATTAAGTAGTGAATGTAGATGAGGTATATGAGGTGTTCATGCAAAGTTTTAAATGATGACGTTGGGGTGTGAAACCCATGGATGAAGTATTTGCTTTGATATGAATGTTGTTTATATCTGTTTTATTTTGTGTCGGGCATGTAGTTGTCGTGTTAAATCCAGATATTGGAATCTCACTCTTGCACATTTTTCTTGTTGGTCTCTCTACGTGTGGATTATATTTTATCTGAGTATAGGTGGACCTGGAGATGCCCCTGGCGCGTTCGAGGATCTTTAGGCCTGACCTTTAAAGCAACCGTGGATCTTAAGAATGACCTCTGGAGTCTTCTTAGTAGGTGTCGTATAGAGTGACCAGCTCAACTAGGGTATTAGATGGGTGTCTAATATGTATGTCTGGCTTTGAAGAGCCATACTTTTGAAGTGAGAAGTTTTATGTTTTCAATAATGTATAACGATATTTTATGTTGTTTCTTTCCCTAAAGGGCCTCTATGGATAAAGGTCTAGTTGGATGATGTTTTCTATATATAAATTCATGGTTATATATTTGTGACAGGGTTATGTATGTCGAAGAAAAGAAAAAAAAATTTACCACCATTTTTGTATTAAACAAAGTATCATAAACGATTATTTTCCGAAAGTAACCAGCAATTATAATTTTATTTTCCACATTTGGGTAACTATGTGATGACCCAAGTTAGGGTGTCGCACTCCGGCGAATCCCACTAGCTTGTCTTCCTGTTCTTTTATCAACTTTTCTGGAATTCCAAGCTTTTTAAAGGTTGCCAAGTACAGAATGTCGGCCGAACTACCATGATCAACTAGTGTACGTTTGACCGAGTAATTGGCCACTTCAACTGTTATTACCATTGGGTCATCTTGATTGGGATCTATTCCTTGGAAGTCATTTTCTGAGAAAGTAATTGGTGGTCTCGGCCTTGCGGTTTTTTCTGGAAACCGTGTTGACAGCTCGGATAGCCTTTATGTGACGTCGCCCCGAGCTGAACTCGTTGTGCCTCCTCCTGCGAAACCTCCCGAGATGGTATTAATGACTCCTCTCACACCAACCTCTGTCTCAACATTTGGGGGTCACTGACTGTTATCTCGATCCCCGTTCTGATTATTACCTCGATGATCTTCATCTCGGTTACGATTGTCATAACCCCGTCTTCTTCGCCGTCGGCCAGCTCGGCCACCACCATCACCATCTCGGCGGACAAACCGATCAAGTCGGCCTGCCTGTACCAATTCTTCAATTTTATCCTGGACTGTTTTGCAGTCTTCAGTAGAGTGGCCATAGTTCTGATGCCACTTGCATTCTTTAACTTTTATCGGCCTGAGCTGGGGTTTTGGATGGCCTTGGCAAAGTGATCAACTCGGTATTTGCACACCTCCTGAAGAATAGCGGCCTCTGGATCGGTTCAGTGGAGTGTAAGACTGGTGTCGGGGTTGGGATGGCCTTTCTGAAAACCCTCTGTCATTACTCCTGAAAGCCTTCTGTGGATTGGCCCCTTTATCTCTTTCTTTGTTTGAGATTATGCTTTTTTCTTCAAAACTTTTTTTCTTTGATTCCACCATCTCTTCCGAGTTCATGAACCCCGTGGCTTTTTCTTGAAGTTCTTCAAAATCCCTCGGTGGCTTCCTAGATAGATATTCAAAGAACAGTCCTGGCCTCAAACCATTCATAACGGTATGAAGACAAAGTTCTGAGCTCATATTGGGGATTAAAACCTGTTGAGCACTGAAGCGAGCCATGTAATCCCTGAGTGATTCATTTTTCTCCTGCCTGAAAATCACAAGCGAGATCGAGTGCTTTCTATGCCTTCGGCTTGCTGCGAATTGTGCAGTGAACTTTGTAACCAACATGTCAAAAGAATCCACTGACCGTGATGGAAGATTCGTGAGCCAAGTCAAGGCAGGTCCCTGCAAAGTGGTTGGAAAAATCTTGCACATGATGGCTTCCGAATCGGTCACCAGGTAAACGGATGAAATGAAAGATTCCACATGTTCTGTTGGATCAGTAGTGCCATTGTACTTATCCATATTAAGAGACTTGAAATGTCGCGGTATGATCACCTCGTCAATGGCATCAGTGAAAGGTAATCTTGGTCGTCTGTCCCGTGCTTTCTCTCTCTGAGTGGTCTCCTCATTACGAGATCGGACCCATGAGGCTTCGGGCCCAGTTCTGGAAGGTCGGCTTCTGTCATCATGAGAAGGTACATAAGTTGGGTCTCTCTGGCTGTCCTCGGGTGAGGAATGCTTTTCCTCGGCAAGAGTTGCCGATCTTCCCCTTTTCCGAGTTCCCAACAGCCTTTGGTACTCCGTACGAATCTCCTCGTTCTCCTGACGCAACTGTCTCAATTGTGCCATGATCTCTCCCAGTTGCGGATTACCTTCACCGAAGGGAGGGGGGTTGTTATGATTGGAATTTGACTCCTCGACGTGATTTGCACTGTGGGCCCCTCCCTTCGGTCCGTTCCGTGTAGTCACCATTAAATCTTATGGAACCGGGGAAAGTTTTTCCTCGGCCCCACGGTGGGCGCCAAATGTTCCTGCCAAGATCCGAGTTACCGGAATCTCGCCGTAAACGTCAGACCAAGGGTGAACGTTGGGGTTGTTTTAGACCGTGGCTTGACAGAAGGCTTATGTTCCGGTCCTACGTATCCCAAAGGGAATCAAAGCCAGACGTAGTTCTGTGTTCAACCCTTGATCACGTGGTGCATCAATCTCTTAATTTTGTATCTGACGTACTCTGGTGGGCAAGGACTTATTGGTAGTCTCTTGATCACAACCCGGACCTCTAATACGCTTAAGAGAGAACACCAAACTCTAGTGAAAGTTAAAAGTGTCTTTCCTCTTAGACTATTTCTCTTTTTATAGAGGAATAGAGGGATAAGCTGATCCTATTTTCTAGGATCTAGTTCAGCTCTTATGACTTATCACTTATCTATTTTAGCTCAACTCCCATCTCTTTTTATTGATAAGAGTTATCTCTTATCTAAAGTAAGGTTGTTAGCCGAGTACTAGATAAGTGTATAGTTTGAAGCAGTTAAGCTTCCGAGCTCGGCGGCCGAGCTTACCACCTCGGCCAGTACATCAGTTATTTTTTCAAAAGAATTTTGCGTTATTCTTTCGAATAAATGAACTAAAATGTTGGATAATTAAAATTTTTTATTGTTAACAATAATTGAAAATTCTATGTTATAACTTATACGGTTATACATCATCTCAAACAGTAAAGGAATCAAATCGCATTAATTATTCATCTAACTCTCGTGTATAACTTGTAGGAGTAGTATGACTTTATCTCTCGTGCCTTTACTCTTTAGTCTTTGGTTGAAATATCACTTTGTCCTTTAATTTGTTTGCGAAGACTTGCATGACTTTGGATTAGGACCGCTAACCATTATTGGAACTGGCGATTAATGCTGAATTTGTAACATAAGTATCTGCCACACCCCATGCAGATTCATCACCATTCACCAGTCTCTGATTGTATTAAATCATCACTGATTGAAAGTTCATCCTATAACCATATATGGCGTTCCTATTTCCAAAGCTATTGTCCATGAAGCTCATACCATTTTGGTGGCTTCTTTTAATGTGCTTGTTTGGCTTCCTAGTTGCCTCTTCACCTCAAAATGCTTCAGTTGCAGCAATGCAAGGCAGTGAAGCGAATGCTCTGTTGAAGTGGAAAGATAGCCTTGACAACCAAAGCCAGGCGCAGCTCTCTTCATGGACTGGCAGTAGTCCTTGCAATTGGGTGGGAATCGAATGTGATGAGTCTGAATCTGTCTTCAACATAAGTCTTCCAAGTTTTGGTCTCAGAGGTACGCTTCAAAGTCTCAACTTCTCGTCACTTCCCAATATCCTCAGTATGGATATAAGCAACAACTCATTTTATGGGAACATTCCCCCGCAAATTGGGCTGCTGTCCAATTTGGAAACTCTTGACTTCTCCACTAATCAAATATCCGATAGAATCCCCTCCACAATAGGAAACTTGAGCAATTTAGTATTTCTTTCCCTTTACGGGAACTATCTCTCCGGTCCTATTCCTGTTGAAGTCGAAAAACTCTATTATCTTGTCACGATCAAGTTGTCATATAATTACCTCTCCGGGCCAATCCCACATTCCATTGGTAACTTGGTCAACCTGGATACTGTATATCTTGGTCAAAATAATCTCTCTGGACCAGTTCCTTCCATTATTGGAAACTTGATAAAGCTAACTGATCTAGAATTATCCTCAAATAGACTTTCTGGACCAATTCCTTCCACTGTTGGAACCTTGACAAAGCTCGAAACACTATATTTACACGATAATGAGCTTTCTGGATCGATTCCTTCCACTATTGGAAACTTAACAAAGCTAAGTGATCTAGAATTATCCTCAAATGCACTTTCTGGACCAATTCCTTCCACTATTGGAAACTTGACAAAGCTCGAAACACTATATTTATACGAAAATGAGCTTTCTGGATCAATTCCTTCCACTATTGGAAACTTGGCAAAGCTAAGTGATCTAGAATTATCCTCAAATGCACTTTCTGGACCAATTCCTTCCACTATTGGAAACTTGACAAAGCTCGAAACACTATATTTATACGAAAATGAGCTTTCTGGATCAATTCCTTCCACTATTGAAAACTTGACAAAGCTCCAGAAGCTAGACTTATCTGAAAATAAACTTTCTGGACCCATTCCTACCACCACTCAAAACTTGACAAAGCTTGAAATGCTACATTTATTCAAAAATAAGCTTTCGGGATCAATTCCTTCCACTATTGGAAACTTGACAAAGCTAAGTGATCTAGAATTATCCTCAAATGCACTTTCTGGACCAATTCCTTCCACTATTGGAAACTTGACAAAGCTCGAAACACTATATTTATATGAAAATGAGCTTTCTGGATCAATTCCTTCCACTATTGGAAACTTGACAAAGCTAAGTGATCTAGAATTATCCTCAAATGCACTTTCTGGACCAATTCCTTCCACTATTGAAACCTTGACAAAGCTCGAAACACTATATTTATACGAAAATGAGCTTTCTGGATCAATTCCTTCCACTATTGGAAACTTGACAAAGCTCAAGAAGCTAGATTTATCTGAAAATAAACTTTCTGGACCCATTCCTACCACCACTCAAAACTTGACAAAACTTGAAATGCTACATTTATTCAAAAATGAGCTTTCGGGATCAATTCCTTCCACTATTGGAAACTTGACAAAGCTAAATGAGCTAGAATTATACTCAAATAGACTTTCTGGACCAATTCCTACCATCATTGGAACCTTGACAAAGCTCAATCAGCTAGACTTATCCTTTAATGAACTTTCTGGACCAGTCCCAACCTCAATAGGTAAGTTGGTCGGTTTGAATGAGATTCACCTTTTGGGAAATAAGCTCTCAGGATCAATTCCTTCCATCATTGGAAATTTGACCAATTTGAAAAATATACAGTTAATGGATAATCATTTCACAGGCCATTTGCCTCACAATATTTGCCTTGGTGGAATGTTGACAAATTTTTCTGCTAGCAAGAACCATTTCACAGGTCCAATTCCGAAGAGCCTGAAGAATTGTTCCAGTCTTATAAGATTAAGGCTTGATCAAAACCAACTTACTGGAAATATAACAGAAGATTTTGGTGAATATACAAATTTGAACTACATCGATTTGAGTGAGAATAATTTTTATGGACACCTTTCACCAAAGTGGGCGAAGTGCTATAGCCTCACAAGCCTTAAGATCTCCATCAACAATTTATCTGGTGGTATACCACCAGAACTAGGAGAGGCAACCAACTTACATGCACTCCATCTATCTTCAAACCACCTTACAGGAAAAATTCCAAAGGAGCTAGGTAAGTTGACCTTGTTGATTGAGCTGTTGATAAGCAACAATAATCTTTCAGGAAATGTTCCCATACAAATAGCATCATTGCAAGAACTTGAAACCTTGGACCTTGCAGCAAATGATTTCAGTGGCTTCATCACAAAAGAACTCGGAAGTTTGCCCAAGTTATGGCAGTTGAATCTGAGCCTAAATAAATTTGTGGGAAATATTCCTGTAGAGTTTGGCCAATTCAAAACTCTTCGAATTCTCGATCTTTGTAAGAATATTTTGGGAGGAACAATACCCTCAACCCTTGCAGAGTTGAAATATCTAGAAACATTGAATCTCTCACATAATAATCTTTCTGGTGTCATACCCTCTAGTTTTGATGACATGTTCAGCTTGACATCTGTTGATATATCATATAACCAATTTGAGGGTTCACTTTCCAAGCATTCCAGCCTTTCAAAAAGCTCCAATTGAAGCATTGAGAAATAATGAAGGCTTGTGTGGTAATTTCTTTGGCCTTGAGCCTTGCCCAGCACCAAACAACAAATCTCTTCATCACAAGAACCACAAAGTCTTACTCCTTATTTTACCAATTACTTTGGGTATTTTGATACTTGCACTATTGGCACTTGTAATTTCAAGCCGTCTTTACCAAAGTTCAAGTAGAAAGGAAAATCAGGTTGCAGAACCACAAACTCAGAATCTATTTGCAATATGGAGTTATGAATGGGAAAATGGTGTATGAGAACATTATTGATGCCACAGAAGAGTTTGACAACAAACCTCATTGGAGTTGGAGGGTATGGATCTGTTTTACAGAGCCGAGTTGCCTACAGATCAAGTTGTTGCTGTGAAAAAACTTCATTCAATACCAAGTGAGGAGACATCTAATCTCAAAGTTTTGCGAAGTGAGATAGAAGCTTTGACGAAAATTCGACATCGTAATATTGTGAAGCTATATGGGTTTTGCTCACATTCTCGATACTCATTTTTGGTCTATGAGTTGGTTGAAAGGGGTAGTATTGATAAGATTCTTTGCAACGATGCGCAGGCAACTGAATTTGATTGGAATAGAAGGGTGAATGTTGTTAAAGGTGTGGCTAATGCATTATGTTACATGCACCATGATTGCTTGCCTCCTATTGTTCACCGAGATATCTCAACAAAGAATGTTCTTTTAGATTTTGATTATGAGGCCCATGTCTCGGACTTCGGAACAGCTAAGCTTCTTAATCCTGATTCATCCAACTGGACCTCATTTGCTGGCACCTATGGATATGCTGCTCCAGGTTAGTTAATTTCCATTTTTTTTCCTCTTCTATTCTACCTATAGAATAGATGGTTCTATAGTTTTCCTTTCATACTTAATTACAGTCACATTACTACTTTATAATTATTTGTATATTTCATGCCCTATTACTAGCAATTTACTATTTTTTGCATGATATTTCTTTTGATTTGTTGTAGAACTTGCTTATACTATGGAAGTGAATGAAAAATGTGATGTGTATAGCTTTGGGATATTTGCCTTGGAAATACTTTTAGGAAAGCATCCAGCAGAAATCATATCATCTACAATGTTATCATCTTCTGGGAGAGTTGTGGCCTCAGCACTTGACAATTTGACATTGAATGATAAGTTGGATCAACGTCTTCCTCATCCTACAAATCAAATTGGCATGGAAGTGATATCGATTGGTGGGCTAGCAATTGCATGCTTGGCTGAAAATCCACGTTCTCGCCCTACCATGGAACTGGTAGTCAAGGAACTCATAATGCCGAAGTCAGCTTCCTTGGACTAATTCACACAATCAATCACACTGGAAGGTTGTTTGAAGATTGTTTTACTTCCCAAGCATATCTCAATTCTACTTACCCTCTTTTGTAAAATTGTGAATATGTTTTAATTTGTGATATAATGGCATGTATATTTATAGAAGACTTTGTACCCCCAATAAAATAAATAAATATTTATAATCACAATAAAATCATCTGATAAATGTCCTTTTGTTGCCCCATTTACAGCAAATAGTAGCCAAGCAACTTCTGTAGTACTTCTTAAGGAAACAGAATTTGAGCAAATTGTGCATAAATGCAGTTCAAATATCTTCTTTGCTTATAGATATTGATAAAAACTATTCGCATCGATCTCCAATTTTATGTTTGATATTTGCATTAAAAATAGGCTAATAAGTAAAATTGACTCAATTAATATTTTTGTATTTGGTTTATATACCTACCTAAAGGAGTAATTGACCATAAATATGTTTAATGTCCACTGCCTGCCCTTTACTTTAGACGAGGAAGAGGGATTTGTAGGCAAGCAGAGGCATGCAGTGAGAGAGAGAAAAGCTGAGGTAAGGATTATTCAAAAAAACAATGAAGGAAAGGAGCAAAGAGTAAAAGAGAGAGGGAGAGCACATGGATATTATAACTAGGAATCATCAAAATAAAAAGCACTAATTGTGAATACCCTATTTTGTCCGGACTCTCCTCTTTTATTAAACATTTGATTTTTATTTTTGAATTTTATTTTATTTTTAATTATTGTTTTTTATAATTCAATTTCATTTTTATTATTTATTTTCTTCTTTCTTCATAAACCAAAACAATAAAATAAAAAATAAAATAAAAAAATCTTTTGGGCCTAGACTTGTCCATGACCCATTCCTTGCCCCATATCCGGATCCAGTCCAAACCCATCCTCCCCAAGATCCCTAACCGTCATCCCACCTTGCAGCAGATTTTGAATTTGATCTCATCCACTAGGGGAAAATATGCTTGTAACGACTGGATTTAACATCGGTTATTTTGAAACTGATGTTATAAAAAAGGCGATGGCAGTATCGTAAATATTTGGTTCATTTAAGATACTTTTAACAGCAGTTGTGAGATAACCGATGTTGCAAGTGATTTGTAATAGCGGTTGTGACACAACCGCTGTTACAAGTGAGCAATTCTTAAAAGATTGGGTGGAGGAAAAAAACTTGTAACAGCGGTTGACCTAGCAACCGATGTTACAAGTGACATGTAACAGCGGTTGGCCAAGCAACCGACATTACATGTCTTTATAACGTTAAGCATGAAAACTCAAGTCTCTCATCGCTCCCGCGCCCTAACCTTTCTTCTCTATTTCTTCCCTCTTCTTTGCATACCCATCGTCGTCTCTTGCAAAGGCCACCATCCTCCACTGTTTTCTCTCTCTCTCTCTCTCTCTCTCTCTCTCTCTCTCTCCCCCCATTCCAAAAGGAGGACTCCCATCGCGAGGTAAGTACTGCCACCATCTCCTTTTTGTTTGTAACACCTCAGTTTTTACTGTTTTTCAATATCAGTATATTATATATGTTTGTATTTTCATTTGAGACCTATAAAAATGATTTTAGATAAAACAAAATCATAGTTGATATCTTCTATATTGAAGGAAGTTAGTTAATTTTTGGGTTAAAAACTCAGACGGAGCCCGATCTGCATTTTTACGGACATTGCAATTATGTACTGTCCAAAAACCCTAATTTCGGCACGAAACAAAAAATTTCAAAATGTTTCCACTTGTTGGGGAAAAAAATATATTTCAAGAACTTCTACTCAAAAATAAAATATTCTACTTTATCGGGTGAAATTTTTGCAAAAAACGGGCGGAAAACCTAATCAGTTAAACGACGGAGCCGAATACGGATCTGCAGAAATAGGTCGGAGGATAGGAATGATGATTCAACTTGGACAACTCACCTACATGAGTCACCTAGTGAGTCACCCTAGTCATAAATGACCATAAATGAAAGATGGTGAATCACCAAAGTCATAAATGAAAAGTAGTGTATCATTATCTTGCACATGTTAAAAGTTTGTGTTCAAATTCTCTTCCTCTTCATGGTCCATGAAATTCGACCAAGCCTTCCTAGCCACACATAAGTCACCTAGTCATCATGACTACTTAACAAATTATTTTAATATCCTTGCGAAATGACCAAAATACCCTTTGATCATTTTATGAATTCCTTTGATGTCCAACAAGTGTTTTGACAATTTGCCCTCCCTTCTATCATGTATAATTTCGACAAATCCTCTTGAATAGGCATTCTTTCACTCTATTCTAGATGATCATGAAGACACCTAAGTATTTTAAGTTATTTTCTAACCTAACCAGAAACCATGGTTATTACCTAAGGTTAATAACCAAGACAATACCAAATTGACTTCTTCTCCCTCCAAGTGATGCACAGCCACATCCTCCCTAGATACACCTCCAACACACATTTCTCTCGTCCATCTATGACCACTCATTTGCCATGACTCACCACCATTATGATGACTTAAACAGAATATCTACTTGATCAAAAAAAAAAACAAACAAACAAAATATCTAGATATTTTCCTTATAACCTAGCTTTAGTTAACATCAACCATGGTTTACATTTAAGGTTATCAAAGCAAAGTTATCCTCCTCATTTGGTCCAATTTCGTGCAGCCTCACCTACACACACAACTCATTTCTCTTTTTCGCACTTCATCATCTTTGTTCATCTAAAAACCCTAAGTTCATCACTAAGGTTTACATTGGAACTTCAATTTCTTGTTCATTTCTTCATCTTCTAGAGGTATAGCCTTATGATCCATGATCATAACTCCTCTTTTCTTCACAAGTTTCCTTCTTATTTCCATGTTTTGTTGTTCCATTTTCATGATATTTCATGGTTTAAATCATGGAAAATTATAGAAATGGAATTTGTGAGTTATGGAAATTTTCCTATGCTATCTAAGACTCTAGGATCATGTATCCAAGAGCTTGAAAAAAATTAAAAACCCTAGCCCTTTTATTTTGTCTTGGTCGAACCGTACCCTATTGGGGTAGATCATGAGTTTTCTTGTTTATTTAACTAGTTGTTGTTGATTGTTGAAGGTTAAGTGTGGTTGAGTGTTTTGTGATCTTGTTTGGAGGAAAAAGTAAGATTAAAAGACTAGGAAATATTTTGTCTTCAAGAGGTAAGGGGAGTTTACCTGAGAAGTTTTGGTAGTTACATGCTTATTGGTGTAGTATGTGTACCTGTTGTGGTTATTGAGTGATGTTTGAATTGATGTTTACAGTTGTGTTATTATTAAGTTGATAAATGATTGTATGCTTTAAAGCCTTATTATAATATATGTGTTGATGAAACTGCTCATTTGATTGTATTGGTTGAGAGTGTGGCGATCGGCCACAGCTTGATAATCTCCAAGCCGTAAAAGACGGAAACCAATGAAAAATAAATGTTTTGGTTATATTTCTGTGAAAGATGATCTAATAAAATTATTATAGATAACTGTATTAAAGTGTAAAAAAAATAAAAAGAAATCGATGAATTTTAAGAACGTTTTTGACTTAAAACTCACAAAATGAGAGGTTGTAAGGACAAACAGTGAAAAGTCGCATTATCTTTATTTTCCTTAAAAGCTTCGGAAAAAAAAAAAGAGAAGTCTCAAAAATGTTTTAATGTTGATGGTGAAAAAAAAATTGGAAAAGAAAAAGCCATTTGATTTATAAATGATTTTATTCTAAAACGAAAAATAATTTACAAAAGTGCCTTACGACGAAATCATGAGAAATAATTTTATTATTTTGGACAAGAACGTGTTATAAATGATTTTCAAGGATTTGATGTGTTTTTCGGAAAAGAAATTTCAAAAGAAAATGAATTTGAGAAAAGTGAATTTTGTTGCGATTTAATGTTTTATAAATGAATTTTAGCGGAATAGATTTTTCTGTAAAAGGGTTTTAAATCAGCGAAAAAATTTCCGATATGTTGGCCGTGGCAACCATCACCCAAGAGGGGGGGGGGGGTGAATTGGGTTTTAAATAAAAATGAATTCTTTTGCGTTAAATAAAAACCCTTTTCAAAGTTAAAACATACTTTGCAGTGGATAACTAGTTCTTTTCAAATTAAGGCACTTTCAAAAAATAAAACGTTTGAAATTAAAGAGCGATAAGTAAAATGACGGAAACGTAAAGAGGATAGGGAAAGAGAATGAACACAACGATATATCCTGGTTCGGCCACAGACTACCCACGTGGCCTACATCCAGTCCCCAAGGCAATACGACCAAGGGTTTTCCATCAACTCTAGTTTTTAAACAGGATCAACTAGAACCTTTACAATTCAGAGAACCCTTAACACAAATCTCAGGACATGCCATCCCTTGTGTAAGAGCCTCAAACACTAGCTTTTAAACAGACGTAGCTAGAACCTTTACAATGAAGAGAACTCCTCACAGACCAGGGATATCACCTCCCACAGTGAAAGAGCCTCAAATAACAAACAGTGGGATCACACCCACCAAACACTTACAAGAGATATACCCTCTCTTGTAAGAATAGTAATCGAAAGAAGATTTGAGTCAATCCGACTCTTACTGATATAAAGCACTCTAATTAGTGCGGATAAAACAAATTGAAGCATAGGATACAAGAACACCTATATGGTGTGTAGAACTCTCAAAGTAATATGGTCAAAGTGATAGTGCAAGAGAAATAGTTAAGAAAACGATTTTCAGAGTTTTAGCACAGAGAGAAATAGTAAAGTTTAATTTTTTATGGTTGCCTAACTTTGCTTTTATATGTGGGAAGTGTTGGTTCAAAGAAATTAGGTCAAAACCCACTTAAAACACATTATGTCGTGCCATAATCGATTATTTTATGAAAACACGCTGAAAAGACAGCAGCAGCATAATGGATTATGATAATCGATTATTACACCATAATGGATTATGATAATCGATTATGGGCTCTCTGGTTGAAATCCTGACAGCACTTTAAAAACATATAATCAATTACATAATCGATTATTGTCTCTTTGATTCAAAATTCAAATCTTCCAAAAAATGTATAATCGATTATACAAATCCTATAATCGATTATATATTTAAAACATCAGATTTGAAAGCTAAACGACTATAAAACTTAATTACTCATCAAAGCTCATTTAAAGCCAATTAAGCATATCCATAATCGATTATTCTATCACTATAATCAATTATTGTTCAAGTTTGAGTTTGAATTTGAAAAACTTAATGGCTGAGATTGATAACTCATTAAAACATAATTAAAGCCAATTAAGTCTGGTCATAATCGATTATTACTCGAATTTGAATCTTGACAATTAATATTTTGATTACTCATTAAGTATGATTAATTGTCAGATTTTAACACATGTTATAATCCTTTTAAGCACATATTAAATCTATTAATCACATGATAAATCTTTTAAGCACATGTTAAATGTGTGTGTGTGAGACCAATATTAAATTGAGAACTCCACTTACCATTTACACACATCTTCTAAAACAAGCAATACAAATACTGAAATTCCCATTTTGCCCATCTTGACTGCTTGTTTAACTTTTGCCATTTTTTGCACTTAAGTCCTTTTCACGCTTTTTTTTGCAATTTGATCCTTTAGTTGAATTTGCGTGTTAGTCCTTGGACTTGAAGTTTCCCTTTTGCTCATCATCAAAACAAAAATACCTGCCAAGGCATATATCTACACGATAAACTTGGATAAGTTTCGAAGTTTTGTTTTGATATTTGTTTTTCACAGAACGAAAACGATGTTGAAAAAGAAAAGTGAACCTAGTAGCCGAGGCATCAGAATTCTAGTATTCTGTGAGGAAAACATGTAGATCATTGATCCATGTTGTCCATGGAGGACCTGAGTGTCCCATATCTGCGAACCTAGGACTGGTGCATCGGTCTAGGGTTTCGTGATTGAGCACTCGGCCTTCGTGTCCTGTGTTAAGAATGAATGGGCTTAATGTCTAAGTAAGAATAGTCGTGAGCTTTAAGCCTTGACAAAGAAAGAATGAACGAAAAAGAAAAGTAACAAGAATAAATGTTTTACATGCATTGTTTGGCAAACGTGCCTTTGTTGACTAGTGTGCCATGTATTGTTGGCCAATGTCCCATGTATTATCGAGCTACAATCCACAAAGGGTGGATTGACAAATTGGGGAAGTCAAGACCAAAGTGGTCTATTAGGGACATCCGGGTTCGTGAGCCACTAAAGGCTGGGGCCTCGCATCCTCGAGCCGTGGACATAACGAATGCAAAACGTGGATGTACTCAATCAGGGACTACTCTATTATTTTAGGTGCTTGAGTGTGAAACCCTTGAACAATTAGAGCCCAAACCTAAATTAGGAGGCCAACCCATGTGACAATTGTGGTAAGGGGTATTGCAGCCTAATCAAGCTCGACGAAGGGAAGTTAGGATCTCCGGAGAATAAATATCAAAATTAGATGGTGGATGTTGAAGTGTCATGCGTTTTTATAAATTGCGATGACTGCCGGGTATGAATCCCATTGTTTATAATAGTATGTTTATTCTGAGATTTTATGTGATGTATATATATATGTATATGTTGTTGATTTGTGAGTTGCGTATGTAACAATCGCGATAAAACTTACATGGTTGTATCTCACCCTTGCGTTATTTCTGTTTGGTTCTATTTTAGTATCTCGTTTTGCGTGTACAAATGTATCTATGAGGTCCCCATTCTCATTCGGGGGTCTTAGCCCTGACGCTTGACCTTGCTGACGATGGTGGTACTTGGGTGATCTATCCGGGAGCCCGGAGCGCCACATATACGGGACCCGTACGTGTCACTAACGGTACGGAGGCAGGACCCTTTGCTTGCACACAGAGCACGGAGTCTGTGGAGATACCGCTACCACCGATATGGTTACTTCTCAGTTCTCTTGTAAATCAGGGACTCATATAGCATGATACTTCCATAGTTCCGCCAGTTCCTGAGGCTATACCTCGTTTCCCCACACCGGAGATTCCCTCTCCAGTTCCTTTTGTTCTCCACCCAGCGGATGGCAATGATAATGTGGAGTCGGATCCTCCTAAGGAGGAATAACATGTGTTAGAGCCTGCAATAGAGGCAGATCCATCTGAGGCCTCTATCAGTGAGGGTGACTATGGGGGTCTCCCTAAATGCATATTATTAGGACGACCAGCTTAGGACCAATTTTAGTTATTTATTTTTTAGGTAGTTGTATTTGCTTATTATCTGTATATCTGGTTTCTGAGAGCCATCCTTTTTGGAGTAGTGTTTCTAATCTTACCAGCTCAGTATTGTATAGTTAGTTATTATTATTGTATGTGTATAGTTCCTGAAAAACAACCCATAAACCAAAGTGAGTTGTGATGCTTAAAGTTTATTATGACAGTACGAATTGATGTATAGTACGTTATCCTATTTTGGATAGTTAAAGTTTTATTCACCACAAAGAAAAATTTTTACACCCGTTTTTCTGACTTATAGAAAATTATATGAATTATTTTCCGAAAGCAACCAGCAATTTCCTTATTTTATTTATTATATTTTTCGAATTTGAGTTGGGCATGTAGCGCCGAGGGGCATTACATTGTTCCTTACTCCTTATCAAACCCTAACAGCCACACTCATGCACTAATAAACTTTTTAGAACCACTAGAGCATTGAATCAAAGGACCACCATTGTTACTTCGTCCTCCCTCGCTCACGCCAACATTGTTCCTCTCTGGCCTTTTCCAGTTCCTACGAGTGTTTGACCACTTTCCAGTTGCTGCTTCTTCATCATTAGTAAGCTTCTCTTTCCTTTTCTCTCTTTTATTTTCCTTTCAATTCCCCTCTTTTATTTTGTGTTTCTCTCTTTCTGTTTTTGGTTTCATCCTCTTAAAGAATAGGGTTTTGGGTGCGTTTCTATTTCTGTTTTTTGTGGTTTGTTCTGTGGGTTTTTATTTCTATTTTTTGTGGTTTTTGGATTATGAAGTTGGCCTCTAGTCCACTAGTTTGATAAACTGCATGCACTATTGTATGGTTTGCTAGGATCACTTGATAAAATGAATTGTAAACTATTGTTATGGCTGTTGTTTTGCTTCTGGTTAGAATATTTAAGTGATCAGTGGTTGATGGGCCCCGACAAGTGTACCTGATCGATCCAAATAATGAAAACACAATAAGTATACCGAGGTCGAACACAGGAACTGGGTGACCAATAATCAATTCACAAAGTTAACAACTAATTAGACAAATAAATTGAGGATTTTGTTTATGATAAAAATTACGAAAAGAAACTAAAATAAATAATTTTGGGTTTTTAATTAATTAATAAAAAGCAAAATAAACGATGAACAATCAAATAAAGAAAATTTTAGGGATTCAATTTCACCTATGCTATGAATAAGCATTCCTCATTGACAAGGAATCCTTATCCCACTTAGTTTGATTCAATTATATCAATTCTCCCTAATCTCTAATCAACTTCTATTGTCAACTAAGAATCTTAATTTATTCTAATGTCTCCTTCGAGCAAGCTAGAACACACCCCTTGATTCTTAAACAACTATACCTCTATCAAAAGATTAATATTCAAGGAATTCATTAAGTTTCATGATTCTCTATGAATGTTGCATAAGGCTACTACAATATCTCTATGTATTCACCCTATGGTTTTATCTCAATGCCGCTCCACAAATCTCCCGTTGGACTCATCATGAGTAGAAGCAATTAGAACAGAGAATAAAACACAAGAAGAAGAGAATAAGAAATTAAGAGAAAGAAATTGAGATAAATTGTTAAACCGTCATGGCGTGGTTATATTGTCACCCTAGAAAAGAGGACTAGCTCCCCATAGCATCCATAAACACCAACAATCCAAAAGAAAGCATAACGAAAACTATAAAATATGTGTTAAAACCTAAGCAAGACGCAGCTCTGAGAAAACTAGGATTGGATATAAAATTCGCACTGAAACAAGCTATTTATAAGAAACTGAACATGCGCTTGCTCGCGGGGCGAACACTTGAAATTGACTCCAATCTGATTTTGAATCTTCGCGGGGCGAAGGCTGTCTCGCAGGGCGAGACAGAATGTCTTCAGCTTCCCTGTGTCTGGCTCGCTAGGCGCGCCTGAAAGCCTTCAGCTTCTGCCCAGTTTCTGCTTTTGGCTCACGGGGCGAGACACTCTTTTCTTCCTTTTGCTTGTTTTCTTCACTTTTTCCATGCTTTCTAGAGCTTCACTTTTAACCTGAAATTAAAATAGCACCCAGTGCTTTATCTATACTAATCTATAAAGAGAATACTTGAATTTCAGTTCAAACATTTCAAAATGGCAAGATTACCCCTAATAACTTCCCTTAAAAAAACTTTCATTACTCATTGCTCATCAATTAATTTAGCCAAAATTGAATAAAACTGATTAAAAAAATTTAAAATTTAAAATTTAAAATTTAAAAAACGAAACCTTTTTACGTGCATGGTGGTAACTGCTTTGAGAACCAACCCCTAAGAACCATCCATTCTCTCCATTTAGAGGCATATACGTTTATACTTCCATTCATCCTCACTTCTGCAAATGAATCCTTATTTTTATTACAAAAAATTATATAGGTGGATGCGGATTGTGTGAAGCGGTGGTGCAGGGATACACTGAAGGAGGCCAAAGATGGAGACATAAACATGCAGGTGTTGATAGGTCAGATGTACTATAATAGATTTAAACTTTTTTTCCTTGCTTTTCATTTTTGTTTGTGTCTTCTGGTTGTTGCTGTCTATTGTTTATTTGATGCACGTTTTTATTATAACAAAACCGCAAGAGTGGTTGTCAGACGTTTTTATTGCAAAGGATGGATAACTTTGAAGGTGTAAAGGGGTTAGGCATGAAAGAAATTGGTGTACTTGGTTATCAAAAACACACTTTTGATAACCCACAAAAATTGTCACGAGTGACCGACGAATGGACTACGAGGAAGAAGTGGAGGAAGAGGAGGACGAAGACGAAGGGAGCCGAATGAAGCAGAATAGAACTAGATTCATCGACGACAATGCCGATGAGATTGACGACGAAGAATAAGAAGAGATGGAAGGAGGAAATAATCCAATACAAGAAAGTTTCTGCTTCAAATTTCTTTGACGAAGAGACTCTGAAGAAGGCGACGATGGTGAGTTTTCCCCTCTTTTCTTCTTCTTCTTGATTCTTTAATTTTGTGTTCCGTGCAATTAGAGGGAAGTTGATCTGAATTGATGTGAAAAATGAATGAAATTAAGGTTGCAACTGGGAATTTAGAGAACTCTTTATTTGCTTCCTATTCTATTAATTTGGTAGAACCAGAGTCACTTAATAATAAAGGCATTATTAAGTGACTGTGATAAGAGATATGATAAGTATTATTAAAGCATGAAAGTATGAACATTGCACAAAACATTAGTTATTCTCACTGATGAATTATGCTACGTATACATTTAATTTTGTGGTTCAAAATTGGCTATTAGCTTTGCTGGTTGTTCTGCATAATCAAGAAAAGTTTTTAGTACATGGGATTTTACAGTTTAGTTGTTAATATACTTAGTTTAAGAGATTAATTGTTGCAGTTTCAGTTTAAGTGAGTGAAAGTTTAAGTAAATGGGATTTATCCATATTTGCTGTAATAAGTAACTAAGCCATATCATATAACTGATGCTGCATATAAAGCATTGAATTAGCAAGAGCAAAAATATAAATAATGGGATTGATTAAAGGGCAAAAAACATCAAAATTGAGCATATTCATTATCTAGGGTAAATGGGTAATGAGTAATATGCAATGTAGAGCAAATTTAAAAATCAAGCCAATGTCTCACAATTAATGGTCTTAAGATGAGGTGCTTAAGATTATATGGCATACACACCTCCTTTCTATGTTCACCTTAAGCCCTTCTTTTGAATAAGAACTTAAGTTATTTTCTACGGATGTTGATGTTGATTTTGACCTGTTCATACATATTATTATAACATAATGCCACTGAAAATTGTGGGATTTGCATTTCTATTAGATGTATTGACTATTTCTACCGGAGATATTATGTTGCTCTTATGATTATCTTAATCATACCCTTCTGAATGAAACTTATGTGTATGCTACTTCTTTACGTGCTTTTCATGTAAATGATTGCTCTGCTCCTTCCATCTTGGGTCCTGAGTACATTAAAGTTCATATATATCCTTATTTTGTCTGGCTAATAATTATTACTTTACTCATCAATATAAGCATCTCTGTAATTCTCTTTATCCCATTGTATATCCTTGAGAATCCTAACATGGAAGATCCACATATGCAGTGTAATTAACTTCAAGATATTTTTTCAAATACTCTTTCTGCTTTCGCATTGCATTTTTCAACATTCTTATTGATTGGTAGTACTGGAATAGTAACTATTCGAGTAGTGGCTGGAATTTTGGAAGACTAGATACTTATCACTCTTTCAACTATTTTATTTCCTGAATCAAACATTATTGGGCTTAATATTATTATTCGAGTGGCTGGAGTTTTGAAAGACTAGATACTTGTCACTCTTTCAACTATTTTATTTCCTGAATCAAAGATTATTGGGCTTAATATTATTGGTTATGCTATAGGTATATGTTTCTTTATTGAAAAACATTATAGTAGTTCTGTACATTTCATGTCTTCCGTGGATTTCTTCTAAGTAGCTCTTTGTATTGACAGGTCGGTACAAGAGCAAGTGGTGTTTGCACTTCTAAGTAGCTTTAAGTGATGTTTGCACTTCTCAACCTCCTACATAAAGTATTCAAGTTGTATCAGTAAAGGTCAGCCTATTTTGTTTTTGATTTTGTAGTTTGATCAATACTAATACACTATTAAAGTTTCTCGGGTCTGTTCTCTTAGTTATTAACTGTATTGCCTTTCACTATAGGGAGTTCTCTATCATGTTAATCCAAAATAGAGACTTAATAAGTTCACATGAAGTTGTCAACCAAATTCTGGATGCTGATGATAACTATGACTGCACATATTTTTTTACATCTATATCTCCATTCATTTTTTTTCCATCGATATCTCCACATTCATTATTTGACTGAACTGGATTTCTTCATGGGTTTCATGCCAGAAAATGTGTAAATGAGAATTTGGTGGTTCGTAGCAGAATGTATCAACATTTCCTCTTGCCACACGCCAAGAAAGTCAGGCTGGGCATAGGGATAAAAGGAAATAGAATCAGCAAAAGAAAAAATAAAATAAAACTATGCTCTATTCAATGTTACAAGGATTTTGATGCTTTCGATGATGAAAAGGAAAACACTTTTGAAATTGATGATGCATTAATCAAGGTATATGACTCATACTTTTTTCTACTGTGCTTGAAGGTGTAACATATTTATCAAAGCTTTGTAGAAATTGCAGTGTCTAGCAGCCATGTGCAAGATGTTGCATATTCCTGCAGGGTTGGTGCTGCTACTAATGTTATATTTGGCATTGCCTTGGGATACATAATACAAGCCTTGCCATTGTTTCTGATGCCCTTGGAGAGTTGTGCCAGTTCAGAAACATGTTATGTAATCAGGTCTTCTTTGGTTATGTTAGGCATAATTACATTATATCAAAGGAAACAGATGTATTATATCTACAAAACACTCAATCTATGCCCATTTCCAAATTTTTAATGTTGTTTAAATCACTCTTTGTAGATAGAGAGAGAAGCTTGGTACATCTTTGTACTTATGTTATACATCTTTGTACATCTATGTCTATACTATTATAAAGTCGCAAAAATATCAATTAAAAATACCCGACAAACACGAGTAAAAACATTAGAAATGCGGACAGACAGGCACTGATTAGAAATGCAGACAGACAGGCACATCAGTGCCTGTCTTTCCGCTAGTTTGACTAAAAAAAAAACAAAACTACCCAAAAAAATTAACTAAGAGACTAAAAATGTTGCTTGTGGACAAATAAAGCCAAATTTGGGCGAAAACGAGGTTAAACTCGCACAATTGGTATCAAAATTGTGGTCTTTCTAGTTATAAAACTAGATGAACCAAAGGTTGATCTGTGGTCATTGTTGTTTTATTTGCAAACAGGCATATATATATATAGATGGTTGATTCACAGGGGGTGCTGGTAATCCCTTGTCAGCTAGTATGGCTCCTTCGCTGGGCGGTGTAGGTAGTACCTCGTCCAAAAAGAGGGGTAGATCAACCTACCATAATGAAAAAACTGACCACACTGCCCTTCCTAATAATAAAAAGTGGTCGGTTCAGTTTGATAGATAAGGAGCATATTGGCCCGACTGGTAAGGATTTTGTTGGTTTCGTGGCTGTGCAAGCTCGAAGCCATGGTAGCATATTGATAGATGAATGGGCTAAAGTACCGGATAACCTGAAGGATCAGATTTGGGAGGCAACCACACTAATTTACTTTTAACCTCTTCGTTTGTATCTATTGTATTTAAGCATATTATCATACACGAATTCCTCTATTTTTTTCCTGTAATATAGGTCCATTTTGATTTGCCGAATACTGTAGCCATTAAGAAGAAAGTGCTAGATGGGGTTTAAGTCGTATCTGTCTAATGACTAACATCTTTGGAGAGAAGGCTGACGAATCTCCTCCTGATGTGTACGTTTTCCTTGATCTGGATATGTGGGATACGATCCGATGCTTGCCTGCCTATATGGTTAGTTGAAGTTAAATTTTATTTATTTTTTTTAAAATAGGCAAACCTAATTTATTTATTTAACTGAGTTGGGTACATGCTATTCATAACAGGAGAAAAGGGAACAGGCACAGGCGATCCAGAAAAAGAATGTTCACTACCACATGATGTCTCGTGGTGGCTATAAACTAGTTCGGCAGAAGTTGATAGAGGAGAAGTTGAAGAAGCGGGAAGAAGCAGGAGATCAGAAAACAGTTATTGATCCTCCGTCTCCACCCCCACAAGAGGATACATGGATTGAAGGCCGAAAGACAAAGTCGGGAGTTATTAAATCTGAGCCCACACGCTTTGTTGCAGAAAAGATTGTAAGTAATTAATATTTAATTCTACTTGTAACTTGTAACAAACTTTTAAATAGTACACATTGTCTTCCACATTTTTTTTTTAATTTCGTCCTTGTAGGTTTCACTAAAGGAAGAAAGCTCGCAAGGATTTTTCGTTCCACAGGGATGTCGGGATATCCTGGTCACCGCCCAAAAACAAAGACAACCACCTTGGTCATGTCATTGGTGTTGGAGGGCAAGTGGGCATTCGACAATTCCATGGACTATGTTCACATGAGCAAACCATGGGCTAGCGGGATCAGCTATTTGGGGAGAAGATTAGAGAGGATGTTATCCGGTCGCTTTTAAAGGATCTAGGGGCTCTCCGATCTCTTTTATCATCTATGCAATCCGAACAAACCCCAACTGTCAGGGGAGCTATCCAGGTCAACATGTGTTGGTTGATGATGATGAGGAGGAGCGGGATGATGATGAGCTGGTGGAGCTGAAGGTGTTCATATTCATTCAATTAATTATGTCTTTTTCTATTTTCAATTGAAATGCCTTGACAATATTTACTAATGCTTTATCTTTGTTAATTGTTTAGGATGATGACAAAGTCGGTGGTCCATCGAATTCGTCATAGCAAAGGGGAAGTCTCTTTCTGTAACACCCCGATTTTCACTGTTTCAAAATAATCGAAATGCGGACGATTATGTTTATATTTTTATATGAGTGTTAGAAAATTATTTTAAATAAACGGAGTTCATCACTCAATCCTACTTGAACGTAGGAAGCTACGATTAAAATTTAGGTTGAAAAGTCAGGCGAAACCCAGTCTGCGAATTTCACTGACAGTATATTTATATTGCTCAGAAGACCTAATTTTAACTCGTGAACGAAACATTTAAGGTTTTTATTTAATTTCCTACGATTTTGGTTATTTTGAAATATTTCACTAAGAAGTGACATATTATATTTTATCCGGGTGTCGTATTTAATCGGGTAAACGGCGGAGCAGATTACGGGATTTCCGGGAGCCGCTAATGGATAATACCATTGAGTCATGCATGATGAGTCACCCATGTGAACACATTAATGGTGCACATGGCATCATGATGACTAAGTTGTAGGAAATTGTATTTTAGTCCTTATACTTTTGGAATTTTGCAAACTAGTCCTTCAAAGTAATTGCTCTTTGGTCCTTATGAAACTAGAATTCCTTGCTCTTTGGTCCCTATTTTCGCAGCCCACACTCCTATAAATACCCTCCATCACCCTTCATTTCATTCCTATTGCCTTTTGTTCATAATCTCTAAGTTACAAAACTCATAAGAAAACCGAATCTCCACCGAAAATATGACCCTCTTCCTTTCTGAAAATCTAAAAACTCTCAACATGAAAGTTGTTCCTCTTTCTCTCTTCTTTCCAACGAGATAAAGATCATCAAAAACGGATGAGTATGTTGAGAGTTATGACCACAATACAGAAACTGCCCAGAATCCTCAGATCCATACGAGACAGCAGAAAGAAACCTATTTTAACCCCTGTTATGATCCGAATCAAATAAAACCTAAAACATAAAAGTTGTTCCTTTTCTTCTTATCTTTCTAACAAGCCAAAGTTTGTGATTTTTGGATGAGTAGATCATGAGATATACTCACAAAACCAACACACCCTCAAACTGTCCAGATTTTATATAAGTGTTGGTTGATCATTTTCTTCATGTCTTCAATCTTCAAGAGGTAAAAGCTCAACTCCTTGATCATCTAAGCTTTCATATTCAATTGTTTCTCATGTTTTTGCCATGAATCATATTTTCCCATTTCTAGATCTAGAACTTTCAAAATCCATAACAAATTCTAGAAAAATCCTATGATGTTGCAACCACTTCCTATGATCTTAGAATCATGTATACTTTGATTATCTAAGAGCATGTGATGATCAAAAATTTTCTTCCCTTGAAACCCATCTTGGCCGAATCCTAGAGGAAAGGATGGATGGAGTTTTTCTTCTTGCCTTTGATGTATGTTCATGTCTTTCAACATACATACATGTACACTTGTTGAATCCTAGTTGGTTCATGAAAATGAAAACCCTAGCCCTTGGATCTTGCTTTGGCCAACCTAGAGCTTTGAAGGGTTAGGATGGTTTTGATTCTAATCTTTGTTGTTTAGTCTTAATCCTTTGTCTTAAGTACCTTAGAATCCTTAATCCATGACTTAAACAATTTTGGAGTTTGTTTAGTCATTTGACCCTATTAGGCCGTGACCTATATAGGTAAATTAGTGATGTTTTAATTGTTTGATTAAGGGATTGTTTGGTTGTGTTGATTGAAGGTTAATTGTTTTACGGCGTACGAGGGTTTCCGACAACCGACAGAATTCTTTTGATTTCACTGAGGAGCTTTGAGAGGTAAGAGGGGTTACTTGAGGGATCATTCGGATGGCCATGTGTAATTTGTTTGTGGTCCATATATGTTTATCTATGTGGCTGTGGTGTTTTCTGATGTATTTTACTGAGCTATGTGTTTATTTTTATAGTTGTAAGTGGTTTATCTGTGTTTCGGTTGTTTATCTGCTTTTAATTGATTTAATTATCTGCAGTTGTATATTATATTGCTGTGATGCATGATTTGTAACTATGATGATGATGTTGAATGTTGTTTGTGAGGCCTGACAGTGGTCAGTGCGCAACCGATTAATGAGATAAAAGCTTTAATAAGCTGTGTGTATTATATTCAATGTTTTATGGGAAATATTGGGATATAATGTTTGTGAAAAATATTATTTGGGGATAAATAATAAGTATTTGAGAAATCTTATTATTTTAATGATTTATTTATAAAAAAATGTTTTATGGGTCGTAGAGAGGGCGCAACCGTGAAAATATTTTACTACTGCTAATTTTGACATAAGATATTCCGCAATATTATATAAAGATATTTTATGAAATTAATCTGCGAAAATAACTTAACCGTGAATTTAGAAAATTGTTTAAGCGGAAAAAGCTAAGTTTTACCTTAATTAAAATGACTTAACGACGGCAAATTGGAAAAAAAACGACGACGGCAATAATTTTAGAAATGGCAACGTGTATTTTCGAAGAACTTCAAACCTCTGTGACCCTCCTTTCTGAAAATGACATTTTTCGGTAACCGGTGTTTTTATGATAGAAATCTTCCCACTTAATGTGTTTTCTGAAATCAAGTTTTGACTTGGATGATATATTAAAAGATTTGAACTTAATAACCGAGACGTCGGGATATTAAGGTTCGGTGTATGGTAGACTGGATAGCTACCTGGTAGACTGGATAGCCACCTAAAAGAGATAAAACATTTTGAGATGTTTTCTATTACCACGAACCTAAGCCTGATGCATCGGTCTAGGGTTTCGTGATTGAGCACTCGGACTTTGAGGTCCTGTGTTGTTAATGAATGATTTTAAAGATGTTAAAACGATATTTGGTCTAAGCTGTTGAGCTTTGCCAAGGAAAGATATAACACAAAGAGCAGTGTTGAAAGAAATATGTTTTCGAGCATGCATTTGGCAGACGTGCCACGATACGATATATGATTACCTTGCGGCGTCAGGTATCTCATGCCACGAAGTTTTCATTGTGCCGGGTGGACAATGGAACCCCATTCACGATGTTATCACTGTGCCACGATGTTGGACAGTGTGCGATGGGTTTCGGACGTGGGCCTGTGACTATATGTCTGTGGCTATGTGCCGGGAGTCTGATCAACTCAAACACGAGGTCGGGATATCTCATGAGATTAGGTGAAAACGTTAGATGATGTATATGAAGTGTTCATGCATATTTTCAAAAGATGTTGTTTGGGGTGTGAAACCCATTATGCTTTGATGTTATGTTTATGAGATCGCAAATATGTATATGGGTACGTATATGTGAGTTTTTGTTGTGTCGTGCATGTGGCTATCGCGTTATGTCCATATGTCGGTTTCTCACTCTTGCATGTTTTATTTGTGGTTTCTTTGCTGGGTTCTATGTGGTGGAATTCAGATGAACCTCTTAAGGACTATGGCGTCTACAAGGAGAAGAATGTTTAGTTCGGGGCATGCTGATGCTGCTTCCTTTTGTCGTAGTGTTTGACCAGCTTAGGTTTACGTTAAGTTATGTTTTGGGAAATGAAATGTTTAAGTGTGAAATATATGATGCAATCTAGTTGTATGACATATATATATATTTTGATATATCTAAGTGTGATTATGTGAGCGTTGTTGTGACGATGTCGACAAGCAAAAAAATTTATCATCACATTTTGTTTAAGACAAACGTTGAGAAAACATTATTTTCCGAAAGCAACCAGCAAATTTATGATTTTATTTTCCGCAAACGGGTAACCATGTGATGTCCCAAGTTAGGGTGTCACACTTTCACCCTAGGTATTCATAATCATTCAATTACTACTTATTTTTTTAATATTTACAATTGAAATAACTTAACCATGTTTAATGCTTTATATTTGTTGTTTAGGACATCGTAGCTTCATCGAAGCCGAGAAAGCGTCTCTCAGCGATAGCTCGTCTAGCTGCGTTTGGGGTGGAGTACCAATATCACGAGTTTGTGTTGCCTTTGGAACACGGCGTTACAAATGCCTATTTGCCTATGCCATGATCGACTATGGATAGCCAATATGGTTCTCAATGTCTGGTGCACGTAAGTACATTTTGTTATATTGTATCTTAGGTATTTCAATATTAAAATTTATTTCAATATATTACGTAATTAAAATTAACTAACTATTTCATATCTTAGGTATCTGCATTGCCTTGCTATGACAATGAGCTTGCAGTTGATTCATGGATTCTTAGACCCCATCATCATTTTGGGTGACTTCTACCTTGACGGCGATACGATCACTAGATACTTGCAAAGCTTAGTTAATGGAAGCCACAAATAGGTATATATGGCCCCACTTGTGAGAGAAGGTCATTGGCAGTTGCTCCTACTTTGTCCGCAGCAACATATAGTCGTTTTTCTTTGCTCGTTGCACTATCAGCCAGATATTAAATTGATACAGAATATTGATAGGTACATAAACTTTTATATAATTTGTAAAATTTTACTTTTATTTTATTATTACATGCATGAACATATAATTGACATGCATATTTTTTTTATCATAGTGCAATGATTGCATGTAATATTGCTTGCGCGAATGGTAAAAATAGGAGTGCCAAGGCAAAACTCAAGCCTACTTGGATTATCCCAAAGGTAAGTAGTTTATTAAATAGTAATTATTATTATTATTATTATTATTATTATTATTATATAGATTATATATACTTGATATTGATCAATTTCAAATTGATTTGTAGTCTCGTAAACAAGTCAGGAGTGTGCCTACTATGTCATGAGACATATGTTAGACATTGTCTCCACCGGTATTAAAGACAAATGGTTGCAGGCAATTAATAGAATTTTTAAGCAGTTAATTAATTATATTTTGTTTTTGTTGATGACTTAATTTAATTAATGTTTCATTTACATGGATTTTGGTTTATATACCCCCATAGTTTTTTCTTCTTCTTTTTAATAAATTTATGGTGACTTGATCACCTTGCTTAAAAAAAAAATAATGTTGCATTTATTTGAACTTATGCAGGCTTTCGACCGCAATAAGTCTAGCATGTCTTTGGTGGAATTCACAGACTTGAGGAAGCGCTTTGCAAAGTTCTTTTTTGAGTATGTTGAAGAGAAAAATATAGACTTAGATCCATAGATTTAGGTTTTAAGTACTTAGAACATTATTAGTTTGTGTATGTAATAGGTCATGACTTAGTTAGCTTGATAAATTTTGGTAGCGTATATATGATTGAACTCTAACATGGTGGCTCTCATTCCTAAATTCCCTGAAGCTGATAGGATAAAAGATTTTAGACCTATAGCCTTGGCTAACTTTCAATTTAAAGCTATCACAAAAATCCTAGCAGACACGTTATCCATCATTCCACCAAAAGTCATCTCTACACAACAGAGGTTTTGTGAAGGGTAGGCAAATAAGTGAGTGTGTGTGCATTGCTTCTGAAGCAATCAATATGTTAGACAATAATGTCTTTGGAGGAAACTTGGCACTGAAGTTTGATATTAAAAAAGCTTTTGACACTTTAGATTGTGATTTCTTACTCAAAGTGTTATCAGCTTTTGGCTTTCATAGGAAGTTTTGTGATTGGGTGCATACCATTTTGAAATCTGCAAAGTTGTCATTCCTGGTTAATGGTCATTCCATTGGTTATTTTGCTTGCAAGAGGGGGGTGAGGCAGGGAGATCCACTCTCTCCATTATTGTTCTGTTTAGCAGATGAGGTCTTGAGTAGAAGCATCTCTTTGATGATGGATTCCAACAAATTGCAGCATATGATTGGCCCTAAGGGATGTAAAACACCTTCTCACATCATCTAGGTAGATGACATAGTTGAATTTTGCAAGGGGACAAGAAGAGGATTGAGAAATCTGATGCAGTTGTTTATTGAATATGCTGAAGTTTCAGGACAACAATTAAGCCTTGCAAAATGCAGGTTTTTTGCTAGAAGCATGGCTACTAGAAGATTGTCTGAGATTAAAGAAGTACTTGGCTTTCAACAAGGACATAATCCTTTTAATTACTTAGGTGTCCCAATTTTCAAAGGGAAACCCAAGGTAGCCTATTTGCAGCCTATTGCAGACAGGATAAAGGCTAAATTGTCAGCTTGGAAGGGGTTTCTCTTGTCAATCATGGGAAGACTGCAGCTGGTTAATGGTGTGATTAATGGTATGCTTTCCTATAGTTTTAAAGATTATGCCTGGCCTAGTTCCTTATTGAAATCCATTGATAGATGGATTAGAAACTTCATACGGTCTGGAAGTATCCATGTAAAGAAGGTTATCACAATAGCTTGGAAAAATTTATGTAAGCCAACTAAAGAGGGAGGTCTTGGTCTAAGATCTATTAGATCAATTAACACAGCTTCTATGCTCAAGTTATGCTGGACTATTTCAGTTTTTAATGATGATTGGGCAGTGTTGTTGAAAGCCAGATATTTAGAAATGGAAAGGCAGTTGCATTTTATGTAAGATCTTCAATTTGGACAGGTATAAAGGGCTACATGAACACTGTTCTTCAGAACTCAACATGGATTGTGGGGAATGGTTTAGACATCAATTTCTGGAGAGATAAATGGCTGCCTAATGTATCTTCTGTTGTGGATTTGTTGTCTATTCCAGAAGACTTGCATCAGTCCCTTTCTGCCACCGTCAGTGAGTTTATAAGAGGTGATACTTGGTTCCTGCCTGCATTGCTTCAGGAAATGGTGTCCTACCACAGATCAGAAGGTTTGGTCACACTCAGATTCAGGGGAATTGACATTTAGGGAGGCCTATAATTTCCTATGTACTTATTCTAATCAGTTGAGTTGGTGTAAGTTAATCTGGAAACACTTTATTCCTCCATCTAAGTCTTTTCTGTATTGGAGAATAATGCACAATAGGATGTCTAATAATGATAACCTTCGAGCAAGGTTGTATAAATGTTTCCATCTGTTCTCTTTGTTACTCAGCTGCTGAATCCACAGAGCACTTGTTCTTGTCTTGTAACTTTGCACATGGTATTTGGTCTTGGTTAAGCAGTGTGATGCATTTTGATATAAATCATACCTCATTTTCTACCTTATTGGAAGCTTGCAGCAGATTCAAAGGTAGTCAAGCTATTAATCTAGCCCTTGCTGCAGTGATTAATGCTATTGCAGTAATTTGGTATTGTAGAAATAACAGAAGATTCAGAAATAAATCAATCTCTATAGATCAACCAATATGGCTAGTCATTGCAGATACTTAGCTTGCAGGAACATTGTCTAAAGGCACTTCCTCCAATGATATGCAAGATTTTAGACTGATCAAGTACTTCTCAGCAGTGTGCAATACTTCAAAAGCCCCTCAAATCAAGTAAGTAGACTGGTTTCCTCCACTCTTTGGTTGGACAAAATGCAACATGATGGATCGGCTAGAGGGAATCCAGGATATGCAACAGCTGGAGGAATTTTTAGAAGCTCTAATGGATCCTTTTTAGGAGCTTTCTCAACCTTTCTTGGTAATCTCAATGCTCTCCAAGCTGAGTTTATTGCAGCTATGATGGCAATTGAAGCTGCTCATCAAAGAGGATGGAACTCTTTGTGGCTCGAATTAGACTCTAAATTGGTGGTGGATGCTTTTACTTCCAACTCAGGGATCCCTTGGCAGCTGCTTAGTAGATGGAGAAATTGTAAAGAGTTGTGTAGGGGCATTGATTTTCAGGTTACTCATATTTTCAGGGAGGGGAACGGATGTGCTGATAGGCTTGAAAACCATGGTGTAACTAGTCAGGAATATACTTGGTGGGATATTGTTCCTAGCTTTATTAGGGAGGATTTCTTCCAAAATAGTCTAGGATTGCCTAATTATAGATTTGTTTGACTTTATCATGGGTATTGGCCTTTGTCCCCCTATGAATATTTTTTTTTTTGTATTCTTTTAATTTTTCTTAATAAAATTTTGTTTGGCATGCTGCAAATGATTGGTAGGATCTGGGGTGCAAACATAGTTGGGATGCCTTTTTTCTACAGTGATGCCTTTGCATGCCAATAGCCTTTAGTTAAAAAAAAAAATGTTGTAAGATATATATATATATATATATATATATATATATATATGGGAGCAACTCAAGTGAGAGGAGTGTCGTATTGTGAGAGTGAGAGGAACAAATCTGGGCCATTAAACCATACATGACTTTATTTTCTAATCTTGACTATTCATGTATGATCCAAAGGTCCAAATTTATTCCTCTCATCGCTCATAATAACACACTCATATATATATATATATATATATAATATATATATATATATATATATATATATATATATATATATATATATAGCTTGGTTCTGCCATTTAATCTGAATTGTGGATGATCTTATGATTCTGTGCGTATTCTGGATGATTCCGTCTGAATTCTGTGTGTAGCAGGTGTTGTGTGCAATAAATGAAATAAAAGAAATTTTTATTAAAAAAAATTGTAATAGCGGTTATATAACTTGTAACATTGGTTTGATCAGTCAATCAGCTACTAGAACCGATGTTACAGGTTAACTTGTAACAACGGTTGGAAAATCGACGTTTCAAGTTAAACTTGTAACATCGATTAAAATAACGTCGCCTGCGCAACCGACATTAAAAGTCAATTTTAACCGTTGTTACAAGTGCTTCCTGCACTAGTGATCACACAAATCCCTTGATTCTCGCAATGGAGGTTGAACAATTATTCAAATCAAACCTTTGGTTTCGATTCTCACAGATTTTCGAATAGAAAAAGGGAGCATTTTCATCAGTATAAAAATCACAACAAAGACAGAGCAAGGGGGACATTTCTCTTCATTCATCAACACAGAAGAGTGAAGACCATCTTCTTCTCCATTCTCACTATGTCATCCTCTTCAATCCACCATAAACACCCTCTACTTCTATAACCCATAAAACAACACTGAGACTAAAAACAAATACACAAAGAAGAGATCCCAGAACCAAAATGAAGAGAGAAATAAAAAGAAAAAGGTGCCTCTGCCTCTCTTCTTCATGACCGTTGTCCAGCCACCGTCGCAGCATCGCCGCGCGACGCCCTCTCACAACCATGAGTTCCAAGCTCCGCCGCGTCTAGCCCAGAACAACACCCCAGTCGCTATCCTGTCGTCTCCTCCGTGACCACTGAAGCGTCTCAGCCACGAACCGCCTCCAAGTCATGCTCCTTTGCGTTGCTCTGCTTACGTCGCCCAGATCCGTCCAGCAAAACAGCAACCCAGTAGCCCAAAACTGTCATCCCGACAACCTCACAGTATCGCCTCAGCCACCGCGTCGCCGACGGGCTCCTCGAGCTTCACCGCCGTTCCGAGCCAGAAACGCTCATCGTCACTGCCACCCACCTCTCTTTGTTCTCATGCTTACAGGTGAACGGGGCCTTGGTGTTCCTTTTTTTTTTTTTTTTTGGTGGATGAAAATTTAGGGTGAGGGGATGGTGTGTGACTAGGGGTGGGAATAGGCCAGGCCAGGCCAGGCTTTGCTTAAATAGGCCTAGCCTGTTTTAAAAAAAAAAAGCCTGAGCCTGGCTTGTTACCTGTTAAAGGCTTTTTTTGAAGCCTGGCCTAGCCTTTTTAAAAGCCTGGCCTGGCCTGTTGGCCTTTTTAAAAGCCTATTTCATATTAAGGGCTTCAAATTGGACGTTTGACTTATCTCAAATTAGGCTAATAGGCCATTAAATTGGTCAAGTTCTATATTTGGACTAATAATAAGGACTTCCAGCAAGCAACATAAGGCATCCAATAGGCCTTCTTAGTCACTTATCCAATGATTCTAACTTCTATTTGCACTCTATTTATAGAATGATGGTCTACTTCAGATGTATACTTTTAGCAATGTGGGACTAACTACTATTATATATTTTTTTTTTTATCAGTGTACACTGTCCCAAAATTCATTGCAAGTTATTGTTCTGCCAAAGACAAAACTACTTAAATCAATGTTAGTAACTAGAAGAATCTAACTGAGGAAGATACAAGAATAATAAGTGAAAAAACTCAATTAGGAAATCAGTGATGCGTGTATACATATCCTTCTCCATAATAAGTTCTAGCTATTGATAAGGCAATATTGTGAACGGTGGAGCTCCATGGTAGAGAGCCATATTGGAATTCATTGTCATATGCCTCTATTGCCTCTTCGTGGGTGCTAAAAGGCTTTCAAACGCATCCAAGCAATTGGTACCCGATTGAAAGAAACCATAGATTCGCGTCGCCTACTTGCTGAAAGCACAAATGGAATGGCTGATCATTCATTGTATGAAGTTTTTAAGACCTCACTAATCAGCCTTACACTTTTTTTTTAGTTCATAATGAATGAAATGAACCCCCGGATGAAGAGAAGTTCCCAGGTAGAGATCTTTGTTTCCTGCAACTCTTCCAATCCTCACTTGCCATCTACGATGTTCATGTTGATGATGCCTCGTTACTCCCCGATAAATGAATGCATTGCGAGAAAACCCACTACTTTTCCTTCTCAATGACGCAAGGTTCATATATAGAGTTAGTCAGTGATGCTTCATTGAGTTAGTCCCACATCTCTCAAAATATACATGTGAAGCAAACCAACATTCTATAAATAAATAGCAAAATACATATTATTCAAATAAAATAATATAAAATAATAATAATATAATTATAATTATATAATAATATAATAATTATATAATAATAATATAATATATATATATATATATATATATATATATATATATTATTTTTTATTTATTTATAAGTAGGCCGGCCTATCAGACTTAAAAGGCTTTTTTACAAGCCTAAGCCTGGCCTATTTAACTAAAAAGGCTTTTTGACAAGCTCAGGCCTAGCCTTTTTAATAAACAAGCCAGGCTAGGCTAGGCCTTAAATAGGCCAGGCCGTAGGCCCCTGACGAGTGGCCTGGCCTATTCCCACCCCTATGTGTGACACCCGGTGCTAACGAGGGCGGGGAGTGGTAGCTGGTGCAAGAAGACACAGACAAGGAGCGGCTCCTGGCAGGCTTCTAGGAGAGATATATGAATGAACTGATTACACACCGGAATGAGAGGGATCCTGAGTCTGTGTAGGTATGGGACTATACAGTTGAGGATGACTTATATTAATTGATTGGTACTACCTATACTAACAATATGCATGTTCTTTTCGGAAGCCCATCACTTAGGAACTCCACAGTTAAGCGTGCTTGACTTAGAGAAATTTTGGGATGGGTGACCTTCTGGGAAATTTTCCTAGGAAGCCTGTGAGTGAGGGCAAAGCACGCTGAAAAGACCCGTGTTGGTTTGTGGGGACAGGTCGTCAATCCATAAAGTAGCCTGGGATATTACATGGTGCCCAGTCCAAGGCAGGGAAAATCTCTGAGCTCTCTGAGCACTTTTCAAAGGTATTTACATTTACCTCACCTAAGAGACTAGTTGGGGTTCGAACCTGCAATGTTGTCAGATATGTGATCCTGTCATGCTCCACAGGATCAATCCCTTGGGGTTGCCTTGGTGTTCCTTTTGTTATTATATCATGTGTTTTGATTGTGTATTGAATGAATAATTGGTGTCATAGGTTAGCTATTGGCCCAAATTAAATGGGTTTCATCTAATTCGAAAATGGGCTGGGCCTATGAATATTTGTGAACACCCAATTTTGTCCGGTTTGTTTTTATTCAATTAATAAAAAGGAATAAAAAGAAAAAGAAAAAATAAATAAATAAAAATTGATAAAAGAAAAGAAAAAATAAATAAATAAAAAGATAATGGTGATTTGGTTAGGATGAGTTTGTTTGATAGAAGGTGATAAGGATCATTAAAATCAGAATTAGTTTTCTAGATAAGAGGAGATAATAATTCAATTGATGATAAGCATAATCAAATTAAGATATTGATATATTTTATGATAAACATACTAATCTGATCTTGTTACTTTAAGTGAGGAATTTTGTTACACTTGCTTCTATAAATAAAGAACAAATTCAAGGACTCAAGGGGGGATCAGAATCTCAATCTGAAAAAAGGCACTTTTGTTCACACCTCCTTCCTCATCTATATCTTCATTCTCTATAAAACAGTACCTTCACCACCATTGCAACATCAAGATTGTCATATCTTGTTCTAGCACATTGCCATTGTTCTGTCTTCTTCTAGATGATACAACCTACTTCGTGACCACCACCATCACTGCACCATACCAGTTCCGCCGTGACTCGCTGTTGCTCTGCCTCCTTCATAGGTGACGCAGCGTGCTCTATCTCCGCCGTGTTGCACGTCTCCCGCCGCCACTGCACTGGCCAGAAGCAGCAACGTTCCTTTCCACTACACGAGCTCGCGTCTGCTGCACCATCATCTTGTTTCGCAGTTCCAGCACGTTCCTCCTCCTTCGTTGCCACGCGAATATGTTGCCCAATCCCACCGCTTGCGTCACCATGACTGTGAACAGGATCTTCCCTTCCGCCGCATCACCGCTCCATCATGATCCCGCCATCTCCATTGTCCTCTGCGTTACAGGTTTCTAAGGAGAAGACATGTTTTTATTATTTTTTTAATTGACATTTTTTTTTGTTCCTGACCAGGAGTATATCCCGCCGGAAGCGGGGAATGGCACCTGAAGGTGAGAAAACCCCTCCAAGCGGAAATTCGCTCCATACGCAAGAGCTAGGATTCGAACCCCAGCCACTTATTTAAGGGGCACAAGTCCACCACCACTTGTGCCAACCTCCGTTGGTATTTTTTAATTGACTTTGTCATATAAAAGCATAAACATTTTCATTTCTTTATTTAAATAAAAAGAAACCTTTTCAAAAAAATAAAAAGAATAAAAATCATTTTTCATAAAAACTAAAAAATCTAACCAACCAAACATTTTCTAGAAGAACTACGTGGCTTTGAATTTCTCAATGCACCCGAGAATATGTAGGAGCGGAATTAATCATTTCGTCAAGCCAAAACTAAAATTTTCCTATTTTTTGTGTTTATTTTCTTTTTATTATATTTTTGGGTAAAATAAATATTTTTTAAAAGTTATTAACCGTTTGCACAATTAACTTGAGGTACCGTCTTAGGACGGGCGGCGTAGGGTGTTAATACCTTCCCTACTCGTAATCGACTCCCGAACTCAAATCTCATTTTTTTTAAAAGACCAATTCCCCTTAATTTTTGGTTTTTCCAAGTTTTTTCCTAAAATAAAATTTTGTGGCGACTCCTCTGCTTATTTTTTCCATTCGCGGCGCCCGGACGAGACGGTCGCCACAATATTTATGAGATTGAACCTTATTCTGTTTTATCCTCTATAGTTTTTCTTTTTATTTTGAAATATTTATATTAAAATAAATATAATAGAATGATTACTTGTAAATAATTTTGGGATTGCTTTGTGAAATGTATCACACTCAATTATTTAGATTTGGACAATTTTATTTTTGTGTTCTTTCTAATTTGTTTGTATAGTTAATTAAAATAATTAAAATTGTGTTTTTTAGGGATGTCCCGTGGAATTGAGTGCTATATTCAATTCCTTAGAATTAAGGTTGCCCTGTAGACTTGTGTGTCATGTTCAATCTTACCTAGGGCTTTTAAACATTTAATAGTTAGAAGGAAAATAAATAAGATATCATGAATGAAATCTTATTTTAAGTTCTTATGTTTTATTTTAGTTTTGTAAATAATTAATTAAAATTGAATACACTTTATTTTGGGGTTGCTATATGAAAAGTGACATGCTTAATCCTTTAGATTTGAGGTTTCCGTGTGGATTTATATGCCATGTTCAACCTCAAAGAATTTATTAATATGAATTTTCTAAAATACAAAAATCAATAAAATCATAAAAAAAAAATCGTCACACAATAGCTTATCTTCCTAAAAAAAACCTTGGGCAATATCAACTCATAATTTTTTTTTAAAATTAAACTTTGGGGTAAAAATAAATAATTTAAATTTGCACAATTAATTTGAGGTACTATTTATAGAATCAGCGATGTGGGGTGCTAACACCTTCCTACTCGTAACCAATTCCCAAGCTCGATCTCATATTTTAATGACCAGTTTCTTTCAAATAAAAATGTTTTTCTCAGGTTTTCCTATTTAAATAAATTTTGGTGGCAACTCCTCTTTTCTCACGGCTCTCGGATGGGACGGTCGCAACACTAACGTGGTGGTATCTGCTCTTTTTTGGTTTAAACTTCTGAAAATTGGGGTATTTCTATTCATCTTTCCACTAATTTTTTTTTAAAAAAATTCTTTTTACTTTTCTGACTCCAAGTTGTGTCACTTTATGAAGCATGTTATTTAGTTTCTTTTATATGCATATGATTATTCTTAGAGTCTGAAGTAAATATTCAATTTGTTCTATGAGAATAGTTTTAGCCCATAATTTAGTTTATGACAAATGAACAATCTCTCAATTAATTAGTTCCTAACAACCTTAAATGTTAGTTAAAATAGTTACTAATAGGAACTAATATATCGTTAAATTCACTCATGAAAATGACTAATTGACATCTATTTCTAACTATAATATATTAAACTTCACCCCAAAATCTCCTAAAGACAACCCAGCCAAAATTTTGCCAGCTATTGTTATTTGTTCCACGTACTCAGATCATCTTCCGTGGCTATCACTGTGACTTCAGAATAAGAGAAATGTTATTCTAACGTCTCTGATTTGATATCACGGTACTGTAGCGCTATAGTAGTGCTACAGTAACTTATCTTTTTATTTTTTTTTTTTTTTTTTTTACAAATTTTGACTTTTAAAAAATAAGTAAAAAATTTAGTTTTTTTTAATACTAACATTTTTGGTTAATTACGTGTAAATATATGGTTAATTCAGTTCATTATATGGTTAATGGGTCATACTAAAGCTTATAATTATTTTTCACAACCATGTAAATATTTGGTTAATCCTTTGAAAATGGATGGTTAATTCAGTTATATAAATAGTTAATTCAGCATCCTGACACTTCCAAGTTTTTGAACATCACTTAAAAATATTTGGTTAATCCTTTGAAAATGGATGGTTAATTCAGTTATATAAATGGTTAATTCAGCATCCTGACACTTCCAAGTTTTTAAACATCACTTAAAAATATTTGGTTAATCCTTTGAAAATGGATGGTTAATTCAATTATATAAATGGTTAATTCAGTTATATAACCATTTAAAAACTTGGATGTTTAAAAACTTGGAAGTGTCAGAAGTTTAAACCAAAAAAGAGCAGATACCACCACGTACTCATATCATCTTCCGTGGCTATCTCTGTGACTTTAGAATAGGAGAAATGTTATTCTAACATCTCTAATTTGATATCTACTTTACATCTACGGTACTGTAGCGCTACAGTAATGCTACAGTACCTTACTTTTTTTTTTTTTTTTTTTACAAATTTTGACTTTTAAAAAATAAGTAAAAAATTTAGCTTTTTTTTAATACTAACATTTTTGGTTAATTACGTGTAAATATATGGTTAATTCAGTTCATTATATGGTTAATGGGTCATACTAAAGCTTACAATTATTTTTCACAACCATGTAAATATTTGGTTAATCCTTTGAAAATGGATAGTTAATTCAGTTATATAAATGGTTAATTCAGCATCCTGACACTTCCAAGTTTTTGAACATCACTTAAAAATATTTGGTTAATCCTTTGAAAATGGATGGTTAATTCAGTTATATAAATGGTTAATATAGATGTACTGTACTGTACTGTAACGCTACTGTAGCTTCTTTTTTTAAAAAAAAAAAATTGACTTTTTTTAAAAAAAATAAAAATTTTATTTTCTCGAAAAGACCCATTAACCAGATAATGAAGGGAATTAACCAGATATTTATACCTGATTAACCAGATATTTGCACATACTTAATCAAAAAATTTTCTCAACAAAACCCATTAACCAGATAATGAACCGAATTCACCAGATATTTGTACCCGATTAACCAGATATTTGCACATACTTAACCAAAAATTTTATTTCTCAACAAAACCCATTAACCAGATAATGAACCGAATTCACCAGATATTTGTACCCGATTAACCAGATATTTATACATACTTAACCAAAAATTTTATTACTCAAAAAAACCCATTAACCAGATAATGAACGTGATTCACCGGATATTTGTACCTGATTCACCAGATATTTGCACATACTTAACCAAAAATTTTATTACTCAAAAAAACCCATTAACCAGATAATGAACGTGATTCACCGGATATTTGTACCTGATTCACCAGATATTTGCACATACTTAACCAAAATTTTATTTCTCTAAAAAATCCATTAACCAGATAATGAACGTGATTCACCGGATATTTGTACCTGATTCACCAGATATTTGCACATACTTAACCAAAAATTTTATTACTCAAAAAACACATTAACCAGATAATGAACGTGATTCACCGGATATTTGTACTTAATTCACTAGATATTTGCACAAACTTAACCAAAAATTTTATTTCTCAAAAAAACTCATTAACCAGATAATGAACCGAATTCACCAGATATTTACACATACTTAACCAAAATTTTATTTCTCAAAAAAAAAAAAAACACATTAACCAGATAATGAACTGAATTCACCAGATATTTGTACCTGATTAACCAGATATTTGCACATATTTAAAAAATGTTAAAACAAAAAAAAATGCATTTTTTTTAAAATTTCGAAATTTATATATAAAAAAAAAAGGTGAACAGTGTAGCGCTACAGTGCAGCACAGTAATACTATACTGTGCAACTATACGGGTTGTCCCGTATGAGAACTGATACCGTGACACACGGTTTTTACATCATACGGTTTACACCGTATAGTGCCGCACTGTGCGGCACTGTGTGGCACTGTGGCGAGTCTTTTTTTTTTTTTTTTTTTAATTTTAGTTTTTTTATAAAAAATAAAATTTTATTTATAAAAAAATCCATTTAGCAGATAATGAACTGAATTCACCAGATATTTGTACATGATTCACCACTTAACGAAAAATTTTATTTCTTAAAAAAACCCATTCACCAGATAATGAACTGAATTCACCAGATATTTGTACATGATTCATCAGATATTTGCACGTACTTAACCAAAAAATTTATTTCTCAAAAAAATCCATTCACCAGATAATGAACTGAATTCACCAGATATTTGTACATGATTCACCACTTAACGAAAAATTTTATTTCTCAAAAAAACCCATTCACCAGATAATGAACTGAATTCACCAGATATTTGTACATGATTCACCAGATATTTGCACGTACTTAACCAAAAAATTTATTTCTCAAAAAAATCCATTCACCAGATAATGAACTGAATTCACCAGATATTTGTACATGATTCACCACTTAACGAAAAATTTTATTTCTCAAAAAAACCCATTCACCAGATAATGAATTGAATGCACCAGATATTTACACATGATTTACCAGATATTTGCACATACTTAACCAAAAAATTTATTTATCAAAAAAATCCATTCACCAGATAATGAACTGAATTCATCAGATATTTATACATGATTCACCACTTAACGAAAAATTTTATTTCTCAAAAAACTCATTCACCAGATAATGAACTGAATTCACCAGATATTTGCATATACTTAACCAAAAAATTTATCTAACAAAAAATAACATTTAAAAAAAAAACTAAAGTTTAAAAAAAAAAAAAAACCGCTACAGTGCTGGACTGTACGGCACTATACGGTGTAAGTGTCAAATTTTGTGTCAGGATAGCATTTCTCGTCCCGTATAGTTGTCAACCCCAGTTGTCTAAAAAACATTTCTGAATTACAAAAGCCTGCCTGTCTCTCTCTTTACGTTCACGATAGCAGGTCGAAACAAACCAATTTTCTTGCCGCAGGAACGTCCGCCCCCGCCCCCTTCTTCGTTCGCTTTCGAAACTTGCAGCATCGGCACCCAAATAAATTGGCAGTAATAATTAAAAAAAAAAAAAATGCTATGCCGCAGGAATGTGCCAGTGTGATAGAATTCTTGGTTCCTCTTCCCTCCATTCTCTTCTATCTCCCAGTCCTTCACCACTTTTTGGTCAACAACGTGGGCATGGTGCTATCACCACCCTCTCCTATTAGCCAATTTTCCCTCTTCAACGTCAATGTCTTCTTCTAGGTCATCGTCCAAATTCAAAAGTCTCTACTCTCTATATCTATTTGCTACTATTTTTCCTTCCTCTTCTTCCTTTGTATAATCGGTAATCTAAATACTCTGAATTGATTTTGGTTGATGGATATTTAACATGATTTGAAGACTCACTTTGAACCCATACCTTCTTTGTACATTGCCTACCATATGTTTTAAAAAAAATCCAAATGGGCAGTTGCTCTTAAAATTCTGGTTGAAACATTAATGTAAGTATATATTAATTCCTGCATTGATGTCTGTGGGGACAATTGGTGCTGCTGGAAATGGAATGGTCACGACCTTCATGACTGTAATATTTGGAAATTTAATTGATGCACTTGGAGGAACCAATAACCCCAAAGAAGTGGTTCATGATGTTTCCAAGGTGTTTCCTTCCCTACTAATATATGTCACAAACATATCTAAAGCAAAATTTTATGAAATGATAAAGTTTTAGTAGTCTTCATGAAGATTACTGATAGATTTTCATCTTGTGTTCTGGGGGGTTCGAAAATATGGAAGCTGGAAGAAAAGGATGGTGGATGGCCATAGTTGTGGAGGGACCCATACTATAGACTTAAAATTTTCTCTCTGAAATATGTTTGGGCTTAATTGGGTCGAGTGGAGTCTCTTCCATACATGTATATGGATGGATAATTACATTCTTTCATATAGCCATTGGATATAACTGTGATAGTTGCCTTGGATATGGGACTTGGTCTTGCAAAATGTGCAAAACTTTCTCTTATATTGGATTGATATGTTTTAATTGCTTATTGCTGTTGTTTTTTTAATGACAGGAATCTCATGAAAGAACAATGTCAACATTGAATTAAACTGATCGAGATTTGTCTTCCTCCCTTTGGAATATTACTAATATTGAAAACTCATTAGTGGTAGCTGATGAGAATTACAGGTTTATGCCAAATCTCCAAAATTCACCATAAGTTTCCTCGGCCCTTTCTGGTGCCTTTGTCAACCAATCCTCTTGCATTGCCAAAGTTAAAAGGAAAAATCAAAGAAACAAATTAGCTCCAAGTTCATGTTGCCAGCCCCTAAGTAAGGATTGTCATAGTTTTTCATATTAGTAGCTCCTTGTAAGACATTCTGATAAACCTATCTCGCCATTGATGAAAATAAATTGATGAAAATTGTCTTTCACTGTTTTACAGAGATTATCTTTTCATTACCATCTCATTTAGGCTTCATGAAGGTTGGAAGGGGTAAGGGTTTGGATTTTGGGAACATTTGATGTATGGCCTTCTTTGTTTTGTGACAACTTGCTGGGTTTGGTAATTGGTTATATTTTGCGTGAGCTGTGGTGTTTTTTTTTTTTTTGGAAAAATTTATTGTTGGTTAGGCGGGTTTTTGATGTTTGGGATCATGTTATTATGTTAATAATCGGGTGGATGTTTAAGTGGTGCGTAGCAACAGAATTTGACTTTACTCTTGGTTGCATTCTATGTGTGTGTCAAAGGGCGTGGTCACTCAGGTTTGTGTAATGCTTCTTTGATTTTGCTTGGTTCTTCGGCCAGCTTCTGGGTCTTCTGGTTCTCATGGAAAGATGTTTTGGGTGGTTCTTGGGGTTTGGTTGGTTGGTAACAGTTTTGGTGTATAACTTGTAAGGACAGTTCTGGGTTGGATAGATTGCTGGTTTGTGTAAAGATTATATTGTTAGGAAAATTGTAGCAGTATGTTATTTACATTTCTCAGTGCTCTTTTCCGCTTTTGTAGATGAGTTTGAGTATCTCTAGTACTTTAATATCAATATATCAGAGGCTTATTAAAAAAAAAATCTCATTTATCGTCAATTTATTCTTAATTTTAACTAAAATTTTAAAACAAAATTACAATCGCACAACGCTAGGATCAAAGTCTAGTTTGACATTGTTGTGATCACGATGAGAGTTTTCTAATAATTATTTCAATTGTTTTGGTTGGATCAAGAAGATCAATTGTTTTTGGGTCTTTCTCAAAGGGGTGGTTTTTTTTGTAGTCTTCGCAATACTTGAATAGTCTAGCTTTGAGTAAGATCAACCACATCCACGAATTGTGTGGCTTAGTTATTTGTGAACTTATTCTGAAGTAAGCATTGGTTTGTGTCTTTCATCTTGTATATATCTGCAAACTATAAGTTGCAGACCTTATTTTGATCATTCAATGCAAATTGGGATTCGTTGGACTTAGAATCTATGAAGCACCGACTTTGACACAAACACTGCGACATGACACGGACACCGCGACATGACTAATGTCCAAAACACAGGACACCAGGACACCGCTTGTATATATAATATATATTCACCTTCTAAAAACAAAGTTGTTAAGCTTTACAATTTTCATATGATAATGACCCTCACAAAAAGAATACTAAGACTAAGAGGAGTCATTTCACAATACAATCCTTACAAAAATAATACTAAGATAAGAAGATGAATTGGAAAAAGTGTTATTCTTTACTTTTTTATTATTTTAAAGTTTTAATTTATCGTTTATTTTTAAAAAAAATAAATTGAGATGTGCCCTTGAGGTGTCCAAGGCACATACAGATGATTAAAAGCGCTTACTAAGCACAGTCCCGGAAATTCCAACCCTTGATTCGTACTAGCAATTAGGAGATCGTCCTCGGAAAAAGAGCTCAACAGCCTTAGATTTTTGCATGCCGACTTTGGATCAAACCACTTCTTTGGCAGAGCACTCCAATCAGTAGAGACACAGGAATCGAAGATGGTAGCTAAAAAGATCTGGGTGTGTTTAGAAGTGTCGGCAAAGTGTCCAAGAAGTGTCCGAGCCAAAAAATATAATTTTTAAATTGGACACCTGGTAAGAAGTGTCGGACACGTGTCGTGTCGGTGTCACAGGAGTGTCGGTGTCGAAAATGTGTCCGATACTCGGACACCCCAAAAGTTAGGAGTGTCCGTGCTTCATAGCTTAGAATCCTTATCTTACACAAACTTTCTAAGCCTTGATTTGTGTTTTTCATAAACAAATAATGTCTTTATTTCAAGGGTAATACTCTCATATGCTTCTTTTTCAAGTTCTCTACTTTATTTCATGGTTTTACATTATGTGTTTCTTATTGAGCTTTTAACTTCTAAAATCCCTAGAAAATCATACTTGAATAGTCTAGCTTTGAGTAAGATCAACCACATCCACGAATTGTGTGGCTTAGTTATTTGTGAACTTATTCTGAAGTAAGCATTGGTTTGTGTCTTTCATCTTGTATATATCTGCAAACTATAAGTTGCAGACCTTATTTTGATCATTCAATGCAAATTGGGATTCGTTGGACTTAGAATCCTTATCTTACACAAACTTTCTAAGCCTTGATTTGTGTTTTTCATAAACAAATAATGTCTTTAAGAAAACCATAGTTTAGCTTAGAGGCAACTCTTTCATGTTGTGGAGAATATTCCTACACAGGTGAAACTATATAACAAAGCCAAATATTCTTTCATAATTATAAGAATGCAATTGGATGTTTAGCTTCTTTTAAAAAAAGAAAAGAAAAAGAAACACTTTGAAGCCCGGGAGGGATTGGTTTGAAATTTTATTCTCGTACAAGAGAATACTATTTCAAGAATCCATTTATATATGAAAAATTGCATATCCAAAGATTCAGTATGAAACTAGAAATCAAACCATCGGGTGCTATTTTATTAAAGTCTATCAATCATATTTGTTACATTTTAAAACTACAACAATTACAAAGAAGAACATGGTTCTTGGTTCTTTGACATTGCTTTAAATGCCCATGCAATGACAAGTCTAAACTATCCTCAGAGTCTTCATTTGATTCTCTTTCACTAAGCTTTCACAAGAAGCATGTTAAGAATGTTATCTGCTATAGGACTTCTTGATCCTCACCGCTTGAACAAAGTGGCACACTTCAAGGGAATGGCATAAATATGTAGAATTTTCCTATCTTTCTTATGCTCTCCTCGGTCCCCACTTTGTAGAAATTTTTCTGAATGTCATCTATCAGGTGCACTGTAATACATTGGTTGCCTATAAATCTGATGTGAAGTGGAGGTCACATCTGTGTCAAGCATGAAACTTCAAATGCTGCTTCTCTTTCACTAGCTTTCCATCCTCATAGATATTTTGAGTAAACCCACACACTAAATATGATTGACACCATTTTTTGTTAAGGGACGTCTCCTATGAGATACATAAACCTGTAGTGATGGAAAGGACTCATTAAACTTTGCATGTGAATGAGAATTGAAAAGTAGAGAAACCAAAAGCTTGTGACAGATTTGGTCGGGTTGCCTTGAATGACTTTGACGCCATTTTTTAAGACAGAGAGTCAAAGACTAATTACAATATCCTTTAATTCAGAAGATTAGCAAATCAGATTTTCATCAGCATTGTATTTAATTCCTGTGTTGTGGCATAAAGTTAAAAGACTAAAACTATAGTTCAAAGATGAATCTTAAATTATCAATCAATAATTCAGGCTACTATGATAAAGAAATAAACATTCAGTGAATTATACCTCATCATAAAGGCGCATTATTCAAGTCTCAATCAAGTTTGAAATTTTGTGAAAAAATTCTCCACTATTCTGATAATCAAGTGGTTGGAAAAAATCTAAGGGTCTGTTTGGGAGTTTGGAGGGGAAGGAAAGTGAGGGGATCAAAGGAGAAGGAAAGGGGAGGGAGGGAGGGGAGGGAGGGTATTATCCCTCCCCTTGTTTGTGAGTGCATATTGTACGAGGGAAAGTAAATGGAGGGTTTATAACATACTTTTACAATTTTACCTTTATTTTAGAAAATTAACCTAAGTAATATTTGTTAAATAATATTAATGCACCTTTCAAAAAAATATATTTAATACTAATGCAAAAAAAATTATTCATTTTCCTCTAAAAATTGGGGTAAACCCCCCAAAAAACCCCAAATTGGGGTAAACTAAAAAATTGAAGTGAGGAGGGGTTTGGGGGGTTTTCTAAAATCCTAAAAAACTTCCTCTCCAAATTTTTGCACTTACAAACAAGGGAGAGGTTTTCATAAACCTTCCCATTCCCTTACTTCCCCTCCTAAACAAGACTCGCAAACAGGGAGTTTTAAGGGGAAGGAAAGTGAGGGGATCAAAGGGGGAGGAAAGGGGAGGGAGGGGAGGGGAGGGGAAAGAGAGTATTATCCCTCCCCTTGTTTGTGAGTACATATTGTACGAGGGAAAGTAAATGGAGGGTTTATAGCATACTTTTACAATTTTACCTTTATTTTAGAAAATTAACATAAGTAATATTTGTTAAATAATATTAATGCACCTTTAAAATAATAATAATGCAAAAAAAATTATTCATTTTCCTCTAAAAATTGGGGTAAACCCCCCAAAAAACCCCAAATTGGGGTAAACAAAAAAATTGAGGTGAGGAGGGGTTTGGGGGGTTTTCTAACTCAGGGATCCCTTGGCAGCTGCTTAATAGATGGAGAAATTGTAAAGAGTTGTGTAGGGGCATTGATTTTCAGGTTACTCATATTTTCAGGGAGGGGAATGGATGTGTTGATAGGCTTGCAAACCATGGTGTAACTAGTGAGGAATATACTTGGTGGGATATTGTTCCTAGCTTTATTAGGGAGAATTTCTTCCGAAATAGTCTAGGATTGCCTAATTATAGATTTGTTTGACTTTATCATGGGTATTGGCCTTTGTCCTCCTATGATTTTTTTTGTATTCTTTTAATTTTTCTTAATAAAATTTTGTTTGGCATGCTGTAAATGATTGGTAGGATCTGGGGTGCAAACATAGTTGGGATGCCTTTCTCTATAGTGATGCCTTTGCATGCCAACAGCCTTTAGTTAAAAAAAATATGTTGTAAGATATATATATATATATATATATATATATATATATATATATATATAGTAGCAACTCAAGTGAGAGGAGTGTCTTTTGTGAGAGTGAGAGGAACAAATCTGGGCCATTAAACCATACATGGATGGTCAAAATTAGAAATTAGTTGGTTGTCATGTGATCACTTAAAAAAGTCACATGACTTTATGTTCTAATCTTGACCATTCATGTATGATCCAAAGGTCCAGATTTATTCCTCTCATCCCTCATAATAACACACTCCTATATATATAGCTTGATTCTGCCATTTAATCTGAATTGTGGATGATCTTATGGTTCTGTGTGTATTCTGGATGATTCCATCTGAATTCTGTGTGTAGCAGGTGCTGTGTGCAATAAATGAAATAAAAGAAATTTTTATTAAAAAAAACTTGTAATAACGGTTATATAACTTGTAACATTGGTTTGATCAGTCAATCCGCTACTTGTAAAGGCGATTTTCCATAGAACCGATGTTACAGGTTAACTTGTAACAACGGTTGGAAAATCGACGTTTCAACTTAAACTTGTAACATCGATTAAAATAACGTCGCCTGTGCAACTGAAGTTAAAAGTCAATTTTAACTGTTGTTACAAGTGCTTCCTGCACTAGTGGTCACACAAATCCCTTGATTCTCGTAATGGAGGTTCAACAATTATTCAAATCAAACCTTTGATTTCGATTCTCACAGATTTTCGAATAGAAAAAGGGAGCATTTTCATCAGTATAAAAATCACAACAGAGACAGAGCAAGGGGGATGTTTCTCTTCATTCATCAACACAGAAGAGTGAAGACCATCTTCTTCTCCATTCTCACTATGCCATCCTCTTCAATCCACCATAAACACCCACTACTTCTATAACCAATAAAACAACACTGAGACAAAAAACAAATACGCAAAGAAGATATCCCAGAACCAAAATGAAGAGAGAAATCAAAAAGAAAAAGGTGCCTCTGCCTCTGTTCTTCGTGACTGTTGTCCAGCCGCCGTCGCGGCGTTGCGCGAGCCATGAGCTCCGAGCTCCGCCGCATCTAGCCCAGAACAACACCCCAGTCGTCGTCTTGTCGTCTCCTCCATGACCACTGAAGCGTCTCTGCCACGAACCGCCTCCAAGTCATGCTCCTTTGCGTTGCTCTGCTTTCGCCGCCTAGGTCCGTCCAGCAGAATAGCAACCCAGTAGCCCGACACCGTCGTCCTGGCAACCTCACAGCACCGCCTCAGCCACCGCGCCGCCGATGGGCTCCTTGAGCTTCTCCACTGTTCCGAGCCAGAAATGCTCGCCGTCACTGCCACCCACTCTCTTTGTTCTCATGCGTACAGGTGAACGGGGCCTTGGTGTTCCTTTCTTTTTTTTGGTAGATGAAAATTTAGGGCGAGGGGATGGTGTGTGACACCCAGTGCTAACGCCGGTGCAAGAAGACACAGACAAGGAGCGGTTCCTGGCAGGCTTCTAGGAGGGATACATGAATGAACCGATTACACACCAGAATGAGAGGGATCCTGAGTCTGTGTAAGTATGGGACTATACAGTTGAGGATGACTTATATGAATTGATTGGTACTACCTGTACCAACAAGATGCATGTTCTTTTCGGAAGCCCATCACTTAGGAACTCCACAGTTAAGCGTACTTGACTTGGAGCAATTTTGGGATGGGTGACCTTCTGGGAAGTTTTCCTAGGAAGCCTGTGAGTGAGGGCAAAGCACGCTGAAAAGACCCGTGTTGGTTTGTGGGGACAGGTCGTCAATCCATAGAGCAGCCTGGGATGTTACATGGTGCCCAGTCCAAGGCAAGGAAAATCTCTGAGCTCTCTGAGCACTTTACAAAGGTATTTACATTTACCTCACCCAAGAGACTAGTGGGAGTTCGAACCTACAATGTTGTCAGATACGTGACCCTGTCATGCTCATGCTCCACAGGATCAATCCCTTGGGGTTGCCTTGGTGTTCCTTTTGTTATTATCTCATGTGTTTTGATTGTGTATTGAATGAATAATTGGTGTCATAGGTTAGCTATTGGCCCAAATTAAATGGGTTTCATCTAATTTGAAAATGGGCTGGGCTCATGAATATTTGTGAACACCTAATTTTGTCCGGTTTGTTTTTATTCAATTAATAAAAAGGAATAAAAAGAAAAGGAAAAAATAAATAAATAAAAATTGATAAAAGAAAAGAAAAAATAAAAAAATAAAAAAAAGATAATGGTGATTTGGTTACGATGAGTTTGTTTGATAGAAGGTGATAAGGATCATTAAAATCAGAATTAGTTTTCTATATAAGAGGAGATAATAATTCAGTTGATGATAAGCATAATCAAATTAAGATATTGATATATTTTATGATAAACATACTAATCTGATCTTGTTACTTTAAGTGAGGAATTTTGTTACTCTTGCTTCTATAAATAAAGAACAAATTCAAGGACTCAAGGGGGGATCAGAATCTCAATCTGAAAAAAGGCACTTTTGTTCGCACCTCCTTCCTCATCTATATCTTCATTCTCTATAAAACAGTACCTTCACCACCATTGCAACATAAAGATTGTCATATCTTGTCCTAGCACATTGCCGTTCTTCTGTCTTCTTCTAGATGATACAACCTACTTCGTGACCACCACCATCACTGCACCATACCAGTTCCGTCGTGACTTGCTGTTGTTCTACCTCCTTCGTAGGTGACGCAGCGTGCTCTATCTTCCCCATGTTGCACGTCTCCCGCCACCGCACCAGTCCTAACGTTGCCGCTGCACTGGCCAGAAGCAGCAACGTTTCTTTCCACTGCTCGAGCCCGCGTCATCATGATCCCGCCATCTCCATTGTCCTCTGCGTTACAGATTTCTAAGGAGAATACATGTTTTTATTATTTTTTTAATTGACTTTTTTTTTGTTCCTGACCAGGAGTATACCCCGCCGGAAGTGGGGAATGGCACCTGAAGGTGAGAAACCCCCTCCTAGCGGAAATTCGCTCCATACGCAGGAGTTAGGATTCGAACCCCAGCCACTTGGTTAAGTGGCACAAGTCCACCACCGCTTGCGCCAACCTCCGTTGGTATTTTTTTAATTGACTTTGTCATATAAAAGCATAAACATTTTCATTTCTTTTTTTTAAATAAAAAGAAACCTTTTCAAAAAAATAAAAAGAATAAAAATCATTTTTCATAAAAACTAAAAAATCTAACCAACCAAACATTTTCTAGAAGAACTACGTGACTTTGAATTTCTCATTGCACCCGAGAATATATAGGAGCGGAATTAATCATTTCGTCAAGCCAAAACTAAAATTTTCCTATTTTTTGTGTTTATTTTTTTTTAATTATATTTTTGGGTGAAATAAATATTTTTTAAAAGTTATTAACATTTTGCACAATTAACTTGAGGTAGCATATTAGGACGGGCGGCACTTGTAATCGACTCCCGAACTCAAATCTCAATTTTTTTAAAAGACTAATTCCCTGTAATATTTGGTTTTTCCAAGTTTTTTCCTAAAATAAAATTTGGTGGCGACTCCTCTGCTTATTTTTTCCATTCGCGGCGCCCAGACGGGACGGTCGTGACAATACTTATGAGATTGAACCTTATTTTCTTTTGTGCTTTATCCTTTATAGTTTTTATTTTTATTTTGAAATATTTATATTAAGATAAATATAATAGAATGATTACTTGTAAATAATTTTGGGATTGCTTTGTGAAATGTATCACACTCAATTATTTAGGTTTGGACAATTTTATTTTTGTGTTCTTTCTAATTTGTTTGTATAGTTAATTAAAATAAGGTTGCCCTATGGACTTGTGTGCCATGTTCAATCTGACCTAGGACTTTTAAACATTTAATAGTTAGAAGGAAAATAAATAAGATATCATGAATGAAATCTTATTTTAAGTTCTTATGTTTTTTTCTAGTTTTGTAAATAATTAATTAAAATTGAATACACTTTATTTTGGGGTTGCTATATGAAAAGTAACATGTTCAATCCTTTAGATTTGAGGTTGCCGTGTGGACTTATATGCCATGATCAACCTCATAGAGAATTTATCAATATGAATTTTCTAAAATACAAAAATCAATAAAATCATAAAAAAATATCGTCACAAAATAGCTTATCTTCCTTAAAAAAAAACCTTGGGCAATATCAACTCATAATTTTTTTTAAAAATTAAACTTTGGGGTAAAAATAAATAATTTAAATTTGCACAATTAATTTGAGGTATCATTCATAGAATGAGCGATGTGGGGTGCTAACCCCTTCCTACTAGTAACCAACTCCCGAGCTTGATCTCATATTTTAATGACCAGTTTCTTTCAAATAAAAAGGTTTTTCCAAGGTTTTCCTATTTAAATAAATTTTGGTGGCAACTCCTCTTTTCTTACGGCTCTTGGACGGGATGGTCGCGACACTAACATGGTGGTATTTGCTCTTTTTTGGTTTAAACTTATGAAAATTGGGGTATCTCTATTCATCTTTTCACTATTTTTTTTTTTAAAAATTCTTTTTACTTTTCTGACTCCAAGTTGTGTCACTTTATGAAGCATGTTCTTTAGTTTCTTTTATATGCATATGATTATTCTTAGAGTCTGAAGTAAATATTCAATTTGTTCTATGAGAATAGTTTTAGTCCTTAATTTAGTTTATGACAAATGAAAAATCTCTCAATTAATTAGTTCCTAACAACCTTAAATGTTACTTAAAATAGTTACTCATAGGAACTAATATATCGTTAAATTCACTCATGAAAATGACTAATTGACATCTATTTCTAATTATAATTAGGGGTGTTCGCGGTTCGGTTTGGATCGGTTTTGAAGCAAAAATTCATCCGATCTAAAGATAAAAATGGCATGCGGTTCGGTTCGGTTTGGATGACTTCATCAAAAAATCCGATCCAATTAAATGCGGTTTGAATCGGTTCGGTTGATTCGGTTTTTAACAACGCAACATTACATATTTATAAATGTGTTAAATAACATATTGCATGTATGAGTGAAGCATCAAGAAAACGTAAACTGTTTTGAGGGAAAACACAACAGTGCTAGAAGCCTAAAACTACAATTCTGAACCTGTCATTTCTTTCCTATATATGAAAGCTCACGGCCTCATGCGGCTATACATTGAAAAATCCTGATAAATCTGAATATATGCATACACTTGACAATTAAGAGAGTAAAAGTTCCAAAGGAATTAACACAGTAAAAGTTCAAAAGAAAGTTCCAAAGAATGTTGATGCACATGATATTTTGTTCCCATCATTCAAGGCCACTCACTGCAAAGTGCAAAGCAAAACAAAAATACAAAGTATGAGAGCTTAAGAGTAAAGAGAAAAGTGCAGCAACTATGGATGAAAAAGGAGACAAAATCAGTGTATAATTCTTAAATGAGTAAAATCAGTGTATAATTTTGACAAATCAATCTACGCAAAATCAGTGTACACAAATACAAATGAAAGAAAATACAAGCCGTGCCGAGTGTCCCCACACCAGATGATAAACAAATTCAGCGAGAGCTGCTAAATATCAGCTAAAGTGATACAGAGGGAGCAGGCATGATACAGATTACAGATAACAGCTAAAAAACATATGTACCCACACAACTCAGTGAATAACAACAGCAAAATGAATACCGATTACTCACACAAATCAGTGAACAATAACACACAAATAAGTGAATAACAACAGCAAAATGAATACCCATTACCCACATAACTCAGTGAATAACAAAAACAAAATGAATACCCATTACCCACACAAATCACAACAACAAAGTGAAGATAGAAGATTGAAGCAAGGTAGAATGGAGGAAGAACTCACCGGAGGAGCGAAGGTAGGCGCGTGATTCAGCCACGAGCAGGGAGGGAGAGTGGTCAGTGATTCGCGCTTCGAACGGCGAGACCCAACGAGTAGTCAGACGCGAGGGGTAGAGGGCGGCGTCTGAATGGAAGTTCCGATGGCAGCAAGATGGAGACGCGAGGGGGAGAGTGGTCGGCGCGCCGCTTTGAGGGGAGGGATTGATTCTCAATGAGTTCGTAAGAGTCAGGTAGGGTCAAAAAGTAAATCAAAGTGTGTACAGTGTACTGTGCAGCACTACCGTGTCAAGCAAAACGCACCACTGTGACACAAAAAACGCATGTATGTATGCATAAATTCGTTCGGTTCGGTTTCTGAACCTCCAACCGACAACCGAACCGAACCGATTCTCCCTAATATCAGTCCAAAAAAATCCAATTAAATTTGGTTCACATCGGTTTTCGGTTATTTCGGTTCGGTTATACGGTTTTTTTTTTATCGGTTTGGATCTGAATATCCCTAATTATAATATATTAAACTTCACCCCAAAATCTCCTAAAGACAACTCAGCCAAAATTTTGCCAGTTATTGTTAATTGTTCCACGTACTCATATCATCTTACGTGGCTATCTGCTATAAAATTTAATTAAGACTTACATGAATTAATAGAACATACATAAAATTTAACCAATAAAAAGGAGTGTATTAGTAGGAGCGTGGGAGGCCTCAAATTACAAAAGCCTGCCTGTCTCTCTCTGTAAACAAACCAACTTTCTTGCCGCAGGAACGTCCGCCCCCGCCCCCTTCTTCGTGCGCTGTCGAAACTTGCAACATCGGCACCCAAATAAATTGGCAGTAATAATAATAAAAAAAATGCTATGCCGCAGGAATGTGCCAGTGTGATAGCATTCTTGGTTCCTCTTCCCTCCATTCTCTTCTATCTCCCAGTCCTTCACCACTATGACTCGGCAATTGAGCTCCCACTTTTTGGTCAACAACGTGGGCATGGTGCTATCACCACCCTCTCCTATTAGCCAATTTTCCCTTCTTCTTCAACGTCAATGTCTTCTTCTGGGTCATCCTCTTCTTCCTTTGTATAATCGGTAATCTAAATACTCTGAATTGATTTTGGTTGATGGATATTTAACATGATTTGAAGACTCACTTTGAACCAATACCTTCTTTGTACATTGCATACCATATGTTTGAAAAAAAAATCCAAATGGGCAGTTGCTGTTAAAATTCTGGTTGAAACATTACTATAAGTATATATGAATTCCTGCATTGATGTCTGTGGGGACAATTGGTGCTGCTGGAAATGGAATGGCCACGCCCTTCATGACTGTAATATTTGGAAATTTAATTGATGCACTTGGAGGAACCAAAACCCCCAAAGAAGTGGTTCATGATGTTTCCAAGGTGTTTCCTTCCCTACTAATATATGTCACAAACATATCTAAAGCAAAATTTTATGAAATGATGAAGTTTTAGTAGTCTTCATGAAGATTACTGATAGATTTTCATCTTGTGTTCTGGGGGGTTCTAAAATATGGAAGCTGGAAGAAAAGGATGGTGGATGGCCATAGTTGTGGAGGGACCCATACTATAGACTTAAAATTTTCTCTTTGAAATATGTTTGGGCTTAATTGGGTCGAGTGGAGTCTCTTCCATACATGTATATGGATGGATAATTATATTCTTTCATATAGCCATTTGGATATAACTGTGATAGTTGCCTTGGATATGGGACTTGGTCTTGCAAAATGTGCAAAACTTTCTCTTATATTGGATTTATATGTTTTAATTGCTTATGGCTGTTGTTTTTTTAATGACAGGAATCTCATGAAAGAACGATGTCATCATTGAATTACCCTTTGGAATATTACCAATATTGAAATCTCATTAGTGGTAGCTGATGAGAATTACACGTTTATGCAAAATCTCCGAAATTCACCATAAGTTTCCTCGGCCCTTTTTGGTGCCTTTGTCAACCAATCCTCTGCATTGCCAAAGTTAGAAAGGAAAAATCAAAGATACAACATTAGCTCCAAGTTCATGTTGCCAGCCCCTAAGTAAGGATTGTCATAGTTTTTTCATATTAGTAGCTCCTTGTAAGACATTCCGATAAACCTATCTCGCCATTGATGAAAATTGTCTTTCACTGTTTTACAAAGATTATCTTTTCATTATCATCTCATTTAGGCCTCATGAAGGTTGGAAGGGGTAAGGGTTTGGATTTTGGAAACATTTGATGTATGGCCTTCTTTGTTTTGTGATAACTTGCTGAGTTTGGTAATTGGTTATATTTTGCTTGAGCTGTGGTGTTTTTTGTTTTTGGAAAAATTTATTGTTGGTAAGGCAGGTTTTTGATGTTTGGGATCATGTTATTATGTTAATCGGGTGGAAGTTTAAGTGGTGCGTAGCAACAGAATTTGACTTTACTCTTGGTTGCATTCAAAGTGTGTGTCAAAGGGCGTGGTCACTCAGGTTTGTGTAATGCTTTGATTTTGCTTGGTTCTTCGGCCAGCTTCTGTGTCTTCTGGTTCTCATAGTATAACTTGTAAGGACAGTTGTGGGTTGGATAGATTGCTGGTTTGTGTAAAGATTATATTGTTAGGAAAATTGTAACAATATGTTATTTACATTTCAGTGCTCTTTTCCGCTTTTGTAGATGGGTTTGAGTATCTCTAGTATTTTAATATCAATATATCAGAGGCTTATAAAAAAAAAATCTCATTTATCGTCAATTTATTCCTAATTTTAACTAAAATTTTAAAACAAAATTACAATCGCACAACGCTAGGGTCAAAGTCTAGTTTGACATTGTTTGTGATCAAGATGAGAGTTTTCTAATAATTATTTCAATTGTTTTCGTTGGATCAAGAAGATCAATTGTTTTTGGGTCTTTCTCAAAGAGGTGGTTTTTTTTGTAGTCTTCGCAATACTTGTATAGTCTAGCTTTGAGTAAGATCAACCACATCCACGAGTTGTGTGGCTTAGTTATTTGTGAACTTATTCTGAAGTAAGCATTGGTTTGTGTCTTTCATCTTGTATATATCTGCAAACTATAAGTTGCAGACCTTATTTTGATCATTCAATGCAAATTGGAATTCGTTGGACTTAGAATCCTTATCTTACACAAACTTTCTAAGCCTTGATTTGTGTTTTTCATAAACAAATAATGTCTTTAAAAAAACCATAGTTTAGCTTAGAGGCAACTCTTGCATGTTGTGGAGAATATTCCTACACAGGTGAAACTATATAACATAGCCAGATATTCTTTCATAATTATAAGAATGCAATTGGATGTTTAACTTCTTTTAAAAAAAGAAAAGAAAAAGAAACACTTTGAAGCAAGAGGGAGGGATTGGTTTGAAATTTTATTCTCGTACAAGAGAATACTATTTCAAGAATCCATTTATATATGAAAAATTGCATATCCAAAGATTCAGTATGAAACTAGAAATCAATCGGGTGCTATTTTATTAAAGTCTATCAATCATATTTGTTACATTTTTAAAACTACAACAATTACAAAGAAGAACATGGTTCTTGGTTCTTTGACATTGCTTTAAATGCCCATGCAATGACAAGTCTAAACTATCCTCAGAGTCTTCATTTGATTCTCTTTCACTAAGCTTTCACAAGAAGCATGTTAAGAATGTTATCTGCTATAGGACTTCTTGATCCTCACCGCTTGAACAAAGTGGCACACTTCAAGGGAATGGCATAAATATGTAGAATTTTCCTATCTTTCTTATGCTCTCCTCGGTCCCCACTTTGTAGAAATTTTTCTGAATGTCATCTATCAGGTGCACTGTAATACATTGGTTGCCTATAAATCTGATGTGAAGTGGAGGTGACATCTGTGTCAAGCATGAAACTTCAAATGCTGCTTCTCTTTCACTAGCTTTCCATCCTCATAGATATTTAGAGTAAACCCACACACTAAATATGATTGACACCATTTTTTGTTAAGGGACGTCTCCTATGAGATACATAAACCTGTAGTGATGGAAAGGACTCATTAAACTTTGCATGTGAATGAGAATTGAAAAGTAGAGAAACCAAAAGCTTGTGACATATTTGATCGGGTTGCCTTGAATGATTTTGACAAATTTTTTAGGACAAAGATTTATTATAATATCCTGAAATTCAGAAGGTTAGCAAATTAGACTTTCATCATAGTTCAAAGACTAAATTCCTGTGTTGTGGCATAAAAGTTAAAAGACTAAAACCATAGTTCAAAGATGAATCTTCAATTATCAATCAATAATTTTTTTTAAGACAAAGAGTCAAAGACTAATTACAATATCCTTTAATTCAGAAGATTAGCAAATCAGATTTTCATCAGCATTGTATTTAATTCCTGTGTTGTGGCATAAAGTTAAAAGACTAAAACTATAGTTCAAAGATGAATCTTAAATTATCAATCAATAATTCAGGCTACTATGATAAAGAAATAAACATTTAAGTGAATTATACCTCCTCATAAAGGCGCATTATTCAAGTCTCAATCAAGTTTGAAATTTTGTGAAAAAATTCTCCACTATTCTGATAATCAAGTGGTTGGAAAAAATCTAAGTGAATTATACCAATCAGTAATGTTGGTTCAACCATATAAGTGATCTTACGTTATAGAATGCCCATGCATCTCTGTTTCTTTTGAAAAAGAAAAACATTGATTCAAATACCAAAAATGACTAAACCAGAGTTGCTCCTTCTCTTCATTTTCTTGTTTTCAATTTCTATGATGTATTATGGTCTTTCTTCAGAGAAGAAGGTATGACAATAGGCTTTTTTTTTTTTTTTTTTTTTTTCTCTGCTCCATTGAACGAGCTAGTACCCTTGAAACCATCTTGCACTTCCATGTAATGGGGTCAAATTCTGCATATATTGGGTGGAGTATTAATGCAATACCTTTTTCTTTTGCATATTAAATTTTAGCATCAATGACTTCCATATTGAGTTTCCCTCCACTTAAATTGGTGACCATGCCAAACCAGAAGGAAATTATATATCTTAACAAGCAAGCCAAATTTAAACTACAGGTTTAGATTATGTACAAGGGAGAAAAGCATAATTGGGCGAAGTCTCTACACAGTTATTGCATCTATTCACTAATATACTCTGTGTTAATATACTCTATCTCACTCTCACGTATTTCACCAAACACTTTGAGCACACACTATTTCTCCACATTTGGCATCATACATATCGACAATGGAACTCCCAACAAATACATCAGAATCATACCGAATTTTCAAAAGAAAACAATGCATTGATTACACAATAAAGAAATGGAGCTCCAAGTCGTGGAACCTTAATTTATGAGGAGTTTCGTCCAATGAAAAGTAGGGTGGGGATGTGGACACATGAAGCTAAAGCCCTACTGGGGAGGGACCCAGAATGGTTAGAGAGAAGAGAGGAGGTTGTAGAGGTATATGTACTGTTCCTTGAATCGGTGTTGCTAAGGTAATTTTGAGACTGAGATCGACATTTCATTATCTCTAGAAACATGTAACTCAAGCAAACATTGGATCCGGGGAGGGATAGCTCAACTGATTTGAGCTAAGGGTTATTGAAAGAGTTTGAGGTTCAGGGTTCAATCCCTGACAAAGGTGAAAAAACTAACATACTAACATTTGCCTATCAAAACAAAAAACAAACATTGGATGAGTCCCCATGAATATTTAATATAGCATAGTATTATTAAGAAGGATTTAATTTATATGTACTATCAGTCAATCATAAATTATCATATTATTTAAAAAAAATACGACTTTTATTCTATCTATCTTAAAAGTCATTTATATCATTAATTTGTGATTCTCATTTAATGAAGTTATTCTCAAAATACCCTTCATTTAATACAAATTTTGTTTTCCAATGACTCCTTTTATTCTTAATAACATAAGCTTAATAAATAAGAGGAAGGGTAATTTAGGTAACAAACTTAATTTTTTATTCCCAATGACTCTTTTAAATGAGATCAACTAACTATCTTAATATGTGTGTCCCATTTAATTTTTGCTTACAATAGAGACCGGAGGGAGTATATATTACTAGTGTAAAAAAACTTTTTTACACCATCAAACAGTTACAAATTATCACATCATTAAAATGGTTTGACTTTTATCCCAACTACCTTAAAAGTCACTCATACCATGATTTATGATTAGTTGACATATAAGATTAAAATAAATACTTCAATCATTTATTTGAAGTAAACACTGCCTTATACTCAAATATGTTTGTTTAAACAACATTTTTGTCATACTTATCAACAAGAATTATTACAATAATTAATATCTTCTATAGATAAAATAATGGAAAGCTTGATAATTATTGAGAGATTGTTGATCTAAATGACTAGAAAAAAAACAAGAATATAATGAAAACTCATTTTTCACATAGTTGCTACACCTTTTATATCCATTATTTGGAGTGTCTACTAATTTTTTTTTTTTTTGTTTAAGTAAAATAAATACACAAGGGACTGAAACAATAAAAACTTAAGTGACTTATACTTTTTTTTTTTAATAAGATTTTCAATTTATACATTTCATTTTTCAAATTGATATATGAGACACCAATTTATGAACATGGACAAAACTTATAAGAAAATATGAAAAATGCCCAAATCAAAATTTTATATGAAGTCATATGTGGTTAACTAGTATGGGTATGTTAGGAATCCATCAACAAAACTGTGTTTTAATAAACTCTGTTTTGCAAAATTAGTTTTGCTACAATGAATATTATTTAGTTTATTAATTAATGAAAGAATATTATTTAGTTTATTAATTAATGAAACTAACTTTTAGATGTGTTAATTACCAAATTGGTGGTATGAATGTTGAAATACAATATGGCAACTATCAACAAGTACTAGTTAAAATTCCAAATTGGGTTTCGATAAAAGGAGAAGTGAAAATTTCTTACTCCTTCTTTAACCAAGATTTAACATGTGTTTGGTTTCACATTTGAAAGTGTGAAAAGCATGTTTATGAGTCAAAAGCTAGTAAAAGTAGCTTCTACAAATGCACGTCAGCCTAGGACTATTGCATTTCAATTTTGATAGCTCCCAATTGGATGCGGTACACACGCTAGATCCCAGATCGGTTTGAGAGAGGAAGACATTCACATCTTCTCAAATTAAATGATTGCTAAGCTTCCAAAAATTGCTCCACCATAGTTAGTGTCACCTCCATCATGTACAACAAATCTAGCAACCCAAATTTCTTCGTTTCTTTGGCCAACTTATCCAAATTACCACATCCCATCTCACAGTACCAGGAACCCACTATTTCAGTCACCAACATCATGTTTTAAGCCATCTGCATTAAGCAGAAACCATTTAAACACAACCACATCTAACAAATCCTTAGTCACAAATAACAAACCATTTAAACACAACCACCAATTCAAATTTGCCTACCACGTTAACAGGAACTTCTGATAAGACTTATATATTGAAACATTTAAAAACAATTAGTATTTTTTTAAAATGGCTATTTCAAGAACCTTAAATATTGCAACACGATTCCCTAAAAATTATTCAGATCTATCTACCCATATGATTTGTAAATTACATTAGTTGATCAGTATCATGAACGTAAACTGTACGCACAATTTATGTAGCTCCACCAACAAATTATTTCCACAATGCAACCATGCAAGTCATCCATGAAACGACCGAGTAGCTTCCGTACTTTCATTTTGATTCCTAAAGAGTAAAGACGTGTTGCACAAGTAAGAAGATAAAACCTGTCCAATAATGTAACATTCATTGTTTGAACTGGTCCACATGTAGCTGAGACATTTTTGTACTTGGTATTGGCGTAAAGACAACGTTCAACCAATCTTAAGTCATTGCCTTGCTAAAAAATATTTCATTGGACCGCTAAGTCAAGTAAGAAGTTACCTAGAAGATTCGCAAATGGCAATGCTGAATTTGTAACCATTAATCATATAACTATGTAAGTATATGCAACACCCCATGCAGATTCATCACCAGTCTCTGATTGTATTAAATCATCAGTGATTGAAAAGTTCTTCCTATGTCACCAAAAAAAAAAAAAAAACAATTTAACTTTTATCATATTAAATATGCACATCATTTTTTTTTTGATAATTATAATCATGTTAAATTATAATTTACCTACCACGTGAACAAGAACTTATTGGTAAGACTTATTTATTTTTTATTATATAAACTTGAAATATGTATTTTTTTAAGTAATTAAAAATGGCTATCTACAAGAACCTTAAATATTGTAAGAAATCCCTAAAATTTATTCAGATCTACCTATTTAAATTACTACATGCATGGGTTCAGCATCATGAACACGTTAACCGTACAATTTATGTGGCTCCACCATCAAAGTATTTTCCACAAGTTATCATGGTAGCAATCAAATCGATCAGCGCATGGAATGACCGACAAAAATGGTTCATAAAATAGGTGAAATTTAAAAAGCTAACTGATATTTAAAAACTTAAATTTTAAGGGGAAAATTATAGTTGAAAAGTTAATTGATCAAATTTGAAGTTTGATAAAATTAGCCATTTAACTAGCTTTTAAGTATAAAATAATATAAAATGACATATTTATATGATTTTTATATAAATTTATTTTTATATTATTTATTATTTATTTAAAATAATTATTACTTTTAATACCTTAATTTATTTCAAATTATTTATCATTCAATGATATAATTACTTCACGTATGATTTAATCCAAAATGCATTATAATCTTAGAGCCCGCCTAGATGAGCTTTAAAAAAAAAAAAAGGACTTTCATGATATAGAAGTAGATGCCGAAACAATTATTAGTAGAACTATTATGTATTTGAATGATCTTTATAAAAAAAATTGTGAGATTTATTATACGAACATTGTTGTCGAATAAAACATAATCGATCATCAGTCTCTCTGCTACTTCTTTTTTTTAGAAGTTAAGAATTTTAGTTTGTTAAAAAAAACATCAAAATATGTTTTTTTTCCATTACTTTTTTTTTTTAATAAAAAAAATCCAAACACCATTTTTTTCAAAAGTATATTTATTTCAATAGTGAGTCTTTTTTCCTCATGAAATTCAAATGGGCTCTTAACACACTAATAATTTAAGGGTTGATGCACTGTTATATAATTACTTCACTTTACTGGTAAACTTACTTTAGAGGAACATATTATTTTTATTTTTTAATCTTAATATAAAACTTTAAAGGTGGTCATTTCATGATGGTTTTGAGAAATATAGTAATAAGAAAATGCTAACCAGTGCCCTTAGGACATTGGTTAAGAAATTAAAATGGCAAGTTTTCATGGGAAAGTGATGGAGTTAATGCTTTGATAAGTGTAATTGTTTGTTTTCTAATAAAACCTTACATTTTTTGGACTCCTTAACCACTATCTTTAGGGCACTGGTTAGCAACACCCATGGAAATAGAAATCAATCGTAGTATTTTTCCCATGTTCTAGTGTCTAGTTACTTTGAAACATTACTTGGTCCTTTGTTTGCGAAGACTTTGTCGTCAACACAAAGTTCCAAAAATACTAGACCTGCATGACATTTAGTCTTTGGATTGGGACCGCTAAGTCCACTGAGAAGTTACTTGGAAGATTCCCAAATGGCAATGCTGGATTTGTAACCATTAACCATATAAGTATCTACAACATCCCATGCAAATTCATCACCAGTCTCTGATTGCAACAAATCATCAGTGATTGAGAAATTCATCCTATAACCCTATATGGCGTTCATATTTCCAAAGCTTCCGTCCATGAAGCTCATACCCTTTTGGTGGCTTCTTTTAATGTGCTTGTTTGGCTTCCTAGTCTCCTCTTCACCTCTTTTAATGCAAGGCGGCAGCGAAGCAAATCCTTTGTTGAAATGGAAAGCTAGCCTTGACAACCAAAGCCAGGCTTTGCTCTCTTCATGGACTGGCAACAATCCTTGCAATTGGGTGGGAATCGAATGTGATGAGTACGACTCTGTCTTCAGCATAAGTCTTCCAAGTTTTGGTCTGAGAGGTACGCTTCAAAATCTCAACTTCTCGTCACTTTCCAAAATCCGCAATTTAGATATAAGCAACAACTCATTTTATGGAACCATTCCCCCACAAATTGGGTTGATGTCTAATTTGGAAACTCTTGAGTTCTCCATTAATCAACTCTCCGGTAGCATTCCCAAAAGCATTGGTAATCTGTCAAAACTCTCATATCTTGATTTCGGTATCAATCGTCTCTCTGGGACTATTCCAGCTGAGATAACACAGTTGGTTGGTCTTATAGAACTTGGTATTCACGGATGCAATCTCACTGGATCTATCCCTGTTTCAATAGGAATGTTGGCCAATATATCAGTTCTTGTGTTAAGTGACAACCAATTATCTGGCCACATTCCTCATGAAATTGGTAACTTGACGAAGCTCAATGATCTAGAATTATCCTCAAATGAACTTTCTGGAACAATTCCTACCAACATTGAAAACTTGACAAAGCTCAAAATACTATATTTATTCAATAATGAGCTTTCTGGACCAATTCCTTCCACTATTGGAAACTTGACAGAGCTCAATGATCTAGCCTTATATGAAAATAAACTTTCTGGACCAATTCCCACCACCATTGGAAACTTGACAAAGCTCAAAATGCTATATTTATTCAAAAATAAGCTTTCTGGAGCAATTCCTTTCACTATAGGAAACTTGACAAAGCTCAATGATCTAGAAATATCCCATAATAAACTCTCTGGACCAATTCCAACCACTATTGGAAGCTTGACAAACCTCAAAATACTATTATTATACAAAAATGAGCTTTTTGGACCAATTCCTTCCATTATTGAAAACTTGACCAAGCTAAATGAGCTACAGTTATCCTTAAATGAACTTTCTGGACCAATTCCTTCCACTATTGGAAACTTGATAGAACTCAAAAAACTATCATTATTCTCAAATCACCTTTTTGGGCCAATTCCTTGCACTATTGGAAATTTGACAAAGCTCAATAAACTCGATTTACCCTTAAATGAACTTTCTGGGCCAATCCCACCCTCAATAGGCAGGTTGGTCACTTTAGATAGAATTGACCTTTTAGAAAATAAGCTCTCGGGACCGATTTCTTTCGTTTTTGAAAATTTGACAAACTTAAAAGAGTTGCAGTTGGAAGACAATCAATTCACAGGACATTTGCCTCCCAACATTTGCCTTGGTGGAATGTTGAGAAACTTTTCTGCTTATAATAACCATTTCACTGGACGAATTCCAAAGAGTCTCAAGAATTGTTCCAGTCTTATAAGATTAAGGCTTGATCAAAACCAACTTACTGGAAACATAACAGAAGATTTTGGTGAATATCCAAATTTGGACTACATCGATTTGAGTGACAATAATTTTTATGGACACCTTTCACCAAAGTGGGCGAAGTGCTATAACCTCAAAAGTCTACGGATCTCCAACAACAATTTATCCGGTGGTATACCACCAGAATTAGGAGGGGCAACCAACTTGCATGTACTTGACCTATCTTCAAACCACCTTACAGGAAAAATTCCAAAGGAGCTTGGTAAGTTGAGCTTGTTGATTAAGCTATTGATAAGCAGCAATAATCTTTCAGGAAATGTTCCCATACAAATAGCATCATTGCAAGAACTTGCATCCTTGGACCTTGCGGCAAATGCTTTCAGTGGCTTTATCACAAAACAATTTGGAAGTTTGCCCAAGTTATTGCAGTTGAATCTGAGCCTCAATAAATTTGTTGGAACTATCCCCGTTGAGTTCGGCCAATTCAAATCTCTTCAAAGTCTTGATCTTTGTAAGAATTTATTGGGAGGAACCATACCCTCAACCCTTGGAAAGTTGAAATACCTAGAAACCTTGAATCTCTCACATAATAATCTTTATGGTACCATACCATCCAGTTTTGATGATATGTTAGTCTTGACATTTGTTGACATATCATACAACCAATTAGAGGGTCCACTTCCAAGCATTCCAGCCTTTCAAAAAGCTCCAATTGAAACATTGAGAAATAACAGAGGCTTGTGTGGTAATTTCTCTGGCCTTGAGCCTTGCCCAGCATCAAGCAACAAATCTCATCATCACAAGAACCATAAAGTCTTACTCCTTATTTTACCAATTACTTTGGGTATTCTGATACTTGCACTATTGGCACTTGTAATTTCAAGCCGCCTTTACCAAAGTGCAAGTACAAAAGAAAATCGTGTTGCAGAACCACAAACTCAGAATCTATTTGCAATATGGAGTTATGATGGGAGAATGGTATATGAGAACATCATTGATGCCACAGAAGAGTTTGACAACAAATATCTCATTGGAGTTGGAGGGCATGGATCTGTTTACAGAGCTGAGTTGCCTACTGGTCAAGTTGTTGCTGTGAAAAAACTTCATTCAATACCAAGTGAGGAAACATCTAATCTCAAAGTTTTCCGAAGTGAGATAGAAGCTTTGACGAAAATTCGGCATCGTAATATTGTGAAGCTATATGGGTTTTGCTCACATTCTCGATACTCATTTTTGGTTAATGAGTTGGTTGAAAGAGGCAGCATTGATAAGATTCTTTGCAATGATGAACAAGCAACTGAATTTGATTGGAATAGAAGGGTGAATGTTGTTAAAGGTGTAGCTAATGCGTTAAGCTATATGCACCATGATTGCTCACCTCCTATTGTTCATCGAGACATTTCAACAAAGAATGTTCTTTTAGATTTGGATTATGAGGCTCATATCTCGGACTTCGGAACAGCTAAGCTTCTTAATCCTGATTCATCCAATTGGACCTCATTTGCAGGAACCTTTGGATATGCTGCTCCAGGTTAGTTAATTTCCTTTGTCCTTCTAATTATAGAATTGATCATATGGTTCTATAGTTTTCCTTTCATACTTATTTATAGTCACATTACTACTTTATAATTATTTGTGCATTTCATGCCCTGTTACTAACAATTTACTATTTTCTGCATGATATTTCTTTTGATTTGTTGTAGAACTTGCTTATACTATGGAAGTGAATGAGAAATGTGATGTGTATAGCTTTGGGATATTTGCCTTGGAAATACTTTTAGGAAAGCATCCTGGAGAAATCATATCATCGATAATGTTATCATCTTCTGGGAAAGTTGTGGCCTCAACACTTGACAATTTGTCATTGAATGATAAGTTGGATCAACGTCTTCCTCATCCTACAAATCAAATTGGCATGGAAGTGATATTGATTGGAAGGCTAGCAATTGCATGCTTGACTGAAAATCCACGTTCTCGCCCTACCATGGAACATGTAGTCAAGGAACTCATAAATTCGAAGTCAACATCCTAGACTAGTTCACACATTCAATCACACTGGAAGGTTGTTTGAAAATAGTTGCACTACCCAAGCATATCTCAATTCTACTTACCCACTTTTGTAACATTGTGAATATGTTTTAATTTGTAACTAGATCGTGACCCGCGCATTGCGCTATTGTCCCTTTTATTTAAATAAAATTTTGTAGTATTAAAATGGTAATATATTGACAATAAATGAAATGATAATAAAATATAATCTTTGTGTGAAACAGTAAAAGATAATAGAAGACTTATTTGTCACTTAAAATTTAAGTGTAATAGTTAACTTTTTTATCAATATTTGTACAGCATATAACTATATTTACTGTTTTTCAAGGTAAAAATTAAAGTAATTGAGAAAATAGATAACACATGCAAACCGATATTTGTAGTATATTCAATGGAAAAATTAAGGCATCAGAGCTGTAAATAAATTTTTTTTTTTTTTGATAAACAAAAATGTATTGATCAAGTACTAGATGTACTCAAAACCATTTACATAGTATTACTAATTACAGAAAAAACAGCCACCATAGCTATTGTAACAACCAAAAGCAAAATAAGCTAGCCATATGGTTGCATCATAGCTATATAAATACTCCCAGCATCCCAAAGTTTCGGTTGGCAATCCCAGCAGTAAAACACCCCAGCTGCATCAAAAGAACCACATTCTAATAGGGTCTTCAACAAAAAGATGCTGGAGAACAATAGGCAAAACAGCATGAGCTGTAAATATAAATTAGTAAAATGGTTCCTTAAATCAGAAAACATGGATTTCTATCTCAAACAAATAATCACGTTGCTCTCCTTAACTAATACCGAGAAGAAGAGATGCTTAATGGTTTGAAATCCAATAGGTGCAGATAGCAGCACTTAAATGAAGATTGAAAACAAATCTAAATATAGTAGAACCATTAAGTTCAAAATCTTACAATCCTATCATGCAACTTGCAACCATTTAAGAAAATAAGAGATCAATATTAATCCATATACACAATTTCAGCATCAACATTTAAATCATGCATAATTTACAGGTTAGTTCTGTTATGATCGGGATCGAAAAAATGAAGGTAAAGTTGGCCAATATATCATCATCATCGTCATTATATATGCAATGACATATATGCAGTGACATAACAAAAACTGTTGCGTTGAGCATTCTGGTAGATAATTAACTTTAGCAGATTCATCAGCAAAAGTACACATACCCAAAACTTGACCGATTTTTTGACAAGCTATTTCAGAACACATCAATTAAATGCTGTTTGTGGACATAGATGATAACTATATTACAGTTCATCTTTTAAAATGGCTGACACAACAAATTCTCACTGGAATTGACATGTTTTTATAGAAAACTGTAACCATGCAGTACCTCTCCCAGTGGCATCAGCTTTGATAATTGGAGGTTTGAGTGCAACGACCTTCACTCTTCAGCAAGGTATATGATTCTGTTTTTTGTTCATCTAATAAGGGTCTTTGTGCTTCATTTTTTTCATTTTTATTTTACTTTATTGTTTATTTTATCAACATTTTTTTTTTGATAAGCTAAAATATATTGAAAGAGTACAAGGGGGGGTACTCTGAACCCATATACACTGAAGAAAAGAACCAAAGAGCAACAAAAAATAAGAAGGGTTGTAGGTAGATCTTCAACCAAAAGTCAAAACTAGACACATGGTTGAGAACCTAACTGAACCATAAAGAAAAAGCCACAAACTAAACAGCTCCTTGTAAACTAGAGCCTTCCTGCGGAGGCAGATTGCACCCGTCAAAAGGAAAGATCAGTAAACCAATAGAAGAAAAACTTGAAGCCTTGTAAAAACTTAAGACCCTCTAGTAGAGAGAATACAGATAAAACAAACTTTCAAAAGGTAAGCATTAAGCACCAAAAAAACGCCCCCCACTGTAGGAAGAACAGAATAAGCCTTGTTGTGCAGTTGTTTTTTGCCAACCTTCAGCATCAGCACCATGCACTAAACTTGTTAAAATCCTTTTCGTGACCTATGATTAGAGAAAAACAGCCTAGCAATCGCTTGGTCAGACCTTGATATAGAAACATCAAATACCACTAATAATCAAATCCTCTGCCATCCATGTCCCTAAGATTCAAATATCTTCCCAAGAAAAATACTTCCAGCAACCTGCAGAAGAACATTAACAAACTTTTGCAAAAATAAAATGTTAGAAGCCACCATGAAAGTAGCCAGAAGATAATTTGTAAAAAAACTATCCTCCCGTCTCTCAAAAGATGCAGTCTCACACTTTAATTTTGATTTTTTGGTATCTCAAAAGCTCACACCAGAGGCACTCAGATGCACTCTCACTCAGGCTCTCCAAAGGCACAGTTAAAGCAAAAGCGGTTCAACCTCAAGATTACTCAGGATCTAAGGATCAGAGAACACCAAACCAAAAAATCCATATGCCATAACTAGGTCTAAAAATCTCTGTGGAAGGCCAACAAGAGAAAAACTGATAACTCTGAACTTCTTTGTTGGGCACATTAGATCATGCACCCAAGAGGGCATTGATACCAATCGGAGAGGCTATACCCTGACGACTTGTGAGCACCCAAAAACCAGAACCAAGTCCTCATTTTGATCAAATCAACTGTAGCCAAGAGCTCCACTTTTCCACTATTAAAAATGACTTCATTCCTAAGTAGCCAAACTGACCACACCGTTGCATGCCATATAATTTGCCAGCATTTTCTCTCTTTTTTAACTCTAAAAAGCCCCCTATGTGTAATATAGTGATCAACCAAGTCACTTGGCAAACTAAAATGAGATCCAATCCACCTGTAAACTTGTGACCAGACTGTAGCCGTGAAGGGGCAGTCAATGAAAAGGTGCTTTGCTGACTCTTCCTGAATTCCACAAAGAACACAATTAGTTTGGTTGTCACCTGCAATTACCGATCTGAGAGCAAGGTTTGATCTAGTAGGCAATCTATCAAGCAGAAGCTGCCAAGAGAAAGCTAGCACTTTAGAAGGAGCAAAACATTGCCAAAAGTTTTTGAAGACCTGTGACAAAGCTGGGTTAGCTAACATGGGCACCTGCTGTTCCTGTAATAAAACATAAGCCGACTTAACCGAATAGTTCTTTGAACCATCCGCCAACCAGACCCAGACATCATCGACCTCTCTGCTAAGATGGGCACCCACCATTGTGTCACTAAAAACTTGAAACAATTCTTCTTCCCATGCAAAAAAACCCCTCCGCCATTTCCAATCCCACCTCCACACTTCCCCATCCCACCAGCCCATATCTGCTATCTCAGCATTACTTTGTTCTGACAGTGAGAAAAGACGGGGGAATTCCTCTTTGAGGCTAGAGTTCCCATGCCATGTTTCATTCCAAAAAGAAGTACCCTTACGGCCTTACCATTCCCAACCTTCCTTCTAATCTCTTTTGAGAACCACTGTGTACTAGTCGGGAGGCCTTGTTCAATTCCTGAGAGATCTCTCCACCATTGTGAAGAGTTTCTTGTAGACCACCCACTAGAAACACTTCCACTACCCAAATTACCGTACCTAGCCTTACCGATAATAATATTTCCTGTTGGTTTTCTAGCGGGCCGAAATGCACATCACTATGTGTCTTCTGTACTTGTGCTGGAATAACTACGGGAGTTAATTATGGCAATTATCAAAGCTAATGGAAGGCAGTTCCGTTCAAGGCCCCGTTTGTGTAGTCTCTTGTGATGCAAGTAACCATGATTTTACACCACCCCATTTGAACAAAATGCAGAAATATGATTCTTATGGTGATAAATATGTTGTTTCCAGATGGTGCAAGTATGGTCACTCAGCTAGCTGTCTATTGAATTGTCCCTTTGTTGGTAAAAATTAACAAATAAATGGGTAGCAAAATCTTCATTTGGTAAAATGGAAAAACAGAACTAATTGTACCATAATATTTTGCTCAAATATGCAAAGTTCAAAGGGGTATAGTGAAAAGTAATTTTTTTTGAATGGTCAAAAATGTACTTTTAAAAAAGTATTTAGATCTAAAAGGCTTTCATGACGACTTGGGTTATATTTGTGGCCTGTACTGATGATGCTAGAGTCATAGACAGATTTTTCGAATTTTATACTAGAAAGGGAAGTACATGATAAATACTAGAATTTTGTATAAGTTGCACTCTTATGAGTGATAAAAAAGTTATCAATAAATTGGACTTTATTGGCTGTGGATGAAATTCTAATGTTGTTGCTACTTAATTGACTTTGGACTTTCTATTGTTATTAATCTTTAGTTTTTTCTGGTGGATATGTACACTTTAATGGGGTGTCCGGGATGATTTTATTGGATGTGGATGTAGTTCTAATGCTGAGGCTACTTAATTGGCACTTGGCAGTGGACATGGTTTAAAAATTGGATTTAAAGAGGATCATCTTGGTCAGTGTGCTACTTGCTGGTGGTTTCTCATTGAGGTCTTTAATCATAGTGTTTCGGTTAAGAAGTTGTGATGGGCGTCTCAATTTTCAAGGAGTGGTTTTGGATTCTGTTAACCAATCTTATGGTGGTCAATTTTAGATTATGCTCTGGGTACTTGAATAATGTTGGAGGTAATGACATTTGTAAAGCCAATACTGAAGCTAGTGTTTAGCTTAGTACTCTATTTATTTTACATTTGTTGGTGTTTTGGTTATGATATTAATGGGTTGAGTACCCCTAATACTCCATATTAATGTATTGTGGTTTATCAAGAAAAAAAAATTTCTTGTTAAGCTGGTTTTTTTTTTTTTTTTCGTAATCACAAATTACGTAGAAATTAGAAATCCAAGTACTTTAGATTTGATTTTGTAGTTATTAATTATCTTTGGAAATGATGTAATTAATCTTTTTTTTTTTGGCAAAAGTATAAATTTTTTCATCATTTACATGATTTTAATTTTTTTATTTGCCACATTTCGTATCGAAATCCCAAATTAAATCCCAATTTTGTTAAAAAAAATATTAAAAAAATATCATCTTATAATTAAATTGTTTTGTCGGGAAAAAAAAAGATTTTGAAATACAAGAATTTGAATTACTTTATCTAAATGAAGTACTCCCTCCGGTCTCTATTATAAGCAAAAATTAAATGGGACGCCCATATTAAGATAGTTAGTTAATCTCATTTAAAAGAGTCATTGGGAATAAAAAATTAAGTTTGTTACCTAAATTACCCTTCCTCTTATTTATTAAACTTGTGTTGTTGAGAATAAAAAGAGTCATTGGAAAACTAAATTTGTATTAAATGAAGGGTATTTTGAGAATAACTTCATTAAATAGGATGAAAGTAGTTGAAATTTGCTTATATTTTGGACCAAAAAATTTGAGATTTTTTGCATATATTGTGGACCGGAGGGAGTACTTTGAAAATGAAAGTAATTTAATTGTAGCATTTCAACATTCATATATTTCAACTTCTTTAGAATTTTGGAATACCTAATTCAAATACACACTAAAATTTATTGAGATCTACCCATTTAATTTGGAAATTACATGCGTTCAACATCATAACGTAAATCAATATGCTCCACAAGTTATAGTGGAAGCAATGTTGAGGCTCAGTTTGATAAAAACTAATAGATAATGAATAAGCAGATAGTGGATAAGTTAGTTGATAGCAGATAGCAGATACGTTAGCTGATAGTGGATAGCGGATTAGATTTGAAGTGTTTGGTAAAATTAGCTATTGGATTAGCTGATAAATGTAAAATGACATAAAAGAATATCTCTACATTTTTTATATAAATTATATATATAAATATTATTTATATTAAAATCATTATCACTTTTAACACTTTAATTTAGTTTAAATTATTTATCATTTCAAAAATTAAACTATTAATTTTAAATTTTAATATTAATATTAATTTAGTTTTAATTATTTTTAATGAATAAAATGGAATAATAAAAATAAAATTATATATTGATATGATTTTGATATAAATTTTATTTTTATAGATAAAAATATATTTTCTATTTTTTATATTAAATATATATCTAAATACTGAAATTAATTCTTATTTTTATACTATGTAAATGAATAATATTTTATTTTATTAGCTAAGGATAAGTGAGGAATTTAATTAAGATAGTAAGAATAAAAATGGAAGAAAAATGATAAGATATACGCTATAAGCTCAAAACGGTTACCAAACATGGCTACTTTTCCATCTGTTATAAGGTATCCGCTATGCGCTAGCGGATTTGACAAACCAAACAGACTCTACATGATTGCATGGAATGACCTAGTAAATTTCACTGTGCTTCTATTTGCAGTTTTTTTTTTTTTACTGGATAACCTTTTGTTGAAATAGATGAAAAATTAACCGGTTAAATTTTAAATATTTGATAAAATTAGCTATTCAACTATCTTATAAGTATAAAATGACATTAAAGAATATGTTTATATGATTTTTATATAAATTATATTATTATATTATTTATTTAAAATAAAAATTATTTTTAATAATTTAAATTGTTTAAAATTATTTATCATCTTAAAATTAGAATTTTTTATTTTATAAAATTTTTATTAAATGAGAGATTATTGTTTGAACTGATCCACATGCAGATGAGACATTTTCGATGAATTTGGCATAAACACAACGTCGTTCAACCTATTTTAAGTGATTATTGGAACGTTTAGCTCTCATTTTTTGTCCAGGTGACCTTGTTTAATTATTTTTCAGGGTCCCTTCGTTTAAGTCTAAAATTAATAATTTTTAAATTATATAAAATTTAATTTTTTAAAGTTTTTATGTAATGCGAAAGTTATTTTATTTTATATTTAGTTTTTTTACTGGATTTTATATTTAGTTATAAATGCAAAAAAAAAAAAATTAAAATACTTTTTTCTTTGAAAAAGAACGAGGCTAACAATACTAAATAAGAAGAAGAAAAATGTCGATTTAAATTTTTCTAGGACAATTCTTGTTATTTTAAAATCTTATAGGGATATGATATTTTTATTGAAAAAAATTATAATGCATTACTCCTTGTTTTGGTTGTCACATTCCATTTCATTTATCGCACTGGAAATGAAGGAGGTGGAAAGGTAGCAATAGTGGGCTTGGATAGTAATGGAGGTGATGGAATGGTTTTCTGCTTCTCTTGTGCCGCACTGAGACTGCAACTAATATGAAGACTGTTGAGGACTTAATTAATCCTAGACTTTTCACGTAGTTAAATTGTTTGGATTAGTTTTTCAAAGTTATTTTTCAAAAGAATTTTATGTTAACAAATTGAACTAAAATGTTGGATAGTTAAAAATTATTATCGTTAATAAATAATAATAATAATTGAAAACTGTCAATAAGCAGTCTACGTTATACTGTTATACATCATCTCAAATGTTAAAGGAACCGCATTAGTTATGACTTGTATGACTTTATCTCTCGTGCCTTTACTCTTTAGTCTTTGGTTGAAACATTACTTGCATGACTTTGGATTAGGACCGCTAACCATTATTGGAAATGGCAATTAATGCTGAATTTGTAACCATTAACCATATGAGTATCGGCCACACCCCTTGCAGATTCATCACCATTCACCAGCCTCTTATTGTATTAAATCATCACTCATTGAAAGTTCATCCTATAACCATATATGGCGTTCCTATTTCCAAAGCTATTGTCCATGAAGCTCATACCATTTTGGTGGCTTCTTTTAATGTGCTTGTTTGGCTTCCTAGTCGCCTCTTCACCTCAAAATGCTTCAGTTGCAGCAATGCAAGGCAGCGAAGCGATTGCTCTGTTGAAGTGGAAAGCTAGCCTTGACAATCAAAGCCAGGCAAAGCTCTCTTCATGGACTGGCAGTAGTCCTTGCAATTGGGTGGGAATCGAATGTGATGAGTCTGAATCTGTCTTCAACATAAGTCTTCCAAGTTTTGGTCTAAGAGGTACGCTTCAAAGTCTCAACTTCTCGTCACTTCCCAATATCCTCAGTATGGATATAAGCAACAACTCATTTTATGGGAATATTCCCCCGCAAATTGGGTTGTTGTCCAAGTTGGATACTCTTTACTTCTACACTAATCACCTGTCTGGTAGCATTCCCAAAAGCATTGGTAATCTGTCAAAACTCTCATATCTTTATCTCAGTGACAATCCTCTCTCCGGGACTATTCCAGCTGAGATAACACAGTTAGTTGGTCTTGTAGAACTTGGTATTAGCAGATGCAATCTCACTGGTTTTATCCCTGTTTCAATAGGAAACTTGACAAAGCTTGAATTTCTATTTTTGTACAAAAATGAGCTTTCTGGACCAATTCCTTCCACTGTTGGAACCTTGACAAAGCTCGAAACACTATTTTTACACCATAATGAGCTTTCTGGATCAATTCCTTCCACTATTGGAAACTTGACAAAGCTAAGTGATCTAGAATTACCCTCAAATGGACTTTCTGGACCAATTCCTTCCACTGTTGGAACATTGACAAAGCTCGAAACACTATATTTATACGAAAATGAGCTTTCTGGACCAATTCCTTCCACTATTGGAAACTTGACAAAGCTAAGTGATCTAGAATTATCCTCAAATGGACTTGCTGGACCAATTCCTTCCACTGTTGGAACCTTGACAAAGCTCGAAACACTATTTTATACGAAAATGAGCTTTCTGGACCAATTCCTTCCACTATTGGAAACTTGACAAAGCTAAGTGATCTAGAATTATCCTTAAATGGACTTTCTGGGCCAATCCCACCCACAATAGGTAGGTTGGTCAATTTGAATGGCATTTATCTTACAAGAAATATGCTCTCAGGATCAATTGCTTCCAGTATTGGAAACTTGACCAATTTAAAAAGTATACAGTTAGCATATAATAATTTCACAGGCAATTTGCCTCACAATATTTGCCTTGGTGGAATGTTGACAAACTTTTCTGTTAGCAATAACCATTTCACGGGTCCCATTCCAAAGAGCTTGAAGAATTGTTCCAATCTTATAAGATTAAGGCTTGATCAAAACCAACTTACTGGAAACATAACAGAAGATTTTGGTGAATATCCAAATTTGGACTACATCGATTTGAGTGCCAATAATCTTTATGGTCACCTTTCACCAAAGTGGGGGGAGTGCTATAACCTCACAAGCCTCAAGATCTCCAACAATAATTTATCTGGTCGTATACCACTAGAGCTAGGAGAGGCAACCAAGTTACATGTACTCCACCTATCTTCAAACCACCTTACAGGAAAAATTCCAAAGGAGCTAGGCAAGTTGACCTTGTTGTTTGAGCTGTTGATAAGTAACAATAATCTTTCAGGAAATATTCCCATATAATTAGCATCATTGCAAGAACTTGAAACCGTGGAGTTCGGGGCAAATGATTTCAGTGGCTTCATCACAAAAGAGCTTGGAAGTTTGCCCAAGTTGTTGCACTTGAATTTGAGCCTAAATAAATTTGTAGGGAACATTCCTGTTGAGTTTGGCCAATTCAAATCTCTTCAAAGTCTTGATCTTTGTAAGAACTTTTTGGGCGGAACAATACCCGGAACGCTTGGAGAGTTGAAATTCCTAGAAACATTGAATCTCTCACATAATAATCTTTCTGGTGCCATACCCTCTAGTTTTAATAATATGTTAGGTTTGACATTTGTTGACATATCATACAACCAATTAGAGGGTTCAATTCCGAGCATTCTAGCCTTTCAAAAAGCTCCAACTGAAGCATTGAGAAATAACAAAGGCTTGTGTGGTAATTTCTCTGGCCTTGAGTCTTGCCCACCATCAAGCAACAAATCTCATCATCACAAGAACAACAAAGTCTTAATCCTTGTTTTACCAATTACTTTGGGTATTCTGATAATTGCACTATTGGCACTTGTAATTTCAAGTCGTCTTTACCAAAGTGCAAGTACAAAGGAAAATCAGGTAGCAGAACCACAAACTCATAATCTCTTTGCAATATGGAGTTATGATGGGAAAATGGTGTATGAGAACATCATCGATGCCACAGAAGAGTTTGACAACAAATATCTCATTGGAGTTGGAGGGTATGGATCTGTTTACAGAGCTGAGTTGGCCACTGGTCAAGTTGTTGCTGTGAAAAAACTTCATTCGATACCAAGTGACGAAACATCTAATCTCAAAGATTTTCGAAGTGAGATAAAAGCTTTGACAGATATTCGGCATCGTAACATTGTGAAACTATATGGGTTCTGCTCACATTCTCGATACTCATTTTTGGTCTATGAGTTGGTGGAAAGGGGTAGCATTGATAAGATTCTTTGTAATGATGCACAAGCAACTGAGTTTGATTGGAATAGAAGGGTGAATGTTGTTAAAGGTGTAGCTAATGCGTTAAGATACATGCACCATGATTGCTCACCTCCTATTGTTCATCGAGACATTTCAACAAAGAATGTTCTTTTAGATTTGGATTATGAGGCTCATGTCTCGGACTTCAGAACAACTAAGCTTCTTAATCCCGATTCATCCAACTGGACCTCATTTGCTGGCACCTTTGGATATGCTGCTCCAGGTTAGTTAATTTCCTTTTTCCTTCTGATTACAGAATTGATCATATGGTTCTATAGTTTTTATTTCATACTTATTTACAGTCACATTACTACTTTATAATACTTCATATATTTCATGCTTTGTTATTAACAATTTAATATTTTTATGGATGATATTTCTTTTTATTTGTTGTAGAACTTGCTTATACTATGGAAGTGAATGAGAAATGTGATGTGTATAGCTTTGGGATATTTGCCTTGGAAATACTTTTAGGAAAGCATCCTGGAGATATTATATCATCAACAATGTTATCATCTTCCGGGAGAGTGGTGCCCTCAGCACTTGACAATTTGTCTTTGAAAGATAAGTTGGATCAACGTCTTTCACATCCTACAAATCAAATTGCCTTGGAAGTGATATCGATCGGAAGGCTAGCAATTGAATGCTTGACTGAAAATCCACGTTCTCGCCTTACCATGGAACAGGTAGTCAAGGAACTTATAAAGCCGAAGTCAGCTTCCTTGGACTAGTTCACACAATCAATCACACCGAAAGGTTGTTGGAAGATTGTTGCACTTCACAAACATATCTCAGTTCTACTTACCCTCTTTTGTAACATTGTAAATATGTTTTAATTTGTAATGTAATGCCATGTATATTTATAGCAAGATTTTGTATCCTAATAAAACAAATAATCATTTATAATCAGAATAAAATCATCTTATAAATGTTCCTTTGTTGCCCCTTTATACCAAATAGTAGCCAAGCGACTTTTGCACTTCTTAAATCTTAATTATCTATGGAAATGGAATTTGAGCAAATTGTGCTTAAATGTAGTTGAGATATTTTCTTTGCATATAGATATTGAAAAAACCTCTTTGCATACATCTCCAACTTTGTGTTTGATATTTGCATTTAAAAACAAGACTAATAATTAAAATTGACGCAATTAATATTCTCTTCTTTAAAAAAAAAAATAAAGATATTACATTCTATATGCCTAACTAAGGAGTATATTGTTGACCACAAATATGTTAAATTTGTATTGGCTGCTTATTAGTTTAGACGACCAAAAATATAAATAAAAAAGATGAGGAATGTTGGAAGTCTCACATTGTCTACCTCAAATCCTGGGGTGTGATTTATATACCTGTTAGGAAACTTCACTTAACATCTCAATTGATTTTAGGATGGAATCTAACATGGTATCAGAGCCAGAGCCTGTCGACTTCCTATGCATCGCCTATTACGACAATATTCTTGTGTAGCACCTGTTCTGGCTGTAACACCCCGATTTTCCGCTGTTTTCTTTTTCGATAATGAATGTGCTACTGTTTATATATTTATTTGAGTTTTAGAAAATTATTTTAAATAAACGGAGGTTACCACTCAATTCTACTTGAACGTAGAAAGCTACGATTAAAATTTAGGTTGAAACGACGGGCGAATCCCGGCCCGCTATTTTCACTGACAGTATATTTACACTGACCAGAAGACCTAATTTTAATTCGTGAACGAAAAACTTAAGATTTTTACTTTATTTCCTACGATAGTGTATTTTTAGAATTATTTCACTAAAAAGTGAAATATTATATTTTATCCGGGTGTCGTATTTAATTGGGTAAACAGCGGAGCAGATTACGGGATTTCCGGGAACCGCTCACGGATAATATCCATGAGTCACAAATGACAAGGCCATGTGGATGATGTCATGGATGGAGTCACTAGTCATGATGACAATTTCTAGGGAAATTGCATTTTGGTCCTTTAACTTTCTCTTAATTGCACTTTGGACCCTAAGTTAGTTTCTATGCTTTTCTAAGTGAATTGGGCCAGAATATTTACTCCAAGCCCATTAGGGGGCTGCGGCCATGAGCCTAAATTCCATGCCCATGAAATTATTTTCATGATGCCAATTCATTTATATAAGTTTCATATGACATAGTTTATGCCTTAAGCTTTAATGGACCAAAATTGAATGGATTCAAGCCCATTTGCACAAGGCCCAAGCCTTTCCTTGGCTGCCATAAGTGCAAGAAGTCTCCATATCCTTCTCCATTCTTCCACAATCTTCTTCATCTTCTCCAACTTCATCTTCTTCCTCTGAGAACACACTTTGGTGTTATGATAGCAGAAATTCCACAGAAATTCTGACCCTTTTATGTTATGAAACTCGTAAAACTCTCAACATGAAAGTTGTTCCTCTTTATCTCTTCTTTCCAACTAGCTAAAGATCATAAAAAACGGATGAGTATATTGAGAGTTATGACCAAAATACAGAAATTGCCCAGAATCCTCAGATCCATGCGAGACAGCAGAAAGAAGGCCCTTTTCACCCCTGTTATGATCCGAACCAAATGAAACCTTCAACACCAAAGTTGTTCCTTTTCTTCTTATCTTTCTAAAAAGCCAAAGTTTGTGATTTGTGGATGAGTATATTGTGAGATACACTCACAAAACCACCACACCCTCAAAGCTGTCTCAAAAGCCACCAAGTTTGGGTTGATCATTTTATTCATTTCTTCAATCTTCAAGAGGTGATTCATACTTCTCTTCATCATTAAACTATTGTCTCTTCAAGTTATTTCTTGATTTGAAGCTTTCTTCAACATGTTTGTTCATGATTTAAGTTTTGAGATCTAGAACTTTGAAAATCCATAACTAATTCTAGAAAAATCCTATGATGTTGAAACCACTTCCTATGTTCTTATAATCCTGTATATTATCTAGATCTAAGAGCATGTGATGATCAAAAATTTCTTTCCCCTCAAACCCATCTAGGCCGAAACTAGGAGGTATTGGATGGATGGTGTTTTGTTCTTGTTTTTCATGTATGATCATGTATCCTTTATGACATGCTCTAATCCATGATTAGCCAATTAAAATGAAGTCTTTAACCCTAGGTTGGTGTGTTGACCGAAATTGTAGAGGAAGAAATGGATGAGTCTTGTTCATGATTTTTGATGTATGTTCATGTCTTTCAACATACATACATGTACACTTGTTAAATCCTAGTTGATTCATGAAAATGAAAACCCTAGCCCTTTGATCTTGTCTTGGTCGACCTTGAGCTTTGAAGGGTTAGGATGGTTTTGATTCTAATCTTTGTTGTTTAGTCTTAATCCTTTGTCTTAAGTGCCTTAGAATCCTTAATCCATGACTTAAACAATTTTGGAGTTTGTTTAATCATTTGATCCTATTAGGCCGTGACCTATATAGGTGTATTTAGTAATGTTTTAATTGTTTGATTAAGGGAATGTTTGGTTGTGTTGATTGAAGGTTAATTGTTTTACGTCGTACGAGGATTTCCGACAACCGACAAAATTCTTTTAATTTCACTGAGGAGCTTCGAGAGGTAAGAGGGGTTACTTGAGGGATCATTCGGATGGCCATATGTACTTTGTTTGTGGTCCATATATGTTTATCTATGTGGCTGTGGTGTTTTTCTGATTTATTTTACTAAGCTATGTGTTTATTGCTGTAAGTGGTTTATCTGTGTTTCGGTTGTTTATCTGCTTTTAATTGATTTAATTATCTGCAGTTGTATATTATATTGCTATGATGCATGATTTTTAATTATGATGATGATGTTGAATGTTGTTTGTGAGGCCTGACAGTGGTCAGTGCACAACCGATTAATGAGATAAAAGCTTTAATAAGCTGTGTATATTATATTCAATGTTTTATGGGAAATATTGGGATATAATGTTTGTGGAAAATATTATTTGGGAGAAATAATAAGTATTTGAGAAATCTTATTATTTTAATGATTTATTTATAAAAAAAGTGATTTATGGGTCGTAGAGAGGGCGCAACCGTGAAAATATTTTACTACTGCTAATTTTTACATAAGATGTTCCGCAATATTATAAAAAGATATTTTGTGAAATTAATATGCGAAAATAACTCAACCGTGAATTTAGAAAATTGTTTAAGCGGAAACAGTTAAGTTTTCCTTAAAATACTTTAAAATGATTTAACAACGGCAATTTGGAAAACCGACGACGGTAAGTATTTTAGAAATGGCAGCTCATATTTTTGCTGAACTTAAAACCTCTGTGACCCTCTTTTCTGAAAATGACAATTTTCGGTAACCGGTGTTTTTATGATAGAAATCTTCCCACTTAATGTGTTTTCCGAAATCAAGTTTTGACTTGGATGATATATTAAAAGATTTGAACTTAATAACCAAGACGTCGGGATATTAAGGTTCGGTGTATGGTAGACTGGATAGCTACCTAAAAGAGATAAAACATTTTAAAAAGTTTTCTATTACCACGGACCTAACGCTGGTGCATCGGTCTAGGGGTTTTGTGATTGAGCACTCGGACTTTGAGGTCCTGTGTTGTTAATGAATGATTTTAAAGATGTTAAAACGATATTTGGTCTAAAGCCGTTGAGCTTTGCCAAGGAAAGATATAACACAAAGAGCAGCGTTGAAAGAAATATGTTTTCGATCATGCATTTGGCAGACGTGCACAATACGATATATGATTACCTTGCGGCGTCAGGTATTTTATGCCATGAAGTTTTCATTGTGCCGGATGGACAATGGAACCCCATTCACGATGTTATCATTGTGCCACGATGTTGGACAGTGTGCGATGGGTTTCGAACGTGGGCCTATGACTATATGTCTGTGGCTACGTGCCAGGAGTCTGATAAACTCAAACACGAGGTCGGGATATCTCATGAGATTAAGTGAAAACGTTAGATGATGTATATGAAGTGTTCATGCATATTTTCAAAAGATGTTGTTTGGGGTGTGAAACCCATTATGCTTTGATGTTAATGTTTATGAGATCGCAAATATGTATATGGGTACGTATATGTGTTTTTTTGTTGTGTCGTGCATGTGGCTATCGCGTTATGTCCAAATGTCGGTTTCTCACTCTTGCATGTTTTAGTTGTGTTTTCTCTTCTGGGTTCTATGTGGCGGAATTCAGATGAACCTCTTAAGGATTATGGCGTCTACAAGGAGAAGAATGTTTAGTTCGGGGCATGCTGATGCTGCTTCTTTTTTGTCGTAGTATTTGACCAGCTTAGGTTTACGTTAAGTTATGTTTTGGGAATAGTCTTTTCATTTTAAATGTATAAGTGTGAAACATATGATACAATCTAGTTGTATGACTTATATATATTTTGATTTATTTAAGTGTGTTTATGTGTTCATCATTGTGACGATGTTGAAAGGAAAGAAAAATTTTATCACTACATTTTGATTAAGATAAACGTTGAGAAAACTTTATTTTTCGGAAGCAACCAGCGAAATTATGATTTTATTTCCGCACACGGGTAACCATGTGATGTCCCAAGTTAGGGTGTCACACTGGCAGATATCTGTGGAGGAGGGATGTTGGAAGCCCCACATCGCCTGCCTCAAATCCTAGGGTATGATTTATATTTTAGTTTGGCAAATTCAATTAACACCAATTAGTTTTAGGATATAATCTAACAAGGAAAATGGAGCTTTATGAAGGCAAGCAAAGTTACACACTGAGAGTGAAAAGCAGAGGTAAGGATTATACAAAAAATAAAAACAAAGGGGGAAAGCAGGAGAGAGTATTTATTATAACTTACTTTTTACTTTGCAGACTCCTAGTTTTGCCACTATATGAAGCATGTTCTTTAGTTTCTTTTATGTGCATTTGGTTATTCTTAGAGTCTGAAGTAAATATTCAATCTGTTCTATAAGAATAGTTTTAGCCCTTAATTTAGTTTATGACAAATGAAAAATCATTTAATTTAGTTCTTAATAACCTAAAATGTCAGTTAAAATAGTTATAAATAGGAACTAATTAATATATCCTTAAATTCACTCATGAGAAGGACTAAATGACATTTGAGATTTTTTGTGACCAAGTTAAGAGTTTTCTAATAATTAATTGTCTTGGCTGGATCAAAAATATCAATTGTTTTTTTGTCTTTCTCAAAATGGTTATTTATTTTTGTAGACTTCTCAATACTTGAGTAATAGTCTAGCTTTGAGTATGATCAACCACATCCACAAGTTATGTGGCTTAGTTATTTGTGAACTTATTCTGAAGCAGGCATTGCTTTGTATCTTTCATCTTGTATATATTTTCAAACTATAAGTTTTTTTTTTGGTAAGCAAACTATAAGTTGCATAACTTATTTTGATCATTCAGTACAAATTATGATTTGTTGGACTTGGAAGTCTTATCCTGCACAAATTTTCTAAGCCTTACTTTGTGTTTTACATAAACAAATGAAGTCTTGGGGGGAAAAATCACATTTTAGCTTAGAGGCAACTCTTTCATATTGTGGAGAATATTGCTACACAGGTGAAACCAAGTATCACAAACCAAATATTCTTTCATAATTGTAATCCGGGAATGCAATTGGGATGTTTAGCTTATTTTTAAAAAAAGTAAAGAAAAATAAACACTATGAAACATGAGGAAGGGATTGGTTTGAAATTTTATACTCTTACCAGAGAATACTAATTCAGGAGTCCATTTATATAAAAAAAAATTCATAGCCAAATATTCAGTCTGAAACTAGAAAACCAACCATCATATGCTATTTTAGTAAACTTTATTAACAATTATGCACTGCCACCAATCAGCATGTGGTCTATCAGTCATATTTATTACATTTGTCAAACTACAACAATTGTAAAGAAGAATATGGTTCTTGGTTCTTTGAATGCTTTAGGTGCCCATGCAATTACAAGTTTAGGCTGTCCTAATATAAATCGGAGTCTTTATTTGCTTCTTAATCCTTACTTTGTAGAAATTTTTCTGAATGTCATCTTTCAGTTGTGCCATAATATATTGACTGACTACAAATATGATGTGAAGTGGAGGTGACATGTGTCAAGCATGAAAACTCAAATGTTTCTTCGCTTTCACTAGCTTGCCATCCTAACTAGTTTGATCGGCTTGCTTTGAATAATTTTGATGCCATTTTTTTTTTTAGGACAAAGACTTATTCTAATATCCTGAAATTCAGAAGCGTAGCAAATTAGATCTTCATTGACATTCTATTTAATTCTTATGTTGTGGCATAAAGTTAAAAAGACCAAAACCGAAGTTCAAAGATGAATTTTAAATTGTTAATCGATAATTCAAGCTACTATGATACAAAAATAAACATTTAAGTAAATTATACCTAATCATAAAGACACATTATTCAAGTCTCAATCAAGTTTGAAATTTTGTGAAAAAATTCTCCATTATTATGATAATCAAAGTTGCTCCATCTCTTCATTTTCTTGTTTTCAATTTCTATGATGTATGGTCTTTCTCCAGAGAAGAAGGTATAGTCTATACACCGTCATTGCATCATTTCCTGCTAAGAAGAATTTTTGGAAGTTTAATTAGGAAAATATTCTCATTTACCAATACCTATAATGAAGAATTACCGACCTCCGTATATCATACCTCAAAGTTGTAAGATCTTATCATACCTATAGTGTTGATGCGGCAAAGGAGTCAATGGTTTACAGTTATAAAAGAAGCCTAAATGGGTTTGCGATTGTGCTAAATGAAGAAAAGTTGGGAAAATACCTTGTGAATTTGTCATACAGAATAGTAAAATAGGACATATATAACTATACAAACTCTCTCATACTGTGTTAATATACTGTACCTTACTATCAGGTATTTCATCAAACACTTGATGAGCATACACTATGTCTCCACATTTGGCATACATATCAACAATGGAGCTCCCGAAAAACACATCAGAATCATACCCAGTGCAGTTTTCGAAAGAAAACAATGCAGTGACTACCCAACAAAGAAATGGAGCTCCAAGTGGTGGATACTTAATTTGTGGGAAAAGCAGGGATGACGATGTGGGCATGATGTTAGAGAGAAGAGGTTGTTGTTGTTGTTACAGTTGCAGAAGGTTGTTTGATGTTGATATCCCCATGAATATTTTTTATGTGCCCGGTTGTTTGTGTCAGCTGATTTGTATGTGTGCATGTGTTTTTGCATTGGTTTTGGCCTCACGGAGGTTTTCAATTGCTTGTGTGGAGAGATGTTTGGGAGTGAAACTCTAGTGCCGTTTTGTGTTGAGGGTGTGAAACAGTTGAGTGTTTGCTGTCTTGGAGTGAAACACGAGAGAGTTTGTTTTTTTTTTTTTAGGGAGAGTATCTCTTGAGAGGTAAACACAGTGAGGTAAATATGGTGAGTTTTAGTGTCTCTCTAGTGCCGTTTTTGTGTTGAGGGTGTGAAACTCTAGTGCCGTTTTGTGTTGAGGGTGTGAAACAGTTCGAGTGTTTGCTGTCTTGGAGTGAAACACGAGAGAGTTTGTTTGTTTTTTTTTTTTAGGGAGAGTATCTCTTGAGATAGAGGTAAACACAGTGAGGTAAATATGGTGAGTTTTAGTGTCTCTCTCTTCTTGTTGGTTGCTCTTAATAGAATATATGGTTAGGAGTTAGTTACATATGGTTAGCCTAATCTAGCTCTATAAATAAGAGACTAACATACACAATTAATCATCTTTTTCAATATGCTTCCTCAAGCTTTGAAGCTTCTAAGCTTTACTTCACCTATGAAGCTAGTCTTCACCTCTATGATCCCGTGGTTGGTAACATCTGGTTTCTGACTTTGCATCATGTCCCTTGGTTTGGCTTTTGGTTTTTTGCTTTGATGTTGCGATGCTTCCCTTTTGTTGTTTGTTAACAGCATTGGTGTTCTTGTCTGTTGGATGGATTGTTAATTTGATGCTTTTCAGCGTGTCATCATGGCGTTTAGTAAGGGATGCTAGTTTTTTTTATATACAAATGTTAATTGTTAGTTTGTTATGTATGTTAGTAAGGGATGAGATTCAAACTTTGCACCTTATAACTTGCAACACCTTTGTCTTACACCCCAAACCACTTGACCAATAGTTAATAGTTATGTTCTCTACATTGGGTTTGGATCTTGTTTCTTGCCATGTGGGAGCTGGTTTCTGCACCTCTGTGGCTGGTTAATTATTTTCACTTGGTTCTGTTTCTGCCTTGCTTATCTCAGGGCTGCTGTCTGCCTGTCTCTGCTTAGCTCCTTATCATTAACTTGAGCTAGACATTACTTCCCCTCTCTTTGTAGCTGCACTTGTTATGCTTCTTGGTCTCTTGGTTATTGAAGTTACATTATTTCTTGGCTGCCACTGGTTTTTGCATAATGATCTCTTACTTGAGTTGCCTGTTAAACATCAACTTGGCAGCTACTGTTGGTTTGCCCTCTTGTCATTGGTGGGGCTGGAACGTGTTTAGTTTTGGTTGTCATTGGGTTGGTACTGCTGTTTGGGTATTTTTAAGGGGCTTGGGACATTGTATTTTTTCAACCAAGTTGTCGATCGGTTCTCTCCTCTTTAGTATCTTTTTGTCATAGATTGGGTGGTATTGTATGCTCTTCATTGAACTTTTACGTTATTTTTTTCTCTCTTTTGTACTTTGTATTTTGCTTGTCTCTCTGTATTCATGTTTGGGTTCTTCTCGTACGCAATTGAATATATTTCTTTGCTTATAAAAAAAACCATGAATATTTTAAATCTACATGTATCGTATTGTTATTTTATTATTTATTAAGAATGATTTAATTGGTATGTGCTACCAACCAATTACAAATTATCACAACATTAAAAATCTTTAATTCTTACCATAATTATCTTAAAAATCATTTAAATTGTGATTTGTGATTAGTTGACACTATAAAATGTGGATGCTTTTTTTTTTCTTTAAAATATAATGTTTTTGCCATATCTTTTGATGTCATTTTTCTTTTGAAGCTTAATTTTGTTTTTCAGAAGAAGAAATACTGAGACACCGGTGGTTCTTTCTACTAGAGAGATCTTTCCCAGTTTGGTGGTATGCAATTTAAATGGTGGTACTGCAACTGTAATTATCTATAAAATGAACAACTATATTGGCTTAAACACTCTTTTATTAGACCGTGAACTACTGATAAACCAGAGTGATGAATACTTTAAATATTAATCCTCACCCACCTTCACAGATTTCCATGAGATACCATGACTGCTAATCTAATACTCCCTCCGATCCACAATATAAGCAAAAAGTTTCAAAAATTTTTAGTCCAAAATATAAGCAAATTTCAACTACTTTCTTCTCATTTAATGAAGTTATTATCAAAATATCCTTCATTTAATACAAATTTTGTTTTCCAATGACTCCTTTTATTCTCAATAACACAAGCTTAATAAATAAGAGGAAGGATAATTTAGGTAACAAACTTAATTTTTTATTCCCAATGACTCTTTTAAATGAGATCAACTAACTATCTTAATATGTGTGTCTCATTTAATTTTTGCTTACAATAGAGACCGGAGGGAGTACAGTATACCCTTTTCCACTGAACTGCTATATGGTTGCTCTTAAATCTCAGTTCTCTTTTAAAGTCATATGAGCTTTGCTGTAGAACAACAATCATGTAATCATAAGCATCGTATTTATCAACTGTCCGTTGTCTTAAAATTGTACCAATTTGTATTGTAATTATTTCTTGGGTCTTGTTAACCAGTGGCTAAGGAATCCAAGAAATCAATTTTTTTTGGAAAAACTAAATGTATCACTTCTTAAAAACATAAATACACAGGTTCCTATGAAATTTTACTGTTCTTGGTTCCTTAAACAGTAAGGCACTGTTTAGCATTCTCTTTATTTCTTTTACTCCTGGAATGAGTCAATTTTACGTTCTTTATGCTTTTGTAATCAAAAGCGAAACACTTTATTTGTAAGAATGGGGCTTAAGGTGTGTACATGGCAATAATTTCAAAATGTCATTTGAAGTTACAGTTTTATCAGTAAATTTTAGTAGAAGTGTAGAACAGTTGATAGATCACGACACACTTATCTGTGGTCTATAATGTTTAGACTTTGTTGGATTTTAGTGCTAAATACATAGATTATTTTGAAGGTTCTCATAATTCTTTTGATAAACTGTTAATGAACCGTTTGTTAGATACAATATTTGTAATCTCGAAATTGTTTAGTTGCTCAAATTAATATCCTATACTTTCAATTTTGTTTTGAATTGCCTTGTAATGAGTTTATGTTTTAAGTCTTTATCGTTTAATAGTCTTTGAATATGATTTGGCTTTGCATTAACAGCGATGGATCCTAATCTGTCATAAACAGCGACAGATCCTAATCTGTCATAGACAGCGACGGAATTATTGAATTTAAAGTTATGTCTTTAATCATTCTTAGCGACGAATTTTTTATTGTTAGCGAGGGCTTTTTTTGTCGCTAACAGTGACGACATATAAATTCCGTCATTGAATTTAGCGATGCCACTTTTTTTCGACGAATTTTTCCTCGTCGCTAATTTTATCACTAATTAATTTAGCGACGAATTTTCCCTCTTTAGCGACGAAATATGCTCGTCGCTGATTTCAATTTTTTTTAGTAGTGTGGTATGCACTATCAACAAATCACAAATTATCACAACAATAAAAATCTTTAATTTTTACTATAATTATCTTAAAAGTTATTCATACTGTGATTTATGATTAGTTGACACTTTAAAATGTGGACACTTTTTTCTTTAAAATATATAATGTTTTTGCCATATCTTTTGATGTCATTTTTCTTTTGAAGCTTAATTTTGTTTTTCCGAAAAAGAAATACTGAGACTTCGGTGGTTCTCTCTACTAGAGAGATCTTTCCCAGTTTGGTGGTATGCAATTTAAATGGTACTGCAACTGTAATTATCTATAAAATGTACAACTGTATTGGCTAACCCTCTTTTATTAGACCATGAACAACTGATAAACCTGAGTGATGAATACTTTAAATATTAATCCTCACCACACCTTCACAGATTTCCATGAGATACAATGACTGCTAATCTAATATACCCTTGTCCATTGAACTGCAATATGGTTGCTCTTAAATCTCAGTTCTCTTTTAAAGTCATATGAGCTTTGCTGTAGAACAACAATCATGTAATCATAAGCATCGTATTTATCAACTCTCAGTTGTCTTAAATTGTACCAATTTATATTGTAACTATTTCTTGGGTCTTGTTAACCAGTGGTTAAGGAATTCAAAAAATCAATTTTTTTATGGAAAAACTAAATGTATCACTTCTTAAAAACATAAATACACAGGTTCCTATAAAATTTTACTGTTCTTGGTTCCTTAACCAGTAAGGGTACTAGTTAACATTCTCCTTATTTCTTTTACTCATGAAATGAGTCAATTTTACGTTCTTTATGCTTTTGTAATCAAAAGCGAAACACTTTATTTGTAAGAGTGGGGCTTAAGGTATGTACATGGCTATAATTTAAAAATGTCATTTGAAGTCAAAGTTGTATCAGTAAATTTTAGTAGAAGTGTAGAACAGTTGATAGATCACGACACACTTATCTGTGGTCTATAATGTTTAGAATTTGTTGGATTTTAGTGCTAAATACATAGATTATTTTGAAGGTTCTCATGATTCTTTTGATAAACTGTTAATGATGCGTTTGTTAGATACAATATTTGTAATCTCGAAATTGTTTAGTTGCTCAAATTAATATCCTATACTTTCAATTTTGTTTTGAATAGCCTTGTAATGAGTTTATGTTTTAAGTCTTTATTGTTTAATAGTCTTTGAATATGATTTGACTTTGCATTAAAACCTTGTAGATCAGCAAGTGGAGATTGCGATTGACTTGGGAGGAGACGAACATGTTGTTCATGTAACTGAAGTTACATTGCCATTTGAAATGTTCAAGGGAAGATTCTGTAGCTTCTCACTGTCATTTAATTTGTAGCTTTTACGTTGGGAATATAGGTAGTCATGTTCTCTACAAATCCTCCACCATTTTTTTACATTAGTTTTTTTGTTCAAATTATGGTCCACATGATCGAGACAGGATGAAGAAGTTTCTGAAAATTGTTATTCATGGCATGAACCGGTGATGCTAGAGTCATCATCAAAATTTTCAAATCTAATCCTACAAAGGGAAAGTACATGATAATTATTAGAATTTTGTATAAGTTGCACTCTTACTAATGATAAAAAGTTAGTAATATTTGTTTTTTCTTCTTGTTAAGTGGTATTTTCCTAATCACAAATTACGTAGAAATTAGAATTCCAAGTACTTTATATTTGATACTGTAGCTATCGATTATTTATTAGTCATTTAATTTTTTGCAAAATTATGAAATTTTAATTTTTTACATGATTTTTGATTATTTAAAAATTGGTTAATGTTTATTTATTTATCACATTTTATATTGAAATCTCTATTTTTTTAATAAATATTCAAAAATAAAATTTTTACAATTAAAGGAAATTAAATTGTTTTATTCAAATAAAAGAATTTGAAATACAAGGAATTTGAATTGCTTTAGTAAAATAAATCACTTCGAAAATGAAAAAAAATCATTTGAAAATTGAAACAATTCAATTGTCTTGTATTTCAAATTCTTTAAAATTTTGAAATACCTCATTTAAATACACACTAAAATTTATTCAAATCTACCCATTTAATAATCGCAAGGTGTGGTCCGAGTGGTTAGTAGTTAGGTCCCTTTGACCATATGTCCAGGGTTCGAATCCTAGTGATGGGAATAGAGCTGCATCTGTGGGGTTAGGCATGACTAAGTAAACCAATATTTTCCACAAAGTTATCGTGGAAGCAATGCTAAGTCATTGCATGTAACGACCTAGTAAAATTCATTGTGGTTCTGTTGACAAAAATCTATACTAATATATAAAGGGATACCTGATTTTGGACTCCACCTTTTATTTTTCTTTAAAAGAAATAGGTATAGGTAGTTATAGGTAGTTTTTGTTGGTGATTATAAGTGATTTTTATTTTAGAAAAATAAAAGTAAAATCTACACAAAAAAAAAATCGAATATAAACATAGATATCTTGTTCAAATCGCCAAAATAACAAATAAAATATTAAAAAAATGGACACAACGAAAAAAATAAAAATATGGACAGATAGGCACGATAATGTCTGTCTTTTCGCTAGTAAATGATAAAATAAGCGAAAGTTTTAAAAAAACTAGATGATGGTAAAAAAGCTATTTTTTAATTGAAATAGATGATGAGCTAATTGATTAAATTTCAAGTGTTTGATAAAATTAGCTATTGAACTAGCTTATAAGTATAAAATGATATAAAAGGATACGCTTATATAATTTTTTATATAAATTCTATTTTGTAGTATTTATTAAAGGATTTTAATTAATATACACTGACAGTGTAATTTTTTTTTATACTGTCAATCAATCAGAAATTGATATATCATTATAAATATTTGATTTTTATCCTAACCACTTTAAAATTCATCAATTCCATGATTTCTGATTGGTTGTCAGTGTAAAAATCTTTATACTGACAGTGCATAGAAATTAAACTCTTTATTTAAAATAAATATTGTTTTAAATAATTTATTTTAAAAAATATATATTTTTCATCTTAAAATTATAATTGTTTTTTAATATTTTTATTAAATGATAAATTATTGTTTGAACTGATCCATGCATATGTGAGTCTGTGACCATTTTTGTGCAGGATTTGGCATAAACTCAACGTTTAACCTATTTTAAGTGATTAGGGGAACGTTTACGCGACCTTGCTATTTTTTTTATTCAGGGTCTCTTGTATTTAGTTATAATTGCAAAAAAGAAATAATATTTTTTGCTTTGACAAAGAAGGAGGCTAACAATGCTAAATGAGAAGAAGAAAAATGTCGATAGATTTAAATTCTTCAAGGATAATTCTTGTTATTTAAAATCTTATAGGGATATGATATTCTTGTTGTTTGGTTGCCACATTCATTTCATTTATCGCCCTGGAAATGAAGGAGGTGGAAAGGTGCAGCTAGCTATGGTTTTCTGCTTCTCTTGTGCCGTATTGAGACTGCAGCTAATATGAAGACTGATGAGGTCTTAATTAATCTTAGACTTTTCCCGTAGTTTCATTTTGAATAATTTTTTCAAAGTTATTTTTCAAAAGAATTTTGCGAAATTCTTTTGGATAACAAATTGAACTAAAATGTTGGATAATTAAGATTTATATATTATTGTTAATAAAAACTGAAAAACTATCAATAAATAGTCTACGTTAGTTCCCACGTAGGTGGCTCAGTGGTAGCCAAGGGACATCAAGGAGTTGCATGATTGGGGTTCGATCCCCTCCCCCCACCCCCTCTAACAACTAACCCACTAACTTCTAACCATTTGGCCTATCAAAAAAAAAATAGTCTACGTTATACTGTTATCTCAAACGTTAGAGTAATCAAATCGCATTAGTCTATGACTTGTATGACTTTGGATTAGGACCGCTAACCATTGGAAATGGCAATGCTGAATTTGTAACCATATAAGTATCTGCCACACCCCATGCAGATTCATCACCATTCACCAGTCTCTTATTGTATTAAATCATCACTCATTGAAAGTTCATCCTATAACCATAGATGGCGTTCTTATTTCCAAAGCTTCTTCTCTCCATGAAGCTCATACCATTTTGGTGGCTTCTTTTAATGTGCTTGTTTGGCTTCCTAGTCGCCTCTTCACCTCAAAATGCTTCAATTGCAGCAATGCAAGGCAGCGAAGCGAATGCTCTGTTGAAGTGGAAAGATAGCCTTGACAATCAAAGCCAGGTGAAGCTCTCTTCATGGACTGGCAGTAGTCCTTGCAATTGGGTAGGAATCGAATGTGATGAGTCCGAATCGGTCTCCAACATAACTCTTTATAAGTTTGGTCTAAGAGGTACGCTTCAAAGTCTCAACTTCTCGTCACTTCCCAATATCCTCAGTATAAATATAAGCATAAACTCATTTTTTGGAACCATTCCCCCACAAATTGGGTTGTTGTCCAATTTGGACTCTCTTGACTTCTACATTAATCAACTCTCTGGTAGCATACCCAAAAGCATTGGTAATCTGTCAAAACTCTCATATCTTGATCTCAGTGACAATCGTCTCTCCGGGACTATTCCAGCTGAGATAACACAGTTGGATCGTCTTGTACAACTTGAAATTAGCCTATGCAATCTAACTGGTTCTATCCCTATTTCAATAGGAAACTTGACAAAGCTTGAATTGCTATATTTATACAAAAATGAGTTTTCTGGATCAATTCCTTCCACTATTGGAAAGCTGATAGAGCTAAGTGATCTAGCATTATCCTCAAATGGACTTTCTGGACCAATTCCTTCCACTGTTGGAACCTTGGCAAAGCTCGAAACACTATATTTACACGAAAATGAGCTTTCTGGATCAATTCCTTCCACTATTGGAAACTTGACAGAGCTAAGTGGTCTAGAATTATCCTCAAATAGACTTTCTGGGCCAATCCCACCCTCAATAGGTAGGTTGGTCAATTTGGATAGCATTTACCTTTTAGGAAATAAGCTCTCAGGAACAATTCCTTCCACTATTGGAAACTTGACCAATTTAAAAGATGTACAGTTATCATATAATAATTTCACAGGCCATTTGCCTCACAATATTTGCCTTGATGGAATGTTGACACACTTTACTGCTTGCAATAACCATTTCACGGGTCCCATTCCAAAGAGCTTGAAGAATTGTTCCAATCTTATAAGATTAAGGCTTGATCAAAACCAACTTACTGGAAACATAACGGAAGATTTTGGTGAATATCCAAATTTGGACTACATCGATTTGAGTGACAATAATTTTTATGGTCACCTTTCACCAAAGTGGGGAAGTGCTATAACCTCACAAGCCTCAAGATCTCCAACAATAATTTATCTGGTCGTATACCACCAGAGCTAGGAGAGGCAACCAACTTACATGTACTCCACCTATCTTCAAACCACCTTACAGGAAAAATTCCAAAGGAGCTAGGCAAATTGACCTTGTTGTATGAGCTGTTGATAAGTAACAATAATCTTTCAGGAAATATTCCCATACAATTAGCATCATTGCAAGAACTCCAAACCTTGGAGCTTGGGGCAAATGATTTCAGCGGCTTCATCACAAAAGAACTTGGAAATTTGCCCAAGTTGTTGCACTTGAATCTGAGCCTAAATAAATTTGTGGGATACATTCCTGTTGAGTTTGGCCAATTCAAATCTCTTCAAAGTCTTGATCTTTGTAAGAACTTTTTGGGCCGGAACAATACCCGCAACACTTGGAGAGTTGAAATACCTAGAAACATTGAATCTCTCACATAATAACCTTTTTGGTGCCATACCCTCCAGTTTTTATGATATGATAAGCTTGACATTCGTTGACATATCATACAACCAATTAGAGGGTTCAGTTCCAAACATTACAGCCTTTCAAAAAGCTCCAATTGAAGCATTGACAAATAACAAAGGCTTGTGTGGTAATTTCTCTGGCCTCGAGCCTTGCCCACCATCAAGCAACAAATCTCATCATCACAAGAACAACAAAGTCTTAATCCTTGTTTTACCAATTACTTTGGGTATTGTTATACTTGCACTATTGGCGCTCGTAATTTCAAGTCGCCTTTACCAAAGTGCAAGTACAAAGGAAAATCATGTAGTAGAACCACAAACTCAGAATCTATTTGCAATATGGAGTTATGATGGGAAAATGCTATATGAGAACATCATTGATGCCACAGAAGAGTTTGACAACAAATATCTCATTGGAGTTGGAGGGCATGGATCTGTTTACAGAGCTGAGTTGCGTACTGGTCAAGTTGTTGCTGTGAAAAAACTTCATTCAATACCAAGTGAGGAAACATCTAATCTCAAAGATTTCCGAAGTGAGATAGAAGCTTTGACGAAAATTCGGCATCGTAATATTGTGAAGCTATATGGGTTTTGCTCCCATTCTCGATTCTCATTTTTAATTTATGAGTTGGTGGAAAGGGGTAGCATTGATAGGATTCTTTACAATGATGCACAAGCAATTGAATTTGATTGGAATAGAAGGGTGAATGTTGTTAAAGGTGTGGCTAATGCGTTATGTTACATGCACCATGATTGCTCACCTCCTATTGTTCACCGAGATATCTCAACAAAGAATGTTCTTTTAGATTTTGATTATGAGGCCCATGTCTCAGACTTCGGAACAGCTAAGCTTCTTAATCCCGATTCATCCAACTGGACCTCATTTGCTGGCACCTTTGGATATGCTGCTCCAGGTTAGTTAATTTCCTTTTTTCCTTCTAATTACAGAATTGATCATATGGTTCTATAGTTTTTATTTCATACTTATTTACAGTCACATTACTACTTTATAATACTTCGTATATTTCATGCTTTGTTACTAACAATTTAATATTTTTATGGATGATATTTCTTTTTAATTTGTTGTAGAACTTGCTTATACTATGGAAGTGAGTGAGAAATGTGATGTGTATAGCTTTGGGATATTTGCCTTGGAAATACTTTTTGGGAAGCATCCTGGAGAAATTATATCATCAACAATGTTATCATCTTCCGGGAGAGTGGTGGCCTCAGCACTTGATAATTTGTCGTTGAAAGATAAGTTGGATCAACGTCTTTCACATCCTACAAATCAAATTGGCATGGAAGTGATATCGATCGGAAGGCTAGCAATTGCATGCTTGATTGAAAATCCACGTTCTCGCCCTACCATGGAACAGGTAGTCAAGGAACTCGTAAAGCCGAAGTCAGCTTCCTTGGACTAGTTCACACAATCAATCACACTGAAAGGTTGTTGGAAGATTGTTGCACTTCACAAACATATCTCATTTCTACTTACCCTCTTTTGTAACATTGTAAATATGTTTTAATTTGCAATGTAATGCCATGTAGATTTATAGCAAGATTTTGTACCCTAATAAAATAAATAATCATTTATAATCAGAATAAAATCATCTCATAAATGTTCCTTTGTTGCCCCTTTATACCAAATAGTAGTCAAGCGACTTTTGCACTTCTTAAATCTTAATTATCTAAGGAAATGGAATTTGAGCAAATTGTGCTTAAATGTGGTTGAGATATTTTCTTTGCATATAGATATTGATAAAACCTCTTTGCACACATCTCCAATTTTGTGTTTGATATTTGCGTTTAAAAACAAGACTAATAATTAAAATTGACTCAATTAATATTCTCTTCTTTTAAAAAAAAAATAAAAATATTACATTCTATATGCCTAACTAAGGAGTATATAGTTGACCACAAATATGTTTAATTTGTATTGGCTGCTTATTAGTTTAGACGACAAAAAAAAAAAAAAAAAAAGATGAGGATTGTTAGAAGTCTCACATTGTCTGCCTCAAACCTTGGGGTGTGGTTTATATACCTGTTAGGAAACTCCACTTAACATCAATTGATTTTAGGATGAAATCTAACATGGTATCAGAGCCAGAGCCCGTCAACTTCCTACGCATCGCCTATTATGACAATTTTCTTGTGTAGCACCTGTTCTGGCAGACATCTGTGGAGGAGGGGTGCTGGAAGCCCTACATCGCCTGCCTCAAATCCTGGGTACGATTTATATTCTAGTTCGGCAAATTCAATTAACATCAATTGGTTTTAGGATATAATCTAACAACGAAAAGGGAGCTTTATGTAGGCAAGCAAAGTTACAAAGTGAGAGAGAAAAGCAGAGGCTAGGATTATACAAATACAAAAAATAAAAACAAAGGGGGGAAGGAGGAGAGAGTATTTATTATAACTTACTTTTTACTTTGCAGACTCCTAGTTATGCCACTATATGAAGCATGTTCTTTAGTTTCTTTTATGTGCATTTGGTTATTCTTAGAGTCTGAAGTAAATATTCAATCTGTTCTATAAGAATAGTTTTAGCCCTTAATTTAGTTTATGATAAATGAAAAATCACTTGATTTATTTCTTAATAACCTGAAATATCAGTTAAAATAGTTATAAATAGGAGCTAATATATCCTTAAATTCACTCATGAGAAGGACTAAATGACATTTGAGATTTTTTGTGACCAAGTTGAGAGTTTTCTAATAATTAATTGTCTGGGCTGGATCAAAAATATCAATTGTTTTTTTGTCTTTCTCAAAATGGTTATTTATTTTTGTAGACTTCTCAATACCTGAGTAATAGTCTAGCTTTGAGTATGATCAACCACATCCACAAGTTATGTGGCTTAGTTATGCAATTGGGATGTTTAGCTTATTTTAAAAAAAGTAAAGAAAAATAAACACTTTGAAACATGAGGAAGGGATTGGTTTGAAATTTTATACTCTTACCAGAGAATACTAATTCAGGAGTCCATTTATATATAAAAAATTTCATAGCCAAATATTCAGTCTGAAACTAGAAAGCCAACCATCATATGCTATTTTAGTAAACTTTATTAACAATTATGCAATGTCACCAATCAGCATGTGGTCTATCAGTCATATTTATTACATTTGTCAAGCTACAACAATTACAAAGAAGAATATGGTTCTTGGTTCTTTGACGATGCTTTAGGTGCCCATACAATCACAAGTTTAGGCTGTCCTCATATAAATCAGAGTCTTTATTTGCTTCTTGATCCTTCACCGCTTGAACAAGGTGGCACACAATTCAAGGGGAATGGCATAACTCTGTAGAAACTTGCTTCTCTTTCTTATGATCCTTACTTTGTAGAAAATTTTCTGAATGTCATCTTTCAGTTGTGCCATAATATATTGACTGACTGTTGAAAGTATTAAGGGAAGAAGGAGAAAACCCAGAGTGCATTTTGCTGTGTAAGAGATGGATCTTCTCATTCACAATTTTCTGATTGAATGTACAAAAGCTAAGCATGACTACTTATATACAATGGGATACAACTATCATCTATCAACTTACTAACTTAACTTACAAGTTAACTAACTAACTAAAAATAACTAACAGACTGATGCTGTTAGATTCAGTTAAGTGGTTGTGGAGTTGGGACTTGTGGCAGCAGCTTGGCCTTCTCGATTGTTGATCTGTAACACCCCCTCGCAAGCTGGAACGTGTATGTCATACATTCCTAGCTTGGCTTGAAGATGCTGAAATGGGCCAGGTGCCAAGGGTTTAGTCAATATATCTGCTACTTGGGAATGTGTGGATATAGGAAGCAAATGGAGAGTGCCATTCTGTATTTTGTCTCGGACTAGGTGGTAGTCTATTTCGATATGCTTGGTGCGCTCGTGAAATACTGGATTAGCAGCAATGTGGATAGCTGACTTATTATCACAGTATATGATTGCTGGTGTAGAGAATGAGATTCCCAAATCTTGGAGTAGATATAGAAGCCACTGTGCTTCACAACTGGCCTGAGCAAGAGCTCTATATTCTGCCTCAAAGGAGCTTCTGGACACAGTGGTTTGTTTCTTGCTCGTCCAGGATACAAGTGATTCTCCCAAAAAGAAACAGAATCCTGAGATTGACCTCCTAGTATCGGGGAAGGTTCCCCAATCAGAATCAGTGAATCCTCTAAGTTCAATAGCTGACTTGGATGGAAAGAAAAGACCCTACCCTTGAGACCCTTTGATGTACCTAAGTATCCTGAGTGCGGCTTGATAGTGCTCTATGGTAGGACAGTCCAAGAACTGGCTCAAATTGCTGGCAGCAAATGAGATATCAGGCCTAGTTTGTGTAAGGTATATTAACCTGCCAATGAGCCGTCTGTATGTTGTTGGATCCGAGTGTGCAGGTCCTGAGTTTTTGTGCAACTTAGCCTTACAATCCATAGGAGTGGAGCATGGCTTTGCAGCTAGCATACCCGTGTCTTGAAGGAGATCAAGAGCATATTTTCGTTGGCAGAGGTCGATACCCTTCTGTGATCTAGCTATCTCGAGTCCTAGGAAATATTTCAATGTTCCCAGGTGTTTTATGCTGAATCTAGAGTCCAAAAGAGATTTCATGTGATTAATCTCATTGATGTCATTCCCTGTGAGAACTAAATCATCAACATAAACCAAGATTGCAGTGAAGCCTGTGATGAGTGATTTATTGAACAATGAGTAATTTGATTTGGACTGCTTGTGTCCAGAGCTGAGTAGAACTTCAGTTAATTTTTCATTCCACTGGCGGCTTGCTTGTTTCAGGCCATAGAGGGACTTTTCCAACTTGCATACAAGTGAGGAATCTCTGAGATGTAAGCCTGGTGGAGGTTTCATGTATACTTCCTCATGTAAATCTCCATGAGGAAGGCTGTGTTTACATCCAATTGGTGAAGATGCCAGCTGTTGATGGAAGCCAGGGACATTAGCACTCAGATTGTGGTCATCTTTGCCACTGGACTGAAGGTTTCTAGGTAGTCTATACCCTCAGTTTGGTTGTAGCCTTTAGTTACAAGTCTGGCTTTATGCCTTTCAACTGATCCATCAGCTTTGTGCTTGGTCTTGAACACCCATTTGCAGCCAATTGGGTGCTTCCCATCAGGTAGAGGAGTAAGAGTCCAAGTTTGATTCTTTTCCAATGCCAATAATTCAGCATTGATGGCTTGCTTCCAATAATCATGGATCACTGCCTCTGTATAGGTGTTAGGTTCAATGGAAGAAGAAATGGCTAGGATATGATTTTGTGTGAAGGTGATAACTTATGATAGGAAAGATAGTGAGAAATTGGATACCTGACTTTTGAAGTGGTTGGTACAGCAGTGGAACTAGCAAGGGTGCAATGATAATCTTGCAAGTATGTTGGCATCTTCCTGTTTCTGCTGGACTGTCTCAGAATCGGTTGTTCTTGGTTCTGCGGTGAGTTGTTAGTGTTGTCAGGTTGGTCAAAACGAGGCAAGGCAGCAGCTTGGCCACTGTCATTCCCAGTATGTATAATGGGTGTTGTATTATGTTGAGTAGGTGGAGAATGATGGTTATTGGGAATAGGTGAGGTGTGATTTGGGGTGAGTGGCAGGATTGTATTTTGGAAGTCAAGGAAGGTATCATGGTGATATACTGGAATGATAGGAGTTTGTGAATCATTATTAGGTGATAGGTGCTGGGAGGTATATGGAAATATGTTTTCATGAAAAACAACATTTCTAGATATTAGTGTTTCTCTAATTTTGAGATCAAAGAGGACATATCCTTTGGTTCCTTGTTTGAAACCCAAGAATATGCACTTCCTAGCCCTAGGATCAAGTTTCTTTCTGTTGGCCTGCAAAGTGCTTGCATAGCATAGGCTTCCAAAAACTTTAAGTGATGATATGTCGGGGTGAGAATTGTGCAATTTGTAAAAAGGTGATTTGTTTGCAAGAGAAGATGAAGGTTGTCTATTTATCAAGAAGATTGCATGAGTCACTGCAAAACTCCAGAAACACTTAGGCAAAGAAGCTTTAAAAAGTAGGGCTCTAGCCACTGATAAGATGTGTTGGTGTTTCCTCTCCACAACACCATTTTGTTGTGGAGTCTCAACACAAGAAGTATGGTGTTCAATTCCTTTCAATCTATAGAAATCTCTTAATAAAAATTCTTTTCCATTATCTGTTCTTATGCATTTGACTTTTGTGTTAAACTGTGTTTCAACTAATAAGCAGAATCCTTGGATGTGTGTGGAAACCTCTGCTTTTGATTTCATCAAAATGAGCCAAGTATATCTACTAAAATCATCCACTATGGTAAGAAAGTATTTATGGCCAAACATAGAAGGAATGGAAATAGGACCCCAAATGTCCATATGTATTATTGAAAAGGGACTAGGTGTATGAATATTGCTATTACAAAATGGCAGATGTTTTTGATTTGCTAAAGGGCAAATTTCACAATGATGTTTATTGTTTACAGAATCAATGAAAGTATGAATTTTCTGCATGATCACTAACTTCTCATGAGATGGATGTCCAAGCCGATTGTGCCAAATGTTACAGTCTGATGCAGTAACAGCATTGATAGTTGGTGAGGTAGAAACCAACACACTTGATGAGGACATTGCATACAACCATTGCCTGAGCCTAGCTACACCAATCGTCTTCAAAGAATTGGTATCCCTTATCTGACAAAGGGAGTTAGAGAAAGTTAGTGTGCAAGAAAGTGCAAAAGTAAGTCTAGAGACTGAGATAAGATTGAAACTGAAATTTGGTATATAAAGGACATCAGCCAAGTAAAGGTCATTGGAGAAAATCACAGTTCCAGAGATGGTAGTTGTGATGTTGCTCCCATCAGGCAATATAACAGCAATTGGTTTAATTTTTCGAAAGGTTTGGAATTCTGACAAGGAGTAGCACACATGGTCTGTGGCTCCTGTGTCAAGAATCCAAGACTTTGGCTTATGAAGATTGGATAATGTACAAACAATACCTAAGTGTTTATGAACAGAATAATGGTTAGAGGTAGTGGTTATCTGGTTTGCAGCATGGACTTGTGATCCATTTGACTGTTGTAAGAGAGCCATTAATGCCTTATGTTGATCATTGGTCAAGGTCAAGTTGACCCCTCTGATCTTTCCCTTTGAGAATGGTGAGAAGTGATGCTTCTTTCATCATCATCAGAAGCTATATCTTCTTCGGCAGTATAGTTGTTCACTGCATTATTCTTGAAGTAATTAGGGGGGTATCCATGCTTCTTGTAGCATGTATCAATCGTGTGACCTGATTTGTGGCAGAAAGTGCACATTTTGGTGCCTCTTCCTTCATTTCCTCTTCCACCAGAGAAGGACTTGCCCCTTCTGCCTCGATATCTCCCTCTTTGACCACTAAAGTCAGTGACATTGGCTAGTACTTTATGATCTTCAAGAATAGCTACACCAAACTGTCTTTCTTGTTGTATCAACATGTTAAAGACTTCATCAATGTCAGGCAAAGGCTTCATAAGCATGATTTGTGATTTTACAACCGAATACTGATCATTGAGGTTCTTTAAAAACCGAATTACATGATCTGTCTCTATATAGTTCTTTATGGTAGGCACAAGATTACAGGTACATTGAACAACACAAGTGCATAATGGAATAGGTCTATAGTTATGCAATTCTTGCCATAACCCTTTCAATTGAGTAAAATATGAGGTGATTGACCTATCCCCTTGCTTACACATATAAATCTCTTCTTGTAAATCAAAAATTCTAAAGATATCACCTTGATAATACCTATTTTTCAAGTCATTCCAAGCCTCATATGCTGTATCAAGCCATAAGATGCTTTCCAAAACCGAAGGTTCAACTGAGCTGAGCAGCCAAGAAAGACAGTTGGAATTACATCGATCCCAAGGTTTGAACATGAGATCTGTAGCATCAGGTTTCGTAATTGATCCATCAATGAAACCCAACTTGTTCTTGGATTTGAGGGCAATCATCAATGATCGAGCCCATTTGTGATAATTGCTTCCATTTTCTTGAAGGACAGCAGATACCAAAGAAACACCAGTGTTTTCATTCTGGTTAGAGAAGAAAGGATTCAAAGGATCCATGATCTGGTTTGCCATTGTTCCAAGATTGAGGAATCTTCAATCAGAAATTGTGAAAAAAAAAATTTGCAAAGAAAGTAAGAACAAGAAAAGCTCAATGTTGTGAGCTATAGAAAGAAGAAGGAAGATGATACTCAATGTTGTGAGCAAGATGAAAGAATCAGGGTGCGCATCAGGGAAGAGAGATTCTCAACTGATACTATGTTGAAAGTATTAAGGGAAGAAGGAGAAAACCCAGAGTGCATTTTGCTGTGTAAGAGATGGATCTTCTCATTCACAATTTTCTGATTGAATGTACAAAAGCTAAGCATGACTAATTATATACAATGGGACACAACTATCATCTATCAACTTACTAACTTAACTTACAAGTTAACTAACTAACTAAAAATAACTAACAGATCTGATGCTGTTAGATTCAGTTAAGTGGATGTGGAGTTGGGACTTGTGGCAGCAGCTTGGCCTGCTCGATTGTTGATCTATAACACTGACTACAAATATGATGTGAAGTGGAGGTGACATGTGTCAAGCATGAAAATTCAAATGTTGCTTCGCTTTCACTAGCTTGCCATCCTCATAGATATCAGAGTAAACCAACATACCAAATAGAGAAACAAAAAGCTTATGACAGATTTGATCGGCATGCCTTGAATAATTTTGATGCCATTTGTTTTAGGACAAAGACTTATTCTAATATCCTGAAATTCAAAAGCTTAGCAAATTAGATCTTCATTGACATTCTATTTAATTCTTGTGTTGTGGATAAGACCTTATTGCATGAGAGCTTATGTCATAAGCGCTTAAATTCAATAAGCTATGTGCGTTTGGATGCATACTTCGAAAAGCATTTATACAAAATTAAGGTGTTTGGATACATTACTATATAAGCGTTTATAAACATTTTAAAATTAAATCTTTTTATTAAATTACAATAAAAATGTAATTTTAACAAATAATTTGATTGCTTAAAAAATATATATATATTTGAAGTAATGGTTTTTTTTAATGTTAACCTCAAAACACATATCATCTGTACTAGTAGTGGACATCCTGTGTAATTTCCAAATATAAAGATAACATCATAATCAAAAAAAGAAATGCATATAAATGATGAACAACATTTAATAACTTGATAAGTCAATTTTACACGCATAAGTTCACTAAACAACACATAACAAAGCCAAAACAAATAAAACCTTGCTGAAGTAATTCCATGACACAAAATTAGTTTTATGAAATTTCTGCAAGATAAGTTTACAGATATAGCAAATATAATGGCTTGTATTTAGCAAAAGGGCAAGCAAATGATGTCAGGAATCATACAAAACAAACATAAGTTAATTTAGCCTGAACAATCTTTGCAGAGACTTTCTAAAGGGGGAACAATGCATAGTCAGATCTCAGAATAATAACTTTCCCAGTTCCTGCAGATTAATGTGCTTTTCCTTGTTCTTGTAGATGATGTCGAACTCATGCCATAAATTGTCCCCCAAAAATAGAACAAAACGCCAAATAAACAGAAACACTGTAACATAACTCAATGTCATGGAGAAAATTCATTACCATTCTTCAATTTTCAAACAATGTAATTTGTGACTATCATCACCAACATATATTACGTTAGCTAATTGAATGATTCCATGAATAATATACAGGTGAAGTATCCTCATTCAAAATATACACAAGAAGTATATTGGCCTTCTAGTAAAGTACATTGATTCAACACATTGTTGGTGACAAAACTATAGAATGGCAGTGATGGTCAACAGGGACTGCAAAAGGTGGGAGACATACACCAGTGAAACATTGCTGCTAATTGTGCCTTACAATTAAAAACCCCCCTGATAAACTGTCATCCAATCACCACCATGTATCATCTATGACCTCCAATTATCGCTGCCCAAACCTTCTACCCTGTAGATTGGCATCCTTACACCTAGCTTCAAAGTAAAAAACAAGCCAAGCAACCATGAAGTAAACCTCCATGGTCGACTGAAACATCTTGGCAAAAGCTCTGCCGCAAATCCGGCCCAAACCCCATCTCCTTGGAGAAGGAATGTCCAATACCTTCGTGGACGGCACATGGCGGTTGAAGGTCGACGGCGGTGGAAGGACGATGGCGCACGGCGGACGTCAGGCGGCGGGCGACGGTCGATACTAGGGCTCCTCACTCTAGCTCTGCTCTCTCTTATACGAAGAAGAAGAAGAAGGGGTAGGACATTTTGGAGACACTGATCGAAATATTGGAAGAAAAAATAAAGAAAGGGGGCGGACAAGGGTCGAAGAGTGAAAAACACGGGTAGTGTTCCCATAAGTTATTTTTAACAAATACTCGTAAGCTTCTCCCAGTAGCTTATGAAAATAAGCCCAAAACTTCTTATGGGATGACATAAGACTTTTTTATAAGCTCTATCAAACACACTGCGTAAGAACTTATGTCATAAGACAAGTTAAAAGGAGGTTAAATAAGCTCTTCCAAACGCCACCTAAAACCGAAGTTCAAAGATGAATCTTAAATTATTAAATAGGGGTGGCAAAAGGATGGATCAGATGGATTTTGATTCGGATTATAATGGATTGGTTAAAAATAATCCATCAATACAATTCAATCCACTAAAAATATATTTAAAAAAAATCTCATCCATCCAAGATCCATTTAATAAAAACCATCTAATCCATCCATCAGCAACTTTTTGATGGATGGATATCCAATCCATCCATTAAAATTGTTTTCAATAATTAAATAATTTTTATGAGTATTATAAAATATTCTCTCTGTTATAAACAAATTGATTTAGTGGATGACTATCTCATCTTATCTCCTATCTTATCTTCTCTTCTCTTCTCTTATTTTATAGGAAACTGGTTGAGATTAGGAGTCTACTATTATGTTATAAATAGTAGTAGTCAGATTGTATTCTAGATATACTTGATCATAATATGAATAACAAATATGACAGCTAGTTCCTGGAGAACCAGCCTTTGAATCCTAGTTCCAGAAGAACTAGCATCTGAATCTATATTTCTATTCTCTCCGTCTCTCTATTACTTTTCTATTTTTAACACGTTATCAGCACGATCAAGTCTCTAACAGTGCAACGATTTTTATGTAGGTATCTTTTCAAGGTAATAATTCATGCTAAATGGCATAACATCAAAAACTTCTATTTGACGTATATTAGAGCTTGAAGCAAGGGAACCATTTTCCTTTCTTCTTCTCTCTAATCATAGCTTTCATAATGAGTTCTTTTATTCAAATTCCTTTCAAGTGTTTTCACAATGCATCTCGGAAAGCTTGAATTCATCGCTTTTGATAATGGTTATAATTCAGTATGTCAATTGGTGTATCAATTTTTACAAAGCATCCCTGAAGGATTGCACATAGCCAATAATTTTCTTGGTATTTATGGTATAGTTCCTGAAGAACTAGACCTTTGAACCATGATTGAAATTTAAAAGATCATTTGGTCTTTAGTATAAATTGAAACAAAGGAAATTGATGGAAAAATCATATAAGCCTATTCAGAATGCTCCTGGAGTAGCAAAAATTAGAAAGAAAATCAAATGGATTGAACATCATTCCCGGAAGTGAATGCGATGTATTATAATTTTGGGTACGACGATGGTCGTGGTTATAATCATTTGTGTGGTAGATATTACCAGTACAGTGATGGTTTAAAATCTTCGTATGAGATTATGAGTGAGATATGAGAAAATATTGAAAATCGTAAAATTATCTTAATGTTTTTAGCATGTATGGAAAGATCTTGATCATAGTTGTCGTATGTCAACATTTTGTTGGATGGATTTTTCAATCAACGTAAAGATTTATTTTTGTCTATCAAATCCTAATGGTAAGTCATGCTCTAGTGATATATTAATTATTTCTCATGATGATTTTGATTGATAATATTTGTAAAGTACGGATATTTGTTTTGGCAAATGCAATAGTTATTGATAAAGAATCATTTATTCTTTGAAAAAGATAAAATAATATAGCTTATTATGAGTTGTCATAATTTCTTTTATGAATATGATTAATGTCCAAATTGTTCTTATGAATTGTTCATATTTTTTTGTTAACCTTTTGGAGTTTTATTGATTGAAGAAAAGAAATTTGCTTCTTAGATTTTTATTGATATTATATCAATTATAAATTATGATAAATGAGTGCGATAGAAATACGTGCTAATGTAAACCAGAAGTTTGTTATGCACTTGAAAATCAAAGTTAATTATATTGTTCTAAACCAGAAGTTTACTATGCACCTGAAAATCAAAGTTAATTATATTGTTATAAACTAGAAGTTTATTATTCTAAATAATTTTTTTATTTGGCATATGGCCAATTACGACATCCAAAGTCAATATTGATGATTCATATTGATGTCATTAAAGGACCAGAAGATTCTTTAATATAATGAGTTTTCATATGTTATGCATTTTGAATACAAAAGTGTTAAGGCTAGAAGCCAGATGATCACATGTTTGATTTCTTTCAATTTGCAACCAAATATTTGCAAAAGTAATTAAATATTTTGAAAGATCCCATATTATGGTTCCTAAATGGAACATAGTTTTTGTTTTTGTTTTTTTAATGTGTTGTATTCTTGTAGATCCAAAAGAAATATACCAAGTTTCATATATAGTAGTTTCATATGGTGGGACTCAGTGCCTACTTTTATTTTAGATGATTTTAATAGGAATAGGTTTTTCCTTCCCTTCTTTAGATTTTGTTGATTCATGGGTTTTGGTTTTATGCCCCCCCATGTGCTTGTATTTGGTTTTCTTTTTTTAATAAACATAGGAAGGGTACTCTTTTTCCTTATTGATGTTTTTATCCCCAAGGAGGGTTTTGCATCATAAGGTTTTAATGAGACCCTTCTTTTGACAAAAAAAAAAAAGTGACAAAGGGTACATCGTATTGAAACCAAAAAAAAAAAAAAATGACGGAGATGCAAAATATCTCTTTATTACTTATTCAAACTTTGTACCAGAAGTACATGTTATAGAAATTTTCAAGTTTCTTACTAGGATTATATTTTACAAAAGTGATGATGGATGAGTGAAATTATATGCACCGGAAGTGCTTACCATCTTTTGTACTTTGGCATGATTGCTTCTGCCATCTAAGTTCAATTGTCATAGACTCAGAAGGTCACTAAGTCACATGTACCAATCGCAAAAATTTTTGCATGGTTAATTGTCCCAGAAGAAAAACCTGCGAGTATGGTACATAACTCATGAATTTAAAATATGCTAGAAGTGTTGTAGACCTATTGGTGCAAAGAATATTGTTCCTTAAAGGAAAATAAAATTTCAATGTGATACTCCAAAAGAGGTCAGTGAGACTCTAGAAGAGGTCAAAAGTTATATAGATCAACAACCCATATTTCAAGAGAAGTAACCCCAGAAGTGGTTTCGATACCGGTAAATTATGAGATCTCATTAAAATATGGAAATATGAGGGAAATATATATTGTTGATAATATATTTGCATATGTAATAGAAATTGCTTATGAAATTATTAATGATAATGAATGTGTGAAGCTCAAATTATAGAGGAATGTTGACATTAAATTAATTGGCCAAAAAATTGAAAGGAATAATGCAAGATGAGCTATGGTTATTAGCCAAACTAAAGCATTTGGACCAGTAGTCCAAACACCTGAAGTTGTCATTTTTAGTTATGAATGCAATTACTTGAATTGTTGATTAGTTTGGTAATCCCTGCACACACTTAATAGAAGTAATGACAACTTACTTTTATAGCTTATTAGATAATGACATATATATGAAAATCCCTAAAGGACTTAAGATGCCTGAAGCATGTAATTCAAGACCTCGACAAATGTACTCTATTAAATTGCAAAGATCATTGTATGGATTAAAGCAATCAGGACGAATGTGTTACACTCGTTTGAGTGACTATACGTATGAGAATAATCTTATTTGTCCTTGTGTTTTCATCAAGAAAACAAATTCTGTGTTTGTAATAGTTGTTGTTTATGTTTATGACTTAAACATAATAGGGACTCCAAAAGAGATCTCAAAGACTATAGAGTACTTACAAAACGAGTTCCAAATGAAGGATATTGGAAAAACAAAATTTTGTCTTGGATTTCAAGTTGAACATTTTCCGAGTAGAATACTTATTCGTCAATCTTCTTATATAGAAAATATTCTTAAGGGATAGTCATCCAAGGGGAAGTGTAATAAACAAATTGATTTAGTGGATGACTATCTCATCTTATCTCCTATCTTATCTTATATTCTCTTCTCTTAACTTATAGGAAACTGATTGAGATTAGGAGTTTACTATTATGTTATAAATAGCAGTAGTCAGATTGTATTCTAGATATACTTGATCATGATATGAATAACATATATGACAGCTAGTTCCTGAAGAACCAGCTTTTGAATCCTAGTTCCAGAAGAACTAGCATCTGAATCTATATTTTTATTCTCTCCGTCTCTCTATTATTTCTTCTATTTGTAACACTCTCATACATCCAAAAAATATTTTTAAAAAAAATTATAATTTTTAAAATTATGAATGTCATATTTTTTAAATTTATTATCGTAATATTTTTGTAGGTGATAATTTTTTTAAAAATATGTTTTTATTATCTTACGTTATCAGATAAGATCTCATATCTTTTTGCATCTCTTTTTTTTTTTTTGACAATATATCTTTTTGCATCTAAAAAGATCAGATCTCATATTTTGATTAAAAAAAGAATCAAAATAGTCTTCTTTATCTATGTCTCATAAACTTGGATTGATTCAGAGTAAGAAAGAAGGGGAGAAGGTATCTGATGGAGATTTGTTTTTTTTTTTGTTTTTTTGTTTTTTGTTTTTTGGAGTGGATAAAAATTGATCCAATGTTTTTTTAGAGGTTAATCCAGTGGATTTTAAAAAAAAATTGATGGATCATAAACCATCTATCATAAAAACAATCCAATCTAATCCAGTCCATTAATTTTTTTTTCTTCTCTTATGGATGGGTCGGGTGGATTTTCTCATGGATGAGCTAGATGGATAATGAATCCATGGATAATATTGTCAACGTTATTATTGAATATGGTAAAGTAGCTCCAGGGTGGAGAACTACTCCTTTGATGGGTGTTACAATGGCTCTATTTACGATATTTCTATCTATTATTTTGGAGATTTATAATTCGACTATTTTATTGGACGAAATTTCTATTAATTAGATTCACAAGAACTGACTACCTAGATTTTCAATAGAAATGAAAGTTAAACATTTATTAATCCATAATTCAGGCTACTAGGATACAAAAATAAACATTAAGTGAATTATTCTCGTGCTGATTTTCTTGCTAAGATGGGAGCCAGGTGTAACTCATCCTTTGTTGTTGTAGATTCCCCTCCGGAAGGGATGGGTAGTCTGTTGCTTGCTGATGCTATGGGGATCTTGTTTGTAACTCAATAGGCCTTTTCTGGTTTTGCTTCTTTCTTTTCTTTTCTCATGTAACCAAAAAAAAAAATTACCTAATCATAAAGACGCATTATTCAAGTATCAATGAAATTTGAAATTTTGTGAAAAAATTCTCCATTATTATGATAATCAAAGTTGCTCCATCTCTTCATTTTCTTGTTTTCAATTTCTATGATGTATGGTCTTTCTCCAGAGAAGAAGGTATAGTCAAGGTTCTAAATGGCGGTTGCGGTCGCGGTTGCGGTCGCTGCGATTGCGGCCATTGCAGTCGCTGCGATGCGTAATGCGGCCGCTGCGGCGTGAAATAATTTTATCATTTCACAAAATTAAAAAAAATCATTATTTTTTTTTGTAATTCTTTATATATCTTTTATTATTGGTGTTGTATATATTTATATTGATTTTTAAGACATTGCATTATGTTTATGAATAATTTAAGCTTAATTGTAGTGAAAATAATATTATTATAAATAAAACTTTTAAGTACATATAAGTACGAAATTAACAAAGAAGTAAGAAAGTGACAGACTTAAAAGTGCACAAATATATACAAATCACAAATAAAAAGAGATTAGTGTCACATGGAGGAATATAACCAGCTGCAATTGTGATTCTAAAATAACGTCACATTGTTACCACTTAGAGATACGTCTTCACTACAAAAAAAAAACATGATAAAAGTAAACAAATTAATAAATTTAAATAATAATAATTAACAAATATATGAATCAAAGATAATAAAAATTGAACTTACATGATACTTGCTACCACATGGTGGAATGACGTGGTGGTTCATAACCTCTATTCTCGCTTTGGCTATCATCTTGTGTAGCTCCTTGCCCAAAGACATAATCAAAAAATCCACCACTTGATTGTTGATGATAAGGATCTTGATAATTCATTGATGGTTGGTGATAATAGGGAGCTTGATCACTTGCGTATGTGTTATATGTGTTGAAATAAGGATATTGATAATAAGGTGGATGAGATTGTTGACTACTCTGAGAAGAACCAGCAATACCAAAGTCACTAAAACTTTGTGCAATACTAGAAGAGGAAGAATCTTCGAGTGGAACATTCTATTTTCTTTTTCCTCTCCTAGAATGTGACCCACCTCTGCTGCTCTCAGGTAATGAACTATCAGAAGGAGCCATATCATTCAAGCTCCTATAACGCCTATTATTTGGTGAATCTTGAGATAGATCATTTTGAAATTGCCCATCATCACCACCGCCACCACCATGATCATCATCATCATTATGACCACCACCACCTTCAGCTTCTACATTACCACCCCCATCACCACTATTATCACTTGGTGAACTTAAACCACCACCATCTTCATTTGAATCATCATTGTCACCAACAACTTCCACATCTTCTTCATCATCTGTATCCAATAGAGGCAACCATTCTGCATTTTGTACTCCATCTAATAGTGGATCTTCTCTCTCTTCAACCCATGGAGATAATGCATCATCTTCTTGAAATATATAATCAAGATTGATAGGATTAAAGCTTGCTTCAATTTCAGCTTGACTTTTTCTCATTTGATGCCTCATTTTCAACTTCATATTGTAGTGCGTGAAGACAAGCTTTTGTAGCTTTTTATACTTCAATCTATTCCTTGTCTTCGTGTGGATATAACTAAATGTGCTCCAATTTCTCTCACAATTTGTGGCTGAAGTTGTTTGGCTAAGAACTTTTAGAGCCACACGTTTAAGCTCAGGAGCACATACACCAAAAAAGGACCACCATTCAGCTTTATAAAGGAGCAACAAAAGGTAAACAAATTATTAGTTATTATATTAAAAAACCAACGTTAAAGTTGACTGATATATAAAGAAATTATTATTTTACCTGGATTCATCTTAGACCAACCTGCTTGAGCTTGAGGTGTACCAAATGTTTCACCCTTCTCTTTAAAAAGTATTAACTGTGTAATATAATATAATATAATATAATATATAATATAATATAATATAATATAATATAATATAATATAATATAATATATCAATATGTAAATATCTTCATTTGATAAATAATGAATTATAAGAATAAAAATATAAATATTCATTACTAACCTGGTTCATAGCTTTAATCTGATTATCAATGTTTCTTTCTAATTTGGTGATGACTCTGCTGGTTCCTTCAAACGTTTCTTTGTAGACATCATCCCCATGTTCAACTCCGAATTGGAATTGCGGATTAAGAAAATAACCTAAAAAAGGATAATCAATTATTTTGGATGAAAGTATATATATAAAATTACATGATAAAAATAAATTTGTAAATTATGTCGACATACCGGCAGAATGAAGATCAGAATGCATGAATTTCCATCGCTTGTCAATCATTGCATTATATCTGGAATGATAACGAGAATTTTGTTTAATTGCTTGTTTAGCTCTATCAATGGCTTCATATATGAAACCCATGGTTGGTTTCTCGTCACCATCAGCAAGTCTCAAAACTTTTACTAAAGGCTCGAACACCTTCAATATGTCTTGGGACTTACTCCAGAATTCACTGTTATCAACAATTTGCTTTGCTTCAATTGCTGATTTATTTTTCTCTTTAACAAATTTAGATCGCCTGAACTCTTCAGAGTTGAACATGTTCCTCAGACCTTGCTTTTGTTGTACAATTGCTTGAAGTTGTAGGAACTGCGTTGCAAATCGGGTAACACCGGGACGAACAATTTCTCTACCTCCAGTGTATTTTTTCATGAGATTGATAGTCCATATATGGTTATAGATGAAATTTGTCACAACCTTTGCATCATTTAATGCCTTCTGTACACTTTTCCTTTTTCCTATATCCTCCAAGCAAAGATCTAAACAATGAGCCGCACAAGCAGACCAATACAAGTGAGGCCGCTTCTCCATCAGTTTCTGACCAGCAGCTTTCAATGCTGCTTCATTATCTGTAACAACTTGAACAACATACTCTTCTCCCACTTCTTCAACAACTTTATCTAATAATTGAAAATAGTAATCGGTATTTCTGCTAGCAACATTAGAAGCATCAACAGATTTCAAGAAAATTGTCCCCTTACTGCTATACACCAAAAAATTCATAATATGAGTATGGTTGATAGCGTCTGTCCAACCATCACACATTATTGTCACCCCTTTTTCTTTCCACGTACCTCTCAATGTATTCAACCACTTGCGCATTTCCTTATATTCATTCTCCAAATATACATCTGAGATTTCATAAGGGGTCGGACATTTAACCCCTTTACCCACCTCAGCAGCTGTAACGATCAAATTATGAAACCAAGGAGAGTTAGATAAATTCATAGGTAAGCGCTCATAAATAATAAACTTGCTTACTGCCTCTCCTAGCTTCTTCCTCAATGTCTTGATCATACCCCTACCGATATTTGGTTGCTTCATGCTTTGGCTCCTCGTAAGATCAATATTTGTAGCTCTCAACCTAAAAGAGGTATCTTGAGACATTTCTCCTCCACCAACACTTGCATGAGAGCTTCCACCTTGTTCATATATATTTTGATGCCCTCCTGTTTGTTGTCTAAATTGTTGCCTTTCTTCCCATTCGCGATGTGATCTAAGGCTTTCCTGTGTAGCAAACCTCATTTGGTCATCAATAAGGTGATCCACATCATCTTCATCTTCTCCTCTCAAGCGTGCTTCAAATTCTTCTTTTCTTTTTTTGGAGTCATTTTTCTTTGCCTTTCCTTCAAGAAGAAGCTTCATCATACCTTCTGTTGCCAATGTGCTCACTCTAGCATAGCCAGCCACTTGTCCTTTCATATGTGCTATATGCTGTTTCAATCTTGTAATGCCACCTTTTATTATTTTGCAACAAAGTTTGCATTCGATATTGTTCCGACTTCCGGCTACAGGTTTTCCAAAATGCCATCCAATATCGTCACTTGGAGCACCATCTAATCTTTGTGTAGGAAATTCTTCTCTTGGTGGCATTATGTATATTTTATACAACCTGTTCAATATTTATAAATAAACATCAATCAATAATTCAGCCAAACTTACAACTTTAATATAAACTAGTAATTAGGCAAACATAAATAATTTAGTTATTAACATTTAATTTGAATAAATACTAGCTAAACATATATTTGCGTATATAAAAAAAAAGCTAAACATATACTCCCTCCGGACCTAAATATAAGCAAAAAAGTAGCTATATTATTTGGACTTAAATATAAGCAAAAATCAATTAAGTCAACACTATTAAATGTTAGTATTGCAAAAATCAAGAAAATTAACCAATCAAACCAATTCTCCATTTACTTTTACAAGAGCATTGTATATTCCTTAGACAATTAACTCTTTTTTTTACACAAATCAAAATAATCAAACTAACTTAACTAACTTTCGTAATATGTGTGAAGTTAGTTTTTTTTTACTTATAATTAGGTCCGGAGTAGTATTAACAAAAAAATCTATTTTTTTCCTCATCCTCTTGACTTCCTTTCCCTCCTAAATTTTCTCAAAATTTCCCTCTAATAATTCTCACCCAAAAATTTTCCTCTCTAATCAAATATCTCATTCCTACCACTCACACTCTTCCCCCCTCTGTTTTCGTCCCACACGTTTTCCCCCCTCTGTTTTTGTCAATTCGCCCGCCCACTCCCACACGTGCATCTCAAAGCCTCACTCACGCGAGTCACGCCCTCACCCAGTCGCCCTCACCCAGTCACCCAAATTCCTAATTCCCATTATTTCTAATTTCCCCATCCCTCACTCACTCAGAGTCTCTCACAGACTCACACAGTCACACGGGCAAGGGGGCGCAAGTTGCGCACATGCCCACACGCCACCACAAGGCCAGCGCCGCCAGCCACAGCCCACACTCCCCTGAGTCCGAGACCGGAGACCCTGACCCTGAGTGAGTCCCCTCTCAGCCTCTCTTCATCTAATCTCTTCAACTTCTCTTCTTCTCAAGTTCTTCCTTCAACCCTGATTTCTCCCCTTTCTTTCTCTGATTTCATTCACCCATGGGCCATGGCCTCCGCCTCACGGCCCTGCCGCTGCCGCCCCTGCTCCTCACGGCCCTGCCGCTGCTGCCCCTGCTCCTCACGGCTCACCCATGGCCTCGCGGCCCTCAACAGTCAGCCCCACACCCGGAGGGCGGCGGCGGCGGCCCTAATCGCCCCACACAACCCCGGAACCCCCATTAAACCCCCGACAGATGAGCAGTGAACAGAGCATCATAGCAGAGCAGAGGAGGAAGATCTTACCCTGTGGTGAGGCTAGTAGATCGGATGATTCGGACGTGAGGAGGCACAGTGAGGCTTGAGAAGATCCAGAGCAAATATGTCACGAGAGAAACTCAATACAGTGAGGAATGAGGTTATCATATGAGACACGGTCAAGCACAAAGCAAAGTCATTGGGGGAGAAAAGAGATAAAGCCAAAAGCAAAAGGTATCAGAATCTCTTTTCTGATGTAATTTACTTATTTGATTCTCTGAAATCTGAAAATTTTGTTTTGTAGCCTCTTGTCTGACATACTTTGATTCTCTGATCTGAAAATTTTGTTTTTTTACAAGTATGATTGAATTGAACGGAACTGGTTTGATTGTTTGAAACTCCGTTGCAGCTGATGCGGCCGTTGCAGCCGAAACGGTGTTACGTTGCGGCCGAAACGGTGTTACGTTGCGGCCGTTACGGGTGATTTTGAAGCACACCGCAATTGCGGCCTGATGCTGTTGCGGTGAGTCCCGCAACCGCAATATTGCGGCCGCATTAGCGGTTGCGGACCGCAATTTGAAACCATGGGTATAGTCTATACACCGTCATTGCATCATTCCATGCTAAGAAGAATTTTTGGAAGTTTAATTAGGAAAATATTCTCATTTACCAATACCTATAATGAAGAATTACCGACCTCCGTATATCATACTTAAAAGTTATAAGATCTTGTCATACCTATAATGTTGATGCGGCAAAGGAGTCAATGGCTTACAGTTATAAAAGAAGCCTAAATGGGTTTGCGATTGTGCTAAATGAAGAAAAGTTGGGAAAATATCTTGTGAATTTGTCATACAGAATAGTAAAATAGGACATAACTATACAAACTTTCTCATACTGTGTTAATATAGTGTACCTTACTATCAGGTATTTCATCAAACACTTGATGAGCATACACTATTTCTCCACATTTGGCATACATATCAACACTGGAGCTCCCGAAAAACACATCAGAATCATACCCAGTGCAGTTTTCGAAAGAAAACAATGCAGTGACTGCCCAACAAAGAAATGGAGCTCCAAGTGGTGGATACTTAATTTGTGGGAAAAGCAGGGATGACGATGTGGGCATGATGTTAGAGAGAAGAGGTTGTTGTTGTTGTCACAGTTGCAGAAGGTTGTTTGATGTTGATATCCCCATGAAACATGGGATAAACCCATGAATATTTTTTATGTGCCCTATTGTTTGTGTCAGCTGATTTTTTTTTATAAACAAAAAGGTATATTGAAAAGAGTACAAGGGGTACTCTAACCCATATACAAAAAGTGACCAAGAAAGGAGGTGCACTGTAATTATAATACTAAAACACCCCTATAGATCAGTATTAATATTACAATGACCAAACCCCAACCAAACTATACAGTCCCAGAATCATCCCCCAGTCTGGATTTGATTTGAAGTTCACGACCCTGCATTACCAAATCAGATATGCATGCCTTGACCACAACAAATAAAAACAGAAATACAAATTGTCCAAAGTAGAAAACCAATGTCTGCAGAATCTTCCTGACCGAAACAATAGCCCAGTGACCTTTCCATTTGATAATTTCCATCCATTAGTAGTCTCCCAATTGAACGTGCAGCCTAGCAAACCATCCTAAATAAGCTAAGAATCGTGCCTTGAATCAGCATCAGGTAGGCGGATAAAAAACAAACTATGGGCAAGTTACAAATGACAGCAAATTCCTGCAACATTCCCTAATATGGCACCAATTTCATGCACTAAACTTGATTTGATCTAGCACTTTATTTAAGTCAAAATTAGTTTAATGTCCAGTGTATCACCCAAATCGAGTTTCAAAGGCACAGGGGCTTGATATCGTGTTTGCACTCATCCAAAGCCAAAAGAACAGAACACACCCAAGTAATTTAGCCAGCATCTGTTAGCTATCAGATGCAGGACAGCATACATGCTATGGGGACAATGCACCAATCTGAAAAGCAATGGTTGCTGCCCTTTCCCCTGAATTTGAACCAATTCCAAGCCTTAGTTTGATTAATTCCAGCTGTTTAGACTTATCAAAAGGCTCTTGGTTGAAAATGACAGCATTTCTAGATAGCCAAATCGACCAGGAAGTGGCGAACCAAATGACCATCCATAGCTTTTTAAGTTCTTTTCCTCTTACCATGCCTCTATGGTTAAGGTAATGTTGTTTTGCAGCTGCTGGCAATACTACCTCAAACCCTGCCCATCTATAAACCGATTTCCAAAGCAGCAAAGACCTACAGCAACCAAAAAGCAAATGATCCAAAGTCTCCAACCCCTCATCACAAAGGACACATTTTAGGCCTTCCACATCTTGTATAATTTTCCTCTTCCATAAATTCATTCTGGAGGGTGCTCTGTCCAACAAGACCTGCCATCCAAATGCTAAGACCTTTGTTGGGATTATGTGGATCCATAATTTTTTAAACAGATCATCCACAAGAGGCCTATTAGGTTCCAGCAGAAGCATCAAGCTATTAGAGACGGCTATGTAAGCTGATTTACAGGAGTATAGGCCATCATTGCTATGTCTAAACCTCCACTCATCCGAGGCATCTCTATTAAGCTTTACACTAGACAGAATCCTCTGCAATTGCTGTACCAAGGATTCTTCCCAAGCAAAAAGCCTTCTTCTCCAATTTAACTTCCAAGTCCAGCTATCGTTTTCCCATTCCCCCATATCTGCCACCTTAGCTTCCTGATTAGCTGACATAGAGTAAAGCCTGGGGAATTTCAGTTTAAGGCAAGCTTTATCCGCCCAAGTCTCATTCCAAAAGGACACATGCCTTCCATCTCCCACCCTCTTGTAAATTCCTTCCTTAAACCAGCCCACTGGTTGTTGCCTCCCGTCAACAATACTACACAAATCTCTCCACCAGGTTGAGGTGGAGCTAGCTGGCCGACTTGAGACTAAGTTAGTGATACCTGAATTGCCTAGTCCATATCTGAAATTGTATGTGTGCATGTGTTTTTGCATTGGTTTTGGCCTCACGGAGGTTTTCAATTGCTTGTGTGGAGAGATGTTTGGGAGTGAAACTCTAGTGCCGTTTTGTGTTGAGGGTGTGAAACAGTTGAGTGTTTGCTGTCTTGGAGTGAAACACGAGAGAGTTTGTTTTTTTTGGGAGAGTATCTCTTGAGAGGTAAACACAGTGATTCTAACCCTAGTTTTGGCTCTGCTAGGGTTTTGCATGGTGGCTTAGGGTTTTCACGCACGTTCGTCATGGACAACAACTCAATTTGCCCATGGCAATTTCTCTTCCCAGATTGTCTTTCTTCTCCTCCGCAGCATGCTGCTACGGCTTCTCTATCCCCTCCTTTATCTCCTCTGATGACTGCTCCTGCCCAACGAAAAACGTTTGCTGAAGCGTTGAATAACTCCATTGACATTCCTGTCAGTCAACTCCCCAAGCCTTGTGTCAAAAGTGGCTCCATCTCTATCAAGATTTCTGAAGATGAATATCTAAAAGGAATAGAAAGTTGTAAAAACAACCTTCATGGTAGACTGCTTCTTCCTAAAGGCAGCCAACCGATTAAGATCAATGACTTGAAAGAGAAGTTATCGAAATTATGGAAACCTATAGGGCAGTGGCGCATGGTCCCTCTTGGTAAAGGATACTATGAATTTAGTTTTGCTTCTCCTGAAGATCTTAGGAGTGTTTGGACTGTTGGTTCATGGGGTCTTCAACCTGGTATACTTCGACTTTCTAAGTGGAGTCCAGACTTCAATCCTAATTCTCAAAAGCAAACCCATGTGCAGTGTTGGATCCGTATATATGATCTCCCTCAAGAATACTGGAGAACCAAGATCTTGTTTGAAATCGCAAGTGGGGTTGGGCTACCAATTTCAGTGGATGAAAATACAAGAAACAAGAATTTCGGGCACTATGCTAGGGTCCTGGTAGATGTTGATCTATTGAGTGAGTTGCCTTCTGCAATCATGGTGGAGAGGGAAAGATTTGCCTTTCATGTGAGCATTGATTATGAAAAATTGCCTTTGTTCTGTTCAGTTTGTCAATCAATTGGCCATACAGTTGATAGCTGCAGATATAAGCCTGGTGCTCCAAAGCCCAAGAATGATAAAAATCAACCAAAGACTAAGTCAGTCTATGTCCCTAAGCAGCACTCAATCCCTGCCCAGAATGTGGAGAATGGCATTGATAATGTTGTGATCAATCTTGATAATGATGATGCAGTGGTGAATTCTGATAATGATGCCCATCAGGTGAAACTGAATGATGCTAGTAAATCCCCTCTCATGAATGGAAATATTGTAGGAGAAAATAATGACAGTGTGGCTTTCATCAAGGAAAGTCATGATGGTGGAAATGAGTAAGAAGGTTCTAGGAATAATAATTATGATTTGCCTCATGTTAATGTTGTTCCTGATAGGGGGAATAGAGTTTTTGACATTCCTAGAGAAAATGCAGAAGGCAATCTTGATGATTATAGTAATGATGTTGATGATTTAGAATCCTGTGAAAATTTGTTCAATGAATCTCTTTCTCCTGATGCAGTAGTCAGGGATTCTATTTCAGGTCAGGATCATCTTGATGTTGTGCCAGATTCCTATGATAGTATTTCTAATTCGGTTAGTAACAATTTATCTATTTCTCCTGAATTTATTTCTAAGCCTATGAATCCTGCTGTCAAAAAGGATTTGAGAATTGTTTCTAAACTATGGGCAAATGAGGAAGAGGAAATTGATTCAGATAAGGAGGATGATCCTCCTACTGAGAAGGAATTCACTAAGGTGTTGACTAAATCTCAAAAAAAGAAGCAAAGGCAAGACAGAAAGAAAGCAGAAAAAGCTTTGGAGAAGAATGCTCGATCAAGGGCAGGTCCTAGACTATTTGCCTGATGAAAGCAATTTTTTGGAATGCAAGAGGTGTTGCTAATAGTGACACTAGATTATACATAAAGAATATGTGTCTATCTCAAAAACCTGATTTCATCTTCTTAGCTGAGCCTAAGACTGATTTTGATTGCTTCCCTTCATCCTTTTGGAGGCAGCTGAATCTTAAGCTCTTTGCTGTTAATGATAGAGGTGTTCATCTTCCAAATCTATGGGCCTTATGTGCTGATTATCTCACTCTATCACTGATTTCTGTTGCATCACAGCATATTTCCTTTTCAGTAGATCTTCATGGCCATACTCATTTCTGCTCTGCTGTGTATGCCTGCACCACTTACATCCAAAGAAGGCAGCTCTGGTCTGAATTAGCTATATTACAGCAGAACAACCCTGGTTCATGGTGCTTTCTTGGTGACTTCAATGCTATTCTAGGAGCTCATGAAAAGAGAGGGGGCAACCTTCCTTCTTCAATTTCTTATGATGAGTTCAGGGCCTGGACTGACTCTTGTTCTTTGACTCATCTGGAAACGAAAGGTGCTGAGTATACCTGGTCTAATAGGAGAAGATCAGGTTCTCACATTGAGTTGAGACTGGATAGAGCAATCTGTAATGATGAGTGCATTGACTTATGGAGCTCTATTACATGCTGCACTCTCCCTAGATTGCATTCAGATCATTTTCCTATCCTCTTGATGATGCAAAAAGGCTCCAAAACCTTTCCTTCATCCTTTATTCCTCAAAATGTGGTTGGATCACCCTGACTATTCTAGACTAGTGAATGAGGTTTGGAGAAGACCTGTTTTGGGCTGTCCCATGTTTATCTTGTCTCAGAAGCTTAAGAACTTGAAGTCTGAGTTAAAGAGCTGGAACAAACAGGTTTTTGGTGACATCCACTTACAAGTAAAGGATGCAACTGCTGCGGTTGAGATTGTGCAGAGGCAAATTTAGGTTGATGGCTTGACAGATTTGCTTCATGATCAAGAGATGAAAGCGCAAAAGATCTGCAACAAGCTTTATGTTTTCAGGAAACCTTTTGGAAAGAGAAAGCCAGGATTAATTGGCATTGCTTTGGTGATAGAAACACCTCTTATTCTCACAGAATAGCCAAGATTAAGCATGCCACAAAGCAAATGTCTATGCTTAGGCAGAATGGGGTTATTTATGATCAACAAGAGGATTTGGAGAGAATTGTGTTGGATTACTATGCAGACCTGTATGCCTCAGATAACTCTTGCTTCATGAATGGTTTAATTCAAAGAACAATCTCTGAATCAGTTTCTGTAGAGGATAATAATATGCTGTCAAAACAGCCTTCCATGGAGGAGATTAAAGAAGCTGTTTTCTCTTTGAATGGAGATGGTGCTCCTGGTCCGGATGGCTTTGGTGGTTGTTTTTACCAAAGATTTTGGGATATTGTCTCCTTGGATGTTTGTAATTCATTTTCTCAATTCTTTTCACAAGGTTGGCTTTTCCCAAACTTAAACTCCAACTTAGTAGTGCTCATTCCCAAGTTCAAAGGAGCTGATGCATTGGAAAATTTCAGACCAATTGCTTTGGCCAATTTTCAATTTAAAATCATCACTAAGGTTCTAGCTGATAGATTGGCTAAGGTGGCTCCAAAGATAGTTTCCCAAAACCAAAGAGGTTTCATCAAGGATAGACAAATTAGTGATTGTATTTGCATTACATCCGAGGCCATAAACATGCTTCATAATAGATCTTTTGGTGGCAACATAGCTTTGAAATTTGACATCAAGAAGGCCTTTGACACAATTGATTGGAACTTCTTGCTGCAAGTATTGAAGTCTTTTGGTTTCAACAGTCAGTTTTGTAACTGGATCAAGGTAATCTTACACTCTGCAAAGCTATCTTTCTCAGTGAATGACAGATCAGTTGGTTTTTTCTCTTGCAAGAGAGGGGTTAGGCAAGGGGATCCTCTATCTCCCCTTCTTTTTTGTCTTGCAGAAGATGTCCTTAGTAGAGGAATATCTCTTTTGATCCAAGAGGGAAAACTCAATTCCATGTCAGGGCCAAGAGGGTTTAAAACTCCAAGTCATGTCCTCTATGCAGATGACATTATGGTGTTCTGTAGGGGAACCAAGCAGAACTTGCTGAATTTAATGAATTTGTTCAGGGAATATGAAGAAGCTTCTGGCCAAGTCTTGAGTTTGCCCAAGTGTAGGTTCTATCCTGGCTGCATCTCTTCCACCAGAATTGCTACTCTTAGCAATGTTCTAGGCTTTACAGCTGGCTCCATTCCCTTTAACTATCTTGGGGTTCCAATTTTTAGAGGTAAGCCTAAGAAATCTCAACTGCAGCCAATAGCAGACAGAGTTAAGTCAAAGCTTTCAGCTTGGAAAGGTTCCCTTCTTTCCATAATGGGTAGAGTTCAACTGGTGAAATCCATTGTTCAAGGCATGTTGCTATACAGCTTTCATACCTATCTTTGGCCTGCTTCTCTGCTGAAGTCCATGGAATCTTGGATAAAGAATTTTGTTTGGTCAGGAGACATCTTCAAGAGAAAGTTAGTTACAGTGGCTTGGAATAAGGTGTGCACTCCTTTTTTGGAAGGAGGCCTAGGCATTAGGCCCCTCAAAGCCATTAATCATGCTGCTCTTCTAAAGCTCACTTGGAATGTGATTTCCTCAAACAGCCAATGGACTGGTTTGATCAAGGCTAGATGCTTCCGAAACAATGTTCCTTGTTCTTCTTATATCAGATCTTCTGTGTGGCCTGGCATATGCTTGTTCATCCACTCAGTATTAGATAATTGTTCTTGGAAGCTAGGTAATGGTTTGCACATCAATTTTTGGACAGATAAGTGGCTTACTCATCCAATTGTTGATATCTTGCACATTCCTCCTGAGCAGCATAAGCTACTGTCAGCTTCAGTGGCAGATTTCATTGAGGGCCATGCTTGGTCTATTCCTGATTCTCTGTCTGTCAATTGTCCTGAGCTTACAGCTGAAATTAAGAAGGTCATCATTCCTCTGGTTCATAGTGATGATGAGATAATGTGGAAAGACTCGGGTTCTGGTTTGTTGACCTTTAAGGACTCCTACAACTATCTCAATCCCTGCCAGCAACCTGTTGATTGGGGTAAAATGGTATGGAACTCAGCTATTCCTCCTTCTAGATCTCTGCTGTTTTGGAGGCTTCTTCATGGAAAAGCTCCTACTGATGAGAACCTTAAGGCAAAAGGTTGTGTTATAGTCTCTAGATGCTGCCTCTGTGGGAAGGTAGAGGAAACCTCTAGCCATTTATTTCTGTCTTGCCCCTTCTCTCTGGATTTATGGAATTGGTTTGAAAGAATTTTCTGTTGTAGGCCGAACTTATCTTCCTTTAACAGCCTACTCACAATCTGCTATGCCAGTAACAACTCTCAAATTACTGATATGAGATTGGCAGCAGTAGTTAATATATAGTTTGGTTCATTTGGTTGACCAGAAACAAAATACGTTTTGAGAGTAAAGTCTATAATTCTTGGTCTATTATTAGCATGATTGCAGCATCAGTTTCTCTGTCTGGATCTTACTCTTCTGGCATCATCTCTTCTCCAGATCACCACTCCAAAGTGTTGAATTTCTTCTCTGTCAAGGGTCATTTGGGAAAAGCTCCAATTATCAAGCAGGTCAGCTGGATTCCTCCCTCTTGGGGATGGTATAAGTGCAACATTGATGGTTCAACTAAAGGTTGTCCTGGCATTGCAGCTTGTGGAGGTATTTTCAGGGATGGTTGGGGCAGCATCCTCGGTTGTTTTGCTTTAAACATTGGAATTAGTTACTCTTTACATGCTGAGTTTCTAGCTGCCATAAAAGCTATTGAATTAGCAATTGAAAAAGGCTGGAGGAACATTTGGATAGAGAGTGATTCCTCTCAGGTGGTGGCTGCCCTTAAGTCCAAGTCATTATCTTTGGTTCCTTGGAAACTAAGAAACCGTTGGCAAAACTGTCTTCTCCTTTTTGAAAGCTCAAATCTGGTTGCCTCTCACATATATAGAGAAGGAAATTGTTGTGCAGATAAGTTGGCAAATTTTGGAACTAGTTCCCAAGGGTTCACTTGGTGGAATGTAGTTCCAGCTTTTATCTTAGAAGATTTCAATAGAAATAGATATAACCTTCCTAACTATAGGTTTCGATGAATCTTTTTTCCCCATGGGTTTTGGTTCATGTCCCCCCATGTTTGTTTTTCTTTTTTTGTATTCTTTTGTCTCCTTTTTAATAAATTTTAGGTGTGCTGCAAGTGATTGTTAGGGTCTTTGGTGCCAACCTAGTTGGGATGATAGGCCCTATAGTGATGCTCTTGCACACCTGCTTTACAAAAAAAAAAAAAAAGAGAGGTAAACACAGTGAGGTAAATATGGTGAGTTTTAGTGTGTCTCTCTTCTTGTTGGTTGCTCTTAATAGAATATATGGTTAATTAGTTGGTTAGGAGTTAGTTACATATGGTTAGCCTAATCTAGCACTATAAATAAGAGACTAATGTACACAATTAATCATCTTTTTCAATATGATTCCTCAAGCTTTCAAGCTTCTAAGCTCTATTTCACCTATGAAGCTAGTCTTCACCTCTATGATCCCGTGGTTGGTAACATCTGCTTTCTGACTTTGCATCATGTCCCTTGGTTTGGCTTTTGGTTTTTTGCTTTGATGTTGCGATGCTTTCCTTTTGTTGTTTGTTAACAGCATTGGTGTTCTTGTCTGTTGGATGGATTGTTAATTTGATGCTTTTCAACGTGTCATCATGGTGTTTAGTAAGGGATGCTAGTTTTTTTTATATACAAATGTTAATTGTTAGTTTGTTATGTATATTAGTAAGGGATGAGATTCGAACTTTGCAACTTATAACTCGCAACACCTTTGTCTTACATCCCAAACCACTTGACCTATAGTTAATAGTTATGTTCTCTACATTGGGTTTGGATCTTGTTTCTTGCCATGTGGGAGCTGGTTTCTGCACCTCTGTGGCTGGTTAGTTATTTTCACTTGGTTCTGTTTCTGCCTTGCTTATCTCAGGGCTGCTGTCTCTGCTTAGATCCTTATCATTAACTTGAGCTAGACATTACTTCCCCTCTCTTTGTAGCTGCACTTGTTATGCTTCTTGGTCTCTTGGTTATTGAAGTTACATTATTTCTTGGCTGCCACTGGTTCTTGCAGCATGATCTCTTACTTGAGTTGCCTGTTAAACATCAACTTGGCAGCTACTGTTTTTCTCTTATGCTGGTTACATTCTCCTCTGCTCAGTGTTGGTCATGGTGCCTCTCTTGTTGGTTTGCCCTTTTGTCATTTGGTGGGGCTGGAACGTGTCCAGTTTTGGTTGTCATTGGCTTGGTATTGTTGTTTGAGTATTTTTAAGGGGCTTGGGTCATTGTATTTTTTTCAAGAATAATGATAAGTTGACACAGTTTTTGGATATCATACGGCAACAACATTCGGTGCCGCATTGTGCGGCACTATAGCGGTACTATAACAGGCCGTTTTTTTTAATATAATATTTAGTTTTTTTTTTAAAAAATATTTTGTTCTTTTTTTAAAAAAATATTTAGTTTTTTTGAGAAATAAATTTTTTTGTTAAGTATGTGCAAATATCTGGTTAATAAGGTACAAATATCTGGTTAATTTAGTTCATTATCTGGTTAATGGGTTTTTTAGTTAAGTATGTGCAAATATATGGTTAATCAGGTATAAATATCTGGTTAATTCAGTTTATTATCTGGTTAATGGGTTTTTTTGAGAAATAAAATTTTTGGTAAAGTATGTGCAAATATCTGGTTAATCAGGTATAAATATCTGGTTAATTCAGTTCATTATCTGGCTAATGGGTTTTTTGGTTAAGTATATGCAAATATATGGTTAATTCAGTTCATTATCTGGTTAATGGGTTTGTTTGAGAAATAAAATTTTTGGTTAAGTATGTACAAATATGTGGTTAATCAGGTATAAATATTTGGTTAATTCAGTTTATTATCTGGTTAATAGGTTTTTTGGTTAAGTATGTGCAAATATCTGGTTAATCAGGTACAAATATCTGGTTAATTCAATTCATTATCTGGTTAATGGGTTTTTTTGAGAAATAAAATTTTTGGTTAAGTATGTGCAAATATCTGGTTAATTCATTTCATTATCTGGTTAATGGGTTTTTTTGAGAAATAAAATTTTTGATTAAGTATGTGCAAATATCTGGTTAATCAGGTACAAATATCTGGTTAATTCAGTTCATTATCTAGTTAATGGGGGTTTTTTGGTTAAGTATCTGCAAATATCTGATTAATTCAGTTTATTATCTGGTTAATGGTTTTTTTTAGAAATAAATTTTTAATTTCTTTTTAAAAAAGTCAAAATTTGTAAAAAAAAAAAAAAAATAACACTACAGTACGCTACCATAGCATATGTTGTCCCAATGTTGTCGATATTCTGATGTCAGAATATCACAACTCTTTTTCAACCAAGTTGTCAATCGGTTCTCTCCTCTTTAGTATCTTTTTGTCATAGATTGGGTGGTATTGTATGCTCTTCATTGAACTTTTACCTTTTTTTTTTTTCTCTCTTTTGTACTTTGTATTTTACTTGTCTCTTTGTATTCGGGTTTGGGTTCCCCTTGTACTCAATTGAATATATTTTTTTGCTTATAAAAAAACCATGAATATTTTAAACCTACATTTATCGTATTATTATTTATCAAGAATGATTTAATTGGTATGTGCTATCAACCAATCACAAATTATCATAACACTAAAAATCTTTAATTCTTACCATACTTATCTTAAAAATCATTCAAACTGTGATTTGTGATTAGTTGACACTATAAAATGTGGATGCTTTTTTTCTTTAAAATATAATGTTTTTGCCATATCTTTTGATGTCATTTTTCTTTTGAAGCTTAATTTTTTTTCAGAAGAAGAATTACTGAGACTTCGGTGGTTCTTTCTACTAGAGAGATCTTTCCCAGTTTGGTGGTATGCAATTTAAATGGTGGTACTGCAACTGTAATTATCTATAAAATGAACAACTATATTGGCTTAAACACTCTTTTATTAGACCATGAACAACTGATAAACCAGAGTGATGAATACTTTAAATATTACTCCTCACCCACCTTCACAGATTTCCATGAGATACCATGACTGCTAATCTAATACAGTATACCCTTTTCCACTGAACTGCTCTATGGTTGCTCTTAAATCTCAGTTCTCTTTTAAAGTCATATGAGCTTTGCTGTAGAACAACAATCATGTAATCATAAGCATCGTATTTATCAACTCTCCGTTGTCTTAAAATTGTACCAATTTGTATTGTAATTATTTCTTGGGTCTTGTTAACCAGTGGCTAAGGAATCCAAAAAATCAATTTTTTATGGAAAAACTAAATGTATCACTTCTTAAAAACATAAACACACAGGTTCCTATAAGATTTACTGTTCTTGGTTCCTTAACCAGTAAGGGTACTGGTTAGCATTCCCCTTATTTTTTTTACTCTTGGAATGAGTCAACTCTTGGAATGAGTCAATTTTACGTTCTTTATGCTTTTGTAATCAAAAGCGAAACACTTTATTTGTAAGAATGGGGCTTAAGGTGTGTACATGGCTATAATTTCAAAATGTCATTTGAAGTTAAAGTTTTATCAGTAAATTTTAGTAGAAGTGTAGAACAGTTGATAGATCACGACACACTTATCTGTGGTCTATAATGTTTAGACTTTGTTGGATTTTAGTGCTAAATACATAGATTATTTTGAAGGTTCTCATGATTCTTTTGATAAACTGTTAATGACCCGTTTGTTAGATACAATATTTGTAATCTCGAAATTGTTTAGTTGCTCAAATTAATATCCTATACTTTCAATTTTGTTTTGAATAGCCTTGTAATGAGTTTATCTTTTAAGTCTTTATTGTTTAGTAGTCTTTGAATATGATTCGACTTTGCATTAAAACCTTGTAGATCAGCAAGTGGAGATTGCGATTGACTTGGGAGGAGACGAACATGTTGTTCATGTAACTGAAGTTGCATTGCCATTTGAAAGGGTAGATTCTGTAGCTTCTCACTGTCATTTAATTTGTTGCTTTTACGTTGTGAATATAGGTAGTCATGTTCTCTACAAATCCTCCACCATTTTTTACATTAGTTTTTTTGTTCAAATTATGGTCCACATGATCGAGACAGGATGAAGTTTCTGAAAATTGTTATTCATGACTTGAACCGGTGATGCTAAAGTCATCATCAAAATTTTCAAATCTAATCCTACAAAGGGAAAGTACATGATAATTATTAGAATATTAGGGTAATTATTATATTGGGTTAGGCATGACTAAGTAAACCAATATTTTCCACAAGTTATCGTGGAAGCAATGCTAAGTCATTGCATGTAACGACCTAGTAAAATTCATTGTGGTTCTGTTGACAAAAATCTATACTAATATATAAAGGGATACCTGATTTTGGACTCCACCCTTTATTTTTCTTTTAAAAAAAAATAGGTATAGGTAGTTTTTGTTGGTGATTATAAGTGATTTTTATTTTAAAAAAAGAAAAGTAAAATCTACAAAAAAAATCGAATATAAACATAGATATCTTGTTCAAATCGCCAAAATAACAAATAAAATATTAAAAAAATGGACACAACGGAAAAAATAAAAATATGGACAGATAGGCACGATAATGTTTGTCTTTCCGCTAGTAAATGATAAAATAAGCGAAAGTTTTAAAAAAACTAGATGATAGTAAAAAACTATTTTTTAACAATAATGATATCTGCGCACCTGGTTTTGACACCAGGGTGCGACACTTGCTATAGTAGTGCTACTGTAGCGTACTGTAGAACTACTGTAGCACTTTTTTTATTTTTTTTTTTCCAAATTTTGACTTTTTTTTTAAATAAAATTTTAGTTTTTTTGAATACTAATATTTTTTGTTAATTACGTGTAAATATATGGTTAATTCAGTTTATTATATGGTTAATGGGTCCTTTTTTTTTTTGGACAAATATCAACTTTTTTTTAAAACAAAAACATGTGGTTAATCCTTTGAAAATGGTTGGCTAATTCAGTGTATTCTGTAGTTAATGGGTAACTCTGATGCTTCAACCATTCTATATGGTTAATCACGTGCAAATATTTGGTTAATTCAGTTCATTATATGGTTAATGGTTTATCCTGAAGCTTACAATCATTTTTCACAATAATGTAAATATTTGGTTAATCACATGCAAATTTTTAGTTAATTCAGTTCATTATATGGTTAATTTGTGTGGAAAATTATTGTAAGTTTCGGGATGACCCATTAACCATATAATGAATTGAATTAACCAGATATTTGCACTGGATTAACCAAAAATGTTAGTATTCAAAAAAAATAAATTTTTTTTTAAAAAAAAGTCAAAATTTGTATTTAAAAAAGAAAAAGAAAAAAAAGAAATGCTACTATAGCGCTACAGTACCCGGGTGTCGCACCTGGGTGTCGCACCCGGGTGTGCATATATCACTACTCATTTTTTAATATGGACATATAGTAATGAAAGATGATGGAATGGTTTTCTGCTTCTGTTGTGCCGTATTAAGACTGCAGCTAATATGAAGACTGATGAGGTCTTAATTATTCTTAGACTTTTCCCGTAGTTTGATTTTTTGAATAAGTTTTTCAAAGTTATTTTTTAAAAGAATTTTGCGAAATTCTTTTGGATAACAAATTGAACTAAAATGTTGGATAATTAAGATATATATATTATTGTTAATAAAAACTGAAAAACTATCAATAAATAGTCTACGTTATACTGTTATATACATCATCTCAAACGTTAAAGGAATCAAATCACATTAGTCTATGACTTGTATGACTTTATCTCTCGTGCCTTTACTCTTTAGTCTTTGGTTGAAAAATTACTTGCATGACTTTGGATTAGGACCGCTAACCATTGGAAATGGCAATGCTGAATTTGTAACCATATAAGTATCTGCCACACCCCATGCAGATTCATCACCAGTCTCTGATTGCATTAAATCATCAGTGATTTAAAAGTTCGTCCTATAATAACCATATATGGCGTTCTTATTTCCAAAGTTTCTATCCATGAAGCTCATACCCTTTTGGTGGCTTCTTTTAATGTGCTTGTTTGCCTTCCTAGTCTCCTCTTCACCTCAAACGGCTTCAGCTGCAATGAGAGGCAGCGAAGCAAATGCTTTGTTGAAGTGGAAAGCTAGCCTTGACAACCAAAGCCAGGCTTTGCTCTTTTCATGGACTGGCAACAGTCCTTGCAATTGGGTGGGAGTCGAATGTGACGAGTACGAGTCTGTCTTCAACATAAGTCTTCCAAGTTTTGGTCTTAGAGGTACGCTTCAAAATCTCAACTTCTCGTCACTTCCCAACATCCTCAGTATAGATATAAACAACAACTCATTTTATGGAACCATTCCCCCACAAATTGGGTTGCTGTCCAATTTGAACACTCTTGACTTCTCCACTAATCAACTCTCTGGTCAAATTCCCAAAAGCATTGGAAACTTGAGAAAACTCAAAATGCTATGGTTATACATAAATGAGCTTTCTGGACCCATTCCTATCACTATTGGAAACTTGACAAAGCTCAATGAGCTAGACTTTTCTGAAAATAAACTTTCTCGACCAATTCCTACCACCATTGGAAACTTGACAAAGCTCGAAAAACTATATTTGTTCAAAAATGAGCTTTCTGGACTAATTCCTTTCACTATTGGAAACTTGACAAAGCTCAATGATCTAGAATTATCTCATAATGAACTTTATGGACCAATTCCTTCCACCATAGGAAACTTGAGAATGCTCCAAATACTATATTTACACACAAATGAGCTTTCTGGATCAATTCCTTCCACTATTGGAAACTTGACAAAGCTAAGTGATTTAGAATTATCCTCAAATGGACTTTCTGGACCAATTCCTCCCACTATTGGAAACCTGACAGAGCTCAATGAGCTAGAATTATCTAAAAATAAACTTTCTGGACCAATTCCTTCCACTGTTGGAACCTTGACAAAGCTCAATGTTCTAGACTTATCCCTTAATGAACTTTCTGGGCCAATCCCAACCTCAATAGGTAAGTTGGTCAGTTTGAATGAGATTTACCTTTTAGGAAATAAGCTCTCGGGATCAATTCCTTCCACTGTTGCAAACTTGACCAATTTAAAAAGTATACAGTTATCAGATAATAATTTCACAGGCCATTTGCCTCACAATATTTGCCTTAGTGCAATGTTGACAAACTTTTCTGTTAGCAATAACTATTTCACGGGTCCCATTTCAAAGAGCCTAAAGAATTGTTCCAATCTTATAAGATTAAGGCTTGATCAAAACCAACTTACTGGAAACATAACAGAAGATTTTGGTGAATATCCAAATTTGGACTTTGTCGAGTTGAGTTACAATAATTTTTATGGACAGCTTTCATCAAAGTGGGCGAAGTGCTATAACCTCACAAGCCTCAGGATCTCCAACAACAATTTATCTGGTGGTATACCACCAGAACTAGGAGAGGCAACCAACTTACATGCACTCCACCTATCTTCAAACCATCTTACAGGAAAAATTCCAAAGGAGCTAGGTAACTTGACCTTGTTGAATGGGCTATTGTTAAGCAACAATAATCTTTCAGGAAATGTTCCCATACAAATAGCATCATTGCAAGAACTTCAAACATTGGAGCTAGGGGCAAATGATTTCAGCGGCTTCATCATAAAAGAACTTGGAAGTTTGCCTAGGTTATTGCACTTGAATCTGAGCCTAAATAAATTTGTGGGAAATATTCCTGTTGAGTTTGGCCAATTCAAATCTCTACAAAGTCTTGATCTTTGTAAGAATTTTTTGGGAGGAACAATACCCTCAACCCTTGGAGAGATGAAATACCTAGAAACATTGAATCTCTCACATAATAATCTTTCTGGTGCCATACCCTCCAGTTTTGATGATCTGTTAAGCTTGACATTTGTTGATATATCATACAACCAATTAGAGGGTTCACTTCCAAGCACTCCAGGCTTTCGAGAAGCTCCAATTGAAGCATTGAGAAATAATAAAGGCTTGTGCGGTAATTTCTCTGGCCTTGAGCCTTGCCCAGATCCAACCAACAAATCTCATCATCACAAGAATAATAAAGTCTTACTCCTTGTATTACCCATTACTTTGGGTATTCTTATACTTGCACTATTGGCGCTCGTAATTTCAAGTCGTATTTACCAAAGGGCTAGTAGAAAAGAAAACCAGGTTCTAGGACCACAAACTCAAAATCTATTTGCCATATGGAGTTATGATGGGAAAATGGTGTATGAGAACATCATTGATGCCACAGAAGAGTTTGACAACAAATATCTCATTGGAATTGGAGGGTATGGATCTGTTTACAGAGCCCAGTTGCCTACTGGTCAAGTTGTTGCTGTGAAAAAACTTCATTCAATGCCAAGTGAGGAAACATCTAATATTAAAGCTTTTCGGAGTGAGATACAAACTTTGACAGAAATTCGGCATCGCAACATTGTGAAGCTATTTGGGTTTTGCTCACACTCTCGATTCTCGTTTTTAGTTTATGAGTTGGTGGAAAGAGGTAGAATTGATAAGATTCTTTGTAATGATGCACAAGTAGTTGAATTTGATTGGAATAGAAGGGTGCATGTTGTTAAAGGTGTAGCTAATGCGTTAAGCTACATGCACCATGATTGCTCACCTCCTATTGTTCATCGAGACATTTCAACAAAGAACGTTCTTTTAGATTTGGATTATGAGGCTCATGTCTCGGACTTCGGAACAGCTAAGCTTCTTAATCCCAATTCATCCAACTGGACCTCATTTGCTGGCACCTTTGGATATGCTGCTCCAGGTTAGTTAATTTCCTTTTTTCCTTCTAATTACAAAATTGATCACATGGTTCTATAGTTTTTATTTCATATTTATTTACAGTCACATTACTACTTTATAATACTTTGTATATTTCTTGCTTTGTTACTAACAATTTAATATTTTATGGATGATATTTATTTTGATTTGTTGTATGTAACACCCTCCCTTGGGTGCTACATATTGAAAAACTAAAAGTCTAAAAATAATTACGCTAGTTGCTTTCGGAAAATATTATTTTCTCTATTTCTTAACTTCCTTGAAATTAGTTGTAGATTTTTTTTCTTCTACCGATGTAAATTAACAAACAACCGAATACATATATATATGCATCAATACAATTTTACATATGGATCTTTATATTACAATCCTTTATTTAAGTCCTAGTATAAGGAAAACACACAAACTAAACTTAAATAGTAATAGTACTACTTCCCAACAGTAACTCAAAACAGATCCTATAGCTGGTCGTACTATAAAATCATTGGGAAGTCCTCCCTAGAACTCCCTGCCCGCAGAAGTATCCAGGTCCATCCTCCACGCACATCCGTCATTACCCTCGTCAAAGTGCAGGGAACGTATTCCCGTGTACGATATCAGACTCATTTGGTTCATCTGTACTCGAATATATACATATAGAAGCATAGTAGAAACCCAACATGAAAAGAAATAAAGTAAGGGTGAGATACCATCATGGAGTTTCATCATGATAACTACATGTACGACACTCAAACAAACATCATATACACATATTATAATTATAATTATTTCCTACCAATGGGATTCATACCCGGTCATCCAATCGTAATTTTTCCAAAAATGCATGGCACTTCAATATCCATCCTATGAGTCTTGACCTTTATTCTCCGGAGATTTCTAACTTCCCTCCTTCGAGCAATGATTAGGCTGCGATACCCTTAACACAATTGTCTCATGAGATCGGCCTCTAAATTTAGGTCCGGCTCCAATTGTTCAGGGAATATCACGATGGAGCACCTAAAATAATATTGGAATAGTTCCCTATTGAGTACATTCGTGCCGGGTAGCCGAATTCCACGACCCGAGGTTGCAAGGCCCCAAGTATTCGCTGGATTTTCGAAGCCCGAATGTCCCTAAGACCCAAAGACCCTAGAATTTATCTTTGGTCCGTAACTAACCAATTTACCCACTTCAGCCTTTGTGAAATTGTAGCTCGATACCCAAGGCACGTCTGCCCAAATTGGCATATTTGCCAGACTATGCATGTAAAATCCGTTGTTATCGTAATTGTTCTTTGTCGTTTGTTTTCCTTTAAAGTTCCCGATTACCTTTCCTTAGGTATTCCAATTTCCTTTCCCTTCCAAAAGGTAATCTCCTTTTAGGAACACTAGCCCGACGTCTCGGCAATCTAGGTCCTTATCCTTTCCTTTATTTCCTCCAAGAATTTTCGTTCGGTGAAAAACGAATACCAAAACCAAAAACTCCGAAAAACTTATCCAAGTTTGACGGAAAACATCCGCTGTTCTTAAATCCTTTTCCAAAAATCCTTTTATGAAATTCATTTTAAAACATAACGAAAATCATTTTTCCTCAAATCTTGTATTTTGATTTCTACAAATCCATATTCCCTTTGTAAAGTTATTTTTCCATTTTTCTTTCTTAAAAGATCGTTTTTCTTTTTACTACCATTAGGCAAACAGAAAACCCTTATTTCTTGAAAATTTATTTATCATTAACCTTAAAACAATATTTAAAATACATTTCTTTAACATTAAGATTTGTTTCCATTTTCTTTCCGGTATTTTGGAAAAAGTGCGAAAGTGAAATTTTTTCACGGTTACGTACGCGCTGTCATTTATTAATGTATTCTTTCATTAAAACTCATTAAAACATTATTATTTTTACCTTAAAATTAAATCCGCTTATTTTCAAAAACATGTTGTTTCCCTTAAATCTTCTTAACGTTTTATCTTTAATTTCCAATGAGCACTGACCGATGTCAGGCTTCCAGCCAATCACAAAATCCACAGAAAATATCATACAACACAATTTATCACATGCTTTCACAATCAACAATAAATTCACACATCACAAATTATAGCATGCTTTCACAGATAAATCATGCATCACAGAATATTACGCTATAATTTTAAAACAAACACTACAACTACAATAATTATTACAGACACACCAAACAAATGATACACATAGCTATCGAAGCTCTTCAGGTAAACTCCCCTTACCTCTTGAAGATTCAAGTTTGATTCAATGAAGTCTCGGTTTTCAAATCCGGTCCGGTTTCCTCCACGAACTCCAAACAACAACTACTAACACAATCCTTCATTTAACATAACAATCAATTAACAAACAAACAACTTAATCAAACCTAAAATCTTACATGTTGGTTTCGGCCTAGGGCTGTTTTTAGGGTTGAAAATCTCTAAAATTTCTAAACTCTTGGATTAGTGACTTATCATCACTTAAAACCCTAAAACAAAGGTTAACATACAAAGATTGAAATCAAATATTCCAACCCTAAAAAAATGAATTTCGGCCATGAGTAAAACAATGGCTTAGAGACCTTGATTCTATTCAAACAACATAGATCCAATACCTATATAGCTTATAAGATTGAATCATGTAAAGAAAATGAACAAAATCCTTCCCCCCCACAAAACCTAGGTTCGGCCTCTTAGGGTTCAAAGGGTTAGAGATTTTTGTTTGATGCAAGCTTCTAGATCTAGAATATAGGGATGATAATAGGATTATAGAAATTGGTTTCATATTTTTAGGATTTTTCTATGATTTTCTAGAGAATTTCAAACTTTCTAGATCTAGAAATTAGAAAGATGATAAAGACCTTAAATCAAGAAAGGAATTGAAGAACATGATGCTTAATGATGATGAGGAGCAAGGATTACCTCTTGGAATTGAGAAATGGGCAAAGAATCTAACACTTTCTTCACAAAATCAAGCTATGGTAACTTATGAAGTTTTAAGAGAAAAGGCAAAGGTTGAAGAAGATGAAGACTCTAGAATTTTATAGAAGTGTGGAGTGCCTCCTTGATGGGCTTGGGCCATGATTGATTAGGTCCAAAGGCAAGGAATCTTGTTTCATAAGGACCAAAATGCAATATTGATTAAGGACCAATTTGCAAAACTTAAAAAGTTCAAGGACCAATTTGCAATTTCCTTATAGTTTGTCATTATGAGGGCCATGTGCATCATAAATGCATTCACATGGGTGAGTCACCTTGTGTGACTCCTTAGTATTATCCTTTAGCAGCTCCCGAAAATCCCCTATTCAGCTCCGTTGTTTACCCGATAAAATATTACCCGGATAAAATATAATATTTCACTTTTTAGTGAAATATTTCAAAATAATCAAAATTGTAGGAAATTAAATAAAAACCTTAAGTGTTTCGTTCACGAGTCAAAATTAGGTTTTCTGAGCAGTATAATTATACTGTCACTGAAATTCACAGACGGGGTTTCGCCTGACTTTTCAACCTAAAATCGAATCGGAACTCTCTACGGTAAAGTAGAGTATGAATATGATCTTGGTTTATCCAAAATCATTTTCTTTCTAAGTCTTAAACAAAAATATAAACAGATAATTGTTTATCAATAAAGAAAACAGCAGAAATCGGGGTGTTACATTGTAGAACTTGCTTATACTATGGAAGTGAATGAGAAATGTGATGTGTATAGCTTTGGGATATTTGCCTTGGAAATAATTTTAGGAAAGCATCCTGGAGAAATTATATCATCAACAATGTTATCATCTTCTGGGAGAGTTGTGGCCTCAGCACTTGACTATTTGTCATTGAATGATAAGTTGGATCAACGTCTTCCTCATCCTACAAATCAAATTGGCATGGAAGTGATATCGATTGGAAATCTAGCAATTGCATGCTTGACCGAAAATCCACGTTCTCGCCCTACCATGGAACAGGTAGTCAAGGAACTCATAAAGCCGAAGTCAGCTTCCTTGGACTAGTTCACACAATCAATCACATCGGCAGGTTGTTTGAAGATTGTTGTATTTCCCAAGCATATCTCAATTCTACTAACCATCTTTCGTAACATTGCGATTGTGTTTTAAATTGTAATGTAATGGCATGTAGATTTATAACAAGATTTTGTACCCTAATAAAATAAATAATTATTTATAATCAGAATAAAATCATCTCATAAATGTCCCATTGTTGCCTCCTTTATACCAAATAGTAGCCAAGCAACTTTTGCACTTCTTAAATCTTAATTCTATAAGGAAATAGAATTCGAGCAAATTGTGCATAAATGCAATTGAAATAGTTTCTTTGCTTATAGATATTGATAAAAAACTCTATGCAGAGATATGCAATTTTATGTTTGATATTTGCATTTGAAAACAAGACTAATAAGTAAAAATGTAAAATTGACTCAATTAATATTCTTGTACTTATTTTTTTTTTTTTAAAAAAAGATATTACATTCTATATGCCTACCTAAGGAGTAGTTGATCACAAATATGTTCAATCTCCAGTGACTGCCTATTAGTTTAGATGATCAAAATCAAAAAGATGAGGAAGAGGGAGCCGTATGTAGGCAAGCAGAGTTACAAAGTGAGAGAGAGAAAAGCAAAGGTAAGGGTTATTCAAAAAAAAAGCAGAGAGTATTTATGTTAACTTACTTTTTAATTTGCGGACTTCAAGTTGTGCCGCTGTTTGAAGCATTTTCTTTAGTATCTTTTATATACATATGGTTATTCTTAGAGTCTGAAGTATATATTCAATTTGTTCTTTATCCCTTAATTTAGTTGATGACAAATGAAAAATCACTTAATTTAGTACCGAATTATAACCTGAAATGTTAGTTAAAATAGTTACAAATAGGAACTAATATATCCTTAAATTAACTCATGAAAATGACTAATTGACATTTGAAATTTTTTGTGACCAAGTTGAGAGTTTTCTAATAATTATTTCAATTGTTTTGGTTTGATCAAGAATATCATTTGTTTTTTGTCTTTCTCAAAATGGATATTTATTTTTGTAGTCTTCTCAAGACTAGTCTAGCTTTGAGTATGATCAACCACATCTACGAGTTATGTGGCTTAGTTATTTGTGAACTTATTCTGAAGTAAGCATTGCTTTGTGCCTTTCATCTTGTATATATCTGCAAACTATAAGATGCAGAACTTATTTTGATCCCTATAATTGATAGAATTAAGTCTAAGCTAGCTAATTGGAAAGGGTCTCTCTTATCTGTCATGGGGAGGGTGCAACTTGTTAAATCAGTCATTCATGGAATGTTAGCTTATAGCTTCCATGTATATTCCTAGCCTATTGGTTTGTTAAAACAGTTAGATGGTTGGATTAGAAACTTCATTTGGACTAGGGATGTCTTGAGAAGGAAACATACAACTGTCTCATGGAAAAAAATGTGCTCTTCTATAACTGAGGGAGGACTTGGCATAAGGTCAATTAGATCAATTAATGAGGCAGCATTGCTTAAGTTTGGTTGGAGTCTAGCTTCATCCTCTGAACAATGTGCTTGTTTTTTAAGGGCCATATTTCTAAAGAACTTAAGACCTATTAATTATTATATTAGTTCATCTCTTTGGCCTGCCTTGAGTAAGTGGTTCCATTTGGTCATGGATAATGTCTCTTGGAAAATTTGAAATGGGATGAGTGTGAATTTCTGGACTGACAAATGGGCTGATGATACAATATTTAACTTCCAGCATATTCCTCAAAATGTTCATCAATTTCTGTCTGCCTCTGTTTATGATATTATAGTAGATGGTTCATGGTTTATTCCTAATGCTCTTGCTGCTAGATATCCTGCCTTAAATGACATTGTTATGTAGGTTGATTTGCCTCTTGATCCGAGTGAAGACAAGTTAGTCTGGACGACCTCCTCATCAAATTGCCAATTAACATTTAAGGAAGCTTATCAGTTTCTTAACCCAGTTTTAAATTCTGTTAATTGGAGTAAATATATTTGGTTGCAATATGTTCCTCCTTCTAGATCATTTCTAGTATGGAGACTTTTCCATAATATAGTATCAACTGATGAAAATATAAGGCTGTTAGGTTTTCCTAGTTCTCTATGTGTAGCCTATGTGGTAGGTCTGAAGAGAGTTCCACTCACTTGTTCCTGCATTGTGATATTTCCAATTCTTTATGGTTGTGGCTAGGGGAAATTCTGCATTTTAATATAAACACTGCATCATTAGGTAGTGTCTTTGAAAGCTGTAAAAGGTCATGTAGTTCTCAAATGCAGGCCACCATAAATTCTGTTGTGATTCATGTTTTTTGGAATTTTTGGCATTTGAGAAATTTGCATAGATTTGAAAATAGGAATCTGTCAATGGTTCAGGTTAAAAATAGATTAATTGCAGCTGCTTCTCTAACTGGAAATCTGTCTAATGGATCTATGTATAATGATATAACAGAGTTTGCTACATTCTGTAAGTTTAAGGTTGCAGGTCACTTATCAAAGGCTCCAAAAATCAAACAAGTTACATGGTATTCTCCTCCTTGTCAATGGATAAAGTGCAACATAGATGGAGTTGCAAGAGGAAGCCTTGGAGCTGCAGCATGTGGAGGGATTTTCAGGGACTACCGGGCTAGCTGTCATAGGTTGTTTCTGCTGCAATCTAGGAGTGCAAAGTGCAAACATCTGTAGCTGCTGAGCTAAATGCAGCAATGTATGCTTTGGATATAGCTTGCAAGAAGGGTTGGAATCGGCTGTGGATTGAAACTGATTCCAAGCTTGTAGTTGAAGCTTTTAAGTCAATGGGCGTGGTTCCTTAGAAGCTACAAAACAGATGGTCCAATTGTATTAAAGCTTCCAAGAACATGTTTTTCCAGATCTCCCATATCTACAGAGGGGAATGAATGTGCGGATCGTCTTGCTTGTTTTGGAATTCACCAACAAGATTTTGTTTGATGGGACTCGATTCCAATTTTTATTAGGGATGCTTTTAGTAGGAATAGGCTAGGTCTTCCTAGCTATAGATTCAAATAATTTGTAATTTTGCTCTTTTCTCATGGGTAAGGTCTAATGTCCCCCCATGTTCTTTGTTATTTTTTTTTATCTTTTTTTAATGAGATAAATTAGGTAGTATGTTGTAGATGATTGATGGAAATTATGGTGCCAACATAGTTGTTGGGATGATAATTCTCCATAGTGATGCCTTTGCATACTACTCTTTATTAAAAATTAAAAAAAAAAAGATCATTCAATGCAAATTCTGATTTGTTGGACTTAGAATCCTTCTCCTACACAAATTTTCTAAGCCTTACTTTGTGTTTTTCATAAACAGATAAAATCTTCGAAAAAAATAAATCACAGTTTAGCTTAGTGGCAACTCTTTCATGTTGTGGAGAATATTCCTACACAGGTGAAACCAAACATCACAACCAAATATTCTTTCATAATAATAATAATTCTAGAATGCAATTGGATGTTCAGGTTCATTTAGAAAAGAAAAAAATGAAAAATGAAAAAAAAAACACTTTGAAGCATGAGGAAGGGGTTGGTTTTAAGTTTAATATTCGTACAAGAGAATACTAATTCATTGGTCCATTTATATATAAAAAAATTGCATATCCAAAGATTAAGTCTGAAAATAGAAAACCAACCATTAGGTGCTATTTAATTAAAATTTATTAACAATTATACACTGCCACCAATCAGCACGTGGCCTATCAGTCATATTTGTTAGATTTTTAAAACTACAACAATTACAAAGAAGAACATGGTTCTTGGTTCTTTGACATTGCTTTAAATGCCCATGCAATCACAAATTTAGACTATCCTCAGAGTCTTCATTTGATTCTCTTTCACTAAGCCTTTACAAGAAGCATGTTAAGAATGTTATCTGCTATAGGACTTCTTGATCCTCACCGCTTGAACAAAGTGGCACACTTCAAGGGAATGGCATAAATATGTAGAATTTTCCTATCTATCAGGTGCACTGTAATACATTGTCTGACTATAAATATGATGTGAAGTGGAGGTGACATCTGTGTCAAGCATGAAACTTCAAATGTTGCTTCTCTTTCACTAGCTTGCCATCCTCATAGATATTAGAGTAAACCGACATACTAAATATGATTGTCACATGTAGTGATGGAAAGAACTCATTAAACTTTGCATGTGAATGAGAATTGAAAAGTAGAGAAACCAAAAGCTTGTGACATATTTGATCGGGTTGCCTTGAATGATTTGACAATTTTTTTAGGACAAAGATTTATTATAATATCCTGAAATTCAGAAGGTTAGCAAATTAGATTTTCATCATTGTATTTAATTCCTGTGTTGTGGCATAAAGTTAAAAGACTAAAACCATAGTTCAAAGATTAATCTTAAATTATCAATCAATAAATTTTTTTTTTTATCAATCAATAATTCAGGCTACTATGATGAAGAAATAAACATTTAAGTGAATCATACCTCATCATAAAGGCACATTATTCAAGTCTCAATCAAGTTTGAAATTTTGCGAAAAAATTCTCCATTATTCTGATGATCAAGTGGTTGGAAAAAATCTAAGTGAATTATACCCCTTGTATATGGGTTAGAGTACCCCTTGTACTCTTTATCAATATACAGTTTGCTTATCAAAAAAAAAAAAAAAGAAGAATTATACCAATCAGTAATGTTGGTTCAACCATATAAGTGATCTTACGTTATAAAATGCCCATGCATCTCTTTTTTGGATTGGTCTATTAATCCTCAAGCTTTGATGCAATATGATTCATAATTGTGCTGTTCCTGCTGTTACAACTATCACACATTGTTGGAACTTAGTTTTTCTAGTTGCTGGATATGGAATATTGCATATATCACCTAAAAACTTTGTTTTTGGGGTGATATTTGTAATGTCAGATGTGCTATTAGTATAGTTTTGGCTTGTTACTGTTATTTCTTAGTTCAGTTAACACCATGTATATTGTAAATGGGTTATGAGTACCCCATGTAATCTCCATTAATACAATTTTTGCTTATCAAAAAAAATAAAAATGCCCATGCATCTCTGTTTCTTTTGAAAAAGAAAAACAGTGATTCAAATACCAAAAATGACTAAACCAGAGTTGCTCCTTCTCTTCATTTTCTTGTTTTCAATTTCTATGATATATTATGGTCTTTCTTCATAGAAGGTGGTATGGCAATATGCTATTTTTTCCTTCTCTGCTCCATTGAACGAGCTAGTACCCTTGAAACCACTTGCACTTCCATGTAATGGGGTCAAATTCTGCATATATTGGGTGGAGTACTATTAGTGTAATACCTTTTTCTTTTGCATATTAAATTTTAGCATCAATGAATTTCATGTTGAGTTTCCCTCCACTTAAATTGGTGACCATGCCAAACCAGAAGGAAATTATATATCTTAACAAGCAGGCCAAATTTAAACTACAGGTTTATATTATGTACAAGGGAGAAAAGCATAATTGGGCGAAGTCTCTACACAGTTATTGCATCTATTCACTAATATACTGTGTGTTAATATACTCTATCTTACTCTCAGGCATTCCACCAACCATTTTGTGAGCACACACTATTTCTCCACATTTGGCATACATATCAACAATGGAGCTCCCGACAAACGCATCGGAATCATACCCAAATTTCAAAAGAAAACAATGCATTGATTACACAAATAAAGAAATGGAGCTCCAAGTGGTGGAACCTTAATTTATGAGGAGTTTATTCCAATGAAAAGTAGGGGTGGGGATGTGGACACATGAAGCTGAAGTCCTTTTAGGGAGGGACCTAGAATGGTTAGAGAGTAGAGGAGAATGCAGAGGTATATGTAATGTACTAATGTTCCTTGAGCCGGTGTTGCAGAGGTTGTTTGAGGATGATAGAGATTGATATTTCCAGAACCTGTAACCCAAGCAAACATCAGACTTTTATTGATATATAATATCAATTAATCATAAAATATCACATCATTAATAAAATTTGACTTTTTATTTTAATTTTCTTTAAAGTCATTTATATCATAATTTGTGATTCATCGATATTATATAAAATTTCACATTGATTGTGTATAATAATTAAATTCTATTAAGAAACAAAACGTACATGTATAATCTAAATAATTTAATTTTTATTCCAACTATATGCCTCAATGATTAAAAGATCTATTCACAAAATAATATTTATATAGATTTGAAAAGGATTTTTTTATGAACCGCCGTAATTAGGGTTTTGACTCTCTAGTGGCATTACAAGGTATCCCTCCTTTGGTTCGACTATGAGATTAATCCTCAGTCGGTTGCTTAGAGCATGAATTAACTAAGGGTTTTCGCAACCTACCAACTAGAGTTTCTGCTCAAGGATTCAAACTTGTGTTCTTCTCCTTATGAAGTTGAGATACTTACCACTTGATCAACCCTTGGTTGGTGATTTGAAAAGGGTTTGATTAGTATACATTATTAGCGTAAAAAAAAAAATTTATACCGTCAAACAATCATAATTTGTCACATCATTAAAAGATTTGACTTTTATCCCAACTACCTTAAAAGTCACTTATACCATAATTTGTGATTAGTTGACACATAAAAAACTTTACACTGACAGAAAATGATACAAGCTCGATTTGAATAGTTTGACACACCGGTTAGCATTCTCCTTTTTAAAAATAGGTTTAAATAAGTTTTTGGTCCCCACAAAATATACCAATTTTGGTTTTAGTCCCTGGAAGATTTTTCCTTAGGATTCCGTCCCTGTACTTTAACTTTTTTTGGAAATAGTCTCTACCATCATCTCTTTCTGTTAACTGCTGGCATGGCAAATGGAATGCCACGTCAGCCACGTGACACTGACGTGGCATTCTGTTTGCCACGTCAGCAAGGACTATTTCCAAATTTTTTAAATATACAGGAACGAAATCTTAAGACAAAATTTACAGGGACTAAAACCAAAATTAGTGAACTTTGCAGGGACCAAAAACTTATTTAAACAAAAAAAAAAAATATTTGGCCAAACTTCAGAGCAAGGTAGACATGCACAAGATTACAGGAAACTACATTGGTACCCACGAGTACTATAAATTATATCATAAAAATAAATTTGATAATTTTATCCCTGTATCCCTAATGTATATTTATTTTTTCTTCTATTTGCTGGCCAAATCTTAGAGCAATTGGACAGGAATAAGAAATTACCTCGATACCCCAGAGCAATTGGCGCTAATGCATGATTTCTTTCTATATTATTCTGGCCAATTTTTACCAAGGTTTAAAATTGCCAAATTCCTTAATCTGGTATGATTTTTAGTACTCAAGGGTACCGAGGTAATTTCGTTTTCATGTCCTACTTGTGATGAAATTTGGCAAGAAAATAGAAACAAAATCATACATTATGAACCATATGGTTAAAATTGCTAAATTCCTTCATTTTGTATGATATCTAGTACTCAGGGATACTGGGATAATTTCTTGTTCCTGTCCGACTTGCTCCAAAATTTTGCTACAAAATAGAAAGAAATCATACATTAGGGCCGCAAGTTTCAAATTGACAAATCTCTTCATCTGGTAGTTTTCTGTCCCTATACAACTTACTTTGAAAATTGACCGCAAAATAGATTTTTTTGTTTAAATAAGTTTTTGGTCCTTGCAAAGTTCACAAATTTGGTTTTAGTCCATATAAATTTTGTCTTAAGATTTCGTCCCTGTATTTTCAAAAAATTTGAAAATGGTCCCTGCTAATGTGGTAAATGTAACGCCACGTCAGTGCCACTTGGATGACGTGGCATTCCGTTTGCTACGTCAGCAGTTAATAGAAAGAGATGACGGTAGGGACTATTTCCAAAAATTTTGAAAGTACGGGGACGAAATTCTAAGGAAAAATTTTGCAGGGACTAAAACCAAAATTGTGTACTTTGCAGGAACCAAAAACTTATTTAAACCTTAAAGATATAATATTTTGACTTTTATTTATTTATAAATATGTGTTATTATTTGAGTTTAATTTGACACATTATCGACATAAAGTTTTTTACACTAATAATCAATCACAAATAATTCTATATGTGACTTTTCAAGTAGTTATGATAAGAGTCTTACATTTCTAACGATAAGACAATTTATTATTGGTTGACAGTATGAAAAACATTACATTGACGTGAATACATATTAATTAAATCATTATTAATTTTTGAAATTCCTTTTTTTTTCATGCAAAAAACATACTTCATTTCAAAATTAATATCATCGGCAATACATGTAGGAACATAGGAGAAAATATGTGGACTAACTAAAGACATGGCTACCCTAGCAAGCTTACGAACGGCCACATTCGCATGTCTCCTAATAAACTTAACACTAAAGTTAGGGGAACATGAAAGAATATCCTTGCACTTAGAAATGATGGAACCAAACTCACATAAATCCACTTGGGAGAAGGCCATATTATCCACTACAGTTTTGAAATCCATTTCAAAAGTCAGCGAGGCAAGATTGAGATGGTGAAGCCACTGAAGAGTCCGCAATAAGGCAAGAGCTTCACCTTCTCGAACAGGGAGGAGAGGAGTTGTCCAAGCCATTAGCGCAACTACAAAGTGCCCGCTATCATCTCTAATGCAACAACCTATACCTGTTAAGCCTTGTTCCTGATGAAAAGATGCATCCAATAGTTTGCATTTGAAAGAACCCATCATATGCTAGTTCCAGCGGTACTGAGCACTTAGGGCGCTGTCTCTGAAGAAGAATTCCTGAAAGTTGTCGGTTGAAGAGAAAAGAGGTTCAATGGTCTCCCACAAATTTGCCTTTTCCCAACACTCGCCCGCTTATTAAAAACCTTTTAATCTGTGAATGCATTTACGTTATCACGAAGATTGATTAGACCTGGGCCTTAAATGGTGACAAGCTTGTTTTATTTAGGGTAAACTATACATCACCAATTAGAAATTTATCAAAATAATAATAAACCTTAAAGGCTTAAACATGATAATGAATTATACCATACCTCAATTTTTAGTATGGATTAACTATTGATTGATTTAACTTCCTTACTAAAATAATAAAAAGATATTGATAATTAGTTATTTTATATTTATACATCAAAAATGATTTTAAAGATTAAACTTATACTTTCTTCATTTATAAAATAAAGTTATTTTTTTAATTTGAAAAATAAAATGTACAAATTTGTAATTCTTATAAAAAGGAATATAATTCATACAAGTAATCATTTTTTTTCAATCTACTATATGTATTTTTTTGCTCAAATAAATGATTTTTTTAGTGTATATATACACTAACAAATGATGGATATTAAAAGTGTATATACTATATGAAAAATATTTTTTACTATATTCTTTTTTTTTTAAAGTTATTTTGTTTGTAGAATATATGAATTATTAAATAATTATTGTTAATATATAAAAATAATAAAATATCATTTAAGTAAACATATTTGAGTACAAGATTGAAGATAAATCTCTCTATATTTTAAAGGGTAATAGTGCGACACCCCTTCTTAGGGTCATCACATAGTTACCCAAATGTGGAATATAAAATTATAATATGCTGGTTGCTTTCGGAAAATAACTTCTATAATTTTTTAATAAGTCCAAAAATGGGGTAAAATTTTTCTTTCTGCAAAATACTTCAGAAAAAGATATATACATCACAATAGTATAATTACATTATACTTACATACAAACTGAATTTATTCGTAAAGCAAAACCTCACAACATATAAGCTTTTCTAAAATTGTTTTTCATACACCTTACAAGGTATTTCAAACCATTTATAACAATTTTCCCGAAAATACACAACCTAAAGAAAATCCTAAGCTGGTCGCCTTACAAGATATCTACTGGAAAGACCCCGTGGTCATTCCCACACTCAAACCTCTCTTCAAGTATCGGAACCCATGTTCCCGAGTGAGGCTAAGAACTTTTCTGCGCTATCTACTTTCAAGTACCAAGACACAAAAACCAAATCCGAAAACCTGATATATTATAAGGGTGAGATGCCAATATATGAGTTTATAATGATAATCACATGTATGACATACAAAATTAGCACATAGACATACATAACCATAACAACATAAGATTCTCATAACTAAACAAGTAGTTTATCACTGGGTTTCATTATCGTCATTTTAAAAATATGCATGACACTTCAACATTCATCGTCTAACATTCACACCTAATCTCCGGAGATCCCAAAGTCTTCAAAATGAGTTTATCAAACTCGATACATCGTCTCATTGGCTAGCTAAGCACAACAATAATACATCGTCTCATTGTCCATTCAAGCACAATGATATACACATCGTCTCATTATCCATTCAAGCATAATGATACACATACATCGTCTCAGTATCCATTCAAGCATAATGATATACCGTCACATGATACCTTTCCCATTAAGGTCTCACATTAAATAACGTCGGGCACGTCTGCCGTAAATGCAAATGTAAAACATTTTGTCCTCGTTATTTTCTTTTTGTTCATTATATTCTTGTCGAAGCTCAAAATGGCTTACGACTATTCATCATCTTCAACGTCTTAAAATTCTCATCGTCTCATCATTTTCAACGTCTTAAAATTCTCATCGTCACACGGATCAAAGATCTTCGTGTTTTTATTATAGAACACTGGTATCACAACGTCTCGGATACTAGGTTTATTTTTCAACGTGAACACCATCTTTTGTTTGTGGAACACAATTTCAAAACAAAATCCCCGCAACTTATCTAAGTTGACGAAATAACATCGTTGAGTAAAAATTCGTTCATAGAAAATCATTTCTAATTGAAAATTCCTTTATAACATCATCGGTTACTAAAAATTTAATTTTTAGAAAAAAGAGTCACTTGAGGCTCAAACTTGTTTAAAATACGTACTGCCGCTTTAGAAACACTTGCCGTCGATACTTTTCCAAATTGCCGTCGTTTAGCCTTTTTCAAGGCATTTAAGCCAAATATTAGCTTTTTCCACTTAAATCATTTTCTAAAATCATAATTAAGTTATTTTCGAAAAATAATTTCATAAAATAAGTTTTTATAATATTCCGGAATTTCTTACGTAAAAATTAGCGGTACAAAAATAATTTCACGGTTACGCCCTTATTGTGACTCATAGTTCACTCTTACAGCGATAAATCATTAAAATAATGATATTTCCCAAAATTCCTTATTTTTCCCAAATGAAAATTCCCAATAATATTATATTCCAATATTTTACTATTAAAATATTGAATATAATTCATAAAGCTTCTTAAAGCTTTTATCCGATTAATTGAATTGGGCACTGACTGTAACATCCCTGGCTGCTCTATGGATTGACGACTGTCCCACAGACCAACACGGGTCTTTTCAGCGTGCTTTGTCCTCACTCACACACTTCCTGAGAAAACTTCCCAGGAGGTCACCCATCTCATAATTGCTCCAAGTCAAGCACGCTTAACTGTGGAGTTCTTAAGTGATGGGCTACCGAAAAGAAGATGCATCTTGTTAGTATAGGTAGTACCAATCAATTCATATAAGCCTTTCTCAACTATATAGTCCCATACCTACACAATCTCAGGATCCCTCTCATTCGGGTGTGTAATCGGTTCATTCATGTGTCCCTCCGCCTAGAAGCCTGCCAGGAGCCGCTCCTTGTCCGTGCCTTCTTGCACCGGCGACCACTCCCCGCCCTCGTCGGTATCCGGGTGTTACACTGACCACTGTCAGGCTTCTCAAACAACAATCCACAACAAATATCACAGTAATATTCCCAAGCAGATCATGCATCACAACATCATAATATATCACTACAGATAAACAATTTAAATGCAGATAAACCATCACAGATAAAAATAACACAACTTAAACTAATTCAAACAGACGAAACCAAACACCACAACCACAGATAAATATACAGACCAACAATAGATAGCACATGATTATAGGAAAAACTCCTCAGGTATTCTCCCCTTACCTCTTGAAGAACTTATCTCCCGATTTCCTTTCTCAAACGTACGTCAAATTCCGATTTCAGGACCCAACGTATAATTAATACACTTAACCTTTAACAAACCACAACCAAAGAATTTCAATCAAACAATTAAAATCCCCTATTTCCTACATGAGGGTTTCGGCCATGAGAGGGTTTTGTGGCTAAGGATTTCTAAATTTCTTGAGTCTTTGGATTAGTGATCCTTAAGTACTTAAGACATAGGATTAGTGATTAATCAATAAAGATTGAATCAAAATCTTCCAAGTTCCTCCAAACACAGTTTCGGCCAAAGCATAAAAATATGGCAAGAGATTTTAGTTTGATACAAGAACTTGGATTCACTATTGCTGCACATGAGAAAGATGAGATCTATGATCACTTTCTAAAAATTGAACAAAAGTTCCTCCACCCACTTTTTATAGAATTCGGTTTTGACAAATTAAATGGGGAGGAAAACTTTGTTTGCAACAAACTCTTGGATTATGATAGTAGAGATGATAACTAACTCATAGAAATTGGTTTCATATTTTTAGGATTTTTTTATAATTTTCTAGAGGATTTCAAACTTTCTAGATCTAGAAATTGAAAATGATGAACATGGCATTGAAACATGAAAATATATGAAGAACATAGTGCTTAATGATGATGAGGATCATGGATTACCTCTTGGAATTGAAGAAATGTGCAAGAATCTCCAAGTTGTTTCACAAACTCAAGCTTATGGAGTTAGAGAGAAAATGGAAGAATGGAGAAGTTTGGAGAAGATAATAGTAAGTGTGAGAATGAGCTAGAGTCCTATTGACTCTTCAAGATTTTATGAGCCAAGGATTTGGGCTTGGGCCTTGCGTAATGGGCTTAGGACAAATCCAAGCCCATTACTAATTTTACAACATCAAAATGTTTAAGACTTTAATCAAAGGCATAGGAAAATTAATAGTAGGAAATTAGTTCATAAAATTGAAGTATTGGCCCTGATATTGGGCCATAAGGCCGTAGCCCAACTTGGGTTTAAATGGTCAAAATTGATCCAATTCACTTGGAAGATCATGGAAACTAGTTTAGGGACCAAAATGCAATTTAGAGAAAGTGTAAGGATCAAAATGCAATTAACCTAAAAATTGTCATCATAACCATGTGCCTCATTAATGGCTTCACATAGATGACTCACTCTTGAGTAACATAAGCTTTATCCATTTGTCGGGTCCCGGAAATCCCGTATTCAGCTCCGTTGTTTCCCTGATTCAATATGACGCCCGGATAAAATATAATATTTCACTTTTTAGTGAAATATTTCAAAATAACCAAAATCGTAGGAAATTAAATAAAAACCTTAAGTTTTTTCGTTCACGAGTCAAAATTAGGTCTTCTGATCAGTATAGTTATACTGTCAGTGAAATTCGCAAACCAGGTTTCGCCCGACTTTTCAACCTAAATTTTAATCGTAACTCTCTACCATTAAGTAAAGTGTAAATAAGGTTTTGGTTTAATTAAATAAATTTTCTAAGTCTCAGATAAAAATATAAACATATATATATATATATATATATATATATATATATATATATATATATATATATATATATATATATATATATATATATATATGGTACATCACCCAAAATTTACACTACCCATGTGGCTATTTGATTGGCCCACAATTTGCCACATGGATAGTGCAATGGGTGGTGTAGATTTTGGGTAGTGCAACTTAGCCCAATATATATATATATATATATATATATATATATATATATATATATATAATATTGTTGATTGTATTAACTTGAAACATTTAAAAAGAATAAGTATTTTTTAAAAAATTTAAAAATGGCTATTTCAAGAACCTTAAATATTGCAACACAATTCCATAAAAAATATTCAGATCTATCTACCCATATAATTTGTAAATTACATTAGTTCAATATCATGAACGTAAACTGTACGTACAATTTATATGGCTCCACCATCAAATTATTTCCACAAGTTATCGTGGAAGCTTTGTGCAAGTCATCGCATGGAACGACCGAGTAGATTCCATTATGTTTTCATATATTTTGATTCTTAAAGACGTGTTGTAGAAGTTAGAAGACTAAGTTTGTCGTAAAGACAACGTTCAAGCTATTTTAAGTCATTAGTGGAATTTGTAACCAAGGGGAAATGCTGAATTTGTAACCATTAACCATATAAGTATATGCAACACCCCATGCAGATTCATCACCAATTTCTGATTGTACTAAATCATCAGTGATTGAAAAGTTCTTCCTATAAACATGGCTTTCGTGTTTCCAATGCTTCTGTCCGTGAAGCTCGTGCCATTTTGGTGGCTTCTTTTGATGTGCTTGTTTGGCTTCCTAGTCACCTCTTCACCTCAAAATCAAACTGCTTCAGCTGCAATGAGAGGCAGCGAAGCAATTGCTTTGTTGAAGTGGAAAGCTAGCCTTGACAACCAAAGCCAAGCATTGCTCTCTTCATGGACTGGCAATAGTCCTTGCAATTGGGTGGGAATCGAATGTGACGAGTACCAATCTGTCTTCAACATAAGTCTTCCAAGTTTTGGTCTCAGAGGTATGCTTCAAAATCTCAACTTCTCGTCACTTCCCAACATCCGTAGTATAGATATAAGCAACAACTCATTTTATGGAACTATTCCCCCACAAATTGGGTTGCTATCCAATTTAGTCACTCTTGTCTTCTACACTAATCAATTATCTGCTAGCATTCCTAAAAACATTGGTAATCTGTCAAAACTCTCATATCTTGATCTCAGTGACAATCGTCTCTCAGGGACTATTCCAGATGAGATAACACAATTGGTTAGTCTTACAGAACTTGGTATTAGCAGCTGCAATCTCACTGGATCTATCCCTATTTCATTAGGAAACTTGACAAAGCTCGAAATACTATATTTATTCGTAAACGAGCTTTCTGGACCAATTCCTTTCAATATTGGAAACTTGATAATGCTCAATAATCTAGACTTATCCTCAAATAGACTTTCTCGATCAATTCCTTCCACTATTGGAAACTTGACCAAGCTCAGTGATCTAGAATTATCCTCTAATGAACTTTCTGGACAAATTCCTTCCACTATTGGAAACCTGACAGAGCTCCAAATACTATATTTATTCGAAAATGAGCTTTCTGGACCAATTCCTTCCAGTATTGGAAACTTGACAAAGCTCAATTATCTAGACTTATACTCAAATGAACTTTCTGGACCAATCCCACACTCAATAGGTAGGTTGGTTAGTGCGAATGCCATTTCCTTTATAGGAAATAAGCTCTCGGGATTAATTCCTTCCACTATTGGAAATTTGACCAACTTAAAAGAGTTACAGTTAGGAGACAATCATTTCATAGGCCATTTGCCTCCCAGCATTTGCCTTAGTGGAACGTTGACAAACTTTTCTGCTAGTGGTAACTATTTCACAGGTCCAATTCCGAAGAGTTTGAAGAATTGTTCCAGCCTTATAAGAATAAGGCTTGATCAAAACCAACTTACTGGAAACATAACAGAAGATTTTGGTGAATATCCAAATTTGAACTACATCGATTTGAGTGACAATAATTTTTATGGACACCTTTCACCAAAGTGGGGGAAGTGCTATAGCCTCACAAGCCTCAAGATTGCCAAAAACAATTTATCTGGTAGTATACCACCAGAACTAGGAGAGGCAACCAACTTACATGTACTTCACCTATCTTCAAACCACCTAACAGGAAAAATTCCAAAGGAGCTAGGTAAGTTGACCATGTTGATTGAGCTATTGTTAAGCAGCAATAATCTTTCAGGAAATGTTCCCATGCAAATAGCATCATTGCAAGAACTTCAAACCTTGGACCTTGGGGAAAATGATTTCAGTGGCTTCATTACAAAACAACTTGGAAGGTTGCCGAAGTTATTGCACTTGAATCTGAGCCTAAACAAATTCGTGGGAAATATTCCTGTTGAGTTTGGCCAAATCAAATCTCTTCAAAGTATTGATCTTTGTAAGAATATTTTGGGAGGAACAATACCAACAACACTTGGAGAGTTGAAATACCTAGAAACATTGAATCTCTCACATAATAACCTTTTTGGTGCCATACCCTCCAGTTTTTATGATATGATAAGCTTGACATTCGTTGACATATCATACAACCAATTAGAGGGTTCAGTTCCAAACATTACAGCCATTCAAAAAGCTCCAATTGAAGCATTGACAAATAACAAAGGCTTGTGTGGTAATTTCTCTGGCCTCGAGCCTTGCCCACCATCAAGCAACAAATCTCATCATCACAAGAACAACAAAGTCTTAATCCTTGTTTTACCAATTACTTTGGGTATTGTTATACTTGCACTATTGGCGCTCATAATTTCAAGTCACCTTTACCAAAGTGCAAGTACAAAGGAAAATCATGTAGTAGAACCACAAACTCATAATCTATTTGCAATATGGAGTTATGATGGGAAAATGGTGTATGAGAACATCATCGATGCCACAGAAGAGTTTGACAACAAATATCTCATTGGAGTTGGAGGGTATGGATCTGTTTATAGAGCTGAGTTGCCCACTGGTCAAGTTGTTGCGGTGAAAAAACTTCATTCAATACCAAGTGAGGAAACATCTAATCTCAAAGCTTTTCGAAGTGAGATACAAGCTTTGACAGAAATTCGGCATCGTAACATTGTGAAGCTATATGGGTTTTGCTCTCATTCTCGATTCTCATTTTTAGTTTATGAGTTGGTGGAAAGGGGTAGCATTGATAAGATTCTTTGCAATGAAGCACAAGCAGTTGAATTTGATTGGAATAAAAGGGTGAATGTTGTTAAAGGTGTAGCTAATGCGTTAAGCTATATGCACTATGATTGCTCACCTCCTATTGTTCATCGTGACATTTCAACAAAGAATGTTCTTTTAGATTTGGATTATGAGGCCCATGTCTCGGACTTTGGAACAGCTAAGTTTCTTAATCCTGATTCATCTAACTGGACCTCATTTGCAGGCACCTTTGGATATGCTGCTCCGGGTAAGTTAATTTCCTTTTTTCCTTCTAATTATATAATTTATCATAGGTTTCTATATTTTTCCTTTCATACTTATTTACAATCACATTACTACTTTATTATTAATTTTATATTACATGCTTTGTTACTAACAATTTACTATTTTATGCATGATAATTCTTTTAATTTGTTGTAGAACTTGCTTATACTATGGAAGTGAATGAGAAATGTGACGTGTATAGCTTTGGGATATTTGCCTTGGAAATACTTTTAGGAAAGCATCCTGGAGAAATTATTTCATCAACCATGTTATCATCTTCTGGGAGAGTTGTGGCCTCAGCACTTGACAATTTGTCATTGAATGATAAGTTGGATCAACGTCTTCCTCATCCTACATATCAAATTGGCATGGAAGTGATATCGATTGGAAGGCTTGCAATTGCATGCTTGACAGAAAATCCACATTCTCGCCCTACCATGGAACAGGTAGTCAAGGAACTCGTAAAGCCGAAGTCAGCTTCCTTGGACTAATTCACACAATCAATCACAATGGAAGGTTGTTTGAAGATTGTTGCACTTCCCAAGCATATCTTTATTCTACTTACCCTCTTTTGTAACATTGTGAATATGTTTTAATTTGTGATGTAATGGCATTTAGATTTATAACAAGACTTATAAGTACCCTAATAAATTAAATAATTATTTATAATCACAATAAAATCATCTCGTAAATGTCCCTTTGTTGTCCCCTTTACAGCAAATAGTAGCCAAGCAACTTTTGTACTTCTTAAATCTTAAGGGTGCGTTTGATTTCCAAAAATTCAGGGGATTGGACAGCAAAAATTTTGTCCCCTTTTGATTTTAAAAGTGATCAGGGGGAAAGACAAAAAAGGGGTGAGGGATAAGACAAAAATCCAAAATTCTGTCTTTGTGTGAGACTCTAAGTGTGAGGAAAGTTTCCAGACCTTAAAGGATAGGTTGACGTCAGACCTTAAAGGATAGGTTTACTGCGATGCTTCGAAGCAAGGTTTAGGTGGTGTGTTAAAGCAGAATGGTAAGGTAGTGACCTACGCCTCTAGGCAATTGAAAACCCATGAGAAGAATTACCCTACCCATGATTTGGAATTAGGAGCTGTGGTGTTTGCCTTAAAGATTTGAAGGCATTATCTGTATGGAGCTAAGTTTGAGGTTTTTAGTGATCCTAAGAGTTTGAAATATTTGTTTGACCAGATATGAGGCAACGCAGATGGATGGAATTCCTTAAGGATTATGATTTTGATCTAACCTACCTCCCAGGAAAAGCCAATGTTGTGGCAGATGCCTTAAGTAGAAAGACCTTGCATGTCTCCACTTTAATGGTTAGGGAGATGGATCTGATAGAGGAGTTTAGAGACTTGAGCTTAGCTTGGGAAGTGACCCCTAAGAGTATTAGGCTTGAACCTTGAAGGTTACCAACAGTTTGATGGATCAGATTATAGAAGGCCAAAAGGTAGATAAGTATCTCTTAGACCAAAGGGAGTTGCTTGCTTAGGGTAGAGACCTTAGTTGTAAGGAAGGAAGTGATGGAGTCTTGAGGTTTCAAGATAGAGTCTGTATACCAGATGTTCCAAAGCTTAGGAAGTTGATCCTTGAAGAAGGATATAGGAGTGGACTGAGTGTGCACCCAGGTGCCACTAAGATGTATCAGGACCTTAAGCATATGTTTTGGTGGCCTAAGATGAAAAAGGATGTGGCTGAGTTTGTTTACGCTTGCTTAGTGTGCCAAAAGGCTAAGTTAGAACACCAATAGCCATCAGGTAAGATGCAACCGTTAAGTATCCCAGAATGGAAATGGGATAGTATCTTTATGGATTTTGTGTCTGGACTCCTTATGACTCTAGCTGGTTATGAAGTGATCTGGGTTATTGTGAACAGGTTGACTAAGTCTGCCCATTTCATCCCTATGAATATGGAATATCCCTTAGAGAAGTTGACTAGGTTGTACATCAAAGAGATAGTTAGGCTACATGGTGTACCCTATAGCATAGTGTCAGATAGAGACCCTAGATTTACCTCTAGATTTTGGAATAGTTTGCATGATGCTTTAGGAACCAAGCTTAGACTAAGTTCAGCTTACCACCCATAGACTGATGGTCAGTCTGAGAGAACCATCTAGTCCTTAGAGGACTTGTTGAGGGCTTGTGTGATAGAATAGTCTGAAAGTTGGGACAAGTTTTTGCCCCTAATAGAGCTCACCTACAACAACAGCTTCCATTCTGGTATTGGGATGGCACCCTATGAAGCGTTGTATGGGAAGAGATGTAGAACACCTTTGTGTTGGAGTGAACCCAGTGACAGTGTTATGCTAGGACCTGAGATAGTGCAAGAAACAACAGAGAAAATGAGGATGATCCAGGAAAAGATGAGAGTAGCAAAAAGTAGGCAAAAGAGCTATCATGATAAAAGGAGGAAGGCTCTCGAATTCCGGGAGGTGATCGCGTATTCTTGAGAGTTACTCCAACAATTGGGGTTGGTAGAGTGATGAAAGTGAAGAAACTTACTCCCAAATTCATTGGCCCTTACCAAATTCTAAAAAGAGTCAGTAAAGTTGCTTACCAAGTTGCGTTACCACCTTTCTTGTCTAAACTTCACAATGTCTTTCTTGTGTCACAACTTAGAAAATACATTCATGATCTGAGCCATGTGATAGTACCCGACACAATTCAGTTGAAAGAGAATTTGACTTTCGAGGTACAACCCCTTCGAGTTGAGGATCGGAGGGTGAAGCAGCTAAGAGACAAGGAGATTCCTTTGGTTGAAGTGGCCTGGAGTGGGGCGACTGAGGAAAGTGTTACATGGGAGCTTGAGAGCAAGATGATGGAGGCATACCTGCACCTCTTCGTTCGAGGTGAGTAGAAATTTTGAGGACGAAATTTTTATAAGGGGGTGGAATTGTAACACCCTATTTTTCGTTATAAGTGTTTTTGTATGCCTTGTTTGCCTTAGATATGTTTTTGTGGCTAAGTGGGATTTCTTTGGCTTAAAATCCCTTTCTGGTGTATGAGCACGTGCTCATGTAACCAGCACGGCCGTGCTTGTTGGTGTGCTCAGTAGCTAAGTTAGCCACAAGCACGGTCGTGCTCAAGGGGAGCACGGCGGTGTCAGAAACGCGCCAGTTTGACGTTTTTCTATCTGGCCGTGCTAACTTGTGCATGACCCCGTGCTTAAGTTAAGCACGACCGTGTCTAATGGGGAGCACGACCTTGCCCGGGTCAGAGTTTATAAATATAGGGTTTGTGAGGGTTTTGAGTGTAACCCTCAAATTGACACCTCTACAACCATTAGACGGCAGAAACCCCTCTTTCCCCTCATTCCTTTGACCCCATCATAGTTCTTGGAATCCTTGCGGTGTTTGGGAGAGAAAAGTGCATGTTAGTGTCAATAAAGGTAAGCCGGTTATCCCTCTCTATTAATCTCTTTTCCTAGTTGTTATTTCCTTCATGATGATGTATGCCTATTTGGGTATTTATGTATGATTCTGCCATATGGTATTTAATAATTGCCATGAATATGTTATTCATGTTTATGAATGAACATTGATATTGGCTGATTGGTTGTTGTTGTGACGAATTGATGATAACAAGACACTAAAAGATGTTTAATGTTGATAACTGAATTTAAGGGATGTTTCCCAATTGTTCATAAGATTTGAACCGTAGTAAAGGGTGAGGTAAATGCTCAAAGGCTTAGTTAAGGACCGTAAGATTGATTCGTGAGTGTTTAGGGACTTTATAACGAAGCTGTGATTAAAGGATTAATTCCCCATAAGTGTAAGACATGGAATTAAATAATGAAACTAATGTTAATGATGTAGTTAAACCAATAGGTTTGATCTTTGAATGCCCTAAGAAACATAGTGAGGGTTCCTAAACCCTCTCTGCCCAGAAGAATACTGCGATGCTCTTACGAGCACGACCGTGCTCAATAAGCAGCACTATCATGCTCAATAGGCAGTACGATCGTGCTCAACTTAAAGTTCAGCACGCCGGTGCTGAGGGTGAGTACGCTCGTGCTCACCTGTCCAGAACAGAAACGTAGAAGCAGAACAGGGGTGTTTCACCCCCAATGTCCAACGATAATAATAAGACACCATACATAGTAATGACAAGCTAGATAGCTCAGTGAAGAGTTAACAAGTATAACTAAATGTAAGTGTGAAGATGATGTTGTACCTTGTAGCCGAGTGGCCAAGGGGGTCTTGATGTTTATTGGTCAAGGTGTTGAGCTCTGGTGCTGATTGGCCAGAGTGTTAATTAAAAGATAACGTTGAACCTTGGTAGCCTGGTGGCCAAGGGGACCTCGATAGCCAAGTGGTCGAGGTGTTGATGGTGTTAAAACTTGGGTAGACAAGTAGCCCAAGCGGAGGTTGTGGTTGTTGTTTGTGTGTTGATGTTCCTCACGCATTCATGCATCGGTATTGTTAGTGGGGGGATGTTCAACATTGGGGAGGTCGTCTTAGAGTACCGCGATCTGGCCGTCCGCGGTGATTCAAGTGAATCATGTACACCCGTGGTGGCGCATCCAAGAGTAAGGTGCGTCGGCTATCCGAGGAGTTCACCCATGGTTTGGTGAATTCCGGCATTGGTGTTTATTGGCCAATTAATGTGGATATGTAACTCCGAAGTTGACTTCCTGAGGTAGATTGGATCCAAGTGCATAATGGAGGCAGTGGAGTAGCACTGCGTCGCATAGCATACCTATTGAAATGAAATGAATGATGTTGACATGTTATTATGTTATGATGCATGTGATGCTATATGTTATATGATGCATGCTCGTCTTACTAACTACTTTCATGCCATTATGTTCATATATATGTTTCTTACTCCCCGTTCTTTGTTGTTGCTTTGCATGTACCTTTTTGTTATGCAGAGGACGGTGAGCAGCCAGTTGAGGAGTGACTCTGAGGAGCCGCTGCTCTTAGCTTAGGATTTCCAGTTTTCTTAGTTATGTTGTTATCCGAGATGTTTCCCGATTTTTGGTTATATCAGCTCTATAATGTGACATCGGGATTGAGTTTCTTTTATGCTATGTTTTCGTTATGTTAAACTTATGTTATTTTTTGCGTTGAGACGTTGTTACAATGTGGTGCCTTTTACCTTGGTTTTATTTTTATGAAATAAATGCATGTTTTTATTTTATATCTTTTATTTAAATGTTTTGTAAATACATGCGGGGTAGAGGGTGTCACAACATTAATGGCAATAACATCATTTATGGAAATGTTTAAAAACATTTGCAATTACTTTGATTTCCTAATCATCATTTATGATGAAATTTGACTTTAAAACTGCAAGCATGAGAGACTTTAAAAACAGGAAATCAAAAGCTAATTAATTATGCATTAATTTTATTATGGTGATTTTTGAATGGCTTCTCAGAATAATTTTGAATTGTTGGACGTATAATTAATTCTAATCAATGCAATCTTATATAATGAGGTTCTATTTTATCCAGTTAGGTTCAGTTTTGAAATAGTCAACATATAGATGACACAAATTAAAACAAATCAAATCCATAAATGCAAATAAATTACCCAAAACCCAAACTTTATAGCAATATTCATGCTAGCTTGAGGCCATGTGTCCACAAATGTGCTTTGTATTATTTTAATGACAACAATTTTATATCACTTCATTCAGCCAAATCAACCAAAACAACATGAAATTCAAATATTGATATTCATTAATACGATATTATTAATTTTAAAAAAATAAAACCATAAGTAAAAAAAAAAACTTGAAGAAAGGAGACAACTTTGTCAGAGAGGGACTCTTCATCATGGTTATCATTGTCATCTGATTCATCTTTTGCTTCTTGTTTTTCGTAAAAAAATGAGAAGAGAATGAACCCTTACCTTTTGAAGATTTGGGATAGTGCTATGGAAAAATAGAAAAGAGCTAGCGAGAATCAAAGGATTCTAATTTTTAGAACTTGTAGTGATAAAAAATGAAGCAGAGATGTCTTTGAAGAACCTAAGAGGGAAAAAATTATGAGAATTCCATTTTCAAGATCATTCAAACAAAACTCAATGTCAATCAATTCCATTTTCAACATAGATAAAGAAAAAGGAAAAAAAAAGTTAGATGTACTCGAGAGAGTGAAGATGGTGGCTGAGCAGTGGTGTTCTCCTGGAAGCAGTGGTGATTTAAAAAATGCATGCACTCCATTTACATTATTTCATAGATATGCAAAAACTTCAAAAGAGAAAGATGAAATGGGAAGAAAACGTTGAATGAGAGAAAAATAATAGAGAGAGACAAAGAGATGGGCGCAAAAGATGGGAAGGAAATCAGAAATCAAATGAAAATTATACAATTGAAAATTTTGGACCCTTTATTGATTTGCTTTTATTTGGTCCTTTCATGGTTGATTGATTTGAATTTGGAAATTGAAATTGAAACATGTGTTTTAATGCATTGAATTTTTTTCCTTATGTAATCGATTTGTTTTTCAATAGCCATACATTCAAATAATTTTTATATTGTCATGTTACCTATTCTTATCATTGCATATTGGATTGTTCTCTACAGATAAGGAAAAAAGTAATACGTTATAAATACTATTGAACGGTAAATGATATCCCAAATATTTCAAATTTGAATCTGTTAGGGAAGGAAATCATAAATCATTTAAATGCGGAAACCTTCCTAAAATGCCATTAAAGCACTGTTTTCGAAACAAAATTATTATAATGGCATTCTGAAACATGTTTTGTGAAAACAATTTCAATAACGTAATAAATATGTATTAATGCTATTTGGAAGTTATTTATGTCAAGAATTTGAGCCAAAATTTTTTAGGTTCGGAACCAGACCATAGAGGCACGAAGCATGATAATTTGACACCTGTAAACCGAAGCTTGAAATTGTCTGTGGAAGCGACACATGTTAATCCAGACCTGTGAAATCATTCTCTTTTGTATATTACTAGTGTATGGACTCATGCCATGCACGGGGAATATGTTAATTTTTTTAGGATTTCATAAAAAAAATATGTAATTGTTGATTTCATTTTTTTTTGTTTAAATTTTTTTTTTTGGGAATTATATAAAAAAAATTGTTGATTTATAAGGTTAATTATGCATAAATATCAAGATAACATTTAAATATCAAATAAATTTGTGAAAGTGATAGCGAACCATTAAAAAATGAAAGTCTGAAATATCAAGAAAAACAATGTAACATAATCCCAACAAATCTAATAAATCTATAATGTCAGTTGGTTTTTTATTTTTATTTTTATTTTTATACTCAATTTTCTCTGACTGGGGAATATTGTTAGAAATAAACAAAGGAAAAGAAGAAAGTTATAATGTTAGAATTTAAAAACATGAAAAGAAAGAGTATGGAGAAATGTAGTTTCAGAAAGTTGATATGAGAATCTGGTTTTTGTTTTAGATTGTTGAGTAGTTGTAACAATGCCTTTCTATCAAAATCATTGAAATCATCTCTAATGCGTAGAAGATTAACCCCGTATATAACCCTGCATGTACACATCGACCAACCAATGATCAACCTCCTCACAAATAACACAAAAAAATATAGAGAGATAAAGAGAAACATAAGAAATGGATTACCAATGCACGAACATAATGGCTGGCAATGCATGAATATACTGTGAAAGAAGGAAATAATCTGTAGAAAAAAATACAAATGAAAATAGGATTAAACAAAAAAAAAAAGTAATGCTTTAGATAAACATGACAGAGATGTGTGTGATGGGAGCGATGCCGTTTTCTAAATTGAATGGTAAATTGTATTATATAAATACTCTTAGAAGCTCAACCATTATGTTCATAATGATCTGTATAGCACCATTTTTATAGTGAATAATGCGACCTACGGACATTAATTGATATTGATATTAATATACCTTAACATTTTCAGGAAAAATAATAATATGCCTTAATTGGTGAAAGACCTAAGCCCTTAATTGATATGGATTTACTATTTAGTTGCGAGCATTAATTTAATTGATATGCCTCAATGACTTAATTTATGAAATATCCTCAAATTAAAAGTAAATAAAAATTCTCCCTGATTAGTATTTTCATCAAAAGGAACATATTAGTATTTTAAAAAATAATATTAAAATATTTTTAAAAAACATATTATGAAATAATTAACCAAAATTTTCTTAGGGCAATGCAGGATTAATAGGAAAGAAGGAAAAAAAATCGAAAGCCTCATGACTTAGGAAGACTCAAATCTTAAAATTCTGGTAGAGACCCCGTGAGAGAATATTTCTTGCTAATGCCAAGCTGGACACAATAGGAAAGGTTAGTTGGCCCAAATTTGAAATTTTAAAAAAAGAATATTATGAAAGATTATAATAATAATAATAATAATAATAATAATAATAATAATAATTAAATTAATAAATTGTCAAGAATACTTGATTGGGTCTGATATGCATTATGAAGGCTTAATATTTGATTGTCTTAATATTTGATTCTTGTGGGGTTGCATATCTTGATTCATAAAGATCATTTTAAGATAATATTCATAAAGTATCCCTAATTTTATGGATTGATTGACACCTAGGATTCATGTGAGGTGGCACTGTTATTGAGTGACATGTGGCAGAGAAAATACATGCATACATTCTCTTATGTATATATTATAGATAATTAATTTTAAAATATTAAAACCCTTATTAAAAAAACTTGAAGAAAGGAGAAAACTTTGTCAGAGAGGGACTCATCATCATGGTTATCATTGTCATCTGATTCATCTTTTTATTTTTGTTTTTCGTAAAAAAAAAAATGAGAAGACAATGAACCCTTACCTTTTGAAGATTTGGGACAGTGCTATTGAAAAATAGAAAAGAGCGAGCGAGAAACAAAGGGTTCTAATTTTTAGAACCTTGTAGTGATAAAATATGAAGCAGAGATGTCTTTGAAGAACCTAAGAGGGAAAAAATTAAGAGAATTCCATTTTCAAGATCATTCAAAGAAAACTCAATGTCAATCAATTCCATTTTCAACATAGATAAAGAAAAGGGGGGGGGGGAGTTAGATGTACTTGAGAGAGTGAAGATGGTGGCTGAGCAGTGGTGGTCTCCTGGTAGCAGTGGTGATTTAAAAAATGCATGCACTCCATTTACATGATTTCATAGATATGCAAAAACCACAAAAGAGAAAGATGAAATGTGAAGAAAACGTTGAATGAGAGAAAAATAATAGAGAGAGACTAAGACATGGGTGCAAAAGATGGGAAAGAAATCAGAAATCAAATGAAAATTATACAATTGAAAATTTTGGACCCTTTATTGATTTGCTTTTATTTGGTCCTTTCATGGTTGATTGATTTGAATTTGGAAATTGAAATTGAAACATGTGTTTTAATGCATTGAATTTTTTCCTTATGTAATCGATTTGTTTTTCAATAGCCATACATTCAAATAATTTTTATATTGTTATGTTACCTATTCTTATCATTGCAGATTGGATTGTTCTCTACAGATAAAGAAAAAAAGTAATATATTATAAATACTATTGAACCGTAAATGATATCCCAAATATTTCAAATTTGAATCTGTTAGGGAAGGAAATCATAAATCATTTAAATGCGGAAACCCTCCTAAAATGCCATTAAAGCACTGTTTTGGAAACAAAATTATTATAATGGCATTCTGAAACATGTTTTGTGAAAACAATTTCAATAACATAATAAATATGTATTAATGCTATTTGGAAGTTATTTATGTCAAGAATCTGAGCCAAAAAATTTTAGGTTCGAAACCAGACCATAGAGACACGAAACATGATAAGTTGACGCGTCTAAACCGAAGCTTAAAATTGTCTATGGAAGCGACACATGTTAATCCAGACCTGTGAAATCATTCTCTTTTGTATATTATATAGATTTGGATATAGATATAGATATAGATATAGATATAGATATAGATATAGATATAGAGATAGATATAGATACGATATTATTAATTATAAAAAGTTAAAACCCTAAGTAAAAAAACTTGAAGAAAGGAGACAAATTTGTCAGAGAGGGACTCATCATCATGGTTATCGTTGTCATCTGATTCATCTTTTTCTTCTTGTTTTTAGTATAAAAAAAAAAATGAGAAGAGAACGAACCCTTACCTTTTGAAGATTTGGGACAGTGCTTTGGAAAAATAGAAAAGAGCGAGCGAGAATCAAAGGGTTCTAATTTTTAGAACCTTGTAGTGATAAAAAATGAAGCAGAGATGTCTTTGAAGAACCTAAGAGGGAAAAAATTAAGAGAATTCCATTTTCAAGAACATTCAAACAAAACTCAATGTCAATCAATTCCATTTTCAATATAGAAAAAGGAAAAGGAAAAAAAAAGATAGATCTACTTGAGAGAGTGAAGATGATGGCTGAGCAGTGGTGGTCTCCTGGTAGCAGAGGTGATTTAAAAAATGCATGCACTCCATTTACATGATTTCATAGATATGCAAAAACTTCAAAAGAGAAAGATGAAATGTGAAGAAAACGTTGAATGAGAGAAAAATAATAGAGAGAGACAAAGAGATGGGTGCAAAAGATGGGAAGGAAATCAAAAATCAAATGAAAATTATACAATTGAAAATTTTGGACCCTTTATTGATTTGCTTTTGTTTGGTCATTTCATGGTTGATTGATTTGAATTTGGAAATTGAAATTGAAACATGTGTTTTAATGCATTGAATTTTTTTTCCTTATGTAATCGATTTGTTTTTCTATATACATTCAAATAATTTTTATATTGTCATGTTACCTATTCTTATCATTGCAGATTGGATTGTTCTCTACAGATAAGGAAAAAAGTATTGCGTTATAAATACTATTGACCCGTAAATGATATCCCAAATATTTCAAATTTGAATCTGTTAGGGAAGGAAATCATAAATCATTTAAATGCGGAAACCCTCCTAAAATGCCATTAAAGCACTGTTTTGGAAACAAAATTATTATAATGGCATTCTGAAACATGTGTTTGTGAAAACAATTTCAATAACATAATACAATAAATATGTATTAATGCTATTTGGAAGTTATTTATGTCAAGAATTTGAGCCAAAATTTTTTAGGTTCGGAACCAGACCATAGAGACACGAAGCATGGTAATTTGACACATGTAAACGGAAGTTTGAAATTGTCTGTGGAAGCGACACATGTTAATCCAGACCTGTGAAATCATTCTCTTTTGTATATTATTATTAATATTAATTATTAATTTTAAAATATTAAAACCCTAAGTAAAATAATTGAAGAAAGGAGACAACTTTGTCAGAGAGGGAGTCATCTTCATGGTTATCATTGTCATCTGATTCATCTTTTTCTTCTTGTTTCTCGTAAAAAATTTGTGAAGACAATGAACCCTTACCTTTTGAAGATTTGGGAAAGTGCTATTGACAAATAGAAAAGAGCGAGCGAGAATCAGAGGGTTCTAATTTACCTTGTAGTGATAAAATATGAAGCAGAGATGTCTTTGAAGAACCTAAGAGGGAAAAAATTAAGAGAATTCCATTTTCAAGATCATTCAAACAAAACTCAATGTCAATCAATTCCATTTTCAACATAGATAAAGAAAAGGGGGGGGGGGGGGGGAGTTAGATGTACTTGAGAGAGTGAAGATGGTGGCTGAGCAGTGATGGTCTCCTGGCAGCAGTGGTGATTTTAAAAATGCATGCACTCCATTTACATGGTTTCATATATATGCAAAAACTTCAAAAGAGAAAGATGAAATGTGAAGAAAACGTTGAATGATAGAAAAATAATAGAGAGAGAGACAAAGAGATGGGCGCAAAAGATGGGAAGAAATCAAATGAAAATTATACAATTGAAAATTTTGGACCTTTTATTGATTTGCTTTTATTTGGTCCTTTCATGGTTGATTGATTTGAATTTGGAAATTGAAATTGAAACATGTGTTTTAATGCATTGAATTTTTTTTCCTTATGTAATCGATTTGTTTTTCAATAGCCATACATTCAAATAATTTTTATATTGTCATGTTACCTATTCTTATCATTGCAGATTGGATTGTTCTCTACAGATAAGGAAAAAAGTAATACGTTATAAACAATATTGAACCGTAAATGATATCCCAAATATTTCAAATTTGAATCTGTTAGGGAAAGAAATCATAAATCATTTAAATGCGGAAACCCTCCTAAAATGCCATTAAAGCACTCTTTTGGAAACAAAATTATTATAATGGCATTCTGAAACATGTTTCGTGAAAACAATTTCAATAACATAATAAATATGTATTAATACTATTTTGAAGTTATTTATGTCAAGAATTTGAGCCAAAATTTTTTAGGTTCGGAACCAGACCATAGAGACACGAAGCCTGATATTTTGACACGTGTAAACCAAAGCTTGAAATTGTCTGTGCAAGCGACACATGTTATTCCAGACCTGTGAAATCATTCTCATTTGTATATTATATAGATATAGATATAGATATAGATATAGATATAGATATAGATATAGATATAGATACGATATTATTAATTTTTAAAAAATTAAAACCGTAAGTAAAAAAAACTTGAAGAAAGGAGACAACTTTGTCAGAGAGGGACTCATCATCATGGTTACCGTTGTCATCTAATTCATCTTTTTCTTCTTGTTTTTCGTAAAAATATGAGAAGAGAATGAACCCTTACCTTTTGAAGATTTTGGACAGTGCTATGGAAAAATAGGAAAGAACGAGCGAGAATCAAAGGGTTCTAATTTTTAGAACCTTGTAGTAATAAAAAAATGAAGCAGAGATGTCTTTGAAGAACCTAAGAGGGGAAAAATTAAGAGAATTCCATTTTCAAGATCATTCAAACAAAACTCAATGTCAATTAATTCCATTTTCAATATAGAAAAAGAAAAAGATAGATCTACTTGAGAGAGTGAAGATGATGGCTGAGCAGTGGTGGTCTCCTGGTAGTAGAGGTGATTTAAAAAATGCATGCACTCAATTTACAAGATTTCATAGATATACAAAAACGTCAAAAGAGAAAGATGAAATGTGAAGAAAACGTTGAATGAGAGAAAAATAATAGAGAGAGACAAAGAGATGGGTGCAAAAGATGGGAAGGAAATTATAAATCAAATGAATATTATACAATTGAAAATTTTGGACTCTTTATTGATTTGCTTTTATTTGGTCCTTTCATGGTTGATTGATTTGAATTTGGAAATTGAAATTGAAACATGTGTTTTAATGCATTGAATTTTTTTCCTTATTTAATCGATTTGTTTTTCAATAGCCATACATTCAAATAATTTTTATATTGTCATGTTACATATTCTTATCATTGCAGATTGGATTGTTCTCTACAGATAAAGAAAAAAAGTAATGCGTTATAAATACTATTGAACCGTAAATGATTTCCCAAATATATCAAATTTGAATCTGTTAGGGAAGGAAATCATAAATCATTTAAATGCGGAAACCCTACTAAAATGCCATTAAAGCACTGTTTTGGAAACATAATTATTATAATGGCATTCTGAAACATATTTTGTGAAAACAATTTCAATAACGTAATAAATATGTATTAATGCTATTTGGAAGTTATTAATCTCAAGAATCTGAGCCAAAATTTTTTAATTTCGGAACCAGACCATAGAGACACAAAGCATGATAATTTGACCCGTGTAAACCGAAGCTTGAAATTGTCTGTGGAAGCAACACATGTTAATCCAGACCTGTTAAATCATTCTCTTTTGTATATTATTATTAATTATTAATTTTAAGTTATTAAAACCATAAGTAAAAAAATTGAAGAAATGAGACAACTTTGTCAGAGAGGGACTCATCATCTCTTTAAAAAAATGAGAAGACAATGAACCCTTACCTTTTGAAGATTTGGGACAGTGCTATTGAAAAATAGGAAAGAGCGAGCGAGAATCAAAGGGTTATAATTTTTAGCAACTTGTAGTGATAAAATATGAAGCAGAGATGTCTTTGAAGAACCTAAGAGGGAAAAAATTAAGAGAATTCCATTTTCAAGATCATTCAAACAAAACTCACTGTCAATCAATTTCATTTTCAACATAGATAAAGAAAAAGGGGGGGAAAAGTTAGATGTACTTGAGAAAGTGAAGATGGTGGCTGAGCAGTGGTGGTCTCCTGGCAGCAGTGGTGATTTAAAAAATGCATGCACTCCATTTACATGATTTCATAGATATGCAAAAACTTCAAAAGAGAAAGATGAAATGTGAAGAAAACGTTGAATGAGAGAAAAATAATAGAGAGAGACAAAGAGATGGGTGCAAAAGATAGGAAAGAAATCGGAAATCAAATGAAAATTATACAATTGAAAATTTTGGACCCTTTATTGATTTGCTTTTATTTGGTCCTTTCATGGGTGATTGATTTGAATTTGGAAATTGAAATTGAAACATGTGTTTTAATGCATTGAATTTTTTCCCTTATGTAACCGATTTGTTTTTCAATAGCCATGCATTCAAATAATTTTTATATTGTCATGTTACCTTTTCTTATCATTGCAGATTGGATTGTTCTCTACAGATAAGGAAAACAGTAATACGTTATAAATACTATTGAACCATAAATGATATCCCAAATATTTCAAATTTGAATCTATTAGGGAAGGAAATCTTAAATCATTTAAATGCGGAAACCCTCCTAAAATGCCATTAAAGCACTCTTTTGGAAACAAAATTATTATAATGGCATTCTGAAACATGTTTTGGGAAAACAATTTCAATAACACAATAAATATGTATTAATGCTATTTGGAATTTATTTATGTCAAGAATCTGAGCCAAAATTTTTTAGGTTCGGAACCAGACCATAGAGACACAAAGCATGATAATTTGACACGTGTAAACCGAAGCTTGAAATTGTCTGTGGATGCAACACATGTTAATCTAGACCTATTAAATCATTCTCTTTTGTATATTATTATTAATTATTAATTATTAATTTTAAAATATTAAAACCATAAGTAAAAAAATTGAAGAAAGGAGACAACTTTGTCAGAAAGGGACTCATCATCTCTTTAAAAAAAATGAGAAGACAATGAACCCTTACCTTTTGAAGATTTGGGACAGTGCTATTGAAAAATAGAAAAGAGCGAGCGAGAATCAAAGGGTTATAATTTTTAGAAACTTCTAGTGATAAAATATGAAGCAGAGATGTCTTTGAAGAACCTAAGAGGGAAAAAATTAAGAGAATTCCATTTTCGAGATCATTCAAACAAAACTCAATGTCAATCAATTCCATTTTCAATATAGAAAAAGAAAAAGGAAAAAAAAAGATAGATCTACTTGAGAGAGTGAAGATGATGGCTGAGCAGTGGTGGTCTCCTGGTAGCAGAGGTGATTTAAAAAATGCATGCACTCCATTTACATGATTTCATAGATATGCAAAAACTTCAAAAGAGAAAGATGAAATGTGAAGAAAACGTTGAATGAGAGAAAAATAATAGAGAAAGACAAAGAGATGGGTGCAAAAGATGGGAAGGAAATCAAAAATAAAATGAAAATTATACAATTGAAAATTTTGGACCTTTTATTGATTTGCTTTTATTTGGTCCTTTCATGGTTGATTGATTTGAATTTGGAAATTGAAATTGAAACATGTGTTTTAATGCATTGAATTTTTTTCCTTATGTAATCGATTTGTTTTTCTATATACATTCAAATAATTTTTATATTGTCATGTTACCTATTCTTATCATTGCAGATTGGATTGTTCTCTACAGATAAGGAAAAAAGTATTGCGTTATAAATACTATTGACCCGTAAATGATATCCCAAATATTTCAAATTTGAATCTGTTAGGGAAGGAAATCATAAATCATTTAAATGCGGAAACCCTCCTAAAATGCCATTAAAGCACTGTTTTGGAAACAAAATTATTATAATGGCATTCTGAAACATGTGTTTGTGAAAACAATTTCAATAACATAATACAATAAATATGTATTAATGCTATTTGGAAGTTATTTATGTCAAGAATCTGAGCCAAAATTTTTTAGGTTCGGAACCAGACCATAGAGACACGAAGCATGATAATTTTACACGTGTAAACCGAAGCTTGAAATTGTCTGTGGAAGCGACACATGTTAATCCAGACCTGTGAAATCATTCTCTTTTGTAAATTATTATTAATTTTAAAATATTAAAACCCTAAGTAAAAAAAATTGAAGAAAGGAGACAACTTTGTCAGAGAGGGACTGATCATCATGGTTATCATTGTCATCTGATTCATCTTTTTCTTATTGTTTTTCGTAAAAAAAAAAAATGAGAAGACAATGAACCTTACCTTTTGAAGATTTGGGACCGTGCTATTGAAAAATAGAAAAGAGCGAGCGAGAATCAAAGGGTTCTAATTTTTAGAACCTTGTAGTGATAAATTGTGAAGCAGAGATGTCTTTGAAGAACCTAAGAGGGAAAAAATTAAGAGAATTCCATTTTCAAGATCATTCAAACAAAACTCAATGTCAATCAATTCCATTTTCAACATAGATAAAGAAAAAGGAAAAAAAAAGTTACATGTACTTGAGAGAGTGAAGATGTTGGCTGAGCAGTGGTGGTCTCCTAGCAGCAATGGTGATTTAAAAAATGCATGCGCTCCATTTACATGATTTCATAGATATCCAAAAACTTCAAAAGAGAAAGATGAAATGTGAAGAAAACGTTGAATGAGAGAAAAATAATAGAGAGAGACAAAGAGATGGGTGCAAAATATGGGAAGGAAATCAGTAATCAAATGAAAATTATACAATTGAAAATTTTGGACCCTTTATTGATTTGCTTTTATTTGGTCCTTTCATGGTTGATTGATTTGAATTTGGAAATTGCAATTGAAACATGTGTTTTAATGCATTGAATTTTTTTCCTTATGTAATCGATTTGTTTTTCAATAGTCATACATTCAAATAATTTTTATATTGTGATGTTACCTATTCTTATCATTGCAGATTGGATTGTTCTCTACAAATAAGGAAAAAAGTAATACGTTATAAATACTATTCAACCGTAAATGATATCCCAAATATTTCAAATTTGAATCTGTTAGGGAAGGAAATCATAAATCATTAAAATGCGGAAACCCTCCTAAAATGCCATTAAAGCACTGTTTTGCAAACAAAATTATTATAATGGCATTCTGAAACATGTTTTGTGAAAACAATCAATAACATAATAAATATGTATTAATGCTATTTGGAAGTTATGTATGTCAAGACTCTGAGCCAAAATTTTTTAGGTTCGGAACCAGACCATAGAGACACGAAGCATGATAATTTGACACGTGTAAACCGAAGCTTGAAATTGTCTGTGGAAGTGACACATGTTAATCCAGACCTGTGAAATCATTCTCTTTTGTAAATTATTATTAATTTTAAAATATTAAAACCCTAAGTAAAAAAATTGAAGAAAGGAGACAACTTTGTCAGAGAGGGACTGATCATCATGGTTATCATTGTCATCTGATTCATCTTTTTCTTATTGTTTTTCGTCAAAAAAAAATGAGAAGACAATGAACCCTTACCTTTTGAAGATTTGGGACCGTGCTATTGAAAAATAGAAAAGAGCGAGCGAGAATCAAAGGGTTCTAATTTTTAGAACCTTGTAGTGATAAAATGTGAAGCAGAGATGTCTTTGAAGAACCTAAGAGGGAAAAAATTAAGAGAATTCCATTTTCAAGATCATTCAAACAAAACTCAATGTCAATCAATTCCATTTTCAACATAGATAAAGAAAAAGGAAAAAAAAAAGTTAGATGTACTTGAGAGAGTGAAGATGTTGGCTGAGCAGTGGTGGTCTCCTAGCAGCAGTGGTGATTTAAAAAATGCATGCGCTCCATTTACATGATTTCATAGATATCCAAAAACTTCAAAAGAGAAAGATGAAATGTGAAGAAAACGTTGAATGAGAGAAAAATAATAGAGAGAGACAAAGAGATGGGTGCAAAATATGGGAAGGAAATCAGTAATCAAATGAAAATTATACAATTGAAAATTTTGGACCCTTTATTGATTTGCTTTTATTTGGTCCTTTCATGGTTGATTGATTTGAATTTGGAAATTGCAATTGAAACATGTGTTTTAATGCATTGAATTTTTTTCCTTATGTAATCGATTTGTTTTTCAATAGTCATACATTCAAATAATTTTTATATTGTGATGTTACCTATTCTTATCATTGCAGATTGGATTGTTCTCTACAAATAAGGAAAAAAGTAATACGTTATAAATACTATTCAACCGTAAATGATATCCCAAATATTTCAAATTTGAATCTGTTAGGGAAGGAAATCATAAATCATTAAAATGCGGAAACCCTCCTAAAATGCCATTAAAGCACTGTTTTGCAAACAAAATTATTATAATGGCATTCTGAAACATGTTTTGTGAAAACAATCAATAACATAATAAATATGTATTAATGCTATTTGGAAGTTATGTATGTCAAGACTCTGAGCCAAAATTTTTTAGGTTCGGAACCAGACCATAGAGACACGAAGCATGATAATTTGACACGTGTAAACCGAAGCTTGAAATTGTCTGTGGAAGTGACACATGTTAATCCAGACCTGTGAAATCATTCTCTTTTGTAAATTATTATTAATTTTAAAATATTAAAACCCTAAGTAAAAAAATTGAAGAAAGGAGACAACTTTGTCAGAGAGGGACTGATCATCATGGTTATCATTGTCATCTGATTCATCTTTTTCTTATTGTTTTTCGTAAAAAAAAAATGAGAAGACAATGAACCCTTACCTTTTGAAGATTTGGGACCGTGCTATTGAAAAATAGAAAAGAGCGAGCGAGAATCAAAGGGTTCTAATTTTTAGAACCTTGTAGTGATAAAATGTGAAGCAGAGATGTCTTTGAAGAACCTAAGAGGGAAAAAATTAAGAGAATTCCATTTTCAAGATCATTCAAACAAAACTCAATGTCAATCAATTCCATTTTCAACATAGATAAAGAAAAAGGAAAAAAAAAAGTTAGATGTACTTGAGAGAGTGAAGATGTTGGCTGAGCAGTGGTGGTCTCCTAGCAGCAGTGGTGATTTAAAAAATGCATGCGCTCCATTTACATGATTTCATAGATATCCAAAAACTTCAAAAGAGAAAGATGAAATGTGAAGAAAACGTTGAATGAGAGAAAAATAATAGAGAGAGACAAAGAGATGGGTGCAAAATATGGGAAGGAAATCAGTAATCAAATGAAAATTATACAATTGAAAATTTTGGACCCTTTATTGATTTGCTTTTATTTGGTCCTTTCATGGTTGATTGATTTGAATTTGGAAATTGCAATTGAAACATGTGTTTTAATGCATTGAATTTTTTTCCTTATGTAATCGATTTGTTTTTCAATAGTCATACATTCAAATAATTTTTATATTGTGATGTTACCTATTCTTATCATTGCAGATTGGATTGTTCTCTACAAATAAGGAAAAAAGTAATACGTTATAAATACTATTCAACCGTAAATGATATCCCAAATATTTCAAATTTGAATCTGTTAGGGAAGGAAATCATAAATCATTTAAATGCGGAAACCCTCCTAAAATGCCATTAAAGCACTGTTTTGCAAACAAAATTATTATAATGGCATTCTGAAACATGTTTTGTGAAAACAATCAATAACATAATAAATATGTATTAATGCTATTTGGAAGTTATGTATGTCAAGACTCTGAGCCAAAATTTTTTAGGTTCGGAACCAGACCATAGAGACACGAAGCATGATAATTTGACACGTGTAAACCGAAGCTTGAAATTGTCTGTGGAAGTGACACATGTTAATCCAGACCTGTGAAATCATTCTCTTTTGTAAATTATTATTAATTTTAAAATATTAAAACCCTAAGTAAAAAAATTGAAGAAAGGAGACAACTTTGTCAGAGAGGGACTGATCATCATGGTTATCATTGTCATCTGATTCATCTTTTTCTTATTGTTTTTCGTCAAAAAAAAAAAGAGAAGACAATGAACCCTTACCTTTTGAAGATTTGGGACCGTGCTATTGAAAAATAGAAAAGAGCGAGCGAGAATCAAAGGGTTCTAATTTTTAGAACCTTGTAGTGATAAAATGTGAAGCAGAGATGTCTTTGAAGAACCTAAGAGGGAAAAAATTAAGAGAATTCCATTTTCAAGATCATTCAAACAAAACTCAATGTCAATCAATTCCATTTTCAACATAGATAAAGAAAAAGGAAAAAAAAAAGTTAGATGTACTTGAGAGAGTGAAGATGTTGGCTGAGCAGTGGTGGTCTCCTAGCAGCAGTGGTGATTTAAAAAATGCATGCGCTCCATTTACATGATTTCATAGATATCCAAAAACTTCAAAAGAGAAAGATGAAATGTGAAGAAAACGTTGAATGAGAGAAAAATAATAGAGAGAGACAAAGAGATGGGTGCAAAATATGGGAAGGAAATCAGTAATCAAATGAAAATTATACAATTGAAAATTTTGGACCCTTTATTGATTTGCTTTTATTTGGTCCTTTCATGGTTGATTGATTTGAATTTGGAAATTGCAATTGAAACATGTGTTTTAATGCATTGAATTTTTTTCCTTATGTAATCGATTTGTTTTTCAATAGTCATACATTCAAATAATTTTTATATTGTGATGTTACCTATTCTTATCATTGCAGATTGGATTGTTCTCTACAAATAAGGAAAAAAGTAATACGTTATAAATACTATTCAACCGTAAATGATATCCCAAATATTTCAAATTTGAATCTGTTAGGGAAGGAAATCATAAATCATTTAAATGCGGAAACCCTCCTAAAATGCCATTAAAGCACTGTTTTGCAAACAAAATTATTATAATGGCATTCTGAAACATGTTTTGTGAAAACAATCAATAACATAATAAATATGTATTAATGCTATTTGGAAGTTATGTATGTCAAGACTCTGAGCCAAAATTTTTTAGGTTCGGAAACAGACCATAGAGACATGAAGCATGATAATTTGACACGTGTAAACCGAAGCTTGAAATTGTCTGTGGAAGTGACACATGTTAATCCAGACCTGTGAAATCATTCTCTTTTGTAAATTATTATTAATTTTAAAATATTAAAACCCTAAGTAAAAAAACTGAAGAAAGGAGACAACTTTGTCAGAGAGGGACTGATCATCATGGTTATCATTGTCATCTGATTCATCTTTTTCTTATTGTTTTTCGTAAAAAAAAAAATGAGAAGACAATGAACCCTTACCTTTTGAAGATTTGGGACCGTGCTATTGAAAAATAGAAAAGAGCGAGCGAGAATCAAAGGGTTCTAATTTTTAGAACCTTGTAGTGATAAAATGTGAAGCAGAGATGTCTTTGAAGAACCTAAGAGGGAAAAAATTAAGAGAATTCCATTTTCAAGATCATTCAAACAAAACTCAATGTCAATCAATTCCATTTTCAACATAGATAAAGAAAAAGGAAAAAAAAAAGTTAGATGTACTTGAGAGAGTGAAGATGTTGGCTGAGCAGTGGTGGTCTCCTAGCAGCAGTGGTGATTTAAAAAATGCATGCGCTCCATTTACATGATTTCATAGATATCCAAAAACTTCAAAAGAGAAAGATGAAATGTGAAGAAAACGTTGAATGAGAGAAAAATAATAGAGAGAGACAAAGAGATGGGTGCAAAATATGGGAAGGAAATCAGTAATCAAATGAAAATTATACAATTGAAAATTTTGGACCCTTTATTGATTTGCTTTTATTTGGTCCTTTCATGGTTGATTGATTTGAATTTGGAAATTGCAATTGAAACATGTGTTTTAATGCATTGAATTTTTTTCCTTATGTAATCGATTTGTTTTTCAATAGTCATACATTCAAATAATTTTTATATTGTGATGTTACCTATTCTTATCATTGCAGATTGGATTGTTCTCTACAAATAAGGAAAAAAGTAATACGTTATAAATACTATTCAACCGTAAATGATATCCCAAATATTTCAAATTTGAATCTGTTAGGGAAGGAAATCATAAATCATTTAAATGCGGAAACCCTCCTAAAATGCCATTAAAGCACTGTTTTGCAAACAAAATTATTATAATGGCATTCTGAAACATGTTTTGTGAAAACAATCAATAACATAATAAATATGTATTAATGCTATTTGGAAGTTATGTATGTCAAGACTCTGAGCCAAAATTTTTTAGGTTCGGAACCAGACCATAGAGACACGAAGCATGATAATTTGACACGTGTAAACCGAAGCTTGAAATTGTCTGTGGAAGTGACACATGTTAATCCAGACCTGTGAAATCATTCTCTTTTGTAAATTATTATTAATTTTAAAATATTAAAACCCTAAGTAAAAAAACTGAAGAAAGGAGACAACTTTGTCAGAGAGGGACTGATCATCATGGTTATCATTGTCATCTGATTCATCTTTTTCTTATTGTTTTTGGTAAAAAAAAAAAATGAGAAGACAATGAACCCTTACCTTTTGAAGATTTGGGACCGTGCTATTGAAAAATAGAAAAGAGCGAGCGAGAATCAAAGGGTTCTAATTTTTAGAACCTTGTAGTGATAAAATGTGAAGCAGAGATGTCTTTGAAGAACCTAAGAGGGAAAAAATTAAGAGAATTCCATTTTCAAGATCATTCAAACAAAACTCAATGTCAATCAATTCCATTTTCAACATAGATAAAGAAAAAGGAAAAAAAAAAGTTAGATGTACTTGAGAGAGTGAAGATGTTGGCTGAGCAGTGGTGGTCTCCTAGCAGCAGTGGTGATTTAAAAAATGCATGCGCTCCATTTACATGATTTCATAGATATCCAAAAACTTCAAAAGAGAAAGATGAAATGTGAAGAAAACGTTGAATGAGAGAAAAATAATAGAGAGAGACAAAGAGATGGGTGCAAAATATGGGAAGGAAATCAGTAATCAAATGAAAATTATACAATTGAAAATTTTGGACCCTTTATTGATTTGCTTTTATTTGGTCCTTTCATGGTTGATTGATTTGAATTTGGAAATTGCAATTGAAACATGTGTTTTAATGCATTGAATTTTTTTTCCTTATGTAATCGATTTGTTTTTCAATAGTCATACATTCAAATAATTTTTATATTGTGATGTTACCTATTCTTATCATTGCAGATTGGATTGTTCTCTACAAATAAGGAAAAAAGTAATACGTTATAAATACTATTCAACCGTAAATGATATCCCAAATATTTCAAATTTGAATCTGTTAGGGAAGGAAATCATAAATCATTTAAATGCGGAAACCCTCCTAAAATGCCATTAAAGCACTGTTTTGCAAACAAAATTATTATAATGGCATTCTGAAACATGTTTTGTGAAAACAATCAATAACATAATAAATATGTATTAATGCTATTTGGAAGTTATGTATGTCAAGACTCTGAGCCAAAAATTTTTAGGTTCGGAACCAGACCATAGAGACACGAAGCATGATAATTTGACACGTGTAAACCGAAGCTTGAAATTGTCTGTGGAAGTGACACATGTTAATCCAGACCTGTGAAATCATTCTCTTTTGTAAATTATTATTAATTTTAAAATATTAAAACCCTAAGTAAAAAAATTGAAGAAAGGAGACAACTTTGTCAGAGAGGGACTGATCATCATGGTTATCATTGTCATCTGATTCATCTTTTTCTTATTGTTTTTTGGTAAAAAAAAAAAATGAGAAGACAATGAACCCTTACCTTTTGAAGATTTGGGACCGTGCTATTGAAAAATAGAAAAGAGCGAGCGAGAATCAAAGGGTTCTAATTTTTAGAACCTTGTAGTGATAAAATGTGAAGCAGAGATGTCTTTGAAGAACCTAAGAGGGAAAAAATTAAGAGAATTCCATTTTCAAGATCATTCAAACAAAACTCAATGTCAATCAATTCCATTTTCAACATAGATAAAGAAAAAGGAAAAAAAAAGTTAGATGTACTTGAGAGAGTGAAGATGTTGGCTGAGCAGTGGTGGTCTCCTAGCAGCAGTGGTGATTTAAAAAATGCATGCGCTCCATTTACATGATTTCATAGATATCCAAAAACTTCAAAAGAGAAAGATGAAATTGTGAAGAAAACGTTGAATGAGAGAAAAATAATAGAGAGAGACAAAGAGATGGGTGCAAAATATGGGAAGGAAATCAGTAATCAAATGAAAATTATACAATTGAAAATTTTGGACCCTTTATTGATTTGCTTTTATTTGGTCCTTTCATGGTTGATTGATTTGAATTTGGAAATTGCAATTGAAACATGTGTTTTAATGCATTGAATTTTTTTCCTTATGTAATCGATTTGTTTTTCAATAGTCATACATTCAAATAATTTTTATATTGTGATGTTACCTATTCTTATCATTGCAGATTGGATTGTTCTCTACAAATAAGGAAAAAAGTAATACGTTATAAATACTATTCAACCGTAAATGATATCCCAAATATTTCAAATTTGAATCTGTTAGGGAAGGAAATCATAAATCATTAAATGCGGAAACCCTCCTAAAATGCCATTAAAGCACTGTTTTGCAAACAAAATTATTATAATGGCATTCTGAAACATGTTTTGTGAAAACAATCAATAACATAATAAATATGTATTAATGCTATTTGGAAGTTATGTATGTCAAGACTCTGAGCCAAAAATTTTTTAGGTTCGGAACCAGACCATAGAGACACGAAGCATGATAATTTGACACGTGTAAACCGAAGCTTGAAATTGTCTGTGGAAGTGACACATGTTAATCCAGACCTGTGAAATCATTCTCTTTTGTAAATTATTATTAATTTTAAAATATTAAAACCCTAAGTAAAAAAATTGAAGAAAGGAGACAACTTTGTCAGAGAGGGACTGATCATCATGGTTATCATTGTCATCTGATTCATCTTTTTCTTATTGTTTTTGGTAAAAAAAAAAATGAGAAGACAATGAACCCTTACCTTTTGAAGATTTGGGACCGTGCTATTGAAAAATAGAAAAGAGCGAGCGAGAATCAAAGGGTTCTAATTTTTAGAACCTTGTAGTGATAAAATGTGAAGCAGAGATGTCTTTGAAGAACCTAAGAGGGAAAAAATTAAGAGAATTCCATTTTCAAGATCATTCAAACAAAACTCAATGTCAATCAATTCCATTTTCAACATAGATAAAGAAAAAGGAAAAAAAAAAAGTTAGATGTACTTGAGAGAGTGAAGATGTTGGCTGAGCAGTGGTGGTCTCCTAGCAGCAGTGGTGATTTAAAAAATGCATGCGCTCCATTTACATGATTTCATAGATATCCAAAAACTTCAAAAGAGAAAGATGAAATGTGAAGAAAACGTTGAATGAGAGAAAAATAATAGAGAGAGACAAAGAGATGGGTGCAAAATATGGGAAGGAAATCAGTAATCAAATGAAAATTATACAATTGAAAATTTTGGACCCTTTATTGATTTGCTTTTATTTGGTCCTTTCATGGTTGATTGATTTGAATTTGGAAATTGCAATTGAAACATGTGTTTTAATGCATTGAATTTTTTTCCTTATGTAATCGATTTGTTTTTCAATAGTCATACATTCAAATAATTTTTATATTGTGATGTTACCTATTCTTATCATTGCAGATTGGATTGTTCTCTACAAATAAGGAAAAAAGTAATACGTTATAAATACTATTCAACCGTAAATGATATCCCAAATATTTCAAATTTGAATCTGTTAGGGAAGGAAATCATAAATCATTTAAATGCGGAAACCCTCCTAAAATGCCATTAAAGCACTGTTTTGCAAACAAAATTATTATAATGGCATTCTGAAACATGTTTTGTGAAAACAATCAATAACATAATAAATATGTATTAATGCTATTTGGAAGTTATGTATGTCAAGACTCTGAGCCAAAAATTTTTTAGGTTCGGAACCAGACCATAGAGACACGAAGCATGATAATTTGACACGTGTAAACCGAAGCTTGAAATTGTCTGTGGAAGTGACACATGTTAATCCAGACCTGTGAAATCATTCTCTTTTGTAAATTATTATTAATTTTAAAATATTAAAACCCTAAGTAAAAAAACTGAAGAAAGGAGACAACTTTGTCAGAGAGGGACTGATCATCATGGTTATCATTGTCATCTGATTCATCTTTTTCTTATTGTTTTTGGTAAAAAAAAAAAATGAGAAGACAATGAACCCTTACCTTTTGAAGATTTGGGACCGTGCTATTGAAAAATAGAAAAGAGCGAGCGAGAATCAAAGGGTTCTAATTTTTAGAACCTTGTAGTGATAAAATGTGAAGCAGAGATGTCTTTGAAGAACCTAAGAGGGAAAAAATTAAGAGAATTCCATTTTCAAGATCATTCAAACAAAACTCAATGTCAATCAATTCCATTTTCAACATAGATAAAGAAAAAGGAAAAAAAAAAGTTAGATGTACTTGAGAGAGTGAAGATGTTGGCTGAGCAGTGGTGGTCTCCTAGCAGCAGTGGTGATTTAAAAAATGCATGCGCTCCATTTACATGATTTCATAGATATCCAAAAACTTCAAAAGAGAAAGATGAAATGTGAAGAAAACGTTGAATGAGAGAAAAATAATAGAGAGAGACAAAGAGATGGGTGCAAAATATGGGAAGGAAATCAGTAATCAAATGAAAATTATACAATTGAAAATTTTGGACCCTTTATTGATTTGCTTTTATTTGGTCCTTTCATGGTTGATTGATTTGAATTTGGAAATTGCAATTGAAACATGTGTTTTAATGCATTGAATTTTTTTCCTTATGTAATCGATTTGTTTTTCAATAGTCATACATTCAAATAATTTTTATATTGTGATGTTACCTATTCTTATCATTGCAGATTGGATTGTTCTCTACAAATAAGGAAAAAAGTAATACGTTATAAATACTATTCAACCGTAAATGATATCCCAAATATTTCAAATTTGAATCTGTTAGGGAAGGAAATCATAAATCATTTAAATGCGGAAACCCTCCTAAAATGCCATTAAAGCACTGTTTTGCAAACAAAATTATTATAATGGCATTCTGAAACATGTTTTGTGAAAACAATCAATAACATAATAAATATGTATTAATGCTATTTGGAAGTTATGTATGTCAAGACTCTGAGCCAAAATTTTTTAGGTTCGGAACCAGACCATAGAGACACGAAGCATGATAATTTGACACGTGTAAACCGAAGCTTGAAATTGTCTGTGGAAGTGACACATGTTAATCCAGACCTGTGAAATCATTCTCTTTTGTAAATTATTATTAATTTTAAAATATTAAAACCCTAAGTAAAAAAACTGAAGAAAGGAGACAACTTTGTCAGAGAGGGACTGATCATCATGGTTATCATTGTCATCTGATTCATCTTTTTCTTATTGTTTTTCGTAAAAAAAAAAAATGAGAAGACAATGAACCCTTACCTTTTGAAGATTTGGGACCGTGCTATTGAAAAATAGAAAAGAGCGAGCGAGAATCAAAGGGTTCTAATTTTTAGAACCTTGTAGTGATAAAATGTGAAGCAGAGATGTCTTTGAAGAACCTAAGAGGGAAAAAATTAAGAGAATTCCATTTTCAAGATCATTCAAACAAAACTCAATGTCAATCAATTCCATTTTCAACATAGATAAAGAAAAAGGAAAAAAAAAAAGTTAGATGTACTTGAGAGAGTGAAGATGTTGGCTGAGCAGTGGTGGTCTCCTAGCAGCAGTGGTGATTTAAAAAATGCATGCGCTCCATTTACATGATTTCATAGATATCCAAAAACTTCAAAAGAGAAAGATGAAATGTGAAGAAAACGTTGAATGAGAGAAAAATAATAGAGAGAGACAAAGAGATGGGTGCAAAATATGGGAAGGAAATCAGTAATCAAATGAAAATTATACAATTGAAAATTTTGGACCCTTTATTGATTTGCTTTTATTTGGTCCTTTCATGGTTGATTGATTTGAATTTGGAAATTGCAATTGAAACATGTGTTTTAATGCATTGAATTTTTTTCCTTATGTAATCGATTTGTTTTTCAATAGTCATACATTCAAATAATTTTTATATTGTGATGTTACCTATTCTTATCATTGCAGATTGGATTGTTCTCTACAAATAAGGAAAAAAGTAATACGTTATAAATACTATTCAACCGTAAATGATATCCCAAATATTTCAAATTTGAATCTGTTAGGGAAGGAAATCATAAATCATTTAAATGCGGAAACCCTCCTAAAATGCCATTAAAGCACTGTTTTGCAAACAAAATTATTATAATGGCATTCTGAAACATGTTTTGTGAAAACAATCAATAACATAATAAATATGTATTAATGCTATTTGGAAGTTATGTATGTCAAGACTCCGAGCCAAAATTTTTTAGGTTCGGAACCAGACCATAGAGACACGAAGCATGATAATTTGACACGTGTAAACCGAAGCTTGAAATTGTCTGTGGAAGTGACACATGTTAATCCAGACCTGTGAAATCATTCTCTTTTATAAATTATTATTAATTTTAAAATATTAAAACCCTAAGTAAAAAAATTGAAGAAAGGAGACAACTTTGTCAGAGAGGGACTGATCATCATGGTTATCATTGTCATCTGATTCATCTTTTTCTTATTGTTTTTGGTAAAAAAAAAAAATGAGAAGACAATGAACCCTTACCTTTTGAAGATTTGGGACCGTGCTATTGAAAAATAGAAAAGAGCGAGCGAGAATCAAAGGGTTCTAATTTTTAGAACCTTGTAGTGATAAAATGTGAAGCAGAGATGTCTTTGAAGAACCTAAGAGGGAAAAAATTAAGAGAATTCCATTTTCAAGATCATTCAAACAAAACTCAATGTCAATCAATTCCATTTTCAACATAGATAAAGAAAAAGGAAAAAAAAAAGTTAGATGTACTTGAGAGAGTGAAGATGTTGGCTGAGCAGTGGTGGTCTCCTAGCAGCAGTGGTGATTTAAAAAATGCATGCGCTCCATTTACATGATTTCATAGATATCCAAAAACTTCAAAAGAGAAAGATGAAATGTGAAGAAAACGTTGAATGAGAGAAAAATAATAGAGAGAGACAAAGAGATGGGTGCAAAATATGGGAAGGAAATCAGTAATCAAATGAAAATTATACAATTGAAAATTTTGGACCCTTTATTGATTTGCTTTTATTTGGTCCTTTCATGGTTGATTGATTTGAATTTGGAAATTGCAATTGAAACATGTGTTTTAATGCATTGAATTTTTTTCCTTATGTAATCGATTTGTTTTTCAATAGTCATACATTCAAATAATTTTTATATTGTGATGTTACCTATTCTTATCATTGCAGATTGGATTGTTCTCTACAAATAAGGAAAAAAGTAATACGTTATAAATACTATTCAACCGTAAATGATATCCCAAATATTTCAAATTTGAATCTGTTAGGGAAGGAAATCATAAATCATTTAAATGCGGAAACCCTCCTAAAATGCCATTAAAGCACTGTTTTGCAAACAAAATTATTATAATGGCATTCTGAAACATGTTTTGTGAAAACAATCAATAACATAATAAATATGTATTAATGCTATTTGGAAGTTATGTATGTCAAGACTCTGAGCCAAAAATTTTTAGGTTCGGAACCAGACCATAGAGACACGAAGCATGATAATTTGACACGTGTAAACCGAAGCTTGAAATTGTCTGTGGAAGTGACACATGTTAATCCAGACCTGTGAAATCATTCTCTTTTGTAAATTATTATTAATTTTAAAATATTAAAACCCTAAGTAAAAAAATTGAAGAAAGGAGACAACTTTGTCAGAGAGGGACTGATCATCATGGTTATCATTGTCATCTGATTCATCTTTTTCTTATTGTTTTTGGTAAAAAAAAAAATGAGAAGACAATGAACCCTTACCTTTTGAAGATTTGGGACCGTGCTATTGAAAAATAGAAAAGAGCGAGCGAGAATCAAAGGGTTCTAATTTTTAGAACCTTGTAGTGATAAAATGTGAAGCAGAGATGTCTTTGAAGAACCTAAGAGGGAAAAAATTAAGAGAATTCCATTTTCAAGATCATTCAAACAAAACTCAATGTCAATCAATTCCATTTTCAACATAGATAAAGAAAAAGGAAAAAAAAAAGTTAGATGTACTTGAGAGAGTGAAGATGTTGGCTGAGCAGTGGTGGTCTCCTAGCAGCAGTGGTGATTTAAAAAATGCATGCGCTCCATTTACATGATTTCATAGATATCCAAAAACTTCAAAAGAGAAAGATGAATTGTGAAGAAAACGTTGAATGAGAGAAAAATAATAGAGAGAGACAAAGAGATGGGTGCAAAATATGGGAAGGAAATCAGTAATCAAATGAAAATTATACAATTGAAAATTTTGGACCCTTTATTGATTTGCTTTTATTTGGTCCTTTCATGGTTGATTGATTTGAATTTGGAAATTGCAATTGAAACATGTGTTTTAATGCATTGAATTTTTTTCCTTATGTAATCGATTTGTTTTTCAATAGTCATACATTCAAATAATTTTTATATTGTGATGTTACCTATTCTTATCATTGCAGATTGGATTGTTCTCTATAAATAAGGAAAAAAGTAATACGTTATAAATACTATTCAACCGTAAATGATATCCCAAATATTTCAAATTTGAATCTGTTAGGGAAGGAAATCATAAATCATTAAAATGCGGAAACCCTCCTAAAATGCCATTAAAGCACTGTTTTGCAAACAAAATTATTATAATGGCATTCTGAAACATGTTTTGTGAAAACAATCAATAACATAATAAATATGTATTAATGCTATTTGGAAGTTATGTATGTCAAGACTCTGAGCCAAAATTTTTTAGGTTCGGAACCAGACCATAGAGACACGAAGCATGATAATTTGACACGTGTAAACCGAAGCTTGAAATTGTCTGTGGAAGTGACACATGTTAATCCAGACCTTTGAAATCATTCTCTTTTGTAAATTATTATTAATTTTAAAATATTAAAACCCTAAGTAAAAAAACTGAAGAAAGGAGACAACTTTGTCAGAGAGGGACTGATCATCATGGTTATCATTGTCATCTGATTCATCTTTTTCTTATTGTTTTTCGTAAAAAAAAAAATGAGAAGACAATGAACCCTTACCTTTTGAAGATTTGGGACCGTGCTATTGAAAAATAGAAAAGAGCGAGCGAGAATCAAAGGGTTCTAATTTTTAGAACCTTGTAGTGATAAAATGTGAAGCAGAGATGTCTTTGAAGAACCTAAGAGGGAAAAAATTAAGAGAATTCCATTTTCAAGATCATTCAAACAAAACTCAATGTCAATCAATTCCATTTTCAACATATATAAAGAAAAAGGAAAAAAAAAAAGTTAGATGTACTTGAGAGAGTGAAGATGTTGGCTGAGCAGTGGTGGTCTCCTAGCAGCAGTGGTGATTTAAAAAATGCATGCGCTCCATTTACATGATTTCATAGATATCCAAAAACTTCAAAAGAGAAAGATGAAATGTGAAGAAAACGTTGAATGAGAGAAAAATAATAGAGAGAGACAAAGAGATGGGTGCAAAATATGGGAAGGAAATCAGTAATCAAATGAAAATTATACAATTGAAAATTTTGGACCCTTTATTGATTTGCTTTATTTGGTCCTTTCATGGTTGATTGATTTGAATTTGGAAATTGCAATTGAAACATGTGTTTTAATGCATTGAATTTTTTTCCTTATGTAATCGATTTGTTTTTCAATAGTCATACATTCAAATAATTTTTATATTGTGATGTTACCTATTCTTATCATTGCAGATTGGATTGTTCTCTACAAATAAGGAAAAAAGTAATACGTTATAAATACTATTCAACCGTAAATGATATCCCAAATATTTCAAATTTGAATCTGTTAGGGAAGGAAATCATAAATCATTTAAATGCGGAAACCCTCCTAAAATGCCATTAAAGCACTGTTTTGCAAACAAAATTATTATAATGGCATTCTGAAACATGTTTTGTGAAAACAATCAATAACATAATAAATATGTATTAATGCTATTTGGAAGTTATGTATGTCAAGACTCTGAGCCAAAAATTTTTAGGTTTGGAACCAGACCATAGAGACACGAAGCATGATAATTTGACACGTGTAAACCGAAGCTTGAAATTGTCTGTGGAAGTGACACATGTTAATCCAGACCTGTGAAATCATTCTCTTTTGTAAATTATTATTAATTTTAAAATATTAAAACCCTAAGTAAAAAAATTGAAGAAAGGAGACAACTTTGTCAGAGAGGGACTGATCATCATGGTTATCATTGTCATCTGATTCATCTTTTTCTTATTGTTTTTCGTAAAAAAAAAAAAATGAGAAGACAATGAACCCTTACCTTTTGAAGATTTGGGACCGTGCTATTGAAAAATAGAAAAGAGCGAGCGAGAATCAAAGGGTTCTAATTTTTAAAACCTTGTAGTGATAAAATGTGAAGCAGAGATGTCTTTGAAGAACCTAAGAGGGAAAAAATTAAGAGAATTCCATTTTCAAGATCATTCAAACAAAACTCAATGTCAATCAATTCCATTTTCAACATAGATAAAGAAAAAGGAAAAAAAAAAGTTAGATGTACTTGAGAGAGTGAAGATGTTGGCTGAGTAGTGGTGGTCTCCTAGCAGCAGTGGTGATTTAAAAAATGCATGCGCTCCATTTACATGATTTCATAGATATCCAAAAACTTCAAAAGAGAAAGATGAAATATGAAGAAAACGTTGAATGAGAGAAAAATAATAGAGAGAGACAAAGAGATGGGTGCAAAATATGGGAAGGAAATCAGTAATCAAATGAAAATTATACAATTGAAAATTTTGGACCCTTTATTGATTTGCTTTTATTTGGTCCTTTCATGGTTGATTGATTTGAATTTGGAAATTGCAATTGAAACATGTGTTTTAATGCATTGAATTTTTTTCCTTATGTAATCGATTTGTTTTTCAATAGTCATACATTCAAATAATTTTTATATTGTGATGTTACCTATTCTTATCATTGCAGATTGGATTGTTCTCTACAAATAAGGAAAAAAGTAATACGTTATAAACACTATTGAACCGTAAATGATATCCCAAATATTTCAAATTTGAATCTGTTAGGGAAGGAAATCATAAATCATTAAAATGCGGAAACCCTCCTAAAATGCCATTAAAGCACTGTTTTGCAAACAAAATTATTATAATGGCATTCTGAAACATGTTTTGTGAAAACAATCAATAACATAATAAATATGTATTAATGCTATTTAGAAGTTATGTATGTCAAGACTCTGAGCCAAAATTTTTTAGGTTCGGAACCAGACCATAGAGACACGAAGTATGATAATTTGACACGTGTAAACCGAAGCTTAAAATTGTTTGTGGAAGCAACACATGTTAATCCAAACCTGTGAAATCATTCTCTTTTTTATATTATATAGATATAGATATAGATATAGATATTAGCTAGGTCTGGGATTGAACCCAGGTAATATCCCCACAAATTGAGTATATATATACTCTTCCATTAACTTTATGATAAAATTTTAATCCTTAAATATATTATTTTCTTAATATATACCTAATATTTGTGTCGAAATAAATTAAAGTTGATAGATCGAATTCTCAAGTGCCTTCCTCATTTAACACTTCCCTTAATAAAGTATAATCTATGTTTACCACATTATTATATTCATTTATATTTCATGCTAAAAATTTGTTCAACAACATTAACATCTTCTCCCCCCTCTCCTTTTAAAAACAACCTCTTCTCCCTCTCTCCTCATAACATTTCTAAGCTCTCTCTTCTTCCCCACCACACCAACCTCTTTCTCTCTTTGTGCCATATGGTCATGGAAGCCTTTCGCCATTTCGAACCAATCTCAAAATGCAACACAAAAGAAAGATCAAACCAAACCGTGGCTTCAGACTTGGATGGCACCCTTCTTGTGTCAAGAAGTGCTTTTCCTTACTACATGCTTGTTGCTCTTGAAGCTGGTAGCTTCTTAAGAGGGTTTCTCCTCCTAGCTTCTACCCCTTTTGTATATTTCACGTATCTTTTCATCTCTGAAACCTTGGCTATCAAAACCTTCATCTTCATCGCCTTCGCGGGGTTGAAGATTAGAGATGTTGAGGTGGTGTCACGGTCGGTTTTGCCGAAGTTCTATGCAGATGATGTCCATCCAGAGACATGGAGAGTGTTCAATTCCTTTGGAAAAAGATACATTGTCACTGCTAGCCCAAGATTGATGGTGGAACCGTTTGTTAAGACTTTCTTGGGTGCTGATAAGGTTCTTGGGACAGAACTAGAGGTAACCAAATCAGGAAGGGCAACTGGGTTTGTTAAAGAACCAGGAGTGTTAGTTGGTGAACACAAGAAAGTCGCTGTTGTCAAAGAATTTCATTCTAACTTGCCAGATTTGGGTCTGGGAGATAGTGAGAGTGATCAAGATTTCATGTCAATTTGCAAGGTTTGGTTTTAATCATACTTCTTTCATTCACAATAATATATTATTAGGGTGGAGTTATTTTGGATTCAAATCACCGGTCTCAAAATGATCTACCATTTTATGTCATACCCAATTAGATTATGGCCCTTGAAAAATTAATCATATTATATTTATAAAATGTATCCTTTTAAATGACATGACACACTCTAATTGAATGTGATAGGAAGTCGTACAACATTTTGAGATATATGATCTCTATTAGGAGTTATTGAGACTCTCAGTTTTGTATTCATTCTTTTTAGTAATCATAATTCTAATAAAAGGAAGAATTAAAATAATGTTGGTCATACACTATATATAAGTGTAGATATAGATTAATAGAGTCAAGATCCTCACCCTATTTATATATTTTTCATTTGTTACTGGTTTTCTATTAAACATGTTAGAGTAGAATATATATAGTGACTTGTGTTTATATTCTTAGTAACTTGTTCTGTGTTGATAACTTTTTATTGCTGTCAGATTACTAATACATCTCAAAAGTCATCATCACATAATAATAAGATATAAAGCAGTGTAATGGAAATATATGAAAGAACATGATTATTCTATTTTGGTATAAAGAACATGATGATTATTCTATGACTATATAAACTCAATGTTGTTGCCATTGACCTTAATTTGATCAGCTTTCTATTTTAAGATAAGGAAGCCAATTTTGAGCTGTTTTTCATATCAATGTAGGTGTGGACTTTAATAAAAACACATGGTTATAAAGTATATTTTTCAAAAAGAAACAAAATATCAGTGAGTAGGCTTTCCAAAATTTAATTAATGTTTGGTGAGGGCATTAATGACCATGACATGTTGTTTTCATCTATTATGAGCCTCTCTTTCTATTCCTATTTCTGTGTAACTATGCTCCCATGGCATGAAAAACCCTTCTTCTTGTTTGTTATATTCCTTCTTTTTCCATCTATTTACTACCTTCAACGTGTAAGTGGTCCCCCATGTTCCGTGGCCCATTATGGATACCTTCTAGCAGTTTCAGTTTTGAGCTGTCTATGCCTCTGCTTTCATGTTCTAATTCTAACCACTTTTTAACACTAACAATTATAAGCTCCCTAATTTGTTATGCTCCTTGCATAAGTCAAATTCAATTTCCAAAGACTATGGACACTTTCCATATGTTTCTCATGTCCAACCCACTTTTAACACAAAATCCAAGCCCTATTGTATATAGCTCATGTAAAAGATATTGAAAAGTGTAAAGCACATCTCCTTGCACAGCTTCTCCACATTTACTTAGAAAGCACAATCCTCATGATATTCCCTATTGACTTACTATATAAAATTTTAATTATATATGCTACCTGATTTTTATTTTAAAATGGATTCATGGGATTAATTTTAATCCTTGAGTAGCTTTAGCAGAGCTAGTATAAAATCTTTCAAGTACAAAAGTATTTGAAAAATGCAAAGAAAACACTATTTATCACACTCCTCATCAACACTCTCTTTATTATTGGGTGGATTTTATGTGGGACCATATATTTTGGTGGGTCTCACATGAAATTCACCCAATAATAAATGGTGTGTTAAAAGGAGTGTGATGAAGACTGAGATGCTAGCATTACTCACATTATTTTATCTAGTATCCTAGATCTTTTTAGTGATATTTTTTCAAAGTGAACCATCACTAGAAACTTGAGCATCTAACTTGAATGCACCAAACTTATCACATCATTAATCCATAAATAATTATGATTAATTATTAATCAACCACTATAATTTCCCAATAATTAATTATGTGATTGATATATATATCCAAATTGAATGCTCTAACTTTATACAAGAATTTCTCACAATTATTGTCAGTGGAAGATAAATGATTATGATGAAAATATCATTGTAACTTGCCGTATATGCATCCAATCAAGATATTAACTAACTGTAGTTTACACTGCAGGAAGGATACATGGTGCCAAGGAAAAAGTGTGAGCCCCTACCTAGAAACAAGCTTCTAAGCCCAATTATTTTCCAAGAGGGTAGATTTGTTCAGAGACCAACCCCTCTAGCTGCCCTTTTAACCTTCCTATGGCTTCCAATTGGTATCATACTCTCAATCCTAAGGGTCTACCTCAACATTCCATTGCCTGAAAGAGTTGCTTGGTACAACTATAAGCTGCTAGGAATCAGAGTCACTGTGAAGGGTACCCCTCCACCACCACCAAAGAAAGGCCAAAAAGGAGTCCTATTTGTTTGTAACCACAGGACAGTTTTAGACCCTGTGGTTACAGCAGTTGCACTAGGAAGAAAAATAAGCTGTGTCACATATAGTATAAGCAAATTCACTGAAATAATTTCACCAATCAAAGCTGTGGCACTCTCAAGGGAAAGAGAGAAAGATGCAGCCAACATTAGGAGGTTGCTTGAAGAAGGGGACTTAGTGATTTGTCCTGAGGGCACCACTTGTAGAGAGCCATTCCTTTTGAGGTTCAGTGCACTTTTTGCTGAGCTTACTGATAGGATTGTCCCAGTTGCTATAAACACAAAGCAAAGTGTGTTTTATGGGACAACAGTTAGGGGTCATAAATTGTTGGACCCTTATTTTGTGTTCATGAATCCTATGCCAACATATGAGATAACTTTCTTGAACCAGCTTCCTACAGAACTCACATGCAGTGGAGGGAAATCTGCAATTGAAGTTGCAAACTACATTCAAAGGGTTCTTGCTGGGACTCTTGGATTTGAGTGCACCAATTTAACAAGGAAGGACAAGTATGCTATGCTTGCAGGATCAGATGGGAAGGTTATATCCAAGAATGAGAAAGCTTGAAATAGAGAGGGACAAAGTGTAGTTCCTCTTTTGATTCTGTATTGGTTGCCAATGTGTTTCCAAAACACTTGGAATTATGATAATAATAAAATCTAATTGTGATGATGGCCATAAAACAAAAACAAAAACAATTTATATATATTTTGTTATTCTGATTCTGATATATACCAATAATAGTTAATTTTGTTGGGTCAGTCTGAAAATATAGTAGTACCTCTTGTCACTTCAAGGTTTTACAGAAATAGTCTGTACTAACAATAGGATCGTTGAAAATGTGGCATGTGGGATCATAAGGTACATCGATTTTTAATGAAGCAGTAATGGCATTGCTGTAGTATCATTAACTTGCAGGCAAGTCCAGCTAGAAGGCTGACAACCATGTTTAAACCGAAATAAATTATATATATATATATATATATATATATATATATATATTAAGCTACTCATTTCAGAATATTTTGTTACCGTAAGAAATGAAAACAATGAATCTTGATCATTGAAATTTATTTGTATGGTAAAGATTAAAAGATAAATGACTTTTTTTAGTGATCAAGTGACCACTAAATAACTTTTAGTTTTGGGGAGTTATAAGGTCATAAGTTCAACTCTCTTCACTAAAATAACACTCTAATTACTAATATTTGCCTATAAAAAAAAAAGTAACCACTAAATAACTTTTAATTTTGATTGTCTTTATATGGTTATATGGTCAAGATTTTTTATTCCCACATCCTAAAAGTAATAATTGTTATGATTATATACGGAGTAATGATATTTGAATACCTGGGTTTGACACCCAAAGTTGATATCTTGGTTAATCATGTGTTAATTTTTGGTTAATTCAGTTCATTATATGGTTAATAGATTATATGAAGCTTATTTTCCATAATCATGTAAATATTTGGTTAATCATATGCAAGTATCTAGTTAATTCAGTTTTTTACATGATTAATGGGTCATCATGAATTAACCAAATATTTACACGTGATTAACCATATAATGAACTGAACTAACCAAATATTTATACCGATTAACCAAGGTGTCAATTTTGGGTGTGCAAATTTCATTACTCTTATATATGTCCACCCCTACACACATAAATGTCAAAATGGATTCGCTCCTGCCGCTGCCGCTGCAACCGTCCGATTGTCCCTCCCCCACATCATAACAACTGGATCCTAGCCCCACACACCACACCAGCCATTGGATCTTGCTGCAGGGCTGCTGGACGGGAAGCTCGCAAGAGCAAATCCGAGTCTCATAAATGTGTGTTTGTTTGTTTGTAGGACATGACAAGTTGATTTGATCCATATATTACGGTGAGGGGTCTTAGTCAGTTAAATTGGTACGAGACTAATAATCTCAGGCAACAGAAAGCACTCAATTCACTTGGAAAAAATAGAAACTTTGTAATCCAGCAGCAGCAGAGCTAACTTGTAGGCACATTTATGTCTTCGGAAAGTAATTGTGTTAAACTAATCATAGAAATCTTCGTTCTATGTTTGGAAGAACAAAAATCCGTTTTTCAATCAAACATACTAAAATGGTATAAGAAGAAGATCAACTTGGCTCCAGCAATAAAAAAACCATTTCTAGTATGAAGTTGCAAAAATGAAAACTGCTATGTAATGTACAAGTGTTAATTTGGTTACAATTTGATTTGCCACATTACATGAACCACTAGTTCCAAGAAGCAAAAAAGCATCTCCACCATGGATAGATATAGAATCTTTAAGATTTACCATTTTGGTTGCAACTAATCTTGATAAACGAAACAACGTGTTTGATACTTTGATTAGAGAAAATGAAGATGGTAAAGGGTAAGTAAGACTGTAATTAAGGTTGCAAAGTACCAAAGTGTATCAGATCTTGTAAATTATATAAAACAACAACAACCAGTTATTATCCACAAGGATGGTTTTGGGGAGGTTGCGTAGCTCAACTGGTTTGAGCTAAGGGTATAAGAAGTCGGAGGAGTAGAAGGTTCACAGTTCAAACCCTGACAAAGGAGGAAAATATTAACATAATAACAACTAACTATAATATTTGCCTATAAAAAATAAAAAAAAAACATCCACAAGGATGGTTTTATTTTTAATTTAAAAATCCTTGTGGATAATATAAAAAAAAAATCCACAAGGATGGCTGATCAAATACCAATTTGAAGGGACTTCAAGAAAATTATCAAATTTTTTTTTTAGTAACCATGACATAAATACGAAGTATCCACCATCATTAACACTTAGCAGTGACTAATCTCCGTCGGGGAACCTGTTGGGCACACAAGGTGGGTTCTTCCCTCCCAACCAGGTTTTCTCCATATACAAGAGCCAGGATTCTAATCACTAACCACTTACTTAAGGTGTCCAAGTCCCTTACCACTTAGACCAACCACGTATTAGTAAGAAAATTAACAATTAAAATGAAATAAGTGTTTTTGGGTTTTTTGTTTTCTTAAGATTAAAATAATGCAAGCAACAAATGCCAATTAAGAGGGGGAAACGAAAATAAAAGAGGTTAGAGGTTGGTTTGCCTTAATTATGACTCCAAATACTTCACAAACAAAGTATCACTTGAATTACTGAAGACCTTGCTATTCTAATTTCAATTTCTTTATTGATGGTCAAATTTCCTTATGATGTGGGTCTGTAATTGATTGAAACACAGTTCCTTGGAGAAGCTATCTTACCTAACTCTACTGATTTGCTTGATTCCTTAGAACAAGATAATAGAACAGGGTGTTGAAGTTATATGAAAATTAAGCTAAGACTACAAAAATTAAGGTATCTATTTCTAGATTTAATTCAACTAATGGCAATAATTGCATGAAGCACAGCTTCTTGGACACCGCCAACACCCACATCTCACTATGGTAGCATAAATATGAGCCAAATAAAACAATTGAATGGTAATCAAGTATCCAAAACATTAAGCACCACAAAAGCTATCAAAAAAAAAAGAATTGTTCAAACTTCAAAGACTAGTAGTTCAATTAAAAGCAAAACATCAACATATCTACTTCAAACTCAATTGTAACTAAATCAATTTTACAAAATCATTTTCATTCAAAATCATGTTTATCAAACGCTTATTTAGAACACATATAGTCAAGTTACATCATACCCCTAGTTAAAAGGGTTTAGCTACACAAAAAAGGAAAGACAAGAAAAGAAACAGAAGGGAAGAGAGATACTCGTGAAGAATCAATGAAGAAGTATTGCTACTATGTTTTTGTCCTTTTTCGCACAGATTCCTTCAGAATAAAAAAACGTCAAATATGTACATCTATAGATTTTACTGTTAGCTTATAGCTCTAGTCAATGGGCCCAGTGTCAAGCACTACATATACAATGCTTGGTGCTGTCTAGTTATGACCTACCTATAGTTTTCAGTCTGGCCTTGTACTTCAAGTTAATTTGGAGTCTCAGAGGTCACATGTTCGTCTTCATTTTAGCTTGGGTTTTATTGTTCTCCTTTCTTAGACTTGAGTCTCATAGGTCTCAATTCTACAACATTTGTTTGGGTCATCTTCTTCCTTTTTAGTTTTTATAGTTTGATTTGGTTCGTCAATGGGTCATGAGACCATATGAGGTGTTGGAGTCCCACATTGGATAGTGATATGGCCTGAAGAAGCTTATAAGCTAAGGGGCAACCCTTACCCTACAAGCTAGCTTTTGGGGTTGAGTTAGGCCCAAACTCAAATTCTAAGATGGTATCAGAGCCTATCCTAGATCCATTGGGCCACCCGCAGATGTCCAATCCTGCAAACTTACGCTCCAGATGTCTATTCCTGAGCGTGGAGGTGTGTTGGAGTCCGACATTGGATAGTGATATGATCTGAAGAGTGCTTATAAGTAAGGGGCAACCCTTATCCTACAAACTAGCTTTTGGGGTTGAATTAGTCCCAAACTCAAATTCTAAGATGGTGCTAATACCATATTATAATTTATAAAGGAGCCTGACCAAGTCTTGCAACTTGAGTGTGTGTTCGCCTTGAACATGTGCGATTACTTGAGAGTTGCAAATTTGTCCAATATGTTTAAGGTAATTTGTAATTGTGCACTCCAAACTTTACATTTATTTTAGTTGTCTCATTTCTAATAATCGTGGAAGTTTTCTATTTTCCAACAATAACACTGCAATACCAATTTAAATATCTAGATTTTGTCATTTTCAAACCTGCAAAACATAGTATCTGAGATGTAATAAATAGTAGTGAACAATCATTCGTTCTAATATAAACGTGTGGCGTAAAATCTGTAAGTCAATTACAAGCTGAACCTAACTTGGTTGGGAGCTATTTATGGATGAGATGATGTTTAACTAAATTAGAGACTGTGGTCCTTCTTCACAAAAAGCTGGAGAATTAGGGACCATTTGGACTTTGTGTCTTTGTCTGTAATGAAACTACTATGAAACAATTCAATAAGCACGTGGAAGTGCCAGGCTGTGATCTCAGAGAGTTACTTTGCGGTTATTTGTTCTGGTACCATGCCAAAGCGGTACTCAAAAATATGGAACCATCGTGTTTGGATGTTGAGTTTCCTTACTTGGATGGTGTAACTTGGAATGACTCACTTTGTGTTCAGATCTGATGAACACAATTTGGAGGCTAATCAATGCCTATTTTGAAAGTGTTATTTCTTAAATTACACCGTTAACAAAGGAAAGTCTTCAATCCTCTCAAAAAATGAATGACTTTGCATCTTCAATCCCCTCCAAGCCGTATATTAAATGATAAAATAAATGAAGGATCCTGATCATTCGTTGGCAACCGGGAGAGAAGATCCCTGCCTCCCTAGCTGTCCCATCCGGATCTGGTTTCTCTACTGCAAGCCTCTCCACCACACATCTCACTCATCAATTTAATCTAACGGTCCAAAATAAAATAATGTTTTAAACATTAAAAAATCTTAGAGTAAAGACCCAAAGTGGTCCCTCAAATTTTTCAAGTAATACAATTTGGTCCCTTAAAAAAATAAAGGATAATTTGGTCCCCCAAATTTTAAAATGGGGGACAATTTGGTCCTTACGGAGGGACCAGAACGTCCCCCGTTATGAAATTTGGGGGACCAAATTGTCCCCCGTTTTGAAATTTGGGGGACCAAATTATCCTTTATTTTTTTTCAGGGACCAAACTGTCCTAGTTGAAAAATTTGAGGGACCACTTTGGGTCTTCACTCAAAATCTTAAAATCCCCAAATTCATCAGCCCAAATCCCCTGACTATCATCTCTCCAGTTTCACCCCCACATGCCTGTTAGTTCTATAATCTGTTATGGCAGTTATGCCACCATTATTAGTTAGCCTATTTGTTTTAGTCTGATAGTTAGTTAGTTTGTTATGTAGTTTGTTAGCTTGCTTAGTAAGCTTTGTAGTTCTATAAGAGCATTGCTCTATGATGAATAATACAGTGAAGTAATTCAGCAATATTACTTTGTTGCATTCTCTAATTCCTAACATTTTGGCATCAGAGCTCCTACTGGGGCCTGAGAAGAAAAGTGAGTTGCAATCTTGTGAATGAAAGAGGGAATGTCGAATTCAAATGATGGCAGTTTTGTCCAACCTGCAATCCCACGTTTTGATGGACATTATGACCATTGGAGCATGCTAATGGAGAATTTCCTAAGGTCCAAGGAGTATTGGAGCTTGGTGGAAACGAGCATTGCAGAACCAGAGAAGGGAGGTGTGGTGACTGATGCTCAGCAAAGGAGAATTGATGAGCAGAAGCTGAAAGATTTAAAGATCAAGAACTACTTGTTTCAAGCCATTGATAGACCAATCTTGGAGACTATCTTGCAAAAGAACACATCAAAAGATATATGGGATTCTATGAAAAGAAAGTATGAAGGCAATGCAAGGGTGAAAAGATCAGTTCTTCAAGCCTTGAGGAAAGAATTTGAGACTCTTGAGATGAAGGTAGGAGAGACAGTGACTGATTACTTCTCTCGAGCCACGAGTGTGGCCAACAAGATGAGAACTCATGGAGAACAAATGACTGATGTAACCATTGTTGAGAAGATCCTTAGATCCTTAACTGACAAATTCAATTATATAGTTTGTTCAATTGAGGAGTCTAAGGATACAAATTCACTTTCTGTTGATGAACTTCAAAGTTCTTTGATAGTACATGAGCAGAAGTTCCACAAGAATCATGGAGAGGAGCAGGCTCTTAAAGTAAGTTTTGATGAAAGAAATGATAATGGCAGAGGTAGAGGCAGCTATAGAGGAAGAGGAAGAGGAAGAGGGAGGCAGAATCGAGCCACGATTGAATGCTTTAAATGTCATAAACTTGGACATTATAAGTATGAATGTCCTGAATGGGATAAAGAAGCCAATTATGCTGTTTTCAATGAGGAAGAAGAGCTTCTGTTGATGGCTCATGAGGAATTGCATGATGTGCAAAGATCTGATGCTTGGTTCTTGGACTCAGGCTGCTCAAATCACATGTGTGGAAACAGATCTTGGTTCAAAGAAGTTGATGACACCTTCAAGCAGTATGTGAAACTTGGCAATAACACAAAAATGGAGGTGACAGGCAAAGGAAGTGTGAAGCTGAGCATTAAAGGAGTCAATCATGTCATCTCAGATGTGTTCTTGGTGCCAGAACTCAAGAACAATCTCTTAAGTATAGGGCAGCTGCAAGAAAGAGGGCTAACAGTGATGTTTCAGTCAGGAACATGCAAGCTTTTCCATCCAGATAAGGGATTGATTCTTGAAACTAACATGACAACAAACAGGATGTTCATCCTGTTTGCTCATCCTACAACCAAGAATGATGCATGTTTTCATACTACTGCTCAGGATCTGTCTCTATTATGGCATTGCAGATATGCTCACCTTAGCCATAAAGGACTAAAAACTCTGCTAAGTAAAGGAATGGTTAGAGGTCTTCCTTCATCTCTGTCTGCAACAGAAAAAGTATGTGAAGATTGCATGAAAGGAAAACAACACAGAGATCCAATTCCCAAGAAGAGCCAATGGAGAGCAACTCAGAAGCTAGAATTGATTCATGCAGACATCTGTGGCCCTATCACTCCTTCATCCAATAGTAAAAAGAGGTATTTTCTATGCCTCATAGATGATTATTCTAGAAAGGCATGGATTTACTTCTTGATGGAAAAATCAGAAGCCTTTCATTACTTTCAATGTTTTAAGAAGTTAGTTGAAAAGGAATCTGGTTTGATGATCAAATGTCTAAGAACTGATAGGGGAGGAGAATTCACATCATTGGAATTCAGTGAATTCTGTCAGAAAACAGGAATTAGAAGACAATTGACCACAGCATACACTCCTCAGCAGAATGGTGTGGCTGAGAGGAAGAATAGAACCATCATGAATTTGGTGAGAGCTCTGTTGACAGAAAAGAAGATTCCAAAGTCTTTTTGGCCAGAAGCAGTAAATTGGGTGGCATATGTGTTGAATAGATCACCTACATTGGCTGTTAAGAATCAAACTCCAGAAGAGGCATGGAGTGGTATAAAGCCATCAGTTGAGCACTTTAGGGTGTTTGGTTGTGTAGCTCATGTTCACATACCAGATGCCAAGAGGACCAAACTGGAAGATAAGAGTTGCAAATGTGTTTTGCTGGGAATGAGTGATGAGTCTAAGGGCTATAGGCTCTATGATCCAACTACAAGGAGGATTGTAGTGAGTAGAGATGTAGTTTTTGAGGAAGATACTCAATGGAATTGGAGTCAAAGTCACAAGGAAGAATTGATTGTAGATGCTGAAGGTGGTGATACTGAGACCACAAATGTATTTGAAGAAGAAAGTGAAGCAGACAGTGAATCAAGTGGTGAAGAAGAAGGAAATCAGTCTCAACCTACAGCAAGTGAACCTGTCAATGAAGATGGTGGCAGAAACAGGCATCCACCTGGATGGATGAGAGATTATGTAACAGGAGAAGAGCTCTCAGAACCAGAAGATGCAATCAACATGACTTACATTGAATGCTCAGATCCAGAAAGTTTTGAGGCTGCTATTAAAAGCTCCAAATGGAGACAAGCTATGGATACTGAAATCAATTCCATTGTGAAGAATGGAACATAGGAACTCACTGATTTACCAGCTGAAGCAAAGAAGATAGGTGTCAAGTGGATCTACAAGACTAAGTTGAATGAGCTTGGTCAAGTGGACAAGTACAAGGCCAGGTTAGTGGCCAAAGGCTATTCTCAACAATATGGGGTGGACTATACAGAAGTGTTTGCTCCTGTAAGCAGGATGGACACTGTGAGAATGATTATAGCAATAGCAGCACAGAGAGGATGGAAACTGTACCAGCTTGATGTAAAATCGGCTTTTCTATATGGCACTCTAACTGAGGATGTATATGTGGAGCAACCAAAAGGTTATGTTCAGAAGGGATGTGAGCATAAAGTCTACAAGCTTCACAAGGCCTTATATGGTTTAAAGCAAGCTCCAAGAGCTTGGTTCAGTCGAATTGAATCATACTTTATCAGTACAGGTTTCAAAAGGAGCAATCATGAACAGACTTTGTTTTTAAAGTACTCTTCAGGAGGGAAGATACTGATTGTCAGTGTGTATGTAGATGATCTTCTATACACTGGCAATGATGAGTCTTTAATGAGTAGTTTCAAAAGCAGAATGAAGGAAGAATTTGATATGACTGATCTTGGCAAAATGAGATTTTTTTCTTGGAATTGAAGTGCTGCAAGAGGAACATGGAATCTATATCTATCAGAGAAAGTATGCCTTAGAAGTATTGAAGAGGTTTGGCATGTCTGATAGCAATCCAGTTATAATCCCTATGGTGCCTGGTTACAAACTTTGTAAAGATGAAATAGGAATGAAAGTGAATGAGACTCAATACAAGCAATTGGTGGGAAGTCTCATGTATATCACAGCAACCAGGCCTGACATGATGTTCTCAGTTAGCTTGATCAGTCGATTTATGAGTCAACCTACTCAAATGCACATGCAGGCTGCAAAGAGAGTTCTCAGATACCTTCAAGGTACTGTGAATTTTGGTATTCTGTACAAGAAGGGAGGAAATGAGGAATTGCTGGCCTACACAGACAGTGACTATGCAGGTGACTTGGAAGACAGAAAAAGTACTTCTGGTTATGTATTCCTAATGAGTAATGGAGCAGTGGCTTGGTCATCCAAGAAGCAGCCAATTGTGACCTTGTCCACCACAGAAGCAGAATTTGTGGCAGCTGCAGCCTGTGCTTGTCAAGCTGTGTGGATGAGAAGAATATTAAAGGAGTTGGGACATAGTCAGGAAGGTTGCACTACATTAATGTGTGACAACAGTTCAGCTATCAAACTTTCAAAGAATCCAGTTATGCATGGAAGAAGTAAACACATTGATGTTCGTTTTCATTTCCTGAGAAATTTATCTAGAGATGGCTTTATAGAAATGATTCATTGTGGAACCAAGGAGCAAATTGCAGATCTGCTAACAAAGCCTGTCAAGTCAGACTCTTTCCTCAAGCTTAGAGAGCAACTGGGAGTTTGTGAAATTCCTAAGTTAAACTAGTTGCTTATGTTATTATGCAACAGTTTAAGGGAGGGATTGTTAGTTCTATAATCTGTTATGGCAGTTATGCCACCATTATTAGTTAGCCTATTTGTTTTAGTCTGATAGTTAGTTAGTTTGTTATGTAGTTTGTTAGCTTGCTTAGTAAGCTTTGTAGTTCTATAAGAGCATTGCTCTATGATGAATAATACAGTGAAGTAATTCAGCAATATTACTTTGTTGCATTCTCTAATTCCTAACAATGCCACCGTTGGTCCCGACAAGATGTCGTCGGTAAGCCTCCCTCACGCCGCCATCTGGGCCTCTTCTCCCTCGTGCCGCTCTGTCTATCTTCCTTCTCCCGATTGTCACCGTCTCTCTTCCTCCCTCGCACCGCCGCCCCTTCGGCCACAGACCCAGAAAAAATAAGGTGGAACAGAAACATTATGAGGAAGAATGATACAGGTTCCCTAAATTAACACAGGGACTTATGCAAGAACCAAAGACCGGAAGGAACAAAAACACGAAAAGGAGGTTGGAGGAATGGTCGAAGGAACACAAACACGAAAATGAGGAGGAGGAATGATTGAAGGAACAGAAACACGAGAATGAGGAGGAGGAATGAACCATGAACGGTGGAGGCATGCAGTGACCGGCAGCGTGAAGGAAGGAGCCGCGAGGGAGGAAGAGAGACGGCGGCGTGAGGGAGGCTCACCGGCAGTGACTTGCCAAAACCAGCGGTGACTTGCCGGAACCGGTGGTGGCGAGGTTGGAGGGATGACACAAACTGGGAACAATCGGATTTGGGGCTGATGAATTTCGGGATTTTAAGATTTTTTTTTTAATGTTTCAAATGTTGATTTACTTTGGACCGTTAGATTAAATTGATGGTTGAGATGTGTGCTAGAGAGGGGATGCTGGAGTGACTTGCAGGAGAGAATCCAGATTGGTCCCATCCATCATGCACCAATGCACCAGCCCACTCTGTTTATCCCCCTCGCGGGCAATCTCTTCCTCAGCGAGCATAACGCACGACTCCGCCAAGTTTTGCCGTCCCACCACATAGCACATCTTTGTTGTTTCCAACCATCACGCGTCGGTCTTCTTCTCCGTTCTGCCAAGCTGCCTGCATCGTTGTCGTTGGTTCGTCTCGTGTCGTGTCCATCTCATCACCCACGCGAGTCCCTTTCAGTGGTGCCACCGCCCAGGTCCTCTAATCCGGTTGTTCCACCCCTTATCCGCGCGGTTGCACCACTACTCCTATACCTCTTCTGCTCACGAACCACTATGCTGGGGTGTTCTGACAGTGTTGTCCTCGAAGTCCTTCTAGCTGAGGCGTGCACCGTTACAATTTCAGAAAGATCGGAATGGCACTACTCTGGATTAGCAAGGGCAATAGAAGGACGACCAGCAACAACGGTACCAGATGGCCAACACACTCCAGAACCAATCCTATTATTCATATTATTAGGATTTTTATTTTTATGATAGTTATATGATTTTGGATATTCATGGGTTGTATACATTGATTTGATATTTTTATTGTATTAAGTTTTAATTTTTATTTAATTTAAATTCTAATTTTATATTTTTTGTTTTTGTTAATTCAACAAAATTAATTAAATTATGAATTTTTTTTTAAAATAAACTTAATCACCGACGGATAAAGGCATCGGTAAATTTATCAAAACATTACCGATGGGAAGTCCGTCGGTACCTCTAGCCCAATATTACCTACAGGCTACGGACTAAGCCGTCGGTGATTGCTAACAACGTAAGTAATTATCGACAAACTTAAAAAATCCATCGATAAACATAACAGGGAACTGGTTATCGAAAGATTTGTTTCATTCAGTTGATAGGCCATCGGTAAGTACCCATTACCGACAACTTTTGTATGTTAACAGCGGTTTTTGCTCATCGGTAAATCATAGTCTTCTTGCAATGAGAACATGTTGATATATATGTGTTTACTAGCCGTACATATTGGTTCAATGATGCTAATTTTCCGAGAGTTGTGGAATGTAGCATTTCATAATGATGCATATTATAATGAATTGACGTAGAAGCTGGTTAACGAGACTGCACGACTTAAAAAGAATTAAGGACAACATTGAACATTTACCAGATCAGGGGTGTAATGTGGCTGAGTCATTTGAGAGGAATGTGATGGATCCAGTTGATTTGAGAAATCACCGAGATATTTTTTTTTAGGTTTGGGATGGAACCCAGGGTATCCCCACAGCCGATAGTCGTATGACTAATCTCCCGAAGATGTAGAGTACCAGTTAAGGGGCAACTCCTCTACCCACAAATGCAGCTCTATTCCCATCACCAAGATTCGAAGCCTGAACATATGGTTAAAGGGTACAAACTACTAGTCACTTGGACCATACCTTGTGAGTTGAAATCATCGAGATATTGTTGCAAGGCATTCTGTCACAGATAGAAGAAATGTTGAAGAATAAGAAACACAATTCATCAACACATCGTTTGGAAGATGATAATAAATAATACCTTGCCTCTTAAGCTGAATCACTCAGTGATTGATCTGCGATTGATCGTAGATATATCGATGATGTTTCATTCATGAAATGTTTTATTATAAGGTAAATTACATTTTTGATTCCCATAATTTTTTTTCCCACCTTCACGTATGGGAAGAGTTTTTAGTTTTTATTCACTAATTTTATTTTTGAACATCTTTTATACATAAAAATAATTTTTTTAAACTTGTACCAATCATGAAAAACTCTTATTCCTATGTCCACATTCCTCTGATTGATACCAAACAGTACCATATTGTCAACTGCAAATCGAAAGTTTTAGGAATCAACACCAAGAGGGATGTCAATGACAATTTCATTGGATAATCCAACTTTGTCTCAATCATATTATCTTGTTGATGTAGTAAACCTTCTCCTGATTCTTTAAGTGAACAAAAAGGTGGTAGGAGACTTGTTCCAACTAACTGCCTAGGGCCTTATGATTCTATTTTTTTTGTGATGGACCACCTTTCTTTGGGTCCTGAGTAATTTCAAAAGGGTTTGTAGGATGACTAATTTGATTTGAAATTGCACAGGGTCCATATTTATATGCATGGACTAAACCCACCACCTCATCCTTTGGGCTTTGCTATTCACACTGTGCAGCTCCCTTTATTTTAAAACATTTCTCTAAAATACCCTTGCACTCCCTCCTTCCTTTAACATCCGAAAAACCTAAGACGCCAAGCCATGATTCAACCAGCCTTCCACCTCCCACAGTCCGTTCCTCCTCCATCCCTCTCCTCAGTTCCGGCTCCATTCGTGGAAAGGTACTACTCTTACAATGTTCCCTCTTCCCTTTATTTTTCTTTGATTGCATTGCATTTCTGGTTGTCTCCTCCTCTATGATTTCCGAACGCTTAAGATGGTAGGGACTCGTCCGGATTTCGCTTTCCGGAGGAGGTAGAAGATGATGTTTGGTGTAGCGTCCAGATTTCACCGGAAACGTCCGGATTCCACTTTCCGGACACTTGTCTCTGTGAAAACTACATAAACGATATAGAAAGGAATGTAACTGAATAAACTTTTGTATTGATTATCAATAGTAAACTTGTATATATTGTGTACATATTGTGTACATATGCCTCTTAGACTATATCTATATATAGGCTGGGATAGCTGAACTCTTAAGCTATCATGAGTTTGTTACAACAAACTTATCTAATAGAGTTGCAGCCAGTTAACTAACTAATATAACAGAAATCTACTTTCTTCACTCCCCTTTAAGTTGGAGCATGTAAATTGATAATGTCCAACTTGCAAAGAAGTAGATCTAATCTTTCTCTGCCTAAGGATTTAGTTAACATGTCTGCCACTTGATCTTTGCTGTTGATTTTGAGTGGCTCAATTTCTTTGGACTGAACTCTTTCCCTTACGAAATAGCACTCCATTTCCACATGTTTGGTTCTTTTGTGGAAGACTGGATTAGCAACTATATGTAATGCTGCTTGATTGTCACAAAACAGTGGAGTAGGGCCTTCGGGACACACTATTAACTCACTTAGTAACCATCTAAGCCAAACAATCTCACTAACAGTGGCTGCCATTGATCTATATTCGGCTTCAGCAGATGATTTAGCAACCACTGTTTGCCTTTTAGTCTTCCATGAAATAGGTGCCTTCCCAAGAGTGATTAAGTACCCTGTGCAAGATCTCCTAGTATTTGGACAGCCTCCCCAATCCGCATCACAATAAGCTTTGAGTTCAAGGTCATTGGAGCTTGGAAGAAGAAGAAATTGTCCTGGAGTGGAGTGGTCTTTATGTACCTTAACAATCTTTCAACTGCATCCATATGGATCTTCTTTGGTGAATTCATAAACTGGCAAAGAGTATTTACTGAGTATGTAATGTCTGGCCTGGTTATAGTGTGGTATAGAAGTCTCCCTAGAATTCTTCTGTATCTGGTAGCTTCCACATCAACTTCATCAGTGCTTTTTCTTAAGTTGCAGTGTTGTTCCATGGGAATTTTACTTGGCCTGCAATTCTGCGTTCTGGTCTCCTTTAGGATGTCAACAGCATACTTTATTTGGTTTAGCATGATTCCTTTTGATGATCGAGCTACCTCAATTCCTAAGAAGCATTTTAGTACTCCTAAGTCTTTAATACTGAATTCCTTGTCCAAGAAGGCCTTAACCTGTTGCATAAAATTCAAACTGTCGCCAGCTAGTATAACATCATCAACATATATTAAAGCTGTAATAAAAACTCCCTGTTCATTATATGTGAAAAGTGAATGATCTGCCCGGGACTGTTTGAATCCTATGCTTTCCAAGGCTGTGGTGAACTTTTGGTACCAATTCCTTGATGCTTGCTTTAAGCCATACAAGGACTTCTTGAGTTTGCAGACTCTAGAATCATTTCTCTTTGCAAAGCCTTGTGGAACTTTCATATAGATTTCTTCTGTTAGATCTCCATGAAGGAATGCATTGTTTACATCAAGTTGATGTACAATCCATCCTCTAGCAGCTGCTATAGTAAGTAGGGTCCTGATGGTTACCAATTTTGCTACTAGAGCAAAAGTTTCATGGAAATCCTCTCCATCTATTTGAGTGAAGCCTCGAGCAACCAGCCTGGCCTTATACCTCTCTATTTGGCCATTTGGTTTATATTTAACCTTGTAGATCCACTTAGAATCCATAGCATTTTTGCCTTGAGGTATTTTAGTCAATGTCCAGGTCTCATTACTTTCCAAGGCTTCAATCTCTTTCTTCATAGCATCTCTCCAATGCTTGCATTTTACAGCCTGTGAATAAGATTTAGGCTCATCTTGTGAAGAGATGGCAGCAAGGTAAGCATTGTGAGCATGTGAAAACTTATTATAGGTAACAAAGTTGGACAGAGGATAAAGTGTAGGATTATCAGAAGTAGAGGCTGGAATGGCTATAGAGGGTGGCAAACTGACTTCATAGTCTTTTAAGTGACTTGGCAAATGCCTTACTCTTACTCCTACATTCCTTTGTTCTATCTGATTGTTAATTTCTGCATTTTCTAGATTTGTGTCACCCTGCACATCTTTATGTACTATGTTATGATCCTCTGAATTATCTATTTGATCAACTAATAAGTCTTGTTGCATTTGTTGTGAAGATTCTTCCCATTGTGAGGATTGAATTTGCTGAAACTTTTCAGGTTCAATCTTCTTATAGGGAAATTCCTCCTCAACAAATGTAACATCTCTTGATACAAAGGTATCTTTGGTGGCAATGTCATAAAGTTTATATCCCTTTTGTCTCAAGGGATATCCTATGAAGACACAAGGACTCCCCCTTTCATCAAATTTCCCTTCTCTTTTAAAGCATAAGCTAGACAACCAACAACCCTCAAATGACTATAATCAGGTTTTCTGTTATATAAAACTTCAAAAGGACTCTTACCCCCCAATGACCTTTGATGGCAGCCTGTTGATGATGTGTACTGCAGAAAGTACACATTCTCCCTAGAACTTGATTGGCAGGCCAGCATGGAACCTTAAGGCTCTAGCAGTTTCAAGGATATGTCTATGTCTTCTTTCCACAACACCATTCTGCTGTGGAGTATAAGTGCAACTCAGCTCCATTATAATCCCTTTTCCTGCATAAAAATCCTGCATATGTCTAGAAGTAAACTCCAAACTATTGTCAGATCTCACCCTTTTAATCCTTTTCTCAAATTGAGTTTCTACCATTAAAATAAACACAGGCAAGAGAAATTCAACCTCAGACTTATGTCTCATAAGATATACCCAGATCCCTCTACTGAAATCATCAACAATTGTTAGAAAGTAATGTGCTCCTGTTAAAGAAGCTGTTTTATAGGGACCCCATATATCACAATGCACAAGATCAAAACAAGAATTGGATTTTATTGTACTCAAAGGGAAGGGCAATCTAGTTTGTTTTGCCCTCATACAAGAATCACAATGTGTCATATTCACAGGTTTAACTAAATCTATTCCTATGTGCTTGATTTTAGTTTCTGAGGCATGTCCAAGTGTATCATGCCACAGATGACTATTAGTTTTTCCTACTTTCATTGCTGTAGCATTGTGTTGAATAGGTTCAAGCAGGTATAAGCCATCTAGATGCCTACCCTTCCCAATCAGGTTCTTCGAATGTAAGTCCTGTATCACACAAGAGTTAGCAGTGAAAGTTATGGCACAGTTGTGATTTCTTGTTAATTTACTGACAGAAACTAAGTTGCATTTGAAGTCAGGAATATGTAGGACATTATCAAGATTTAAACCATTTGGCAGGGTTGATTTTCCAATGCCTTTAACTGGTACATTTGTACCATTTGGTATGTGAACAGAATGCTGTTGAGATTGGTTAATCTCTCTTAGCATACTTGCATCACAGGTAATATGCTCTATTGCACCAGAGTCTATTACCCAAGGTTTCTTGAAACTAAAATTACCTGCCATGTTGACAACAGCCTTGCTTTGTTGAGCTTCTGTTCCAAAATCCTGATCCATCTTTAATTGTTGCATTAGTCTCTCATACTGCTGCATGGTTAGGCCTGGAACAGGACTGTTTGCAGTAGTTACTTGTGCTGCCTTGAATCCAGGTTTCTTGTTGTTCCAAGTGGTTGCCCTTTCCTTCTTTGGCTTTCTCCAATCTTGAGGGTAACCAATGATTTCCCAACATTCCTCTTGTGTGTGTCCTATTTTCTGGCAGTGATCACACTTAGGCCTTTCCTTCTTGTTGCCTTTTCTGTCATCTGCAGAATATCTACCTCCTTGGGCCTGAAAAGCTGCTGTATCTACTGCTGGTTTATGCATTACTGAGATGAGTCTTTGCTGCTCATCCTCTGCCACCAGGTGATATGCATGACCAAGGGAGAAGGTTGGTGCCATACTAAGAATTTGTGATTTCACTGTGTTGAACACATCATCAAGACCCATCAAGAAATCATATAATTGTTCTCTTTCTTGCATCTTGGTGAGACTCTTTTGGACCTCACATCTACATTCACCACAAGTACACTTAGTCCATGGTGAAATAGAATGAATTTCATCCCATAGCCCTTTTAACTTTGTGTAATATGCTGGAACAGATAACTTTTCTTGTTTGAGCATAGCTATAGCTCTTCTAAGTTCATAGACCCGAGGAGCACTGCCTTTAGCAAACCTTTCTGCAAGTTCTGACCAAATTTCTTGTGCAGTGTTGGCATACCTTACACTGTATCAAGTTTCTTTATCCATGCCACTCTTGAGCCACCCTTTAACCATGGCATTGCACCTCATCCAATGTGAAAGATAGGGTGAATCAGCCTGTGGCATAGAGATCGAGCCATCTACAAAGCCAATTTTATTCTTTGCATACAAGGCATTAGTCATGTCATTAACCCACTCTCCATAATTTGAATCATGGAGGGGTTCACTGACAAAGAGCTGACCAGGATGGTCCGAGGCATGAAGATAGTATGGAGACATAGCATCGATAGGATTGTCATTACCTGTAGTCTTCTCCTCATCAATCTTTTTCTTGCTTGGGGAAGACACTGATGCTTCTTCATCTATATTTTCTTCTGAATTCATTGTCATGATGAATCAAGAAAGTTGATGCAAGAATCTGCCAGGATCTTTATTTGCTCTGTGATACCATGTGAAAACTACAGAAAGGATATAGAAAGGAATGTAACTGAATAAACTTTTGTATTGATTATCAATAGTAAACTTGTATATATTGTGTACATATTGTGTACATATGCCTCTTAGACTGTATCTATATATAGGCTGGGATAGCTGAACTCTTAAGCTATCATGAGTTTGTTACAACAAACTTATCTAATAGAGTTGCAGCCAGTTAACTAACTAATATAACAAAAATCTACTTTCTTCAGTCTCCAATCCATTTTATCCTTGCTTGACATAATTCAGTGCCTTTTAGACATTCATTCCTCGGTTCTGTTTATCATTGTGAGTTCCATGATATATTCCTGATATGTTATGTATGAACCATATACGCCACATTATATGATTGCTAGAATATGCTGTTTCAGGCACAGGGACCTTTGTAATTTCAGCTACTAAATTGTCTAAGATGGTTGATGCTTTGTTGCTGGAAGAAAAAAGAATCTTGATAAATTAATTGTTTCTGTTTCCATCCATCACCATTTCTCAACGGTTTTCCTCTTAGTTTGAAAGGACATTCACATTTCTTTGTTCCGGTCCCCTTGCAAACTAACTCCCTCTTGTATGGTTTATACTTCCCACCCCTTTCACAACCAAGAATCACTACCGTCGTCCTTCGATTACCTCCGTTGTCTGACCTGTGAATGACGACAACAACACTATTCTCTTTACCAACTTGTCGAGCCCAGTTCAATAGATCATCTTGAGTTGGAAATACCTGACAATACAAATTTAGCATCATGTTATAATGTTCACACAAAGTCAAAACATAATAGTAACAATAATTCCTTAATCAACCACCTTCGTAGTAGTGAATGCATCACTACAATCAACATGATCTTTTACACCGGGAACATCCAACCTCTCTATGCTCACAGGAATCTGGAAAAACAAAAAAAATATCAATAAATTTGTTTTTTTTCAAGACTACCATGAATTGAAATGAAAATTTGTTCTTACATGATTATCTCTTCCTATATTATTTGGCATGTCCCCATCCTCAGAACGATTGGCAAAAGAATCTTCCATAACCACTGAACACAACCTTAAATCTATACGGATTACAGGAAATAACAAGACAGCAATAGGTTATTTTTTGGAAACAGAATCAGGATTTTTTCACCTCCGGAAACTGAATTCCGGATGTACAATTTACACATCCGGAAACACAATTCTGGATGTGAAACATTTGACACATCCGGAATTGTGTTTCCGGATGTGTAAATTGACATCCGCACCTACTCATCCAGAAAACAAAATCCGGAAACCCAAATACACATCCGGAAATGCAATTCAGGATGTAAAAATTGCTCGTCCGGAAAAAAAATTCCGGTGGTTCAATTTGCTCGTCCGGAATTGCATTTCTGGTTGTGTATTTAGGTTTCCGGAAAGTAGATTGCGGAGGCTATGCGACTAAACGAAACCAGAATCATACCTTCTCCATGACGAGCGTGAATGTGACGATGGAAGTTGGAAGACACTCAGGTGAAGGCTATTCCACCACTGTAACTTCGTCCCCTATGACAAAAACCTATCAACGCAATATGAAAAAATCTACAATGGTATGGTGGACAATGGTGAATGACCTCTTGTGTGTCAATGGTGGCCTACATGGTAGAGGGGGTGACTAAGGTGTGAACAAGTTTGAAAGTGTTAAGGGGTCGCATGCAGAGAAAAAGGCACAAAGGAGAAAGGGGTATTTTTGGAAGAAAAATTGGTAAAATCAACCTGCAAGGTGTGAATAGCAAAGGCCTCATCCTTTTTTATCAAGAAATTGCAACCTTTGTTGTCATGATCAATCCCTTTATAGGCCCACCCATATGGCCTCTAGGGAGGAGCTGCCATGTTGCCAAATCCAATTGTCGCCATTACAACAAGATGACAAAGGGTGAAGGGGAAAGGTTCTTAAAATTTGTGGATCACATTGTTCATTGAGTGGGACATTATATAAATGTGGCTAGTGGGTAGTGCGGTGCCACTAAGCAGTTGCTCTCTACTAGCATAGATTTCAGAGGGATGTCATTCATGAATATTTACAACAGTTTGACAAATGAGGTGAAAATAGATGTCCCCATTGTTCATGCTTTAATTTTAAATAACTTTTCAACAACAACTAAGTTTTTTTTTTATATTAGATATCACTGGCTATTTAGATCAAATAATGCTATTATGATCTATTATACATTATGTCTTTACAAAGGTTATTTAAATTAAGTCATTTTTAATGGATTCATTTTTTTTATAAGGATACTATTGATGATGATTTTAATTTCACAGTGGTTTTGTCTAAAATCTCAGAAGTATACATGAGAAAGAATAGAAGACTTAGTTTTAGGTTTAAATTAATGACCCTTGTTTATTTTGCATGACTTTTGGTTTATATCCCCCCCATTTTGTTTTTTTTTTGTTTTTTCATTTTTCAATAAATTTATGGTGACATAGGATCACCTTGCCTTAAAAAAATTTATTTAGGTTTTTTTTTTAAAACTTTATTATTCCTTTAACTTTATATTAGGTCATCCTTAACTTGATTTATTCTTCTCCAAATGGCCAAAGGTAAGATTCTACCATCTTTTTCTTTATAATTATTATTCATACTTTCTTTTTAATGCAATCATATTCAATCCCATATGCCTTTAAAGTTCATTTATCTAATGCAGCATTATATGCTCTTATTGGCTTTTTGTCGCAAAGCATTAGTATCATATGTTAAATATGCTTGGATCTCACTCCCAAAAGCTAGCTCAAAGGATGAGGGTGCCTAAGCATATATAAGCATTGCACAGCCCATGAACCTTGGCAATGTAGAATACAAATACAACTTCAATATTATAAACAGGAACATTTCATTGTATATCCAATGTTCTTTAAGAAAAAAAATTAGTTTTCTTGAGACTCTAATGTTGATTTTTCTTTTAAAATACTTGTCCATTTCTAGCACACTACAAAAGTATGATGCTAATTAGTTGCTTAACTTAAACTATATGATATTCACTCTTAACTTAAACTTTCATCTTAGCAACTTAAACTTGTAAGAGAATTTATCCATGATATGTACATGTTGAATTGAAGGACGAGCCACATTATGAAAGTAAACTATATGAGAGTAAATATTGTTCTTTAATAGTTTGAAGTAAATAAAATAGAACACCTTGTCATTCCACCTTGTCATTCCTTGTGTTCTATTTTCAGTACGGATAAATGAGAAAACTCATAAAAACTAAATAGACTACTTCAGAGACAACACGAATCTGCATCACATTCGCATCCATCACTCATCATTGTTTAATTCAGTTTGGAAAGAACCTTTTCAGGTGATATGAGAACAATACACCTGCCACGAATAATATAAACTTCAAGCAGAAACCGTCTAGAACAAGTTCAAACTGAGAATGAGTGTGGCTTAAGGTAATGTTTGGTTGGAGGGGAATGGAGGGGAGGGTGTAACACCCTCCCTGGGTCATTACATGGTTAACTCGTTACTGAAAATAAAACTTTATTTCGCTGGTTGCTTTCGGAAAATAATATTTCTTAAGTTATTAATATTCCTCAAAACAGTGATAAAATTTGTTCCTTTTTCTTTTCGTAGGCGTGATTACCGACGGCCAAAATCCATCGGAAATGCAAAAAATCTGTCGGTAATGCGCTTTTCCGACGGATTTTCCGACGGACCAAATTCCGTCGGTATCCGACTCGTAGGAAACGGTTACCGACGGACGAGTAGGATCCGTCGGAAACGTTTCCGACGGAAAAATCCGTCAGTAACGTTTCCGACGGAAATTTCCGTCGGTAACATTTTTTAATTTATTATTTTTTTAATTAATTTTTATTTTAAATATTAATTATTAATTCAATTTTTTTAATAAAATTAAGTTTTTTTTTTATAAATAATTTGTTATATATATCAAAAAAAGAAATCACAAATAATTAAAAAGACAATTAAATTTAAATTAGCATTAATATTCCACACATACAATATCCGTCAGTCTAGAAAACACAAGTAAATAAATATAAAACTATCCTAATCATCATCATCATTATAGTACTCATCATCATCATCATTATGTAGGGGGAGTTCACCGGCGTCAGACCATCATGCTGCGGCGCAGAAGCCACACCGGCATCATGCGGCTGCGGTGGTGCCATGGTAGAAGTAGTGGATGGTTGGCTGGCATGGATGACCCCCTCTAGAGCACTGCACCTCTCTAGTGGAAGCAACTCGAGCAGAGAGGTCATCACCGTAGACCAAGTCTCCATCTATTGCTCCATGCGCTCTGCATGCTGCCTCTGCTCCTGCATCTGCTGTCGCATCTCCTCCGTGTCCTGTGAGTCGGAGGATGTAGGCTCCCGAATGGTCAAGCTCGGCATCGAGGCCCGAGTGATGGAACGAGCCATAGTCGCGGTACCGTAAATGCGACCCTTCTTCTTCCCACCCGCCACTTCCATCCAGACCTGGGTCTGTAGTCGGTCGACCTCGGCAGGGTCCAGCTGGGAAGGATCCGAGGCACCAGAGCAGGAGGCAACCTCAGACGCTACCTGACTGAACCTGGCATTGTACTCTGCCTGGGTTACAAAAACTATATTATTAGACTACAATAATGAAAAATAAATCAAATGTAAAGAGATACTTAAATTAGCTCACCACTGTCTGCCTCGACCTCTCATCAACAAACTCGCCAGTGTTTGCGCGAATATGTGTCTGCTCAAACACGGTAGGGACATCAACCGAGTGGGTAAGCTGTCCTACCTGCAACCGACAAAGAAATATAATCAGTTAATTATAAAATAAATCATATAAAAAAAATAAAAAAAATACTACTATTTATATGTGCATATCATGTTAATGGCATGCTGTATATGGCTAATCGAGCCACCAGTGTGCATGCTCCCACCCTTCTCGGAAGCCCGATTTCTCTTTGCCTGCTCACACTTCGCCTTGTACTCTGGAGTGTCCCAGTACGCACAAAGCTGGGGCCAAATTCTGGGGCCTATGTAATCTGGGCGCACCCGAGATTCCCTAGCCGTCGCGAGCATGTCCCTCAGTCGATTAGACGCTCTTTCGTCAAATATGACGCGTATCTGTGCAGCATGCTCCGGTAACCAGCGCACAAGGGCCTGTTAACAAAGAAGAAATATCAATTTTATACAAAAAATTAAAAATATATAAACTCCGTGAAAAATAAATATATAAAATATAGGAAAACATGAAACAAGTTACCCCGAATCGTGTGAAGATACGATCGCGGTCTTCCTTCGGTATCCTCCCCCACGATGGCCAGAAGCGACGATATTGTGCCTTGAGGGCGTAGGTAACGTTCTTCGATCCCACTTTCGATGGGATGAAGCTGCAAAAGTTAAAATTTTATTAATTCAACAATATGCATATCAACAAATATATACTTATCGGATAAATATGAAATAGTCAAAGTTTAAAAATTTCTTACGATCCAGAAACAGGCGTGACCCATGGTCGATCCTCAGGTCTAGGAATCCTGGCCCACTCAGGCAAGTTCTCAGGTGCGACTGAGTGATGGCCGGACGATGTGGATGGAATGTCCTTGCCGTGAGGGTATGCGGCCCCGGATGATGAGGGTGGAATGGTCGGGTCAGGCTATGCCGACATACCAGGAGTCGGCATAAATGATAATCCTGCTGCCTGTGTGGCATTTGCAGCTGATGATGGTGCTGCTGGGTGTGGGCATGGTGCAAGTATAGTAGGGGGCGGCGAGTAGCCGGCTAGTGAGCCTCGTGGGGCAAATCGAGTGGGTGGAATATGTGTGGAGGATGCTGTAGGGTGCGTCGGGGATGGTGTAGTATGGGTCGGAGAGGGTGTAGAATGAATGGGGGAGGGTGTAGAACGGTCGGGGGAGGCTCCTGTAGCTGGAGTGGATACGGTGGGTGCAGAGGAACCTGCACCGAGGCGGGCAAGCACCTGAGACTTAATGGTGTATCGGCCTCGCTTAGCCTTCCCCTTCCCCTTATCACCGCTAGGCGATGGGGGGCGGGGCGGCTCTCCTCCTGATGCTGACATATCTATTTTTTTTATCACAATTATAAGTCAATGTAAAAACAATAAATCAATCGACATTTAACAGCATAATCTAATAAGCAAAATTTTAAAATACAACTAAATTACAAAAGTCTTACATTTAAATGGAAAAAAAAAATACAAAATACATGATACTGTAACTTAGCAGTAAAATTCCTATTCAGACTCGGTATCATCTTCTGATTATAAGTCTGACTCTTCTTCTTCTTGCATTGAGTCATCACTTTGGATTTCTTCCTCTGATGATGCATTAATCGATACCGATGGATTAGCAATGGGCACTTCTTCCCCATCATCAGCAGATCCCAACATGCCAGTAATACGCTCGACCTCAATTACTTCATTGACATGTGACGATTCATCCGCCCGGAAGGGTATATCATCCTCTGCATTATCGATTTCTATGCGACCCCTAGGTTTGGTAGTGATAGCAACACACCAACCTCGTTTGTCCGCTCGCATTGCTGGATAAGGGACATAGTAAACTTGTTTGGAATTGTGAGCAATGATAAACGGATCAAATTGTTGATATCTTCTATCCATGCGAATGTCCACAGTGCCATACTTGGGATCTCCTTTGTGCCTGTCTTCGATGGATCAAACCAGTTACAATAAAATAATACTACTTTTTTAGGATAAGTAGTAGTATTGTATTGTAACTCGTATATGTGTTTTATGACTCCATAAAAATCACCAGTACCTTCACCCTGTACAACAACCCCGCTATTAATGGTCTTTTTGCCAACGTTCCATTCATCTGTGTGGAATTTATACCCATTAACGAAGTATGTATGCCATGATCTAACACTGCTATAGGGCTCGTACGCCAAATCTCTCAAGTGTTGATTTAGCATACTTAATGGTTGCTGATACACCTATGAATTTATAAGTCATATTACAATATTTTCATTTTCAATTAGCAATTAAGCTTAATATATTGTTTGCTAGGTTATACGACACTTGCTTGTTGTTTGAACCATTCAGGAAACTCTGCATGTGTACGAGCAGAAGCATCTTGGTCACTAATTTGATTAATTTGCAGGAACACACTGACAAATTAATAAAATACGTACAATGTGTTAAAATAGAATATGATGTACCGTATGAGACATTATTTAAAAAATTAGTCTTTCAAACTTACTCATGGTATGGTTTCACCTCTGTGCAATTTATCAACACGTGAACATGAGCTGACTCATACTCCTCTTCACTTAACCAATATATAAGCTCTTTGCCAGCATGACGGCCAGGAAGATTAAATACGGATAGCATATACGGATACCCTCCACCATCAGCATCAACCTCGTTCCTAATATTTCGTGGTGCCAACATGAAGTTGTTGAAATAGTGGGAACAAAAATAGGTTGTCTCACTGTGTAAGTAGGACGCACAGATTGATCCTTCCACCCTAGCCTTGTTTTTAACTGATCGTTTAGAGTCGCCCATGAATCTAAGAAATAACAACTATTAGTCACAAGTCATTATTCAAGGGACGTTAATTGTTACAATGTGAAAATATAAAAATATTACCTTTCAAACGGATACATCCACCTATATTGTACTGGTCCACCAAGCCTCGCTTCGTATGCAAGATGCACAGGGAGATGTTCCATTGAGTCAAAAAAACCTCGGGGAAATACCCTCTCCATCTTGCAAAGAACTGTTGGAATCTTTTCTTCCATTATCTTCAGACCATCCGCACTTAAAGTTGCAGAGCATAAATCTTTGAAGAAATGACTGATTTCTGTAAGCCTGTTCGAAATGACCGAGGGCAACGAGCCGAAAGCAATAGGAAGCAAACACTCCATGAATACATGACAATCATGACTTTTCATCCCATGAAGCCTCCCAGTTCTTACATCAGCACATCGTGCCAAATTAGAGGAATAACCATCAGGCATCCTAAGGTCTTTTAACCACCGACAAATTGACTTTGCTTCATCAGCGATTAGAGTGTAACAAGCTTTTGGTTTGACCATTTTTCCATTAGGTAGGGGCTTCAGCTCCAGATCCTTTCGTCTACAGTACAACGCTATGTCCATCCTTGCCTTCTCATTGTCTTTCGTCTTGCCAGACACATTCATAATCGTGTTAAAGATATTGTCAAAGAAATTCTTCTCAATATGCATCACATCAAGGTTATGTCTTAATAGATTATCCTTCCAATACGGTAGTTCCCAAAAGATGCTTTGCTTTGTCCAGTTATGCCATTCTCCATACCCCGGTATTTTTGACACACCAACAACAGTGACTTTAGGAAAATCCCTAACTCGACCCCATATTTGTTCAGGAGTCAACAAAGGCGGTGGACCTTCCTCTTCTGTCTGATTCTTTTTGAATGCTCGGGTATTCCTTCGGAAGGGATGGTCAGGATCTAAGAACCGACGATGAGAATCAAACCAGGAGTTTTTGCCACCATATCTTAGGGTAAAAGCCTTTCCATGTTCCATGCAATACGGGCACGCCAATTTACCATGTGTCCCCCGACCAGAGAGCATGCCATATGCAGGAAAATCATTGATAGTCCACATCAGTGACGCCCTCATCATAAAGTTTCGCTTCTTTGAGACGTCATACGTCAACACACCATTCCACAACTTCTTCAGATCATCGATTAGAGGCTGCAAATATACATCTATCCCAGCCTTCGGATTAGATGGTCCCGGGATAAGACAAGTCAGAAACATGTACGGTTTTGACATGCACATCTCAGGAGGAAGATTGTACGGTGTAACAATCACTGGCCAACATGAATATGGCGAGGCTGACGCCTGAATGTACGGGGTAAAACCATCTAAGCATAGTCCAAGTCGTACATTGCGAGGATCTACTGCAAAGTCAGGGTGTACCCGATCGAAGTGCTTCCAGGCCTCACCATTAGAAGGGTAGCGTATAAGGCCCGTATTTCTCCTATTTTCATTATGCCATCTCATATGTCCCGCAGTTTGCGGTGATGCAAACAGTCTCTGCAGCCTTGGAATTATTGGCAGATAGAACATTGACTTCACAGGAACTGGTTTGTTTTTACTACGGTCACTGCTTTGAACACGGTACCTGGGTGTCTGGCAGAATTTACATCCTTCCAACATGCTATCATTTGTACCCGAAGCACTGTCATAATATAGCATGCACCCGTTCGGACAACAGTCTATTCTTTTAGCCCCCAACCCTAGTTTTGACACCAACCGCTTCGCATCATAATAACTTTTTGGTAACAAGTCTTTGAAGGGTGTTACATCTTTAAGCATTTTACAAAAAAACTCCAAACACTGCTCGGGCACATTCCAATTGGACTTGCAAGCTAGAAGACTAACACAAATTGATAATTTTGAATTCGACGCCCCTTCAAACAACGGCTTATTTGTCTCTAACAACAGATTATAAAATCTCTGCACTGATTCATTAGGAGGCTCTTCCATGTCATCAGGCACATCTGCCTCGAAGTTCCCATGTTGCCCAAGACAATCGTCCACCATCATATGCATTGATTGGAGTTGTTCGACATAGTCGTCATGTAAGCCACTGCTAGATGCACCCATGTGAACATCGTCAACACCGACATCATTCAGATTAATATCCGGCAACTCCTCACCATGATCAGTCCATATCCAATAATTAGGCTTGAACCCACGTCGATATAGATGTAACTTCACGTCATCATCACTCAAAACTTTCATACAATTGCACTTTATGGACGGACATCGAATCCCCCCTTCTTCTGCATAATCACAATGTTGTTTGGCTTTCGATATAAACTCCTCAACTCCAACTACAAAGGATTGTTTAGAAGCCGTCTCCCAGACTCGTTCCTATCATATACCCAACTACGGCTTGGGAGATAATATTCCATCCTTCTGCATATCCAGATAAATTGACGTATTTTTAAACATGATACTATAACCTCGAATCGTTCCCTTTCCTTCAATGGTGTGGCCCTATCCCATTCGAGGAAAAACTTTTTCACCATTGTATTATACTAGTTACTCATCGCTTCTCATGTCTTATAGCTGACGAATTTTCGGCAGCATTTCCCATTGGTCTCCAAGTACACGACTTGACCGCGATAAGATACCGCAATCAAGCATGGACCCGGAGAACAAAAGGAAATACTTCGACCCGAAATCTCATCAACTATATAACAGATGAGAATCAACGAGTAATTAGTATATTAGTGGAGAAAAAGTTTTTTCCCAAACTGTCCCAATTGGACAATTCAAGATTCAATAAAATGAGCGATACCATGACCACGAGTACACATGCTCAATAATATTGAACCTTGAACGGGAAGCTACGGTTTTTCTCAATTACGTATTAAATATATATACTTTACGATAAAATTAAACTTTAAGTAACACAGATAATTTGCGTAAAGTTTGATACCAACAACAAACTATATAACACATAATTAAGCAACCAGCATAAACATATATCAGCCCATAATACACTTAATCATTGCATTAATAATATTATGTTAAGAATAAAAGTAAAAATAAATAACATACATATTTAAATAAAAAACAAATCCAAGATACAGAATATAATTTATTTACAACTAAAGTTTGGTTATGACATCTCACAATCTAACTTAATTACGAGATTAGATAAGGAATAATTTCAGGTGCTTTTTGCATTTCTCTACATCAAAATCAAAATAAATTTATATTGTTATTTTTTGTTAATTAAAAAGCAATAAAGCATACCAAATGATAAAAAACATAAATTATTACTGTACAACACTGCTAATTACAACATAACCGTTCAGCACACCAAATTGATCCAACATAACAGTCCAACACATTTAATAATATACAACATAACAGTACAGTACACCTTATTACACTCCAAAAAAACTGTCCAACACACTTAAAAAAAATAATCCAACATAACAGTCCACCTAATTACACTCCAACAAAACTGTCTAACACACTTATAAAAAATAATCCAACATAACAATCCAACACATTTTTACTTGTCCTAACAATTTACAACATCCTATAATTAACAACTATCCATACAACATTTAATTAGTATACTAAAAATATTAACAAATAAAATTGGAAACTCACCTGAAAAAACCAAACTGGTAGCCGGAATTCCTCAGGCACGGTGGCCTGTGCTCCAAACTGGTGGTTGTTTTCTGGAGAAGACAAACATTGAGTAAGTATAATGCACAAACAAAGAAGAGAGTTGAAGGAGAAGGTGGTTGCTCACCTTAATGTAGTGTCTGCGGTGGTGAAAGCTGAGGTGCCGACGACGGCGCAGGCGGGCGGCGGGTCGGCATGGTCGGCGCAGGCGGAGCAGGCGGGCGGCGGCCGGGGCTGGGAATGGTTGTTCGGTCGATTGAAGAAGAAAGGAGAGGAGAAAGGAAAGAGAGGGAGAAAGGAAGAAGAAGAGGAAGGAGCCAGATTGTCCCCCGTTATGAAATTTGGGGGACCAAATTGTCTCCCGTTTTGAAATTTGGAGGATCAAATAGTCCTTTTATTTTTCAGGGACCAAACTGTCCTACTTGAAAAATTTGAGGGACTACTTTGGGTCGTTACTCTTGTAACAACTAATAGAGAAATTATCACATTACAATATTCCTGCTTAGTCATTAAGGAAGAACAAAATGGATTCTTAGTTACAAAAGTCATCACTTTTTGTATCTTTTTCTCTAAAATTTTCAACGAGAATCAAAATATGTTTAAATTAACAAAACTTTATAAACTAGATTCTACCTATCTTAAAAAATAACGGAAAATTCATATCACTTAGATTAGATTATATTCCTACCCTTCTTCGTCATTAAAACTAAATTCTGTTCCTACCATTCTTCATCATTAACGTACACACAATATTCGTGATTTTGAAAAAAGAGAACCTACAAGAAAACTTATTTTTAGAGGAAAGACCGAAAGTGGTCCCTCAAATTTTTCAAGCAGAACAGTTTGTTCCTTAAAAAAAAAAAGGACAATTTGGTCCCCCAAATTTCAAAATGGGGGAGAATTTGGTCCTTACGGAGGGATCAGATCGTCCCCCGTTATGAAACTTGGGGATCAAATTGTCCCCTGTTTTGAAATTTGGGGGATCAAATTGTCTTTTTTTTTTTTTGGGGACCAAATTGTCCTACTTGAAAAATTTGAGGGACCATTTTGGGTCTTCACTATTATTTTTATTATTACTTTTCTCATTTTATGCTTTCACAATCAAATTACGAGACACCTCATATCATATCAGTTATGTTATTTGTGCATCCAAATGGGATATCCATTTGGACTACCTTGGTTAATCAAGTATAAATATTTGGTTAATTCAGTTCATTATATAGTTAATGAGCTTATTTTCCATAACCATGTAAATATTTGGTTAATCACATGTAAATATCAGGTTAATTCAGTTCTTTATATGATTAATGGGTCATCATGAATTAACCAAATATCTGCATGTGATTAACCATATAATAAACTGAATTAACCAAATATTTATTCATGATTAATTAAGGTGTCTCAAATGGGTGTCTCATTTGAGTATACAAATAACATTTCTGTATCATAAAGAAGCTGCAGATGGAGAAAGAAGCGAAAGTTTTTAGCTAGGATTTAGACAACTATAGAAAATAAAAGAAAAAGAAAAGATGTTAGGGACTCCGTTTCAATTTGAAGAAGAAAAAAAATTGTGACTAGAAGGGATATATCCCTCTTAGGAATATGAGTAACACCTAAAATCGATAGGTTAGTCACTTTTGTCTAAATATGTTTCCCCAACAGCAAGAATGAGAATCTTAATATTACTATATGCTTTTAACAACTACTTTTACGGTGTCTTCAAAAGAAAAGAAAAAAACCATATCAAAGTAGGTGTTCAATGCTGATGAAAAGATTAGTCCAGTTGGTAAGGATATGATTTATAATTCATAAGATTGTGAGTTCAAAATCTCACTGCTAATATAAGGATCTCGTTGGTGGATAATATATAAATACCTTTATAAATATTCTTTAAATCTTAAGGCATTCCCTGTCCCAAGTGAATCCTCGGGACCCACCTCACCTAAACTTTATTGAAAAGTAGGTGCTCAATATATTCCCTTGTCAGAGTCAACTCGATGCTCAACTAAGAAATTTCTCGCATAAAAAACAAAGGGACGGCATCCTCATAAAAAAGAAGAGAAAATAAAATAAAGGTTAAAGTAATGTTTTGGTCCCTATACGTGATATTGATTTTCAATTTGGTCCCTATACGTAAAAAGTTATCAATTTGGTCCCTATACGTGACATTGGTTTTCAATTTGGTCCCTATACGTAAAAAGTTATCAATTTGGTCCCTTTACGTGACACTGGTTTTCAATTTGGTCCTCACCGCTAATTGGTCCCGATATAAGAGGACCAAATTACAAATTATTGTCACATGTTGGGACCAATTCAACAAAAAAAAATTGAAATCGGTCTTTACATGTGACAATTATTTTCAATTTGATCCCTACATGTGATAATAATTTGAAATTTGGTCACTCTTATATAGGGACCAATTAGCGGTGATGACCAAATTGAAAACCAGTGTCAAGTATATGGACCAAATTGATAATCAGTGTCACGTACAGGGACCAAATTGAAAATCAGTGTCACGTATAGGGACCAAATTGATAACTTTTTACGTATAGGGACCAAATTGAAAATCAGTGTCACGTATAGGGACCAAAACATTACTTTAACCTAAAATAAATTAAATCCTTTAATACTTACTTTATTTATCTCAATTCCTACACAAATTTATCTTTTATTTCAAGCAATACTATTTTTTTTATATTTTGGTAGAAACTCACCTTAATTAGGGTCTTTGGCTCCCTAATGGGTCCATGGAGGCTCCCACAAGCTTAAATCATTTGGACCTGTTATAAGACTAATTTCTGCTCGGATACTTAATCACAGTTAAGGTTCTTCGGCCCTCCTCAAAGATATGTTCTGTGAGAATCGAACTCAGATCCTCCTCCCACAAACTAAGCCTATACAACCAACTGAGTCACACTAATTGGATACACTATCTTTTATTTTACTAACGAAGATTTACTACACAAATCTTTCTCGAATTAATTACTTATTTTTTGTGATAAACTTTACTAGTGGGTGGGTGGCATGCTTGTGAAATAAATACTAAATTTAAGGGAGGTAAATCTATAAGTACACTGCGCATCTATGAAAATTTGCATACTTTTCTAAGTCACAAAAAATGAAAGCATCCCTACGGCCAAAAAAAAAAAATAGAAAAATATATTTGATTTCAAAATAATAATTTTTTTTAAAATAAGTATCAAACTTTAGCTTTTCTACAAAAACATTTTTTTTTATAAAAAAGAAGCCTTTCTGTAACTTAAGCTAATTTGCTAAAATGTCAGATTAATTATAATAATTTATAATTAATTAATAGTATAAAAACATTTATATTAATACGGTTTTTCTAACCTGTGCAATTTTACACATGTTAAGGATCTTAAAAGAGTAAATTTACATAGGAACTTGTGTATTTTATACTTTCAAAACTGAAACGCTTAGTTTTCCAATAAATAGTTGCTACTTTTAGGTTTTTTAATCTGTGCAAAGTTGTACATGATAGAAAAACCCATATTAATAATGCATACCAATTAAATATTTATCGATAAAATTTATATGCATGAAATTGAAAGGTGACCCTTTAGCTCTCCCCTCAGAATAAGGCCCACAAACAATACAACTCACTCAGGAGGAGAAAATCTGCTTATAGCTTCTTCAATGGACACAAGTACACACAGAATCTTTTCTTGATTAACAATAAGCATATATGGCAAATGAAAAAGAATAATAAGGGTGTTGTTTGGAAGAAAAAGTGTTACCCAATCCTACAGAGCATATGCTTCATCACCTTCTCTTTTGATTCCTCACTATCCCGCCACCATACAAAGAATATCCATTTCTTACAGCAACTTCTGTGCGACGTTAACTCTGTCCAAATCCAAAGGTTGTTCCTTTTTATTCCGTACAACATCTCTAACAAGTAACATCATCATGAACACCACATCTTCTCTCTCTATAAATCCCACTCTCTCTCCTCCCTTTCTTACAATTCCCACCACTTCTTCTTCTTCTTCATACACTTACCTTCCAAATTCTGCTACATCTCAACGTTTCCAATCGTTTGGAGCAAAACCCATTATTCATTTTTGCAGAGGAGCACGATTGTGCTCTTTGCAGGGTTCAAAAACTGTGAAAAGTAGAAAAAGTTTGGGTCTTGAAGCTAGAAACATGACTGTGGGAGAGTTTGATTTGCATAATAAAGATGAGGAGGAAGAGGGTCCTCCTGATTCTGCTTTGCTTGACCCTGAAAACATTTCAAGGCCTCGAAGAATTGCTCTCTTTGTTGAGCCTTCTCCTTTTTCGTGAGTCCTTTTTGTTTTCATTCTTGATTTAATCTTCGTTGTGCATAGCAAGGTTTTAAATTGGGGTCTGTGGCCGCAATTAAGGGGTTTTTAGTAGCTTCTGTGACCACTTCAGGATCGCAATTAACAGTGTATCGGCCGCATTTTCCTGCAATTGTGATAAACACAACTGCAACCGTAACTGTAACCTCGATTTAAAACCTTAATACTATCCAATGCTTTTTGTTTTGATAAGTCAGTATCCAATGTTTTATTGAATGTGGGGTGTTTGTGAAACCTCATTTAAATATTTTCTCTCTCTTGTTTTGCTTTGTTCTAACATAGGACAGCATTGGGTCTCTAGTTTTGAAGTAAATGAATTGCCTTGTTGATTTGGTTTTAGTGTTGACTTTGTGGCGTTTGATGAATTGCTTCTATTGGCGTGTGGACTTTTTGTATCAAAACTTAACAAGTCATGGACTTTTTTGTATGCTTTATTTAGCTGTCTGAGTTCAACTCTTTGTTCATCTGAACTTATACTTGGTTAGCAGTGTGATTACATATACTTTCTACAATGAGTTGCTGAAAAAAAATACAAAAACAAATTTTGAGAAGTTTCTAACATTAATATTCTACTCTGCCCTTACATTGCACATGCTATTGTTATGAAGTTGGATTTGATTGATGATCTGTTGAAATTGAGATTTTCTATGTCAGACGGATTGAGCTGACTTTGTGCTCATCTGTTTTGGATATCCATTCTATTAGCTTCATATTTGTTGTGTAGTCTTGCCATCAGAAATGTTGCATCTTAGCTATTGTATTACTGCTAAATGCTGCTCCTGAGGTTTCTGAATATTTTGGTGTAAAATATAGAGTTAAGTCCAACTTATGAATGTCTGACCAGGCATTAATTTTTGGAAACATTGATGAGAAATTAATCTACCAAGTTTTCTAGTTTCTGTCTGCATTACAATCCAAAATGATATTGGATTAGACTTCAATCTATTCATGTGTGATGATCCGTCATAAGAAGACATGTATGGTTTCAGCTGTGTAAGAAAAAACGAGCCTTCTTTTTTAACAGAATATTTATTCAATTCTATATTTATATTGCAGATATGTCTCAGGATACAAAAACCGGTTTCAGAATTTTATTAAATACCTTCGTGAAATGGGAGATGAGGTAACTTCTGTACTTCTTTTGTTTCTAAGTAAGCACATGTTTATTTTCCCTTATATTTGGTGCTTTTATGTGGTATCCCACAAAAATTCAGAGGAAATCAGGAACGGATAGCTTCTGCATTATATAGATAGTGTTTCAACCTTTATCCTGTATTTTTCTTTTTAACATTGCAAGCTAACTAGCTGTCTTTATTTGTGTTATAGGTGATGGTTGTGACAACTCATGAAGGAGTACCCCAGGAATTTTATGGAGCCAAATTAATTGGATCCAGGAGGTTGCTAACATTGATGATATGTTTTAGTTGTTTTAGCTCATTGTTCTCTTCATCATTCCTTTGATGTACTTGTAATTCTAAGTTTGTTGCTTTCAAAATCTCAAACTTGGTTTCTTTCAGTCATTAGGAGCTTAATTTTTGTTTCCTAATTTCATTGATTGCATATATTTGTTAACTTTCATTTTATTACCTCATATTCTATCAGTATATGTTTTGCACGTACATTTAAAATTTCACTAGTAATTAATCATGGCATTCCTATTATCATCATTTATTATAATTGACATTTTGATATCGACTAAGAATATGCCTAGTTGGATATGTTCTTTGCATGTAAGATTACTGCCACAACTATTTCTGTATACTAACATTTTTCATTTAAACAAAAAACAAATGAAAATGCAGCTTTCCCTGCCCTTGGTATCAGAAGGTACCCCTCTCCTTAGCACTTAGTCCGAGAATAGTTTCAGAGGTAGCCCGGTTTAAACCTGATATAATACATGCATCATCGCCAGGCATAATGGTTGGTTCGCAATTCCTCTATCTGCTCATTTATTAAATTTTGGGATTATAAAGGAATAATGTAGTTGTTAATATTTATTTGTCACATATCTGACACTGGCTCAATTTCAGGTTTTTGGTGCCCTTATCATTGCAAAACTTCTATCTGTTCCTATTGTCATGTCCTATCATACCCACGTACCAGTGTAAGTTCTATTCAGATTTCAGATTTTCTGAATGTATTTACCATTGCAGATAGTGTGGCTCTTCTGCTCTCCGTTATTTTGTTATACTAATACTATGATGTTAGAACTGCTGTTGCTTATGGCTTATCTTATTCTGTCTTAGGTACATTCCAAGATATACCTTTAGCTGGCTGGTGAAACCCATGTGGTGGGTCATAAGTATGTACACCATCTTGCCTCTTTTTCGAATTTGGACCCAAATATTTGCGAGCATAACATAAATTTTTCTGCTTTATGTAGAGTTTCTTCATACAGCAGCTGATCTGACTCTAGTTCCATCAGCTGCCATTGGTAGGGAACTCCAAGCTGCTAGAGTAACAACAGGTGAACATAAAACACCCCTTATATATAGTCTTTCAGCTATGCTCCGTTGATAACAGCATCTGAACATAAGCATTTTTTAATATGCTTTATCAATGCAGCAAAGTCTTGACTGACTTGTTTCATCTGTTGTTCAGCTAACAAGATTCGTCTTTGGAACAAGGGTGTTGATTCTGAAAGTTTCCATCCTCGATACCGTTCGCATGAAATGCGATTAAGACTAAGGTTTGGACCTATTTTCATTTATTCATATTTACGAGTTTTTATAATGATGTATTCCATCTTATTCTCCAACATTTGGTCTTATAGCAATGGTGAACCCGAGAAACCCTTGATAGTTCATGTTGGACGGCTTGGATTTGAGAAGAGTTTAGATTTTCTCAAAAGGTAGTGAACTTCATCTTGAAATTGCCTAACTTGGAGTTGTAATTGTATTCAAAAGTTTCCAGTCGATCTTAAAAATCCAAAATATAATCTCAAAGAACAGTAAAAACTGCATAATTGGTTATTGATGTACTGAAGCTGAAAGATTGTTAAAACCATTTCAAGATATGCTTTCAAGCAATGCACTTTGACATGCCCTTATCTTTCTCGGTTTCTTCTTACCATTCCATATAATATATCTTGTGTGGGAATTTGAATATCTGTATCCTGCCTTTGACACATGAACTGCATGATTTGGCAGGCTAATGGATAGGCTTCCTGAAGCGCGAATTGCTGTTATTGGAGATGGGCCGTACAGGTGACTTACTCTAACCTGTATCTGCTTTCTGTTTTTGTTCAAGCTGTATCGTGTGACTTTTAACCTACAGTTTTCTAGGAGTGAATTAATCTTCATCTGCATTTTTGGTCTTTGGAATTGGCAAAGACCAATTCAGCCATCCCACATCTCATGATTTATTAATTTATTTATCTATGACGCCCCTTCATCTTTAGATAAAGCAATATTAAATATAAAATCTATTGTACCTTCTAGTAATATGAGTTCTTAAACTGTCAGGGAGGAACTGGAAAAAATGTTTGAAGGTATGCCTGCAGTATTCACAGGAATGTTAGGAGGGGAAGAACTATCTCAAGCTTATGCCAGTGGAGATGTCTTTGTCATGCCTTCAGAGTCAGAGACACTTGGGCTTGTTGTTTTGGAGGCTATGTCTTCCGGGATTCCTGTGGTGGGAGCACGTGCCGGAGGAATTCCAGATATAATCCCTGCAGATCAACAGGGCAAAACTGGCTATCTATATAATCCAGGTGATCTTGAAGACTGCTTGAGTAAATTAAAGCCTCTGTTACTCAACAAAGAGTTGAGAGAAAACATGGGAAAAGCTGCACGCATAGAGATGGAGAAGTATGATTGGAAGGCAGCCACTCAAAAGATTCGCAACGAACAATACAATGCTGCCATTTGGTTCTGGCGCCAGAAAAGAGCTCAACTATTGAGACCCTTACAATGGTTGACTAAACGTATTTTCTCATCACCAGAAGTCGAGTATAGATGATGCAGATACACCTTCCAAGCTTAGGTTGGTTCCTTGCAAGCATGTTGCTTTGGCTTCACAGAAGATTTGTTTGGAACTAAACATGTGGTTAGTTGAGTTTAGCGCATTGATTTTCTGTATATAATGCAGCATACAATGTGATAGCTTGCACTGTATTTTGTGCCATTATAAAGTGGAATATAGGTTCAATTTTTCATGTCCCCATTGCATCAGAAAAATTTGAATGCTAATTCAATTCAGTCTATAAGCTGTATACTCAAGGAAATTAACGTGCATCGATTGCACAGTCATTGTTCTTGGTGGCACCATGTACCTTGTGACATTCCTGTTACACCTCACATAAGGAGTAGGTGACAGAATTATAATGTAGGAATGCAGAAAATAAGGTGAGATGCTTAATCAAATGATAACTGTCTTTTATCCGATTGTAAAAAATGAAGATCGGAAGAAAGACCCTTAAAACTCTTTCTTTTTTATTATAGTCAAAAGGTTTGGGATGGAAGCTTAATCATCAGGCCAAATCACACTCAAGCAAAACTTTTCCTAAAATAGTAGTTCTAGCAAAACTTTGCTGGTGCTGTTCGTAGCCTTTTGGTCTCTGAAGATATAGCAAAACTTTTATTAGTGTTTGTTTACAATAAAAAAAAATCATTTTGTTTAAAGTAGTTAACTATAAAATTTGATTTTTTTTCCAAAAGCTAATGAAAGTTGCTTTTCATTTTAATCCTGAAAATGATTTTTTTCTGGTTTTCATTATTTTCAAAAGCAAAGACAAACACACTAAAAGTTTTAAAAAATGATTATTCAGTTAAAAAAATGATTTTTTTTAACAAAATAAGCAATAACAAATACACTCATATTCTCCTTGCTGTTCTTTTGCTGCAGTGGTGCTGCATGTTACACATTCCCTTGGCAGGTTTCTCTACTCTCAGTTTCGATTCTGGGGCTTATTGATGGTCCTGCACTTTTTGCCTTCTTGTGGGTTTGAATTGTTTTTAGACTTGGATGCTTTGGGGGTTGGTGCTGCAGTTTTGTGTATTCTTGGGGTTTGGGGACAATGTAATTTTTCAACCAAGTTGTAGGGTTACTCCTATTAGTGATTTCTTGTACTAGATTGGGTGGTATTGTGTGCTCTTGGTTGATCTATTACCTTGTTTTCCCCCTTCTGCCCTCTGAAAATTCTTTGTTCTCTTGTGTACAGGTTTGGGTACCACTTGTACCCAATTCAATTCATTTTTTTGCTTATCAAAAAAATAAATAAAAAAGGTTTAAATAAGTCTTTGGTCTCTGTAAAATACAGCAATTTTGGTTTTAGTCCTTATAAAATTTTTCCTTAGGATTTCGTCCTTATACTTTCAAAATTTTTGGAAATAGTCCCTACCATCATCTCTTTCCGTTAACTGCTGACGTGGCAAACGTTTGCCACGTCAGCAGGGACCATTTCCAAAATTTTTGAAAATATAGGAACGAAATCCTAAGACAATTTACAGGGACTAAAACCAAAATTTGTTAACTTGGCAGGGACCAAAAACTTATTTAAACAAAAAAATTCTATACTGTAGCCAAACTTCAGAGCAAGTCGTATAGGGACAAGAAACTTCCAGATGAAGGGATTTGTCAATTTGAAACTTGTGCCTCTAATATATGATTTCTTTCTATTTTGTAGTCAAATTTTGGAGCAAGTCGAACACGAACAAGAAATTACATCGGTATCCTGTGTACTAGATATCTAACAAAATGAAGGAATTTAGCAATTTTAACAATGTGGTCCATAATTTATGATTTTGTTTCTATTTTCTTGCCAAATTTCATAGCAAGTCGGACAGGAAAAAGAAATTACCTCGGTACCCTTGAGTACTAAAAATAATACCAGATTAATGATTTTGACAATTTTAACCTTGGTAAAATTTGGCTAGAATATACAGAAAAAATATGAGTGTTCATCAACTTTGGCTACAAAGTTCACCAATTTTGGTTTTAATCCCTGTAAATTTTGTCTTATGATTTCGTCCATGTATTTTCAGAAATTTTGTAAATGGTCCCTGCTGACGTGGCATTCTGTTTGCCACGTCAGCAGTTAACGAAAAGAGATGACGGTAGGGACTATTTCCAAAAATTTTTAAAGTATAGGGACGAAATCCTAAAGAAAAATTTTGCAGGGACTAAAACCAAAATTGGTGAATTTTGTAAGAACCAAAAACTTATTTAAACCAATAAAAAATTAGTTTTGGCAAGATTCAAACAGCATTCAGTTCTATCGTTCAACAGTAATGTTATTTGTACAACTGGATTTTGACAACTGGGGCGACAAATGCGATATCTGGTTAATGCAGTTTAAATATGTTGTTAATTACGTTCAGTAATTGGTTAATGAGTTGTGATACCTTATTACACCTACTAACCATCCACTGAATGTGATTAACCATATATTTGAACTGTATTAATCACGATTTTCAGGTGTTCAAATATAGTGTTGAAGTAACATTACTCATGGTTCAAACACTGCTTATCATTCGACCCATAGGCATTGGACCTCTTATGACTTCAATAAATGTTAAATTAGAAGACAAATCTTGTGATGGCTAATAATATCAAAACTGGCTCCCATTGGATCCAAAACGAGTATTCTGATTTAACAATTATTATCGAATATCCTCGGATAAAGTGCAGCAAGAGGACGATTTTTATGTTTGTCTTTAATACAAAGTGTATAATCCAAACATATTCTTTGAGTATTATGTTTGTGAATCTGAGTTTAAGTTAGCAGGTTGTTTTGTTTTTGTTCTTATTTACCTTAGGATGCCAACTTGTACTTGTAAATCGAGACCTGATCTTATGTTTGTTGCTACCTTGCTGTCAAAGAAGCAAGAAATTGCAACTCGGTCCACCGTTGAAGTTGAATATGTAGCAGCAATTGCACCAAACTACTTGGTTGAAGAAAATTCTACAGGATTTCAAAGTGCAGCAGCTAGAAGCTACAGAGATTTATTGTGATAGCAAATCAACAATTGTTATTGCTGAAAATCCAGTTCAACATGGAAAGACCAAGTATGTTCAAGTGAAGTTTCATGTCATACATGAAGCTCTTAAGAATCATGAGATTAAGCTAGTTCATTGTTGTTCTGACGTTCAAGTGGTAGATATGCTCACTAAGGCTCTTCCAAGAGCTAGATTCAAAAGACTCATATGATTGCTTGGAGTGTCCATAAAAAATCTCAAGGAGGAATCATGCAGTTGAGATTTTTAATGTACTCCAATATTTTGTGATGTGTAATATTTTATTAGGTATTAGGTAGTTTTTTGACCAAGCATTGGTGTCCTATACCCGGAGTGTCTTTAGGACAGTGATCATTAATTGACAGAACACCCTGCTTACTCTGTTTTGCAATGTTTGCTACTCCTTCCGGTCTCTATTATAAGCAAAAATTAAATCTATACTATATACATCTAGGAATAACCTCATTAAATTCTATGTCATGTATCATCATCTTAGAAAAACATCATTTAATGCAAATCCAATAATAAAACTCAAGGGCACAAATCAATTAATAATATTATATAAATCAATTAATAATATTTTTAAAAATAATATTATATATAAATATATTTTCTAAAAATGGTTAACTTACATCCGAAAGAGAAGAAATAAATCAAATAAATTTTCAAGAGGAAATAAAATTAATAATATGACATAAATATATTTTATAAAATCTATATTATATACATTTAGGAATAACCTCATTGAACTCTGTGTTATGTGTCATCCTCTTAGAAAAACATCATTTAATGCAAATCCAATAATAAAACTCAAGGGCAGAAATCAATAATTAACATTATTTAAATCAATTAATAATATTTTTAAAAATACTATTATAGATAAATATATTTTCTAAAAATGATTAACTTACATCGGAAAGAGAAGGAATAAATCAAATAAATTTTCAATAGAAAATAAAATTAATAATATGATGTATAAATATATTTTATAAAATCTATAGTATATATATTTAGGAATAACCTCATTGAATTCTATGCTATGTGTCATCCTCTTAGAAAAACACCATTTAATGTAAATCCAATAATAAAACTCAAGGGCACAAATCAATTAATAATATTATTTAAATCAATTAATAATATTTTTAAAATAATATTATAGATAAATATATTTTCTAAAAATGGTTAACTTACATCGGAAAGATAAGAAATAAATCAAATAAATTTTCAAGAAAAAATAAAATTAATAGTATGATATATAAATATATTTTATAAAATAGTTAACATGCACGGGAAAATATGAAAAGTAAATCAAATAGATTTTCAAGAAATAATACATATAATAATATGATAGATAAATATATTTTTACAAAAAGGATTAATTTGCACAGAGAAAGAGGAGAAATTAATCAAATAGATTTTCAAGAGAAAATAAAATGTACGATAGATAAATATATTTTCTAAAAACTGCTAACTTGCACAATAAAATAGAATAAATGAATCAAATAGATTTGCAAGAGAGAATAAAAATAATATAAAACAAAAATATATTTTATAAAAAATGGTCAGCTTGCACAATGCAAAGGGAAAAATAAATCAAATATATATTTAAGAGAGTAGAAAAATAATATGATAAAAAATATGTTTTCTAAAAATGGTTTAATTTATCAGAAAAAGAGTATAAATAAATCAAAAATATTTTCAAGAGAGAATAAAAAAATGATACAATAGATAAATATATATTTTAAAAATGGTTAATTTGCACCCGGCAAAGGGGAGAAATAAATCAAATAGATTTTCAAGTGAGATGAAGAAATATATTATGATAGATAAAAATATTTTCTAAAATTGGTTAACTTCCACGGGAAAAGAGAAGAAATAAATCAAATAGATTTTAAAGAGAGAAGAAAAAATTATAAATATATAAATGTTCTATAAATGGTTAACTTGCATGGGAAAAAAAGATAAATAAATTAAATAGATTTTTAAAAGAAAATAAATTAATAATATGATGTATAAGTATATTTTCTAGAAATAATTCACCTGCATGGGGATAAGAGGATAAATAAATCAAATATATTTTGAAAAGAAAAGATAAAATATGATAGATAAATATAATTTCTAATAATGGTTAACTTGCAGGGAAAAGAATAAAAAAACAAATAATTTTTTAAGAGAGGATGTTTATAAATTAAATAGATTTAAAAATATCTTATAATTAAACTTATATGAGGATTTATCTTTTATATTTTACATAGCAATTTTTTTTTTCAAATATTTCTGCATAATTAACCTCATAAATCAATAATTTGAGGTATATAATTCCCCAACAAAATTTTAAACTAAAAAATGTGAAATCTACAATCACATATTTTTCGATGAAATCCTAAAAAAAAAAAACTATATTCCCCATACATGACACGGGTCATTTACTAGAGTTTTGATATAACTCCTGAATAATGTTCATTCAAGGAAAACCAATTCTTAGTTTGATACCAAGGGTAAGGCTATTGATTGGTTATTAACTCTCCTTATTAACCAATCATAATTTTGTAAAATAAAAAACTTAAATTTAAGATTGGTTAATAGGAAGCATGGAAACACAATAAAGTGCCAATAACAATTTTGCCTAATACCAAAGGAAATATAGAAACAAAAACACGTACTAAAGGTTATAAAATAAAAGAGTAAAGTTACTCACATATTTTCACTCACATCACCTCACATATACACGATTTCCGCACATTTCTTTCATTCACATCACCTCATATACATGGTTCCCACCGTCTAATTCTAACGGGTCTCACTTGAACTTTTACATACCTATATTTGTCGTGTATGCATGCATATATGTGATAGTTTCTTTTTTGGTAGATAAAAATTTAGGTGAGTTGGATCTCGGGACTCACAAGTATCAGGGCATATATATGTGATAGTTGCGCATCAGTGTGTGTGCAACTAGCATTTTTCAAAATAAAATGAACACCAACGCCCAAAGAGCCAAGAAGAAAGGATGAGAAGGAAATACTTTGATGCTTAAGGAGAGAACAAAGAGAATAAAAAAGATGCCACAGTACAGCATGAGATGCTCAAATTTGTGGCCCTGAGTTTCATCTATGGTCAAGATTCCTTATCAAACTCAATTTGCCCTTAACTTTCATCTATGGTCTAGATATCAACCTCAGTCAACTCACTTCCATTATTTTCTTACTTGTTTTGGTGTAGTGGATTTATGTAAGGAAATGAAGTACATTAATGTGTCACTTTATAGAAGAAGTGCAATGTGACTCAGCAATATATTCAGGACCAAGAATATGATGACATGGCCTAGTGTCCATATCAACTGCTTCCACTAACCTAAAAATGCACGTGAGTGAATAATTCTTTACTTTGAAAAAAATCATTCCACGCATTAGGACTCTTCACTATCAATATTCAGTCCGAATATAAGATCAATAACCAATTGCATATATGCTAATAACTGAACATATATAGAATCAAAACTAACTTGTGGACTTAATCACAGGAAGTACACATATAAAACATTGAATTATTGTAGAATCGTGGACTGTCAGCTAGGATCTTATTGTCCACCACATTATAGAACTAATGGTTCCACACATTATGTTTCAAAATTCAAATGCTTCATGATAAATTACATTTTGTTTAGTACATGAGGACCTAAAACTCTGCTCAACTACTCACCACATCTGGTAATAAGCTAAAGCCTATGTGGCTTGTTAATAACCAGAAATCACATCCGAAAAAGCTTTCTGGTCTAATCATACTTTAAGGCTTTAGCTACACACACAATGTATAGGCATAAAAAGAATTAAACCCCTAGCATATCTCTTTGCTTCATATTACATAACCAATACATCAATATTTTTTAGGTCCGGGATGGAACTCATGGTATCCCCATAGCCGGTAGCAGTAGGACTAATCTCCCGAGGATGTAGACTGTAGAACACTAGTTATGGGGGCATCAATATGGTTGATGCCTTTGTTTATTTAGGATGTGAACTTGGAACTGAATATTTATTTGAAGCATATAGAGATAACTCCTCTTGCCCTGGGAATTCTGCAGATAACTCCAATGCCTATATAGGAAGATGCATATCAGATGTAAGATCACTAACATTTTCCATCTAACTACAATCAAATTACCAAACATGTAATCAGAAAATCACATTACACAAGTCCAAACTTCATAAGTTAACTTCTCTTCGACAGACGAGTCCGAGAATTTTAATATCAGAATATGATACGAACTAATCTCTTTGTAGATTCTAATTACTATGGACTAATTCAAGTCCTCCTCAACATATTCACATAGATGATCATTGAAGCAATCCAACATCACTGAATAAGGTATAGCATTTTCGTACCTTCAGAAATCTAAACCTGCCTCGTATGCATGATTCATTGATGTTGCATTTGCAAAACAGTATCATAGGGTGCAAATTGGCATCCATGGAGAGTGCCTCTGGGTAACTTATGCTCCTGTGGTTTAGATCCATATGAAGAAATCCCATGCAATGGTCCGACGAACATGTTTCCATTTGCCGAGTTGAAAACCATAGGCATGCCCTCATATGGTAATTCCCAGTCACATTCCTGTTTAATCATGCTAGACAATTTCTGATTCTGCTGTGGATTCGCCGCAACCTTCACCGAGTGATCCGGAGAAGAAGGTATGTTACTGTCTGATGAAGATTTTGTTTCCTGGAGATTGACCATTGTGATATCATGGATACTGGATCTCCTCTTATCCTTACCTCCTGTAAGCTGCCTAATGAAATACTTCTGAGCATGACTTGCGACCTGCGTAGGTGTCCTTGTCGTCACAAAATTCCTAGAGATGTTTCTCCAGTCCCCTTTACCATACTTCTTAAGACCCAGCAGAAACTGCCTATGGTTGTATGATAAGAAAATAGTCACACATTAAGCTTGAGGTAAAAGAGCAAAAACACTAGCTTGAGGCAAATATGCAAAATAAAGCAAGGAACCTACAAGAAAAGCATTACTAATAGCAATATCATATATTAATGAATCAGAACCTGATTTGTGAACACTCATCTAGCTACACAGATTAACTATCCAAAGCTTAAATCCAATAAACAAGCACTTCAACTTCAAAGTTATATAAGTCATAACATCCTGGCTAAGCAAGGATTCTTCCACCATTATTTGATAAAGCCATAAATTTGATCATTGAACTAAATATCACTTCTGAATCAATAATATACTGTAGACACACAGTTATCAGATTGACAGATTCTCTCATTTACCATGCAAACCTTGTAGCTCATGCTAATTCATGGTACTTCACATTCACAAAATATATAACAGAAGTCTTAAAATATATGACAAGAAGTACCACCAACCTAGTAATTATGTACTAAACAAACCAAAAAAGGTTTATGATGTGCAACTACCTGTGCTCCTCTTCAGTCCATGGCACTCCTTTCTTTCTTTCTTGCTCAGAAGGCCTAGTGGAAGCACCCCTTTTCTCACCAACACTATAAAATTGCTTGAACCCATCAAAGCCATGATTGTTAACTCCCTCCAATGTGAAAGAACTAGTACCATAACCAGGAACTGGGATTAAACCTGCTTCAATGACACTCACATCTTCTTCCAGTTCCTTGTACTGTTTGATCACATCACCAACAGTTTTGCCTGGAATCATGGCTGCCACCCTCAGCCATCTAACTGGGGTGTCCTTGTCATACAAAGCCAAAGCATTCTCAAACAATTTGTTCTCTTCTGGAGTCCATTGGGCTCCTTTGCTTTCCTGGAACAACCAACTTGAATTTTGGAGATAGGAAGCTGGAGACAGAACTTCAATTCCCCTATTCATTTTTAGATACTAATTGCACATAGCAAGTTTGTCACAACAATATTATAAAATGTCACATACACACACTCTCTCTCTAAGGAAAGCTCAAACTTTAAAGAGAGAGATAATAATGGAAGAAGGAGTGAAGCTTCTTAAGGCACAAAAAGGCATATATAATCAACAAGCATTTGGAAAGAATCTATTAGCCATTTCACTTGCCAACAAGCTTGAGGAATCTATAAAATAAAATAAATAAAAAATCTAAATTCAACATGAGAATTGAGAAAAGCATAAGCCTTTAACAAAACTTTTCAGATCTAAGAGAAGAAGAGGTAATCATCATAAAAAAACAAAAAAGAAAAGAAAAAGCAAAACCCATATCAAAATTTAGAAGATAGACCCCAAAATGTGCAGAGAATCACAACCCCTGAAGTTTAAAAAGAGTGGCACTCAATAATTGAGAGGGTTCATTGAAGATGCATGCATATATTCTGGTGGTAGAATCTATATAAAACAAAACTAGTGTAGAGGGTAATTGAGAAAAGCAAAAAAGCTATTAACTTGAGAAGAAATTGAAGTGGAAGAAGAGGTTGTGACTGTGAGACTGTGAGAATAGCAGTGCAGTACAATGAGTGAACAGAAATGTGTCAGCTCTTTGTATGTACTGCTTGAGAGACAGCGATCTATGAAACAGAGAAGAGAGAGAAAGTGGTCCAAAGGGGTTGAGTTGTGATTGGTGGAGAGGATGTTTGTGGGCGCTGAGAGTGCAAAAAGGAAAGAAGGGGTGAGAGAGAGAAAGGGAATGACCAAATTGAAAGGGACGCAATCTTTGGTTTGGGTGTTGAGTAGGAGGATGAAGGGGTCGACTCATGTGGGCAAATTGGTAATCTTGATGGAGGCCATGAACAAATTGAACAGTCACGTTCACGTGGGCACAAATGGAACAGAACTACAGAAGTGACGATGGTTTTTCTCAATTAAATTTAGGGCAAAATGATGCAAATTATCCTTTTTAATTACAAGGGTTGTGTAAACATCCATCTAAAATAGCTGGTCTCGGTGTAATTGAACCGGGACTTCAAGCAAACTTTAGGGCAAAACGATGCAAATTATCCTTTTTAATTATAAGGGTTGTGTAAACATCCATCTAAAATAGTTGGTCTCGGTGTAATTGAGCCGGGCCTTCAAACAAACTTTACCTATAATGTCAGAAATTTAAATTATGGGATTATTATTTTAAGGAAAACTTTACCTAACCACCAGTGAGCCGAGTTGAGCCGGGTTGGCTCACGGATTACAACCCATTTTGACAGCACTACTTATAAGAATACCCGATCAAAGACAATAAAAAAAAAAAGTGAATACTAATTACGAGTGTCCTAAGGGCATTGGTTATGAAGTAATAAAAGAAAGTTTTTATTGGGAAGTAATGCATTCAATAAAAACTTGCATTTATTGGAATCATTAACCAATATCCTGAGGACATTCGTTAGCAAGACCAAAAAAATATAATTGTATAATTAAGTTATCATTCGATCAAAAGGTCGGGTTATTAGGTAAATGCTTCTATCATGAGTTATGCAAACAAATAAAAAAAAATTAAAGGAGTTCACTCAATACATAAGTGTGACATACGGTGACAATTAACTTGCCCAAATACTCTACAACAAAATGGAGTCACGGAGAGGAAGAATCGGCACTTAGTGTGTGACACATGCAAGAGCATGTAACATATTAAAAATGTTCCTACACAATTTTGGGCAGAGTGCATGAAAATAGTCGTTTATATCATCAACAGGCTACCTTAAGTCAGACTTAGGTTCGTTTCACTATATAAGAAACTATGGGGTACAAAGTCACCAGTGAGCTACTTTCCAGTATTTTGATGTGTGTGCTACATGTTTGTGCCGAGTTAAAAACGTAGCAAATTTGACAAGAAGGCAATCTAATGTATATTCGTTGGTTAGGATAGTCAAGAAAAGGTGGAGATTGATGTTGTGATCCAACAACATAATACTGTTATGTATCTAAAAATGTGGTGTTTGATGAAGCATTGTTGTTGTGGCCTCCGCAAGCAGTGTTGATGCCAGATGGGAAGGAAATTGAGAAGCAGGTACAAAAAACAAATAGAGGTACAACAAGAAGACAAGGAAGTGCAACCAACATAAGAAAAAATGGTTAGTATTGAACCATCACATGATCAAGCCATAGCAAGGTCACCAGATAAAGGGGAAAAAACCCTTGGCATACAGGAGTACAAAGTAAGTCTCCAGAGGAGTAGAGACATTGTCAAATAGAGGAATTGGAGGAGGAAGTTCCTCGGCCATAACTAAGGAGATCTACGAGGACTCAGAAGCCAAATCCAAAAACGACACAAAAAGTCGAGTACTAAAAATCATCTCAATATAAGGAGTGGAGAAATGCGATATAAGAAGAGATTAAGGCACTAAAACACAACGAAACTTGGGATTCAGTACCACGACCTACTAGAGTACAATCCATCTCATGTAAATGGATATACAAGCTGGAAATCCATCATGATGGATGGCTTGAGATGTACAAGGCTCATTTGGTGGCATTGGGATTCTTTCAGAACTACGGGCTAGACTATGACTAGATATTTAGTTAGGTGGCTAAAATAACTATCGTGCATGTAATGTTAGAACTAGAAGCTAGCAAGACTTGGAGGCTCTGGCGTATTGATGTTAAGAATGCATTTTTGCATGGTGAATTAGATCGAGAAATATGTTGGAGCAACTGGGGTATTTGAAAACAAGGCTCGCCCAAATTATGTATCTAAGTTGAAGAAAGTACTATACTATTTGGGAGGTGTCTATGGTGCACCATTCACCAAAGTGGTGCAGTGGTGCACCACCCACACGTCATATTATGAACCAATGATTTTGCCAAGTGGATAAATGATACTATATTTGACTTTTCAACTTGCATCTGTAGTGAAAATGTACATGTGAGGTTAAGACACACCAGTGAGTCACTTAAGTGGCCCATAATAGCTCCTTTACCCGGTAACCCCATCCTGAACCCCTCATATGTCACCCTCACCCACAACCACGTACTGGCTGGAGGACCTCGCCGCCACTGCCGCAACCTCCGCAACTCAGCCTCCTCCGTGTACCCAACCTCTGCTCTGCCACATCGTCTCCATCGCTATTAGAGTTGTTGGAACCAAAGTGATTTTGGTTAGTTAATCTATCAGGTTTTGATGTTAACAAAAAGATTAAATTTGTATGGCAAAGTTATGTTGAAAACTAACTTGTCTATTCTAGTATGCAGGATTATTTTACTTATCACTAGATGAGGAAACTAGTCTAAAAGTTTCCTTAGGAAAGTCTAAAAGCTTCGCGGGTCCAAGGTTTACTCGCTAGACGAGCTCACAAATTCATCTGGTAAATAACTAGTCAAAATATTTATCTCTAGATGAGTAGTTAAAAACAACTAAGTTTAAAAAGCACTAGACGAGTTCCTAAGTATATCTTTGTAAGAAGCACTAGACGAGGTTTTAAATCTCTCAGGAAAAGAACAAGTCCAAAGACTTGTAGTCCACCCGATAGAAGCTAGACGAGTAACTGGCTAGAGTATCTGATAAAAACAAAGATAAGTCACACTAGTCTACCCAATAGAACAAATAGACGAGGTGTCAATAGACTACCCAACCTTTATCTTAAGTTTATCCAAAAGTGTTTTTGGTTTGAACTCGACCAATCAAAGCGAACTTATTTCAAATGATTGATTATTTAATTTCCATTGTTTCCATATCCTTTTTTGTATTATTTGAATTGTTTATGACTTTGTTTCTTGGTAAGAGAAACATAGTACCATTGAATACACAAAACTTTGTACTTTGACACACACGCTGCTGTAAAGTTAAATAAAGTACAAAGAATGAAAGACAGAAAGCTACTTTCGAGTACAGGAGAGAAGTGACAAAATCATTTCCAACTCTACTGATAACCAAGAGTGTTTTTCTGAAGATCAAATATCAAGTTATCAGAACTCAACGGATCCTAGTATTTAATGCTATGCCTAAATGGATATGTTTGAAGACCGTTGAAGAAGAAAGACCTCAAGCTAAAGAACTCTATAAATACTAGACGACCCCAGTAAATAAATGAATCGAAGCTCAGATATTAAAAAGTGTCAAATCTCTGCACAAACTTTTCTCGAATACTTTCATTGTAATCTCATCTGATCTTAAACTTTCATACCCTCACACACAGTGAGTTTGTAGATCAATCTTTAAATCTCTTAAGTTAGAGAGAGCCTGAAGAGGCTTGACTGAAAAAGAATACTTGAGTGCCTGGAGAGATGTTGAATACTTGAGTGATTGTAAGCCTGAAGAGGTGTTTAATACTTGTAAAGCTATTGGATTATAGTGGAAAAAACCTTCAAGTAGAAGGGAATAGACGTAGCTCTTGGTTGGAAGAGAGTGAACCAGGATAAAACATCTTTGTGAATCTTCTATCCCTAACTCTTTACAGTTTTTCTTCATACTAACTATGGGGACTTGATTCTGAATTTGTTACCTTCTTTAAAAGTTTTTATTGTGTGTTTACTTCACTGCTTGCTTGTAAAAAGGTTTTAGAAAAGGAATTTTCAAAAACTGTTAAGAAACATAATTCAACCCCCCTTCTTGTGTTTCCTTGTGTCAATTTCAGGAGTTTCACTGCTCAGCTACTCTACCACCGCCTCGATTCCATTCACAGTTAGTGAGAGAAGAGATTGTAGAGATGGAGGGTTCTTCATGTATTTCCTCCACCCATGCTATTATTTCAGATTAGCCGAAGTATTTCTTAAATGTCTGAGCTTGGATTCTACATCTGAATCTGATGGTCCTTTAACTCAAGCTAGGAAAAGAAAATAAAGCTGATTATGAAAATTATGTTCTCATCATTTATGACAAAAAGAAAGCTTCTCGTCATTACGACTGTTTCCTGCGTAATTTCCATAATTCTTTTTTTTTTTTGGCCCTAGTTTCTCATAATGATTCATTATAATTGGAAAGAAATAAACTTGAACATCAACTTCGTCCATGGAGATCTGTAAACTCCCGATCTGTAAAAATACCCTTCAGATCTGTAACATCGTCGTCGAGTCAATAGAGGAGGAAGAGGAAGAGGAACATGTCAAGCTTAGAGAGAGAGAACGAAACCTTACCAGATCTGTGGTTTGGAAGGCCTCCGTCGAGTCTGAGCCGCCTCTGCTACTACCTCCGTCGCCATTGATTCATTTCTCATTTTCCGGCAGTAAAGCAAGGGAGTGCGCCTCCGATATGTGAATTTTTTTGGCTGAAACCAGTGGACTTTCGTGATTGACACGACGATGAAGGCAGTGTTGATTGGCGGTATTGAAGGGAGGCTGATGAGGGTGGGGTAGGATGGATGGGTAGGGATAACGTAGTAATGGACACTAAAATCTCAGTCATTAAATATTTTATTATTAAATCTAATGGCTAAAATATGTGACTTACTGGTGTAACACTTTCCAAAGTGTTTCATCCTAGCAAACAAAGCTAAATGAGGTGAAATGTCAACCTATTACATGTGGCAAATTTATTGACCCACATTTTGCCATGTGGATTAGGGGTGTCCATGGGTCGGGTTGGGTTGGGTTTGTGAAAATAAATTATGAAACCCAAACCAACCCAACCCGACCATTTATGCGTTGGGTTGGGTGGGTTGTCAGGTCTGACAAAAAATACACAAATGTTCAATTTTGGGTCGGGTCTGCGAGTATGTCAGGGTAGAAAACGTGGAAAAATCTCAAAAATGGTAAATAAACATGTTTAAAACTTTAAATAACATCAACAACCATGAATTAAAAGTCTAAAATCATCAACAACCGCCAACTAAAAGTCTAAATTATTACAATGAAAAAGTAAAAGTCATCAACATTTAACAACCATCAACACAAAGCTAAGTAATATGGGTTGGGTTAGGTTCAGTGGGTTTGGAATTCTGAAACCTATTACCCAACCCATACTCTATGGATCCTATGTCTTTTTGCTCAACCCAATCCAATCACCAGAAACAACCCACAAAATCTGGGTTGGGTTGGGTCGGATTGGCCGGTTTCGTGGGTCTACCCAGACCCATAGACATCCCTAATGTGGATGGTGCACCACTACACCATTTTGGTGGGTGGTGAAAAAGATGGCAAAATTCCCACGACAAGGTGTGTGTTTGATTTCACGTTGGAAACTTTCAGAATTGATTCTGTCATCTGTCAAACGTGATTTTAGTAAAAATTAGATGCTTGGTTGCTGGTACGTAAAATTGATTTTGACTCAAGAAGCAATTCTGATTAGAAGTTATAAAAAGTAGTTTTGAGTTGAGTTGAAAAATTTACACTAAGTTTTACAGTGAACTTGCTTTCAAAAAAATAATAAAAATCCAAATATAAATCACTTCACTTCAAATTCAATTCTAGTCAAATCAATTTTACAAAATCAATTACATTCAAAATAATTTTTATCAAACACTCATCCAAACAAACATAGATGGATAGTTGTAGACTGCTAGTACGTGGAAATTTTAAAGCTAGCTATAGTGCTAGCATACGTGGAAGATCTCATTATCACCACAGATGACAATGAGAAGGTTCATCGAACAAGAAGTGATCTACTATACGCTTCGAAATGAAGTAGCTTGGGGAGTTAAAACACTTTTCTGGGACTTGAAGTCAAGAGAAACAAATGTGTGTTATTTTTGTGCCACCAAAAGTATGCTCAACACCTGCTAGAGAATCATGGTATCTTGGATTGTTAAGAGCACCCTTTTTTTTGACAAAAATTGTTAAGAGTACCCTTGATTATTGGGAATAATTTTTTTTTTTTGAAAATGGGGACATTTTCATCCCCGTAAGGAAAAGTGTTAAGATTTCTTGAAAATAAAGAAGAATAATGTTAAATAACCAACAAGAAGTAGCAAGAATTTGGATTAAATATATTTTTAGTCCTTAAAAAATGAGTGGATTTTGATTTTGGTCCCTGTAAAAACATTTTTTTGATTTTCATTCATCTAAAGTATGAAATTACTAATCCAGATCTTCATAAAATGACCACATTTTGGTTTTGGTCCTTATAAAAAAATTTCTTTGGTTTTCATTCCCTCTGAAATTTGATTATACAGATTTTAGTCCCTAGCATTCATCTTAGGGCAGATAAATAGAATTCCTTTTAGGGTTCCAAGAAATTTTTTTGGGGAATCATATGCTAATATGGCACCAGAGACGTTATTGAGTGTCACTTGGGATGACCGCATGACTTTCTGTTAGATGCATACATAGTTAATGAATGTCACGTGACAATAAGGACTAAAAATAGTGATTTCAGATTTTATAAAAATAAAATAAAAAAAATAAATAAGATTTTTATAGAGACCAAAACAAAAAATCTTTTTTTTTTTGGTCAAAAAAATAATAAAAAATCATTGATTTTATAAGGACAAAAACATATTTACAAAGACATTGTTGAATGAAATAAAGTGGTAGAAAAAACTCAAACATTCAAAAGTAAATAAAGTATATCACGTCAATATGTACAAAAATTCTAGCACTCTAAACATTTATTATTCTTTTTTTAAAATGACATATCTTCTTAATGCAAAAAATCCTGAATTGCTCAAAGTCACCTGAATATCGACAATGCAGTGGAGTTTATTATCTTTGGATTTCAATAAATGAAAAAAAAAAAATGCACTTGTTGATTATTCCAATAGATATGAAACTATTTTAATGTAAAAAAACCTTAACTTTTCTTTTCAATAACCATCCTCTTTTCATTCTCTTCTTTTGCCTGGCTTCTCTGTATCCTTCCAAAGCTTCTTTGTGAATGGAAGGCCTTTCCCTTGTTTGTGTATAATTATACTGATGGCTGAAAGCGTCAACATTTGGGAAGATCTTTTGGTGGTGGTATCAATGATTCTTTAGGACCTTTACCATTATCCACCAAAAAGGCCATCTTTAGCCCCCATGTTGTATGCACCTCAAAATGGCAATGCAAGAACCAAACTCCTGTCAAATATAGGTAGTCAGGAGGAATTATTATGAATAAACCTGTTATCTAGACTAGAAAGTGCATAATAACATGGATTTTAAAAATTACAGGGAAATTATATGGCTACAGCAGTACAATAACAAAATTAGTATAAAATTAACATGTACAAAAATTAAATTAAATTAGAAAAACTATATTAAAGTTTTAATAGTCATTGTAAAATATTAAAATATTATCATCCAAAAAAGCTCAGGCAAAGATTTGAGTGTGATTATTATGCGTGAATGAGATTTAGGATCCATTTGTTTAGGCTTAAAAAATATTCTCTAGCAACATATTTGATAAAATCGTTTTTGTGAGAAAACGAAAAAACCTAGCTTCTCCTAAAAGTTAACTTTTTTTCCAGATAAATGTTTTCAGTAAAAACCTAACCAAACGAACATATAAATGTTAGAATTTATCTTTTATATATATATATATATATATATATATATATATATATATAAGAATCTAAACAAATGGGCCCTTAACTATATTTACCTGGATTGTCTGCTCTGAATCTTATAGCAATCCACCCTCCAGTTGGCACTGCAACTGTGTTCCTCTCTACAGGATCTACAAGGTTAAAGTTCTTAGAATCATTTTTGGGATTGTAATTTCCTATTCCTCTGCCAACAACAAAGAAATTGAACCCATGAAGATGCACTGGATGACTCTCCGGGGCAATGGTCCCAGTATCTTGCAAAACAAGCTGAACAGTGGAGTTGAATGACAGCCTATAAAGCTTTGTGCCATTTGTGGTCTGCAAACTTGAATTTGATGGTGGTGTCCCTGAATAGTTAAAAACCTTAGGAGGGTTTGCAGGGAAATCAGTAGTAAACACCCCCTTGATGTTTAAGTAATGTGCTTGAAGTAATGCAGTGGTTGGCATGATAAATGTCACATTATTCACAGAAGCCACAACTCTACTCCCATTTCCTGCTTTACAAGAAGGACATGGGTTAACCCCCAATCCTATGGTGAAGAAAAGTGAGTGATCAACTTTTAATGGGACATTTGCAGGGTATTTTTTGGAATTTAGGCTCTTGAGAGAGTTGATGAAATTGTTAGAAACTTGTGTAGCATTTATTGGTGGAGGTGTGGTGAGAACTGTAGGGGTGCTAGCAAGAGTGCCAGTGTAGTGCAGTGTAGCTGTAGCAGTCAAGTTGTCCACAGCAACTGGAGCATCCATGAAAGGAGAAGCTGCCACCAAGTACTTGCCAGTTTTTTTGTCGGCAGTTAAAAGGGCATTGGTGGTTTGGCCTGGGGCTATCACAATGGTGTCAATATTGAAAGGTTTTACATATATGGCATCAACTTCAACCACAGTGAAATTATGACCAGCAATTTTGAAGAAGAGCTCCTCATTGAGTGCAGCATTGATAATTCTCAGTAGGTAGGTCTTGCCGCCTTCCACAGGCAGCTTGTACACATCTGCTTATATTCAACCAAGAAGGAAAACAAGCATATATACTTAGTTATAGCACTTAGTGAAAGGTAAATTCTACCATAATTTTTAAGTGTTAGGATTCCGGGAAGCGCCAACACCAGTGTTGTGATTTTCATTCATGGGCTAAGTAAAGAACCACATAAGTGAATTTGACACCACATCTCTTGACCCAAAACCTTAAAACAATGAGTCTATAGGTCTTATCTACTTATATAGTCTTCAACTTGTCAAATTATTTGCAATGTGAGACTTTTACATCCATATTTTTACTCATTTGAAATTCTCAACACTAAGGTATAGTCATACTCGGACTGGCAGATGATGTGACATAAAATATAGTTAACTTAATTATATAATGGTTTACCATACTCAAGTGTTGTAACTCTTACATTACATTACTAGATTAACTGTACTTTATGATCACCTAAAGGCACGTTTACCACCTAGGGATACAGAAGTGTTACCCTTTATGAAAATCTTACATATAAGAAGATCACCTAAAGGCACGTTTACCACCTAGGGATACAGAAGTGTTACCCTTTATGAAAATCTTACATATAAGAAGACAGAGAAGTGAAGAGCAAAACATCAGAAAATACCTTGTGTAGAACAATTGGCCACAGATACAGTCCCTGGAAGGCCATTAATGGTATGAGCATCTGAGACATTTGGTGTCAATCCTGACTTGAGAGCTTCATTGATAACGGCTTCAGTGTCAGATTTCCACCATTCTCCTACAATTTATCAGCATATTGAATTTTAATTTGAATTTTTATGTTGAGGGGACCAATTAACATAATATAGAGTGAATAGGAAAATTTGAAGAACATTAATTATTTGAACTTACCTAATACCACAACCAATTCATCATCTGGTTTTGGGAAAGGATAAGGCACACCATGCTTTGGCAAGATAACAATGGCACCATGGACAGTTGACCTTAGCCAGTTAACATGTGCATGCCAAAGAAGTGTTCCCCTTTGCCCTGTAATGGTGAAGTTGTACATATATGTATGTCCTGGTTGGATTGGACACTGTGTGATGTATGCTGGTCCATCAGCCCAACCAGTTCTCAGTTGCCTGACACCATGCCTGCCAAGATGGTAGTCACTCCAATAAGCATTCAAGAATGTTTTACTTAGATAAAATCATTTTATAATAAGGTTCATTTCTTTTCTTTTTCTTTTTTTTTCAGAACAATGATTGTCACATTCTTTTTTCTTAGACATTTTCGATATCTACTTTATAATCATTGATCATTTGACAATTGTTGTTTCCAAAATAAAAGGTATATGATCTATGGTTATAAAATAGGCGTAATTAGAAAAAGGGTGTGGGAAAAAAGTGGGATTTTTTTTTTCTTTTTACTGTACAATACTTCCTTCAACTTGAAGCAAATAAAAATGAAGTTTTTGAAGTCTCACCAGTGGATGGTAACGTTGTGATTGACAAAGTTTCTGACTTTGACCAGCACTGTATCCTCTTCCCTGGCGTAAAGAGTGGGTCCTGGAAATTTCCCATTTATGGTGACAATTGGTTTGCTTGAACATAACCTAGTAGTATTCTTAAGCACCACCTGCAACCATTGTTGGAAGAAGTCACTAATTAACCATTTTTAGGTTTACCTTTTGCCTTGGATTAAAACAAATCGGCTAAAATACAGTTTTAATCCCTCATCTTTTTCAATTTGACGAAAATGGTCCCCCTATTTTTTTTTTTTTTTGGAGAAAATAGTCCCCCCATAAATTAAAAGTTGCACAAATCGTCCCTCCATTGAAATTTTAACGGAATGAGCTTACGTGACACTGGGAACTATATAATTTTCAAAATAAAAACATTTAATTAATTAATAAATAAATAAAGCAACTTTAAAAATTTTAAAAATAAAAGTTGAAATTCCTAATATCTAATTAATTGATCACGTGAGATTAAATCACACCAATCTGAGAAGGGTTGTGACTTGCGATTGTGTGAGTGAATAAATAGGGATTCTGAAACGATTTTGGGGCTAGGGTTCTTGTTCCTTCTTCTTGGGTGAGATTTGTGCGTGTTCCTTCAGAGAAGCTTCGCCCATTTTGGTTCTTAACTCGAACCCTAGGAGCGTTGTTGACGAAGATGGGTTTCGATCGTGACGATGGGAGATAAACACCCACGAAATAACTATAACCCAGACCAAAAAATTTAACTTCAATTGCAGCTCATCCACCTTCCTCAAAAACTGAAACCTAAATGTAAAGGCAGAAACATAGTTGAACTTGAGGGAAGAGTCACGAAAACAGATATGGAGTCCCCATTGGTGTGGTGAACTCGCGGCTAGGTCCCGCCATTGATACACCACCCATTTCTGCACATGATAATGGGAGATGGCGGAAGCACGCTTGGGAGATGGCGGAAGCGCCGGGAGATGCAGAGGGGAGATCAGTGACGATGATGAGAGGTGGTGTTGTTGCTATGTTGGTGAAGACGAAGAAGGAAGTTCGGGTGGTCCCTCTCATTCTCGAGGAAGAAGAATCGCAAGAAAATCGTATATGCTCACTGATTAGAAATGTCCATCTAATTAGGAATTAGGTTTAAATTTTTTTATTTTTATTTTTGAGTAAAGGTCCAAAGTGGTCCCTCAAATTTTTCTAGTAGCCCAGTTTGGTCACTAAAAAAAAAATTTTAAATGACAATTTGGTCTCCCAAATTTTATAACGGGGACAATTTGGTCCTTACGGAGGGATCAGAGTGCCCCCCGTTATAAAATTTGAGGGACCAAATTGTCCCACATTATAAAATTTGAGGATCAAATTGTCCTTTTTTTTTTTCCAGGGACGAAACTGGGCTACTCGGAAAATTTGAAGGATTACTTTGGGTCTTTACTTTTTTTTTTTAACATTTAAATATACATTTTTACTTATTATTTATTAAATATTTTTTTAAAAAAAATAAGTGAGATCTGACGGACCATGTCACGTAAGCCCATTCCGCTAGAGTTTGAACGAAGGTGCGACAGAGGGACGATTTGTGCAACTTTTAATTTATGAGGGGATCATTTTCACCAAATTGAAAAAGATGAGGGACCAAAACTGCATTTTAGTCAAACAAATTTAGGACTGAATTTAGGTGAAAATTAAAGCCTTAAGACTAATAATCAAGATTACCCTAAGATGATGCATGTGTTGAAAAATAAAAGAAGTTTGGAAATGAAACAATTAAAGGAAGAGTAAAGACTCAAAGTGGTCCCTCAAATTTTTCAAGTAGGACAGTTTGGTCCCTGAAAAAAAAAAGGGACAATTTGGTTCCCCAAATTTCAAAACGGGGGACAATTTGATCCTTAAGGAGAGACCAGATCGTCCCCCATTATGAAATTTTGGGGACCAAATTGTCCCTCGTTTTGAAATTTTGGGGATCAAGTTGTCTTTTTTTTTTTCCAGGGACCAAATTGTCCTACTTGAAAATTTTGAGGGACCACTTTGGATATTTACTTTTAAAGGAAATATAAAGCTTGGAATGCATAAGTCCAAATTGCATCCAGAGTTATGGACAAAGGTGCAACTTTTAAGTTAAATCCCACATGAAGACCACTTCACTCACCCTTATTGGAAGACTTGGATGGGCACGCTCAAAAATTTCAACATGTTATCAGAGCCTATATGATGCCACGACCATCAGAAATGACTCAAATGAGACAACTGAAAGAAATATAAAACTTGGACTGTTGGAGTGCACAAGTCTAAATTGCCTTAGGCATTTTGGACGAGTAATGATAGGTGAACATCCAAATGAGACACCCATTTGAGACACCTGGTTAATCATGTATAAATATTTAGTCAATTCAGTTCATTATATAGTTAATCACGTTAATGGGCTTATTTACCATAACCATGTATATATTTGGTTAATCATATGCAAATATCTGGTTAATTCAGTTCTTTATATGATTAATGGGTCATCATGAATTAACCAAATATTTACATGTGATTAACCATATAATAAACTGAATTAACCAAATATTTATACATGATTAACCAGGTATCTCAAATGGAAGTCTCATTTGAGTGTTCACCTATCATTACTCTTTTTGACAAAGTTGTAACTCTTGAACAATCCACGTGAAGACCAAGTGACTCACCTCATATTGCAAGAGTTAGACGGGTCCACTCATAAATGTCATGAGTACCCACTATCCACACACCTAGAACAGAAAATGAAAATTTGTTTTTATAATGTTTTATAAAAAATGATACTAGGTTGCCGTTGAATTTATTTTACTGTGTCAATGTGTCTATGTGATTATGGATTTTTGTCCCGGTGCATTGGACATTTCTGCAGCAACTTAAGTTTCTGAGTCTTGGTCTGGCGTGACAATGTTGGTAATATTGGAGTGAGGAGTTAGCATATGAATCCTGTTCTAAGTTCTTAGCACAATTGTGTGGCTGTGGCTGTAGTTTTGTTTTGGTTACTATTATTGTAGTAGAGGACTGTGTTGGTTGTAAAAGGTGTGAATCCGCCAGTCCAATGGATTTCTTAAGTGTTCGAGTTTATTTATGGCATGAAACAACTTGAAGCATGGGTCTAGCTTATTGATATGTTTCAAAAAACAACACACGAATACGACGGTTTTTTACTAGCAAAAACCTGTTCTCAAAATAGATAAAAAAAAAAAAAAATAGACACAGCTAGCTACTTATATCTCTGGTGGCTCTAGAATTGAGCACATCTTGTGACTTGTGCTTCAATTTTGGTTCCTTTTTTAATGAGTTCTTTTGGCTTATGGGGGAAAAATATACACCGAGAAATAGTATAAATGAACTCATTAGTACTTGACACAAAATGGCAATACCCTATGCAGACAGATCTAAACAGTTCTCACACATATTGCAAGTTAAATAGAACTTACTATAATGTTTTGGACAAAACTTAGGTACAATTCCATAGATATATTAGATGTTATTTTCCAATGATAATAGAACATATGCAATGGCAATTACATGTATATTTTCATTGATGAGTTGTTACACATGTCTTATTGCTATTGAAAAACAACACCTAATATACCAATGGAATTGTACGTAAGTCCTGTCCTAATGTTTATAGGAAAAGAATATTATGATTAACATGGCTTAATAAAGCATAATTAATTGCATGGATTTTGAGTATATAGTAATAGTACTATTGCTTAAGCTCCTGCACACTAAAATGCATGGAAAAACGCAGCCCAACAAGGCCAAGAACGTACGAACGGTTTACTTACATGGAATTTGTAGTGCCTCACTTTGCACTCGACCAAAGCAGCTGGAAGAGTGCAAGCAAAGAGAAGTAGCAGTACTCTAACCCAGGAATCCATCTCACTGATTCAGTCTTGACCACCTTAGCTCCTATGTTAACTTGTCATACAACTTCTATGCTTAAGTGCATTCATGGATGACTAGCCAACACACACTTATATAGGTTGAAACAACAAGCATTGCCATCTCCTAGTTCTTAATTGGTTAGGTGAGTGGTGGAGGCATTCTTAGAAACTAATTAAGGTTTATAGCTAGGGGAAAAAGGGAAAATTTATCTCATGATATCTTTCTTTTTTGTTGAGTAAAAGTTTAGATGAGTTGGATCCCGGGGACTCACCGGGGTACTTGCATGTCACATAAAGTTGTACATAATGAAAATTCTTAAGGAGAATGCTAACGAGTGCCCTTAGGGCATTATTTATGGAACCAATAAAGGAAATTTTGTATGGAAAAATTGTGTATTTAACATTTTAAAAAGTGTTACACTTAGGGCCTGTTTGCTTTGTTTCCAGTTTCCAGTTTTCATTTCCAGTTTTCAGAAATAATTACAAAACTGACACCTTGTTTTCATTCTATTTCTTGTTTTCAGAAAGTTGGACAGGAAATACTGAAAACAACCTTTTTGTATTTTCGCTGTTTTCTGTACAAATTTCTGAAAACAGAAAACAAAATGAAAATAAGGTGACAGTTTTATAATTATATTTGAAAACAGGAAACTGGAAACAAAGCAAACAGACCCTTAGTTTCCCAATTCAAAGTTTCCTTTCATAGGTTCCTTAATCAATGCCCTTAGGGCACTCGTTAGCAAAACCCAATTCTTAATTAACCTTCTTAATATAAGACACATTTTTGTCTGATAATTAACAACTTCTTTGAGCTAATTAGCTTAGCTGGTTGGTTGTATTCTGAGGTTCAAACATTTCTTTCTGTCCACATTAACTAAGCATTAATCTAGAAAGTTGTTTACCAATTAATAAAATACAGTAAACTAGTTGCTGTCGCGAAACTACATTCATCATTTTGGGGCTGACTACCGGTTGAGACAGTCTTTTACCTGCAGCTGCACGCAATTAGTTGAAGTTAATATAAATTATTTTGTTTGTGTAGTATAATTAATATAAATCATGAATTTGCATAAGTGATAATCCCAAGCTTAGTATCTATCTATTTACTATTTATAATATATAAAAGCTGAAGTATGGACTATTGAAACAGCCACTTTCTTTTCAAAAACAAAAAAAGAAAAAAAGAAAAGAGACAGCCACTTTCTAATTCTCTTAGTTCGTCGTTAAATGAATTTTCAATTTCTTATACTACGGTTGTCTACTCTTCTTTTTCCTTTTAAATCTTCAATAATCATTCAACATTCTTACTTCCACATCTAACTAACTTGACTTCTCACTCTCTAATTTATTCTTCAATAACGTATAGGCATCTTTATAACATAATATTGACAACCAAGATATTATCTACATATTCAACAATAATCACATGGTATAAGGTTCGATTTTCAAGAATGTTTTCTTTTCCAAGACCTCCAAAAGATGGAACGAGAATGTGAGACACTCCCATGATGATATAACAATATCACTCTAGATGTGTCTTGCTGCGGGGTTTCGATAGTACTTTTGAAAGGTGGCTCGGTATAAAATAAAAGTCATGATTCCAGTGTTTGTAGCCCGGTTTGGTTGATGATGGACCCACAAAAATGATGATGGTTGCTCTGAGAGAAAGGGAGAGGAAAAGAGGGTGAGAGAGAGAAAGAAGGAAAAAAGAAAGAAAAGAAAGATACATGAACTAGGCAAAAAATAGATATGGGTTTTCTAATGTCTTCTTTTTTTGTGTACAAGCACCATTTTGTTTGTTTTTCTATATAGGTGGGGAATGATGGTCAGCTACTTCTGTTTGGATGATAAAAGTGTTTAGCTTCAAGGGTTGAGGATACAAAATTGTTAATTGCTAGGAGATACCATAGATGGGTGATGCGGATTCTACTAGAATTTTTTGCTATGTAGATATTGGAAGGAATGCACAGGAGGTTAAGTTGGTAGAACTAAAAGGGCTTCTGGTATTTTTAGGACATCCAGAGGATATTATGGCCTCTAAAAAAGGCTTACCATGAAATAAATGTATTGATATATATGAGAGGGGTTACTAAACTGGTCAGACATGCGGCCTAATGATTATGTGAATTTAAGCGGAAGATTCTAGTTAGATGAAGTTAAAATTGCAGCTTGATATCCTTGAGAAGTTTAGTAGGTATTTGGGACTTGAAAGATGTTACATATGCACCAAGATGTTTTTGGGTCAAGGAAGAAAGCTTGGTTATAATCAGTTTGGTAGTATACATTTGGTTTAGGGGCTTTTTCTTTTGTTGGATACATATTGGTATAGGATGTATGTTTTGTTTAAACGCTACTTAGTTGAAGATCTCGGTATATATGATTCTGTTTCTTTTTAGGGGCAGTCTCATTTTTACATAGTCTTCCATTTGATTTCTTTGTATATGGGTTTGAGCACCCCTTGTGCTCGCATTTAATTTACTTTTGCTTATAAAAAAAAATAATTATTCAATAGAAAGTCAAATAAATATTATATTTTAAATGGTGACAATTTTCATGATATATAATCTCCACACAACTATATTAAAATGTTTATTATCATAGAAATACATAAAGAACAGAAAACTATATGCATTATTATATCATGAAAATGTAAAACTATTCAAATCATCTAAAAAATAATTTTAAAAATTTTAAACTAGCAATATTAGAAAGTATATTTTCTATTTAATCCCCAAAGAGTCTTGCAAACTTGTGGTATTCAAATTCAAATACATTCTTTTACTAAATAAAATATGAAACAAAATTTTATTTATAACCGTGTAACACACGGTCTATATCTAGTTATTTTGATTGCTTCCTTTTTTCTTTGGGACTCATTATATTTTTGTCTTTGACCATTCATTCAACACACTATATGTTTTCCAACTAATCATATAATACACTATAAATCTTCACCCTTAATTCAATAAATTAAAATTATTTTCATATTTTCATTCATTCTTTGACATAACATTCACGTGTACACACAAAAAGTATAATAATAAATAGTTTTTGGTACACTGATAGATATATCTGAGTACACTCTAAAAAATTATATTATAATATTTTTTACGAAAAATCAAAATTCATTTAAATAACTACCATGTGGTGGTCTGAGTGGTAATGGGCTCGGACCTCTTAAGCAAGTGATCAGGGTTCGATCACTGGCTCTTTTGTATAGAGAAAATTTAGTTGGGAGAGATAAACCCTTCAATACCGTCCAGTACCTCGAGGAATTAATTTTCGTAGTTGCATGCGAAGGATACCATGAGAAACCAAAAAAATTTCATTTAAATAAAAGCAAGCTAGTAACACTTACAATTTTAGTAAGATTATACACCAAGAGATAAGAAAATTTTATATAATATTCACCCTGAACTAACTCATGATCTATAGATTATCAATGATAATCTTTAAGGTTAAGTCTATGGTGCACCATCCATGTAATGGTGCAGTGGTGCACCACCAACATGGCAGCTTCCTGACTAATCATATAGTCATGTAAGGCCATTTAACTTTTCAATTCTTTATACTGTATTCAAACCTTATTTATGTACTGTATGTTCCTTTTGTAGATTTTATTAACCAAATACATTGATTTATGTTTTGATAAAATATGAATACATGATTCCGGCCCCTGTTCTTCGTTCCAGCAAAGAAGGTGAAGTAGAAACGGAGCAAGTCGGACTCGACTCCCCTGCCTTCGTCGACGAAAATACCATCCCTATCACCGCCGCCCTTGGACGCTGTCTCCACCGCCCGTTCCTCTGGTTCGACACTTTGTTGCGCGCTCTTCTTCGCACTAGATCTGAGGCGCCGCCTGAGACATTGGCATTGCCAACCTTCACGCCGTCACCGGAGAAGATGGCTATGAACACCATTTTCGCACAGAAGGCATCACAGTCAGTCTTCCTTTTCGACCTTGGCAGTACTCTCACACATGCCTTCCCTTCAGCCGCGCGTCGCCATCTCCAACTCGTCGACTGCATTTTGTATCTTCTTCTGTTCGGTCAGATCTGTCATCGATGATCGTTTCCCTTCCCGCGATGGCACCGCCCCCGGACCTGCTTCTGGTTCGCCGTGGGTTCCTTGGAGTTGGGCAACAGTGGGAACGTTAGGGTTCTGCAGATTACCTTTGGGCCATTACATTTGTGTTCCCCCGCACCCCATCGTCATCTTCCTGAGCAACCTTTATTTTATTTTTTATCTTTTGATAACATTCTTCCTGAGAAACCTTGGAAACCATATCTACAAGTTGCTTCTTTTCGCGTCCAACGACAAAAAAGATGTTAAAAAACAATAATTAATATATTATTAAATTAATGTATTTCTGTTGAAAAATACAAGTTATATACATGTATTTCCACAATATAATACGGTTACCATACAGGTTTGACTACATATAAGTTTGATTTCAAACTGACACAATGGAATACAAGTGGCAAACCAATTAGTGAAGAACAAGACAGCTGGGGTGGTGCACCACTGCTCCACTGAGGAGGGTGGTGCACCACTGCTCCACTGAGGAGGGTGGTGCATCGAAGAGAGAACCAATCTTTAACTGTGAATACCAACTCATAATATGTTGCATGTTGAAGAAAGTATTATGTTAATTATCTATTATATATGAAATCGTTACTATTTCATAAGGTCAAGACAGTCAAAGCAACCATTGGAGAAAGCAACCAATGTGCTGATTGGCTTGCTAATGCTAGTCTTTCCAAAGCTTATGGAGTGGAAGAAATCTCTATGCCTAATGGAGAACTCTCTTTGCTTATCCTTGGTGATATGTCAGGGACTTCTTTACTCTGGTTAGTCTATACATTAGTGCAGAAAAGGGATTTAACGTCAGTTAAAATTGACCTTTAAAGTCGGTTTTTGAATCGACGTTGAAATGGACGATGTTGTATGTGGGTGTTTTAGACATCGGTTTTCAACCGATGTCTAAAGTGCATTTTAGACATCGGTTCTTAGCAAAAACCGATGTCTAAAGTGCTCTTAAAACAGTTTTTTTAAGAAAAGAATAGCATTTGAGACATCAGTTATTAGTGAGAACTGATGTCTAATGTGCACATTAGAACCAATGTCTAAAGTTCTCTTCAACAGTTTTTAAAACAAATAACAACACTTTTGACATCGGTTCTCGATAATAACCGATGTTAAAAGTTCACTTTGAACATCGGTTTCCTCCAGAACCGATGTTAAAAGTCATTTTAAAAAAAAATTACAATAAACAAATAGAATTACAATAAACAAGTAGAATGTAAAGTACAAACTAAAAGTTCACACAAGACAGTTGTTATAGGATAAAATTACAAGTCTTACAAAAATAAATAAATTGAGAAGAATGAGAAAAGCTTAAGCTAAACTTGTTTCTAGCTGACAATCTGAAACTGAAAACAGCAGAATTAACAATTTTAATTTGAATTGCTAGCATCCAGTAAAACATTTCAGGATGCGTAAAGACTTGTTACATTTAACACAATCTGTAATGAAAACTTTAAACATAGATTCAACAATGGCAAACAACAAGAGAATATCAAATTGAACATAAGAGGAAATAGAGAAGACATGAGATGACAGAAAGAAAAGTACCATTTCTGTGCCATAGTATTGAACTATATTCTCATGTTCAAACTGACTCACAAGCGCAATCTCCTGAGAGAGGAAGAAACATAGTGAGAGAAGAAATATAGAAGGAAAAACATTTAAGGAAATGATAAATAGAGTTAAACTCCTCTAAAAAAATAATGAGATCTTGCACAAGTGACAAGATAGCAAAATCTTTTTGTAAGAAAACCTTTTTTTCTCATCAAAGACTTTCCAGTAGTAAAAAGTAAAGTACGAAAAAAAAACTATAAAACAATATAAAGAGTAAGCAAAAAAGAACCCATGATTCCCTTTGATAAACACTTTGCTTTCCCTAATTCCCTTGATCAAGCAGTGAAACTTCCTTTACAGCAAAAAAGAACCCATCAATGCCAATGGTAAAATATAGTTAAGATACTTTAGAATATTTAGCAAAGATAAAATTAAAACCAAGAGCACAGTCAGGCCCTTCAAAATTGTAGTTTTCATATTGTGTCAGATTTACCAAGCAGATGAACTGCAAGTAATTAAACCTAATATAGATCCATGATGACAGATTTACCAAGCAAATGAACTGCAAGTAATTACATAGGTGAACAAAAGCAAGCATAAAAAATACATAACACCTCACAACAAAGAGCCATTAAAGTATAGCGCGAGAATTTAGAAAATGACTGACCAACTCTTGTTCCCCAACTTCCTCAAGATATTCGCCGATTTGTAATAGCTTCATCCATTTCTACTTAGAACCGATTTCACGATTCGCTCCTAAAACACAGCGCATGAATTGAAATTAATGAAAATGAAAAAATAAATACATATCAATATGCTACATGCTCCTTTGCCGAAGAACTTGCATGGATCCATAGGATGAGGAAGCCCTAGGTTCCACTGAAACAAAGGCAAAATTGAAAATGAAGGAAATAGGGTCCGTATCGATGTACCAAACTGAGAATGACGAAGGGCAGCGTAGGGTTCGTGAAATTGAGAATCACTTATAGAGAATCGAGAACACGCGAAGGGGGGGTGAGAGTGGTGATCGGAGGAGCAGTACGCGGCGGCGTAGGGCGGACAGAGGTGCGGCGCAGTTGAAATCCCTAATGTTTTTTATTCCAAAAGGCCATGGTGATTGGAGAGCGCTCCAACCCCTGCGTCTGTGAGAGACGACGAACGGCGCAAGAAGAAGATGATGATGAGGTGGTTTTGGCGGTGAGAGACAATGGACTTTTGGCGGTGAAAACAAAGGGTTTAGGTTTAGGAAACAAAATGGGTGTAGAGGAAGGGTGCTGTGAGAAAGGAGGGGATGCATAGAAAACAAAATGGGTTCTGAGTTAATAGACATCGGTTGTGAAGAAAACTGATGTTGTTTGTTGACATTAGACATCGGTTGCAAAAGAACCGATGTTAAAAGTTAAGCAGAATTTCATTTTTTTTTTTTTGGGTTTTCCTTTTAGACATCGGGTGTTAAAAGGAACCGATGCTAAAAAGTTTTAACATCTGTTATTTTAAGAACCGATGTCAAAAGTTTTGACATTAATTTTAAAATGTCACCGCCTCGTTTTTTACATCGGTTAAAACTGAACCGATGTTAAAATCCTGACGTTAAAAGCATATTTTGCACTAGCAATACTAGTTACTTTTTTTCTTTCTTTCTTTGGGCTTAGGCCCTTCTTGTACCCCAAAAAAAAAAAAGTTCAAAACTATCATAACAAAAGGTAAACATGAAAGATTCGAAGTCAAACTCTTCCTTTAGATCTATTAGATCTATCCAAAAAGTCATAGATCTAAATAATTTAGACAAATTCATTTAAAAAAACTTTAAAATGTAACAAAGTAAGGAGAGAATTAATGTGAGAGCTGCCACCAAATGAGGAATTTTGATTACAATATATATATATATATATTGATCATTTGCCAGATTCATGAAATTGATTAGACATTTAATCTTTTTTTTTTTTGAAGCAAGACATTTAATCTTAATCATTGTAGTATTAATGATAATCATAATGATTAAGGCGTCCATCGTTATATTGATCTTTTTTTTTTTTTTTTTGGTTGTACAACGTTATATTGATCTTTGTCTACACCATAGATAATCTAAAAATGTTTTTTTTTTGCTTCCTATGAAATATGTACTCATGTAGCATTATGAGAAAAGGGCAAGGGACTAGAAGATGGTTACGCGGATGTTAAGATTACAAAATAAAGTAAGTTGAGAAATGGCTTTCAGGTCGTATATCAGAGAGCAGCTTGTAGAGGATGTGCATCATGATTTGTTTGAAAACCAAGATCAAACCAACTTTTGGTATGTAACAAATGTCACCCTTGTGGCCCTTCGCTGCTTGCCTTTCCCCACCCTCTCCATATATATATATATATATTTTTTAATAGACAAATATTAGAATGTTAGTTGATAATTCTTTTCTCCTTTGTCAGGGTTAGAATTCGGGACCTTCAACTCATTCAACACAACGCCTTAAATCCTTAGTTCAAACCAGTTGAGCTACACCACCCCATCCCTCTCCATCTCTCTTTGGGTGTAGTATAACAGACTAACACAAATGTGACACATGGTAGTTTACGAGTTACTAATATATGTTGATGAAGAAGATAATTATTATAACATGATTGAGAGATGTCAGTCTTTCAATGTCGTCCATATCTTGAGGGATTTTTTTTTTTTTTTGAATAAAGGCATGCAAAGGCATCACTACTTTGCAAGACATCCCAACTAGGTTGGCACCTCAAGCAAAGCCAATCACATGCAGCACGCCTAATTTATTAAAAAATAAATAATAAAGAATACAAAAGCATGGGGGGACATGAACCTGACCCATGAAAACTAGGAGAATCTAAAACTAGGAAGACCCATCCTGTTACGGAAAAATTCCTCCTTTATAAAACAAGGAACTAAATCCCACCAAATCAAGCCACTAATACTAGTACCAAAGTTTGCCAACCTATCAGCACACGAATTGCCTTCTCTATACACATGAGAGTAGAAGAATGACATTTTCTTAGTAAGAGAAATACAATTTAGCCATCTAGTTCTAAGTTGCCAAGGGACAATCTCCACAGACTTGAAAGCTTCAATAACTAACTTTGAATCACATTCCAACCATAATTTATGCCACCCTTTTTTAAAAGCCAATTCACATGCTAGAATGGCACCAAGAAATTCAGCATTTAAAGCATAAGATACTCCAATGTTAAAGGCATAACAGCCAAGAATTGAGGCATTAGCACATCTATAGATCCCTCCACACGCTGCTAGACCAGGAGCTCCTTTAGCTGCTCCATCAGAATTTACCTTGATCCAGTTAAAGCTAGGAGGCAACCAAAGAACTTCTTTAATAACAGGAGCCCTACAATACTTGATTGGAATGTTGAATCTTTTCAGAAACAATAACTCAGAAACATCAGAAGACATGAATCCAGTGGAAAAGCGACCAGCAAAGGAAATGTTTGAAAAAACCATATTCCTAGCAGCTTCCACAGAGATAGCTTTAGAGTCAAACCTGAGACAATTTCTACTATACCAAATACCTCTAATTATACAGCAAATTGCCACCAGCACCACCTCCTTGGCTTGAGAACTCCAATTCCTGTTCAGAATAGCAAAAACAGATTGAATGGAAGTATGATTAATTCGGAATCCCAAACAGCTACTCAACCACTGCCAAAGACTGCAAGCATAAGGGCAGGAGAAGAAGATATGCTCTGAAGATTCATAGTTTTTGCCACAAAGAGAACACATAGAGACAATGCAACAACCTCTAGCCCAAAGATGATCATCAGTAGGAATTTGATTGTGAAACAGCCTCCATAACAAAAATGAATATGAAGGAGGGATGGCCTTAGACCAGATCAACTTACCCCAGCAACAAGAATTAGTAGAAGGATTTAGGAAACTGTATGCTTCCTTAAAAGTCAAGTCACCCGAAACAGAAGGCTTCCAGACTAAACAATCTTCAGCATCAAATTTAGGAATGATGGTGTTACTGATTTCAGCAGCAATGGTTGGAAAATGCTGGATTAAATCAGATGGAATGGACCAATTCCCATTTACAATGAAATCTTTAACATTAGCTGAGAGAAATTTATGCTGAGACAGAGGAATTTGCATGCTGTCTACAATTGTACCAGAAAGCCAATTATCACACCAAAAGTTGATGCTACTGCCATCACCCAAATGCCAAACTGAATTCTCCTTAACGGTTGTTATAAAACCTCTAAGACCAGCCCAAATAGAAGAGCTAATACCATAGGAAATGAAAGAGTTCCTCTTTATAACTCTAGATCTTAACAAAGTGGCCCAATCACAGCTAGATGACAGCAATTCCCAGCATCTCTTGAGCATAGCAGCTTCATTAATTGACCTCAAGGATCTAATACCAAGGCCACCTTCAGGAATAGGAGAACATAGCTTATGCCAAGCTACTGTTACAAGCTTCCTAGTCTCAACATTACCAGACCAAATGAAGTTTCGAATCCATTGATCCAATTGCTTAATAAGAGACAGAGGCCAAGAGTAGATATGAAAAGAGTAGATCAACATACCTTGAATTACAGTCTTAACTAGCTCCACTCTACCCATAATGGAAAGCAAACTTCCTATCCAAGAGGCAAGCTTCAACTTGATTTTGTCTACAATTGGCATGAAGTAATTAAGACTTCCTAGGTTTCCCTTTAAAAATAGGAACCCCTAGATATATAAAAGGCAAGTGTCCTGCTCTAAATCCCAAATTTCTGGTCAGAACTGCCAATCTAGATTGGTTTATGGAGCCAGCATAAAAAGTTGATTTCTAAGCACTAATTACCTGCCCTGAAGCCTCAGAATAAAGTTTGAAAAGAGCCATCAAGTTGTCTAAGTTCTTCTTTGTACCTCTGCAAAAGATCAGAACATCATCTGCATATAGCACATGACTAGGAACTTGGAAGCCTCTAGGACTAGCCATAGGAAGTAACAGCTTATCTTGAACCAAGAGAGAAATTCCTCTACTTAAAACATCTTCTGCAATACAAAATAAAAGAGGAGACAAAGGATCACCTTGTCTAACTCCTCTCTTGCAGGAGAAATAACCCACAGATTTGCCATTCACACAAATTGACAACTTGGCTGATTCTAGGATAACTTTAACCCAATTACAGAAAATAGGATCAAAACCAAACTGATTCAGGACTTTTAGGAGAAAAGACCAATCCATGGTATCAAAGGCCTTCTTAATGTCAATCTTAAGAGCAATGTTTCCCCCAAAAGACCTTTTTTCTAGCAAATTAATAGCTTCAGAAGCAACTCCTATGCAATCTGAAATCTGCCTCCCTCTTATAAAACCTCTCTGCTGTTTGGAGACAATTTTGGGAGCTATAATAGCCAATCTATCAGCTAAAATCTTAGTTATGATCTTGAATTTATAATTTGCTAATGCAATAGGCCTGAATTGGGCAATGGAATCAGCTTCTGGAGTTTTTGGAACTAGCAGAACTAGATTAGAATTGAAGTTAGGAAGCAACCAGCCTTGACTAAAAAACTGTATGACAGCATTACAAACATCTGGCCCAACAATATCCCAGTATTTTTGAAAAAAGAAACCACTAAAACCATCAGGACCTGGGGCTCCATTTGCATTCATAGAGAAAACAGCACTTCTAATTTCTTCCAATGAAGGCAAATTTGTGAGCATGAGATTATCTTCTCTGCAGACAGAAGGAAGAGGAACTTTCTCAATCAAACCATTTTCAACACAGCTGTTTTCCCTTGCAAACAGACCAGAATAGTACTCCAGCACATGAGATTCTATGGCATTCTGCTTTTCCAAGATAATGCCATCCTTCCTGAGCATAGTCATTCTCTTTGACACATTCTTAATCTTAGCAACTTTGTGGAAAAAGGATGTGTTTCTATCACCTGCAATATGCCAATTAATTCTGGACTTCTCCTTCCAAAACAATTCTTGGAAATGTAAAGCTTGATTGAGATCACATTGAGCAATCTTCTCTTGATCCATTAAAGCATCAGAATAACCAGATATTGAAATCTGCTGCTGAATTCGGTTAACAGTCTCTTCAGCCGATTTGACTTTATCATGAACATTGCCAAATTGATCTTTGTTCCAGCACTTCAGAGCATTCTTTAAAGTTTTCAATTTCTGACTTAAGATGAACATGGGGCAGCCAGACACAGAAGAGTTCCAAGATGTAGCAATTAAGTTAAGACAGTCATCATGCTCTGCCCACATTTTCATGAACTTGAAAGAAGAAGCATAGGAAATAACATTCTTCTTCAAAGTCATCCAAATAGGGAAGTGGTCAGACTGAGATCTATTTAAGGTGCAGCAAGAAACTTCTGACCAAGAGGACAACCACTCATCATTGCAGCAAACTCTATCCAATCTCCTTTCAGTTAAAGCAACTCCTCTTCTACCATTGGACCAAGTAAAAAAAGCACCCTTGGTAGTCAAGTGAATAAGATTACAATCATCAGTCCAATCTCTGAAATCATTACAAGATAACTGATTTGGAATACCTCTGCCCCTATGCTCATGAGCACCTAAGATAGCATTATAATCACCAATCATACACCAAGCTCCCACAAAGTTTTGCTGAAGAGTTTTCAAATCATGCCAAAGCTGTCTTCTGATCATATAATCAGTAGAAGCATAAATTACAGCCACATACATTAATTGATTCTCCCAAACCACAGAAAAAGAAACCTGCTGAGATGAAACTGCAATTACAGTAGGAGAAACTGAACAATTACATATACACCACAGGTTAGGATGCCGAGCTCCTCTATCATTGAAAGCAAAGACCTGCATATTTAACTTAGACCAAAACCTCACAGGGAATTGATTAAGACTGATCCAAGGTTCAGAAATGAAAAAGAAATCTGGCCTATTTGAACTGATCATTCTCTTTATTACCAACCTTGTTTCATAGTTGGCAACTCCTCTAGCATTCCAATAGATGACTTTCATTTGGACAAGGACTGAAGACCAGCCCTAGATCGGGTTACTACATTACCAGCTTTTGCATTAGCTTGCTTCCTCATTTTCTTTTTGAGACTTAGAGAGGACAGGTGTAAAATCAGATTTTGTAGCCTCATTAGCCAAATACTTATCAGAGCAAGGAACATCTTCAGAATTGGCAGCATCTTGTTCAGATTCCTCTAAATCAGCACTATCTCCCCAGAACCTACTAACCAATTGCATATCTTTAATAACCACAGGGTTAGGATTACCTGACTGAAGAGGAGTCTCAGCAGAAAATTCCAGAACTGTAGCACCCTGTAAACCATCCACAATTTGTTGATTAACTGCATTTTCAGATTGCTCCAGAGAATCACTGACATAATCAACATAATTCTGAACTGAAGCATCTTTAAAAGTAGCACTATCTGATAAATGCTCCTCATCCAAAGAATTGTTCCCTGAATTCCCAGAAAATGCCTTATTCTGATGTAACAGCAAATTTTGTTCAACCTCATCAGAAATGAAGCCCAATATTGGACTATCATGTCCTCCCAAATTAGGAACATTATTAACACTAGTGAAAGCATCTTTTTCAATCACATTCTCAATACTGACCACTGTAGTGTCAACTATTGTATTACCAACTCGAGCAAGACCATTGTTATGCCTAGAGCTACTCGAGCTAGCAACATTAATAATATCATTAATAGCAAGATCTACAATTGGACTTTTCCCTTTATCAGCAGCAACCTGAAGATCATCAGTCTTCTTTACTCCAACAGCACCTTCAATAGATATTTCAGGAACCTTGCTATTCTCATTAACCTGCACAATATCCACTCCTTCTGCAATTTCATGCCTCACAACATCATTATCAGTCAAAATAACAATATCCTTCTTTTTAGTAACATAAATAGCAGCAGGTTTATCATTAGCTTTATCTTTCTGAACTACCTGATCTTTAACTGAATTCATAGCCTTAGAGACTAACTTTTTGCAGTTTCCCAAGGAATGACCAATGGTTTGACAATTTGTGCAAAATTCAGGAAGTTTTTCATAATCAATGAAAACAGAAAAAGCATACCCTTCTCGTTCCACTAAGATTTCATCACGAAGTTTTGAGTTGAGATCAAGATCCACAAGAACTCTAGCATAATGACCAAAAATCCTCTTGGTAGTAGTTTCATCCAGTGCAATAGGTGTCCCCAGACAGCCAGCTATTTCAAAAAGAATCTTTGGAGACCAATATTCCTGAGGCAATCCATTTATTCGGATCCAACTTTGAGCTTGAGTCTGTTTGATAGAGTTTGGATTAAAGTCTGGCGTCCATGCTGATAATCTAAGAAAACCAGGCTTTAAACTCCATGATCCAACACTCCAAACACTGCGCTGATCTTCTGCAGAGGCAAAAGAAAATTCATAAAATCCTTTCCCAAGAGAAACCATACTCCATTGATTGATAGGATGCCAAAGTCTGGTAAGTTTTGCCTTTAAATCATTAACTCTGATCGGTGATTCTCCCTTTTGTAACAGAAGCCTACCATGAAGACTATATTTGCATCGTGCAAGACCAGCCTGATAAGCATCTTCAGATATCTTTATCGAAATCTTATCTCCATTCAAGCAAGGCCTTGGTAATTGACTAAGATGAATATCAAAAGCATTATTCAATGCCTGTGCAAAAGTTTTTCTGTGGGGTGAGAGAAGAATTGGAGGGAGAAAGGGAAGAAGAAGGAGAAGAGCGCAAGGGATCAAGAAATCCCCAAGTGCAGATAGGTGCAACTTTAGCCATGAAAAGCATGCAAAAACCCTAGGGAGCTACGTGAGGCAAAACCCTAGCAGAGCCATCCCCTTCTGTTGTGTTTAGTGATTAGAATGTCTCTTGAGGGATTAATTTACGCAGTTATACAGATAATATCCTAGAAAAGAAAATAAAGGTCTTACTATATGGCACTGATTAGTATTTTCCAAAAAAATAATATGAGTTTTAGGTTTACGGTCAACTTGGCTATAAATGAATCAACATTATACAAGTTGGTGATGCTCGATGGTACTAAGGTGGTATGTACTTTCAATTTTTCCAAATATGATAAATTCTAAACCAAAGATGAAAAGATGGAAAAAGAAATCATTTCTTTTCTTTTTCCAATTATTTATAATCTATGTCTTGTTTTTGTCCTTCTCTCATGTGTTCAAATCTAGAAGGTTTAGGTTACACTAATGGATTGTTTGGATTAGAGAAGAAGTAGGAAAGAAAGAAGTGGGAGAAAAAGAAGTGGGAGAGAAGAGAAAATGGGTAGATTTTTTTTCTTTTTTTTGTTTCAATTTAGTCCTCTATTTAATTAATGTTAAGTTGATTCTTTAAGTTATCACTGTTATAGCACATTAGTCTTTTTCATCAAATTTACACTAATTGTATTAGATTTTCATCGTTAGTAGCTGAAAACTCTCTTCTCTCGCGGGAAATTGAGCATGCATCATTGGAATCTGGACATAGAAAGAGAGAGTAAAAAATAGAGGTGGTTAGAGATAGAAAGAAGAACAAGGAAAACACAAACTTGAAGTTGGGTGATTTCTATGGTATGTGTCTGTGTGTACGCGCACGCGCACGCGTGCTTGCGTGCGTGCGTGTGCGTGTCCATGTTAAGTAGGCCAGCTTGGTAGGCATAGCAGGCATTTTTTTTTTACAATATTAGCCTAACCTCTTTAGTTATATGAGCTTTTTAAAATGTCTTGACCTGAATTTTTTGTTAAATAAGTTAGGTCAGACTAGGCTTTAAATAGGTCAGGCTATAGACCCTTGACGAGCGGCCTAACTTATTTTCACCCCTAACAAGAAGAAGGAAGATTAAATCCCTTTAAAATAACATGTGATTCAGAAAACAATAATATTTACTCTTAAACTGAACTCACCAATGACAGAGATAATTGGGAAACTAGCAATTGTCCAGTATTTTCCTAAGTATGCATCATCTATAAAGGCTCCAATCAATGGTGTTACATAGCATGTCCCTGTCTAGGTTGTGACATTATTTGCAGCGGCTGCATTTCCCTGGTTGAAACGATCCCGAAGATCGTTCATTAGATTTATACATGTACCATAGTATGCCAATCTTTCAATACATTCATTTCCTGACACAAATGTTTCAAAATTCATCATACTAGGATCTTCATTTCCTGATACAACCATCTAATATTGTAATATATTTTAGATATATTGTTATGGAAGTTTAAACACATAGGTTCTAAGAAACTAAAGAACAAAAAAGGATCCGATAACAAGAATAAACCAGTTGTTTCCATGGTTTCTTTTGCAAATTATTTAAAACAGAAAATAGAATAAAATACAAGGTGACATTTTTGTATTTATTTTTTAAAGCATAAAATGAAAACAGGAAACCAAAAATAAAGCAAAAAGACTAGCTTTTTGAGGTTGTGCAACCTTATTTGCTAAAGAATATTATTGATTTTTTTTTTTTGGTGAGTCTTTTGGTAAGTTAACAAATGTAGTAATTAAAGCTGGATATATAGGCTTGGGCCAGCGGACGGTCTGTTTAACCCGCGATCCGTGTGGGTTAGGACCATACAAAATGTAGATTCGTTTAAACGCGGGCTTATTTAGCCGGTCCATTTAACCCGTGGGCCAGCCCGTTTAAATGCGGGTGAATGCGGGTTGGGCTAAACAGATCAGACTGGCCCGTATACCCAACTCTACTAGTAATCATGTTAACACTATAAATTGCCTATTCAAACTCGTTAATTAATCATTGTATACTGTTTTTATTTTACAAAATTAACATTAATCAATTTGATGTTGGACTTCCATTTCACTGATTGTTTGATGCTTCCCATTAATCATTGTTCTTTCAAGGCCTTGATCCATGTTCTATTTGTCCCAAGGAATGATAAGGTTTTGAAACAAGGACTCTGCATGAATTTTAATTTGATTGATGCATTCAAGCAACAAGCTTCCTATGTCCATGTCTCCACATTTTCAATATTATTCACACAATTTAAAATTGGTTCACTAGATTTTTTTTTTTTTTTTATAAGCAGGTTCACTAGAATGTATTTCATCATTTATTCTTCATTTTCTCTTAAAAAATGTGTCCAACGTTTTCTTCTTAAACATCACTTAACCAGTCAAGGTAAAAAATAAAATTTGAAAAGAACATTACTTTAAAAACATATTGTTGTAAAAAACTAAAAATATATTATCGAATTTTGAAACAACCAAATATATCATTCAATTCTTCTTAATGCCAAAAAATTAGTCAACGATAAAACTTATTTCTGTAATAAACACACACGAACGCGCTTGCGCGCACACACATACCATAATTTTATGGAGACGAGTAATATATATCAATACGAGTCATATTCGCTCTCCTCCAACCGGAGGGGTCGTGGTATCCAAAGGCCACCTTTAAAATAACATAATATAATTATAGTCGCAATCATAATTTAAAATTAAATATTCATGTTAGTCCCCCCTAAAATTTTTCTTGAATCTCTAACATTGAATATATGTGCTTAAATCCATTATATCATATGCATATGAGGTGCCTTGTCCCTTGTGTGTTTATTATATCCATATACTAGTGCATTATATTTATTTACATAATAGTCAAAACAATTAAGTCAAAGTGAGTGTTTTCCTTCTCTACGTACTCTATATTTCCTTCATATTGCTTTCAATCATGTCTAATATGTCATTTTTGTTTTATATATTCTATTGTATCTAATGTGTACCATGATTCTTAATAATAAAATTGTTGATATAAGTTATACCAACGACTCTTCACTAATGGCAAAAGATATAGGGGAAAATTGTAACTTCTAATAACGGTACAAATTTTTTTATTCTATTTGACATCATTCTCTCTCTCTCTCTCTCTCTCTTGCTGTTTAGTCTTTTTGATATATTGAAGAAGTGGACTGTGGATTTGATATTTCCCACATATGGGTACACAATTATAATGTATTTTGGGATGCTTGAGACATCATTACAGGCATTATGCAACAAGGAGAAAACATCTTGGAATTTAGGTTATATCATATATCCCATACTTTTACAACATGCTAACTTTAAGTTTGAAATTAAGGGGACCAATTTCCTCTACATCACACTCTATCACTGTTCTTATTTTTGTGAATTCTAAACTCATGCCTAATTGGTCGATTCAATTTAGAATTTTTAAATCCTTTTCTATTACTGTTCTGCATCTGTAAATTTTCTTATTTTTCTTTTCTTCTTTATAATGAAAGTAGACATCAAGATGATGATGGGGTATGCCATGTTGGCACCTCTTGGTTAAACACTTTTCTTTTTCCATTGCTATATTTATATTCTACTTTCATTTCGATTATTAAGTAATCCACATGACAAGTCCCGGTAAAATCACAATGTTGGCATCATACTTGTTCTCCAATAATTATTGTTGGGGCTTCGGGACATTAAATTTATTGCTTTGCTCTACTTCCCTCACAAATGCCTACTTCATAAGTAAACTTTCAATTTAAGTATTCATTATGTAATATTAAAATCATAGTAGCAACTTCATAAACTTTCCTATTTGTATCTCGATCTAAAAATATAAGTTTGTATCTCTAATTATGTATTTCTTTATCTTAAGAAACTAACAAATTGATCTTTGTAGATAATGAGTCGTTGAAGATATAACAAAGAGAACAAGGACTAACAAATAGGAAATCTGCAGTGATATTATGGAAGAAGGCGATATATATACACAAGATGGGACCGTTAACATCTATGGAAAACCTGCCAACAAGAAAAATACTGGAAATTGGAAAGCTTGTTGGTTTATTCTTGGTATCCGATTATTTTTCTTTGTTTATTAGAATCTATAGGGGTGTATTCAAGGATTTTAAAATATTTTAAAAGATTATTTTTGGACAAATAAATCTTACAGTATTCAATTAAGACTTTTAAATAATCTAAACAAATCTTGCATATTCAATTAGTGTTATTAAGATTTTTGAAAGAGGGTGTCCAAATATAGTGATCAAACAAGATTTTAAACTATCAGAAAGGCTTTTATATTAAAAAAACTTACAAATTTCGTTAGATTTTTTCTTTTAATTAAATTTGTGTGATTTTTTAGTGGAATGTATAAATTCAAACTCATATCAAAATCCCAACTTCATCCATAAGACTTTTCTCTCTAGTTGAATTCTTGAAGCTTCGTTTCCTCTCTTTCCCACCTTTGTTTGATATAAATTTTAATATCTACTTTTGTAATAAACAATTTAGGAAACCATGAGATTTTATTTATATTTCAACTTTTAGTGCCCGTGCATAATATATATAACTAAGGCCAGAGCCATATTGTAAGATCTTTTTGGTCTAGGGAGGGAGTATATGTAGGTGGTTTTGTTACAACTGAAAGAGGGAGAATATGGTACGCATTGCCTATATGTTGTTTCTGTCAACTGTGAAATTCTGTAAACACTAGCTATTAGCTTGGTGAATTTTTTAATAAAGTTCAGTATAGAATTCCTTTGGAAGCCATTCAAATGTAATCACAACAAAGAATTGTAAAATTTGACTATTAAAATATTGGAAAATTTGTATTGCATTTTAATTTTCTTTATTAAAATTTCCATTTCTTTGTTATCTTTTTCATTGACTCTTGCAACTTTGAATGTTTGTTTAAAAACATGAGATCCTTTGAAAACTTAAAAATCCACTAATTCTTTCAAATCTTATGAATTCTTACGATATAAATATTTAAAATCAAAACGTACAAAATTTTGACATTATAAATTTTTGAAACAAAATTTATAAGTCATTACATTTCTCAATAGTGTTTTAAAATCCAGAAGACTTTTTTAATCCCAAAATAGTATTTTAAAATCTTCGTTGAATAAATCCTCCATAAACTTCTATAATATGTCTGAAGTATATTACAACAGATGCTTGTATTAGATTATGAAGAGCCTAATTAAGATGCTGAATTTTAAAACATTTGTATCAGGAAATGAATGTATTGAAAGATTGGCATACTATGGTATGTGTACAAACCTGGTGAATTATCTTCAGGACCGTTTCAACCAGGGAAACGTAGCAGCTGCAAATAATGTCACAACCTGGTCAGGAACATGCTATGTAACACCGTTGTTTGGAGCCTTTATAGCTGATTCATATTTGGGAAGATATTGGACAATTGCCAGTTTCTCAACTATCTATGTCATTGTAAGTTCAGTTTAAGAGTAAATCTTTCTTGTTTTTTCGATCTACTTCAAGGAGTATCACACCGCCAACCTGAGACAGGAACTAATCTCCCGCGGGAGTTTGTTCGGCACCTCTATGGGTGGCATCCCTCCCAGCTGAGGTTTTTTCTATACCCAAGGCTCGAACTCGAGACCTTAGTTAAGGGACGAGAGGCCTTTTAACCACTCACGCCAACCTCAGTTGGTAAATCTTTCTTGTTTGTTGAATCCCAAATTATGATAAACAAATCAAGCATTAACCTTTCACAATTCAAAGGAGGGTAAACCATATTAATGATTGATGTTTATTTACTCTTCAGGGAATGATACTTTTAACATTGTCTGCTTCTGTCCCTGGACTAAAGCCATCATGTGATGCTAATGGTTGTCATCCAACAACAGCACAAACTGCAGCTTGCTTTATACCACTCTACTTGATTGCTATTGGAACTGGTGGTATCAAACCATGTGTATCATGTTTTGGTGCAAACCAATTTGATGAGACAGATGAGAAAGAGAGAGAGAAAAGAAGAGCCCTTTCTTCAACTGGTTTTACTTCTCAATCAATGCTGGTGCACTTGTTTCTTCCTCTATAGTTTGGATACAAATGAATGTGGGTTGGGAATGGGGTTTTGGAGTTCCTGCAGTTGCAATGGTCATTGCACTTATGTTTTTCTTTGGTGGTAGTCGCCTCTACAGACTTCAAACACCAGGAGGCAGTCCCATTACAAGGATTTGTCAAGTTATAGTTGCAGCCTCTAGGAAATCTAATTTGGAAGTACCAGCAGATAATTCCCTTCTTCATGAGTCTGTAGGTGTAGAATCAAACATCAGAGGGAGCCGCAAGCTTGTTCACACAAACAACTTAAAGTGAGTTATTAAAGTCGAATTTAAATTTACTTCTATAAACATCAGTGAATGAAATCTCAGATAATGGTGTCTTTTTTTGGTACTATCTTCATAAGTTTTCCTGATTAGGCAATAAGAAGTATTTATAATCATATCTTGTTTATATTTATTAAACTTCATCATAAAACATTTGTTGTTTTTCCAACCTAAAGTTTGATTAGTATTCCTATGTCTTTCTGATTAAAAAAAATGTTGATTCCATCCAGATGTTTGGACAAGGCAGCAATAAAGACCCAATCTGACATAAAGGATTTTCCAAATCCTTGGAAGCTCTGCACTGTAACACAAGTTGAAGAGCTCAAATCCATAATTGGTTTGCTCCCAGTTTGGGCATCAATGATTGTCTCTTCAATTGTATACAGTCAATTGTACACAATGTTTGTTTTGCAAGGCAACACAATGGACCAGCACATTGGCCCTCACTTCAAAATACCATCAGCATCCCTATCCCTTTTTGACACTTTAAGTGTTATGTTCATGACTCCATTATATGACCTTATCATTGTTCCTTGTGCAAGAAGGTTCACTGGCCATAAACAAGGATTCACACAATTCCAAAGAATGGGAATTGGTCTGCTCATTTTGAGTATATCCATGATTGTTGCCGGCATTTTTGAGAATGTTCGTCTTAACATAGTCAGGAAAAACAACTACTATGATCTTAAAACCATCCCAATGTCAATTTTCTGGCAGATACCCCAATATTTTGTTGTTGGATGTGCAGAAGTTTTTTCTTCCATTGGTCACTTGGAGTTCTTTTATGATCAGGCACCTGATTCTATGAGAAGCATGAGTGTAGCTCTCTCACTTACAAGTGCTGCTGTGGGAAGTTACATTAGCACTTTGCTTCTCACTATTGTTAACAAAGTCACCACAATACATGGTAGAATTGGTTGGATTCCAGACAATCTAAATAGAGGCCATCTTGACTACTTCTTCTGGCTTTTATCCATTCTTTGCTTTCTCAACTTCCTTGTGTTTCTCTGGATTGCAAAGAGGTACAACTACAAGAAGGTGGCTGAAATATGAAACACTCATTAAGATATTAGCTTTTTTTAGGTTCCACAGCCTTATTTGCTGAAGAATATTATTGTCAATACCAAATAAAAAATAAAAAATTATTGTCTATTTGTTGGGTGGGTATTTTTAAAATAAGTTAAATACTGCAATAATTTTGTCAGCAGTCAGCACTATAAATTGTCTATTCAGACTCTCTATTCATTAATCATTGTATTATGTTTTTATTTTACAAACCGCCGGAACCACCGTGTGCTGCCACCGTGCGCCACTTCCAGAACTGTCATTCGTCGTCGTTTCACTTCCCTCGTCCTTCTTGGTAAGGAGATTCATCTTTTCTTCTCTCCTTCATGGTTTCCCTAAATCCCCCTTTGAAACCATGACCCTAACATTTTGACAACAATAGTCTCGTGGGAGCAAAGTTAGGTCTAGATCAAGGCATGCATTCAAGTCTCACCTTTTCTGAAACTATATATGTATTTTATAAATATATCCCTCGATGTATATATGTATATATATCCACTCGAATGTTTGTTTGTTTACCTGCTTGCCCATATCTACATTGCTAGTCTATTGTAGAATCTTAACTCCTCTGTTTGTATTTATTTTCTCCTTTGTTTCTTGTTGACAACGATTAGTTTCATCCGATGAGCGAAGACAAGATGAGGAAAGGCTAGAAGATGTTGAAGAAGTGACGGAAGAAAAATATGAAGATATTAGAGTTTAGACGTCACATGCAATTGTTGATATGTGTTTTTAGAGTTATTATTGTCTAAAATATTTATTAAAATGTTTATTTTAATTTCTGGTGGTTGGTGGAAAAGTTTGTAAGCTTATAAATAAATTTTCGAAAACTCAAATTTATGGATTATCCTAAGAAGATTACAAATATTTATTTTTTTGGGATTATTGTATTATATTATTTTAAGTTTCTAGTTTACGTTTAGAACTTAAAACTTTTCTCTCCCGGTCATTGACCTAAGACCAGTGAGTTAAAGCTTTGGGGTATACATCTTTTGAAAATTATCAATTGTTTATCAGGTTTTATTTTGACGTCATTCAAAACTCCATATTTAAAGAGGTTATATATATTTTTCATAATCTATTGGGCTTATCTTTTGGGCTCGCCCCTGATTTCTTTGGGCAGCAAAGCCACTTCACCTCAAATTGGACTTTATACCCTCTAGACAGGAGGACACATTGACAACCAAAAAACTTTTGGTCTAGTAGCTCGCTTATTCTTTGGAAATACCTAATAGACAAACTAAATAAAATACTTCTTTACATATTGTTAACCATGAAATCATTAATTATTCACCCAACTGATTTAATTACTTAAAATAAATTATGCAATTCGCGATTTATTCAACTAAATTAATTATACTTAATGTCACGGAACCCTTTAGGGTAAGGTTAGAATCACCCTATTTATCATACAAAAATAAAAAGTAATGGATTCTTTCGAGCAAGAGACAAAGTACAAAGTATCTTTTGTATTAGTAACAAAAACATCCACACCATTGTTCACAATGGATAATGTACAGAGAATGAGAGGTTCAAAATACTTGCAGCTAACACATTCATATTTATTCCTGCCCCATTGTCTCCCACTTCCCTTGCAAAATTACATCTCTGTTATGAAAAGATGATTCTCCTAAAATCCATTCATCCTTCCTTCATTACTACCAATGTCAAATATACTATCCACTGCACAAGACTCCTCCACTCAAGAAGTTCTATTTTGTGCCTATGCAAATCCAATGAGTCTGATTCCCAAGCACCCCAACCTGGAGATACTCGCAAACAAGAGCTGCTCGCCAAAATGGCTATGCTTCAAGCTCAAAAAGTCCGTCTTACAGATTATCTAGATGAGAAATCTGCATATTTAACCCAATTTGGTGAAGAAGCCAACACAGAGTTTGACAAGATTGGAGAAGATGCCCTCAAAGGATTAGATGAAGCTGGTGAAAGAGTATGCTTCAACATTTGAGTTAACCATGTAAATCATGCACAGCATGAAGGAAACTCTACATACTCAATAATGACCTCTTGTATTCATTTGTGATTAACAGATTACAGCAAACATAGAGAGCCAGATGCTAGAATTTGAGGAATCTGCAGAACTTAACAAACAAGAGATTCAGGAGCGCGAAAACAAACTAGAGGAGTTCGAAGATCAAATGGAGGACGACAGAAACGAAGGGCTATTCTTTAAGAGCCTGAGAAAGAAGGAACCTGTTGATAAAGCAAAAGCCAAGGAAGAGGCAGAAAAAATAAAAGAAATAACCAGAGAAAAAGTTGGTAGCAAAACCAGAAAAAACATTTACCTCTTCTTCATTGGCCTGGTCACCTTTGGAATAGTTGATTCTATTGCCTCATCCTCAACTGAATGGAAAAAAGTTGCATTTCTTGGGGCCATTCTTGTGGCTTTAATCTCTCAGCTCATCTATGAACAAAACATGTCATCAGAAACTGGGACAACAAGACCGACCAACGATGATGAAGAAAATAACTGAAGTTCAATATTTTTTGTAATTCACTGCAAGACAATATTATAAATGGATATTGAGTGATGCAATAATCCCAAGTGAGGGCTTTAACACTTGGGCCTGATAACATCATGCAGTTTGCTTTGGCATCAACTATAGCTGATATTGGTGATATCACTACAATCACCAAAATCTGAGTAAGATGCTGATGAAATTATTTACACCCTATGTTAATACAGAAAAATATACCTTTCTCGTCATCATAGTTTTTAGAAATGTACACTTAGAAGCAAACTTTTATCTCTGCATCTTCTATCATGTAATGTGAAACTCTACAAGGTCATTCCTTAATTACAGCTTAACAATATACTGCATCAAATAAAGTATAGTAATTGCTTGCTGTCTGAAACTCCCAATGCCTCCTTAAAGAAGACAACCAATTCATGTAAAGCCGGAGCAGATAAATATCCGACAAACCAAAACAAGTGACCCTTTCTGTTCAGACAACTCCAAACTGTAGGCACACTCAAGGCAAGCTGTATTGCACCCAACATCATTAGACACTGCTTGGGATCAAACCCAAACATATCAGTAACCTTTTTTCTGATGGGAAACCAACAAAATGCTTGTATTTTAATAACAAGACCTATAGTTGATATACACAACAAGTAGGAGCTGGAAAAATTACTTCAATCTATCTCAGAGCCCAAAAGAATCAAGTTGAAGCCCCATTAAAATTCACTGCTCTAACTAATATATTCCAAGTAATGACAGTCGGTAGAAAACCGCGTACCAAAGCATCATCAAAAACCCCAATTGCATCTGTCACTCTACCACAAGAGCAGAGCCCCTTAAGAGTAATATTATAAGAGATGATGTCTGGTTGTAGCCTATCTTGTGAGATGTGAGCCCAGATCTCCGATGCTTTTTCACAGTCCCCAACTTTGTAAAATCCCTCCATAATGGTATTGTGGGTCACAAGATTAAAATACTTCCTCTGTCTCATCATTGAATAGAGCTGCAGTGCATTCTCCATTTTGCCAGAAGAACAAAGTCTATGGATGACAGTGTTGTACATAGTGATATCAGGCTTAAAGCCCATCTCCAGAAACTGATGCCACAACCTAAGGGCTGCGTCAATCATATTGCTCTGACAAAGACCATCTATCAACAAGCTGTATGTGATAATATCTGGTTTCAAACCATTCTCCAACATTTCCTTAATGTAATGATAAGCCTCACGAAATCTTTCTGCTTTACATAATCCCTTTATAAGAATATTATAGGATACAAGTGTTGGTAAGCAACCTTTGATGCTCATTTCGCCAAAGAATTGAATAGCCTTTTCAAGTTTGGAATGCTTGATAAACCCATCAATCAGTGCATTGCAGACATGAGGATTTAATTTACAACCACGCCTATTCATAAGGTCAACAACTCCAGCTGCTTCATCTAATCTTCCTTCTTTGCACAATGCATTTGTCATTGAGGAGTATGCAAAGGCATCCACATCACCTCCCCTATGTTCAGCCTCTTCTAACACCCGTAAAGCCTTATTCAGGTACCCATTCTTACACAAACCATGAACTAATATTCCATAAGTAGTAGAATCTGCACTACAAGCTGTCTCGGGCAAGGCTTGCCACAAAGATATCGCTTCTTCCACCTTCCGGTTCTCAAGCAACCCCTTGAGAAATATATTATAACTTATTATATTACGCGAACCATACTTCTCCATCTCCTCCCACAACTCGAAACTTCCATCAACCATCCCTGCCTTACACAGTCCATTAAGCATGGCATTACAAGTAACAACATCCGGGTTGATCCCTTTTCCAACCATCTCCTTATAAACTCTATTAGCTCCATCCAAGTTCCCTGCCTCACTCAACCCATGAATCAGCGAACTATACGTAAACAAATCATGCTTCCTCTCATTTCTCTTCATCCTTTCCCATATCTCCAAGCTCTCATTAAACCTTCCACACTTGCACAACCCACTAATCATAACATTATAACTCACAACATTCGGATAAACAGATTCCTCCCTCAACAATCTCTTCCACATATCAATCGCCTTCAAAAAATCTTTTTTCTTAAAAAACCCATCAATTATCGTATTATAACACACCACATCAGAAGTGATACCTCGTTCAGACATTTCATCAAACACCTCCAATGCGGCACACGAATCCCCAATTTTCACCATTCCATTAATCAAAGTTCCATAAGTAAACTTATCAGGCATCATACCCACATCCCAAATCCACTTCAACAACCCTTTGGCCTTCTCAAACTGCTGCTTCTTACACAAAACCTTCATCAAAACATTGTAAGTTTGCAAATTTGGCTTCAATCCCACAATTTCAAAGTATGCAAAAAACTTCTCTGCACGTTCCCATTGATTGGATTCAACGAAAACGTTAAGAAGAGAATTGAAGGACCTTATTCCAGGGCAGCACCCAAAAACTTGTTCCATGTTCTGGAACAAGTTCAAGGCTTCATCGGGCATGGAGTTTTTGGCATAGGCTTTGAACACGGCGAGTGGAACCTCTTCGGGGCATTTGCAATTCTGGGTTTTGATGGTTTCGACGATGCGGGTTATGTGGGGGAGGAGGTTCCGGTGAGGGATGATGCGGTGGAGGATGTGGTGGAAGACAGTGGCGGAGTGGGTGTAGTCGTGGCGGAGCGTGGCGGCGTGGAAGAGTTGGAGGGCAGAGAGGTGGTTCTTCTCTGCTTTGAGGAGTTTCAAGAGATGATTGGGAGACAGAAATTGAGGAAGCTCCACCATGGCATGGAGAATAGGGTGCAGTAGTTACATGAATTGGAAGAACACAGAATTAGGTTACATTACATTTGGGTGTTGCTATTGGTTTTTTTTCTTCAAAAAAATACAAAAATACAAAAATATATTTCACACTATAAATAAGTCTGAGTCATCAATTATTTTATTTTATTTTACTAAAAAAATATTCATTCATTCAAATTGGTAAAATACGTCAAAAGCAACATAAATTCAACATTGCTAAAAACCGAAAAGGATGAATCTGCGAACAAACTCACCGCACTAGGTTAATAGCATAACATGACAAAATGACTACAAAATGTGACAAAATCAAAGTGACTGGAATACCCATGCCTCCGGATCTGTAACTTTGACACCCAAGTCTTGTTTGAATCTGTAATGGATCGAAGCTGATTTGTCAATCTGAACCAAACGAACACCGTAACAAGACGGGAAACCAAACGATGCCGCAACAAGACGACGAACAAAACACTGCCGCACGCAGACGACGAAAACACGAAAAAACAAGAAAGAAACCAGATCTATGTGAAACAACCACTTATTTAGATAAAATAAGAGAGAAAACGATGTATAGGGGTGATTCAAGGCCAAAAGATGGCCCAAAACCATCCCCTTCCGATGGATGAGGAAGAAGGAAAAGAGGGGTAGAGGGAAGGTTGGGAGAGAGAGTCGGCTCTAACTTTTTTAAGAGCTGTCTTAGTTATCAATTATAAATAAGAGAAAAAACTTCAAAATATAAAAAGGGGAAATGGATGTTGTAAGGGTGAGGATTTCAATTTCAACATAAGAAAATCCAAGTGATTCTCCTAACACGAAGAGAATCCAAGTGATTCTGCAACACAAGAGAATTCATTCCCATATATCCAATGTTAATCTCATATATTAGATGATATGAGTAACCATTAATACGAATGTACCCATTAAATAGTTCGTCAGCCATTTAATATATGTGATTAACAATTAATTTGTATACCATTAACTAGTTGTAAAAAGTAGTGTAAGAATACAAGCATTCTCCCAACACAAATATTGTCATTAAGTATGTGTATATGGAAAAATTATGAAATATTTATTGATTGATGCTTCTTACAATGAATGTTATTTAATAAGTACGAGGGTAAAATACAACTTGGAGTGAAGCCACTCTATGGCCTTTTGCTCCTGCATTGTTTTCTTCCATATAGGGATGTCAACAGGGCAGGGCGGGGGCGGGGAGTACTCTCCCGCTCCCCGTCCCCGCCCCCCAGCTCTCCCCCTGTCCCCGCCCCCGATCCCCGCCATGGAGGGTTTTCCTCCCCTGTCCCCATCCCCACGGATCCCCGCGATCCCCGCAGGGACCCCGAAAATGTATAAAAAAATTGCAAAATCATAAATTCAAATCCAAAAAAATTAAATTGAGAACCCAAACCACATTTGTGCATTGTTGTTTCCAAATTTCTATGATACCATTTGTGCATCATAGAACACCAAAGCACATAAAAAAACCAGCTTTGAATATAAATCCTTAAATATAACGTTTCCTTAAATATTTTCTATTTCCCTTTTTTTTTATTTCCAAAACCAGCTTTGAAGCATATCAAAATGGGAGAACAATGGAAAAACCTTCAAGCAGCAGGCCACAAACAAGAGAAACAGAGAAAAAGAGAAACCAAGTTTGTAGATCTGCAGCGGGAGAGAATGGCGGAGCTCGCGGAGGGACTTGGGAATAGCCGCGTGACAACGACGATCGGAGAGGAGCCGTGCGACGACGAACAATGATAAGTGGAGCCGTGCGAGCAGGGACAAGAAATTGAGCTGCGCGACGACGTGCAATGGTCTGACTGTAGATGGAGGTGGAGCCGACGAGTAGGGACAAGAGATGGAGAGAGGGCAGTGGATCGACGGTCTTTTCTTTGTTGGTCACGACACATAGATGAGCTTGGAGAGGGCCTAGGGTTTCAAGTTTGTTTCTGATGAGAATGAGAATAAAGAGTAATGGGTCAAGGTCAAAAAAAAAAAAGAGTAATGGGTCAGTAAAAAGACCAAATTGACATCTATGTTTTAATAACTATAATATAATATATGTATATATATTAAGGTAAATATGTAATTTCCTCGGGGCAGGGACCCCGCGGGGCGGGGGGTATTGGCCCCGTCCCCGAAATGACCACGGGGGGATTTTCTCCCCCGTCCCCATCCCCAAGGGGAAAAAATTCCCGCCCACGGGGCCCCATTCAGGGCAGTCCCCACGGGGATCCCCATGAATGGGGACAAATTGCCACCCCTACTTCCATAGGCGTTTCTCTTTGAACTTTGATCACTGTTCTTTATAGACAGTTTTTGTCCTTTGTCTTTTAGAGTTTTTACATACCGGTTTCATGGGTCTTCTTTGGGGGTGGGGTAATGTATCTTCAACCAGCTGACGTGCCTTTTCTTTGCCTTGGGGTGTAACATGTTAGTTGAGCTCTACCTTATTTACTTCTCTATATAATTAGTCATCAATCCAGATTCCTTTTATATACGGGTTTGGGTATCTCTCGTACTCACTTATATACATTTTTTGCTTATAAAAAAAAGGGTAAAATACAAATTTCCCTTTAAATTATAGGTGCTTATTAGCTAATTCCTATGTATCATTATTAGTTTTGAATTCAAATATGATTTAATTTAATATTTGATTTAAATTAATATTACATATCTAATTATATTTTAGATATTAAAATCATGTCGGAATCAATTAATATTAATATAAATTACATGTAAAACATTAATTATATTTTGAATTGGTTGATATGATTTACAAATTAATTGATTTATATGTTTAGGATACATATCAAACATTACTTATTGTATTTTTTTTAACCAATTTTAATATTCATAAAAAATCAAATCAAATCCTTATTTAAAGGAACTTGTACCTTGAAGAAGAAACCCTTAGTGTCCTAATCAAATTTTTACAGGCAGACTATCTTATGTTATACGTAATATTGATCTTCACCACATTAAGGTAAATATTAATTCCTGGGGATTCATGGTTAACATGTTTCTTGCCAATTGAAAAGGGCATTACTTAAGCAAGAAAGATACGTAAAATAGTGAATTAATCATTAATTTGTCAATTACGTATGTATCTTCAATAAGTTAAGCTATACATTCAATTGATGTGGTTGTCGCTAAAAAAAAGTTATAATTTGCTTAGATAATCATTTGTTTATGATAATATGGGTATATTCCTGAAAGATCATTTCTTTATTTATTATAATTCATCGTAAGGTTCTCCATTAGTGCATAATTGATTTTCTAAATAATTAAGTTATGAATCTTTATATATTGATTTATATAGGATTGTTCATTTATTACTATGTATCATTATTAATTTTGAATTCAAATATGATTTAAATTAATATCTGATTTAAATTAATATTACATTACATATCTCTACAGACTACACTTCAGTCTAGGGGTGTTCGCGGTTCGGTTTGGATCGGTTATGAGGTAAAAAGTCATCCGATCCAAAGTAAAAAAGAGCATACGGTTCGGTTCGGTTTGGATGACTCCTAAAAAAATATCCGATCCGATCCGATCCAATTAAATGCGGTTTGGATCGGTTCGGTTAATTCGGTTTTTGCAGGCACATTATTATATCTTTATACTTATATATGCAATCCAAGAGAAGGAAAATGATTTTGGATGGAGCAAATCAGAACCTGATCTTTTTTTTTCGCATAAGGAAATGCACACATATACTTAACATCAACATAATTAGATATGAAAAATGTTCTAATCTCATCAAAAGCCTGAAACTAATTAAGATTATCTAAGACTATCGAAAAGCAACCTACGCATTTCTGTTTAAGTAGCAACTCATTACTCATTACCCAAATCTGCAACATATCAGTGAATACCCATTACCTACATCAGTAACAGCAAAATGGAAGACCATTAAAAAAATCATAATGATATTCCTTGGATCTCTTTCTAAAAATTGACATGACAAATACTTGAACCTATGGTCATATACGCATTATTACTTAAAACCATAAAACCAACCATCTTTATTGTGATGATTACTGGATCTGTTACACTATTTTAATCCTCCATAGGAAGATTCTCAAAGGGTAATCGAATAATTATAAATATCTAATGACACTAGAGTTTTAAGCTTTCTGACAAATGAGAAGAGCAATCTAGAATCATGACAAGTAAGCTATAATACCATAACGATAACGGTGGTAGGTTACGCAATCCCAATAGCCAAAGTGAAGATTTTAGAACAGAGGAACCAATTGTTAGTGCAAGAACACTATCTCACACATACTACTCACAAGGAAGAATTAGAGAGAAAGGGGAATATCACAAAAACTGTAAATTTCTATATACTTTGCACACACCACAATTATACACTATAGCACTTCTATTTATAGTGCTATTACACCTATAACAATCAACAACTAACTCTTAGCTATTGCAACTAACCATCACAACTAACTAATCAACTATAACAACTAACACTAACTAATATTTGAATTATCTCCAATACTCCCCCATAATTCAAATATCCTAATTACACATTTTTTATTACACTCAAATTTTGCATTTTTATAATGCACACTTTTTATCACTAACACACATGTATTAACACTAACACATGTTCACCAATCCACCAGGATCCCATTGCAATCTTTTCAATAATTGGGCCTGACCCATTAGGTCAACAAGAACAAATAAAATTGACCCAAATTCCTTTTTATCACTGATTTGGGCTTGGCCCATTATATCAAAAATTTGATCTCTCAAATGAGAAAACAATTTCTGCTTCTCCTCCTTAACTTGGGCCTGGCGCATTAGGTCACAAAGGGGACTCATTCTTTGAAATTCCGCTTCTACCCCCTCTATCATCCTCTTCCTCACGTTTACAACACTTACCCACTGAAGCAACTCACTTGATCGGCACTCACCGTACAAGTCCTCTAACTCTTTCATTATACTTTTACTATCACCATGTAACATTTGAAACTTTCTTAAGGCTTCACCACTTCTGTCACCATTGGAGCGTAAACCTCCCACAACTACACATGATTTGGCCTTAGCACATATAAAGCCTGCACGTGCAAGATGGTTTGGATCAAAGATGGACACTACTCCTCTATATATGTGCTCCACATGACCTTGTTTTCCTTTGCAGGGACCCTTGTGTGTGTTGTCTTCCTCCTTAGCAGCAAGGGTTCCTTCGACCACCATACAAGCATCACGTTCCGGCGGCGGTGTCGTCACTTCCGGCGACTTCGACGCTGGAAGTTCGGCTGGGTCAGTCACCATTAATGACCCATTCGCCTCCCATCTCTGTTCTGTTGTTGCGCGACCTGTAGGGAGGATTTCCTTCTCCGGCGACGATGGCGACTCGATCGAACGTGCATCCTCAGTGCCCGCTTCCCTCTTCTGGTGAACCTGCCTACTGGTTGGGGGTTGTAGTGCGGCCACCATGTCGGATTTCGTAGCCGCCATTGAAGACATATTGGCTGATCCTATTCTTTGTTCCTCTGCTTCCACGATCTCACCCTCATCACTGGAAATGTAATCTTGATCACTATCATCAGAATCAAATTTCTTGATCCTTATCTCTAGCTCCGGCACCGCCGCTGATGAACCACCCTCACATAGCTCCATGATAGGGTGCACGTTCTCCATCTGATACATCACCGGCGGTCCTGGCTCCGGCAAGATTCTGTCCGGACTTAGCCCTTTCACATTGTACACATCTCTGTTCGTGGAGGGACTCGACGCCGGCGGCCATGTTGGAGATGATGGGTTAAGTGTTGAAACCCTAAGTGGCTGACACTCAGCTGTCGCCACTGCAAGTGAACCACCCGCCGTATGCTGGTTCCAGCCCTGAGATGATGGTGGTGGTTTCTTGACCCCATCCACCTCATCGTCATCTTCTGACTCTTCGTACCCAAGAACTTGCTTCTCCTCCTTGACTGTCTTCTCCACCTTGACAGTTTCAGCCTTCTCAACCTTCATCGAGGGACTCTTTTGAAGTTTCTGCTTCTCTTTTCTCCCTGTGTCCTCTTCTTCTCTACTTTTATTCTTCATCATGTGACTGATCACTGCTGTTCTCATCTTGTTCTTGCCACTCCTTCTTGCAGCACCATGAACTTTGTTTCAAGATGTCCCATGCTTCTTTAGCATTCTTGGCAGCAATAATCTTCTCAATATTTTCAGAGTCCACACATTGATGGATGATGGAGAGAGCCAAGCAATCTCTCTTCTTGGATTCCTTGTAGGAGGCACTGTCCTCCTCTTCTTGGATCCCATCTTTCACTGTTTCCAACACTTCATGGAAACCAAAGATTGCTTCCATCTTCACAACCCAATGCTCAAAGTTCTTGCCATCAAGAACCGGTAGAGGAATTGAAAAATCCTCACTCAACTCCATCTCCATGGACACACTCTCCCAAGACCGTTATAGCTCTAGATACCACTGTTAGTGCAAGAACACTATCTCACACATACTACTCACAAGGAAGAATTAGAGAGAAAAGGGAATATCACAAAAACTGTAAATTTCTATATACTTTGCACACACCACAATTATACACTATAGCACTTCTATTTATAGTGCTATTACACCTATAACAATCAACAACTAACTCTTAGCTATTGCAACTAACCATCACAACTAACTAATCAACTATAACAACTAACACTAACTAATATTTGAATTATCTCCAATACCAATCATCAGAGGAGCGAAGAGGACCATCGGCGACTCGGCGTGACGACGGACGGCGCTAGAAGCAGCGGCGAGACGTGAGCTGAGCAGGGAGGGAGACGCGAGATGCAGCGGCGAGACGCTAGTCTAGCAGGGAGGGAGACGCGAGATGCAGCGAGACACGAGTCGAGCAGAGAGGGAGATGCCAGTCGAGCCAGGAAGGAAGAGTGAAGAAGCGAGATGCAGCGGCAAGACGCAAGTCGAGTAGAGAGGGAGATGCTAGTCGAGCCAGGAAAGAAGAGTGGAGACACGAAGCGGCGGTGTGGAGGGCTCCGATGGCGGCGAGATGGAGACCCGCGTGGGAGAGGGGGACGGCAGCTTTGAGGGAAGGGAGAGTTGGAATGGGGCGAGTCTGTGACTAGTGTAGGGTTTCAATTTGCAAAATAATGATGAAGTTAGTCAAGTGACCTCACCACCGTGTCTATCTAATAAGCAAAACGCATAACATAAAGCATTAAAACGCATATCTGTATTTGTACTTCGGTTCAGTTCGGTTCCTGAACCTCCAACCGAAAACTGAACCGAACCGATCGGTTCTCTCCAAATTCAATCCAAAAAATCCAATTAAATTCGGTTCTCATCGGTTTTCGGTTATTTTGGATCGGTTTTGCGGTTTTTTTTTTATCGGTTTGGATCTGAACACCCCTACTTCAGTCAGTGAACATCATGTTATTATATGACCAATTTAAGTATTTTGTGTAATCAATTAGTTTTCAGCCTTTTTGATTATATAATATGTATTCTGATAACTTCATTTAATACTTATATTTCAATTTTTAAATGAATGAAATTTGATTTTTTTTAATAAAAAACAATCATTTCACTAAAGCATTTTAAAAATAAAAATACATTTTATTTTTTAAAACATAGTTTAAAACAGAAATTTCAGCCAACACAATCCTTATTTATAATCCATACATCGCACGGGTGGAAATACTAATTATACATTCAGTGGTCACAACTTTTTTTTTTTTTTTTTACTTTTAAACTAAAAAAGGTTAATGCTATTAGCCTGTATGTTTTTTGGTAGAGTATTAGCCTGTATGTTTAGAAGCCGCACGCTAATCCAAAATTAGCATTTAAAGAGGATTATTATTTATTAGGCTATTTATACAAGGGTAACTGATATGTTGTAAAGCCCAGCCAATTGATGCTAAAATTACCATACCGGTCATGAAAAGATAAGTTCAAAATCAGATCTTTGTTATTTCCTTATCAAAAAATATCTTTGTTATTTTTATCTAAAATTAAAAATATTTGTTGCATAAGGGTTGAAACAAATCAAAAAATTGGGAAGGATTTGCACTTATCTTTTTGACAAATATAGTTCCATGAGGATAAACTTTTCACTTGATTGAAGTCCCACATCAAAAATATCCAACTCTTTCCCCTCCCGAATTCCTATATAAGAGGGATTCCTCATGTATTTAGGGGGGTGTATTGGATTGAGATTTCAAAAGATTTTAATGGAATTTTTTATGATAAGAAAGTCTTGTGGTATTCAATCAAGATTTTTAAGTAATCTAAATAAGTTTGGTGGTATTCAATCAAGACTATCAGGGTTTTTTAAAGAGAGAATCTAAATCTAGTGGTATTCAATTATGACTTTTTACAAGTAATAAAAAGTCCTCTGGTATTCAAAAACTTCCTGATTTCGATGGATTGTTTTATAAGATGGATTTCGTGGGACTTTATGTGACTTTTTAGTGATTTTTTAGTAACAAAAAGTCTCACCTCAACACATAAGATTTCCCAGGATTCTTCATTCTTATTTCTCTTCACCATATGCCTTCACCTCTCTCCCCTCCCTCCCTCTCTCTCTCCTCCCTCCCTCCCTCCATTTCTCTTCTTGCTCCCACTCTCTCCTCCCTCCCTCCCTCCCTCCATCTCTCTCCTTTCTCCCCCTCTCTCCCATCTCCCCCCACGGTTGTTGTAACACCCCGATTTTCACTGTTTCAAAATAATCGAAATGCGGACGATTATGTTTATATTTTTATATGAGTGTTAGAAAATTATTTTAAATAAACAGAGTTCATCACTCAATCCTACTTGAACGTAGGAAGCTACGATTAAAATTTAGGTTTGAAAGTCAGGCGAATCCCGGCCCGCGAATTTCACTGACAGTATATTTATACTGATCAGAAGACCTAATTTTAATTCGTGAACGAAAAACTTAAGGTTTTTATTTTATTTCCTATGATTGTGTGTTTTTCGAATTATTTTATTTACAGTGAAACAATTTAAGTTTTACGGGCGTAATACTCGACCGGGCGAACGACAGAGCTAACAACGGGATATTCGGGACTCGATAAGTGGATAAATCCTAAATTCTCTTAGGACTAAGTCTTCCATGTGAGTAGTTTGATGTGGCTTAGGGTTGTGTTAGCAATTTTTAACAATTGCATTTTTGGTCCTTAAACTTATTCTTAATTACACTTTGGTCCCTAAACTAGTTTCTATGATACACTAAGTGAAGTGGATCAATTTTTCACTCATCCAAATCATGTTGGGCTGCAGTTTTGAGGCCCAAATTTCATGGCCAAGAGTTATTCCATGAAAACCAATTTCCTACTCTTAATTTCCTAGGTTTTTGATTGAAGTCTTAAGCATTTTTGATGTTGCAAAATTTGGTAATGGACTTGGGCTTTTGCCAAGCCCAATTTCGCATGGCCCAAGCCTCCTTGTGGCTGCCATAAGCTCTTGAAGAAGCTAGGAGCTTCTCCGTTCTTCCACACTTTTCTTCATCCTCTCCAAACTCTCAAAAACTCCATTTTTTCTTACTCCAAAAGCTTGAGTTTTCAAAGGAAGTTGGTGATTCCTTCACTTGTTTTCATTTCTAAGAGGTGATTCTTACTCCTTATCATCATTTAATAGCATGTTCTTCATAAAGATTTTCATTTCAAAGCTTTGATCATCTAGTTCATGCATGATTCAAGTCTTAGATCTAGAACTTTGAAAAATCACCATAAATCATAGAAAACTCCTAAAATAGTGAAACCAATTTCTATGTGCTTATAACCATTCTTGCTACCATAATCCAAGAGATTGTTTTCATGCCTAGCCCGAACCTATGTTCATGTGGGGGGATGAACTTTTGTTCATTTTTCATGAAAATGATTATGGATGTCCTAAACTGATCGAACTTTCACCGAAATTATGACCATCTTCATTTCTGAAACTCGAAAAACTCTCAACATGAAGATTGTTCCTCATTCTCTCTTCTTTCCAACGAGCTAAAGATCATAAAAATCGGATGAGTATATTGAGAGTTATGACCAAAATACAGAAACTGCCCAAAATCCTCAGATCCATGCGAGACAGCAGAAAGAAGGCCCTTTTCACCCCTGTTATGATCCGAAACAAATTAAACCTTCAACACCAAAGTTGTTCCTTCTTCTTATATTTCCAATTAGCCAAATTTTGTAATTTTTGGATGAGTATATCATGAGATATACTCACAAAACCAACACACCCTCAAACTGTCCAGATTTTATATAAGTGTTGGTTGATCATTTTTTTCATTTCTTCAATCTTCAAGAGGTAAAAGCTCAACTCCTTGATCATCTAAGCTTTCATATTCAATTTTTGCTCATGTTTATGCCATGAATCATATTTTCCCATTTCTAGATCTAGAAGTTTGAAAATCCATAGAAAATCATAGCAAAATCCTATGAGTATGAAATTAATTCCTATGTTATTATAATCCTGTATATTGTCTAGATCTAAGAGCATGTGATGATCAAAAATTTTCTTCCCTTGAAACCCATCTTGGCCGAATCTACCATTTAGAGGGTTAGGATGGTTTTGATTCTTAACTTTGTTGTTTAGCCCTAATCCATTTCCTTAAGTATATTAGAATCATTAATCCATGACTTAAGCAAGTTTAGTGATTTTGAGTCACAAAACCCTAAGGAGGCCGTGACCTATTAAAGAGGATTAGGTGTTTTTTTGCTTGTTTTGATTGGTTGTTTGGATGTGTTGTTGAAGGTTAGTGTTTCGTGACACGTACGTATGTCACCGATTATTCGGAGCCGTGTCAAAGTTATTCGGAGCCGTGTCAACTTTCTTAATCGGAGGCTAAGTTCTTCAAGAGGTAAGGGGAGCTTACCTGAGGGATTTTTCCCAATAACTATTAGTTTTAGTGTGGTCTGTATACTTGATATGTGGCTGTGGTGCTTTGATTATGCTGTTTACGTTGTGTTGTTTATCTGTGTTTATCTGTGTTCGATGATTTATCTGCTTGTAATTTATTTAATTCTCTGTAGTTGTTTATTATATTGCTATGATGCATGATCTGCCTAGTGATATAATTCTGATGATGTTGTTGAGTGTTGTTTGTGAAGCCTGACAGTGGTCAGTACACAACCGACTTAATCAGATAAAAGCTTTAATAAGCTATATACATTATATTCAATGTTTTATGGGAAATGTTGGAATATAATAGTAGAGGAAAATATTATTTGGGAAAAATAATGAGTATTGAGAAATATTATTATTTTAATGATTTATTGATAAAAAGTCAACTATGAGTCACAGTGAGGACGTAACCGTGAAAATATTTTAGTACTGCTAATTTTTACGTGAGAAATTCCCTAATATTATAAAAAGTTATTTTATGAAATTAATCTTCAAAAATAACTTAAGTATGATTTTAGAAAATTGTTTAAGTAGAAAAAAGCTAAGTTTTGGCTTAATTGGCTTAAAAGATGTAATTTGACGGCAAATTGGAAAAGTGTCGACGACAAGTATTTTTAAAGCGGCAGTACGTGTTTTAGATAAACTTGAGCCTCACATGATTCTCTTTTTGGAACATAAACGTTATAGAAAAGAATTTCAAGTAATCGATGATTTTATAAAGGAGTTTTTATAAAGGAGTTTTTGTAACCGTGTTATTTTCCGTCAACTTGGATGAGTTGCGAAGACTTTGTTTTGGATTTGTTTTTCACAGAACGAAAATGGTGTTTACGTTGAAACGTGAGCCTAGTATCAGAGACATCGCGATACTAGTGTTCTTTAATTTAAGCACGAAGATCTTTGATCCGTGTTACGTTGAGTATCCATGATATGAGATTACGTTGTTATGGACTTGGTGTCCTTTTCACGTTGTATATCCACGTGGTGGGTTACGTTGTAAAAGGTAAATGTTGTTTTCTACGACCACAAACCCCAAGGCTGATTGCAAGGTCTAAGGTTTTGTGATTGAGCACTCGGACTTCGTGTCCTGTGTTGACGTTGAAAGATCTAAACACGTTGTTAAGTTAATACGTTGAAAATCACGAGTAGTCGTAAGCCATTTTGAGCTTCGGCAAATAAAGACTGAACACAAAGAAAAATGATGAGAACAAACGTTTTACATGCATTCATTGGCAGACGTGCCCACGTTGTGAAGTGTGGTACCTTAATGAGTAAGGTATTCTATGCCACGTTGTTTTGTGTGAATGCCTTGAGGTGTGAGGTATTTCATGCTACGTTGATTCATTGTGCCTTGATGGACAATGAAAAACCATATACGTTGATCACTGTACCTTGTGTTGGACAGTGTGCTATGGTAAATACGTTGTGCCTAATATACCTGGCAATACCATATACGTTGATCACTGTGCCTTATGTGGACAGTGTGCTATGGTAAATACGTTGTGCCTAATATACCTGGCTACGTTGTGCCTAATATACCTGGCAATCGAGCCTGATCAGCTCATTTACACGTTGTTGGGGATCTCCGGAGATTTAGCGAAATGTAGAGACTATATATTGAAGTGTTCATGCATAGTTTTCAAACGTTGATGTTTGGGGTATGAAACCCATTGATAAAGTACTAGTTATGAGAATGTATGCTGCTATAATTGTATGTGTGTATATGCTGTTTTGTGAGTCGCACTTTTAGTTATTGTGTTAAATTCATATATTGGCGTCTCACCCTTACAATATAACAGGTTACTCTAGTCTATCGTATTCCTTTGGTATACTAGCATGGACGAAGCGGAGGGATTCATTAAGTCGCTCGAGGACTTAACTCCTAGATGCTTGGAGAAGTATCTGTTAGTGGGAATGACCATAAGGGTATTCTCAATAACTGTCTGTTAGTTAAGACCAGCTTAGGTTCTTTTTATGTGATGTCATGTGTTGAAATAAATGAAGTTGATAAAGATCTAAGTGTGAAACTTACAAGGTAGTATAGTTGTATGACTTCTGTATATGCTTATATATCTAAGTATGGTTGTGATTATGTCGTTGTTAGGGAGTTAAAAGGAAAAAAATTTATCACCATATTTTAAAGAGATTCACGTTGAGAAATTAATATTTTCCGAAAGCAACCAGCAAATAAAATCTTATTTTTCCGCAAACGGGTAACCATGTGATGACTCGGGAGTAGGGTGTCACAGTTGTCGTTCAACCCAACATAAGTTACCAAACAACTTTTAGAGTGTGTTTGTTACAGATTATTTGACGAAAGAAAACACTTTTTTAAATTGAAAAAAAATCATTTGTAACGAGTTTGATTGTATTTGTTTAAGCTTTTCATTAAAATGATTTTTTAAATAAATCATTTTTAAGGTTAAAATCAGAAGCTACAAGATTTTGCAGGTAATAGTAATGACCCTCAAAATGGAAATGAATTGTTCAATCTTCACCATGCATCCTTGAGGAATGTGATCGAGAAGATATTGATATTTTTAAAATACGGTTCACAATTTTTAAGTTAGCACCATTTCTATTTATAACACAAGCAGAGCTTGTGTTAGCATGTGTAGCACTATATAAGTTCCTTTGTAAAGAATGTCGTTCTAATGAACTTACAATTGAACCAATAGACAAATCTTTATCTTCAATATCACCAGCTAATGTAGATAATAATTTTGAACCTATTGTTCAAACCCAAGAGCGGGAATGAGAAGATGTTAATGCTTGGAGGGCTAGCATAGCTTTAGATATGTGGAGAAATCCAACTTAGGAGGACATAAAGTTACATCAATTTGACTAATAATTAAAAGATTAGAAAAATTGTATTGGGTTTTACATTTTATTTATTTATTATATTATTCATTTATTTGTTACTTTTTTTATTGGCTCTTATAACTTTGAATGTTTGCTAAAAATTCATGTTTTCCTTTCAAATCTTATAAATCCATATAGTCCATTCAAATCTTATAAAATCTTATGAAATAAATCCTTTAAAATCCACATATGAGAATCTTGATTATAACAATCTTTAAAAAAAGTCTTTTAAAATCTTATAAGTCATTACATTTCTACATAATCTTTTAAAATCCACAAGACTTTTTTAGGCCAAAACAATCTTTTACAATCCCAATCCAATACATACATCGAGAAACTGATACACTTCTTAATACTATATATAAGGCCTTTATATTTTAGTAAAGAAATTGGTTTTAGACGCTTGGACTTATTACTATGTATAGATGTTTAGATCTTGAGCATTTTAGTAATTTTGTGGGCTAAGCACGTTGAACTCTGTATTTTTGCACATCTTCAGAGGGAGAATACGTGGGTAAAACACATACGAACTTTTGTGCCTCATATTCAAGTGTAGTAATTCTGCGCGTCTCAGAGGTAAGATTTTTTTTCTAGCTTAATATGTTAATTTTTTGTAGCTTCTTTTAAAGGATTAATATATTTGTTATATTTTTTCATATGGGATAAGATTTTGACTATGGAATATTGATAACTAGCCAGATCTACGGCGAAATTATGACTTTTTTTACGTCAGGATCATCCTTAGGTTTCATTGTAATACTAGCGAGGCCTAGGGGATACCAATTCAATCTTAATCTAAACTTTTAATATCTGTTGTTTACTGCTTTAAACTCTATATTCTTGGTTGCGAATTTCGAATTTCTTTAAAGAATTTAAATATTCATAAAGTAAACTTCTTTCTAATAAACATTACATATTAAGATTCTGATAGTGGAATACCTAGCCTCGGTGATGGTGAAATTATAACTTTCTTGATGTGGGAACCATCTCTAAGGTTTCACCAAGAGTCCTCTCGAGATCTTAAAGATACCAATATAATCCTAATCCAAACATTTATATATATATATATATATATATATATATATATATATATAATATGTATATGTGTGTGTGTGTGTTAACTTGTGTTCCATCTTAAACTCCAACCTTAAAACTTTACCAACGATAGCAAAAATGGCGATGATCGGAGTGACGGTTACGTAAACTCTACCCAATATTCTTCAAGCACCGATGAGATTTAATTTTCGCTAAAATATTAAACTTTGCCAATGATAGGAAAACTAGGGATGACCAGAGTGATAGTTACATTAACTGTATCCAATAGTTTTTACACTATTTTATTGGATTTCATCAGAATTATTGACAAGGTCTAATTCCCGCACTTAATAATAATAATAATACTAATAATAATAATAATAAATAAATAATAATAATAATAATAATAATTATTATTATTATTTTAAAAACAATAAAAATATATGTAAGTAAATTTGCTTATTCTCTACTTTATCATCGTGGTGCATTATTTTCTTCAAACCTTATTTCAAGAAAGAGTCGTTTAAAAAATAAATTAAAAATATATATATTTTTGAATCAAATCCCTTTATTTTCTAACTTTTATTTTATTTAGAAATTATTTTCTAACTTTCAAAAGTTAAATATACCACAATCATAATTAATAAGTTGTGAGATTTAAATTGTTGGATATGTAGATTTGATTTTTATCCTCATTTATGGATTTTTTTTATGTATTATCTCCTCCTAAACCAATAAATCTTGATCTAAACCACCTGATTTTATATCTTTTGATTTGGCTTAGACACAATCTTGAGCTAAACCACCTGATCTTATATCTCTTTTTTTCAGCTGATTTTGATCGAGAATACTATATCAATGGGACAAACAACTAGACGTGAAAAATGTGGTCTTGGCTTGTTTGATGCTAGAGATTTGCTAATATGGTTAAAAGACCTTGCTTTGGAACCTTACAATATGAAGTCATCCCGCAATAGACTTCGGAATCAAATGCTTAAAGTCCGCAAACTTATGAACACCAGTGATGCTAAAAGTCCTCAGGTAAAATATCTGGTAAGTACCAACTCTCCTTAAAGCTTATATTATTAGGTAGAGATTCATTAATGATTTAGGCTAAATTCAACTTTTGGTCCCTTAAGTATCACAATTGTACAATTGTAGTCCTTTGGGTTTTAATTGTTCTAACCAGGGCTTGCAGATATCACAATTGTACAACTTTTGCTTTCGAGGTTCTTATTGCGCCAATTGGATCCCCAAAGTAGTCGTGGTCATTCTGTCAGAATCATGCCCTTCTGTTATTGTATCGTCCAATTTTTAACGTCTGTAGCCTGCATGGGACTGATACGACACTTAGTAAAACAAGCTTGACAGCTAGGGGAAGGAATACGCCGGGCAGCCCGACTGCGGCCTACGGCCTGGCCTGGCCTGTTTAGCAAAAAAGCCAGGTTTAGGCTTTTTAAAAAGTCTTTTTAATTAAAAAGGCTATGTCCAGGCATATTAAAAAGCCTTTCTGATCTGTCAGGCCGGCCTGTTTGTATATTTATATATTTCTTTTATATATTATATATATATTATATTAAGAATATATATATATATATATTAAGAATATTAATATTAAAATAAAATGATTTTTACAATTTCACTATTTGTAAAAGCCTATTTAAAGCTAGAGGCCTATTAGCCTATTTAATGGCCTATTAGCCTATTTAGAGATAGGTCAGACAACCTATTTGAAATCTTTAATATGAAGCAGGCTTTTAAAAATGCTAACAAGCCAGGCCAAGCCAGACTTTTAAAAAGGTCTGGCCAGGCTCAAAATAAAGCCTTTAATAGATAATATGCCAGGCTTAGGCTTTAAATTTTTAAATGGGCTAGGCCTATTTAAGCAAAGCCTGGCATGGCCTAGTCCCATTCCTATTGACAGCTTATATGATGTTCCTCTGAAGATAAACATCAAACCCTTATACTCACGTGATGTACACGTGACCATAAAAGTGTGCGATGTGTAAATAATGTCATATAGGAATGTAATGTAAGCTGTCAAACTGGTCTTATTAAGTGCTAAATCAGTCCCACGTACACTACTGACAATTGCACAATTGTGATTCCTGAGGGACCCAATTGGTGCAATTGGAATCAATGGACTAAAATTGCACAATCATGATATATGAGAGACCCCAATTGTTGCAATTGGAACCAGAGAATCAAAATTGTACAATAGTAATACTTAAGGACCAAAAGTCCCATTAGTTAAGCCAATAATTTAAAATCTTTGACATGCCCCTCGTTCAAGATCCCTGTGGGAAACATAGACAATGTATTTGCATGTCTTGTGCTGAAATTTAACTTAATTAGGAAAAATGTAGAAGCAAGGATCAATCTTCTTATCCATTTGGTTACAGAGGTTCTAGATATATCATGCCGAACAATAAATCTCCTAAAGGGTGTGTTTGGGAATTCCTTTGACATCTCCAAACCATGGTTTGGAGTATTAAATTTGAGTTTCTGATTTTACATATTTGATACAAACTATATTTCAGTTATCTAAAACTCTGGGCTTGGTGTCCAAACCTTGTCCAGAGAAGTCACAATTTTTAACTTCTCCGTCCATCAAAAGCCAGTTATGAACTACAAATCTGATCATAATAACCTTGCAAAATTTGAATGTTTCCAAAAATATATATTCAGTATATACCAAAACAAACATAAATAATTTTACTGGAAACCTACCTTTAATCAAGACTAAGTTCATCTTTTTTTTTTTTTTCCAGGGGAAGAGGAAACTTGGGCAGTATATGAATGATGGTAAATTTGCTTATACTTTTGAACTAGTCAGCAGGGATAAATATAGTAACCACATTGCTAAAAATCAGAGATTGGGTGAATTATCTTCCCTTGCATATTCACCCTTTTTTAGAGAAACTCGGGAATATGTTGCTTTTCCTGCTCTAAATGATAGAGCAAAATATTGCAGCATTTGTTGTCAAGACTATTCCCACTTAAGTGACTTTGATGGGTCTATTAAAAGGCCAAACCCAATGAAACAAGGGAAGTTTAAGAGCCATTGTGAAGATTTTGAGAACAACATTAGCTATATTCTTAGTACCAAGACCTCAATCAGGGAGGAACCAACTATAGAATTGTTGAAAGAATTAAAACCTTTGGGGAATGAAGATTTTCACAACTTTAGAGAGACCTCACATTCACTAAGCTTAGAAAAAGAAGACAGGAAACTAAGTCGGCCACTCAAAAAATACTTGCCTTCCATTGGCAATCATTCAGCAAGACTAGTTATTCCCATTGGACCTAGGTTTCAAGCTGAAATTCCACAATGGGAAGGCATAGCCAACATAAGACATCATAATATAGATGATGATTTGAAGTGGTTTGGCACCGAAATTTGGCCTTTACCTGATATTATGGAAACTAATACAATAGGTGTAGGGAAAGGCATGTTTGAGGGATTAAGCACCAATAAAATGAGCAAAAGTGTAGAGTGGCAAAGTATGAGTATAATCATTCTTGATTAGTTAAAGTGTATTGTGATCTCAACACATTTTAATGTGTTTGGAACGTTTGATAAACGTGATTTTGAATAAAATTGATTTTGTTACAATTGAGTTTGAAGTAAAGTTATTTATACTTGAATGTTTTTATTTTAAAACAAGTTTGTTGTAAATCTTAGTATAAAATTGTGGCCCAACACAAAAGTTATTTTCTGTAGCTTCTAGTCAAAATCATTTTTGAAGGCAAAATCAATTTTGTTTGACAGTAATTTTTACTAAAATCACGTTTGACGGAGGATAAGATCAATTTTGGAGCTCTACTCCGTGGAACCAAACATGTACTTAATTAATTACGGATAAATAACCTTTTAGGGCTTGTTTTCTTTATTCTAATTTCATGCTTTCATTTTTTGTTTTCATAAATAATTACAAAACTATCACCTTGTTTTCAAGGTGGCAGTTTTGTAATTATTTTTTAAAATAGGAAATGAACAGGCTCTTACTTTCTCACTTTACACAATTTTGTTCACTTTAGAGAAGCTTTATCTAGGTCTAAGGCATGCTCCCGTGACTTTCCAAGATCAATTGATTGTTGTCAACAACACATTAGTGAAGCAAGAGAAGTCTTGCATTCAGAGATTGGTACAACTTTCTCAAGTTGGAAGTTTGACGAGATGGGAGAATATGTTTCAAAGTCATGGACTATGAAAGGAAAAAAAAAGGAATTTGAACCTCTAGTAAGATTAAATGCACGGTGGATTCTAGGGTGAGGTACCTAATGGGTGAAGTACCTTACTAGGTACCTCACCGGTGAGGCAGAAATTTCACCTGATATTACAAGTTTTCCAGTTTTTTTATTTAAATTTCTTAATTCCTTTTATTTTTCAAAATACGTTTTTTACCCCTTCCATCAATGTTCCCCATCCCCTCCCTTCAGCAGGCCTCACCCATTTACAGAAAAGAACATGAAAACCTCAATCATCTTCATTTATAGAAAAAGCTTCAGATCCAACATTTCTCAGTCCAACGGTTCCGGATCCACAACTCTTCAACTTTACCATCTTCTTCTGCGCCATCGCTTCAGAATACCAACCCACACCACAATTCGGGTTCTAGGTTGATTCAAAATGGGTTTCGGTCATTGTAGCAGGAACTAATTTAGGGAAACCGCAGCCGCCGTCGCCGCCCAATCTGTCACCGCCCCTCCTCGTCCATGGTGCGAGATCCTCGACCTCTCCACCATCTGAAACATATCCACCGCGTTTGAAGCAGATATGAAGCAGAACTAAAGGTTTTGAAGCAGATCTGAAGTAGATATGAAGCAAATCTCACACATTTTTTTATTCTTGTTCTGGAGTTGATTTGTACCGTGCATATTCATTTTTTATGATGTTGATTCGTTCAGATTTGGTGATGAAAGAATTGAATCATTTGTTCATTTATTCATTATTTTGTTCATCTATTCATTTGTTCACTTGTTCTGTTTCTGATGCCATTATTATTGTGTGTGGTTGTTCATCTGTTCATTCACGGGGTTGTGTTCTGAAGATGTTGAATGAACATTGCAATTGAAATAGGAATATCTGGGCGGTGTAGAGATCGATGTTGGATTACACGAATTCTTATGTTTTTTTTAAAAAAAAAATTCAAACCCCAAAAGTCTGCTATTGTTGTTTTTTCTTGTAATTATGCCTCAAACCTCAATTAATTCTCATTCTCCTCATGTACAGTGTGATTCTTCCTTGACTTCAGACTTCATAGTTCATCTAACTTCATCCAAAAATATACACTCGTTGAACAATGCTAGCCTTAGGAGTGAGAAAACGGTGGTTGGTGGGTGGGAGGAATAAAGGGCAAAATTGACATTTTCAATTTTTGGATCTACCTATATTATCAGGTCTAAGTTGGATTTATTTTTTTGGATCACTAAATCTAAATCATTGAATATTTTATTAATATATCTAATGGTGGAAAATGGTGAGGTACCTGATTAGGTACCTCACCCTAAAATCCACCCCTCAAATGACAAGGATTCTTGGAAGCTTGCCATGGATCACTTCCCAGCCAAATCTTTTAGGAGCATGTCAAATTACTATTATAATGTATACAAACTACTATTAAGTACTTTTATTTAGTAAGAAGAATCTGGTAGTCTTGTGAATTCAAGGCTAGTGCAACATAGAAATGGTTTTAAAATTGGTAAATCATTATCCGGTCGAATTTGGTGGTGTCAAAACACTGATGCTTCAAAGTGATTAATGCATTTTTGCCAAAGCACTGCAAAATGGTTGTCATACAGGTATTAGATGTGTTGTTTTAATACATGTGTTAGATGTATGGTTTTAATCTATGTTGCATAGGTACGGGTACGATACCGGTACCCGGTACGGATACGGGTACGGGTACGGGATATAGCATTTTTTTGAAAAACTAAGGTATGGGTATGTTGTATATATATATTTTTAAAAAAATCATATATATATATATATAAGATAAGATAAGATAAGAAGATTTATAGTATCATATAACATAAAAAGGAGCTTAAATTGTTCAAATGACATTATAGCATATCACAAAAAGAAACTATATGTGTTCAACAACATAAAATCTAAGCATGAATATAAAAATCATGGTCTAACAGTCTCAATATCATTATTTCATTGCCCATCATCAGTAAAAAGAACAACCTCAAAGTCTGGTTCATCAAGAGAAAGACTAGCAACTTCAAGAATACCGCTACCATATGCTTGTGTCAGGGACAAATGGCAAACAATAGGAATCATCAAATAAAAAGTAGAACCTGATTCGATGTTTCCTGCTTGCTAGGAGGCAAACAACAGACGATGGATCAATAATCATAAAAAAAAAATATAGAAAGACAAAAAGGAAGGGACGAATGGAACATACCATGAAGGCATCGAGATTAAAAAATGGAGTCCAAGAAGTCAGAACAATATTTTTAATTTCCAACGGGCGGCACTGTAATGTGTTTTAAGTTTTAACTTTTCATCTGGAACTTATATTTATAGGGTTTTTTTACCCTAAAGTGAAACGACAGTTTTTTGCTAAAATTTAGTTTCAGTTTGGGAAAATCTATGCTATAGTCATACCCCAGCCGTACCCAAGCTGTACCCCGCCGAACCCAGCTGTACTGGAGAAGCGTACCCAACCTAAATTTCAAAAACAAAAAAATGGGTACGTACCGTCGTACCCGAGCCATACCCGTACCCAGTACTAATACTCCTTCATAAACGAAGTACCCATGCTTCAGAGGTTTTAATACTAGTTTCAAAGTATGGATAGTTCAAAATGGTTGTTGTATTGGTTATGAAGCATAAATACTTCATATATAATATTGTGTCATATCAGTGTTGGATATATTAGTACTCATGGTATTTGCACTGGCATTGAAAAAACATAGATATTCATACTAGCTAGTACTATCGAGTATGCAGTTATACTTCACACTAGATCTTATTTTTTAGTATTCATGTCAATATGAATGAGATATCATAAATAACGGTGCATAATGCTTGAGGAGAGTGAAAAGTGTAAAGTGTGTGAACAGTGAATTGTTGGGAAGGGGTAGGGGGAGGCAGTCACCTGTGTGTGTCACATGGTGCAACGTGGTAGAAGGCACCAGTGTGGTAGGCGCCTCAGGTGGTGCCACTGCTAGGCATAGCGATGCCTTCCACCACGGTGCGCCATGTGGCGCACGAGGGGTGATACTGTGGGGGACTAGGGGGCGTAAATGGGTAGGTGGGAGGCAGTCACTAGTGCGTGTCACGTGGCAAAACGTGATAGAAGGCACCCCTGTGGTAGGCGCCTAAGGTGATGCCAGGCATAGCGACGGCTTCCACCGCATTGTGCCACGTGGCGGCAACTTTTGTTTTTTCTTATAAAAATAAAATAAGTGGCTGATCGACGTGACTAATAGAAAGAGGGTCAGTTTTGTTGACTTTAGGGATAAAAATCATAAGGACAATGGTGATAGGTAGAATTGTGTGAATTTTTTTTTTTTTGTCAATAGCAGTGCCCTAAAAAAATAGATTTTATTGACACTCTGAAATATTAGGCAAAGAATTAAAAATATATTTCTAAAATATAAATTAAATTATTTAATATCTCAATTTTTAAAAACATTTAAATTTTGAATAATGAAGATAATTATTACAAATATAATACTTTTAATCAGTTTTTTAAAAATCTGTCCAATCGGACTGCTTCGATTGGTTGGACCATCGATCGGTGCCCTCTCCGATTCTGGTCAGATTAGAGAACCGGGAAAGCAATCTGACCATGCAAAGTCATCCAAAACCCGGTTCAATCCATCTAAAAATGTAAAAACGGTTAGAGACCGGTCGATTCATTGTTTTTTTTTTTTTTAAAAAAAAAAAGGGAACATTCTTTTGGACTTTGGCCCGGTTTATTTGGGGTTCTGAGACTTGAGTGATTAGAATCCACTCAATATGCATCTTTGGTTAACTAGTTTGTTCAATTAGGATATATTATCTCAGTAAAATTAACATACTCCTAACTTAAATGTTATGAACTATCATACATTTTAAAATCTGTATATTTCTTTGACTTGTTGATTGATCATCGGTTTGATCGATTGAATTGATTGAATCTTGAACCGCTATTCTCCGATTGGAATGGTTTTTAAAAATTGCTTTTAATACAGATTGTACAATGTTTAAAATGGGACGAAGTGTAAAACCGGTGAACATTCGGCTGCAATTACCTTAACACAAATTATTGCATTCCGATTATAGTACTAGTCAGGGTCCGCTTGTTTTAGATTTTGATAGAATTGATTTTGATAAAATTGATTTTGGAAGAATTGATTTTGAAAAAATCAATGTTAAAAAAAATGATTTGTGTTTGGTAACAATATTTTAAAAGTAGGTTTAGAAGAATTGATTTTGTTTGGATGATAAAGTAAAATCACTTTTGAGGTGTAAATATGTAGAATTTTGTGGATCCTACATTTATAATCAATTATTTTCAATGAAAAAGCTAAAAAAAATTGCTCCCACAAAACTCAATTTTACCCACCAGGAATCAATTATTTCCAACTCAATTTGGCTCCAAACACTCTAGTTACCGTAGCAACTATAGGCTGGGAGCCCAAACTCCGTTTTGGGTGCTAACCAAACAAGCACTCAGTAGTCATGACATGGCATTGGGTTATGAGCCCCTCTTTTTTCACATCACTTGCTTTTTTTTTTTATCTCTTATTTTCTCCATTGGAGCAACATGTTGAGATGTTTTTCGACTGCTTTTTGACTTTTGTGGCAAACTTGTTGATAATGGAGCTTTACAAACTAATATTGAAAAGGGAGAAAGCACAATTCTCAGACTTGGTAATTGAAATGGGGATAGATTTGATTCCTTCAATATCCCAGTGGGACAATATAATGATCTTATATGTTGATGAACAATCATTAGCTTCTAATTTCTGTCTTGCTAATGGGATTTGAGCTTTTTAGCGTTTAAAGTGCTTCTTTTTTGGACTTCTTCCTCAATTAGTACTTTCCCTGCTTGCTAGGTTCACTTGTCTAATTTTCACCACATAGGTTTTGAGCACAAACCTTAATTCTTCATTTTTACTCCTTTGTTCATTTATCCTTTCCTCAGCCAAAATTGAATAATGATCTTTGCACATCTTCTTATGCATTTGTTTATTTTGAATATTTTTTATAAAAAAATGATTGACACAAATAATTCATATAATAATCTGAAGAGACATTTAATCTGAAGGACCAAACATGATAATTCACATAATAATCAAACTTCTGTTTAGTCAAAATAATGAAATATGGTTTTTGATACGTTTGAAAGTTTATTGCATTACACTATTGAATTCAAATACATATTCCTTTTCATCAAATTCCATAAGTTTGTCCCATAATAACTCTTGGGTGGCTTCTAGCATGGAGTCTATGTTTTATGGGTATATAAGTATAGACCCAATTTTTTTTATTGTGAATGATTTTGAATCGTTAGATATATCCTTATTATAATAGATGGTTCAGATTTTACACTCCAAACAAAAAAACATTACCTGCTACTTGTTATTAAAGTAAAAAAAAAAAAACCAAAATTACATTATTATCCCTATCTTCTCAACTAAGCAGATTGGGTCTCCCAACCAGTCTTCTCCGGCCAACCCCTTGCCACCACCACCCCCAAACCTTCTCTCTCACCTCCAACCATCCTAAAAATTCAGAAACCATCCCAAAATCACCATCCCTCCTTTGCTGCCCATATGCGATGACAGAGAAAGGATGCAATGGCGGTAGCGGGCGAAACTGGATATGGGCTCTAAGATGACGCACGGCGAAACTGGACAGCGTGCGGTGGCTGTGGTCGTTGGTCAGTGGCCACGCACGGAAGACAAAATGGGCTAGTTGAAGCCCAACCCTTGTTGCTTGGTAGGATAGTCGCTAGAGATGGCGACGGTGAGGACAGAGGCGTGGTGATGGGAAACGTGATGCAGCCAACGGCGACGCCCAAGGTGACGACTGCGATCTGTGCGGTGAGGGTTTACCAAGGTCAGGGGCGTTTGGGTTTGGGTTCTATTGATTCAGATCTGAGGGTTTTCCTGCAACAACGATTCTCCTCCGCCGCCGCCGTCAACCCTTCGGAGCTGCCGAAGCCTGAGTGTTGTTCATGAGACTCGGAGGCCAGAACCGGAGGAAAGTGAACGAGGGTGGTGGTGAATCGAGAAGGGTGTCTCCGGTCAATTCACCCAGGAGAAGGAATGCAGTAGTGACGACAAGTGGGTCACCCAGGATGAGAAAAACGATGATGGATCATGGTGAACGGTGGCTGTGAGCTCAGACCTCCGCAACCCGGATCTAGGCGGCGATGGTGGTGTTGAGGTCCGACCTCCGATAGGTGGAAGAGAGCAGAAGGGTGAGGATGTTGGTAGTGGGTAAGGAAGGGTAAAATGGAATTTTCAAAAATAAATTAAATTAAAAAATTAAAATTAAAAACCTGAAAACCTAGTGAATCCAGTTAAAAGATGGTCCACACAGGTATACCCATAAAACATACACTCCATGCTAGAAGCCACCTATTGGTTGATTTTACTTTGATATTTTTCCTTAAGTTCCTTAAGTTTGTCCTAATAAGATACGGCAAAGTTTGGCCATGTAGGGAACTTCATGGTTACAAACCCAAGATAGAAAAGCTATACCCAAAATACGCAATAATTAACAGACAAAAATTACTGTAAGATTGGATGCAGATGGTTTTTCTGTTTTCTTTTGTTTTTATGGTACAATTTTGTAGTTCTCCTATACTAGAACTCTAGAAGTGTACCTATTAACATATGTTTAATGTTTTAAGTGATAAATAAGTTTATTCTAAACAATTGGGGAGCCACTACACTACTATAGGTTCTAATTAGGATATTTGAACATCTAATTTCAGATATTATATGTGACATATATGTTTATCTTTATCTCTCACTTATTTTTTTATCTTTTTTGTATACATATATTCCAAAAATATACCAAAAAACCAAAGGCCACTGTACGATATGTCAAATTTGATATTCAAATTTAATTTCTCCTATAGGTTCCACCGTGCAAAACACGCTACTAGGGACAACTAGAATATCTCTAATGAGATTAGTCCATAAAGACCAAAAAATATTTTTAAAATAAACATTAATAGATATGTTTGGGCATAATAAAAAACATGTGGTTGGTCCAGGTGGTAAGGGACTTGAGCAACTTAAACAGGTGATCAGGGTTTGAATCCTGACTCTTATATATGAAAAAAACCTGGTTGGGAGAGGAGAATTCACCTTGTGTGCCCGACATGTTCCTTGAAGGAGATTAGTCACTACTAACGATGGTGGATACTTCATACCTATGTCATGGTTACCCAAAAAATAATAAAAGAATATTTTAACAGAAAAATCAACAAGGTTTACAATAAAGTTGGTACTACCTAAATTTCTTTTGTTTATTATAATATAATTATTTCATAAAATATTAAAATGATACATTTAATAAAATTCTAAGAGAGTTAGAGTTAAACAAAAATACACTAGTACCTATATAACCCCTTAATTTTTATTCTCCCAAAAAATAAATACGTACTATGAAATGAAACAAAAAATTACTCCTTTTGAGAGTTGATTAGAGTCCATTAACTCAAAAAGTCAAGCTTTAATCTTTGTGACTTCCATTTAAAATGAGTGTGTTTAATAAAGAATTTTAAGGAGAAAATGCATCTATAAAGAGACTTAAAATACTTTATTTGCAAAATATGAAAGCAACAAATTGTTATGATAGAACGGAACTAACATTTATTATAGTGCATAAAAACGTGAAAACAAACACACTTAGTACGGTTTGGTTCCACGTTGGAAACTTCCAGAATTGATTATGCCCCTGTCAAACCTGATTTTACTAAAAATAAGGTGTTTGATTACTGTCAGGTAGAATGGATTTTGCCTTCAAAAGTGATTTTGACTAGAAGTAACATAGGTAACTTTTGCGTTGGGATGAAAATTTTACACTAAATTTTACATCAAACTTGCTTTCAAAATGAAAATGTCCAAACATAAATCACTTCACTTCAAACTTAATTCTAATCAAATCAATTTTACAAAATCAATTTCATTCAAAATCACTTTTATCAAACACTTATCCAAACACACACTTAGTGTTCGTTGGTTTTAGACTCTAGAGGGCTCAAAATCACGTTTGCTTTCAATAAAAGTGATTTTAGGATTAATTATAAAGGTGTTTGTTTTAAATTTAGCGTTCAAGAAAATCAATTCTATCTTGGGTAGAATTGATTTTAAGAGAAGTAAGAATTTATATAACTTTTCCATTGAGTAGAATTGATTCTAGGTGTGAGACCTATAATATTCTTTATATTCACACTTCAAAAGTTATTTTAGTTTATCATCCAAACAAAACCAATTCTTTCCAAACCCACTTTTAAAATATCATTACCAAACATAAATCAATTTTTTATAACTCACTTTTTTAAAAGCAATTCTTTCAAAATTACTTCCTCAAAATCAATTCTATCAAAATCTGAAACAAACGGACCTTGCGTGTGTTTGATTTCACGTTGAAAACCTCCAGAATTGATTCTGCCCCCTGTCAAACGTGAATTTAGTAAAAACGAGGTGTTTGGTTTCTATCAAGTAGATTTGATTTTTTCCTTCAGAAGCGATTCTAACTTAAGCTACAAAAAGTAACTTTTGCGTTAGTTGAAAATTTTATATCAAAATTACTTTCAAAATGAAAACATCCAAACATAAATCACTTCAAACTTAATTCTAACCAAATCAATTTTACAAAGTCACTTTTATCAAACGCTTAATCAAACACATACTTGGAGTGTCAATTTAGTCAAACCTTATTTGTAATATCAGAGTTTTTTTTTTTTTTTTTGATCAACCAAACTTTTATTTAGTGGAGTACTTGGGGTATCCCAACCCTTATACAAGAGAGACATTATTTGTAACATCAGAGTTGAATCCTAAAGTTGCTATACTGAAAGGTTTTAACTAATTACAATTTTCTCCACCTAATGAGCAATTGGTCAAAAAAAAAAAATTGTCTAAGAGAGAAATAGCAAGGATAGCCAAACGAGAAAAGGAAGTAAATGTGGTTTGAATGACAACCACACGAGTTTGAGTTAGAGAGAGAAGCACATACACAAAAGACGAGGAAGGAATGCCACATCCTTGTGCTTTATAAGGACCTATGCAAACTGATTCCTGAGAAGGTCATGGCTTGGTTGCTGGAACCTAAGGACGTGCTATTGTGTGTGTGTGTGAAGAAGTTATGCGATTGTGTTGCCAAAGAAGCAAGATTAGCCCCACATAGACATCTCACCTACAACAAAAGTTTAATCTCTCATTTATCGGGTAGACAATACTCTTCTCACAATAGTTTCAAAGTCATAGCTTACTTGACTTTTCTATTGTGACCTTCAAAGCTAGAGTTCTTTCATGGTTGTGTGGGATATTCTAATCTTCGATAACAACTTTAACATTGCAACAATGAGGACAAGGTCCTCTTTGATCTCTCTGGGAATTTGGAATTGGGATAGAAACAATTGTGTTTTCAAAGCCATTAATGGTTTACCAAACCAACAAAACTAGTTTATGTAATTTTGTTTTTCTTTTATTTCCTTGTAAAATAAAAGCAAATTAGTTCAGTTCTTTGAACCATTTAATCCTAGTTTGTTGCAGTTCACTCTAGCCCGAAAATCACATTAGTCACTAACTAATTCGAGATGAGCCAAGAATACTCATTTAAGGACACAAAGCTCTCTCAACATTTATTTTTCCATTCACAAGATTCAAACCCAAGACCTTGTTTAAGGATAACTAAACTTCTTGCTACTTCAACAAAAGACGTTGGTAATTCACTTTGGTTTTTGAAACCAAACTCAACCATGTACAGATGTAGTCTAAGGGTGTGTTTGGGAAAGCTGGAAAAAAAAGATTATGCTGATAATCAATTTTTGTATAATCGATTATTGTGATAATCGATTATAATCAGAATCTGTTTTTGTTTGGGTCTGTTTGCTTAAAAGCGATTTTAAGATAATCTATTTCGTTGGAGTGATGCAAAAAAAAAATCACTTTTATATAATAAATTACGAAAAAGGGTATGAAGTTATTTGTATAATTTAATAATATTTGTTTAGAAGTTAGTTTTGTAGGGGTAAACAGGGAAGAGAGTATTGAGAATGAAAAATAATCAAATCACAATAATCTTAAACTAGAAAAAACTAGATAGCATAAAACAGCTTTTTTTCCCCTAAAAAAAGTTTTTTTATAAACTTAAGCAAAATGTCAAACATGATAGATTATCTATGAAACAACTTTTAAGCTAAAAAACAGCTGAAATGAGGAAAAATAATCTTTCCCAAACATACTCTAACCTAGTACGGGCATGCGCATGGTTGCAAAATAAACGCAATAATATTTGTGTATGTTTAACAAAGTTTTGTAATGAAATTTAGTTTCATTTTGTGTTATCCAAAAAAATATTTTGCAAATGAAGAAATTAAATTGATGCAATTGTATTTTTTTAATGACAAATTTTCAAAACTTTTAAAATTCCCTTCCCAAACACTATCTGAAGAGATTTTTTAAAATATAAGTTTATCTCTGATCTATGACTATGACTCGTTCAAACAATGTTCATGTTAAAACTTAAAAGATATAAATCGTTCTTATATATGTAGCTCTGAGCTTAAACATTTTTAGAATAGTCCACCCTTCAACATATTGACAAATTGAGGTAAATAAACTTTAACGCGGTGGATGAATAACGAATTGACCGACAAAGCTCTGATTTTATACAATTGTTTATTGTTTAATAGGGACTGACCCATATATTGTGCATCATATGCCTTTTCCTGTAGTTGTGGGAGTTAAGCCATTCTCTTCCATAAACTGTTTTGGGACAACCAAGAACTGCTTACCTTATTCTACGCATCTACAGAAAAGAAAACACCTCCCAATTATTAATATTCAAATTCAAATAAAAAGAAACAATTGAAAAATCCAATAAATTCTCAACTGTTCAAGCATAGGCAAGCCTACAAAGACAAATCTTTATTCTTTAATTGCATGTGAGCAAAATCTTGAGGAAGGTAACTCCAATTAACTCTTGAAATTCCTGATTATCAAGACAAGAGTATAATTAGGGGCAGATATATAATAATATTTTAGGTAAAATACAACAAAAGGAGGTGAGTAGTGATATTCCTTCTATATACCAAATAAATCTCTACAACAGCTATATTATTTGAACACAAAATTTTGATACCATGTGACAGTATATATTTCTTTCCATCTCTTATTTATTTTTTATCTTCTTGTATACATGCATTCCAAAAATACAGAATAAAAACAAAGGGACACCATATTTGTGTCCATTTTTTGTGTTCAAAAATCATTTTCCATCTCTACAATAAGGAAAATCATACCAAGCTTAAAATGATGTTGACTTAACATGCCAGTTTCAATAATATTCCTCTAGTTTCAAGTCAATCAGTAGCTCCCAAACACAGAATCTGCAATATTGTTCTTTTACAAACATGGAGGGCCAACCCCTCTGCACTCCTATTTCTATTTATTCTCTAATAGTTTGTCATTTCTTTCTTACACTGTTATACACTTTGTTCAGTGTCTTAGCAAAACCCAAATCCAAGTGCAATAAAACCACACTAAAACATCACAATAGAAGTTTAAGCTAAGTAATCAGTATATTTCTTAAAACTGCAGAAAATTTCAAAGCTACAAATTTACCTTCCAAACACAAAAGCATGGAATGGATAAAAATATATTGATACGAAAAAAGCTAAGGTAATGTCCTGTTGGGACCAAGGTCTGGGGTAAGTCACATGTAATAAAGTTTGATTAATTGATATCAAGAAAAAAGTACTCCACCACAGCTATCATGTTGTACTCAAAACTACAACTTATGACAAGAAGCAAAACCAGGTGGCATGAGCCCACCTTGTTACCACTTTTGCAGGGATGCATAACATGCCAAAAGTTCAAGTTAAAATGCTACCAAATTATAAGCCTTCAAAATCTTACACCAATCCACCTACCCTTTTGCAGCATAAAGACAGAAAAAGAAACCCTATCGTGCTCAAAGGCAAAGCAAATTTTCAGTGGCACCATACATAAGCCATATGCCCCAGTCTTTTTCAGGAAATAAAAGAAAACACCATGGAGTGGAACTGGACAACAAAGATTCAAACCATTAACATCAGCATATAGTTAGAGTAAAAGAAACACTACACTAAAAATTATTGTTATTAAGAGTAATTGAAGAAGCATGCTACTCACTGTAAAAGAAAAATGCAGGGTGCTTTTATCCAACCAACCATCAAGAATACATAAGCATGTGTGTTTTACACAACAAATGCAGGAAATCTAACAACATCAAACCAAAGAACACCTTACGGAACTTCAATTTTAATACAACCGAAGTACGCTTCTTGCAATAGAATGTGCTTGGTTCGACCTGCCTTTCACAGATCCATTTCTCCGGCTGCCTCGCATCGCCTGCATCGGCGTCAAGTAGAGCCGTAAGAGGCCGTTGTCAATGCTGCTGGGAGAGTACCTTGCACTCCGATTCCTTTCCAATACAAACTCGTCTTTGCCCTTCCTTCCATGCCCATTAGCCTGAAAATCACTCTTCCTCACAGTGCCAAACGATCCACCAATGTTTTGTGCATTCCTCCAACTCACACTGCTATTGCTTCTCAACATCTTGGGATTGAAACCACCTCTAGTAACATCCCCATTCCGCTCCCCTCTAAACTCCTGCCACGATTCCGAAAAAGATCTTTCAACCCCATTGCCATTACTTCTACTACTATACCTATTTTCCTCATCATCATCTTTGTTCCCACCTCCTCTCCTGTTAATCAAACCCCAAATGCTCCACGCCTTGCTCCACCGGGACCACTTCTTATTAGACCCTTTCCGATCACCACCATTCCCAATCACAGAAGCATTATCTCTAAACCCCAGCTCAAAGGTCTCAGAACAATCATCTCTCAACGAATTCGAGTTCGAATCCCTCAAATCTCTATCGGGAAACACCATCTTCTGCCCATGGAAGTAATCAACACTAGCAGGAGTCACCTTGGCATTGGCATTGGCATTGACATTAACATTATTGGCAATGCCAATGCCACTCGAAACTGGATTCAACTCGTCCATTTCGGCCACAACCGCAGCCGCGGTCTTCCTTATAGAACTAGACCTATCAAGACTTTTCCTCCTCCTAGAGGAAGAATCAGAGTAATACTCCTTGGTCTGTAAAGACCCACCAGGGAGTGTCTCATCCCCATTCTCATTGATCGCGATCATCGCCGGTTCCTCCACCGGAATCAGCGAATCGGTCCTCATAACCGGCACAGGAGCATCTTCCACCACAGACAACATTGTAGGCATCCTGGGAAACGTCCTCCCAATCAAGTAACCATCCCAGGAAGCCCTCGGCTCGTCGAAAGAATACCTCGAATCCTCGAACGACATCCGGCCAGTATCAAAGGACATCCTGCCGGCATCAAGCGAGAACCTCGGATCGGTGTCGCAGGACCGCCTTCCGAAGCCGTAGTCGGCGATCTCCGACTGCGTCTCCCTGAATTGACGGCCGATTGGCTTCTCCACAGGCAAAGTAGCAGACCCCACAACGACGCCGTTTCTGCGCTGCTTCTTCAGCTTCTGCTTCTGCCTCCATTTCTGTAACTTCTTGCTGAAAACCGAAGCTGCAGACCAGAAGCTTCCAGCGATTTCTTTGAAATCTCTACTCTTCTTTGCCTGAGAATCGAGGTCTATGTGTTCCTTCATCGGCTTTAAAAAATCTTCTTCGGCAACAAAAAGCGCCGGTTCGAGTGCCGGTTCGAGTTCCGGTTCAGGTTCTTCTTCCACGATTTCATGAACCGTATTCTCAATCACATTGCTCGAAACAAAAGCTACATTGTTCGGTTCCTCCAAAACCCTAATCTCATCTCCGGTTTCGTCTTCTTCTTCTTCTTCTTCTTCTTCAGCTTCTTCAACAACAATGTTATCTTCCTGATTCTCTTCCTCTTCTTCGTCTTCTTCTTCTTCCTCTTCTTCCTTTGACTCGATGACCGGTCCTTGAACGATTGAAGAAGAAGAAGCTATGTTTCTCGTTTCGACCTCAACCGAAGCTTCGTTCTTCGTGATTTTGCGTTCGTCGGCCTGATTGAAGAGCGTGAACAAGGTGCTACGAACCCTAACGTCGCACGATTTTCTCTGCGGCTCGAACACGCCGGAGAATCCTTCGTTCTTCGAGGCGGAGAAGGACTTGGTTCGCCGGAGCTCCGGTAAGAAGGATGAGGAAGTCGGCGGGCGGTTGGAACGGCCGGAGGCAGAGGGACGGAAGATGGCTCTAAGAGCGGCGGCGGCGGTGGAGGAAGTCGGTGGTTTCCGGGAAGAAGAAGAAGAAGCGGCGGAGTTGCTGTTGTTGTTGGGATCGAGTACGGAGAGACGTTCGCATAGGCATAAAGGGCAGAAGCCGGTGAAGTTTTCTTGTGGGTGACGGTCGCAGGAGGTGGAAGGGCGGTTGGGTTGAAGTGGCGGTGCTTGCGGTGGTGCTTGCGGCGGTGGTGGTAACAGTGGTGGTGGTGGTTGAGTGGGGGGATTCATAACCGTAAGTGTGTGATTGTTGAGAGTGTGGTCATGATATGGTGAGACAGAGAGTGAGGAGTGGAGTGAAGAGGAAAGAAATGTGTGTGTGGTTTGTGTCTGAGTCTGTGTCTGTTGTGTATGACGAGGAAAGGAGGGAAGTGAGAGAAAGACAATATCACAAAGGAACAGTTTTGGTTCCAACGGACACAGAGAAAGTTGAGAGAGAGAGAGAGAGAGAGAGAGAGAGATTGTTGGGATGGAAAGTAGTGGAAAACTGGGAAAATATAAAATGGAAAAGAATTAATTAACGAATACATATTGTTTATTTATTTATTTATTTATATTTTTTTGGTGTAACATATTGTTTTTTTTATTTTTTTTATTATTATTATTTGGTCCATGAAGAAGAAGAAGATTGCAATTTGGTCCCTATAATATAGTGTCAAATCCGCCCCTAAAATTGGGTGCAGATTGGTCCTTAATGTGGAGTACAGTTATCAAGCAACGTGGTAAGCTAACTGGGCACTTAACGTGCCACCTCAGCACCGTTAACGACGTCAGTCAACCGAGGTTAACAGAGGGACTAACTTGATTAACGTTTTATAGTTTTGGGGACTTTTTTGAAATTTCGTTAATTTCAGGGATCAAATTGATACATTCTTACAGTCTCAGGGGCCAAATTAGCTATTTACTCCAATCTTATTCTTGGTTCAGTCTAAGGTGCATCACCCACTAAAGTGGTGCACCATTGACATGACACTTTGGTGTCCAATTATTTTGTCATGTGGTTAGTGAGATTGCTTTTGACTGTTCAATCGATTCTGTATTCAAATGTGTATTTGAGATGTATTTTGGATGCAAATACGGTAATTTCAAATACATGATATTTTTGTTGATCTCACCATCACCGGCCACCGCTGGCACAGCCGCCGACCAATCACGTTCGACCAACTCCGGCCTATCATCATCGATCACCACCAACTGGCTACCTCCGATAATCGCTGTCAGCCACTATCGATGTATTTTGAAAATACCAAATACAAATACATACATCTTTGACTAGTAAAAAAGAGTACAAAATGTGTTGAATAGTCAACACATCCCAGGTAGTAAAAGGATTGGCCAGCAAAGTGTCACTTAAGTGGTATATCACTACACCATTTTGGTGGGTAATGGAGTATAGCCTTCACCCTTATTCTTATATAGTATTCACTATTCAATAAGATCAAATTCAGGTTGACATGTTAAAAGAAAGTCTGTCTTTGGATGTGGATTTGTATAACACGATCATGGCTTCAGAAATCATATTTACTTTCACCACTTTTTATGATGTTTGATTAATATTTAAGCCCTATTAGAATAATTGATTTTATGTGTCAAAAAAAAATAATTTGATTTTGGGGTTAAATTGAGATTTTTGTATAATCAAGTATTTATTGTTTGTGTAATTGCCAAAATTTAATTTGAGTTTTTTAAATACTACTCTTATTATATCATTTTTAAAATTAATTATTTCTTATATCCTCCTAAAAATTAAATTAAAAATCTAAAGTCGATTGGAATGACACAATCTAAATAATATTTATTCTAAAATATTAATTTTGAAAATAAAATATATAATCATAGATTAGTCAGTAGAAACTCGCTTTTAATCAAGTGATACTCAATTTTTCAAAACCCAAATTTGCAAAGGGATTCCCAAATACAAGTAACTTCCACTTGAACATTATTATAATATAATTCTTAAAGAATGCATCGTATAATATAATTATTTTATGTTGTGTTATTAACGGTATAATATTGCGTTACTTAGGCATATATTAATAATTATTGTCTTTTACTAGCGTCTTGAATGACATTATGTGTGTAATTAAAAAAAAATGACATCATGTGTCTATTAATATTTTTTATTAATAAAATAAATAATAAAAATAATTGAAATAAATTATGAAATATAAATATAATTTATCAACATATGATTGATCCAAGTGGTAAGGGACTCAGGTACCTTAAGCAAGTGGTCAGTGGTTCGAATCATTATTCTTATATATGGAGAAAACCTGATTGGGGGAGGGAAGAACTAGAGCTGTCAAAGTGAGCCATCCCGGGTGATAAAACGAGTCGGGCCTGGTTGGCTTACTTTTTTTGGTGAGCCAAGAAATAACCAACCTGACCCGACCCATCACAGGTTGTTTTAGAAAGAGAAAAAAAAAACATAAAAAAAATTAAAAACTTAAATAGTAAAAAACGAACATTCAAAGTAGTAGCCCTTGTTAAAATGCACATCCAAATTTTAATACAGGTCCAAAATCAAAGTAATAACCCCTGATTGTTTACGTGGATTGTGTATACGATGTTCTTAGTCGGCGGCGTTTGTGGTTCGGCGACATTGTAGGTCAATGATGAAGGAGAAATGGGCGCATACGCGTAAGGGAAAAGGGCATTCGCGTAAGGAAAATGTAATTAGGTTACTGAAGGTGAAGAGAAAGTTGGGCTGGGCTTGAGTCTTAGACCGCCTGACAGAAGATTAGAAGGAATAAAAAAAGAGAGAGAACCTGCAAGCCAACCTGGCTCACCATGGGTTGAACCCGACCAACCAGGGTTAAAGTGAGTCTGATTTTACTAACCCAACCCAGCGGTGAACCGAGTTGGGCCAGGTTGGCTCACGGATTCCAACTTATATTAATTGCTCTAGGGAAAACTCACACTGTGTGCCCCAAAAGATTCCCCGACGGAATAATGTTGTTAAGTACATAAATCATAGCATACAAGTCTAAAGAGAAATGTTATTTGAATATTAAAGTGAGACATCAAACTTCAACAACAATTTTCATGGTTAACACAGTTAAAAAATGTTCATTAACCATATTTTTTAACTGCATCAACTATGAAAATTATCGTCGAATTTTGTTATCCTGTTTTGATATTCAAATAACACAACTGAGTTTAAATAGTATGCTTGTGATTTACACACATTTTGAGCAAGGAATTTATTTGTGTAGTTAATTAAAGGTCGTCTGAATTTCACCTAATATTTCCTTTGGGCCACTTATTTTCATACCAAAATTCAATCCGATCATAGCTTAATGAGAGTGATCCCGCTATACTTATAGATAAAAATATATAAAACTGAATATTATAAATAGTCAGTTATAAAATTTTAAAAATATGTATGTAACAAAAGTCTTGAGATATCAAATCATATCAATAGAAAAGGTATTGATTTAGGTTCAAAAAGTCTTATAGTTTGTTATAATTTTTTTTATAAAAAAAATGTAAGTTTTAATTTATCATGTAGTATTGGCCATGATTGGGCTAATATGAAGCGCACTTTGAATCTAAAACCTGAAAAATTTATCAAGTTTAATTCCGAAAATCCAACTAATCCAAATTAATTTTAGGTGGAGTCGTGTTATTATGTCAAGTCAGGACATAAGCACCTCTAATGAGATTAATTATTTCTAAGTATAAGATTATTTTTCACTTGGATCATTGTGACTCTTTCTCAGAAAAATGTTTCCTTATGAACTCAAATCCATGTTATTGTCAAAGTGGCAGATAGCTCAGGTACTAAAGATTTCTACCTTTAAAATCTGAAGGGTTTTATAAATAAACTATTTATGTAAAAGAAAACATGTTATTACACAAACCTCTTAATTACAAAGTTGAAGTTTCCATTCTTTATAAATTAAATTTTTTGGAACCAAAATAATTTGGATTAAATAATCTCTAGGTTTTAATGTTAACAATGAGAATTAAATTTGTGTAGCAAAGTGTTAATGCTTTAAATCTAACAAGTGCCTTCAGTCTTAAAGAATCTCTGTTCTTATAAGTTAAAATGTTAAATCTATTCTCTTTGCAAATCCGCGTCCATATATTTTATATTGAATATTTTATATTGAAAGAGTGGTCGAGTCCACTCTATCAAGGATCTCCTTTAAACTCAAGTGCCACGTCAGTGGACGAGCGCTTGAATGTTTTTAGTGGACGGAGAATTTCTTTTCATGTAGACGTGAGCTTCTCTCAAATAATATCCTTAGTTTTCTATTGCCACGTCACTGGACGGAGATTTCAAATGTCTCAAGTACTGGCAAGACCGATGTTTTAAGTAGACGAAGTTTTGGTTGCCACGTCAGTGGACGGAGCCTTAAAACTCTCCTTACTTTCCTTGCCTTTGCTTTCGTTTGTTGGACGAAGAATTTTAAGCATTTATACCAATCTGAACCAAAGCGAATTTATTTCTTATGATTGATATTCATTTTATTTATAATGGTTCTTCTCTTTTTCTATTAACGGTTCTTATTGCCTTGTTTCATTGAGAGAGACATAGTACAAATAAGGACTTGCAAAAAGCAGAATAGTACAATGCAAAACGTTGTGTACCCTGTCACCTTTTACGCTGATATAGTTGGAACTTGTACAAAGGAGGCAAAACTGTTTTTCAAGCTGCTTTTGCTTAGAGGTGTGCTTTTACATGCAAGAATTTGTCTCACAGTACAAAGGCCTCGAGCCAGCTGAGTCTCAACGGATATTTACTGGGTTGACTCTATTACTAAATGGAAAATTCAAATACAACCGTTGATGATTCTGAAGAGAAGATCAAGGCTCTATAAATAGAAGACTAAAGCTTTTGAAGAAACAACTTTTGCGCATACAAAGAAATCTCAAGAAATCTCTTGCGAAGCAAATATTCTCTTATTCATTCAAAAAGCAAAAGTCTGTAATATCATAGTTTGAATATTGCTATAATATTCATCTGATCTTAAACTTTCATATTCTCACACATAGTGAGTTAGAAGATCAAAGAAATCAAAACTCCTTATTAGATGTAGAGCCTGAAGAGGCTTGGTAAGAAAGAAATACTTGTGAGCCTGGAGAGGTGTTGAATACTTGGTGTAATCTATTTGGAAAATAGTGGAGAAATCCTTCAAGTAGAAGGGACTGGACGTAGCTCTTTGTTGGAAGAGAGTGAACCAGGATAAAACATCTTGTGTGAATCTTCTAATCCCTTATCTCTTTAGTTTTACGTGTTTATACTAACTGTGGGGATTTGAACTTGAACTTGTGATTCTTTCAAAAGACTGTTTTTCCGTGTGCTTTATTCTGCCTCCTTATCTTTGTGTGAGAAAATCTTTTTTTGAAAAGGTTGTTTTCGAAAAATATTAACAAACACAATTCAACCCCCCCTTCTTGTGTTTGCCTGTGTCAACTTCAGTTGGTATCAGAGCTCAGCCTCGAAAGGGTTGAGCATCTAACAAGTGCTGAGGAAGTACGATCCTATCACCATGGATGCAGAAGGACAAGCTATCAACAGACCTCCACTCTTTGATGGAACTGATTACGACTATTGGAAGAAGAGAATGATGGCCTTCCTAGATGCACAGAACCTAGACATCTGGGAACTGATAGAGAATGGCTATTCTGAGCCAAGAGGTGAAGATCAAGCAGTATTGGCTAGAGCAGATTGGAGTGTTGATCAAAAAGCTAAACATCAACTAAATCTCAAAGCCAAACATTACTTGATGTGTGCTATTACCAGATCAGAACATGATAAAGTTCACAGCTGCAACACAGCAAAAGAAATCTGGGATACACTGGCTCTCGCTCATGAAGGCTCATCACAAGTGAAGGAGTCAAAGATAAGCATGCTGGTTCACCAGTATGAACTCTTCAAGATGACTGATCATGAGTCTATAGATCAGATGTTTGGAAGATTTCAAACAATAACAAACAGTCTCAGATCTCTGAGAAAAGTATATGAGAATAGAGATCATATCAGAAAGATTCTGAGAAGTCTCTCCAAGCAGTGGAGATCGAAGGTCACTGCTATTCAAGAAGCTAAGAATCTGAATACTCTCTCTCTGGAAGAACTTCTAGGATCATTAAAAGTTCATGAACTTGAACTAAATGAGGAAGACAATTCCAGAAAGGGAAAGTCCATTGCTTTAAAGGCAAAGAAAGCAAGTTCTTCAAAAGTCCTCAAAGCTGCTGAGTCTTCAGATGATGCTGAACCTTCAGACAGTGATGAAGGATCAGATGAAGATGAACTATCTTTCATCTCCAGAAAGATACAACATATGTGGAGAAGAAAAGGTAATTTCAAGAGAAAGCCATTCAACAAGAAATTTTCTAAGGAGAAATCAGACTCCAAAGAAAAAGGTTCATCTTTGTGCTTTGAGTGCAAAAAGCCAGGCCATTTCAAAGCTGACTGTCCTGACCTAAAAGAAAAGAAGAAGTTCTTCAAGAAAAAGAAGGGCTTAATGGCTACATGGGAGGACTTGGACTTATCCTCATCAGATGAGGAAGAAGAAGCAGAGGAAGAGGCAAACATTTGTCTCATGGCAGACACATCATCAGAAAATGAGTACACTGATGATGATGAGGTAACAGATTCTGAACCTTCAACTCTCAAAAATGCCTTTGATGAATTACTGCATGACTCATCCATATTATCTCATGAATACAAAAGTCTTAAAAAGAAGTTTGCAAAATTAACCAAAGAATATGATAGAGTCTGCATGGAAAAACAAAGTTTGTTTCAAGAAAATGATAAGTTGAAATCAGAGAATGTCAGTCTAACTGACAAATCTGAATGTGAGCCTGACAATTCTTGTGAAGTTGCAAAACTAAAACAAGATGTAAAATACTTGACAGACTCTCTGTCAAAATTGGTAGGAGGCTCAGATAAGCTTAGTCTTATCCTAAGGTATTCTAGGTCACCCTTTGATAAATCTGGCCTTGGTTATGACAATAAGAAGCATGAGGCATCTTACATTAAGTCAAAACCACCTATGCAGCAAAGGGCTTCAAAAGCTCCAGCTAGGTATGCGAAAACCAAATCAGGCCCGTCCAACACCTTTTGTAAAGTGTGTGGAAAAAGTGGGCACTCTACATCTAGATGCATACATAATAGGCATGCCAAACATTCTCGTCCAAAGAAAACTAACATGAAAGGACCCAAGTCAGTTTGGGTACCTAAGGACAAGATAATACCTGTTGCAGATCTGCTTTACAACAGGAAAGAAACAAACATCCTGGTACTTGGACAGTGGATGCTCACGTCACATGACGGGAGAAAAGTATATGTTCCAAGACCTTAAACATAAGGATGGTGGCTGGGTGACATTTGGAGGAAATCAGAAAGGAAAGATCACTGGTATAGGTAAAATCGGTAAACATCCTTTTCCCTCCATTGATAATGTTCTTTTAGTAAATGGTTTAAAACATAATCTACTGAGCATAAGTCAATTATGTGACAGTGGATATGATGTTTCTTTTAATAAGAACATGTGTTATGTCAAGAAAAATGATGGATCAATCTTATTCACTGCTAAGAGGCAAAACAACTTATACAAAATTGACTTGGAGGACCTCTCAAATCAAAGTGTCTCATGTTTAGTGTCCATTGAAGATGAACGTTGGATTTGGCATAAAAGGCTAGGTCATGCAAGCTTGAGATTAATCTCAAAGCTAAATAAGCATAACCTCGTGAGAGGATTACCAAACCTTAAATACAAATCTGATGCTCTCTGTGATGCATGTCAGAAGGGAAAACAAGTCAAAGGTTCTTTTGAATCTAAGAATATTGTGAGTACCAAGAGACCACTAGAACTGCTACACCTTGATCTCTTTGGTCCAACAAGGACTGCTTCTATCAGTGGTAAGAAATATGGTCTAGTCATTGTAGATGACTATACTAGATGGACATGGGTTATGTTCCTTGCTCACCAGGATGAGTCTTTCAAGGTCTTTTCTGTATTCTGCAAACGTGTACAGAATGAAAAAGGCATGTGTATAGCTTCAATTAGAAGTGACCATGGGGGAGAATTTGTCAATGAGCTCTTCAATGAGTTTTGTGAAGAAAATGGAATTCAACACAACTTCTCAATACCAAGAACACCACAGCAAAATGGTGTGGTAGAGAGAAAGAACAGATCTCTTCAAGAGATGGCTAGGACTATGCTCAATGACAATTCTGTCCCTAAGCACTTCTGGGCTGAAGCTGTGAACACTGCCTGCTACATTCAGAACAGAATATACATTAGACCTATTCTGAGTAAGACTCCCTATGAATTGTGGAAAGGCGGAAAACCCAACATATCTTATTTTCATCCTTTTGGATGTAAATGTTATATTTTAAATACAAAAGATCAACTTGGTAAGTTTGATGCAAAGGTAGACAATGGAATTCTACTAGGATTCTCTGAAACCTCAAAAGGATTTAGAGTGTATAACTCAAGAACCTTAATAGTAGAAGAATCTATACATGTTAGATTTGATGACAAACAGCCTGATAAGAAACTATCAGAGCTAGATGAAAGTTTTGCAGATCTTGACTTAAACATCTCAGGAGAAACAAAAGAAGTTAAAACTGATGATCCAGTTGAAGACCCTTCTCATCAACCAGAAGCATCCACCTCTCAACAAGGCAATGCTCAGAGAACTTGGCATTTCAAGAATTATCATCCACCGGATCAAATCATAGGAAATCCAAGCGATAAGCTAAGAACCAGATCAACCTTCAGAAAGCAAGAAGACTCTGCATTGGTCTCTGAATTGGAACCAAAGACTGTAGACGAGGCTCTGCTGGACAATGGTTGGATTTTAGCAATGCAAGAAGAGCTAAATCAGTTTGAGAGGAATGAAGTTTGGACTCTGGTAACCCTACCTAAGAATAAATCTGTTATAGGAACAAAATGGGTTTACAGAAACAAGCTTGACGAAAATGGTAAGGTTATAAGAAATAAAGCAAGATTGGTTGCACAAGGTTATTCTCAAGAAGAAGGTATAGACTATACTGAAACCTTTGCACCTGTTGCAAGATTGGAAGCAATCAGAATTTTACTCTCATTTGCTGCACATCATAATATTATGCTCTTTCAAATGGATGTAAAAAGTGCTTTTTTAAATGGTTTCATCAATGAAGAAGTTTATGTTATGCAACCTCCGGGTTTTGAGAGTGAAACCCAACTTGAACATGTATACAAGCTTAAGAAAGCTTTATACGGCCTAAAACAAGCCCCAAGAGCTTGGTATGATAGGCTAAGTTCTTTTCTAATGGATAATGGTTTTGTTAGAGGAAAGGTTGATACAACCTTGTTTAGAAAATCAATTAAATCCAACTTCATAGTAGTACAGATCTATGTAGATGATATTATATTTGGTGCTACTAATGAATCTTTGTGCAAAGAATTCTCAAAACTAATGCAGAAAGAGTTTGAAATGAGCATGATGGGAGAACTCAAATTCTTCCTTGGACTTCAAGTCAAACAATCTATGGGCGGGGTGTACATCCATCAAACTAAGTACACAAAGGAACTTCTCAAAAAGTTTAAGATGGATGATTGCAAACCTATGAACACACCTATGCATCCCACGTCCACACTGAACAAAGATGATAAAGAGAAAAAGGTAGATCAGAAGGTATATAGAGGTATGATTGGATCTCTTTTATATCTAACTGCTTCTAGGCCTGATATAATGTTCAGTGTTTGCTTATGTGCTCGATTTCAATCTGATCCTAGAGAATCTCATTTATCAGCAGTTAAAAGAATTTTTAGATATTTAAAAGGTACTACTAATCTTGGTCTGTGCTTTAAGAAAGATGAAGATTACAGATTAGTTGGCTTTTGTGATGCTGACTATGCTGGAGATAGAATTGAAAGAAAAAGCACCAGTCGGGGATGTCACTTCATTGGAGCTAATCTAGTGTCATGGTCAAGCAAAAGACAGAGTACCATTGCTCTATCAACTGCTGAAGCAGAATATATATCAGCTGCAAACTGCTGCTCATAACTTCTCTGGATCAAACACCAATTGGAGGACTACAATGTGTTTGTAAGTAGTATTCCACTAATTTGTGATAATACTGCTGCAATTAATCTGTCTAAGAATCCAATTCTTCATTCTAGGGCTAAGCATATAGAAATCAAACATCATTTTATCAGAGACTATGTGCAAAAGGGTGTTTTTGATGTTCAATTTGTAGATACTGACCATCAATGGGCAGATATCTTTACTAAACCTCTTGCTGAGGACAGATTTATTTTTATCAGAAAACATCTTAACATGTTGTATGTGGTTTAATTTGGTATATGTATTGATTGCATGTTTTATCTGCGCGTCCAGTGGTTTTGGCGTCCAGAGCACGTGTAGTCTACGCGTCCACTACTGTTGGTGTGCCGCGTCCACTACATATTTTTTTTGCGTCCACCCTCAATCTTTTGTGGACCCAACCTTACATACATTTGTTTTTAAAATATTTGCATCTTTATATATCTGAACTCAGTTATCTTAAAACATTTGATTTTAATCATTTCCTTGCTGAGTCAGCGACTTCCATCAATCCCATCGTAACTTTTTACGGTCCCAAAATACCAACGCCGTTTTTTCACTAAAGTCTTGTCTAATCAATCTTTTCTTTTTGAAAACTGTTGGTATTCGAAAACTCTTTAAAGGTAACTCCTTTCCCTCGAAAAACCTTTCGCTACTCTTCATCTTTGACAACTACTCTCTGAAAGTTTTTGAAATCTCCTTTCTTCTAACCCAAACTTGTTCTCAAGAACTCAACAATGGCTTCAACCTCAACTCCCGAGCCTGCCTATGTTACTGACATCATCAATATCGCGGCTGAACATCACTTTAACTTTGAAATTCTGAGTGAGTATAACTTGGATGTAAGCAAGTACATCAACGCTGCTGGTTGGGATGGTTTGTTTCTGGAAAAGGTCTCGATTTATCCAGACTTGATCAGGGATTTCTGGAGGAAACCAACGATTACCAACACTGAGGTAGTAGGGTTTGTTCAAGGCAAGAAGATAATCGTTTCTGAGAAGACCATTTCTGATGCAATCCTCTGTGCTCAAGAGGGTTTGATCATGACAGAAAACTGGGAAGAAGATCTGGGTGGTATAGAAACTATCTCGGTTACACTGATGCGAGAAGATGTAGTGAGGACTCATTCGTGGAAGTCATCTGAAATGAAGGATCATATCAGGATTCTTCATCAGATTCTGAACAAGACTGTGCTTCATAAGGCAGGGTCTAAGGATAACCTCTCTGCTCTTCACAAGTTTTGTCTCTGCAACATGATCTATGAGACAAAAATAAACCTGCCATGGATCCTGTTTCATCGTTTCAAGGATGCCATCACACACAGGGAAACAGCCTCTCACATCACTTTCTCTCATCTTCTGTCAAAAGTCTTCAAGCAGCAAGGCTTGTATGATTACTTAGATGCAAAGCCTCAAGAAGAACAAGATAAGATCTTTCGTTCGAAGGGGATGCAAGCTGCCATTTTTGGAAAGAGCAACCTAAGTAGCATGCATCTTGACACATACAAACTTGTTGAAATGTCAAAGCAAGAAGAGAAAATGAAGATTAAGGAAGAAGCAGTTGAGGCCAACAATGCAGCTATTCTTGGTCTCAAGAGAGGAACTAAAAGGAAAACTGTGGCTGTCAGGAAGCCTGCTCCTAGAAGGCCTACCAGAGGCATTGTTATCAATGAGCCTGGGAATGAGGCCCCTCAACCTGTTCCTCGACCTGCTCCCAAGAGAGCTAGAAAGCTGGTTCTGCCTCAAGATGATGATGAAGATGACAATGTTCCTCTGGGAACAGTTTTAAAAAGGAAAGCAACTGCTGTTGTTGATACTGCTGCTGATGCTGCTGTGCCTACCAAGAGGAGGCAACCTGCAAGGAAAGCAAGAACTTTTGCAGCCTCTGAGGTAAACACCTCTTCTGATGTTCCTACTAATACTGTGAGTGATGATGCCCCTACTCCGGGTGTAGGATTTTTGATAATGTATATAGACCCTCTTTACCCACACCCCAACCCTCACCGCAAAGAGAGCAACCTGACCAAACCTCAAATCCATCTTCACCACAAAATAGCCCAACTCAATTAACCACACCTCAACCTACACCACTCAAAACCCTCTTTCCACCCATAATTCCTGACTCAGATCCTTGGTTTCATCAAGAGGATGATGGAATTTGCAGAGGTGCCCCCTTTCCTAAACAACTAAGAAAACTCTTTCCACCAATTATTCCCCCATCCACTATTTTTGCCAATAAGTCTGAGAACTGGGCTCAGGTCAAGAGGAATTGGAAAATTCTGTTCCATACTCACCAACCTGACCCTGAAATTAACCTTGAAATTCCTCTGACAAGGTGGTACTCCCATCCTGATTATGACTATGAACCTTATGAGGAATATCCCTGGACCACAAAATACCCAAACTCTCAGCCTCCTAAAGGCCCCTTTCCCTTCGAGATGCACAACCAACATGGCCCTCTCCTAACCCATCTACCCCTCAACCGCTTTCCCCAAAGGAAAATTTACCCCAACCTACAAAAAACCCCACCTTTGATCCCTCACACTGCCGGAGTAGCAAGGCACATCATTCCTGTATGGGAAACTGATCCCAAAAGGAACCATCTGCCTTCTTTACCTGAGAAGAGAGCTCGATCATCTGGGCACATTCCAATTATTCTGGATGCAAACACAAAATGGATGAAATTTGAGCATCCCAGCATCTATGGAAGTGCTTCAGACCCCTTCGCAGATCAACTGATTTATAACATTCTGAAGTGGGAGTTCAGCTACTTCCAGATTGAAAGAGCTGCACGTTGGGTTCCTATTACATGGCTGAGACACAATAAGGAAACTCGAGTAGGCATTGCTCCCTACCCCATCTGTCCAAGGCTTGGCATGATAGACCTCAACAAGGACAAAGACATGAGGCGCAAAAGAAATAAGGGAGTCATGCCTGAAGCTCACTCTGCCATGCTGGACTTGTCTCAGGAATTCTTTGATCCCTCCGAGCTTGACTTTTATCTATATATGGAGGCTGTGCAGAATATTGGAGAGATGAAGGCTGCAGACTTCTGGTTGTCTCACATCATCCACTGCACCAGGGAAGCTTCTTCTTCTGGTTTGACTCAAGAAGAGAAGAAAGAAATTCCTAAGTTCAGAGGAAAATGTGGCCTATCCAGAGTAAGGCACATGATCTACAAAGATCTGTGGGGACTTCCTATTACCAGCAGGGATGTGGAGGAAATTATTCCTATCCACTGGGCAAAGGATTTACCTCAGAAACCTGTTACAGTTGCCACTGCACCTCCAGCAACATCTTCCTCTGATCAGGTAGCCCAAGAGTTGATTGTAGAAGGCCCTGAACTTGATGAGCAACAGTCTTCTCAGCCTACTTCAGTTGAACCTCCATCTGCACAAGCTAAGCAGTCTGCTGAGGCTGGTGTCTCTAAGCAAGGAGCTGAGTCTGCTAAGACTTCTTCTCAACCATTAGCTCTTGCTATGGTCAGAACAGCAGCCCAAGCTCAAGACACTGTCTCTGACACTGCTGAAAGCTCAAGACAACTTACCTTGCCACCCAATCTTGAAGACATCATTGGGAAAATTGTTGATGATAAGGTTGGCAAGATAGTTGAGGAAAAGACTGAGCAGATGGCTCAACAGATTGAAGAAAGGGTGCAGAAGCAAGTTCAAGACTCTCTGGCCCCTACAAATGCAGTGATGAATCAGATGTTGGCTATAATCTTGGAGTTTCAGAGGAATCAAAACCCACACCCTAACCAACCACCTCCTTCCACCTAAAAACTTTTTCTTCTCTGTTTTTACCCTTTTGTTGTTTGCTGACAATGATGGTCCACTCCCTTTTACCTTTTTGTCTGATGACAAAATAGGGGGAGAAAGGAAAGATTAAATTTTATTATACAGAGATTTTTAAAAATACTTAGTTGTCTGCATATGCATAAATATATATATTCATCTTGCTGATACTATGCCTTGACATTTTTTTTTCATGACTTTGCTTCGATAATGCTTTGAATTCTAAATGTTTAATAGGCTGCTATCTTGATCTGTTAACCAATATTATATTGCAAATAAGACTTAGCTTATTTTTGCCTTAACTGTTTTTATCTGATGTCTGCTTTGTCTTAGGGGGAGCCTTGTAAGCTCTCTTAAACTTTGCAAAATAAATTTAATTAGTTTTTGTCATCATCAAAAAGGGGGAGATTGTTGGAACCAAAATAATTTGGATTAAATAATCTCTAGGTTTTGATGTTAACAATGAGAATTAAATTTGTGTAGCAAAGTGTTAATGCTTTGAATCTAACAAGTGCCTTCAGTCTTAAAGAATCTCTGTTCTTATAAGTTAAAATGTTAAATCTATTCTCTTTGCAAATCCGCGTCCATATATTTTATATTGAATATTTTATATTGAAAGAGTGGTCGAGTCCACTCTATCAAGGATCTCCTTTAAACTCAAGTGCCACGTCAGTGGACGAGCGCTTGAATGTTTTTAGTGGACGGAGAATTTCTTTTCATGTAGACGTGAGCTTCTCTCAAATAATATCCTTAGTTTTCTATTGCCACGTCACTGGACGGAGATTTCAAATGTCTCAAGTACTGGCAAGACCGATGTTTTAAGTAGACGAAGTTTTGGTTGCCACGTCAGTGGACGGAGCCTTAAAACTCTCCTTACTTTCCTTGCCTTTGCTTTCGTTTGTTGGACGAAGAATTTTAAGCATTTATACCAATCTGAACCAAAGCGAATTTATTTCTTATGATTGATATTCATTTTATTTATAATGGTTCTTCTCTTTTTCTATTAACGGTTCTTATTGCCTTGTTTCATTGAGAGAGACATAGTACAAATAAGGACTTGCAAAAAGCAGAATAGTACAATGCAAAACGTTGTGTACCCTGTCACCTTTTACGCTGATATAGTTGGAACTTGTACAAAGGAGGCAAAACTGTTTTTCAAGCTGCTTTTGCTCAGAGGTGTGCTTTTACATGCAAGAATTTGTCTCACAGTACAAAGGCCTCGAGCCAGCTGAGTCTCAACGGATATTTACTGGGTTGACTCTATTACTAAACGGAAAATTCAAATACAACCGTTGATGATTCTGAAGAGAAGATCAAGGCTCTATAAATAGAAGACTAAAGCTTTTGAAGAAACAACTTTTGCGCATACAAAGAAATCTCAAGAAATCTCTTGCGAAACAAATATTCTCTTATTCATTCAAAAAGCAAAAGTCTGTAATATCATAGTTTGAATATTGCTATAATATTCATCTGATCTTAAACTTTCATATTCTCACACATAGTGAGTTAGAAGATCAAAGAAATCAAAACTCCTTATTAGAGGTAGAGCTTGAAGAGGCTTGGTAAGAAAGAAATACTTGTGAGCCTAGAGAGGTGTTGAATACTTGGTGTAATCTATTTGGAAAATAGTGGAGAAATCCTTCAAGTAGAAGGGACTGGACGTAGCTCTTTGTTGGAAGAGAGTGAACTAGGATAAAACATCTTGTGTGAATCTTCTAATCCCTTATCTCTTTAGTTTTACGTGTTTATACTAACTGTGGGGATTTGAACTTGAACTTGTGATTCTTTCAAAAGACTGTTTTTCCGTGTGCTTTATTCTGCCTCCTTATCTTTGTGTGAGAAAATCTTTTTTTGAAAAGGTTGTTTTCGAAAAATATTAACAAACACAATTCAACCCCCCTTCTTGTGTTTGCCTGTGTCAACTTCAAAATTCACATGAATATTGTGGTTAATTAATCTATAAGCTAGTTTATATATACTTCAAGTAATTCACCTCTTTAGTATATACAACTTACAAATGGTAAGTCGAATTGGTAAGTAACTTGATCCTTGTAATGAGAATTTGAGTTCAAACCATAAATAAGCAACTTTTGTCATAAAATTACATAACTTTGGTGTTCCTACTTCCTGTAATCAAACTAGAATTAGTCTTATAGATAATTCATATACAAGATACATTGGGATTAAAAAAATAAGATTCAGCTTCTCTAAAATGAATTCACTTCTAAAATGAACAAGTAAGAATTTATTTATTCTTAAGTCATTTAGTGAGTTGAGATTTCAAATGTTTTATCAAACTAATGGCAGATATATCCTTGATTACTCGGTTTAAGGATGAATTTACGTTAAAAGAGTTTTATAAAAAATAAAAACTATGCCAATGTTTTAAATCATTTTTATTTGTATAACATAATCTGTGCATGAATATTACTTTTACTCATTTTTATTTGTTTTAGATATGGACATTTCTTTTCTTAAAGAGATTAAAGGTCCATTTTTAGAAATTTCTTCGTTTTAATTTTCTTTTGCTTTTGTTTTGGTTTCATGGGGATGCTTCCAATTTTCAAAGATTCCTGTCGAGAGAAAAAGCAAAAGTTAATCACGCCATCACAATTTACATTTCGAGAGAGAGAAAAGAAAAGGCCTTCTCCTGCCCCGTTTTCTTCCTTTCTCACATTTCGCTTTCTTTCTTGCTTTCTTTCTCTCTCTCTTTCCCTTCTTTTTCTTTTTTTGTTTCATTTTTTTTATTTTCTTGTCTTTCACTTTGCTTTTTTCTTTTTCTTTTTCCTGTTTCAAGTTCCTTTTTGTTTTTCGGCTTTCTTTTCCTCCAAACAGCTCCAATTTCCCCACTTTGCTCTGCTTCGTAAGCAAACAAACTGTGCTTCCATCTGTGGGCCAAACAAAAGGTACATAATCCTAAGCCACCACCTCATGAGTCATAACTAAGAGGTCTGAAACTTTTACATGTTTTTTTTTCCTTTTTTTTTAATTCTAAAAACTTGACATGTTTAAGTAAATTAGTTTTACAAATTCAATATATAATGAAACAACTTAATTCAATATATTTTGTGTGGCAACCATAGGCCACCCCTTCTCTCCACCACTGGTCTAGTGTTTGTGTCTCGGCCTTTGTCAAAGATGTTTTGCCTTATGTGGGTTGAAGACTGAGACATACGGTAGGGATTGGCTTTAGTGCGGCCTGCCTTTTTTCCATTTGGCAAGAAAGGGTACATAGGAGACTATAAAGACAAGGCAAATTAATGAATCAAGTTCGACCCCTAAAAGACAAAAATGGTATTCCTCAAAGCATAATTTGAAAAGCCACAAGCTCCTCCATCCATCAACTTCATAAGGGAAACCTGCTTTATCCATATAAAAACTCTAGTCTCCCAAGTGGCGAATCATTCATTCAACTTTTGGGATAAGCAAATTTATACCTGATTGTTTCCAATAGCATTCTAACATTAACCACCCTTTTTTTTTTTTTTTTTTAACAAGGTGGCAAGTCACCATAAATTTATTAATAAAATAAAAAATAAAACAAGAACATGGGGGGACAAAAATCAAAACTCATGCAAAATAAATGATAATCAAGTATACCTAGAATTAGGTTTTTTATTCAGTCTCAGGTTATACTTCTTCTGAGATTTGGACGTAACCACCGTGAAACCATCTTCAGCAACATTATCATTATTCTGCTCTTCTTCCATAGAAATACTTGCATCTTTTTGCTTTTCCAACCAAGCAGATAAAACATTAAAATCATTCTGAACAACAGTTGGAAAAGCGCTAAGATCTTGAACATAAACTGGATTTGAATTAACTCACCTAGATTTTGATATCCTTCAAATTTTTTTTTTCCTAATGTCAATAAGCAAGAAAATCATTCATCCAAGTTAATACAATTAATTAACAACAAAATGGAAGCAAAACTCTCATGCATATCCCAGCTTTCGAGTCTGATTATTATAGCAACCTTCATTTTCACTTACATGTTATTACCTATATCAAAGGAAATTAAAGCAAGTTACAATTAAGATCTTTGATAAAGTATTTTTTTTGTGCTGAGATCTTTGATAAAGTATATAATTAAAGATTAAAGAATGTACTCTCTCTTTATTTTATTTGGGTGAAATTAATGAGAGGAAAAAAAGTTCGATATTGTGAATTATAATTGTGCCCTTAGTTATTTGTTAAAAATGTTGACATACAAATCATCTATGTTTTACCAATAAGGTCCAACACATTGGTAGATAACTATGTTCCTTAAGCATGTTACTGAGGTTCAATTTCTTATTGTGAGTATAAAAAAGACTTTGTTGAAAAAGGTTGTACCTATTTTAGTGATCTATCTCGAAAAGAATTTGTCTCCCGTTGCCAGTTAGGAGTCACCTTTGATCTAGATCAAAAACAAAAATTGTGTATGCTTTTCCCCCTAAATAGAAGTTTTGAATAAGTTTTGCACCCTGTTTGGCCAAGTAATTAACATTGAAAAGACTAACATATTCTTCTTTAAAAATGTTGATGCCTACCTCAAGGGCATAAGCCGTGGGATACTTTGATTGACTCACTTGGGCCCAAAAAACTAATCGGGGTGTGTTCCGAACAAAAAAAAAAAAAAAGGTCAAGCCTGATGTGTTAGCTTGGTTAATCCGATATAAAGTATGAATTGAGTTTGAAAAATTTAAGTCTAATCCTTTTTATTTAGCCCGACTAGACCAAGAAATTAAACGACTTGCTATGAGTTAGTCCGCAATGGACCGGACCAACCCATTAGCCCAAATTTCTAAATATATTTTGTGATTTTGTTATGAGCTCTATTAAGTTGTAAGTGATGTCAAATTTTGACATGTTAATATAATAGTAGGATAGTGCAAGAATGTGATAGAAAAATAAAATATATGTGTGTGTGTGTGAGATACTCTAATATTAAGGGTCTTATTAGAAGCTTTAAATAATATAGGAAACTAATTATAAACATTTTAGGTTGATATAGTATTAGAGACTTTTAATGGGTACCTGAATCCAACCAGCCCGTGCAAAATATTTATGTGTTTTTTAGATTATATTCTTAATTAAATGATTACAACAATGTTAATTTTATACGAGAGGGGATCAATTTATATCAATGTAAATTATTTTTCATTTACACTTACTTTTAGTTATTGATCTTTTTTTTCATCTAGCTGTTAAATCATTATTGAAGTTAAAATCACAACCACAGTTAAATGAAAATAAGATAAAGTGGACGTAAGTGAAAAATAATACTAAATTTTATATAATTGATGAGTTATTGGTTATATTAATTTCATTTCCATTCTAATGAATTAAATTGATGTTAATTTTTATATTACCGTTAGACGAAAGTAAGATCAACGATTTTTTTTGGTTTCCCAGGGTATCCACCACGCACAACTATGGAGAATAGAGGTATTGGACGACATTTAAGGACTGACCTCTCCCAACTAGGTTTTCCTCCATGCTTAAGAGTCAGGGATCGAATCCCTGACCACTTTCTTAAAGGGCCCAAGTTCGTTACCACTTGGACTAACTATGTGTTGATAGTAAGATCAAAGATTTGAAGTGGATATAAGTGAAAAGTAATATCAGTATAAATCATTTTTCACATACACTCACCTTCAGCCTTTGTTCTTATTTTCATCTAATGGTTAAACTATTATAAAGTTAAAATCATAATCAACATAAGATGAAAATAAGACTAATGACTAAAATTAGCAGATGTAAGCGAAAAATGATTTACATCGATACAATTAATCCCTCTATTTTTTATATAATTAACAGGTTATATTAATTTCATTTATATTATAATGAACTAAATTGATGGCAAATTTTAAGAGAGATATTGATGTCATTTTACCTATGTATATTAGTCAGTAGAAATAGCTTGAGTCTCTTAAACATATGATTTTGGATTTGATTCATGAATTTATATATATGAAAAATTATCATTGAGATTGATCACCGCTAAGACGCCTAATAATACCTGTCAACTATTGGATGAGAAGATACTTAAAAAAAAATGATGTCATTTTTTATGATATTAATTATCTTTTAAAAGTCAAATTGATGTCAATCCTAATTTGTATAGATACGGTAATTTACTAAAGTCTGAAAAAGGAAAAAAAAGAAAATGATTGATGGGGTGCATGGGATTTTCGAGATCCGCCGCTATGTCACGAGAAAAACCCGCCACGCTAGAGGAGCAACTGTCTAGTGTCTACTCAGTACTCACTTCGTTTGTGTCTCAAAAAAAACACCACTGGCAGTCCCTGCACTGCACTGTCTTACATTACAATACAAGCACCAAACCAAAAATTTACCCAACCCTGCATGCTCTGATCCATGGGTCCACACCACAACCACAAACTACTCTTGTTTCAATTTTTTTTTTAAGATCCCAGCTAGCCAGAAATTATTTTGATATCCGATTAATCCGAATCAAATCAGTAAGAGCAAGACTCATTTAAGAGATAAAGTTTCTTGATATCTATTTTTTTTTTTAATATACAAAATTCGAACCCAAGACCTCATTTAACTGTTACTTAGACAAACATGCATAAACTACTCTTGTTTCTTTACCCTTTGTTATGTGTGTCTTGGCTCTTCATTGCTCAAATCAAGTTCAGCTCAACCCCAAATCCATGCACAATGCTACCTCCTTCCCTTTTCCTTTCAGTTGCACATCACGGGTTCTCATTAATATCCTTCTCTCTTCTCTCTCCCCATCCTAGAGGTGAACCCCACTTCACCACTCACACGCGTGGCCCATTATTTAACCAATGAATGAAGATTGAATATTCAGAGAGAGAAACCCTTCAGGGCAGGTTTTGGCACCACGAAAGATAGTCTTCTTGTACGTGTGTTTGATATAAATATTTGAAAAATTATTTGTAGCTCTTTCGAAGGGAAAAATGATAACTGAGAATAGATACAAAGAATTAATATAAAAGAATATTTAACATTAAAAACGTGTTCAAAAATATTAATAATTATTATTTTATTGAACTCTCAAAATTGGTTAAGAATTCTATAAAATTTTTCTAACTAGTCATCAAATCAAATAATGATTAATAAGGAACAAATAATTGTTGTTTTTATAAAAGTTCTATTGTTGCAGTATAGAGAGATGTTAAAATAGGTGTTGGGCATCCTAAACTAGCTTCCTCAAATAAAAATTATCTTCTGTCTAATATTAAATCAGTAGAAAATACACTTGACATAACAAAAAATAAATTATGATAAAAACCAAATTATCCAAACCACATTTGATTGGATTCAATTAGATCGAATTTTTTTAAGGAATCAAACCGATCCAATCCAAACCGCACGTTGTTTCCATCAGTGGCGGATCTAGGACCCTGACTCAGTGGGGGCGATTTATTTAAAAAAATAAAATTAATAAATTATTAGGATTACATATGTTTTTTATTCCTATAAAATTGATAAATTTTAATTTTAGTCCCTATAAAAAATTTTATTTATTTTTAGTCCCTAAAAAATACAAAATTTATGTGTTTCTAATCCATAACAAGGGACTAAAAATACACTACTTTTATTAAATTCATGACTAAAAATGAATAAAATTTGTATAGGGACCAAAATAAATCAAATTTTACCAATTTTATAAGGATAAAAAACATATTTAACCCTAATTATTATCATATAAGAATAAAATTTTGAGTGATTGTGTTAGTTGGAAAAAATAGAGAAAAAAGGGCAGCCGGTTCAAACATATAAAAATAGTGGGGGAAAAATATAAATACTTCAAATATTTACTTGTAATTTTATCAAAGTTTGCACACCCTGATTTGTATGTAGGTCCGCTTATGGTTTCCATCATTGGATTGCATGGTTTTTGACTCAAAACGGATCCAATCCAATCCAATCTGCGAACACCCCTACTTTGGTGACTCAATTGGTGCAATTGGAACCTCGAGGACGAAAATTGCACAATCGTGATATCTATAGGACCCAAATGGCGCAAATGAAACCTGATGGACTAAAATTGTACAATCGTGATACTTGGGGACCAAAAGTATAATTAAGCTTAGTTTGTTTTACGACATTTGGTCCATTGGTCGTCAATTTTTCAATGATAAATAGAGATGAACCATAGCTTTTAAGCACATAGAACCTCTGGTTGAGCTTCTGTGGTAAAAGACATTGTGGTGGAAACAAAAAAAATGTTTTGTAAAGGAGGAACAAAACCTATAAGTGACAGAGAGGAACCATTAAATCATGTTGAAGCAGAGAGACAGAGGAAGGAGAAGCTCGACCAAAGGTTCTGTCGTGCTTGGAGTTGTTCCTCTCTATTGATCATTGAAAAAATTGATGAACATTGGACAAAATGACCAAATTTGCCACATTGAAAAAAAAAATGGGGACCAAATGTCCTAAAAAAATCATATGGACCACAATCGCACATGACCAATAATAAGAGGACCAAAAGTGCTTAAATCTTTTATTTATATCATTTTATATCTTCCAATTTTAATTATTTGATCATAATTAAACTCAATTTATTTTTTTATACATTTTCCCCAAGGGTGTCTATACTTGAAATCACCATAGATGGATAGGTAGATAAGGGGTGCTTCCACACTACTGTTTACCAAAAAGGCAAAAATACACGTCTCTGCAAAGTCGTAAGACCGTGTATAAATGCTGATGCCTGCCTAGTACTAGGAGGTCAAGGAAGTTGGTGACTTGATTCTTTATATAAGCATACATGATATATATAAGGTTTGACTCAAGTGAGAGAAGTATGTTATTGTGAGAGTGAGAGGAACAAATCTGAGTCATTAAACCATACATGGATGATCAAGTCTCCGTCAAGATTAGAATATAAAGTAATGTGACTTTTTTAAGTAATTACATGACCACCATCTAACTTCTAATCCTGATGATCCATGCATGGTTTATATATATCAGTATTATTTTCTCCATTTTTGAAGTTTTAAGAAGGAGTCATTCAAAAGTTTTTTTCCATATAGTTCTTTTGTTACATTTCTGCTAAAGATATTGCTATTATTTGCACGCATTGCATTTAATGGATGTTGAGGTGGATATCAAAAGAAGTAAAACAAAATAAAACATTTAGAGAAACTAAAACTAAAGAATCAATATGATCTTTAATAGAGTTCTACCAACTATGATCTTCATGCCTTCTCTCTTATTTTACGGGATATTGCAGATCTCTTGAAGCACCAATGGGATGTCAGAGTTGTCCACATTTACAGAGAGGCAAACTTTTGTGCTTACTTGTTAGCTAAAAGTGGTGCCATGGAGGTGACGAGTAGGGATGTAAATGGGGAAGGGTGGGTATGGGTAGTACCCCCCCACTACCCGCCCATTGGACGAATTTCATACCCTTTCCCGCCCCATATCCGTGCGAGTATCCATCTTGCGGGTTTTAAACAAATTTATCAATATTTGCGGGTATCCATGGATATTCAAACACCTCACAAAATTATTGAATATTGGATTAAATTTTTTTACTCAAACACCCCTATCTTACCATCATTCACACATAAACATTAATCCCCAAGCATCAATCCAGAAGCCATAATCCATGAGCATTAATTCATAACACAATAATTGAACAAAAGCAATAATACATAACATAATGATCCATACGCCCAGGGTATGATAGGGTTGGGTGTTGTGGCTACCAAATTTAAGAAACAAAATAAGGATAGTGAAAAAAATATGGCATTTGGTTTATATATGTACAAATATTTTAAAAATTTCACCTTAACGAATACCCGCAGTTATTGATACTACAATATCTGCCCCCGCCCCATTAATAAAAGGGTAGAGAAAATATCCATTTAATTTATCCGCGGATACCCATTAAGGTATCCATTTTCTACCAGTTGTGGATATTATCCGCGGATATCCACGGGTGCGGGTGAAATTTACATCCCTAGTGACGAGTCAAAAGATCTGGAAGCAAGCCCCTGTTCTGGTAGAGTCTTTCCTTCTGAGGGATGAATTAGGTGTTTCTTTCATGCGTTAAGTTTGATGATTGATTGGTTCTTAATTAGGATAAAATGATATTAATCTCTGATCTCCAACGGTCAATACATTTATGGGAGAATTAGTTGGTCCCAACAGCTAAAAATTTCAAAATGCTAGTCATACTCAAAGCTAAGAAGAATAGCAACCAAAACAGCACCTATTGGGCGAACCAGCAACTACCTGGAGCAAAAATAACAACTACTTAAAAAAGGGCATACAACATTTCCACACATTTTTAAAGGCTCTTGGCTGATTTTTTGCTCTCTCCAACAACTAGTAATTTATAAGAGAAGCACTCCACTATATATAAGTAGCATGGAAAGGATCAAATATACACTTGCAAAGAGAAAGAGTTTCAAGTTGCTTCTCAATTTTCTTGTTGATTCTAAATTTGCTTATCTACTCTTGAGAGAGTTTGATTTGAAATTCATTGTAGCACATTGATAAGAGCAAATCACTTCTTGTTGACAACATCGTTGTATTACTCTATCTTGGGTTAAGGTAGAGGGAGGTTTGGTGGTGTTCTTGAGTGAATGAAACCACTGTTATTCTATCTTGGGTTAAGGTAGAGGGAGGTTTGATGATATCCTTGAGTGAAAGAAACCATTGTTACTCTATCTTGGGTTAAGGTAGAGGAAGGTTCATCGAGTCCTTATAAGAAATAATTCGACAAGTGAAGAACTCCTCAGGCAATTGCTTGAGGACTGGACGTAGGTCACACTTTGTGGCTGAACCAGTAAATTTGTTTGTGCACTCTTCTCAACCTTTTTCTCTTTACCTTCAAGTATTTATTTGTGTTATTAGCAATCGTTTGATTTTAATATTTTAAATTCTATGCTATTGAATTTATTTGAACCAATTCACTCCCTCTTAGATTCGGTCAATAATAATAATAATAATAATAATGGATGCGGAATGTATAGTGATTAGATTAGATTGAGAAATGCTATCATGACACAGATTTTTACACCTACACCGTATAGTGCCGCACAGTGCGGCACTGTAGCTGCATTGTAGCCCTTTTTTTTTTTTTTTTTTTTTTTAGTTTTGGTTTTTTTTAAATGTTATTTTTTGATAAATAAATTTTTTTGTTAAGTATGTGCAAATATCTGGTGAATCATGTACAAATATCTGGTGAATTCAATTCATTATCTGGTGAATGAGTTTTTTTGAGAAATAAATTTTTTCGTTAAGTGATGAATCATGTACAAATATATGGTGAATTAAGTTCATTATCTGGTGAATGGATTTTTTTGAGATAAATTTTTTGGTTAAGTATGTGTAAATATCTGGTAAATCATATACCAATATCTGGTGAATTCAATTCATTATCTGGTGAATGAGTTTTTTGAGAAATAAAATTTTTCGTTAATTGGTGAATCATGTACAAATATCTGGTGAATTCAGTTCATTATCTGGTGAATGGATTTTTTTGAGAAATAAATTTTTTGGTTAAGTATGTGCAAATATCCGGTGAATCATGTACAAATATCTGGTGAATTCAGTTCATTATCTGGTGAATGGGTTATTTTGAGAAATAAATTTGTTGGTTAAGCATGTGTAAATATCTGGTGAATCATGTACAAATATCTGGTGAATTCAGTTCATTATCTGGTGAATGGGTTTTTTTGAGAAATAAATTTTTTGGTGAATCATATACAAATATCTGGTGAATTCAATTCATTATCTGGTGAATGAGTTTTTTTATAAATAAAAATTTTATTTTTTTTAAAAAAAAACTAAAAAAAAAAAAAGACCCGCTACAGTGCCGCACAGTACAGTTACAGTGCCGCACAGTGTGGCACTATACGGTGTAATCCGTATGGTGTCAAATTTTGTGTCATGGTAACACGACTCGATTAGATTAGACAGTATATATACTGATTGACACGTGTGAATTGTGGCATAAAGTGTTCACCTGTCCTCTCTTCTATTAATTCCTTTTCCTTTTCCACAAAGAAAAACAATTTTCACCAAACAAAATGGGTTTGTGATGTGTTTCTTTGTCTTTCTCAAACAATGTCACCCACAAGGGTTGGTTTTGGTTTGTCTTTTTATACATAAAATCAGATAATGTGGTTGGTTAATCTGAATCTGATAATAATTCCCATATATCAAAAGTGGATAGGGCATGCATATGTTGTAGTATTTGGTGGGACAGATTTCAGTAGTATATATTTTGGGACCGAAATTCTCCACATTAGGATGTGGCCCCATCTTACTTTCATGTCTTTATATTTGCCACTTCTCTATCCTCCACTGAGAGAAACACAGCCATTGTTTTCAACATGTAAACTTTTTCAATGGGGTGCATATTTGTGTTTTGTTGCCTCATTCAAATTTGAACTCCGTTCAAACTTCAGTATCAGCCAAAGTCGCATCTCCAGACTGTATGCGCATCAAGTATGTTGATATGTGTATTACGGATATAAATTCAAATTAATATTGGTTTTTTTTTTTCCCTCATTCGTTTATGGTACAAAAATATTCTCTCATAAAGCTCATTCTGAATGCTCTCTTTTTTTTGGTTAAAAAAAATGTATGAAAATATTTTATCATGACAGACAAATAATTTAATAAATCTAAACTTACTAGATTCTTGCAATAGTAACGATAAGTAATTCATAGTACAGTTAAATATGTTTTTAGTCTTCAAATTTGGGTGATGTTCAGTTTTTTAGTCCCCGTTAGAAAAATATACTTTTTTAGTTCCAAATTCTTAAACATGTTAGTTGTGATACTCAAACGAGACTATTTATGTATGCTTGGGTAATTTCATAAATACATTTAGAGACCACAACTAACACGTTTTAATATTTGGGGATTAAAAATGTATGTTTTTTAAACCGGGGACTAAAAACATATTTAATCTAATAGTAAAATAGTGTTACATCATCTAATAGTAAAGTAGTATGATAATGTTAATCTCATTTTATGTGCCATCAGAGGCACCTACCTTGCAATCTATAGAGACATGGTCTACTAATTTTCTATTGTATGACATGGAAAGTGGATGATTAGCACTATTCAAGCATGCAAACAAAGATTACAGGAAGATAACACTTCGTGATTTGAAGAGGCAAATTTTTTAATCTTGTTTTCTGTTCTTTAGTGAGGAACTGAAGATTCGGTAGCAGACTAATTGGTTCTGTCCCCTCCCCATAGCTTTATACAGTGAGAATGAGCTTTCCCACGCTTCTTTAAGATTTTGTCATTTTGTAATTGAAAACAACAACTGAAATTCTCAATGTCTCAATATTTTGAGGTTTGTTTAGAAAACTGGAAAATGAACAAGGTGTCAGAACCTTAATTAATAATTCTAAAACAATGATAAATAATTACCATGGTGATATGGTACTTTATAAAATGCCATAAGATTGACCATACATATACATAATTATAATAATAATGATATCGTGATATTGTAAACCTAGGTTGCAACTAACCGATTGAGTTCCAAAGTTACTATAACGTTTTTTTTTATCATTTCCCAATTATCATTCCATGTTTTTTTATTTATAAAATTAATCGTTTCATGTTAACCATTGCTTAGTTTTTTCTAATAATTAAAGGATTTCAAACTCAGCAGTATGTTGCATAAAAAGAAAAGGAAGAAACAGAAAAATTCAGCCGTATGTCCTTCAATGTGAAAGTTGGGAAGATATTCAGAGGCCGAAATTTGAAATTTAACTTTGTTCCAAAAAAGTCTATGTGGTGTGATTATTCCAATAAAGTTTGTAGATATTATATTTAGTTAATGTTTTTTTTTTTGCAAGGCAAAAAGAATTTATTAAAAGGATACAAGGGGTTAGGGGTACCCGAACCCATACACAATAGCCACACCGATAGTGGCACAAAACTGAAACCAATGACAAACAAACCCACCAACCAAAGAAAAGTACGCAGAAACACAAAACAAACTTTATAGAAAGTTACCATCCCACAACATAAAATGGCTCAAACAAAAACCCCCACTGCAGAATAGCGCAAACCACTAAAAAGACCATCTAACACATAACTCGCAAGTCTCACATGAAAACAGTATCACTTCCAAATATGTCCTTAACGAGACGCCCAACTTGATGATAGACAAAGCAAAAGGTTTGAATACCAACTTGAGATAGGATAATTGAAACCCCTTAACTTTGCTCTTAGCCAATGCCATGACAACACTATTGCCTGCTCCAATATTGCCTCCTCATGCCCTGTCTTTTCTTTAAAAACCAAATTATTACGAGCCATCCAAATGTGCCAAATGATTGCATACCATAAGATTTGCCACACATTCCTTTTAATATCTAAATTGATAGCCAATCCTTGAAACTGTTCAAAATGAGCTTGACATTCACATTGTAGCACAGATGAAATTCCAAGCCACCTTAAGCATAGCAACCACACTTTTGAGTAAAAAGGACACTCGAAAAACAAATGGTTCCCAGTTTCATTCCCAACCAAGCATCCAGCACACTTTATCAACGAACTTTGCACAATTCCTCTTCGAAATAAATTCTCCTTGGTTCGTATCCGATCTTGGGCTAGCTTCCAAGCAAAACCTGTAATTTTTAATGGGACTAGTTTGTTCCAAAACCTGTTAAGAAGTACATATGTTGTTCCATTTTGCCTGGCCGATAAGGCCTTATAAGCAGACCTCACTGTGTGCAAACCTGTAGAATCCAGCTTCCACTCCCATTTGTCTAGCACTCCCTCCTTCAACCTCACTTGCCCCACCACTACCCCTAAATCCTGCACCAACTCTTCTTCCCATTGAAACAGTCCTCTCCTCCACTTCCACGTCCAACCCCAAGAGCTCTCCACCCACTCCCCTAAGTCAACAATCTTCTCATTTTTATTAGTTGAGAGATTAAATAATCTAGGAAACCTTAATCTAAGCAAGCCACCCCCAACCCATGTCTCCTTCCAAAATAATGTTCCCTGACCATCCCCCACCACCTTATGACACAACTCCGACAACCACCCATCCCTCCCAACGGCACAGACATCTTTCCACCATACCGACCCCAAACTCCCACCATCTCTCAACACCCCCTCTTCCTCACCATATCTCGCCAACAACACTCTGTACCACAAGCTTTCTTTTTCCACCCTCACCCTCCACCCCCATTTCCCCAACAAGGCCATATTAAACAATCTTGGATTCTTTATGCCCAACCCCCTAACTTACGCTCTCTACAAATTTTTTCCCAAGCTACCCAATGGACTCTCCTTTTTTCCCTTTCACCACCCCATAAAAAAGATTTAAGGAGAGACTCAATTTTAGAAATAATACCTGTCGGAGCTTCGAAGAAGGAAAGAAAATAGATCGGGAGAGCTGTCAGGACAGATTTTAGCAGGACAATACGGCCACCAAACGATAAATATTTACTCCTCCATGAAGACAACCTCTTCCTCACTTTCTCCACCACAGGAACCCAAGTTGACAATCTTCTTGGGTTGCCCCGATAGGCAACCCAAGATATGAAAACAGCTCCCTTCCAACCTTGCAATTCATCACTGCAGCTGCTAACTGTAGCCAAATCGGTTCCACATTCACTCCCAGCAGTTGATTCTTATGAAAATTAACCTTCAGTCCAGATAAAATCTCAAACAATTGCAACGAGGCTTTAATCGCCCAAATATTTTTACTCGATTTTTTGCCCATTAGTAGCGTATCATCCGCAAACTGTAAATGAGATACATGTTCTTCCGATGCACCAAATTTACACCCATCAAACAGACTTAATTCAACAGTTTTATTAATCAAGACGCTGAAACCCTCAACAGTCAATAAGAAAAGAAACGGGGATAAATGATCACCTTGCCTCAACCCCCTACCAACCTTAAACTCCTTTGTTGGACTGTGTAACACCCCGTTTTTCGTAAGAGCTCTTCCTTAAGGCTCGTTTGTTTGTTAAGTGGTTGGTTGAGGGCTAAGTGAGATTTTGGCTTAAAGGTCCCTTTCTGGTACATGAGCACGCCCGTGCTCATTAGCCAGCACGCCCGTGCTCAACAATGAGCACGTCCGTGCTCAATGTGCTGACCGCATCTCCTGACGCTAAATCGAGCACGACCGTGAACATGCACAGAATTCGAGGGTTACGATTTAACCCTATTTTGTGAGTGCAGCAGCCATTGTTGCAGCCAGAACTCACTCTCTCCCTATTTCCTCCTCTCTTAGTGCTACAGAGGAGTTTTGGGAAGCCGATGGGGAAGCCCTGTGCATCTGTTTTGGTATAGAGGCTTGGATTCGTCTTGAGCCGCTCGAAGGGAAGGAACCAGTTTGCCGTTAGGACCGCTGTTAGAGCCACCTTCAATCCAGGTATGGGGAGAAGGGTAGTGTAATCATAGGCTCGGGGTTAGAGTAGAGTAAAGGGGTTCCCATAACCCCGGTTTGTTTGTGTGAATGTCTGTTTTATATATATATATATATATATGATTCGTTGATTATTCTGATAACATGTTGGTGATTGTTAATATGTTATGCCAATGATCCTAATGTTTGGTTTGAGTTTATGTTGTTGTGATGGTTATGAACATGATAATATTGTTGGAGTGATGCTAATGTCGAGTTGATGCTGATGTTGTTGATGAGTTTAATCCTTAAAACGCACTGATAATTGATTTAGGAGGATTAATTGATTAAACCTTTAAAATTGGTTAGAACTCAGTCTCTGTTCCTGCCCAGAACAGCACTGTCGCACGATTAGCACGACCGTGCTGAACAGGGAGCACGACCGTGCTCCCAGTTGCATTCTGGGAAGATGGCCGCACTGTTTAGCACGGCCATGCAGGACAAAGAGCACGGCCGTGCTCAATAAGAAGCACGACCGTGCTTCACTTAAAAGGGCAGCACGCCCTCACGTGTTTAAGCACGACCGTGCTGGGGGTTAAGCACGACCGTGCTCAACCCCATTAGACAGAACAGAATTAAAGACTTAAGGGGTTTCAAACCCCACTTCCCAAATAATGATAAGTTGATTAGACAACTTGGCTAATGTCTACTAAAGATAATTAAAATGATGAGATGGTGAGGTGTTGAGTTGATAAGTCGGTACCCATCGGGTACCGCAAGCTGATGAACTGTGCCTTGGTGCCGTTTGGCCAATGAGGCCTTGACCCCGCGGTTTGGGTCTAAGCTGTTGTTGTGATGTACCCTGGAGGCCGAGAGTTTGCCCTAGGTGCTGCGGTTGATTCCGCTAAAGTCCTCAGGTAGATTCCGCGAGGCAAGTTGTGCGGTCGATTTCACTGTTATTTTCGGTCGATTCCGTTGGAGTTATGGAGGTTGTGTTGCCGTTGTTGTTGTGTTGCATACGCATTGCATCGGAGATGTTGTTTAGGGATGTTCGACATAGGGGAGATCGTCTTAGAGTACGGCGATCTGGCCATCCACGGTTGGAGTAGATTCTCCTAGCGCCCCCAGTGACGAGGCATTCGTTGGTTTGATGCGTTGGCTATCCAAGGAGTAGATTCTCCGGCGTTGAGTAGATTCTCAATGTGGATATTTAACTCCGAAGTCATCCATCCCGAGTTTAGTAGATCCACATGCATTGTTGGTATAGCGGAGTAGGACTGCACTGCACTACATAGCATAATGATGATGTTGATATTTGATGTGATATTGCTATGCTTGCTGTTTACTTTACTACCTACTTCCTTGCTATTATGTTACATGATTCTTACTCCCTATATTTGTTGTTTGTTTGTGTTTGGCCTGATTGGCACCTTGCAGAGGATGACGAGCAGTCCGGAGAGGAGTGACTCTGAGGAGCCGCCACTCATAGTTAGGGCTAGTTTATGTTTAGTTAGTTATTTCAGTTGTAATTCCGTGAATTTTATTCCGGAACGGTTATACCAGCTCTGTGTGTGGCATCTGGGTTGGGATATGTTTATTTCTCTGTTATGTTTTAATGATTTTAAACTTATTTGATTTTCCGCGTTGTGAACTAGTTCATGTGGGACTTTTCTACCCATGGACAATATTTTATATTATTCAGTAAATGCATGTTTCTCTTTTATTTGTTTTATTTTTAATGCCTTATAACATGCTTGGTAGAAGGGTGTCACAGACTGCCATTAACAAGGACAGACACTGTTGCTGAGGACAAACATTCCAGAATCCAGTTCCTCCATTTGCAAACAAAACCCATTTGCTCCATTATCCAATCCAGAAACTTCCAGTCTACTGAATCATAGGCCTTTTCAAAATCGACCTTAAACAAAATAGCTTCCTTTTTACGCTTCTGCGCTTCATCAATCATTTCGTTTGCTATAAGAACACCATCAAAAATTTGACATCCTTTAATAAATGCAGATTGTGTATCGGATATCAATGAATTCATAACCTTGCGCAACCTATTCGCCAACAGTTTTGCAAGAACCTTATCCTACAACCAATGAGCGAGATAGGTCTGTAGTCACTAACCTTCTGAATATAAAATATATCTATAGCCAATGCCTAATATTGTATTTAAGTAACGTGATATAAAGTTTATCTATAGCCATGCTTATACAGTTACACTAGGTACCCCCGTTATGTTTTAAGCTGTATAACAAGTTATGACAAAAAAAAAAAAAACCTATACAACAAGTTGAATGTGGATCTTTCTTACGTTAGGTTTAAATCACACTGACGACACCTATATAAGCACTACTTTAAGGCAACCATCTCTACGTTGATATACGGAGTTATTATAGGTAGAGTTGTGTTATTTGAACACAAAATTTAGATACCGTATGTGACACCATATGTTTTTGTTTTTATCTCTCACTTACTTTTATCATCTTTGTATACACACATTTCAAGAATACCACCAAAAAGTAAAAGGGACACCATCCCAAAATGTGTTCAATAAACATTTCTGTTATAGTTATATGTTTTTTTTTTTGAGGAAATTATAGTTATATGCCACAAAACAGAAAGTAAATCAACCAAGTGGTTGAGTGCAAGTGGTTAACACATTGCTACTTAAGGACGAATCATTCGGGTTCTGCCCGAGTTCGATCCTTGGGTATGCGACAACCCTTGGCCAGGCTTTGCTAACCGCACGGCCGACTCAGAGATTAGTCCCATAGTGGGTCCAAAGGATCTAAGCCGTGGGGATACTTCGAGGGCTCACTCGATCCCAATGACTAATTAGGGTGAGTACCAAGAAAAAAAAAAAACAGAAAGTAAATCTCTTCTTATTTTAAACACTGTTCTAAAATTAATTATGAGATACTTCAAAAGTTTCACATTGAATGGGTCAATACTTGGACAACCGAGTATTTTTTTCTATCATATGGTACAGTGTAACAATATATTCACTAACCCTTAAAAAATATATTTTTTTTATTAAGATTTAATTGGTATATATGATCAATATACATTTTTTTTTATATATATTGTCAATCAATCAAAAATCATGACATAAGTGTAATCAATATAAATTTACGTTTCAATGTAAAAGCATACCGTTTTAAACACTGTTCTAAAATTAATTATGAGATACTTCAAAAGTTTCACATTGAATGGGTCAATACTTGGACAACCGAGTATTTTTTTCTATCATATGGTACAGTGTAACAATATATTCACTAACCCTTAAAAAATATTTTTTTTTTATTAAGATTTAATTGGTATATATGATCAATATACATTTTTTTTTTATATATATTGTCAATCAATCAAAAATCATGACATAAGTGTAATCAATATAAATTTACGTTTCAATGTAAAAGCATACCTTCCTATGCATTTGAGTATATTTTAAATTAAGTCCAAACGTGTACCCACGTGTTTGGATAAACGTTTGATAAAAGTGATTTTGAATGGAATTGAATTTTATAAAATTGATTTGATTAGAATTGAGGTTGAAGTGAAGTGATTTATGTTTGGATGTCTTCATTTTGAAGGCAAGTTTGATATAAAATTTAGTGTAAATTTTTCAATTCAATGCAAAAGCTACTTTTTGTAGCGTTTAGTCAAAATCGCTTCCGAAGGCAAAATTAATTCTACCTGACAGTAATCAAACACCTCATTTTCATTAAAATCACGTTTGACAGTAGGCAGAATCAATTATAGAGGTTTTTAATATGAAACCAAACAACCACGTAGTAAGTGTGTGAGTTGTCACACGTAGTAATAAGGGAGGTTTTAGGCTGTGAACCATGGGTTAGACTTAATTAACTATAATGTTTGGCCATTTTCTCTTGCAAAAAATAATGTTTTCAAGTCAGTATACTCCCTTATTTACCAAAAAAATAAACTAAGACTAACTTGGTGTATTATTTAGAAAAGTTAGTATTTTTTTTAATGTTAATGCTCTAAGAATGTTATGCAATTATAAACGAATTATGATACTCCAAGTTTCATTTTGAATAACTGAGGGATTTAAACGATGCTATTAAATATCATAAACAATAATTGTGCTTGAGATCACTTGTCTTAAAAGGATGTCCTATTTCCTGTCTCATTCACTTAAATTGTGTCACTTGAAAAATTAATCACATACATTATAAATGTATCATTTTTAAATGATATGGTACAATCTAAGTGAATAAGACAAAAAATGTGACACTCTTTTGAGACAGATGATCTCTATCCAATAATATTCTAGGAATCATTAAACTTGTGCAACACAATATAACCACGTGATGGATAATGTGAGAAGAAATTTTTAATTACCAAAGATTTTAAAAAAAATTGTAAGCCAAAATTATATTGAAGAGAATACAAGGGACACTGTAATTAAACCCATATACAAAGAGAACCAAATTTGGGTACATGCCAAAGGACCCACCCACAAGCTCCTCTATACAAAAGCTAAGCAACCCCAGAAGCAAAGTTTTTAAAGGATATGAAGATCAATACATACCCGAAACTAGAAAAACTAAGCTTCCCTAAAACTGTTGAAGTAGCTCCTGAAAGAAGTATTCTCTAGATTGAAGGCAATTCGTGTAATTGACAAAATGTGATACTCCAAAATAAGGGAGTGATAATGTAAGGATTGACTGTTGCTTATTTAAGAGTCTTTATAATTGTTTTACTTTTGAACTTGACTGAACGCTCAATATCACTATGCCTATTATCCCAAAGTGTATAGTGACATATAATTGAAGGCTGTAATTTAGCTCACCTTTCTTAACAAATATTACCAATCAATAGAATAGTGTAGATAAACGTGCGCATATCCAATCCATAGATTCCACTAATCTTTGCCTAGGTCCAGGTCATTATATTCAATAATGTTGTCTAAGTATACGTTTGGGTCATTATTGTCTATAATAACAAACGATTTGCATAAACAAAAGGTTATTCTTATTGGTTACACGGTTTCAAGCTAATAAATAGTTATTTTTCTCATTTTTGTGGATATTATCTTTGACAAAATAATAATAATAACAAACCACTGTTCAAATCCATGCCTATATGTGTGAAATGGAAAGGAAAAAGGGAAGGGGAAAAGGAAGAACTTCATCATTACAAAGGAAATTTTGATGCAAAAGGACAATCTAATTGAGGGCCTTTACCCCACAAACATGTACATCAAATATAAATCAGAGGCTTTTTGTTTTGTGAATAAAAAACCAATGCAGAGAGAATGATAGACTACTTTAAACAAAGCCTCCATCTTGGACCCAATGTGTCTATGCAAAACTTCTTTCACATTTTGCCATTATTTTGCCTCTTATGATGGGATGCATTATTTTGGTAGCATTTATTCATAGTATTAAAACCACAATAATGCTTTTTTTATTTTAATCATGTATACCATGAAAAGTTTTCAATGCAAATGCAAAATAATAATAGAAAATACTAACATGTGATTGATCCGAGTGATAACGGGTTAACCACTTAAGCAAGTAGTCAAGAATTCGATCTCCGACTCTTACATATAGAAAAAACCTGGTTGGAATGGGTCAGCCCTTCAATATCGTCCAATACTTTTGCAGTTGCGTGAGGGATATTCTGAGAAATAATAATAATAATATTTATTAATAATAATAATAATAATAATAGAAAATAAGCCGTCTTTTTTTTGCCGCTAATCACTTCACATGGCATCAATATAACTCAAACGGCCTCAAACAATGGTCTTTGTATATTGAAGTTGGAGACTCTAAACGATTTCCTTATATACCTATATATGGCCCTTGGGGAAGTGTCTCAAATGCCATGATTGCGCATTTCTTGGGCCATTATATTACACATGATGTAGGTTTATCATGGAACAAATTAAAGTCCTAGTCCTCGAACCCACGAGTTCACACCTATCATAGCCTTGAGAAGTTATATATACTTGTACATGTAGAGTGAAGGAATCCCAATAGAGAATGTAAAGTTTGGCATGTTACTAAAGCAAGACAAAGGGGGCAAAGAAGGATATTATAGGAGTATATCTAGGAATACCTTCCTAGGGATTTATAAAATATTCCAATATATATAGATTAGTGTAGCTATATATATATATATATATTATTTTAACTTTTAAGTAGTGAAGAGAGACATTAGTCACTGCAGACCTTGAAAATGCAAAAGAGAGATGAATAAAAAAGAGTAATAAGATAAGATAAACAAATGAGGTGAGATGGGCAGAGTATACCTGCATTATAGTTTTGTATTCAAAAAATTGCATGAAAATAATCAGTTAAATTAGCTTTGAAAGTTGAAAGGATAGGAAAAAGAAAAGATGATCTTTGCTTTATTTTTTTTCCTGCTACTTTTCCTTTTTGATGATAAAGTGGAGAGAGACTGACGAAGATGTACTAGAAAGGATTTACATTAAAGAGCTGTTTTCACATGAAGGAAAATATAGGTGTAACATATTAAAGAACAACACCATCCTAAGACTAAAATTAAGCTTCACATAGCTTGTAATCTTGATACTTGTGTTATGACTTATGAGAAGTGCCACATGGTAAGAAAATGGATTTCTAGTGTGTTTGTTTGCAGGGCGGGAGGACTGGAGGCAGACCTTATAGCTTTCAAGTTCCATGTAAAAAATATTACTCTTTTTGTCATTCCAAAAATGCTTTTCGAGGGAGAGGACGTGAATCCAAACATAGGCTTCGTAAAATATAGGAAGAAGAAGGATTTGGCTCCTCTAATCAAATCAATGGTGAATAACTACTTATTTCTCCCTTTAGAGTTCCAGTCACTTTAGAGTAAGGTTGGCAAAAGGATCCGCAGATCAATTATCCATCTGGTTCATCCATGACAAAATCCATCCAATCCATCCAATAATTTAAAAAATACTAAGTGGATTGGATTGGATTGGATTATATTTATTAATGGATGGTTAATGATTCATCCAATAATTTTAAAAATCCATTGGATCAAACAAAGAAAAAGAAATGGATCATTTATTATCCACTAAAAAAAAGTGGATCATTCTTTATTTAAAATAAAAAAAAAGAAAATATATTTGATTGATTTTAAAAAATCTCTCTCTGTAGAACATCTTATTTTGATCAAAAACGTCTTCGTATGATTTATTTTTCCCCTAATTTTTTCTATTTGTTTAAATAATTATTTTTTATTTTATACCCTCTCTCTCCCTCTTTCTCCCTCTTCCCCTCCCTCTCTCTATCTCTCTCTCTCTCCCCCTCCCTCTCTCTCTCTAAAACGAAAACATGCCAAATCAAGTTCTGCGTTTTCGACCTCAAGTTCTGCGTCTTCTTTGGGTTTTTTCCCCTAAGTTTTTCTAATTATTTTATATTCTCTGGCAATAGAAAATGAAAACGTGCCTTATCAACTTCTGCGTTTTCGACCTCATGTTCTGCGCCTTCGTTGGGTTTCCCCCTAAGTTTTTCTAATTATTTTATTATTTTATATGATTATTATTCTTACTAAAACTATTAAAAGACTCAAAATTAGAACTAAAGCATCTTTGATATCAAAGACATGAATTAGAATGTGAAATTTTGGATTAGGATCATGGTATATTTATTGGTATCATTTATTCATTATTGCTTTATTGTAAAAACATAATAGCTATTTTAACTTTATGTAAAATATTTGGAGAAAGAAAATATTAAGAGAGAGAGAAAATATTTAATTTATAAAAATTATTAAAATAAAATTTTAATGTATAATATATTTTTAAATAGATGGATCGGATATCCATCCATATCAAAATGAATAATGGATGGGTTGGATGGTCTTTTATTAAATGGATCATGGATGGATTGGATTTTTTTAATATAATTTAAGTGGATCGAAATGGATTGATGGATTATTTTTATCCGATCCATTATAATCCGAATCAAAATCCATCCAGTCCATCCATTTGTCACCCCTATTTTAGAGGAGTCAAATCCAAAGAAAAAAAAATATCAATTTAAATGAGAAATGTTGATTTGTCATGATAGTTGTAATCAAACGTAGCCTATTTATTTTTTTCGTATGACATTTTATGAAAAGTTTCTCTTATAAAAATTCAAAATTTTGTCTCATATTTTCATGAAGAAAAATGCTAGCTAGGAACACACTCCTCTTCAACACACTCTCTATTATTAGATAAATTAAATATGAGACCCACCAAAACACATGGTACCACATGAAATTCACCCAATAATTTTGTTAAGAGGAGTGTAATGAAGAATGTGATGCGAGCATTGCTCTTTCATCAATTTTGTATCACATAATGTATAAATAACATTTTGGTCTACAATTCAGAATAACGTTTTTTTTTAATTGGTCTACCAAAACTCAGATAATTTGAGACATTCGTGTATCCTTTGTTACTTTCTTTTTCATTTTTTGGCTTTCTTCCTAGACATGACATAGGATTTGAATCAACCGGCCTTAAATGAAGAAAATCCAAGGCAAAGAGATAAATGGGAAGAGCTTTCCACATTTATGGAATCCGTTTCCCATCATTTACTAAATGTTCATTATATGGCTTTAACTTTCTAATTCGTGCACTTGTTTGTGCTTTGTTTAATTCCTGTATTTTAAAATATTTGTTGTTTAAGATTTTTCACATAAATTAATTAAAAACTATTGAATATTCTCAGTTTTCTTAAAAATAATAATTACATCTGACTAAGTTATTATCTCATTCTATTTTTTATTTTTATTTTTACTTCAGAAGAAGCTTATTCCTATTTTTGCTTAATAAAAATACCAAGAGATAAAGATAAAATGATAATAGATCTTTTTAAGGAAATGGATCCTCACTTGTAATATGATGGTCATGTTAGAAAGATATAGATGCGACTTTTAGTATGCTTTGATCCGGATCTGGATTCTCTCTAGTGGTGCAACGAAGTTTTTTTTTAAATTGATACCGCATGTGGTAGCAGTTTTGCATATGGAAGCCACAAGAAAAATTCTGCTGCAGACGACTGGAGGCTGGAGAGGATCAAATTTGCATTGATTCACTATGTTTGGTTAAAGGACCACTAGTTACATTTTAAAAAATTTTGTATCTTTCTTTCTCTAACAGGATTATATCCTATTTTTTGTAAACTCTCAATCCTATAACTAATACCCTCTCAATAGGAGAAATTCCTGGGATGAGCCAATTCAATTCATACTGTTGTCTAATATCATTTAGACACCAATTCAAGTCAAGAAAGAGCTGCTCGCAATAGCCTATTTATTTAGTAAAAAGCTAGGTTGGTTTGGTAAAGGGCGATTGACTAATACAGTCAACTTGGTAAGGTTAATAAGTCTAGGATCAAACCATGCCTGATCAATTATAAAATATATAGAATTAGACTAAGTTAGATGTTTTCATTGTCAAAGATGAAGTTAAATGTTGTTTTATCATAAAATATTTCAAAATAATCAATGGTGCAATTTTTTATATTTAAATGGACTCCTGAATTAGTATTCTCTTGTAAGAGTGTAAAAATTCAAACCAATCCCTCCCTCATGCTTCAAAGTGTTTCTTTTTCTTTACTTTTTTTAAAAGAAGCTAAACATCCCAATTGCATTCCAGAATTATAACTATGAAAGAATATTTTGGTTTATGATACTTGGTTTCACATGTGTAGCAATATTCTCCACAACTGTTAGACTCAACCAATTCAGTTGAGAGTTAGTTTTACAGTTTGCAAATTAGTTAGTATCAGTTACGCCAGCTAGCTCAACTTGCTCACACATGTATACCTATATATACTCTCTGTAATCACAATTATCAATTAATGAATGATCCAATGATTTTCATTCCAAATAGACATTTCTAGTTTCACTACATGGTATCAGTTTTACCATTCTCTTAGCTTCCGCAACTCTTCTATAAAAAACCTTGATCTTCTTCTTCCTTCACAGCTATGGCTGAAACTTCACAAACTCCGTCACCGCCACCGCCGCCACCAGTGGATCCTACCCAAAGTCCTTCTAGCCCCTACTATCTTCACCCGGGTGAACATCCAAGTCTTGTTCTTGTATCACCTCCAATGAATGGCACGAACTAAATTTCCTGGAGTTTGCATATGAAACGTGCACTATGGTCCAAGAACAAGCTCAAATTCATCAATGGCGCTCTTCCAAAACCTAGACCCGATGATCCTGTTCTTGAAGCATGGGAAGGATGCAACATTACAGTGGTATCTTGGATCACTCGTACCTTGGAACCTCAAATTGCTCGTAGCACTCTAAGCATCACCAATGCAAAAGCACTTTGGGACAATCTGAAAGTTAGATTCTCTGTAGGTGATCAATTTCACATTTCAGATATTCTTCAAGAAATGCATTCCACTAAACAAGGTGAACGCAATGTTTCTACTTTTTTCACTGATCTCAAGATTCTCTGGGATGATTTGGAGTCTTTGAGACCTCCTCCTATTTGTTCTTGTTCTGGTTGTAGCTGTAATCTTTCAACTGCAGTGCAGAAATTGATGGAAAATGAATATGTTTTGTGTTTTTTAAAAGGCCTTCAGCGACTCTGACTGGGCCACCTGTCCTACTACTAGAAAATCCATTACTGGTTTTTGTATATTTCTTGGGGATTCCCTTATTTCATGGAAGTCCAAGAAACAATCCACAGTCTCTCGTTCATCATCCGAAGTAGAATACTGTGCCTTAGCAACAACAACTTGTGAAATCCAGTGGCTCATTTATCTCCTCACAGACTTATCCATCTCATTCAAGTCTCCTGCACTCTTATATTGCGAAAGCGAGTCCGCAAGGCATATTGCCTCCAACCCAAGCTTTCATGAAAGGACAAAACATATAGACATAGACTGTCACATTGTCTGTGAAAAACTTCAGGCCAAATTGTTTCATTTGTTGCCAATCTCTTCAGCTAGCCAATTGGCAGATTTCTTCACTAAAGCCCTTGAACCTTAGCACTTTACTGAATTGTTATCCAAGCTGGGAGTGTTAAATATACACTCTCCAGCTTGCGGGGGGGGGGGGGGGGGGGGGGGTGGGGGGGGTTAGACTCAACCAATTCAGTTGAGAGTTAGTTTTACAGTTAGCAAATTAGTTAGTATCAGTTACGGCAGCTAGCTCAACTTGCTCACACATGTATACCTATATATACTCTCTGTAATCACAATTATCAATTAATGAATGATCCAATGATTTTCATTCCAAATATACATTTCTAGTTTCTCTACAACAACATGAAAGAGTTGCCTTTAAGCTAAACTGTGATTTTTTTCCCCAAGACTTCATCTATTTATGTAAAACCCAACTTAAGGCTTAGAAAATTTGCGTAGGATGAGGATTCTAAGTCCAACAAATCAGAATTTGCACTACTGAATAATCAAAATAAGTTCTGCAACTGATAATTTGAAAATATATACGAGATGAAAGACACAAAGCAATGCCTGCTTCAGAATAAGTTCACAAATAACTAAGCCACATAACTTGTGAATGTGGTTATCATACTTAAAGCTAGACTATTACTCAGGTATTGAGAAGACTAGAAAAATGAATAACTGTAACATCCTGTTTTTTCGTTAAGTGCTTTTGTATGCTTGTTTGGTTGGTTAAGCCTTAGAACTTAGCTTGAGAGCTAAGTGGGACTTCTAGGCTAGAAATCCCTGCTCTTAGGCTTGTGTCTTGTGACTTTTTGAGTCACCAGCACGGTCGTGCTTGTTAAGGAGCACGACCGTGCTCGTTGTTAGTGAGCGTCTCGCTAACGCTGAGTTGAGCACGCTTGTGGTTAAAAGTGAGCACGCCCGTGCTCAAGGAGGAGCATGCCCGTGCTCAAGCCTGCGTCTTTATAAACAGAACAGTGATCGAGGGTTTACGTCATAAACCCTATTCTGTCAGTAGCAGCTTCCCCAGTGCGGCTGCAACCCTTTCGTTCCCTATTTTCTCTAAACTCCTTTCGTTATTGGAGCAGTGGAGACCCTTGGGAGCGTCTAGTTCGTCAGTGTTGATCACTATAAGTAACGGTTCCTTCCCCTTAGAGTTTCCTTCTTCTATTTTTAGATTTGGGAAACTAATTGGTTAATGTTTGTTTGACCAAGGCTTGGAAGCTGTTCGAGCTGGTTGAGGGAAAGAGTCCAGTTTGTCGTGGTTGTGTTGCAGTTGATTCTTCATACCAGGTATGGGAGAAGAATAGTGTATACACTAGGCTAGGGAGTAGCGTAAGATGAGGGGTTCCCATAACCTCGTTTTATTGTTGTTATAATTATTACGATTAATTGTTGTTGATGCCATGATCTGTTTGGGTTGTATGAATTAATTACTGTAATTGCTAGTTGGTTAATGGTATGCCTATGGTTTCTAATTACATGTTATATGCCAATGATATATAAATGGTTGAATCTTTTCATGATATGAATATGACTGTTATGTTGATGTTGTTATAAGATTGCTATTGGCTGTTGTTATGTTGAATGTTGAGTGGCTGATGTTGTTAATACGTTAAATACGTTAATAAGACTCTAATTGGTTTAATTAGGACTCTTATTAACATTAGAATTAATGGGTTAATTCCCATTAAGTTTCATAAGACATGAACTGTTAGTGTGAGGTGAGGTTGATGCCAACTGGGTTAGTCCAAGGACCCTAGGATCTGATTTGAGAGCATTAGGGAGTTTTAACTCCAAGAACACGTTTGATTTCTGCCCGGAACAGTATGGCCCTGCCCAGGAGCACGGCCGTGCTGAACAGGGAGCACGACCGTGCTCCCAGTTGCATTCTGGAAAGGCAGCCCGCGCATTGAGCATGGCCGTGCAGGACAGTGAGCACGACCGTGCTCCACTTAAATGGCAGCACGATCGTGCTGGGGTGAGCACGCCCGTGCTCCCCTGACTGGTCAGAACCTGAGATTAAAGGAATTAAGGGGTGTTTCACCCCAAATGTCCCCAATAATGTGATAAAACACCAATCGAACGATGATGAGTTAGATAACTTAATTAAAGGATAATTAAGATGACAGAGAGTAATAAGCTGGTTAAGCCGGTACCTGATGGGTTACCGCACATTGTTACGTTTTGATACTTTTGGGCCAAAGTCACTTCGATGCTTTTTGGTCGAGGTGTTGTTAAGTTGGACCTTGGTGCTTTTTGGCCAAGGGGGCCTTGAACCCACGGTTTGGGTCTAAGGTGTTGATGTTGATGTTGATGTTGATGTTGATGTTGATGTTGTTGATAAGTCTTGGGTGCTTTTTGGCCCAAGCAAAGGAGGTGGTTGACTTGTGTGTTGTTGTGCTCACGAATTCATACGTTGAAGTTGATTAGTGAGGGATGTTCAACATAGGGGAGGTCGTCCTGTTATGATGATCTGGCCCAAGTCTCGGGTGGTTCACCCATGGTTTGGTGAACCATGCGCCCCCGAGGTGGCGTACCCCGTTATGGGACGTCGGCTATCCAAGGGGTTCACCCATGGTTTGGTGAACTGCCGGTGTTTGTGCTTTTATGGCCAATGTGGATATGTAACTCCAAAGTTGACTTCTTGAGATAGTTGGATTCACATGCATAACGGAGTAGCGAAGTAGTGTTGCATCGCATAGCATATTTTGACTGTTGACTTATATTACATAAATGATGTTATATGACGTTAATGCTATGCTTGATATGATGTATGTTCATCTTATTCCCTATTCCCATGTCGTTGTGTTTACATGATTTCTTACTCCCTGTTTTCCCGTTTCTGTTGTTGCATGTATCTCTTTATGCAGAGGACGGTGAGCAGCCAGTGGAGGAGTGACTCCGAGGAGCCGCGACTCTAGTTAGGATGCTTAGTTATAGTTGTTAGTTGTTTTTAGTATCTCAGTTTGTTTCCGTGATGTATCCGGATTTTGGTTATACCAGCTCTGTTTGTGACATCGGGGTTGGGTTATGTTTTAGTTGTTTAGTTTATGTTTTACTGTTTTAAAACTATGTTATTTCCACGTTGTTTTGTCAACATGTGAAACCTTTTTATCCAAGTTTTATTTTATTCAATTAAATGCATGTTTTTATATTTCCTCTTTTAAGTAAATGTTTTATTTTAACATGCGGGGTAGAAGGGTGTCATAATAACCATTTTGAGAAAGACAAAAAAACAATTGATATTTTTTATCCAACCAAAACAATTGATAATTATTAGAAAACTCTCAACTTGGTCACAAAAAATCACAACTGTCATTTAGTCCCTTTCATGAGTGAATTTAAGGATACATTAGTTCCTATTTATAATTATTTTAACTGACATATTTCAGATTATTAGGAACTAAATTAAGTGATTTTTCATTTGTCATAAACTAAATTAAGGGGTAAAAATATTCTTATAGAACAAATGTAATATTTACTTCAAACTCTAATAATAACCATATGCATATAAAAGAAACTAAAGAACATGCTAGGAGCCTGCAAAGTAAAAACTAAGTTAAAACAAATACTCTCTCCTCCTTTCCCCCTTTGTTTTTTTTAATAATCCTTACCTCGGCTTTTCTCTCTCTCACTGTGTAGCTCTGTTTGCCTATATACAGCTCACTCTTCCTTATTAGATTCTTGGTGTTAAGTGGATATGCCCAACTGGTATATAAATCGCACCTCAGAATTCGAGGCAGGCGACGTGGGACTTATAATGTAACACCCCCCTAGGGCATTACTATATAAACACGTGCGGAAATAAATAAAAAAAAAGAATTTTGCAGGTTGCTTTTGGAAATTGATCTATTTTGATGTCAAAAAAAAAAAATCTGGGTATAAAAATTTTTCTTCTAAATACTACAAACATAAGGTGCACATCACAATAGTAAAAATAATATTACTCACAACAAAACGTCAAACCATATAACGGTTTTAAAACACCTACACAGACTTTCTCAAAATGTACTATCCAAAGGAAATCCTAAGCTGGTCACTTTACAAAACACCAAATGCAAGAACTATTTAGTTCTCACCACTATTACCGACCTCTTCAAGGATCGAGACTAGTATCCTTGATTGAAGTTAAGACTTCCTCTGCACCATCTACTATCAGTACCAAGGTACAGCAGCAATAACAAATAAAACCTGATATACTGTAAGGGTGAGTTCCAATATATGGATTTTAAAACGATAACCACATGTACGACTCACAAATACCAATTAACAACATTTAACATGAATATACAAGGATAAACAATATATTTATTAGAGGGTTTCATACCTGACAGTCGTAATCGTTTTAAAAACCATGGCACTTCAATATTCATCAACTAACTTTGATACCTAATCTCCGGAGCTCCAACCAACCAATAAATGAGCTGATCAGGCTCTCATTGCCGAATAAGGCAGAATATAAACATTGCCAGATAAGGCAAGTTTCAAATGATTTGGCCTGTCAAGGTTCCGAGTTCCAACTATTTAAGTAAATAACTCGGTAGGATACGAGCTCCAACCAGGAAACCAGATTAGTTTTAACTTTTCTCATTTTCAACCAACCAATATACTTAAGTAATATTATATTATTATTTCTCCTCAATTAAAACTCATTATCCCGTAAAAAGCTTTTTAACGCTTTTAACCTTATTATTAATTGAGCAATGACCACTGTCAGGCTTTACAATCCACAATCCACATCAACAACAATCATGTCAATAATATAGAATATAGCACAATTAATGACATGCAACAACATATAATAACAATTAAATATAGATAAATAAATATTTAAAAGCAAATAATTGCAAAACAGATGATTTCAAACTACAGAAAATAATTAACACACCAACTAAATTATACAGACAACAAACAAATAGCATATAGCTATCGGAAAAATCCCTCAGGTACTCCCCTTACCTCTTGAAGACTCAAGTTCTTATCCAATGAAATCTCGGTTTCAAATCCGGTTTCCTCCACGAACTCGGGTACTCAAAACAAATGTTATCCTTCAACAAATACAACAACAAATCAACAATTTAAACAACTTAAGAACACCTAATTACCTACATGTTGGTTTCGACCTTGGTGTGATTTCAGGACTAAACATCTAGGCTTTTGGATTAGTGATTCCTAATCACTTAAAACCCTAAATCAACACTTAGGTTACAAGAATTGAAATAAAATATTCCAATCCTCCAACAAATCCAATTCGGCCATGACCAAAACATATGGCTTAGAGACTTTGATTTGATCTAATAACCATGGATTCAATACATATATAAGCTATAAGATTGAATCATGTAAAACTAGTTCAGAAAAATTGAACAAAATCCTTCCCCCACCAAAGTGTAAGGTTCGGCCTCCTTAGGTTCAAAAGGCTAGAAATTTTTGTTTGATGTAAGCTCATAGATCTAGAATATAGGGATGATAATAGGAGCATAGAAATTGGTTTCATATTTTTAGGATTTTTCTATGATTTTCTAGAGAATTTCAAATTTCTAGATCTAAGAATGTAAAAATATGATTCATGGAATAAACATGAGAAATACATGAAGATGAAAGCTTAGATGATCAAGGAGATGAGTTTTTTCCTCTTGAAGATTGAAGAAATGAAGAAAATGATCAACCTTCACTTAGTTGAAAACTGGACAGCTTGAGGGTGTGATGGTTTTGTGAGTGTATCTCACAATATACTCATCCAAAAATCACAAAATTTAGCTTGTTAGAAAGATAAGCAGAAAAGGAACAACTTTGGTGTTGAAGTTTTCCTTTTGTTCGGATCATAACATGGTTGAAAAGGGCCTTCTTTCTTCTGTTTCGTGTGTTGCTGAGAATTCTGGGCAGTTTCGGTATTTTGAGCATATCTCCCAATTCCCTTATCCATTTTTGATGCTCTTTTTCTTGTTGGAAAGAAGAGAGAAAGAGGAACAACCTTTATGTTGAGAGTGTTTCGAGTTTCAGAAAGGAAGAGAGTCATATTTTCGGTGGAGATTCGGTGTTCTTATTAGTTTTGTAACTTAGAGAAAATGGAGAAAGCTTGGTGAGGAAGATGAAGAGAAGTGGGAAGGGGGAAGCTGCGGTTTTGAGCCTTTATATAGGCTTAGATTTAGGCTTTGTTTGGTTCCTTAGAGTGCAAATAATGGGTTTTGTGAATATTAAATAATATATATAATTGTTAACTATGGTTAATAATTAACTTAACTAGGGTTACTTTGTTAACCATGATTAAAAATCATGTGGCTCATAATCAAGAGAGGGTGTGGCTGATTCTTGGCCATATATAGGCTTAGATTTAGGCTTTGTTTGGTTCCTTAGAGTCCAAATAATTGGTTTTGTGAATATTAAATAATATAATAGTTAACTATGGTTAATAATTAACTTAACTAGGGTTACTTTGTTAACCATGATTAAAAATCATGTGGCACATAATCAAGAGAGGGTGTGGCTGATTCTTGGCCAAGTAAACTAACCTTGGTTCCTTAACCACGGTTAAAATTTAACTCGACGTCGGTTAGGTTAAGCATAGGGGTATTTTGGTCATTTCACTTGAAAATTCCCGATCAATAAAATTTAAGGCAGGATTCCTTGTCCTCTCTGCTACATCAACCTCTTCTAATATCTCAGCTCCATAATCGACTCCGTCGTTTGCCCGACTTATCTTCCGACTTAGGTTTTACACGTTTTCTTAACGATTACGTCCGAATAAAATAATAGTATTTCAATCGTAACGAATTTTTCCTAAATGTAGAAAATCGTCCGGGGCAAAATATAAAACTTAATGGTTTCGTTCACGAGTCGAAATTAGGGTTTCTGATCAGTAAAAGCTTACTGTCAGTGAAAATGCAGCAAAGGTTTAAACATTGAGTTAAACAACCATTCCAATAAAAAGGACTCTAAGTCCAAACCAATCCAAATAAAAGGACTCCAAGTTCAAACCAATAAAACTGACTCCAAGTAAAATATGTGCAAATCACGAAGTCTAGACTTGTGCACCAGATTTAGATTTGTAGATTTTGACGCACAAAAATCAATATAGATTCCGATACGACATCTAGTCCAAAACGTCACCTTTCGGACCTCGGGCCCATATTTTAGAACACTAGACACCGACATCTCGGTAACTAGGTTCGTTTTCAACATTAAACAACATTTTCGCTCTGTGAAACACAAATCCAAAAACAAAGTTTCCTCAACTTATCCAAGTTGTCGGAAATAACCCGTTGTATAAATCCACCTTACCGAAAATTCTTTTATGTTGGAAATTCGTTTTACAAAATCATCAAAATCACTTAAAATTCATTTTCTTTCAAAACTCAATATTTTGAACTTGAAAATATTGCTTTGAGACAAATTTTCAGTATTACTCGATATTACCTTTTTTAAAACTACTTTCACAAATATTGACGGAATTGTCCATCGTTTGCCTTTTTAAACGCATTTAGGTCAAAATAGGACTCTTTGTCGTAAATTAATTTTTCCAACACTGTAATAAAATTATTTTCGAAACTTTTTCGCTTGAAACATCATTTCCTAATATTTATAAATTCCTTAGGTGAAAATTAGCAGTGCTAAAATATTTTCACGGTTACGTCCTTACTATGACTCGTAAAACGCTTTTACGCCGTTAAACCATTAAAATAATTAACCACGGTTAAAATTTAACTCAACGTCGGTTAGGTTAAGCATAGGGGTATTTTGGTCATTTCACTTGAAAATTCCCGATCAATAAAATTTAAGGCAGGATTCCTTGTCCTCTCTGCTACATCAACCTCTTCTAATATCTCAGCTCCATAATCGACTCCGTCATTTGCCTGACTTATCCTCCGACTAAGGTTTTACGCGTTTTCTTAACGATTACGTCCGAATAAAATAATAGTATTTCATTCGTAACGAATTTTTCCGAAATGTGGAAAATCGTTCGGGGCAAAATATAAAACCTAATGGTTTCGTTCACGAGTCGATATTAGGGTTTCTGATCAGTAAAAGCTTACTGTCAGTGAAAATGCAGAAAATGCAGACCGGTTTCCGTCTGAATTTTCATTCCAAAACTTCCCCGTAACCTTATAAAACTAAGTATGACAGGGAAATGACCTTAGTTTATCCAAAGTCATTTTCTAAATCTCGGATAAGAATATAATCATTTATATAATTATTACCGATATTAGAAAGCCGAAAAATCGGGATGTTACATACTACCCCTCTGAAAAAAAAAATCGTCCTCGAAATTTCATGACTCGAAACTCGACAGGATTTCTTAATCCCAAAATCTTACTCTCACAAGAAAGAATACAGAAGAATTTGATCAATCTGAAAAGAATACAGGAATATCCTATGCATAAAAGATTCTTTAATAGGTTCGTGAGTGTAAAAATACATAGCTAATACATATTTACAACCATGACTCTAATTAAAGTTCCTTCTTTCACAAGAACTTCCAGTGGATTAGAAAATCAAAGATAAACAGTTCCGAACTCCAAGGGAATTTATTCTTCGTACAGGAAATTTACAAAACGACAATTTTCAAAAGGAGAACAGTCTGGCCAAAAATCAGACTGGATCACATTTACCAAAAGTAAAAGTGATTAGACTAAGTTTCATTAAGAAACCTCCATTATCAAGAAGTCGTTTGGGTTATAACTCAAGAAATAGTCATAACAAATCTTTCAATAGCATATAAAATTATCCAGACCAATGGATACTATCAAACCAACCCACTCAAATGTCTAATACACTGAGGGTTATTTAGGAGTGTGAGTATAAATGCTCCTTTGGGATCGCAGGCCCTAAGAATTTTCACCTCATCGAGCCAACTCGCACTTAGGTAACTTCGCGATAACTCTTCTCGCGTAAGATCCGTAACACTTGACGCATAGATTCCTCATACTTCTCGTAACTCTTAGAGTAAACGAAAACATCATCAATAAGGATGATGACGAACTTATCAAGTAATGGACCAAAAATTCCATTTCATGTGGTCTAATTTGGCTAACTTCGTAGGCGATATTCTACCCGACACGATGGAGATTTGACTGAATCTAAAAACTAGATCAATCAAAACTCAACATCCTATTATATACTAAACATGAGTTCTTACAAGGCCTCAACCTGATTAGAACCCATAAAAACATACATACTTGTGTGTCAACACACATTGTTTCGACAAGGAAACAATTCATCTAAGAACCAACCAGAGATCACACAACAAAAACACAACAGACATATTCCCCAAAGATCCCGAAAGACTCGACCAGCTCTGATATCACTAATGTAACACCCCCCTAGGGCATTACTATATAAACACGTGCGGAAATAAATAAAAAAAGAATTTTGCTGGTTGCTTTCGGAAATTGATCTATTTTGATGTCGGAAAAAAAAATATGGGTATAAAAATTTTTCTTCTAAATACTACAAACATAACGTGCACATCACAATAGTAAAAATAATATTACTCACAACAAAACGTCAAACCATATAACGGTTTTAAAACACCTACACAGACTTTCTCAAAACGTACTATCCAAAGGAAATCCTAAACTGGTCACTTTACAAAACATCAAATGGAAGAACTATTTAGTTCTCACCACTATTACCGACCTCTTCAAGGATCGAGACTAGTATCCTCGACTGAAGTTAAGACTTCCTCTGCACCATCTACTATCAGTACCAAGGTACAGCAGCAATAACAAATAAAACCTGATATACTGTAAGGGTGAGTTCCAATATATGGATTTTAAAACGATAACCACATGTACGACTCACAAATACCAATTAACAACATTTAACATGAATATACAAGGATAAACAATATATTTATCAGAGAGTTTCATACCCGACAGTCGTAATCGTTTTAAAAACCATGGCACTTCAATATTTATTGACTAACTTTGATACCTAATCTCCGGAGCTCCAACCAACCAATAAATGAGCTGATCAGGCTCTCATTGCCGAATAAGGCAGAATATAAACATTGCCAGATAAGGCAAGTTTCAAATGATTTGGCCTGTCAAGGTTCCGAGTTCTGTGACACCCTTCTACCCAGCATGTTATAAGGCAATTAATATACATCAATTAAAATAAAAACATGCATTTAACTGAATTAAATAAAACAGTTGTGCATGGGTAGAAAAGTCCCACATGAACCAGTTACAATGCGGAAATAAACCAAGTTTAAAATCAATAAAACATGAAGAAATAACTACCCAACCCCGATGTCACACTCAGAGTTGGTATAACCGTTCCGGAAAATAACATCCTCGGAATACAAAGGAAAAACAACTAAACATAAATAAGCCCTAACTATGAGTGGCGGCTCCTCAGAGTCACTCCTCTCCGGGCTGCTCATCGTCCTTTGCAAATGCCAATCAGGCCAAACACAAACAATACAGGGAGTAAGATTCATGTAATCACACAAACAGCAGGGGAATAGTATGCAAGGTAAACATACACATAAGCATACATCAACATCCAACAGTATCATAACAACCAAGTATGCTATGCTATGCAATGCAATGCATCAACTACTCCGCTACTCCAACTATGCAAGTGGATCCAAACTAACTCAGGATGAACGACTTTGGAGTTACATATCCGTATTGGCCATAAAAGCACCAACACCGGCAGTTCACCAAACCTTGGGTGAACCCCATGGATAGCCAACGCATCAAACCGTGGATGCCTCATCACGGGGGGCCTCGGTCACCAAACCTTGGGTGACCTACCGTGGATGGCCAGATCACCGTACTCTCGGGCGATCTCCCCTTTGTCGAACCTCCCCCATCAACTACTCCAATGCTTTATGCAAATGGCACAACAACAAACAATCTCAACCACCTCCTTGCTTGGGCCATGAAGCTCCCAAGACTTTCAACATCAAACTCAACGTAACCTTAGACCCAAACCGTGGGGTCAAGGCTCCCTTGGCCAATAAGCACCAAGGTTCAACTCAACGTGCTTGGGTCTATAAGCACCCAAGACTTCAACTTATCAACGTGCGGTAACCCAACGGATACCGACTTAACATTTGATTATCTAATTATCTTATATAATTAATAACCAAGTTGTCTAATCTTTATCTTTGATTAATTATCTCAACTTATCATAATAGGGACATGGGGTTTAAAACCCCTTAAGCCCTTTAATTATATCACTGTCCAGGAGGTCAGCACGGTCGTGCTTAGACCTTAGCACGGTCGTGCTTGGACACGTGAGAGCGTGCTGCCCTTTTAAGTGAAGCACGGTCGTGCTTCACACTCAGCACGGTCGTGCTCAGCAGCACGATCGTGCTATTTGACCTGCTTGGCCGTGCTGAGCAGCGCGGCCATTTTCCAGAATTTAAGTGGGAGCACGGTCGTGCTCCCTGTTCAGCACGGTCGTGCTCAATGCACGACTGCACTGTTCTGGGCAGGGACAGAAACCAAGTCCTAACCAAATTTTAATGGATTAAACACTTAACATTACATGTTTATTAAACTTAATTATTCCATTAACAACTTTATCAACATATACTCATCAAAACAGTAACAACAACAACGATCAACCATCCAACATCATTATGTTAACAACAATAACATAGCATCGTATAAACAACCATCATGTTCATAGGCATATAACACTACAATAACCAGAAACATACTATCACAGATTAAATGCCATATTACAACAAACATACATACAAAAACCCCGGGGTCATAGGGAACCCCGTTACCTTACACTACCCACTGCCTAATGAGTACAATCCCACTTCTCCCCATACCTGGATTGAAGGTAGCTCTATCAACCAACGTGTGCTCCTAACTGCAATCGGTTCCTTCCCAACGGCTTAACCCAAAGAACCTTGATCAAAAGAACGCAACCGGATTAGTTTCCTACTCAAAACAAAGAAGGAAACCACAAGGGAAAAGGAAACCATTACCTCCAGACCAAGGTAGAACCACTAGTCTCCCCAAACTGCTTCCAATAACTCTCAACAATGAAGAACGAAGAGGGAGCAGTGTGGAAACGTGCTCTGGCCGCAACTACGGCTGCTGCAATTCACAAAAGTAGGGTTTTAAGTAACCCTCGGGTTCTGCTTACGTTTATAACATCCGGACTTGAGCACGGTCGTGCTTAGCATCGAGCACGGTCGTGCTCCACTTAGCGTCAGCGAGACGCGGTCCACGCATTGAGCACGGGCGTGCTTACTATTGAGCACGGTCGTGCTCAACTTAAAATCAGAGACACGCTTCTGACTTTAAGCATGGGCTTGCTGGCTGATGAGCACGAGCGTGCTCATGTACCAGAAAGGGACTTTTAGGCTAAAATCCCACTTAGCCCTTAACCAACATTTTAAATAAACATAAAATTAACTTAATAAAACATTTTAAGAAAAACTGGGTGTTACAATTCCACCCCCCTTATAAAAATTTCGTCCTCGAAATTTCTACGTACCTCAAACGAAAAGATGCGGATACACCTCCATCATCTGACTCTCGAGCTCCCAGGTAGCGCTTTCCTCAGTTGCCCCGCTCCAAACTACTTTAACCAAGGGAATCTCTTTGCCTCTTAGCTGCTTCACCCTCCTATCTTCGACTCGAAGGGGTAATACCTCAAAAGTCAAGTTCTCTTTTAACTGTATTGTATCGGGAACTATCACGTGACTAGGGTCATGAATGTATTTCCTGAGTTGAGACACATGAAAAACATTGTGGAGGTTTGACAAGAACGTGGGTAAGGCTATATGGTAGGCGACTTCGCCGACTCTTTTGAGGATTTGGTAAGGACCAATGAACCTCGGAGTAAGTTTCCTCGCCTTCATCACTCTACCAACCCCAGTCGTCGGGGTAACTCTCAAGAATACATGATCACCTTCCTGGAATTCGAGCGCCTTCCTCCTTTTATCATGGTAGCTCTTCTGCCTACTCTGTGCAACTCTCATCTTTTCCTGAACTAACCTGATCTTTTCTGTTGTTTCCTGGACTATCTCTGGCCCTAGCACCACACTATCACTAGGTTCACTCCAACACAAGGGTGTCCTACATCTCCTCCCATACAGGGCTTCATAAGGTGTTATCCCAATGCTGGAATGGAAACTGTTGTTATAGGTGAACTCTATCAGGGGCAAAAACTTGTCCCAACTTCCTGACTGTTCTAACACACAAGCCCTCAACAAGTCCTCTAAGGACTGGATGGTCCGCTCAGACTGCCCATCAGTCTGTGGGTGGTAAGCTGAACTAAGCCTAAGCTTTGTCCCTAAAGCCTCTTGCAAACTATTCCAAAACCTAGAGGTAAACCTCGGGTCTCTATCTGAAACTATGCTAGAGGGTACACCATGAAGCCTAACTATCTCTTTGATGTACAGCTTAGCTAACTTCTCCAATGGATACTCCATGTTCATCGGAATGAAATGGGCAGACTTAGTCAGTCTATCCACAACAACCCAAATAGCCTCAAAACCAGCTGGAGTCCTAGGGAGTCCAGACACAAAATCCATGGAGATGCTATCCCATTTCCACTCGGGGATACTCAAAGGTTGAAACTTACCCGAAGGCCTTTGATGCTCTATCTTAGCCTTCTGACAAACTAGGCACGCATACACAAACTCAGCTACATCCTTTTTCATCCTAGGCCACCAAAACATTCTCTTAAGGTCCTGATACATCTTAGTGGCACCTGGGTGCACACTCAATCCACTCCTATGACCTTCTTCTAAGATCAACTTCCTAAGGTCAGGAACATCTGGCACACAAACTCTATCCCTAAACCTCAAGATCCCATCACTGCCACTTTAAAACTTAGGTCTCTACCCTGAGCGAGCAACTCTCGCTGGTCTAAGAGAAACTTATCTAACTTCTGACCCTCTCTAATCTGATCCATCAGACTGTTGGTAACCTTCAAGGTACCAAGCTTAATACTCTTAGGGGTAAACTCACAAGCTAGACTAAGGTCTCTAAATTCCTCAATCAAATCCATCTCCCTAACCATTAAAGCGGAGATGTGCAGGGTTTTCCTACTCAAGGCATCGGCCACCACATTGGCCTTTCCTGGGTGATAGGTCAGCTCGAAGTCATAATCCTTTAAAAACTCCATCCACCTATGCTGCCTCATATTCAACTCTTTTTTTTATCAAAGAGGTACTTCAAACTCTTATGATCACTAAAATCCTCAAACCTTGCTCCATACAGGTAATGCCTCCAAATCTTTAAGGCAAATACCACAGCTCCTAGCTCTAGGTCATGAGTAGGGTAGTTCTTCTCATGGGTTTTCAACTGTCTAGAAGCATAAGCAACTACCTTACCGTTCTGCATCAGCACACCACCTAACCCTTAATTAGAAGCATCGCAGTAAACTACGAAGGGTTCACTTGGATCTGGCAAAACTAACACTGGTGCTGACGTCAACCTATTCTTAAGGGTTTGGAAACTCTCTTCACACTTAGAGTCCCACACAAACAACTGTCCCTTCTTGGTGAGACGGGTTAAGGGTAAAGCTATCTTAGAGAAACCTTCTATAAACCGCCTATAGTACCCGGCTAACCCCAAGAAACTCCTAATCTCGGTTACAGACTTTGGCGCTTCCCACTGGAGCACCGTCTCTACCTTAGATGGGTCCACTGCTATGCCACCCTTAGAGATGACATGTCCTAAGAAGCTCACTTCCTCTAACCAGAACTCACACTTAGACAACTTAGCATACAACTGCTTTTCCTTAAGGGTCTGCAAAATAACCCTCAGGTGTTCCTCGTGTTCCTCCTTACCCTTGGAGTACACTAACATGTCATCTATGAACACTACCACAAACTTATCCAAGTAAGGGTGGAAGGTCTTGTTCATGTAGTCCATGAAGACCGCAGGAGCATTGGTCACACCGAAAGGCATAACCAAGTACTCATAGTGACCATATCGCGTCCTAAACGCTGTCTTCGGGATGTCCTCAGACTTAACCCGAATCTGATGGTACCCTGACCTCAAATCTATCTTTGAAAAGACGCAAGGGCCCATCAACTAGTCCATAAGATCATCAATTCTAGGGAGGGGATACCGATTCTTTATGGTCACCTTGTTGAGCTGTCGAAAGTCGACACACAACCTCACACTACCATCCTTCTTCTTCACCAACAACACAGGTGCTCCCCACGGAGACACACTCGGCCTAATGAACTGCTTCTTCATCAGGTCCTCTAACTGTTCCTTCAACTTAGCTAGCTCTAGAGGAGACATTCTATAGGGTGCTATGGAGATTGGCCCGGTGCCAGGCACTAAGTCTATGGTAAACTCAACATCTCTCTCTGGGGGTAAGTTATAAACATCCCCCGGAAACACTTCAGGAAATTCTCGCACAATAGGCAAGCTGGCGACATCAGGAGGGCTGCTCTCTACTTCCAGGGAAGCTAACATCATGTATACTTGGGCTTCGTCTTTCATCGAAGCTTGAACTTGGCTGGCAGAGAGAAGGTCCGGATTCTTAGACTCCTTTGGAGTTCCAAAAATCAAGGTTTTATCAAAACAGTTGAGGAGGACATGGTTGGAAGATAACCAGTCCATACCCAGAATAATATCTAGGTCTTTCAAAGGCAAGCATACAAGATCAGCAATGAATGTCCTATCATTTATAACTATATGACAGTTCTTGCATGCATAAGAAGTAGTAACAGGTTTATTTGTAGGTGTAGAAACCAACAAATCATACTCAAGGAAAACAACAGGCAACTCAAGACTCTTGACCCTATCATGCGATATAAATGAGTGAGTAGCACCCGAATCATACAACACAGTTAATTGAGTTCCATCAATAAGACATGTACCTTGAATCAAGTCATCAGACTCGGAGGCTTCAGCTCCACTAAGAGTAAAGACTCTTCCAGTGGTCTTCAGTCGGTTGGCTTGAGACCTCTGATTCTTGCCAGCGTTGGGAGGCTCGGCCTTGGCTCCTTCACACTCTCGGCTGATGTGTCCTGGCTTGCCGCATCTGAAGCAGATCACTTGCGTCTCCTTGCACTGAGACGAGTAGTGATCCGTAGCACCACACTTGCCACACCTCATAGGCCTAGAGACGTTAGAGAACCCGCCTCTAAACCCATCCTGCTGAAACTGTGGCTTCTTACCACTCTGCTTGAAATCTCTGCCGGTCGGAGCATACCTCTGCTTACCCTTGTCCCTCTGATCAGTCCTCTTGCCACTCTGGCTATCTGACCCTCTGGAACTGGCAACTCTGAACTGGCTGGCATCCTCATAGACCCTGCACTTGTTGACCAGAATAGGGAAGACTCTGATCTCCTGGTAGCTGATGGCCTGCTTGATCTCAGGTCGGAGTCCAGCCTCAAACTTCACACACTTCGAACGGTCATCCGTCTCATGCTGGTAGGGAGTGTAGTACCTAGCCAGCTCCTCAAACTTGGCCGCATAGTCACCGACTGACAGCGACCCCTGCCTCAAAGACAAGAATTCCATCTCCTTCTTGTCCCTAATATCCGCTGGAAAATACTTCTCCAGAAACCTCTGCCTGAACACAGCCCATGTAACCGCTGTGCCTTCAGCCTGCATCCTCTGCCTACAGTTATCCCACCAATGCTCAGCCTCCTCGGTCAGCATGAAGGTAGCAAAGATGAGCTTCTGCTGATCGTTGCAATCCATGGCTCTGAAGATCTTCTCTGTCTCCCTCAGCCACAACAAAGCTCCTTCCGGATCGTACGCGCCCTTGAACGATGAAGGGTTGTTCCTCTGGAACTTATCCAGTCCCTGGAACTCAGCTGGCCCACCATTGTTAGGGTTAACCTGACCAATAGCATTGGCTAGAAGTGCCAATGCGTCAGCAATCGCCTGATCGTTGCGTCCTCTACCGACCATTAGTTCCTGTACAAGTCCAACACAACTCTTAATACAGAAACTTAAGCGAGTAAAAGCTACAGGCAACTAACTTAAAACATCATTATCTATACAAGTATAGACAATTCACAAAAGAGTCACACAACAGACTCACAACAGACCCATACCACGTCCGAACAAGGTCGAACTGCTCTGATACCACTAAATGTGACATTACTAATATCCGAGCTCCCGCAATAGTCATAATTAGCCCGGCCTTTCCTAGACCCCCATTCATTTCACCCAAAGGTGAAATGTATCCCATAACATGGATACCTACCAAGGCACCATGCATAAAACCTTTAGGCATGTCTGCCAACAAAATGCAAAATGCATGTCAAACATTTGGTTCACGTCATTTTTCTTTGTGTTCATTCTTTCATTGTCGAGGCTCAAAGGCTTACGACCAAACCAAGTTTTAAACATTGAGTTAAACAACCATTCCAATAAAAAGGACTCCAAGTCCAAACCAATCCAATAAAAAAGACTCCAAGTTCAAACCAATAAAACTGACTCCAAGTAAAAAAATGTGCAAATCACGAAATCTAGACCTGTGCACCAGATTTAGATTTGTAGATTTTGACGCACAAAAATCAATATAGATTTCGATAGGACATCTAGTCCAAAACTTCACCTTTCGGACCTCGGGCCCATATCTTAGAACACTAGACCCTGACATCTCGGTAACTAGGTTCGTTTTCAACTTTAAACAACATTTTCGTTCTGTGAAACACAAATCAAAAAACAAAGTTTCCTTAACTTATCCAAGTTGTCGGAAATAACCCGTTGTATAAATCCACTTTACCGAAAATTCTTTTACGTTGGAAATTCGTTTTACAAAATCATCAAAATCACTTAAAATTCATTTTCTTTCAAAACTCAATATTTTGAACTTGAAAATATTGCTTTGAGACAAATTTTCAGTATTACTCGATATTACCCTTTTTAAGACTACTTTCACAAATATTGACGGAATTGTCCGTCGCTTGCCGTTTTAAACACATTTAGGTCAAAATATGACTCTTTGTCGTAAATTAATTTTTCCAACACTGTAATAAAATTATTTTCGAAACTTTTTCGCATGAAACATCATTTCCTAATATTTATAAATTCCTTAGGTGAAAATTAGCAGTGCTAAAATATTTTCACGGTTACGTCCTTACTATGACTTGTAAAACGCTTTTACGCCGTTAAACCATTAAAATAATATTATTTTTAACTTTTCTCATTTTCAACCAACCAAAAATACTTAAGTAATATTATATTATTATTTCTCCTCAATTAAAACTCATTATCCCGTAAAAAGCTTTTTAACGCTTTTAACCTTATTATTAATTGAGCACTGACCACTGTCAGGCTTTACAATCCACAATCCACATCAACAACAATCATGTCAATAATATAGCATATAGCACAATTAATGACATGCAACAACATATAATAACAATTAAATGCAGATAAATAAATATTTAAAAGCAGATAATTGCAAAACAGATAATTTCAAACTACAGAAAATAATTAACACACCAACTAAATTATACAGACAACAAACAAATAGAATATAGCTATCGAAAAAATCCCTCAGGTACTCCCCTTACCTCTTGAAGACTTGAAGTTCTTATATAAAGGCTCAAAACCGCAGCTGCCCCCTCCCCACTTCTCTTCATCTTCCTCACCAAGCTTTCTCCATTTTCTCTAAGTTACAAAGCTCATAAGAACACGAATCTCCACCGAAAATATGACCCTCTTCCTTTCTGAAACTCGAACAACTCTCAACATAAAAGTTGTTCCTCTTTCTCTCTTCTTTCCAACAAGCTAAAGAGAATCAAAAACGGATAAGTGGATTGGAAGATATGCTCAAAACACCGAAACTGCCCAGAATTCTCAGCAACACACGAAACAGCAGAAAGAAGGCCCTTCTCAACCCTGTTTTGATCCGAACCAAATGAAACCTTCAATACCAAAGTTGTTTATTTTCTTCTTATCTTTCTAAAAAGCTAAAGTTTGTGATTTTTGGATGAGTATATTGTGAGATACACTCACAAAACCATCACACCCTCAAGCTGTCCAGTTTTCAACTAAGTGAAGGTTGATCATTTTCTTCATTTCTTCAATCTTTAAGAGGTAAAAGCTCATCTCCTTGATCATCTAAGCTTTCATCTTCATGTATTTCTCATGTTTATGCCATGAATCATTTTTTTACATTCTTAGATCTAGAAGTTTGAAATTCTCTAGAAAATCATAGAAAAATCCTAAAAATATGAAACCAATTTCTATGCTCCTATTATCATCCCTATATTCTAGATCTATGAGCTTACATCAAACAAAAATTTCTAGCCTTTTGAACCTAAGGAGGCCGAACCTTACACTTTGGTGGGGGAAGGATTTTGTTCAATTTTTCTTAACTAGTTTTACATGATTCAATCTTATAGCTTATATATGTATTGAATCCATGGTTATTAGATCAAATCAAAGTCTCTAAGCCATATCTTTTGGTCATGGCCGAATTGGATTTGTTGGAGGATTGGAATATTTTATTTCAATTCTTGTAACCTAAGTGTTGATTTAGGGTTTTAAGTGATTAGGAATCACTAATCCAAAAGCTTAGATGTTTAGTCCTAAAATCACACCAAGGTCGAAACCAACATGTAGGTAATTAGGTGTTCTTCAGTTGTGTAAATTGTTGATTTGTTGTTGTTACCGATATTAGAAAGTCGAAAAATCGGGATGTTACATATAACACCCCTCCTCCAGAGATGTCTACTTGAACAGGTGCTACACAAGAAAATTGTCATAACAAGCGATACGCAGAAAGATGAGCTCTGGCTCTGATACCATGTTAGATTTCATCCTAAAACCAATTGGAGTTAAGTGGAGTTGTCTAACAAATATATAGACCGCACCCCAGGATTTGAGGCAGATGATGTGAGACTTCCAACATTCCTCATCTTTTTTTTTTTTTGGTTGTCTAAACTAATAAGCAGCCAATGAACATTAAACATATTTGTGGTCAACTACTCCTTAGTTAGGCATATAGAATGTAATATCTTTTTTTTTTTTTTTTTAAAGAAGAAGTAAGAGAATATTAAATGCAAAAATCAAACATAAAATTGACGATCCCTGCAAAGAGATTTTATCAATATCTATATGCAAAGAAAATATCCCAACTGCATTTATGCACAATTTCCTAAAATTCTGTTTCCTTAGAGAATTAAGATTTAAGAAGTGCAAACATTGCTTGGCTACTATTTGGTATAAAGGGGCAACAAAAGAACAATTATGAGATGATTTTATTCTAATTATAAATTATTATTTATTTTATTAGGGTACAAAATCTTGCTATAAATCTACATGCCATTACATTACAAATTAAAACATACTCACAATGTTACGAAATAGGGTAAGTATAATTGGATATGCTTGGGAAGTGCAACAATCTTCCAACAACCTTCTGGTGTGATTCATTGTGTGAACTAGTCCAAGGAAGCTGATTTCGGCGTTACGAGTTCCTTGACTACATGTTCCATGGTAGGGCGAGAACATGGATTTTCAGTCAAGCATGCAATTGCTAGCCTTCCAATCAATATCACTTCCATGCCAATTTGATTTGTAGGATGAGGAAGACGTTGATCCAACTTATCATTCAATGACAAATTGTCAAGTGTTGAGGCCACAACTCTACCAGAAGATGATAGCATTGTTGATGATATAATTTCTCCAGGATGCTTTCCTAAAAGTATTTCCAAGGTAAATATCCCAAAGCTATAGACATCACATTTCTCATTCACTTCCATAGTATAAGCAAGTTCTACAACAAATCAAAAGAAATATCATCCATAAAATATTAAATTGTTAGTAACATAGTATGAAATATAAAAAGTATTATAAAGTAGTAATGTGACCGTAAATAATAAACCATAGAACCATATGATCAATTCTGTAATTACAAGGAAAAAAGGAAATTAACTAACCTGGAGCAGCATATCCAAAGGTGCCAGCAAATGACGTCCAGTTGGATGAATTGAGATTAAGAAGCTTAGCTGTTCCAAAGTCCGAGACATGAGCCTCATAATCCAAATCTAAAAGAACATTCTTTGTTGAAATGTCTCGATGAACAATAGGAGGTGAGCAATCATGGTGCATGTAGCTTAACGCATTAGCTACACCTTTAACAACATTCACCCTTCTATTCCAATCAAACTCAGTTGCTTGTGCATCATTACAAAGAATCTTATCAATGCCACCCCTTTCCACCAACTCATATACCAAAAATGAGTATCGAGAATGTGAGCAAAACCCATATAATTTCACAATGTTACGATGTCGAATACCTGTCAAAGCTTCAATCTCACATCAGAAAGCTTTGAAATTAGATGTTTCCTCACTTGGTATCGATTGAAGCTTTTTCACAGCAACAACTTGACTAGTGGGCAACTCAGCTCTGTAAACAGATCCATGCCCTCCAACTCCGATGAGATATTTGGTGTCAAACTCTTCTGTGGCATCGATGATGTTCTCATACACCATTTTCCCATCATAACTCCATATTGAAAATAGATTTTGAGTTTGTGGATGTACAACCTGATTTTCCTTTGTACTTGCACTTTGGTAAAGACGACTTGAAATTACAAGCGCCAATAGTGCAAGAATCAGAATACCCAAAGTAATTGGTAAAACAAGGATTAACACTTTGTTGTTCTTGTGATGATGAGATTTGTTGCTTGATGGTGGGCAAGGCTCGAGGCCAGAGAAATTACCACACAAGCCTTTGTTATTTCTCAATGCTTCAATTGGAGCTTTTTGAAAGGCTGGAATGCTTGGAAGTGAACCCTCTAATTGGTTGTACGATATGTCAACAAATGTCAAACCTAACATCTCATCAAAACTGGTGGGTATTGCACCAGAAAGATTATTATGTGAGAGATTCAATGTTTCTAGGTATTTCAACTCTTCAAGGGTTGAGGGTATTGTTCCTCCCAAAAAATTCTTACTAAGATCAAGACTTTGAAGAGATTTGAATTGACCAAACTCAACAGGAATATTTCCCACAAATTTATTTTGGCTCAGATTCAATTGCCATAACTTGGGCAAACTTCCGAGTTCTTTTGTGATGAAGCCACTGAAACCATTTGCCGCAAGGTCCAAGGTTTCAAGTTCTTGCAATGATGCTATTTGTATAGGAACATTTCCTAAAAGATTATTGTTGCTTATCAATAGCTTAATCAACAAGGTCAACTTACCTAGCTCCTTTGGGATTTTCCCTGTAAGGTGGTTTGAGGATAGGTGAAGTACATGCAAGTTTGTTGCCTCTCCTAGTTCGGGTGGGATACCACCGGATAAATTGTTGTTGGAGATCTTAAGGCTTTTGAGGCTATAACACTTCGCCCACTTTGGTGAAAGGTGTCCATAAAAATTATTGTCACTCAAATCGATGTAGTCCAAATTTGGATATTCACCAAAATCTTCTGTTATGTTTCCAGTAAGTTGGTTTTGTTCTAGCCTTAATCTTGTAAGATTGGAGCAATTCTTCAAGCTCTTTGGAATGGGACCCGTGAAATGGTTATTGCTACCAGAAAAGTTTGTCAACATTCCACCAATGCAAATATTGTGAGGCAAATGTCCTGTGAAACGATTATCCAACAACTGTATATTTTTCAAATTGGTCAAGTTTCCAATAGTGGAAGGAATTGATCCCGAGAGCTTATTTTCTAAAAGGTGAATGACCTTCAAACTGAGCAACCTACCTATTGAGGATGGGATTGGTCCAGAAAGTCCATTTGAGGATAATGCTAGCACCCTTAGGTTTTTCAAGTTTCCAATAGTGGAAGGAATTGGTCCAGAAAGCTCATTTTGGAATAAATGTATGTAGTCGAGCTTTGTCAAGTTTTCAATGGTGATAGGAATGGGTCCAAAAAGTTTATTTTCTGATAAGTCTAGCTCAATGAGCTTTGTCAAGTTTTTAATAGTGGAAGGAATTAATCCAGAAAGCTCATTTTTGTACAAAAATAGTAAATCAAGCTTTTTCAAGTTTCCTATTGAAATAGGGATAGAACCAGTGAGATTGCATATGCAAATAGAAAGTTCAACAAGACCAACCAACTGTGTTATCTCAACTGGAATAGTCCCGGAGAGACGATTGCCATCTAGATCAAGATATGAGAGTTTTGACAGATTACCAATGCTTTTGGGAATGCTACCAGAAAGTTGATTATTGGTGAAGAAAAGAGTGTCCAACTTGGACAGCAACCCAATTTGAGGGGGAATGTTCCCATAAAATGAGTTGTTGCTTATATCCATACTGAGGATGTTGGGAAGTGACGAGAAGTTGAGACTTTGAAGCGTACCTCCTAGACCAAAACTTGGAAGACTTATGTTGAAGACAGATTTGGACTCACCACATTTGATTCCCACCCAATTGCAAGGATTGCTGCCGGTCCATGAAGAGAGCAACGCCTGGCTTTGGTTGTCAAGGCTAGCTTTCCACTTCAACAGAGCATTTGCTTCGTTGCCTTGCATTACGGAAGCTGAAGCAGTTTGAGGTGAAGAGGAGACTAGGAAGCCAAACAAGCACATTAAAAGGAGCCACCAAAATGGTATGAGCTTCATGGAGAGAACAAGCTTTGGAAATAAGAACGCCATATATGGTTATAGGATGAATTTCTCAATCACTGATGATTTATTGCAATCAGAGACTGGTGATGAATCTGCATGGGGTTGCATATACTTATATAGTTATATGATTAGTGGTTACAAAATCAGCATTGCCATTTGGGAATCTTCCACGTAACTTCTTAGTGGACATATCGGTCCTAATCCAAAGACTAAAATATTACACACATTAGAGGTGAAGTCATGCAAATCTAGATTTTTGGAATTTTGTGTTGACGACAAAGTCTTCGCAAACAAATTAAACTAATGTTTCAACCAAAGACTAAAGAGTAAAGACACGAGAGATAAAGTCATACAGTATAACGTAGACTATTAATTTATTGACAGTTTTTCAATTATTATTAAAGTAGCTTGAAATAGCATCGAAATAAGGCTAATCATCCCAGCTAGGTTAACACCATTAGCCTAATTAATCCTATGCCACAAACTACGAAGTGTAACAATATATTCACTAACCCTTAAAATAATTTTTTTTTATTGAGATTTAATTGTATACATGATCGGTATACATATATATATATATATATATATATATATATATATATATATATATATATATATATATATATATATATATATATATTTTGTCAATCAACTAGAAATCATGACATAAATGTAATCGGTATATAAATTTACGTTTCAATGTAAAAGCATACCTTCCTATTCGTTTGAGTCCATTTTAACTTAAGTCCAAATGTGTAGTAAGTGTAAGTTGTCCTATATCGGATTTAAATGATGATATTAAATATCATAAACAATAATTGCACTTGAGATCAATTGTCTTAAAAGGGTGTACCATTTTCTGTCTCACTCACTTATGTTAGATTCCAACCTAAAACCAATTGTCGTTAAGTGGAGTTGCTCAATAGGTATTTAAACCGCACCGCAGGATTTGAGACAGGCGATGTGGGACTTCCAACACCCCTCCTCCATAGATGCCTGCCAGAACAGGCGGTACACAGCAAGATTGCCATAACAGACGATACGCAGGAAGATGGGCTCTGACTTTGATATCATGTTAGATTCCAACCTAAAATCAATTGGAATTAAGTGGAGTTGCTCAACAAGTATTTAAACCGCACCTCAGGAATTGAGGCAGGCGATGTGGAACTTCCAACAACTTAGATTGTGTTACTTGAAAAATTAATCACATTATTCATTATAATAAATGTGTTATTTTTAAATGACATGACATAATCTAAGTGAATAAGATAGGAAATGAGACCCTATTTTGAGAGAGACGATTTCTATATCCAATAATATTCTAGAAATCATTAAACTTGTGCAACACAATATAACCACGTGATTGATAATGTGAGAAGAACTTTTTAATACCAAAGATTTTACATTTTTTTCATGAGCCAAAATTATATTAAAGAGAGTATAAGGGTACTCTAAACCTATATACGAAGAGAACCAAATTTGTGTACATGCCAAAGGAACCACCCACAAGCTCCTCTATACAAAAGCTAAGCAACCCCAGAAGCTAAGTTTTTAAAGGATATGAAGATCAATACATACCCGAAACTAGAAAACCTAAGCTTCCCTAAAACTGTTGAAGTAGCTCCTGAAAGAAGTATGCTCTAGCCTATGGATTGAAGGCAATATACCGGATTAAGCTGCTTGACAGAATGAGTTGGCCCGTTCGTGTAATTGACAAAATGTGGTCATAGTCTAGCTTGGAGTGCAGAAAATTGTAATATATATACTGTCTATTTCTTGAGAAAGTGGCAGTATCCTATCTAGTTACAGTTTTGTTCTGGCTTTTGGCTTCTAATGTATATGGGTTCGAATACCGCTAATACTCGTATCAATAAATTAGTGCTTATAAAAAATAAAAAGACAAAATATGATACTCCAAAATAAGGGAGTGATAATGTAAGGATTGAATGAGTTGCTTATAATTTACATGTCTTTATAATTGTTTTACTTTTGAACTTGACTGAACGCTCAATATCACTATGCCTATTATCCCAAAGTGTATAGTGACATATAATTGAAGGCTGTAATTTAGCTCACCTTTCTTAACAAATATTACCAATCAATAGAATAGTGTAGATAAACGTGCGCATATCCAATCCATAGATTCCACTAATCTTTGCTAGGTCATTATATTCGATAATGTTGTCTAAGTATTCGTTTGGGTCATTATTGTCTATAATAACAAACGATTTGCATAAACAAAAAGTTATTCTTAATGGTTACACGGTTCAAGCCAATAAATAGTTATTTTTTCTCATTTTTGTGGATATTAATAAAAAAAAATAAAGAAAACAAACCACTATTCAAATCCATGCTAGCTTGTATGTGTGAAATGGAAAGGAAAAAGAGAAGGGGAAAAGGAAGAACTTCATCATTACAAAGGAAATTTTGATGCAAAAGGACAATCTAATTGAGGACCTTTACCACACAAACATGTACATCAAATATAAATCAGAGGCTTTTTGTTTTGTGAATAAAAAACCAATGCAGAGAGAATGATAGACTACTTTAAACAAAGCCTCCATCTTGGACCCAATGTGTCTATGCATTACTTCTTTCACATTTTGCCATTATTTTGCCTCTTATGATGGGATGCATTATTTTGGTAGCATTTATTCATAGTATTAAAACCACAATAATGCATTTTTTTAAATCATGTATGCCATGAAAAGTTTTCAATGCAGGTGTAAAATAATAATAGAAAATATCAACACGTGATTGGTTCGAGTAATAACGGGTTCGAACCACTTAAGCAAGTAGTCAATGATTCGATCTCCGACTCTTACATATAGAGAAAACCTGGTTGGGATAGGTCATCCCTTCAATGTCGACCAATATGCATCTGTGTTGCGTGCGGGATATCCTGGGAAACAATAATAATAGAAAATAAACCCTCTTTTTTTGCCGCTAATCACTCCACTGGCATCAATATAACTCAAACGGCCTCAAACAATGGTCTTTGTACCGTTTGATTGAAGTTGGAGACTCTAAACGATTTCCTTATATACCTATATATGGCCCTTGAGGAAGTGTCTCAAATGCCATGATTGCGCATTTCTTGGGCCATTATATTACACATGATGTAGGTTTATCATGGAACAAATTAAAGTCCTAGTCCTCGAACCCACGAGTTCACACCTATCATAGCTTTGAGAAGTTATATATACTTGTACATGTAGAGTGAAGGAATCCCAATAGAGAATGTAAAGTTTGGCATGTTACTAAAGCAAGACAAAGGGGGCAAAGAAGGATATTATAGGAGTATATCTAGGAATACCTTCCTAGGGATTTATAAAATATTCCAATATATATAGATTAGTGTAGCTATATATATATATATATATTATTTTAACTTTTAAGTAGTGAAGAGAGACATTAGTCACTGCAGACCTTGAAAATGCAAAAGAAAGATGAATAAAAAGAGTAATAAGATAAGATAAACAAATGAGGTGAGATGGGCAGAGTATACCTGCATTATAGTTTTGTATTCAAAAAATTGCATGAAAATAATCAGTGAATTTAGCTTGAAATTTGAAAGGATAGGAAAAAGAAAAGATGATCTTTGCTTGATTTTTTTTCCTGCTACTTTTCCTTTTTGATGATAAAGTGGAGAGACACTGATGAAGATGTACTAGAAAGGTTTTACATTAAAGAGCTGTTTTCACATGAAGGAATATATAGGTGTAACATATTAAAGAACAACATCATCCTAAGACTAAAATGAAGCTTCACACACCTTGTAATCTCGAGACTTATGTTATGAGAAGTGCCACATGGTAAGAAAATGGATTTCTAGTGTGCTTGTTTGCAGGGCGGGAGGACTGGAGGCAGACCTTATAGCTTTCATGTTCCATGTCAAAAATATTACTTTTTTTGTCATTCCAAAAATGCTTTTCGAGGGAGAGGACGTGAATCCAAACACAAGCTTCGTAATGAAAATATAGGAAGAAGAAGGATTTGGCTCCTCTAATCAAATCAATTGTGAACAACTACTTATTTTCTTACTTTAGAGTTCTAATCGCTTTAAAGAAGTCAAATCGGAATGAAAAATATCAATTTAAATGAGAAATGCTGATTTGTCATGATAGTTGTAATCAAATATAGCTTGTTTATTTTATTCGTATGATATTTTATGAAAAGTTTCTCTTACAAAAATTCAAAATTTCGTCTTGTGTTTTCATGAAGAAAAATGCTAGCAACACATTTTTTATCACACTTCTCTTCAACACACACTAGTGCAAAATATGCTTTTCACATCGGGGTTTTAACATCGGTTTCCAGAAAACCGATGTGAAAAAGGAAGCGGTGACATTTTTGAAATTAAATTGAAAACTTTTAACATCGGTTCAAAAATAAACTGCTGTTATAAAGGTTTTAACATCGGTTTTTATAAACCCGATGTTGAAAATTGAACCAAAAATAAAATTTTAAAAATGTATAAGTTAACACATCGGTTTTTTTTATAACCGATGTGGAAAGGTTAATGTTTTAACATCGGTTTTTTATAAAAAAAAATTAAGGAAATGAATAATATAACTTTTAACATCGGTTTTGATATAACCGATGTGGAAACTATTATAACATCGGTTTATTAAAAACCGATGTGGAAAAGGTAAGATAAAAAATAAATTTAAATCGCAACATTTAACATCGGTTTTAATTATAACCGATGTGGAAAACCTTTTAATATCGGTTTTATTGATAATCGATGTGTATTGTTCATTTTTAGTTCCCTCACCCTCCTTTTCATTTTTCGCGCTGCTCACTCTCCCTCCCAGAAAACCCTCTCTTTCTCCTCTCTTCCTTTCCTCTCTTCTTCTCGAAAACCCACACCCACCTCTCTCCATCGCAGTCCGGTCGTCGCCACCACCACCGCAACGCAACCACCACCACTCTGCACCTCCTCCCTTTCCATTCGCCTCTCCCCATTTGGCCTCCCTCTCTCCCCCTTCGCCCCATCACCGCCACCACCCCTCCTCCCTCCTCCATCCTCCGGCCACTGTTCGCGTTGGCAAAGCCACCACCGCAACGCCACCACCAAGGTAAGTTAAACCCCCCTTCTTTCTCTCCCCACCATGCACAACCCCCTCCCCATCTCCCTGTTTTTCTCCCTTTCTCTGACTTCTTTGGTTTGTGTTTTCAGCTCTCCCCCATTCTTTGCATTGGTGATTGATTGTGGCTTCAATCGGTAAGCTTCCATTTCTCTTTTATTTGCTAAACCCTAAACCCTAAATTCTCTATTGCTTCCACTTCCCTGCTATCATATTCTATTCTGTCAAATTACTGAATTGTTGTTGTGTGGGTTTTGATCAGTACATTGATGTTTGCAACAACTTGTTTATAAGTTGTGTCAGTATGTATCAGTTAGGCGTAATGTATATAAACATGAGTCAGTGTCAATGTGAATTTGGGCTGGTTGCACATTTGAAAAATTGAGTTTTATAATTGAGTATTTAATTAGAAATGAGACTGCAGTAGCTCATGTCATTGATTTATTTTTATTTATTTTATTTTGATGTTCAAATAAGTTGTTTTTTTATATTTACTGTTAGAGCGAAAGGGGTTGCTCTAGTTTCACATTAACCACAAAACTAATTTAATCAGGTGTTATGTATACTTTTCAACCTCCTTGCGTGATAAACTTGCCCGAGACGATCATCAGTTCTACCTTGCGCCTTATCTCAATAAGTAAGTACCAGTTATTTAATTATAACTATATATGACTTAGTCACTAATTGTTCCGCAAATGCAGAAATCATTGGCAATTGTTGATCTTGTGCCCTCGGTTGAATGTCGTGATCTACTTCTGCTCGACAGGAAATAAGCCGGCGAATGAACTGAAGCACGTCATGGAAACGTAAGCATTAAAATAATTTATAATCAGTAATGAAGTTGTTTTAATTATCTGAAATCTATTAGATATACTTTAATTAATGATTATTTTCTATGATAGTTCTATTGATGCAAGCCACATGCTTCGTGGTGAAAGTCGTCGGGCTATTAGATGGATTATTCCTAACGTAAGATATTTATTAGTTCAAACGCTTCAAGCGCAGTGGGTATAATTATTGATTTCTATTTAATTCCTCATATTCTAATTGGGTTTCATTTGTACGTAGTCCCGTAGACAACGTGGATCATGGGAATGTGGATATTATGTGATGAAGTGGATGGTCGAAATTATCTCCTCCGGTATCACTGAAAGATGGCAGGAGGTAAATGCTAATTGGTAACAATTAGTTGTAACAGTTATAGATTCGTTATATGTTTTATTTTAGTTTATTACTTAAAAGATATAATCTTATGTCCAATTAAACTTGCAGATATTCAACAATCCGACTCCACTCTCGGATGCCGACATAAAAAACATAAGGATGCGTTGGGCAACTTTCTTTCTTGAAGTGTACCAACCATAGTTTCTATGTAGTTAGTTTATAAACGTATCATGTACTAGCTATAGTGTACTTTTGACTGATATATATTTTGATATGAAATCTATAACACCCTACTTTTTACTGTTTTAAATAACAGAAATACATATGAATATGTTTATATGTTTAATTACGTTTTAGAAAATTATTCTACATAAACGGAGTTCATCACTCAATTCTACTTGAACATAGAAAGCTATGAATAAAATTTAGGTTGAAAAGTCAGGCGAATCCCGGCCTGCGAATTTCACTGACAGAATATTTATACTGATCAGAAGACCTAATTTTAATTCGTGAACAAAACAATTAAGGTTTTTATTTTATTTCCTACGATTGTGCATTTTAAGAATTATTTCATTAAAAGTGAAATAATATAAGTTTTATGGGCATTACGTTCAATCGGGGAAACGACGGAGCCGACTACGGGAGTTTCGAGACTCGATAAGTGGATAAACCCTATATCCTCTTAGGAATAGGTCATCCATGTGAGAGGTTTAATGTGGCTTAGGGTTATGTTAGCAATTTTTAACAATTGCACTTTTATCCTTAAACTTTCTATTAATTGCATTTTGGTCCCTACACTAATTTCAGTGATACACTAAGTGAAGTGGGCCAATTTCTTGCCATTCAAACCCATTAAGGGCTGCACCCAAAAGTCTCAATTTCATGTCCAAGGATTCATTTCCATGAAGGAATTCTAGTTTTAAATTTCCTATGCCTTCATTATGCCTTAAGTTGGTATAAGTGAAAAATAATTGGGCTTGGGCTTTTTAGGCCCAAAAGTGGAACAAGGCCCATGGCCTTGGGAGGCTTGCTCTTCAAATTCTAGAGCATATTTGATGACTCTAGTTCATTCCACAATCTTCCACACTATTCCTCCATCTTCTCCAATTCTCTTTTCTCTCTTAAACTCCATAAGCTTGAATTGTGAAGGAGCTTGGTGATTCCTTGCCCATTTTCAAATTCCAAGAGGTGATTCATGTTCCTTATCATCTCTAAGCTATTGTTCTTTCATTTCATTTCTTGTTTTAGAGACTTTTTCATATTATTCATCTTAGTTTTTCTTAACTTTGGTAAATCATAGAAAAATCCTAAAAAATGTGAAACCAATTTCTATGTTCCTAATATCATCACTTCTATCATAATCCAAGAGTATGTTGAAAACCAAAATTTCCTCCCCTAGTTTCTCATCAAGGCCGAACCTATAGGAAAAAGTAGGAGGAAACTTTGTTCATTGGTTTTCATGTATGATCATGTATCCTATGTGACATGTATGTCTACATGCTTTAATCCATGTTAGTCTATCAAAATGAAAATTCAAACCCTAAATCTTTGTATTGGTCGAACCTAAGTGGGTGAGGTTTGATGAGCTTTTGTTCAAATTTTTCATAAATGATCTTGGTTATCATCCTATTAGTATGTATGTTTATTGAATCCAAGTTGATTTGTCAAACAAAAATCCCTAACCCTATGGACTTATCATGGCCGAATCATACATGATCATGAGTTAGGAAGATTTGATTCTTAACTTTGTTGATTAGTCATTAATCAATTGTCTTAAGTAATTAGGATCATTAATCCAATGACTTAGGCAATTCTAGAATTTTTTAGCCACTAAACCTAAGGGAGGCCGTGACCTATTATAAGGAATTAGGAGATTTTAATTGTTTGATTAGTGATTAGTTGATTGTGGTTGATGAAGGTTTAGCAAGTTCGTTGTGCACGTGAACCCGGATTTCCGACAAGTTACGTATTACACCGCGGAGAAATCTTTGAGAGGTAAGAGGGGATTACCTGAGGGGTTTATTCGATGGCTACGTGCCAAATTGTGTTGTCTGTAATTATTTATTTGTTGGTGGTTGTTTAAGTATTCAAGTTGTTTATTTTTATCTGTGTTGATTTATCTGCGTATAATTGTTTATTTGCGATTATTTATTTGAATGCTGTGATGCATGATCTGCCTGGAAATATTATTGTGAAAATTGTGGTGGATTGTTGTTTGAGAAGCCTGACAGTGGTCAGTGCCCAATCAATTAATCAAATAAAAGCTTTGAAAAGCTTCGTAAATTATATTCAATGTTTTAATGGTAGAGTATTGGAATATAATATTGATGGAAAATATTTATTTGGGAAAAATAAGGAGTTTTGGAAAATATCATTATTTTAATGATTTATCGCTGTAAGAGTGATTTATGAGTCACAGTGAGGACGTAACCGTGAAAATATTTTTGTACTGCTGATTTTTACGTAAGAAATTCCGGAATATTGTAAAAAAGTTATTTTATGAAATTAATTTTCTAAAATAACTTAATAATGATTTTAGAAAAATGTTTAAGTGGAAAAGGTTACAATTTGGCTTAAATGGCTAATTTGACGGCAACTTGGAAAAATACCGATGGCAAGAAATTCTAAAGCGGCAGCACGTAGTTTAACCCACTTTGAGCCTCCAGTGACCATCTTTTATAAAAAGTTAAATTTTTAACTTACGGTTTTATTTCCCATTTGAAATGATTTTCCGAAATCAAGTTGAACTCAACTGTGTTAAAAGTGGTTTTGAATTTAGTAACCGAGACGTCGGGGTACTAAGGTTCGTGTTGTATTATGGACTTGGTGTCCTTTGGACTTTGAGGTCCTATAGACTTGGTGTTTCCTGTAGACTTGGTGTTTACTGTGTTAAAAACATTTAACATGTTTTCTATTACCACGAACCTATGGCTGGTGCATCGGTCTAGGGGTGTCGTGATTGAGCACTCGGACTTTAAGGTCCTGTGTTATTAATAAAGTTTTAAAGATTTTTAAAACTATGGTTAGTCGTAAGCCATTTTGAGCTTCGGCAAAGAGAGATTGAACACAAAGAAAAGTGTCAAGAACAAAGTGTTTTTGTTGCATGCATTTGGCAGACGTGCCCCGGTTTATGTGTGAGTACCTTAGGCATCAGGTATCTCATGCTACGATTTTCTTCATTGTGCCCGGGTGGACAATGAAACCCCATTTATGTTTTTATCACTGTGCCTTGGGTTTGGACAGTGTGCAATGGGTTTTGGCTGCGTGCCTTTTTGCCTTGTGTGGCAATTGAGCCTGATCAACTCACTACGGTTGGGATATCTCATGAGATTAAGTGCAAAGTTAGACGATATGTTGAAGTGTTCATGCATAGTTTTTCAAATGATGACATGTGGGGTATGAAACCCAGTGATAAACTATTAGCTTGATATGAATGCTTATGTTTATATAACATGTATATGTGTATGTGTTATCTGTGGTGTCGTGCATGTAGTTGTCGAGTTAAATCCCGATATTGGTTTCTCACTCTTGCATGTTTTATTTGTGGTTTCTCTACTTGTGCATATACGTTTTCGTCTGAGATTAGATGGACCCGGATATGCCTCTAGCACATTCGAGGCTACGCTCGATCATGTTTGATCGTGCACATCACGGTGGTGCCTGGGAGATAAACCCTAGGGCACTCAGCGCCACCTATTATGGCCCTACTAGAGAGATTGACGACACCGAAGAGGCAGGACCGCAGCGGAGGATGCATATGGTGGAGACTGTTGAGGTATCTCTACCTCCTATATGGCTTTACCTACAGTTCCTAGCCGAGCACGGGTTACTCGTCATTCCACCTCAGCCTATTCAGCCTCAGCCTCTTCAGATTGTAGCACCGGCAGTACCTCCTGTTGAGGTGGCAGAGGATCCTGAGATTGAGGAGGACTCCTATGAGTACTTTGAGGATGATCTGGAGTTTCACCCTCCTGCCGTTGATGATGATGACTCTTCAGACGAGGATGCGGAAGCAGAGGTATCTTCACCAGATACACCTGCTGGAGGTGGGGGTGATCATCATGATCTCCCCAATGGTTTTCATTAGCTTGACCAGCTATAGGTATAGTTTTGAGGTAGCGAGTCTTGTCAATTTGTGATCTGGCTACTGAGAGCCATGAGTTTTTGGTATGGTTCTGGACTACTCGTTACTTGTTGTGTATATGTCTTTACTTTCTTTACTTAGTTTGATGGAGAATAGCCTATACTGATGAGGGCTCTTTTGTAATCTCCTATTAGTGATATTGTATGTATTTAACTGATGACGCATATACGTGTAGATATATTTGTTTATGTATGGATGTTTAAAAAAAATAAAAAAAAATCATCACCATTTTCATGATGAAACGTTTACTAAAAAGTTTATTTTCCGAAAGTAACCAGCGATTAATAATTTTATTTTCCGCTTTTGGGTAACTATGTGATGACCCCAGAAAGGGTGTCGCATTTGTGGTATCAGAGCTGGTCGAGTCTTTCGGGAATGTTGGGAAATAGGTCTGTTGTGTAGAAGTTGTGTTTTCTCTGAAGTAAGACTTGTTTGAATTACTTCTTAGAAGTGAAGTGCTTTACTACCTAAGTTTACGTTTCAGTTCTGGTTTTGGTTTAACTGATTGTGGCTTGTAGGTCAGTTATGGAACCAGTTGTTGAACTAGAAGCTGGACGTGGACGAGGACGTGGACGTGGACGCGGCCGTGGAAGAGGACGTAGAGGCGGTCGTGTTGGCGGTCGTGGTAACATGAATGAAGAGTATGAAGAAGGAGTGGATTATGCAGCTCAGGCGATGGAAAATGTGGCAGCTACAATTGCAAATAAAACTGCATCTATGAATGCCCAGAATCTGCAAGCTGCGGAGGGCAAGGCTCTGATTGCGTTTCGAAGCCAGAATCCTTCCCAGTTTGGTGTGGATGCTGATCATGAGAAAGCCGATTTATGGAATCAAGAACTGGAGAAAATATTTGAGTTGGTGGCTACTCCGGCTGAAGTTAGGGCTACCTATGCTGTTTTCCTACTGATAAGAGATGCGGAGTACTGGTGGAGAGGTGCTTGACAGCTGCTGGAAGCTGATCATCAAGGAATTGCTTCGGATGTGTTTGAAACCGCATTCCTGGACAAGTATTTTCCAGAGAGTGTGCGGATTGAGAAAGAACAAGAATTTCTGCGACTGTACCAAAGGGATTTGACTGTGGGGAGTATGCGGCGAAGTTTGAATCGCTTGCCAAATACTTCCGTTTCTTTCAAACCCAACCAAATGAGAGCTGGAAGTGTGAAAGTTTTGAGGCCGGATTGCGATTTGAAATTAAGGAGTCTGTTTTACCTCTACAACTCCGTAATTTTCAAGCTTTAGTTGAGATGAGTCGTAAGATAGAGCAAATGAGGAAGGGAAGAGATAATAGGGGGAACGTTGGTGGACCCTCTCGTTCCAACAACCAAAATCAGAATTGGAAAGGGAAACAGAATCAGAAGAAACCTTATTCTCGTCCATCGGGAAATAACCACGAATTTTGCTGCAACAAGGGGTGGAGGCCAGAAGAATCAAAATCAAGGCCAAGTCAGAAGGTGTTACAACTGTGGAGATACTAGACACATGATGGATGCTTGTCCTACGAGGGGAACTAGATGTTTCAACTATAATCAATTGGGGCATTTGGCGAAGGATTGCAATGCACCAAAGCATGGACCGGCTGTCAATAACACCAGAACAAATAAACCGATGGCTAAGGGGAGAGTTTACACTATGAGTGGAGCTGAGGCTTCAAACTCTGACGATCTCATGAGTGGAGCTGAGGCTTCAAACTCTTACGATCTCATACAGGGAAAGTGCGACATAAACGATAATCTTTTAACTGTACTTTTTGATTCGGGTGCGACGCATTCTTTTATTTCGATGGATTGTGTGAAACTGCTAAAACTGCCTGTTTCTTCTTCGTCGTGTGATCTTATTGTTTCAACTCCTACTGCTAAGCCAGTTTTAGTCACTTCTATTTGCTTGAACTGTCTTATCATTATTCAGGATAAACATTTTCTTGTTAACCTGGTCTGTTTGCCTTTAATACAGTTAGATGTAATTTTAGGCATGGATTGGTTGTCTTCCAACCATATCTTAATAGACTGTGCACACAAAACTTTAATTTTTCCTACGGATGAGATTTTTGGATTTTTAACTGCTAATCAAGTAAATGCTTCTTTAAAAGAGGGAGCGCAAGGATACATGTTATTATTTTCCTTAGACGTTAAGAGTGAGTTAGACTTGCAGTGTATACCCATTGTCAACGAGTTTCTGGAGGTTTTTCCTGAAGATTTACCTGGACTACCACCTGTTCGGGAGATTGAGTTCACGATTGATCTGGTTCCAGGCACTGGACCAATATCCATAGCACCATATCGAATGTCACCATCAGAACTTGAGGACTTAAAAGGACAACTAGTGGAACTGATGAGGAAGGAATTCATTAGACCCAGTGTATCCCCGTGGGGAGCTCCAGTTTTGTTGGTGAAAAAGAAAGACGGAACTTCTCGTTTATGCGTGGATTTTCATCAGTTGAACAAAGTCACGGTTAAAAATAAGTATCCGCTACCAAGAATAGATGACTTAATGGATCAATTACGTGGAGCAGTCGTTTTCTCGAAGATAGATTTACGTTCGGGCTATCACCAGATTCGGGTGAAAGCAGAGGATGGTCGTAAAATAGCATTTCTAACACGCTATGGGCATTATGAGTACCTTGTGATGCCATTTGCAGTTACGAATGCTCCTGCGATATTCATGGATTACATGAATAGGATTTTTCGTCCTTACTTAGATCAGTTTGTCGTTGTTTTCATCGTTGACATTCTAATCTATTCTCCCAATAACGAAAAACATGCTGAACATCTCAGTGTGGTTCTCCAAATTTTAAAGGAGAAAAAGTTATATGCGAAACCTGAAAAGTGTAAAGTTTGGTTAAACCAAGTTCAATTTTTAGGACACGTCATATCAAGGGAAGGAATTGCTGTGGATCCGTCAAAAGTTGAAGCTGTTTTACAGTGGGTAAGGCCCGAGACTGTAACCGAGATTCGTAGTTTCATGGGTTTAGCTGGATACTATAGGAGATTCTTTGAAGGATTTTCCAAAATAGTAGGACCGCTTACCCAATTAACTCGAAAAGATCAAGCGTTCATATGGACGGAAGCATGTGAATGAAGTTTTCAAGAATTAAAGAGGAGGTTGACTACTTCACCTGTGTTGGTATCCTAATGAACCTTTTGAGGTTTATTGTGATGCTTCACATCATGGGTTAGGATGTGTACTAATGCAAGACCGAAAAGTCGTAGCTTATGCTTCAAGACAGTTGAAGATTCATGAAAGGAACTATCCTACACATGACTTGGAATTAGCAGCAGTGGTATTCGCTTTAAAAATCTGGAGACATTATTTGTATGGAGCAACTTTTAATGTTTTCAGTGACCATAAAAGTTTGAAATACCTGTTCGATCAAAAGGAGCTTAACATGAGGCAGAGATGTTGGTTGGAGTTTCTAAAGGATTATGATTTCCAACTACATCACCCTGGAAAAGCAAACGTAGTAGCGGATGCCTTGAGTAGGAAATCAATGCATATATCGGTAATGATGGTCAAAGAGCAAGAATTGTTGGAACAATTCCGAGATATGCCATTGACAATTAAGACGTCGCCAAGAAAATTGTGTTTAGGTATGATTACTGTTTCAAATGGACTGATGGAACAAATTAAAGAGAAGCAAGAAAGTGATCAGTATTTACAAGGAGAAAGAGAATTAGTGCGTCAAGGAGCAGTGTCGGAATTTAAAGAAGGAACTGATGGAATTTTGAGATTCGGTGAAAGGATTTGTGTACCGAGCGATGCCGAACTTAGAAAGTTGATTCTTGAAGAAGCTCATCAAAGCAAGTTAAGTTTACATCCGGGAGCTACTAAAATGTACCAAGATCTCAAGAAATTGTATTGGTGGTACGGTATGAAGAGAGACGTAATGAAGTATGTAGCTGCATGTTTAACTTGTCAAAAGGTTAAAGTAGAACATCAAAGACTAGCAGGAATGCTACAATCCTTAGACATTCCAGAATGGAAACGGGATGGTATTGCGATGGATTTCATGTCAAGTTTGCCAAAGACTCGGAAAGGGTATGACGCTATATGGGTAATAATTGATCGACTGACAAAGTTGGCTCACTTTTTGCCAATTAATATGAAATACCCACTGGAGAGATTAACTCAGTTATATATCGATGAAACTGTTAGATTACATGGAGTACCTTTGAGTATTATCTTAGATCGTGATCCGAGATTTACTTCAAGGTTTTGGCAAAGTTTGCAAGATTCGTTAGGAACGAAATTCAGGTAGAGTTCGGCTTATCATCCTCAAACAGATGGACAATCAGAGAGGACGATACAGTCACTTGAAGATTTGTTGAGAGCCTGTGTACTGGAAAATGCTGGAAGTTGGGATGAATATCTATCATTGATAGAATTCACTTACAATAACAGTTTTCATTCGAGCATAGGAATGGCGTCCTATGAAGTTTTGTATGGTCGGAACACCTTTATGTTGATACCAGGATGGTGAAAGTGTAGTAATAGGACCAGATATCATGCAACAAACTACGGAAAAGGTGAAAATGATTCAAGAGAAAATGCGGACAACTCAGTCGACAGAAAAGTTATGCTGACAAGAGACGACGACCTCTTGAGTTTGAGGAAGGCGAACATGTGTTTTTGAGAGTCACGCCAACTGTAACACCCCCCCTTGGGCATTACATAACTAACTCTAATTATTTAAAACATATTAAATAAAAAGGAAAGCTGGTGGTTGCTTTCGGAAAATAAATTTTCACTTATCCATAAATATATATATACATCATCATAATAATTACATCAAAGTTTTCGCTACTAGCCTATTTAATTAGAAACATACTTAAATACAAGTCTAGGAATTCTATAAAAATTTCGACAGAGTCTCCTCTGTAATTCCAACCTCCCAAACAAAACACCTGTTTATGTTTTCATCCAAAAAAAGGCTCTCCGAGCCATAAAACAGATAAATATAAAATTTTTCCAAAACTAAACTTGACTCCATAACTTGAGCTGGTCATACTATGAGACTCTTACTGGAATAAATCTCGTGGTTTTTCCAGTAATTCAACTTTCTTTAAAGGTCGGGGTCAATCCTTCCGAGTGGGGCAGGGAACCCCTCTACTCCATTTGTACACGCAATAGGATACCCAAACAAACCAAACAGAAAACATGCAAAGGTGAGTTACCAATATATGAGTTTTAGCATAGCAATCATATATTTAACATCATAAACAGCACTAAAAAAATACCAAGGTAACAACTCATATAAAAATAATAATATTCATATCATAAGATTGTTCCGATTTAAGACTTTATTCTTAAGTTTTCTGTTAACACTTCAATATCCACTTTCTAACACGATCTCCGGAGATCCTAACTTCTCTTCTTCGAGTATGATAGGCCGTGATATTTCCTATAACACAATTGTTTCGCGTTGGGTGGCCTCTCCACTGGGTCCTTTCCCCAATTGTTCTAGGATTTCGCGTATCACCTAAATAAGATTTGATAGTCCCCTATTGAGTACATTCGTGCAGGGTAGTCGATTTCCATGACAAGAGGTTGCAAAGCCACAAGCATTTCGTGGAGTTCGAGCCCGAATGTCCCTAAAGACCCAAGAACATGCCTTTGGTCCGTAACTATCAAATTTGTCAGTTCACCCTGTGTGAAACTGTAGCTCGACGACATGTCTGCCAGAACATCTTTTCAGATATTAATCAAATATTTAATATCCACTTGAGTTTTAAGATCTTTGTTAAAGATTTTTCAAAATCTTTTATCAACAGACACTAGTCCGACGTCTCGGAACGCTAGGTACTTAACAGGAGGAAGGCTAGTCTGGCTTCACAGTAATCAAAATCTAGTCTGAAATCTCAGCACAGAAGTCTAGTCCTTTTCTGTTTCCTTTCCACTTTCCAATGAAAGCCAAAAATCATGTTTTCCACTTTTCTATGTTTGTATATTTTGGATAAAACAATGTTTCTCCTTTATAAGCCATGCTTCAACCAGTCTCAAAATATTCATCAACTTAATTGATCACATATATATACATATTCATCAAATAACCATACAGTTTCATATCTCAGCATTACATAACATATATATATATATATATATATATATATATAATATATATATATATATATATATATATATATATATATATATATATATATATATATATATTCACAGTCATTCAACATATTATTAATTATCAGACACAGTTTATAGCATGAAATATATAACGGCTAAGAACTCCTCAGGCTTACTCCCTTTACCTTTGAAGACCATAACAATATCCTCTCCTTGGTGCTCCAAAAATTTGTCTTTCCTCCTCAATGATATCCCGGTCCCTTGGACGTTTCACAACATACACAGACAATTCCACGACAGCTCCAAAAAGAGAAAGCCGCTCTCCCAAGCAAGCGTAAAAGCAACTACTAATATAGGGAGAGCGTCCAAGCACATACAACAAAATCAAATAATATAACCATAAATTTCCTTCCTCAAAACATAAAATCAAGGAGGCCATATCTTTAATTTAACAAAACAAAATTGATTTCCCATACAATCAAATTTGGTAAAAAGGGCTATTCACAAGAATTGTGGAAAATTTGAATTACTTAAAAATCATGAAATTTAATTTATAAATCATTAATTGAAAGTCCTAATTGCACTAAATCATAGTTAATTTCATAAAACAGAGCCAATTTCAACAAGTCAGATTCGAGGTTTAGGGTTCCTAAACAAGATTTGGGGAAAATCCAACCTAGTCAAAGAACATTGGAGTTGGCTTAGGGAAACACAAATTCACATTCTCAATAGCATAAAACAATGTTTAATTTCAAGATTATAACATGAAATCAAAAAGCTAGGGTTAGGGTTTTCAAAATCAAATTGAGGATTTTCATCTATGAGAGGTTATGATGAAGCACTCACCCAAGATAACAAGGAAAGAAGATATGGTGACTGCAAGGTCAACCGGCGCGGCAGCAGGTGGCTGAGGACGGCGGCGGCACGACGGAGCACCACAAAACAGCTCCTGAAACAACCATGACATCAAGAAGATGAAGACAAGCTTGTGAGGAAGAAGATGTTTAAGCTGACAAGGGAAGGTGGTAAACCACCATGGGAGGCGGCGGCTGGAGCATTACCGCGATGGAGGACGCGATTTCTGCGTGAGACAGGGCGACGCACGGCTAGGAGCATGAACCAGGCGCGTGTGGGCTTGAGGCGCGACGGTCTCCTCACGTCGGCGGGCGGCCAGCAGCTATCATAGGGGCGGCGCACACGACTGGCGCAAGAAAGGAAGGAGGAAGATGAAGTGTAGAGGAAAGAAGGAGATGTGAAGAAGGAAAGGAAATCTGATGCAAAAGGGGGTTTATCGGGTTTTCAATAGAAATAGGGAGAGAAATATCATATTTTTGTATTAGTGGTTACAAAATGAGTGATAAATATTACGCCTAAAAATAAATACGTTTTTAGTTTTTGAATCTAAAAATAAAGGGTGACAAATATATACTTTCAAAATTTGAAATAAAGTAGAGATTAAGAGTTGAATTGATCAACTAAGAAAATCCAGGGTCCAACATTTAATCTCTGATTAATGTCAAACCAATTTATTTTCAAATCTAAAATTAAAGTAGAGTAAAATATGAAAATAATTTCCTTTCAATCATATCATTTAAAATATTTTTCTAAACAAAATACTAATAGTGACAATAACATAACATTATTGTCTAGTAAGCGTACATGTACCAAAATAAAGCAGTGCTAACGCACGTAACAAAATCATTTTAAATAAGTAATTAAAATTACTCAAACTAAATCGCCTATAGTGAATCAGGGATAATTATCCAGATAATTAACCAATTCAAATAAAATAATATAAACATATATATAATCACTGTTATTGAAGAACAGTAAAAATCGGGGTGTTACACCAACGACTGGGGTTGGCAGGGTAATTAAATCCAGAAAACTCACTCCTAAATTCATTGGACCTTACCAAATTCTTCGTCGTGTAGGTCCAGTAGCTTATAAAATTTCTTTACCACCTTTTCTTTCCAATCTTCATGATGTTTTTCATGTTTCACAATTGAGGAAGTATATTCCTGATCCATTTCACGTAATTGAACCCGATTTAGTACAACTAAAAGAAAACTTTTTTTATGAGACTTTACCGGTACGAATTGCGGATAAGACGATAAAGCAACTCAGGGGTAAACAAATTTCCTTGGTCAAGGTTATTTGGGATGATGTAACCGAAGAAGCAACTTGGGAAGTGGAAGACAAGATGAAGTTACAGTATCCTGATTTGTTTACAGGTACGTAATTTCGAGGACGAAATTCTTTTTAGTGGGGTAGTAATGTAACACCCTGCTATTTACTGTTTTAAATAACAGAAATACATATGAATATGTTTATATGTTTAATTACGTTTTAGAAAATTATTCTACATAAACGGAGTTCATCACTCAATTCTACTTGAACGTAGAAAGCTATGATTAAAATTTAGGTTGAAAAGTCAGGCGAATCCCGACCTGCGAATTTCACTGACAGTATATTTATACTGATCAGAAGACCTAATTTTAATTCGTGAACGAAACAATTAAGGTTTTTATTTTATTTCCTATGATTGTGCATTTTTAGAATTATTTCATTAAAAGTGAAATAATCTAAGTTTTACGGGCGTTACGTTCAATCGGGTAAACGACGGAGCCGATTACGGGAGTTTCGAGACTCGATAAGTGGATAAACCCTATATTCTCTTAGGAATAGGTCATCCATGTGAGAGGTTTAATGTGGCTTAGGGTTATGTTAGCAATTTTTAACAATTGCACTTTTATCCTGAAACTTTCTATTAATTGTATTTTGGTCCCTAAACTAATTTCCATGATACACTAAGTGAAGTGGGCCAATTTCTTGCCATTCAAACCCATTAAGGGCTGCACCCAAAAGTCTCAATTTCATGTCCAAGGATTCATTTCCATGAAGGAATTCTAGTCTTAAATTTCCTATGTCTTCATTATGCCTTAAGTTGGTATAAGTGAAAAATAATTGGGCTTGGGCTTTTTAGGCCCAAAAGTGGCGCAAGGCCCATGGCCTTGGGAGGCTTGCTCTTCAAATTCTAGAGCTCATTTGGTGACTTTAGTTCATTCCACAATCTTCCACACTATTCCTCCATCTTCTCCAATTCTCTTTTCTCTCTTAAACTCCATAAGCTTGAATTGTGAAGGAGCTTGGAGATTCCTTGCCCATTTTCAAATTCCAAGAGGTGATTCATGTTCCTTATCATTTCTAAGCTATTGTTCTTTCATTTCATTTCTTGTTTTAGAGACTTTTTCATATTATTCATCTTAGTTATTCTTAACTTTGGTAAATCATAGAAAATCATAGTAAAATCCTAAAAATGTGAAACCAATTTCTATGTTCCTAATATCATCACTTCTATCATAATCCAAGAGTATGTTGAAAACCAAAATTTCCTCCCCTAGTTTCTCATCAAGGCCGAACCTATAGGAAAAAGTAGGAGGAAACTTTGTTCATTGGTTTTTATGTATGATCATGTATCCTATGTGACATGTATGTCTACATGCTTTAATCCATGTTAGTCTATCAAAATGAAAATTCAAACCCTAAATCTTTGTATTGGCCGAACTTAAGTGGGTGAGGTTTGATGAGTTTTTGTTCAAATTTTTCATAAATGATCTTGGTTATCATCCTATTAGTATGTATGTTTATTGAATCCAAGTTGATTTGTCAAACAAAAATCCCTAATCCTATGGACTTATCATGGCCGAATCATACATGATCATGAGTTAGGAAGATTTGATTCTTAACTTTGTTGATTAGTCATTAAATCAATTGTCTTAAGTAATTAGGATCATTAATCCAATGACTTAGGCAATTCTAGATATTTTTAGCCACTAAACCTAAGGGAGGCCGTGACCTATTATAGGGAATTAGGAGATTTTAATTGTTTGATTAGTGATTAGTTGATTGTGGTTGATGAAGGTTTAGCAAGTTCATTGTGTACGTGAACCCGGATTTCCGACAAGTTACGTATTACACCGCCGAGAAATCTTCGAGAGGTAAGAGGGGATTATCTGAGGGGTTTATTCGATGGCTACGTGCCAAATTGTGTGGTCTGTAATTATTTATTTGTTGGTGGTTGTTTAAGTGTTCAAGTTGTGTTATTTTTATCTGTGTTGATTTATCTGCGTATAATTGTTTATCTGCGATTATTTATTTGAATGCTGTGGTGCATGATCTGCCTGGAAATATTACTGTGATAATTGTGGTGGATTGTTGTTTGAGAAGCCTGACAGTGGTCAGTGCCCAATCAATTAATCAGATAAAAGCTTTGAAAAGCTTCGTAAAATATATTCAATGTTTTAACGATGAAATATTGGAATATAATATTAATGGAAAATATTTATTTGGGAAAAATAAAGAATTTTGGAAAATATCATTATTTTAATGATTTATCGCTGTAAGAGTGATTTATGAGTCACAGTGAGGACGTAACCGTGAAAATATTTTTGTACTGCTGATTTTTACGTAAGAAATTCCGGAATATTGTAAAAAGTTATTTTATGAAATTAATTTTCGAGAATAACTTAATAATGATTTTAGAAAAATGTTTAAGTGGAAAAAGCTAAAATTTGGCTTAAATGGCTAATTTGACGGCAACTTGGAGAAATACTGACGGCAAGAAATCCTAAAGCAGCAGTACGTAGTTTAAACAACTTTGAGCCTTCAGTGACCATCTTTTATAAAAAGTTAAACTTTTAACTTACGATTTTATTTCCCATTTGAAATGATTTTCCGAAATCAAGTTGAACTTAACTGTGTTAAAAGTGGTTTTGAACTTAGTGACCGAGACGTCGGGGTACTAAGGTTCGTGTTGTGTTATGGACTTGGTGTCCTTTGGACTTTGAGGTCCTGTAGACTTAGTGTCTACTGAGTTAAAAACATTTAAGATGTTTTCTATTACCACGAACCTATGGCTGGTGCATCGGTCTAGGGGTGTCGTGATTGAGTACTCGGACTTTGAGATCCTGTGTTATTAATTAAAGTTTTAAAGATGTTTAAAACTATGATTAGTCGTAAGCCATTTTGAGCTTCGGCAAAGGGAGATTGAACACAAAGAAAAGTGTCAAGAACAAAGTGTTTTTGTTGCATGCATTTGGCAGACGTGCCCCGGTTTATCTGTGAGTACCTTGCGGTGTCAAGTATCTCATGCTACGATTTTCTTCATTGTGCCCTGGTGGACAATGAAACCCCATTTACGTTTTTATCACTGTGCCTTGGGTTTGGACAGTGTGCAATAGGTTTTGGCTGCGTGCCAATGGCTGCTCGCCTTTTTGCTTTGTGTGGCAATTGAGCCTGATCAACTCACTACGGTTGGGATATCTCATGAGATTAAGTGCAAAGTTAGACGATATGTTGAAGTGTTCGTGCATAGTTTTTCAAATGATGACGTGTGGGATATGAAACCCAGTAATAAACTATTAGCTTGATATGAATGCTTATGTTTATATAACATGTATATGTGTTTGTGTTATCTGTGGTGTCGTGCATGTAGTTGTCGAGTTAAATCCAGATATTGGTTTCTCACTCTTGCATGTTTTATTTGTGGTTTCTCTACTTGTGCATATACATTTTCGTCTGAGATTAGATGGACCCGGATATGCCTCTGGCACATTCGAGGCTACGCTCGATCATGTTTGATCGGGCACATCACGGTGGTGCCTGGGAGATAAACCCTGGGGCACTTAGCGCCAGCTATTATGGCCCTACTAGAGAGATTGCCGGCACCGTAGAGGCAGGACCGCAGCGGAGGACGCATATGGTGGAGACTGTTGAGGTATCTCTACCTCCTATATGGCTTTACCTACAGTTCCTGGCCTAGCACGGGTTACTCGTCGTTCCACCTCAGCCTATTCAACCTCAACCTCTTCAGATAGTAGCACCGGCAGTACCTCCTGTTGAGGTGGCAGAGGATCCTGAGATTGAGGAGGACCCCTATGAGTACTTTGAGGATGATCTGGAGTTTCACCCTCCTGCCGTTGATGATGATGACTCTTCAGAGGAGGATGCGGAAGCAGAGGTATCTTCAGCAGGTACACCTGCTGGAGGTGGGGGTGATCATCATGATCTCCCCAGTGGTTTTCATTAGCTTGACCAGCTATAGGTATAGTTTTGAGGTAGCGAGTCTTGTCAGTTTTTGATCTGGCTACTGAGAGCCATGAGTTTTTGGTATGGTTCTGGACTGCTCGTTACTTGTTGTGTATATGTCTTTACTTCTTTACTTAGTTTGATGGAGAATAGCCTATACTGATGAGGGCTCTTTTGTAATCTCCTATTAGTGATGCTGTATGTATTTAACCGATGACGCATATATGTTTGTTTATGTATGGATGTTTTTAAAAAAAAATTCATCACCATTTTCACGATAAAACGTTTACTAAAAAGTTTATTTTCCAAAAGTAACCAGTGATTAATAATTTTATTTTCGCTTTTGGGTAACTATGTGATGACCCCAGAAAGGGTGTCGCAAAATCTATAATATATCATAATGTAGCTTTTTGGTTTCTAATTATCTTAGTTGTCTGAATGTAATTGAATATATGTATTGTTCGTAATCTTTTAATTTAGTGTGTTTTGGTTGTACAAAAGTGATTGTGTTGAGAATATTTAGATGCTGTATTGATCTGGATTACTGAAACAGGGGAAAGGATGTCACTACTGTAAAAGGGGGCTTTAAAAAAAAAGTACTTTTCACATCGGTTTCACTAAAAACCGATGTGATAACCTAACATTCCACATCGGTTATATTAAAAACCGATGTGGAAATATAGTGTTTAACATCGGTTTTTAAAATAACCGATGTGGAAAGTTAGGTTATCACATCGGTTTTTACCGAAACTGATGTGAAAAGTGCTGAACAGGTTACATTGTCATTGCTGAAACTGAATTTTTGACATCGGTTTTAAAACCGATGTGAAAAGTGCCAATAAACCACATCGGACCTTTCAACATCAGTTTGAAAACCGATGTGAAAAGCCAAAAATAACCGATGTGAAATCCCTTTTCTGCACTAGTGACACTCTCTATTATTAGATGAATTTCATGTGAGACCCACCAAAACACATGATCCCACATGAAATTCACCCAATAATAAAGAGTGTGTTAAGAGGAGTGTGATGAAGAATGTGATGCTAGCATTGCTTATTCATCAATTTTGTATCACATAATGTATAAATAACATTTTGGTCTACAATTCAGAATAACGTTATTTTTTTTATTGGTCTACCAAAACTCAGATAATTTTAGACTTCTGTCAGTTTGTGTATCCTTTCTTATTTTCTTTTTCTCTTTTGGCTTTCTTCCCAGACATGACATATGATTTGCATCAACCGGCCGTAAATGAAGAAAATCCAAGGCATAGAGATAAATAGGAAGAGCTTTCCACATTTATGGAATCCGTTTCCCATCCTTTACTAAATCAATGTTCATTATATGGCTTTAACTTTCTAATTCAGGCACTTGTTTGTGCTTTGTTTAATTCCTGTATTTTAAAATATTTGTTGTTGAAGATTTTTCACATAAATTAATTAAAAACTATTGAATATTCTCAGTTTTTTTTAAAAAAAATATAATTACATCTGACTAAGTTATTATCTCATTCTATTAATTTTCTTTTTTTACTTTCGAAGAAGTTTATTCCTAATTCTGCTTAATAAAAATACCAAGAGATAAAGATAAAATGATAATAGATGTTTTTAAAGAAATGGATCCTCATTTGTAACATGATGGTCATATTAGAAAGATATAGATACAACTTATAGCATGCATTGATTCGGGGTCTGGATTCTCTCCAGCGGTGCAACAAAGTTTTTTTTTTTTTTAACTGATATCACATGTGGTAGCAATTTTGCATATGGAAGCCACAAGAAAAATTCTACTGCAACGATCAGAGGCCGGAGAAGATCCAATTTGCATTGATTCACTATGATTGGTTAAAGGACTCATTAGTTACATTTTAAAATTTATTTATCTTTCTTTCTCCAAGAGGATTATATCATATTTCTTGTAAACTCTAAATCCTATAATTAATATCCTCTCAATAGGAGAAATTCCTGGGATGAGCCAATCCATACTGTTGTCCAATATCATTTAGACGTCAATTCAAGTCAAGAAAGTGTTGCTCGCAATAGCCTATTTATTTTTTATTTATTTAGTTAAAAGCTTGGTTGGTTTAATTGGTAAAGGAAGATTGACTAATACAGTCAACTTGGTAAGGTTAATAAGCCTAGGATCAACCATTCCTGATCAATTATAAAATATATAGAATTAGATTAAGTTAGATGTTTTCATTGTCAAAGATGAAGTTAAATGTTGTTTTATCATAAAATATTTCAAAATAATCAATGATGGATTACGATTCAGGCGAATCTTATCTACAATATTTTGTATTCAAATTTTGGTGTCACCATTTGAAGGAGAACTTTCTCTAACGATCACCTTGGCTTAAATTGAGTGAAAAACTGATAAAAGATAAATAAATAAAAAATTATCTCAATATCACATCATTAGTCAAGGTAAAAGAAATTACAGTGAAAATATCAACTTTAAATCTTGGGATGAGATTTGTGCCTAAAAAACAAAGCCTATCCGTATTATTCCATGTTCTAATAAATTGAAACAAAAATTTCGTTTCACATTCTCAGTTGCTGTCAGAGCCTGTCATTCTATTTGATTAATACAATTACAGTGAAGGACCAAGTTCAGGAGTCCTCTGATCCTGTTAAATTCTGCATGACCCAAGAAAGAAATACAGCCTTGTTATATGTAAAGACTAGGCAAGAGAAGAACTGGCATTAGCAACGATACGTGCTCAAACTTACACACTTCGCAGCCATACTAGCAATTAGATAAGACCGTACGTAGTTCCAATGTAACTTTCTGTTGAATTCTTGATGTCCTAACAGGCATTTGAAGCAGCAAATATTTGAGCATAGCCATTCATGCTGTTAATTTAAAACAAGCTAAACATCCCAATTGCATTCCAGAATTATAACTATGAAAGAATATTTGGTTTGTGGTACTTGGTTTCACATGTGTAGCAATATTCTCCACAACATGAAAGAGTTGCCTTTAAGCTAAACTCTGATTTTTTTTCCCCAAGACTTCATCTATTTATGTAAAACGCAACTTAGGGCTTAGAAAATCTGTGTAGGATAAGGATTCTAAGTCCAACAAATCAGCATTTGCACTACTGAATAATCAAAATAAGTTCTGCAACTGATAGTTTGAAAATATATACGAGATGAAAGACACAAAGCAATGCCTGCTTCAGAATAAGTTCACAAATAACTAAGCCACATAACTTGTGGATGTGGTTGATCATACTTAAAGCTAGACTATTACTCAAGTATTGAGAAGACTAGAAAAATGAATAACCATTCTGAGAAAGACAAAAAAACAATTGATATTTTTTATCCAACCAAAACAATTGATAATTATTAGACAAATCTCAACTTGGTCACAGAAAATCACAACTGTCATTTAGTTCCTTTCATGAGTGAATTTAAGGATATATTAGTTCCTATTTATAATTATTTTAACTGACATATTTCAGATTATTAGGAACTAAATTAAGTGATTTTTCATTTGTCATAGACTAAATTAAGGGCTAAAAATATTCTTATAGAACAAATGTAATATTTACTTCATACTCTAATAATAACCATATGCATATAAAAGAAACTAAAGAACATGCTAGGAGCCTGCAAAGTAAAAAAGTAAGTTAAAACAAATACTCTCTCCTCCTTCCCCCTTTGTTTTTTTTAATAATCATTACCTCCGCTTTTCTCTCTCTCACTGTGTAGCTCTATTTGCCTACATACAGCTCACTCTTCCTTATTAGATTTCATCGTAAAACCAATTGGTATTAAGTGAATTTGCCCAATTGGTATATAAACCGCACCCCAGGATTTGAGGCAGGCAATGTGGGACTTATAACACCCCTCCTCCAGAGATGTCTGCTAGAACAGGTGCTACACAAGAAGATTGTCATAACAAGCGATACGCATAAAGATGGCTCGAACTCTGATATCATGTTAGATTCCATCCTAAAACCAATTGGAGTTAAGTAGAGTTGCCTAACAGGTATATAGACCGCACCCCAGGATTTGAGGCAGATGATGTGAGACTGCCAACATTCCTCTTTTTTTTTTTTTTGGTCGTCTTAACTAATAAGCAGCCAATGAACATTAAACATATTTGTGGTCAACTACTCCTTAGTTAGGCATATAGAATGTAATATCTTTTTTTTAAAAAAAAAAGAAGTAAGAGAATATTAATTGAGTCAATTTTACTTATCTGTCTTGTTTTTAAATGCAAATATCAAACATAAAATTGAAGATCTCTGCAAAGAGTTTTTATCAATATCTATATGCAAAGAAAATATCTCAACTGCATTTATGCACAATTTTCTAAAATTCTGTTTCCTTAGAGAATTAAGATTTAAGAAGTGCAAACATTGCTTGGCTACTATTTGGTATAAAGGGGCAACAAAAGAACAATTATGAGATGATCTTATTCTGATTATAAATTATTATTTATTTTATTAGGGTACAAAATTTTGCTATAAATCTACATGCCATTACATTACAAATTAAAACATATTCACAATGTTACGAAAGAGGGTAAGTATAATTGGATATGCTTGGGAAGTGCAACAATCTTCCAACAACCTTCTGGTGTGATTCATTGTGTGAACTAGTCCAAGGAAGCTGACTTCGGCATTACGAGTTCCTTGACTACATGTTCCATGGTAGGGCGAGAACGTGGATTTTCAGTCAAGCATGCAATTGCTAGCCTTCCAATCAATATCACTTCCATGCCAATTTGATTTGTAGGATGAGGAAGACGTTGATCCAACTTATCATTCAATGACAAATTGTCAAGTGTTGAGGCCACAACTCTACCAGAAGATGATAGCATTGTTGAGGATATAATTTCTCCAGGATGCTTTCCTAAAAGTATTTCCAAGGTAAATATCCCAAAGCTATAGACATCACATTTCTCATTCACTTCCATAGTATAAGCAAGTTCTACAACAAATCAAAAGAAATATCATCCATAAAATATTAAATTGTTAGTAACATAGTATGAAATATAAAAAGTATTATAAAGTAGTAATGTGACCGTAAATAATAAACCATAGAACCATATGATCAATTCTGTAATTAGAAGGAAAAAGGGAAATTAACTAACCTGGAGCAGCATATCCAAAGGTGCCAGCAAATGAGGTCCAGTTGGATGAATCGAGATTAAGAAGCTTAGCTGTTCCAAAGTCCGAGACATGAGCCTCATAATCCAAATCTAAAAGAACATTCTTTGTTGAAATGTCTCGATGAACAATAGGAGGTGAGCAATCATGGTGCATGTAGCTTAACGCATTAGCTACACCTTTAACAACATTCACCCTTCTATTCCAATCAAACTCGGTTGCTTGTGCATCATTACAAAGAATCTTATCAATGCTACCCCTTTCCACCAACTCATATACCAAAAATGAGTATCGAGAATGTGAGCAAAACCCATATAGTTTCACAATGTTACGATGTCGAATACCTGTCAAAGCTTCTATCTCACTTCGGAAAGCTTTGAGATTAGATGTTTCCTCACTTGGTATCGAATGAAGCTTTTTCACAGCAACAACTTGACCAGTGGCCAACTCAGCTCTGTAAACAGATCCATGCCCTCCAACTCCAATGAGATATTTGTTGTCAAACTCTTCTGTGGCATCGATGATGTTCTCATACACCATTTTCCCATCATAACTCCATATTGCAAATAGATTTTGAGTTTGTGGATGTACAACCTGATTTTCCTTTGTACTTTCACTTTCGTAAAGACGACTTGAAATTACAAGCACCAATAGTGCAAGAATCAGAATACCCAAAGTAATTGGTAAAACAAGGATTAAGACTTTGTTGTTCTTGTGATGATGAGATTTGTTGCTTGATGGTGGGCAAGGCTCGAGGCCAGAGAAATTACCACACAAGCCTTTGTTATTTCTCAATGCTTCAATTGGAGCTTTTTGAAAGGCTGGAATGCTTGGAAGTGAACCCTCTAATTGGTTGTACGATATGTCAACAAATGTCAAACCTAACATATCATCAAAACTGGTGGGTATTGCACCAGAAAGATTATTATGTGAGAGATTCAATGTTTCTAGGTATTTCAACACTCCAAGGGTTGAGGGTATTGTTCCTCCCAAAAAATTCTTACTAAGATCGAGACTTTGAAGAGATTTGAATTGACCAAACTCAACAGGAATATTTCCCACAAATTTATTTAGGCTCAGATTCAACTGCCATAACTTGGGCAAACTTCCGAGTTCTTTTGTGATGAAGCCACTGAAACCATTTGCAGCAAGGTCCAAGGTTTCAAGTTCTTGCAATGATGCTATTTGTATAGGAACATTTCCTGAAAGATTATTGTTGCTTATCAATAGCTTAATCAACAAGGTCAACTTACCTAGCTCCTTTGGGATTTTCCCTGTAAGGTGGTTTGAGGATAGGTGAAGTACATGCAAGTTGGTTGCCTCTCCTAGTTCGGGTGGGATACCACCGGATAAATTGTTGTTGGAGATCTTGAGGCTTTTGAGGCTATAACACTTCGCCCACTTTGGTGAAAGGTGTCCATAAAAATTATTGTCACTCAAATCGATGTAGTCCAAATTTGGATATTCACCAAAATCTTCTGTTATGTTCCCAGTAAGTTGGTTTTGATCAATCCTAACTCTTATAAGATTGGAACAATTCACTAAGGACTTTGGAATAGGACCCGTGAAATAGTTATTATTAGTTGTGAAGTTTTCAAGCTTTCCACCAAGGCAAATGTTGTGAGGTAAATGGCCTATGAAATTATTATATCCTAAATGCAACTTTTTAAAGTTGGTCAAATTTTCAATAGTGGAAGGAATTGATCCAGAAAGCTCATTTTCGTATAAAGATAGTCCTTCGAGCTTTGTCAAGGATCCAACAATGGAAGGAATTGGTCCAGAAAGTCCATTTGAGGATAATTCTAGATCACTTAGCTTTGTCAAGTTTCCAATAGTGGAAGGAATTGATCCAGAAAGCATATTTTTGAATAAATTTAGTAATTTGAGGTTTGTCAAGTTTCCAATGATGGTTGGAATTGGTCCAGAAAGTTTATTTTCAGACAAGTCTAGCTCATTAAGTTTTGTCAAGTTTCCAATAGTGGAAGGGAGTGGTCCAAAAAGCTCATTTTTGTATAAATATAGTATTTTGAGCTTTGTCAAGGATCCAACAGTGGAAGGAATTGGTCCAGAAAGTCCATTTGAGGATAATTCTAGACTACTTAGCTTTTTCAAGTTTCCAATAGTGGAAGGAATTTGTTCAGAAAGCTCATTTTCATATAAATATAATATTTCGAGCTTTGTCAAGTTTCCTATTGAAATAGGGATCGGACCAGTGAGATTGCATCCCCTAATACCAAGTCCTACAAGACCAATCAACTGTGTTATCTCGGTTGGAATAGTCCCAAAGAAATGATTGTCACCGAGATAAAGATATGAGAGTTTTGACAGATTACCAATGGTTTTGGGAATGCTACCAGAAAGTTGATTAGTGTAGAAGAAAAGAGTATCCAACTTGGACAACAACCCAATTTGTGGGGGAATGGTTCCATAAAATGAGTTGTTGCTTATATCCATACTAAGGATATTGGGAAGTGACGAGAAGTTGAGACTTTGAAGCGTACCTCTTAGACCAAAACTTGGAAGACTTATGTTGAAGACAGATTTGGACTCACCACATTTGATTCCCACCCAATTGCAAGGATTGCTGCCGGTCCATGAAGAGAGCAACGCCTGGCTTTGGTTGTCAAGACTAGCTTTCCACTTCAATAGAGCATTTGCTTCGCTGCCTTGCATTGCTGAAGCTGAAGCAGTTTGAGGTGAAGAGGAGACTAGGAAGCCAAACAAGCACATTAAAAGAAGCCACCAAAATGGTATGAGCTTCATGGAGAGAAGAAGCTTTGGAAATAAGAACGCCATATATGGTTATAGGATGAATTTCTCAATCGCTGATGATTTATTGTAGTCAGAGACTGGTGATGAATCTACATGGGGTTGCATATACTTATATAGTTATATGATTAATGGTTACAAATTCAACATTGCCATTTGGGAATCTTCCAGGTAACTTCTTAGTGGACATATATCGGTCCCAATACAAAGACTAAAAGATTACACACAATAGAGGTGAAGTCATGCAAATCTAGACTTTTGGAATTTGTGTTGACGACAAAGTCTTCACAAACAAATTAAACTAATGTTTCAACCAAAGACTAAAGAGTAAAGACTCAGACAAACATACTACACGAGAAGTAAACCAACGACTTAGATGAATAATTAATGCGATTTGTTGATTCCTTTAACGTTTGAGATGATGCATAAGTGTATAGCATCTCCAATGAGAGTTGCTTATGGAATTCTTAAATCTAAGTGGCAAATAAAGAATCATTGTTTATTTTTTCTCCATTGGAGTTGATCTATGTGACAATATGGGTTGCTTAAAAATAAAGCATGGTTGCTTATATAAACAACCCCAAGGATGGGTTGCTTATGAATAAAAAATTAATTTTTCTTATATGAGTTTCTTAAGGGTTGCTTAAATAGGTACCATTCGAGTAAAAATATAGGATTGCTTAAATACGATGTGGTATAGTGGGGCTCACTTAATGAGAGATAAGCAACCCAAAGTAGGTTGCTTAAATATTACCCATTGGAGATGCTCTAACGTAGACTATTAATTTATTGACAGTTTTTCAATTATTATTAACAATAATAATTTTAAATTATCCAACATTTAAGTTCAAGTTCTCATTCCAAATTAGAATTTCGAAAAATTCTTTTAAAAAAATACTTTGAAACAGCAAGAATTATATATCCTTGAAGAATTTAAATCGACATTTAAATCGACAAATTATATGGGTAGGTAGATCTGAATAATTTTTAGGGGCATCACTCCACATGGCATACATCTAACTAAAACGGTCTCAAACAATTTCCTTAGCACCTACTCCCTCCGGTCTCTATTGTAAGTAAAAATTAAATAAAACACACATATTAAGATAATTAGTTGATCTCATTTAAAAGATTCATTAGGAATAAAAAATTAAGTTTGTTACCTCAATTATCCTTCCTCTTATTTATTAAGCTTGTGTTGTTGAGAATAAAAGGAGTCATTGGGAAACAAAATTTGTATTAAATGAAGGGTATTTTGAGAACAACTTCATTAAATAAGATGGAAGTAGTTGAAATTTGCTTATATTTTGGACCAAAAAATTTAGAAAATTTTGCTTATTTTGTGGACCGGAGGGAGTATATATGGCCCTTGAGGAAGTGTCTCAAATGCCATGATTGCGCATTTCTTGGGCCATAATATTGCATATGATGTAGGTTTATCATGGAACAAATTAAAGTCCTAGTCCTCCAACCCACGAGTTCACACCTATCATAGCTTTGAGAAGTTATATATACTTGTACATGTAGAGTGAGGTGGATTCTAGCATAAAGTATCAGTTTTACTGGTATACGGTTGAGGCATTAAATTAACTGCTATATTAGGTTTTTCAGGTTTTTTTATTTTATTTTTTAATTTATTTTATTTTAAAAAACCCATTTTGTCCCTTATTCATCCCATCTCCATCCCTGCCTTCTGCCTTCTTCCACCATCAGACCCGACCCCCTTTCAGCCTACCTTCTATCCTCCCCCTTCCCTTTTTCTTCTTCAATCCTTCACAGCCATGAATCTATGATCTATATGCAGATTCCATCTAAAGCAAATCAACAACAGATTTCTAGCAATCAAAACTTTAACCCATGAAGAAATTTGAATAATAATCAGAATATCAAAAAGCAAAATTAAGAACAATGGTGGTTCCAAGAAGAGAAGGATCTTTGTCTCTTCTTCCCTATCCTCTGCCCCTGATAATGGAAGCAGCCATGATAATCTCACTAAAACACCAGAACGAAAACCAAGGAGAAGAAGCACCGCCCCAAGGTTATCACCGGCGGAGGAACGATGGAGAAGATGACCGGAAGCCCCACCCTCCACCCTCTGCTGCACCGCCATTGAACTAAAGAGAAGTTGCAGATCCAAACCTTCGTCGTCCCCCCCGCCCCATAAACCAGATCCGCTCTATAACGTCGCCTTCTCCCTCGCCATCTCCAAACTCTCCGTTGCCAACCACTTTGACTGTCGTGTCGGCGAGACAACGATGGTGGTCATTTCCGGAGGAGATGGCAGTGGTCACAGTAGAGCAAATCAACCAAAATCAAAGGGAAAGTATATCCACATGACCCCAAATCTGCTATTCATAAGCTATAACAAAGCAAATCAAACAAAATGAAATGGAACAATTGCCTATTTTTTGTTAATCATAATTTTTTTTTTATCAAGATTTTGGGTCAGATCTATTCATGGTGTTGGAGAGCAAAATTCTAGAAATTGGATCACGCAGGTAGAAGAATAAGGGAGCTTTCAAAAATATCTTGTATTAATCATTATAAATGAATCATTAAATATTATTTTATCTTGTATCATAGGTTTTGATAGAAAGAATAAGATGGAGCCATGGAAGGTTGCTGCTTGAGGAAACATTAATGTGAATGAAAACTGTGATTATTGTGTAGAGAGGAACGATGGAGGCTGGTGGGTGAGAATGGTGAAAGTCAATGGGTTAATGAATAAGGGTATAATTGTCTTTCAATTTTGTTGGGTGACCTATTCAGCCAAGAGAAGGTTAAAAAAAAATTTTGGACAACTAAATCCAGACCATTCATTATTTTATTATTAAATCTAATGGTTCAAAGTTGTCTATGATGAAAAAAATTAGTGGTATATGAGTATACCACTAAAACTGATACTTCATGCTAGAATCCACCGTAGAGTGAAGGAATCCCAATAGATAATGTAAAGTTTGGCATGTTACTAAAGCAAGACAAAGGGGACAAAGAAGGATATTATAGGAGTATATCTAGGAATACCTTCCTAGGGATTTATAAAATATTCCAATATATATAGATTAGTGTAGCTATTATTTTAACTTTTAAGTAGTGAAGAGAAACATTAGTCACTGCAGACCTTGAAAATGCAAAAGAGAGATGAATAAAAAGAGTAATAAGATAAGATAAACAAATGAGGTGAGATGGGCAGAGTATACCTGCATTAAAATTGTGATTTGTGAATAAGAAGGATTTGGCTCCTCTAATCAAATCAATTGTGAATAATTATTATTTTCTTACTTTAGAGTTCCAGTCACTTTAAAGAAGTCAAATCCAAAGGAAAAATATCAATTTAAATGAGAAATGCTGATTTGTCATGATAGTTGTAATCAAACATAGCCTATTTATTTTATTCGTATGATATTTTATGAAAAGTTTCTCTTACAAAAATTCAAAATTTCGTCTCGTGTTTTCATGAAGAAAAATGCTAGCAACACTAGCAACACATTCTTTATCACACTCCTTTTCAACACACTCTATTATTAGATGAATTTCATGTGAGACCCACCAAAACACATGATCCCACATGAAATTCACCCAATAATAGAGGGTGTGTTAAAAGGAGTGTGATGAAGAGTAGTGATGCTAGCATTGCCCTTTCATGAATTTTGTATCACATAATGTATAAATAACATTTTGGTCTACAATTCAGAATAACATTATTTTTTTAATTGGTCTACCAAAACTCAGATAATTTGAGACTTCTGTTCTGTGTATCCTTTCTTACTTTCTTTTTCTCTTTCGGCTTTCTTCCTAGACATGACATAGGATTTGCTTCAACCTGCCGTAAATGAAGAAAATCCAAGGCAAAGAGATAAATGGGAAGAGCTTTCCACATTTATGGAATCCGTTTCCCATCCTTTACTAAATCAATTAATGTTCATTATATGGCTTTAACTTTCTAATTCAGGCACTTGTTTGTGCTTTGTTTAATTCCTGTATTTTAAAATATTTGTTGTTTAAGATTTTTCACATAAATTAATTTAAAACTATTGAATATTCTCAGTTTTTTTTTACATATAATTACATCTGACTAAGTTATTATCTCATTCTATTAATTTTCTTTTTTTACTTTCGAAGAAGTTTATTCCTAATTCTGCTTAATAAAAATACCAAGAGATAAAGATAAAATGATAATAGATGTTTTTACAGAAATGGATCCTCACTTGTAACATGATGGTCATATTAGAAAGATATAGACACAACTTACAGCATGCATTGATTCGGGTATGGATTCTCTCCAGCGGTGCAACAAAGTTTTTTTTTTTTAACTGATATCGCATGTGGTAGCAATTTTGCATATGTAAGCCACAAGAAAAATTCTGCTGCAGACGATCGGAGGCCGGAGAGAATCCAATTTGCATTGATTCACTATGATTGGTTAAAGGACTCATTAGTTACATTTTAAAAAAATTTATCTTTCTTTCTCCAAGAGTATTATATCCTATTTCTTTTTAACTCTAAATCCTATAATTAATACCCTCTCAATAGGAGAAATTCGGATGAGCCAATTCATACTGTTGTCCAATATCATTTAGACATCAATTCAAGTCAAGAAAGTGTTGCTCGCAATAGCCTATTTATTTATTTAGTTAAAAGCTAGGTTGGTTTAGTAGAGGAAGATTGACTAATACAGTCAACTTGGTAAGGTTAATAAGCCTAGGATCAACCATGCCTGATCAATTATAAAATATATAGAATTAGACTAAGTTAGATGTTTTCATTGTCAAAGATGAAGTTAAATGTTGTTTTATCATAAAATATTTCAAAATAATCAATAATGAATTGTGATTCTGGCGAATCTTATCTACAATATTTTGTATTCAAATTTTGGAGTCACCATTTGAAGGAGAACTTTCTCTAACGATCACCTTGGCTTAAATTGAGTGAAAAACTGATAAAAGATAAATAAATAAAAATTATCTCAATATCACATCATTAGTCAAGGTAAAAGAAATTACAGTGAAAATATCAACTTTAAATCTTCGGATGAGATTTGTACCTAAAAAACAAAGCCTATCCGTATTATTCCATATTCCAATAAATTGAAACAAAAATTTCGTTTCACGTTCTCAGTTGCTGTCAGAGCCTGTCATTCTATTAGCAACGATAAATGCTCAAACTTGCACACTTCGCAGCCATGCTAGCCATTAGATAAGACCGTAGTTCCAATGTAACTTTCTCTAAATGATCTGTATTATTATATGCTTCCCCTCAGTTTTTGGTACAAGTTTTCTTCCTGTTTTGCACTATTCATGATACATTCTTTTTTCAAGCAAAGGTCTCCAGTGAAATTATCACTTCCGATAATTGGAATAAACGAAAGTAATAAGACAAATTTAAAAACCGAAGAAGAGCTACCTCAATGAACTGTTGCAAAACTACGGCACAGTTCAAGTGCATTCGAGAATGCACCATTTTGCATATTCCAAACTTCACTGTACATGGGAACGCAATCCATATAATTCATTTGAAAAGTTAGCAAAGCAATATGCCATGATTATTTCAACTTTGGTAATTGCATATCGACTTGAAGTAGAATGTCGACATGTTAAGCAAAGGCATTCTATTTTTCAGGAGAAAAACTAAATGAAATATATTTATTGAATGCTTCTATTTTCCTTTGGTATTTCCACAATTTTGTCTGATATGTCTTCAGCAAAACCACCAAACAATTGATCCAATTCTGGAATACCTAATCTACTTCCGCATTGATCATTCTTCCTACATTGCACCAATCTAGCAACTGCTTTAACTTTCTCAACAATTTGAGGAAGTAACTCAGCTGCATCATTTAAAAATTGAGCTCCAGCTCCACTAGATACCTCTTCCCCAGAGCCCATTTCTAGCTTCAAAAATGACTGCACCACACTCTCAGCTGCTGCATCCAAGCTACCAAATGCTTCCTTGCACGCAGCAATGGTTTCTCCCAGTTCAGTCCCTTCACAACCACCATCCTTTTGATCTCGGTCTTCCCTTACCAGATTGTCAACTGAATGTTCTTTAACTGGGAATATGGTTAATCCAAGTGTTGAATCTGCTAAACCTTCTGTTGAATTCTTGATGTCCTACAATAGGCATTTGAAGCAGCAAATCATTCATGGTGTTATCTTTCAGAATATATTATAGGCTTTTCAAATACCATTGTTAAGTATTAAAAAAGAAAGGATTAGCAATATCACTCACAATACACAATATATGTTAAGGAGACAAGTTGGAAGTACTACTATTATATTGGGTATATTTATTATACAGCTTAAAAAGCCTAAATGAACTTATCATGTGGATCAGAAAATGCTTATTAAAACTACAGGACCTCATGACTGGTAATTTAAAGAGCAAAACAACTATCCATGTACTACCAATACTAATATTCTTCAAAGTGATTTCATCATGTTTGGTTGCTAAAGGAAGCTCATAGTTTTGTAAGTCAGTATAACCTGCTCAAAAGAATTTCTCACTTCCTCAACTTCCATCACCTGCAAGGATCTGTCTTCTGATACAATATGAGTTGCAGCTTCATCCTCACAGCACTTGTTTTCATCAGTCATGTTCCTGATAGGACTGCCAAACAGTTTCTTGCAGTCCCCTGGGTAATCACGTTGCACAACATACCTTGCACAAAACCTTCTAACTGATGAATTTTTTGATTTTATCTGCACAGAAAAAACACCAGAAAAGAAAATCCATGCTCACTTATAATATATCTGACTCCCATAAGTTTTAGAGCAAAATTTGTCACAACTTGCTCCAATTTTTATTTTATTTTTTTGTAAGAAATTAATTTTGACTGCTCTAATATTGAACTTTTCTTGATGAAGGACCTGTGGGTTGTAAAATTTATGGGAAGAAAAAAATTCACTGGTAATGGTTAATCATGTTATAGTGTTATCAAGTGGTAAATGAGTCCCTTTTCTTAAAAATCATTGCACACGGGTCCTTTTCAATAATTTTCCCAATAAGCCAATGCACATATTCAGAACTGACAGTCCTCGTCTGATCCATTAGTTGAGATCACCATTAGAAAGCTGTGCCAGTTGTACGTTTTAGAAACTGAAGATAAATTTTAAATAAAATAAACATTATAAACCAGCTTTATTGCCAACGTGGTTATCCAGTCGTTTTATAAGGTTGGCTTGGTGGTTGGGGTGGGAGAGTTAAGGAATGGAGTCAATAGGAGGGAGAGGGTTCAAACCCCACCTACTAACAAAATACTAACATTAACACTAACATTTGGCTATAAAAAAAAAGGGTTATTAGGAATTTCCCTAGAAGGGATGTAGGGTTAAGGAAAATCATGACTAAGTCAGTAGAAATAAGACTCTCCTTACCCGTCTTTAAATCCCTTCTTTACTAGTTTACCCTTCCAAGAAAACGCCTAGTATTACATATTTACTATATTAGTCATTGCATGCAAGAAGACAAACCTTGTGTGTATTTGATAGGCTTCCAAAATGCTGCTTAAACATATCACTATCTTCTTCACAATGCAGGCTGCACAATTTAGCTTGAAGAGTGTTTTCTGACTCACTTCCAGATTCATCTAAATACAACTGCTCTGCTGTTTTGTCAGAAACTTCTTCAGGAGAACAAGAAACATCATTATTGTTGCAACCAACATGTTTTTCTGAAACAAGACCCATCTTTTCATTTTCGCTATGGCTACTGAGCCCAAAGGGATTATGGTCCTTACTTATCACAGTATTATCTTGTCCTGCCATGAGCCATTATTTATACTCACACATGTTCAAAATCATAAAACATTACTTGAATATGAAAACTGAATGTTTTACTTGTATTGATAATGAATAGGACTACAAGATATATATACACTTGACTATACACTTGATTCCTAGAACAATAAAAGTCTATGCTAAGTCCTTGGAGAAATATACAATGAACATATGAATACATTGGATGGGACTCCACCATCCACACCGTCCAACCATCCACATTAATTATATTTAACACTCCCCCTCAAGCTAGAGCATATATGTCTGATGCAACCAGCTTGTCACATATGTATGCTATTCTAGGACCCCGTAAAGACTTAGTCATCATATCTGCAAGTTGATCTCTAGTACCCACAAAGGAAGTCTTAATGATGCCCGAGAGGATCTTTTCCCGGATGAAGTGACAATCAACTTCTATATGCTTGGTCCTTTCATGGAAGATAGGATTTGAAGAAAGATACAATGCTGATTGGTTATCACAAGCAAGTTCCATAGGACCTATCTCACAAAACTTCAACTCTTGGAGCAAATATTTTAGCCATAGGAGTTCACAAGTAGTATTAGCCATAGCACGATACTCTGCTTCTGTGCTTGATCTTGCAACGACATTCTGCTTCTTACTTTTCCATGAAATCAGATTACCTCCAATAAGCACACAGTAGCCTGAAGTGGACCTCCTATCACTAGCATCGCCTGCCCAATCTGCATCTGTATACCCGATGATATTAGTATGACCCCTGTCCATATAAACAATCCCTTTACCAGGTGATCCCTTGATATATCTTAGGATCCGGACAACAGCATTCCAATGACTGTCACATGGTGAGTTGAGAAACTGACTTACAACACTAACCGGAAAAGCAAGGTCTGGTCGAGTCATGGTGAGATAATTTAACTTCCCAACTAATCTTCTATATCTGCCTGGGTCAGGATAGGGCTCCCCCTCATTAGGTAGAAGCTTTACATTTGGGTCCATAGTTACAATCTAGCATCCCTGTTTCTTTAAGAATGTCAAGGGCATATTTCCTCTGAGAAATGGCAACACCTGTTCTTGATTGGGCTACTTCAATCCCAAGAAAATACAGCAATTGTCCAAGATCTTTGGTTTGAAAATGTTTAAACAAATGTTGCTTCAATTCCTTAATGCCTTCTTGATCGTCACCTGTAATAACAATATCATCAACATACACCACGAGATAAATATGTTTATTCAAGGATGAGCATTTAAAGAATACAGAATGGTCTGCCTCACAACGAATCATGCCAAACTGTTGGATGACTTTACTGAACTTCCCAAACCAAGCGCGAGGTGATTGTTTTAAGCCATACAAGGACTTTTGTAATCTGCAAACAAGATCTGACTCCCCCTGAGCAACAAACCCAGGTGGTTGCTCCATATAGATCTCCTCCTCCAGATCACCATGTAAGAATGCATTTTTAATATCCAGCTGGTATAATGGCCAGTGTCTCTTGGCCGCCATAGACAAGAACAAACGAACAGATGCCATCTTAGCAACAGGAGAAAAAGTATCACCGTAATCCAGACCATAGATCTGAGTATACCCCTTTGCGACCAGTCGGGCTTTCAAGCGATCCACCTGCCCATTAGGACCAACTTTAACTGTAAATACCCATCGACAACCAACTACTGATTTCCCAGCAGGAGGGGAAACAAGGGTCCATGTATGATTAGATTCCAAAGCCGTCATCTCATCAATCATTGCCTGTCGCCATCCTGGATGAGATAGTGCTTCCTGAATATTCTTAGGAATGGTAACAGATGACAAGGCAGATACAAAGGCATAATGGGAAGGAGATAATCGATGGTAACTCAGGAAATTGTAAATGGGATGGGGATTAAGAGTAGAACGATTACCTTTACGAAGGGCAATTGGTAAGTCAGCGGAAGTGACTGGTTGGACCGCAGTGGGAGAAGCAATTGGAGCTGGAGCTGAATCAGGAGGATCAATACTGGGTGTGATCTCAGGAACTTCAAGAACTTTAAGAGCCCGACGCTCATAAAAAATACCATATCGATGAAATGGGCGGTCATTCTGTGGTTGTGCAAGTTGAGGAATGGGCAGTACCTGAGATGGAGCAGAGTCGGAGGTAGCTGATGTGACAAAGTAAGGGGTATCTTCAAAAAATGTAACATCTGCAGATACATAAAAGCGATGTGTAGAGGGACAATAACATCGATATCCCTTTTGCACTCGGGAATACCCAAGAAAGACACATTTAACAGCCCGTGCAGATAGTTTATCACGACCAGGAGAAAGATCATGGACAAAACAAGTGGAACCAAACACACGAGGGGGGGACAATATAAAGAGAATCATTAGGAAATAAAATACAGTGAGGGATTTTATTATCCAAAACAGAGGTTGGCATTCGGTTTACCAGATAACAAGCTATAAGAACAGCGTCACCCCAAAACTTCAAGGGTGCATTGGCATTTATTAAAAGAGTCTGAGCTGTATCAACAAGATGACGATGTTTGCGTTCAGCAACACCATTTTGCTGTGGTGTGTGAGGACAACTGGACTGATGTATGATGCCATGAGAACTCGAAGGATTTAAATGATGCAGAAAAATATTCTTTTGCATTGTCGCTGTGCAAAATATGAATTGTTTTTCCAAACTGATTCTTTATTTGTGAACAAAAGGTTTGAAAGACATCAAATAACTCAGAACGATTTTTCATTAAAAATAACCAGGTGCATCTTGAGAAATCATCAATGAAAAGTAACATAATACCTATATCCTCGAACAAAAAGAATGTGTCTAGGACCCCAAACATCAGAGTGGATAATATCAAAAGGAGACATAGTTCGACTACTGACACTAGTAGGAAAAGATACTCTAACATGTTTTCCAAGTTGACATGACTCACAGTTCAAGGTCTTCAAATGTGAAAGATGAGGGACCATTTGCTTTAACTTGTCTAGACTTGGATGACCCAAACGACGATGTAGGAAATCGACAGACTCTGAAACAGCACAAACAGTGGATGAGGAAGATTGAAGGTAGTAGAGACCCCCTGATTCAGATCCAGATCCAATAGTTTGTCCCGTACTCCGGTCCTGTATAACAAAGGAATCAGAATTAAAAGTTATAGAACAATTTAGAGTGCGAGTAATTTGGCTAATTGAAATTAAATTAAAGGGACAATCTGGCACAAATAAGACTGAATTTAAAGGTAAGGATGGAAGGGGTGAAGCTTGACCAATACCAGCGGTTTGTGCCTTAGACCCATCGGCAAGAGTAATACTGTGAGATGATTTAGGGAATGACAATTTAGAGAAAAGAGAAGGATTACCAGCTAGGTGATCAGAAGCACCAAAGTCTAAAATCCAAGATCCAACAGACGCAGATTGAGAGAGACAAACATTAGAAGTACCGGTGTTGGCAATGGTGGCCGAAGGAGAAGCCTGTTGAGTGGCTTTAAATTGAAGATACTCCTCATACTCGCTGCCCGAAAGTAGATGATCTTTATTTGACTTGGTAGTAATAGTGGGGGAACCAGAAATCAAACAGGGGCTCAAGCTCTTCTTTTCTGCCATGGAAGAAGAGCAACAGAATACAAACAGCAACAAGATTCAAAGAAGGGGTAGCACAACGGCAGACCCACAAACCAAACAGGGGCGGAACAAAACCGGGAGAGGACGGCGATCACGGCGGCGGAATCGGGGGTGCAAACGAAAGCCGGGAAGGCGGCGCGTGGATTACATGCGTCGGAGAGTGAGAATTTTGGCGACGGCGCGTGAGGGCGCGTGACGGCGAATCTAGAGGCGGAGCTTGGGAGGACGTCCGGTCGGCGACGTCTGAGCTGAACGGCAGTGTCACTCCGGTCACCGGACAACTTCAAAAATGTGGGCCAGTGTTCACTACAGCTGAAACCCAATGAACATACCAAATAGGAACCAACAAGGCTCTAGATACCAACTTGAATATGAAAACTGAATGTTTTACTTGTATTGATAATGAATAGGACTACAAGATATATATACACTTGACTATGCACTTGATTCCTAAAACAATAAAAGTCTATGCTAAGTCCTAGGAGAAATATACAATGAACATATGAATACAATGGATGGGACTCCACCGTCCACACCGTCCAACCGTCCACATTAATTATATTTAACAGTGCATAAACTGGAACAAGCCATCCAAAGGGCCAAAGTCACATAGGAAATGATAATTCACTTAAATAGGTGATGCTCAATGATTCTTCAAGAGCATGCATCCAACAATATTGGGTGATTACCATTAAGTGGGACATGTGTCAGCAGCAGCATTTGATAGGACCTCATATGTGGACTTGGGGTCAAATGGGCCAATAGATCAGCAGCCATCCAGGCCTGTAACTTGGAGGGTCTATACTAGGAAAAATAAGATGGGGCAAGGAATGAGTGCTGAGAGTTTGTTGCCGAGGTGGCAGAGAGAGTGTGATGAGAGCAGGGTGTGAGTGGCTTTCTGTTATAAAGGAAATTAGGGGAGAGGAAAAAGGTATCGGGAATCTTTGGTTAGTTATGGGCAGAGGCATTTTTGCTCTCTGAAGGAGCTTAGCTCTGGGCAGAAGGAATCATCATTCCTCTGGATTTTCCTTCCTACAGCAAATAATACAAAGAACAATTCCATTTCTTTAGCATTCTCTACTCTATTCTTCATTTTGCATTTCTGGTTCCTATCAGCATTTCTGGAAATTAAGGTCCTTTCTAACAAAGTCAATTGTTTTAACCCAAAATATTCATAAAATGCCATTTAAATTATCATTAAAATGGCTTATTCACTCAAACGGATCAAGGATGCACATGCACATCTACAAACTGCAGAAAGTGAGGAAGACGTGAGTATTAAGTATTAACATCATATTAATTATTTGATGCCATTGTTCATGATGAGAACTTTTACAGCTTTACAAGGGAAAAGAAACCACTAATGTAATACATTATTTCTTGTTTCTTGTCATAAAACAGATCCACAACAACATTTTTTAAAGGTTTAATTATACGGTTGGTCTCTAAACTATTTGGGAATAAAACATGGATTTGTCCAGAGTCACGACTTTGGAGTACTTTCTCATATACCATTTTAGAGGTTCTGGTAGGAGTAAAGAAGGAAAAGGTTTTCAGGGTGTAGAATGCCAGTTCTCAAGGATAACTTTCTTCTGTATGTTGGTGTTCTTTTATCCTCTGCTCTTGCAATTCTCACTCTTTCTTCTGTAGTAAAATTCTTTTTTTCATTTAAGAATAAAAAATAGAGTTTATCGAACATTTGTATACTGCAAACAAATACAATGTCAATATATCGTCTATGTACATATGCTTACAGATCAAATATATACAATTCGAAAAAACCACTCTGCATGCAATATGAAATGTCCATTACCTATTCCAAAGCTACACACAAGAACTATAGTGCATAGCCTGGAGATTTCTGTTAGTTAATTAGCTTTTGTCATCAAAATCATATTTTTCAAACCAAAGTTGAATAAAAGTTGGTTGACAACATTTGGTCTTCAGCACTATCATCAATAAAGAGGAAGATTGAGAGAAATATGATGTAAGGACTGAGCACAAGGATTGAACTTACTTAAGCTCAAGGGAATCTCTGGAAACTTTGTGTCCACTAAATTCTGCATCTCTGGGGAAGAAAGTGCATCCATGCACACAGTGTAAATAGAGAGCCAACGGTTGTCCACAGCAGTGTTGCTGAAATTATAGTGACTTTATGGGCATAGAACTGATATGCGATCAAAGGTTAATGACTGAGATTCAATAATTACCTGAAAGTTTTTCCATGCCTTGAAGAACATCGAGAGTTCACAGTTTTTGGCGATGAAGAAGCATGATCAGAAGGCAATTGAACTTCAGGAGATGAAGGAGCATATGCCTGATCATCATCAATGCAAGAGATATTAGAGAGTTGACATCATAGTCAAAATCTTAACACCATATGTTGTCATCAAGGAGCTGGGAGTTCTTTTGTCTTCCAGCGCCTACACTGTATGCATGACACCCTTATAGTAGACCCCAAATTATTTTGAAACCGAGGCATCCTTACGGGAGAAGCTTCAACAAGAGTTGTGTTGAGAATTAAGTCCCACATCAGTTGAGTATATGATCAAAAAACGATTTATAATGACTTGGATAACATTCCCCTCTTGAGCTAACTTCTAGGGTGGAGTTAGGCTTAGTCATTCTAATAAGTTGGTTAGGGTTTCATGCAATGCAATCATGAAAACCTTGGACCCTAACCTGAAAAGGCTAGCCATAGATGTGGATTTGGGCTTAATATATACCTAGGTTCTTGTTAAACCAGTATGAGAATAATAACTGTCAGAAGCAAATGCAGACTTCCTTAACACCTCCAATACCTGAAACTTTAATTATCAAAGATGGTTTCACAGTGACACAATTTTCTCTCCCACAAATGACATTGACATAACTAGCTTAGCCCACTTTCGTTGAAGGATTGGTTGATTAAAAGGAATTAGTTTTCTCTGTCACATTCCAAAACTGAAATGTCAATTGAAACAATAGTTTCCAACCTTAAAATTATTAACTTGTACTCTTCAATGATGGTGAATTTGTGATATATCTGTTCCAGAACATGTTGACCATTACATAAAGCTTTATTATAGATCTCCAAATTCCAAAGAGGTTTTCATAAAGAAACAAGCTTCTGCATCTTAGAGATACCACTATGAGGGGGATCAAAATACATTGGAGTTTCTCAGAAAAGGGAAAAGAAATAATCCAGAGTACAAACCTCTGACGAAGTGTTAAGATGGTTGCAGACAATATCGGAGCCGGTCACTTTCGCTTGTGCCCATTTTGGAAGTCTTGAAACACTAAATTTAAAACATGAAACCTCTCTATGACTACTTTCGAGATAAAGCGCTCCATCCCCACATTGGCTGTTTTTCCCCAATGGCCAGACATCCTCAGGATTGATCTTGGGGTGCTGGCATTCCTCCTCACAAACTGATAGATGACTACAAGTAGGAGGTTGAGCTAAGCTTCTTGGAGACAATGGATTACTTCTTTCCATTATTCTCCCCAATATTTTAGAAGACAATTGAGCAGGCAATTTCCATACAAAAACACAGCCATCACCATCCACCTGAATATGATTACATTAGTAACAAATATGATGACGGTTACAACAGAGAGGGCATAAACAACTTTTCCTTTTCAATGATAAGTTTTGTATGTAAGGAGCTCAAATCCTCATCACTTATTTTGTCTTAATGCACAGTACAAGAAACAATTTCTTAATTTTAAGGAGAATTTTCCATAGTTCTAGTACTATTTTGCTCTTTCAATGTGTATTTAACTCATATTTGGAAACAGAGTCAAGCAATGCCTAACGTATTTACTGCCAAGATTTGTCATCCCAATGTCACACGAAAATGAAGCAAGCATTTTTATGTCAAGAACAATATAAACAAATCTCTCTAATACTTACTCTGAAAAGAAACTTTTTTTTCCTTCTCTTTTTTATGTTGATAAGACTATGCTAGAAAGAGATAAGATGCTAATGACATTCTTGCACAACAAAAAAACCAAACCAAAAAGATCAGTTTACATGAAAGACTGCAATCGTGGTACTTGATGAAAGTCGTTAAATTAAATTAAGAACTACTTCTTAGTGTGAAAACTAAGAACACTCTTATTGATCATGAAAATAACATCTATAAGTTGGCAAGTGCATCTTCTTTCCCTCTGCAACCTGGTGCGTTAATGTTGTACATGTGTAAATAAATGCCATCATTATATCTTTTTATGTCCTTTCTTCAACATGATACTTTAATATTATACTAATACATAGTTAAATTAAACATGAGCATTACTAATTTACTAAAATAAATAAATTATAAAGCCATCACTTTGAAATTGCATAAGTGCAGAAAAAAAGAACTGATCATTAAGCAAGAGAGAATCTCACTGAAACTATATGCTTGCAATCAGGCAAGAAGATGACACCAGTTACAATTTCAGCATGCCCCATGGCCTTTGCCACCATCTCCCCGGTGATAAAGTCATATATGCAGATGGACTTGTTAGAGAATGAGCAGACCACATAAGTGCAGCTTGGATCCATTATAACCTGTTGATGTTATTAGCTCCTTGTAAAGCATGATGTCTGTAATCCTTTTCAAACGATAATGCTTACCTTTATAGGTTCCCCAAAATTCTTATCATGATTGTATGACCTAATTAGCTTCCGAGCAGCCAAGTCAAACGTCTTTATCTTCTTATCCTATGAGATGATAATGAAATTAGCAACTTTAAGCACATCTATGAATTATGAGTGATAGTAATCTTATCAAATTGACACATGCACATAACTAATTGGACGAATAGTTTAGAATTTACTTGGGAGGTCTTCCACAACCATCAACCCGCCCTTGAACTTTGATATGACTGTTAACTGTTGGAATCTTTGTAAATATTAAGTAGATTTATTGCATATGTATATCATATTGTGTGGTATTATGTAAATATGGAAAGAATCATTTGTATTTATTTTGTAATTATTTCATTAAGCCTATATAAAGGAGCCTCCGCTATGTTGCTGGAAAACTCGAATTTCATCATGTCTAATATTATTTCATTTATCTTATAGTTTATGTTGACAATATCATTATCACAGTCAGTGGCCACCATGGCATAACTCCCTTGGAAATAGATGTGGCCCAATTTAAGGATGATATAATAATTTCAAAGAGAAAGTAAGTTATGGACATTCTTGAGGAAACAGGTCGTGAATGTTAAGCCCATTGACACTCCTATTGATCCAACTCCTAAACTTCTACCAAATCAAGGGGAACCTCTTTCGGTTTCGGAAAGATACAAAATGTTAGTCGGGAAACTGAACTTTCTCACAGTGACTCGTCCAGGCATCCCCTTTGTAATTCGTATAATAAGTTAGTATCTCAACTCACCTTGTCAAGGGCACTGGGAAGTAGTCATTCACATTATGAAATATATCAAGGGGCTCTCAGGAAGGAACTTCTCTATGAGGATAAAGGTCACACTCAAGTTGTTGAATTTTCAGATGTCGGCTGGGTAGGTTCTCCAATAGATAAAAGATCCACTTCAAGGTATTATGTATTTATTGGAGTAACTTGATATCGTGGAAAAGCAAGAAACAAAATGTGGTCACGAGATCCAGCCAAAGCAGAGCACAGAGCCATGGTATCAACCACTTGTGACTCATCTGGTTAAAACATACTCCAAGAAGTCCAATTTGGGGAGATTACGCAAATGACACGCATCCGTGATAATCAAACTGCATTGCACATCACATCAAATCTAGTGTTTCATGAGATGACCAAACATATTGAGATAGATTGTCATTTTATTATAGTGAAGATCTTATTTGCAAGCATAACAACAAGCCTTGTCAACTCTAATGATCAACTGGCAGATGTTGTCACTTGTCACTAAGTCTTTGAAAGATCCTTGGATAAGTTAGATGTGTAACAAGCTTGGTGCATATGACCTATGCTCTAGCCTGAGGGGAATGTTGGAATTTTTGTAAATGTTATGCAGATTTATTGTTTAGGCATATCATATCGTATCATATCATGTAAATAGGGAAAGAATCCGCTATATCTATTTTGTAATTATTTCATTAAGCCTATATAAAGGAGCCTCCGCTGTGTAGTTGAAACACACGGATTTCATCATATGTCTCTCTTGTCTTGTTACTCTTAACATTAACAAACTTCTACTTTACCTGCCCAACTGTGACAACAGTTTCACATGTCAGATTCACAGCCATGTCATAAACAGTTCCACATTGTGAAGCCTTGTGACGATGTTGCTGCAAAATCTTACAACCATTATCTGCTACCACTATATCACGAAGCACCAGGAAACTGTATGAAAGAAGGATTATGTTAATCATATAGGAAACCATTCAATGCCATATAAATATTTGGCTCCCTGACTATTGTATAATTTGAAAACCTAATGTGATGGACATATAGAATAAGCACATAATAATCAAAAGAAAAAACTTAACCTTTCCATGCAAGGCATGGACTACTTCAAACTGCAGAAAATAAGGGCCTCTATCTGGCATTTATGAAAAGTACACCTTAAAAGAAAATATTCAAAAATTGCAGGGAACTAATCATTGCTTTTAACGATTTTCTTTAAAGTAACAAAGTAGGGTAAAAAATTGATATTTATAATTTCCGAAAATGCGCTGTTATAGAAACTTCCCAAAACATTTTTTTGAGTGCACAAGTTCATTTTCACTTTATGTCTCTCTCACATTGATTTTAAAGGGGCTGGGACAGCTTTCATATCAAGTGAAAATTACAATCCTAATGTCCTGTGCATACGGTAATACTCCTAAAAGTTTAAAATTATCGTAATATGTCGCACACATTGCTATTGTAAAATTGATGCAGAAGTTTGAACTTGATGCACATTGATCCAGTATATGGCAGGTGGGTTGCACAAATCAATTAAAATTTGCCTTAACATGAATCACGTTTACGACATGAGTAAATATTACATAACCAGCCAACCTATTACATTATTGACATGAGGAATCAAGTAGACAAATAAAATAATGAAGGATGGTGATTTGTTTTGGCTACATTGAATGTCTTTCAGGCACATTTTGACTCCCATGAGTCAGTCAACCATGCAGACATTGCATCAAATGTTGGCGCCATACTGGTCAATTGGTAGGCACTACTAGACAGTAATTTTCTAATTGCAGTCATTAGTCACAAGATACTGCTAAAGTTCAAATTTATTTAAAGCATTTTCTAAACAGTACTAGAACCTTGAAGTGGAAAAGATTCAATCTCCTATTATTCAATTGTTCAGCAAAACATACATAGTCCATTTTATTTTATTGTTTTATTTTGTTTCAAATTTATTTAATCCCACCTAGTGGGAAAAGGCTTCGGTTGTTGTTTTGAAATTTGTTTAATATTAGCAAAGCCAAACCTCTACTAGCATACCTATCAGCACTACAACTGAGAATCCTGCAACTGTTGCTGCTAATTTTGATGGAAGTCACTGCAGCCGAATGATCATCGATGCTGTCAATGAGATCAAAATTTCTGCAATACGGGCCCATAGAGTCATTGATATGTATAACCACCAATTAATGTAGCCTAAAACATTGCCAACCATACCTCTTCACATCATAGAGATGGATCACACAATCTCGGCCCCCAGAGGCAAGAAAGTAACTATTTTCTGCAATTTCTTCAGAGGACACCTCTTGGGTGGACAAAGTAAAACATAGGGTAAGAATCTCTGCTTCATGAGCACCCTGAAATAATGTGTGCAAGATATCAGTGACCATAAAGGTAATGCAGAATACCCTCAAATATAGTTTTACAGCACATTAGTTTTTAAAATAAGCTCAGGTGCCTGAACGCACCTGAAAACATGTATAATCTGAAGTTTGAAGGTTGAATATATGAAGGTTTCCTTTGCAATCACCAGCAGCAAGATACTTTCCATCTGAACTCACAGCAAGCAACCGAAACCCTTGACTAATAAGATCTACCTTAACTACATCACGTTCAAAAGTCCCAGCACTTACTGCAGCAATAGACAAGAAGGATGCAATATGTGAAAACAAGATAACTTGAAACTTCAATAAGTGAATTGAGAATTTCGACTTGAGTTACCTAAACATGAAGAACCCAATAGTTCAGTCTTCAAAGAGTGACGCTTTTCAGTATCTTTTGATAAATCAGATTGCAAAGCAAGATCCCATAGCCTAATTGTACCATCAGCAGAACATGTTGCAAAAGAAATTCCCCCAGAACAACCTCTAGCAGTGCATGCAAAAGATGGATCATGCATGTTTTCACAACATAGATTCTTGATATCCCATATGCATGAGGAATGTGAAACTAGAACAAAACACCTTGTGGCCTGGGAAACATGAAAGATTATTTCTGTATTAACCACTAATAAATTTATACAACACCATATGGCCTAGAAAAAATGGAGGAACAACATTTGCTACACTAGCCATCGATTTACAAGCACAGGACTTTGGTGGCAATTGGCATGAACTTAATCTATCATGAATAGTAACCAAAAAATTTATCAAACATGAAAACATACCAAAGATATCATTTACCTGATTCACATCATGGATGTCCCAGATGAAGAGACTGTGATCTCCATAAATAACTACTGTAGGGTAAAAATTAAAGAATACATCAATGCCCAATACAAGGTTATATTAAATACAGTGACCCAAAAAAAGTTGAAGATTTAGCACTCACCAAGCCTTTCTAAGGCTGAAAACTGACATGCAACTGCATCAGGCAAGGCATGCGACTGTGGAAAATCCAGTTCAGGATCTTTGGCATGGAAAATGGTATTGTTTCCTTCACAAAACTTTTTGGCTTTCGAATATAATATATTGCCCACATATTCAAGAGACATGGAGGTGAATAACTGGACTATTCCATTATTGCATGCACAAGCAATTAATTTTCTCGATGTTGATAAAGCAAAGGCTTTTCGGACCTGAAAATGATGATTTGGGAATTATGAAAATTTATGAAGAACAGACACCAGAATAATTCCCCTAACAACTCATAATCAAATTTAATCTGCTACTGTTCATAATAGTATGATAAACTCTACTTTAATATACAGCTTCAAAGTACTAAGTAAAATTGCTGGAGGCATTTAAAGTATATAAATGTATCAACTACCAGTGACAAAAACCATGTATAGTGTGCACTTCAGACCAGTCACAGTCAGATTCAGAAATACTTCATTTGCTTCATGGCAACAAATTAGGAACCTCAACTTATGGCCCAAACTGCAGTTTGCCCTATTATAAACTTGAAGCATTATAAAGATGTTCCAGCATGCACTAAGAATATTTACTTCTACATGGGAAATCTATTTTGAGTCTGTCCAGGTCAGTTACAACTTTTCCCATCCCTCAACATTTCCTCTTTGGAAAGATACCTTTAGCACGGAGATATATTACAAAAATGAAAAAGAGCTGGGCATACCTTCAAAGCCACTGACCTTTTGACTGACAATCCAGAATGAATAAGGTGCAAATTGCCTGTAAACAGGTAGAAATGAAAAGCAAATAGCTAATGCATCATGCAAATCCAAAGAAATGCCAGGTCAAAATCTCAACCAAAAAAAATCAATACTAGACTCTCTGAACCAAATCAAACCTGAATCAGTCAGTGCATATATCGGAAAGCAATCACCAGGTTGTTTACAATTATCATAGCTGCTATTGCTCCACATGGAAGAAGCAATAGATATAAAAGAGCTTCCTTTATGAATAGCAAGATTGGCAGGCTTTTCATGTAATGCTAGTGATGCCGACCTGTTCAACACTCCATTTAGTTGAGTCCTTCCAGATGATCTAAGTACCCAGAACTTCAAGTGCTTTTTCCCAGCAGTCACAATAAATTTTGCATCTGATGAGAAGCTAACAGTTGAGACAGTGGAACAAGATGAAGTTGCTTGAAGCTTTGTTATCAGCTCACCACTCCGCCAGTCCCAAAGGTAAATATACCCCCCAACGGATACCAGATGTTTACCTGGGACAAAATACTGTGGAATAAGTAAGAAGCAGTGAGTAATAAAATTCAAGAAAGCAACCATATGGATCGTTAACCAACCATTGGGTGAGAAACAGATGCATGCAACTCCATATAGATGACCTTTCAACTCAGAGACAATGGACAAAGTAGAAGAATCCCATACTAGTACTGAGGATGGGCTTCCAGCCTGCAACAATACCTAGTTTAGATTATTGCAAATACAAAGTGTAAAAAATGAAGCCATTATGTGTCATTCTCACTCTTTTCATATCCATAAATGTGGAGAAGAACAAGAGGTAGGGTATGCCATAAAGAAAGGAAAATACATCATTAGTCATCCTTTAGCAGACTGAATGAGGAATGTTTAGTCATGCATCAATCAAGTTCATTTACTGAAGACATTACTACGAACATGATCTTTACTATTATATGTCAAATACAAAAGTTCTTGTCATAATGGTTATTCAAATATATGTCTGACGACCATTGGTTTGTCTGTAACCAGTTCACCTATATAGCTAAGAAACAGATCCATACCTAATACTAAATACGGAAGGTTGTAAATACAAAATATCATCCGATTTATGATGTTTCAATTCATAAAATTTATTAAAATGTAGAAAATGTTTTTCCAATGAATTTAGAATTTAGATGCATGTTTGATTTGGAATATTTATTTGGGAAAACAGCTTTTTTATCACAAAAGCTGTTTTACTTTGAGGCATCATGTTTAGGTTGTTAAACTAAAAGTTGTTGAACGCAGTGGGAGTGGATTGCAACGCTAGGTGACCTCCACCTGCAATGTCAAGTGTTTGAATCGTGGAGTCGCCTCTCACAACTTGTCTATGGAATATCCGGTTTAAATTTCCCCCCTCTAAAAACAGTTTTTTCCAAAAACTTTTGATTGACCATTTTGCTTATAGGCTGTGTTATTATTTCACAGTTATAAGACATAAATACCATTTTGTTCTCAACCAAATAACTTTTTCAATTATTGCATATATCTTTTGGTAATTTAATATATTTCTTACAATCCAAACAAAACCTTTTGTCTTAAAATTGATTATTATGAATTAATATATCCAAACATAAATTATTATGGAACCAGTGAAAAATATGACAACTCCACCAGATACCTAAACCATATTCATCAATCTTTATAATCACTTAGGCATCAATTAGTAAAACTTTATCAAGAAATTAACAAACAATAACTCAATAAAACACAATTCATTATGAGGAAGCACCACAGCAACACCTTTGTGATAATGGTGGCAAAACGTCCAACTCACACGGACCTGCTATTGACCCACCAAAAACAAGGCGGGCAAGTTGACCCACATTGGAAAAGTGGATTGAAACACCAAACCCACCCAATATAGCGGCAGGTTGACGGTTTAATCCACTAAAAAATAAAAAATACAGACATATCTAAAATAAAAAGTTAGTCAATAGTCCACAACCTCACAACCACAATATTTAACAAATTAATTAACAAAAAAATAATTAACCATATGTTAAAAATAAAATTGAATTTTTTTTATAAATGAAAAAATGGGTTGGCGGAATGACCCGCCACACCTGCTTTCTTGAAGGTTAGACGGAGCAGATCAAAAAGGGTTGAAGGGTTAAAGTGGTTGGACAGGTTGTTGGCCCGTTAACCCCAACCTTGTTGACAGCCTCAATTTATTCGTGGGGTCTAAAACTTCTTGCAATGCGGTCGCTATGTGAACATGTAGAGGATATTAATACCATGATCAAGTTACTGAGAATTGATTCATACCTCTCCAGCAGCGACAAAGCGCCCATCCCGTGACAAAGCTACACAGCTCAATGGCTTTGGCAATCTATGAGACACCATGAGATGCGATTGAGAACCTGAATTCACATCATAAACTACCACCACAGAACCCACCAGGTAAACACAATTGAAACTCGAGGCATTCGAAGCTAAACCATTGGCATTCTTCGTTGTCAAACCAATTACCTCCTCCAAGACAAGCTGAAAAAATTAAATTACAAAAAAAAAAAAAAAAAACACATGAACACTCAGAAGAGCTATTGCGCATTGCTTTGAAAACAAAAACAGTACTTAGTAGGACTCACTACACAAATTAACCGCAATAATTTTGCTTAGCTAACAGTTTCAAGCTCGATTTTCTCGGGAAACAAACACTGTTAGGATTTATGGTTCTTCCAATCAAAATGCACATAGTTTGAAAAAATTCATGCATAAGGTACATCCAGAAGAGAAAATGCGCATTGATTTGGGTGAAAATTCACTAGTCAGTGCTTCTATCTACACAAATTCACTATGAAATGTTTACTTAGTCCTCGGTTTCTAGCTCGATTTTCTGGGGGAAGCATCAAGTGTTAGGGTTTATGGATTGGGAAAATCAGAAAACGCACGTTGTTTTGCTCCAAAAAGAAGGAAAAATTCTCACGTTTGGTGCAGCATCGGGTTTGTTGATTCTGGAAGTAGGCTTCATTGTGATCAGAGAACGAAGGAATCCCTAATCAAGCAACGTTGAAGAACGACTTCATTTTCGTGCGATTGGATTTTAGAGAGAGGAAAAGTGAGAATGCGAAGAGAATGTGTGTGAGAGAGAGAGGGGCGGGAATTTTGTTCAAATGCAAAGGCAGATGAATATCAGAAATCAGAAAATGATTTATTTATGATTGTAGCTGGCTTTTTTCCTGGATAGTAACTGCCTTTAAATTTACGGTTATGATATTTGTAAACACTCATTAATTACGCAATGAACTTTATTAACCATAAATTTGTACTATATCATTAGCCAAATTATCAATTAACGAGTTATTCATATGGGTATGGGTGTATCAATTAATCAAATTCAACACGTCATTAATCATTATTTCAAATATCATTAATAAGGTGTTCCAAAGTTGTCAGATTTTCGGTGTACAAAATAACATTACTGTAAATTTAAAACTTTTGAATCCATTATTTATTCAAGGGCAAATGCTAAAAGAGTTTTAGATATGGATATACTTTAGCGTAAATTGTTAATTACAATAACTTGAAGCTCCTTGCCCTTTTTACTGATGAAGAGGCAGTTTTCCATATGCATCCGGAGAAAGCTTTAGGTCTTGATGGTCTCAACCCGGGTTTCTATAGACATTTTTGGGACACCTGTGGGAGAGACGTCATTCATGCTTGTTGTTCTTGGCTTCAAGATGGAAGAGTTCTAGAAGAGATGAATAATACCCGAATTGCATTGGTTCCTAAGTATGATCAATCGAGGTCTACGAAGGACCTTGGACCTATATCCACATGTAATGTGGCCTATAAAATTCTTGCTAAGACCCTTGCGAACAGGTTGGCGGCAGTTATAGCCAAATGTGTTTCGGAGGAGCAACCAGCTTTTGTAACAGGTACGTCTATTATTGACAATGCTATGATAGCCTCTGAAGTGGTTCATTATTTGAAATGTAAAAGATGTGGCAGACAAGGGGAAGCAGCTTTGAAGATTGATATTAGCAAGGCATGTGACAGAGTAAGTTGGCATTACCTTCAAGTTGTTATGCTTAAGATGGGGTTTGATCATAGATGGGTAGATTGGATTACTATTTGTGTTGCTTCAGTCCAATATTCTATACAGGTTAGTGACAATGATGTGGGGCCAGTAAAGCCAGAGATAGGGTTGAGGCAAGGTGAACCCCTATCTCCATACTTGTTCATCTTGTGTGCTGAGGGTCTTACATCTCTTATTAGGAAAGCGAAGCTGACAAGGAATATTCATGGTATTCGTATTTGTAGAAGAACCCCGACCATTTCCCACTTGCTATTTGCAGATGATAGCTTCTTGTTTATACATGCTACTGAGAAGGAATTTGTGGCTATGAAAAATATTCTCTCAATCTATGAGCAAGCTTCTGGTCAATCCATAAACCTTCAGAAAACCGAAGGGGTCTCTAGTTCAAATGTTCCTCAAGCTACTTGTTCTCACTTGGCTAGCATCTTGGGATTACTCAGAGACTTGGTGTGGGTAAATACCTTGGCCTCCTTTCCCTTATTGGTAGAAATAGAAAGGCTACATTTAATTTCATAAAAGATAGAGTGTGGAAAAAAATTAGTTCTTGGAAGAGTAGAACTTTATCTATGGCAGGACGAAAAGTTCTCATTAAATCCGTTATTCAATCTATTCCCTCTTATTGCATGAGTATGTATCTCATTCCCACCTCTCTTGGGGATGAAATACAATGCATGATAAATTCATTTTATTTTATTTTTGGCTCTAGCCAAAGGGATAACAGAGGAATAAATTGGATGAAATGGGATAAACTTTCTATTTATAAGAAATTTGGTGGATTGGGGTTTTGTAATATTTATGCGTTTAATTTGGCTATGCTCTCTAAGCAATCTTGGAAATTTATTCACTGCCCTGATGCTTTGGTGACTAAAGTTTTCAAGGCCCATTATTTTCCAAATGGAGACTTCCTGGAAGCACCTATAGGTCACAGCCCCTCATACACTTGGAGAAGCCTTAGGTCCACTCAATCTTTGTTGAAAGAAGGCACAAAATGGTGTATTGGAGATGGTACCACTATTGATGTGTGCGGCACAAACTGGATCTGAGACATAAATGGCACTTCTCAGCTGCAACCCATAGTCGATGGTGTAGGGAACCTGAAGATGAAGGATCTTTGGATTGAAGGTCAAAAGGTGTGGAACCCTAGCCTCATAAAATTATTATTCCCTATTGTTCAAGTAAAAGCTATTATGAATACTCCTCTTTTTCCTCACTTTGAGCAGGATAGGAGAATATGCTCTCTTACAAATGATGGGGCTTACACGGTCAAGAGTGGTTATTTTGTGGCTTTGAACAAGTTGATAGATAGTAGCCATGGTGTTATGGTAAATGGGAACTCATCTGGTCTCTAAAGGTTCCTCCTCGCATGAAGTTCCAGCTTTGGAGAGCTTGTCAAAACTCTCTCCCCAACAGTGAAGTGCTCCAGCGGTGAGGGGTGCAGTGTGGTAGTTTGTGTGTGCGCTATGAGGGAGCTATTGAGAATAATTGGCACACATTCATCTCTTGTCCCCATAGCGCTAGCTACTGGAGCAGAGCTGGGTTACATGTCTAGGTTGGTAATGCTATGTGTTGCTGGTAGTTTTAAGGAATGTTATGTTTTGATGCTGCATGATTTGGATGATAACTCAAAGCCTCTTGTTGCCTCAGTCCTATGGAGCATATGGCAAGCTAGAAATGCTAAACTCTGGGACAATGAGGTTCATGAGCCCCTGGTTGTTTGTAATCGGGGAAAACTATTCTTGGGGTGCTGGAACCAAGCTCGGGTGCTTCAGCATGATAACGCGAGTCATAGTTCGCATATACTATGATAAAGTGGATTAAGTCACCTAAGGGTTACTTGAAATGTAATGTTGACGCCTCTTTCTCGCAGGTGCATGGACTTACAGGCTGGGGTTGTTGTCTTAGAGATGCACTGAGCTCTTTTGTTGCAGCGAAGACTAGTTAGAGTGACGCTTGCAGGCTTGTTCCAGATGGAAAAGCTTTGGGTCTTTTGTTGGCAATTCAATGGTGTGTACAAGCTTGGGTTTTTCTCATGCTATTTTTGAAACAGATTGTAAGTTGGTTGTTGATAGCATCAACAAGCCTAGGGTAGACTTTTCTGAATTTGGTTCCATTATCAAGGAGTGTTCTAAGCTTCTATATTTTTCTCAAAACCTTAGTGTGAGGTTTATCAGGAGGCAAGCCAATGGAGTTGTCCATTATTTAGCAAAGGTGGCTTCTTCTATGCCTAGCTCCCAAAACTTTTATCATGTTCCACATTGTATTGATTTGCTTATTGCTAGTAAAATGAATTAAGTTGATTTTCCTATAAAAAAAACTTTTTTTTTACAAATACGATAAAACTTTTAAGTTAAGTTAATTACGATAAAAAAAATCAATATCTTATTGATGTGTATAAAAAAATTCGTCAATGATATATATAATAATTAAATTTTAAAAAGTTATGCCATGACTAAGGTCGTAATTAGAAATTATTATTTAATTTTAAATATTAAGGTGTGGTCCATGATGTTGACTTTTTTTAAGTATTAAGTTTTTTTTTTTTTTTTGAAACAATTTAAGTATTAAGTTGTGATCCATGATATTGACTTGTTAAATAATGCTTTTTCATTATATGTTATTATCAGGGACGGACTTACGTTAAGTAAAATGGGGGCAGCTGCCCCACACAAGATTCTTTTTCTTTTTTAAGTTTTGAATAAACTTTTGTTACCCCCACAAAAAAATAAATGTTGCCCCCATTATATTACAACCTTATTCTATATAATATTTTTGAATTTATTTTTGATTTGCATTTAATAAAAAAATATACTAGAGATTACTAACGAGTTGTGTGAAGCATCGCAAAGAAGTGGTCAAGATATTATAAATAAATGCTATAATATTAGTTAAAGTGTCAAAGAAAATATTGTGAAGTATGAGAGAAGATAATTGACATAATTTCCTCAATGAAGTATATCACTATTTTGCTAGAAGCAAAATATATTGTCATTTCAAATATGGATGATGCATTCGTGAAATTACAAGGAAGTTTAAGACTAAACTTGAAAAAGTTTCGGCTTTATATCACTTTCAAGTTGAGATATTTTATCGAATGATTGATAGATAACTTCAAGAGTTTAATAATAGTAGATTTATAGAGGTGAACACTAAATTGCTTATTTGTATGGCAAGTGATTTGTTTGGTTCAATTTTATCCATCAATTTTTTTGTCAAACTTATTGGATTTGATAGTCAAGTTGAAAATTATGTTAGAGATGTTCGTTCTAGCTAATAAACAATTTCCTAATTTAAATGAGATTAATGATCTTTGAGAAATGTTGACGAAAACTAGAAAGCACATTACATATCCAATATTTTATTGCTTATACATTTATATATACTTTTTTTTATAAAAAAATTTATACATACTTTTTTTTATTAAAAAATTCTATGTTATATAATTTTGCCCCCGTCCCCCAGTCAAAATTTATGGGTCTGTCCTTGTTTATAATCATGCTTTTTAAAATTAGTTAATGTTGTTGCTTGAAATAATAATCTGCATTTTTTATACTGTTAAAGTCGTGTTTCTTTTTCTTCTTTTTTCTTTTTTGGTTACATAAAGTCGTGTTAATTAGTGTTATATTTTTTGTCATAAAAATTAGTGTTATATTTATTTATATATTTTGAAAATTATGGTTTGAAATCACAATTTTTTTTAATTGTAAAAAAGATATGGTTGAATCCACAGCTTACGTTTTATTTTATTTTATTTATTACAGAATTTTGATTATCGAAGAGTTGAACAGATTTTTTTTTTGACAGATTGACCAAGTTTATATATTTGATTGGGTGAATATAATAACTTCATGGTTAAACTAATCATTTGATATCTATACGTGATACTGATTTTCAATTTGGTTTATATACATAAAATATCTGAAATTAACCTTATATGTATAATTATATTTATTTTTGTTTTTGCTGTTTATTGGAGTTAAAATATAGAGACCGAATTAAAAATGATTATCACATATAAAGATCAAAGTAAAAATGATTACCATATACTGGGACCCGAAAATGATTTACCCAATACTTGATGTGAAAAAACGTGGCTCTAGTTGTCATTTGTGCTTGACCTTTCTGCTTAAAACAATCTAAATTAAACTAATTTACTTTTATTCCCTAAGTCGGTTTGGTTAATTAAAGATGTACGTGACCCCTCTAAGCCCCTGTATGAGTCTTTCCTTAGCAAAAAACAGATTATTTTACTTTGAAAGCTAGTAAGCGTCCAATAGCTTCGTAATTGATGCATTAAGCCTAGGGTTTAGTATATAAGAGAAATTTTGAAAGAAAATGAAGAAAAGGAAATGTGAAATTTCCTCACCGTTTGTTAGGTAGCATAGGAGGAGGGGGAAAAAAAGAGTTTTTCTTAAATAGAAAACCGTAGAGTAATTCCCTTCGAGGTGTAAAGATCGCTGAAGTGAAATTTATCTCTCCCAATAAGGCCTCTTCCATACACACGATAATAATCGAGCCCTTGACAATATATACTGCAATAAATATTAATTTAAAAAATTAAATTAAGAAGTGTTAAATGAGAATGAATATGGACAAATGAGTAAAAGATGAATTTTCAACCCTTCTCGCGATGTTTTTTCCACACAAGAGAAAAAATTTGGTGTGGGTTTCACACAAGATTTGTCACTTTATATGCACATTTTCTCTTTGAAACCAAATAAGAAAAAGTGACTTTTCTTTTTTGGGTTTTTCTATCATGTGCAAGATTGCACAGGTTAAGAAGCATTTAATTACTTATTTTGCATTAATTTTAACTATCCTAATATTCTCTCTCCTATTTATTTTATGGATTCACTTCCCAATAATTTTCTTCCCACCAAAAATTCTTAATTGATTCCCATGATTTTTAAATGATTCCATTCCATTTTTTTAAACCTCTCCCTTCCAAAGACTTTTTTTTTTTTTACGGAAGCTTTCAAGACTTTTTTTTTTGTTACGGAACTTTCAAGACTGTTAAAGAATGTATATCTGCAACACTATTTGCTTTCATCTAATTGTGAAATAACCGATCTGCAAATTCTAGCTGCCTTCTAATTCTACATGCATACTTTGAATTAAACTTGTCTACTTAGTTAATGATCTATTTTTTGAAAAATGATTTTCTCTTTCTCCCCTATTTATTATCCTATTTATTGTATGAATTATATTCCCTATAACATGTAGCTCTCAATGCACATTCTCTCCCCTATTTATTGTTATCAAATGGAGTACAATTTTTTGTGTTGATGAATAGCGATATTTTATGTGTTGAAATAAAAACATTCATATGCTGTATTGAAATAAAAACAGTTCCAATTTTCCAATTGCATATTATCCTCTCTCTCTCTCTCTTTGACTGGATACTATTTTCTTTTTGGATTTTTCTAACATGTGCAACCTTGCACATGTTAAGGAATCAAAAAATAGAAATGTTATATTGGGAAGAGTAGCTTTTAGAGTTTCAAGGAATTGAATACACAACTTTTAAGTAAACATTTCTATTTTTGATTCCTTAACATGTGCAATATTGCACATATTAGATAAATAGTTTCTTTTTTGATTAGTAGCCATAGATATCGTTTCTTTATTAACGCTCATGTCTCCTATGTAATTGGAAGAAAATAATGCATCTGATAATAACCCTCAAATTATCCCTTTTTTATAAGAATGCTCATATTTTTTATTTTATTATTTTTATGAAAAGAACGCTCATATTATCCTTTTATTTATAAGAAAGCTCATATTATCCTATTGAAAGGTTCTAAGTATATATCGCTGTTTGGATAAAAAAAAATAGAGAGTATATATCGTTGTTCATAAAAATATTGTACTATAGAGTATGATAATAGTAATAAATAGGGGAGAGAATGTGCATTGAGAGAGACATTTTATATGGAAAATAATTCATATAATAAATAGGATAATAAAGAGGGGAGGGAGAGAAAATCATTTTTAAAAAAAAATCATTAATTAGGTAGACAAATTTAATGAAGCTAAACCTGCCCAGGTTAGAAAAACCCTTCTTTTTTATATTCTCTTATCTCATTTTATTTCCACTCAGCTTTTACCCCGCCAAACAAAGGGTTAGGGAGAGTTGAAGCTCAAAAAGCTAGTGTTAACAAAAGCTCTTTTCAGTGGTATGTTTGATTCGTATTGAGATACATAACAAAAAGAACAGTATAGGACAAATTTGTAAGTTACTGGATAAATTTTTGTCATGTACGATGTTTGATGAACAATGGACATGACAAACAAAATAATGTTAAATTTATTGCAATACCCTTTGTGATAATATATATATATATATATATATATATATATATATATATATGAAATTATTTTATATAATATATATTATGATATTATATAATATATATATAAGATTAATTATATAATATATATTATAATATGATATAATATTATAAATTATTTATATTATAAACGTAAACAAGATATAAATGTAATATATATATATATATATATATATATAAAATCCGTGTCATTAAACCATACATGGATGGTCAGGATTAGAAGTTATTTGGTGGTCATGCGATCACATAAAAAAAGTCACATCACTTTGTGTTCTAATCTTGACCATTCATGGGTGATCCAAAAGTCTAGATTTACTCCTTTCAAATATCATAATAACATCCTATTCTCACTTGAATCGCCATATATATATATATATATATAAACATAAGCGTAAACAAAGGGAGGGGAGAGAGATGTAAGAATAATTTTGTCTTTTTAGGTAGTATGTCCATGAGACAAAAAGTTATCTCATGATTTGGTAAGGGACAAAATTTTGTGGTTTTGTCCAGTCCCTCACCCCCTTTTTTGTCCCGTTCATGATCAGCTTTCGAATCAAACATGGAACAATTATTTGCGTGTTGTCTAGTCCTTCCATTTTTTGTAAATCAAACGCACCCTATGTGTTTTAGTTCGACTCTCGTCAATCAAATCTCCATCCAAAAAAAAATATGAATTGGAACCAAACTCCTTACCACTTAATTTAATAAACATTGATTATATAATAATAATAATAAAATAAAAAAATCTTTTGGATTCTGTAGTTTTACTCAATTATTAAATAGGTTTACATAATTTTAAAGTTTTTAATTAAGTTCTTATATTTAAAGATAGGTCATTGTATTTAAACAGGTTTTTAAAATCCTTATTAATTATAAATTTGATGTAAGTAAGTCCCTGGAATTTGTACTATTTTTGGTGGATAAAAGGGGACTAAGCCTCACCAAACAAACAACTAAAACCCATGGGGAAAAAGCTAGACGAAGCATCCCCCAAGATAATCAAGTACAAAAAATCCGGATTAATATCAAAAATCCTGTACTAGCCATTTAAAGACAAACCATGTTTAGCCAGAGCATCAGTAGCTTGATTAGCTTTGAGCAAAACATGAATCCATGAATTAGGAACCTATTTAAAACTTTTTTAAAGTATAAGAACCTCTAAGAATTTTTGAATGATAAAATCATATATCGAGATTTGAATGAAAATATTGAGATCAAAAGATTAGTTTAATCTTAATAATAAATAATAAATAGTAATAATAATATTTTCCATGTTCCAATATATGGATTGGAATCTTTTGTCTCCGTTTCTCTTCTATTTCATTATTTAGGCAATTAAAATTTACCAATTTCAGACACCATATATAATATCGTATGTGTTTATTTCTATCTCTCACTTATCTTTTCATCTTCTCTGTATATACGCATCCCAAAAATACATTAACAATCAAAAGAACATCGTATGGTATCCCAAATTTGGTGTTCAAATATAATTTCTCTAAAAATAATAACCCATCCTTTTTGCCAACTAAACACAGTTTAACTAAATGAAAATTTGCACTACCAAACTCACACCCAGATTCCACCAATAACAAACTTATAAAGTATCAAGCCCCAATACTCTTCATTGCGAAAACAGACTCCCAACTGTAACTGCGTCACACGGTTATACTTTAATAGTAAATATTGTTTGAAAGATGGTTTAGTGAATAGGTAATGTGAGCGTCCCATTTCAAATCAATGGCCAAAATTGTTCATTATGTATAACTACGTGCTTCCATTACAGCGAAGAATCCGGATCCATTTTTTGCACAGCCTTGCCAAGAACCAAACCAGAACACACAAGCAGCAACGTTCAGACACACCTTGAATATCTGCTAGACTGCAACTGAAGCCCACATCCATTAGGTTCTTTAAAAAGCTAACATTCAAAATCAACCAATCAACCATGTCTCAAATGTCTCTTCAACCAAAGTCCCAACTCTAAGTCATGAGAATTAGCCACAAACCATCAACAAACGGTGTTGTGTTTGGTTGGTGAAAAGGACAAGATGTCAATTTTAATTGAGTTGGCTAAACGTGGATAGACTGAGGAGATTAGAGGAAAATTTTAATCACTTGTTAATCTTCCGTTATACACATCACCAAGTCAAAACAAACTCCAAAATTGATTAGGGCATCAAATTAGATATATGATGTATCAGTTTTGAAATTATAATATGTCAATTTTGGAAACGTATTTTGATAGGCATGAAAACGTATATCAATTATAATATATCAATTTTGGAAACATATTAAATGAGTGGATTCAAATTGATTGCATGAAATTAGCTCTTTACACTACTAGAAATATATGGACTACTTGCAGATTTTCCTACAAATTTTTTCTTCAGGATTTTCCTGCGAATTTTCCTGCAATTTTCCCAGAAATAAGGTTTTTCTCCTATAGATTTAAATTCGTAGGAAATTTTGACATTTTCTGTGAATTTTCTTGTGGATTTAAATTTTTCGCAAGAAAATCTGTAGGAAATTTCCTACGGATTTTAAAATTCATAGAAAAAATTACCTACGAAGGTATTACCTATAGTAGAATATCGTAAAAAAATCTGCATAAAACCTGTTTCCTACTAATTTTTGAGCAAAATCTGCAAGTAATCAGAAGATTTCTAGTATTGTAATTAAATAACTAATAATTAATTATGCGTATCTGAAATTAGCTCATAGTCATGGATTCAAATTGATATGGATGTTGATACGAAAACAGCTTTTGTTTTAAGTAATTAAAACAGGGTAGCACTATTGACATTCCAATTTGTTTATCTACATTCCATAAATTTTTTTTGGTAAACTACATTCCATAATTTTAAATAGCAATAAAAAATGAAAAAGTAACAAATAAAAATATAAAACCTTCTTTTCTTTTCATTTTTTTTAAAACGACTGAAAATGCAATTGTATGTAGTATATCAATTTTTTATTTTAAAGAATTTTAATTATTTTCCATCTTTGATATATTATTATTGTAAATATGTTTTAAATATCAAAGTTGTCTAAAACATTTTTTAAATGATTTCCATATTCATTCTTATTCAATGGATACTAATAGATGAGAGCAAATGATAGCAAAATAAGTATTACAAATATGGACAAATTATCATACAAATAACATAAATAAAAAATAATCATCATTTGAATTTGAAGTAAAATATCAGTTTAGTCTAAATTTTATTATTAAATTGTAAAAATATGATTCTCTCAAAAAAAATCAATAGAGAAGCAATTAATGATATAAGATTTTAAACTTATATAATAGTTCACGGAAAACAAAAAAAAATTCCATATTTTTCTACTTATTCACCAAATAATATATTTTTATACTACTGCAAGCAAGGTAACACTGCTAGAGAGATTATCATTCTGCTCTTATGATTTTGTGAATAATATTATACAAGTAATATAGTAACGATTTATCTACCAAAAAAATATAGTAGTGTTTTCATGTAAAGCGAACATCTGCAAATTATGGTTAATAACATTTGAAATTGCGATTAATTATATTCGGTAAATGATTAATGAGTTGCGATAAATTGTTGTGTCTATTAATTATCTACCGAACATAATTAATAACATATTTAAACTGTATTAACCATTTAAATTGTTCTAAAAAATTATTATCCCATTGACAACATGAATTCTTTTGTGTTGACTTGTCTGAGTTTGATACTTTTATTTCTTCTTGTAAGGGTTTGCTTTCCAATTTTTTTCAAAACTCTCATGTGGAGTTTCACTAGAAGGCATGTCAATATGGATTGCTCACAACCTTACTAAGGTGGTCATCGATTATGCTAGTCCTCATCTTTTCTTTGATATTCTTACATGTATTGAATCTTTGATTATTAATGAATTATTAATGAATTACAGTAAGTTTCTATTGTAAAAAAAAAATATTAACCCATTTTTAATTTTTAATAAGTAATAACTACATCACCCCTTCATGTTGCTTGAAGCCTTGAAGGGGATTTTCATGACCGGCTTTCCAGGTTGCCAGTGGCCAGGGTTGTTGGAACTTGAAGGCTTGGAGCTTTGGAGAAGTCAATGAAACAAAACCGTATACAAACCGAGTAAGATACGAGCGACGAGGTTGTTGCTGCTTGTGGTTGTTGTAATTGGGCACATGTTTCCACGTATTGCCACGTAATGTTCTTACTTACCAACAACGTACCTGAAATTCCTCAACTGCCCTTCCGCATGTAGTAGCTTCAAGGCACCGGGTCTCAATCTCTCTTCATTTTCTCACCAACCCCAAACAAATTTTAGATGCTGACGCGACTCAGTTGATTGTACAAACTAAACTTATTGAAGAGGATATCAGTTTTTTAATATTACATAATACAATACATTCTTATAGAAAGACGAAGAATCTCAATTGTGATTAAACATTCCGAACAGATATTAGTCTTATAACAGATATTAGACTCGTAGTGGATCCAAAATTACTAAACTTGTAAGAGGAGTCAACCTAGAAAAAAACTTTTCCTTCATTGTTTCTTCACTTTCCAATTTATTGTTCAATGCACTATTCTCCCACAAAACTTACCTTGTGGCGCTACTTACAATGATTCCAACCAACTTTCCATACAAAGAGAACCCCTTCATTATTCTCTCCCACAACTCCTGTTTTATTCAACTTGATGAGTTTATGACACTTTCTTTGATATTTTCCCCATGGCTGCTACAAATTCAGCACCATTTCTGATTCATTCCTCCTCAAGGAGGTCTTCTTCTTCACGTTCCTTGGCACCCCATTTGACTTTTGCTAGTTTCAGGAAGACTCAGTTGGGATTTGAGTCCAAAATCTCAGCAAAAAAATTGGAATGGAAAGGCAGAACCAAAGGAAAAGTAGAGCAGTGGCAGAGCAACAAGACAAGGAAGGAATGGGGTGTGAGATGTACTGCAGAGGGCATAGATGGAGGAATGCTTATGGGAGGGAGAACAAGAGAAGAGGGTGTTACTGTTACCATGCCAGAGAGGTTCAAGATGGTGTTTTTGGTGGCATGTGTTATGTGCCTGTGTAATGCTGACCGAGTTGTTATGTCTGTGGCTGTTGTTCCTCTAGCTGCCAAATATGGTTGGTCTAGTTCTTTTCTTGGCATTGTTCAGGTACTCCAAATGATTTCAAAACTTTTGATCATGAATAAAAGGACCAAGCAGACACAAAAGCAAGGAATATTATAATCAAGGACTTGGAAAGAAATATTATTTATTTGATAGGAATCAAAGTATTGTATTCATTTTTAATTTAAAAAGTAATGCTAACCACATGTGCATAAATTTCAGTCATCACCTCACATTTGTATAGTTATAACATCTGATTTCATCTCATTTTATGCATACCTTCATTCTGATTATGCCAACTATGATGATGTGAGGAGATGTGGCTAGTTACTTCCTTAAGGAAAATATTTATTTTGAAGAATTCAATTGAAGACAACCATTTGTTTTTGTTCAATAACTAAGATCTAACTGGTTAGTAGTACTAGTTCTTTAGACATAAATAACTTCTTTTGAGTGTCCTATAATTCCTATAAGTACTTTTGAAGCCAAACTAGTTGTTTTTACTTTCCATTTGTTTGTTGTGGAGCCACTGGCTAACATATGGCTAACATGAAGTTCATACCTCATGCTTTATCAGTCATCTTTCCTATGGGGATACATATTCTCTTCAGTGGTTGGAGGAGGTTTGGTAGATAGATATGGAGGAAAGAGGGTGATGGCATGGGGTGTGCTTTTATGGTCTTTGGCAACTCTTCTTACCCCTTGGGCAGCCAACCATTCCACAATGGGCTTGTTGGCGGTTCGTGCTTTCTTCGGACTAGCTGAAGGTGTGGCTCTTCCATCCATGAGCACTCTCTTATCAAGGTGATGTAGTTATCTTATTAGATGTAGACCTGGGAAACCAAGTACTCAAGATTTGAGCCCATCAATCTTATTAATAGCCTATAAAAATTGATTTTCTTGTCTGCCTAACCTATCTCATTGTTAAACTTCCTCACTTCTTATCAATTTTGAAGAAAGATCTCAAGGTCTTATTTATGCACATGCTTCTGTTTTAACTTATGAGCATCTTATTGTTGTCGATGTAAATCTAGTTATCTGCGAATTCAAAGCTGATATAATCTTCATCTGAATATAGGTGGTTTCCAAGTAATGAAAGGGCAACTGCAGTTGGGATTTCAATGGCTGGATTTCATCTTGGCAATGTCATAGGCTTGTTGTTAACACCAATTATGCTGTCCACTATTGGAATTTCTGGTCCTTTTATCTTATTCTCTGCTATTGGGTTGCTCTGGGTGATGACATGGACATATCGAGTTACGGATGATCCTATGGAAAGTAATTTCATCAGCAGATCAGAACTAAGATTAATCCAAGCTGGAAAAGTTGGTTCTCCAAAAAAAAGTAGCAAGTTTCCTCCCTTAGGCCTTCTGTTATCAAAATTACCATCATGGGCTATAATATTTGCCAATGCAACTAACAACTGGGTTAGTTCTATTTGCTTTTGAGTGAAAATATTTGCTTGCTACGATGAATTTAATTTTATATAGCAATACTGATCTTGACCTTGATTAATTTGCAGGGATACTTTGTTCTCCTTTCATGGATGCCAGTTTATTTCAAAAGCGTAATTACTTTCTTAACTTTTTGTTAATGTTTATATTAATGAACAACTTTGTATTTTCGGTTTCATATATTGTTTGAAAAATATAATGGGGATTACCTACAAAGTAAATAGCTTCAGATCTATTCATGCTTATTCATCTCAACAATGCCATGCTTGCTTCGTCAAATAAATTGTTTGAAATTGACATAATTCATTTAAAATGTCAATGTCAATTCAGTTAGTTGAGATGGGATGCATTCCTAGATAATGATGATATTAATTTTTGAAAGTTACAGTGAAATTTATTTTCTTGCCCTTTTTGTCAATTCCTGTTTCTGAGGGTTGAACCTGCACATATGTCATTGATATTTAAATTGACTTGGTGCTAGAAGCCTGGAACTTTCAAATTTCAATCATGGCTATTTCCCCTTCTTCTTTCTGTAGGTATTTAATGTAAACTTGAAGCAAGCAGCTTGGTTTAGTGCAGCTCCATGGGCAACAATGGCAATTTCAGGTTATCTAGCTGGTTCAATATCAGACAACTTAATCAATGCAGGGTACCCTACAACATTTGTCCGAAAGGTTATGCAGGTAACTCTATCAGCACCATCATGCAGAATGATGTATTTATGTGTCTGTGCGCACGTGTGTGTAACATGCTTATCTGCTCTTGCCAATTTCAGATATAAGGATCAATAGTAATTTTTGATAAAATGATCAAGAAGCAGCCATTATCTAGCCAAAATTAGAAACATTGTTAATACGTGAGATCTACACACAAACACACGCGCACACATTTGATTTTGAAGCAATTAGAGATCAATATCAGAAGAAATTCATATTAAAGGATGGAGACTATTTCCTTTTTCATGTTGATTTTAGTAATATATATATATATATATCTAAGCACAATGAAATGCATATGCAACAGTAGTCTGATTCATACTTGGTAAATTACAGACCATCGGATTCATCGGGCCGGCAGTGACCTTGCTTTGCTTAAATTATGCCAATACACCAGCAATTGCTGCAATGCTCATGACTGTAGCTTTGAGCTTGAGTTCATTCAGCCAGGCTGGCTTTATGCTCAACATACAAGTAAGTTCAACTCACAAAATCTGGACATATCCTAAAACTTCAAACAGTATATGTAAGACATTTTTAGATGAACTTACAAATACATTAGTAGGACCTTAACCTTACACATTTCACATTTTACATGATCAGGACATTGCTCCTCAGTATGCTGGAATCCTACATGGTAAGAAGTTGAGCAAATGTGTTGTAGTGAATGGTTCTTTTTTTCCTTTTATTTTGGTCTTATTTTTATTATAGTTCTTTCTTTAACAATAACAATACTATTTATTACAGGAATCTCAAATTCAGCTGGAACTTTAGCAGCTATCATAAGCACAATTGGAACTGGTTATTTTGTACAATGGCTGGGATCATTTCAAGCATTCTTAACTTTGACAGCAGGTCTCTATTTTGTGACAACCATTTTTTGGAATCTTTTTGCCACAGGCGAACAAGTTTTGTAACTACTTCCCATTCCCACAATTTGCGTTTCATATTGGCCATCAAAAGCAGGGGAAATTCAAGATTTTAAAATCGAAATGTAGTTATGTTCTACTAGAAACGAATGAACAGCATTTTTTTTCTCTTGTTTCTTGTCAAAAGGAAAATGGTCATATTTGTAAGAATAAGATTGACAGTTATATGATATTCTTAATTGTTCAAGCCAATGTGACAGTAATCCCAAGACACTAGTGCAAATCTGTGGAAGGGTGTCCCACCCCACTTCCTCCTAGGCCCTAGCTATCAACAAGTTGAAGGATTCCAATTAATTCCTATATATTAAATCAGAATACACATTCTTGAATGTGATTAATTTTCTACACTTTTTCTCATCTTCATAAGACGCATGGCATTTTCAATAATCCAAAAGTGGTTTGTTGTAGTAGAAGTGGATTGTGCCTCCGAATGAATTTTACCTGCAAGGTTAGAGGTTCGAACTTCAAATGACGGAGTCGACACTCTGGAAAGAGCTTTATCTAACCACCACCATTGACACGAGTGTTTGTCTCACAACTTTAATTGTGAGAATATTCATCAAAGACCAAAAAGAACATTTAATTCTCTATAATATTCAGTAATTTTTATATTTTAGTTATTTTTATTCATTAATATGATATAGTTTTGACTCAAAAATATGTCAAATCTAATTCTAATGGCTCGTCCTAATAAGTTTCAAACCAAAATAAGTTAAGGAAGGAATAAAGAATTTAATTAGAATGTATAAATTATGGAAAAGTTTTTATGTTGTTAATCAATCATGGATTGTCTTGTTATTAAAAAAGTTTAACCTTTATAATAACTATCTTTAAAGTTATATGACGTAAGATTGATTAACAATGTAAAAAAATTTAGACTAAATATTCATCAAAATTAAACTCTATTAAATTCTTTGAAACCCCTCTCTTTCATATTACCTAAAAAATGATGCGACATCATTAGTTTTTATTTAACTAAAGTTTTGGTACCTATACATTATGCTAATTTTGATTTTAGTCCACATACGTACAAATTTTTGAAATGGGTCTCTACATCTGTCATCGTTGCCAAATACCAAATTGGTCCCTGCCATTACATGAGGTGTCAACGCTGTTTGTAACAACCCAATGTGGACAAATGGTCATCCTTGTTTGCATCGTACATGGTTCCATCTAGCAGTTTAAATAATGTTTTGGTCTCCATACATAACGCAAATTTTGATTTTAGTCCCCATATGTAAAATAATTTGAAATTAGGTCCCTACATAACTTTAGAGACAAACTTTATTTATTAAATCAATGATGGATATACCCTTACTTGAACCTTAGTCGCCCACTTACTTTAGAGATCTCCATTAAATCAAGTGTGAATATACCTTTACTTGTCCACCTTAGAAACATGTTAGTTTGTTGCTAATTGGCATATACCTCTTGCTCGCAGCATGATTTTATTATATAAGATTCTTCTAAAGTAAGTTTGTCTCTAAAGTGTGCAAGTAAGAGTATATCTACCCTGATTTAACAAAGTGTATGAAGATCTCAATTTACTAAATGATCTAAGGATATATATACCCTTATAACGTCGTTGACACCTTGGCTAATGATGGAATGATTTGGTAACAATAACACTTGTAGGGACTCATTCCCAATTTTTTTTTACATATGAGGACTAAAGTCAAAATCTGTGTTACGTATAGAGATTAGAACATTAGTTAAATTGTCATCTGGAGCCACCCAGGATAATCGTTTGTCCATGTAGGATCGTTACTAATGGCGTTGATATCTCGTGTAACGATAGAGACCGTTTGGTAACACCGATGTAGGAACTAATTTTCAAATTTTGCATGCATGACATGAGAATTAAAATCAAAATCAACATCAGATACAACGGCTAAAAACCTAGTTTGGTGATGTGTGATTTTGCTCCTTATAATTATTTTGTAGCGCATTTGGTCATCCTATTTTTTTAATATTGTAAATTCGGTCCTTCCGTTCAATGCTCTTTAAATTTTTGATGATCAACAGAGAAGAATCACTGCTTCAAGTGCATAGAACCTCATATTTAGCTTATCTCTCCTCTGCCTCTTCACTTTGACATGATTTAATGGTTCCTCTATACCATTTACGGGTTTTGTCTCTTCTTTTCAAGACCATTTCTTTTGTTTCACCACAAGGTCCTTTATCACACAAGTTCAATTAGAGGTTTTATGTGCTTAAAGTAGTGGTTCATCTTTGTTGATCAATGAAAAATTGATGGAAATCAAACGAAATGATCAAATTCACAACATTGAAAAAATAGGGAGACAACATTTGTAGGAATTAAAATCGCACATGATCAATAGCACGGACCGAAAATTCAATTAATCCCTGATATTTTTTTTTTTCCTAGTTATTTTCAAAACGAGACAAAACCAAAACAAACACGCAATCAAACAAAAAATGGCAAACTACAGAAGAAAATGAGAAGCCTTGACGTTGAAGTGTCCGGCAGATGAATACAAAGGACAAAACAATCCGTCCACAAAACCACAAGCACATCCAATCCATCTACAACACTTCCATCCACACCCAATTCGATGCAACAAATCTTTGAACTTTCCACACCCCTCTGAAAATTCTAACTTTACTTCCAAATTCACTATTTCAACAACACCCATTTCATTTTTTTTTATCAAAATTCTTCCAAAATTCACACCCCTTTTGATGTTTTCAGCTTTTTCATGAATTGGGGTTTAAAAAAAAATTGATTTTTTTTTCCTTATGCCTTCTGTGAAGCTATGAATTTCAAGAGTTTGGATGACTTCTGGACTTTTTATGTGAATCAACATTCTAAGCCGTCAACGAGACGTTGGCACTTTGTTGGAACCCTCTTTAGTATTTTCTTCTTGCTTTGTTCTGTTATCTTCAGCTGGTGGTTCTTGTTCTTTGTGCCTTTATCTGGGAATGGATGTGCATGGTACAGTCACTTTTTTGTTGAAGGGAATGTTCCAGCCACTTTTGGACACCCCTTTTGGTCATTCTTCTGTGATTTCAAGATGTTTGGGTTGATGCTTACTGGTCAAATGGATAGAGAGATCAAGAGGCTTGGGAAAAGACCTGTGCTGCAGGTGTTCTGATTTCCATGTTAAGTTGCTCACTGTTGTTTGAGGTGAGTTTCCACCTAAACTTTTGAGTCTCTGTGTGTGTTTGTGTGTTTGTTTTAATAATTTTATGTTTAATAACTTGTTTATTTGGTAGTAATTGTTTTTGTCATTGACTTGATTGGCTTTTGATGATTTTTCTGAAATATAATAGCTGAATGAACAGGTGTGTGTGAGTGGGATATTGCAATTTGCTGTATTGAATGACTCTGTTAAAACATCATAGCTGAATGCTGAACTAAGTCACGAGCTGAAGAGAATCAGATTAGAAGGATATGGTTTGATTTATGCTATATGTTCAGATACATAGATGTCGAAATTGTGTTGATAATACCTGCAATCCCTGAAAATCAAAAGGAATAACATTTTCTAAGTAGACAATGCAATGCAAAAACATAGGATAGAGTCAGGGGTAATGCTATTGACACTCCAAAGTCCAAATTGTTTATTGCCACACCTTATTAACCGATCATTGTCTTAAGTTTTTATTTTATTAAATTTCTGTTGGTCAATAAGGAGCGTGAATAGGCATTTAGGAGTGTCAATAGCTCCACCGTAGAAGCAGTATTATTGAGTATTGACAATTGATTAGTTTAGTTAGAAACTTGTGAAAAAAATCTACAGCTCAGCAGTGTTACATTCTCAAATAAAATAATCTGTATTGAGAGCTAATTCCATTGGACAGTGATGACCATGATAACCTTGAAAAGATTGCTTAAAGTCAAAGATGATGCGTGAGGGTAGTATCAATATTTACTTCCACACAACAAATTGCATTATTCTGTGATGTAAGAGCTAATTTTTTTCGTTGACCCTAGAGATTGAAAGAGTACTAGCTTTCAGATTGAAATATCTTTCTTTCAAGATTTGGATAAATTTGCTAGTTCCTTGGATATATTTCCTTTCCTTGACAGTAAAGTATGCTTTTCTTTTTTCTGTCAAAGAAACCTGAACAGTCTTTGTGGTATAGCTTCATAATGACCTTGAAGGGTTGGAAAGAACTCTCTTATATACCCATTTGCAAATAACAAGCTGAACAGCCTTGGGTTTAGGCAATAGCACAAGATCCCAAGTTTCATTCTTCTTTAAGGCATTCATTTCCTCATCCATAACACGTTCCCATTCTTCAACATCTTTAGCTTCATCAAAACTAGAGGGCTCTTTCATCAACTGGATCAGGAAGAAAACAAGAATAAGTACTTACAAAGTTTTCATCTCTGTAACGAGCTGGCTTAAGAATATTTCCTTCCCTTTGGTCTTAGCTTCCAGCAGCAGCACCATTATGATTATCATCAGGCATTGGAGAGTTACAATCACCCTGATGAGGAGGATGGGTTGGTTTGGGGGGAGGGACATAGGGTTTGGAGTGATAAGGAAGTCATTGGTTCAACTCCCCCCCGGCCCCTACTAACATAACACACTAATTAATTACTAACATTTGCCTATTAAAAAAGCAATCACCCTGATGAGAACTAGAGCTCCCTTTTTCACCTTGCTCCTCCGATGATGAAGTATTTGAAATGAGAGGCAAAGATGACACCTCAAGCTCAACATGATTAGACTTCTCTTGCTCAAGTGGGATTACATTTGCAGAATTGTTAGATGACACTTCATCAAACACTAAGGTCCGTAGACCTCCAACCTTTCCTCCTTTCATCATAGCCAACAAAAATACAGTTATTCGCCTTTGACTACTTCTTGGTCCTTTGAGAATCCCTAACATGAACATAGCATATAAAACCAAAAACTCAAAAATGCTTGACAGTAGGCTTTTTTCCAAACAGCAGCTTATAGGGAGTTTTTATATTTAGGACTAGGAGGAATACGGTTGGTAACATAGGCAGCAGACATTATACCCTCCACCCATATTCCCATAAAGCCTTGGGTAGATTCTTTTGGCATGAAGCCAACTCTAACAAGTCTCCACAAGGTGTCTAATCTTCCTCTCAACCACCCCATTTTGCATGGTGTTTTTGCATGTAGACTGCCCTTTTGATTCCATGATCTCTACAAAAAGAAAAGAACTCATCGGAAATAAATTCTCCTCCATTGTCTGTTTGTAGCCTTATTTTCTTGCCAAGTTCCCCTTCCACAAGAGCCTTGAACTCCAAAAACTTGGAGAAAACTTATGACTTGTGCTTCACAAAATAAATCTAGGTGAATCTTGAAAAATCATCAACTCATAGTAACATATAATGGAAACCAGAAAATGAAGGATTTCTAGTTGGACCCCTCAGTCACTATGGACTACTTCCAAAGGAGCTTTGCACCTTGAGAGAGATTTATCAAATGGAAGACGATGTGACTCACCATATTGGCAGCCTTCACAAGCCTCCCCTCCACCAAAATTAGTTAGTTTAGGCAATCCACTAATCAAATCCTTCTGAACCATAATTTTCAATCTTGATATGTTAACATGACCAAGTTCAGCATGCCAAATAGTTGCATTATCATTACTACTCATCTTTTTAGAAGCTGACAAAACTAACAAATCTTCGACCCTCTTATTGGTATGGACAACATCAGCTTTTAACTCCTGAACATTTCGAAGGATTTTTACATCACGAGGGCCAAATAATAAATAATCACCTGCATCCACAATAGTAGCGACTGAAAAGAATCACCTGGAACATGATAAACATTGTTAAGGGTGATTGGATCATCTAAATTGCTCTTCATCCTCCCTTCATGTTCCACAGAATGAATTGTGTTGTCGACTGTACTGATGCCACCATTTCCACCATAAGGACGAAGATTGGTTAACAACTTAACATTGAAGCATCATCGGTTAAATGATGACCACACTTGAAATCCAATCTTTGTCGAAGTTTTTTTTTTTTTTTTGATAGGCAAATGTTAGTAAATTAGTGTATTATGTTAGTGGTAGGGAGTTGAACCCATAACCTCCTTATCACTCCAAACCCTATGTCCCTCCCCCCAAACCAACCCATCCACCTTATAACTCCCCAATCTTTGTTAAAGTTGATGGAGGCCAAAACATTTGAGTTGGCTATGAAGCACTTGCCCCAATCTTCTTTCTCCACCCGGCTACATTACCTTCCCTTTTCTTATAGGTGCATATCACAGCAATACCAAATTCTTCTTACAGCTTGTAGAAGTTTCAGTAGCAAAATTTGAAGACTTTCTAGGAAATCTTTCTAAAAAAGAAGATTCATCCTTTCTTCCTTGTCCTTTGAAATTCTTCTTGTTTGCAAGCAAGACATTTCCTCCATTATCGTTCATGGAGACACCAGCCATTTGTATGGCCAAAGATTCTTGTGATGACAAGAGATTCTCAAACTCCTCCAAGGATGTTTGTTGAGCCCACGGCCCACCGTTGAATTATTGTGACAAAAGGAGTATACTCCAGCCTCAAACCATGAACAAATGATGCTTCATCTGCATCAGAGATTGGCTTGTCTGAATATTGATTAGGATTAGCCAATTCATTCTCAAGCAATTGCAAACGAGCTGCATCCTTCTTGTTGAATATTTTATCAAGAGTTTTCCAAAACTCACTTGCTGACATGCAGTGAATAATATGATCAAATAGAGAAGAAATTGACTTTTCAAAGCAAACTCGGCCTTGGCATTCAACTTCTTCCGTTGCTTGAGTTCCTTGTCACCTTCTTCATCTTATCCAGGAATAGTAGTGTTCTCTCTACATACTACATCCCACAAGTCTACGCCAAGGAGATAGGATTTCACACATGATTTCGCTACTTTTGAAATTGGCATGATTTAAGAATTCCATGCCAAGAAAAGACCTTTGTCTACTCGCATCCATCTTTTGGAATACTTATTGAGAATCTTCACCAAGGATCTTGCTAGGTACCGGAAGCTCCTTAGAGCTCTGATACCATGTAAAAGAAGGTAGTCTAAACTATGTCATACTAGCCCAAGATTGACAACTGAAGTGTGAAGATATAGAATCACAAAAGAAAACACCAAATGATGCGGACAAGAGAAAAGTATGAAGAAAAGCATTCCCAGTGAACATCTTGTGTCCATACTCCTAAAATAATGGGATTGCCAAAGCAACAATAGAATAGTTGGATCTTTCACCGAAATAAGTCAGTGGATGCAATACTGATATTCTTCAGTGTCAGTGTTCATTTAATTAACCTTTGGAATCAGTTGACTTCAATCAATTGTCCAGTTTCACCGTTGATTGAGATATACTTTTTGTGATAAATGTTTCTGGATATTTAGCCATAAATTCATGGGGTTCTTTTTGTTTGCTTTGTTCTTGTGTTTCCATCTTTGTTTTGGAAGAATTAACGTTTTTTGGAGTTATGATCATTTGCAGGCTCTAGTTTATGTTTAGATTGTCTATAAGACTATTGCCTGCTATGAGGCTTTTATAGGAAGTAGTGGAGTTATTCCATTTTGTTCTTTATATGTGCAGCATATGTGTGCAGGTTCGTTCATATATGGTTTTGACATTTGAAGTGTTTCAGACCAACACCGGTGCAGGAAATATTGAAGTGAAGATGCATTCATTCAAAGTCAAAGTCGTCAGTGGGAAGATGGTGCTTTGTGGTTGGCTTACCAATCTTTGAGGAGAATGAGTGTGCATATCACCAATCAAATGGACTTCACTTATCTGGGATACCACATTTGGTCTTTGTGACTTGGTATATGTATGATCTATGTGTACATTGAAAGTTGAAACATTTGATGCTACTTGCTAGCAATTATTACGTCTCAATTCAATAAAAACTTCCTGGTTTCATCTTGAGTTTCCCGGCTAATTTTCCTTATGGGTGTAATTAGTAAACTTGTTTGTTGGTAAATTAATAGGAAATAGATAAAATTCTAGTAAGCAAGCAAGGATATTAGAATGACAATAGAACATCTAACTTTTTTTTATCTAAGTATTCCAAACCCGCTAGGTGATAAATTAATCTCGCAGGGTATGAATTGACACCAACATTGAGATTCCTTTAACGGTGCTTTTTATTTAGAAAATTATCGAAGATGTTATTTACTTTTTTAGAATATTTTATAAAAAATAAGCTGGATGAGATGAAGCCTAGGTTCACTCCTTGTTCTTATGTAGCGCTGACCCTTAAGCGTAGCTAGTGATACTATTGCTTATGAACTCTATGCTGCTGATGTTGCCTGGCAGTTATGCCACGCAATGATCAGATACTGACCAAGGCAGTTGAGATGTTCGGAAACAATATTCACTTATTCAGATGCAGTTCATTGCTAAATTGCTAAGGGTAAAAACAAACGGAAACGTCTACGATGAATCCCGATCCCCTGACTTTTTTGTGGGAAAAGTCACCTGACTTTCTCTCTATCTCTTTTCTATATTATTTTCTCTCATTTTATCTCCCATTTTTTTTCTCACCTTTTTCTCTCCCAAAATACACTAAAGTCACTGACTTTTCCCACCAAAAAGTCAGGAGATCCAGATCCGTCTACGATGTACCCAGGGACGGAGCCAGAAACAAATATTTGGGAGGGCCAACTATAAAAATTAAATTTTATCTAATAAATACATATATATCAAATTTTATACAAAATATTCATACTTATGTTTTAAAACATTAATTGCATTATTAATCTATCAAAATATAGATCTTTTTTCATGCATGTCACGAAAATCACCTATATATAATTAAATATACACGAAACATTTTAGCATTTTTTTTTTCAATGTATACTAGCAGAAAGTCGGTCAAAAATTCGTTTTTTATTTTGTTGCGAAGTGTCGTGTTAATTATATTCATAGCTGAAAATAATCGCTACGTGGTAACTCTGCCTAGAAACACGAAACACAAAGTATAGGTAAAAGTTATCACTTTAATACACAAGAGGATATATAGATTTTGTTTTTCAAGCTAGTTTTTATCGACCAATGACATAGATAAAAAATAATTTCCAAACCAATTAATAATTTTAAAAAAATGTAGTATTTTATTTCTTATTTTTTAAAATCACAACTTTTTGATAAATGAAAAGATCACTTCACTGGAATATAGTTTTTTTGAGAAATTCACTGGAATATAGTTACTTCTATATATATATATTCATTAAATGATGAAGTTTAACGCTAACCATCAATGATCTATCATATTGCTATTGGATGGATAGTGTACCTGCACTTTGAATTTGTGCATGCTATGGTACGGTTACTTTTTAATATATACATGTATATGTTAAAAAAAAAGAGTAAAAAGCCAGGGCGGGCCCTGGCCCTCCTTGTTTAACACATAGCTCCGTCCTTGGATGTACCACCCTCCAAAGTAGTAGAGCAGTGGTGCACCAGTCGATGTCCACCAATGAGTTTGCCAAGTGTATTAATAAGTGTCAGTATGGCTTTTCAAACTAAGTGGTAGTCAAAGTTGTATTTTTGCCCCGAAGTTGTTGCACTGTTTGTATTTCCATAAATTACTCCCTCTTGACTCAATTATAAGTAAAAAGTACATATATTTTGTGGACTAAAATATAAGTAAAATTCAACCAACTCAACTCTGTTTAATGTCAGTATTTCAAAAATCAAGAAAATTAACCAATCCAACCAATTCTTCTTTTACTTTTCTAAGAGCATTACATACTCCCGAGACAATTAAATGATAATTTAGTAATTATAACTCATTTTTTATATAAATCAAGACAATTAAACTAAATTAACTAACTTCCTTACTAAGTAAGAAATTAGTTAATTTTACTTATAATTGAGTTATGAAGGAGTACAATTTATTCTTTAATTAAAAAAAATTATTTTTTAATTTTTTTAGAGTACAGCATGCCACAGCTCGAGCTCCGGCCGTCATCGTTCTCCATCTTCGCTATAGTTGCCGTTGTTCTCCTTCATTCCATCACTTATCTCGTGCATCATCCAATTTCCAGTGAAGAATAAATTGAACCAAACCTGTACCTGCCAAACAGGATTGGGGAACCCTAATTCCCAATTTCCAATGAAAACAAAACCACCTTCAAAGTAATTTCAGATTTCTATATTCCAACTCGTAAGAATACTACACAGATTTCTATATTATTGATAGCTTGTGGAGGATACCAGAGACAGCGATACAGAGGGAAACGGCGTCGTCGTGGAGGCGAATGACGTTACGGGTGGCGTGGGAGATGCAGAGGAGAGCGGCGACGCTCTGCTCCTCTAGGGAGGCGGTGGACCACGATGGCAGATCTCGCCTTCCGACCACAGAGAGATGGAGTTATACAACGCCGACAGAAGGTCCAACACGACTTGGTTTCAAGGTTTCAGTGGAGTTACGGGAGAGGACAATGTTAATTTCTGTACAATAATTAATGTATAAGTATTTTAACAAAACATGAATCACCATATTTTGAAAGGAGGTTATACGAAAATACAATACGGTATGTAATTGAGGTTTCAATACTTTTAAATGGGTTGAAAATTTGACTGACCCGTGGCTAAATGATTGGTTAAAAAGTTGTCATGTGGGTGATGTATCACTGTATCATTTAGGTGGATGATGCACCATAGACTGCTTCCAACTCAGGCTCTAGCTGGTTGGGGAAGTATGGAAGGATTCTTGAGTATGATTGAAAAGCTAATGTTTGAAAAGCTTTTTGCTTACAGCTGTCACATTAATGTTTTCACTTGAAAATAGCTGTGGCCAACTACGTTACTAATGTTTATTAATGTCTATTAATGTTTATTATTTGAACATCATAAAATTGACACCTATGACCTGATTAATGATATTCAAAATTATGGTTAATGACGTATTGAATTTGGTAAATAGGTACACCAAGATAGAGTAATTTATTAACTATCAACCCAACTTCATTAACCAAAATTTTTACATCATTAATCAAGTTATCTGTTAATGAATTACTCATTTATCACATGTATATCCATTAACCAAACTCAACACACTCCTAACCACGAATTTGAACATCTTTAACCAGGTATATTCAAATGTTCAAATAACATTTTTAATTATCAAATACCAAATACCAATGACATCCTGCTTTTCATTGCACCACTAACTTTCCCATGTGCTAGGTGAACTCTTTCATACCTCGCTTGGCAAGTTTCAACGAGATGAACTGCATCGCAATCTGAAATTGAACTCTTTACTCTCTTTCCATTTTCAGGCACCTTAAATTTAGGAAAAGTTCGATTTACAAGATTGTTGTCATTGTATAGTGGTGGTGTCTCCCAAAATATCTGAGCCAAAAACCTCTTTGCCATCATCAATTCTCTGCACATGCTTGGGTGCGTTCTCTTCACAGCAATATGTATTTTATTTTTTTTATATGCTTAGCAATATGTAAATTAATTTAACGAAACATGCCAACCATTTTCCGTTTACTGCACCATTTTACTTTACAAGAAAATTGCAGTTTTGCTATTAATCTTTTTGGCAAACCCCAAATCGAGACAGTTGGAACTTGCATAGTTTTACACTTCAGAAGGTATTACACTATTACATGCTGCACTTGAGTGAAGATTAACGATAGCCCGTGAAAATATGAAATTATTTTCAAGAATCTCATTTATGAAATGAGATTTACTAATGAGCATTGGTTTCTATCCTACTTCCATTTTTCTTAATCCCGTTCATATCTTACCCTGTTCCACACTTTCTTTCAAACACAATGGGCAAATACTGGATAACTTCCACATTACATAAAATGGAAGGTTCACTAATACTTCCCAAATTAATATTCACATACAGGGAAAATTCTAACCAATGTAATGGAACTTGACCCTAAGAAACAACTACCCTTTGAACGACTTAAAATCACTACTTAGAAGAAAAATAATATACATTGCGATCCTAAACCTAACCTTTGATCTGGATAACCATAGGAAATGGATTCAAGCCTGAATTTGAGCGGTACCAACGGCATCATACAACTCAGCAGTAGTGAGATTACCACAAAACCTAACTAATTACATAATATGATCAATCTTTGGATAATGGCCACATGCAGACATCACTGGATACATACATTTGATCTTGTTTTCACCTGATGCAGTACACTTCCAGCATCTGATTCTCTCACCAGAGTGAAAAAATTGCAGGCCATGAGTTCTTGATCGATTAACGTTTACCTTCGGTGATGGGCTTTGCTATCAATTTTTATCCTGTCGGCGTACATTGGAAGGCAGATTATCTCATGTATTTCATTCAACAGGATATCCTCTGTGATATTGTCTTTTATACTTCGCATCACCTGTAACAAATCAAGCGAACGACCGAAGTCAAGTACAGATAACCAGGGAAATTAAAAACCAAAGGTGTTGGAATAGGACCTTCTTGAAAGTATTAAAGTCATTTGGAGTTGATTTATCTGTTCTGACTCGGTGGAATATCCATTCCTGTTTATCAGAATCCCACGAACACTCTATGATCTTTCCGGAATAATGCAAGGGATCTGAACCTTCTGCAGATTTTAAATTTCCATTAAGCATTTGCAACAAATGTAACTAAAAAGAACCATACATAGCTACAAGCTGTAGACTTAAAAACACAACACAAAATCATGCGTTAAATAGTATTACTAATAAAGCATTATTGCAAAAAGCTGATAAACACTGCTTCCCATAACCACTTTTCTTGTGGGTACTAGGAATTGGTTACAGTGACAAGAAAATCACCAATCTGGAATCAAATTGGCAACTAAACATGTACCACACTGACAAACAAATAAAGCCTTTACTTGACTTTACAGAATTTCCTAATCTACAGTGAAGCATGAATGTTAACTTTTACAATTAAACAAGTCTCATTATTGCTGAAATTGTAGTGTTCAGGCAGGGAAAGCAAGGAAAAGAGAGAACCCAAAACTGAAATCTATTAGAATGATATGCTGTGTAACATTGTGATACAAAATACGGACTCATGGTCCTATTTGTACTGATAACTAGGTGAAGTACTAGAGTAGAATTGCTAGTACAACCTCAAGATCACTAATATAATAAGACTATCCCTAAATAAATAAATGACGAAATAAACAAGGAAACGTAACAAAATATGGAAACAATGCCTAAGATTGGTTTCTAATTTAGATAACTAATTGATTCCACAATACATTCTAAAGATCTTCTGTAAGAATTTTTTTTTTGGTTTGGTACTCACCCTAATTAGTCCTTGGGACCGAGTGAGCACTCGAAGTATCCCCACGGCTTAGATCCTTTGGACCAGTTATGGGACTAATCTCCGAGTCGGCCGCGCGGTTAGTAAAGCCTGGCCAAGGGTTATTGCATACCCAAGGATCGAACTCGGACAGAGCCCGAACGATTCGTCCTTAAGTAGCAGTGCGTTAACCACTTGGTTAGATCTTATGTAAGATTTTAAATATTGTGAAGAGAAAAGAGTCATGAAATCAGCATGTCTCAATTACATAGCAGAGGCTTGTTTATACTTTATAGAGTTATTAATGTAATAAATAAAAAATATTTTACCATAATTACATGATTTTCTTAGCCTTTACATAAATTCAGATAGTATTTATAGTTTTATACCGATTCTAACACTCCGCCTCCCTCAAGCTAGAAAATATAGGTCATATGCACCAAACATTTTAGAGTGAAGAATTAAAGCAACATACACAGAACCAGAAGCTGTGAAAATTAAATAAAATATAGCAAAATTACAAAACAACCCTGCTATTAATTATTTCCTTTTCTATTGCTCCAGCACCATACCATGTCGAAATTGCACTGTCTATGTAGGGAAAGAGGGAAAAGAGACAAGGAAGACTCTGAATAATATTCTATTAGATTGATATGGCATGCAATAACGTCTTATAAAATACAAACCCAATGGTCTTGTTTATACTAATAAAAATTTTTTTTGGAAAGCCATACTAATAATATTTAAGTAGAGTGCTAGTGTAGTATGACTAGCAAAAGCCCAAGCCCACTAAATAAGATTACTATTATTAATTAAATAAAGAATTCAATAAGGAAACATAATAAAATTAGGGGGGAAAATCGTAAGTTACTTCCTCAATTAGATAGCTAATTGATATCAAAAAAACATTTTAAAGATGTTAAAAAATATTCTTCTAAGATTCGCTGAATAGATCCTAACATACTTCATAGATATTCTAATAGTAATCATTAGAACATGAATTGGACCGGTATATTGAAACAGAAATATTCCTGACCTTTGAATGCAACTGTGTGCCCTTCCATGAGTTTCTTCTTTCCTCGCTCATAGAGAAAAAGTAGCTGACGATCATCATCAATCTGTCAACACAAGCAGCGAGAAATTAGTTGGGTGCATCGGCAACAAATTAGAAGTGACCAAGGATAAAAGAAGCAAGAGACATCAAGATCCAACAAAATATGTCATAAGTTGATGGTACCACCTCAAAGAGAAAATCAACTGAATTCAGGTTGGCATATTTCCACTTTAAGAGGCCTTCATGAGTGCGTGGTATGTAAGGATCATCCCAACCCTGGTTATAAATATATCAAGAGACAACCACCATTCAATTGAATAACAAAAGGAAAAGAAAAGATAACACTCAGTGTGCTTGGTAAGGAGGATTTGAAAGGAAATAAAAGGAACGGACCAATGTTCCTGGACTATGACTTAGTCCAGGTATAGTACATTGGTCCTCTATGAGCTACTCTACATACATTGTCTCTTTTACCAGATTTCATATTAGGTTCACTAAAGAAACCGGGAGGATATTCATTCTCATGCTGAATATGTTGCAGTAGTAGGTTAGATCCCAATATGAGAAAGAACCTGAGGGAAAAGCAAAGATCTTTAACCCACCTGAAATATGAGACCATCTGCATCATGTGAGAGTTTCGGAATGAATTCCTTTAAAAGCTTTGTCACCGTAGAGAGCAACCAAAAATCTTTTCTCCTCACCTAATCATTATAAGCATGTCAATCGCCAAGCCACCAGCGGGAAATGAACCTTGAACTATGCCCATTTTAAGGTCAGAGGTGCATACCCTGAATGGCTCCAGGTCATATCTATAGTAAGGATTTCTGCTATGGAATCGTTCGTGATTCCTGGGCTCAATCACTTCTTTCTCAAGCATTTTCCACCGTTCATAGAAAGGTCGCTGCAACAAGTTGGAACTATTAATCATACACTGACGGGTACACTTTGTATCAAAGAATCAACAAAACCAAAAAAGAAAACAGAGAATATAGAGGATAATAGAAGTGCTGCAATGGCGGAAAATAGCTAGCAACACCAATATTCCTCACAGCAATGGCTATTGTTTTTTATTTTCTTTTACAATATAAAAAACCAAAATACCCCAAACTCCCTTCAACTATGTCTATTGGCTCTTTCTTGACTAGATTGGAGCCCTATGACATTGCCAACAACTTGGGACTCTATGTTCTTGCCCTTCAACATCTGCAGAATTCAACTTGCCAAACTCCTGACGACAAAACCTAATGATGGGTTATCAGTTTACGCAGACATAAATTAATCTTTTAAACCAATAGAGCTCTACAGGTTTCTTCCAATGTCAACTTGAAACAAAAAGACATCTAAAGTCTAAGGGTTGGGGGAGGGGACAAGATTTTACAAAACCATACATTTGCTAAAATATGCCTGAGAAAATGACTAAATCCCTGGTTTCATATCATAATATCCAGCCAACAAGAGTACAAAGCAAAATATGTATTGTTGACAACAAATTTGAACAACTAACAAAGAAATATGCAATCAAATATTTCTTAAAAAGAGAGAAGGAAAAAAAAAAAAAAGGACAACACTCTTTCCGTTTATAATTGTCTTCAAACCATACCCCAATCAGAATTAAAAAAACAAGTGAAAATGAAAAAACCAATATTGATCTTGAAGCCACTATAGAAACAATTGTTAAATTGCTTTTGATGAATTGATAGAAAATAAGCTAAATTAAAATAAAAACAACTATAATATTATGACACAAGAAAAAAGTTATGTTATGCTTACTAGAATAAGTAGGGTTGCATTTGCTTAGTAGACCACAAGACCTTTAAATTGAAATTAAGAAAGAGGTTCGGTTGGGTGGCATCACAATTTTATTATTTTTCAACAGTGCAAATAAATTACAGCAAAAGGCAAGCTCAACTGACTTTCTGTCCTCAAAGTATGAAGCAACATTAGTCAAAACCAAAATGAGAACATCCAGCATTATGTTGTGCAATTAAAAATAAATCGAACCTCTATTACTGATACATGGTTGAATGCCATCAGATCATATATAAGGTATCTCCTTTCCTGCTTTCGTGAATCAGGCAACGTATCAATAATCATCTCGCCATCAAGTAATGTGAAGTGATGAGTCTTCTCCACCAAACCCTTGGAAGCAAAAGAAATACATCAGTTTGTGCATCATTAAGTAAAAGCAGCTCTAACAAACATTATCAGAAACTTCCACTATAACTTAGCAGTTAGCACACATACTTATTATCAAAAAAAAAAAAAATTTAGCACACATACTTCATTTGTAACCCTGCAAGGAAACCTCATTTGCACCCTTCGAAAATTGAAATTTCTATCAATCAAGTAACACCCATCCATAGTTATTAGCATCATATATCTTGTTCCATCAGCTTTCCACGTTGCATAATAATAACGCTGTCGTAACAGCTGTAAATTATCCCTGTATACCAAGGTAATCAAATTAAACATCTACAGATAAAAAGGCCAAATCAACAAGGAACAATGTCTTGAAAATAACTCCTGCAACCAATTAATACAATTGCTTTTTCTTTCTTTCTTTTTGACAAAATTAATACAATTTCTACATTCACAAAACTATGGAAGTGTATCGATAAATTACAACTTCAGAAGAGAGGTTTATTTTTTAGTAGACTAATAGAGTATGGGGGAAATAGTTAACTAATGTGTATGATTATTAATAAAATAAGCAACAAGATTTTGGTGATAAATCCATATCTGTATAAACTTCCCAACGTCCTATGTATTTAAGATTTCAGTTAATACAGATTATGGCATCCCTGCCAGTGCCCACCCCCCTCGACACAACCTAAGATTTAAAAATAAAAAATAAAAAAATTTAAGTAGCAAAGAATATACTGTAAAATGACCACAGATATAAAGCATAGTGCATTAAAATCTGATTTCTCCTTGTGGGATCAGGTCATTGGAGTAATGGTTTGTAATTATAGCTATGAATAATGGAAGGAATGAGAGCAAATCAAACAGAATGTTACAAAAAGATGAAGAATTTAATTTTCTGGTAGATCATGGAGGCATTTAATAAACCACTCACTTTTTTTCCTTGCAACAAAGAGATGGGTATTTAAGATAAAACTACTTAGCAATACTCAATCTTTTAATAAGATAAATGCCAGGCTATAATTAAAGGCCATCTTACAAAATTCAACTGATGGTAAATCTGGGGGTAGCATTGATCTTAAGCAGCATCCTCAATAAGTCAATAACAAGGCACTATGATGACTCATTTTCAGACATTAAATTAAAAGAATATTCAATAAGAAAATGCACATAAGAAAACCAATGCTAACCACCAACAAAATCATACAATTAATCAAAGTATAAAAGCACAGTATAAAAAAGTATAGTAGCTATAGAACTAGCAGCAATAGGTTTACTGTTTAATTAATTTAACATGTCGCAACATAATTAATGTGTTATTGGCTCAGATAAGTTGGACCTGTTGAGAGAAACTGGGTGCGACCCTGGGAATTGCATGTGTCCTCTGGCCTGCATTCTAAGAATTAGTAAAATGGCTATAACAAGCACAAGAGGTACAAGCAGGTAAATCATAAAAAATAGGAAGGGGAAGCCAAAGAGGAGATGCTGGCAACAGCCTTTAGAAGGATCCATGTTATCAGAACCTAAGATATACACATATGAAACCAAATAGAAAACAGAAATCAACAAGAACAATGCCCAACAGATATTTGATTAATTTCATGGACTATCCAAAACTTAATAATGCCCCACAGATATTGTCATGCCTGCACAAAATTAAAGATATAAGAAGCATCTTGAAACTATAATAAGCTTCGCAGAAACAAAAGATTTACATATTATTCAGAAAAAATGTCCTGCCAAGCTCGACTTGAATGAGAAAACTATGAGTACTTAAACGAAGACACTGCCTGTTTGGCCTTGCTGTGGAAATTTTACTTTTTTTAAAATTAGTTTATTAAAAAAAGCTTATAAGAAAAACACTATTGAAAAGAAATGATTTGATCGAAAAATAGCTTTTTTTATGTATATTATTTTGCTTCCTATGAGAAACACCATAGAAAAAAGAACAACTGTTTTATTTCTTAACTAGAAATGAACAGAACAAGGAGATGATTTTCTCAAAGGGTTTCCTCAACACAAAAGGCACCCCTTTCCAGCTGAGCACTTGCTTGGTTATTACATAGCTAACTATTCAGAATGAATCTCCCTTCTACCCCCTTGGCTCTATTTATCTGCCCTCAACCATTCTAACTATTAACTGCATCAGCTAATCCTAACACACCAATTTTTGCTTCTTGGCATCTGCAGATTTTTTGCATCTGTATCAATTGAACGCATTTTTATATTTTGGCCAAGCACCTTGAAAATTAATAAGCAATTCTTTTAACAAAAAACAAAGTTTTATTCATTTCACAGCAAGGCAAAAAAGGCTCCCAGTAAAGTAACTAGGGATGATGGTGGGAACTGAGAGGGGAATGGGCCTACAATAGATTGGTTCATGATCCTGCCAAGCCACCTGTTTGGAAGGTGTACTCTAGGCATGGGCGTGGAGAACAGCAGAAATAACTGTGTTAATGCCAGTTATGAATATAATAATTCGTGACAGTAGTGTATTAGGAATATATGTGACAGTAGGATGTGTAATTATGCATGTGTTGTTATTATTCATGAGTTTGGGACAGAAAATACTGTGTACGAGACATACGTCTCTGGGACAGCAAGCTATTTGCTGTGTTGTGTGTGAATCATGTGTTTAACACTAAAGAAAGAGAGAGTAGAGAGGAGAGAGAGAGAGAGTGAGAGAAAGGGAGAGGAAGATGAATTGAATTCTGTTATTTTCATTCTGTTTTTCTGTTGAATGCAAGAGGCTATTTATAGCCTTGGATGCCATAACTGAATCAGTTATGGCCAGCTGTATCCAGCTGTTACAGTTGTTACAAGCTAAGCTATCTAAGCTTACAACTTGGTATTTACTAGACATGACATTAGTATTTACAGAGGAATTAAAGGAAGAACTTGGTAGTGATCTTGAAGGGGAAATGTCCCGAAGAATGTTGAGATTCTTGAAGGAGTAGAGACCATCACTGCCTAGTGAGCCTTCAAGCAAGACTTGACTAGAGTCCTGCGATTTTACAAAGCAAGAGTGGGGATGAAATTCAAAGTAAACATTGTTGTCAAGAGCAAACTTAGAGCCAGAAACCAAATTCTTTGTGATAGAGGGAACAAGTAAGAGATTGTATAAGGAAAAGGTGATTTGAGGATTCTTAGAGGAGTAAAATTTAGATGAACCTATAGAGTTAATGTTCAAACCTTGCCCATTTCCCATGAGCACCTGGTCATGTCCCCCAAAAGGTGAGCTATGATTCAGATTGTGTGCATCTGCTGTGAGATGATGGGACGCACCAGAGTCAGGGTACCAAGTTTGTGAGTCAAACTGTTGCACATTGTGAAACTCAGTGGTGGTAGGTGCAAACTGAGAAGCCATGTATGCTTGTGGCTGTGACTGATAGTTAGGATTGGGTGGCACAGAAGGCCTAGGCAATAGTCCCTGACCTTGAGTAGAGCCTGATCGAGTAACATACTGATTTTGGGAGGCATACTGATTTTGATTAGAGGACTGAGCTGAATTGAGAGGTGGCACTGGTGTAGGCACAAAGGTTTCATCATACCTATGCCAGCAATTGAAGGAATCATGACCATACTTGTTGCATAACTGGCACGTAGGTCTGTTACCTCCACGGCCACGGCCTCTACCACCACGGCCACGGTGGCGGCCACCTCTGCCTCGATACGAGTCTTGATAGTTCCCATGTTGAGAATCCGATTGAGAGTTAGTTGAATTAGGGTTTCCATTGGGCAGATTTGGGGCTTGAGCTACATTCACAGAGATAGATGCGGAGGTGGTCAATTCTTGTCGAAACTTTTCAAATTGAGCATCTTGAATGAGAAGAAGCGCCTCAATGTCATCGATTGAGGGTGAATCGCTGCATCCGTAAATCATCATTACAAAGGAATTGTATTCTTCGGGGAGGCCTTCCAACACTGTGTCGGTGTGGTCTTGCTCGGAGATAGGATCTCCCATGGCTTGGAGTGAGTCAACAATTGCACGAATCCTTAACAGATATTCTGAGATCGATCTTGTTCCTTTCTTAGTGTTCTTCAACTCTGATCGGAACTGGCGTACCTTAGCTCGGAGATGCGAGTAGAAGAATTTGTGGATTTTATCCCACACTTGCCACGACTGTTTGCACCCTAGGAATCGAGGGAGGATTGAGGGCGAAAGAGAACCTAGCAACCACGTAAACAGCATTTGGTCCTGAACTATCCATAACTGGTGAGCTTCGGATTCAATTCCGAGCTCGCGATTCTCTTCATTGGTGAATCGAGGAGGAATATTGGGATTATTGACAAAACGATGCAGCTTATGAGCGATTATCACTGCTTCGACCTGTTGCTTCCACAGGAGAAAGTTCTGGTCATCGAGTTTCACCGAGAGAGAAGGATTGAAGTTTCCGGCCGCCGTAGGCGACGGTGCCGGAGAAGAGGAGGTCGCAGCTTCCGTGAAAGGATTGGCCATTGACGACGAGGCCCAGAATTAAGCTCTTGATACCATAAAGAAAGAGAGAGTAGAGAGGAGAGAGAGAGAGAGAGAGTGAGAGAAAGGGAGAGGAAGAAGATGAATTGAATTCTGTTATTTTCATTCTGTTTTTCTGTTGAATGCAAGAGGCTATTTATAGCCTTGGATGCCATAACTGAATCAGTTATGGCCAGCTGTATCCAGCTGTTACAGTTGTTACAAGCTAAGCTATCTAAGCTTACAAAAGCTACACTGCACGACTACTATGAGATATAAACTTAGTATACTCTATTAAACACTAATACTACCAGTTTACTATTTTTTAACAAAAGAAAGGGCAAAACCTCTAAAACAAAAAGGATGCTGCTAATAGAATAACACACATTTTGCATACTTATAATGGCATGTCCAAGCACACAAAATTACAAGCACAATAGCCCAACAATGGGACTAACATAAAGACACTGTACCAAATAATAGAGTAACGACTAGTAGAATATATGCCACCAATTCCCTTTAAGGAAACATGACGTGAAGTATTATAACTGAACACATCCTAATTCCACAACCGAATTGCCAACACAAAAGATATCCAAATAATAAAGTCACGCGTGGAAGACAAGCATTTAAAAAGCGTACCCCAACACCCAATTTAAGTGTTTGATAACAGAACTGTCGAAATGCATCTTGCTGATCATTAGGTATCTCATCTCCCAAAACATCATCATTTGTCATTACTGTGTCTGTTTCATGGTTCTCCTGAGATAATAGGGAAGATGTCAATATTTAAAGCATAATGAGCATAGCTAAGTAGATTCTTCTATATGAAATTATGAATATTACCATTAGACAAAAGCATCGAAAGCAGAAAATTTGGGTTCAGGAATGTAATAAGGTAACATATTTTTTTTTATCAGGAAAATTTAAACGGTGCAAGATGGAGATGTGGGGTATCGGTCTTCGTAACTCTCGTAACATATAAAGCAATTGATAGAGGCCCAAATTTAAAATATAGAAACTTCACAGTCGAAATCTTATTGGCAGACATAAAAAAGAGTGCAGCATAATCTTTCTTCTTTTTGATAAAATAGAAAGGAAGAGGATAAGACATCCCACAAAAAAACAGACAGGAACAACTAAAACCTAAGAGATTGTGCCATTCAACAAAGCATGCCAGTCCTTCAGCATGGCTGAAAAAGAAACACCACCTAAAAAGCCCATAGGTGGAGCACCAAAGGGATGCAAAAAGAGTATCCCTATCCCAAACGAAGTCTAGAGTTGAAAAGGAATCGTTAAGAATTCTACCATTCCTTTCCAACTGTAGAGAAGCCACATCGACTAGAGATATAACCAAAATAGTCCTTACAAGGCAATCCTCACCTCTTAAGCTGGCTTTTGAGGTTGAGTTAGGCCAAAAACTCAAATTCTAAGATGGTATCAGAGCTTATCCTAGATCTGTTATTAGGCCAGTTATTCCACCCGTATTTGTCCACGCTCCAGATGTCCGGTCCAGCGTGTAAGGGGGTGTGTTGAGATCTCACATCGACTAGAGATAGGGCCAAAGTAGTCCTTATAAGGCTTGGGCAATCCTCACCTCTTGAGCTAGCTTTTGGGATTGAGTTAGGCCTAAAGATCAAATTCTAAGACCAACCATATACACCAAAGTACGGCAAAAATAGAGCACTACCACAGAATTTTGGCATCTTTACGAGAGCCAAACTCCGAGAATCCACAAGATTTTGTTGGACGGTGGAATTTAATTGGCAATGTTGGAAGTAGAAGTAGAAATTAAATACTGATTCATGTACAAGTTCTATAAAGGGATACTTGTCAAACAAGATTGGATGACATTGATCGGACTACCTAAAGAGAAAAAAGCACCCATCCAACAAACTAACCGCTTCCAAATCTTACAAACCACCGGATGCCAAAAGCAGAGAGCATAGGGTTACCTCCCAAAAGAATGCTAAGTAAGAGACTACTGAAGAATTTGACAACCCGCTAATGTTGCAAAAGCATTTAAAAGTTAATCTTGAACCTGCTACAGTTATGATGCACTTGATAGGAGTGTAAATGGACAAAGAGAGGCAAAGAACTTATTCAGAAAAAAAAAACACTGTTGAGATCTCACGTCAACTAAAGATATGACCAAAGTAGTCCTTATAAGGCTTGAGCAATCCTCACCTCTTGAGCTAGCTTTTGGGGTTGAGTTAGGCCCAAGCCCAAACTCTAAGATGGTGTCCGAGCCTATCCTAGATCTTTATTCCACCCGCATTTGTTCACGTTCCAGATGTCCATGCCTGGGTGTGACGGGGTTTGTTGAGATCACTGTTACTCCACCAGGATTAGTCCATGCTTTAGATGTCCAGTCCTGAGCGCGAGGAGGAGTGTTGAGAGTCCCACATCGACTAGAGATATGGACATAATTATTCTTGAACTTTCTTATATAAAAAGAAATTAGTAAGAGAGAAAAGAAGTGAAGTACAACCAAGAGAAGGATAAGGTATCCCGAAAAACAAAGGAAACAAAGAGGAAAAATAAAAAGTCGAGATGTAACAAAGCTGTTCAATCTCCCCGCATATTGGAAGCAGAAAGGCCCTTCAAATAGATGTGACAAAAACAACAAACAGAATGAGATTCCTCAAACACAACCACATCCCAGAGCATATATAGGATACACAGTTGCTTTCATTCAACTCCAACCAAATACATCAAAGAACAACAAAAATCAGCACACTGCCTCAAAATTATTGGCCCTCTTGTTTCTTCCAAAACCTTTAAAACAAACCAAAAGAATCTGCTCCAAGTTGAAAGGACACACCAAATATTCATCCAGCACATTAAACAACTAATTCCAAAGGAATGTAGCCACCCTACACTGTAGAAAAAATTGGACCACTGTTTCTGAACTCTAGCTGCACATAACAGTTATATTAGATAACACAAATACATGGACAAGGCAACAGGTATTTGAAAAACGAAAAATCTTTAAGTTTGCCCCCCAAAACCATGTGGTTTTTTCCTCTTTGGCCCCTAGGAGAAAACCCCTGGCACCACCCATGTAACACGTCATTCTTATTAATCCTAGGGAAGTGCTAGCCAGGCAAAGGACTTGACCTCAAAAAGGGTTTTAGATTTCTAAATGGGATTCTCAAGAAGAAACCCATCATATTAGGAGAATTAATAAGATGCAAAAAACAGGAATTCCAATGCAAACACATCAAAAGATGAACATGTCATTCATAGAGTATGAGATAACAGCTATCAAAATTCATTTCTAAGTTATCCAGTTTGTCCATACATGCAAAGGAGAGCCTGGTACTCCATCATCATCATCATCATCATCTTCATCTGGGACCGCTTCACCATTGAGATCTACAAGTTCAGGAGTTCTCTTCCACTCCGGAGTAGGAGGACAAACTACCATCTCAGGCTTTTTTTCGTGATAAAACTTGTATAATGCATCAATGTAATCAGGTTTGTATATTCCCGGAGGGCGTGCTTCAGAAAATATTTTTATTGCCTGTAGAATAGGTAAATAAAAAGCATAAATACTGAACTCAAGCAATATTTTTAACTGAGATATAAATCTTAAGGTAACTCTGTAACTCACCTGAGTAACAGACATTGACATAGCACGCATTAGATAATGGATTATCATGTATCCTGTACGATTATGACCATGCGTACAATGAACAAGTATATACTTCTTCGAGTGTTTTTGACGTGATAGAAATTGCGTAACCTAGAATTGAAAATAATCACATGATTAACTGGTGAGCGGAAAAACTGTTGCTCTAATAAGACAGGAAAAAATATCTTTTTTTTTCATTTTTCCCAAATAAAGGAGCCAAAAATACATAATTATTTAATATAAAGATATAAAACCAAGTAATTATTGATTAAATAAAATATAATGTGTTTTTAAAAGGGAAAAGAAGTCCATATGTTCAAAAAAAATTTGCAAGCATCTGATTTATACTAGAGAAACAACTTTAGCTTTTATTTAGCTTATATGAACTAATCTACAGAAAAATGTTCAAAAAAAAAAAATATATTTGAATTCAACACAACAAATAGTTTTGAAAGTATTAGGAATCCTCACTTGTGGAGGACGTTGCTAGGTAACGCATATGTTTATTTAACACATGTAAAGAATGCAATGCTTCATGCTTGCCTAGCCTAGAAAGAGAAATGGATGCCACATCTTTCAAAATAGCATAGGAAGACTAAAACAATTTTATTAAGAAAGAAACAAACCTCGTAGACAAAATGATTAACAGACAGATTATCAGGTACGGAATTGCGGCCCTTGCATTGAATCTAAACCACAACAGGTCTTCAAATGTAAGAACAAGAAATACGTGTCACTGTTCTAAAGATAAAAAAAAACCTTTAGTTGGTTACGGAAGCTGCACACTACAAACCTTAACATGCTTGATACCCTCTTTCTTTAGATCTGATACTGGATAATACCGAGAAGTATTTGTCAAATCAATCACCAGACCAAGCTGCAAGCCAGGAGAATAATGTAAAAAGGCAGTAAAAAATGAAGTGAATTTTCCAAGAATCTGGCAAGCCCTTTCATTAAGATCACTCCTGCTTTTAAACTTAAAAGGAAAAGAAGCAGAGTAAAATCTCATGAAGCATAACATTTTTTTTTATAAATTCTACTCACTTTTCTCCCTAAAACTCTCTGTTGGTGTATCACTTGTTTAAATGAGTATCTTTTACCAGGAGGAATGTATTCATTGAACGATTCACCAAGCGGAACCTTGGAAGGTATCATGTAACAAATTTCCTGGCCAGACGAAGGGCAATCCAACCAACCTGCATGTAATAATAAAATGATAATACAAAATTATTTCTCACGTATATCATCTTAATTTGTCACAAAATATATTTTAACAATCTCAAATATGACTGAAGCAACGTATAAAATAGCTATCATCACTCATCAGCATTTCATAAATTGAAAATCCTCTAATATAATGTACTTGCTCATATCACTCAACCTCCGCCCTAGCCCCAAAAGAACACAAACTGCTAACTAAATATCTAGCCAAATTTATTTACCCAAAAACAAATGTTAGAAGAAATTACGCAAATACCATCTGTAATATATAATAAAATATAAATATACTGCAGATAGTCCAACATAAGTATAGAAATAGAATGTATTAAGAGGTATCCGAATTTACCATTTCAGTGAAGAATAGCATTGTGTGAATACATTAAACTGTTGGGACGAAATATGAATGAAATAACATCACCATTACCACAGGCAAGACAGAAAGTTGATCAGGGAAAGAAATTCTTACCTGGAGGAAGCTTACTTCTATCATATGATTTAAGGGATTTAGTATGAAACAGCTGATCATATCCAGTTGACTGTGATACTTGTGCAGGTCTGTCATCTGAACGTTCTCTCTTCAATCGTCTCTTTCTCTCTTCACGTTCCTAAAAAGAAGGGATTCAGCAAATGTGTTAAAAATAAAGACATGTAGAGTAAAACATATTTGAATACTTATGGAGCCTAGAGAATCAGCCGAACATGTGGCATAGATGGCTAGAAATAAATCTTGTAGGGGACCCCAATCAGTTTTCATTAAAAAAATAAAAATTAATATAGATTGGGATTGTTTTTTCGTAAAATTTGGGCCTAACTCAACCCCACAAAACCGCTTGTAAGGTAAGGATTACCCAAGCTTTATAAGAACTACTTAGGCCATAGCTCTAGGCGATGTGGGACTAAACACACCCCTCATACCCAGCACAATGAAGGCAGCACAAAGTTACCGCAATTAAGGCGGCTAGGGGTAGACCGTAATTAAGGCGGATTTCCAACACACCCTCTCACGCCCAGGCCCAATGGGCTTGGAGCGTGGATGATGCGGGCAACCCAACAATGGATCTAAAATAGGCTCTGATACCATCTTAAAATTTGGGCCTAACTCAACCCCACAAAACCAGCTTGTAAGGTGAGGATTGCTCAAGCTTTATAAGAACTACTTAAGCCATATCTCCAGGCGATGTGGGACTAAACACACTCCTCATACCCAGCACAATGAAGGTGCTAGTGGCTGCAATGAAGGTAGCACAAAGTTACCGCAATTAAGGCGGCTAGGGGTAGATCGCAATTAAGGCGGATTTCCAACATTTTTCTTTATTGTAAAATCCTAAGAGTCTTGGTAATGGGAAACAAGTGCTCAAGAGAAGGTTAGAGTTAAAAGGGAGTATTATAAAGCTTGGCACTTGTGTAAAAATGAGAGGATTGGGAAAAAAACAAGGTAGCTAAGAGCATAAGAAAGTCTAAAACGTTTGACGGGCTCGACCAATCTTATGCACCAAAGATGGGGAAATACATATTTATAGGCTAGCTAAAAGTAGTAAAAGGAAGACAAGAGGTTTAGACCATTTTTTATTTTTATTTTTGATAAGCAAATGTTAGCAATTAGTGTGTTAATTGAAATGCATTAAGGATGAAGAGGGTAAAGTCTTGGTTAAGGAAGGAAAAATCAAGGACCGATGGAAGGGTTATTTCCACAAATTAATGAAGGACGTTCGACTTTATTGGCTTAGAGATTTCAAATATTAAAGATGAGGACCAAAGTTTGATCTTTTACCATAGAATTTCAGGAGTTTGAGGTAAGAGAAGCGCTAAAGAAAATGGACAATGGAAAAGCAATTTGACCAAATAATATACCACTTGAAGTATGAATTGCCTGGGACATAAAGGTATAAGCTGACTCATAAAGCTGTTTAACAAGATATTGAGGTCCAAGAAAATGTAAGATAAATAGAGGAGAAGCTCTTTGATCCTTATTCAAAAGAACAAGGGAGATATGCAGAGTTGTACTAATGACAGAGGGATTAAGCTCATGAGTCATACTACTAAACTATGGGAGAGAGTTACTAACAGGAGATTAAGACAAAAGACTCATATTTCAGAGAATTAATTTGGTTTTATGCTTGGGAGGTAAACCATGGAAGCAAAATAACTTCTGCTTGCATTGGATGAATGGACATACAAAAAAGATAAGGTTAGAAATTAAGTATTGGAAGGAAAGTAGGAGTGGCACCTATTGAAGAAAACATGGTAAAATCACACCTATGATGATATGGACATGTGAGAAGAAGACTAATAGAAGCCCTAGTTGGAAGAGTTGATTAGATGGAGAATAATACCGTAAGTGGAGGGAGAGGAAAACCAAGAAAAAACTCCAGGTGAAACCATTATAAAAGATTTAGACCTAAATGGTAGACCTAAATGGCAAATCAGAATATTTGGTTTTAAATGAAATGCAATGGTGTCATTTGATATATGTTGCTGACCCCGCCTAATGGGAAAAGGCTTCAATGGTTTTGATTTTAAAGTTTTCTATTTGTCAACTAACTTCATTCTGTGATGAAGTGGGAAGAAAGAGCAACAGGCAAGGAGGAACAGAGATAGAGAGGAAAGATTCTTGCTATTCAAAACTTAGGATGAACTTCTGCAAACTCTTGAACCATTCAGATTCAGACAAAGCATCTAAAATCTTCAAAAGTCTCGGTGAATAATTTGCTGGACTCGGATACAATGTATCAGTTGACTGAATTAAATTCATCTTTCATAAAAAAAATTCCTTTTAGATGACACAAGACAGTTAAAGAAATATTTAAAGCAATTTCCACCATCCACTCATTCAAATAAACCAAATACATGAACTTATGCTCTCAAGTCTCAATCCAACATCAAAATGGGTTCCTGCACATGTGCAAGTGCATGGATTTGCATGGGTAAATTAACTTTTAGGGGGGGAATGCTGTTTATTAGAGGCATTTACTAATGCTGCTGTAGTAACAGTGTATTCCCTATTATGGCAAGGATATATGATTTAATTCCTCCAAGTTTCCAAGAGCTCTTTAAAAAGTTATAAATTATAGAACTTGATCTCGTTCCATGCAAGGGGATGATAGCATTCAAATTTACAATTTGAATACAGTATTTACTATTTACAATATTATAACTTGTATCCAGTTTTGAAGAAAATAATATAATTCTTCATATTACCAAATACAGTCAAGTTAAGCACTGGCATGACCGAAATGAAGGTGAAGGTCTACCTGACAAAAATCCTATATGGAAATAAATTCACACAAAACATACTAATAAATGAGAAGCTACAATCATAGTATTAGTAGTCCAGGGCACCATGCCTCACAGCCAACTTGGACAGTCCCAACATTGTTAAAAGGAAGGAAAAAAACAAAAGAATAGAGGAAAGGGTACCCGGCGTGCTATATCAACTGCAGATTCGATGCGCTCTTCGGGTGCATTATTATACTCTTCGACATGGCCCTCAAAAGTATCTTCATCTTCCTCTGGCACTGGCAAGGCATTCAAGTCCATAGCAGCTATCATTAAGCAGCACCAAGCAACATTCGCCCACCACAGTATACAACTCCAATAATCCAACACTAATAAAGTTCTTCAGCAACTATAGTTCTTCTGCCTGAACCATTCAAATATCAATCCTATTATCAAGCCAGCAAGCATTTAAAAAAAATTCTACTTGCTTACTGTTCAAACATCACAACAGAACAATTATTTGATCCTCCTAACAAGAGAAAATAGACTCAGGTGAAATTTTAGGGTATGTTTGCTTTGTTTTCAGTTTTCTATTTTGATTTCATATTTTCAAAAATAATTACAAAATTGTCACTTTTCATTTTGTTTCCTGTTTCCAAAAATTGTACACGAAACAGTGAAAGAAAAAATTTCAGTGTTTTTTGTACAAATATTTTAAAACACAAAACAGAATGAAAACAAGATGACAATTTTGTAATTATTTTTTAAAACGAGAAATGAAAACAGAAAACAGGAACAAAGCAAAGAGACCCTTAAGGGCCTGTTTGCTTTGTTTACAGATTCCTGTTTTCATATCCTGTTTTCATTTACTGTTGTTAGAATGAAAACAAAGGTGGCAGTTTTGTAAGTATTTCTGAAAACAAAAAACTGAAAACAATGCAGACAGACACTAAGGACCTGTTTGCTTTGTTTCCAGTTTCCTGTTTTCATATCCTGTTTTCAGAAATAATTACAAAATTATCACCTTGTTTTCATTCTGAAAATAACTTTCCTGTTTCCAAAGATTTGTATAGAAACAGTGAAAACAGAAAACAGAGAATGGAAACAGGGAAATAGAAAACAGAAAACAGAAAATGGAAACAGAATGAAAATAAAGTGGCAATTTTATAATTATTTCTGAAAACGGAAAACGGAAACTGGGAAATGAAAATAAAGCAAACAGGCCCTAGTTTTTTCCTCCAAACCCAATTAACCATACACGCAAATTTTTACAAAGAAATCAAATAAAATTAAAAAAAATCCTGCTATGCTTCTCTTTCTCTCTTATATCATCTCAAATCCAATGAGAAACACATTTTCAACTCCTAGCTGCAAAATTCACATCAACATTCTCAACCGAAGTTCAAAATCAGCAAAATTGAACAAGGACAAGAGCGTGAAAGAGTAGAAAAAAACCTCAGAAGGAAAATGAATCAATCAATTACCTCGTGAAACGATAATCCGAGCTCGAATTTCAATCCATTAACTTGAGAGGGTGAAAATTGAAACTCTAGCTTGATCACAATGAGTGAGAGTTGGAAACTCCCTCTGTTACGTAATCAAATATGCATGAAGGAACATCAAAACCCTACTACAATTGTGGTGTTCAGCTATTCTTCTTCGTTGGTCACTGAATGTTGGGGTTGAAGCTCGGAACCCTAGAGAGAAACATAAGAAAGGTGTTTGTTTGGTTTGTTATATTAGAGAGAGAAGCGAGTATTGTTGTTCGTTGTTGTTTAGATTAGATAGAGAAAGGAGGCAGAGCGTGGACGAAGAAATAAAACGTGATTCCAAAAATACTACAAGAAAAAAATTGGTTTGAAAGAAGTTTCCGAGTTATAAAATAATAAAATTAAAAAAAAAAATTAAACATCAAAAAGTGAATTAATATTAATTAGCAATTGATTTCTTATAAAAAAAAATATTAGCAACTGATTCACTGAAGTACCAATATGTGGTTGATCCAAGTCTTAACGAGCTTGGGCCCCTTAAGCAAGTAGTCATGGGTTCGATCACTGGCTCTTGCATATGGAGAAAACCTGATTGGAGAGGTCAACCCTTAAATATCGTCCAGTACCTCGAGGGATTAGTCTCCGTAGTTGCGTGCGGAGGATACGCTGAGAAACCAAAAAATTGATTCATTGAAGTGAAAAAAAAAACTGAAAAATAATCTATTTAATTATTATTTAAATTAAAAGAGTGTTTTTTCGGTAATCTCTAATGAAGATAGATAGTATCAAGAATTTTATCCATACCCATTGATACTCGCGAATAATATTCATAATGGATAGAAAATGGTTATTTTAATGGGTATCTGCTAGTAAAATAAAGGTTAACTATTGAGTAGGTCCCTGAATTATTTGGGAATTTTTAAATAGGTCCCTATACTAAAAAAATTTGTAATTGGGTCCCCAAACTTTTATAAAGTTTTCAATTGAGTCCTTGAACTAAAAAAGTTTTTAATTGGGTCCCTGAACTTATATAAAATTTTCGATGGGGTCCCTAAGATATAAAATTCGTTAGTGATATGTTGAATTTGACGGAATATTATTGATTTTATCCAAGTTGGATAACCATATCAGCCACTTATGAGTGGTTTGGTGGAATATGAACCTTGAGACATTGTCATAATAAAATGCAGCAGGACACAACAAGATGAAATGAGATGTAGTAACCAGTGAAGGAAGGAACTATTTGTTCATATGGAGGAGAAGCAATCGCAAGTCACGTTTTGGTTTTCTGGTTCAACATTTTTGGTTTCTTCCAACTCTAAATACAAATTTGGAGGGAATTCCAGGTCATGTTTCATGTCAGCAAACTTAACGAACTCTTCAGGGAACCCTACCCCAGGGACTCAATTGAAAATTTTATATAAGTTCAGGGACCCAATTAGAAACTATTTTAGTTTAGGGACTCAATTGAAAACTTTATAAAAGTTCGGGGACCCAATTACAAATTTTTTTAATATAGGGACCTATTTGAAAATTCTCAAATAGTTTAGGGAATTACTCAATAGTTAAACCTAAAATAAATGGGTATTTACTCTACCTGCTTATTAATGAGGTATCGGTTAAAGTAAAATTCCTAAAATATCTTTTTACATATATAAACCAAATATCTAATTTTTTAAAGTACCCTTATTTTATTTCTGTAATTTGGCCACCACAACACTCAAACCCTATCATTTCTGAGACCGCTTTCCCCCTTCATCATCCTTTCATGACATGAATGATTATACTCTTTACTTATCATATTATTTAGTATATTTACTATAATATTTTTCAAGCACATAAGAATTTCTCGGAGCAACAAAGAACTCAAATCAAGTCTGATTGGCAGAATTAGTCTGAATTTCATGTGTAAATAAAAAAAATTTGTGAAGTATTTGAATATCCATGGATATCCATAGATATCCGCACCCACCCACTCACCCCATGTACATCCTAATGGGGTGGGTAATGGGGGACTACTACCCGTACCCACCCCGCTCGTCCCATTTACATCCCTAACAAGAGCAACAGAGTGATAAATAACCCCGTAGGGAATGAAACCAGAATGAGAAATGATTCTTAAATATCAAAATGGGGATATTGTATGACATCTGCTTTATTTTTTATGTATCATTGAAATGTATATATATATATATGTGTGTGTGTGTGTGTGTGTGAAAGAAATAGAAATAAACACATATAGTGTCAAATATGATATCCAAAATTTAATGTCCAGGACTCCACCGAAATAGTCATCCTAACATGGTAGTTGGCACCAAGGTTAACAAGGAAATTAGGCTATGGTAGTTTTTCACAGTTTTTTATTTTTATTTTACAAAGTTTTTGAAAATAGAAAACATTGAGATAATTTTGTAATTATTAATAAAATAAAAAGTTAAACTAAAAACAAAGCAAATGTTCCTAATAATTATATGTGCACATTTTGAGGTTCCAAAAATACCGTAAAAAAACCTTTACCGAGACTTCATGGTTTGTGGATACCACCAAACCTCACCCTGCCAGCCCATCTTGTATTTCCCATGCAATCACCATCAACATTGAGAAGATGTTCTGCGGGGCACTGAAATCTTGACATGTTATCATCCCTCGACAAGAGCTCACCCAACCCTTGTCTAGCATTGGCAACAAGTAACTAAATATTAAGATCCTATTAAGAATTTTTATATTGGCATTAATACTATATACTAGTAGAAGCCAATTAAAACCTCAATTGGTTAATGGTTCTGCCTGCAACAGCTAGCAGAGGAAAAATAGAATTTCCATGTGCTTTAGTCAATAAATCTGGCATGTTTTTATTATGATGGTTTTGGTCTTTAAAGCCTATTGAATATAAGGCAAACGATTATGCTGCACTGCTCAACGGAAAGAATAAGAACATGTTAAGAATTTCTATATATAAAAAGGATGTGGTGATTATTATAGTAGAGTAGAAGGAAAAAACAAAAAGAAAAAGAAAACATTCAAAACACATTTTTTAGACAATTGTATTGTATAAACTTCATTGATCTTGACCTCAAGTGATTAAGTTTAAGAGTCTGTTGTGATAACATTGAGAAGAAAGCTATGTAATCTGAGTGCACCTTGGATTTGCTGAAATGAGTGAAATCTTACTTTGAAGGCAGTGTTTCGTCTATATCACAACCATTGTTCTTTCTTATTACTCCCAACATTTTTTTCAACACTTGGTACTGAAATGGGTTTTCATTACTCTTTTTTTATAAAAGAGAGAGGATTTGGAAATTGAGGAAAGAGAGATAGTAGATTTCGATGTCATAGATGATGGTAGAGAAGATTTGATTACGATGATGTTGGTGACAACATTGAGGATGTGACAATTATGTTGTAAGTAAATTCATTGGGTCAAAGATTGAGCTTGAGGTGTTTTGTTAATTTGATTAGTACCTCTACATTGGATATTTTCAATTATTTTTTGAAAATTTTCAAGCTGTCAATTTTTTGGTAAATTTAGTTGGCAATGCAAGTGATAGTGGCACTTTGTGTCATTGGTATGTTGATCTTTTAGTAACGTGTGGTTAATTTAGATTGTATTGTACCTTTTATATTGTTAGATATCATATATATAATTAAAGAGATTAATTTGATGAGTTTGAATCATGTGTTTTCATTACCAAGATGTTTATTTACGAGCTTGGTGTTTTATGTGAGATTATTGTGAGCTAGTAATACTCACAATTGTTGAAGTGTGGCCTTTGACCAGGTGAATCTTTGCTCTTTTACTTTGAAGCTTTATTGAAATATTTTGTTACTCAAGGCCTGCTATGTTAAAATCAGAATGAAATTTGCTTTTTATTCAGCATAATCTCAAACTAATTATAAGTAACAAGATGGTCTTGTTGATGACTACTGCTTATCTATTTATTTATTTATTTATTTATTTATTAGTAGAAGTCTGCTGCTTACTTTTAGTTTGCTTTTGAACTTTTCTTTTGGTTGTGAACTTTGAAGATTCTTCCTTCAGTTCCTATAGTGAATGTGACCTTAGAACCACATCATCAAATGCTGCCAGTCGGAGTTTTCTTGTCAACAAGCTGGTAGAAACCTCTTCCCTATGAAAAGAGAAGCGAATAGTCCAGTGCTAACTTTGTTGATTGCTATCTTTTAGTTTCTTTAGGTTGCGACTCAATGTTTGTTTGCAACCTAAAGAAACTAAAAGCTAGAAAACCATGTTTAAACAAAAAAAAAAAAAAACTAGAAACCAACAAAGTTTGCACCTGAATTCCTATTTACTTATCTTATTAGAGAGAATAGGGGTTTCTATCATCTTATCATCAAGACAACTCCCACGGGTGGCATTTGATGATGTGGTTCTAAGGTCACATTCACCGGAGGAACTAAAAGAAGAATCTACAAAGTTCACAATCAAAAGAAAGGCCCAAAAGCAAAATAAAAGTGAACAATATCCTTCTATAAAATAAATAAATAAATAAATAAATAAATAAATAAATAAGCAATAGCAATCATCAAGACCATCTAGTTACTCAAATTAGTTTGAGATTGTGTTGAATGAAAAGCACACTTCATGATGATTTTAACATAACATACGTTGAGTAACAAAATATTTCAATAAAACTCCAAAGTAAAAGAACAAAGACTCTATAGGCCAAAGGCCAGGCTTCAACTATTGTGAGTATAATTGGCTCACAATAGTTGCCAGAAAACACTTGACTCATAAACAAACTTCTTCGTAATGAAAACACATGATTCAAAATTGCCAATTTCATCTCTTTAATCATATATACGATAACTACCAATATAAAAGGCATAATACAGTCTAAATCAACCACCAGGAAATCGGAGATTAACATAACAACAATAGGAAGTGCCTTTGCCACTTGCATTACCATATGCATTTACCAAAGAAGCAACAACTTGAAAAATTTCAAAAATAAATAAAAATTCAAATGTAGCAGTATTAATCAAATTAACAAAACACCTCAAGCTCAAACTTTAACCTAATGGGTCTACTTATAGAACGATTGTCAACTTCCTCGTTGTTGTCATCAACATCATCGTCACCAGAATCTTCATCTCTACCATCATCAATAGGATCAGAATCTACGATCTCACCTTCCTCAATTCCAACTCCTCTTTCTTGTATTGAAAAACAAAAAAAATATGAAAACCCACTTCGACGCCAGGTGATGGTTGGGTGAGCTCTTGTTGAGGGATGATAACAAGCCATGACACCCCTGCCTCACGAAACATCTGCTCGATGTGAAGGGGTTGACCATTTTCAAGGAAGATATGCATGCCTGTCGAGGGGGTGAGAAAGCATGAGAAACAAAACTGGGGGAGGCTTAGGAATGGAAGTACCGGGGAGTGAGAAACGAAGCTGAGAAAGCTTGAGAAACAAAAAATGATAGCAAATAGCATGAGGGTTCACGAAGGGAAGAAAAGAGGGTCGAAGCTGCAACAAAATTGGGATTAGGGTTTTTGAAATTTATATCGAATTAAATTAGTTTAATTGGTAAATGTGACATGATAAAAAATATGAGATGGCGATATATAAGTGGATGTAAGGAAATTTTACACTCACACTGTATAACAATTAAACTCGTAAATATTTAAAAATTTGATTTAGGCAAGTAATATGATTTGATATTATGCAATCTATCATTTCTTTAACTCTATTTTCATAGTTAATATTATCATTTCATCATTGTAGGTTTCTAGTTAAAATGTAACTCTGCTATTATTGTTGTATTGTTCTCTCTGCATTTTTATTTATTTATTTCGTGAATATCATGTTTCTCCATATTTATTTATTTTTACAGTACAATTTATTTTTTTCAGATAATTCCATTCCTTATTATAATGTTCTGTTTAGTATAAATATTTTCGAGTCTAAGCAACGTTCCAAGAAAATATTTTATTGAATTATTTAGGTTCGCTCATCAAACATAACTCACAAAAAAGAAAAAAAGGCATTTCTTTTCTTTTTTTTACTATCAAATAAAAGGTATTACTAATTACTAATGAAACGTAAAGTATTCCTTCCACTATCATTTGAGGTCGTTGTATTGAGAATTAAAATAATTATTCAATAAATTTCACTTGCTAAAAATTATATATTCATTTAAAATATTATAACTATTTTAATCCTCTCTCATTTCATTTAAAATGAAAAAACTAAGAGATAACAAAATTAAAAATAAGTAATATATTTATGTTTAAAATAAAGCAAATTAGTAAAATAAAAATCATTTTCTAAAATGACAAATATTTTAAAACAAATTACACTTGCAAATGTCTTTTAATAATATTCCTTCAAAAAAATGTCTTTTAATAAATTATTATTAACTATTTTCTTGTTCTGACAGTTTTTAGCAAATGCGTTTTAATAAATATCAATTAAATACTTTTACTAATGTTAATTTCTTATTTGGAAAATTCATTTCCATAAACTGTAATTAAATATATATTTTCATCACTAATACTTATTTGAACCATGCCTTTTATTAAATGTAATTAAATATTTTCTTTTTATTTTTTGTGTGTGAAGGCCACAATTGATGGTGGGAGATTAATCCATTTTAAAGCGTAGAGATCATCAAAGTGTAATGACAAATCTTGAGTAAAAAAATTTAGAGACTCACAAGACATTACCAAAAATGGTGAAATTAAAATTTGTAGTTAAACATGCATAATTTTATCACCCAAATATGTAAAATGAGTAAATATCAAATCCTAGTTAGTGTTTGCTCATCTTACAATGGAGTGATGCTGACAGGATAGAATAATTTGGAAGCTTGAAACAGATGTGTGTAAGAGAAAAAATATAGCTATAATGAGCTAGAATGGTGTTGTGTTTGGAAGTATTCACGTATTATTTTATTGATGTTATACATAATTTTTTATATTAACAAAAATTAAGAAAAAAATTGGGGCAGGGGAGACAATAGAGCATTTTACATACATATGTGAAAAATCAAATCTCTCTAACAACATGCTTAAAGAACTTAATTATCTAAGCCTGGTTGGTGTAATTAAATACTTTCCATTGCTAACTTTTTGGTGAATGCTTTTTAATAAAAATAAACTTCAAACTTTTAATTATTTTAAAATCATTTTTTCTCATAACTGGTAATTTAATCAGGTTTACCTAGCATATCAAATTAAACCCAAACATATATATGATTCGATTTAGTTTGACGTAATTTATAAAATAAAATAAAATTGAACTATTTTTTTTTCTTCATAAAACCCTAAAACCCATCCAAAGCAATTCAATAAATTTGATCTTGATTTATTTGTTTTTTTAATCAATTTTCAATTTTATTTTCGGATTGCATGGGATTTGAATGCCCTGCAAAGCACTTCAAAAAGCTTTATCAAAATTTTTCCTAGATATATTGCAGGAAAATAAAAAATCCTAAGTATATATGTGAGTGGTGGGCTATCATAATTAATGAAAATATCTATATATATATATATATATATATATATATATATATATAATTCACATGTAATAACTTTTTATTAATTATTTTATGAGTTTAATTGTAGTATATTGTCAGTGTAAATTTTTTTACGCTATCAATCAATCACAAATCATGATATTGATTACTTTTAAGGTAATTAGGATAAGAGTCAAAGATTTTCAATAATATAACAACTTATGATTGATTGACAGTATAAAAAAACTTTTACATTGACGGTATATATCAATTAAACTCTTATTTTATTATCACTGCCTTATCCTTAACAAATGACACGAGGGATCAACTCATTTGGTTCATTGGCTGGTAAATTTATGGTAAGTCATTACTATTTGCACGTCATTATTTATTCACTTTGTGTATTATTTATTCACTTTGTGTAATCGTATCAACACGAATTGACTCATTGGTTTAATCGTTCAAGAGTCGTACATAAAGTTCTCACATTATTTTTATTTTTTTATCTACTTCGAGGAGTATCTCACCACCAACCTGAGACGGGGACTAATCTCCAATGGGAGTTTGTTCGGCACCTATAAGAGTGACATCCCTCTCAGCTGAGGTTTTTTCCATACCCAAGACTCGAACCCGACACCTTGGTTAAGGGACGAGAGGCTTTTAACCACTCACGTCAACCTCGGTTGGGAAAGTTCTCACATTATAAGTACAAGTTAAAATTTTTTTTTTGTTTTGTTTAGTAAGTTTGCTTTTAGTGATCTTTCAAGTTGAAATCCCTATAGGTGCTATGTGACTCAAACTGAATATTTCATGAGCTTCGTTTTGATACCATTAATTAATATAAAAAAATTAACATTCTCAACTAATAATATATCGTATCAAATATGATTTTTAAGATAGTTATTATAAAAATTAAATTTTTTATGATATAATAATCTGTGATGAGTTTTTTTTTTTTTGGACGCAATTTCATGATGAGTTAATAGTATAAAAAACCTTTACATCAATAATACATTCCAATTATATCCTTTTGGGTTATAGAAGTCATAAAAATAAAAATCAACTTATTTTAATACCCTTATTTAAGAGGACTTAAAGCAATCCTAATGTGAGTTGCTTAGGCTCTGTTTGGTAAAAACTAGAGGATAGCAGATAAGCTAGCGGATAGCATATAATGGATAAGCTAGCTGATAAACTAGCGGATTGGATTTGAAGTGTTTGGTAAAACTAGCGATTGGACTAGCTGATTAATGTAAAATTACATAAAAGTATATGTTTGCATTTTTTTTTATAAATTATATATATATATATATATATATATATATGTATTTATATATATTTTATTTATTTTAAAATAATTATCAATTTTAACACTTTAATTTATTTTAAATTATTTATCATTTCAAAGATTAAAATATTAATTTTTAATTTTAATATTTATTTAGTTTTAGTTATGTTTTATAAATAATATGGAATAAAAAAAATAATATTGATTTCTATTAATATTTTATTTTGTTAAATGATAAGTAAGAAATTTAATTAAGATAGTAAGGATAAAAATGGAAGAAAAAAAAGTCATACACTATACGCTATAAGCTCAAACACTACTTCAAGTAGCGTCTGGAAAAAACGCTATACGCTAGTGAAAAAAACATTATACACTAATTTTAAAAATGGTTGCCAAACGGGGCTAATTTTCTATCCGTTATCCGCTAAACGCTAAACGCTAAACGCTAGCGTTTTTGCCTTAAAGGTTCTTAAAAAATTAAGGAGAGGTTATTGTTGGGTTGCACCTTTGGAATAAGCTTATTTGAATGTCACATGTAATGACATGCTTATAAAAGCACCTGATTCTTATATAAGAACAACCAATAAAAATAAGATAGAGAAAAATAATAATTTTAAATGAATATTAATCTCAAATGAAAATAAAGAATTAATATTTTAAATTGAAACAAAAATAAATGTATATGAGGTAACTTGTGAGCAGGGCCGGTTCTAAGATTTTGGGTGCCCTGGATGAACTCAAGAAAACGGTGCTCTCATAATCATTTGAAGATGGTTCTCCTTGTATTTTTTGCTACAAATTTTTTAATAATCCGATCATAATCAATGTTTTTTAAAAAAATCATTTTCAATAGAAATCAAAGTGAGACTACTTAATCTACATTGTGACATAGTGGATCGTAAATAAGGTTTTAACAATTTCAATTCAGAAAAACTTCACTCGGTTGATGCATCAGTAACAGAGATAGTATGTAAATTTTTTATAAATTATATAAATTTATAAATTTTTATATAACATTTATATATACTATGTAAAATTTTACATTATCTGGTGCCCCAAAAAAATTGGGGCCTTGGGCGATCGCCCACCTCGACCGTGCTCAGGGCCACTCTTGTTTGTGATACTCATTTGATAAACTTTCAATACTTGTACCATTGGAATGTACAAGTACAATTACTTAAAGTACAGAAATGATATTTGAACACCCGGGTGCGGCACCTCCACTGTAGCGCTACAGTGGCGTTGTTTTTTTTTTTTTTTTCTTCAAATTTTGACTTTTTTTAAAAAAAAAAAAAATTTAACTTTTTTGAATACTAACATTTTTGGTTAATTACGTGCAAATATCTGGTTAATTCAGTTTATTATATGGTTAATAGGTTTTTTTTTTGGACAAATTTCGACTTTTTTTTAAAACCAAAACACGTGGTTAATCATTTGAAAATGGTTGGTTAATTCAGTGTATTCTGTGGTTAATCGGTTATCCTGAAGCTTACAATCATTTTTCACAACTATGTAAATATTTGATTAATCACATGCAAATTTCTGGTTAATTCAGTTTATTATATGGTTAATGGGTCTTTTTTTTTTTTGGGACAAATTTCGACTTTTTTTAAAAACAAAAACACGTGGTTAATCCTTTGAAAATGGTTGGTTAATTCAGTGTATTCTGTGGTTAATCGGTTATCCTGAAGCTTACAATCATTTTTCACAACCATGTAAATATTTGATTAATCACATGCAAATTTCTGGTTAATTCAGTTTATTATATGGTTAATGGGTCCTTTTTTTTTGGGACAAATTTCGACTTTTTTTTAAAACAAAAACACGTGGTTAATCCTTTGAAAATGGTTGGTTAATTCAGTGTATTCTGTGGTTAATCGATAACTCTGATGCTTCAACCATTCTATATGAGATATATCTCATATAGAATGAATTGAATTAACCAAATATTTGCACTGGATTAACAAAAAATGTTAGTATTTAAAAAAATTAAAATTTTTTTCATAAAAAAAAGTCAAAATTCAAAAAAAAAAAAAAAAACTGTAGCGCTACAGTGCCCCGGGTGTTAGAATAACACGACTCCTTAAAGTAATATGAAATAAAAAATGGTGAAGTAACGTTATAGGGCTCATAAAAGATGGAGTTAAACAAGAGTTATTTATAAAAAAAAAAATTATTGAATAGAGAGTATTCCTTCCATTATCATTTGAGGTGATTGTGAAGAATTAAAAATGTTATTAAAGAGCCTTAATAGTTAAAAAAAATATATATAATTACGGTTAAAGTAATCTTTTGGTCCCTATACGTGACACTGATTTCCAATTTGGTCCCTATACGTAAAAAGTTATCAATTTGGTCCCTATACGTGACACTGGTTTTCAATTTGGTCCTCACCGCTAATTGGTCCCTATATAAGAGGGACCAAATTACAAATTATTATCACATGTAGGGACCAAATTGAAAATAATTGTCACATGTAGGGATCGATTTCAAATTTTTTTTTGAATTGGTCCCTACATGTGACAATAATTTGTAATTTGGTCCTCTTATATAGGGACCAATTAGCGGTGAGGATCAAATTGAAAACCAGTGTCACGTATAGAGACCAAATTGATAACTGTTTACGTATAGGGACCAAATTGAAAATCAGTGTCATGTATAGGGACCAAAGGATTACTTGAACCTATAATTACATTTAACTATTTTTTTTTTGGGTTACAAAAGAGAAAACGAAGAAAAATAAAAAAAAAAGACAACAAACTACTGCCTCATGTAGGTAACATCCATAGCATCCGCCAACAATAAGCTCCCTATCCCAGAAGGCGCAGCATCAACCACAATCAAGGTAGAGTCACTTCTAGTCCCCATTTTCGCCAAGAAGTCCGCACAATGGTTCCCCTCTCTAAGGGTATGAAGCAGCTGGACATTCCAATCTTTAGCTAGGAGCTTCCGAATTAAGGCCACAATATTTCCAAACCTGTGTAACTTGGGATCACTTTCCTGGACAAGCTAAATCGCATAAATAGAGTCAGAATAGCAAATAATATTTCTGTAACCCAGCTCCCAACACAAAGAAATACCATGGTACAAGGCCAAAATTTCTGCATGCAAAATGTTAGAAACTCTCGCAGTTCCATAAAAGTCATGCAGGAATTCCCCTATGTGGTCCCTAATCAAACCACCAAAACCCGTAATGCTAGGATTTGTAAGAGCGCTCCCGTCTACATTAAGGCAAACTACACCTAATGGAAGCTTGTCCCATTTCACTTCTCTGGCTGGCCTAACCTGGCGCTCCACGTTACTATTGGCAAAAGCATTAACAGTATCAAGTAACAAGGCACGCGATTGGGCGATGATAGAGGTTCCATGCACATGCACATTTCTGAACACCAAGTTGTTTCTGCTGCACCATATCTTCCACATGGCTAACAACACCATTATTCCACGTTTGGAAACCATCTCCCTTAACCACAGAATCAAGCTATAATCCTCATCAGGAGCACTAATATTCACACCCAAACATCCTTGCCACACATTAATCAATCTGTTGCAATTAAACAAGCAATGAGGAGTTGTTTCCTGCTCGGCACCGCAAATAGGACAGATATGATCAATGGATATTCCTCTAGAAACTAGCTGCATCCTAGTTGGGAGGGCATCATGACAAAATTGGCAAGCAAAAAACTGGACATTGGCAGGGACTCGAAGCTTCCAAAGCCACTGCCAGTTCCAATCTAAGATTTCATTGTGTTGTTCAAGAAGCCACTGATAAGCACTTTTTGTAGAATATTCACCCGAAATGCAATGATTCCAAACCCAAGTATCTTGCAACCCCTCCACCAGACAAGGTTTCAAGGTCAAGATAGATTGTTTGATCTCCTCTGGCAAGTTGGTGTAGAGCTCATTAAACTTCCATTCACCATTCCTGAACACATCCTTAATCTCTAACTCAATGTCATGAATATCCACCGCCCAAACAGTTTCACATAAGGGTTGCTTCAAAACCCAAGGAGTATACCAAAAACTGCTGCTACCATCACCAATCTTCATAGAGAACCCATCTTTAAAAATCTCAAGATCTTTTACAATAGAGTTCCAAGTGCCACTACCCCTCACCTTTTCAGGTTCCACAAATTGCCATCTTTCACATATTTGTTCGATATCATGGCCACCCAGAGTTTGTTCGGGCGAAGATCCCAAACTAGTTTCCCTAGGAGAGCAATATTCTGGTTCTTTGCAATGCGAACACCCAAACCTCCCTCTTTCCTAGGCCTTGTGATAGTCTTCCAGTTTACCATGTTCATACCTTTCTCACTTTGACCCTTCCAAATAAAATTCCTCACAGTCTGGTCCAAGGAATTGCAAACCGACTGAGGATGCCACTGAATTTGCATACCATAAGATGGAATAGAGGAAAGAACAGCATTCGCAAGAGTAAGCCTACCTGGTTTATTTAGAAGCCTACCCTTCCACAAGGCTAATTTAGAAGCCACTCTATCTAAGGTCTCCAAAAAATCATCCTTCTTAATTCTACCTTTAAAGAGCTTGAACCCCAAGTATTTTTCTAGGTTGGAGGTGAAACGAATATGAGTAATTTGCACAAGCTTCTCTTTCTTTGTTCTTGGAACCCCAATGGATGCAAACAATTTGGACTTCTCCATGCTCACCTTCAAACCGGAAATTGAGCAAAAATCATTTAATAATTTTTTTATAAACTATTTGAAATATTATCACTGTTTTAATACTTTTTTATTTCATTCAATATGGAAAAGAGACATCAAAGTCAAAAAACTAATTAGTGTTTTTTTATTTTTAAAACGATAAATATTTTAAAACAAAGTACATTTATAGCAAATGCCTTTTAATAGTTTATAATTAAATAGTTTTTATTGCTTACATTTTTAGGCAAATACAATTTAATAAATTCAAAAGTGATCGATCATATTGAAAATAAAATTTGCTTCTAGACGAACTTTATTTGTAATATTAAACATTTGAATCTTGAAATTGTCGCTTTAAGGAGAGTTTTACCAAATATCATCGTTAGTTCCACAGCTTTATTGGTGGACATATCCGATAGAAAACTAAAAAATGCATTTTAATAAATTTCAATTAATTTTTTTTATAACCGATATTTATTTGGCAAATGCCTTTTATTAAAGAGTTTAATTGCTATATACTGACAATATGAAGCCTTTTTACATAGACATCATATCATAATTGGTTATTGGTTGACAATATAAAAAAATTTACACAGTTAATGCATAACAATTAAACTCTTTATTAAATTATACTTAAATGTTTTTTTTTTATTGTTGACACTTATATAGAAAATGCCTTTTAATTATTCATAATTAAATACTTTCTTTTTTTACATAAAAATAATTAAATACTTTCCATTAGCAAATGCATTTTAATAAATTGAAAATAAATTTTTTTTAATGCTTGGGATGGAACTCAGAGTATCCATGGAGCCGAAAGTTGTAAGATTGATGACAATGCTTTCTTTTTTGGCAAAGATAGGTATATTGGTCTTTACTTTTTTTTTTACTTTTCACATTGATTCTATAAGTTTTTTTTCCTTTTAATATTGGTCCTACACGTTACGTTTCATTTTCACGTTAGTCTTTTCCGTGAATTTCGAACTAACAACTGACATGATGTGACTATTATGTTAGTCTAACACTTGACTTTTGATTTGATGACACTTATATCAAAATTGATAGAATGGACTAGCGCAATGGAATGTAACGCGCTCAGGCTATCTTTATCGATATGAAAAGTGAGGTTCTTAGGCCATTAAGCACCGATGCTTAAAAATGGGAAGCGATGGACGTGATGCTACGATAGGTGCTTAATAGGTAAGGATCTTGCACAAGCACTCGATGCTTGTGCTTGGTCCCTTTCCTTTTTTTTTTTTTTTAATTAAAAGTAAATGAAAAGGATGTGGGGTTCATTTAAAAAATAATATAATTTTGTAATTGCAAGGATGTGAGATTGTTGGTGGGGTTCATTTAAGAACTTTTCAAGAGTTGTTGGGATGGAGAGATGATGTGCTTAAGTTATTAAAAATAAAAATGAGTAATGTGTAAAGGTAGGGCCCATTTAAGAACTCTAAAGTGGGGTGTTGGGATGTGGATGCTCTCAGGACTAATATGAAAAACAAAAAACTTCAAGGATGTAAAAAATAAAAAAATAAAACATATATATTATTGTATTTATTTTTAATACATAAATAGAGTGCCACTTTCCTCTTCTTGTTCTTGGAAACAACGCTGAAAGTTTCCACCTTCGAGCCTGAAGAAGAGAAGAAGAAGAAGAACCAACCACCATTGTCACCAACCATGATTTCTGATGAATCTCTATTCCACAATGCTCTCCTCACTCTCTACCTCATTGCCCCACCAACCTTCATCTCTCTCAGATTCCTTCAAGCCCCTTATGGGAAACACCATAGGCCAGGTTGGGGTCCAAACCTTCCTCCACCATTAGCATGGTTTCTCATGGAAAGTCCAACACTTTGGCTTACCCTTTTGCTTTTTCCACATGGACAACACTTTTCTAACCCCAAATCCATCATTCTCATAACCCCTTTTCTCCTTCACTACTTTAACCGCACTTGCATTTACCCTTTTAACCTCTTAAGGTCCCCTTCAAAGAAAACTGCAAATGGGTTTCCTTTGAGTGTAGCATTGTTAGCTTTTGTGTTCAATTTGTTGAATTCTTATCTTCAAGCCAGATGGGTGTCTCACTATAAGTCCTATGATGATGGAGGGTGTTGTTTTTGGTTAAAGTTTTTTTGTGGGGGTTTGGTGTTTTTGTGTGGTGTTGGAATCAATGTTTGGTCTGATAGGGAATTGTTGAGGCTTAAGGGTGAAGGGAAAGGGTATGTGATCCCAAAGGGAGGGTTGTTTGAGTTGGTGACTTGTCCTAATTACTTTGGAGAGATTGTGGAGTGGCTTGGTTGGGCTGTGATGACTTGGTCATGGGTTGGACTTGGGTTCTTCTTCTACACTTGTGCTAACTTGGTTCCCAGGGCACGTGCAAATCGTCAGTGGTATTTGGAGAAATTTGGGGAGGATTATCCCAAGAATAGGAAAGCTGTTATTCCATACTTGTATTGATTTTTTCCTTTCTGCCTTGTAATTGGGATGTTTATGTTATTGTTAAGGGACAAAATAATATGAATTTGTTGCTGAAGCATTGCAGCAAAACCTTATATATTTAATATGTAGTTTGATAATTTGATTGAGTATAATTCTTAAGTTTTTTTTGTTTAATTGTCCATTTATATATTATATTATGCTGTTACTTAGAGCTGTATGGTACATGTTATGACTCCACTTCTTCAAAATACACTTCTTTTGTTTAACTTATCATGTGTGTAAGATACATTAAGCAATGAAATACAGAAAATTTATTATTGAAAATTAATGTTTTAGATTTTCATCAACAGGCCATATCACATAATTTATGGGTTGGTCTTTCTTTGATTTAAAATATGAAAGGTTTGTCACGCAAGTTATAACTGATATTACTGCAATCTATACTAATTTTGACTGAATATTTTCAATCAATGTGTATGTATCTATCTATCTATGCAACAAAATTGGTACCAGAAAAGACCATAATTGACTGATTAATTAACCCTTAAAATTTGTTCAGTTCAAGCATGTAATCTTTATCTAGCTTAAAAACAAAGGACTCCAAACAGCACACGACTCCATCCCAGTTATATTGCAACTATCTTACATGATTAAAGACATCCACACGTTGAACCATCTTTCTCTCAAACTCTATACTATTTTCCTCCTCTGAATTATTTCTACATGCTCCATACCTGAAATGTTGTGTTGTTGTGCAAGAAACAAATACAGATGACATCAAGTGGCCAACAAAGTCTGATGTGGCTATGGCACTGGGTTGCTACCCTTAGAGGAACAGAGAAAACTTTGGAAGAGAACATCTATAACTTAAGTTGTGGATAGGTGCTAAGAAGTGGGAATCCAGAGCAGAGTCACCAGTCACAAGGACATTTTTAGATTTTATTTTCTGGGACATCTTCGTGAGCCTAATGGCGTCGCATGTAACCAGCATTATTTAGTTAAATAAGTCTTGATTTTTGTTGCTATTGACATCTTTGATTTCAATATTAAGGCCATTAATGATGAAGAACTTGCTGGTTGGACTGAGAATAGTAGTTTAAAAAACCACCTTTACAAATGAGATTTCACTGTTTGAGACCTAACTCACTACATGGTAATTCACTCCAGCCAATGCCTCTCTCTTTCTATCTCCCCCTCCCTCTCCATATATGTGAAGCATTGTGTGAGCCATGTCGACTCTAATAAAGAGTATTTTAAGCTTCATTATTAGTTACTCTCTCCATAAGGGCTCTAAATATAAAAGCAGAATGGCTTGCTTCTCTTTTTACCATCTATTGTAGTCTTACTTACATTTTTTTTTAATATCTGTTTTACCATTTTTATGGCAATTGTATATGTAGTAATGATTAACATAACACCACCTATCCATTGGTACTAAACTGACTCACATTGGTGTAGGTAAAGTTGTCTTGGTCTGTAGTCTGGATTTTTGCAGCTGAAGATTTTCTTGCCTTTGGAAGGTATGCACTCACAATTATATATCATTTTTTACTCTCCATATTTACATGCAAATTATTTAACATACTGATTTCACCAAAGTTGAGCATTTTTATTTAAGTAGTGTAGTTTATAGGATCTCATCAATAAGCAAGTATTATTCAAGGTAAATTATTTAACTAGTAATCTGCTAGGATACTCAAAAATCAAAAGTACAAATCATAAAGACTCGTCTACCATCTCTCCCTTGCTGCACTATTACACAAAAGCTGCAATTTTCATTTCCCTTTCATTTTACACCATATATTTACTCGTGAAACTACTGTTGTCATGCATGTCTTCGTCTTTTTCTCCTCCATGCTTTCCTTTCTTCAACATATTCTTTGCTGCTACAAAATATGAACAGTCAATCACAACTATGTAAATGATGGGATTTCTGCAGTTGATCTAAAATTTCTATATCCTATGCATTAAACTTTGTTTTTTTTGCTTAGTTTGTAGAGGAGTGAAGAAATGCATTAAGCTTTAGCCATTCTGCCAAGCGGAGAAAACTTGGACAAAGAGAATCCAGTAAGCTCTGTGCTCTTCCCGTCCAATTTTACATTTTCCTATATGTATCTGTCCTGATCAAAGTATATAGGTTAGTATAGGTCATCGACATTGACAATGTGTTTGAAGATGCCACTTTGAAGATTGGAGTTGAGTTACTAAAGCAAAACCAATCAATATTTTGTCTAGAATTGTTTAGTGGAATGTATTATGAAAGGATTACTTTTAAAAGAATGAAATTTATATCTGGAAATGTTTATAAAAAATGAATGTGAGAATAACTTTTGTTTGGATAGTATTAAGATTATAAGTATAAAAAGGTAGTCTGCTGTATGTGTAGAATATAACATTATTTGATGATAAATTATTCTTTTATGCTTAAAGCATGCAGCATCCAAATCCGTTTGAAACAACCTAGGCAGAATGTATTTTGCATTCTGAGTTGCCAAACACTTTTTTCATCTGAATTCATTTCAACAATGTAGAATGATGTACAGTGGAAACATAATTCTAGACTCATCCAAAATGTACAAAAGATAGCTTTAAATCGTCTGTGTCTTGGACGCCAAAGCGTTAAAGCAGACTCATATGCAGTAATTCGTGTTGAGGCCATGGAGTAAATTTAACTCTTGCCTGAAGAATTATATAGATTCATTTCTCTGTCTTCAATACATATTTTATCTTGTGTAGTATTAGTGATTGAAGGGACAAGTGTTATGATGAGATCTTGAATAATGATTTCTCCGAAGCACATATTCATTTCTGCAGGAGGTTGGCACAAGCAATGCAAGGCACAGCATGACAGATGTTGTTTGCTCGTACTCAGTTGGAATGATAGTCAGACTGGAGGTGGGTGTGGAAACTCCATGCCCCTGTCATAGTCCACTTCATGATTTGGTTAATACAACACCGAGCTATCCCTACAAATGACATGCAGCATAGACGTGGGGTAACTGATTCCCCCTTCTGTCAACGTTGTTCAGGTGGTGTTCCGTTGCTTGAGGGATTGCCCTCACTCTTGGGAGGTGTGGTTATGCCTTCGGTTGTGTCAGAATCCGTTGTTCTTTGCTCATTTGGATGCTTCCTTGTGGGTTAAGGAACTGATACTTTGTGATAAGACAGGTTTGTTCGTTGTTGCGGGTTTGTGGTGGATATGGAGATGGAGGAATAATATGCTTTTTGGAGACTAAAGGTTGGGATGTACAATCTGTCACCAGGAAGGTAATGTTGTCCCATGAGGAATTCTGTTATTTTCTGGACTCTGGGTCGCAGAGTGGTCGTAAAGGCAGCCTTCTGGTTCGTTGGATCCCTCCTCCATGAGGGTATGTTAAACTGAACGTTGACGGCAGTTTCGTTGAATCATCTTCAGCTATGGGGTCAGATACGGGTGCATGGATTGCGAGTTTTTCTAGTTTGATGGTCCTGGGGAGAGTTTTCTGGCTGAGCTTCTAACTGTTAAGCATGGCCTATCTCTAGCTTAGGAGTGTTAGTTTCATGTGTTTGCTACTACTGCTGCTCAGGTTATTGCTCTGCTGCAGCATCCTTGGGTGGTGGAGATAAGCCATGTATACCGTGAGGCTAACTAGCATGGAGTCAGGGCAGTGCTGGGTAGAGGCTTTGGGAGGAGGCTCCTCCTCTAATGGGGGCTTTGTGATTTCAGGACGAGCTGGGCTGCTTGTTTGCATTGTAGCATCTCCTGTCTTTCTTTTCTGTTTGTTGTTTCTGTTACTTTTCATTTGCACCAAAAGAAATTGTAATGAAGTATATATTTTCTCAATTCTATGCGACTAAAGGAGGAAAGAGGAAGAGTTTCAGGGTTAATGGTAATGGACTTTTCATCTCAAACAAGAAAAAGGAAGACTGCAACCATAATAGCCCCTCAATATTTAGTGGTAAAATTGTTTATACCAAATTCATTGTTGATTGTAGCTGCTTAGAGCAAGAAATTAATTCTTAATTTTCGCAACCTCCCCACTAGAGTGTTTGTCATCAAGAATCGAACTTGTGTTCTCCTTAAGAAATCAAGATACTTAGCACTTGGTTGATTCTAATAGAATAATCTTACTTTCAAATTTCTGGAAGAAGTAACCAAGTTTTGAACAATGATGTTTTTTAAGCCTATTTAACACATTAGTTAGTGACAGATGTATTATATTATCTCTATAAATAAATTTAATATCAACTGACTTTCTCAATTCTTAAATTTGCGTTAATTAGCAAACAATATAGCATCTCCTACATATGCACACATTATGTATTAGCAGTACCAATCTATTTACCAGAATTCATTCAATTCAACATCTGAGGAGACATTGCTACAAGGCACCAATGCCTTCAAATTCGTATTATTAATACAGCAATATTTAGGCATTTATAAAATTAGGACAATCAGTGTTGCAAATAACATTTAACACCACAACTTCGATTTATTAGGTTCCTGAAACTCAAGCAATGTATACAATGTTCATCTAAGTCTATTGAGGGAGAAATTCATCAGTTTCAATAAAGTATAAAAATAAAAAACCAAAACTTTAGAAACAGATAAGTCATTCTAACATTAACTGCAACATTCTGACTCAAACAAATACCAAATAGTTTTCACTTTTATTCCCCCTTCTGGTCTTCTGTTGGAAGATGACAAAAATATCATCCACAATTCACATGGTATCTCTCCTTTAAATCCCCAAAATTTGACTCTAAGAAAGATGGCCAAGATGCAAGATGATGTACCACTAGCTGAAGATATTTATCAGGAAGACATTGGTGCTGTTTCCACTATTCCATTCTTATAGTTATCAAGGTAGCATCTTCTTCACCAGTGTATATGAGCAGCAGGCTGATAGAAAGGGATATTCCAAACAGTTATTAAGGGGCAAAAATTCAAATGAAGGATAAACTAAAATTACACGTAATGAAAATAATTATAAATCCAACCTCATTTATTCCCTACAATCACACTGTTAATTCCAAAATCACATAAAGCCATCTTAAAACTGTTTATTTCAACTTGGGGACCAATGTACATGTCAGTCATGCAATTTAGTTTAAGGGAAATACAACTTCAAATGGTTAACACTACAGATAAAATGCTCCCTACAATACTTTAATGGTCCTGAACATGCACTGACAAAACTATTTTTTGTGTAGTTTAGATGAACTCACATTAAGAAAAGGTGCGGTTTGTACCAACTTTCACTTTCAACTCATCACTGGTGGGACTGTCTCCTGCTTGATCTGCCTTTTTCAAACTTCCATCTGATTTTCCAGAAAAATCATCTTCACTGGAAACCTTAGACACCAGATTTTCATACTTTTCTTTTAAGCTAGATGAGTCAACGGTTTCAGCAAGGCTCTGCTTAATTTGTTGCATCAAAGTAGCAATTCTATTCTTTGAATCCAAATCAGGTGTCACTCCAGCCTTAGCAATCTCCAATTTCAATAGCTCTATCTTGCTCTTGATATCGTCTGAGGAGTTCACGGAATATTCAATTTCCTTTTCTATATCTTTGTTCAGTTCTTCAATCTTTGACTCATAGTCTGACACCGAAGACTCGTCCCTGGCATCTCGTGCTTTTGCTTTTACCAACTTAACATCTAAGCCTGCTGACTTAAGAGTATTAACTAGCTGCAAGTCTACCTCTTTATTAAACTCAATGATTTTCTTCTTCAACTCATCATCCAAATCACTTGGTGAGGATGCACTAACACTTTGAATTTCAGCCTTTATTGTCTCATAGTTTTCCTTTATTCTAGGATTATTCAAGACAGCATCAAATATTTTCTTCAATTCTTGCTTCATTGTCGCATCCTTCTTGTTCTTATCTGATAGAAGCTTTACTTCAGATAATTCTTTCAACATGTGGAGCTTATTCTGCAGTTTGCCATAGTTAGGAGCGGCTGACAAACCCTGTTCAAACTCCACCTTTAGCTTTTCTATCTTATCCTTCAGCAATGGATCAATGAATTGGTTATCTGAATTTGCTTTTGAAACTTCCTCCTTTAGTTGCACCAACCTGTCTGTCAAGCCCATGGCTTTAACTGCCTCAGAGTATTCTTGATCAACCTCCTTTTCCAGTTTCTTTATCATATCATCCACATCCAGTTTTGGAGGCTCAGCAGAGGATCCCTTGGCTTCCAATATTTGCTGCTTCAGTTTCTGAACCTCAACCTCTAGTTCAGCATCAGGAATCTTCTTAGCAACTGGTATATCTCTCTTCTTCATGTTGAACTTCTTCTTAGGATCAACAGGAATTCCTTCCTGGAACCCACCAATCTTTCGAAATTTAACATGACGATGTCTCAATAGGTCTTCTGTATTCATCTTGGTGAGCTCCTACACAATGGATAAGCCAAAGTACTAAATTAGCACATGCTTCAACATATTTGACTTCAGTAGAACACTTTCTGCTTGTTAAACTTACATCCATGGCTTCATTGATTGCAATTTTGATCTGTTGTGAGGTCCAAGATGGATCTGCATGTGCACCACCAAGTGGCTCCTATTGAAAGACAAATGAAATTCTGGTTAGATTCCATAAAGAATATAGTTATCAATCTATGTATGTGTAACTACCCATATCGTATATAGAAAAAGATAAAACTGAAGCAGGAGTTACAAGGTTTGACAATTTGCCTCAACATTGACATACTTATTGCATATATTTCAAATTTTAAACCATTAAGATGGCATATTCCATATATATGTGAATAGGATTTAATGGCAAAAGGCATAATTCATAGGGTTATTACAGGGATAACACCATCTGCAATTTGCAATCTGCATAATTCAGAGGCTGTAATCTTCAGTTTCTCGGCAGCCTGCAAAGAATATAAACAAAATATGATAATTAAAAATATATTATAAATTGAAAGAGTCAAGTGCCAGTGTATAGACCTTTGGAGCAGCTTTAGCACTCTTCCACAAGATTGCTGCACAGGCCTCTGGACTAAATCATGACAAAAATAGGGACCAAACCAACAGAAAAGATCAGAACAGACTTTCTCAATTAGTAGAATGATTAACAATAACAAAACTAGTCAAACCTATCTCGTGTGTGTGTGTGTGTGTTTCGCTTATTGGTATTGGTAAAAGAAAAATAGTACATAGGGTGAGGACACGGAGGGGCACTAATGAAAAAAAAAAGAGGAAAAAAAAAAAAAAAAAGAGAGAGATTGCCTCAAAGGAGACTCTAAGCATGCAACAGAAATTTACCAGAATAATCATCCATTATAAGCACATTACAAAATAATTAGAAAGATTCATATAATTCAGACCTGGCATACCATATAATCATGTTCAAAAGAGTTCTAAACTAAAAATATATGTTAATATGAAAATTTTAAGAGAATTGCAATCTCAAACCTTCAGCTACAGATAATTTGCAAAGTTAATATTATTACAAATAAGCTCTACAACTTTTGTCAAAAAAAAAATTTTAAGCTCTACAATATTCATCTAACATGGACTAGGTTTAAGAAGAGAAAAAAAAGTGGCACATAATTGAAATAAATATTTCAATATTATAAAATTTGCAAGGAGTAGATTGGAAAATTAAATTACCTGGCAACATAGAAAACTGCATTTTCAAGCATAAGTAATTTATTAGCACATCCAATGGCAAGTGCACCACCAGAACCACCTTCCCCAATAACTATCGACACAATTGGCACCTTCAGACCAAACATGGATCTCAAATTATGAGCAATTGCTTCACCCTGCATGCATGGAAAGCAATCAAATTGATTAACCTAGTAATAAAAGAGAAACAAAGAATCTTAAAGCATAATTAGCAACATACTTGACCCAGTTCCTCTGATTTAAGGTCAGCATATGCCCCAGGCGTGTCAATGAAAGTAACTATCGGGAACCCATGATGATCTGCATACTCCATCAAGCGAAGAGCCTTCCTATAACTGTTTGAATTGAAAATTTACCATCAGTTTCAGATGCAGAGAAAGTTGCTAGTCCCTAAACTTAATCAAATAAGTTAACAGTGTTAATCAAATAAGTTAACAGTGTTCTCATCCTATCTTGAATCTAGTCAATTTCTCAATATTTGTTGAGTTCCATGCCAATATACCCATGAGGAGTTGGCATCCCAAAGTTACGCTGAATGTTTTCTTTAGTATTTCTACCCTTTTGCTGACCGATGAACATGTATCTTCTACCATCTATAGTCCCTATACCAGTAACAATAGCAGGATCATCATATCCTTCCCGGTCACCATGGAGTTCCATAAACTGCAACATGAGTAAACATGAGACTTCTGTTAAAGTAAGTGGTTCAATAACAATAAATCAATTAAAATATGTACTGAAAAAATGCAATAACTAATACATTAAAGTGAAAATTAGGATAGTATTGAGTAGACCTTTTCAGTTATGTTGAAGATATGATCAAGGAAAGTTGGTCTGTTAGGATGCCGAGCAATGTTGACTCGCTGTATAGGAGTCAGATGTGTATATAGATCCTTTAAAGCCTGAAATAACAACGGCAGCAGTGAAAGCATGAGACTTTTACCAATTTTGTTTGCTGAAATCTTAAGGATTGGGTGGAAAGGGAAAAAGAGTATATATTTGAATAATGAGACTCTGAATATTTGTATTGCAAAACACTAACTTTATACCCCTATTTATACTAATAATCTAGGGTAAGTACAAGTGCAGTGCAACTGGTACAATCCCAAGTCAACAACACTCCAACATTCTAATTCTAACACAATAATACTCTTTTAAGTTTTAACATAGGATACCCTAATATTCTAATACTTACTAATTCTGATAGTTACTACAATACAAAGAAAAATCTCATCCGGCAAAAGGGAAGCAGAAAACATATCCAATTGCTTAGACAGTTAAACCTACATTTCAGAAACAAAGATGTGGGATAAGCAACTAAGGAGCCAAAGGGAACATAGGATTCAAGACAAGGGGATTGCCAGCATGAATAGCAGTCATGCTTAAGTGCTTAACTAATTCATCTAGGACTCAACCAAATCAGTGTGGCTTACAATAAGCTAAATTCATTCTTGGAAGTAACTATCAGAATTCAGAAATAAAAGTATGGTTAATTAGTTAAAGAAAAAGTAAGTCATGGGGCAGATTTGAGTAGGTAATCCAATTCCAATCTACCAATGATCTGTTAGCATATCCAATTGCTTAGACAGTTAAACCTATATGATTCGAGACAAGGGGATTGCCAGCATGAATAGCAGTCATGCTTAACTAATTCATCTAGGACTCAACCAAACCAGTGTGGCTTACAATAAGCTAAACTCATACTTGCAAGTAACTATCAGAAACAAAAGTATGATTAATTAGTTAAAGAAAAAGGAAGTCATGGGGCAGATTTGTGTAGGTAATCCAATCTACCAATGATTTGTTTCATGAGAACACTTAAATGTATGACACTGAGCACATAATTCAATCCAATAATCAACATCAGTTTTCTCAATAATAACACTGATTTGTTATGACATTCAAACCTGCTGGTACTTGGCCTCCAAAGAGAGAATCTGATCACTGAAGTCCAGACCAGTTTCATTCGCCATCTTCCGCACCTGTTTTCGACCATAAATAGCATTAGCATAAACTTGATGAATCAGAAAAACCCTTACAACTAATTTCCACTTAAATGAACAAAGCGCACACACACAACACAGAGACACACAGAGTATACTAGAAATTACATCGATGATCTTCTTTTGCAGATCAACAAGAGGCCTTTCGAAATCCAAAGTGACAGGCTTTGGCTTCTCTTTGAGTGGCTTGAAATGGGAGAGATGACTTAGCACCCCACCTTTCACATTGGGATCAGGGTTATCAGGCCATGGATACTCATGCTTCTTCACCTTCCTCAGCTTAGAAGAAACTGTAAAGTCCCTTCTCTTCAAAACCAACCGTGACCTTCCCAAGGTTCTCAAAGGGACACCACTGAAACCACTGGTTGAACTCCTCAGAAGATCTGAAGCAGAAGCACCACTAAGATATGCCGCAGAAAAAGCAGCCATATCCACTTCTTCAATTCCTCAGCAAAATTCCTTCAAAACCCAGAATAAGGTTAATTTCAGTGTTGACACATCTATCATAAAGACTATATGAAAATACAAGACAAAATCACCAAAACCCAGAAAGGGAATAACAAAAAGCTCAATCTCGATCCCATATAAACCCAATTTTTTTATGAACCCATCAACATAACAAAGCTCCATTTTCATAATTTCATAAAATCTAAGCAACATTTAGCAAAAACTTAAAATTCCCAGAAATCAAATGACCCATTTTCCAAAATCATAACTTGAAATAAAGCTCCTGAGATTTAGGAAGAAAAAAAGCTCCGATTTCCAAGAAAATTACCAGGGAGAAAAGATGGGAGGATCCTGGATTGGAGAGAGACAAGGAAATAGAGGAATCAGAAATCTGGAATGTGAACGTTGAAGGGGGAATGATTCTTAAGGAAAGAAGGTGAAAGGTTTGAGGAAGAGAGCTTCGTGGAGATCGTCGTGAGAGTAGTTGTGAGTTGCTAGAATGTTAGATTGGGGGTTTTGTTCAATGAAGAAAAGGCCAAAGTGGGGGCGATACTTCTTATGCTCCGTGTGTGTTACAAAAAACAATAATGAATGAGCCAACTTTTTTCGGTTTGGCCGTTAACAGAGAAGTGAGAACACACAAACACATACACAATAGTACCATGCTACACAGCACATACTACTCCGATCCACGATATAAACAAAAAATCTCAAAATTTTTATAAAAAATATAAGTAAATTTCAACTACTTCCATCCTATTTAATGAAGTTATTCTCAAAATATCCTTCATTTAATACAAATTTAGTTTTCCAATGACTTCTTTTATTCTCAACAACACAAGTTTAATAAATAAAAGGAAGGGTAATTTAGGTAATAAACTTAATTTTTTATTTTCAATGATTCTTTTAAATGAGATTAACTAACTATCTTAATATTTGTGTTCCATTTCATTTTTGCTTACAATAGAGATCTGAGAGAGTATGGGATTGGGAAATTGGGAATTTGACGAGTGCTATCAACACATTCTCTTTTATTGATTGAAATTTATGTGGGTCTCACTATTTTAGAAATGAGACTCATTAATTCATGTGGGACCTACTCAAATTTTGAGGGAACGTGTTAGAAAGAATGTATTAATAATATTTCAGGATTTTTGCCTTTGCTGCCACTGCCAAGTGTTATCTTATCTTATTCCTTAATCTAATAGAGAACGCTATTCTAAAGTGATTGTCCTTAGAGTAACACATCGTTTGTTTTTTACGGATAATTAAGAATTAAAAGGAGAAACGAAAAAAAATATGGTCTTATCAGACTTTTTAGAGTTTCAAAAACTAAAAAATTTATTTGAATTTTTCTAATAAGTATAAAGATATAATTGGTTTTTTCTATTAAATTTATGGACTCACGAATCACAAGTAGATGAATACTAAAAAATATACGAAGAATCCAATTATATTTTTTTTTTTAATATTTAGATACCAAATTTAAGTATAAGAATCTATTTGAAAGTTTTCAAATAACTCAGATTCATAAATTAATTTAATCTTTTCCTTTTAAAAAACAAAAGCACTTGCTTTTGATTTGTCAATCCACCGCGATGAGAGACCTTCTTATTTATTCCATTACAAAATATATCTCTTACACATAATTGCATAAATTGGTAGGGTTGGGAATTAAAATTAAAATTACATAATTTAATTTGAGAATTAAAATATATTAAAGATAGATTTAATTTTCATATTTTTAGATGACTAGAGAACGATCAACCTTATGTGCTTAGGCTGCCAGCCTACCATCTCTCGGTCATGTGTCGGTTCTGGTGCCATCCTTCTCTTACTTTTTGTAACTATCAGGGACAGGTCTACATGTATCTTAGGAGGGACCTTAGCCCCTGGTGTTAAAAAATTAGTTGTTAATATGACGGTCTCAAAAAGAGCTTTCCGTGCATATATAATATCTCCAAAAGTTCCATCCGGATCAAAAGTTATGGTCGTTCAAAGATTTGTCAATCATTGGGATTTCGGTTATCCATCATGTCCAAAAGGTAATCAATAGCACGCATCCAATGCATGTTGGATGCGTGATGAACCCTGATTTAGGTGCAAGTACCGAGGTATTAGGATATACATTAGGTGGTTAGATTATCATGTATGTAACACCCCATTTTTCATGTTAAACCTTTAAGTGCTTATATGTGTGCTATATATGTTAAGTTTGACCTTAGAAGTGTTATGAAGGGCTAAGTGGGATGTTGAGGCTTAAAATTGCTTTCTGGTACATCACCACGGTCGTGCTCATGTATCAGCACGCCCATGCTCAAGGCGCGTGCCTTATGGCTGTCTAAGTCACAAGCACGGCCGTGCTCAACGGGAGCACAAGCGTGTCGGAAACACGCAAGTCTAACATTGTTGTTGCAAGCCCGTGCTTTGAGGGAGCACGGCTGTGCTCGGGCATTAGAGTTTATAAATAGAAGAGTTCCGTGAGGGTTGCGAGCCAAACCCTCACATTAGCACTTTGGGCAATCCTAGTGTGACAGAAACCTCTCCCGTTTCCCTCCCTTTGAACCCTTTGAAGTTCTTGGAGTTCTTGAGTTCTTTTGGGAGAGAAGTCACGCGCTAATGTCATCTAAGGTAATGTTGTAATCCCTCTATTAATATCTTTTCCTAGTTTTTGGATTTGTGATTAATTGGTTGTTCTTATGTGTTTGACCAAGGCTTGAAGAGTTTATCGAGCCGCTCGAGGGAACAAGAGTAGTTTCGTTTACGCTTAGCAAATGGGCTTAGATCTTCATACCAGGTATGGGGAGAAGGGAGAGTATGAACATGTAGGCATTGGGGGTAGCATAAGATGAAGGGTTAACCCATGACCCTATTTGTTTGCTATTTGCTTAAATGGTATTTGTTTGTTATATGACTATTGTCAATGTTCTCTACTTGTTGGCATGCTTTAATTGCAAACTGTTATGATGATGTTATTGCTATGAGTGAATGACGATGTTGTTATGTTGTGAATGAGTGTTTGGTTGTTAAGGCTGTTATGCCAACGTTGATGTTAATAAGACTCTAATTTAAATAATAGGGCTTATTGTGACACCATCAACCCCGCATTCATTCAAAAGCGATAACACAGATATAAAAAGAGAAAGAACACATACAAATATATATAATATTAAAAAGCAGGCAGAGACTGCCGCATTGTAACATGCGAGGAAATAACCAAAACATATTTATAAAGGAAACATAACATATCTGAAACATTAACGAACCCAACCCCGATGTCACACTACAGAGCTGGTATAGCCAATCCGATAAAACAACTCGGATATAACTGGAAACAAACTAAACAATTACTGAAAGCGGGAAATCCTAACTACGAGTTGCGGCTCCTCAGAGTCACTCCTCAACTGGCTGCACATCGACCTCTGCATAAACTATACATGCCACAAACAAGAACATAGAGAAAGGGAGTAAGAAACATATATATGAATATAATGGCAAGGAAGCAGTTAGCAAGACGTTCATACATCAAACAAGCATGTTATAACAATCAACAAATATAACATAACAATTATCATCATTGTAAAGGTGTATGCTATGCAATGCAACTCTGTTCCACTACTCCGTTATGCATGCGGATCCAAACTATACCAGGAAGTCAGCATCAGAGTTGCATCTCCACATTGGCTAATAAGAACCAACGCCGGGGGCAATCCACCAAACCATGGGTGGACCCCTAGGATAGTCGACGCACCTTATTCTTGGATGCGCCACCATGGGCGTACGTGACCCCCTAAGTCTCGGATGAATCACCGTGGATGGCCAGATCGCCTTACACTCGGACGACCTCCCCTTAACTATCGAACCTCCCCCTAAAACTCCATGCATGATGCATGCACACAACAAACAACCGTTATCCACCACCTCCAACAACACCATTTATTATGGCTTAACCTCTTTGACCAACAAGCACCAAAGGTAACATCATCTTTTATCTTTTAACTTTAAACGTTAAACAACACTCTAGCCGAAAAGCACTAGAGCCTAAACACCTTGACCATTATGCATCAAGGCCCCTTGGCCACTAGGCTATCAAGGTACAACATCTTATCACTTGTCTTTTGGTCTTCATGTTCACTTAGTATCTTATTAAATCTTCTAAGGTGTTTGGGGTGGAACCCCTGTTTCAGCACTGTTTCAGCATTCTGGTCTGCATAGGTGAGCACGGGCGTGCTCACCCTTTAGCACGGGCGTGTTGAGCTCACAATCAAGCACAGTCGTGCTCGCTGTTGAGCACGGGCATGCTTAAGCAGCGTGCCCTTTTCTGGGATTCAACTGGAGCACGGGCGTGCTCCTTGTTATGCACGGTCGTGCTCAATGGAGCGTGACCATACTGATCTGGGCAGAAAGAGTCAGAAACCCTTTCCCAAATCCTTGGGACGATTCATAGATTCAACCTATTGGCTTTTACTAATCTGTTGAACATCAGCTTCATCAATCTTAACTGTTCTTCATTAATATTCACGTCTTATCATTGTTGGGAATTAATCCTTTAATCATGCCTTCATTATTAACGTTCCTAGAACACTCACTAATCGATCCTAGGGTCTTTAAACTAAGCCCTATGAACATAACCTTACCTCTCACACTATATTCATGTCTTATGAATAACTGGGAGAAACATCCCTTAATTCTCATTATTATCATTAACGCATTTTAACGTCTTAACATCATGTTGGCATTAACATTCTCAACAATCAACACTCATAAAGAGTACAACACAAACAACAGTCAATAGCATCATACTCATCATAATCATGGCATCACAACATTAAAATATTCATAACAGACAACATCAATTAATGATAACAGTCATGTCAATCATAACAGTTAAACATCATACAACAAATAGACATAAAGGCATATAAACATGTTATCAAAGGAAAGGGTTATGAGAACCCTTCGTCTTACGCTACCTCCAAGCCTACATACTCATACCATTCCTTCTCCCATACCTGGTATGAAGATTCCCAAACGATAACGTTGGCAAACTAGACGCGTTCCCTCGAGCGGTTTGACGAGTTCCCCAAGCCTCGGCCAAACAAGAAGAGGGTAACCAATTAGTCTCTAGATCTTATAATAGAAAAGAGACTAAGAGAGAGATGAAGACAAAGTTACCTTAAACGATAATAGCGCGCTACTTCTCCCCTAAAACTAGAGCAAGAACACCAAGAACTTCATGGGGTTCAAGGGAAGGAAGAGAGAGGAGGTTTCTTCCACACTAGGATTGACCAATATGCCAAAATAGGGTTCTACAAGGTAACCCTCATGCTACAGCCTCTATTAAAGACTCTATGACCTGAGCACGGTCGTGCTCCTTGCTGAGCACGGTCGTGCTCCTTGCTGAGCACGGTCGTGCTCCTTGCTGAGCGTCCTCACTTAGCGTTAGCAAGACGTGGTCCTGCGCTGAGCATGGTCGTGCTTGTGACTCAGACAGTCACAAGACGTGCCTTCCAAGCACGGGCATGCTAGACATGAGCATGGTCGTGCTCATGTACCAGAAAGGGATATTAAGCCTAGAAATCCCACTTAGCCCTCAACAGCAACTCTAAGCTAAGCCCTAAGGCTTAACCAAACAAACAAGGCACACACAGAAACACTTAACGAAAAACGGAATGTTACAATTCCACCCCCTTATAAAAATTTCGTCCTCGAAATTTCTATCACCTCAACTGGTTAAACTTTTACCAACTAGGCACGTACCTTGGGTTGAGTCCTTGGACTCGGAGACTCCAGCTCCACTAAGAGAGTAGACCCTCCCAGTGGTCTTTAACCGATTGACTTGAGGCTTATGATTCCTGCTAGCACTCTGTGGTTCTGACTTCCCTTCTTTGCAGTTTTGACAGAAGTGGCCATACTTGCCACACTTGAAACAAATGATTTCCGCCTCCTTGCTTGATGGGTATAGTGACATTCCCCACATTTACCACATCTGATAGGCCTAGAGGGATCCCAGTCATTAGGTTTACCTGCTGAGAGTCGCCGCTCCTTTCCACTCTTCTTGAAGTCCCGATCGATCGGAGCTAGGCGATGCCTTCCTTCGTCCTTCTAATCATCCTTCTCACTTTCTTGAGAATATGAGTTCTTGCGGCTTGCCACCCTGGACCTGTAGGCGTCTTCGTAGATCCTGCACTTGTTCACTAAAACTAGGAAGACTTGGATCTCCTGGTAGCTGATAGCCTGCTTGATTTCTGGCCGCAGACCAGCCTCAAACTTTACGCACTTGGAGCGGTCATCCGCCACATACTGATACAGTGCATAGTAACGGGCGAGCTCCTCAAACTTAGCCCCATACTCTCCCACTGACATGTTGCCCTGCTTCAACGTAAGAAATTCCATTTCCTTTTTGTCCTTGATGTCCGCCGGAAAGTACTTCTCGAGAAACCTGTCCTTGAAAACAGTCCATGTGATTATAGTACCCTCGGTCTGGATGCGCTGACGACAGTTCTCACACCAATATTCAGCCTCCTCTGTCAGCATAAAGGTCCCAAAGATGACCTTCTGCTGTTCGTTACATCCCATAAATTAGAAGATCTTCCCAGTCTCTCTCATCCACAACAAAGCTCCCTCCGGGTCATAATCTCCCATGAAAGAAGGCAGGTTGTTTCGCTGGAACTTGTCCAATCCCTAAAACTCAGCTGGTCCATCGTTTTTGTTATTGTTTTGGTTTAGGTTTATGGGCTTTATCCCAACCTTAGGCCCAAGATTTAGTTAAGAGAGGGTATCATCCTCTCAATCCGGATCCCCTGCAACAAATAGGCCACTGCAGCACCCCTCCAGTAAAAATGGACAGTCAAGATGTGTGGCAAGAATAATCCAATGGCTATAAAGACATGACTTTAAATATTCCACAAAAAAAACTCATTGCTGCACGGTGTAGCAGCAGGAGGGGATCCAAATTGATCATCCTCTATCTCTTTCATTCATCTTTTTATTGAAAACCCTAGAGAGATAAATTTGAGAGAGCAATGGAGAGAGTGCTTGAAGGAGAAAGATCCATTGAAGGGTTAGAAGCTCGGTGTTCACATCTTTCCTTCAATTTTCGTTTTCAGCTTTGGAGGCTAAATTATCACAACCTAGGTGAGGGATTTGCTTGTGTTTTTTTTTTAACAAATAAAATAAAATAAAATTTATCCGGTAAAATGACGTTCCTCTGTTCTTTTGTCTTACCTTCCTTATCTTTTTGTGGACTGCAAGTTCACTATTCGTGCATCTAACTTCTGTCTTCTTTTATTGTGAATGCCCTGGGTTCTATTATACATGTGCTGCTACGTTCTATTTCTCTGGGTTCTGGGTGAGTCACACCAAAACAAAACAAATATATATTAAGGGGACAAGGGCATTTGGGCGTAAAACAGGTTCTGCCGCTAGAGGGAATATCAACAAGTGAGGGAAGTACAAGTTCTTGAGTAAAAGAATAAAAAAATAATATAATAGAAGCATACTTTCTTTTAATTAATTAATATATACATATATAAGCATACAAGTGGTTAGATTGTTCCTGTTTATTATATATAGATGATTTTTAATTAATTAATATATACATATATAAGCATACAAGTGGTTAGATTGTTCCTGTTTATTATATATAGATGATACATATAATTTACACTTTTATAACAGGGACTATGACGTTAAACTATATATATATATATATATGAGGAAGGATCATTACACCCCAAAAAGATTACACCTCTTACACCCTATCTCTCACCATTCATTTAATGTAAATCTAATGGCACAGATTTATTCACTTAAATAGGCACGTGACATTTCTCTCCTCTCTCGCTGCAACTTTTCTCTTGGAACACATTTCCTCTCTCCTCCATCTGTCCTTTTCTTCTGTGTCTCCCTCCTCCTAAAATTCCGTCGATCCGATATCTTGCCAAACTGATTTCACACGAGGTTTGAAACACGGTGCGTGACAGATCCATAATTGTTTGTGAAGCTTTGAAATGTTCTGTTTTTGTGCTTGATTTAATAGATCCATAGTTGTTTTCCCCATGTTTTGCTTTAGGTATTTGTAGTTCTTGTTCCAATTACCTCAATTCCATTCATCAGACAAGGGACATCAATTGAATTTTGAAATATTAGCTTTGCTGCGTCTTTAGAAGAGAGCTTATTCAGATGTCTATGACATATGCTGGTTCACTGGCGCATCAAGTGTTTGAGAGAATGTTTCAACACTACACCCTTGTGACTATACATGCGCCTATCATCCTCTCTGCACTTCCCCGATGGAATTTTTTTTATTTGACAATAATAAATCATTGTAAATGATGGTTTACGAAATGAATGTGTATCTAAATAAGTTCGTGGGATAGGTGAGAGTGGGAAAGGATTTTTGAGCACGTGAGTTGTGGTGAATTGTTTAAGTGAATAAATCTGAGCTATTAGATGTATATTAAATGAATGGCGAGAGATGGGTAAGAGGTGTAACTTTTTTGGAGTGTAAGACGATCCCTCCTCTATATGTATCATCTTACACTCCAAAAAAGTTACACCTCTTACACCCCATCTCGCCATTCATTTAATATACATCTAATGGCTCAGATTTATTCACTTAAACAATTCACCACAACTCACGTGCTCAAAATTCCTTTCCCACTCTCACCTATCCCGCGAACTTATTTAGATACACATTCATTTCGTAAACCACCATTTACAATGATTTATTATTGTCAAATAAAAAAAAATTCCATCGGGGAAGTGTAGAGAGGATGATAGGCGCATGTATAGTCACAGGGGTGTAGTGTTGAAACATTCTCTCAAACACTTGATGCGCCAGTGAACCAGCATATGTCATAGACATCTGAATAAGCTCTCTTCTAAAGACGCAGCAAAGCTAATATTTCAAAATTCAATTGATGTCCCTTGTCTGATGAATGGAATTGAGGTAATTGGAACAAGAACTACAAATACCCAAAGCAAAACATGGGGAAAACAACTATGGATCTATTAAATCAAGCACAAAAACAGAACATTTCAAAGCTTCACAAACAATTATGGATCTGTCACGCACCGTGTTTCAACCCTCGTGTGAAATCAATTTGGCAAGATATCGGATCGACGGAATTTTCGGAGGAGGGAGACACAGAAGAAAAGGATAGATGGAGGAGAGAGGAAATGTGTTCCAAGAGAAAAGTTGCAACGAAAGAGGAGAGAAATGTCACGTGCCTATTTAAGTGGATAAATCTGTGCCATTAGATTTACATCAAATGAATGGTGAGAGATGGGGTGTAAGAGGTGTAATCTTTTTGGGGTGTAAGATGATCCTTCTTCATATATATATATATATATATATATATATGCTTATATTGCAATGTATGTTAGTGTAAGTAGATGAAATGTATTATTATTTCTGTTTTTTTTAGGTGAGGTGAAAAGAATAGAGATGGTTATTTAGTATCTATTATATATTGTGGATTTGAAAATTTGAATATAACATTGTTGCTATTGCACTGGGAATATGTGATTGGTATTGAGATAAGGATGATTTAAGTTATTTTTAAAGTATGTTTATTATGTTGACCTTTTTTTTTTATACCACAGATGAAGATATGATTATGACTTATGATATGGAATAGTATATACATGAATATGTTCTGTGTTAATTATTGTGATTGATGAGATGGTACTTGTGGAATGGATTGCCTTGTCATGAATCTTTGGGTAGCCGACCGGAGAAACGAGAGGCTCCGGGATATAAATAATGTCGTCGGGGTTAGGGACCTCGTAAACAACCCTGGAGTTGAGGAGGGATGTTGATAGCTGGAGGGAGCGGTATCTCCGGGGTACGAAATTAGAATCGTCGGGATGGGAGGTCCTCAGAGAACCCACCTCCTAGGAGACCCAAAGGTTCAAATTATGATTACGTACATGATTACGTTTTATCCCTTGTGATGGGACTTATGTTGAATTATAATTTGCAAGTCATTCCACAAGTAACCTTTAACAGGACAAAAGGGTCCCACATATGCTCTGTAATTGTTTAAATAATTGATGTGTATGAGATATCATGTCCTATATGTTTTGTGCATCTGTGGGGACCCTCACTGAGTTTAGTGCTCACCCATCTATTTATTATGTTTTAGGAACATGTATAGATCAGGCCAGACCACCTCATGTTTAGGAGCTGTTCGGATCCTTGATGTCCATGTAGGGGAAAAGGTTTTATATTTTGAGTGTTGACACCTGATTTTGTTAAGGGTGGCAAACTAGTTTCTTTTGCTTTCAGGACTTTGTAATTGGTTAGGTTTGGTTTTGTTAGAATCTGATTATATTATTCAATTTTATGTTATACTATTGAATGATATTATTGTTATATTTTGGATGAGATGAATTTTTGTATGCTAGTGAGGCTGCGAAGGGGAAAGAAAAGGCTTTCCCTTTTAGCCGGTCATGGTTGCGAAATTCGGGTCATGACACTCATACCATGTCCGGTTAGGGCCGAACTGCTCTGATACCACTAAATGTGACACCCTCTACCCCGCATGCATTCAAAAGTGATAACACAGATATAAAAAGAAAGAGAATACATGCAAATATATATATATATATATATATATATATATATATAATATTAAAAATCGGGCAGAGGTTGCCGCATTGTAAAATAACGCGGAAATAACCAAAACATATTTATAAAGAAAACATAACATAACTGAAACATAAACGAACCCAACCCCGATGTCACACTACAGAGCTGATATAGCCAATCCGATAAAACAACTCGGATACAACTGGAAACAAACTAAACAACTACTGAAAGCGGGAAATCCTAACTACGAGTCGTGGCTCCTCAGTGTCACTCCTCGACTGGCTGTACACCGACCTCTGCATAAACGATACATGCCACAAACAAGAACATAGAGATAGGGAGTAAGAAACATATATATGAATATAATGGCAAGGAAGCAGTTAATAAGACGTTCATACATCAAACAAGCATGTTTTAACAATCAACAAATATAACATAACAATTATCATCATTGTAAAAGTGTATGCTATGCAATGCAACTTTGTTCCACTTCTCAGTTATGCATGTGGATCCAAACTATACCAGGAAGTCAGCATCAGAGTTGCATCTTCACATTGGCGAATAAGAACCAACGCCGGGGCAATCCACCAAACCACGGGTGGACCCCTAGGATAGTCGACACATCTTATTCTCGGATGCGCCACCATAGGCGTACATGACCCCCTAAGTCTCGGATGAATCACCGTCGATCGCCAGATCGCCTTATACGCGGACGACCTCCCCTTAACTATCGAACCTCCCCCTAAAACTCCATGCATGATGCATGCACACAACAAACAACCGTTATCCACCACCTCCATCAACACCATTTATTATGGCTTAACCTCTTTGGCCAACAAGCACCAAAGGTAACATCATCTTTTATCTTTTAACTTTAAACGTTAAACAACACTCTGGCCGAAAAGCACCAGAGCCTCAACACCTTGACCATCATGCATCAAGGCCCCCTTGGCCACTAGGCTACCAAGGTACAACATCTTATCACTTGTCTTTTGGTCTTCATGTTCGCTTAGTATCTTATTAAATCTTCTAAGGTGTTTGGGGTGGAACCCCTGTTTCAGCACTGTTTCAGCATTCTGGTCTGCATAGGTGAGCACTGGCGTGCTGAGCTCACAGTCAAGCACGGTCGTGCTGACTGTTGAGCACGAGCGTGCTTAAGCAGCGTACCCTTTTCTGGGATTCAACTGGAGCATGGGCGTGCTCCTTGTTGAGCACTACCGTGCTCAATGGAGCGTGACCGTACTGATCTGGGCAGAAAGGGTCAGAAACCCTTTCCCAAATCCTTGGGACGATTCACAAATTCAACCTATTGGCTTTTACTAATCAGTTGAACATCAGTTTCATCAATCTTATATGTTCTTCATTAATATTCATGTCTTATCATCGTGGGAAATTAATCCTTTAATCATGCCTTCGTTATTAACGTTCCTAGAACAGTTACTAATCGATCCTAGGGTCTTAAACTAAGCCCTATGAACATAAACTTACCTCTTACACTATATTCATGTCTTATGAACAACTGGGATAAACATCCATTAATTCTAATTATTATCATTAATGTATTTTAACGTCTTAACAACATGTTGGCATTAACATCCTCAACAATCAACACTCATAAAGAGTACAACACAAACAACAGTCAATAGCATCATACTCATCATAATTAAGGCATTACAACATTAACTTTTTCATAACAGACAACATCAATTAATGATAAATGTCATGCCAATCATAACAGTTAAACATCATACCACAAACAGACATAAAGGCATATAGACATGTTATCAAAGGAAAGGATTATGGGAACCTTTCGTCTTACGCTACCCCCAAGCCTACATACTCATGCTTCCTTCTCCCCATACATGGTATGAAGATTCACAAACGATAACGTTGGCAAACTAGATGCGTTCCCTCGAGCGGCTTGACGAGTTCCCCAAGCCTTGGCCAAACAAGAAGGGGGTAACCAATTAGTCTTTAGATCTAATAATAGAAAAGAGACTAAGAGAGAGAGGAAGACAATGTTACCTTAAACGATAATAGCACGCTACTTCTCCCCCAAAACTAGAGCAATAACACCAAGAACTTCAAGGGGTTCAAGGGAAGGAAGAGAGAGGAGGTTTCTGCCACACTAGGATTGACCAATGTGCCAAAATAGGGTTCTACAAGGTAACCCTCATGCTACTGCCTCTATTTAAAGACTCTATGACCTGAGCACGGTCGTGCTCCTTGCTGAGCACTGGTGTCCTCACTTAGCGTCAGTGAGGCGCGGTCCTACGCTGAGCACAGTCGTGCTCCCTATTAAGCACGGTTGTGCTTGTGACTCAGACAGTCACAAGACGCGCCTTCCAAGCATGGGCATGCTGGACATGAGCTTGGTCATGCTCATGTACCAGAAAGGGATTTTAAGCCTAGAATTGCCACTTAGCCCTCAACAACAACTCTAAGCTAAGCCCTAAGGCTTAACCAAACAAACAAAGCACACACGGAAGCACTTAACGAAAAATGGGGTGTTACACTTATTAATGATGTTAAGACATTAAAAGATGTTAACTATGATGAATGAAAGTAAGGGATGTTTTCCCATTGTTCACAAGACATGAACCGTAGTAAAGAGAAGTGAGACTGTTGCTCAAAGGCTTAGTTAAGACCCTAGAATTGATTCTTGAGCGTTTTAGGGACATTAATGATGAAGCTGTAATTAAATGATTAATTTCCCATAATCTAAGACATGAAGATTAAACAATAATAATGAAACTGATGTGGATGGTTAGTAAAGCCAATAGGATTGGTCTTCGAATGCCCTAGAAAACTTAGCAAGGGTTCTTCAACAACCCTTCAGCTTAGAAACAATACGGCCATGCTCCATTAAGCACGATCGTGTTCAACAGTCAGCCCGACCGTGCTTGACTTAAAAGTCAACAAGCCCGTGCTAGGGGGAAGCACGGTCAGAATAGAACGCAGAAATAGAAACAGGGTGTTTTATCCCAAATGTCCCCAATGATGTAATAGGACACCAAATGAAGTAAAGATAAGCTCGATTACTCAATGAAGATAAATAAATAACAAGCGATAAAATGTTAAGACGGTAACGATATGTTACCGCACATTGTTTTACCTTGGTAGCCCAGTGGCCAAGGGGGCCTCGATGCCAAGTGGTCAAGGTGTTGATCTGGTACTTATTGGCCAGAGTGTTAAATCAAATTAAAAGATTAAAGATTAAAAGATAAGGTTGAACCTTGGTAGCCTAGTGGCCAAGGGGGCCTTGATGCCAAATGGTCGAGGTGTTGATGGTGATAAAACTTAGGTAGCCTAGCGACCCAAGCGGAGGTGGTGATTGTTTGATTATGTGTTGTGTTGCTCATGCATTCACGGATCGGAGATGTTAGTGGGAGATGTTCAGCATAAGGGAGGTCGTCCGAGAGTAAGGCGGTCTGGCCGTCCACGGTGATTCATCCGAGAGTTAGGTGAATCTGCTCCTCCGCGGTGGCACATCCAAGAGTAAGGTGCGTCGGCTATCCAAGGGGTTCACCATGGCTTGTTGAGCTGTCTGCGTTGGTGCTTAATGGCCAATGTGGATATGTAACTCCGAAGTTGACATTCTGAGGTAGATTGGATCCAAGTGCATAACGGAGTAGTGGAGCAGTATTTCATCGCATATCATACTTGTTTGAGATGATGCAAATGACGTTGATATGCTAGATGTTATTGTGTTTGATATGCTATGTATATGTGTATATGTGATGCATGCTCATCTTGCTAATTGCTTCCATGCCATTATGTTTTATACATGTTTCTTACTCCCCGTTTTTGTTGTTTGCTTTGCATGTATAATTTTGGTTATGCAGAGGACGGTGAGCAGCTTGCTGAGGAGTGACTCTGAGGAGCCGCTACTCGTAGTCTAGGATTTCTTAGTTTATGTTGTTTATCCGAGATGTTTCGGACTATGGTTATGTCAGCTCTGTAAGGTGACATCGGGGTTGGGTTTCGTTATGTTTGTTATGTGTTTCCTTCTTATAACCTGTTTTATTTTCCGCGTTTGATATTTTGTTACAATGCGGTAATCTCTACCCGTGGTTTTCATTTTATAATAAATGAGATGCATGTGTTTATTTTCAAATTTAAATATTTTCTTTTATGTTATGCCTTTATAAATACATATGGGGTAGAGGGTGTCACAATGTACTCCCTCCGATCTCTATTATAAGCAAAAATTAAATAAAACACACATATTAAGGTGGTTAGTTAATCTCATTTAATATTGTTAATCTTATTTGAAAAATTAAGTTGTTTACCCAAACTATCCTTCATTTTATTTATCAAGCTTATGTTGTTGGGAATAAAATTAGTTATTGGAAAACAAAATTTGTATTAAATGAAGGGTATTTTGGGAATAACGTCATTAAATTTGATAGAAGTAGTTAAAATTTGCATATATATTGGACCAAAAATTTGGGACTTTTTTTTACTTATAATAGAGACCGGAGGGAGTATATTGATAGATTACTAATGTAATTAATGTCGTGGAACAAATATTTGTAAATATTTTATATGAAATTCGGTGCACATATATATATATATTGAATGAACTTTAATTTTTATACTTGGCCATTCCTATCATTTATGTCTGACTTCGTCCCTGGTAACTATGGCAGCGTTTGAGATAAATTGTATTGTAATATTTCTTAGAATGTGAGCATGAAAATAAAAGTTTCTCATGTTTAGTATAAGCTTTAAAAAATTATTCTCGAGTATAAAATATGCACAAGAAAAAGATTAGTGAATGGGAGTGAAAAACTCTATTCTTTAGTGTGGAGGTAGGAAAAAACATTTATGGGAATGAGATTCTCGGGAATGTAATTTTCCTGGTAATAAAACATTGGCTAAAATACCATTTTGGTCCCTTAACTTATTTTTTAGATTCAGTTTGGTCCCTTAACTTTTAAAAGGTTTAATTTGGTCCCTTAATTTGTCTCTTTGACCCAAGTTAGTCCTCTCCATCAATAAAGTCATTAAGAGTGTTAAATGAGTTTCAATTTGGTCCCTTATGTTTTAAATGAGTGTCAAATTGGTCATTTACATTGTTAACTTTTTTCAAATTGTTCCTTTAAATTGTTAACGAAATTCAAAATGGTCCTTTAAATTGTTAGCAAGTTTCAACCAGGTTCTCAAAAAGTTAATACCATTACTGTCTCATTGACATAGAGGACTAACTTAGGTCAACAGACACAAATTAATGGACTAAATTGAACCTTTTAAAAGTTAAGGGACCAAACTGAATCTAAAAAATAAGTCAAGGGACCAAATTGAACCTTTTAAAAGTTAAGGGACCAAACTGAATCTAAAAATTAAGTTAAGGGACCAAAATGGTATTTTAGCCTAAAGCATTCTATGAAACAAACACCACCTATTGGTTGAATTAGTTTTTTTGTCCTTCATCTTATTTTTTATATTTATTTAAGTCCAATATTTTTACAATGATTCATTTAGTCTTTTACCATGAAATGTTAGCCAAAATTACTCATTTCATCACCATTGTCAGTGATGTTATTAATTTAATTTTAGCGTATGTGACAATAAAGTGGTGATCTGAGCAAGTGAGTTGACATATCTTCCACGTGGCAATATATGCTAGAGCAACATGGGAGGATCAAATTGAATTCAAATAAAAAATAGAGGACCAAATCGAATTTTTAGCCCCTTCCCCCTATGGGTTTTCTTTCCCCATAGGTTGCAAGTAGTCATAGTTGACCCTTCTCCAACCCAGTGACTGATGCAACGTGAATGAGCCTAGATATGGTCAATCCTGCGACAATTGATAGGCAAAATGCGGTGGAACGTGGCGACTTTGGCCAAAATAGATTTTAAAAAGGAAGAAGAGAAAACAAGAACAAGTAAGAGAAGATATGTGGTGAGAAGGATGGAGAATTGGAAATGGAAGGAAATGATGGTTTATGTTAAGGAAAGCCTTCCCTTATTCAGTGAAAGAGGACTCCATGATGATTTTTCGAGTGAGTCTCAGCTACCGGTTGATGGAGAAAATGAGTTTTGGGTGATTTTTCAGCTACAACTTTGCATTGGGTTGAAGAAGGGTCATCCATGGCTGCTGAACCCTTGGGAAGAAGACCCATTGAGGAAGAAGAAATATTGAAAAAAATGACTAAAAAATTGATTTGGTTCTTTATCTTTTAATTTTGACTCAATTTGGTCCTCCCACGTGGCTCCAGCACATAACACCACATGGAAGACGTGCCAATTCAGCTGCCCACATCACAACTTAACTGTCATTTTGGCTAAAATTAACGGCATTACTTGGATAACGTTCGAAACGTAAAGGACTAAAACATATCTTTTTAAAGATAGAGAACCAAATCGAATCTAAAAAATAAGAAAAAGGACACAAAGTCTAATTTAGCCTTTTGATGCATAACATGTATATACTTAATTGAGTAAACATGAAAAATAGGAAATTGATTAAGTAATTTGAAAAATAATTAGCTACAATTTATTTGTAGCTGATTCAAAGAAACAATAGTATAAGTGAGAGTAGATATAGAGAATTAACATAAAAGAATATTTAACATAAAGAACGTGTTAAAAAATATCAATAATTATTTTTTCTCAAACTCCTAATATTTTGTTAAGAATTCTCTAAAATTTTCCTCACTCTTCATCAAATCAAATAACGGTTAATAAGGAAAAAATAGTTATTGACTTTCATAAAGGTTCTACTGTTCTAGTATAGAGAGATGTTAAAATAGGTATTGGGCATCCAAAACTAGCTCCCTTAAATAAAAATTATCTTTTGTCCACTATTAAATAAAGTGAAAAAAAAACACTTGACATAAGAAAAAAAAATAAAGTATGACAAAAACCGAATTACCCAATCCAATCTAAATCACATTTGATTGTATTGGATTGGATCAGATTTTTTTAAGGAAGCAAACCGATCCAATCCAAACCGCATATTGTTTTTATCATTGGATCGGATGACTTTTTAGTTCAAAACCGATCCAATCCAATCCGTGAACACCCCTAGGATTGACTATGAAACTAATCATCAGTCGGTTGTTTACAGTAGGGAATTAACCTTTAAAGCAGGGATTTATTTTATTGTTATGTCTATTTTAGAGACCGAATTTAGGGACCACACTTAATCGGACGCTAAATATGGAAATTCGGTGGCTAAATGTAATTTAGCGACTGATTTAGCGACCATCAAACGATTTTGTGACCAGACATTTTGCCACTACACTTGGTGGTCGCTAAATCGATCGCTAAATGATTTAGCGACCGAATTTCAATATTTAATGACCGAATTTGGTAGTCTCTAAATACATACTACCTCCGGTCCTTATTATAAGAGGCAAATGACTACTTTTTTGGTCCAAAATATAAGAGACATGCATGTATTTTGACAAATATTAAATGCTCATATCCAATTTTACCCTTATTTATAATAGGGTTTGTATTTACGAGACAATGCAACTTTCAATACAAGTAGGTTTGTTCATTAATTATTGAAAGGTTAAATTTGTAAATTTATATGAATATTAATTACAAATAGCTTATTTCAATGCATTTCCTTGGTCTGTGTGTTTTAGGGTTTTGCCTCTTATATATAGGACCAGAGGGAGTATTTTTTTGTAGTGATTTGTGGCTCTAAGAATTAGGGTTGCGCTTCCCCTCATCAATGACCATTTAGATCGAAGTTGCCGACGTCATGTGCTATCTGGTTGCATGATCCCCGACTATCATGTCTACTGCTTATCTTGGCTCGACCCGGATAGTAGTGTTTGAATCTTGGGCCCAACTTTTTACACCTTGCATTATTACTTAACACACCTTGCAAATTTTAAATTCCCATCATTTTCCAAAACTATCCTTTTTAGTGCTGTTCCCTCCCTCTCCCAACACATCCGGAAAGTGACCTAGCTCCGCAGCTTCTCCCACACACCGCGCGCCTCCCTCACTTCCCATCCACTCAGCCGAGCGCCTCCCAAACTGTTGGAATCGCACCGCACGCCGCTCGCACCACGTCCACCTCCCACTCAGCTTCAACCGTCGCGTTGTCTTCAGGTAGGAACTCATCCATCTCTTCCTCGGATTAATTCGTTCATAGGTTGTCAAAATCGTTGTGTTTTGTCTCCGTATTGTCGTTTCCGGACAGCCTGGTGTAGTGTTTGAGCTCACCCGGATTTGCGTTTCCGGAAATACTGCGGAATTGGTTTTCCGGACATTTATCGGATTCCGCGACCTTGGATTCTTGGATCTCTTCCGCAACCTTGGCACCTGTAGAAGGTATGCCTGGGGTGCAATTGCTTTGGCATACCTATACGATCATCTATGTGATGCTAGTCGACATAATGTAAAGCATCATAACAATTAATAATAACAAGAACAAATAATAATAATAATAATAGTACAGCTTGCAGGAAATTTACACCTCCGGAAACCAGTTTCCGTAAATTTTGGAATTCGAAAATGCACCTCCGGAGTTTAAATTCCGGAGGCACAAAGTATTTAACTTCCGGAAACGTAATTCCGGAGGCATACAATGAAATAGTTTAAAAAAACGCATCCAGAAACTAATTTCCGGATGTGTAAAAGCTACCACATACACACATTGCGTCCGCAAACTAATTTCCGGAAGTATTCCAGAAAATCGTTTCCGGAGAGTGTCCGGTATGTCCGGAAATGGATTTCCGGATAGTTTCCGGAAGTGGGATTCCGGAAGTTTTCCGGAAAAAAAATTGCGGATTGTTCAATTGCTTAGTAACATACTTACTTGAAACTTACGACCGTTTACAGCACGAACCAACGAACCAACATGAGCCCTTTAAACCTGCAACCCACTCTCAAACCAAACCAATTTGATAATACTCATACAACTCTGTGTGACAATGGTGGTAGGATGGTAGACGGAATGATGGTTTTCTGCTGAAAACGTGGGGAAGGAAGTGTGTTTTCGTGTGTGGGGTGTTGGGTGTGGGTGTGTGGGTGTGGGTGTGGGTGTCGGTGTTGTTGGGTGTTGGGTGTGCGTGTTGGAGGTGGAGGGAACCTGTCAAAAGGGTATTTTTGGAAAGCAAAATTCAGAATTAAGTTGCAAGGTGCCATTAGTAAATTGCACGGTGCTAATAGCAACGGCCTTGAATCTTCCCTATGAGAACGGGCTGACCTGATGGGCCGATCCATTTGGCTGAGGACCCGGCCCAGTAGTAACAATTAGTAAGATATCATTTTTTATTGTATGTATTTATGTATTACTTTATCATGCAAAGTCCGTGGCTCTCCCACATTGGTGTTGGTCTTTTTTCTTTTTTAATCTAGGAGTTCGTATTGTTTAACGGTCTCCAAAGAAAAATAATGTTATTTGATAAGAAGACTTCTATTAATTAGGTACGTATTGATTTGCGCTGGACAAAAAGAAGAGCATGAATTTGACGATGAGAGAAATTCATTCAAAGAATTTGACTGGATAAATTGATATATTTCACGTCATTGATTATGCTTTTCGTGATAGTTTTTTCGTTGCATATAACTAAAAGGGCTGCTGTTCTCCAAATGAATATGAAGCTTCCTAGTTCCTATGAGATTAGCTGAACTTGGACCGTCCAATGTGTGGAGGGAGTCAATATGCGTTTGCAATAAAGTAGGTAGTCGGCCAATGCTTAATTGTTTGAATCCATTTGAATTAAGATTTCTTAATGAATGCAGTTGTTGTGGACCATGCGTCATTGCATCTAGAAAACAACATCTTTTTAGTTTTGAAGGAGCAAACTATTCATAAATCACACTATCTTGGAACATGGTAATCTATTACACATTTATTAACAAGAGTTGGGTGCAATAGTAAATGGGCTGCTTTTTCAGAAAGTCAAAAAGAAAAGAAAAAAAGAATGTTAACCCGTACCTTAAGGATATTGATTAAGGATCTAAAAATAAAAATTTGACATTAAGATTTGTTGTATTTTATACTTTGAAGAATGATATCATTGTTGAGAGGGTCTATTAGCTAGGAGTGTCCTTTTCCAATCTATTATAAAAGATTGGGCCACGCTAACTGTCAAAAAATCCATAAAAAGTAAGTTTATAATAGAAACTAAATATTTCATTTTTTTAAATATTAAATATACTATTCGCCCAATGGAAATTTGCTTTTTTTATTCCTTAACATGGTTGGAATAGAATTCTTCTACAAGATTATGTACTCTAACTATTCTCATATCTTGATGGATTTTTATTCTTGGGGTGAGAGTCTGAAGTGCAGGGAATAGAAAATGTCATTTTACCCACTTTTTAGCCACTTCCTCTCTCATTATTTGCCACTGTCAACCTCTAATTTAATCTAGGAAAATGCTGACCCTAAGGGCAATGATTGTGGCAATGATTAAAATTTTTTTAAAAATTCATTGAAAGTAATGTATTTAAAATTTTGAGAAGTGTTATCCTTAATTTTTCAATAAAAACTTACTTTGATTGGATTATTCAATCAATATCCTTAGAATACTGATTAATAAGACCTTTTAATCTATTACAAAAATTATTAATAAGTTACATTTTCTAGATTTATTTTATTAAGTTATTATTGATTTTAAATAAACATAGCAAAAGGTGAATGGTAGTGCATGTAGGGTTATTTCATCTGGATGTCCCTTCAGATTTTAGATGATATAGATGACTAGAACCATCGACCCTTGCTTATCCAAAAAATAATAAAAAAATAAACCTTGGTGAATAAAAAAAAACAAAAGAACCATCAACCTTGTGTGGTTGGGCTTTGACCCTTAAAAGAAACGTGTTGTGTTACATTCAACGTTTGACTCTTCAACAATAGCCGCCCGCCACTTGTGACATCTAAGATATAAATAGTCCCTATTGTCTTGACCAGAAGAGAAAGCTCATTTCACAAAGAACCCATTTTTCTCTTCCAATTTTTCCCCACTCAAGTGTTCTCATTCTTTAATTCTTTTGCTTATTTGTGTTACTTCTACAAAACAAGCACTGTTGTTGCAAAGAGAACAACACTGTGTTCTTTGGTCTCTCTCATCACATATTATTTTGAAGAATTTGGTTGGTTTTGTTGGGTTTAAGTTTAAGCTGAAGTTTTCACAAAAAGTTGTTGTTGTTGGGTAACAATAACAGCAATGGAAGGAAGTGATATATACAGGGCAAGTAATAGTCTTCGTGCTAGAAGTTCCACTGTTTGGAGAAACAGTGGTATGGAGGTTTTCTCAAAATCTTCACGTGGTCATGAAGAAGATGATGAAGAAGCTCTCAAATGGGCTGCACTTGAAAAGTTACCAACTTACAACCGTTTGAGGAAAGGGTTGTTGACCACTTCCCATGGAGCTGCCAATGAAGTTTTAGTCACAGATCTTGTTTATCAGGAGAGACAGAAACTGCTAGAGAGGTTGGTCAAAGTAGCTGAAGAAGACAATGAGAAGTTCTTGTTGAAGCTCAGGGAGAGAGTTGATAGGTAAATGACACTTCAAACCTCTTGTTTCTTTCTTCTTCTTTTTTCTTCTCTTCTCATCAAAATGTTTCTAAGAAATAAAAAAGCAGTTTTTTTTATCACTTATGTTTTTGGTACACCTGAAATTGGATATCCGTATAGACATCGTAGATTGATGTGAGTGTGAGTGAGATGAAGATGTATTTTATTTTGAGATAGAATAGATGTATAGTATACAATTGTGAGTGTGGGTGTCCTTTAGGTGTCCACAAAAGTTATACAAATAACATAGCTCTTTTTTTAAATTAAGAAAATAGTCTTAATAAAGAGTGCCATCATAAGAGAATTGGCTAAACATTCAAATAATTACAATTTTCATTGAAAATTTAAGATAACACTAATGTCTTAGGACACTGGTTAGCATCCTACTTAAAAAAAAAAAAAAACAGATTTGTCCATAGAACAGAGCATTTTTGTTCATAGAAATTAATGCAATCAAAGATACACACTTATCTCTTATGATTATGATTATGATTATGTTGCAATAAGCTCATTATCTTGTGTTTTTTTTTTTCCCCCTTACTTTTACATTTACAGAGTTGGACTTGATATTCCATCAATTGAAGTACGATATGAGCACCTGAAAATTGAAGCAGAGGCTTTTGTGGGAGGTAGAGCTTTGCCAACATTCGTGAACTCTGTTACTAATGTAATAGAGGTAAAGAGTTACAGATTTTCTAGTTCATCAAATTTTGTTTTTACGTTTCTTTGTTCTATTTTGCAATTAGTCTAACAACCTTTCTCCATTTGGTCTTGCAGGGTGTCTTGAATTTTCTCCATATCATCCCAAGCAAAAAGAAACATGTGACTATTCTTAAAGATGTTAGCGGAATTGTCAAACCTCGCAGGATGACATTGCTTCTAGGTCCTCCTGGTTCAGGAAAGACCACACTGTTGTTGGCCTTGTCAGGAAAGCTTGATCCAAGTCTTGAGGTGAAAAAAAATATTCCCTTATATACTATATGCTAATTAGCAAAAATAGTTATTTTTTATTATTAGTCTAATTTGGATACCCTTGTGTCTTGAAGGTATCTGGGAAAGTGACTTATAATGGGCATGAAATGAATGAGTTTGTACCCCAAAGAACTGCTGCATATATTAGCCAGCATGATGTTCATATAGGAGAAATGACTGTGAGGGAAACCTTGGCCTTCTCAGCAAGGTGTCAAGGGGTTGGATCACGCTATGGTTAGTCCATTTTTACAATCTTGTTAACATTTTCAAAATCAAATTTGGGGTGTATGTAACCTAACCATGATTATTTATATTATTTTTGGGATCCATAGACATGCTATCTGAGTTGTCTAGAAGAGAAAAGGCAGCAAATATCAAGCCTGACCCAGATATTGATGTCTACATGAAGGTGAGAAAAAGAAACTCATATCAATCTTTATTGCAGTAAAAGAAGTTATCTTTTATTTATTTCTAAAAAAAATTAAGTGATGAATTTAGCATGTGTTTGGATTAATTATGAAAAATGATTATTCAGTAATCAATTATATGAATAATTGATTTTCTTTAAAATTGATTAGGATAAATCAGTTTTTTGTTTAAATATGTTAACTAAAAAGCGGTTTTAAGATGTTACTATCATTGCATCTAATTAGCTTTTGATATAATAGGCAAGTGCAACTGAAGGGCAGGAGTCAAGCATAGTAACTGATTATATACTGAAGGTAATATTGAATTAAAGCTTGGTTTTGTCATGTCATGTGTGAAAGTTTGTGATCAAGGACAAGGTATTTAGTTATTTATTGTATAATTTTTGCAGATTTTGGGGTTGGATATATGTGCTGATACTATGGTGGGGGATGAAATGTTGCGTGGTATCTCTGGAGGACAAAGAAAGCGTGTTACTACAGGGGAGATGTTGGTTGGACCAGCAAATGCACTATTCATGGATGAAATATCTACAGGGTTGGACAGCTCCACAACTTTTCAGATTGTGAGCTCTTTGAGGCAATATGTTCACATTCTTAATGGAACCGCGGTTATATCTTTGCTTCAGCCGGCACCTGAGACTTATGATCTTTTTGATGACATCATCTTAATCTCTGATGGCCATGTTGTGTACCATGGACCCCGTGAATATGTTCTAGACTTTTTTGAATCTATGGGATTCAAATGTCCTGAGAGGAAAGGTGCTGCTGACTTTCTTCAAGAAGTAACTTCAAGAAAGGATCAAGCACAATATTGGGTGCGCAGAGATGAACCATACAGATTTGTAACTGAGGCTCAATTTGCTGAGGCATTTCAGTCCTTCCATATTGGTAGGAAACTTGGAGAGGAACTTGTAGTTCCATTTGACAAGACTAAGGACCACCCAGCTGCATTAACCACTAACAAGTATGGTATTAACAAGAAGGAGCTTTTAAAGGCTAACTTTGCAAGAGAGTATTTGCTTATGAAAAGGAACTCATTTGTTTACATCTTCAAGTTGTGCCAGGTTAGTTCATTGATATAAAATAAATGATTACCATACAATTATGTTATAATGATACATGTTTTTGACTAATCATTTCACTCTTGATGCTTTGCAGCTTGTCGTCATGGCATTCATAGCATTTACACTATTCTTACGAACTGAGATGCATCATCGTGATCAGGATGATGCTGGTGTTTATGCTGGCGCTCTCTTTTTCGCATTAATAACAATTATGTTTAATGGAATGGCTGAGATTTCTATGACCATTGCCAAGCTTCCTGTTTTCTACAAGCAACGGGACCTTCTATTTTATCCCTCATGGGCATATGCTATTCCTTCATGGATTCTCAAGATTCCTGTTACAATAGTGGAAGTTGCAGCTTGGGTATTTCTAACCTACTATGTTATTGGATTTGATCCAAATGTTGGAAGGTAAAGAAACTGCTTCTATCTGCTAAGAAAGAGCCATGTAAATGTTAATTCATCCTGTTTATATGTTACTTATGATGTGAAATCTTGAATCTTGTGCAGGTTTTTCAAGCAGTACCTTGTACTATTATTTATCAGCCAGGTGGCTTCTGGATTATTTCGAGCTATTGCAGCACTGGGTAGAAACATGATTGTGGCTAACACATTTGGATCATTTGCGATTCTCACACTTATTGCATTAGGTGGATTCGTTCTATCAAGACGTAAGTCCAACATAGAAACACATAATTGTTTTGCATTTATCACATAATCAAGCCTTATTTGATGTTTCTTGCATTCCTTTGCCAATGAAACACAGATGATATCAAGAGCTGGTGGATTTGGGGTTTCTGGATCTCACCTTTGATGTATGGGCAAAATGCTTTAATGGCCAATGAATTTCTTGGGCATAGTTGGCACAACGTAATTTCTTGAACTTGTAGCTTCAGAATTTATCTATCCTTGGTTAAGTAACATGCAGTGCAGGTCTAAATTATTTTCTCTCCAATTACAGTCTACCTCCAATTTAGGAGTTGCTTATCTGGAGACCCGTGGGTTCTTCACAGATTCATATTGGTACTGGTTAGGCTTTGGAGCATTGGTTGGATTTATGTTCCTTCTCAACATGATATTTGGTCTAGCTCTCGAATGGCTCGGCCGTGAGTATTTTTCACATCATTTGTGCTTTAAGATTCTTTCAGTGTAGCAAGATTTTTATTGATATGTATGCATGTGAATGTGCAGCATTTGATAAGCCACAAGCAACAATAGTTGAAGTAGAAGACACTCCAGAAGTTGTACAAGAAGTTGAATTACCGCGCATAGGTGATCTATCTTTCTTATATCAGTCATCAACACTAAAAGCAATTAGCATACTGTTTGAAAGTTGAATGGTAATTTATAATATGCTTTAAATGCTCCACATTGTTTCAATTGTCTTGCAGGAAGCTCAGGAGGAGTTGATGTTGTTGAGGGGTCTAACCATGGAAAGAAAAAAGGAATGGTTCTTCCTTTTGAACCACATTCTATCACTTTTGATGAAATCACATACTCTGTTGACATGCCACAAGTAAGTGGTCACTTTCGAAGTTATAAATATATAACATTTGGATTTCTAACAATGTTTCCAATTTAACTTTGTTTTTGTTAAAAGCACTTTGAACTCACTCTTTTGGTTTCAACTGGCAGGAAATGAAGGAACAAGGTGTACAAGAGGACAAATTAGTGCTTCTAAATGGTGTTAGTGGTGCATTCAGGCCTGGTGTTCTCACAGCTTTGATGGGTGTAAGTGGAGCTGGTAAAACTACTTTGATGGATGTTTTAGCTGGTAGGAAAACTGGTGGTTATATTGATGGAAGCATAAAAATTTCTGGATACCCTAAAAAGCAAGAAACATTTGCTAGAATCTCTGGCTATTGTGAGCAGAATGATATCCACTCACCTCATGTTACAGTTTATGAGTCTTTGCTCTACTCAGCATGGCTCCGTTTAGCTTCAGGAGTTGATTCAAATACCAGAAAGGTTAGTATTACCTGGAGCACAAGAAACCCCTATGGTTTTTCTTTTTCCTTAATGGAAATTTCAGGCTATTCCATTTATTGAGGCAACTAGCTTTCTTAGCTTAGATTCTAATTGTTGTAACTTTTATGGATTTAAATATTGGTTATAGATGTTCATTGAAGAAGTGATGGAACTTGTGGAGCTGAAGCCATTGAGGAACTCATTGGTTGGTTTGCCTGGTGTGAGTGGTCTCTCAACTGAACAACGTAAAAGGTTGACCATTGCAGTTGAGTTGGTGGCTAATCCTTCCATAATTTTCATGGATGAGCCTACTTCTGGGTTAGATGCAAGAGCTGCTGCAATTGTCATGAGAACAGTGAGGAACACAGTGGATACCGGAAGAACAGTTGTTTGCACCATCCATCAGCCTAGCATTGACATTTTTGAAGCTTTTGATGAGGTGAATGTTGATAATGATAAATGAAGCTGTGTTTTATTATAGTTTCTTTCTCCATTGCACTATCTGACATATATTACATGGGATTCTAGCTATTTCTAATGAAACGTGGAGGAAGGGAAATCTATGTGGGGCCACTTGGTCGTGAGTCTAGCCATTTGATCAATTATTTCGAGGTAAGGACCTACTTAAGCTCAAATAAGTAATCTTTTTTTAATAGTAATTACTATAATTTTCCAAAACTTTCCCTTGTTCAGAGCATTGAAGGAGTGAGCAAAATCAAAGATGGATACAACCCAGCAACTTGGATGTTGGAAGTTACAACTACAGCCCAAGAAATTAATTTAGGTGTTGATTTTACCGAGATATACCAAAACTCTGATCTATATAGGTAAGTTGATGCATATGGATATGAATGTTGTAACTAGAGTAGTAGCTATAATCATATTTGTATTTTTCATTTTCAAAATGCTTAGACTGTTTTACATGGCTCTTCAGGAGAAATAAGCAGCTTATACAAGAACTAAGCCAACCTACTCCTGGTTCAAAGGATCTTCATTTCCCTACTCAATACTCACAGTCATTCTTGGTCCAATGCCAAGCTTGCTTATGGAAACAACGCTGGTCATATTGGCGTAATCCACCATACACTGCTGTGAGGTTTTTCTTCACCACTTTCATAGCCTTGATGTTTGGAACAATGTTTTTGGGACCTTGGAGGCAAAACGTAAGTCAAAATTCATTGTTATAAAAATAAGCACATTCAATTTTTTTCATCTTCCTTTTCCCACTTGAATTCTGATTCCTTGTGGTGACTTGTAAATTACAGCTCAAGCAGACAAGACTTGTTAAATGCTGTTGGTTCAATGTATACTGCTGTTCTCTTCCTTGGGGTGCAAAATTCTTCATCAGTACAACCAGTGGTAGCTGTTGAAAGAACTGTCTTTTATAGAGAAAAAGCTGCTGGAATGTATTCTGCCTTACCCTATGCATTTGCACAGGTAACTGAATTCATATTTAATCTTATAGTCGTTATTTGTACTATGGTTTGCATAAGGACATATGTTACTTCCTTTTGTGACAGATTCTAGTGGAGCTACCTTATGTTTTTGCTCAAGCTGTGACATATGGTCTCATAGTCTATGCCATGATTGGTTTTGAATGGACTGTTGCGAAATTCTTTTGGTATCTATTTTTCATGTACTTCACATTGTGCTACTTCACCTTCTATGGTATGATGGCTGTGGCAGTGACACCAAATCACCATGTTGCTTCCATTGTGGCTTCTGCATTTTATGCAATTTGGAATCTCTTTTCAGGATTTGTTGTCTCGAGACCTGTAAGTGTTGCCAACCTATGAATGCTTTGGACTCCATGGTTGCATATATAATATATGAATTTTGGTTGTGCTTACATTTCTTTTTCCATTTTCTTATCTTTTTTATAACAGAAAATTCCTATATGGTGGAGATGGTACTACTGGGCATGTCCTGTGGCTTGGACCATATATGGATTGGTTGCATCACAATTTGGAGATATAGAAGACTTTATGGAATCAGAACAGAAGCCAGTGAAGGAATTTATAAGAAGTTATTTTGGTATCAAACATGACTTCATAGGAGTTTGTGCAGTAGTGGTTGCTGGGATTGCAGTGCTCTTTGCATTCATTTTTGCTGCTGGTATCAAGGCCTTCAACTTCCAAAAGAGATAGATTTAGCATCTTTCTGGATCGTGAATGATTCTTTATATTTTTTTTCAATTTTTCTTTACCCTTACAATCAAATTCATGTAGCATTTGCTTGCACCAGTTTAAAGCTTCTTTAACTTTACGGAAAGTTCAAGTGTATGAATAAGATATTGCTTCTGTATTATAGTTCAAGAAAATAAAGTATCTATAATGAGTCTGTACCAAAAATCCTAATATAGAAAAGGAGCTACTTATTTTTGCATGATTTTTGCTATTCTGTACAAATAGCTATGAGATGAACTGTGAGGACTGATAAAACAATAACTTGAAGGGAAATCAAATAGCCAACAAATAAAGGTAACAAAAGAAAAGTACTGGATCCAACCCCATTGGTGCAAAGTGCCGTAACAAATTCGTACTAAATAACCTTTTCTTTTTTACAACTGTAAGCTCAAATCAGATTGTTTCCCTCTTTGTTTTAATTTTACGTGGAGCACAATCTGCCCAATTATCAATGAGTCTATAAAAAAAAATCAAATTATGCAAAATTGAGAAATTGCATCCAAACTAAATCTAAAGAACTCACACATTCAATGCATACACAAGGAGACACAAGATATAACGTGGGTGGTTCACCAAATTGGCTACATCCACCCACGGGCAGAAGGAGGAATCGAGCTTCACTAAGAACTTTGCAATGATACAGATGAAAGAGTTGTTTCACTCTTAATTGCACTCGCTGATTACAGATTACACTCACACACTCTTCCCTAGCATACATGGTTAATATATATAAAGAGCTTAGAAGCTAACAGAAGTGAGCTAAGGCAGTGGCACCCGAAAGTTGGATATAACTGACTGAAACTGATCAAGGCATAACTGGAAACAGAAACTGATAACTGACTGAAACAGTTATGAAGGTTCAAGCCGAAAACAACAATTCTCCACCTTGGATTGAAACCTTCTTTGACTTGATGTTTAGCTTAGATTACTCTCTTCATCTACTGCCATCTCATTGTTGTTATTTCCAGCAATCTACATTAAGCAAATCCAAACAATGCATGAATTTACTTCGAGGAACCGGTTTGGTAAACATATATGCAGGATTTTCCTTTGTATCAACTTTCTGAATTTTTATCCTCTTCTCTGTTCTGATGAAATGATACCTTACATCAATATGTTTGGTTCTTTCATGATGAACTTGATCCTTTGCCAAACAAATAGCACTTAGACTGTCACATAAAATTATGGCTTTGTCTTAAGGGAATCCAAGGTCACTGATGAGACTTTTAGCCAAATTCCTTCTTTTGCAACTTCAGTTAAGGCCATGTATTATGCTTTTGTGGTACTGAGGGCTACTGTGTGCTGTAAAGTGGCTTTCCAGCTAACTAAAGAGCTTCCAACAGTAAAGGCATAGCCTGTGATGGATCTCCTTGTGTTTATGTCAGCTGCATATTCAGAATCTGAAAATCCTGCAATAGTACATGAATTATTAGTAGCATATATAAGACTAATATCTGCTGTATCCTTAAGATACCTGAAGATTCTTTTGACAGCTTGCCAATGCTCCTGTCCAGGTCTTGCCATATATCTGCTTACAACACTAACAGCTTGTGCTAAGTTTGGTCTTGTGCATACCATAACATACATAAGACTCCCAACAGCACTTGCATATGGTACTCTAGCCATGTAATCCCTTTATGCTTCTGATTGATTTACATGGACTTTGGATATGTGTATGCTGGATGCCAAAGGTGTACAGACAGGTTTAGCTTTTGCCATACCAAACCTATTTAGGATCTTCTAAATGTAGTTCTTTTGACATAAGAACAATCTTTTCTGAGTTCTATCTTTATAGATCTCCATGCCTAAGATCCTTTCAGCTGCTCCTATGTCCTTCATCTCAAATTCTGAACTGAGCAGTAACTTTAACTTCTGAATTACAGCTTTGTCAGATGATGCAATGAGCATATCATCTACATAGAGCAGTATATATATATATATGAATCATCCTCCACCTTGCTGTGATATACACATGAATCATAGGGACTTCTATTGTATCCATGATTGATCATGAATTGATCAAACCTCTTATACCATTGCCTTGGGGATTGCTTTAGTCCATAGAGGGATCTTTTCAGTTTGCAGACAAGTTCCTTTTCTTCATGTATCTCAAAGCCTTCAGGTTGTTTCATTAGTATATCCTCTTGTAATTCTCCATGTAGAAAGGCTGTTTTTACATCAAGTTGCTCTAATTCCATGTCCAAATTTGCTACAAAGGCTAGAAGAACTCTGATTGAAGTGTGTCTAACTACAGGTGAGAAAATCTCATTGTAGTCCACACCTTCTTTCTGACTGAACCCTTTTGCTACAAGTCTAGCCTTGTACCTAATAGGATCATTGCTTGTGAGGCATGGTTTCTTTTTGAATATCGATTTGTGTGACACCCTTCTACCCTGCATGTTATAAGGTATTTAAATATAAAACAATTAAAAAGAAGAACATGCATTTAACTGAATTAAATAAAACAGTTATCCATGGGTAGAAAAGTCCCACATGGAATCGTTTACAACGCGGAAAATAAAAATAAGTTTAATCAAATAAAAACATCATCAATTAAATAACCCAACCCCGATGTCACAATTCAGAGCTGGTATAACCGTTCCGGAAATGAATCCTCGGAATACAACTGGAAACAAACTATCTAAACTTAAAACAACCCTACTATGAGTGGCGGCTCCTCAGAGTCACTCCTCTCCGGGCTGCTCGTCATCCTCTGCAAATGCCGATCAGGCCAAACACAAACAATACAGGGAGTAAGATTCATGTAATCATATAAACAGCAGGGGAATAGTACGCAAGGTAAACATACACATAAGCATACATCAACATCCAACAGTATCATAACAACCAAGTATGTTATGCTATGCAATGCATCAACTACTCCGCTACTCCAACTATGCATGTGGATCCAAACTAACTCAGGATAAACGACTTTGGAGTTACATATCCGTATTGGCCATAAAAGCACCAACACCGGCAGTTCACCAAACCTTGGGTGAACCCCATGGATAGCCAACGCATCAAACCGTGGATGCCTCATCACGGGGGGCCTCGGTCACCAAACCTTGGGTGACCTACCGTGGATGGCCAGATCATCGTACTCTCGGGCGATCTCCCCTTTGTCGAACCTCCCCCCATCAACTACTCCAATGCTTATGCAAATGGCACAACAACAAACAATCTCAACCACCTCCTTGCTTGGGCCATGAAGCTCCCAAGACTTTCAACATCAAACTCAACGTAACCTTAGACCCAAACCGTGGGGTCAAGGCTCCCTTGGCCAATAAGCACCAAGGTTCAACTCAACGTGCTTGGGTCGATAAGCACCCAAGACTTCAACTTATCAACGTGCGGTAACCCAACGGATACCGACTTAACATTTGATTATCTAATTATCTTATATAATTAATAACCAGGTTGTCTAATCTTTATCTTTGATTATTTATCTCAACTTATCATCATAGGGGAATGGGGTTTAAAAACCCCTTAAGTCCTTTAATTGTATTACGGTCCAGGGGTTTAGCACGGTCGTGCTTAGACCCTAGCACGGTCGTGCTTGGACACGTGAGGGCGTGCTGCCCTTTTAAGTGAAGCACGGTCGTGCTTCACACTCAGCACGGTCGTGCTCAGCAGCACAGTAGTACTGTTTGACCTGCACGGCCGTGCTGAACAGCGCGGCCATTTTCCAGAATTTAAATGGGAGCACGGTCGTGCTCCCTGTTCAGCACGGTCGTGCTCAATGCACGACTGCACTGTTCTGGGCAGGGACAGAAACCAGGTTCTAACCAATTAACTTAGGGATTAAACCCCTTAAACTTAGTACGGTTTTTAAACCTATTTAACCAATTAACATAATTTCATCAACCTCAACTCATCATAACAACAATACCATCAATCAACCAATGTCATATCAATAACAACAATTAACATACTATCATATCATCAACAATCATTAAGAATATAAGCATATATTCATGATATACCAACACAGTCATCAACATACAATTTCATACAACAAATCAGGGTCATGAGGAACCCTTAACCTTACTCTACCCCACTGCCTAATGAGAACAATACCCTTCTCCCCATACCTGGATTGAAGGTAGCTCTATCAACCAACGTATGCTCCTAACTGCAACCGGTTCCTTCCAAAACAGCTTAACCCAAAGAACCTTAAACAATAGAACATAACCAGATTAGATTCCTACTCAAAACAAAGAAGGAAACCACAAGGGGAAAGGAAACCATTACCTCCAGACCAAGGTAGAACCACTAGTCTCCCTAAACTGCTTCCAATAACCCCCAACAAAGAAGAACGAAGAGGAAACAGTGTGAAAATGTGCTCTGGCCGCAACTGATGACGGCTGCCAACAAAAGTAGGGTTTTCACGTTAACCCTCGGGTTCTGCACCCACTTATAAAACTCGGACTTGAGCACGGTCATGCTTACCCTTAAGCACGGTCGTGCTCCACTTAGCGTCAGCGAGACGCGGTCCACGCATTGAGCACGGGAGTGCTCACTATTGAGCACGGTCGTGCTCAACTTAAAATCAGAGACACGCTTCTGACTTTAAGCACGGCTTGCTAGCTGATGAGCACGAGCGTGCTCATGTAACAGAAAGGGACTTTTAAGCTAAAATCCCACTTAGCCCTTAACCAACATTTTTAAATTAATCAAACTAGCTTTATAAAACATTTTATGAAAAACAGGGTGTTACAATTCCACCCCCCTAATAAAAATTTCGTCCTCAAAATTTCTACGTACCTCAAACGAAAAGATGCGGATACGCCTCCATCATCTGACTCTCGAGCTCCCAGGTAGCGCTTTCCTCAGTTGCCCCGCTCCAAACCACTTTAACCAAGGGAATCTCTTTGCCTCTTAGCTGCTTCACCCTCCTATCCTCGACTCGAAGGGGTAACACTTCAAATGTCAAATTCTCTTTTAACTGTATTGTATCGGGAACTATCACGTGACTAGGGTCATGAATGTACTTCCTGAGTTGAGACACATGAAAAACATTGTGGAGATTTGACAAGAACGGTGGCAAGGCTATTTGGTAGGCGACTTCGCCAACTCTTTTAAGGATTTGGTAAGGACCAATGAACCTCGGAGTAAGTTGCCTTGCCTTCATCACTCTACCAACCCCAGTCGTCGGGGTAACTCTCAAGAATATATGATCGCCTTCCTGGAATTCGAGCGCCTTCCTCCTTTTATCATGGTAGCTCTTCTGCCTACTCTGTGCAACTCTCATCTTTTCCTGAACTAACCTGATCTTTTCTGTTGTTTCCTGGACTATCTCTGGTCCTAGCACCACACTATCACTAGGTTCACTCCAACACAAGGGTGTCCTACATCTCCTCCCATACAGAGCTTCATAAGGTGCCATCCCAATGCTGGAATGGAAACTGTTGTTGTAGGTGAACTCTATTAGGGGCAAAAACTTGTCCCAACTTCCAGACTGTTCTAACACACAAGCCCTCAACAAGTCCTCTAAGGACTGGATGGTCCGCTCAGACTGCCCATCAGTCTGTGGGTGGTAAGCTGAACTAAGCCTAAGCTTTGTCCCTAAAGCCTCTTGCAAGCTATTCCAAAACCTAGAGGTAAACCTCGGGTCTCTATCTGAAACTATGCTAGAGGGTACACCATGAAGCCTAACTATTTCCTTGATGTACAACTTAGCTAACTTCTCCAATGGATGCTCCATGTTCATCGGAATGAAATGGGCAGACTTAGTCAGTCTATCCACAACAACCCATATAGCCTCAAAACCAGCTGGAGTCCTAGGGAGTCCAGACACAAAATCCATGGAGATACTATCCCATTTCCATTCTGGGATACTCAGGGGTTGCAACTTACCCGAAGGCCTTTGATGCTCTATCTTAGCCTTCTGACAAACTAGGCACGCATATACAAACTCTGCTACATCCTTTTTCATCCTAGGCCACCAAAACATCCTCTTAAGATCCTGATACATCTTAGTGGCACCTGGGTGCACACTCAATCCACTCCTATGACCTTCTTCTAAGATCAACTTCCTAAGTTCAGGAACATTTGGCACACAAACTCTATCCTTAAACCTCAAGATGCCATCACTGCCATCCTTAAAACTTAGGTCTCTACCCTGAGCGAGCAAATCTCGCTGGTCTAAGAGAAACTTGTCTAACTTCTGACCCTCTCTAGTCTGATCCATCAGACTGTTGGTAAACTTCAAGGTACCAAGCCTAATACTCTTAGGGGTAAACTCACAAGCTAGACTAAGGTCTCTAAACTCCTCAATCAAATCCATCTCCCTAACCATCAAAGCGGAGATATGCAGGGTTTTCCTACTCAAGGCATCGGCCACCACATTCGCCTTTCCTGGGTGATAGGTCAGCTCGAAGTCATAATCTTTTAAAAACTCCATCCACCTACGCTGCCTCATGTTCAACTCCTTTTGATCAAAGAGATACTTCAAACTCTTATGATCACTAAAAACCTCAAACCTCGCTCCATACAGGTAATGCCTCCAGATCTTTAAGGCAAATACCATAGCTCCTAACTCTAGGTCATGGGTAGGGTAGTTCTTCTCATGGGTTTTCAACTGCCTAGAAGCATAAGCAACTACCTTACCATTCTGCATCAGCACACCACCTAACCCTTGCTTAGAAGCATCGTAGTAAACTACGAAGGGTTCACTAGGATCTGGCAAAACTAACACTGGTGCTGACGTCAACCTATTCTTAAGGATTTGGAAACTCTCTTCACACTTAGAGTCCCACACAAACAACTGTCCCTTCTTGGTGAGACGGGTTAAGGGTAAAGCTATCTTAGAGAAACCTTATATAAACAGTCTATAATACCCGGCTAACCCCAAGAAACTCCTAATCTCGGTTACAGACTTTGGCGCTTCCCACTGGAGCACCATCTCTACCTTAGTTGGGTCCACTGCTATGCCACCCTTAGAGATGACATGTCCTAAGAAGCTCACTTCCTCTAACCAGAACTCACACTTAGACAACTTAGCATACAACTGCTTTTCCTTAAGGGTCTGCAAGACAACCCTCAAGTGTTTTCCTTACTCTTGGAGTACACTAAGATGTCATCTATAAACACCACCACAAACTTATCCAAGTAAGGGTGAAAGGTCTTGTTCATGTAATCCATGAAGACCGCAGGAGCATTGGCCACACCGAAGGGCATAACCAAATACTCATAGTGACCATATCACGTCCTAAATGCTGTCTTCGGGATGTCCTCAGACTTAACCCGAATCTGATGGTACCCTGCCCTCAAGTCTATCTTTGAAAAGACGCAAGCGCCCATCAACTGGTCCATAAGATCATCAATCCTAGGGAGGGGATACCGATTCTTTATGGTCACCTTGTTGAGCTGTCGAAAGTCGACGCACAACCTCATATTACCATCCTTCTTCTTCACCAACAACACAGGTGCTCCCCACGGAGACACACTCGGCCTAATGAATTTCTTTTTCATCAGGTCCTCCAACTGTTCTTTCAACTCAGCTAACTCAAGAGGAGACATTCTATAGGGTGCTATGGAGATTGGCCCGGTGCCAGGCACTAAGTCTATGGTAAACTCAACATCTCTCTCTGGGGGTAAGTTATAAACATCCCCCGGAAACAATTCAGGAAATTCTCGCACAACAGGCAAGCTGGCGATATCAAGAGGGCTGCTCTCTACTTCCAGGGAAGCTAACATCATGTATACTTGGGCTTCGTCTTTCATCGAAGCTTGAACTTGACTGGCAGAGAGAAGGTCCGGATTCTTAGACTCCTTTGGAGTTCCAAAAATCAAGGTTTTGTCAAAACAGTTGTGGAGGACATGGTTGGAAGATAACCAGTCCATACCCAGAATAATATCCAGGTCTTTCAAAGGCAAGCATACAAGATCAGCAATGAATGTCCTATCATTTATAACTATATGACAGTTCTTGCATGCATAAGAAGTAGAAACAGGTTTATTTGTAGGTGTAGAAACCAACAAATCATACTCAAGGAAAGCAGCAAGTAATTCAAGACTCTTGACCCTATCATGCGATATAAATGAATGAGTAGCACCCGAATCATACAACACAGTCAATTGAGTCCCATCGATAAAGCATGTACCTTGAATCAAGTCATCAGACTCGGAAGCTTCAGCTCCACTAAGAGTAAAGACTCTTCCAGTGGTCTTCAGTCGGTTGGCCTGGGACTTCTGATTCTTGCCGGCGCTGGGAGGCTCGGCCTTGGCTCCTTCACACTCTCGGCTGATGTGTCCTGGCTTGCCGCATCTGAAGCAGATAACCTGCGTCTCTTTACACTGAGACGAGTAGTGATCTGTAGCGCCACACTTGCCGCACCTCATGGGCCTAGGGACGTTAGAGAACCCGCCTCTAAACCCATCCTGCTGAAACTGTGGCTTCTTACCACTTTGCTTGAAATCTCTGCCGGTCAGAGCATACCTCTGCTTACCCTTGTCCCTCTGATCGGTCCTCTTGCCACTCTGGCTATCTGACCCTCTGGAACTAGCAACCCTGAACTGGCTGGCACCTCATAGATCCTGCACTTGTTGACCAGAATAGGGAAGACTCTGATCTCCTGGTAACTGATGGCCTGCTTGATCTCAAGTCGGAGTCCAGCCTCAAACTTCACACACTTCGAATGGTCATCCGTCTCATGCTGGAAGGGAGCGTAGTACTTGGCCAGCTCCTCAAACTTGGCCGCATAGTCACCGACTGACAGCGACCCCTGTCTCAAAGACAAGAATTCCATTTCCTTCTTGTCCCTGATATCTGCTGGAAAGTACTTCTCCAGGAATCTCTGCCTGAACACAGCCCATGTAACCGCTGTGCCCTCAGCCTGCATCCTTTGCCTGCAGTTATCCCACCAGTGCTCTGCCTCCTCGGTCAGCATGAAGGTAGCGAAGATGAGCTTCTGCTGATCGTTGCAATTCATGGCTCGGAAGATCTTCTCTGTCTCCCTCAGCCACAACAAAGCTCCTTCCGAATCGTACGCTCCCTTGAACGACGGAGGGTTGTTCCTCTGGAACTTATCCAGTCCCTGGAACTCAGCTGGCCCACCATTGTTAGGGTTAACCTGACCAATAGCATTGGCTAGGAGTGCCAATGCGTCAGCAATCGCCTGATCGTTGCGTCCTCTACCGGCCATTAGTTCCTGTACAAGCCCAACACAACTCTTAATACAGAAACTTACGCGAGTAAAAGCTACAGGCAACTAACTTAAAACATCATTATCTATACAAGTATAGACAATTCACACCAGAGTCACACAACAGACTCACAACAGACTCATACCACGTCCGAACAAGGTCGAACTGCTCTGATACCACTAAATGTGACACTCTTCTACCCCGCATGTTATAAGGCATTTAAATATAAAACAGTTAAAAAGAAGAACATGCATTTAACTGAATTAAATAAAACAGTTATCCATGGGTAGAAAAGTCCCACATGGAATTGTTTACAACGCGGAAAATAAAAATAAGTTTAATCAAATAAAAACATCATCAATTAAATAACCCAACCCCGATGTCACAATTCAGAGCTGGTATAACCGTTCCGGAAATGAATCCTCGGAATACAACTGGAAACAAACTATCTAAACTTAAAACAACCCTTCTATGAGTGGCGGCTCCTCAGAGTCACTCCTCTCCGGGCTGCTCGTCATCCTCTGCAAATGCCGATCAGGCCAAACACAAACAATACAGGGAGTAAGATTCATGTAATCATATAAACAGCAGGGGAATAGTACGCAAGGTAAACATACACATAAGCATACATCAACATCCAACAGTATCATAACAACCAAGTATGCTATGCTATGCAATGCATCAACTACTCCGCTACTCCAACTATGCATGTGGATCCAAACTAACTCAGGATGACTGACTTTGGAGTTACATATCCGTATTGGCCATAAAAGCACCAACACCGGCAGTTCACCAAACCTTGGGTGAACCCCATGGATAGCCAACGCATCAAACCGTGGATGCCTCATCACGGGGGGCCTCGGTCACCAAACCTTGGGTGACCTACCGTGGAGGGCCAGATCATCGTACTCTCGGGCGATCTCCCCTTTGTCGAACCTCCCCCATCAACTACTCCAATGCTTATGCAAATGGCACAACAACAAACAATCTCAACCACCTCTTTGCTTGGGCCATGAAGCTCCCAAGACTTTCAACATCAAACTCAACGTAACTTTAGACCCAAACCGTGGGGTCAAGGCTCCCTTGGCCAATAAGCACCAAGGTTCAACTCAACATGCTTGGGTCGATAAGCACCCAAGACTTCAACTTATCAACGTGCGGTAACCCAACGGATACCGACTTAACATTTGATTATCTAATTATCTTATATAATTAATAAACAGGTTGTCTAATATTTATCTCAACTTATCATCATAGGGGAATGGGGTTTAAAAACCCCTTAAGTCCTTTAATTGTATTACTGTCCAGGGGTTTAGCACGGTCGTGCTTAGACCCTAGCACGGTCGTGCTTGGACACGTGAGGGCATGCTGCCCTTTTAAGTGAAGCACGGTCGTGCTCAGCAGCACGGTAGTACTGTTTGACCTGGACGGCCGTGCTGAACAGCGCGGCCATTTTCCAGAATTTAAATGGGAGCACGGTTGTGCTCCCTGTTCAGCACGGTGGTGCTCAATGCACGACTGCACTGTTCTGGGCAGGGACAGAAACCAGGTTTTAACCAATTAACTTAGGGATTAAACCCCTTAAACTTAGTACGGTTTTTAAACCTATTTAACCAATTAACATAATTTCATCAACCTCAACTCATCATAACAACAATACCATCAATCAACCAATGTCATGTCAATACAACAATTAACATACCATCATATCATCAACAATCATTAAGAATATAAGCATATATTCATGATATACCAACACAGTCATCAACATACAATTTCATACAACAAATCAGGGCCATGAGGAACCCTTAACCTTACTCTACCCCACTGCCTAATGAGAACAATACCCTTCTCCCCATACCTGGATTGAAGGTAGCTCTATCAACCAACGTATGCTCCTAACTGCAACCGGTTCCTTCCAAAACAGCTTAACCCAAAGAACCTTAAACAATAGAACATAACCAGATTAGTTTCCTACTCAAAACAAAGAAGGAAACCACAAGGGGAAAGGAAACCATTACCTCCAGACCAAGGTAGAACCACTAGTCTCCCTAAACTGCTTCCAATAACCCCCAACAAAGAAGAACGAAGAGGAAACAGTGTGAAAACGTGCTCTGGCCGCAACTGATGACGGCTGCCAACAAAAGTAGGGTTTTCACGTTAACCCTCGGGTTCTGCACCCACTTATAAAACTCGGACTTGAGCACGGTCGTGCTTACCCTTAAGCACGATCGTGCTCCACTTAGCGTCAGCGAGACGCGGTCCACGCATTGAGCATGGACGTGCTCACTATTGAGCACGATCGTGCTCAACTTAAAATCAGAGACACGCTTCTGACTTTAAGCACGACTTGCTGGCTGATGTGCACGAGCGTGCTCATGTACCAGAAAGGGACTTTTAAGCTAAAATCCCACTTAGCCCTTAACCAACATTTTTAAATTAATCAAACTAGCTTTATAAAACATTTTATGAAAAACAGGGTGTTACAATTTGCATCCCACTGTTCTTCTTCCTTATGGTAATTTGACTAGTTGCCAAGTCTGGTTTTTCTGCAAGGATTCTATTTCTTCATGCATAGCAGTGATCCATTGCTGTGATTCAGCACAAGTGATGGCTTCCTGATAGTTGGATGGTTCCTTAGAATCAATATCTTCAGCTATATGCAGGGCATAGGACACCATATCTTCAAAACCATATCTTTTAGGAGGTTTTATGTTCCTGAGAGATTTTCTAGTTGCTGATGTTTCAATCTGTATTGCTAGTTAATTCCTCATGTTGATTTTGATTTCTGGTTTGAGATCCATCCAGCTCCACCTGCTTAGGAATAGTACTGATCTTGTTTGGATCTTCTGAATCAGTTTTGCCATGAACTAGTGAGATTTCGTCAAAGATGACATCTCTACTCATGATCGCCTTTCTTTCTGATGGTGACCATATTCTGTAACCCTTGATTCCATCCCTATATCCTACAAAAGTTCCTCTTTTGGATCTACGTTCTAATTTACCCTCATTTACATGATAATATGCAGGACATCCAAAAACCTTTAACATTGAATAATCAGCTGGTTTATCAGTCCATACCTCTATTGGAGTTTTCAGGTTAATGGTTGTGGATGGAGATATATTCACTAGGTAGCATGCAGTAGAGACATCTTCTACCCAGAAATTTCTGCTTAGGCCTGAGTTTGACAGCATGCATCTGGCTCTTTCCAGCAGGGGTCTATTCATTCTTTCAGCTACATCATTCTGCTGAGGAGTGTTCCTCACAGTGTATTGCCTGGCTATGCCTTCTTCTCTGCAGAACTCTTTGAATTCTTCTGAGCAAAACTACAAACCATTATCAGTTCTGAGTCTCTTTACCTTTCTTCCCACTTGATTTTCAACAAGAACTTTCCAATGCCTGAAGTGCTTGAAAGCTTCTGACTTTTGTTTCATTGTGAAGATCCAAGTCCTTCTTGAACAATCATAAATTATTGAAAGAAAGTATCTAGCTCCTCCTAGAGAAGGAACTTTAGAAGGCCCCCAACAATCTGAATGAATATAATCCAAAGTAGCTTTTGTGGTGTGAACAACTTTAGGGAATTTAATTCTGTGCTGTTTTCCAAAGACATTGTTCACAGAATTTTAGGGGTTCCATCTTGTGGCTTCCAAGAAGTCCTTGCTTGCTGAGAACCTCAAGTCCCTTCTCTCTCATATGCCATAGAGTATTATTATCAGGGAACTTGTTCTCAGCCACTGAGACAGATGAGATAGAACCTGTCACTATGTTGCCTTGAAGAATGTACAGGTTTCCTTGCTTGGTTCCTTGCATAACCACTGATTTGCCATTCTTCATTATCTTCATCATTCCACCTTCAACACAGCATGTGAAGCCTTTTGTGTCCAAAGCTCCCACTGAGATCAAATTCCTCTTGAGGTCTGGGACATGCCTGACATTGGACAAAGTCCTTACAACACCATCATGCATTCTGAGTTGTATGGACCAAATGCCTACAGTCTTGCAAGGTGCATTGTTTCCCATTAGGACATTCCGTGCAGATTTCTTATCATAGGTCACAAACTAGCTCCTGTTTGGACACATGTGATAAGAACAGCCCGAGTCTAAAACCCACTGATCTGACTGCTGTTGTTGTGCATCAACAATAGAGAGAACTAATTCTGAATCATATGTAGAATCATCTTCTACTACGGTTGCAACTGACTCTTTCTTTTTCTTTTTAGGACAATCTTTCTTCCAATGGCCTGGTTCTTTACAGTAATTACATGTATCCTTGGGATTGATTTTGGTGTTCTTCTTCCATTTTCCCTTTTCCTTATTCTGAGATTTTGGAGGGTTAGAAGTTACCAAACCAGCAGCATTGCTATCATCATTGTTGGAAGAAGCTCTAAGTCTTAGCTCTCTTGAAAACATATTAGACTTTACTTCTTCTATAGTGATGCTTTCTTTACCAACACTGAAGGAGCTAACAAAGTTTTCAAAGAGGGCGATAAAGAAGCTAGCAGGATCATAGCAATGTCTTCATCATCCATTTTGACATCATTATCTCTAAGCTCTAACAAAATAGAGTTTAGTTCATCAAGATGATCCTTAAGTTGTGTACCTTCTTTCATTCGAAGACCAAATAATCTTCTTTTGACCAGCAACTTGTTGCATAAGGACTTTGTCATGTACAACTTCTCTAGTTTGAGCCATAGGCCAGCAGCAGTAGTTTCTTCAGAGACCTCATACAGGACTTCATCGGATAGGGAGAGAAGTATCAAGGAGTGTGCCTTTTCTTCCTGTTGCAGTGTGGCATCTTTTGCAGCCTTGCCACTTTGTCCTGAAAGAGGAGCCCAAGCTCCCTGATCCTTGAGTAAAGAACGAATCTTAATGCGCCAGAGGTTGAAGCTGTTTCTTCCATTGAATTTCTCAATCTTGATAGTGCTAGCCATCTTCTTGCTTGAATCTTGATCATCCGTACACGAGTATATCTGATTCATGATTTCTGATGCAAAAAGATTGATCTAGTCTAGCTCTAGATACCAATTTGTTATGCAGAATTGAGAAATTGCATCCAAACTAAATCTAAAGAACACATACATTCAATGCATACACAAGGAGACACAAGATGTAACGTGGGTGGTTCACCAAATTGGTTACATCCACCCACGGGCAGAAGGAAGAATCAAGCTTCACTAAGAACTTTGCAAAGATACAGATGAAAGAGTTGTTTCACTCTTAATTGCACTCATTGATTACAAATTACACTCACACACTCTTCCCTAACATACATGGTCAATATATATAGAGAGCTTAGAAGCTAACAGAAGTGAGCTAAGGCACTGGCACCCGAAAGCTGGTTATAACTGACATAACCAACTTAACTAAAACTGATCAAGGCATAGCTGGAAACAGAAACTGATAACTGACTGAAACAGTTATGAAGGTTCCAACCAAAAACAACAATAATTTTATGGAATTTAATTTTAAGATTAATCATATTTTAAAATAAATTTGGCATCATTTTAATTACAACTCTTAAACAACCTAATTAATAAAAAACCTAATTTATATTTAATTTACTTAATTAATTTATTTTGGTAACATTCATAATTTTTGTTATTGATTAAAAAATATTTTTATAAATGTGAAATATTTATGAATTTATTAGTGGCTGATTATATTTGGTAGAATTTTAAATAATAAATAAATTTATTACACAAAAATTTCCATTAAACAGAATATATGACCAACTAACTGCATAATCTTTTCGACCATTTAATAAAACTTTTCATTGGCTTTGGTAAACAAGGGAAAAACTCAATTCAATTAGGATATACAAACACAAATAGGCCCAAATGCAGAAGAGCTTAGCAGTTTGGTGATTTTAAAGATAAACTATAAAATAGCTATGCTTGCAGCAAAATCCTAAGAAATAACCTAACAAAGGAGACTAATGATTCGCAGCCTTGCTAGCCTTGGCCATTAAAGCTATCACGGGTATCATGCTGCCATCCATAACCCTGACCATCATGTCCAAGTTCACCAGAGTAGTAATTTTGTTTCAAATGTGACATGTGGGGTGGAGGTGGTGGTGGTGGTGGTGGTGGTGGTGGTGGGAGGGCCCTAGGCTGTGGTGCCAATACACCTTTGGCATCTCTTGGATCCATTACCATACCACCCTGTGCTTGTTTAAAAGGCACACCAGCAATTCCAGCATGCCAGGGCTGGGGATAATTTCCTGGAAAATTTGGGCCACTTTGTGGGAAACCCAGTAATGAACTTTGGTCCCCACTTATATCAGAAGCTGAGTCCTGCCTAGGAATATCATAGGGAGCAGCATAAAATGGTTGACCTCTTTCCTGTGGGTAAAGGGGGTAACCAAATGGCATAGGAGGGTTCAGCATTGGGTTTGAAGTAACCAGTGTGGGGATGTTGGGAAGCTGGGCTGAGTGCATTGGTGGATAATCTGGAAATGGGGTCTCTGGACCAACTGATTGCTGCCTGTCTGCAAACTGCGAATGTTCTTGTGGCGGATGTTGCATATCAAAACTTTGTTGATGGAAGCCCTGCTGAATACCTCCAACAGAGCCAGACGGGGTATCTGAGGGGTGGTGGTGTTGACCAAAAAATGGTGGCTTTGAATGCATATTTGGCCTTGATGGTGGTTGATCTCTTGGCTGTCTACCAGTTTTGTCTTCTTGATCATGGAGCTGGGAATTTGAACCAGGAGAAAAAACTGGCCTTTGGGGACCTCGAGCAGTAGAATCTGAAGCAGAGGAGAATGTAACCAGTATACGAGAAAAACAGTAGCTGCCAAGTTGATGTTTAACAGGCAACTCAAGTAAGAGATCACGCTGCAAAAACTAGTGGCAGCCAAGAAATAATGTAACTTCAATAACCAAGAGACCAAGAAGCATAACAAGTGCAGCTACAAAGAGGGTGGAAGTAATGTCTAGCTCAAGTTAATGATAAGCAGAGACAGCAGCCCTGAGATAAGCAAGGCAGAAACAGAACCAAGTGAAAATAATTAACCAGCCACAGAGGTGCAGAAACCAGCTCCCACATGGCAAGAAACAAGATCCAAACCCAATGTAGAGAACATAACTATTAACTATTGGTCAAGTGGTTTGGGGTGTAAGACAAAGGTGTTGCGAGTTACAAGGTGTAAAGTTCGAATCTCATTCCTTACTAACATACATAACAAACTAACAATTAACATTTGTATATAAAAAAAAACTAGCATCCCTTACTAAATGCCATGATGACACACCGAAAAGCATCAAATTAACAAGGATTTTTCTAACCCTAAGGGTAATGATTATGATACTGATTAAGGAATTAAAAAAAAGAAAACTTTCTTTGAAAGTGATCTATTTAAAATTAGGTTTTTCTATCATGTGCAACTTTGTACAGGTTAAGAAACCCAAAAATAACCACTATTTATTGGAAAACTAAGCATTTCAGTTTTGAAAGTATAAAATACACAAGTTTCTATATAAATTTACTTTTTTAAAATCCTTAACATGTGCAAAATTGTACAGGTTAAAAAAACCCTTTAAAATTTTGAGAAGTGGTATCCTTAATTTTTCAATAAAAACTTATTTTTATTGAATTACTCAATCAATGTCCTTAGGAATTATTAATAAGTACATTTTCTAGATTTATTTTATTAAGTTATTGAAATTTAACTTAAATATTGATTTTAAATAAGGAGAATGTTAACTAGTGCCTTAAGGACATTAGTTAAGGATCTAAAAATAGAAATTTGACATTAGAACTTGATGTATTTTATACTTTGAAGAATAATAAACTTATTTTTCCAATGAACTTTTGTTTTTTTTTGTTTTTGTTTTCTTAACCAATACCCAAATACCCAAAGAATATTGGTTAGCATGAAACTTTAAATAAACATAGTAAAAGGTGAATGGCAGTGCAAGAATGTGCAGAGTTATTTCATCTGGATGTCCCTTCAGATTTTAGATGATATAGAAGACTAGAACTATCAACCCTTTTATAAATAAATAAATAAAAAAAAAAAGCAACAACTTGGTGAATAAAAAAAACAAAAGAACCATCAACCTTGTGTGGTTGGGCTTTGAAACGTGTTGTGTTACATTTCAACGTTTGACTCTTCAACAATAGCCGCCCGCCACTTGTGACATCCTAAGGTATAAATAGTCCCCATTGTCTTGACCATAAGAGAAAGCTCATTTCACAAAGAACCCATTTTTCTCTTCCAATTTTTTTCCCCATTCAAGTGTTCTCATTCTTTAATTCTTTTGCTTATTTGTGTTACTTCTACAAAACAAGCATTGTTGTTGCAAAGAAAACAACACTGTGTTCTTTGGTCTCTCTCATCACATATTATTTTGAAGAAATTGGTTGGTTTTGTTGGGTTTAAGTTTAAGTTAAAGTTTTCACAAAAAGTTGTTGTTGTTGGGTAACAATAACAGCAATGGAAGGAAGTGATATATACAGGGCAAGTAATAGTCTTCGTGCTAGAAGTTCCACTGTTTGGAGAAACAGTGGTATGGAGGTTTTCTCAAAATCTTCACGTGGTCATGAAGAAGATGATGAAGAAGCTCTCAAATGGGCTGCACTTGAAAAGTTACCAACTTACAACCGTTTGAGGAAAGGGTTGTTGACCACTTCCCATGGAGCTGCCAATGAAGTTTTTGTCACAGATCTTGTTTATCAGGAGAGACAGAAACTGCTAGAGAGGTTGGTCAAAGTAGCTGAAGAAGACAATGAGAAGTTCTTGTTGAAGCTCAGGAAGAGAGTTGATAGGTAAATGACACTTCAAACCTCTTGTTTCTTTCTTCTTCTTTTTTCTTCTCTTCTCATCAAAATGTTTCTAAGAAATAAAAAAGCAGTTTTTTTATCACTTATGTTTTTGGTAGACCTGAAATTGGACATCCGTATAGACATCGTAGATTGATGTGAATATGAGTGAGATGAAGATGTATTTTATTTTGAGATAGAGTAGATGTATAATATGCAATTGTGAGTGTGGATGTCCTTTAGGTATCCACAAAAGTTATATAAATAACATAGCTCTTTTTTTAAATTAAGAAAATAGTCTTAATAAAGAGTGTCATCATAAGAGAATTGGCTAAAGATTCAAATAATTACAATTTTCATTGAAAGTTTAAGATAACACTAATGTCTTAGGACACTGGTTAGCATCCTACTTAAAAAAAAAAACAGATTTGTCCATAGAACAGAGCATTTTTGTTCATAGAAATTAATGCAAATCAAAGATACACACTTATCTCTTATGATTATGATTATGATTATGCTGCAATAAGCTCATTATCTTGTGTTTTTTCTTACTTTTACATTTATAGAGTTGGACTTGATATTCCATCAATTGAAGTACGATATGAGCACCTGAAAATTGAAGCAGAGGCTTTTGTGGGAGGTAGAGCTTTGCCAACATTCGTGAACTCTGTTACTAATGTAATAGAGGTAAAGAGTTACAGATTTTCTAGTTCATCAAATTTTGTTTTTACGTTTCTTTGTTCCATTTTGCAATAAGTCTAACAACCTTTCTCCATTTGGTCTTGCAGGGTGTCTTGAATTTTCTCCATATCATCCCAAGCAAAAAGAAAACATGTGACTATTCTTAAAGATGTTAGCGGAATTGTCAAACCTCGCAGGATGACATTGCTTCTAGGTCCTCCTGGTTCAGGAAAGACCACACTGTTGTTGGCCTTGTCAGGAAAGCTTGATCCAAGTCTTGAGGTGAAAAAAAATATTCCCTTATATACTATATGCTAATTAGCAAAAATAGTTATTTTTTATTATTAGTCTAATTTGGATACCCTTGTGTCTTGAAGGTATCTGGGAAAGTGACTTATAATGGGCATGAAATGAATGAGTTTGTACCCCAAAGAACTGCTGCATATATTAGCCAGCATGATGTTCATATAGGAGAAATGACTGTGAGGGAAACCTTGGCCTTCTCAGCAAGGTGTCAAGGGGTTGGATCACGCTATGGTTAGTCCATTTTTACAATCTTGTTAACATTTTCAAAATCAAATTTGGGGTGTATGTAACCTAACCATGATTATTTATATTATTTTTGGGATCCATAGACATGCTATCTGAGTTGTCTAGAAGAGAAAAGGCAGCAAATATCAAGCCTGACCCAGATATTGATGTCTACATGAAGGTGAGAAAAAGAAACTCATATCAATCTTTATTGCAGTAAAAGAAGTTATCTTTTATTTATTTCTAAAAAAAATTAAGTGATGAATTTAGCATGTGTTTGGATTAATTATGAAAAATGATTATTCAGTAATCAATTATATGAATAATTGATTTTCTTTAAAATTGATTAGGATAAATCAGTTTTTTGTTTAAATATGTTAACTAAAAAGCGGTTTTAAGATGTTACTATCATTGCATCTAATTAGCTTTTGATATAATAGGCAAGTGCAACTGAAGGGCAGGAGTCAAGCATAGTAACTGATTATATACTGAAGGTAATACTGAATTAAAGCTTGGTTTTGTCATGTCATGTGTGAAAGTTTGTGATCAAGGACAAGGTATTTAGTTTATTTATTGTATAATTTTTGCAGATTTTGGGGTTGGATATATGTGCTGATACTATGGTGGGGGATGAAATGTTGCGTGGTATCTCTGGAGGACAAAGAAAGCGTGTTACTACAGGGGAGATGTTGGTTGGACCAGCAAATGCACTATTCATGGATGAAATATCTACAGGGTTGGACAGCTCCACAACTTTTCAGATTGTGAGCTCTTTGAGGCAATATGTTCACATTCTTAATGGAACCGCGGTTATATCTTTGCTTCAGCCGGCACCTGAGACTTATGATCTTTTTGATGACATCATCTTAATCTCTGATGGCCATGTTGTGTACCATGGACCCCGTGAATATGTTCTAGACTTTTTTGAATCTATGGGATTCAAATGTCCTGAGAGGAAAGGTGCTGCTGACTTTCTTCAAGAAGTAACTTCAAGAAAGGATCAAGCACAATATTGGGTGCGCAGAGATGAACCATACAGATTTGTAACTGAGGCTCAATTTGCTGAGGCATTTCAGTCCTTCCATATTGGTAGGAAACTTGGAGAGGAACTTGTAGTTCCATTTGACAAGACTAAGGACCACCCAGCTGCATTAACCACTAACAAGTATGGTATTAACAAGAAGGAGCTTTTAAAGGCTAACTTTGCAAGAGAGTATTTGCTTATGAAAAGGAACTCATTTGTTTACATCTTCAAGTTGTGCCAGGTTAGTTCATTGATATAAAATAAATGATTACCATACAATTATGTTATAATGATACATGTTTTTGACTAATCATTTCACTCTTGATGCTTTGCAGCTTGTCGTCATGGCATTCATAGCATTTACACTATTCTTACGAACTGAGATGCATCATCGTGATCAGGATGATGCTGGTGTTTATGCTGGCGCTCTCTTTTTCGCATTAATAACAATTATGTTTAATGGAATGGCTGAGATTTCTATGACCATTGCCAAGCTTCCTGTTTTCTACAAGCAACGGGACCTTCTATTTTATCCCTCATGGGCATATGCTATTCCTTCATGGATTCTCAAGATTCCTGTTACAATAGTGGAAGTTGCAGCTTGGGTATTTCTAACCTACTATGTTATTGGATTTGATCCAAATGTTGGAAGGTAAAGAAACTGCTTCTATCTGCTAAGAAAGAGCCATGTAAATGTTAATTCATCCTGTTTATATGTTACTTATGATGTGAAATCTTGAATCTTGTGCAGGTTTTTCAAGCAGTACCTTGTACTATTATTTATCAGCCAGGTGGCTTCTGGATTATTTCGAGCTATTGCAGCACTGGGTAGAAACATGATTGTGGCTAACACATTTGGATCATTTGCGATTCTCACACTTATTGCATTAGGTGGATTCGTTCTATCAAGACGTAAGTCCAACATAGAAACACATAATTGTTTTGCATTTATCACATAATCAAGCCTTATTTGATGTTTCTTGCATTCCTTTGCCAATGAAACACAGATGATATCAAGAGCTGGTGGATTTGGGGTTTCTGGATCTCACCTTTGATGTATGGGCAAAATGCTTTAATGGCCAATGAATTTCTTGGGCATAGTTGGCACAACGTAATTTCTTGAACTTGTAGCTTCAGAATTTATCTATCCTTGGTTAAGTAACATGCAGTGCAGGTCTAAATTATTTTCTCTCCAATTACAGTCTACCTCCAATTTAGGAGTTGCTTATCTGGAGACCCGTGGGTTCTTCACAGATTCATATTGGTACTGGTTAGGCTTTGGAGCATTGGTTGGATTTATGTTCCTTCTCAACATGATATTTGGTCTAGCTCTCGAATGGCTCGGCCGTGAGTATTTTTCACATCATTTGTGCTTTAAGATTCTTTCAGTGTAGCAAGATTTTTATTGATATGTATGCATGTGAATGTGCAGCATTTGATAAGCCACAAGCAACAATAGTTGAAGTAGAAGACACTCCAGAAGTTGTACAAGAAGTTGAATTACCGCGCATAGGTGATCTATCTTTCTTATATCAGTCATCAACACTAAAAGCAATTAGCATACTGTTTGAAAAGTTGAATGGTAATTTATAATATGCTTTAAATGCTCCACATTGTTTCAATTGTCTTGCAGGAAGCTCAGGAGGAGTTGATGTTGTTGAGGGGTCTAACCATGGAAAGAAAAAAGGAATGGTTCTTCCTTTTGAACCACATTCTATCACTTTTGATGAAATCACATACTCTGTTGACATGCCACAAGTAAGTGGTCACTTTCGAAGTTATAAATATATAACATTTGGATTTCTAACAATGTTTCCAATTTAACTTTGTTTTTGTTAAAAGCACTTTGAACTCACTCTTTTGGTTTCAACTGGCAGGAAATGAAGGAACAAGGTGTACAAGAGGACAAATTAGTGCTTCTAAATGGTGTTAGTGGTGCATTCAGGCCTGGTGTTCTCACAGCTTTGATGGGTGTAAGTGGAGCTGGTAAAACTACTTTGATGGATGTTTTAGCTGGTAGGAAAACTGGTGGTTATATTGATGGAAGCATAAAAATTTCTGGATACCCTAAAAAGCAAGAAACATTTGCTAGAATCTCTGGCTATTGTGAGCAGAATGATATCCACTCACCTCATGTTACAGTTTATGAGTCTTTGCTCTACTCAGCATGGCTCCGTTTAGCTTCAGGAGTTGATTCAAATACCAGAAAGGTTAGTATTACCTGGAGCACAAGAAACCCCTATGGTTTTTCTTTTTCCTTAATGGAAATTTCAGGCTATTCCATTTATTGAGGCAACTAGCTTTCTTAGCTTAGATTCTAATTGTTGTAACTTTTATGGATTTAAATATTGGTTATAGATGTTCATTGAAGAAGTGATGGAACTTGTGGAGCTGAAGCCATTGAGGAACTCATTGGTTGGTTTGCCTGGTGTGAGTGGTCTCTCAACTGAACAACGTAAAAGGTTGACCATTGCAGTTGAGTTGGTGGCTAATCCTTCCATAATTTTCATGGATGAGCCTACTTCTGGGTTAGATGCAAGAGCTGCTGCAATTGTCATGAGAACAGTGAGGAACACAGTGGATACCGGAAGAACAGTTGTTTGCACCATCCATCAGCCTAGCATTGACATTTTTGAAGCTTTTGATGAGGTGAATGTTGATAATGATAAATGAAGCTGTGTTTTATTATAGTTTCTTTCTCCATTGCACTATCTGACATATATTACATGGGATTCTAGCTATTTCTAATGAAACGTGGAGGAAGGGAAATCTATGTGGGGCCACTTGGTCGTGAGTCTAGCCATTTGATCAATTATTTCGAGGTAAGGACCTACTTAAGCTCAAATAAGTAATCTTTTTTTAATAGTAATTACTATAATTTTCCAAAACTTTCCCTTGTTCAGAGCATTGAAGGAGTGAGCAAAATCAAAGATGGATACAACCCAGCAACTTGGATGTTGGAAGTTACAACTACAGCACAAGAAATTAATTTAGGTGTTGATTTTACCGAGATATACCAAAACTCTGATCTATATAGGTAAGTTGATGCATATGGATATGAATGTTGTAACTAGAGTAGTAGCTATAATCATATTTGTATTTTTCATTTTCAAAATGCTTAGACTGTTTTACATGGCTCTTCAGGAGAAATAAGCAGCTTATACAAGAACTAAGCCAACCTACTCCTGGTTCAAAGGATCTTCATTTCCCTACTCAATACTCACAGTCATTCTTGGTCCAATGCCAAGCTTGCTTATGGAAACAACGCTGGTCATATTGGCGTAATCCACCATACACTGCTGTGAGGTTTTTCTTCACCACTTTCATAGCCTTGATGTTTGGAACAATGTTTTGGGACCTTGGAGGCAAAACGTAAGTCAAAATTCATTGTTATAAAAATAAGCACATTCAATTTTTTTCATCTTCCTTTTCCCACTTGAATTCTGATTCCTTGTGGTGACTTGTAAATTACAGCTCAAGCAGACAAGACTTGTTAAATGCTGTTGGTTCAATGTATACTGCTGTTCTCTTCCTTGGGGTGCAAAATTCTTCATCAGTACAACCAGTGGTAGCTGTTGAAAGAACTGTCTTTTATAGAGAAAAAGCTGCTGGAATGTATTCTGCCTTACCCTATGCATTTGCACAGGTAACTGAATTCATATTTAATCTTATAGTCGTTATTTGTACTATGGTTTGCATAAGGACATATGTTAACACAACTCACTTCCTTTTGTGACAGATTCTAGTGGAGCTACCTTATGTTTTTGCTCAAGCTGTGACATATGGTCTCATAGTCTATGCCATGATTGGTTTTGAATGGACTGTTGCGAAATTCTTTTGGTATCTATTTTTCATGTACTTCACATTGTGCTACTTCACCTTCTATGGTATGATGGCTGTGGCAGTGACACCAAATCACCATGTTGCTTCCATTGTGGCTTCTGCATTTTATGCAATTTGGAATCTCTTTTCAGGATTTGTTGTCTCGAGACCTGTAAGTGTTGCCAACCTATGAATGCTTTGGACTCAATGGTTGCATATATAATATATGAATTTTAGTTGTGCTTACATTTCTTTTTCCATTTTCTTATCTTTTTTATAACAGAAAATTCCTATATGGTGGAGATGGTACTACTGGGCATGTCCTGTGGCTTGGACCATATATGGATTGGTTGCATCACAATTTGGAGATATAGAAGACTTTATGGAATCAGAACAAAAGCCAGTGAAGGAATTTATAAGAAGTTATTTTGGTATCAAACATGACTTCATAGGAGTTTGTGCAGTAGTGGTTGCTGGGATTGCAGTGCTCTTTGCATTCATTTTTGCTGCTGGTATCAAGGCCTTCAACTTCCAAAAGAGATAGATTTAGCATCTTTCTGGATCGTGAATGATTCTTTATATTTTTTTTCAATTTTTCTTTACCCTTACAATCATATTCATGTAGCATTTGGTTGCACCAGTTTAAAGCTTCTTTAACTTTACGAAAAGTTCAAGTGTATGAATAAGATATTGCTTCTGTATTATAGTTCAAGAAAATAAAGTATTTTGTAGTGATTTTGGGCCCACTATCTATAATGAGTCCGTACCAACAATCCTAATATAGAAAAGGAGCTACTTATGTTTTTTGCATGACTTTTGCTATTCTGTACAAATAGCTCTGAGATGAACTGTGAGGAATAGTGGTTAAACTGATAAAACAATAACTTGAAGGGAAATCAAATCAAATAGCCAACAAATAAAAGTAACTAAAGAAAAGCACTGGATCCAACCCCATTGGTGCAAAGTGCCGTAACAAATTCGTACTAAATAACCTTTTCTTTTTTACAACTGTAAGCTCAAATCAGATTGTTTCCCTCTTTGTTTTAATTTTAGGTGGAGCACAATCTGCACAATTATCAATATATGAGTCTATAAAAAATCAAATTAGCTTTTGTCTGTGTGGTCCATTCAAATCTGATTTAATCTCTATCTTTCATAACATGAAAAAAGAAGAGAGGATCCAAGTTTTTTTTTTTTTTGGAAGGTAAAAGAGCTTCATTCAAATGATAACATAAGGAACATTACAATCAAATAGATCAAGTACTGTAGGGGCATTCTCCATCCAAATTAAGAGGCTAACTCTAAGAGTTAAGCCTACTAACTTAACAACATAACACACAGATTGTGCAGAAAACAAAGAGGCATCAAACCAAAGTCTATATCCTAACATCCAGTCCGCTAATTTCTTCCTCTCACGGTTAGAGACAAGGAGAAGATGGGATGCCACAATCTTAACGCTTATCCAGTTACGAATGATTTCTTTGGCTTTTGTAGGCACAGTTCGACTATAAGTGGTCTCCGAATTGTTCCACTTAACCCTTTGATCAGAAGTCAATTGGAGTGTGGAGAGGATATTGAAAAAGGGGTCAGCCACAAGAGTATCTGCACCCTCTATGGTGTTCCAAAACGCTGAGTTCATGGGCTTTTCCTCAAACATTTCAAGTTCATTCTTTACCCGATCAAAAGTTAAGAGGATCCCTGCACAAAAAGAACCCAACAAAAACCTCAACAGCAAGACACCCAAAGTGAGAAATTGTACCATCGTCAAGTGGTTTTGGCGGAGGCCAAAAGACGACCGGTTCAGGAGGAGGAGGGGCCGCCACAGTTTGTTGAGAAGCAGAGTTCCTAAGGCATGTGTGACCATTTGTTTCCAGTAAAGAGCTTGGTCTGTCCTGTGGTGGTGGTTCAGGTGGTGGGCGCACCTTGGTGGAAACCGGAGTGAGTGGGGGAGCGGAGGGGAACAAACCACCAAAGAGTGAGCTAATCTTTGTTAAATGACAAAGATCTAGCCATGGGGTTGAAGGAGGTGATTCGAAGACCAGATCTAAGACTGGTGGCTTGACATGGGTGGGGAGGAGCCAGGGTGGAAGAGCTTAGTTCCCGAGGTAGAAGCGGACTCCGGGTACAGGTGGCATGGGTCTCGCGGTGGTAAACATCGATAGGATGAGGCGGAGGAGTAGGGGAGGGGGTTGGGCGCTGGCATGGGAGGGCGGAGGGGGTTTTGTAGTGAAAAGGGAGAGATGGCTGGGGGAGCAAACCCCCAACAATGGGGGAGCAAACCTCCACAGAGGGAGGAAAACATACCATGACGGTGCACGGGGTAGAAACCCTAACAGAGCCAAAAGGGTTCACATGGGACTTTTGAGAAATGAAAAGAGGATCCAAGTTAGTGTGAGGTATGAATAGACAAATCAAATCTAATGTATGATATTTTTGTGTATACAAGAAAAGTCCAACAACTCATGGAGGAAAAACTTACGATAAAAATAGGTAAAATAATTTTGTGGAATTTAATTTTAAGATTAATCATATTTTAAAATAAATTTGGTGTAATTTTAATTACAACTCTTAAACAACCTAATTAATAAACAACCTAATTTATATTTAATTTACTTAATTTATTTTGGTAAAATTCATAATTTTTGTTATTGATTAAAAAATATTTTTATAAATGTGAAATATTTATGAATTTATTAGTGGCTGATTATATTTGGTAGAATTTTAAATAATAAATTTTTAATAAACAAAAATTTCCATTAAATAGAATATTTGACCAACTTACTGCATAATCTTTTCGACCATTTAATAAAACTTTTCATTGCCTTTGGTAAAACAAGGGAAAAACTCAATTCAATTAGGATATACAAACACAAATAGGCCCAAATGCAGAAGAGCTTAGCAGTTTGGTGATTTTAAAGATCAACCATAAAATAGCTATGCTTGCAGCAAAATCCTGAGAAATAACCTAACAAAGGAGACTAATGATTCGCAGCCTTGCTAGCCTTGGCCATTAAAGCTATCACGGGTATCATGCTGCCATCCATAACCCTGACCATCATGTCCAAGTTCACCAGAGTAGTAATTCTGCTTCAAATGTGATATGTGGGGTGGAGGTGGTGGTGGTGGTGGGAGGGCCCCAGGCTGTGGTGCCAATACACCTTTGGCATCTCTTGGATCCATTACCATACCACCCTGTGCTTGTTCAAAAGGCACACCAGCAATTCCAGCATGCCAGGGCTGGGGATAATTTCCTGGAAAATTTGGGCTACCTTGTGGGAAACCCAGTAATGAACTTTGGTCCCCACTTATATCAGAAGCTGAGTCCTGCCTAGGAATATCATAGGGAGCAGCATAAAATGGTTGACCTCTTTCCTGTGGGTAAGGGGGGTAACCAAATGGCATAGGAGGGTTCAGCATTGGGTTTGAAGTAACCAGTGTGGGGATGTTGGGAGGCTGGGCTGAGTGCATTGGTGGATAATCTGGAAATGGGGTCTCTGGACCAACTGATTGCTGCCTGTCTGCAAACTGCGAATGTTCTTGAGGCGGATGCTGCATATCAAAACTTTGTTGATGGAAGCCCTGCTGAATACCTCCAACAGAGCCAGACGGGGTATCTGAGGGGTGGTGGTGTTGACCAAAATATGGTGGCTTTGAATGCATATTTGGCCTTGATGGTGGTTGATCTCTTGGCTGTCTACGAGTTTTGTCTTCCTGATCATGGAGCTGGGAATTTGAACCAGGAGAAAAAACTGGCCTTTGGGGACCTCGAGCAGTAGAATCTGAAGCTGCAGATTGTCTAACACTCTGTGCCTCTGACTCGTTTCCGTCTTCTTTGTCTGCATTGGGTCGAAGAAGGTTAGTGTGGCGGTCTTGGATATGCGATTCAAATTCAGCCTTTTTCAGGAATGACTTGAGACAGTGAGGAGCTGCACATATGAGGATTCCTTCCATCATTTTGATTGTCTGAATCTTCTGGATTCGTTCGTCACACCTGTATTCCAAGGAAGATGAAAACCATTTCTTACATAGCAATCAGATGTCATACAGAAAATGGGACTTTTATCCATGGATATCAAATGCAACACAGATTCCCTCAGGTCACTATTTAGCTGAACATTTTTATCCCTCGAAAGGCATACCTCAGGCCCCGAAAACATAAGGCAAACAGTAAAAATGGATGAATAAATAAAATCCCTGTTTTCCATGCATATTTAAATATTTGTAATATCTCAAGACATTGCAAAGAGGACAAAAACCATTGTTACACACTGCTTGCATACACAGCATTTACACCTATTCAATCTGGCAGATCTTGATTTGTGTGCAGATGGCCCCACAGACATGTACGAATCAAAATCTGCCACCCTACATAGATCAGGTGTGAATAATGTGCAACCCACTGATGTGTAGGTAGGATGGACTTAACAAAAATGCAAATACTTAAGAATGAATTCTGAAATCGTATTTCCAAAGGTACTTAAAAATGATATAAAATTCATTGACAAGATGTAACAAGTAAAGGTTTGGGGCAGCACTCTAGAAATATAACTTTTTAGTACACCTTTTGATTAAAAAATGAAAAACATATGGAGTATAACTCCAAGTAAGTGTAAGGTACGGAAGACATTGTAAAAAACAACTCTTCCAGTTTGAAAAGGGGAGCCAGTTAAGCTGAAACCAAGATCTCCTAAATCTAGTACTTATCAAACTAGTGCTACAAAGTGAAATCCTATATGTATCTAGAAAAGATATATACTTACAGATAGCACATTGAATCACTTCTAGCACAATCGAGACAGAAGGCATGCTCACAGGGGCTCTGCAAGACCATAAGCCAGTTAATTTACAGTAAGCCAACATCAAGGTATTTAACAAGTGCTAGCACATATTCAGCAAGAAAATGACAGACAGTGTAACTAAATTTTAAACATCGCGGTCATTTCACTAAACAGGTCCACCTCAGAAAGCATGCTTCATGCAAACAAACTACACAGGAAAAAAGAATGTATTTTGGTACCAATATAAAATACAAGTCGCTCAACCAAATTTTATATAAAAATGCAAAGCCATAGATGAAATAACTGCAGTGTTGTCTAGAATGCTGGCGAATTAAACCATAGACCCATCATAGGAATATATTAAGAGGAAGCTAATAACTCTATGTAGCACAAAAATAAAACGTCAACTCCAAATCAAGGACGTAAAAGAACATACAGCTTATACTTGCATAAAAGCTTCAGCTGAAATTTATATGAAATTTGAAAGAGAAGTGAGCTGTCCACTCAAAACACAGATGGCAACATAGTATATGCAATGCAGATGTTCATTCACACTACTCTTTTACCAATGAAGGTAATTCAAGGAAAAGAAACAGCTGCAGTTACAAAGATAACAGTACAATATGTAGTTCATTGTACTAACTACTAAACAAGTAAATACTCATCCTCTCCTTTAACTTAACCAGTTAATTGTACATTAATAACATAAATGACAACAGTTGAAATAAGTTAAATAACCATTCGGCATTTCAGCTAGCACGCGTTCTTGCATAAATTTCTTTTTTTCTTCTGCAATATATTTTTGGAGAGGACACAGGCTGAAGTTAGAGCAAAGAATAAAAATGGACAGCCTAATGCACGAGACTCCCACCTAATGGAGTCTAGAATGGTAGATGTACGCAGCCTTACCCCCGCAAGCGGAGAGGCTGTTTCCAGGATTTGAAACTGTGACCTTCAGGTCGGTCACAAGGCAGAATGAGCAAGCTTACCATTACGTCAAGGCTCGCCCACAGGCTAGGGCAAAGAATATATCCAGAATTATCACTTTTCATGTTAAGCCTGAATGAAAGTTTAATTAAATCCATACAAATCATATCCTATCATGATTAAAAGAATTATAATAAGCAGAAATCTCAACTGGAAAACAAACCAACATGTATAATTAGTTACCACTTACCAGCCGTCCATATATAGCAATAGGGAAATCACAGCGAACACAGAAATGGACTCGCTCACCAAGCTGGCGGCGGGACCTACGTCCCAAAGTCTTGACAAGGGAAGCAGCAGTGGCTCCTCCAATGCCCTTTGCAACAGGGAGATCAGCAAGGACTAGATGGTCTGGACACGCAACAGTAACAGTCTCAGCAGGCGACTGCTTCACCCCTGTTGATCCTTCTGAGGCAGGAGCCTTACTAAGCCGTATCTGAAGCATATTTGTCAATCAACTTTTCTCAAATCTCAACCTCTTTCAATGCAGTACTTCAAATTGGGAATATAGATTTATAGCAAAATATGCTTCCTCCTCCTCCTTCATCAAATCAAAATGAGGGACACAATTTTAGATTTAAAATACAAAATGATGAACAACAAAAAGGGATGCATATATAGAGTAAACCCTCGTACTGGTCCCCAGATGAGGCTCTTCATATTAGTCCATGAAAGAAGGAAACCCTCATTGCATTGGTCCGGGAAGCGTAAAAAATCCAGTTAAATTGGTCCTTTTCAGGGACCAACTTGATTGATCAAAACAACCAATTTGACTGGATTTTTTTTTTTTACACTTTCAGGACTAATTTTAGGGTTTTCTTCTTATAAGGATTAATGTGAATAACACCTCGTCTTTCAGGCACCAATCTGAGGGTTCATTTCAATTAATAATGTAAGCACGAAAAAATGCAATAAATATATAAATAAATAATCAGCATTCACTATGTATTGTGCACCTTATATTTGACAAATAGCGGGTATATCAAATTAAAGCAATAACCCATGAACATGCAAAGATGAAGGGAACCATTAGGTAAAAATGATTTGATATTAATAAAAATCACACAAACAAGAACCCCATGAAACCAGAGGACTTTGAGCTCCAAAAAATTTAGATTTTTGGATCAGAAAACTGAGCCCAGAATCGATGACATTATTACCTGTCTCGCCCCCAAATTAAACCCTAATACTTTAACAAAAACGAAGGAAAAGGAATTTATAAGCTATGACGAGTTTAATTGAAGAAGAAATTTAAGAATATGAAGAATCGTGATTGAAGAAACTGACTTGGAGTTTAAATGAATATAGAAGCTTCCGTTCTCGGATTTGCGTCGCTTTGGTTGTTTCTTCGTTCGCGACGCTGTGGCTGTGGCTGTGGCTGTGGCTGTAGCGAACAACCAACGCTGTTTTGCTTTTTGTGATTGTGATTGCGAATTTGAGAGGCTGCGACCCAAGTCTACGATTAAGAACAATATGTTTCAGCAGGGTTTTGACCGGATTAAACCCACTTTTAGAAACTATTTATCAAAATAACCTACTTTTGAAATTATTTACCAAACTAAACCTACTTTTAAAATAAACTAATATTTTTTTGGGTTGACTTTTAGTAGCGTCGGTCCTACCGGCGCCATTGACTTTGACCCCGCCACGTGACGGGTCCCTATTGGCCCGAAAAAGAAAAACGAAAAAAAAAAGAAAAAAAAAAAAAAAACAAGAGTGGCGCCGTATATATATATATATATATATATATATATATATATATATATATATATTATAATATAAATAATTATATATATATATATAAATAATTAAATATATATATTATTTAATAATTTAATATAATTATTATATATAAATAATTTAATAATATTAATATAATTATATTAATTAGTAACTAATTAATAAATATTTATTATTAATATTAATAATATTAATAATTAATAATATATATTAATATGATTTTATATATATATATAGATATATAAATTAATAATTTAATATAATTATTATATATAAATAATTTAATAATATTAGTATATTTATTAATTAGTAATTGATTAATATAATGATAATATTTATTAGTAGAATTTAATTAATTAATTAATTAATATTTATTTATTAATTAATAGTTAATAATATAAATTTGTGTTGTCTTGTGTCTGTAATGTAATTTGTTAAGCTCGTTTCCTTTGACCGATGACTTGGTTTGCTCGTCACATTCACATCACATGCATGTTCACTGATCACAATACTATCACACTAGTGGACTGTTTGACAAAGGAAACGAGCTTAACAAATTACATTACAGATAAAAAAAACCACAAAACCGAACACTTTTATAAAAAAAAACCGCAAACCGAACACTTTATTATTGTAAACAAATACTGTCATGTGAGAAAAGAAACAACAATCAATTGAGGTTAGAAGCGTAGCTAACAAGAAAAAATATAAGGAAAAATACTTTTATAAGAAGATAATTAAAATTATAAATTAATACTATCATTTATATATATAAGATAATTAAAATTATAAATTAATACTATCATTATATATATAATAATTAATATTATCATTTATTTATATAATAATTAATTATTATAAAACAAATTTGTTGGAGTTGGTTTTTGTGGAGCAAGAATTGTGAAATTGTCAAACAGTCCACTAGTGTGATAGTATTGTGATCAGTGAACATGCATGTGATATGAATGTGACGAGCAACCAAGTCATCGGTCCAAAGGAAACGAGCTTAACAAAATTACATTACATACACAAGACAACACAAATTTATATTATTAACTATTAATTAATAATAAATATTAATTAATAATTAAATTCTACTAATAAATATTATCATTATATTAAATTAATTACTAATTAATATAAATATATTAATATTATTAAATTATTTATATATAATAATTATATTAATTATTAATTTATATATATATAATTATATTAATATATATTATTAATTATTTATATATATATATATATAATTATTATATTATTATATATATTATATTATAATATAATAATTATATATATATATAAGTGGCCAATAGGGATCCGCCACGTGGCGGGTCAAAGTCAATGGTGCCGGTAGGACCGGCACCACTAAAAGTCAACCGAAAAAAAAAATTATTTTATTTAAAAAGTAGGTTAGTTTGGTAAATAGTTTCAAAAGTAGGTTATTTTGGTAAATAGTTTCTAAAAGTGGGTTAGTTTGGTCAAAACCCCTTTTTTTTTTTAGGCTAACCAAAAAAAATAATATTTTTTTAACGGGATTTAGGAACAATATTCGAGCAATTATAAACTACTAATACATAACATAAGAAAATATTTATTTTTATTTCTTTTTGTTATGAATTTTTATTTGTACTTGGCATTTTTATCATTCTGCCATGTGAGTAAAACTATTTATTTTTGAAAGGAGTAAAACTATTTATTAAAAATTTGTAAAAAAAAAAAAAACTATTTATTAAATTGCTACCATTATCGATAGGTGGTTGGTGTGGGTAGTAACGAGGTCGGATCCTTAAGCAAGTGATCAAACGTTCGACTCCCGACTTTTATGTATGAAGAAAATCTTATTAGAAAGAGATAACCTTTAAATGTTGTCCACGTCCCTCGACGGAAATTAGTTATTGTTTATGATGGTGCATACTTAGTACCAATAATATGGTAACAAAAAAATTGCTACCATTTTGGGTTTTTATCCCCTCTAAGCACAAAAAAAAAAAGAGTAAAATTTCCACCATTTTAAAAACTATATACTAAAATGTCATTGTTTTGTCTAGGACCGCACTTTTCCCCCCTTTCTTTTTGAGATATTGACCGGATTGTGCCAATAAAAATGTTATTTGAACATCTGAAATGTTGACACCTACGACACCTGGTTAATGACATTTGAATCATAGTTAATGGCGTGTTGAGTTTGGTTAATAGATACATGTAGTAGATGAGTAATTGTTAACGAACAACTTAGTTAATGATGTATAAAGTATTGGTTAATGAGCATAGTGTATGGTTAATGATTTACCCAATCTTGGTATACCTATTAATCAAATTCAATACGTCATTAAACATGATTTTAAACGTCATTGACCAACTGTCGCAGATATCAGATTTTTTTATGTTCAATTAATAGGTTGTGCCAATAGGGCTAGATAGCACCAATTCGAGTGGCACTAACCACACTAAAAGCACAGGTATGACGTTTTCAACTCATAAATGTCATAGGCAATGGCGCTTTGAGGGCAAACTCTTCAATGATATCACTCTAAAATCCGACTAATCCAGGTTGAGTTTAGAAGACTCAACATCTATCTTTTTTTTTCATTGACACTACTTAAATTTGAGACATTACTTAAGGAAACCCAAGTTTCTCACCACTCAGTCACATTGGATTAAATAGTGGCATTGTGGTATGAAATTTAAAAACAATACCATTTTGGTTAAGAGTTTTACTCGTAGGGGCAGAATGGTATAAAAGCCCAAAGTTTTTCAAAAATCTATTTTTTTTTCGTTCACAAGGCTTGAGGTGAAGGAGTTTCTTACCATTCTATTCTTATAGGCAAAACAGTTTATCCAAATGTCATATTTTTTGAAAATATATATGAGAATGCCACTTTTTGTCTAACGTAGCATTTCCTTAATTGTTGATGGAGCTTTCAATCATGCGTGTTAATGAAGAAAGCACCAAATAGTTTGACAAAAGAGTGACATTCTGGTATGTAGTTTCAAAAGTGAGTAAAAGTGAGTAACGAAATAGTAAAGAAAAAACCACGAACATGAGATATTGCTTAACGGGAGAAGTGAGTTATTTGCCTAAGATCGAATGACATCAATAATTCCCAACACGTGACTACATTGTGTCGTACACGAAGAAGCTGAACGACCTCAAAAACCCCTTTGTCTCAGAGCTAGAATAGATTCAGAGGCTCAAGAGTCGAATTGAGTCTAATGAGTTTCACTTGAGGCAAAGCTTCAACAACCAACCCAAGAAATCGATAAGCAATGGTTATGGCAACAAGTGTCCCTTGCCACCAACACCACCATTCACCACTCTCGGCTCCTCTTCGTCTTCCTCGTGATTCAGAAATAGAAGCGATTTTGCTTTTTCTTAAATAGATTGTGCACAATCGTGAATAGACGATGAAGAATCGGTGGTTCAGTGTAAGGAGCGTAAGAACCTCACAAAGAAAGCAATGACTCCCAAGAACGCCGATGCCTCTCTCAGCGACTACGGCCTCTACGAGACCTACCTCGACTTCGACTTCGACTTCTACAACCACGTGCCACTTCTTGACACCTCCAACCAACTGCCGCCTATGGAAGACAACCTCCCTTCGCCTTCGTGTCAATGTTGCCACCATAGAACATAGATATATAAGCAGAGCTGTTGTTAAAAAAAAAAAATCTTACTTTTTTTTTTCAATCACGGTTCTTAATACAAATAATCAAAACTTCAACATTCCTTTTGCAAATACCACCACATCTCTGACATTACCTATTGATCGAATGACAAGTTAACCCTTACTCCTCTGTTATGTTAATCCAACTATCACAATAATATCACAAGGACAAAACTTAGGTTTAGTTCGATAAGTACATTAGGTGTTGTTTCTCAATGACAATAAAACATGTGTAATAGTGTTATGTTTTCATTGAAGAGCAACATATGTCCTATTGCTATTGGAAAACAAAACCTAATCTACCCATGAAATCGTACATAAGTCTTGTCCATGTCACAATGAGAGGAGTATAGATTCACCCCCTCTTGGGGTGCATAGTAGAACAAATTGTGATATTTTGCCCCTTTTACTATCATTGATAAAACTAAACCTCTATTTGCGTTCCTTTCAATTATTAGTTGTTCCTTATTGAGGCTCGAACCCATCAAATTGCCCAAGCCCAGCTCATAATACAATTTTGAGAATTAAAATTTACAACAATCAAACCCTTGTACCACTAGATGGGGTCGGCTATATGATTCAAGCGATATTCTGGTTAAAACTACGAATAGTTCACACAAAAAACTAGTATATACTTTATCTTTATTCTCATTTATTAATAGAAAAAAAATGTTTGCTACATTCCAGTTAGCAAAATGTAGAGTTTTAATTTCTTGACAATTCCCATTGCATTTGCAGTTGCGGGCATTCCCCTCAGAAACTACAGGTAGTTGGTTGAGCTCAAGCTGATTCTAAACTTTTGACGAACTTTTTTGTCTGTCACGAGAAACAGAGATAGAAATGAGCAAGAAAACAGAGAAATTGACAGCTTAAAGCTACATGTGTTTTGTGAGAATGTATACAGGACTACGTACAGAGTCTATCAACATAAAAATGTATATCATCAAGCTTGTGTACATCTCGAATGGTAATTTTGATTAAAATTATATGATATAATATTATAATATATAATCATAGCATATTTCTGATTGATGCAGAACCATTATTGCATTTAATATTATTACCAATAAAGTTTGTAAACTATATTAAATTTAACATATTTGTCTAATTCAAATATAACACATGATTAATGAACGTGCGAGGAAAGGACAAGGCAAGTGTGAGTTTGGAGAATTAAATAAAGAGGGTAAGAAAAAAATTTGCCCGAGAAAAGGTCAAGAGATGAGTTTGGAGAGGATCAAGACTCTCTCCCTGGGCGAGAAAGTCACTCTACCTTTGCTCTCACATAGAGTGGTTCCGCCCGGCATAATTTAGTGTACCCGACTGAATTCTGTCCGACTTAATTTGGTCCATCGGGTGGATTCCACTCCATGTGAGAGGAAAGGTAAAGTGCATTTTCTGCCCAAAAGTAGGGAATCCTTATCCAAGGGTTTTATATTTGAATGAAGCAGAGAAGACCTGCCAAGATGCTTCTCAAACCATTATCAATATCTCAGCCATCATGATATTAAATTAAAAAAAATGATTTTGCAAATTTTGGGTTTTCTGATCTCTAACACAGCAAATAGAGCCATGCTACACAATGGAAAAGAAATCGCCATAATTTTGACAAAATATGAGTGGTTGTTGGATCATGGATGGAATAAAGTAGTAGGGATCACTCGCCCATCATAGAGTCAAAAAGTATGCACATTGCACAACATTCTAGCAAAAGAATTCTACCTCCTTAACATTTTTCATAATGATAATCTAAAACTCCATGACATAGGAATATAGAAGGGTGACTGCAAACCTATCATTCGGTATTCAACTTGTACCTGTTCCAGAGTTAAAAACATAATCACATTCCAAGATCCTAGCCGTCCAAAATTTGGTATGAACCCTTTATAAAAGGCTAAAGGTCCCTGCAAAATATTACATTCAGTAACCAATCAGTTCTGATAAATGATACCATTGACAAGGTACATTCAGTAACCAATAAAATTCAAAGAAAATGGGCAGAGACAAGATATGTGAATGCCTCCGATCTCAACAAGTACATAGATTAAATAGTACTGAAAGAGTTTTCTTGGACAATTCCTACGGTGCCCCACACTTCCCCAACAAAGAAGGCCAAGTAAAGAAAAAAAGGCATATTATACAACACTACAATGAAACTGATCAGTTTTTGTTTCGGCATATAAGCAAGGGTGAGAAATGAGAATATGTATGAAGATGTCATAAAAGCTAAAAAGTCACAAGGGAGTTTGTTCAGCTCGCTAGGCTTGTGGATTGTACTTAATGTACACCAATCACCCCCCACTTACAACTAGATATGGTCAAATTCTGTGAAGCCTTTCCTCACCCATCTCAACAACTATATCCACATACTGACATACAGTTAATTCTTATAACCCAAGAAAAATGGTGGTAACATCATAAGGGAGAACAATAATAATAGTGGAAAACAACCATACATCATTTTTTAATGTTTTGACGAAACAATCCAGGGTGCTTTTGTAACTAGAATCCCCCATCATTCTCGACTTAACCTGAAAGTACACCAGTAGGATGATAGAAAAATTGAATTAGTGGAATGGCAAGACTGCATATTAAGACACTCACTAAGCAACTGAATGAAGAAAGAAATGAAAACATTTATACATGTTTAACACGTCCACCCTAATGGACCTTAAAAGATCAGCTGACACCAAGAAATTCTTATTAAGCATTAGATGCATTTATGGATGAAGCCTGGACACTTTAAAATAGTTGTCGTGTCCGTGTCGTAATGATATATGTATCCGTATTAGATACTTCATGGATACTTTTAGATACTCTTAGCAGTATTCCAGAATTTTTTACTTTATTTTTTGAATATGTATACCAATATATATGGAAATATCACAATAATTTGACAAATGTTGACATTTTATTATTATGTTTACAATGACTCAGGCTAACTTTCAAAACATTGTTTCTCTCTTAATTTAAGATTTGTGCTTTTATGTTAATTTTGCACTAATTTATATGATGTACCATAGCCGTTGTCGTGTCCTATAACTTCTCCTGTGTCTCCCGTGTCCGTGTCGTATCATATCCATGTCCTGTGTCATATTTGGTATCCGTATTTACTAATTCTACCATTTTCTAACTATCCTTGGGCTATAAGTTTATCGTAGTTGAACAGAAAAAAATGAGTGTAAAATTTATAGAAAATTGAAGAAACAATTATTAACAAACTATATCTATATATAAGATGCTGTTGCAATAAAAAATGACAAATCAACTATGGACATTCACAGTAAACACAAATAAATTACCACATCAACTGGGGAGCCAATACAGACTGCAAAAAAACCCTGCCCCTAGACCAGCAAGAAGATGGGTTACAACATTATCGGTGAACCCTGGAATTTTCAAAATAGTCTGCAGCGAAAAATAATAATTAGGTAATACATAATATAAAGGAGGAAAAGTAACAAATTTTACTCCAAAATGCAAGAGTCCAGAATCTTTTACACTTACCTCTTTCACTTGATCATAGCTGGCTAGTTCAGCAGCATTGATGATAGCATTTCTTGCTATATTGGGGCCAATCCCAGTCCAAAGAGCTGCAACTCCTTCCTGTGTGTTGAATTCAAGTTTAAACATCACTAATTATGACCTTAAAAGGGATAAATACATCTTTCTCTTTCTTAAATCATATCAGGTTAAGTGCACAAACCTGTCTCACAATTGTTGAATAAGCATTTAATGATCCAGAGTAGCGCCTGGGCACACCAGGAGGTAATTTTCCTTCTGCTTGAAGTCTAACTTTCACAAGATCAGTTGGATTTGCCACTGCAATCGCCACAGCACCTGTTGATAGACAAATTAGTATTAATATTATAGTTATTTGCATTATGTATCAGACTGAAATAAAGTATGTTCCTGCTAGCAAAAAGTTAATAATCCACATATTGAGAAACAAACCCATATAATAGCATATAGAAAAAAACAATTCCTACAATTTCTAGCATTGGGATTTACCAGTTGTAAGTGCAGCAAGAACTTTCTTTGACAATGGAACATCTCCAACATGGTCACGGCCCACGTAAAGAGTCTTTACCTGTTAAAAACCCCATGTTATTTAGACCATCATATTACATAAGCATACAAAACAGTATACATGAACTGAAATAAATGAACAATTTTTGGGAGACAAAATTCAAAACTCACTGGCTCATATAACCCAATTCTTAAGCCTCCATACAAACATTGACGGTGTAGCCCTGGCACAATCCCCTTCCAGAGTGCTGAAAGACCTTCTTCCCTGGCAATGGTTCCAACTGTTCCCAGCATACCCTTATATTTAGGTAAGGTCACTGCATCACCAGCTACAGCTTGTTTTTGAAGCTGAAGCCTAACTTTAGCAGTGTCCAAAGGAATAGTACAAATCTATTTCAAATACAATAGTTCAGTGATAAACTTGAGCTAGAATTTCAAATATGCCAGAACTAAGTACTTATACAGCAGTATGACAAGTTGACAACCGACAAGTAAACTGAACATGCAAAACAATATTATCAGTACAACTGTATACGAAATCAGAGTAATTAATATACAACAAGATGAACAATCTCCCTGTAGAGCACTCAGGACCAAAAATCCATTTATTTAATAAAAATTTCTAAATGAATCTCCATAATGATATAGGTGTTTTACATAGGAGATTAAGTGGAATATTATTCAAATTTTAAGTTATGCAAATGTTCACTGCCGCCAAAGTTCAAAAACATAAAAGGGCGAGTCTGCATATGCCACAAGTAATATTTATCTAGAATTTTCCCAGCCAAACAGGTAATTATGATTTTCAAGTCAATCAATTTGTCCTTCCCATCTAATCCCAAGATGTACACTTCATCAACCAAGCAATTATCTTCATCCATGTTGAGCCTTATAAAAGGATCGGCACAAGTAAGCCATCCAACTTGAAAAATCACATTTTATCACTAGATATAGTTACACCACCCCATATTCAATTGAATTCACACCAATCAAAATGGTGTCAAATTCAATGATATCCAAATAAGTTAGAGGACAAAAATAATCACTTGCTCATATGATCATACCATTACTGCCTACCATGCATGGTTTGTTACAACATAAGCACAAGCTGAAAAGCATCTGGAAATCAAGAAAATCCACCAAACAAACTCCATGCCACTGATCAGTGCAAGTGGGATCCATTATATCCAAAAAAAACAATACATAACAAATAATGGGTCTGATTCCAAAACATAAAAAAAAAAATAAAAATTTTTTTACACAGGATCACCATAAAAAGAGGCTACCCAGTAAAGAAAAGCCCAAAAGAAAGAAAACCCAGATGATATTTTTCGGAGAAATAGAGAGCTATAACCACAGGCATACCTCAGCGAAACATGCAGAGAAAGCACTGCTGACGAAAGTGCCAGCAAAGGAGATATCTGATTTGGAGTTGCCACCAGCCACCATGGTTTTCAAAATGTTAAGGTAAAAGAGATTAGCAAGTGAACAGAGAAGAAGAATTATGAATGAGAATCGAAAGAAGAACAGATTCAGATGAAGAAGAAAAAGAAAACGGTGTTTTGGCGCAAAGGCAGTGATGTATCATGTATGTCTTGGCGAATGAACGGAAGGAAATCTTGGGTGGCTTTTGCTTGTGAGTTCTAACACAAAAGTTAACACCAATGACACCTTAACTAATATAAATATTTGATTAATTTAGTTTATTATATGATTTAATTATATGTAAAAATTTAGTTAATTCATGATGACCCATTAATCATATAAAGAACTGAATTAACCAGATATTTGTATGGGATTAACAAAATATTTACATGGATATGAAAAATAAGCTTCAGATGACCCATTAACCATATAATAAACTGAATTAATCAAAAATTTACATGTAATTAATCAAGATATCACTGGAGGTGTCCAAATCAGGTGTTAGAATATCATTACTTTTTGCTTGATGGAATAAATAGTTTAATAGTTTATATTTAATAAGGTTTTTTTTCTTCAAACACGTGAAAAAAACAGTTTTTTTTAATAATTTTTTATGATAATCTTATTAAAATAAGATAAAAAGAATTTATAAAAAAAATAAATTATTTTTATAAATGGATTTAATTGGTATGCATGGATAGTATAAAGATTTTTTTACACTGTCAACCAATAAAAAATTGACACATAATTAAAAATCTTTGACTCTTATCTTAACTACCTTAAAAATCATATATATCTTGATTTTTTATTGGTTGACACATAATCAAAATATTTTACACTGTCAGTATATATTAATTAAGAATTAAGAATTAAGAATTTAGAATTTAGAATTGTGTATTATTCTAACTATTTAAAAATAAATCATCAACAACGGATAAAAGAAATTAAAAGTAAGACTAATAATAGTTTTTTTTATTCATTTTCTTTAACATATTCTTTTATTATTGGATAAATTTTATAGATAGAGTGTAGACATACTAAATCACATATTTTCATTCTCTATTCAAGAGTGCCCGATAAAATTCATTTAATAATAATGTGCTGAAAAGAGTGCACTGGTACTCTGTTAGCAATTAGCAATTGTACTACTACTACCAACCGATTCTGGCTTTATATAATGATGATTTAATTACGTATTATAAATTTATTAATTTTTTTTGACGAATAAATTTTTTTTTTTTTTTTGAGTCATTGACGGATAATTTTATTAATTTTTAGCTAAAAACAAAAAATATTTATGCACATTCCATAAAGGTAAGTTAAATTAATCAACATATTCATAGAATTAACGTCTGCTTGCACGGATACACGTGTAGACCCTATCTAAATTTTAAATTTTAAACTAACCTATTTGAGTTCATTGAACCCATATTAAACTTTCTAAATTTTAAACTTTAATTTGACCCATATTTTAAGCACACTCAAATATTGTATGACAAGATAATCCTTTTAGAATTGATTTAATTGTACTTTTGTTCCTTTTCTACTATTGGTCATATACAATTTTGGTCTCTAAAATTTTTTCTGTACAAATTTAGTCCCCGTATTTTTTCAATGTACCAAATTCGGTCATTTCGTCCAATATTTGTCAAATTTTCAATAATTAATAGAGAGGAACCCCTGCTCTAAGACAGAAAAAAATTTAGAGACCAAAATCACACATGATCAATAGTATGAGGACTAAAAGTACAATTAAGTCTTTAGAATTTTTATTAATTTGAGATTTTTAAATTAATACAGATACAATCATATTTGAATCAGATCATTCTAATTTTCTATTTTTCCAAGTCAATTATTCAAGTATTTGATTATATATTATCAAATAATAATATGAAGGCATCCAGTAAGTGGCTTAATATTTAACCCTCAAAATTAGAGTAAAGATATTTGGACACCTTATATAAACACCATAGAGCTTATGAATGTTTTGGGAGTGATGAAATACATGATGAGAGAGTAAAAACAATAAATAAGTGAGGATGAGTACTTTTATATGATGTTAGACATTATTTTTTGCGTTCAAATATCATTACTCCAAAATTAAGGGAATAATGAATAGTGAGCATAGACATAATGTGTTCCAAAGAGTTTATCTTTTATTTTCGCGGATGAAAATTTCCTATAAAAGCGTGCGAGGATCATAGTTAGTTGTAGCCCCTCAAAAAAAAAAAAAAAAAAGTTATAGGTAGTGTTAGAAATTCAAATTTTAGAGTCACCATTTTGGGTTGAGCTCCTAACCACTACCTCGTCACCCCAACGAGAATCAATGTTACAACTATACTCAACCAATCAATGATGAGAAAATAAAAAAGTGAGGTCAATGGAACAAAATGTTAGGAATTTAGTTGGGTGAAGTTTCATGTTGGTAATAAATTTACTTGGTGAGAATCAAATAATAACTATAAACTTTATAAACTTATTGTCTTAAAATTTTGAATTAATATATGATATTTATTTTTTTTTATTTTTGTCCTCATGTATGAGGTGGAACCAGGAATTTAATGAGGGTCACGACCAAATATGCATAAATAATTAGATTTAATTGGTATGCACTCTCAATGTAAAGATTTTTTTCATTATCAACAAATGATAAATTTACATATCATAAAAGATATTTTACTCTTATCTTAATTATCTTAAAAGTCATTCATATCATAACTTCTGATTATTTGACAGTGTAAACAGTTTTACATTAACGGTACATACCAGTTAAACTCATATAATTAACAACTTAACATAATATAAATTAGTCAAACATATTTATAGTTAGCTTAATACATGGATTTGCTTTTTAGTTTCTAATATGAAATTGGTAGATAATTTGGACTGACACGGAAGATGGATTTATATATATATATATATATATATAATTAAGTTTAAAACTTGGGGGAGGCTGTATCAACATTGGGCCTCCCCCTCCCTCCGATATTTTTTTATTATTATTGTGATTTGTTGCAACCCATTAACTTTAGATTTTCCCCCAACTATGAGGTTTAACACATTGTTTTTTTTTTTGAATGACCTAAAACAAACTTTGAAAAGCAAAATTTCACGTATATATATTAATGCATGAGAAAAATATGTTTTTGCTTCGAGTTCTTGATAAAAAGAGCCACATAAGCACATACATATTTCAACTTTTTTGAACTCCCTGACGGGTCAGAATCTTTAAAAGAAAAGAAATTACATCCAAGTGCATGAGAAAAAAGTGATTTTCATGTAAAAGATATAAGAAGAGTTTCAGTCAATCCTACACATATTTCAAAAGCATATATACTTGCATTAATCTGTTTGCTAAAATAAGTTGGCATGTAACATTTTTTAGTGTGTTTGATTTTTATGGGAAGGTCCCAAATTAGTTTTGGATAAAAGTTATTCTCTAGTAACATTTGTCCAAAGGTCCATTTCGATCTTCCCAAATACACACTTCATTGTTAAAACTTCATTACTAGCATTACTCAAGTTTAGAGCAAATTGCCAAAGGTTCCCCTAAAACATACTAGTATATACTAACTCCCACGTTTAGAGCATCCGATGCTACTAACATTAGATCTTTGCTCCTGATTCCCCTTTCTCCTCACACAGTCACAAAAGTGGGACATTGTGTGCTTTTACATGTCAGGAAAAAAAAAAGAAAAGCAAATCGCTCCAACGAGAGAGAAAAGTATGATGTGTTGCATTGCAGCAAAAGAAACAAATAGGAGCCGCAGAACAAAAACATATGGCATCCACATGGACCACTTGCTAGGAGGCAACGACCAGTGAGTAGTGAGGCATATCAATGTTTCCGAAAGACTAAGGCTAGTAATCCTCTGCTTAAGTCATCAACTTAATTTGTAACTTGGAGGACATTCATTTATCACCTAATTATTTTTTGTGAAGTTTCTTTACAAGCACAATCTTTAGATTTTGAAATAAGCAAATCAAGTTTAGTGGTGTGTAATAACTGGGACATAAATGATGTAGAGTAGTGTTGCAAAAATTAGCTTTTCATAAGGTCCTAATTCATGGTTATTGTAAAATTTTGTATACTATCATGGCGCTGGCTAGGGTGAGAGAGAGACTTGTTTAAGTCTCTCACCGTGAGCAACCTCATAAAAGTGAAGTTCCACAGATGCACCCATCACACTGGATCACTCCCCTTATACCATTCTAGCTGCAACTCTCACTCTCCCCCCTTCTCTCTCCTCCACCACCCCCCACCTCCACCGCCTTAGCCGCCCCTCCCCCACCCTCACCTCCACCGGTCACTGTCTCCAAAAACAGATTCGACGAATGAAGTCCACATAGCATCCGCCACCCTACCCCCATCACCGTCTTCGTCACTGGTTCCGACGGCGAGCGACGAGGCCGAAGAAGACAACGAAGAAGAAGAAGATCCGGCCGCTACGGTTGCTCTTTTGGTGCCCAAGAACTGGCCCAGTGCTTGAGGCCGCTGCAGACTAAATGGAAGATGTTGGAGAAGGTTATGCTGGATTTGGCGGAGGAAGCTGCGGGGAAGAGGGACGCAATCGGCGTGAATGAGGGGAACGAGAGTGTGGAAGCGAGGTGAAACGATGCAGCGTCTAGATCGAAGGTGAATAGCAAGCAGATTGAAGGGGAAACTAGATCTGTTGCGGATGACGCGATTCGTGGCGGTGTGCGAAGAGGACAACAGCGACAGATAACAGGCGGACGACGACGACGACAAGGAACAAATGAGAGAGGCTGATTCCTCGGAGCTACAGGGTGGCACCGCGGAGGAGGGGCACCGGGAGGAGGGGTGGAGTAAGGGGGAGATGGGGTAGGTGGGAGGGGCTGTGGAAGGAGAAATAATCTAGTATGGGAGAGTGTATAATATGATCTGAAGATTATTTGAACCCAATGGTTAATACTAGTCTCTCACCATGAGAGACTTGATGGGCTCTCTCACCCTAGCCAACGCCATTACTATCATTGTGTATGCTTTTGAGAAAAGTCGATATAGGTGATTTTGAAAAACCTTATATGGTTTTGAATTTCAGTAATGGACAACAATTTCAGGAAAAAAAACCTTGTATTTTATCGTGGTTTGATTTATGAATCAATTTAGTTTATGTATGTGTTGAGAAAAATATGGTTTCTCTATTGTGATGTATGTATCACTTTTTCGAAGTATATCAAAAGAAAAAATTTTATACCCAAGTTTTTCTGACTTAAAGTAAAAAAAAATAAAAAATTCCGAAAGCAACCAGCATAATTTCTTTTTAATTTATTTCCGCACGTGTTTACAAAGTAATGCCCTAGGGGGTGTTACATCCATCCTTTAACCAGGACACCTTCGCTCTTCGTTGCCAAAACACTTCTTCTTGGGTGATCAAATTCAGCATCCTTTCTTTTACATTATTATATTGTGCCACACCCATTTCATCTCTTCTACGTCTAAGAACCTCCAGCTGCCTTCTATTTGCATATGTTTATTATCAAAAGCTACTTATATAAACTCTTTATAAGTTCTTCCAAATACGTCCTAAATATGATTGGAATGAAGCAGAGTTACATCTATGATATCACTCAATTTTGTGTAACATTGTTTTTTTTGAAAATGTCACCTCACTTTTTTTAATATTACATTCAGGGGAGGCGCAAGTGGAACGATTTCATAAACATTGAGCGAAAATTCATAAAATCAATGTGATTTCCCGTTAGATAAGTCATTGTGGCATGAAGCTAGTGAAAAATAACCCACATCTCTTAGGGGAGACTTTTTTTATAGTCAAAGAAAAATTTATTAATCAGAGCAGTACTCTAACCTTTGCACAAAGAACAGACAAAAGCAAAATAATGGTGAAGCTGCAATACACCAATAGGATTGCCACATCACAATCCAAACAATGAGAAAGAACGAGTATCCAACATGTATACTGTTCCTACCGAGATCCGAGTTGCCGGAATCTCGCCATAAACATTAGCAAATTATATAAAGGATTGTCTCCAAGATATAAAGGATGAATAAAATCAAAACAAACCATTCTGAAATAGAATCTTGTTACACAGCAGCCACAAATAAAGTTAAATAGCTACATTCGAGCTAGCAGCCATTTTAATACAAAGAACTAAAATAACCAGCATAATCTCTGTTTTAGTAACGTCCTAACTGCACAACTATAACCAAAATTATGCGTTAGAGAAACCAATGTTAAAGATGTAAATCATATTCATATGGCAAAAAATAAATTACTCCTGACTGATAAAAGAAGGAACTGCTAGATTACTGGCAACCAACGTAACATCCAGACTTGACAAAATAGTCCCCACTTGTAACATTACCACACATTACATAACATTACTTAATCCACACCCTAAAGTTTGATGAAAAGTACTTAACTAGCAATTGACTGCAAGCTTTAGATTTAATGTGTCCAAACATCTCGACTTTTAGCTAGCTATTTACAAGGGAACAACGTCTATTATAAGTTACGGATGTTCTCTACTTCTCTTCCTCCTCGATGGGGTTTATAAAGTGACTGAGACCATTTGTCAGAGCTGATGATGAGATCAAAGAAGCTTTTCAATATGCTGAGACCCTGCAGCAACACCCAAATTAAAACTTAAGAAAATGGTTTACTATTAAACAAATAATATTGTCTAATGCAGTTGATTGAAATATTAGAAAATGTTTTAATAACAGGGTTTATACCTCTTCCCTTCCAATGCTGATAACCTTTTCCTCCAATTCTTGGGGTGGAATTTTCGATTTGGTCAGAAATGAAACTGCAGCCATGGACCCGCTTGAAGTCACGACCAAGTCATCAGTCACCATGAAAAGTGACGGACTCTTAACAAATCCTCTTCCACCAATATCACGGTTATATGCTTCACCGGTTGATGATTGCAGTTCCAAATAGCTCAACGAAGCAACTACTTTCTTGTAAGCACCGCCATAACAATGACAATATTGCTCAGTTAAAAAGCCGCTTATTGCGTTACTGTCAACCTTACTATCGCAACAATAACCGGGCTCAACCACTTCATCAATTGGTAATAACTGGTTTTTTATCTTAAATTGGTAGGCAAGGCGAGAATTAACCAGCTTGTCCTTTAGATCAGGGGACTTCAAATATCTGAAGTCATTAAAATCAACAACACTCTTGTACAGATTATCTATGCTTCCCAAGCAAGAGTTACCTTTCAACATTTGCTCCACATTCCCCAAAGGAAAAGTAAAAATACTAAACAGAAAGTCAACAAAATCCTCTCCAGCTAAAGCAAACAATATCTTCCTATTGGATTTTCTTACCACTGCCTTAATCTTGATCATCTCGCTTCCAGCATTACCCTCAGACTTACCAGTATTAAAAACTAATGCACTCCTTGGTTGGGCATTCTGAGATAACCGTTTATTCTTCAAGAAGAAGTCTGTTAAAGGTGTTTGTGAGAGTAAGGAGCACTTGAGTAAGTCCACCATCTACAAAGATAAATTGGACATAATTTATTTAACATCAGACAAATTATTGCATAAATATGAAAAACACTACAGTGATAGTATGTAATGGCAATTAATTATAATAAATAATAAATAATTTAATTGATTAATTACAGCACCCTACATGAGCGATCTAATTAGTTTATGCAAAAATTTAACAATTACTCCCTCCGGTCTCTATTGTAAGCAAAAATTAAATGGGACACACATATTAAGATAGTTAGCTGATCTCATTTAAAAGAGTCATTGGGAATAAAAAATTAAGTTTGTTACCTAAATTACGCTTCCCCTATTTATTAAGCTTGTGTTATTGAGAATAAAAAAACGTCATTGAAAAACAAAATTTGTATTAAATGAATGGTATTTTAAGAATAACTTCATTAAATGAGAAGTAAGTAGTTGAAATTTGCTTATATTTTGGACCAAAAAATTTGGAAATTTTTACTTACATTATGGACCGGAGGGAGTATATCAGTAATCCTATACATACTACGTACTATGTACCCTTTTTCTCTATGTATCATGCAATAATAGCAGCATATGCTTACCTCCTTCTGAGTGACACTAGCAGTTACTTCTTTGATTGCATTGAAGTCTCCAAGATCAACTAGAACAGAAGCTTGAAAATTTTCAGGCATTACCTTTAGGTCGTCAGAAATGATAAAAGTAGCCATATCTGGAGTGAACCCTTCTTTACTAATGCTAACACCTTTTGGAGGTGATATCTCTCGATTCATGAGTTTCCCGCATTTGCATCTTTGGTTCTTGAATGTGGTTAACAAGCCACCACAACTTTGTTGACGACTGCAGTCCCAGTTCTCACATATGAAGTACTTTATTTTCTCTGTGTCGTCAATATTAAGCTTCAGACTTTGACAATATGATTTCATTGAGTTCCTGGGATGAAGTAACATTTCTTTACAAGTTTCTGTCCAGAAATGCTTTACCTCCAGATTTGCCACACTTTCATACAGCGAACTAAGGCATCCAACGCTAACCTTCTTCAAGTTAGATTCCTTAGCAACAAGCCTTGCAATCGTGCCCAAGGGCAATGTTAAGAAGCTTAAGAGCACGTCCACAAAGTCCTTCCCAGCCTGGACAATGATTACTCTATTTTTCACTTCGTCTACCAAAATTCTGACGGGAACACGTTCCTCAGATGATGATGCAGCCATTGTAAGACAGCTTACTAAGCACAAAGAATCGGTTCTTTCTTTTCTTATGGTACACTCCTTACATATTTATAAAGCTATGCAATCTTAATATTTCTATTGGTATTTTGCTTTTTGAAAATATAAATATTTAGAATAACACAAATTGTGTAAAGAAAATTTATTTGTGCTCTTAATTGCTCTTTCAATTTCCAACCTCTCCAACGTCCCACTTCTACTTTATGAAGTTCACCCCATCTACCAGTAGTTTCATTTGTATATGTCTTTTTTTTTTTTTGACTGAATTTGAGAGTGATATGTCATTTGCATAAATTCATTGAATCCGCGTAAAGTAATAATATATCCACACTATTGTATATATATTCACATATTTCTTACATAGTAAATATATTTATTTCGTTTTTTATGTATTTATGTGATGGTCTAAATTATATATAATTTGTGCATGTATCTTTCCTTATATTACTAATTTATAGAAAACAAACAAAATGAAATTTTGAAGTTCGAAAACAATATATTCGAAATTAATAAGAAATTTTTGAAAACTAAAAAGTTAGCTTGATTGAACTCCATGTCTGTACGTGGGTCAAAAACTCTTGGAATGTTACTCCATCCGGTCCACAATATAAGCAAAAATTTCCAAATTTTTTGGTCCAAAATATAAGCAAATTTCAACTACTTTCTTCTCATTTAATGAAGTTATTCTCAAAATACCCTTCTTTTAATACAAATTTTGTTTTCCAATGACTCCTTTTATTCTCAATAACATAAGCTTAATAAATAAGAAGAAGGGTAATTTAGGTAACAAACTTAATTTTTTATTTCCAATGACTCTTTTAAATGAGATCAACTAACTATTTTAATATGTGTGTCCCATTTAATTTTTGCTTACAATAGAGACCGGAGGAAGTATAATTCTTCTTTAATTAAAGCCAGAATAGTACTCAATTATATAAAGGATTGTCTCCAAGATACTTTAATTGCCATCTATCACATTGGCTGCTTTTTGGGGCTTATCCTTCCCCCTTAAGAAACGTGAAAAAAAAAAATCCTACCAATGGAAAGCACATTCAGGGACGGTGGATTTTTGTTGCTTTCTATAACCATCCACTATCTTTAACTTTATGACTTTCCAATGCTTTTAAATTTTTATGATTATTTAATTTATAATTATATTTTGGATCAAGCTAGCAAGTGCCCTAATGCCCTTAAGGCACTCTTTAAGGAACTATGAAAAGCAAATTTTTATTGGAAAAAACTAACTATTTCATCTTTTCAAACATTAAATACATCAATTCCCATGAAAACTTTCTTTTCTTAGTTCTTTAATGAATGTTCTTCATTAGCATTTTCCTTAGCATTTATGGTTGAAGATACTCCCTCCGGTCAATATTATAAGTAAAAAACCCTAAATTTTTTGGTTTAAAATATAAGCAAAATTTTCATACTTCCATCCAATTTAATGCTATCTGTAACACCCCGATTTTCCGTTGTTTTATTTTTCAACAATGAATGTGCTACTGTTTATATATTTATTTGAGTTTTAGAAAATTATTTTAAATAAACAGAGGTTACCATTCAATTCTACTTGAACGTAGAAAACTACGATTAAAATTTAGGTTGAAACGACGGGCGAATCCCAGCCCGCTATTTTTACTGACAGTATATTTATACTGACCAGAAGACCTAATTTTAATTCGTGAATGAAAAACTTAAGGTTTTTATTTTATTTCCTATGATTGTGTGTTTTGAATTATTTCATTTACAGTGAAATAATTTAAGTTTTACGGGCGTAATACTCGATCGGGCGAACGACGGAGCTAACAACGGGATATTCGGGACTCGATAAGTGGATAAATCCTAAATTCTCTTAGGACTAAGTCTTCCATGTGAGTGGTTTGATGTGGCTTAGGGTTGTGTTAGCAATTTTTAATAATTGCAATTTTTGTCCTTAAACTTATTCTTAATTGCACTTTGGTCCCTAAACTAGTTTCTATGATACACTAAGTGAAGTGGATCAATTTTTCACTCATCCAAATCATGTTGGGCTGCAGTTTTGAGGCCCAAATTTTGTGGCCAAGAGTTATTCCATGAAAACCAATTTCCTACTCTTAATTTCCTAGGTTTTTGATTAAAGTCTTAAGCATTTTTTATGTTGCAAAATTTGGTAATGGACTTGGGCTTTTGCCAAGCCCAATTTCGCATGGCCCAAGCCTCCTTGTGGCTGCCATAAGCTCTTGAAGAAGCTAGGAGCTTCTCCATTCTTCCACACTCTTCTTCATCCTCTCCAAACTCTCAAAAAACTCCATTTTTTCTTACTCCAAAAGCTTGAGTTTTCAAAGGAAGTTGGTGATTCCTTCACTTGTTTTCATTTCTAAGAGGTGATTCTTACTCCTTATCATCAGTTAATATCATGTTCTTCATAAAGTTTTTCATTTCAAAGCTTTGATCATCTAGTTCATGCATGATTCAAGTCTTAGATCTAGAATTTTGAAAAATCACCATAAATCATAGAAAACTCCTAAAATAGTGAAACCAATTTCTATGTGCTTATAATCATTCTTTCTATCATAATCCAAGATATTGTTGAAAACAAAATCCTCCTTCCTATGTTCATGTGGGGGATGAACTTTTGTTCATTTTTCATGAAAATGATTATGGATGTCCTAAACTGACCGAACTTGCATCGAAATTATGACCATCTTCCTTTCTGAAACTCGAAAACCTCTCAACATTAAAGTTGTTCCTCTTTCTCTCTTATTTCCAACGAGCTAAAGATCATCAAAAACGGATGAGTATATTGAGAGTTATGACCAAAATACAGAAACTGCCCAGAATCCTCAGATCCATGCGAGACAGCATAAAGAAGCCTATTTTAACCCATGTTATGATCCGAAAAAATGAAACCTTAAACATAAAAGTTGTTTATTTTCTTCTTATATTTCCAATAAGCTAAAGTTTGTAATTTTTGGATAAGTAGATCATGAGATACACTCACAAAACCAACACACCCTCAAACTGTCCAGATTTTATATAAGTGTTGGTTGATCATTTTTTTCATTTCTTCGATCTTCAAGAGGTAAAAGCTCAACTCCTTGATCATCTAAGCTTTCATATTCAATTGTTTCTCATGTTTATGCCATGAATCATATTTTTTCATTTCTAGATCTAGAAACTTTGAAAATCCATAACAAGTTCTAGAAAAATCCTATGATGTTGAAACCACTTTCTATGATCTTTGAATCATGTATACTTTAATTATCCTAGAGCATGTGATCAACAAAAATTTATTCCCTTGTCATCTACGGTTGGCCGAACCTATCTATATATAGGTAAGGTAAGATTTTTCTTTAATTTTGTTTAAATGATGCTTGATTCATGATCTTTAATCCATTTAGTTGTTCATTCAAGTGATTAGAAGATCAAACCCTAGCCTAAACTATTTATGTTGTTGAGGCTGAAAATCTTAACTTTGTGGTTAAGATGATTTTGATCCAAACTTTGTTGTATCATCCTTAATCCATTGTCTTAAGTGCATTAGGATCATTAATCCATGACTTAAGCAATATTGAGAATTTTTAGCCATCCAACCATGTTGAGGCTGTGACCTATTAGAGGAACTTAGGGATTGTTTTGTTTGATTTTGATGGATTACCTTATGGTTTGATGAAGGTTAGCACTTTGAGCTACGTACGTGTGTCGCCGTTTCTCGAAGCAGTGTCAAGACTGACAATCGGAGCTTGTCATTCTACAAGAGGTAAGAGGGGTTACTTGAGGGATCATTCGGATGGCCATGTGCAATTTGTTTGTGGTCCATATATGTTTATCTATGTGGCTGTGGTGTTTTCTGATTTATTTTACTGAGCTATGTGTTTATAGCTGTAAGTGGTTTATATGTGTTTTGGTTGTTTATCTGCTTTTAATTGATTTAATTATCTGCAGTTGTATATTATATTGTTGTGATGCATGATTTGTAATTATGATGATGATGTTGAATGTTGTTTGTGAGGCCTGACAGTGGTCAGTGCACAACCGATTAATGAGATAAAAGCTTTAATAAGCTGTGTATATTATATTCAATGTTTTATGGAAAATATTGGGATATAATGTTTGTGGAAATGACATTTTTCGGTAACCGGTGTTTTTATGATAGAAATCTTCTCATTTAATGTGTTTTCCGAAATCAAGTTTTGACTTGGGTGATATATTAAAAGATTTGAACTTAATAACCGAGACGTCGGGATATTAAGGTTCGGTGTATGGTAGACGGATAGCTACCTGGTAGACTGGATAGCTACCTAAAAGAGATAAAACATTTTAAAATGTTTTCTATTACCACGAACCTAAGGCTGGTGCATCGGTCTAGGGGTTTCGTGATTGAGCACTCGGACTTTGAGGTCCTGTGTTGTTAATGAATGATTTTAAAGATGTTAAAACGATATTTGGTCTAAAGCCGTTGAGCTTTGCCAAGGAAATATATAACACAAAGAGCAGTGTTGAAAGAAATATGTTTTCGAGCATGCATTTGGCAGACGTGCCACAATACGATATATGATTACCTTGCGGCGTCAGGTATTTCATGCCATGAAGTTTTCATTATGCCGGATGGACAATGGAACCCCATTCACGATTTTATCACTGTGCCACGATGTTGGACAGTGTGCGATGGGTTTCGGACGTGGGCCTGTGACTATATGTCTGTGGCTACGTGCCAGGAGTCTGATCAACTCAAACACGAGGTCGGGATATCTCATGAGATTAAGTGAAAACGTTAGATGACGTATATGAAGTGTTCATGCATATTTTCAAAAGATGTTGTTTGGGGATGTGAAACCCATTATGCTTTGATGTTAATGTTTATGAGATCGCAAATATGTATATGGGTACGTATATGTGTTTTTTTGTTGTGTCGTGCATGTGGCTATCGCGTTATGTCCAAATGTCGGTTTCTCACTCTTGCATGTTTTATTTGTGGTTTCTTTTCTGGGTTCTATGTGGTGGAATTCAGATGAACCTCTTAAGGACTATGGCGTCTACAAGAAGAAGAATGTTTAGTTCGGGGCATGCTGATGCTGCTTTTTTTGTCGTAGTGTTTGACCAGCTTAGGTTTAAGTTAAGTTATGCTTTGGGAATAGTCTTTTCATTTTAAATGTTTAAGGGTGAAACATATGAGGCAGGATAGTTGTATGACTTATATATGTATATATCGATATATCTAAGTGTGATTATGTATGTGAACATTGTTGTGACGATGTTGAAAAGAAAAAATTTTATCACCACATTTTGTTTTAGACAAACGTTGAGAAAAACATTATTTTCCGAAAGCAACCAGCGAATTTATGATTTTATTTTCCGCAACGGGTGATCATGTGATGACCCAAGTTAGGGTGTCACACTATCATTCCCAAAATATCTCCCTACTTAATATAAATTATGTTTTTCAATATTCCTTGACATTATTCCCAATTTAATGCTGAATATAAAGGGTCATCTTTCAATTTAATGCTGACATTATTTTTCAATAGTCCTTGACATATAAAAAGTCATCTTCCCTCTCATCCTTATTGAAAATGAGATCTATTTAAAGCAGATGTATTTTAAAGATGAAAATAAAAATTTTAGATGAAGGGTAATTTAGGTAATAAACATAATTTTTTAACAAAATTAAATGAGATTTATTAATTTCCTTAATATATGTGTTTTATTTAATTTTTGTTTATAATAGTGATCGGAGGGAGTACTTTAAAAAAATGATGTGACTATGCCGGATCACTAAAAAAAAGGGGAGTTTAACAACTGTCAACCAATAACTTAACTCTCGGAGGGATGGATTACCGCGGATGACCAGTACATCATATTCTCCGGCGAACTCTATTTTTCACTTCGTCTACCAAAATTCGAGGGGAACACGTTCCTCGGTTCGGTTGCTGATGCAGCCATTGAAAGACAGCTTGCTAAGCACAAAGTATGTAGAATCAGTTCTTTCTTTTCTTTTTTCTTTTTTGACAAAAGTTCTTTCTTTTCTTATTATGGTACACTCCTTATATATTTATAAAGCTACGCAATCTGAATATTTCTCTTGGTATTTTGATTTTTGAAAATAAATATTTACAGTAATGCACTAATTGTGTAAAGAAAAATTATTTGTGCTATTAATTGCTCTTTCAATTTCCAACCTTCCAACTTCCCACTTCTAATTTATGAAGTTCACCCCATCAACTACTATATAGTATTAATGTATGAACCCGTGCCATGTACAAGATAAATATTATTTTTTTAGGATTTTATAAAAAAAATATGTAATTGATGATTTCATATTTTTGTTGTTTTTTTTAGAAATTATACACCAAAAATTGTTTAAAAAATTAATTTGTCTTTGTCGTCGATCGCATGTTATCTTGTAAATATGTACTTTAGGTTGTTATCTGTGCGACTCACATTGAATATCACAAAATTTATGCAATATAAAAAGATGGATATAAAAAATGTTTGCATGTGAAGAAAAAAATAAAAGAAAAATGTTATTATTTGAAAAAATATGTTTATTTGAAAATAAATTAAATTCAATGATAATACAAAAAGATGAGGTGTATAAACAAAATAAAAAAGATTGTGATTAATCAAAAAGATCTTGTAAATATATGTTGTCAAAGCTACAACTATATTTGAAACTAATTAATTATTTCCCAATTACATGTAATTTATTTAAACTCTAATGCCAAACTTTTCCCAATATCTTGGTAATCATATGAAACCTATTTTTCTCTTTTAAAAATCTATTTAATTTATTTCTCCACTTTTTCCTATTGAAGTGAACAATCTTTAGAAAATATATTTATGTGCCATATTATCACTATTCTCCCCTAAAAATTATTCGATTTATTTATTGTCTTTTAAAAATCTATTGATTTATTTCTCTTATTTTCCCGTGAAAGATAACCATTTTAAAAAAATATTTATCTATCATATTATCTTTTATTCTCTCTTCAGAATCTATTTATTTTTTTTCTTTTCTTTTTCCTATTAAATTTAATCATTTTTAGAAGAGTTTAATTTCTATACATTGTCAGTGTAAAGATTTTTACACTGACATCCAATCAGAAATCATGAAATTGATGACTTTTAAGGTGGTTAGGATAAGAGTCAAAGATTTGTTATGATGTGTCAATTTTTGATTGGTTGACGGTGTAAAAAAACTTTACACTGCTAGTGTATACCAATTAAATCCTTTTTAGAAAATATATTTATGTATCATATTATTATAAGTATTTCTTGGAAATCTATTTGATTTATTTATCCAATTTTCCCATGCAATTTAACTATTTTTTATAAAATATATTTATCTATCATATTATTTTTTATTCTCTGTTGGCAATCTAATAGATTTATATATCCTTTTTTATAGTGCAAGTTAATCATTTTTAGAAAATATGTTTATCTATCATATAAACGAAAAAATCTTATTTCATGAAATATTTTGATTTATTTCTCCTCTTTTCCCGTGAAAGTTAATCACCTTTAAAAAATATATTTATCTATATATCATATATTTTTTCTCTCTCTTGAAAGTTTATTTTATTTGTTTCTTCTATTTTCCCTGAGCTAGTTAACCCTGTTTAGAAAATATATTTAGCTATTATATCATTTTGTCTCATCACTTGAAAAATTATTTGATTTTTTCCCATCTTTTCCCAATGCAAGTTAACTATTTTTAGAAATTATATTTATCTATCACATTTTTTTCTTATATCATGAAAATTTATTTGATTTATTTCTTATCTTTTCTTAGTGCAAGTTAACTATTACCCATATGTAATGGTTTTGATTCAAAAAAATAATAATATATGTTTGCATTGATACTTTACATTTATTTCCAAATCAGTAATATTTTCTTTAATATTTAAATTTGATTGGATGCTCATATACTATTATTCAATTGATTATTCCCACATTTTGTAAATCAGAGATTAAAACGTAGCATCAAATTCTTGTAAGTAGATTAAGATATTCCATAAATACAATTATTAAATCAAAACCTCCCCCTTAAAAAATAGTAGACTAATTACAAACAATAACTGTGGACTTCAAATGCATGAGGTTGCGACACATCAGACTTTTTTTGGATGGAATGCTTTAGAGTATGACACATAGAAGATGAATTTATGGAGAATATTACATAATTCTATATCGATAAGAAAAAAAGAAACAAAGGATATGACCAATTAAATTTATTATAATATTTAATATTTAAGGACAAACTTCTGCTCAAATATTTAATATTTAATTTATATCCAAATGCATCTTCTGCTCTTTCTAATTATCTTTATGAAAGTAATTGTAAAAAAAAAAATTGTCAAAAAAAAATATCTTTATGAAAGCTCAATTTCCACCTATTCTATTTAATAGTATCATAATTCTCCTTGACAAAATAAATTACATGGATATCCATGGGATAAAAGAAAAGTGTTTTCAGATTTCCTACAAACAAAGTGATTTGGAAATAGCCTTGTAATATCATTCAAAATGGTCCTCGAGTTATGGTGTCATAATATGAAAATACAAAGAGTCACCGTTACATACTTCATTTTGAAGTCCTCAACTTCTTTCTCATATTCTGAAATTGACAACTCTTCATTATCATATTAAATAGAAACTTTTAGTAATACAAACTCTAGAAGCAATACTAACTTCTGCAAAACTTCATCAATAATTGACTCTGACGTACGATTTCTCAAGATTGCTACTGCAAGCCCCATTATCAAGCTATCTCACAACCACACACTTCAAAATCCGAAACACTCAAAACAGATATAATCTATAATCTATAATATATACAAAATAGTGTAGATATTTGAATATTTCATTCATTATGCTGAATTGATGCCAATTTTTTAACCCGGGTGCTTTCAAAATTCAAATAAAAATAAGGCTTGCTGGCTTAATGATTCCAATTAATTTCAGTTAGTGTTGAAATTTGAATATTTCAATCATTATGATAGAGTACACTCAGATTGTGGCAAACAATATATTTCAAGATATTTGAATATTTCTATTTCTGGAAACTTATTTAGGAATATTGTTGTGGAAAATTTATATTAAATATCATATAACTATTTATATTTAAATTTTATGACATTTTCACCCAAAATATTCATCTTTGTGTAATATATATTTACCTTTTATAATCCATAAATTAATAAGTTTTCTTGTATAATTTCTTTCTTTATAACATATAAATATTCACCAATATAATACACTCTTTAAAAATATTACTATTTTAAAATTGAGAACTTGTGATATGATGTTTTAAAATGATTTGTTTTTCAAAAAAAGGTTAATCATATAAACTTTTAATCAATTCATAACCTTTGCTTTGAATATCCATTCAAAATTATTTAAATTTAAATATGAAATGATAATAATTTACTTAATGGCATTTATTGCAAATTTCTTATGATTATAGTTATAATTAAAGTTATTATTTCAATAATTTTAGTTATTATTTGGCTTTAATCATATAATGGAATAATAATGGAACAATTTGTTTCTAAAAATATATTTATTTATAATTAAAATATATAAACCATTAAGAATTTATATAAGCATATAATTTTAATAGTGATAGTTATAATAATAATTAAGTTGACTAAACTTAAAATTAAAATAATAGATTCAAAAAAATAATTCTTTAAAATAATTATTGTTATTTTTGTAATATTTTTAATATGAAGATGTACTTAAATTTTTTTTCTAAATTTATATAAAATAAATTTTTAATATTTTAAAATTGAGAATTGTTGACATGAATTTGTTTGAATGTATTTTAAAAAAACTTTTAATTGAATAGCACACTTTCCGTTTCTTAGTTCAATTTTTTTTTTCAAAACCTTAACTTAATGATTTTTATAAAATCTATAAATAATTTTTTATTTTGTTTTATTTTACAATTTCATCTAATTATATAACAATGTTATCTCATATGAAAAAGAAAGTAAAAAAGAAACATAAGTATATTTAAATTCTTTTCAAAGTTAATCCCATGTTATATTTGTTTTTTATAATTTTATATTATTCACATAATAGAGGAATATTGTTAGAATCTTTGTGACTTGTGTTAAAAAGAAACTCAAGATTAAAAATACCGTTACATCAAAATATTCAATCTCCAAAAAAATCAGACTTTCAACGATATTTGATGGAGAAAATATGGTATAAAAAAATTAGGGGTTTAGTGATATTCAACATATAACCATAAAAAAAACACCATTCAAATGAGAAAGAAGATACAAACCAGAGATTTTGAGTTTTGAGGATTGAGATTGAACTTGAAGAGAGCTGGACAAAAAATGAAGCCAGAGAGAGAAAACACATAATAGAGGAATATTGTTAGAATAAAAAAGAGACAGAAAAAGAAAATTAAAAGATGGACAAATGTTATTCCTGAAAAAGTTGATCAGAATCAAGTGATACACAAATAATTACGATGAAAGAGAGATTGAGAATGTGGTTCTGGATTATCCAACAGCTGTAACAATGTCTTACTAACAACACCTTTGAAATCATCTCTACATTGAAGAGTCATAGATATCATCCTGCGAGAAAAGCATCACCAATTAGCAACGCACATAAATATGGATTTCAAATGCATAAACAAACTTTGATGGAAGAAAATAAAATAAAAATAAAAATAAATTAAAGGCGGATAGTAAAGAAAGGCAGTGGCGTTTGGAATAAGTACAACAGAGGTGGGTATGGATGACCCAATTTATAGATGCATTTTTAAATTCAAAATTTGAAATTAGTGAATTAATTTTTGATTTGATATGCTATTCCTATATTAAAACGTGAGATTTGCGCATTATTATTTTGATCTGATTATTTGTATATTAAAACGTGAGATTTGCACATTATTATTTTGATTTGATATGTTATTTGTATATTAAAACATGAGACTTGCATTAAATTTGTTTTTTTAAATGTCGGAAAATTATTTCCTTTTGTAGGGAAATTGAATAATAATCTTGTCATCCCTTACTTTGTGGTATGAACGACATGTAGGATTCTGCTGATGTGGATGCTGCGATTGAATGACACGTGTTAACATGAATTCTTACAAACATTCTCATTTATATATATTATAGATTATAGATTATAGATTATAGATTATAGATTTCCTTTTGTAGGGAAATTGAATAATAATCTTGTCATCCCTTACTTTGTGGTATAAGCGACATGTAGGATTCTGCTGATATGAATGCTGTGATTGAATGATACGTGTTAACATGAATTCTTACAAACATTCTCATTTGTATAGATTATAGATTATAGATTTGTTGTCTATATTTCTGTGTAGCTGATGATATTGGTAGACGATGCTGGCGAAGCTTATCCACGCATTGATTACTCCCCATGGAATGGGTGTACATTGGCTGATTTTGTTATGCCATTCTTTCTTTTCATTGTTGGGGTTGCTATAGCCCTTGCATTAAAGGTATATTGTACTGCTCTCGAGGTTCTTTTTCTATGATAATTAAAGATTTCTACACATAGATTAAGAAATTATTAATTTATTTATACTTGTATCAAAAATATTTTTATTTATAGTATCATTAATTATTTATAAATTCTAACCATATTTACTCCACACTCCACTAACCATTTATGTACCTTGAAAAGAAGCATTTATATATCTTGGTCAAATGCAAGATGTGATATGTGCCACTTTTGTTTTGGAACATGCAGCATTTATAACTGAATTTAAGTAGGGAAGGTTTAATGTATTTTCAAGGCATTTCAATTTAATTCTATGATAAGGGTATATATGGAAAAAATTTGTCAAATATATCTTGGGTTTGTAAAAGATCAATTGTTTTGAAACAAAAACAAATAACTAAAATTAACATAGAAAAAGAATGGTGAGAGTACTAGTTTTATTTCTACCATTTGAGAGGGATATGTAATTTGCATATACCCATTGAATCCGCGCAAAGTGACAGAATTTGTTGTTGTTTGATTGAACTGTCTGCTATAATTAGAGCCAGAATAGTCCTCAATCAAAGGATTGTCTCCAAGATACTTTAATTGCCATTTATCACATTGGCTGATTTTTGGGGCTTATCCTTCCCCATAAATAACGTGAAAAATCCTACCAATGGAAGAAGCACAATCAGGACTGTGGATTTTTGGCTGATTTTTGGGGCTTATCCTTCCCCAATATGACTAATGCTTGTGTGTTTTACCACTAGAGAAAAAATCTCATTGAAGTCCACCCCTTCCTTTTGTGTAAAACCTTTTGCCACAAGCCTAGCTTTAATTTGTACCTGCTGCTTTCAACTCCTGGTACTTCTGCTTTCTTCTTAAAAATCCACTTGCAACCCACTATTCTCTGGTTTTTAGGCCTTTCCACAAGTTCCCAAGTATTGTTCTTCATCAGGGAATGTATTTCTTCTGTCATGGCAGCTTCCCAATTTAGATTATCAGGTCCTGAAACAACTTCTTTGTAGCTTGTAGGATCTGAAACTTCCCTATCCATCTCCATAGCCAAAGCATAGGCTATCAAATCAGCATATCCAAATCTTTGAGGTGGTTTGATCTGCCTTTTTTCTCTGTCTCTGACCAGATTGTAAGATGATTCTTCTTGAGTATTTTGAGAAGAAAAATCTGATTCAGTATGAGCTTCACCATTCATTGTTTCTGGTGATTTGGATTGCTCTGCAGATTGCTCCACCTCCAAATGAGTAGTGTGATTTTCTGAGATAGGTTGTTGAGAAGTAGATGATTCTTTTTCAGCTTGTTATAACATGTCTTCTTCTCTAAAGATGACATATCTGTTGATTATTGTTCTTGGTCCAGCAGTATCAGTCAATCTCACCTTGTAGCCCTTAACACCTTCAAGATAACCAAGAAAGATTCCTTTCCTAGCTCTTGGCTCAAGCTTACCTTCACTGACATGTATGTATGATGTGCAGCCAAAAATCCTTAGATTTTCATAACTAGGTGCTTTGCCAGTCCACTTCTCTTCAGGTGTTTTGAAATCAATTGCAGCAGAAGGACATCTATTGATCAAGTAGCAGGCTATATTTACTGCTTCCCTCCAGTAATTCTTTGTCAATTTTGCATTTGAAAGCATGCACCTCACCCTCTCCAAAATTGTCCTATTCATTCTTTCAGCTAGGCCATTTTGTTGAGGGGTGTGCCTCACTGTTTTGTGTCTAACAATATCATTTTCTTTGCAAAATTCAATATACTCTCCTTCCAAGTACTCTAACCCTTTATCAGTCCTTAGAACCTTGACTTTCATCCCTGATTGGTTTTCAACTAAAGACTTCCACTGTTTAAAGCACTTAAAGGCTTGATTTTTGTGTTTCAATAAATAAACCCACACCTTTCTTGACCAATCATCTATGAATATTATAAAGTACCTAGCTCCACCTAAGGAAGGTACCTTTGCAGGCCCCCAAATGTCAGAATACACAAAATCTAACACAGCTTTAGTTGAATGAATTGCAATAGGAAATTTAACTCTTCTTTGCTTGCCATACACACAATGTTCACAGAAGTTTAACTTCTCTAAGATTCCATCTCCTATTAAGCCTTGCTTATGTAATTCTTGTAATCCTCTTTCACTCACATGACCTAGTCTATAGTGTTATAGCTGAGTAGAATTTGTTTTTGATGTAGACACTAGACTAGATGAGTTCAGACGAGTATTACCTTGGAGTCTATACAGACCATTCCTTCTGATGCCTTTCGTGACCACCATGGAGCCTTTGCAAATTTTTAGAACTCCACCTTCCCCCTTGAAAGAGCATCCTACTTGATCCAGCATTCCTAAAGTGATTAAATTCCTCTTTAGGTCAGGTACATGTCTGACATTGGCTAGATTCTTCATCGATCCATCTTCCAGCTGCATCCTGATTGATTGATCCAATGCCAATCACCTTGCACTCCATATTGTTTCGCAACTGTGCCTCCATTGATTTCTTTGTATGAATTCAGCCATTCTTGATTTGGAGTCATATGAAAGGAACATCCAGAATCAAGAATCCACTCATTGCTGCAATTTTGGACACTGACAATACCTCTTCACTGTCATAACCATCAGCCAGGACTACTATATCATCATGCTCCTTGCCTTTTCCATTGTTCTTCTTCCTTCTCTCAGGACATTCCTTTCTGTAATGTCCTTCTTTATGGCAGTAATAACAAGTTCTTTTATATTTGGACCTAGATTTCTGCCTGTGCTTGTTCTTGCCATCTTTCTTTTCTGATCTTCCTCTTGCAAAAAGACCTTCTTGCGCAGCACTTTCACCTTTGATGTCAGTTATCTTCTTCTTCTTTAATTCTTGAGAATTCAAGGTGGTTATTTTGTTTATCATTTAAAAAGTTTTAAGATCATTTAAATTTTTTGTTTGTACCTCTCTCATACTGGACTCTCCAGTACAGGAGAGGATCCTGATTCCACAAAAAGTGGGACATGATGTGCTTTTACATGTTGTAAAAATGCAAAATATTCCAACGAGAGAGAAAGGTATGATGTGTTGCAACAAAAGAAACAAATTGGAGCCGCAGAACAAAAACATATGGCATCCACATGGACCAAGGAGGCAACTGCCGGTGAGTAGTAAGGCATATCAATGTTCTGAAAGGCTAAGGCTAGTAATCCTCTGCTTAAGTCATCAACATAAATGATGTTGAGTGTTGCAAAATTAGCTTTTCATAAGGTCCTAATTTATGGTTATTGTAAAATTTTGTATACTATCATTGCTTATTCATTGCTTTTTTTTGTGCACCAAGAGTATCCTCTAGCTAATTTCTAGAGACCAATCCCTTTTGGGTAGTTGAGATCATCGAAGTGGATTTTGCCTCTCCCAACAAAATCTTCTCCATACACACGATAGGAGTCCCTAATACCATGCTTAAGGAACACATCTATCTACCAAATGTGCTGGGCTTTGTTGGTTATTGCTTATTCATTGTTACCTCATTGAAGTGTTCAGCTTTAATTATGACTAGATTGTGACCTGTGCGTTGCGCGGTTGCAATTTGTTCTAAATTTTATTAAATCATGAATAAATTAACAATAAATGGGATGGTAATAAAAGACAATATTTGTTTGAACAACCAATTCTAAATATTAATCTATCATTTGCACAAATTTAAGAACAGATGTGACCCAATATCCTCTGCTATTCATATAACTAAAGTAATTTTTCATAAATATTGTTTCAAATTTAAGCATAACCATAGAAAGAAATTCTACATAAAAGGAAATGCCATGAAATAGTGCTTAGTCTTAAACACAACATTTGGGAGCACATAACCTGATATAATAAAAGTTGTGTAAGAAAACGAAGAAGGGATACCATGTTTGTCACCAACTAAGATAAAAGCACATTATCAACTGAGTAATTGGAGAAAAATCAATACAATAACTTTTTTGCCTAATGATTTGGAGCAATTGCTGGAACCCATCTTAGTTTGTATGGAATTCTCTGATGCCATGGAGCTTACTGCATTGAATGAGCCAACTTGGTACTGACCGTACAATTAATTGGTTGTTGTAGTTCATTTCACATAACCAAAGAATAAAAGGATCTTTTTATCAAAGAATAAAAGGATTTAGATCTTCAATTTTCTCCATGTTCTTGTCTCTAATAAGCTTGAATATAGTATTTTGCTGATTTAGTGGATGTTGCAGTCATATTAGTATAGTGTATGTGTGTGTGTATCCATATAATATTGGATCATCATCTGAAGTTGTAAATATCCAAAATGGAGGCAAAGGCATAATTATTCACCTAATGTCTTTGTCTTTGACATATTAGGATTGCATGAGCTTCAAGAGGCATATAGATAATTCTTAAGGTCAGATGCTCAACTGTATGCTTCAATTATACTCCCACGATAGCCAGTAACATTTAATTTCATATCATTAAAAATTCTATACAATCAGTTAGCCTGTGGTAACATATGAAGTAATAAGAAACAATACCCCATAAGAGGCACTGAGAGACCTATTTCTGGTGTCAAAGTTTTTATTTTAGATAGCCTTTCTAAAAAAATTCATTAAACGAAAACACATATAAGCACTAAAACAATATACATGTATCTATAGCTAAAAGTGGATGAAGAAAATTGCAATACACAAAGTTCATTAAGAGTAAGTATATCGTTGAACAGAAGGAAAATAAGGCCTTGTCTAAAGTCTAAACTAATGCCTTGCAAATGTATTCATAGAAATGTCAAGTAAGCATGACAAATTATAAGTTTCTCAAGAATGGAGAAAGATTTCAAAAGGACAAAGTATAAATAATACCTCTAACAACTGCAAAGTGAAATTAAGGAGAACGATATGAAAGTTCAGTAGCACTCATTTTGTATAGCTTCTATGTGGAGTGTCATCAATGAATGTTAGGTATTTTCCTCCAAAAGAAGATCTGACTTTGCAAAATGAAGTGCCAACAAACTTCTATAAGCAGCTAAGCTAGTTGCCTTTATGACAAATTATTATCACTCATATGGCTGAACAGGCCAGAAATGCATTCTGCAGGAAAATGTCACATACCCTCACACCTTGGCATTTTAAGAAAGGATTTCCAGCATGTGTAGCAAATAATTGGTCTCTTGCATAACTTGGCCAAGCACTTTTGAATTCCGAATAATTATTAATTATGTAAGGTCTATCATAAACACTTAAATAAATATTTGACATTTGTAAGATTATGAGAACCATTTAGAAATACGTCAGTCTTTGCTAATTCCTTTACAACATGTCAAATAATGATTTGAGTGCTTAAGAGATGACATGGTAGATTGTGTCTATCTAAACTAATGAATTGATTCTAAAACAGAAAGTACTACCATAAAAAACTTTAGGCAATAGTATACTATACTATAGACGGGTTAATAACTTAATATAAGCCTGTAAGGCATATATCTGAGATTGTATAAAATCTTTTCAACAAATAGATGCAAATAACCATAAAGATTTAAGTAAAGGATAAGTACAACACATGTCACTACTAGAAATAGTTCATGGTGAAGACTTTCCAGGTTAACATATGATCCTATATTTGGGTTGTCATGGATTAAAGCGATACATTATTAACATTTTCAATTAATCATACAAAATTAATGTTTCTTAGACCACCAAGAGAGGCCTACTTTTTTTGTGTATTCAGTATTCAAAAGAAGCTTTTAGAAGCCATGCAAGATCTGCAAAATTTTGCTGATTTGTGGGCATTTAAATATTATGTGCCTCATCCACTTGCCAAAAAATAATAGGTTCCAGGTCAGTGGATGCCAGGACTCTTGGTTATGGGTGTTGATTTGCCATATGAGGTTCTAACTTCTAAGTATCTGAAATCCAAAATCAACTGCTTTGTAAGCATCTAAGAGAAGACCTAATTTTGCAAAAATCATGGCTACCTGCAGATATGAGAATGAAGTCAACATATCAGATGATATATGACAAGAAAATTTATGATGATACATTAAACCAAATGTACATAAGAGGATCTGCAAGTAGCCATGTTACTATTTAATATTTTTAGTTTATGGTTGTTTATTTATTTCTGGATTGCAACATATATGCTTTATGTAACACCCCGTTTTTCGGAATTAATTTGTTTAAGCTGGTTTTATTAAGTTGGATTTATCGGTTGAGGGCTTAGTAGGATTTTTGGCTAAAAGTCCCTTTCTGGTACATGAGCATGCTCGTGCTCATTATCCAGCACACCCGTGCTCAAGTGCGGACCGCGTCTCGCTGACGCTAAGTTCCAGCACGACCGTGCTTGGTAAGGAGCACGACCGTGCTCAACGCGCAGCCTATATAAGTTGTGCAGACTCGAGGGTTGCACCGTACACTCCATATTTTTGGTGGCTAAAACCCTAGTGCCGTTGCTACTTCTTTTCCCTCTTTTCCTTCATACTCAGTGTGGTTCTTGAGTATTGGAGACCCTAGGGAAACGTGGTTTCGTCTGTACTTCATATATAGGTAATGTTCCGTTCCTCTTGTTGGTTTCCTTTTCATTGTGTATTGGGAAACTAACCAATTCGTGTTTTAATTGTTTAAGGATTGTTCGAGTGTGAGCCACTTAAAGGGGAGGAGCTGCTTGCCGTTAGGACCGCCGTTAGAGCTACCTTCAATCCAGGTATGGGGAGAAGGGTAGTGTAATCATAGGCTCGGGGTTAGAGTAAAGTAGAGAGGTTCCCATGACCCCATTGTTGTATGTTATTACACGACTCAAAATTTATGATATGCTATATATGTTATGTTGTAATGGTTAAGTTATATTATGTATGAGCATGATTTGTTGATGGTTGTTATTAAGGTGTTATTGGTTGTTAATATGATGTTAAATGGTTGATACCATGTTATGAGGATGACGTTGTTACTGAATTTTAACCTTTAAAATGAGCTGTTAATGGACTTAGGATTAATGGATTAAAAACTCTAGTTTTTGGTTAAAGACTCAGACTTAGTTTCTGCCCAGAACAGTGCAGTTGTGCATTGAGCACGACTGCGCTGAACAGGGAGCACGACCGTGTTCCCAGTAGCATTCTGGGAAAATGGCCGCACTGTTTAGCACAACAGTACAGGACAAAGAGCACGATCGTGCTGCTGAGCACAACCGTGCTCAATAAGAAGCACGATCGTGCTTCACTTAAAGGGCAGCACGCCCCTCACTTGGTTAAGCACGACTGTGCTCAACCCTACTGGACAGAACATAATTAAGGAATTTAAGGGGTTTCAGACCCCATTCCCCAATAATGATAAGTTGATTAGACAACTTGACTAATGTCTACTAAAGATAATTAAGATGATGAGATGGTGAGGTGTTGAGTTTGATAAGTCGATACCCATTGGGTACCCGCAAGCTGATGAGTTATGCCCTAGTGCTTCTTGGCCAAGGAAGCCCTGACCCCGTGGTTTGGGTCTAAGGTGTTGTTGTAGTACCTTGGTGGCCGAGAGTTTGCCGCAAGTGTTGCGGTCGATTCCACTAAAGTCCTCAGGTAGATTCCACGAGGCAAGTTGTTGCGGTTGATTCCACTGTTATCATCGATCGATTTCGTTGGAGTTATGGACGTGGTGTTGCCGTTGTTGTTGTGTTCCATACGCATTGCATCGGAGATGTTGTTTAGGGATGTTCGACATAGGGGAGGTCGTCCTAGAGTACGGCGATCTGGCCATCCACGGTTGGAGTAGATTCTCCTAGTGCCCTTGTGACGAGGCATTCGTTGGTTTGATGCGTTGGCTATCCAAGGAGAAGATTCTCCAGCGTTGAGTAGATTCTCAATGTGGATATTTAACTCCGAAGTCGTTCATCCCGAGTTTAGTGGATCCACATGCATTGTTGGTTTAGCGGAGTAGGATTGCATTGCACTGCATAGCATAATGATGATGACGATGTTGATGAGATATTGCTATGTTTGTTGTTTACTTTACTTCCTACTTCCTTGCTATTATGTTTACATGATTCTTACTCCCTATATTGGTTTGTTTGTTTGTGTTTGGCCTGATTGGCACCTTGCAGAGGATGACGAGCAGCCTGGAGAGGGGTGGCTCTGAGGAGCCGCCACTCATAGTTAGGGCTAGGTTCTTGTTCAGTTTGTTTGTTTTAGTTGTAATTCCGTGGATTTTATTCCGGAACGGTTATACCAGCTCTGTATGTGACATTGGGGTTGGGATATGTTTTCCTTTGTTATGTTTTAATGGTTTTAAACTTATTTAATTTCCGCGTTGTGAACTGGTTCATGTGGGACTTTTCTACCCATGAACAACTGTTTTATTTATTTCAGTAAAATGCATGTTTTCCATTTAATTTGTTTTATATTAAATGCTTTATAACATGCTGGGTAGAAGGGTGTCACATTTAGTGGTATCAGAGCAGTTCGACCTTGTTCGGACGTGGTATGAGTCTGTTGTGAGTCTGTTGTGTGGCTCTTGTTTGGATTATCTATACTCGTTATAGATAATGATGTTTAAGTTAGTTGCCTATCGCTTTTACCCGCTTAAGTTCTGTACTAAAAGTTGTTTTTGGGCATGTACAGGAACTAATGACCGGTAGAGGACGTAACGATCAGGCGATTGCTGAAGCATTGGCACTCCTAGCCAATGCTATTGGTCAGGTCAACCCTAACAACAATGGTGGGCCAGCTGAGTTCCAGGGACTGGATAAGTTCCAGAGGAACAACCCTCCGTCGTTCAAGGGAGCGTACAACCTAGAGGGAGCACTGTTGTGGCTGAGGGAGACAGAGAAGATCTTCCATGCGATGGATTGTAATGATCAACAGAAGCTCATCTTCATGTTGACTGAGGAGGCGGAGCATTGGTGGGATAACTGCAGACAGAGGATGCAGGCTGAGGGCACAGTGATTACATGGGCTGTGTTCAGGCAGAGGTTCCTGGAGAAGTACTTTCCAGTGGATATCAGGGACAAGAAAGAGATGGAGTTCTTGTCTCTGAGGCAGGGGTCATTATCAGTTGGTGACTATGCGGCCAAGTTTGAAGAGCTGGCTAGGTACTACACTCCTTACCAGCATGAGACAGATGATCGCTCCAAGTATGTGAAGTTTGAAGCGGGACTCCGGCCTGAGATCAAACAAGCCATCAGTTATCAGGAGATCGGAGTTTTTCCGATTCTGGTCAACAAGTGTCGGATTTACGAGGATGCTAGTCAGTTCAGAGTTACCAGTTCCAGAGGATCGGATAGTCAGAGTGGGAAGAGGACTGATCAGAGAGACAAAGGCAAGCAGCGGTATGCTCCGACAGGCAAGGACTTCAAGCAGAGTGGCAGGAAGCCACAATTTCAGCAGAATATCTTCAGGGGTGAGTTCTCTGATGCCCCTAGAGCTATGAGGTGTGGTAAGTATGGAGCACCAGACCATTATTCGTTCCAGTTCAAGGAAACACAAGTCATCTGCTTCAAGTGTGGCAAACAGGACACATCAGCCGCGAGTGTGATGGAGCTAAGGCCGAGCCTCCCAGCGCTAGCAAGAACCAGAAGTCCCAAGCCAACAGACTGAAGACCACTGGAAGAGTCTTTGCTTTTAGTGGAGCCGAAGCCTCCGAGTCTGATGACTTGATCCAAGGTACATGTTTTATTGATGGAACTCAATTAACTGTATTATATGATTCGGGTGCTACTCACTCGTTCATTTCGCACGATAGGGTCATGAGTCTTAAATTGCCTGTTACTTTCCTTGAGTTTGATTTGTTGGTTTCTACACCTACAATAAACCTTTTTCCACTTCTTATGCATGCAAGAACTGTCATATAGTAATAAATGATAAAACTTTTGTTGCCGATCTTATGTCCTTACCTTTGAAAGACCTAGATATTATTCTGGGTATGGACTGGTTATCTTCCAACCATGTCCTCTTGAATTGTTTTGACAAGACCTTGATTTTTGGAACTCTAAAGGAGTCTAAGAATCCGGACCTTCTCTCTGCCCACCAAGTTCAAGCTTCGATGAGAGACGAAGCCCAAGTATACATGATGTTAGCTTCCCTGGAAGTAGAGAGCAGCCCTCCTGATGTCGCCAGCGTGCCTGTTGAGCGGGAATTTCTTCAAGTGTTCCCGGGGGATGTTTATAACTTACCCCCAGAAAGAGATGTTGAGTTCACCATAGACTTAGGGCCTGGCACCAGGCCAATATCCATAGCACCCTATAGAATGTCTCCTCTAGAACTAGCTAAGTTGAAAGAATAGTTGGAGGACCTGATGAAGAAGCAGTTCAGTAGGCTGAGTGTGTCCCCATGGGGAGCACCTGTGTTGTTGGTGAAGAAGAAGGATGGTAGTATGAGGTTGTGTGTCGACTTTCGGCAGCTCAACAAGGTGACCATAAAGAATCGATATCCCCTCCCTAGGATTGATGATCTTATGGACCAATTGATGGGCGCTTGCGTCTTTTCAAAGATAGATTTGAGGTAAGGGTATCATCAGATTCGGGTTAAGTCTGAGGACATCCCGAAGAACGCGCGATATGGTCACTATGAGTACTTGGTTATGCCCTTCGGTGTGACCAATGCTCCTGTGGTCTTCATGGACTACATGAACAAGACCTTTCACCCTTACTTGGATAAGTTTGTGGTGGTGTTTATAGACGACATCTTAGTGTACTCCAAGAGTAAAGAGGAACATGAGGAACACCTGAGGGTTGTTTTGCAGACCCTTAAGGAAAAGCAGTTGTACGCTAAGTTGTCTAAGTGTGAGTTCTGGTTAGAGGAAGTGAGCTTCTTAGGACATGTCATCTCTAAGGGTGGCATAGCAGTGGACCCATCTAAGGTAGAGACGGTGCTCCAGTGGGAAGTGCCGAAGTCTGTAACCGATATTAGGAGTTTCTTGGGGTTAGCCGGGTATTATAGGCGGTTTATAGAAGGTTTCTCTAAGATAGCTTTACCCTTAACCCGTCTCACCAAGAAGGGACAGTTGTTTGTGTGGGACTCTAAGTGTGAAGAGAGTTTCCAAACCCTTAAGAATAGGTTGACATCAGCACCAGTGTTAGTTTTACCAGATCCTAGTGAACCCTTCGTAGTTTACTGCGATGCTTCTAAGCAAGGGTTAGGTAGTGTGTTGATGCAGAGTGGTAAGGTAGCTGCTTATGCTTCTAGGCAGTTAAAAACCCATGAGAAGAACTACCCTACCCATGACCTAAAGTTAGGAGCTGTGGTATTTGCCTTAAAGATCTGGAGGCATTACCTGTAAGGAGCGAGGTTTGAGGTGTTTAGTGATCATAAGAGTTTGAAGTATCTCTTTGATCAAAAGGAGTTGAATATGAGGCAGCGTAGGTGGATGGAGTTTTTAAAGGACTATAACTTCGAGCTGACCTATCAACCAGGAAAGGCCAATGTGGTGGCCGATGCCTTGAGTAGGAAGACCCTGCATGTCTCCGCTTTGATGGTTAGGGAGATGGATCTGATTGAGGAATTTAGAGATCTTAGTCTAGCTTGTGAGTTTACCTCTAAGAGTATTAGGCTTGGTACCTTGAAGGTTACCAACAGTTTGATGGCTCAGATTAGAGAGGGTCGGAAGTTAGATAAGTTTCTCTTAGACCAGCGAGGGTTACTCGCTCAGGGTAGAGACCTAAGTTTTAAGGATGGAAGTGATGACATCTTGAGGTTTAAGGATAGAGTATGCATACTTGATGTTCCTGAGCTTAGGAAGTTGATCCTTGAAGAAGGATATATGAGTGGATTGAGTGTGCACCTAGGTGCCACTAAGGTGTATCAGGACCTTAAGAGAATGTTTTGGTGGCCTAGGATGAAAAAGGAGGTAGCTGAGTTTGTGTATGGGTGCTTAATTTGTCAGAAGGCCAAGATAGAACACCAAAGGCCTTCGGGTAAGTTGCAACCTTTGAGTATCCCAGAATGGAAATGGGATAGCATCCCCATGGATTTTGTGTCTGGACTCCCTAGGACTCCAGCTGGTTTTGAGGCTATATGGGTTGTTGTGGATAGACTGACTAAGTCTGCCCATTTCATTCCGATGAACATGGAGTATCCTTTAGAGAAGTTGGCTAAGCTGTACATCAAAGAGATAGTTAGGCTTCATGGTGTACCCTCTAGCATAGTATCAGATAGAGACCCGAGACTTACCTCTAGGTTTTGGATTAGTTTGCAAGAGGCTTTGGGGACAAAGCTTAGGCTTAGTTCAGCTTACCACCCACAAACTGATGGGTAGTCTAAGCGGACTATCCAGTCCTTAGAGGACTTGTTGAGGGCCTGCGTGTTAGAACAGTCTGGTAGTTGGGATAAGTTTTTGCCCCTGATAGAGTTCACCTACAACAACAGTTTCCATTCCAGCATTAGGATGGCACCTTATGAAGCTCTGTATGGGAGGAGATGTAGGACACCCTTGTGTTGGAGTGAACCTAGTGATAGTGTGGTGCTAGCGCCAGAGATAGTCCAGGAAACAACAGAAAAGATAAGGTTGGTTCAGGAAAAGATAAGAGTTGCATGGAGTAGGCAGAAGAGCTATCATGATAAAAGGAGGAAGGCGCTCGAATTCCAGGAAGGCGATCATGTATTCTTGAGAGTTACCCCGACAACTGGGGTTGGTAGAGTGATGAAGGCGAGGAAACTTACTCCGAGGTTCATTGATCCTTACCAAATCCTTAAAAGAGTCAGTGAAGTCGCCTACCGAATAGCCTTACCCCCATTCTTGTCAAATCTCCACAACGTTTTTCATGTGTCTCAACTCAGGAAGTATTTTCATGACCCTAGTCACGTGATAGTACCCGACGTGATACAGTTAAAAGAGTACCTGACGTTTGAGGTGTTACCTCTTCGAGTCGAGGATAGGAGGGTGAAGCAGCTAAGAGGTAAGGAGATTCCTTTGATCAAAGTGGTTTGGAGTGGGGCAAATGAGGAAAGTGCTACCTGGGAGCTGGAGAGCAAGATGATGGAGGCGTACCCGCATCTTTTCCCTTGAGGTACGTGTAAATTTCGAGGACGAAATTTTTATAAGGGGGTGGAATTGTAACACCCCGTTTTTTCGGAATTAATTTGTTTAACCTGGTTTTATTAAGTTGGATTTATCGATTGAGGGCTTAGTGGGATTTTTGGCTAAAAGTCCCTTTCTAGTACATGAGCAAACTTGTGCTCATTATCCAGCACGCCCGTGCTCAAGTGCGGACCATGTCTCGCTGACGCTAAGTCCAGCACGACCGTGCTTGGTAAGGAGCACGACCATGCTCAACGCGCAGCCTATATAAGTTGTGCAGACTCGAGGGTTGCGTCGTACACTCCATATTTTTGGTGGCTAAAACCCTAGTGCGGCTGCTACGTCTTTTCCCTTTTTTCCTTCATACTCAGTGTGGTTCTTGAGTATTGGAGACCCTAGGGAGACGTGGTTTCGTCTGTACTTCATATATAGGTAATGTTCCGTTCCTTTTGTTGGTTTCCTTTTCGTTTTGTGTATTGGGAAACTAACCAATTCGTGTTTTAATTGTTTAAGGATTGTTCGAGTGTGAGCCACTTAAAGGGGAGGAACCGTTTGCCGTTAGAACCGCCATTAGAGCTACCTTCAATCTAGGTATGGGGAGAAGGGTAGTGTAATCATAGGCTCGAGGTTAGAGTAAAGTAGAGGGGTTCCCATGACCCCATTGTTGTATGTTATTACACAACTCAAAATTTATGATATGCTATATGTGCTATGCTGTGATGTTTAAGTTATATTATGTATAAGCATGATTTGTTGATGGTTGTTATTAAGGTGTTATTGGTTGTTAACATGATGTTAAATGGTTGATACCATGTTATGAGGATTGCGTTGTTACTGGATTTTAACCTTTAAAATGAGTTGTTAATGGACCTAGGATTAATGGATTAAAAACTCTAGTTTTTGGTTAAAGACTCGGACTTAGTTTCTGCCCAGAACAGTGCAGTCGTGCATTGAGCACGACCGTGCTGAACAGGGAGCACGACCGTGTTCCCAGTTGCATTATGGGAAAATGGTCGCACTGTTTAGCATGGCCATGCAGGACAGAGAGCACGACCGTTCTGCTGAGCATGACCGTACTCAATAAGAAGCATGACCGTGCTTCACTGAAAGGGCAGCATGCCCCTCACGTGGTTAAGCCCGACCGTGCTGGGAGTTAAGCCCGACCGTGCTCAACCCTACTGGATAGAACAGAATTTAAGGAATTTAAGGGGTTTCAGACCACATTCCCCAATAATGATAAGTTGATTAGACAACTTGACTAATGTCTACTAAAGATAATTAAGATGATGAGATGGTGAGGTGTTGAGTTTGATAAGTCGATACCCATTGGGTACCGCAAGCTGATGAGTTATGCCCTGGTGCTTCTTGGTCAAGGAAGCCTTGACCCGGCGGTTTGGGTCTAAGGTGTTGTTTTGTACCTTGGTGGCCGAGAGTTTTCCCCAAGTGTTGCGGTCGATTCTGCTAAAGTCCTCAGGTAGATTCCGCGAGGCAAGTTGTTGTGGTTGATTCCGCTGTTATCTTCGGTCGATTCCATTAGAGTTATGGAGGTGGTGTTGCCGTTGTTGTTGTGTTGCATAAGCATTGCATCGAAGTTGTTGTTTAGGGATGTTCGACATAGGGGAGATCGTCCTAAAGTACAGCGATCTGGCCATCCATGGTTGGAGTAGATTCTCCTAGCGCCCCCGTGACGAGGCATTCGTTGGTTTGATGCGTTGGCTATCCAAGGAGTAGATTCTCCGGCGTTGAGTAGATTCTCAATGTGGATATTTAACTCCGATTTCGTTCATCCCGAGTTTAGTGGATCCACATGCATTGTTGGTTTAGCGGAGTAGGATTGCATTGCACTGCATAGCATGATGATGATGATGTTGATGTTGATGTTGATGAGATGTTGCTATGTTTGTTGTTTACTTTACTTCCTACTTCCTTGCTATTATGTTTACATGATTATTACTCCCTATATTGGTTTGTTTGTTTGTGTTTGGCCTGATTGGCACCTTGCAGAGGATGACGAGCAGCCCGGAGAGGAGTGACTCTGAGGAGCCGCCACTCATAGTTAGGGCTAGGTTCTTGTTCTGTTAGTTTGTTTGTTTCAGTTTTAATTCCGTGGATTTTATTCCGGAACAGTTATACCAGCTCTGTATGTGACATCGGGGTTGTGATATGTTTTCCTTTGTGATGTTTTAATGGTTTTAAACTTATTTAATTTCCGCGTTGTGAACTGGTTCATGTGGGATTTTTCTACCCATGAACAACTGTTTTATTTATTTCTGTAAAATGCATGTTTTCCATTTAATTTGTTTTATATTAAATGCCTTATAACATGCTGGGTAGAAGGGTGTCACACTTTATGATGAGAATCTATAAATAAAGAAATGGTCAGATATTTTGGTTAAATACCAAGCTATAAGGGTGCCTGTGCAAGGGGCAGGCAAGTGCTATCATGTATGAATGGGTATTCATAGTCTCTATCTATTACAATATAGATTTAAAATGTTGATCACTGATACTTAATGACGAACATTTTCCTTTCGAACTTTGCTTGTGTGATTTAGTTTCTCTGTTGGTCTCTAAAATTTCATCCATGTTCAATGTTTTCATTGCAATAGCTTCAATTCTGTAAGTTTTCCTTCCTATGAACACTTTAAGTAATTGTCCATGAGCTCTTTGGGTGAATTCTTCCATACCCCTCTAAAATTGGGGTCAGTTTTACCCTACACATGTGGTCCAATGAAATGCTGTAAATTAGGTTCAACTCACTTAAAATTGTCCAACTCTTCAAAGTCTTGATCAAACCAGCCCAAGGGTATATCTGCAAAACTAATAATCATTACTATATGATTTTCCTGACATGTCCTTCATTCATACCCTTCTTTGCAAAATTAATAACCAGGTAAAATCATCCCCTAAAACCTAAACACATCATCCTCATCACTATTTGAATTAGGGGTGTTAAGATCCAAACCGAACCAAAAAAATCGCATAACCGAACCGAAATAACCAAAAATCGATAGGAACCGAATTCAATTGGATTTTTTTGGACTGAAAATAGGGAGAACCGGTCGATTCGGTTGGAGGTTCAGAAACCGAACCGAACCGAAATTTTATAATGAAACATACTGTGCCTGCGTTTCACTTGTTGTTATGCTGCATTTTAAGGCTGGTGCTTCACTTTCACTATCAGATTTCTCATTTCAACCCTAAGTCTTCAATCCCATACCCACTCTCCCTCTATCGCCGCTTCTTAGTGTTGGAACCAAAATAATTTGGATTAAATAATCTCTAGGTTTTGATGTTAACAATGAGAATTAAATTTGTGTAGCAAAGTGTTAATGCTTTGAATCTAACAAGTGCCTTTAGTCTTAAAGAATCTCTGTTCTTATAAGTTAAAATGTTAAGTCTATTCTCTTTGCAAATCCGCGTCCATATACTTTATATTGAATATTTTATACTGAAAGAGTGGTCGAGTCCACTCTATCAAGGATCTCCCTTTAAACTCAAGTGCCACGTCAGTGGACGAGCGCTTGAATGTTTTTAGTGGACGGAGAATTTCTTTTCATGTAGACGTGAGCTTCTCTCAAATAATAACCTTAGTTTTCTATTGCCACGTCACTGGACGGAGATTTCAAATGTCTCAAGTACTGGCAAGACCGATGTTTTGAGTAGACGAAGTTTTGGTTGCCACGTCAGTGGACGGAGCCTTAAAAACTCTCCTTACTTACCTTGCCTTTGCTTTCGTTTGTTGGACGAAGAATTTTAAGCATTTATACCAATCTGAACCAAAGCGAATTTATCTCTTATGATTGATATTCATTTCACTTCATTTATAATGGTTCTTCTCATTTTCTATTAACGGTTCTTGTTGCCTTGTTTCAATGAGAGAGACATAGTACGAATAAAGAATTGCAAAAAGCAGAATAGTACAATGCAAAACGTTGTGTACCCTGTCACCTTTTACGCTGAAACAACTGGAACTTGTACAAGGAAGGCAAAACTGTTTTTCAAGCTGCTTTTGCTCAGAGGTGTGCCATTACATGCAAGAATTTGTCAAATAGTACAAAGGCCATGAGCAAGCTGAGTCTCAACGGATATTTACTTGGTTGATTCTATTACTAAACGGAAAATTCAAAAACAACCGTTGAAGATGCTGAAGAGAAGATCAAGGACCCTATAAATAGAAGACTAAAGCTTTTGAAGAAATAACTTTTGCACACACAAAGAAATCTCAAGAAATCTCTTGCGAGCATATACTCTCTTATTCATTCAAAAAGCAAAAGTCTGTAATATCATAGTTTGAATATTGCTATAATATTCATCTGATCTTAAACTTTCACATTCTCACACATAGTGAGTTAGAAGATCAAAGAAATCAAAACTCTTTATTAGAGGTAGAGCCTGAAGAGGCTTGGTAAGAAAGAAATACTTGTGAGCCTGGAGAGGTGTTGAATACTTGGTGTAATCTATTTGGAAAATAGTGGAGAAATCCTTCAAGTAGAAGGGACTGGACGTAGCTCTTGGTTGGAAGAGAGTGAACCAGGATAAAACATCTTGTGTGTATCTTCTAATCCCTTATCTCTTTGGTTTTACGTGTTTATACTAACTGTGGGGATTTGAACTTGAATTTGTTATTCTTTCAAAAGACTATTTTTTCTGTGTGCTTTATTCTGCCTCCTTATCTTTGTGTGAGAAAATCCTTTTTGAAAAGGCTGTTTTTGAAAAATATTAACAAACACAATTCAACCCCCCTTCTTGTGTTTGCCTGTGTCAACTTCAGTTGGTATCAGAGCTCAGCCTCGAAAGGGTTGAGCATCTAACAAGTGCTGAGGAAGTACGATCCTATCACCATGGATGCAGAAGGACAAGCTATCAACAGACCTCCACTCTTTGATGGAACTGATTACGACTATTGGAAGAAGAGAATGATGGCCTTCCTAGATGCACAGAACCTAGACATCTGGGAACTGATAGAGAATGGCTATTCTGAGCCAAGAGGTGAAAATCAAGCAGTATTGGCTAGAGCAGATTGGAGTGTTGATCAAAAAGCCAAACATCAACTAAATCTCAAAGCCAAACATTACTTGATGTGTGCTATTACCAGATCAGAACATGATAAAGTTCACAGCTGCAACACAGCAAAAGAAATCTGGGATACACTGGCTCTCGCTCATGAAGGCTCATCACAAGTGAAGGAGTCAAAGATAAGCATGCTGGTTCACCAGTATGAACTCTTCAAGATGACTGATCATGAGTCTATAGATCAGATGTTTGGAAGATTTCAAACAATAACAAACAGTCTCAGATCTCTGGGAAAAGTATATGAGAATAGAGATCATATCAGAAAGATTCTGAGAAGTCTCTCCAAGCAGTGGAGACCGAAGGTCACTGCTATTCAAGAAGCTAAGAATCTGAATACTCTCTCTCTGGAAGAACTTCTAGGATCATTAAAAGTTCATGAACTTGAACTAAATGAGGAAGACAATTCCAGAAAGGGAAAGTCCATTGCTTTAAAGGCAAAGAAAGCAAGTTCTTCAAAAGTCCTCAAAGCTGCTGAGTCTTCAGATGATGCTGAACCTTTAGACAGTGATGAAGGATCAGATGAAGATGAACTATCTTTCATCTCCAGAAAGATACAACATATGTGGAGAAGAAAAGGTAATTTCAAGAGAAAGCCATTCAACAAGAAATTTTCTAAGGAGAAATCAGACTCCAAAGAAAAAGGTCCATCTTTGTGCTTTGAGTGCAAAAAGCCAGGACATTTCAAAGCTGACTGTCCTGACCTAAAAGAAAAGAAGAAGTTCTTCAAGAAAAAGAAGGGCTTAATGGCTACATGGGAGGACTTGGACTTATCTTCATCAGATGAGGAAGAGGAAGCAGAGGAAGAGGCAAACATTTACCTCATGGCTGACACATCATCAGAAAATGAGTACACTGATGATGATGAGGTAACAGATTCTGAACCTTCAACTCTCAAAAATGCCTTTGATGAATTACTGCATGACTCATCCATATTATCTCATGAATACAAAAGTCTTAAAAAGAAGTTTGCAAAACTAACCAAAGAATATGATAGAGTCTGCATGGAAAAACAAAGTTTGTTTCAAGAAAATGATAAGCTGAAATCAGAAAATGTCAGTCTGACTGACAAATCTGAATGTGAGCCTGACAATTCTTGTGAAGTTGCAAAACTAAAACAAGATGTAAAATACTTGACAGACTCTCTGTCAAAATTGGTAGGAGGCTCAGATAAGCTTAGTCTTATCCTAAGGTACTCTAGGTCACCCTTTGATAAATCTGGCCTTGGTTATGACAATAAGAAGCATGAGGCATCTTACATTAAGTCAAAACCACCTATGCAGCAAAGAGCTTCAAAAGCTCCAGCTAGGTATGCGAAAACCAAATCAGGCCCGTCCAACACCTTTTGTAAAGTGTGTGGAAAAAGTGGGCACCCTACATCTAGATGCATACATAATAGGCATGCCAAACATTCTCGTCCAAAGAAAACTAACATGAAAGGATCCAAGTCAGTTTGGGAAACTAAGGACAAGATAATACCTGTTGCAGATCTGCTTAACAACAGGAAAGAAACAAACATCCTGGTACTTGGACAGTGGATGCTCACGTCACATGACAGGAGAAAAGTATATGTTCCAAGACCTTAAACATAAGGATGGTGGCTGGGTGACATTTGGAGGAAATCAGAAAGGAAAGATCACTGGTATAGGTAAAATCGGTAAACATCCTTTTCCCTCCATTGATAATGTTCTTTTAGTGAATGGTTTAAAACATAATCTACTGAGCATAAGTCAATTATGTGACAGTGGATATGATGTTTCTTTTAATAAGAACATGTGTTATGTCAAGAAAAATGATGGATCAATCTTATTCACTGCTAAGAGGCAAAACAACTTATACAAAATTGACTTGGAGGACCTCTCAAATCAAAGTGTCTCATGTTTAGTGTCCATTGAAGATGAACGTTGGATTTGGCATAAAAGGCTAGGTCATGCAAGCTTGAGATTAATCTCAAAGCTAAATAAGCATAACCTCGTGAGAGGATTACCAAACCTTAAATACAAATCTGATGCTCTCTGTGATGCATGTCAGAAGGGAAAACAAGTCAAAGGTTCTTTTGAATCTAAGAATATTGTAAGTACCAAGAGACCACTAGAACTGCTACACCTTGATCTTTTTGGTCCAACAAGGACTGCTTCTATCAGTGGTAAGAAATATGGTCTAGTCATTGTAGATGACTATACTAGATGGACATGGGTTATGTTCCTTGCTCACAAGGATGAGTCTTTCAAGGTCTTTTCTGTATTCTGCAAACATGTACAGAATGAAAAAGGCATGTGTATAGCTTCAATTAGAAGTGACCATGGGGGAGAATTTGTCATTGAACTTTTCAATGAGTTTTGTGAAGAAAATGGAATTCAACACAACTTCTCAATACCAAGAACACCACAGCAAAATGGTGTGGTAGAGAGAAAGAACAGATCTCTTCAAGAGATGGCTAGGACTATGCTCAATGACAATTCTGTCCCTAAGCACTTCTGGGCTGAAGCTGTGAACACTGCCTGCTACATTCAGAACAGAATATACATTAGACCTATTCTGAGTAAGACTCCCTATGAATTGTGGAAAGGCAGAAAACCCAACATATCTTATTTTCATCCTTTTGGATGTAAATGTTACATTTTAAATACAAAAGATCAACTTGGTAAGTTTGATGCAAAGGTAGACAATGGAATTCTGCTAGGATTTTCTGAAACCTCAAAAGGATTTAGAGTGTATAACTCAAGAACTTTAATAGTAGAAGAATCTATACATGTTAGATTTGATGACAAATAGCCTGATAAGAAACTATCAGAGCTAGATGAAAGTTTTGCAGATCTTGACTTAAACATCTCAGGAGAAACAAAGAAGTTAAAACTGATGATCCAGTTGAAGACCCTTCTCATCAACCAGAAGCATCCACCTCTCAACAAGGCAATGCTCAGAGAACTTGGCATTTCAAGAATTATCATCCACCGGATCAAATCATAGGAAATCCAAGCGATAAGCTAAGAACCAGATCAACCTTCAGAGAGGAAGAAGACTCTGCATTGGTCTCTGAATTGGAACCAAAGACTGTAGACGAGGCTCTGCTGGACAATGGTTGGATTTTATCAATGCAAGAAGAGCTAAACCAGTTTCAGAGGAATGAAGTTTGGACTCTGGTAACCCTACCTAAGAATAAATCTGTTATAGGAACAAAATGGGTTTACCGAAACAAGCTTGACGAAAATGGTAAGGTTATAAGAAATAAAGCAAGATTGGTTGCACAAGGTTATTCTCAAGAAGAAGGTATAGACTATACTGAAACCTTTGCACCTGTTGCAAGATTGGAAGCAATCAGAATTTTACTCTCATTTGCTGCACATCATAATATTATGCTTTTTCAAATGGATGTAAAAAGTGCTTTTTTAAATGGTTTTATCAATGAAGAAGTTTATGTTATGCAACCTCCGGGTTTTGAGAGTGAAACCCAACCTGAACATGTATACAAGCTTAAGAAAGCTTTATACGACCTAAAACAAGCCCCAAGAGCTTGGTATGATAGGCTAAGTTCTTTTCTAATGGTTAATGGCTTTGTCAGAGGAAAGGTTGATACAACCTTGTTTAGAAAATCAATTAATTCCAACTTCATAGTAGTACAGATCTATGTAGATGATATTATATTTGGTGCTACTAATGAATCTTTGTGTAAAGAATTCTCAAAGCTAATGCAGAAAGAGTTTGAAATGAGCATGATGGGAGAACTCAAATTCTTCCTTGGACTTCAAGTCAAACAATCTATGGACGGGGTGTACATCCATCAAACTAAGTACACAAAGGAACTTCTCAAAAAGTTTAAGATGGATGATTGCAAACCTATGAACACACCTATGCATCCCACGTCCATACTGAACAAAGATGATAAAGAGAAAAAGATAGATCAGAAGGTATACAGAGGTATGATTGGATCTCTCTTATATCTAACTGCTTCTAGGCCTGATATAATGTTCAGTGTTTGCTTATGTGCTCGATTTCAATCTGATCCTAGAGAATCTCATTTATCAGCAGTTAAAAGAATTTTTAGATATTTAAAAGGTACTACTAATCTTGGTCTGTGCTTTAAGAAAGATGAAGATTACAGATTAGTTGGCTTTTGTGATGCTGACTATGCTGGAGATAGAATTGAAAGAAAAAGCACCAGTGGGGGATGTCACTTCATTGGAGCTAATCTAGTGTCATGGTCAAGCAAAAGACAGAGTACCATTGCTCTATCAACTGCTGAAGCAGAATATATATCAGCTGCAAACTGCTGCTCACAACTTCTCTGGATCAAACACCAATTGGAGGACTACAATGTGTTTGTAAGTAGTATTCCACTAATGTGTGATAATACTGCTGCAATTAATCTGTCTAAGAATCCAATTCTTCATTCTAGGGCTAAGCATATAGAAATCAAACATCATTTTATCAGAGACTATGTGCAAAAGGGTGTTTTTGATGTTCAATTTGTAGATACTGACCATCAATGGGCAGATATCTTTACTAAACCTCTTGCTGAGGATAGATTTATTTGTATCAGAAAACATCTTAACATGTTGTATGTGGTTTAATTTGGTATATGTATTGATTGCATGTTTTATCTGCGCGTCCACTGGTTTTGGCGTCCAGAGCACGTGTAGTCTACGCGTCCACTACTGTTGGTGTGCCGCGTCCACTACATATGTTTTTATGCGTCCACCCTCAATCTTTTGTGGACCCAATCTTACATACATTTGTTTTTAAAATATTTGCATATATGAACTCAGTTATCTTAAAATGTTTGATTTTAATCATTTCCTTGCTGAGTCAGCTACTTCCATCAATCCCATCGCAACTTTTTACGGTCCCAATAAACCAACGCCATTTTTTTACTAAAGTCTTGTCTAATCAATCTTTTCTTTTTGAATTTTCCTTGAAAACTGTTGGTATTCGGAAACTCTTTAAAGGTAACTGCTTTCCCTCTGAAAAACCTTTCGCTACTCTTCATCTTTGATAACTTCTCTCTGAAAGTTTTTCGAAATCTCTTTTCTTCAAACCTAAACCTGTACTCAAGAACTCAACAATGGCTTCAACCTCAACTCCCGAGCCTGCCTATGTTACTGACATCATTAATATCGCTGCTGAACATCATTTTAACTTTGAAATTCTGTGTGAGTATAACTTGGATGTAAGCAAGTTCATCAACGCTGCTGGTTGGGATGGTTTGTTTCTGGAGAAGGTCTTGATTTATTCAGACTTAATAAGGGATTTCTGGAGGAAACCAACGATTTCTAACACTGAGGTAGTAGGGTTTGTTCAAGGCAAAAAGATAACTGTCTCTGAGAAGACCATTTCTGATGCAATCGTTTGTGCTCAAGAGGGTTTGATCATGACAGAAAACTGGAAGGAAGATCTTGGTGGTATAGAAACCATCGCGGTTACACTGATGCGAGAAGATACAGTGAGGACTCACTCGTGGAAGTCATCTGAAATGAAGGATCACATCAGGATTCTTCATCAGATTCTGAACAAGGCAGTGCTTCATAAGGCAGGGTCTAAGGACAACCTTTCTGCCCTTCACAAGTTCTGTCTCTGTAACTTGGTCTATGAGACTAAAATAAACCTACCATGGATCCTGTTTCATCGCTTCAAGGATGCCATTGCAAACAGAGAAACCGCCTCCCACATCACCTTCTCTCATCTTCTGTCAAAAGTGTTCAAGCAGCAAGGCTTGTATGATTACTTAGATGCAAAGCCTCAAGAAGAACAAGAAAAGATCTTTCGTTCGAAGGGGATGCAAGCTGCCATTTTTGGAAAGAGTAACCTAAGCAGCATGCATCTTGACACATACAAACTTGTTGAGATGTCAAAACAAGAGGAGAAAATGAAGATTAAGGAAGAAGCTGTTCAGGCCAACAATGCAGCTATTCTTGGTCTCAAGAGAGGAACTAAAAGGAAAATTGTGGCTGTCAGGAAGCCTGTTCCTAGAAGGCCTACCAGAGGCATTGTTATCAATGAGCCTGGGAATGAGGATCCTCAACCTGTTCCTCGACCTGCTCCCAAGAGAGCTAGAAAGCTGGTTCTGCCTCAAGACGATGATGAAGATGACAATGTTCCTCTGGGAACAGTTTTAAAGAGGAAAGCAGCTGCTGTTGTTGATGCTGCTGCTGATGCTGCTGTGCCTACCAAGAGGAGGCAACCTGCAAGGAAAGCAAGAATTTTTGCAGCCTCTGAGGTAAACACCTCTTCTGATGTTCCTACCAATACTGTGAGTGATGATGCCCCTACTCCGGGAGTAGGATTTTTTATAATGTATATAGACCTACTTTACCCACACCCCAACCCTCACCACAAAGAGAACAACCTGACCAAACCTCAAATCCATCTTCACCACAAAATAGCCCAACTCAATTAACCACACCTCAACCTATACCACTCAAAACCCTCTTTCCACCCATAATTCCTGACTCGGATCCTTGGTTTCATCAAGAGGATGATGGAATTTGCAGAGGTGCCCCCTTTCCTAAACCTCTAAGAAAACTCTTTCCACCAATTATACCCTCATCCACTATTTTTGCAAATAAGTCTGAGAACTGGGCTCAGGTCAAGAGAAATTGGAGAATTCTGTTCCATACTCACCAACCTGACCCTGAAATTAACCTTGAAATTCCTCTGACAAGGTGGTCCAATGTGAATATATGCCTTGACAGGTACTTTAAGTTTTGATGAATGACAAAAGGGAAAGGTCTAGAAGGACTAAAGTGCAAAAAGCGGAAAGTTATAAAGCAAGCAAGCACAAGGGGCAAATGGGAATTTCATTAAGTGTATTGTGTGTTTTAGAAAAAGTGTGTAAATGGTAAGTAGAGTTCTCAATTTAATATTGGTCTCACACACACACATTTAACATATGCTTAAAAGAATTTATCATGTGTTTTAAAGGGATTAAAATTGACAATTAATCATACTTAATGAGCAATCAATCTCTTAATTGTCAAGTTTTTCAAAATCAATTTTATCCGATAATCGATTATGAGTCGAGGTTAAATGGCTTTAATTGGTGTTAATGAGTAATTATGTTATTAAAGCCGTTAAGTTTGAATTTGAATTAGAATAATCGATTATGACTTTTGTATAATCGATTATGTCCTCTCTGACTTCAAACGAGCTTCAACAGAAACCCTGTAATCGATTATGTAATCGATTATAGCTTTTTATATGAAAGTCAGTGGACTCATAATCGATTAGTGTAATCGATTATGACTATTCTGTCAAAGTGAGCGCTTCCTGAAATTGGTTTAAATAATTGATTATGATAATGTAATAATCGATTATGCTGCGACAAAAATGAATTTTAAGAGGCTTGACCTAATTTCTTTTGAACTCCTATAAAAGCAAGTTTAGGCAGCCTTCATCAAACACAAATACACTGCTATCATTTTCTCTGTGCTAAAACTCTGTGAAAACATTTTTATACTCTATCTCTTGCACTTACACATTGACCATATTATATTGAGTATTCTATACACCATATAGGTGGTATTGTATTTGCTCTTCAATTTGTTTATCAGCACTATTAAGAGTGCATATTATTGTAAGAGTCGTGTGACTCAAATCATTCTTTTCTACACCTTGTTTTTCAAGAGAGGTGATATCTCTTGGGGTGTTCTTGGATGTGATTTCCAAGTGTTTACAAGGGATGTGATATTCCTTGTGGTTGACAAGAGAGGTGATATCTCTTGGGTTATTGTCTTGAGACTCTTTCACTGGGGGAGGTGATATCCCTGGTCTGTGAGGAGTGCTCTTTATTGTAAAGGTTCTAGTTGATCCTGTTAAAAACTAGAGTTGATTGAAATCCCTTGGTGGTATTGCCTTGGGGACTGGACGTAGGCCACATGGGTAGTTTGTGGCCGAACCAGGATATATTGCTGTGTTCTTTTCTCATCCCTTATCTTTTTATTTCTGCTTTATCTTTTGCAAAACGCTTTTAATTGCACGCGTATTTAACAAAGTTGTTTTTCATAATATATTCAAAGGAAAAAGTTTTATATTTGCCAAAGTTTTTGAAAAACACAATTCACCCCCCTCTTGTGTTTGGAGTCACTTGTCAACAGTACTCTCATCCTGATTATGACTATGAACCTTATGAGGAATACCCTGGACCACCAAATACCCAAACTCTCAGCCCCCCAAAGGTCCCTTTCCATCCGAGATGAACAACCACCATGGCCCTCTCCTCACCCATCTACCTCTCAACCGTTTCCCTCAAAGAAAAATTTACCCCAACCTACAAAAAACCCCACCATTGATTCCTCACACTGAAGGAGTAGCAAGGCACATCATTCCTGTATGGGAAACTGATCCTAAGAGGAACAGACTGCCTTCCTTACCTGAGAAGAGAGCTAGATCATCTGCGCACGTTCCAATTATTTTGGATGCAAACACAAAATGGATGAAATTTGAGCATCCCAGCATCTATGGAAGTGCTTCAGACCCCTTCGCAGATCAACTGATTTATAACATTCTGAAGTGGGAGTTCAGCTACTTCCAGATTGAAAGAGCTGCACGTTGGGTTCCTATCACATGGCTGAGACACAATAAGGAAACACGTGTAGGCATTGCTCCCTACCCCATCTGTCCAAGGCTTGGCATGATAGACCTCAACAAGGACAAAGACATGAGGCGCAGAAGAAATAAAGGAGTCATGCCTGAAGCTCACTCTGCTATGCTGGACTTGTCTCAGGAATTCTTTGATCCCTCCGAGCTTGACTTCTATCTGTATATGGAGGATGTGCAGAATATTGGAGAAATGAAGGCTGCAGACTTCTGGTTGTCTCACATCATCCACTGCACCAGGGAAGCTTCTTCTTCTGGCTTGACTCAAGAAGAGAAGAAAGAAATTCCTAAGTTCAGAGGAAAGTGTGGCCTATCCAGAGTAAGGCACATGATCTACAAAGATCTGTGGGCACTTCCTATTACCAGCAGGGATGTGGAGGAAATTATTCCTATCCACTGGGCAAAGGATTTACCTCAGAAATCTGTTACAGTTGCCACTGCACCTCCAGCAACATCTTCCTCTGATCAGGTAGCCCAAGAGTTGATTGTAGAAGGCCCTGAACTTGATGAGCAACTGTCTTCTCAGCCTACTTCAGTTGAACCTCCATCTGCACAAGCTAAGCAGTCTGCTGAGGCTGGTGTCTCTAAGCAAGGAGCTGAGTCTGCTAAGACTTCTTCTCAAACCATTAGCTCTTGCTATGGTCAGACCAGCAGCCCAGGCTCAAGACACTGTCTCTGACACTGCTGAGAGCTCAAGACAACTTACCTTGCCACCCAATCTTGAAGACCTCATTGGAAAAATTGTTGATGATAAGGTTGGCAAGATAGTTGAGGAAAAGACTGAGCAGATGGCTCAACAGATTGAAGAAAGGGTGCAGAAGCAAGTTCAAGACTCTCTGGCCCCTACAAATGCAGTGATGAATCAGATGCTAGCTCTGATCTTGGAATTTCAGAGGAATCAAAATCCACACCCTAACCAACCACCTCCTCCACCACCTCCTTCTACCTAAAAACTTTTTCTTCTCTGTTTTATCTTTTTGTTGTTTGCTAACAATGATGGTCCACTCCCTTTTACCTTTTTGTCTGATGACAAAATAGGGGGAGAAAGGAAAGATTAAATTTTATTATACAGAGTTTTTTTTTTAAAAGTACATAGTTGTCTGCATATGCATAAATATATATTCATCTTGCTGATACTATGCCTTAACATTTTTTTTTTCATGACTTTGCTTCGATAATGCTTTGAATTCTAAATGTTTAATAGGCTGCTATCTTGATCTGTTAACCAATATTATATTGCAAATAAGACTTAGCTTATTATGCCTTAACTGCTTTTATCTGATGACTGCTTTGTCTTAGGGGGAGCCTTGTAAGCTCTCTTAAACTTTGCAAAATAAATTTAATTAGTTTTTGTCATCATCAAAAAGGGGGAGATTGTTGGAACCAAAATAATTTGGATTAAATAATCTCTAGGTTTTGATGTTAACAATGAGAATTAAATTTGTGTAGCAAAGTGTTAATGCTTTGAATCTAACAAGTGCCTTTAGTCTTAAAGAATCTCTGTTCTTATAAGTTAAAATGTTAAGTCTATTCTCTTTGCAAATCCGCGTCCATATACTTTATATTGAATATTTTATACTAAAAGAGTGGTCGAGTCCACTCTATCAAGGATCTCCCTTTAAACTCAAGTGCCACTTCAGTGGACGAGCGCTTGAATGTTTTTAGTGGACAGAGAATTTCTTTTCATGTAGACGTGAGCTTCTCTCAAATAATAACCTTAGTTTTCTATTGCCACGTCACTGGACGGAGATTTCAAATGTCTCAAGTACTGGCAAGACCGATGTTTTGAGTAGACGAAGTTTTGGTTGCCACGTCAGTGGACGGAGCCTTAAAACTCTCCTTACTTACCTTGCCTTTGCTTTCGTTTGTTGGACGAAGAATTTTAAGCATTTATACCAATCTGAACCAAAGCGAATTTATCTCTTATGATTGATATTCATTTCACTTCATTTATAATGGTTCTTCTCATTTTCTATTAACGGTTCTTGTTGCCTTGTTTCAATGAGAGAGACATAGTACGAATAAAGAATTGCAAAAAGCAGAATAGTACAATGCAAAACGTTGTGTACCCTGTCACCTTTTACGCTGAAACAACTGGAACTTGTACAAGGAAGGCAAAAACTGTTTTTCAAGCTGCTTTTGCTCAGAGGTGTGCCATTACATGCAAGAATTTGTCAAATAGTACAAAGGCCACGAGCAAGCTGAGTCTCAACGGATATTTACTTGGTTGATTCTATTACTAAACGGAAAATTCAAAAACAACCGTTGAAGATGCTGAAGAGAAGATCAAGGACCCTATAAATAGAAGACTAAAGCTTTTGAAGAAATAACTTTTGCACACACAAAGAAATCTCAAGAAATCTCTTGCGAGCATATACTTTCTTATTCATTCAAAAAGCAAAAGTCTGTAATATCATAGTTTGAATATTGCTATAATATTCATCTGATCTTAAACTTTCACATTCTCACACATAGTGAGTTAGAAGATCAAAGAAATCAAAACTCTTTATTAGAGGTAGAGCCTGAAGAGGCTTGGTAAGAAAGAAATACTTGTGAGCCTGGAGAGGTGTTGAATACTTGGTGTAATCTATTTGGAAAATAGTGGAGAAATCCTTCAAGTAGAAGGGACTGGACGTAGCTCTTGGTTGGAAGAGAGTGAACCAGGATAAAACATCTTGTGTGTATCTTCTAATCCCTTATCTCTTTGGTTTTACGTGTTTATACTAACTGTGGGGATTTGAACTTGAATTTGTTATTCTTTCAAAAGACTGTTTTTCTGTGTGCTTTATTTTGCCTCCTTAACTTTGTGTGAGAAAATCCTTTTTGAAAAGGCTGTTTTTGAAAAATATTAACAAACACAATTCAACCCCCCTTCTTGTGTTTGCCTGTGTCAACTTCACTTAGCTTTCTCCCTCGTTGTCTCTCCGTCGCTGTGCATCAGTCTTCTCACCACTGCGATTTGTCTGCTCGCCGCCGCGCCTCCTTCCCCTTGCCGCTGCATCTCCCTCCCATCGTCGTGTCTCCTTCCTCTCTGCCGCTGCTTCTCCCATTTTGTGCCCCCCTCGCCGTCGCGCCTTCCTCCCTTCCCCGTCACTGCTTGTAACACCCGTTATTTTATGTGTGGTTTAAGTATGATGTTTAGGTTTAAGACTTGGATTATATAGCTAAGATGTGATTTAAGGCATAGAGACCTTTGCATGTTAAGTACGCAGCTTTTTCTAGTGAGTTTGAACGTAGAGACCAATTAGGGTTTCCCTGTTAGTGTCTTTTAGATATTTGAGGGTGGAACAATAAATTTGGAGTTGGAGATGAGATTAGGCATTTTTGATGGTTGGAGATTGTTTATTAGGTCAATCGGATGTCGAACGGTCCCCGAACATAGAGAGTTGACTTTCTGGTAAAAATGTCAACGCTCAAGCGTGGCAAACCTCACGCTCGAGCATCCACAATACACTCAAGCGTGGGTGTATCCACGCTCAAGCGCCCAAGTCAACCAGACAAGGGCCATGCTTTTGACTGGCCACGCGTTGTCACAGCTTACGTGGCAGCCAACGAGTGGATGCAAGGTGCGGCAACTTTCCACGCTCAAGCGTGGCAATTCCCACGCTTGAGCGTGGAATTTCTCACGCTCGAGCATGGCTGCGCAGTTTTGTAAAAAAAAAAAAAAGCCTAAGTGACATAAGTCACTTAGGCAATAGAGAACAGAAAGAAACGAGACAGACAGCAGAGAGTAAGAAACTGAGAGCAAAGAGGGTTTTTAGAGAGAGAAAGGGAGAGAATTTAGAGAGAGAAAATAGTTCTATTGTGAGTGTGGCTTGCCCGATCGTCCCGTCGTGTTTCTGGTTGCGTGGTTGTGTTCGTGACGGCGATACCTTCATTGTTCTCTTCTTCGTTTCTTCTAAAAGTGAAGGTAAACTATCCCCGTTTATGTCGAAACTCGTTTCGTTACGTTTATATATGTATCTTTCGTTTCGTTTAACAGAATTCAATTCCGTCTTCGAGTATGAACTCATGGTAACGTGTGCTTCACAATGTGACGCTTTGGTGAATTTTTGGAAGTCCTGGGGCACTAGAACCGCGCAGGGCAGATTCGACGGAATTTGGGAACGTCTCGTTTTGCTTCGTTCCGGACATCGTACGACTCTCCAGGTGGGGGAAAGAAACCATTTAACCTCGGAAACGGCGCAGTTACATCTAGTTTGATAATGGCGTAGGGCGACCTAAACCCTACTCGAGAGCGAGTAACGGACAATGTCCATGTCACATTGGGGACTACTTAGTGGTACCAATGATGATATCGAAATTGTGTGTTTATCGTCGTTACGATAAAAATATATTATTCTATTATTTTATGTCTGGCTATTGTAACTGCTTGGATTGATTGCGTTATTATGATGATTGATGACTGATAATGAGCGTTGGTAGTTCTTATTAAAATTATTATTTTCATTATTATTATTAATATTGTTATTATATTGGAAATGATGCCACGATTAATATGATGATTTGATAACATGATGTTAAGATGATATGAGTGTAATGGTTAAGAGTAGAGATTGAGTAAGTGATGAGATATGATGAGTCATGATGATGTATTGGGGAAAATCATACTTTATATGTTAGTAGTGCCTAACCGAGACGATTGATGTTACATAATGATGAGATTTTATTAAGGTTATTTATGAGGTGATGATGAGCGGTTAGGGCACTAGGGGGTGACCTGAAACATGGTCAGTGATTTGTGGACCTGAAACATGGTCGTTATGTGGACCTGAAACATGGTCGTTGGGGTCTATTCCTCGGAGGGAGAATTCCCACGGTCTAGGCTAACGACGGACCGTCTCAGACATGATTTCATTTTAGTTGCAGCTATAGTTCATGCGTTGCATGAGCACCTTGGCCGTGGTCCAGAGGTGTGCACCGGATTGTGTAGCTATAGTGCCATTGCTTTGCATGGGCACCCTCCATCCGCGGACGAGGGTGTGCGCCGGGGCCTCTGGGACGTGTCGATTGTTGTGATATCCGGATATGGCCGACTACCTGTGGAGATTCATACAGCATTTGCATTGCATCATGATGGGGGTAGAGAAAAGACCCTAGATGTGGATTGAGGATGATTGTGTTATATATATATATATATATATATATACACACTATATATTTTGGGAGACGGATGTTTATCTTGCTGTTATAGAATTAAATGTCGCTAAACCCTTTCCACGTTTGATGTTATATAGATTCTTATCCCCTTTTCTTTTGTTGTATGTTTGTACATATATGTTTTGTATATCAGATCCAGATCGTGTAGATGGCGCACTGGGATCATTCGTGGATGACTCGGGACCCAGGGTTCCCCCTCTCGGGGACCTGTGAGGTAGAGTGCCTAGATCCGCACGGGTGGCTACTGGACCCAGTCGCTCGTTTTGCGGTATATACGGGTCCCGCATCCATCACTACGGGGCTCGGGCAGGTAGCCCCATTGGATTTGTTGGTACCTTTCGTTTTGGCACGGCCTTCCCGTTTCCGATAGGACAGCCTGATGGACACGTACCACCGATGCCGCCTATGTTTGAGATGGCTCCAGTACCTTTCATGATACCTCTTGATGCCTTGGTACCAGGACCCATGCCAGCACCTGCACCCGCACCTGCACCGGAGCCTGAGTTGGCACCCATTCTTGAGGAGGAGGACCCAGTTGCCCCCGCCCCGGACCCAGCACCACTTCCAGAGGTACCCGCACCTCCAGAGGTCCGGGCTACAGTTTCAGAGTCTTCACGGGTGTCCTCTCGGCCACTACATCCTCGCGACAGCAGGCTTTATCAACTGAGGTTTCAGCGACAGTTGGACAGGAGCTCTTCTAGTGAGAGCGGAGGGGTATCCGGACCTGCCGGACCCCAGGATGCAGACTAGGGTGGTAGCATATGATGGTTCGGGCCAGTGCCATCACTATAGGTGTGAGTGAGGTTCTTATTGTATTTTGAGAGGGGATGGGGTGCGGAGCGCTTCGGTGAGATATTTTCTTTTAGACTTTTGATGTATTTTGTTGGTGGCACCCGTTTGTATATATCGGGATCCCACAGATGGGAATCCCTTGACAGTAGTACTAGCATGTATATATATGTTTATCGTTAGGTGTTGCATGTATGCGTATATATGTTGTTTATCTTTTAAGTTTTAAATTTTCCGCTGCTTTGAATATACTCGCTTAACGATAATAACGAAATAAGGTTTTAATATTTTGGGTTTTTCTATAATGGGACGTCGGGGCGTCTCATTTGGTGGTATCAGAGCTGTTTGGTTCTGAAACGGACCATGAGGACTGCAAATAGGGTGAACTGGCCATTTAGTTGGATTCACATCGGATACCGGCTATGCTTAGAAGTTGGGTACTGAGTCCGATGCGACATCTTTATGGCATATAGTATTTATATTCCAGTTTTATATAGTATTATATGTCATATTGATGTGGGCTAATGATTTCTTTTGACAGGATCATGGCTCGAGGCAGAGGTAGAGGACGTGGTAAACGTGGTGGTGGTAGAGCTATCGAGGGTGTTGAGGATGAGCATCAGCCAGCAGCAGGAGTTGGTGGTGGAGGGGAGTCATCCGAGACTCTCCAGACTATCCGTGAGTTAGCATCCGTTCTGTTGCACCAGGCGCAGCAGAACGCTCAGAGGATGCAGAGAGAGGCAGAGTTACAGGACCAGTAAGATAGGAGGAGAGCTGCTGAGGCTGAGGATGCGGGGTTGGTTACCTTTCTGAAAGGTAAGCCACCACTGTTCTGAGGAGAGTATGACCCAGAGTGGGCTGAGTGGTGGATACAGGAGCTGGAGAAGATCTTCGACACTATGAGATGTAGAGATATCAGGAAGGTGACTTATGCCGCCTTCATACTGACTGGAGGAGCTGAGTCATGGTGGAGAGGCAAGAGGAGGTTGCTTGAGACTGAGGGCAGGATGATCAGTTGGGAGCTGTTCAGAGAGTGTTTTCTTCGAGAAGTACTTTCCGCGGTTAGTCAGACGCGAGAAGGAGAGAGAGTTCACGAGTCTCCAGCAGGGAGACAGGTCTGTTGGTGACTATGCGGCCAGATTTGAGGCCCTGTTTCAGTTTTCTAAGTTCTACCAGAGATTTCCAGATGAGGATTGGATGTGCCGGAGATTTGAGGAGGGTTTACGGCACGAGCTGAGGAGGGCTATAGTGCCCTAGGATATTTTGAGCTTCCCAGAGCTAGTAGAGAGGTGCAGCGCCATTGAGAGCATGGACCAGAGGCAGACTGCAGAGCAGAGACAGCAGCAGAGTGGGGGTCCTACCAAAGCAGGTCATCAGAGGAGAGGGGATAAAGGTTCTTAGTGGAGGAGAGGACCATACGCTAGACCCGGGCAGAGTACTCATACAAATGCACCACTAGCACTAGCGAGTAGAGAGGGCCAGCAGCAGAGAGGCCCAGTATGTTTCAGATGCGGAGGTACGCATTACATCAGAGATTGTACAGATAGATTGGGTTGCTACGTCTGTGGCAAACCCGGTCACCTTGATAGGGATTGCCGACAGAGAGCCGGGCAGCATCAGCCAGCTGCCGATAGAGGAGCCTGTAGTTCTAGAGGTGGACCTGGGAGAGGAGCTCCAGCAGTAGGACGACAGACCGCCAGACCTCAGGCCACGGGGAGGGTGTTTATGGTGAGAGATCTGAGTCCTCTCAGTCTACAGATCTTATTCAAGGTATGTGTTTACAATCTAGCAAACTCTCGCGTGTGTTGTTTGACTCAGGTACTACGCATTCGTTTGTTTCACATGAGTGTGTAGATCATTTACATTTGCCTGTTTCTCGATTACCATATACTTTGACAGTATATGGTGACACTATCTGTATGGAGCTAAGTTCAATGTGTTCAGCGATCATAAGAGTTTGAAGTATCTGTTTTATCAGAAGGAGCTGAACATGAGGCAGCATAGATGGATGGAATTTATTAAGGATTATGAGTTTGATCTTCAATACTATCCAGGGAAGGCTAATGTTGTGGCGGATGCACTGAGTTGGAAATCTTTGCACGTATCCGCGATGATGGTGAAAGAGATGGAATTGCTAGAACAGTTTAGAGATATGAACCTAGGTGTGGATTTGATTGAGGATAGAATATGCTTGGGTATGATTACCATCAGTAGTAAGTTTTTGAGAGACCTTAGGATTAAGCAAGGTCAGGATGAATACCTGCAAGAGGTAAGTCGAGGCATAAATGAGGGAAAAGTTTCAGAGTTTAGGAAAGGATCCGACGGTGTGTTAAGGTTTAGAGATCGGATATGTGTGCCCGAGGACTTAGAGATTAGGAAGATGATCTTAGAGGAGGCACATAAGAGTAAGCTGAGTTTTCACCCCGGAGCTACCAAGATGTATCAGGATTTGAAGTTGATGTTTTGGTGGCCCTGTGACACCCTTCTACCCCGCATGTTAAAAGCCATTTAAATTAAAAACATTTAAAGGAAAACATGCAATTACTGGATAAAATAAACAATCGTCCATGCGTAGAAAAGTCCCACATGAACCGTTTACAACGCGGAAATAAAATAAGTTTTAAACAATAAAAACATAACCAACCAAAGTAATATAACCCAACCCCGATGTCACATACAGAGCTGGTATAACCGTTCCGGAATAAAATCCACGGAATTACAACTGAAATTAACGACTACGAAACATAAACTAGCCCTACGATGAGTGGCGGCTCCTCAGAGTCACTCCTCTCCGGGCTGCTCGTCATCCTCTGCAATGTGCCAATCAGGCCAAACACAAACAACAAACATATATAGGGAGTAAGAATCGTATAAACATATTAGCATGGGAATAGGCAGTAAAGTAAACAGCAAGCATAGCAGCATCACATCAAAACATCAACATCATCATCATGCTATGTAGTGCAATGCAGTCCTACTCCGCTAAACCATCAATGCATGTGGATCCACTAAACTCGGGATGAACGACTTCGGAGTTACATATCCACATTGAGAATCTACTCAACGCCGGAGAATCTACTCCTTGGATAGCCAACGCATCAAACCAACGAATGCCTCGTCACGGGTGCGCTAGGAGAATCTACTCCAACCGTGGATGGCCGGATCGCCGTACTCTAGGACGATCTCCCCTATGTCGAACATCCCTAAACAACATCTCCGATGCAATGCGTATGCAACACAACAACAACGACAACACCACCTCCATAACTCCAACGGAATCGACCGAAGGTAACAGCGGAATCAAACCGCACCAACTTGCCTCGCGGAATCTACCTGAGGACTTAAGAGGAATCAACCGCAGTACCTGGGGCAAACTCTCGGCCACCAAGGTACGTAACAACAACACCTTAGACCCAAACCGTGGGGTCAAGGCCTCCTTGGCCAAAAAGCACCAAGGCACAACTCATCAGCTTGTGGCACCCAAAAGGGTATCGACTTAACATCTCACCATCTCATTATCTTTAATTATCTTTAATAACATTTACCAAGTTGTCTAATCAATTATCATCATAGGGAAGTGGGGTTTAAAACCCCTTAAGTCCTTTAATCTTGTTCTGTCACAGTGGGTTGAGCACGGTCGTGCTCTTAACCCAGCACGGTCGTGCTTAAGCACGTGAGGGGCGTGCTCCCCTGTAAGTGAAGCACGGTCGTGCTTCTTAATGAGCACGGTCGTGCTCAGCAGCACGATCGTGCTCTTTGTCCTGTACGGCCGTGCTCAAAGCGCGGCCATCTTCCCAGAATTCAACTGGGGGCACGGTCGTGCTCCCTGTTCAGCACGGTCGTGCTCAACGCGCGACAGTGCTGTTCTGGGCAGGAACAGAGGCTGAAACTTAACCAATTTATAATTTAACCCATTAAACATCCTAAATCAGTTATCAACACTTTTCAAGGGTTAAATCCTTCAACCTTACCAACATTAATCAACAATGGCATCAGCCACAACATCATGTTAAAAAACTATCATTATCATCATATCAAACTCATAGAGCAATTATCATAATGTGCATTAATACATCAACATACTCACGTATCAGCATACCACACATAACAGCAAACCATGTTATCATACAATACGTTTAAACTATTAATCCATACATAACATATATCATTCGGGGTTATGGGAACCCCTTCACTTTACCTTAACCCCAAACCTATGAATATACTACCCTTCTCCCCATACCTGGATTGAAGGTAGCTCTTTCGGTGTCCTAAACAACGAACCGGCTCCTCCCTTTACAGCGACTTACACCGAAACAAACCTTGGATCAACAGAAACCACAGGTTAGTTCCCTATTCACAATAACGGACAAGGAAAGCAAGAGAGGGAAAGGAACCTTACCTAAACCACTACCAATGCTGCACTAACAAACTCCCAACGCTTCTAAACTGATCAAGGGACAGAAAGACAGAAGAACTCTGCCCTGGCCGCACTCAAGGCTGCTGTACTCACCAAAATAGGGTTAAAACGTTAAACCCTCGATTCTGCTCACGTATATAACTTCCGGACCTGAGCACGGTCGTGCTTACCCTTGAGCATGGTCGTGCTCCACTTAGCGTCACGAGACGCGGTCCACGCATTGAGCACGGGCGTGCTCACTGTTGAGCACGGTCGTGCTCAACTTAAAATCACAAACTCGCTTCTGACTTTAAGCACGGGCTTGCTGGCTAATGAGCACGGGTGTGCTCACATACCAGAAAGGGACCTTTAGCCAAAAATCCCACTAAGCCCTTAAACGATAAATCCACTTAATACAACCAGCTTAATCAAAATGTTCTGAAAAACAGGGTGTTACAATTCCACCCCCCTTATAAAAATTTCGTCCTCGAAATTTACACGTACCTCAAGGGAAAAGATGCGGGTACGCTTCCATCATCTTGCTCTCCAGCTCCCAGGTAGCACTTTCCTCAGTCGCCCCACTCCAAACCACTTTAACCAAAGGAATTTCCTTGCCTCTTAGCTGCTTCACCCTCCTATCCTCGACTCGAAGAGGTAACACCTCAAACGTCAGGTTCTCTTTCAACTGTATAGCGTCGGGTACTATCACGTGACTAGGGTCATGAATATAATTCCTGAGTTGTGACACATGAAAAACATTGTGGAGATTTGACAAGAACGTGGGTAAGGCTATCTAGTAGGCGACTTCGCCGACTCTTTTGAGGATTTGGTAAGGACCAATAAACCTCGGAGTAAGTTTCCTCGCCTTCATCACTCTACCAACCCCAGTCGTCGGGGTAACTCTCAAGAATACATGATCGCCTTCCTGTAATTCGAGCGCCTTCCTCCTTTTATCATGGTAGCTCTTCTGCCTACTCTGTGCAACTCTCATCTTTTCCTGAACTAACTTAATCTTTTCTGTTGTTTCCTGGACTATCTCTGGCCCTAGCACCACACTATCGCTAGGTTCACTCCAACACAAGGGTGTCCTACATCTCCTCCCATACAGAGCCTCATAAGGTGCCATCCCAATGCTGGAATGGAAGCTGTTGTTGTAGGTGAACTCTATTAGGGGCAAAAACTTGTCCCAACTTCCTGACTGTTCTAACACACAAGCCCTCAACAAGTCCTCTAAGGACTGTATGGTCCGCTCAGACTGCCCATCAGTCTGTGGGTGGTAAGCTGAACTAAGCCTAAGCTTTGTTCCTAGAGCCTCTTGCAAACTATTCCAAAACCTAGAGGTAAACCTCGGGTCTCTATCCGAAACTATGCTAGAGGGTACACCATGAAGCCTAACTATCTCCTTGATGTACAACTTAGCCAACTTCTCTAAAGGATACTCCATGTTCATCGGAATGAAGTGAGCAGACTTAGTCAGTCTATCCACAACAACCCAAATTGCCTCAAAACCAGCTGGAGTCCTAGGGAGTCCAGACACAAAATCCATAGAGATACTATCCCATTTCCATTTTGGGATACTCAGGGGTTGCAACTTACCCGAAGGCCTCTGATGTTCGATCTTAGCCTTCTGACAAACTAGGCACGCATAAACAAACTCGGCTACATCCTTTTTCATCCTAGGCCACGAAAACATTCTCTTAAGGTCCTGATACATCTTAGTGGCACCTGGGTGCACACTCAACCCACTCCTATGACCTTCTTCTAAGATCAACTTCCTAAGCTCAGGAACATCTGGCACACAAACTCTATCTTTGAACCTGAAATACCATCACTGCCATCCTTAAAACTTAGGTCTCTACCCTGAGCGAGTAACTCTCGCTGGTCTAAGAGATACTTATCCAACTTCTGACCCTCTCTAATCTGATCCATCAAACTGTTGGTAACCTTCAAGGTACCAAGCCTAATACTCTTAGGGGTAAACTCACAAGCTAGACTAAGGTCTCTAAACTCCTCAATCAGGTCCATCTCCCTAACCATCAAAGCGGAGATATGCAGGGTTTTCCTACTCAAAGCATCGGCCACCACATTGGCCTTTCCTGGGTGATAGGTAAGCTCGAAGTCATAATCCTTTAAAAACTCCATCCACCTACGCTGCCTCATATTCAACTCCTTTTGATCGAAGAGGTATTTCAAACTCTTATGATCACTAAAGACCTCAAACCTCGCTCCATACAGGTAATGCCTCCAGATCTTCAAGGCAAATACCACAGCTCCTAACTCTAGGTCATGGGTAGGGTAGTTCTTCTCATGGGTTTTCAACTGCCTAGATGCGTAAGCAACTACCTTACCATTCTGTATCAGCACACCACCTAACCCTTGCTTCGAAGCATCACAGTAAACTACGAAGGGTTCACTAGGATCTGGCAAAACTAACACTGGTGCTGATGTCAACCTATTCTTAAGGGTTTGGAAACTCTCTTCTCACTTAGAGTCCCACACAAACAACTGTCCCTTCTTGGTGAGACGGGTCAAGGGTAAAGCTATCTTAGAGAAACCTTTTATAAACCGCCTATAATACCCGGCTAACCCCAAGAAACTCCTAATCTCGGTTACAGACTTTGGTGCTTCCCACTGGAGCACCATCTCTACCTTAGCTGGGTCCACTGCTATGCCACCCTTAGAGATGACATGTCCTAAGAAGCTCACTTCCTCTAACCAGAACTCACACTTAGACAACTTAGCATACAACTGCTTCTCCTTAAGGGTCTGCAAGACAACCCTCAGGTGTTCCTCATGTTCCTCCTTACTCTTGGAGTACACTAAGATGTCATCTATAAACACCACCACGAACTTATCCAAGTAAGGGTGAAAGGTCTTGTTCATGTAGTCCATGAAGACCGCAGGAGCGTTGGTCACACCGAAAGGCATAACCAAAACTCATAGTGACCATATCGCGTTCTAAACGCTGTCTTCGGGATGTCCTCAGACTTAACCCGAATCTGATGGTACCCTGACCTCAAATCTATCTTTGAAAAGACGCAAGCGCCCATCAACTGGTCCATAAGATCATCAATCCTAGGGAGGGGATACCGATTCTTTATGGTCACCTTGTTGATGTGAATCATATGGTCATATAGGTTTTGATGTTGACAAATATAGTACTAAGGGGGAGAACATGAACCAATCAATATGATATAGACTTTGATGTTGACAAATAGAGTATCATGGTATTAATTCAATAAAAAGAATATTGGACTTAATATATATAAATACCATACGACTATTTGATTGGGTTCTCAATGAATGATTATGTGCTTAATGAATATTATAATAATTAAATATACATGTGTTAAATAATTATGTTTAATATAATATTGAGTGAATACACATGTGATATTTGATTATATATATGTTTGTGATTGGCAATATAATAATTTGGCATAGAAACATACTTGGAATTATTATTATATGCCTAAAGACATAAGAAATATTAAATATGATATTATCTTAAAATATGTCTTATGAATTATTATATATGGCTTTGTTACGAAATTAAATGTGAAATAATACTATTATTTTCTATACCTTGAACTAATGCGATTCATGAGAAAACTATGAAATAGAAAAGTTCAGGTTGAATAAGCAAAGCTGTGAAGTCAAGAGCTTGAAAAGCTAAAATCCAAGAAGGACTAGATTGCAAATAGAAGAAAAGAGTATCCAGAAGATCAAGCAAGCACAAGGGGCAAAATGGGAATTTCATTAAGTGTATTGCTTGTTTTAGAAAAAGTGTGTAAATGGTAAGTAGAGTTCTCAATTTAATATTGGTCCCACACACACACTTTTAACATGTGCCAAAAACATTTTAAACATGTTTTATATCTGACAATTAATTGTGCTTAATGAGTAATCAGAATATTAATTGTTTGTTAAGATTTTCAAATTCAAATGTGCTTCGAGCCATAATCGATTATGGGAAACCAATAATCGATTATGATATGAATTAAAAGGCTTTAAATGAGTTTAATGAGTATTGATTTTAATTAAAGCCGTTTAAGTTTTGAATTTGAATTAGAATAATCGATTATGAATTTCGTATAATCGATTATATACTTACTGTCTTTCAACGAGATTCAAACAGAAAACTCTTAATCGATTATGTAATCGATTATGCCTTTTATATGAAAGTCAGTGGACTCATAATCGATTTGTATAATCGATTATGCCTATTCTGTCCAATTGTGCGCTTCCTGAAAATACTTTAAATAATCGATTATGCCTTTGCAATAATCGATTATGACGCGACAAAAATGAGTTTTAAAGAGGCTTGACCTATTTTCTTTAGACCATCACTTCTCACTTATAAAAGAAAAGTTAGGCAGCCATCATAAGCACCAATATACAACTCTACTATTTTTCACTGTGCTAAAACTCTGAAACTCATTTTTCTATACTCTTACACTATCACTGGACCATATTATTTTGAGAGTTCTACACACCATATAGGTGGTCTTGTATCTTGTGCTTCAATTTGTTTTTATCTGCACTAATTAGAGTGCTTTATATTGGTAAGAGTCGGATTGACTCAAACCTTCTTTTGATTACTATTCTTACAAGAGAGGGTATATCTCTTGGGATATTTTTGAGGCTCTTACACAAGGGATTGTATGTCCTGTGATTTGTGTTAAGGGTTCTCTTCATTTTAAAGGTTCTAGCTGCACCTGTTTAAAAGCTAGTGTTTGAGGCTCTTACACAAGGGATCGTATGTCCTGAGATTTGTGTTAAGGGTTCTCTAAATTGTAAAGGTTCTAGTTGATCCTGTTTAAAAACTAGAGTTGATTGAAAACCCTTGGTCGTATTGCCTTGGGGACTGGACGTAGGCCACGTGGGTAGTTTGTGGTCGAACCAGGATATATTGTGGTGTTCATCTTCTTTCCTTATCCTCTTTACTTTATTCCATTTTACTTTATAGCGCTTTAGTTTCAAACCGTTTATTTTTATCAAGTGCTTCAATTCAACAATAATCTTTTATCCGCTGCGAATTCAGTTTTAATTTTAAAAAGGGTTTTTGATTTATCGAAAAAGTTTTCATTTTTATCTAAAACCCAATTCACCCCCCTCTTGGGTATGGTTGCCACGGCCAACAAGTGGTATCAGAGCTTCGGCTCTGGTTAGTAGCTTAACAGCTTAGAGTTAAGATCCTGTTGGCAACCCTTTTTAAAAAGTTTTCCAAAAATGTTTGGTTTTGAAATTGACAAACCACCATTCTTTGATGGTGAGAATTACATGTATTGGAAAATGAGAATTGAAATTTTTATGCAGTCAATTGATGTCGACTTATGGGATATTGGAGTCAATGGACTCATTCTCAAACCCAAAGAGCATCAGACTGAGTTTCATAAAAATTGTTTTTGTCTGAATCTCAAAGCTATGCAAATTCTCCGAAATTGTCTATGCGATAATGCTTATGAGAAAATTAAGAATTGTGATTGTGCCAAGGATATTTTAAATATGCTTGATTATAATTACCTTGTCACTAACAATTTTGACAGTGAAAGTAGTTTCAGGAAAGGGCAAAATTCATTGGAGGAAAGATATCCTCAAGAACATGCCAAGAAAAGGTGTCACAAAAGCAAAGAGTCATATGTGCAGAAAATAGAAAATATTCTCAAAGTGACTCAAAGGAATTTGGAGGTAAATGATTTTGAACTCAAATCATCAAATGATGAATGGTCACATGCATACAATAATTTGTATGATGAATTGTTGAGTTTAGAAAATAAGAATTTAAATTCCTTGAAAAGTATTTCATCAATTGAAAATGATTTGGAAAAATTGAAAAATGAATATACTTTTCATGGTAAAGAAAATTTTATGAAACTTGAATCCTCTTCATGTTTTAAAAATTGCATAATTCTTGATAATCAAGTTGAAGAGATATTTCATGATATTGCTACAACAAAAAGTGCTACATGTGCACAACCTTTGTATAAAATAGAAGAAATTCATGACAACTATGATTTATCTATTATTAAACATGACATATTTCAATGTCAAAATTATTCAACAGTTGGAAATGAAAATTATCATATGAAAAACGATAGGCATGTAATATGTAATTATTGTGGAAAGATAGGACATATTTCTCATATGTGCATGTATAGGAAAAATTATTCCATGAGAAATAAAATTGTCTGGATTCCTAAAAGTGAGATTATATTGTCCACTAACCCAGAAGGACCCAATGTGAAATGGGTACCAAAAAGTTTCTCTAGTACTTCTAATGTACAGGAAAAATCATTAATTGAGAAACAAGCTATCTTGAAAAAGGAGGGGACATCAAGAAGAAAGCTTCAAAGTTCCGAAAATGCAATTGCTACCCAAAGAAGAAAGGTCTCTTGATGAATAACTCAAACAACAAGATAGACGATGTAAAAGCTCGATTCAAGATCAAGCAAAAGTGGGTAAGAAAGGATAGTCTTGTGAATTTACACAAGGAGGTAACTCTATTCCCTACTTCCAATACTTGCTCAAATGTTAAACTTGTTAAATGGAAGTATGTTAATAGAGATAACAATTTGATATCAAGACATATTTCATGTGATAATTCTAACATGAATATATTTGCTTGATTGTGGACTTTTGTGCTAAATGTCAAGAACATGCTTAAAAGATGTTTAACTATTTTTGTGAAGCATGTTATATTTAATTTGAGTGAAATTAAAATTCTCTAAGAAAAGCTTGGAAAATTCAAAGAATGTCATAATGCTTCTTAGAGAAACAGTCAAATCTCCCTAGTCAAGAAAATTGAAAATCGAACTGGATAATCGATTATATAATCGATTATGTTTCCTCGAGAAAACAGGGAAGAAAGACAGAATGTTAGTAATCGATTAGGGGAATCGATTATGAGTGAGAATCGTGCCTTGAAAAGTAACTAGAGGCATCATAATCGATTACCACCGTGACGATAATCGATTATGAACGTCAGTAAGAAAAGTGTTTGAAATTCAAACCTTCTAATTAATGTTTCTTCATGAAAAAGATATTTGACTTAATTTTCTAATCTTTTTCAAGTTATCAAATTCAAATTTGAATTGACATTAAATTATTTTATGATACAAAGTTATTTTGAAAAATCATTACTATCTTTCAAAACCTGATTGAAAATTAATTAGTGATTTAAATCATGATCAAAATTTATTGAAAATTTTATTTTCTAGTCAGAAGTTAATTGACCACATATTTTCAAATTGAAAATCATCAAGATTGTGGCAATAAATACTTGATTGATTGTAATATTTATTCAGGATCATTTTTTGAAATTTAAATTATGAATAAATTATTATAATATCTTTTGAATATCATAATAAAGAGAAATAATTTTTGAGATTTTAAATTCAAATTATATTTTATTATTTTCGAAATTTTAATTTATGAAATATTTTTTGAAATTCAAAATCACCATTTCTTCATTTGCCTATTAAATTAAAATCTAATTGAAAAATATTTTAATATTCAATCAGTAATTAATTCATGATTGCATTTTATTGGAAAATTAATTTCTTACCATGAATTAATATACCACATTTTTTTTAATTTAAATCATTAAGATTGTGGTAATAAATCATTGATTGATTTAAAAATCTATTGAGGATTGATTTTGAAATTTAAATGATCAAAATTTTTTTTTATACTAATTTTAAATTCAAAATTCAAATAATCAAATATTTTATTGTGATTTTCGAAATATTTGAATTATGGTGATATATTTTTGAAATTCAAAAATCATTATCTCCTCATTTTATTACAAAATCAAAATCTGTTTGAAAATTTATTTTAATACACAATTAGTAATTAATTCATGATCATGTTTCTAATGGAAATTAATTTCTTGTCATGATTTAATATACATCATATTTTCAATGTTGAAAATCATTATGTTTGTTATAATAAATCCTTTACAATATGTGATTTCAAAGGCACCTCAATTAATGAAAGATTTATTGAATTTAGACTCTCTTCATTAATGAGCATCTTTTGCCAAATCCTTGAAAATACAAATCAATGCCCAAATCTCATTTAAAATCTGATTTTTTTTCAAAAGATCCTCTGGAAAAATCATCATTAATTTCCTCTAATTCTACCATAGTTGAGAAAGTGCTTAAATACACATGAAAAATTCAAATCAAAGCACAATTGTCGATTAGAAAATTTCCTATCCAACTTTCAAACATGGTTTCCTCCTCTCACTCCTCAAGTTGTGAAAAGACCTCATCAAAATTTAGAATTCCTCCAAATATGAAAATGCTCCTAACCTCCAAAACTCAACAGAGACGAATCACTGCTCTTTGTATGGATAGACCAATAACTCCGCTCAATTATGTTGACAAAAGGATCTTCAAAGGTTCAACCTTAAAGCTCCTTGAAACTCTATCCAACCTAAAGCTCATGCCCTTTTGCTCCCGCAGGCTAAAAATCTATCCATCTTTGGTAAGAGAGTTTTATGAAAATTACTCTTTTCAAAACACTACTCAAACTATCTTCTCCAAGGTCAAAGGTATAGAAATAAATATCTCACTTCCAACATGGGTTCACCTTACCCATCTTCCGGACCAAGGTATAGATATCTCTCTTGAGAATCCAAAATCAATATGGAAAAGCTCATTCAAGAGAGAAAGAGCTTTGAAGAAATTTATCAATCCAAACGCTCCATCCTCAAAAATAATTTCTTTCAAAAGTCTCAAATCTGAAGAAAAATTGCTTCACTATGTTCTTGCTCGATGTCTCTTACCTAGAGGCAATAATATAACAAGGATTTCAGAGAATGACATAGTTCTCATGTGGGCGATGAACAAAAAGAAGAAAATAAATTGGGCTACTGCTGTTCTTAAGCACATGACAAATTGTGCATATTCAAAAACTGCTTCTCATCTTATCTATCCTATGCTTATTACAAAGATCCTTCAACATTATGACATTCCATTAGAAGGAGAAGAAGAGATAGAGCCACAACCCAATGATAGCATAAATGAAGCTTATATAACATCATTAGGGTTTGTAAAGAAAGATGATACCTGGCTACCAAAAGAGGAACAAAACATAGAATAGAAGCCACATGGCTTTATATCTTTTGTTTTCTGATACTTGATTTTTTTTTCTTCTTGTTTTTGTATGTTATGTCTTTGAATTTAATGAAAGTGTGCTTCTTAATGTTAAGTCATATTAGCACCTTATTTTGTTTGACATAATCATAATTTAACAAGTGGTTTGATATTAAGTGGTATCAACATGTGACATTATAATAAGAAGAAGAAAAATCAGAAGGGTCATAATCGATTATGTTAATCGATTATGAGAAATGAAAAGGCAAAAATCGATTAAGCAAGAATAATAATCGATTATGGAGCGCATAAAATAAAAGATCCAGAATCAACGTTGATTATATATTTCTGATCTTAAATTAATTTGCCTTGAATGAATAGAGCAATTAAATGATATCCCTTGTGCATTACCTACAACTTGTTTCTATAATAAAAAGGTTCTCACAATCAATAAAGTCAAATCTTGAGGGGGAGAAACCTTTAAATTAAATGCACAGTTTTAGGGGGAGATTTAAATCCTTTTTGCTGTTGTCAAATAGGGGGAGAAAAATAGCAAACATCCTTAGAAAATAGAAAATAATATTTGGAGAGAAATATTGCAATGTACCAACTATGTCATACATAGGGGGAGAAAGACTAGAAGGAGAAAATATCTTTATACATTTGCTATAGGTATTTGTCACCATCAAAAAGGGGGAGAATGTGAATCATATGGTCATATAGGTTTTGATGTTGACAAATATAGTACTAAGGGGGAGAACATGAACCAATCAATATGATATAGACTTTGATGTTGACAAATAGAGTATCTGTTGACAAGTGACCTCAAACACAAGAGGGGGGTGAATTGTGTTTTTCAAAAACTTTGGCAAATATAAAACTTTTTCCTTTGGATATATTATGAAAAACAAATTTGTTAAATACGCGTGCAATTAAAAAAACGTTTTGCAAAAGATAAAGCAGAAATAGAAAGATAAGGGATGAGAAAATGAACACAAGCAATATATCCTGGTTCGGCCACAAACTACCCAAGTGGCCTACGTCCAGTCCCCAAGGCAATACGACCAAGGGATTTCAATCAACTCTAGTTTTTAACAGGATCAACTAGAACCTTTACAATATAGAGCACTCCTCACAGACCAGGGATATCACCTCCCCCAGTGAAAGAGTCTCAAGACAATAACCCAAGAGATATCACCTCTCTTGTCAACCACAAGGAATATCACCTCCCTTGTAAACACTTGGAAATCACATCCAAGAACACCCCAAGAGATATCACCTCTCTTGAAAAACTAGGTGTAGAAAAGAATGATTTGAGTCACACGACTCTTACAATAATATGCACTCTTAATAGTGCTGATAAACAAATTGAAGAGCAAATACAATACCACCTATATGGTGTATAGAATACTCAATATAATATGGTCAATGTGTAAGTGCAAGAGATAGAGTATAAAACTATTTTCACAGAGTTTTAGCACAGAGAAAACGATAGCAGTGTATTGTATTTGATGAAGGCTGCCTAAACTTGCTTTTATAGGAGTTCAAAAGAAATTAGGTCAAGCCTCTTAAAATTCATTTTTGTCGCAGCATAATCGATTATTACATTATCATAATCGATTATTTAAACCAATTTCAGGAAGCGCTCACTTTGACAGAATAGTCATAATCGATTACACTAATCGATTATGAGTCCACTGACTTTCATATAAAAAGCTATAATCGATTACATAATCGATTACAGGGTTTCTGTTGAAGCTCGTTTGAAGTCAGAGAGGACATAATCGATTATACAAAAACCATAATCGATTATTCTTATTCAAAATTCAAACTCAACGGCTTTAATGTCATAATTACTCATTAACACCAATTAAAGCCATTTAACCTCGACTCATAATCGATTATTGGATTACCATAATCGATTATGGCACGGATAAAATTGATTTTGAAAAACTTGACAATTAAGAGATTGATTGCTCATTAAGTATGATTAATTGTCAATTTTAATCCCTTTAAAACACATGATAAATTCTTTTAAGCATATGTTAAATGTGTGTGTGTGAGACCAATATTAAATTGAGAACTCTACTTACCATTTACACACTTTTTCTAAAACACACAATACACTTAATGAAATTCCCATTTTGCCCCTTGTGCTTGCTTGCTTTATAACTTTCCGCTTTTTGCACTTTAGTCCTTCTGGACCTTTCCCTTTTGTCATTCATCAAAACTTAAAGTGCCTGTCAAGGCATATATTCACAGTATCATGGTATTAATTCAATAAAAAGAATATTGGACTTAATATATATAAATACCATACGACTATTTGATTGGGTTCTCAATGAATGATTATGTGCTTAATGAATATTATAATAATTAAATATACATGTGTTAAATAATTATGTTTAATATAATATTGAGTGAATACACATGTGATATTTGATTATATATATGTTTGTGATTGGCAATATAATAATTTGGCATAGAAACATACTTGGAATTATTATTATATGCCTAAAGACATAAGAAATATTAAATATGATATTATCTTAAAATATGTCTTATGAATTATTATATATGGCTTTGTTACGAAATTAAATGTGAAATAATACTATTATTTTCTATACCTTGAACTAATGCGATTCATGAGAAAACTATGAAATAGAAAAGTTCAGGTTGAATAAGCAAAGCTGTGAAGTCAAGAGCTTGAAAAGCTAAAATCCAAGAAGGACTAGATTGCAAATAGAAGAAAAGAGTATCCAGAAGATCAAGCAAGCACAAGGGGCAAAATGGGAATTTCATTAAGTGTATTGCTTGTTTTAGAAAAAGTGTGTAAATGGTAAGTAGAGTTCTCAATTTAATATTGGTCCCACACACACTTTTAACATGTGCCAAAAACATTTTAAACATGTTTTATATCTGACAATTTTTAACATGTGCCAAAAACATTTTAAACATGGTCCCACACACACACTTTCAAACCGTTTATTTTTATCAAGTGCTTCAATTCAACAATAATCTTTTATCCGCTGCGAATTCAGTTTTAACTTTACAAAGGGTTTTTGATTTATCGAAAAAGTTTTCATTTTTATCTAAAACCCAATTCACCCCCCCTCTTGGGTATGGTTGCCACGGCCAACAGTTGAGTTGTCGAAAGTCGACACACAACCTCATACTACCATCCTTCTTCTTCACCAACAACACAGGTGCTCCCCATGGAGACACACTCGGCCTAATGAACTGCTTCTTCATCAGGTCCTCCAACTGTTCTTTCAACTTAGCTAGCTCTAGAGGAGACATTCTATAGGGTGCTATGGAAATTGGCCCGGTGCCAGGCACTAAGTCTATGGTAAACTCAACATCTCTTTCTGGGGGTAAGTTATAAACATCCCCCGGAAACACTTCAGGAAACTCTCGCACAACAGGCAAGCAGGCGACATCAGGAGGGCTGCTCTCTACATCCAGGGAAGCTAACATCATGTATACTTGGGCTTCGTCTCTCATCGAAGCTCGTACTTGGCTGGCAGAGAGAAGGTCTGGATTCTTAGACTCCTTTGGAGTTCCAAAAACCAGGGTTTTATCGAAACAGTTCAGAAGGACATGGTTGGAAGATAACCAGTCCATACCCAGAATAATGTCCAGGTCTTTCAAAGGTAAGCATACAAGATCAGCAAGGAAAGTTTTATCATCTATAACAATATGGCAGTTCTTGCATGCATAAGAAGTAGAAACAGGTTTATTTGTAGGTGTAGAAACCAACAAATCAAACTCAAGGAAGGTAACAGGCAATTTTAGACTCTTGACCCTATCATGCGATATAAACGAGTGAGTAGCATCCGAATCATACAATACAGTTAATCGAGTTCCATCAATTAAACACGTACCTTGGATCAAGTCATCAGACTCGGAGGCTTCGGCTCCACTAAGAGTAAAGACTCTCCCAGTGGTCTTCAGTCTGTTGGCCTGGGACTTCTGATTCTTGCTAGCGCTGGGAGGCTCGGCCTTAGCTCCATCACACTCGCGGCTGATGTGGCCTGGCTTGCCACACTTGAAACAGATGACCTGTGTTTCCTTGCACTGGGACGAATAGTGGTCCTGTGCTCCACACTTCCCACAGCTCATAGCTCTAGGGGCATCAGAAAACCCACCCCTGAAGCTACTCTGCTGAAACTGGGGCTTCCTGCCACTCTGCTTGAAGTCCTTGCCCGAAGGGGCATACCGCTGCTTGCCCTTATCCCTCTGATCAATCCTCTTGCCACTCTGATTGTCCGATCCTCTGGAACTAGCAGCTCTGAACTGGCTGGCATCCTCATAGATCCTGCACTTGTTGACCAGAATAGGGAAGACTCTGATCTCCTGATAGCTGATGGCCTATTTGATCTCAGGCCGAAGTCCCGCTTCGAACTTCACACACTTGGAGCGATCGTCCATCTCATGCTGGTAAGGAGTGTAGTACCTAGCCAGCTCCTCGAACTTAGCCGCATAGTCACCGACTGACAGTGACCCCTGCCTCAAGGACAAGAACTCCATCCCTTTCTTGTCCCTGATATCCGCTGGAAAATACTTCTCCAGAAACCTCTGCCTGAACACAGCCCAAGTCACCGCTGTGCCCTCTGCCTGCATCCTCTGCCTGCAGTTATCCCACCAGTGCTCCGCCTCTTTAGTCAACATGAAGGTAGCGAAGATGAGCTTCTGCTGATCATTGCAGTCCATTGCACGGAAGATCTTCTCTGTCTCCCTCAGCCACAACAATGCTCCCTCTGGGTCATACGCTCCCTTGAACGACGGAGGGTTGTTCCTCTGGAACTTATCCAGTCCCTGGAACTCAGCTGGCCCACCATTGTTAGGGTTGACCTGTCCGATAGCATTGGCCAAAAGTGCCAACGCGTCAGCGATCGCCTGATCGTTGCGTCCTCTACCGGCCATTAGTTCCTGTACAAGTCCAACACAACTCTTAATACAGAAACTTAAGCGAGTAAAAGCTACAGGCAACTAACTTAAAACATAATTATCTATAGCAAGTATAGACAATTCACACAAGAGTCACACAACAGACTCACAACAGACTCATACCACGTCCGAACAAGGTCGAACTGCTCTGATACCACTAAATGTGACACCCTTCTACCCCGCATGTTAAAACCCATTTAAATTAAAAACATTTAAAGGAAAACATGCAATTACTGGATAAAATAAACAATCGTCCATGCGTAGAAAAGTCCCACATGAACCGTTTACAACGCGGAAATAAAATAAGTTTTAAACAATAAAAACATAACCAACCAAAGTAATATAACCCAACCCCGATGTCACAAACAGAGCTGGTATAACCGTTCCGGAATAAAATCCACGGAATTACAACTGAAATTAACGACTACGAAACATAAACTAGCCCTACGATGAGTGGCGGCTCCTCAGAGTCACTCCTCTCCGGGCTGCTCGTCATCCTCTGCAATGTGCCAATCAGGCCAAACACAAACAACAGACATATATAGGGAGTAAGAATCGTATAAACATATTAGCATGGGAATAGGCAGTAAAGTAAACAGCAAGCATAGCAGCATCACATCAAACATCAACATCATCATCATGCTATGCAGTGCAATGCAGTCCTACTCCGCTAAACCATCAATGCATGTGGATCCACTAAACTCGGGATGAACGACTTCGGAGTTACAGATCCACATTGAGAATCTACTCAACGCCGGAGAATCTACTCCTTGGATAGCCAACGCATCAAACCAACGAATGCCTCGTCACGGGTGCGCTAGGAGAATCTACTCCAACCGTGGATGGCCGGATCGCCGTACTCTAGGACGATCTCCCCTATGTCGAACATCCCTAAACAACATCTCCGATGCAATGCGTATGCAACACAACAACAACGACAACACCACCTCCATAACTCCAACGGAATCGACCGAAGGTAATAGCGGAATCAACCGCACCAACTTGCCTCGCGGAATCTACCTGAGGACTTAAGAGGAATCAACCGCAGTACCTGGGGTAAACTCTCGGTCACCAAGGTACGTAACAACAACACCTTAGACCCAAACCGTGGGGTCAAGGCCTCCTTGGCCAAAAAGCACCAAGGCACAACTCATCAGCTTGTGGCACCCAAAAGGGTATCGACTTAACATCTCACCATATCATTATCTTTAATTATCTTTAATAACATTTACCAAGTTGTCTAATCAATTATCATCATAGGGAAGTGGGGTTTAAAACCCCTTAAGTCCTTTAATCTTGTTCTGTCACAGTGGGTTGAGCACGGTCGTGCTCGTAACCCAGCACGGTCGTGCTTAAGCACGTGAGGGGCGTGCTCCCCTGTAAGTGAAGCACGGTCGTGCTCAGCAGCACGATCGTGCTCTTTCTCCTGTACGGCCGTGCTCAAAGCGCGACCATCTTCCCAGAATTCAACTTGGGCACGGTCGTGCTCCCTGTTCAGCACGGTCGTGCTCAACGCGCGACAGTGCTGTTCTGGGCAGGAACAGAGGCTGAAACTTAACCAATTTTATAATTTAACCCATTAAACATCCTAAATCAGTTATCAACACTTTTCAAGGGTTAAATCCTTCAACCTTACCAACATTAATCAACAATGGCATCAGCCACAACATCATGTTAAAAACTATCATTATCATCATATCAAACTCATAGAGCAATTATCATAATGTGCATTAATACATCAACATACTCACGTATCAGCATACCACACATAACAGCAAACCATGTTATCATACAATACGTTTAAACTATTAATCCATACATAACATATATCATTCGGGGTTATGGGAACCCCTTCACTTTACCCTAACCCCAAACCTATGAATATACTACCCTTCTCCCCATACCTGGATTGAAGGTAGCTCTTTCGATGTCCTAAACAACGAACCGGCTCCTCCCTTTACAGCGACTTACACCGAAACAAACCTTGGATCAACAGAAAACCACAGGTTAGTTCCCTATTCACAATAACGGACAAGGAAACCAAGAGAGGGAAAGGAACCTTACCTAAACCACTACCAATGCTGCACTAACAAACTCCCAACGCTTCTAAACTGATCAAGGGACAGAAAGACGGAAGAACTCTGCCCTGGCCGCACTCAAGGCTGCTGCACTCACCAAAATAGGGTTAAAACGTTAAACCCTCGATTCTGCTCACGTATATAACTTCCGGACCTGAGCACGGTCGTGCTTACCCTTGAGCACGGTCGTGCTCCACTTAGCGTCACGAGACGCGGTCCACGCATTGAGCACGGGCGTGCTCACTGTTGAGCACGGTCGTGCTCAACTTAAAATCACAAACTCGCTTCTGACTTTAAGCACGGGCTTGCTGGCTAATGAGCACGGGTGTGCTCACATACCAGAAAGGGACCTTTAGCCAAAAATCTCACTAAGCCCTTAAACGATAAATCCACTTAATACAACCAGCTTAATCAAAATGTTCTGAAAAACAGGGTGTTACAGGCCCAAGATGAAGAAAGAAGTGGCAGAGTATGTTTTATCATGTTTGGTGTGTCAGAAAGCTAAGATAGAGCATCAGAAGCCTGCAAGGTTGTTACAGACTTTGGATATCCCAGAATGGAAATGGGATAGTATAGCAATGGACTTTGTGGTTGGATTACCACGAACTCCTAAGAGGTTTGATGCGATTTGGGTTATCATTGATAGGTTGACGAAGTGTGCTCACTTCTTACCTATTGGTGAGAGTTATAGCCTTGAGAAGTTGACCCAGATCTACATCAAGGAAATAGTGAGGCTGCACGGTGTACCATTGAGTATTGTCTTCGACCGGGATCCTAGATTTACATCTAGATTTTGGAGACAGTTACACAATGCTTTGGGAACCAAGTTGAGGATGAGTTCAGCTTATCATCCTCAGACGGATGGGTAGTCAGAGAGAACAATTCAATCATTGGAGGATCTTTTAAGAGCATGTGTGTTAGAACATGTTGGCAGCTGGGATGAATTCCTACCTTTGATTGAGTTCACATAAAATAACAGTTTTCATAGTAGTATCGGAATGGCACCGTATGAGGCTCTCTATGGGAGAAAATGCAGAACTCCGTTGTGTTGGTATGAGACTGGCGAGAGCCAAGTGTTGGGTCCCGATGTGGTACAACAAACAACGGAGCAAGTCAGGAAGATAAAAGAGAAAATGAAGGAAGCGCAGGATAGGCAGAGGAGCTACAGCAATAAAAGGAGGAGACCCTTAGAGTTCCAAGAAGGTGATCACGTGTTCTTGAGAGTCACTCCGAAGACCGGAATTGGCAGAGCTATAAAGTCTAGAAAGCTCACTCCCCGATTCATTGGACCATTTCAGATTCTTCGACGAATTGGTCCAGTAGCCTACCAGATAGCCTTACCTCCTTACCTTTCCAACCTTCACGATGTCTTTCATGTTTCCCAATTGAGAAAATATTTCCCCAATCCTTCTCATGTAATTGAGCCAGAGTCAATACAACTCCGAGAGAATCTAGAATATGAGGCTCTACCGTCTAAGATTGCAGATAGAAGGATTAAAGAACTCCATGGTAAACAGATTCCCCTGGTCAAGGTCATCTGGGATAGTGTTACCGGAGATGCTACTTGGGAGCGTGAGGCAAATATGCAGCGGCAGTACCCCCATTTGTTCTCAGGTATGTAATTCCGGGGACAGAATTTCTTTTAAGGGGGATAGAAATGTAACACCCGTTATTTTATGTGTGGTTTACGTATGATGTTTAGGTTTAAGGCTTGGATTATATAGCTGAGATGTGGTTTGAGGCATAGAGACCTTTTCATGTTAAGTACGCAGCTTTTTCTGGTGAGTTTGAACGTAGAGACCAATTAGGGTTTCCCTATTAGTGTCTTTTATATATTTGATGGTGGAACAATAAATTTGGAGTTGGATGTGATATTAGGCATTTTTTATGGTTGGAGATTGTTTATTAGGTCCTAATGAGCCGATATCTCAAATTTGAGGTCAATCGGACGTCGAACGGACCCCGAACGTAGAGAGTTGACTTTCTGGTAAAAATGTCAATGCTCAAGCGTGGCAAACCTCACGCTCGAGCGTCCACAATACGCTCAAGCGTGGGTGTATCCACACTCAAGCGCCCAAGTCAACCAGACAAGGGCCATGCTTTTGACTGGCCACGCGTCGTCACGGCTTACGTGGCAGCCAATGAGTGGATGCATGGTGCGGCAGCTTTCCACGCTCAAGCGTGGCAATTCCCACGCTCAAGCGAGGAATTTCTCACGCTCGAGCGTGGCTGTGCAGTTTTGTAAAAAAAAAAAAGCCTAAGTGACATAAGTCACTTAGGCAATAGAGAACAGAAAGAAACGAGACAGACAGCAGAGAGTAAGAAACTGAGATCAAAGAGGGTTTTTTAGAGAGAGAAAGAGAGAGAATTTAGAGAGAGAAAATAGTTCTAGTGTGAGTGTGGCTTGCCCGATCGTCCCGTCGTGTTTCTGGTTGGGTGGTTGTGTTCGTGACGGCGATACCTTCATTGTTCTCTTCTTCGTTTCTTCTAAAAGTGAAGGTAAATTATCCCCGTTTATGTCGAAACTCGTTTCGTTACGTTTATATATGTATCTTTCGTTTCGTTTAACGGAATTCAATTCCGTCTTCGAGTATGAACTCATGGTAACGTGTGCTTCGCAATGTGACGCTTAGGTGAATTTTTGGAAGTCCCGAGACACTAGAACCGTGCAGGGCAGATTCGAGGGAGTTTGGGAACGTCACGTTTTGCTTCGTTCCGGACATCGTACGACTCTCCAGGTCGGGGAAAGAAACCATTTAACGTCGGAAACGGCGTAGTTACATTTAGTTTGATAATGGCGTAGGGCGACCTAAACCCTACTTGAGAGAGAGTAACGGACAATGTCCATGTCACATTGGGGACTACTTAGTGGTACCAATGATGATATTGAAATTGTGTGTTTATCGTCGTTACGGTAAAAATATATTATATAATTATTTTATGACTGGCTGTTGTAACTGCTTGGATAGATTGCGTTATTATGATGATTGATGACTGATAATGAGCGTTGGTAGTTCTTATTAAAATTATTATTTTCATTATTATTATTAATATTGTTATTATATTGGAAATGATGCCATGATTAATATGATGATTTGATGACATGATGTTAAGATGATATGAGTGTAATGATTAAGAGTAGAGATTGAGTAAGTGATGAGATATGATGAGTCATGATGATGTATTGGGGAAAATCATACTTTATGTGTTAGTAGTGCCTAACCGAGACGATTGATGTTACATGATGATGAGATTTTATTGAGGTTATTTATGAGGTGATGATGAGCGGTTAGGGCACTAGGGGGTAACCTGAAACATGGTCAGTGATTTGTGGACCTGAAACATGGTCGTTATGTGGACCTGAAACATGGTCGTTGGGGTCTATTCCTCGGAGGGAGAATTCTCGGGGTCTAGGCTAACGGCGGACCGTCCCAGACATGATTTCATTTTAGTTGCAGCTATAGTTCATGCGTTGCATGAGCACCCTAGACGTGGTCCAGAGGTGTGCACTGGATTGTGTAGCTATAGTGCCATTGCTTTGCATGGGCACCCTCCATCCGCGGACGAGGGTGTGCGCCGGGGCCTCTGGTACGTGTCGATTGTTGTGATATCCGGATATGGCCGACTACCTGTGGAGATTCATACAGCATTTGCATTGCATCATGATGAGGGTAAAGGGAAGACCCTAGATGTGGATTGAGGATGATTGTGTTATATATATATATATATATACACTATATATTGGGAGACGGATGTTTATCTTGCTGTTATAGAATTAAATGTCGCTAAACCCTTTCCACGTTTGATGTTATATGGATTCTTATCCCCTTTTCTTTTGTTGTATGTTTGTACATATATGTTTTGTATATCAGATCCAGATTGTGTAGATGGCACACTGGGATCATCCATGGATGACTCAGGACCCGGGGTTCCCCCTCTCGGGGACCTGTGAGGTAGAGTGCCTAGATCCGCACGGGTGGCTAGTGGACCCAGTCGCTCGTTTTGCGGTATATACGGGTCCCGCGTCCATCACTACGGGGCTCGGGCAGGGAGCGCCCATTGGATTTGTTGGTACCTTTCGTTTTGGAACGACCTTCCCGTTTCCGATAGGACAGCTTGATGGACACGTACCATCGATGCCGCCTATGTTTGAGATGGCTCCAGTACCCTTCATGGTACCTCTTGATGCCTTGGTACCAGGACCCATGCCAGCACCTGCACCCGCACCGGAGCCTGAGTTGGCACCCATTCCAGAGGAGGAGGACCCAATTGCCCCCGCCCCGGACCCAGCACCACTTCCAGAGGTACCCGCACCTCCAGAGGTCCGGGCTACAGTTTAAGAGTCTTCATGGGTGTCCTCTCGGCCACTACATCCTCGTGACAGCAGGCTTTATCGACTGAGGTTTCAGCGACAGTCGGACAGGAGCTCTTCTAGTGAGAGCGGAGGGGTATCCGGACCTGCCGGACCCCAAGATGCAGACTAGGGTGGTAGCATATGATGGTTCGGGCCAGTGCCATCACTATAGGTGTGAGTGAGGTTCTTATTGTATTTTGAGAAGGGATGGGGTGCGGAGCGCTTCGGTGAGATATTTTCTTTTAGACTTTTGATGTATTTTGTTGGTGACACCCGTTTGTATATATCGGGATCCCACATATGGGAATCCCTTGACAGCAGTACTGGCATGTATATATATGTTTATCGTTAGGTGTTGCATGTATGCGTATATATGTTGTTTATCTTTTAAGCTTTAAATTTTCCGCTGCTTTGAATATACTCGCTTAACGATAATAACGAAATAAGGTTTTAATATTTTGGGTTTTTCTTTAATGGGACGTCGGGGCGTCTCATTTGGTTGTATCAGAGCAGTTCGGTTCTGAAACGGACCGTGAGGACTGCGAATAGGGTGAGCCATTTAGTTGGATCCACATCGGATACCGGCTATGCTTAGAAGTTGGGTACTGAGTCCGATGCGACATCTTTATGGCATATAGTATTTATATTCCAGTTTTATGTATTATTATATGTCATATTGATGTGGGCTAATGATTTCTTTTGACAGGATCATGGCTCGAGGCAGAGGTAGAGGACGTGGTAGACGTGGTGGTGGTAGAGCTATCGAGGGTGTTGAGGATGAGCATCAGCCAGCAGCAGGAGTTAGTGGTGGAGGGGAGTCATCCGAGACTCTCCAGACTATCCGTGAGTTAGCATTCGTTCTGTTGCACCAGGCTCAGCAGAACGCTCAGAGGATGCAGAGAGAAGCAGAGTTACAGGACCAGCAAGATAGGAGGAGAGCTGCTGAGGCTGAGGATGCGGGATTGGCTACCTTTCTGAAAGGTAAGCCACCACAGTTCGGAGGAGAGTATGACCCAGAGCGGGCTAAGTGGTGGGTACAGGAGCTGGAGAAGATCTTCGACACTATGAGATGTAGAGATATCAGGAAGGTGACTTATGCCGCCTTCATGCTGACTGGAGGAGCCGAGTCATGGTGGAGAGGCAAGAGGAGGTTGCTTGAGACTGAGGGCAGGATGATCAGTTGGGAGCTGTTCAGAGAGTGTTTCTTCAAGAAGTACTTTCCGCGGTTAGTCAGATGCGAGAAGGAGAGAGAGTTCATGAGTCTCCAATAGGGAGATAGGTGTGTTGTTGACTATGCGGCCAGATTTGAGGCCCTGATTCAGTTTTCTGAGTTCTACCAGAGATTTCCAGATGAGGATTGGATGTGCCGGAGATTTGAGGAGGGTTTACGGCACGAGCTGAGGAGGTCTATAGTGCCCTTGGATATTTTGAGCTTCCCAGAGCTAGTAGAGAGGTGCAGCGCCATTGAGAGCATGGACCCGAGGCAGGCTGCAGAGCAGAGACAGCAGCGGAGTGGGGGTCCTACCAGAGCAGGTCATCAGAGGAGAGGGGATAGAGGTTCTCAGTGGAGGAGAGGACCATACGCTAGACCCGGGCAGAGTACTCATGCAGATGCACCACTAGCACTAGCGAGTAGAGAGGGCCAGCAGCAGAGAGGCCCAGTATGTTTCAGATGCGGAGGTCCGCATTACATCAGAGATTGTACAGATAGATCGGTTGCTACGTCTGTGGCAAACTCGGTCACCTTGATAGGGATTGCCGATAGAGAGCCGGGCAGCATCAGCCAGTTGCCGGTAGAGGAGCCTGTAGTTCTAGAGGTGCACCTGGGAGAGGAGCTCCAGCAGCAGGACGACAGACCGCCAGACCTCAGGCCACGGGGAGGGTGTTTACGGTGAGAGGATCTGAGTCCTCTCAGTCTGCAGATCTTATTCAAGGTATGTGTTTACAATCTAGCAAACTCTCGCGGGTGTTGTTTGACTCAGGCGCTACGCATTCGTTTGTTTCACATGAGTGTGTAGATCATTTACATTTGCCCGTTTCTATATTACCATATACTTTGACAGTATCTACCCCTACCAGTGATCATTGGGTCACTATGTCTGTTTGCCTACAGTGTCTTATAGTGGTTGAAAATAGAACATTCCTTGTAGACCTTATCTGTTTGCCTATGCAATAGATAGATGTTATCCTCGGTATGGATTGGCTTTCGGCTAACCATGTAGTGTTGGACTGTGCCCAAAAGACCCTATCTTTTCTTGGCCTTCTAGCATAGTATCTGCCAATGAAGGAGCAACTATGAGGAGTGATGATTCTCAACAGTATGTCATGCTTTTCTCTTTGGAAGCTAAGGAGACTCTAAGTATAGATTCTATGCTTATCGTGAGAGAGTTTCCCGAGGTTTTCCCTCCTGATGTTCCAGGTTTGCCACCAGAGAGGGAGGTTGAATTCACTATAGATCTCATACCAGGGACAGGACCTATTTCAGTAGCTCCTTATCGGATGTCACCCGTGGAGTTGGCAGAGTTAAAGAAACAACTGGATGACATGATGAAAAAGGAATTCATCAGACCGAGTGTATCACCATGGGGAGCACTAGTCTTGTTTGTGAAGAAAAAGGATGGAAGCGCTAGGTTGTGTACGGATTATAGGCAGTTAAACAAGGTTACAATCAAGAACAAATATTTGTTGCCTAGGATAGATGATCTGATGGATCAGTTGAAGGGAGCTTCGGTGTTTTCTAAGATAGATTTAAGATCAGGATACCATCAGATTAGGGTAAAGAAGGAGGATATACCTAAGACCGCTTTCAGGACGAGGTATGGACACTATGAGTATCTAGTTATGCCTTTTGGTGTAACTAATGCCCCAGCAGTGTTCATGGATTACATGAACAGGATCTTTAGACCGTTCCTCGATAAGTTTGTAGTGGTGTTCATAGATGATATTCTTATCTATTCCCGTAGCCGGGAGGAGCACGAGGAACATCTGAGAGTGGTGTTGCAAGTGTTGAGAGATAGGCAGTTGTACGCTAAGCTATCCAAATGTGAATTTTGGTTAGAGGAAGTACAGTTCCTAGGTCATATAATCAATAAAGAAGGGATAGTTGTGGATCCAGTTAAGGTAGAGGCAGTGATTAGGTGGGAGAGGTCTAAGTCAGTAACGGAGGTGAGGAGTTTTCTAGGATTAGCCGGGTATTACAGGAGGTTTATCGAGGGTTTCTCCAAGATTGCGTTGCCTATGACGCAGTTGACGAGGAAAGGTACGGCGTATGTTTGGACAGAAAGATGTGAGGAGAGCATTCAAAAGCTAAAGGAGAAGTTGACTACATCTCCTGTGCTGACATTACCAGATCCATTAGGACAGTTTGACGTGTACTGTGATGCGTCATATCAAGGTTTGGGTTGTGTTTTGATGCAAGAGGGAAGAGTGGTGGCTTATGCTTCCCGACAGTTGAGGGTTCATGAAAGAAATTATCCGACCTATGATCTGGAGTTGGCAGCCATATTGTTCGCATTGAGGATATGGCGACACTATCTGTATGGAGCTAAGTTCAATGTGTTCAGCGATCATAAAGTTTAAAGTATCTGTTTTATCAGAAGGAGCTGAACATGAGGCAGCGTAGATGGATGGAATTTATTAAGGATTATGAGTTTGATCTTCAATACCATCCAGGGAAGGCTAATGTTGTTGCGGATGCCCTGAGTCAGAAATCTTTGCACGTATCCGCGATGATGGTGAAAGAGATGGAATTGCTAGAACAGTTTAGAGATATGAACCTAGGTATGGATTTGACTGAGGATAGAATATGCTTGGGTATGATTACCATCAGTAGTGAGTTTTTGAGAGACCTTAGGATTAAGAAAGGTCAGGATGAATACCTGCAAGAGGTAAGTCGAGGCATAAATGAGGGAAAAGTTTCAGAGTTTAGGAAAGGATCCGATGGTGTGTTAAGGTTTAGAGATCGGATATGTGTGCCCGGGGACTTAGAGATTAGGAAGATGATCTTAGAGGAGGCACATAAGAGTAAGCTGAGTTTTCACCCTGGAGCTACCAAGATGTATCAGGATTTGAAGTTGATGTTTTGGTGGCCCAAGATGAAGAAAGAAGTGGCAGAGTATGTTCTATCATGTTTGGTGTGTCAGAAAGCTAAGATAGAGCATCAGAAGCCTGCAAGGTTGTTACAGACTTTGGATATCCCAGAATGGAAATGGGATAGTATAGCAATGGACTTTGTGGTTCGATTACCACGAACTCCTAAGAGGTTTGATGCGATTTGGGTTATCATTGATAGGTTGACGAAGTGTGCTCACTTCTTACCTATTGGTGAGAGTTATAGCCTTGAGAAGTTGACCCAGATCTACATCAAGGAAATAGTGAGGCTGCACGGTGTACCATTGAGTATTGTCTCCGACTGGGATCCTAGATTTACATCTAGATTTTGGAGACAGTTACACAATGCTTTGGGAACCAAGTTGAGGATGAGTTCAGCTTATCATCCTCAGACGGATGGTCAGACAGAGAGAACAATTCAATCATTGGAGGATATTTTAAGAGCATGTGTGTTAGAATATGTTGGCAGCTGGGATGAATTCCTACCTTTGATTGAGTTCACATACAATAACAGTTTTCATAGTAGTATCTGAATGGCACCGTATGAGGCTCTCTATGGGAGAAAATGCAGAACTCCGTTGTGTTGGTATGAGACTGGCGAGAGCCAAGTGTTGGGTCCCGATGTGGTACAACAAACAACGGAGCAAGTCAGGAAGATAAAAGAGAAAATGAAGGAAGTGCAGGATAGGCAAAGGAGCTACAGCAATAAAAGGAGGAGACCCTTAGAGTTCCAAGAAGGTGATCACGTGTTCTTGAGAGTCACTCCGAAGACCGGAATTGGAAGAGCTATAAAGTCTAGAAAGCTCACTCCCCGATTCATTGGACCATTTCAGATTCTTCGACGAATTGGTCCAGTAGCCTACCAGATAGCCTTACCTCCTTACCTTTCCAACCTTCACGATGTCTTTCATGTTTCCCAATTGAGAAAATATTTCCCCAATCCTTCTCATGTAATTGAGCCAGAGTCAATACAACTCCGAGAGAATCTAGAATATGAGGCTCTACCGTCTAAGATTGCAGATAGAAGGATTAAAGAACTCCGTGGTAAACAGATTCCCCTGGTCAAGGTCATCTGGGATAGTGTTACCGGAGATGCTACTTGGGAGCGTGAGGCAAATATGCAGCGGCAGTACCCCCATTTGTTCTCAGGTATGTAATTCCGGGGACAGAATTTCTTTTAAGGGGGATAGAAATGTAACACCCGTTATTTTATGTGTGGTTTACGTATGATGTTTAGGTTTAAGGCTTGGATTATATAGCTGAGATGTGGTTTGAGGCATAGAGACCTTTTCATGTTAAGTACGCAGCTTTTTCTGGTGAGTTTGAACGTAGAGACCAATTAGGGTTTCCCTGTTAGTGTCTTTTAGATATTTGATGGTGGAACAATAAATTTGGAGTTGGATGTGATATTAGGCATTTTTTATGGTTAGAGATTGTTTATTAGGTCCTAATGAGCCGATATCTCAAATTTGAGGTCAATCGGACGTCGAACGGACCCCGAACGTAGAGAGTTGACTTTCTGGTAAAAATGTCAACACTCAAGAGTGGCAAACCTCACGCTCGAGCGTCCACAATACGCTCAAGCATGGGTGTATCCACACTCAAGCGCCCAAGTCAACCAGACAAGGGCCATGCTTTTGACTGGCCACGCGTCGTCACGGCTTACGTGGCAGCCAATGAGTGGATGCATGGTGCGGCAGCTTTCCACGCTCAAGCGTGGCAATTCCCACGCTCAAGCGTGGGCACGCTCAAGCGTGGAATTTCTCACGCTCGAGCGTGGCTGCGCAGTTTTGTAAAAAAAAAAAAGCCTAAGTGACATAAGTCATGTCACTTAGGCAATAGAGAACAGAAAGAAACGAGACAGACAGCAGAGAGTAAGAAACTGAGAGCAAAGAGGGTTTTTAGAGAGAGAAAGAGAGAGAGAAAATAGTTCTAGTGTGAGTGTGGCTTGCCCGATCGTCCCGTCGTGTTTTGGTTGCGTGGTTGTGTTCGTGACGGCGATACCTTCATTGTTCTCTTCTTCGTTTCTTCTAAAAGTGAAGGTAAATTATCCCCGTTTATGTCGAAACTCGTTTCGTTACGTTTATATATGTATCTTTCGTTTCGTTTAACAGAATTCAATTCCGTCTTCAAGTATGAACTCATGGTAACGTGTGCTTCACAATGTGACGCTTAGGTGAATTTTTGGAAGTCCCGGAGCACTAGAACCGTGCAGGGCAGATTCGAGGGAGTTTGGGAACGTCTCATTTTGCTTCGTTCCGGTCATCGTACGACTCTCCAGGAGGGGGAAAGAACCATTTAACGTCGGAAACGGCGCAGTTACATTTAGTTTGATAATGGCGTAGGGCGACCTAAACCCTACTCGAGAGCGAGTAACGGACAATGTCCATGTCACATTGGGGACTACTTAGTGGTACCAATGATGATATTGAAATTCTACGTTTATCGTCGTTACGATAAAAATACGTTATTCTATTATTTTATGACTGGCTGTTGTAACTGCTTGGATTGATTGCGTTATTATGATGATTGATGACTGATAATGAGCGTTGGTAGTTCTTATTAAAATTATTATTTTCATTATTATTATTAATATTGTTATTATATTGGAAATGATGCCATGATTAATATGATGATTTGATGACATGATGTTAAGATGATATGAGTGTAATGATTAAGAGTAGAGATTGAGTAAGTGATGAGATATGATGAGCCATGATGATGTATTGGGGAAAATCATACTTTATGTGTTAGTAGTGCCTAACCGAGACGATTGATGTTACATGATGATGAGATTTTATTGAGGTTATTTATGAGGTGATGATGAGCGGTTAGGGCACTAGGGGGTGACCTGAAACATGGTCAGTGATTTGTGGACCTGAAACATGGTCGTTATGTGGACCTGAAACATGGTCGTTGGGGTCTATTCCTCGGAGGGAGAATTCCCGGGGTCTAGGCTAACGGCGGACCGTCCCAGACATGATTTCATTTTAGTTGCAGCTATAGTTCATGTGTTGCATGAGCACCCTGGCCGTGGTCCAGAGGTGTGCATCGGATTGTGTAGCTATAGTGCCATTGCTTTGCATGGGCACCCTCCATCCGCGGATGAGGGTGTGCGCCGGGGCCTCTGGGACGTGTCGATTGTTGTGATATCCGGATATGGCCGACTACCTGTGGAGATTCATACAGCATTTGCATTGCATCATGATGGGGGTAGAGGAAAGACCCTAGATGTGGATTGAGGATGATTGTGTTATATATATATATATATATTGGGAGACGGATGTTTATCTTGCTGTTATTATATAATTAAATGTCGCTAAACCCTTTCCACGTTTGATGTTATATGGATTCTTATCCCCTTTTCTTTTGTTGTATGTTTGTACATATATGTTTTGTATATCAGATCCAGATCGTGTAGATGGCGCACTGGGATCATCCGTGGATGACTCAGGACCCGGGGTTCCCCCTCTCGGGGACCTGTGAGGTAGAGTGCCTAGATCCGCACGGGTGGCTAGTGGACCCAGTCGCTCGTTTTGCGGTATATACGGGTCCCGCATCCATCACTAAGGGGCTCGGGCAGGTAGCCCCATTGGATTTGTTGGTACCTTTCGTTTTGGCACGACCTTCCCGTTTCCGATAGGACAGCCTGATGGACACGTACCACCGATGCCGCCTATGTTTGAGATGGCTCCAGTACCCTTCATGGTACCTCTTGATGCCTTGGTACCAGGACCCATGCCAGCACCTGCCCCCGCACTTGCACCGGAGCCTGAGTTGGCACCCATTCCAGAGGAAGAGGACCCAGTTGCCCCCGCCCCCGCCCCCGCCCCGGACCCAGCACCACTTCCAGAGGTACCCGCATCTCCAGAGGTCCGGGCTACAGTTTCAGAGTCTTCACGGGTGTCCTCTCGGGCACTACATCCTCACGACAGCAGGCTTTATCGACTGAGGTTTCAGCGACAGTCGGACAGGAGCTCTTCTAGTGAGAGAGAAGGGGTATCCAGACCTGCCGGACCCCAGGATGCAGACTAGGGTGGTAGCATATGATGGTTCGGGCCAGTGCCATCACTATAGGTGTGAGTGAGGTTCTTATTGTATTTTGAGAGGGGATGGGGTGCAGCGCTTCGGTGAGATATTTTCTTTTAGACTTTTGATGTATTTTGTTGGTGACACCCGTTTGTATATATCGGGATCCCACAGATGGGAATCCCTTGACAGCAGTACTGGCATGTATATATATGTTTATCGTTAGGTGTTGCATGTATGCGTATATATGTTGTTTATCTTTTAAGTTTTAAATTTTCCGCTGCTTTGAATATACTCGCTTAACGATAATAACGAAATAAGGCTTTAATATTTTGGGTTTTTCTTTAATGGGACGTCGGGGCGTCTCACTGCTCGCTCCCTCTCATCGTTGTCTTGCCTCTGTCTCCTCCTCGTGGTCGCACTTTCCTCCCCTCTGCCGCTACTGCGTTTTCGACTTACTCCGCCTCTGTACGAATCTGATGCGTTTTTGTCTTACTTCGTCTCCCTCGGTACGATTCTGCTGCGTGGGTGTGGACAGAAGTAAGAGCTGGGTATGAATTTCACTTTATCTCTCAAACTATCTATGATTAGGGTTCTTCTGAAGAATATGAATTGATCCATTTTTTTGGGGTTGAAGTCTTTAATCTGTTATTTTGAGCTTCACTTCTTAATGAATTTGTTACAAATTTTGGGATTTGCCTGTGTTTTTTTCCAGTTCTTGTCAAATTTTGACTTTGCATTCTGAACTGATGCATTTCTGTTTTTCTCTTTAATATATGTGTTGATGCTTTGGAGATTACTCAATTTGGTGTCATTTGTTAGACTTTGTAATATGTTGTTTGTCTTTTGAACTTAGTTAAAAAGTTTAGGAGTTTTGATTCTATTCTTTCCACTTGTCTGGAATTTTGTATTATGTAATGAGCAAAAACCGAATAAACCGAACCGAACCGAGCCGCATTTAGCTGGATCGAATCGGATCGAATTGTTTTAAGGATGTCATCCAAACCGAACCGAACCACGGGGTATTTTAATCTTCAGATCGGATGATTGTTTGGCTAAAAACCGATCCAAACAGAACCGCGAACACCCCTAATTTGAATGAAGGGGATGAATGAAGATGATGGTGAGAGAATGCTCAGGATCTCAAGACCGATCTTCGATTCCAGAGCAGTGCCGTCGCTGCTCTATAGGAAGCTGCGGAGGCTTATCTCGTTGGTCTCTTTGAGGATACTAACCTCTGCACTATTCATGCCAAGAGGGTTACCATTATGCCCAAAGATATTCACTTGCTCGCAGGATCAGGGGAGAGAGAGCCTAAATTGTTAAAATCTAAAGTTTAATTGAACTTGTTAAGTATCTTCTTGTAATGTTCGTAATGCGTTTGTAATATTTGCCGTGTTTAATCATCAAAATATGTTCTCAAATCTCAAATCACCTTCAGAATTTCAGCTACAGTTTTCTAATTTTATTTATGGTTGAGGTCGTATATTGCATCGAATAATAATGAATTGAACAACATGATATTTTTACCAAGGAAATTCATCACATAGTCTTGAATATGTTCTCCATTTGCATAATATTTGCATAATATCCGAAGGGAAGAAATGAAAGAAATCTTATTCTATGCAATACAATGAATGATTGAAGGTATTATTTGAAACCAATAGTTAACAATATAGATACTGTCAGACGAAGGGTATGAATGGAGATGATGAAGATAGTGACCAGGCACAGAGGGTGTGATCACCCGCAAGAACTGCTCCAGATTACTCAATCGCTTCGGCGCCGACTCACACGATGACACTGCAGCAACTGTCTTCTTCTCCGCCTCATCAGATCCGACCCGGTTCTCGGGTTCCGTACTATCCACAGATGGCAACCGGGTCTCGGTGACATCGCTGTGATTTCTACGAAGGTTGGTGCTGTGAAAGTTCTGACAAGCCTTCGGCGGCGGAGTATAGAATCGATATTCGCCACGGGCACGCCCGAAGTTTAAGCCAGGAGTTTGGTGAACGGTGTTTGGGGAGATTAAAAGTAATTCGACGAGGATTTGTTTTAACCTCTGATGGAGTTTCGTTTGACAGTGATGAAGATGATGCGTTTAGGTTTTAGGAGATGATTTTACCTGGTGACTAATTTTGCAAAGAAGGATATGAATGAAGGACAAATCAGGAAAACCACATATTAGTGATTATTAGTTTTGTAGATATATCCTTAAGTTGGTTTGACCAAGACTTTGAAGGGTTAGACAATTTTAAATGAGTTGGACCTAATTGACAGCACTTCATTAGACCACATATATAGGGTAAAACTGAACCCAATTTTAGAGGGGTATGGAAGAATTCACCCTTTGTCTTTTATTCTTTCAATATTTACTTTATTTTTTCTTTGTCATTAATATATTACTACCATAATTTAATATCAGTATTTTTCTGAATCTCTCTATCTATCTTTCTTTCATCACTCTTGTTTTCTAGATATCTAATAGACGTGCATGTCTATTTCCTTTTCTTAGGAAAAAAGGCACAGAAAAGACCATACTAAAATAGCATACCATAAAGGACATTAACATTACGAAATCTTAATTTTTTCAGTTAATATTTTCTGTTCGAATTTCAGTGACAGCAACTCAAAGTTAGAAAAACAACCTTTGAATTTTGTGTTTGTGGAGTTGAAGACTCAAAAGAGTGGCACTGGAGACTGTAAGGTTCCACATCCAATGCAAGCAGGTGTCCGGTGAGAAGGATAAGGAGTCTGGAGAGTGCCTGAAGATTTTCGGTGAGAAAATCTGAGATAGATAGGTGGGGGAGACACGGAACCTTCAGCTGTGAGAGGGATGGAGAAGATTTACACCTGAGAGAAAGAGACATAGAGGCATAAGGGTTTATCCACTGTAGAATAGTTGCATGAATCTCCGCCGCCTCCGCGGATACTCCATTACCTTCCTCGCTCCCGCTTATCGTAGCCCGCCACCGGCCGCACCATAGCTCCATCCTCCATCGTCGTCCATTTCATATCTCTATTTGTCTGTTTCTATTGTAAACACGGAGAGCTACGTAGAGAGGCTTTTGTGTTTCAGAGAGCAACGCACAGAGCCACTCAAGAGACAGAGATGAATTTGTGATGCTATTCTAGAGAGTATAGGCAGAGAGCAGAGAGGGATTTTTGCCTGAATGTAGAGAGCATAGATGCAACCACGTAGGATGATTTGGTCGTGGAAAATATTGTAAGTGGTGGCAAAAATGAGGCTGAGGTGTCTTTCATAGAGTTTTGGGGTCAGATTTAATATATTATAAATAGATAGATCGATAGATTACCTAAGTTATACTTTTCAATAAATGATTAATATATGATAGTAAAAAAATTATATTATGGATCAAACTTCAAAGTTAACCTTTAATCACATTAACATTTTGTACGCACTTGTTTTTTTTTTTTTTTTTGGCAAACCTTTTATACATAGTAAAAATAACATTACTCAATGATGTAAAAAAAAATGTTAATGTCCAAGCCCAATTTTTTTATTTTTTTTATATGGTCTACACCCAAATTAGACGACTTGGCTAGAGATATAGCCTATGTTTGGTTCCACGTTTTTTCCTTACCAGATGTGGATCCTATGCTCAGACGTGGATCCTGTTCTTAGACCCATATGTTTGGCAATTGGGGGAACGTGATTCCAGGTTATCAAAAGTGTGTTGCAGCTAAAGCAAGAAATAATAGCTTCTGCGTTAACTTGAAAATTTTAAACTAAATTTTACATCAAACTTGCTTTCAAAGTGAAAACATCCAAACATAAATTACTTCACTGCAAACTTAATTCTAACCAAATCAATTCTACAAAATCAATTTTATTCAAGGGTGATTCTATGGTGCACTACCCAACTTTTACACAACTCTTTACACCACCCACCATGGCAAGTCATGAACCAATGATTTTGACATATATACATTTGACTTTTCCACTTAGTCTCCCCTTAAGATTCTACCATGAAGTATGATGAAAAGTGGCTCATGGTGAACCACCAGTTTTTTCCTTTTTTTAAATTTTTTAATATTTAGTAAATATCTTTTTAGCCCTTTTCTCCTCCTTCCGCCGGCGCCGGCGCCCGCCATGACCCCTTCGCCGTTGAAGCACATTCGTCGCCGGAGCAGCAGAGTGGCACAATTTTTCTGCAGATCTACCAGTCGCCGCCTCGCTCCCCTACGCCAGTACCCTCTCCGCTGCCACCTCGCTCCCCTCTGCCCAACCTCTGCACTGTCATCCTCCTCCCAGATCTGGCAACCGCTTGCAGCCACGTTCCACCGCACCCAGATCTGTTGGTCAGAGTCAGAGATGGATGTACCTACTCAGATCCACTCATCCATTGCTGCTAGACCCGGCCACCGTCGTCCACATATGGATCTCCGTCTTCGGGCCGCAGCACGTTACGTCTCCTGTCCATCATCACCTCACCTCCACGTCATCGTTCACATACACCGGCCACTCGTGTATGTCGTCGTCGACAGAGAGGACGATAACCATGCTCAACGGATCTGGTGCGACTTGAGGAGAACGATAACCATGCTCAACAGATCGGGCACGAGCGGTAGCGGCAGTGGAGGTTGTAGAGGCGACGTGCCTCGTCTCTTCGCCATGTGGTTCCACCATTACCGTTCCAGCTCTGGGTGACAAATCCACAAATTTGTGATACTGACCCTCCCGATCTGGGTTGCAGAGGTTGCAACGGCGGCGTATCCTCCGACCAGTGGCGGTCGTGGGGGAGGAGGCAGATAGGTAGGTGTCAGGGAAGGAGAAGGGTATGAATGAAAATTGAAAATATATATATATATATATATATATATATATATATTATCTGTATTAAAAATGGTGGTACATACATGTACCACGTATTTTGATGCTTCATGGTAGTCTTTAATCCTTTATAGGTTGAAAAGTAAAAAAAACAAGTGGCAAATTCATTGGCACACACATAACCATGTGGGTGGTGCATTGACTAGTGCAAAAACAGGGTGGTGTATGTTAGCCAGCACCTTTATTCAAAATCACTTTTATCAAACGTTTATCCAAACACACATATAATAATAATAATAAAAACCATAAGAAGTTGAGAACTAGAATTCCTTGAAATCATCCAACTCACATAGTGGGTCCATTTGTTTTATGGATGGCTTAAGCATATGATTCATGCTGTTATAAATTATTAGAACAAAACTTAGGTGTAGTTCCTTAGATACTTATGTCTCATTTTCCAACACCAAAAACACCCAAAGAACACTACCTAAGTTTTGTCCAATAAATTATCTGTGCTGACTATAATTCATATTTTTTTTTTCGGTTATATATTCTGATGAAATAAATGAAGGCAATAAATGTTACAAAGCAACAATAAATCTATTTCACGACCCCTCTAGTCTTGGACAGATACTCTTACATGTTAAGAGTAATGATTCAAAATTGAAATAGGTAAGGGAAAAATGAGTTTTCACATAACATGATTGCTGAAAGCTCATATTCTGAAATTTGAGTTAAATCATAGACTCTGCTATAATTGGCAATCTTGTTCATTTTGCTAGTTTTCTTCAACTATATTTCTTCTTGGTTTCACTGTACAGAATAACTCCAATGACAGTGAGTGCATAGCCCAGCATTCCAACAGTTGAAATGGGATTATTGAATATCAAAATTGATACCACCACTGCAACTGCACCCTTTGCATTACCTAAAACCTGAAAATATTTGATAATGACATTCAGACTCAGAGTGCTTTGAGTAAAGTGTTAAAAAACTAGAAGGTAAATTCTAGTGGAATCATCCAAATAAAAATACAAGTACACTCCTATCCAATGGTGTAGATATGCATATGAAATTTAATAGTGTGTGTGATACAGTAGGTTGCTCCTTGTAAATTAATATATATATTACTAAACATTTGGCAAATCATGCAATCCATTTACCTAAGAGTTAACATGTTAGTAAACCTCAAAAACCATAGGCTATAACTATGGTATTAGGACATACCTGAAGAGTAAGTGCACTTGTACGTTTTGTCACCAAAAAATTAGTCAAGTTCACAAAATATGCAAGAGAAGAACTGAAGAGAAGATACCAGATAATTCTGATATCCTTTCTAGCAAGATCTAATGTGATCCGAATCACATTCTCCTCCATCAATAATGTTGCAGGAAGCAAGACCACTGTTGCTATTGGTGCCATATAAAGAAGCAGATTCATAGAGTTCAACTTTTCTCTGAAAAACATCGAAGTCATTATCTTATTTAGTGTATAAGGGAAGTAGATAACAGTTTGAATAAGTGGCATAAAGAGCCTAAAATTTCTTTAGCTCAATATCTTGCTGTATAATAAGGATTAAACAGATAAAGTCAATACTCTTCTGAGGACAACAAAATAGCTTGAAGCACTGATTTAAATGCTCTGGCAGCAGTTGATGAAACACAGATGAGAAATCCAAACAGATGAAAACTTGGTTCACCCTGCAGCAAAGATATCATATGTGAGATCATGGATAAACAACTATATTAATAGAACATATAAGATAAGAAACACAAGCAATTGTTTTGGCAGATATACTGACTTTAAAGAACAAAAAGAACATTAGAATTTAGAACCACTAAGATTATGATATCAGTAAAATTAAACAAGTGGCTATAAAGCAATTGAAGTTGGAAAACTTGAAATGAAGGGACTAATGTCAACTGTTACATATCAAGCAAGTTGTGTTGTTCTTCTAATTCTATTAAGTTGAAGATATTAAGGTTGTCTTCTGCTAAATCTTAACTAAATGGAACCTCGAAACCTTTTCCTCAGTGACCAACTACTGGACTAATCCTTTAACTTCTTTCCTAGCTGAACAAACAGTCTTAGCTGATCTAGCATTATCACCTGAAGGTTGAAGCATTCATGTCTTTGGACTATCTCTAAATTCCCTGAGAGAAAGTATGGAACTTGCTGAGTTTGCTCACTGTGGTTATGCATAATTGCATATAAATTCAAAGGCATGATAACTGAAAGAAGCTCAGTCAGTTCTGACTAAGTCATGTACATAAATACATTGTAAATATCTGAAATTTTCAAAAGAGAAAATGTCAAGAATTATTTGATTAAAGATTAAAACTTGTACATCTTGAATCATTATGTTTGGGAGTTAAGGGGAAATAAATGGAAATGGTATAATATAATAAGAGGAAAGGGGTGGAAAGGAAATAATATGATTTAAAGATTATTTTCTATTTGCTCATTATGTTTAAATGAAGGGAGAATAAAGTGAATAAATAATATGTTGTCTTTTCATACACTCCAACCTAAGGAAATTTATAGAAAGGGTTTTGAGAGGAGGGGGTGGAATGAGGGCTGCTAGATTCATTCTCTTATTTCCATATCTTCTCCTAATTGTAAGAAAGCATAGGCATCTCTATATGAAAATACAAGTATTTGGATCCTCTCCGGCGGTGCATAGGTGCAGCTGAAGTTTGTGCACAGTACCGCATGTGCTAGCCAATGTGCATTGGGAGTGTAAATGCATCTAACAGTTCAGATAAATCAATGCATGCATCCAACGGTTCACATTATTGCTGGAGAGAGGCTGGAAAGAACTTGGTTGTAGGGGATCCAAATTCAAGATACAAACAAGAAACTAATCCTAATGGGTGTTCTTGTTATATTTGTTTTCTCTATGAGATTTCCACAAGCAAAAGTTTTTACAAACACACAATTTAGCTGCTGCATGCAAAGGGGGTTCAAAACAAAACTAAAATCTCTACCTTTTGGTGCATACATGAAGAAAAAATCACTAATACATGATTAGGCATCACCATTTGTTTCAGTTGATTTCCAAATACTAAACAACCACATAGAAGCTAAGAAAACATGACAAGATTTAGGCATATATACATAAACACAAAAGAGGTAAAACATGACATCTTCTCTGTTCCAAATTTCCAACTTAAGCAACAATAGCATAAGAGACTACAGTTTTCATCATCTAAGTTGGTTAGAAAACAAAAACATTTACCCTAGTAGCTATGATGACCCCTGCAACAACAGGCACAAGGGTGCAATAAGTAACCCAAGCCTCTCTTTTCCTGATAATCACATAAGCAAAAACTGCAGTGAAGAAAGGGGTGGTGGCACCAATAGCCTGGTTAAAAGACACTGGGATGTACTTGAGTGACATGTTTCCACACACAATGGAGAAACAGAAAACAAGGCTCAGACCACAAATCTTGGCAAACTGTTTCTTGGATTGTATGCTTTGCAAAGGGACTATGTCCATTAGTGAAATGGCAATGTAACTGAACATAGAACACACCATCATGTGACACAAGGTGAGGAAAACTGGGTATCTGAACCCATAATTGCTGAGCAAGTATTTGTTTAGAAGGAGTACCCCAATATTAGAACTATACCAAGCAATTACCACCCCAATAGTTGACCATGGGATCGGGTTCATCATCATCTAGGACTCTATATTTTTTTAATTTTTTTTGCAAAGTACTATTGATTGCATGAAGCTACCTTTCATATTCTTCCCTAAAAAAATGCATCCAGAGAAGGGATAAATCAATACCAATTGGTTTATGGGTCCGAACTAATTTCAGAGATTGGAACTGAATATAACCATTTGGTGCACGTTTTGGAAAGGGTTACAAGGTCTGTTTCAAACATGGGACTGTTGCTATATTTAGTGTTATTATGATTAACTATTATGAATAAGATATTAAATTCTGCCATATGGAAGAGTGCTAACTATTATGAACGATAACTCAAATTCTGCTATATGGAAGAGAGCTCACTAGAGGAATGTTACCCACACACATTGCTTTAGATTTGTATGGGTTTTCACCATGTGATTGAAGTTGACTCTATTTAAATTTTACACACGTTTTTTATGATTATTAATGTATCATATGAAAACCAATAAATTAGTGATTGTAATGTACTAAATATATAATATAGGTTCCGATCAAATGATCCGAAAATTCTGAGGTTGTTGTCAGATGTATTTTAGGTATAGTTGACGTACTGGGTATTAATTCCATGCTGCTTGTGGTTGTGCTTAAGTTGTTCTCAAGAATTGGACTCAACATAAATTGTTTCGGACCGACATTTTCTTAAGATGATAAATAATTAAATGGGTTTAGTTGTGACACATTGTAAGTGTAAAGTATTTTATACTTACAACTAATCAGAAGTCATCCTAATTGTGAATTTTAACATAATTATGATAAATTGTCTTAAAAAAGCATAATTATGATAATAATCAAATATTTTGAATACTGTATCAATTCATGATTAGTTGGTTGTGTAAATTGTCTTAAATTGTTGTCCGTGTTAAACCTTTGTCAGGCCTCAATCGTAACCACAAAGTTCTTAAGGTGAGGGAAAATCCCAAGTATATATAATCCTTGTTTTGGCAGTCATATAAGAAACAAAAAAGTAAGAAAATAGTTATAGTTCCTTTATTAAACTTAGAGAAATGCTAATGAGTATGTTAAGAGCATTCTTTAAAAAAATCTAAAAAAGATTCTATTGGAATTAAATAGTGTATTCTAGCCTTTTCTGGTCACACATTTGTATATGGGTTAAAGTACCCCTAGTACTTTACATCAATAAACATTTAGCTTAACCAAAAAAAAAAAACTTAGTTTTTCAATGAATAATTATAATGTTTGGATTCCTTAGCGATTGGTATCAATTAAATTTTAATATTTCTGGGAATATAAACACAGTAACAAAAGTTTCCCGACTGAAAAAAAAATATTCCCATGTTTAGTATTAAAAAATATTCTCGGACATAAAAGATGTCCGTGAATAAAATTAAGAATAAAAGTTAAAAACCATATTCCCAATTTCCCATGTATGAAAGTGGGGAAAATATACAAGAATTAGTAGAGATGGCAATGGGTATTTGACCCAACTTAAAAATTAAAATCAAATATAACCTAGATTAAATGAATTTTATATTTATGTTCTCCTCTCTTGACAATATAAGTTTCTTATCTTGTTTTTTAGTAGGGGTGAGCGTGGATGGGTTGGGACGGGTTATTAGGGACGGAGCTACATTCTAGTCTAGGAGGGCCATGGCCCTCCCTGACTTCCCCCTTTTTTATATTACATATAATATATTATATATATAAATAAATAAAGACTATATATATAAATAATCATCTAACAATTCTTTGTGGATCACTAATATACATTGAAAAGAAAATTGTTGAAAAGTTTAGTATAAATTCAATTATAGATAATTTTTGTGAAAATGAAGGAGAGGTGTTCTGTGTTTGGATACATTATTAATGTTTTGAAATATATAATTATGGATATTTTGCATGAAATTTGATAGGTACACATTTGTTGAATGAACTTTAATTTTATTAGTGGGCCCTCCCTATCATTCAAGTCTAGCTCCGTCCCTGCTGGTTATGCTTGTCCCTTACCCTGCCCTAAACATTGATAGGGCCAAATCTTTGAACATGAACCTGTCCCTAGACCCGAAGGAACCCGATCATATACGGGTTGGTTTAAGATCGGGTCTAAATAGGATGGGACCCGGTTGACCAGAATTTAAATAGATTCTTTGTAAACAAAATTTCTATGAGTGGGAAAATGTTAATTTTCTTATAAGGCAAAATATCAGCAAAAGATGCTATCTAAAAGCCACCAATTGATCCAAAATTAGATGTTACAAAATATCAACAAATAAATCTTTTTGCTAGATGCTTACTTGATGCTCATGTTACCAAAGTCACATGGTTAAACCAAAACACTCTCATCAAACAAGATTCTTTCAATGCCATAAAACTGATAAAAGCCACAAAATGTTTCCTAAAAGCCACCAATTAGGCTAGTGTGAGACGTGAGATATGAAGTAGAAGTTTAGTAATTTACTTTATAATTCTTTCTTAATGACCGCGCCTGAAACGTATTCTAGGGATGGATAAAAATAGATTTTTGTTATATGGGACGGGTTGAGTAACCCAAATGTCAACCCGGACCCGTCCCTAACCCGCTTCGAGTCACAAAGTGGGACGCGGGTTCGTCCGTCCTCTTCTGTGGGTTAGGATTAGACCCGGCCCAAACACCGCGAGTTAGGATGAGTTCTAGGGTCTGACCGAGTTTTACACGCACCTATTTTTTAGTATCTACAAATTTCTTATATATGTTTTTACATATATCTTGGTCCCAAATCATGTTATTATACATATTTTTATGGTTTGTATTTTGGATTTATTAAAGGAGTTATGTTTTTAAATTTTGCTTGCATTTACGTACCTAATGATAGATGAAAAATCCATACGAAGTGACTCATTTAAAGAATCCAAAAGCAACTCTTCTCCTATTTTTTCTATTAATCACACAACTTGACACTACTTGACAGTGTACTTAGTGATCACGAGCGTATTTTTTATCAAAGTTTTTTTTTTATTTATTATTTTTTCACAATTAATAAAAAAAGCGGGCAATGAGTGCGGGTATAGGTACTTAGGTACCTGATGAGTAAGGGTACCAGTATTTTAGTTAATAACCACTCGGGTCCGGAACGGGTAATTTTTTAAAACGCGGATAGGGAGACGAGTACTATAATAATATAATAACCTACCGATGCCCTACCCAGGAATGATTAATTTTGGGTATTGAAATACCAACAAGAATAATATTTGAATCCAATAGACAGTTGACAAAAATATTTAAAAATAATGATATAATCAGAAATAGAAAAAGGGAGAAAAGAACAAGAGACAACAACTGAAGATAAATTCAAAGACATTAATTGACTTGAATTAAAACAAAACTAAATGTAATAATCATGTCCATAGGATGATTTCCTCTTACAAAAATCTTAAATGTTATTGACTTCTCATTTCTCCTCTTTAACATTGATTAACAAATGGCCAATACCATTAGTTAAAGTTGAAGTTGAGGTCAAAGATGCTTTCAGAATGTTGCGACCCTGCATCAACATCCCAAAATTATCAGTCTAACCTGAACCAAAATTTCAAGTTCAAGCAAACAAAAAATATAATTAGGAAGTAGTTTTGAACTTTCCATACCTCCTTGAAGCCAATACTGACCACTTTTTCCTCCAAGTCACCAAGGGAAGCATCCATACTTTTAAGCAAAGATAAAACAGAAGTGGATGATAAGGGTATGTTTGGGAGGATGGGGTGGGGTGGTTAGTAATGAAGTGGGGTGGTATAGAAGGCTTGACCCATTATTTGGGAGTTCATTCATTAATGGAGTGGGATGGTTTAGGATGGTAACCCAAACCACTCCACCCCATCCAAACCCTCAATTTTATGCCCTCCAAATTGGGGGGTTTGAGATTTCCCCCTCAAACTTCCAAACAATGGAGTGGTATATTTTTACCACTCTATCCTACTCCACCCTAAACCACTCCATTACTAACCATTCTACTCCATCATCTCCAAAACTCCCAAACATAACCTAAGGGTGTCACAACCAAGTCATCAGTTGCCACGTACATTGTTGGTCCCTTTGCAAATCCTTTAGCACCTTCAATTTTAGATATGGGATCAACTATATCCGTAGTCGTACATGTTTGACGGTAACAGCGGAGATTCCAATTTACTTGAATAAAAGGACCAAGATTAATGTTTCTTTTAGAAGATATGTAACTCTTGGCAGTTCCAAGAAAATATTGTGGAGCATCTGATTCACAAAATGGAAGGACCTGTTTGCTCAATTTGAACTGTGGGGCTAGCCTAAGATCAACAAGCTTGTCCTTTACTTCCTTAGTCATGAAATAATCTTCATTTAAATCAACAATGCTCTTATACAATCCATCAACACTGCCCATAGCAGAATTGCCCTCGAACAAGCGTAACACTCCTCCTAAAGGGAAAGTGAGAAAACTCAAAAGGAAGTCTGCAAAATCTTCGCTTCCTTGAGCAAACACTATCTTGTAATCAGATTTTCGGTACACGACTTTCACCCTAACTTGGGAACTACCTTCAGCTGCAAAATCACATAGAGGAGGAAGTCTTTGTTGAAAATTCAGCCAAAGCCATTGCAAAATTCTTCATTCACTAAATGCAATGGTTGAAAAATGTTTCAACCTCCAACAACTCCAAATCGGTGCACACCTTTTCTGCTTCTGTAAATAGAAGCAATTTGAGAGGAAGTGAGGCACCAATCCTCACAATCAAAGAGAAGGAGAGTGAGAGAAAAATAGAGAGAGACATAGAGAGAGTTTTCTAAGAGAGAAAAATAGCTAGCCTATTTGTGAGAGTGTTATCCACAAATTGAGGATACAATATTCTTATATTTTTGTATACTTATTATTGTTATAGTGGAAGTTTAAGTGGCCTACGGGTCCCGTGGTTTTTTCCCTTGCTCACATTGAGGAGCTTTTTTCCACGCTAAAAATTATTTGGTGTTATTACACTTATTTTAGTCAAACAAACTTATACACTAATCAAACAAGCTATAAGCTAGCTTATTAGATTTGCCAAATAGAGCCTAAGGATAAAATGTATTTTAAAGAGAGAGGAAGAAAAATAATATAACAGATAAGTATATTTTCTAAAATTGGTAAACTTGCACGGGAAAAGAGGTGAAATAAATCAAATAGATTTTCCAGAGAGAAGAGAAAAATAACATGATAGATAAATATATTTTTCTAAATATGGTTTAACTTGCATGGGAAAAGAGGAGAAATAAATAAAATAGATTTTTAAGAGAAGAAAAAGAATAATATGGTTGATAATATATATATATTCTACAAATGGTTCACTTGCACGGAAAAATAGGAGAATTAACTCAAATAGATTTATAAGAGAGAAGAAAAAATAATATGATAGATAAATTTATTTTCTAAAAATGGTTAGCTTGCGGGAATGAATTCTCTCATGTGACATGAGAGTCCAATTAAATCTGAGCCATCAATTATAAAGAAGTGGGGGAAATTTCAAAACACAAAAAGTAGGAGATAGATGGTTTAAGGGTGAGGATTTCAACACGAGAGAATCCAAGTGGAAATCCAACATGAGAGAATCTATTTCCTTAGTTTTCACAGGAAAAAGTGGAAAAATAAAGTAAAAAGATCTTCAAGAGATGAGAAAAATAATATGATAGATATGTATATTTTCTAAAAATTATTAATTTGCATCGGACAAACAAAATAAATAAATAAATTAAATAGATTTTCAAGAGAGGAGAAGAAAAATAGTACGATAGATAAATATATTTTTCTGAAAATAATTAACTCGCACGAAAAAAAGATGAGAACTAAATCAAGTAATTTTTTAAGAAAGAAGAAAAAACAATATGATATATAAATATATTTTTTAAATATTTAACTTGCATCATGCAAAGAGAAAAAATAAATCAAGTAGATTTTCAAGAGAGAAGAAGAAGATTAATATGATAGATAATTATCTATAGTTTCTAGAAATTGTTAATTTGTACGGAAAAATAGGAAAAAGAAATCAAATAAAATTTCAAGAGAGAAGAAAAAATAATATGATAGATAAATATATTTTAGAAAAAAATGGTTGACTTGCATGGGAAAAGAGGACAACTAAATCAAATAGATTTTTTTAGATAGAAGAAAAATAATATATATATATTCTAAAAATTTATATCATTACGAAGATCATTGTGACGTATTTGGTATTAATCATTAAATAAATTACACTAATAAATGATTAATCAGCTTAAAGTACAGTTTTTGTTTTTAAAAATATATATTTACTTTTAAATGTTCAGAGAAGCACGATACTAAGGTAGTGAGAGAAGAAATGATTAGTGTTAGTTTATACTTTTGCTTTGGAAAAAAAATAAATTCACAATAAAAATTTAATGTCCATTTTCAAATATTATGGTTTTTTTTATACATTCATTATATATGTTTTATTTTAAATTATATTTTCAATACTAAAATTGTGTAGTGGACAATATGTGCTTATTATTTATACTTAAGAGTCATTATTTGTATCGTAATATCAATAATAATTATTAAGTTAACATTTGTTACACTTTTTTGATCGACCGTACAGAAAAAAATATTTTTTAACAATTTTTGGTATACATTTCCACATAAATTATAAAAAAGGGTTAAATATATTTTTAGTCCCTCATTTTTTACAAAAATTGGGTTTTAGTCCCCCATTTGGAAAACATACATTTTTAGTCCCCCGTTTTTTTAAAATGTATCAGAATTGGTCCCTACACCACACATTTTTAGTCCCTCATTTTTGACAACCATACATTTTTAGTCCCTCATTTTTGAACAAAAAAATCGGTTTAGTCCCCCGTTTTTCAAATTAAAGTGTAATGTAGGGACCATTTTTGACATATTTTTAAAATGAGTGACTAAAAGAATACATTTTCCAAACGAGGGACTAAAACCTAACTTTTATAAAAAAATGAGGGACTAAAAAATATTTAACCCTATAAAAAACTAGCATATTCCCCGTACATGATACACTAGTTATCTATAAGCATGAACTATCCCTCTCATAAATTCGTAATTATCTTAGTACCCCTAGTTTTAAAAACCCTATCTCAGTACATGTCACTTTGGAAATTTCGAATCCCTATCTCAGTTTCATGTAACCCTTATTCCCTTTCTGGATTAAGGGTTTGGAAATTTTACACTACTATAAAAGTGTGTGAACCCGTGTTCTAGTATAAGCCATAAATTAAATAAAATAAGTTAAAAAAAAGTACAAGCCAATGAGATAAACTTATTTATCAAATACCTTTATTTTAGTCAAACAAACTTATACGATAATCAAACAAGTTATAAACTAGCTTATTGGACTTGTTAAACAGAACCTAAACTTCTATTTTAGTCAAATAAGCTTATACGATAATCAAACAAGTTATAAACTAACTTATTATAATTGTCAAACAGAACCTAAGGATAAAAATAACATGAAATATAAATTTTCTTATTTATAGAATAAAGTTGATTTTCTAATTTGAAAAATGAAATGTATAATTTGAAAAATTTATAAAAAGGAATAAATTCTTTGAAGTATTTAATTTTAAGCCCACTATATATTTATTTCACTCAATAAGGGTTTGTTACCAAAAAAAAATAAAACTCAATAAGGGTTTGGAAATTTTACCCCACTATAAAAGTGTGTGAACCCCTGTTCTCCCTGGCGCTAGCGTCTCAAGTAGAAATGAGTCCAAAGAAGGAAGCGAAATGTGGTGAGAGCACAACAAAGCCAAACTGGCTTGAACTTCCAATAGGCGTTACAGAGAACATTCTCCGCAGGCTCAGTGACATCGAAATTCTGAAGAGTGCACGCAATGTGTGCCGTCTTTGGTGGAACATTTGCAAGGACCCTCTCATGTGGCGCACCATTGACATAAACAATGACTACTTGCCTTACCATTGTTCTTATCGTCATTTGAGGGAGATTTGTTGCGATGCCATTGTCCTAAGTTGTGGTCGTCTTGAAGACATTCGTATTTATAATTTTGGGACCAATGATCTCCTCCAATATATGACTGATAGGTAATATCATTTTCTTTTTGTCTGTTTCGAGAGGTGTTATAAATTCTTATGATCAGTGATCCTGTTTGTTTCTTAGTATGTCTTGTTGCTTAGGGATGATTGTGCATACTCTAACTAAGATTATCCTTTAATCTAATATACCTCTTGCCATATTTAATTCGTACTTCTTTTAGGGTTAATTATGTTTTTTAGTCCCTCAAATTTGATCAATGTTTGGTTTTAGTCCTTTATTTGAAAAATATACTTTTTTTCCCCCCAAATTTTAAAATGTGTCACTTTTGGTACTCAAACATAAACGGACGTTTTAGAATTATCCAAATGTGAGTTTGTTTTAGTTCTGTTTGGGGATCATGACAGACACGTTTTAGAATTTGGGGACGATGATTGATGATTAATTGATTATCCATTCTTCTTGTTATCAGGTGCTCTTATATAAAGAGCAGCCTCTCTTTGAAAATTCAATTCATTCAATTCAATTCTAGATGCAATTCAGTCATATTACATGCTATATTTCATAATAATTTGAGGGACTAAAAACATAGTTAACCCTTTCTTTTGTCATTGGCCATGTTTTGCAATTTGCTCCATTTGTATGTATTTTTGGTTGTTAATAGCAGTACCCAGATGTGACAACTTTTTTTTTTCTTGCATCTATTTGAAATGTAGAACTGTCTGTTTGTATTTTATGTATTTCATGTCACATATTTTATGAATGTATCATTTTTTTAAGCATTTCTCTTGTCATCATTTTTTTTGCCAAATTTTACAGGACAAGTAACTTACGATGCATGTGGCTTATAAACTGTCCGTCAATTTCTGATAAAGGATTGAGTGAAGTTGCAAAGAAACTGCCACTGTTAGAGGAGCTTTGCATTTTAGGGTCATTCCTATCTAAGGATTCTCTGGAAGTTATTGGCCAGTGTTGCCCTCTTTTGAAATCACTTGTATTTGGAGGGTCATCGTGGAAATCCCCCTTCCAGTGTGATGATGAGGCGTTTGCTATTGCTAAAACAACGTCTGGGTTACGCCGCCTTGATATTAGTGGAAATCCGCTCACCAATGTTGGGTTGCTTGCCATTCTTGATGGATGTCCTCTTCTTGAATCTCTTGAACTGCGAGAATGTCGTCATCTCGATTTGAGTGGAAGTTTGAGGAAAAGGTGCCGTGAACAGATCAAAGATTTACAACTAATAACTTACTATTCAGACCCCTTTTTTCATGCTGATGATTGTGAAAATCCAGATTCATGTGGTTATTCTTGTTGGTATTCTGATTTTTAATTCTGAAGTCCTAAGTGATGAGGAAGCTGTTAACGTTTTCTTGGATGCGTTCATTTTGTAAGTTAAAACTTGGATGGTTGTAGTTGAAGAGACTTGGATGTTAGTGTTGTTTTTTTACAGGAATTTACTGGAAGACATTGGCAAACCTGGTCTTTTATTTTTGTAGTAGTGTGCTTAAATTCCCCATGACCCTTGTAGCATGTGTGGTTGGCATGCTTTTTTATTCTCTCGTTTTTTTTTTTTTTACTGAATGAGTCCCAATATGGTTTTTAATTCCCCGAGTTATAATGTTGTTTAGTTTGTAAGGGAAATAGATAACAGTTTGAATAAGTGGCATAAAGAGCCTAAAATTTCTTTAGCTCAATATCTTACTATAATAAGAATCAAGCTGATAGAATCACTACTAAATTGGGTATTAAAGTTATAATAAGAGACTAAAATGAGTCATTTTTCTCTTCATCTAGTATTAAAGTTTTCATCATCTAAATTGGTTTGAAAACCAAAATATTTACCCTAGTAGCTATGATGACCCCTGCAACAACAGGCGTGAGGGTGCAATAAGTAACCCAAGCCTCTCTTTTCCTGAAAAAAAACATTAGCTAAAATTTCAGTGAAGAAAGGGGTGGTGGCACCAATAGCCTGATTAAAAGATTAGTGGTGTTATTTGAACATATATTAGGTGTTGGACACCGTATATATGAACTTTTAGTTACCGGGCCTGATAACATAGTTCATCCAATACTTTGCACGGGCTACGGTGTCGCATACCAAGTATCTATATTTTGTGTCAAAAAATAATTTTTGTTAAAAGATACTGGAATGTACTTTAGGGACATATTTCCACACACAAGGGAGAAGCAGAAAACAATGCTCAGACCACAAATCTTGGCAAATTGTTTCTTGGATTGTATGCTTTGCAAAGGGACTATGTGTTGGTGTAAGCCCTAGTGGCCAATCTATTTTGAATAGATAATCATTTGTATCATGAATTTGATCATATATTTGATATATGAATAAGACAATCATTTATTATGTTATTAGTTTATAGCATAATAAAGTCTTTAGAATAGACAGTTCATTCAATGAGATATTAAGTACGTGACTTAATCGTGAGACCCCATTGAATAATAGAACGCTATTCTTAAATATCCGTAGTCGAGTATTATTGCTAATTAGGACGACAATAATACATAGAGACTATTGTGTGAGTAGACTGATGACCATATCTCACAGGTCATGGATATGTGATATCAAGTCGGCACACAGGTATAAATATTAGGAGTAATATTTATACCGGATGACCCACTATGAGAATACTTCATAATAGTTATGTAAGTGTCATAAGTATTCTCATGGCGACCATAGTGAAGTAGCCCTTCGACTTGAAGTCACTACGATTCCTACATGAGGAGTTGTAGGCTTTAATGCTATCAAACGTCACGCGTAACAGGGTGGTCATAAAGGTAGTTATTGGGTCTGCAATAAATCATGTTGATGAGTGTGAGTGATGTAGACAGGATTCATCCCTCCTACATAGCAGGGGTAATGTCTTGGGCCTCTCGATAGAGTGAGACGTGAAATATGCGTGGCCACGCGGAAGTGGGCCAATGTGTGATATTGGGCCCATTTGTGATTACACGTCTACTCGGGGATCGAGGAATAAATAATTGAACATAACAAGGATGACACTCTTATGCCTTGTGTTCAATTAAGACATATGGATGAAGGGACATTTACTGCACAGTAAATTTTGGTCGCGGTAAGGCTAAAATCGGATCACCGATACTCTCGCTAATTGGGTAGTAATGATGCATTGCTAGATGCCACTCATTATTTATAATATTCAATATTATAATTAATATTTGATATTATTATAATATTTAATATTATTGCCAACTTAGTGGGAGCCTATAGGGTCACACGCATAGAGCAAATGCGGAACAGTTAAATCAATTAAATATGATTTAATTGATTTAAAGGACAATTAGGCTTGTAGTGTACAAAGCCCAATATGGTAAGCAATTAGGTTAAAGGGAGATGCCAACTTATAAATAGAAGTGCTCTCCTCTCTAACCGGGTCTGGCTAACCGTGTCTCCCCGTAGCCGTCAGCTAGCACAAGACGCATAGCTCCGACGCCCATTTGCTCTCGTGGACTGAGTAGAGATGCTTCTCCTTCGTGGCACTGATGATCGAAAAGTAAAGCACGCTTCAAGAGGTAAACATTATTTGCCATTTGTGATTCATGTTTGTAATGCGCAATCCATGGAGTGATTTTCTTCCGCCTTGAGATATGATTTTAGAAGAGGATTATCTCATGTAAAAACCAACACTATGTCCATCACTGAAATGGCAGAGTAGCGAAACATAGAACACACCATCATGTGACACATGATGAGGAAAACAGGGTATCTGAACCCATAATTACTGAGCAAGTATTTGTTTAGAACTATACCAAGCAACTACTCCCCACCCCAATAGTTGACCGTGGGATTGGGTTCACCATCATCTGGGGTATTTTTTTTTTTGCAAAGGGCTATTTATTGCACGAAGCTATCTTTCATATTCATTCCGAAAAAATGCATGCAGATAAGGGGCAAACCAACACCAATTGATTTATGGGTCCAAACTCATTTCGGAGATTGGAACTGAAAATAACCATTTGGTGCACGTTTTGGAAAGGGTTACGAGGTCTGTTTCAAACATTGGACTGTTGCTATATATAGTGTTGTTATGATTAACTATTATGAATAAGATCTTAAATTCTGCCATATGCAAGAGTGCTCACTTTTATGAATGAGAACTCAAATTCTGCTATATGTAAGAGTGCTTACAAGAGCATGTTGATGCCTTGAATACTTTTCATCTTATAAAAGTAAGGATCTGACATTGGATCAAAGTTAAGATTGGCGGGCAGTTCTCTTTTGTCATATTGGTGTTCTTGCCCCTTTTGAATGTATGAAACAAGCTGCAATCGGATAGGAGAAATCATCGTCATATCAGAATAACCTTACTATGCAACTCGGGACTCTTTTATGGAGTAACTCAGGTTAAAAGATAGACTTCTAGAAATGCATTTTCAGCCATACCTGATTTGAGACCGGACGAATCATACTTCTGTGCAATCTTCGCTAATGTTGAGGGTAAGTGAAACGCCTGCGAGACTGTTTTTATGGTGAGGGAGTGAAACACTTTAGAGAAACACCAGAGTGTGTGTTATCCTATATATCTTTTTTCTATCTTTTATGGTCTTGTTCTAACTTTTATCTATTTTTTATTTTATCTGACTGGATAGAAAGTCTCTCACTCTCTCTTGCTTGTTTTGCAGGTTTGCCTCAAGACTTGGAAGCTAAAGACTCTCAGAAGGTGAGCTTTTTGAGTGGTGCTGTGAGTGTTCAGAACACTTGAGAGTGAGGAATTTGTGGGAGCGAAACACTTGTTAACATGTTCTTTGGGAGTTAAAAACTTGAGACGAGGTTAAACGCAGAGAGGTTTGTGGTTTGTAAATTATTCTTTTGGCTTTGTTACTACTTACTATGAACTCTGAAGTGGCCTTTAAGCCCTGTTATGATGGCTTTGGTAGTTGCCTTCTTTATCCCTTTTCAGTATCAGTTCCAGTCTGTGTATGCTTTCAGAGGTGCTGCATGCTTTTGGTTGCTGTCAATGGTTGATACTTCTTCTTGGTGCATAATCGATTCCCTGCTTTTGGTTACATTCATCTTGCTATCAGGGGTGCTTGGTCGGTTGGGACTAGGCTGGGTGATGGTTATTCAGAAAAAAACAAGTGCTGGTCCTTTGCTTTACTGGTCATCACATGTGCAACATTCTTTTGGTTCTAATATAAGCTGCATTTTTCACTTTTTGGTGGTTTCTTATAGTGCAACTTTCTTCTTGGTTCTACGGGCTATGGTTCCTCACTTGTTGGGTTCTTGGCATGTCTATAACATTTGTTCGATGCCTGTTTTCCTTGATGTAGAGGGTGAGTTAGATTTTTAACCTTGTAGTTTAAGGTTATATACTCTGGTGGGTTGAACATTTACCTTGGGCAATTAGTTGTAGATTTGGTTCTATCTTTATATACGACGTTTGAGTACGCCTTGTCCTCAATTTAATTTAATAAAATGCACAGGTTCAACATCTTCTATAGAAAAGATCAAACCAAAGATGGGTTTAAGTTTTAGTTAGGGATTAGTTATTAGCACTCCAAATTACCTACAAGTATAATTGAATCCAAAAGATAGTTGATAAAAATATATAAAAATAGGAGTCTTAATGACATTGATTAAGGAGATAAGGAGCCATTATATCTATCAAAATAAGACAAAGGGAGAATAAAGAAGGAGAACCACTGATGACAAATTCAAATTGACATTGATTCGAAACAACACAACAAACCAAATGCAATAATCCTTTCCATACAATGATTTCCCATTACAAAAATCTTAAATAGGGTCATCAACTTCTCATTTCTCCTCTTTAACTTTGATTAACAAATGGCCAAGACCATCAGTTAAAGCTGTAGTTGAGGTCAAAGATGCTTTCAAAATGTAGAGACCCTGCATTAAAATTGCAAATTTAGCAACAGCATAAAATAGCAAATTAATCAGTCTAACCTGAACAAAATTTCAGGTTCAAGCAAACAAAAAATATAATTACATAGTAGTTTTGGACTTTCCTTACCTCCTTGAAGCCAATGGTGACCACTTTTTCCTCCAAGTCACTAAGGGTGTGTTTGGTTCAAAGGAGGGGAGGGGAGGGGAGGGGAGGGGAGGGGGGGGGGGGGAGAACTATTGTGTTTGGTTGGGAGGAGGGGAGGCAACACTTTCATGTTTGGTTCAGGAGGGGAGGGGAGGGATTTTAAAACAAATTTACTCTTAAACCCTTATAATTATTTATTTTAAAATACATAAGTAAGGATATTTTAGTCAATACATAGATTATATTTTAAAATCCCTCCCCTCCCCTCCAAATCCCCCCATTATTGGAGGGGAGACAAAACTCACTTAAGGAGGGATTTTGCTCCCCTCCCCTCCCCTCCCCTCCCCTCTTAAAAGTGAACCAAACACACAAATTTTAATAAAATCCCTCCCCTCCCCTCCCCTCCAAACCCCTCCAACCAAACACTACGTAAAGGAAACGTTCATACTGTTAAGTAAAGATATAACAGAAACGGATGACAAGGGTGTCACAACCAAGTCATCTGTTGCTATGTACATTGATGGTCCCTTGGCAAATCCTTTAGCACTTCCAATTTTAGATATAGGACCAACTATATCCAAAGCTGTACATGTTTCACTGTTGTTGTCGCAATCCTCTATATATGTAGAAGTTAGATAAAAATCATCAAGAATAATGTTTTTCTTACGAGATTTGTGACTATTGGTATAACAAAAATATGTTGGAGCTTCTGATTCATTAAATGGAAAGATGTGGTTGCTTAATTTGAAATGTGGGGCAAGCCTAAGATCAACAAGCTTATCCTTAACTTCCTTTATCTTGAAATAATCTTCATTTAAATCAACAATACTCTTGAACAATCCATCAACACTCCCCATAGAAGAACAGCCTTCTAACAAGCGTAAAACTCCTCCCAAAGGGAAAGTGAGAAAACTCAAAAGGAAGTTGGCAAAATCTTCTTTTCCTTGAGCAAGCACTATCTTAGAATCAGATTTTCGGTACATTACTTTCACATTAATTTGGAAAGTAACTTCACCTGCAAAATCACATAGAGCTGGTAGTCTAGCCAATTCATATTTCTCAAGAAACAGTTTCTTTTCTATGAACACATCTGTCAAAGTTGTCCTTGAAAATAAAGAAGATTTCAGCAAATCCAATAGCTGTAAAAAAAAAAATATCCAAATCAGTCAGTGTTCGTATATCACAAAATATAGAACTAACATGAATTTACAAGAAAATTTAAAAATGATGCAATATTTTCCAATGACCTTATCCTTAGTAACATTCACAGAGATTGCATCCACTGAAGAAGTATTTTCCATTCCAAAACTCTTGAGCAGACAGAACATTGCATCCAATGAGTTTGGGATAACACTCAGATCATTAGTGATTATGAAAGACTCATTAGTCTTAACAAAACCCTCAAAGACATTAGAGATTACGTAAAACTCCTCCCAAAGGGAAATTGGTTGTGCCAACTTGTGACCACAGCTGCATTCTTTATTTTTGAAGGTGGTCAACATAACCATGCTTTCGTGTCGACAATATTTCAAGTTGTCACATACATAGTACTGTGTGGGCTCTGTGTCATCAATGTTAAGCTTCAAGCTCCTACAATAATCTTCCATTGAGTTCCTTGGTTGCAATAACATTTCTTTGCATGTATCTGTCCAGAGACACTGTTCATCAAGATTTGCTACACTTTCATAGAGTGAGCTCAGTGACCCAACTTTTGCTGGCTGCATATCTGATGACTCCTTAGCCACAAGTCTTGTAATGGTTCCTAAAGGAAGAGTTAAGAAGCTAATCAGAATGTCCACAAAATCCTTCCCTGCCTCAGCAAAGAGGACTTTGTTTGTCTCTTTGCTTACCATAAGTTTCAATGGCACTTGACCCAGCTCCTTAGTTCCAGAAGCATACATTGTGGCGAACAAGAAGCAAGATTAATATAAGAGTATAGCACGGAATTTTTAAGCTCAAAATGACTTTCTTCTGATGAGGGAAGCTTAATTGGGTAAACGTTTTTTATAAGCATACATGGGGATATAAGGAGCCACTATTGGATTTGGAATTGTAAAGTTCCATTATACTCCCTCTGGTCCTATATATAAGAGGCAAAACCCTAAAACACACAGATCAAGGAAATACATTGAAACAAGCTATTTGTAATTAATATTCATATAAATTTACAAATTTAACCCTTCAATAATTAATGAACAAACCTACTTGTATTGAAAGTTGCACTGTCTCGTAAATATAAACCCTATTATAAATGAGGGTAAAATTGGAAATGAGCATTTAATATTTGTCAAAATACATGCATGTCTCTTATATTTTGGACCAAGAAAATGTAGTCATTTGCCTCTTATAATAAGGACCGGAGGGAGTATTATTTAATGAACATTAAGAATCATTTCAGAGAACGGTTTGGGGCATTTGGCATTGTTCAGTTCACTTCAAAGGTCAGATGCATTGATGAGAATTTTTTGGGTATCGGACATTGTTCACTTCACTTTTTAATGCTATGTCCATTGAGCATTGGCTTTTGTCCTCGGAAATAATGTTGCAAATTTCGTGCTATAGTTGTTATTTTAATGCAGCCGTTTCAACTATACGATTGCTGCTTCCTTTTCCTCAACTCTTTTTTTTTTTTTTTTTTAGGTTCTTAAATGGGTCTTACCATTATATACCACTCATTTTTATTTTTAATAATTTAAGCACCTCATTTCTTCATCTCATCAACTCTTAAAAAGTTCTAAATGGACCCCACTAATAACCCCACATTCTTACCTTCCCCTAGAAATATTCAATTAGTTTCAATTAAAAAAAAAAAGGGTCACATATCACCACAAGCACTCAGTGCTTGTGGAAGATACGTGCTTCTTAAGAACTTTTGCAAGCACTTGCTTTATCGCCCAAAAATTTTAAGAACCGGTGCTAAGAGTTAAGCACCTCAATTAAGCATCTGCGATGCGAATGGCCTTATAAGCTTGTTTGACTGAAATAGAGATGTTTGGTAAACAAGCTTATCTCATTAGCTTATAGCTTTTTTTCATAAGCAATATTATTTAGCTTATAGCTTATTGCTTATAGCTTATTGATTTTTTTCTCGTTTCTACCCCCATTCATTTAATGAAATTCTCACTTTATCATGTCTATCATAAATATATCATTTTATGTCATTTTATATTTATAAGCTAGTTCAACCGTTAATTTTACCAAACACTTCAAACTCAATCAGCTACCTTTTCAGTTATCAGCTAAAAATTAGCTTATCAACTATTTTTGCCAAGCAGAGCTTAAGTCTAATAAGGTAAGTTTATAAGGAAGGTAGTGTATTCAATATGTTGATAAAAAATATACTTAGGCTTTGTTTAGCAAAAATAGCTGATAAGCTAGCTTATAGTTGATAAGCTAATTTGTAACTAATAGCTGAAAAGCTAGTTGATTAAATTTGAAGTGTTTATTAAAATTAGTGGTTGAACTAGTTTATAAATGTAAAATGACATAATTAAAAGGATATATTTATGTGAAACATGGTAAACTGGGCAATTCATTAAATGAATGAGAGTAAAAACAAAAGAAAAATAATAAGCTATAAGCTATAAGCCATAAGCTAAATTAAATAGCTTATGAAGAAAAGCTATAAACTAATGAGATAAGTTCTTGTTTACCAAATACCTCTATTTCAGTCAAACAAACTGATAAACTAGTCAAATAAGCTAGCTTATTGGACTTGCCAAACAGAGCCTTAATTTTGAATGAATAATAACCTTATTTAAATTTCTTAAATAATGTTCTTATGGCATAGAAAAACCCATTGTTTTTAGGGGTGTTCATTGGTTCAGATCGATCCGAAGAACCAGAGAATCCGAACCCAACCAATTAAATTGGTTCGGGTATTTTTGGTGTTCGGATCCGAATCGAACCGAACCAAACCAAATCCGATGGTAATTAGTTCGGTTCTCGGATTCAAAGATTCTGGATCCGAACCGAACCGAACCAATTACTATATTTTTATATTTATATATATTTTTTCATATTTAATATTTATTATATTTTAATATTTATATATATTTTGATGTCTTTAATAGTTTTAATATTTTTATATTTAATATTATATATATATATATATATATATAACTTAATATTCTATATATTAAATATTTATATATATTTAATATTTAATATTTGTCGGGTCCAAACATAACCAACCCGTTCTTGATTGGTTTGGTTTGGTTCGAATTTTCTGACAAAAAAATTGCAATTCCGAACCAAACCGAACCAATTGATCTTGATTGGTTCTGATTTGTTTTTATGCAAATCCGAACCAAACCGACCCGTGAACACCTCTAGTTGTTTTACGAGAAATTCTTAGATAGGCATAGACTTAACAAATAATCTTTAGACAGAACCAATCACAAAACTATTCATTTTCCCTTTCCTCTCGTTTCCAAGTTTCTCAACCGCCAGTCGTGTAGCCGGATCAGCCACCCACCTCTATTGGTCACCCTCTTCGATGACCGCCGACTACCCCGTCGCCATCTCTCTAATTTCATCAAGCGCCATATTATTTGCTATAATACAGATTCTGCAATATTATTTAAACGTTGTTTTGCTATATGCTTTGGTAGATTATGTGAATTTGGTATTATGTATTCGGAAAATGGGTGTATGGGTGACAGGGTGTGCGTGTATGAGTTTTTGTCAATGTTAATCAGGTGTAGTTACGTGCAACCCTGTGTTTAATTTGAGAAGAAATGTTTATACCTATAACTTTCTATTTCTGTTTTAATTAATGATTCATTGCAAAAGAGTGAAATTCTTGGTTAATGGCTATCTTTACTTCAGTCATTCTTGTTGGAGCAAGAACACTCTTTCTCACTCTGTATCACTCACTCTCTGTATTATTCTCACACGCACACAATTACTGATAGAAGAATCAAAGCAATGGAGAAGAATGCAAATCTGAATATGCATCACACTGTTTGCATTACTTTCATTCACTGTATCACTTCACTAATATTGTTCACTACTCGCTACTACTCATTCCCTTGCATTGTGTACATTATATAGGGCCTCATATCTCTTATTGCTCACCTATTCAGTTACAACAAACTAATTAACTAGTAACTAACCACTAACAACAACTAATTGTTTCTAACAACTAATAAAGAAACACACATGCTAACACACAAATGTATAACACCCATGTATTTAGACAAAGTATTATGTCTAACTAATATACCTGTATACTACACCCATGCTTGTGGCCTAGTTATATCTGTTGTAGATATTAATACACTCATGTACAACATACATGTACACTATCTAACTACAACTGCATCCACATTGATACGCCTGTGTACAACACCTGTGTACACTCACTGTACAAACTAAGCTAGCTAAACTTAATTAAACTCCAACAATTCTTTAGTTAAGTGAGGTGCCTCTTTAAGTATTTATTTTGCTATGAAGTAGTATAGTGAAACTCTTTTCTTCAAGCCTACCTCGTATTTTGTAGTTGCATTTGTTATTTGATTTTATGCTTTTGGTTAAGAATAGATAAATATTAATCTTTGGCACTAAAGCAACCAAACATTATTGTGGTAATCATATTGTAATTTGTTATGCACAAATAAGGTGTTAAGAATAGATAAATGTTAATTTTTGGAGCATTTGGAAGATACTTAACCCAAAAGTCTTACGAGTCCATTAATCAATTAACTCAGAAATGGTCTTTTAAACTGGTTTAGCTGATCAGTTACACTGTTATACTATCTGAAGTCCCAAATTTAATATATCATGTTATATGGATAGCTAGCTAGGAATAATGTATTTGGATTTCTGAGTGAAAATTTTTGGAGGAGCAAAGAAGTGTTTAATTTGCAGGGAAAGGAAAATGCAATCTGCATCAGAAGCTGACCATTCAGTTGAAGAAAGCTAAGGGCCTCTTTGGTTTGCATTTTCATTTCCAGTTTTCATTTCCTAAAATTTGTATTGATTTTAAATTGCTAACAAGAGGATGAAAGACCCCTATAATAAATAATTGTGACAAAGAGAGGATGGAAGGCTAGTTTGGTAACTGTTTTTAAAATTAGCTTATAGTATTTTTTTCATTATCTTATAACATTTTTTTCCAAATGCTAATTGAGCTTATAGCATATAGCTTATCATTTTTTCTTCCATTTCATCCCTACTATTTTAGTTAAATTGCTCACTTATCCTTATCTAATAAAATAATATACTAATCATTCTATTTTAATTAATGATTTTTTTAACCTGTGCAATTTTATACATGTTAAGGATCTTAAAAAGTAAATTTACATAGGAACTTGTGTATTTTATACTTTCAAAACTGAAATACTTAGTTTTCCAATAAATAGTTACTACTTTTGGGTTTCTTAACCTGTGCAAAGTTGCACATGATAGAAAAACCATTTAATTAAAACTTAATTAATATTAAAAATAAAAGTAATATTTTAATTTTTGAATAATATATAATTTAAATTAAATTAAAGTGTTAAAACTGATAATTATTTTAAAATAAATAATATATATATTATATATAAAATATATAATTATATAAAAAAATACAAACATTTCTTTTTATGTCATTTTATATTTATATGTTAGTCTAACCACTAGTTTTATCAAACATTGCAAATTCAATCCGCTAGCTTATCTACTATCAGCTAGCTTATTCTCTATCCACTATCAGTTAGCTTATCCGCAATCCGCTATTTGTTAGTTTTTACCAAACAGAGCTTAAGCATATTAGGAAAAGGTATATTCTTTTTTAAGAGCAAATTTGGCACCAAAGATCTAGGGCCTGTTTGATTGTTGTTTTCGAAAACAGTTTTCCTATTTTTAAAAACAAAAAAACTTGTTTTGTTGGGCTTGTTTTATAAAAAATTGTTTTGAAAACAGTAATCGTGTTTTAATTTTTAAAACAGCATTTAGAGAACATCTCCAAGATGTTTTTTTCTCGTTTTCTGTCTTTTTGTTTTGGAAACCATCTAAAACACGGAGAATTCCTTGTTTTCATTAAAGGCAATAGAGTAAATATTAGCAAGTTGTAAATCAATTTTCCTTTTAACTTTATCGTTACCCACTTACTAGTATCATTCATCGTCAACTCCTCCTTTTCCTCCATAGCTGGTAACATCCCACAACAAAAAGATAGCAACTTCTCTCGGCCAAGGCTAGGATGAAGTACCTCACCATGTGCCTCACCCATGAAGCACAAAAAAACACCATCGGATTTATTATTAAAGTAGTTAAGGGTCCAGATTTAGTTGATAAAAAAAAAATTCATCACCAAACAAATTTCATTTTACAACGTTACCCCTACCCCTTAATCCGATTGAGTTCGTCGGAATCATCATTTCCCCCTCACGGCGGCTCGTCGGCACGAATCATAGCCTCTCCCTCACTGCTTCACGGCAGTGCGAGTCACTGCCATGGATCGTCCCTCTCCCTCACCGCCTCACGGCAACACCACCTCAACAGTGAACCACAGCAGCACCGTCGGTGGTTTATCTTGGTGTCTTGGCTTAAAACAATGATGAAGCACCACCTCAATAGTGAAGCACAGCATCACCTTCGATGAGCTTAACTCCGAGATGTCCCTCACGGAGTCACGGTGGTTCAACTTCTCCCTTACGGTGGTTCCAACTTCAGATTTGAAAAAAAAAATGCACAAAAAAATTCTTTGCTGACGATGATTGTTGAAGATCTAGGTCGAATGGTCTTCATGTTGAAGATGATCGGTAGTCTCGCAGCAGTTCTCGTTGTTGTGGTTCTTGGAATGGTTGTGCCGGCATGTGGCGGCCCCGAGGTGGAGATCTCCCTCATGGGTTCTGTGAAAGTAATATGTGATCTGTGTGTGTGTGTGTGTGAGAGAGAGAGAGAGATGGTGGTCAAATCCGGTGGGGGTGGAGGTGGCTGGTGTCGAGGATGTGTTGATGATGAGGGTGGTGGGGATCTGATGGTGGAAGAGGAGTGGGGAGGAGGTGGTGGTGGACGAGGGGTGGGGATAAAGAAGGATAAAAATGTATTTTGCCAACAAAAAATAGGTATTTTGGTCCCTCACTGGTGAAGCACTTGGGGAAGTAGTTCACCTTAGTCTCCGACACTTCTCTATCACATATTCACTATCAGTTTCAGAATTCTCATCCCACCCCTATTTTGCTAACATCCCACAACAAAAGGATAGCAACTTCTCTATCACATATCACTATCAGTTTCAGAATTTGTTTATATAAGAAAGGAAACCCTCAAGCCTCACTTCGCCCCCTTCCTCCTTCCTGTCGACGCTGCTCCCACTGCGTTGTCATTGCGGTCGCTGCTCCCACGCTGCCGTCGCGCTCCTTACCTCCCACCGATCTGCGTCTTCAATCAGGTATGTTCTTCCTCTTCCTCCGTTTATTTTTTGCTTCGTCTTCCTGTGTCTTTCCCTGACTCTTCCTGGTGAAGCCTTTTTAAGTTTTTCCTATCAGCAAGTGTTCTGATTGTTTGCTGTTAGTACCTTTTACTCGATTTGGCACATAGTTTTCTGAGATATCCTTGGTTTTTTACGTATGTTTGTAAGGTCTTCTCATGATTACTGGATGTAGGCTAGTTAGAATTGGGTGGCAGCAGTCAATTTGCTTAGTCAGGGGACTGTTTTGGTCTTGTAACATTGACTCCTTTTGCCTCCTTTTGTTTTCTGGTTCTGCTTGTAAATGGTGGGTACTACTTTGGAAACCTATTATGTTAATTTCGTGTCTCTTGAGACATGGTCTTTTTAATGGCTCTTTGATGTGAAGATTTGATTCATGCTTGTGCTCTGCTCTCAAGCTTTTCCCTTTTTTTGGTAATTCACTTTGTTTTTGTTTTAGGATTAAAGCAGTATATATTGTTAGTGTAACACTTTTTGCACTAACAATGCATAAAAATTAAAATCTTATTTTTATTTTGTACGAAAAAAAATTACAATTAAAAAAATCAAAAAGTCTTAAAACTAAATATGATATGAAAAAACCAAAAATTAAAAATAGAAAAATAATAAGTCGATGGCAGAAATTACGAGATTTGCAAAATTTGCTCATATGCATAAGTTAAACCCAAATCTTTATTGGACCCAATTCAATTTGTGATCCACATCCCTTATATTCAAACTGGACCAAGCACCATATCCATTTTCGCTCAACTAAACCCAATCCATCCATACAAACTCCTTCATATGTAGGTGCTCAAAATAGGTGTTCGTCTATCATTCCTCTCTGATTAGGAGACTACCAAACTACAATGTCCAGCCTCAGATCTAGATTTAAAACTGTGTTAAGACCATTAAATAAACATAGGACAAAGACTAATCCTCAACCATAACCACAAAGTTCAAGGTGAGTAGAAATCCCAAACATACAAAAACAAGAATGAATAATTGAAGGTTTTGGAATGTCAACAAGAATAATTGAATCCAAATCGAAAAATGGAAAAAAGAAGAGACAACCACTGAAGATAAATTCAAAGACATTGATTTGAATTAAAACAACTACATGTAATAATCATTTCCATTCAATGATTTCCTTTTACACTAACCGTAAATGTCATTGACTACTCATTTCTCTTCTTTAACTTTGATTAACAAATGGCCAAGACCATTAGTTAAAGCCGAAGTTGTGGTCAAAGATGCTTTCAGAATGTTGAGACCCTGCATCAACATCCCAAAATTATCAGTCTAACATGAACTAAATTTCAAGTTCAAGCAAACAAAAAATATAATTAGGAAGTAGTTTTGAACTTTCCATACCTCCTTGAAGCCAATACTGACCACTTTTTCCTCCAAGTCACTAAGGGAAACGTTCATACTTTTAAGTAAAGATAAAGCAGAAGTGGATGATAAGGGTGTCACAACCAAGTCATTGTTGGTCCCTTTGCAAATCCTTTAGCACCTTCAATTTTAGATATGGGATCAACTATATCCATAGCTGTACATATATATCTAAAGTTCTCGTAGATATTCTTATATGTAGCAGTTGAAGTCAGATAAAAAACATCAAGATTAATGTCTTGATAACAAAAGTATGGTGGAGAATCTGATTCACAAAATGGAAGGATCTGGTTGCTTAATTTGAACTGTGGGGCAAGCCTAAGATCAACAAGCTTGTCCTTTACTACCTTTGTCTTGAAATGATCTTCATCTAAATCAACAATGCTCTTGTACAATCCATCAACACTGCCAAGAGAAGAATAGCCTCCAAACAAGCGTACAATTCCTCCCAAGGGGAGAGTGAGAAAACTCAAAAGGAAGTCTGCAAAATCTTCTTTTCCTTGAGCAAACACTATCTTACCATCAGATTTTAGGTACATTACTTTCACACAAATTTGAGAGCTACCTTCAGGTATACAATCACATAGAGGAAGTCTAGCAAATTCATATTTCTCAAGAATAGGTTTACACATCTGTCAAAGTTGTCTTTGAAAGCAAAGAACATTTCAACAAATCCAATACCTGTAAAGAAGATCAATCAGTCTGTAATCATCACAAAATATAGCAGTAACATGAATTTGAAAGAAAATTAAAAATGATACTGTATAAAATGGGAACTTCAAAAAACAAAACCTTATTCATAGTAACATTCACAGATATTGCCTCCACTGAAGAAATATGTTCTATTCCAAAATTCTTGAGCAGGCAGAACACTGTATCCAATGAGTTTGGGACAACATTCAGATCATCAGTGATTATGAAAGACTCATTATTCTTAAGAAAACCCTCAAAGACCTTAGAGCTTTTTGAGCAAATTGGTTGTGCCAACAAGCGACCACTGTGGCATGTTCTATTTTTGAAGGTGGACAACCTGGGCATTGCTTTTGTGTTCACAAGATATCAAGTTGGTACATACATAGTACTGTGTGGGCTCTGTACCTTCAATGTTAAGCTTCAAACTCCTACAATAGTCTTCCATTGAATTCCTTGGTTGCAATAACATTTCTTTGCATGTATCTGTCCAAAGACACTGATCATCAAGATTTGCTATACTTTGATAGAGTGAGCTCAGTGACCCAACTTTAGTTGGTTGCATATCTGAATCTGACTCCTTAGCCACAAGTCTTGCAATTGTTCCTAAAGGAAGTGTTAAGAAGCTAATCAGAATGTCCACAAAATCTTTCCCTGCCTCGGCAAAGAGGACTTTGTTTGTCTCTTTGCTTACCATAAGTTTCAGTGACACTTGAACCTGTTGATTCTTAGTTCCAAAAGCACACATTGTGGAGAACAAGAAGCAAGAATAGTACTCCCTCCGGTCCATAATGTAAGCAAAAATTTCCAAATTTTTTGGTCCAAAATATAAGCAAATTTCAACTACTTTCTTCTCATTTAATGAAGTTATTCTCAAAATACCCTTCATTTAATACAAATTTTGTTTTCCAATGACTCCTTTTATTCTCAATAACACAAGCTTAATAAATAAGATGAAGGGTAATTTAGGTAACAAACTTAATTTTTTATTCCCAATGATTCTTTTAAATGAGATCAACTAACTATCTTAATATGTGTGTCTCATTTAATTTTTTGCTTACAATAGAGACCGGAGGGAGTATAGTATATGAATAAAAGCACGAAGTTTTTAAGCTCAAAATGTTTTTCTTGATCTGATGTGTGAAGCTTTGCTAAACGTTTTATAAGCATACCTCGGAAATAATGTTGCAAATTACGTGTCGTAGCTGTTGTTATTTTAATGCAGTCGTTTCAGCTATACGATGGCTATTGGCTGCATCCTTTCCCACAATATTTTTTTTTATAGCAGATCCTACTAGCGTGGTAGGAACATTGATTAATAAGCCTGAAAAATAGGTTTAATTGTATTTTTAGTCCCCCAATTATAGTACATGTACGATTTTAGTCCCCCAAACTTTTTTTCGGGGCTGATTCTACAATACTCCAACCTCAAAGTTGAGTATCCATCCTCCAAAGGACATAATAGGTATTTCAGTTAAACAAAACAAAAAATATAAAAACTGTAGTACTTCTCCTACCTTCGCCTCCGTCACCACCTGGCATTAGAACTTGCCGAGGCGAGTTTCTGGCGTTGTTCCACCTCCACCGCCAGTAAATGGCTGGGGTTGATGGCCGTCGTGCTTCTCCTATGCTTTTCACTGTATTCCCCTTTATTTAGCTTCCACCATATTTCACTTTCTTTCTTTTCTTGTCCATTTCTTTCAAAATCTTTTCATACTTTACTCATTAATTATGCTAAAGTTGGATTCTTTTCACTTATCCCATATTCATCTTCTGGGGCTCGTTAATGGGTTTCAACAGCAAAATATATCAATGTCATAAAATATGCCAAAATTAAGCTTCAGCATGTTGCTGAAAAAACCGATGAAAGTTGTACACTAATACGATCTCATTCTCAATTATTTGACCTCGGCGAATCAATTAATCAATATGTTTGAGGGACACTAGGCAATTGTTCTTAAAATCAATGATCAAAATAACAACTTTTCTCGGAATCCAGAATCAGAACAATCCACCACTCAAACTTCCTGGAAAAAAACACAATAATCGTGGCCCTTCATCCATTCTCTCCTTATAATCACGACACAATATTCTTCAAATGGTGGCAGCAATCGATGATACTATTCAAACACGGGTAGCCGACACTGTTCCTTCTTTCGTCGATTCCCAACTCAGACCCGACGGAGCTCGCAATGGACGGTGGCGTTGCTGGAAGCCGGGTGGTGATGAGGGCCGCAGCGGTGGCTTGCGGACAGAGAGAAGGAGGGAAGTGAGAGAGAAGGGAATGAGTTTACCATCTTACCCTTCTCCAATCTTCTCTAATCTAGACCACAGGTTTTTTTTAATAATATATCTATGGTAAATATTGATGGAGGATGCAAACTCCAAATCCACTCGGGAGTATTGTAGCCAACGAGCATATTTGATACTTCAATTTTTTAAAGGTTGCAATATTAGTCCCATCATAATATACTGTTAGTAATCTAACATAATATTCCCCCATTGCTAACGTTTTGCAGTTAATATGCCTAGTTAGCATTTATATAATTAATTAAAATACTAATATATTTTGTTAATAAAATTATACAAAAGAGTTGGGAAGTCTCCAGCTTCCCCAGTGTTACCACACGGCAGAGAAGAGGGGCAAAGGAGCGACGTCGTGGCGAGAAGTGTAGCAGTGACGGTGGGTGGCTAGCGGTGCGATCAGAACGGAAGCAGCTGGGCTCGCGACCGTGGTGGGCAAATATGCTCTAAGGCTGTCGATGGCGGAACAGAGGAGTGCGCTTGGTTCTGGTTTGGCACGGCAGAGAGGTCTGATCGACGACTGCGGTAGAGGGAGGTGCTGGGTGGAAACACAGTGAGGGACCCACTGCTGCCGTGTGTGGTTCTGGTAGGGGGCGCATGGTGGTGGCTGTGCGGATGGCGACAGAATGACTCAGACTCACGGAGGAAGACAGAAACACAAATGGTATGAGGATGAAGATGATAAGCCTTGACGCAGAGGGAGATGAAGAAGATAGACAAAAAAGCAAAGGGGTAGATGAAGAGGGAGGGTTGTTCTGTTTTCCTTTTTTGCGCTATCTTTTCCATTATTTTAATTTAATAATTACATAAATGGGCATATTAAGGGGCAAAACGTGGTTACTCTTTAGATTACTGATCGTAGACTAACAAGGGAGAAATATTACAACCTTTTAAAAATTGAAGGATCAAATGTGTTCGAAAAAAATAGAAGGGACTAAAATTGCACATGCATTATAATTAGGGGACTAAAAGTGTAATTACGCCTAAAAAATACGACCTCTGGTTAGGGGTGGGAATAGGCCAGGCCGCTCGTCGGGGGCCTACGTACGGCCTAGCCTATTTAATGCCTAGCTCGGCCTAACCTATTTAGTAAAAAGGCCAGGTTAAGGATTTTTAAAAAGCCTAATTAGCTAAAGAGGCTAGGTCTAAGGCTTTAAAAAAAAGCCTATTAGACCTATCAGGCCGGCCTATTTAACATATACGCGCGTGCGGGCACATATATATATATATATATAATATTAATATATTAATATATTATAATATATGAAAGTAAAGGTCTATTGGTCATGTTGTGGCCTACTTGCCTATTTATTTTTGAATGCCTGGTGACATATTTATTAGTATAGGTCTACCAACTTCTTTACCATAGAGGCCTACGAGCCTATTTACAAGTGAAAGCCTATAGACATATTTAAAGGTCTTGTTGATAAGTAGGCCAGGCTCAGGCCTTAAAAATTGGCCTATATCAGGCCATAGGCCAGGCTTAGGCCTCGAGGTTGGAATGCAGGCCAGGCCCAAGCTTGTCAGGGCCAAGCTCGACTTAGCCTATTCCCAACCCTACCTTCGGTCCATAATATAAGAAACAAAACCCTAAAACATACAGACCAAGAAAATGTATTGGAATGAGTTATGTAACACCCTGTTTTTACTGTTTTTACGATTTTTACTGTTTTGCTGTTTTTACTGTTTTTCAATTGTCGGTAGGATTTTAATTGTTCGTAATTTCTATATGAGATCTGGAAAATGATTTTTAACAAAATAAAATCATAATTATACTCTACCTTATGGTAGAAGCTTACGGTAAAAATTTGGGTTCAAAACTCAGACGAAACCCGGTCTGTGTTTTCACTGACAGTAAGATTTTACTGGTCAGAAAACCTAATTTTGACCCGTGAACGAAACAGTTAAGGTTTATATTTTATTTCCAACCATAGTGGTTATTTGAAAATTCTCAAAATAAATAGGTTATTATACGTTATTCGGGCAAATACTCGACGATCGGGGATTGACGGAATCAAGAACGGAGGTGCAGAGACAAAACCCGACCCCGGACGGATAAGAACCATGACTCATTGGTGAGTCATAAGGGGGTGAGACATAGGAGTTAGTCACCATGCATTAAATGCATGTAATGATGACTTTTAAAGTGAAAAACCTAAATTACCCTCATCATTCATTTTAACTACAAGTTTGCCATGACAACAATTTACTCTTTGGACCTTATTTTTCCTTGAAACTCACGGCCACCACCTCTTAAATAGGCCATCTTCACTTCATTTTCTCCATTTGGCTTATGTTCTTCAACTTTCACACAAAAACTCCTAAGTTACATACTCTTGATTTACAAAGGAAGTCTAAGTTGTGGTTAGTTTCTTCAAATTCCAAAGGTAGATTCTTCTAATCCATGATCATATCTTCCTTTCCTTTCACAACTTTTCTTCATATCTCAAGTTTTTACAAATTTCAAATTCTTAGATCTAGAACTTAAAAAATCTCTAGAAAATCATAGAAAAATCCTTTTAATGTGATTCCAATTTCTATGATCTTCACATGACTTCTACTTTCATTATCCAAGAGCTTTTAAAATTTCGTGACCTCTAGCCTACTTTTCATAACAAGGCCAAACCTTACTCATTAAATGGGTTTGGTGGATTTCTTTCATTTTTAACTTGTTTCCTTGTTGATGATTCATGGCTAGGTTTTGTTAGTTCAAACCTTGAGCTTTAGGTGAACATCATCCTCTTCTTGCTTGAGTATCAAGTGGTCAACAAAGGTATGGGGGAGATTACTATCATCCTACCTTAGGGTAGATATGTGATGGTTTATTAGTGTTTATGTGGTTTTGTAATTCTTAAGTATGACTTTGTATATTTATTTGCATATGTGTGTGATCCTCTTGGAGGATTTGGTTTGATATATGTTGGTTGTGATATATGTGGTTTTGGTATTGTTGATCTTTAATCAAGACCTTGATCATTGTTGATTGTTTTGTTAAAACAAATATGCTTAACATGAATAATTAAGGCCATTCGGCCATGACTGGGTTGAGGGGTTCCATGATGTGTTAAATTGTTTGAATAATTTTTATGAGAAGTAGATGAATATATAAGAATGTAGAAATTGGTTTGGATTGATTTGGATGTGTATATTGAAAGTTATGGATTTATGAGTCCTTAGGGACTAAATTGCAAATTCTGAGAATTTCAGTGGCTGCACCGAAATTCATGTGCTTGTATGTTAAGATTGTAGTCCTTGATGAGACAAAACCATAGAAATTGGTTTGGTGTTAAATGGATTAATACATAGAAAGTTATAAGCTTTTTGGTGAAAAAGGACCTTTTTGCAATTACTGAAAATTATTTGAGGCAGAAGCGAAATTTCTGGAAATTTGAGGGCAACTGAAAAATATTTCTAAAGAAATTGGTTTGGTTTGATTTGGAGTTATAAATAAAAAGTTATAAGGTTTTAAGTGAAAAAGGACTATTTTGTAATTCATGAAAGTTTAGGGACTAAAATGCAATTTTCGAAAATTAAAGCAATTGGACAGTTAGAAACTGTTTTTCATGCTTACAAAACTGTTCTAAAACTCCAAAATGAGTTTTGGATTATTAGAGTGTAAAATCGTTGAAAAAGAATTTATGCGATTTACAAAATAAACGACGTTCGGTCAAATTCTAAGGAATTGTGTATAAAGGGAAATTTTGATGGAAATTAGCATTTCAACATCTTCATGAAAGTAATAGAACCTAGGAGAATAAGACATTTGAGGTGAAGAACCGTATCTTCAAAAAGTAGAATTTTTGGGCCTAATTTCAGTAAAAAGCGGCGAAACCGTCGTTAAACGTTTTTAAGGATTTTAAGAAAATGTTTTGGAGAAATTGATACCTAAGTATCTTTGAGGGGAATTATTCTTGAAAATGGATTTGATTTTATCTAAAGGTTTTGGTTTTAAGCCAAAAGGATTTATGTCTTCAAAGACGACGTTTTACTGTAAAGTGTAAAAACCTAAGTCAAGAATGACTTAGTGAACATACGAACATAATAATTTATGACGTGGGGTGAAACACGACCTTATGTCATAAAGTATGGATAATTCATTATCCATATTCCATAAAATTTAATGGACTCAGAATGATTTGTTTTATTGAAAGCCAAAGAAAAAGGCTCAACTAGAAAAATACAGAGAAATAAATAAATTGGACCTATGTTCCAATCTCATAATGTGCTAGGATTTGTAAACAAATATTTTAAAGAAAACATTGCACAAAGATGAAAGGTTACTTGAGAACTTTAGCTTGATGATTAAGTACCGGTGATTCGGACTTAAGGACATTTAGCATCTGTTACGGTACGTTGAAAGAATTCCGAAGGAATCACGATGTCATCCGTTGGATGGACGAGAAGAACGCATTTCCGGCAAATTTTGCCCAAACACATAGTGAAACTATGTTCTGTAAGGCCGTTGTGCCTAGGAGATCGAGCTAACACTTTAATGCGGGTGCAAATTTTCATAGTGACGATCTATTGATGCTTGGGGGTGTCAGGGTATGAAATACTCATATAGGCCCAGTTGGTTGCTCTTCTGTGGTATGGTGATCTTGCAATACACCGACATACTCTACTAGACACTATGTATTTTCTGGTAGTGTAGGATGTTCCCGAAAAAGCCTATGTGCACCATGATGACTGTTGACGCATTTTATTGCCCAAGGTTGGCGTACTCCGGAACAATCCTCCAAACCACTCTCTCCGACTGTTTGTTAAAACCATGGTATAGGGAATCAGAGGTCATTCCTCGAGTCTTAGATGTCTTCTATCTAGGGAAAACGGTGCCCTGTGATTATGTTGTTGTGAAATATTATTATTTCTGTTGTGATGGATGATATAATTGTTTGTTGATATTTGTACGTACCTGTGTGTCGTACCATTGCATGTCTGCGTTAAGTGTAAGATGAATTGAAATCTCACCTCATTTCTGTATTTTCTGGTTTGTTGTTTTCTATCTTGCGTTGAACGAAGATGACGACAACACTGTTTCTCCATCCCACCCTACTGGAGTTTGAGAGTGCTGGGAGACATGGACACAGTCTCGAGGGCTTTAGTATAATGAACTTTTGTTAGTATTTTGTGTCTGGCCAGTCTCGTGTCTATGTTATATTTTGTGGAGTTATGTCTCTAAAGCTATTATTATTATAAACATATTTTCAGTCTGTTGTTATTTACTGGTGTTGGTATTTCCGCCTTCTTTTTGAACATGTATGACTGATGGTACTTGGAACTTGGTTTGTATAATATGGATGCATAAGTTGATGTTATATGTTAAAGGGTGTGTATGGGATTATTTGTTAAAGAGAAAAAAAATAATAAACCCGTATTTTTGGCAAAAATAATTATTTTCCGCTTTACTCGGTCTTATAAAAATAGAAATGTCATAGACAATGTAGCGCCCCGAGAAGGGTGTTACAAGTTAATTGTAATTAATACTCATAAATTTCCAAAAATATTCCTTCTAATTTTAATTAATACTCTGATGGCCTATAATTAATGACAGTAATTAATAAGGGCAATATTGAAAATAAACATTTAATTTGTGTGAAAATTGATGCATGTTTCTTATATTTTGGAGCAAAAAAAAGACTCATTTGTTTCTTATATTGTGGACCGTAGGGAATAATTTTTATGAAAAGTAATGCATTCAATACATTTGTAAATGATATATTTAGGATATGTTTGTTTTGTTTCCGGTTTTTTGTTTTCAAAAATACTAACAAAACTGTCACTTTATTTTTATTCATAATCCTATTTTCAAAACTTTATATAGGAAAACTGAAAACAAATTTTTTTTTTCTATTTTCATTGATATGGATTAATATATACCACCAGAAAATCTTGTAAAACAAAATAGTTCAGTATGCCATGATGTAAAAAAAAAAAAAATGGAAACTCAAGGTTAAAATAATAATAATTAAAGACTCAAGTAGTAGAACCAAGTAAATAATTTTAATATACGCTTGGTGTAAAGAAATTTACACTATCAATATCAATGACAAAATCATCATATTATAACTTTTAAGGCGGAGATATATAATAAGAGTAAAATGTTTTTAATGATGTGATATTTTATGATTGATTGACCGTATAAAATTTGTCTATACTGAATATGCATACTTATTAAATCCATAAATAAATATGAATAAAATTATTAATTTCGAAATGAAAACAAGGGAGTCAATCAATCCACACAACCCAACGATTACATATTACTCCAATATAACATAAAATTAGAAATAACACACATCAGTTGCAGCTGTTTCATACAAAGCACTTGAATTAACCAGCATAAACTCGATGTTTTAGTAATAAAGTGCAAAGATCACAACCATAACTATAACAATGGAAATAAATCCAATATTACTAATGAGTATTCTCCTCAATAGGATATATGAATTGACTGAGACCATTTGTTAGAGACGACGATGAGATCAAAGAAGCTTTCAGAAGGCTTAGACCCTGCAGGACCACATTAAAGGTAACATGTCATAAACCCAAAAATGCTTTATGAGTTAGCATCTAATAATTGTGTCCAGGGAAATTGATTGTGGTGTTAGAAATACATGCTTCCGTACCTCTTTCTTCCCGATACTGATGACACTTTCCTCCACATCAGATGGAGAAATTTTCGCTTCTTTCATAAATGAAATGGCAGATAGGGATGAACTTGGTGTGACGACCAAGTCATCTGTTACCATATACAGTGATGGACTCTTAACAAATCCTCTTCCGCCACAACTGCTATACCTATATGTATCGTCAGTCGATGATTGTGGCTCCAAATAACTCAATGGACTCTTAACAAATCCTAGTCCACAATCTTTCTCAACAGTACTTAGATAGCTGCGTGTCACTTCCTTACCGCTATTACTGAAGCAATAATAATTGGAAATAGACACTTCATCAATGGGTAATATCTGCTTTTGGAGTTTAAATTGGTGGGCAAGCCCAGAATTAACTAGCTTGTCCTTTAGATCACCAGACCTAAAATATCTGAAGTCATCAAAATCAACAATGCTCTTGTACAGATTATATATGCTTCCCAAGCAAGGGTTACCTTCCAACATTTGCACCACCTCCCCTAAAGGGAAAGTTAGAAAACTAAAAAGAAAGTCGACAAAATCCTCTGCAACTAAAGCAAGCAATATCTTCCTTTTGGATTTTCTTAGCATTACCTTAATTTTAACTATCTCGCCTCCTACCTTAGACTCAAGCTCATCAATATTAAAAGCCAATGCACTCTTGGGTTGTGCATTCTGATCAGAGAAATGTTTATTCCTTAAGAAAAAGTCTGTTAAAGGTGTCTCAGAGAGTAAGGAACACTTAAGTAAGTCCACCATCTGCGCAAAGAAAAATTTTACAAAGTACAATTCATTTAATATTCGTTTGTGTAGATCAGATAAATTATTGAACACACAAGTTGATTATATTATATCAATCACATGATTAATTAATAAATAATATAGTCAAATTAACAATTTGTTTACATTATCAATATATAGCAACTAATTTATTTGTACAGTACCCATATCTTGGGTGCTCCATGTTTATGTAATATTTTATCACGTAAATAACTAATATATGCACCGATAGAGTAAAGATTTTTTATACTGTCAGCCAATTAGAAACTGACACATTATTAAAAATATCTGACTCTTATCTTAACTAACTTAAAAGTCATTAATACCATAATTTTTGAATGATTGACAGTATAAAAACAGTCTCAGTATATACAAATTAATACATACACACAGATATATGTGTGTGTTTGTGTGAATGTCTCATGCAATAGAAGAAGAATATTCATACCTCCTTCTGAGTGACATTGACGGTTACTACTTAGTACTTACTAGTTTGATTGCGTCGAAGTTTTCATATCCAAGATTCATGGATAGAGAGACGCTAGTTTGAAAATTATCAGGTATCACCTTTAGGTCATCAGAAATAATAAAAGAAGTCATTTCCGTAACGAACCCTTCATTATTAATCTTATTTGCATTTTGAATTGATATCTCTCGATTCATGAGTTTCCCACATTTGCATCTTTTGTTCTTGAATGTGCTCAACAAGCCACCACTACGTTGACGACTGCAGTCCCAGTTCTCACATATGAAGTACTTTATATTCTCCGTGTCGTCAATATTAAGCTTTAGATTTCTACAATAAGCTTCCATTGAGTTCCTGGGCTGAAGAAGCATTTCTTTACAAGTTTTAGTCAAAAAACGCTTTACCTCCAGATTGGCCACGCTTTCATACAATGAGCTCAGGCATCCAATGCTAACCTTGTTCATGTTAGATTCCTTAGCAACAAGCCTAGCAACCGTACCCAAAGGCAAGGTTAAGAAGCTTAGCATGACATCCATAAAGTCTTTCCCTGCCTGAGCAAACACAACTCTATTTTTCTCTTCATCTACCAAAAGTTTTAGGGTGACTTGCTCCTCGGTTGTAGATCCAGTCATAGTGAATTTTCACTCAACTCCACAGTTTGCTAAGCTCACAGAAAATAACTGTATTTGGTTCCTTCCTTTTTTCCTGAGAATATCAATATATATTATTTTCAAAAATATCAGTATGGGTTTGAAGTGATAAGATAATTGGAATTATGAAACCTTTTTTCCTACTTATTATATGGATAGCTAGCTAGGACTAATGTACATGGATTTCTGAGTGAAAATTTTTGGAGGAGCAAAGAAGTGTTTAATTTGCAGGGAAAATGCAATTTGCATCCGAAGTTGACCACTCAGTTGAAGAAAGCTAACGCTTTTTTTTTGTTTCTTTGCACATTTATGAACAATAAAGAGGCAGCTTGATGCTATAACTAAAAAGATCTTGCTAACGAGTACCCTAAGGACATTGGTTAAGGAACCCACGAAAGGAAAATTTGTATTGGAAAACTAATTGTTAAACTTTTTAAAATACTAAATATATCATTTCTTATACAAATTTTCCTTTATTGATTCCTCAAACAATTTTCTAAGGGTACTTGTTAGCATTCTCTTAACTAAAAAACTAACAATCCCCACAAGGTTTTGCAGAATAAAAGTGAGCAAGTGACAGGGCGGAGTGAGTGTATTATAGTAAAGTCAAAGTTGCACAAAACTCAGTATACAGAATTCATAAAGAAAACTCAAGAAGTTTGAAGCTTACCACAGTTAAGTGGCGATCAAGAGGCAAAGAGAGGGAGAGGAGATTAAAGTTTAGGGGGGACGATAGCCTCTTTAAATATCAAAAACTCTCCCATACACCACACCTCTCTATTTTTCGGAATAATTAAGAAACTTTTGGAAAAATAAAGGGGCAGTAGTAGTAGTAACTTTAATTGACTCAAAAAGTTGTAGTAACTTGATTGAACCGCACATGGGTCAAAAACTCTTGGGATATACCAACAGAGCATTTTTATGGTTGAAGATGCTTTATGAAAATAAAAAGGGTACCGTATGTCATATGGTGTACACAACTAACACAAGTACGAATCCTGAAAACAAGGATGGTCAGTATATTACTACCCCGATCCTTAATATAAGAAACAAAACCCTAAAACATACGGACCAAGGAAATATATTGAAATGAGCTAATTGTAATTAATATTCGTATAAATTTCTAAAAACACCCCTTCTAATCTTGATTAATATTTCGAGGGTCCATAAGTAATGACATTAATTAATAAGGGCAATATTGGAAGTTAGCATTTAATATATATGAAAATTGATGCATGTTTCTTATATTTTAAACCAAAAAAAGTACCTATTTATTTCTTATATTAAGGACCGGAGGGAGTATAAGAAAACACCATAGTGTTTAGCCTATTTAGTTGCTCCCTCACCTTAATACCACCATATTATATAACTAAATGTTTAATTTTGACCTACTATTTAATTATTTTATTTTTGATAAACAAAAATATATTGAAGAGAGTATTATGTATACCCAAACCCGTTCACTATACACAGTAACACTAAGGCTAAACACTAAGAACCAAAATGGGGCTGTATTTTCGAAAAAGCAGCCTAATAAAAACCGAGTCTATTTGGCCAGACCAGATTAACCCGATGGGTTTGTTGGTTTCGAGTCGGGCTGGCTGGGTGGTTTTTGGGCTACCCAGTTGCTTGTAAAATAAATTTTTTGACCATACCATTCCTAAGTCAAACTCAAAGTCAGATAAGTAAAAAATTAAAAAACGTGCTAATTGTAAAATACTAAAATGCGGTCCACTTTGCCACTCCACGCGCACGGGTCCAATAAAGTCCAGTAGTCCAATCCATTTTGAAAGTATGAAACATTGAAATAGTGAAAGTTTGAAACCTAAAAGTCCATGTACGTATGCAACGTCAAACACTTGTTTTGTGCTTAGCTTCTAGGATTATTTTTTTTTTGGCAGTGATATTCCATACATTTTTATGAATAATTTCCCTTATTTGCCAAAAATTTGTTTAAACCAAATGAGCAAACATAAAAATCTACATATTTTTTGCTTATTTATAATTTAATTAAGGCTAATTTGGCCCGATAGCCCAATGGCTCGCATAAGGCCGGGCTGGGCTTTTCTAGGTCAATACTGACACATATTCTCGTAAACTTACCACGCTGCTAATTAGCCGTATTCATATCAACCTGAAGAGTTTTTCAAATATGATTTCCAATCGTCTGAATGTAATTTTTGTCATAATATTCCATTGGTAATCCTGGAAGTCGAACCCAACCAACTAACTTAGAGATCTTCACAGCATAAGGATCAAAATTAGGCTCCCATTGCCTCACTGAAAGAAAAAGATCAAAGATGGGGGACATCCTGTTAAAGCAAAATCATAATCCACTGGAGACTAAAAAGGTGTTAGAAAAAAAATAGGATCTTGCTAACGAGTGTCCCTAGGGCACTGGTTAAGGAACCCAAAAATAATAAGATTCATTGTAAATCAAGTGTTTATCTTCTCAAAACAATAATCTCTAACATTAAAGTGTGTCAATAAAGTCCAATGGAGCATCTACCGGGGCACAGGTAGTGTCAAATGTACCTTCAAGGCCACCTCCAATCAAAATGATGTAGTTTAACTTTTTTATTTTGGGAACAAGCTAAATGTATATTAATTAGAGTATAAGGGGTACTGAAACCCGTATACAAAATACCTATAGATCCACAAAGTAAAGTGTACAGATGCAAATTTACACCCTTTCAATACAATAAACCAATCCTAAAAAGAGCAAAAAGTCACTACAAAAAATCATCTGTTTAGCGACCGACAAAATCGGTCGCTAAACCTGCTAAATCGGTTGCTATTTTATTTAGCAACCGAATTAGCGACCGATTCAAGGTGGTGGCTAATAACCTGGTCGCTAAGATTTTAGAGACCGAAATATAAATTCGGTCGCTAAATGGTGACCGTATTTTCGGTCGCGAAATAATAAAAAACGGTCGCTACTCGTTTGGTCATATTGATTGGGTAACCATTTTTAGTGACCGATAATCGGTTTCTAGTTTGGTCGCTAAATCTGGTTACTGTTAACCTATAATAGCGACCGAATTGTTGGTTGCTAGTTCGGTCGCTAAAGCTGGTCACTATTAACCTATATTAGCGACCGAACTGTTGGTTGCTAGTTCGGACGCTAAAGTTGGTTACTGTTAACCTATATTAGCGACCGAATTGTTGGTTGCTAATTCGGTCGCTAAACTGGATTTTACTAATTTTTTTAAATTTAATTTTTTAAATAATAATTTTTTTTTGCTTTAAAGTTTAGGAAAATTACAAATAAAACACACCAAATTACTAATGAAATATAAAATCATAAAAAATAATGAATATATATAAAAAAAATCCAAAGTGTCGGACAAGAATGGTTTAAAATCTAAAAATGAAAAAAAAAAAATCAGTCATGATGAGGTGGAGGTGGAGGAACCCAATCATCCTCAGCGTCCGTGCCGGCAATGTCTGCAATCTGATCGTCCTCTGGAGTAGCATCATCAGTAGCTGGCAGCGGAACTGGAGGAGCGACAACAGGCGGCACAACCGTCGGAGCATCACCCTGAGCAACTGGAGGCTGGATCCTCATCTGCTCCAATACCAGCCGCAGTGTCTGGCCCTGCTCGATGCTCGTCTGCATCAGCTGCTGGTGTGCCTGAGTCAACTGTGCAATCTGGTTCGCCATCTGCTGCTCTGTCTCCCTCTTCTCCCGAAGCTCTGCGTTCAGCTGCGTGATGGTGTCCTGCATTTGGTTGAACTGCTCCTGAGGGACGATATCGGCGTAGGAAGGAACAGGCGTGCCGGATGATGAAGCTATAAACTCGCCTCCCAGGTGTCCGAGGCCATACACGTGCCCCTTCTTGTTCTTGCCCCCGACGGCCTCCAACTAAATGGCATTATCATCGACGGAGATAGGAGGGCTGGGCCCATCATCAGTCAAGGCCTCATCCTGTGACTGTGAGGCACGTGATATGGCATCGTCCTTCTTCTCATTGAAGCCCACCTGCAAAGTATAGATGAAGAGATTTAGTTAAAATTATAATCAATATTAACAAATCAATTATAATAAATTACAAGTAAAGACTAAATTATTATTTTTTGCTTACAGCATAGTTACGGGCCTTGTCGTTGACCCATGCCCCCGACTTCAACTTCTTCATCATCTCCACCAACTCCATAGCAGTGGGGGACCGCTGTTTCTGTGCTTTCTGCACAGAAAAATATAATCATAAATTCATAAGAATATTTAAAAATGAAAACTCATTAAGTAGTATACTAAGTCAATAAAGTTTTAAGTATTACCAGCTCGTCGTAGTGGGCGGCGGCTGATTTAGACCCGCCGGTCCAAGCACATGCGCCACCATCAGAAGCTTGATAGGCTCCAACAAGTGTACCGGATTGAAGCAAGTAATAATAAAACGATGAGAAACCGAGTATCGAACTCAGGGATTGGGAAACCAAGTAGCACTTCACAAATTAAACAACTATTTTAGACTAAGAAATAAGTGTGAATAGATTTAAAGGAAATAAAAGAAACAATAAAAGAAATCAAATATTTTTGGGTTTTTAAATATGAGAAGAGAGCTTCTAGGATCGGGACTACAGCAATGACCAATTATGAATCCTAATTGTTAATAACTTTGTTAATATCTAACTCAATTGAAGGTGAATCATCCTAACTTAGTTAATGTTCCCTCTCGAGATACAAGAATCGTGCCCAATTAAACCAATATCTACTCTCGTGATAATTGTATTTAAATTGAACCCATTAAGGTTTGTGACAATCCAATGAACCCTCGAAGGACCGCTTCTAACTCTCGTGATTTAAGTCCTAAGTTCAATTCCTATAGATCCGATACCTAAGTTCACCGCTAAGTTTGTCCTTAGAATATCCAAGACACGCAAAAAGGTGATCAATCAATTCACATGGATAAAGCACAATAAGAACCAAATCAATGAATCAAACATTAACAAAAGGGAAAAATCAAATATTCATCATAATAATGTCAAAGGGCATTGCCCAATCCTAGAAACAAAACAACTACTCAATCATAAAAGAAATAACAAGAAGAAAAGAAAGCTCCTTTGAAAATTTCACTGTGTGGCCTAGGCGGTACTGGACTAGCGGTTCTCTCCGGCGCTGCACCTGTTGTGTGCCACTCCCCTCCGCTTTTTGCTCCCCTCCTACTGCGCTGGTCTTCTTTATATATATCACAACTTCCTCTTTTAATTTCCAAATCAAATCTCTACTAAATATTTGTTATAGTATCACACCGACAAATTAAGATAACAACAATATCTTAACAGATATGTTTATAGATAAGCAATTCATGTTTTGTATTTATTTTTCATTCAAATTGTAATTTCAATCTCAATTTCAATTGTGTGGGCCCTTGCAGATTTGCTGGAGCAATGCAATTGTCAAATCTTATCATATCCTTTATTGTTGTGAGAGGCAATTATTATCTAAATCCAAATTTGATTTGGATCCAATCTTTTATCTCAATGCCAATTGAATTATCTTTTAATCATAATAATCCAAATCCAAATTGATTTGGATTCAAATCCATCATGTGGGCCCTCGTAATTTACTTGGCAATCTTCAATTTAATTGCAATCCTTCTTCTTTGTCCTTTCCTAAAAATAAAAATGAAAATCTTGAGAAAATCAATTAAATTCTAATTAAAATCAATTAAATGCACACATTGACTCTAAAATAACTAAAATAGGAAAACAAAGTCTAATTTGGGTTAAATCAAGCATTCAACAAAATTTAATTGATGAAATCCACTCTAAAATATTAGCTAAAACATGATAAGCCAGCGGATTATCAAAATACCCCAAACTTAAACTTTGATTGTCCTCAAGCAAACTAAAAATCAAAAAGACTCAACTTGGCAAGCTCAATGGATTCAATCAAACCTTACATATGCTTCATGCAATTTTTTTTTCCAATACAATTCCAATCAATATTTACCCCTATTTCATTATAGTAATCCCCAAATTCATTTACTTCAAACAAAGATAATTTCATCATAAGTGCAATCATCAATCTAAGCAAAGGATCCAAGTTACACATAAAAGGGAGATCAACAATTTCAAACATTTGCCTTCCTCACAAGGGCATTTAGTAATTCACTCATTCGCTCAATTTGTCTAGGCTGTCAACTTTCATTCAATTTCACATTTCAAGAGCACCTTCCATGAATTTAATTTTCATCTCAAACAAAGTTCCCACAAGAACATGTATGCATCATTAAAAGGTCTTTCATAGGTTGTAATGTGGCCCGGCTTAAGGTAGGATATGCAAAGGTACAAGGCTAAGATTCTAGGAACCAAGAGAGCATGAACATTTTTACACCTTCACTTTCCACTCTTATTCCTTTTTTAAATTTTTTTTTTCATTCTTTCACTTAGGGTGGCTACAACCTTTTCCTTTTAATACCTTTTTGACATTTTTTGTACTTTTTTTTTTTTTTGGCCTTTGTCTTCAACCTTTATTTTTCTTTTTCTCAACCCAAAATAACATATCAAACCCTTGTAGCCACCCCAAACTTAGTTTCATACAAACCTTATCTTGCTAAGCATCCATGCTCTCCTAAATCCTAAGATTGGTTTAACATGGTTTTTCCGGATTTTTGGCTTATAACATAAGGTCATCAAGAAACAATAGGCTATTAGGCTCAAAGTGGCTAACTAGGGAAAATGCTTTAGGTTGGTTCTTTTTAGGCCAAGTAGCTATTTCAAAGAAAATTGCCTATCATTTGATGCAAAACATATAACATGCAAACCATGAAGAGATTTAAGCAAATCCGGGAAAGTGTAACTTAAAAGTATTCACACAATTTTAGAACATGTTGGAGGCTCAAATTCCTCTCCTGGACATTTTTCGTAAATTGTTTGACCGACATACAATCCCTATTATGTGCAACCCTTCACCCCAAACTTGTCATAAATCATGCATCCACAACAAAATTTCTCAAAGTTCAATTTTCAATTTTCATGGGGATCAATTTTCAATTTTCAAATCATTAGGGGAAATCATCAAAAATCAATTTTTTTTTTATGCAATCCATCTATGCTAAATTCAATAAAATCCCTTCAAACTTACCAACACAAGACTCACACACATATGACTCAAGTAAAGAAAAGCAAAATAATTAAAACGAGAAGGGTTTAGAAAAACTCATGAAGACGCTTTCACCCGGATCCCATAGCCTGTGGTACAACAGCCAAGAGATGCCCAAGATATAAGTCCTTCTTCCTGGATCCCATGGCTTGTGGAGTGGAGATGGAATAAGTAAGTGTAAGGAGATTCCATTGACTTCTCCAAGTGTTATGATGAGCTTACTTCCTCCCGGATCAAATGGCAAGTCACCTACTCCAAGAATGCCCTTTATGTAAATAGATTCTCCATGAAGCACTAGAAGCATAACTTTCTGAGGTGACGTTAGAGCCTTTGCCTCTATTGATGGAAACTCCCAATTCTCAGGCAATGACTTGAACTCCAAAGTTGGTATTTTTACTAAGTAATGTGATAGACAAATTGTAGGCACCAACTTTGTAACATCCACATATGCATGCAAACTAACATATTTATCTAACTCAGGATTTCTAGGCTCCTCAATAGGAATGGTGAAGGAAGAGTTTTCTACATGATTCTTCTTAATCGTCCCTTGCAAAGGAATAATGGGGGATAATTCTTCCTTGCACTCCTCTTCATGATCCTCTCCTCTTAAATCATCTTCCCCCATGACTTCATCTTCATTTAAGTCCATATTGGCAACAACATTCTCTTCAATTTGAGTCTCGTGGGCTTTTCTGCTAGCAATTTAGAAAATTCGCCAGCTTGCTCTTCTAACCTCTGAAAGTTGTTACTTAGCATCTCCGCTACCAATTGAGAACGTTTCTTATGCATTTTATGCCTTTGAATCATGGCACTAAATTCCTCCTTGCTACGCTCTATGCTCTGGATCAAATGTTGAGCATCTATAGTCCAAAGTGATTCCAGAACCTCGGGATCCAGCTTAATGTCTGGTGGTGGTTGTAAGGATGACAAATAGGATCTCCATTCCTCCTTGGAGTATATCTTCAAATGCTTATCAACAATACAATCAAGCACGATCCAATCAATTTGAGATTCCCTGTTTAGATAGAAACAATGGTCCATGTGTGGCATCCACCTAACACAAACAAATCTCAAAAGAAAAGATCAAATATATACAAAATAATAAAAAATGTCTAAAGTAGTTGTTTTCTTTGTTACTAATGATATTGGTAATGCCAATCCCCGGCAACGGCGCCAAAAACTTGATAGGCACCGGCAAGTGTACCGAATCGAAGCAAGTAATAAAAAAACGGTGAGAAACCGAGTATCGAACTCAGGGATTGGGAAACCAAGTAGCACTTCACAAATTAAACAACTATTTTAGACTAAGAAATATGTGTGAAAAGATTTCAAGGAAATAAAAGAAACAATAAAATAAATCAAATATTTTTGGGTTTTTAAATATGAGAAGAGAGCTTCCAGGATCGGGATTACCACAATGACCAATTATGAATCCTAATTGATTATAACTTTGTTAATATCTAACTCAATTGAAGGTGAATCATCCTAACTTAGTTAATGTTCCCTCTCGAGATACAAGAACCGTGCCCAATTAAACCAACATCGACTCTCGTGATAATTGTATTTAAATTGAACCCATTAAGGTTTGTGACAATCCAATGAACCCTCGAAGGACCACTTCTAACTCTCGGGATTTAAGTCCTAAGTTCAATTCCTATAGATCCGATACCTAAGTTCACCGCTAAGTTCGTCCTTAGAATATCCAAGACATGCAAAAAGGTGATCAATCAATTCACACGGATAAAGCACAATAAGAACCAAATCAATGAATCAAACATTAACAAAAGGGAAAAATCAAATATTCATCATAATAATGTCAAAGGGCATTGCCCAATCCTAGAAACAAAACAACTACTCAATCATAAAAGAAATAACAAGAAGAAAAGAAAACTCCTTTGAAAATTTCACTGTGTGGCCTAGGCGGTACTGGACTAGCGGTTCTCTCCGGTGCTGCACCTGTTGTGTGCCACTCCCCTCCGCTTTTTGCTCCCCTCCTACTGCGTTGGTCTTCTTTATATATATCACAACTTCCTCTTTTAATTTCCAAATCAAATCTCTACTAAATATTTGTATAGTATCACACCCACAAATTAAGATAACAACAATATCTTAACAGATATGTTTATATATAAGCAATTCATGTTTTGCATTTATTTTTCATTCAAATTGCAATTTCAATCTCAATTTCAATTGTGTGGGCCCTTGCAGATTTGCTTCACGTGATTTGCTGGAGCAATTCAATTGCCAAATCTTATCATATCCTTTATTGTTATGAGAGGCAATTATTATCTAAATCCAAATTTGATTTGGATCCAATCTTTTATCTCAATGCCAATTGAATTATCTTTTAATCATAATAATCCAAATCCAAATTTCCAAATTGATTTGGATTCAAATCCGTCGTGTGGGCCCTCGTAATTTACTTGGCAATCTTCAATTTAATTGCAATCCTTCTTCTTTGTCCTTTCCTAAAAATAAAAATGAAAATCTTGAGAAAATCAATTAAATTCTAATTAAAATCAATTAAATGCACACATTGACTCCAAAATAACTAAAATAGGAAAACAAAGTCTAACTTGGGTTAAATCAAGCATTTAACAAAATTTAATTGATGAAGTCCACTCTAAAATATTAGCTAAAACATGATAAGCCAGCGGATTATCAAAGCTCGATTATGCCGAGCTGTGGACTGAATCTCCTGGAACTTCTCAGTAGCCCAGAACTGGTCCAGCTGCCTCCTGATCTCAGGATCCACCCACCTCCCCTTATTCTTACCTTTCCTCAGCTTGTTCGTCAGATTCTTCATGACCAGTGAGCCTTTATGCTCAAATATGTCCCTGACGAGACCTCTAAAGCTGCGTCCCACCTATACTCTTTCTGCAACTTACAGCTGTTAGGAAATTTGTGTGTGTGTGTGTGTATATATATATATATATAATGTAAATTTAATTTAAATAACTTAATAAATTGTTACCTTAAATTCTTTAAACAACTGATCCCTATGGCCATCTGGGATGGCCTTCCATATAGGCCATGGACCATCAAACTTGCGTCGCAAGATCTTCGATATCGAATCAGAAGGGCCCTTCGCGGGCAGAAAGCTGCAGTAAAATTAGAGCATTAATAAATGTTATAAATAAATTAAAAACAAGTAAATAGAAATTAACGATACTTTATATATATTAATTTGATTAAATTAGCTTACTCATTATCCCCCCTGGGGATAAGAAGAATCCTCTTGTCGGATGGACCATGGCTAACTTGCCCCGATGATGATGATGGTCCTGTCATAGGTGTGGATGATGACGGTGCAGCCTGTGTCCCGACCACATGAGGTTGGGTAGGGGGTGCAACTCCATCATCCTGATGTGGCCCGTCCACAGAGGTGCTGGTAGAGTGGTCTCGATCTGAAGGCTGTGGGTCGGCCGGCGAAGGAACTCTCGCAGCACGACCTCTGCCACGACCTCCTCGTCGACCACCACGCTGCCCCTACCTCTAGAGGAATCTTCCATCTGTATAAAAAATGAAAAGACGATTACACCACAGTGTAAATAATACAAAAATAAATTACCTAAGTAGAATGAGCATTACGCAATGAATTATGACATAAATAAATTACTTAAGTAGAATATCCGTCACTAAATTCACCCTCACTCTCATCAGTCTCACTTGATTGGAATGTGGCTTCGCTAGATGCGTCCAACTCAGATTGATCCATTAACTCTCTTTCAACTTCTTCCCCATCGCCGGAAATGTCCGCCAGAGAATTAACAATAATGTCCGGCGTAATTTGCAATGGTACGTGGGGTCTTGAAAACTCATCATCTTGGTACAGAGCATCTTTTTCAGGCTGGTTGATTACATTATCAGTAATTGTACTGCGAGCCTTTATCTTAATGACACCCAACCAACTTTGATGTCCTTCGGGATATGGCGAGTAATAAACCTGATCTGCCTGTTGTGAAAAAATGAATGGGTCGTACGCCTTGTTATACCTACGAGATAGCCTAACTTGAGCAATACCATATTTTTTTATCGATTTTTGTCCCTACGTCAAGAGTAGGATCAAACCAATCATACTTGAAGAGAACCAACTTCATCACGGGGAAACCGGTATAATCGAGTTCAAGGATGTCAGTTAGAACCCCGTAGAAATCATCCTCTACATTGCCATCAGTGGCTCGCACACAAACACCATAGTTACCCGATTGCATTCCTTCATTCCATGTTTTTGTGTTAAATTTATATCCATTTACAATGTAAGTATTCCATGATGTAGCCCATCTGTTAGGCCCCCATGCTAAATTTGTCAACAATGGATGTTGAACATTGTTTACTGGATCTAGTACCTAAAAAATCGAATATTTTATTATTCTTATACATGCTATATATTTAAGGAGATAAAATGTATTGCAATAAATGAAGATGCTTAACCTACATATTTACTGAACCACGTAGCAAAGTGAGAAGTAATTTCTCGATCAACCTGATTATTTGAAATGTCAGGTTGGAGATCCCTTAGAAAATTGCCGTACATCCTACATATGGGAGATTAACAGCAGGACGATTAATAATCATAAATGTCAATTGAACTTATAACAGACATTGTAGAAACTTACTCTAAATATGGCGCCATCTCTTCACAATTTTGAAGGATATACAGATGAGCAGCATTAATGTCACGCTGCTCCAAGAAATATCCTTTTGATTTGCCACTAAATCTGCCCGGATAGTTGAATATTGATATAGGAGGACTAGTTGAACTTCCTTCGACCGAATCAACGTTTCTAGGCATCCTTGTCCTTTTCGTGTTAACTTCGTCCGGATAGTAATAAGAGGCAAAAGTGGAAGTCTCCTCTACTAAGTATGCTTCACAAATGGAACCCTCCACTCGTGCCTTGTTCTTGACTTTGTGTTTAAGGGAGTGCAGGAACCTATTAAGGATGGATACATACAAATAATTACTAGTTTTAGGGAAAGCTAAACTACGATTTCGTGTTCGTGAATTTCATACGTATTAAGTAAAATAGTTGATGTTATATACCTCTCAAATGGATACATCCAGCGGTATTGGACTGGACCACCAACTCTTGCTTCGTAAGGTAGATGAACCGGAAGGTGTTCCATTGAATCAAAGAAACTCGACGGGAAGATTTGCTCCAGCTTACATAACAAAACGGGTATCTTGACTTCCATATCCTTTAATTGATTCACATTTAGTGTTGTCGACGTAAGCTCCCTGAAAAAGTGGCTAAGCTCAACAAGTGGGTTCCAAATTGGTTTCAGTAATGCGTCGAACACAATTTGAAGCAACCGTTGCATGAACACGTGGCAATCATGACTCTTCATTCCATGTAACTTTGCTTCCTTAATGTCAACACATCTACCCAGATTGGAACCATACCCATCTGGTAACTTTAGTTCTTTAACCCACTTACAGACAGCCACTTTCTGTGTTTTGCTTAATGTATAACTTGCCTTCGGTTTGATAAGTCTGCCACGACCACCGTCCTGCAACTCAAGCTCCTTCCGATTACAAATTTCAGCCAGATCCAATCGGGCTTTATTTGTATCCTTTGTCCTCCCCTTGATGTCCATCACAGTGTCAAACACATTCAAAAACATATTCCTCTCAGTATGCATGACATCAATGTTGTGACGGAGTAGCTGCGTCCTCCAATACGGCAACCTCCAAAATATACTTTGTTTTGTCGAATTATGGTTGACCCCATAATCAGGGATATGTTCTCCTTGGGATTCATGGACGAGCGGTAAGTACTGTACTCTCCGCCATACATTTGGACCAGACAAACGTGGTGGAGGCGGTGTTGTCTCCGCACAACGCTTCTTGAATGCATTCTTGTTCCGCCTATAAGGATGATCTTCTAGAAGGAATTGACGATGACAATCAAAATATGAGATCTTCGACTATTTTTAAGCGTGAATGCCTTCGATCGCTCCATACATATTGGGCAACCAAGCTTCCCCGCGGTCATCCAACCCGACATCATCCTATAGGCGGGAAAGTCGTTGATCGTCCACATCAAAGCTGCTTTCATCATGAAATTCTGCCTCAAAGATACGTCATATGTCAACACACCATCATTCCACAGCATTGCCAACTCATCTATTAGCGGCTGCAAGTACACATCAATCTTCCATTTTGGATTAGACGGACCCGGAATTATGACTGTTAGGAACATAAACTCCCGCTTCATGCACATCCCTGGGGGAAGATTGTACGGAGTCAGGATAACCGGCCAACAAGAGTATGCTTTTCCAGACTGCCCGAAAAGATTAAATCCATCCGTACATAACCCCAATCGGACGTTCCGAGGGTCCTGCGAAAATGCCATGTGAACCCTATCAAAATGCTTCCAAGCTTCTCCATCCGATGGATGACACAAGACATCTTGCTCCCTCTCATGCTCACTATGCCACCTCATGTGAGCTGCAGTGGCCATCGAAGAGTACAATCTTGTAAGTCTTGGCACGAGTGGAAAGTACCACATCTTTTTTAGAGCGGTCTTCTTCTCAATGCCCCTCCTAGTGGTTGTCTTATACCGATCCGCAGCACAAAATCGACAACATGTTATGCTCTCCGCTGAATCATCCTTATAGTACAACATACATCCATTCGGGTAACAATCAATTTTCAAACACCCCAGACCCAAATTCTCCACAGACTTCTTAGCATGATAAAAACTAGTAGGCATCCGATTGTCTTCCGGCAACGCCTTGGACACTGACATGGCGAGGCGATTAAAACAGTCTTCTTGCATATTGTAGTCAGATTTGATACTTAACCATTCCATACACATCGACAACTCTGTGTACTCCCGACATCCTTCCCACAACGGAGATCGTGCAACACTCAGTATATTATAGAATCTTTGAGCTTCGAGATTCGGAATCTCCTCTATGTATTGGGAACCCATTCCACCATCTTCTCCCCCATCTTCTTCTAGTGCAACACCAACCGAGGGTCCGGCATGATCCATTATCATCTGCTCGTATGGATTCAATTCTTCCCTCCGGTCACCACTTCCATAGTACGAACCTTCAAACACAACCGGGTTTAAATCAGGCAACATCTCACCATGGTTACTCCACCAATAGTAATCAGGCATGAAGCCCTTCTCATAAAGATCGGCTACAACTCCATCCACGCTTTTGAAAGATTGACACTTGCATCTTGTGCAAGGATACCTCAAATGATCACCGCCCAGCCGTATAAATCTCTCTTGGCTAACAACAAACTCTATAAACTCACCCACTCCAACTCTATACTCTTGCCTAAGACGTTTATTCCGATCCAACCTACAGTACATCCATTTCCGATTCTCCGGAATATCCATTCCTGCCAATTAAATAGCCTGACCAACCCTACAATAACACTTATATATTACGGTGCATTCCAATAACTACATCAATCTCGTTCTTATGACAAGGTATGAACCTATCCCATTCGAGAAGAAACCTTTACCACACTCGGCTAATAATAGTTATTCCCTTATTCAAATACCTTATACTTAACAAAATTTCGGCAGCATTTCCCATCGGTCTCCAAGTACACGACTCGAGCACGGTGAGAATCATCGCGATCAAGTATGCACCCGGAGAACAAAAGGAAATGCATTAGACCGAGATTTCAACAAGTATATAAGGCATTTGAACATGGAAATGACTATTGTACGAGTGTGAAAAAGGTTTTTTCCCAAACTGTCCCACTTGGACAATTCAAGATTCAATACAATGAGCATGCGTACCTTGGGAAGGTAAGGCTTCCCAAACAGGAAACTAAGGCTTTCGTAACTTAATAATTAACTCTAGCAGAAAATAAAACCATTGACTTATAAGGATTGCAGCATACTTCAACAAATATATATTGAAGCATAATTCAATACAAACTTAGATAAAATATAGTAGCAAACATCCTATTGAGCTCCGCTCTCCACTAACAAGTAACACATAATTGTCAAACACATGCATAACTTCTAAATTAGCAGCACACAACAAGCATCCCGCTTTTGGACAGGATCACATCCTATTGAGCTCTGCTCTCCACTAACAAACAACACATAATTGCAAATACATGCATAAATATTAAATTATCAGCACACAACCAGCATCTTGCCTTTCAGGCAGGATACCATCCTATTGAGCTCTGCTCTCCACTAACAAACAACACATAATTGCAAATACATGTATAAATATTAAATTATCAGCACACAATCAGCATCTTGCCTTTCAGGCAGGATACTATCCTATTGAGCTCAGCTCTCCACTAACAAACAACAAGATATATAATTCACATAACACATTAAAAACACCACACAATCAGAACCTTTTAGACAAAGCAGAACCTTAAAAGAGAGTATTGAGATAACTTACCTATGCGACAAAATGCAAAAACAAGTAAGGATAAGGGGAGGAGCCGCAGACAAGAAGATCGGGAACTGATAAATATAATAAGACAATATGAAAGCAAATTAATATCCTTAGAGCCAACTTAATTGTATTCAAGTCTGTAATATAAAAGTTCAACAAATTGTCATTACGACCAATTGATTACCTGTGGAGATGGAGAGGAGACGAAGGGACTCGGTTTCAACTCACGAGAAATAGAGCAATGACCTATAATGCATAAATAAAATGAAGCATCAACAATTACCGATTTTGAATTCCATTAACCAGTAACCAGGTGTCCTAAGTTGTCAAATTTAAGGTGTACAAATATCATTATTAATTTGAAAAGTGTCATAGTTTTTCTATTAAAGTAAGATTTTAGATTTCACCCAATAGTCGTGTTACGATCAGAACAGTTTTCTCTTTTGCCTTGTACATGCAACCGAATGGAAGTAGCATAGACCCTAAAATAAAATTTATTTGTTTTATTTTATTTTATTTTATTTTATTTTATTGCTATGGCTACATTTTTTAACTGTTCCTATGCAGAAATACTGTTGTAGTCATGTTTAATTTATATCAAAATCAGGAGAAAATAAGTAGCGTGTAATGTTATTCAACATCAAACATTCAATTTAACCTAGGATATCCCTCTTACTTCCTTTATAATAAATTTTTTTTTCAAAGTCTTCTTATCTGTGTGCTCATGACCAGCAAGTCATTTTTTAGAACATAAACAATTTGCTAAAATAAATTGCCATTATATTTGCTTCTACCTGACCTCGTCGGTGGTGTCAAGAACTTAAACTCAGGGTCAGACAAATCTTATATATGGTAAACAACTAGTATTATAGTATTGTACTATCAATATTTTAATTTCGTACAAATTAAAACTTTTGACTCGGCTAATTAATTCAGATTCAAATTAAGAAACAATAGGCCAAGTCAACTAGATCCAGGGATGGGTGAGTTGCAGGTCAACCAGCTGGTTGTGTTTTAAACTGTGTGATAGCATAGTAGTAATCTGACAATTTGATGATCAGTCACGTGGGGTTTTGTTTGTTATAGCATTGGTTAACAGACCTTGCACATGCAATTTGCAACTACTGCAGCTACCAATCTAACATATTAATTTTATATATCATATCACATGCCATTAATTATATAACAGTGTGATTGTCTTACGCTAATTTCTTGTTGATGTCAGATTTAATATAATCTTAATTTGCACGAAGTTATACATGAGCAAAAAATTTGCATCTTTCTATTAATTGGTTTGCATGTTCTTTACACCATATTGGTAAGAAGTTTCACAATGAGCAAAGATTTCAATACCACATTTGCATTTTAGAAAAGTAAACAAAATGTGTATCATTTCTTGTCTTCAATTTCTATCAAGCTTGATTAGAAACAATATATGCCATTTTCCATGCTTAATCAAAACCAAGATTTCAAAACTTAGTACAACCTCAAGAGAGAGAGAGAGAGAGAGAGCCGAGTAAGAGAGAGAGAGAGAGAGACAGAGAGACAGAGAGACAGAGAGGAGAGAAGAAGAGAGCTTACCTATGGAAGAGGAGGATAATGGTGGTGGTGGTGGTGGCCGAAGGGAACCTGAGAGAGAACCTGAGAAAGAGAGAGAGAGAAACAGAGTGAGACAGAGAGAGAGAGAAACAGAGTGAGACAGAGAGAGGGATGGAGAGAGACGGAGAAGATGAGAGGATGAGAGCTTACCGGAGGAGAGGGGACGACGATGTTGGCTCGAGGCGTCCTGTGGTGGCCGGAGATCGCGAGACGAAGAGAGAAACGGTGAGAGAGAGTGAGAGATTCGGGCAAAATGAGGAAGAAAGGGGGTTCTGCTGATTTAGGAATTTTATTTTTAGCGACCGAATTATTCGGTCGCTAAATCGGTCGCCAATGTTAGTTTGTTAATTCGGTCGCCAAAAACGGTAGCTAAAAGGGTTAATTTGAATTTTGAATTAATAAATTTAGCGACCGAATTAAAATCGGTCGCTAACACGCGCTATTTTAAATTTTTTACGCGCCATTTAGCGACCGAATTAATATCGGTCGCAAATATAAATAAAAATGTATCCGTTGCATTAAACTCGGTTGCCATTTCAATCGTTGAAAAGTTAGTAAGTTTTGACTTTTAATTTCCTTTATTTAGCGGCCGAAATAGAGACCGATATCTCTAATACGCTCTATTCCGGTATCAACTATAACAAGTGTCTCTTGTATATCCTTTAATCGGTCGCCATTTCGGTCGCAAACAGCAACCAACAAATTCGGTCTCTAATTTCGGTCGCTAAATGACCTTTTTTTTGTAGTGAGTGTCCTTAGATTTAGCACTAAACCACCTCTAAGAACAGACTTTTATCCTATCCAATATAAACATCATATCCACCTTCATATCACAAAAAATAGTACCATTCCTCAACTCCCAAATTGACCAAGTTACTGTATGCCACACCATCAGCCAATGGTCTAATAAATCTGTTCTACTAACGGCTTCCCCAAACTCAACAAAGAATGGGATAACCTGTGCATTAACCGAAATAGAAGTTCCTAGCCAGCAAAATATTAATGACCATAAGTTTGCAACAAATGGGCATTGCACAAACAAGTGGTCACCACATTCCAAAACAGAGTCACACAGCACATAATTAAGATTTCCATTTTGTTGTAACACCTTCATATGGAGCAGATTTTGTCTTGTTGGAAGTCTATTTTAAGAACATTTGCCAAGAGAAGGCAATTACCTTGAGCGGTGCAGAGCTTGACCATAGGAACTTAAGGCTTTAGCTTCTGTTAAGTCTTTAAAATGTCTGATGTGCATTTCCCTAAGTTTTGATGAAAACTAAACATTTGTTAATGATTTAATGAACCTTCATATTGGTTGCTAACCCGTCTATCCAGTGTACAGAACAAAACAGTAAGAAGTCACTTTCTCACCTGTCTGCCCACATTGATGACCACCTGTCTGGAGAAGCAATAGTCAATCTGTCTGCTGACTAGGATGTTGACTTTCTGCATTGAAGTTTTAACTTGTCTTTTGATAAGTTCTCATAGTTGTCTGAGGTTCTTCAATAAGGAACTCAAGTACAAAAAGCTTTTGGAAGCTGTCCCCTCATACAGAAGACTCTGAAGCTCTCTCTTTCTTCTTCTCACATTTATCAAGAAAAGTCAGAAGTCTCTATCACAAGCAACCTAGGAAATTAGAGATGAAGTCCAGTTAAAGAATGTTTTCAACATGCTTTATTCCCTAATACTTTTGGTTATTACACGAAAAGGGAAACTTGCTCTGCAAAGTACAAAAGCATTCTGCACAACTCTGATTTGGCTATTGCATGATGCATAAAGCAATGATCCTCCGTGTTAGAGTACAACCAACGTTCCTATTGCATTAATGACTGCCCAGAATGACTCTATAGCATTTAATAGAGCTCTGCTTGAAGCCAACATTTGAAGGAATGTCTCTAACGGATCTTAAATGCTTGAAGGCTATAAATACAGAACTCATTGAAGATGAAGATATAGAACACACAGCATTAAAGAGCCATTACTCTGCGCATTTATTTCTTCATTCTTTTGATCTGTATTCTTCAATCATTTGAAGTTATTACGCTGTCTTTCCTAAGCTTACATTTAATCCACTATCTGAGTGTTAGTGAAAGAACTGTCTGTCTGATTGTATTTATTACAAATAAACTTCTCAAACAAACCTGAGTGGGCCTGAAGAGGCTAGGTGAGCAAAGAATACTTGTCTTGGAGCCTGGACTAGGTATGCAAACAATACTTGGAGTCTGTAACTTGATCAGTTATAGTGAATAAAACTTGGTGCTGCCAAGGACTGGACGTAACTCTTTGTGTTAAAGAGTGAATCAGGATAAATAGCTGTGGACTATTTAGTTGCTTTGATTATATTATTTGCCTTCTAACTAAAAGGGTTAAAGTATGAACATCAAACTTGTTTTCAAGTTGTGTGCTTGTGTGTCTTTCTGTTAAAATCACACCAGACAGGCCACCTATCTATGCAGTGTCTTCACACTTGTCTGAACATAACTTCTGTGTGTGAAAAGTTTTTAACTTTGTTTTAATTTCTGATAAACACAATTCAACCCTCTTTCTCATGTTTATAGTTGTCTATTTCAGTTGGTATCAGAGCTCAGCCTCTGGGTTGAGCATCTAACAATGTAGAGGTAAAGGTCCTGAAGAATAGACATGACTGCTGGAGCTAGTTCAAGCGGGAGCCACCAGACTGAAGGAGCTTCCCTAACCTGACCTCCATTCTTCAATGGAAAAAACTACAACTATTGGAAAGATAGATTTCAATAGTTCATTCTATCTACAAACTCTGATCTCTGGGATGTCATCATGGATGGTCCATTCATTCCTAAAAATGATGACAACACTGGCAAGCCAAAAGCTCAGTGGACCCTGTAGAAAAGACAAAATGGGAGCTGAATCACAAAGCCAGATATAACATCATTTGTGCCCTTAGTCCTGAAGAATTTGAAAAAGTTTGTGCCTGTGATTCTGCTAAAGAAATATGGGATACTTTAACTGACACACATGAAGGAACAACCAAAGTTAAAGAATCAAAGATTGTCATACTTGTCAGGAAGTATGAACTGTTTCTCATGGAGGAAGGAGAATCAGTTGCTCAGATGATAGGAAGATTCCAAACTATCATCAATGGCCTAAAGTCTCTTGGTAGAATTCGGCCTTCTGAGTCAACCCGGCAGCTTCAAAATTTATACAGTGGAGACCTTTGGTCACTGTTATTTCTCATGCCAAAGATCTCACTACCTTGACTATGGATGAACTTCTTGGTACACTCACTTTTCATGAGCAAGAACTTGGAGATGAAATTGTAACAAAGAAGGGCAAGTCAATTGCTCTGAAGGCTGATCAAAAGTCAGAAAAACCTTCCAAGGCTCTGAAGGCGGACGAGTCATCCAGTGATGCTGACCTGTCTGAATCCGAGGGTTCTGAAAGTGATGAAGAGTTATCTCTCCTAACTAGGAAGATAAAGACAGAAAAAGAAGTTCAAAAAGGATAAGTCATTCAGAAGTTTCAACAAGGATAAGAACTTCGAAGAATCCACTTCAACAGACAAGAGTTCAATTGTCTGCTATGAGTGCTGCCAATTACATTACCCAATTACATTACCCTAACCAAAACTTAAACCCCATCTTTGGTTTGATCTTTTCTATAAAAGGTGCTGAACCCTTGCACTTTAATAAATTGAAACATATATATTTTTTTTATAAAAAAAATATATATTGAAATGAGTATAATGGGTACTCAAATCCCATATACAATGATAGAACCAAATGTGCAAGTAATTGTCCAAGGTAGATGTTAAACTTGGAGTATGTAACCTTAATTACAAGGTTAAGAATCTAACTTGACCCCACTACATCATGGAAAATAGAGGCATTAAATAAATCTGGTAGACATGCCAAGAACCCAACAAGTGAGGAATCATAGCCTGTAGAACCAAGAAGAAAGTTGCACTTTAAGAAATCACCAAAAAGTGAAAAATGTAGCTTGTAGAACCAAAAGAATGTTGCACATGTAATGACCAGTAAAGCAAGAAGATGAAGTATTACCAGCCCCCTGTATTACCCCTGCTAAGACTAATACCACTTGAACCCCTGAAGAAACCAACCCGTGTCCCTGGATTCGGCTTCACTTACGCCGAATGGAGAGACGCTTGTCGTCACGATGCCGACGTGTAGCGTCAAAGGGGCTGGTTATTTGGAAGCTATCTTGTTGTTCCGGGGGCCTTTGCGTGTTTAGTGTTTCAGAAAATCGTATCTATGATGAATACTGGTTTGGCTGCAGTAGCCTTCTCCATGATCTCTTACTCCGTCGCCATGGCCGCCATGGATCCCTTGGAGCATGGAGACACAACACAAATCCAGGGTTTCACAGCAGGGAATAGGTTCCCTGAATGAAAGTTACTATTTAGGCCTCGTTATTGACTTGGGCCTCATCACTAATTGGTGCTATTTTGTTGAAAGTTTGTCCAATAACCCTTAGGGAAAAAAAAAAAAGGAATGTAAGAAACTCTATAAAAAATGGTATGAAGGTATGAATGAAATCAAGCAGAAATTCAACCAAAAGTCTCTCTCTCTCTCTAATTTCTAAGGAGGTTATCCTTGTCCTCCATAATAAGGAATCTCTATCCCCATCCATACCCTATCAAGCATCAACCAAAAGGTGTAGAGCAAAGCTAAGGAATGTTCTGAAGATCCAAAAGCACCAGTTTTGCCATAGAAAATAAGGCAAAAGACAAAGCATAAAACAAGCAAGAAAGGGCAACCAATAGACTAGGATAAGATTATGAAGAGGAGCAAACATTGACAACTGTAAAAATTGATGCACATTTCCAGAACTTTCTATATCTTTGTAGCAAGTTTTGCACATTTCCAGAACTTTCTATATCTTTGTAGCAAGTTTTAGTTATAGTAAAATTGTCTACAATGTTCTAGAGTATTAATTACATAGGTTGTAAAATGATGTGTAGAATGATCTAGAAAATTCAAACTCTTTCTTTGCTTGGCGGTGGCAGTAGCCTATAAATAGGCAATGATCCAATCAATTGTAATATAGCAGTTCAACTAATGAACTAGAAGCTATCCAACCAAGTTCCAAGCTATTCACGTCCTCCTACTTTTTTCTTTCTTAAACTATCAACTATTTTTGAATCAATCTATTTTCTATCAGTGGCATCAGAGCTACATTCGGTCATTCACTGGGGGTAGATACATTACCTAACTACTTCACAAAACTTTCTCATCTATCCTAGACTACTTCTAAAATTTTCTAGAGTCATGGCAGACACAACTCAACTATCATCTATGCCTGTCCCAATTTTCACAGGTGAAAACTATGACTTTTGGAGCGTAAAAATGACAACATATTTTCGCTTCCAGGATCTATGGGACATCATAGAAGATGGATTTACTACTCCTCAAGATACTTCAACTCTTACTGCAGCTCAAAAGAAAGAGTTGAAGGAAAATAAGCAAAAAGATTCGAAGGCATTATTTATTTTGCAACAAGCGGTGGCCGACACTATCTTTCCAAGAATTATGGGAGCAACTAGTGCTAAGGAAGCATGGAGTACTCTAAAGGAGGAATTTCACGGCAGTGACAAGGTACGCACCATCAAACTTCAAACTCTAAGACGAGAGTTTGAATTAATTAAAATGAAGGAGTCTGAGACCATAAAAGACTATTATTCCAAAATTAAAGAAATAGTAAATCAAATGAAGGCCTATGGGGAAACTATTCTTGACAAAAGAGTTGTCGAGAAAATTCTAATTTCTATTCCCCAAAGGTATGATGCAATTGTGACTACAATTGAGCAAACCAAAGATCTGTCTACCTTGTCGGTGACAGAACTGATAGGCTCTCTTGAAGCATATGAGCAAAGATTGAGTAGGCATGATGAAGGTTCAGTTGAAAATGCCTTTCAATCCAAGCTCAAACTACGGTCTCAGAGTGAAAGGATGCGAAAATAAAAATAATAATGGTGCAAGAAATTTTAGAAACAAAGAAAATTCTAGAAGCTTCTCTAGAAACAATAAGTATCCTCCATGTAACATCTGCAAGAGGACAAATCATGCCGAAAAAGATTGTCGGTACCGTGGAAAGCCACAATGTCGACACTGCAAGAGATTTGGACACGTGGAGAAGAATTGCTACAGCAAAAATAAGCATCAAGCAAATTTTGTCGAAGATCAAGACCGTGAGCAGCATCAACATGATCGTGAGCAACATATTTTCTATGCTACCCAAGACTCTAGTGATGAAATGGGTGGAAACTGGTACTTGGACAGCGGTTGCAGCAATCACATGGCCAAAGATGAGAGCATCTTCAAGGATATTGATGACTCTATCAAAGTTAAAGTTCGACTAGGAAATGGTGCTGTCGTGGAATCAAAAGGCAAAGGCACAGTTATGGTGGAGACGAAGAAAGGTACGCAATTTACCAAAGATGTCCTACTAGTTCCCAATCTCAAAGAAAATCTCTTGAGCATTGGTCAAATGATAGAGAAAGGCTACGCTCTCCACTTTGAAAGAGACACATGCACGATATATGACAACAAAAACAAAAGGGAGGAGATAGCTCAAGTTAAAATGGAGAAAAGAAACCGAAGTTTTCCAATAAGCTTCAAATATACTACTAACATTGCCATGAAAGTGCAAGTTGATGATTCATGGCTATGGCATCGGAGATTTGGCCATTTCAACACTCATGCCTTAAAGCTTCTATATAAGAAAGGTATGATGAGAGATCTTCCATGCCTCAAAGAAAACAACGAAGCATGTGAAGGATGTCTTCTTGGCAAGCAACACAGACTGCCTTTCTCAACTAACATAGCATGGAGAGCAAAAGACTTGCTGGAGCTAGTTCATACGGACGTATGTGGACCGATGAGGACGCCATCACTTACCAACAACAGGTACTTCATCCTTTTTATTGACGATTTTTCTAGAATGACTTGGGGGTCTACTTTATTAGAGAAAAATCAGAAGTTTTTGGAGTATTCAAGAAGTTTAAGGCCCTTTGTCGAAAAGAAAAGTGGGAAACATATAAAAGTACTCAGAAGTGATCGTGGCAACGAGTACAACTCTCGCGAGTTTGACAAGTTCTGCGAAGACGAAGGCATTGAGCGTCAGCTTACAGTTGCATACACTTCGCAACAAAATGGAGTGTCCGAAAGAAAAAATCGTACAGTCATGGAAATGGCAAGATCAATGTTAAAGGAGAAGGGTCTACCAAATACTTTCTGGGATGAAGCAGTTTACACTGCTGTTTACATTCTCAACAGGTGTCCAACTAAGGCAGTTTGAGATAAGACTCCTATTGAAGCCTGGAGTGGGCAAAAGCCATCGGCAAAACATCTAAGAGTCTTTGGATCAATTTGCTACATTCATGTTCTAGATGTAAAGAGACACAAGCTAGAAGACAAGACAGTACGAGGCATCTTCTTGGGATATAGCACACAGTCAAAAGGCTATCGTGTCTACAATTTGGAAACAAAGAAACTCACCATCAGCCGAGATGTTGAGGTTGATGAAAACGCTGCTTGGAATTGGGATGAAGAAAAAGTTGTCAAAAGTAGCATCTCCACACCAATGCAGCAATCCCAAGAAACTGAAGAAGTTGAAGAAGAAACAGTAGAAGAACCAGGTACGCCTCCTTCACCTCCGCAAGAACAACCTTCTTCACCAGAGTCTACTCCAAGACGAGTAAAATCTTTGGTGGATATATACGAAACGTGCAACTTGGCTATACTTGAACCCGAAAGCTTTGAAGCAGCATCAAAGCAACAAGTATGGGTCAAGGCAATGGAGGAGGAAATAAAAATGATCGAGAAGAATAACACATGGGAGTTAGTAGATTGTCCCAAAGATAAAGATATCATCGGGGTTAAATGGGTGTATAAAACAAAACTCAATCCCGATGGCACCATACAAAAGCACAAGGCCAGACTAGTTGCAAAGGGCTACTCCCAGCAATCGGGAGTCGACTACAATGAGACATTTGCCCCTGTTGCTCGTCTAGATACAATAAGAGCTCTAATAGCTCTTGCAGCACAAAAAAGGTGGAAGATATACCAACTAGATGTTAAATCTGCCTTTCTCAATGGCGTGCTTCAAGAAGAGGTTTATGTGGAACAACCACAAGGCTTCATGAGCAAAGGCAACGAAAGCAAAGTGCTAAGGCTAAGGAAAGCTTTATATGGCCTGAAGCAAGCTCCTCGAGCCTGGTATAGCAGAATTGATCAATACTTCATCGATAAAGGATGCAGGAGGAGCAAGAGCGAGCCAACACTATACATCAAGACTCAAGGTCAGTATGACACTCTGATTGTCTCCCTATATGTCGATGATCTTATCTACACAGGCAACAATATGAAGATGATAGCTGAATTTAAAGAAGACATGATGAAGACATTCGAGATGACAGACCTTGGCTTGATGCACTACTTCCTCGGTATCGAGGTAAGTCAAAGGAAAGAAGGAATATTTATCTCACAGAAGAAATACACAGACGAACTACTAAAGAAGTTCAAGATGTACGAGTGCAAGCCAGTTGCTACTCCACTAATGACTAATGAAAAGCTGCTGAAGGACGACGGATCACCGAAGGTAGATACAACACTCTACAGAAGTTTGATTGGTAGTCTTCTATATCTCACAGCTACACGACCAGAAATCATGTATGCTACAAGTCTTCTATCGAGGTTTATGCAAAGGCCAAGTCAAATCCACTTTGGAGCAGGCAAACGAATACTGAGATACTTACAAGGCACGAAGGAGTTTGGTATATGGTACAAGCCTACTTCCAACTCAAAGTTGATCGGGTACACCGACAGTGATTGGGCAGGATCTATAGATGACATGAAGAGCATGTCAGGCTATGCCTTCTAACTTGGATCGGGAATATTCTCTTGGGCATCGAAGAAGCAAGCAACTATTGCACAATCAACAGCAGAAGCAGAGTACGTGGCAGCAGCTGAATCTACAAGTCAAGCTATATGGCTCAGAAAAATACTTGGAGATATGGGAGAACAACAGACAGATCCAACCACAATCTACTGCGACAACAAATCTGCAATTGCAATAGCGAAGAATCCGGTACATCATAGCAGAACCAAGCATATAGCAATTAAATATCACTTCATCCGGGAAGCAGAAGCAACTAAGCAAATACAAGTTGAGTATTGCAAGACTGAAGATCAAATTGCTGATATATTCACGAAGGCACTACCAAGACCAAAATTCGAACAGTTAAGGACGATGCTTGGAGTTACGAAAAATGTGCATCAAGGAGGAGTGTAAAAATTGATGCACATTTCCAGAACTTTCTATATCTTTGTAGCAAGTTTTGCACATTTCCAGAACTTTCTATATCATTGTAGCAAGTTTTAGTTATAGTAAAATTGTCTACAATGTTCTAGAGTATTAATTACATAGGTTGTAAAATGATGTGTAGAATGATCTAGAAAATTCAAACTCTTTCTTTGCTTGGCGGTGGCAGTAGCCTATAAATAGGCAATGATCCAATCAATTGTAATATAGCAGTTCAACTAATGAACTAGAAGCTATCCAACCAAGTTCCAAGCTATTCACGTCCTACTTTTTTCTTTCTTAAACTATCAACTATTTTTGAATCAATCTATTTTCTATCAACAACAACCAAAAGCAAGCAACATCCCTGAGAGCATACACAGACTAGAACTGATACTAAAAAGGGATAAAGAAGGCAACTACCAAGGCCATCATAATAGGGCTTAAAGGCAACTTTAGAGTTCAGAGTAACAAAGCCAAAATAATAATTTACAAACCAAAAACCGACACCAAAGAAAAACCTCACTGTATTTATACCTTTGTGTTTAACTCTCTCAACAAAAGACGTCTCAATTGTTTAACTCCCAAAGAACATGTTCGCAAGTGTTTCGCTCCCACAAATTCCTCACTCTCAAGTGATTTGAACACTCACAGCACCACTCAAAAAAACACACCTTCTGAGACTCTTTAGTTTCCAAATCTTGAGGCTAACCTGCAAAACAAACAAGAGAGACTTTCTATCTAGCAGATCAAAAATAGATAATAGTTAGAACAAGACCATAAAAGATTATAAAATAAAATAAAAAACGATATATAGGATCACACTTTCTCCTGTGTTTCTCTCCAGTGTTTCACCCCTCACCATAAAAACAAAATAGCCTCGCAGGTGCTTCACTCACACTCAACATAAGCGAAGATTGCACAGAAGTATGATTCGTCCGGTCTCAAATCAGGTATGGCTGAAAACCAAGGCTGCTAGAAGTCTATCTTTGCACCTGAGTTACACCATAAAAGAGTCTCGAGTTGCATAGTAAGGTTATTCCGATAGGATGATGATTTCTCCTATCCAATTGCAGCATGTTTCACGCATTCAAAGGGGCAAGAAAACCAATATGAAAAAGAGAGCTGGCCGCCGATCTTAACTTTGATTCAATGTCAGGTCCTTATATTATAAGATGAAAAGTATTTAGGGCATCAACATGCTCTTGTAAGCACTCTTCCATATTTCAAACATGCTCTAGTAAGCACTCTTCCATATAGCAGAATTTGAGTTCTCATTCATAAAAGTTAGCACTCTTCCATATAGCAGAATTTGAGTTCTCATTCATAAAAGTTAGCACTCTTCCATATAGCAGAATTTGAGTTCTCATTCTTAAAAGTTAACCATAATAACACTAAATATAACAAGAGTAACATGTTTGAAATAGACCTTGTAACCTTTTCCAAAACGTGCACTAAATGGTTATTTTAAGTTCCAATCTCTACGAGTTTTGCTGATTAACGACGGATTTTCCTGCGAGTTTTGCTAAAAAATTCCTAGAAAACATGTTCCATATGAATTTTCCTACGGATTTCTGTCCCCAGGTAATACCTTCATGGGTAACTATTTCCAACGAATTTTAAAAATCTGTGGGAAGTTTCCTACAGATTTTCTTGGGAAAAATTTAAATCCGTAGGAAAATCCACAGGAAATGTCAAAATTTCATACAAATTTCCCTACGAATTTAAATTTATAGAAAAATGTCTTTTTTAAAAAAAATTGTAGCAAAATTCGAAAGATATTCCTGCTGAAAAAATCTGCAAGAAATTCATGATTTTTTAGTAGGCAGTGTTTTTCTTGTAGTGAAATGTGCCAACCCGCTACCCAACTCGAACATGTTGGATTCATCTCTTTTCAAACCAAACTGACCCAATGACTCGAATCAATCCAGATTTTTGGTTTGGTTTGGGTCGGGTTAATGAGTCGTCAGGTTGACTTGGACTCATGTCCACCCATAGAAACTAACATTTATCCTCTCAATTAAGTATATTGTACATCAATTATATATTTCTTAATTACTGATTGTGCAAAATAATATTATCCGATCACAAAAAAAAATATAGTGTTTACTTTTACTGTTCACCGTCCAAGTGGAAGTGCTTTCTTACTAAAGTATATAATAGGGCAAGTGAATGTTAGTATTATTTTTTATTTTTGTAAAACAAAACTCTATAATAACTGTAGCCCTTTTCCATTGCTCATAAGATAAAATTAATACACCCAAGCTGTCCAAATTTATTTTATATATTTTGTCCAAAAAAAAAATTTATTTTATATATTTCAAATCATCATATAAATTGTAGTAGCCAGCATAGATTTTAGGACGTCATTTCTTCCCATTTGATCAGGGCACAGTTATACATGCAAAACAAAAACAAAGATGATGATCAAATCAGTGCTGGCATAATCAATCACATTTAATTTAATTCATAAAATTATTATTAAGCAAATAACGGGCTCAAACTAAATTGATTAAATATTAATATATACCTCCACAATTGGTTCCAGAGGGTATTGGCTTTCCACATGACTGAGCAATGTAAATCACCTTCTGAATATCAACAAACTGCAGCATTGCCTGGGTTATGTGCTGACATACGCAAGAAGAATCTGCGTTCCTGATCACGTTGCAACACTCTTGTGATGGAATCATTCTAGGGGTAGATTTCTGGACATACGTAGCGCATTGGGTGATCAGAAAACAGTAAAATTTCGATGATGGCCAAAACCATGAATTTGGTGTTGATCAACTTTGCCATTTTATAATTTTTTATGTATTTTTTCTCTTGTAGATTGGGTTTTGGATTTTTGGGTGGTGAGGTAGGTAGCTAGGTATGGAAGGAGGTTTATATATAAAAATGTTTTGTGAGTAACAAAAAGAGGGACGTACGCATTGCATATATAACTAAGATCATGAACGGGGCATGTTTTCATTTTTGTTCGTTCTATTTTCCAGCCTTTTGACTTAAAATGAAAAGCATGTGAAAGAGTTTCGTTGCTTATGGGGAAATGGAAATCAAGTGTGGTGGTTTTGTTTGGCTTTCCATGAGTCCAACTTTGGGGATAAAGCTTCTCTAAAATAGATAAAAGTGTAAAGTGAAAAAATTAGGGCGACACGTGCTAAACATGGGTAATCAATAGTTCAATATCCCATGTGTTAGTTAGTGGCTTGGGACTTTATGGTTTTGGGAAGTTAGCTTGTTAGTTATCTGTTATTTGCTTATAACAGATTGTAACTAATTTGGGTTAGTGATTAGTGAAGTAACTAAAGCCTATATAAGGCTTGTAATTGTTTTCATTCATCAAGGCTAATAAGAAAAGCTAATGCATTTCCAGATATACTTCTTCTCTAAAACTCTCTATCTTTCTCAAATCTTTCTTTCATTTTTCAGTTTTCGATATCAGTCTATAACAAATTGGTATTAGTAGCAAAGGTTGGGTTTTTTGGGGAATCATTCTTGCTCTCAATATCAAGAATGGGTTCCACAAAGTTTGATATCGAAAAGTTCACAGGAAGAATGACTTCAGTTTATGGAGAATGAAGATGAGGGCGCTTATGGTGCATCAGGGATTAGAGGAGGCTCTCAATGGGGAATCAAAACTTCCCAACACACTGTCAGAAAGGGAGAAGAAGGAGATGCTCAACAAGGCTCACAGTGCTTTGATTTTGTCCCTCGGTGACAAGGTTCTTAGGGAAGTCTCAAAAGAAAAGACACACTACAACATTTTTCACTTTAGGCAACACTAATCTTGACAATGGTTGAAAAACTGTTCCTAAAACATAGAATAAGCAACAGTTTTATGACGGTAGCCAATGCTATGTATATTTTTTATCTTTTATAAAAGTGCCATATAGAACCGTTGTCTGTTTATATTAGTCAACAGTTTCGAAACCGTAGAAAATTTATAAGGTACGGTTTTCATGATGTTGGCATTTTGTAGAATTGTTTTAATAATTAAATCCTTCCCGCTAAACACACTTTTTGCCGCTACACACATCTTTTGCCGGGTTTTTATTATGTCAATTTTTTTTTTTGAAATCCCTTAGCTCAGAACCCGTTTCGTTCCCAAATCCCTTAACTCAGAACAAGCCCAAAACCTGTTTCCTTCCCAAATCCCTAACCACTTCGGCACTTCCCCTTTCTCTCGCTGTCCCTCTGTCACTATCCCTCGTGTCTTGCTTGCACTGTCTCTGTTTATTTGCTTGGACGAATTCCACCATTGGAGAAGGCGCAAAGCTTATTCTGCCATTAGAGGTTTGAACTGTTGAATTTAATAGAAATATTTAATAGAATCTGCGTTTTTGTTCCCTGATGCTTGTGATATTAGCAGCTATTTGCTGCAATTGGAAAATACTTGGACGAATTATGCAATTGGTGAATCTGCTTGCTTTTTTGTCTCGCAGTGAGTGGATTTTCTTATTTATATTTTGATTTTCGTTCCAGGGCTTAGTGGATTGTAGATTGGTATTTTATTATATTTTTTTAGACACTTAATGATAATCTGCCACTTAGCATAGCTTCATAACATGATTTTTCACTATATAAGGTCTATACTTAATTGGCACGGCCAGTTTCTATCATTTTGAAGGGTTTTGGAATTGGAAGTATCTGAGACGGAAAACAAAATATTAGAAGGGGCTTTGAAATGCTTTGTCTTGTTTGATGACATTTTAAATACGATTGCAGAAGCTAGTCATGTATGTTTGGTTGCTGTTGCATATAAACAAGAACTGGGTTACAACTTCGATTTGCCTTACATTTCATCTGATATGTTGATTTGGCAGATTGGTGAAGGCATTGAAGGGATAAGAAAATTGTTCCCCCTTCAAAGCACCTGGTTTTTGGTTTTATATGCTAACAGAATTAGCCAGGGAAATTGTTGTTCTTGTTATAAACTGGATCCTCTCTTTAAACGGATAACAAAATTGTATTGTGTGCACTATCTAGATTGAATTACACTTCAACTTGAGCATCGTGTTATTTAGTCCTAATGATTTGTCTTATTTTATTTTCTTTTGGTTTGTCAAATATCTGAATACTAAAGTTACCATAAGTAATAAGTTGTTATGTGATAGATTGTTGTCTCGTCATTAAATTTATTTCAGAGTGGCAGACCATTAGAATTTTGAAAAAGAAAAGAAAAGATTTTGGTGCAATATCTTGTCGAGATTGACCATACAATGTTGTGCATGCCCTTTTCTTGAGTTCAAAAAGGTTAGTGTAACTCATTTATCCATTTTCCTATAGACATTTAAATTACACAAGGGAAGGTATTGTCTTAAGCCATTGTATCATTTGATGCAGTCTCACACTTTACAGTTCTTAAAGTTTCAAGGAAGAATTACAGCCATCCACATTTTCCATGAAATGAAAATTCATTCATTTTGTTTCCTACTCTATTAATGAAATGAGTATTTTGATTTCTATTATCTAGTCTATTAAAGTTAAAGATTCTTGTGACAATTCTCTGCTATCTCCTCTAGTGGATTTAGGTGGGATTACTCAAATCTTGGCTACCTTGATACTAAAACACCTCACAGATTTGAAAGAAGAAGGTTAGTTTGGCTTCTAATTAATGGTTAAGAATTCACATGTAAGTTCATATTTATTGATTTGATCAAATTACTTCAGTTAGCCTTGTAGAGGTAAAATCAAGACTGTGACTCTGATAAATTTTGACACAGAGATTGCAAATTATTCTTGAAAAAGAGATTCCTGTTGTAAACAACCAGGTAATTCCAAGAGCTTTAATTTATTTGTCAGTTCTTCTAATAATTACCAATTGTTCATGATTCTTGTTGGTATCTTCACTATCAGGTGCAACATTCAATTGTTGATATGCATCCCCAACAGAAAATGCAAGAGCTTTGTCAGCTTACAGGAGTCAAACTTTTAATGTCCCTCTCCCTCTCCCTCTCTCTCTAAACACACACACAAAATCCAACATATACCCCTTTCTTATAGACATTTAAATTACAAACAGAATTTATCTAGGAAGTTCCTACAAACTCATACAAGTTTATTATTTTATACTTCATTAATTTAAGTTGGGTTATAATATGTTGATCAAGAAAAAAATGGTTCTAATATTTCTTGAAAGAAGTAAGGGTCTATCTCACTCGTTTTTGGAATTCCATCTTGCTATGTTTGGTTTTTGGGTATACTGTTATAGCTACATTTGGTCTGTTTTCTTAGTTTTAATTGGTGAACACTAAGCTGATCTGTCTGCGCTTTTTGGACAGTTTTGGGGTCCTAAATTTAGTGGCGTTTAATCCATATGGTGCTTCACTTGGTAATTGGGAAGGTTCTGCACTTGTTTGGCTTTGGTGGGCAACTTTGTAATGTTTGGGTTGCTGCTATAGCATTCTGCTTTTCTTTTCCTGTTAGATCTTAGATCTTTTCCTTATGGGTATAATTGATGTTTATGGTTGGTGTTTGGGACAACTTTGGATTGTACATGGTTTGAGTATTTCCTAATAATCTCAAATTTTTTTTTTGAAAAGCCTAATACTCTCATTAATACATTTTTTATTTATAAAAAAAAATAAAAAAGTCAAATGGTATGTTTGAATGAGTGATTTGGGGAATGGTTCTCGATGAAAAGAAACAGAGGGAAAATACAAAAGTACCTATGGTTTGGAACAAGGATTAAAAAATGGAGTTAATAATTTTAGTGAGAGATAAATTTCTTTTGTGATTATAAAGCTAATTTTGAAATTTTCTTTAGGAAATCTGCAATAGAAGCAGGTGCAACTTCCAGGTATGGCATCTTTTCTAACTTTAAAAGATGTAAAGGCAGGCAGTGTTTTCATTGGCTTTATGTGGTTCATTGGCTTTAAAATAAATTGACATTCTTTGATACTCCACATAGTGGAATTTGATTTGAATACAACATGTAAAATTTGGTCTTCCTCTCTATCTTGAATAAAGATTGATGTAAAATTCTTTACAGATAAACTAGTATATTAGTTTTCGGTGTCTTCATTTCCTCTAATGCTTGCTTCCTTTACTGCTTGTCTATTATTTGATTTGAATTTGTATTTATAGTTATCAGTAAAGCTTGTACTTAAATGCTTATTTATCATGAATAAATTATTTATTGGAATAAGTTTCATATTAGAATTCATAATAATAATTAAAATAAAATAAAATAGGTAGCTTATAAAGGATCATGTAATATAAAGTGCAATAGCATGTTTCCATTTTCTCCTCATTTCATTATCTAATTCAACTATATAACTCATCTTCTAACTTATATATCTTTTGTCATATATGCAGGAAGATTGTCTTGGTGAGGAAGAACAATATCAAGACATAGAAGAGGAATCATGATATTAACATGCATGGAGGCATATAATTTTTATGGATTTCTTTTTCCTTTTCTTTTGGATTTTAGAAGAAAACTATTATGTTACTTTTTTCACTTGATGAATATAATTTAGTCTTCTATATTTTGGAGTTATAAATATTAGACTTGTGACGAATTGATGCAATAATATATGATAATGTTTTATGGATGCATAAGTTGTCAATGTACTTAATATTTCAATGTAGTATTCTAGTTTCACCAATGTGCAAGTAAAATAATATACCCTTGAGTTATTTTAACTATTTTTTATATTATTCTACAACATTAAAGCGTTGTCTTTACTATAGGACTAACTGTGGTTAAAACGTCTATGAAATTGTTCCCTATAATATTTGCCAACAGTTAAATAAATGTCCCCTATACTATCTACCAACAATTCAATAAATGTTCCCTATATTACTTGCCAACATTTAAATAACTGTTGCTGAAAAGTATATCAACAGTTTTAAAACCGTTGCCTAAATGTGAAAGAATGAAAATTGTTGCCAATAAGTAGTCCAAAAAACCGTGGCCTATTCTCCATGTTTAGGCAACGGTTATTGACATACCGTGGCCTAAAGCGAAAAACCGTTGCCTTTAGGAATAGGCAACGGCCACCTAGAGAACACTTATATAACCGTTGCCAAACCGTTGCCTAAACCTTAGGCAACAGTTTTCATACTTCTAGGAACGGTTTTTTTGTTGTTGCCTAAAGGACAAAATGTTGTAGTGACAGCTACTGCTGTATGGCTCAAATTGGAGAACCCGTATATGACCAAATCTTTGGCCAATAGGTTGTATTTGAAGCAGAAGTTGTACACCTTCAAAATGCTGTGAGGGAGGTCATTGGAGGATCGCTTGGATGATTTCAATAAGATCATCATGGATCTGGAGAATATTGATATCAAGGTTGATGATGAAGATCAAGCATTGCTCCTGCTCAGGTCTTTGCCAAGTGAATTCGATACTCTCTCAGACACACTCATCTATGGTATATGGTAGAGACACACTATCATTAGAGGAAGTTTAGGCTGCTTTATCTTCAAAAGAATTGAAGAAAAGGCTTGAGGGAAAAGGTGATCAAGGTGCTAAAGGATTGTACACAAGAGGCAGGGTAGAAAAGGGTGACTTTAAGAACAAGAAAGGATCAAGATCCAAGTCGAGAGATGCCAAGAAAAGAAAGTGTTTTACCTATAGGAGTGAGGAACATCTCAAGAAAGAATGTCCTGAGAAAGGAAAGAAAAGAAGAACAAGGAGCAAAAGAATGACAGTGGAGATGCTGATGTGGTGTCAGAAGGTTATGAAAGTGCTGAAGTGATGTGTGTGTCAGAAGAAAAACTCAAACCAGAATGGGTTCTTGATTCAGGGTGCACATTCCATATGTGCCCTAATAAGGACTGGTTCATTTCTTACATGGAAGGCCATGGAGGACAGGTTATGTTAGGCAATAACAAAGCCTGTGCAGTGATTGGAATTGGTGCCATCAAGCTGAAACTTGAAGATGGAGCAACAAGGATCTTGCAAGGGGTGAGACATGTGCCTGAGCTGAAGAGAAATTTAATTTCTCTTGGAATGTTTGATAGGCAAGGATATGTGTACAAAGCTGAAGGTGGAGTTATGAGAATCACAAAGGGTTCCATGGTGATGATGAAAGGAAAATTGGAGAATGGTTTGTATTTCCTTCTTGGCAGCACTGTTGTGGGTAATGCTGATGCAGTTTCTAACTGAGCCAGTCTCGGGCAAGTCTTTGGCACAGAAGGCTTGGTTCATATCAGTGAAGGAGGTCTCAGGGAATTGAACAAACAGAAATTGTTGGGCAAAGACCACGTTGAAGCACTGGAATTCTGTGAACACTACATTTTTGGAAAGGCAAAAAGGTTGAAGTTTGCCACTGTTGTTCATCACACAAAAGGTACTCTTGACTACATTCACAGTGACTTGTGGGGGCCATCAAGAGTTCCTTCACACAGTGGAGCAAGGTATTTTCTATCCATCATTGATGACTTTTCAAGAAAGGTATGGATTTACATTCTTAAAAACAAGAATGAGTCATTTGCAAAATTTAAAGAGTAGAAGGCCTTAGTTGAAACTCAAACCAGTAGAAAGATCAAAAGTTATAGAACTGATAATGGTTTAGAGTTTTGTTCTAATGAATTTGATCAATTTTGCAAAGAAAATGGAATTTTGAGGCATAGAACAGTTAGAGCAACCCCTCAGCAGAATGGGCTTGCTGAAAGAATGAATAGGACAGTCATGGAGAGGGTTAGATGCTTGTTGTCCCATGCTAACTGTTCTGCACATTTCTGGGCTGAAGCAGTGATGACTGCTGCTCATCTTATCAATAGAAGTCCTTCCACTGCTATTAGTATGAAAACACCAGAAGAAATGTGGTCTGGACATCCTCCAAGTCTTGAAAATTTGAGAATCTTTCGGATGTGTGGCTTATGCTCATATTAGTTAAGGTAAACTCGAACCAAGGGCTCTAAAGTGTATGTTTTTGGGATATCCTCAAGGTGTGAAAGGATACAGATTGTGGTGGATTGAAAAAGGGCAGCCTGGAGTACTGATCAACAGAGATGTGGTGTTTAGGGAATTTGAAATGTTTTACTCAAATAAAGACTCAAATCAGCAGCATGAATTGGCTGATGTTGAGAAAGCTCATTTGGAGGTGGAGCCATTGCATGAATCAAGGGTTCAGGAGCTTGATGTAGAACCTGAAATTGAAGCTCAAGAGCAGATTGAAACCACAACTCAACAGGATCAGCAGGACTATCTTTTGGCCAGAGATAGGAGCAGAAGAACCATTAAACCACCAATAAAATTTGGTTATGCTGATATGGTTGCTTTTGCTCTTACTGCTGCAGAAGAAATTGAGGGAAATGAGCCCAGAAGCTATACTAAAGCAATAAACAGCAAGCAGTCTCAAGAGTGGATTGCTGCCATGAATGAGGAATTGAGTTCCTTGCACAACAAGGATACTTGGGTGCTGGTTGACAGACCAAAAAGGAAGAAGATTGTTAGCTGCCAGTGGTTATTCAACCTGAAGGAAGGAATTCCAGGTGTTGAAAAGGCTAGATTCAAAGCAAGGTTGGTGGCAAGAGGTTTTACACAAAGAGAGGGCATTGACTACAATGAGGTGTTCTCTCCTGTTGTAAAACACTCTTCAATCAGAATGGTTTTAGCCTTGGTTGCACAAGAAGACATGGAGTTGGAGCAGCTTGATGTAAGAACAACTTTCTTACATGGAGAACTTGAGGAGCAGATTCACATGACTCAGCCAGAAGGTTGTATCAAGAAGGGTGATGAAGACAAAGTATAGTTAAAAAGGTCACTCTATGGCCTTAAGCAGTCACCTCGACAGTGGTACAAGAGGTTTGACACCTTCATTTTGAAGAATGGTTTTAAAAGGTGTCAGTATGATGGCTGTGTCTATTTGAAGAAAACTGAGCATGGAGCTATTGTCTACTTACTCCTCTACGTAGATGATATGCTGATTGCTTGCAGCAACAAAGGAGAAATTGGAAAGGTGAAGGTGATGTTGGAGAGTGAATTTGAAATGAAGAATATGGGAGCTGCTAGTAAGATTTTGGGAATGCAAATCACAAGGGACAGAACTAAGGGAACCTTATTCATCAACCAAAAGAGCTACATATCCAAGGTCTTGAAGAGGTTCAACATGGGTCAGTCAAAGGCAGTAATGACCCCCATGGCTCAGCATTTTAAACTCTCCCAATAGGATTCTCCCAAGACTGAAGAGGAAGTCTCCTACATGAAAAAGGTTCCATATGCAAATGCAGTAGGTAGCCTCATGTACTTAATGATCTGCACTCGACCAGATTTGGCATATGCCATGAGTTTAGTCAGTAGGTACATGGGGAAACCAGGAAGATTGCATTGGGAGGCTATGAAATGGATTTTCAGGTACTTGAAAGGAACATCTGAGGTTGGTTTATTGTATTCAAGGCATGAAGGCAGTGCTGCTAATGTTACTGGGTTTGTTGATTCGGATTATGCTGGTTGTTTGGACACTAGAAGATCTTTAACAGGGTATGTATTCAAGTTCTGTGGTAGTACTATTAGCTTGAAGTGCAACCTGTAACATGTGGTGTCTCTATCCTCTACAGAAGCCGAATTCATTGCTGTTACAGAAGCAATCAAGGAGGCAATCTGGATGAGAGGAATGGCCATGAGTTTGGAAGCAAGTCAGGCAGTCACTAAGGTTTTTTATGACAGTCAAAGTGGTATACACTTGGCTAGAAATCCAGTGTACCATGAAAGAACAAAGCATATAGATGTTAAGCTTCATTTTGTGAGAGAAGTCATTGCAAAAGGGGAGGTAATTCTAGAGAAAATCAACACTGATGACAACCCAGCGGATGTGTTAGCCAAAGCACTGCCAGGGCCTAAGTTCAAGCATTGCTTGAAGATTTTACAGGTTGTATAAAGTCAAGCCAAGGTGGAGAAATTGTTAGTTAGTGGCTTGGGACTTTATGGTTTTGGGAAGTTAGCTTGTTAGTTATCTATTATTTGCTTATAACGAATTGTAACTGATTTGAGTTAGTGATTAGTGATGTAACTAAAGCCTATATAAGGCTTGTAATTGTTTTCATTCATCAAGACTAATAAGAAAAGCTAATGCATTTCCAGAATATACTTCTTCTCTAAAACTCTCTCTCTCTCTCAGATCTTTCTTTCATTTTTCAGTTTTCGATATCAGTCTATAACACCATGACTTAAAATAAAACGTTAATTCAAGCTTAAAAAATCATTGGGAATGAAGCAGGCTAGCCAATTAATCCACAGACCCAAGAGATTACACATTGCATAACATAAAATAAAATAAAAATATATAAAATTAGAGAAACTACATTTCCGCTGCAGTCGTTTCATACAAAGCCCTTGAATTAACCAGCATAAAATCAGTTTAAGTAAAGTCCCAATATCACAACCACATCTATAACAATGAGAACGAACGACAAAATCAAAATAACCATTCTGAAATACGATCTTATTATGCAGCAGCCACAAAATTAGTTAAATAACCACAGTTAAACTGCAGCCATTTAAATACAAAGTACTTAAATAAACCAGCAAAAACTGTTTTAGTAATATCCTAACATCACAACCATTCACTCCTCAACAGCCCATGTATGTTTTCAGTTTAGTTCTGGGCGCTACTTTTGGTTTTTTGGTGGTCTTTGGTATCTCTCTTGTTTTTGAGTCTTGCTGGTGTAATAATCATACTGTTTTCCTTTTAAGCAGTATTATAATTACACTTGTTCAAGCTCTTCTTTTGGTCCTTTGTATATGGGTTAGAGTACCCCTTGTACTCTCAATCAATATATTCTTTGCTTACAAAAAAAAAAAAACAACCATTCACTCCAAAAAAAAAAAAAATTCAAACCATAACTATAAATAACCATTTTAGTTACTTAACAATTTTAGTAACTTTTTCCTCCTTGATTGGCTTTACGAATTGACAGAGACCATTTGTTAGAGCAGACGATGAGATCAAAGAAGCTTTCAGAAGGCTTAGACCCTGTAGTAGCACAACAACAAAATTGATTTATTAGTTAGCATCTAGTTGTGCCAATGCATATAGAAAGAGATATAAAAAATGCATGGATCAGTATCAGACTTTACCTCTTTCTTGCCAATACTGATGACTCTTTCCTCCACATCAGATGGAGAAATTTTCGCTTCATTCATAAATGAACTTGGTGTGACGACCAAGTTATCTGTTACCATATACAGTGACGGCCTCTTAACAAATCCTCTTCCGCCATAACTGCTATATATATCGCCCGTCGATGACTGTGGCTCCAAATAGCTCAATGCAGCATACACCTCTTGATTCTTATCTTTATAAGCTTGTCCAACAGTTAAATAGCCACAAAGTGTTTCCCCCAACCAGTCAAAATAACTCTTGCAAGAATAATTGGAAATAGATTCTTCATCGATGGGTAGTATCTGATTCTCGAGTTTAAATTGGTGGGCAACCCGAGAATTAACTAGCTTGTCCTTTAGGTAAGGATAACTCAAATATCTATGACCATCCAAATCAACGATGCTCTTGTACAGATTATCAATGCTTCCGAAGCAAGAGTTACCTTTCAACATTTGCTCCACTCCTCCCAAAGGGAAGGTCAAAAAAACTAAACAAAATCATCTTCAACTAAAGCAAACAATATGTTAATAGTTATAATTGTCTTTGTGTTGAAAGACTATGAGAGAGAGAGAGAGAGACTTAGTGAGAGAAAGAGAGCTGGCGAGAACTGAGAGAAACAGAGTGTGGGAAAGGGGAGATAGTAGCGCACATGCACAACCATAATGGGGAAGAAGGGATCAAAGACATAGGGTGAGATGGGAGGATCAGGGAACTATCTCCTACTTCTTTACTAACTTCCCGGATATCTTCAGTAATGAGGATATGTGGAAGGTGTTTCTCAGGTGGGGGAGGGTTAGGGATGTATATATCCCACGTAAAACTGATAGATTTGGGAAACGGTTTGGCTTTGTAAAATTTTCTGATGTTCAACAACCAAAGTGGTTAGAAACAAAGTTGGACAACATTTGGATAGGTGACTTTAAACTGAATGTTAACATCTCTATGTTCCAAAGGGATGGCAAAGACCAACAACATGTAAACAATCGTGCGAATCTTACAAGGGTTAGAGTTGGGGGTGGTGTTAGAGGTGGGGAAAGCTTTGCTGAGGTGGTCAAGGAAGGTCAGTAGTATAGAAATAACTCCAAGTCCCAGGTTCGTACAAAAAAAGGAATAGGGGCAGTTAATGCTTATGATGCTAATGCCTAGAATGGGATGGCATTCAATGTGTCGGAGGATGAAATGAAGGGTTGTTATGTAGGAACAACTGTCAACCCTGAGGGTGTAGTAAACATCCAACAACTGCTACACAATGAAGGCTTGTATTCTGTAAAAGCGGCTCCAATGGGTGGGAATCTCGTTCTATTATCTAGTCAAGAGGAGGAAGAGATAAGCAATATTATTAAGGATGAGGAAGCAACTTTTGCAGAGTGGTTCTCAGAGATTAGTGCTTGGGGGCCTAAGTTCTCGAGGAACCAGAGGTTTGTGTGGGTTAGAGTCAAAGGCGTTCCAATTTTTGCTTGGAGGGAACAATTATTCAAGGATGTAGCCCAACTCATGGGGACCTTTATTGCCATAGACGAAGATACAAAAGAGAAGAACAGGCTCGATTTTGGAAGGGTGTTAATTAGTACTCCATCACCGGAACTGATTAACAAAGTGTTGAGGGTTAACTTTAATTCAGTAACCTACTCGCTGAGGATCTTGGAGGATTTATCAGGAACAGATCTTTTGATGCTGGAAGATGATGAACTGTTTGAGCCAGACGATGAGAGTTCATCGGAGGGGGAAGATGACGACTTTGGTAGTGTGGAAGAGGTGGCAAGAAACGGATTTCTCGGGTAGTCTCCGCCACGAGATTATAAGAGGCAAATGACTACTTTTTTTTGGTCCAAAATATAAGAAACATATATACATTTTGACAAATATTAAATGCTCATTTCCAATTTTACCCTTATTTATAATAGGGTTTATATTTACGAGACAGTGCAACTTTCAATACAAGTAGTTTTGTTCATTAATTATATAAGGGATAATTTTGTAAATTTATATGAATATTAATTATAAATAGTTTATTTCAATGCATTTCCTTAGTATGTGTGTTTTAGGGTTTTGCCTCTTATATATAGGACCAGAGGGAGTAATATATAATGAATAATATAATATAGTTGAAAGCCCGATGCTTATGAAATATTTTACTGACTTGATTCAGTATCACTGATCACTGATAATAACCATGTATAAATTGTCAAAAAAAAATGTAAGAGTATCATGCATTAGTAGAAGAATATACTTACCTCCTTCCAAGTGACATTAACAGTTACTACTTTGATTTTGTCGAAGTTTTCATATCCAAGATTCATGGACAGAGAAAAAGTAGTTTGAAAATTATCAGGCATCACCTTTAGGTTGTCAGAGATATTGATAAAAGTAGCCATTTCCAGAATGAACCCTTCATTATTAATAGTAACTCCTTTCCGAGGTGATACCTCTTGATTCATGAGTTTCCCGCATTTGCATCTTTTGTTCTTGAATGTGCTCAACAAGCCACCACTTTCCTGACGACTGCAGTGCCAGTTGTCACATATGAAGTACTTTATGTTCTCTATGTCGTCAATGTTAAGCTTCATATTTCGACAATAAGCTCCCATTGAGTTCCTGGGCTGAAGAAGCATTTCTTTACATGTTTCTGCCAGAAATGCTTTACATCCAGATTGGCCACACTTTCATACAATGAGGCATCCAACACTAACATTGTTCATGTTAGATTCATTAGCAACAAGCCTAGCAATTGTACCCAAGGGCAAGGTTGAGAAGCTCAGCAGGACATCCACAAAGTCTTTCCCAGCCTGAGCAAACACAACTCTATTTTTCTCTTCATCTACCAAAATTCGTAGGGTAACTTGTTCCACTGTTGCAGATCCAGCCATAGTAAATTTTCACTCAACTCAAAAGTTTGCTAAGCCAAAATCCTGAATCTGGTTCCTTGTTTATGCTTTCCCCCTTACTTGCATTTAGAATTTAGAATAATTTATAAAACAAATAAAATATTCGTGCAAATAATTTTTTGTGTGCTGTTAATTGCTCTTTCAACTTCCAATACCTCTCCAATTTCCTACTTCTAATTTATGAAGTTCAATTTATTTTCAACTTTTTAAAGCTATATATGTCCATTAGCTTTTTGTCCTCGGAATGTCCATTGCTGTTGTTATTTTAATGGAGGATTAATGCCGCTTCCTTTTCCTCAATTGTGTTTACATATTAAAGATTTCTTCACTCATTATTTGTCATCGGCTTCACCATGAATTAAAAACAATGTTAAACTTACGATTTGTAAGGGATATATCAACATTCACTAAAAAAACTAACGAATTCAGAGTTCAAACGAAACTTTTGGCGTTCTCTTCTATGTTATTTTGGTTGTGGGCTTGTGGCCATCAAAATTAAGATATTAACACAACACTGAAATTGTAACATACTAGATGTTATACCCGTACGATGTACGAGCGATGCACGTGCATCTTTACACTGCTTTATTTGGATAGTTATCTTAAAATGTTGAAAATTAAATTTAAATTTGTTCAACTTTTGATATTAAAAATCATTGAATGAGTGTTTTGTATTTTGGACTTCTAAATATGTAGAATTTGATTATATTTTTTATTTTTTTAAAGTATTTGGATGATTAACAGAATAACAACTTTATGTATTAGTTATATTTGAAGTAGGAAATGTTGAAATAAATCTAGTTATATAAATGAAGTCAATTGTTTTTGCTTAAAAAACATTTGACACATATATAAATTAAAATTTAAAGTTGTTCGTTGAAATCCCTTGAAAGGAAAAAGAGGACTAATAAGAGTAAGATATAAAGTGAAACAATCACTATATATAATAATTTAAGAATAACTTGAATGGTGGAAGAACCAAGTTCATGTTTTACATGAATTCCTGAATTAAGCTAGTTAAGTTTTGTGTAGTCTGTGACAGTCTTAGACTTGTCTACACCAATTTTTTTTATATTAAAAATTGTCAAAAATATAAGTTATAGTATTTAACTTTGATATATATGAATATTCTTGGTTTCAAATGCATTTTCTCATTAGAATGTTTTTGTCAAAACTTTGGTTTATGTGTTTAATTTATATTATTATTCAATCAATTTACTCTTTTGCCTAAAAAAAAATCAATTTAACTCTTTAAACATAATATTATCCTAAGGGCTCGTTTGGTGGTTAAAATAGGATATGGACGGATAGGATAAGAGAGCAGGATAGAAGTATGGTCGAATAAGAGCATGATAAGCTATTATCCTATCCGATGTTTGGTGTCCACTAGATAACCAACTGGATAGCATTGTAATTTTAGTATGAATTTTAAAATTTTTGTTTTTGTTCTGAATGTTTTCATAATTTATTAGATTTTATTTTTTTTATAATTTTCATTTTTTTTAAGATTATATAAAAAGATAAAATTGTCCTTGTGATAAAACTACATATAATATTTTACAATTTTAAAATTTTGTTTAACTTAAATTACTTTTTTTATAATTTTAAATATTCAGTTTTAGTTTTTACTTTACATATAACTAAATTATTAGAATATTTTTTATTTATTTTTAGTTTTTAAAAATAATATAAAGTAACAAAATTAGCCTTGTGACAAAATAAAAAATAATTTTCAAAATGAATTATTAATATTTTTAATATTTTATTTTTATTATACCTTTTTTGGGTAACCATATTATATTTTATTATATTTTAATTATTTTATATATAAACTATTTTTATACTTTTATTATATTTTAAACCACCTTAGCATATCCTGTTGAGTTCTAACTCAGCTCCCTCCTCAGGATAGAATTTTAACAAGAAAGACATGACATGAATTGTTTATCCTATCCTACTGTCTCACCAAACAATAGTTTCAGACAGGATATGATAGCTTATTCTATCTTTTCTCTTTTATCCTGACCATCAACCGAGCTCTTAAGTCATCAGTCTTACCCCACATTTTGGGTTCATTTATGTTTTTTTGTCAAAACTGGATGTTAAGTGTTTTAATTTTTATTATTATTCAATCAATTTAATTTTGAAACATAGTATTATACTATTTAATCATCAGTCATATTACAACTTATATATTTTTTTATATAATATTGGTTTATTTTTTTATGAGTTTTTTTTATTTTAGTTTTTAAAATTTTTGCTTCTATCGTGCTATGGTTGCACAATTTTTTTTCCTGAACATATATATTAGTTTCTCCTAAAATTTTATTTAATCGCCCCTGATCCTCTTATTTTTTTTAATTTACATCAATGTATTTAAAATTTGTTGTTTCTTCAATTTATTCTTACTCATGAAAATTGACATTAGAATTATTCGACAGTAACTTTTAAAATAATAAAATACAAAATATTTTAATAATATATTATTATTGTTAGCTGTTATAACAGTAAATGGTGAAATTTGACCATTGAATGCTGTACATTTCAATTTTAAATTAGTTCATTTAATCATTATGTCGTAAGAGTTATGTTTTATAAGTTATATTAGCTGTCATTGTATATATCCCAACATTTACCTACAATTTAATTTAAATTAAGAAGGCAAAAAAATCATACTTGTAGCACCATGTGCTTATATACAAACCATAACCTATTCATGTTTAACATACAAATGCCAGTTAAGCCCATCGGTTTCAAACTAAATATGGATTGATGCATTTAAAAAAAGGACAATTAAAATTAGACCTCTACTAATCTCTTCATAGTATTTAACAAAATGTTAATTAAGGCTTATCATTTAAAAGTAAATGTTAATTAAGCCTCTTAAAAGGACAATCAAAATTTATTGTTATAAATTTATTGATATAAATTGTCTTACTATTATATACATTTACTGTTATAAATATATTGATATAAATTGCCAACTGTATTAACTTTTTTATCCTAAGTATGGGTTGAAAAATACCAAAATACTCCAAATTGTCTAAGTGATTTGACATATATGCCCCAGCCACCACCTTCCTTTTAATAATATATATATATATATATATATAACATGGCATATAAACTTAATGAACATTTAAATGAAGAATTACGGTATCGAATTATCGTGGCAGGAACATGGTTGGCCAAAGGCCCAAGCTACCAAAGTTGGGCTTTAGGCCTCAATTTTTTTTATTTTTTTTATAAACACCTATTAACCAAAAATATAGTTAATATTAATAATTCAATTTTTTATCACAAAAAGCCTCTCTATCTTCACTCTGTTCTCACTTTCATTTGATTTATCTTTGTTGTCGTTTCATCTCCCTTGTAATCTCTCTCTGCCTCTCTGTATGGCCTTTTTGTGGCTTAGTGACTATGTGACTACCGACATCCACTACTAGAAAATCGTCATTTTCGAACAGATTCACGGACAAATTTCGGATGGAATTTGGACACTTTTGCCACAAATTTCGGACTCAAGTGGGAAATTTTTTTTTTTTTTGTGACGGAAGAATCAAGTGTCAAATAGAATAGTTCAATTCAAATATATATTAAAGACATTTATGAAAAAAGATTCCTTCAAATTGTACAGTGTTTAAAAAAATTCGTTGATAATAAAGACATTTATGAAAAAAGATTCCTTCAAATTGTACAGTGTATAAAAAAATTCGTTGATATTAAAAAAAATATCCAATACATCATTTCGTGAGAATTAAATAGAAGCAGTATAATCAATGTGCTTGATACATCTGGAAAAAAAATTTAAATTTGAGGAATTTTTGTTATATATGGGCCAACCTAATCCAGCCTAACAATACAAATCCTAGAAAGTATAATAAAAGAAGTAAGATTGAAAAGATGTAGGTTAGAGGACCACCAGAAGAAAAGAATGTCCAATGCAATTTGAAGGTGGACGAACGTTGATGACGGCGGCCCTCGTGGGTGACGAAAGATGGCGGATCCGATTTGCAAGTGATGGAAGACGTTATGTGTGAAGTGTTGCTGATGTGATGGTGAGATGGAACTTGTGTTGGAGGTGCGATTTTGGATCTGGAACGGTTGTGTCCGGAAATTAGATCGATGACGGCGCGTTGGTGCTCAGATGGATCCGATTTATCTGGTGGAAGTGGCGATGCAGTCTGAAACAGGAGATAAGAAATGTAAGTAGGCATATTGGATTCAACAATAAAAAGTTAAATACATATCAAAACAAATAAAACGGGGAAGGAGGCCTTACTGAATGGATTGTTGATGGGTTTGGATGATTGGTTTTTTTTTTTTTATATATAACAGATGGAGAGAGCCTTTCTCTAAGAAAGCGCACATAGATTTTGAGTTATAATTGTGTTTGTAGACTGCATGATGCAGTGGTTATAATGAGTTGAAGATTATGATTGTTGGATTAAGCAGTTAAGAATTTAATTTTTTAAAATGGTTATCTTTTCAAATTGGTTGATAATCATTGGTATCTTTTTCAAGTGAAGTCTGATATGTTTTTCAGTGGTTATATGCAGTTACCTTTTTTTTAAGGAAAAGAAGGAATGGAGTTGATATGTTTTATTTTAAATTAAAAAAAAAAAAAAAGGAATCGAGTAGTTAGGTGCCGTAGTGGTATGCAGTTACCATATATCTATGTTAGGCACATCAGTTACCATCTATATATGTTAGGCATTCTGCTTGGCCCATTTATCTTTTGTTTAATTTAAAAAATTAAATTTTTTAACCAGTGTTTCAGGGGTAAAAGAGTAATATTAAAAGTAGGACACCAAAAAACCAGTTTTTTTTTTAAACTCTCCTATCATCTATTAGTATAGATTAGTCTATTGTTATTAAGATTGGCAACATTTTATTTTTCTTCAAGTTTATTTTCGTTTTTTTATTGTTCTATATATGTTTTTTAAAAATTCTAGTCATATTTTTTTTTTGTTTCAAGTTTTTTTAAGATAAAATATTTTAGTCATATTTTTTTAAGATAGAATGTTTTAATCAACTTTAAGAAATAAAAATAAATAAAAAGATGACATGATCTGTCTAAAATCCATCTCAACTTTTCGGACAGATTTCGGACGAACCGTTAAAAAAAGTCCCAACACAAATTTTTTTGTCATCAATTCATAGGGAATCCGTGGGAAATAATTTTGGCGCATCATGGGCGCAAAATTTTCAGACAAAACAGAGATGAATTTCAAACAGAATCTCTTTGATAATTAATATGTCTAACATACGTCCCAAATTCGTTCGAAATATTATGGAATTTCACACGGAATCATTTGCGTCCGAAAATTCCGTCCAAAAAATCAAGTTTTCTAGTAGTGATCCCCATGAGCCACGACCCCATGACAGCCTCTGTGGGCCTAACCGACCATGTGGCCTCTTTGTGCCGACGTGCCAACTTCGTCTTTGTGTGAGTTGAGCTCTCAGTGAAAAAATGTGTGGATTTTGCTTTATTAACTTTAAATAGGCCTCACATCAAAAATTCGCTTTAGGCCTCAATAGGTGTTGGGCCGACTCTAGGCGGGATTGAAAATAAAATAAAATTTTAAAAGAGAAAAAAAAAAGGGAGTCACCACGTATTTAATTTTAGTTCAGGAAAAAAATGAAAACCTAAAAATGGTCTGCATTTTTTGGAGGAAAAGATAAGCACCATAGTGATAGGGGATCAGAAGCTACAAATAAACGTTGCTTGGTACTATCGTGAGAGCAAAAGATCAATAGAGCTGGGACCACAAATAAGATCTGGAACAAGGTTTGGTGGTAATAATATCAAGCAGGGCTTTTCGTACTCAAACGCTGTCAAAGCTGGGGTCTTCAATGAAAAGAGTCAAAAACAATATGATAAAAAAAAACAAAAGGGAGAAGGAACTAATAAGGATGGGGGCAACGATTGGAGAGGACTGTCTTTTAATGTCTCAGAAGAGGAAGTCAACTGGCTAAAAGGGTGTTATGTGGCTGAAACTCATCATCCGGAGGGAGTTCTAAGTTTACAAAACAACCTTCAGATGGAGGGGGTATTCTCCATCTCAGCCATCCCAATGGGTGGGAATCTTGTGCTTCTTCAACCTAGAGAAGAAGGCGCCATTGAATGTCTACTTGGAGAGGATACAATCTGTCTTTCAAGCTGGTTTCAGGATTTCAAGCCTTGGAGTGAAGAGATAGTGGCTAGAGAAAGATCAGTGTGGCTAAACATCACAGGTGTGCCTTTAAATGTCTGGAACGAAAACTTCTTCAAGACAGTGGTATCATTGGTGGGGAAGTATGTCAATATGGATGAGAGCACAAGGAGGAAAGCTAGGCTTGACGTGGGTAGGATCTTTGTAACGTTAACTTGCCCAGAAGCTATTAATAGAGTCATTCAAGTGAAGATAAATGAAAATATCTTCTCTATAAGGATGGTAGAGGACGTGTTTAGGTACTCTGCCTTTAGTTTGAATACAGATGGTACTCTCCCGGTGAAGGAGGGGAATTCATCCTCTTCGGATTCAGAATCGGTTGTGGATAGCAGTCTGGCTAACTCAGTCACGGAAGAATTGGGTGAGGATGGCGGTGAGGATGGTGGTGGGCTGGTAGTTCCGGGACAAGCGGCGGTTTGCTTTTCAAATTCAAACTCCTGTTCACATCCTATCACATCAGCAAAAGCAGATGGAACTTTCTCTAGAGTAGCTGATACATTGGGTGGCAGTCCAATGTGTTCGTACAAAAGCTCTCTTGAAATTGCAGAGGAAGGATCAGTCTTGGGTGGCGGCAGTACGGCAAAAACTGCAGGGTATGAGGGGGTATTTCCAAAAGAACAATATAATGGGCCAACTGGGTCCATAAATGATTATGAGGACCATATTAACTCAGCAGTTGGGCCGGTTGGGAGAAAAGGGATCCAGGTGGAAAATAACTGGGAACACCTATCTGATAATGAAGCGGGCTCACTCACACCAGATGGCATTGGGCTGGCAGACCAATGTGAATATAGGGTTGATGGAGGGTTAGGAGGCAGAATGTTTGAGCCATTAGAGACAAACCATCTCGGTGACCAGCTTGAGGACCTCGGGTTCGTGGGGAGGGGGCATAAAGAGAAGTCTCCCAATTTATCAAATGGCACTCGAAAAAAGATGAATGGGGGTATCAACAATCTCATTGAAAAACGAAACCTTGGTTCGCTTCATCAACCAACCGTTCGTTGCTCATCCTTATCTGAAGAAGGTGGATCCCTTAGGACCAACCATAAGGAGATGGTTACTGAAGTCACAGATTGCAGCGACGCAGACAAGAGAGAGGTTGCGATTGGGTTTGAGGGGCTGGTTGAAGTGGAGGTCAGGTTTGGGAAGGAAGCTGAAGCTCATTTAACTGTTGACGATCACTCAAGGAAAGCTGGATGTTCGTGCACAAAACCAGGGTCAAAAGGAAAAAGGAGGGGTATGGCTGAGGTCCTCGATTTGCAAGAACCAAGTCAATCAGGTATGTTAGTCTCTGATGGCCAGATTAAAAATTGTAACAGTTTAATTCTGGAAAAAATGTCTACTAAAGCAGCTACCAAAACCTGGGAGATAGGGGGAAATTAGGCATCAGTTATTGTGGTAATAAGATGGAGATCATTGACAAGATTGTGGAGTTGGAGGAAAGGGACAGAGATGTTATTTCCTCCAAAGGTGCACAGAAAGGTTTTTTATGAAGATAGGCTCTCTGAATATCAGAGGACTAGGTACGGGGATAAAAAAGAATAAAATCTGCACCTTCATTAATGAGGAGAAATTATATTTTCTAGCAATTCAAGAAACGAAAATGGAGCAAATGGAGTCTATAGTTTGTGAACAATTGTGGGGAGGAGCTGATTGTGGTTGGTTTCACTCGCCATCAAATGGAAATTTGGGAGGAATGCTAAGCTTGTGGGATGCAAACAAGGGTACCCTTGTATTCTCGTTTGAAGGTTCTGGCTTCTCCGGTGTTTGTCTAGAGTGGGGCTGTAATAAAGATAGATGCTTTGTAGTTAATATTTATTCTCCATGTTCTTTGGAAGGAAAAAGGAAATTATGGGATGATTTGAGGATGACAAAAACAGGTTTTGGAAATGGTCTTTGGTGCCTGGCTGGAGACTTTAACGCAGTAACTGGGCAGCGTGAAAGAAAGGGATCTTCCAGTCAGTATGCAAGGCAAGAGATTGAGAAATTTAATAGTTTCATTACCGATATGGAGCTAATTGATCCTCCGCTTCTAGGGAGGAAATTCACATGGTTTAAAAGTGACGGTTCGGCAATGAGTAGACTGGACCGTTTTCTCTTATCAGAAGAATGGATGGCGAAATGGGGCGTGACTTCGCAGTGGGTTCTTGGAAGGGATGTTTCAGATCATTGCCCGATTTTGTTAAAAATAGGAAATCATCAATGGGGGCCAAAACCTTTTAGGTTCAATAATTGTTGGCTTGCTCACCAAGGGTTTGAAACGTTAGTAATTGACACTTGGGAGAAAGAAATGAATGTTGGATGGAAGGCTATTGTTTTGAAGGAGAAATTGAAAGCTCTTAGAACTGAGATTAGAAAGTGGAATTTGGAGACTTTTGGAAATATTGATGGGAAAATCAAAAGGTTACAATGTTCAATCAGTGAATTAGATTTGAATGCAGAGGCAATTGATTTGTCAGAAACAGAACTGAAGTTAAGGCAGGACCTTTTTGCGGATTTATGGATCAATTTGAAAGATAGAGAGAGCTTGCTCAGACAAAAGGCAAGACAGCGGTGGCTAGCGGAAGGGGATGCCAACACCTCGTATTTTCACGCTTGTATTAAGGCTAGGAGAAAGAAAAATCAGATGGTAGCTATTTTTGTTAAGGATAGATGGGTGGAGGACCCGATGGAAATCAAAAAAGAAGTCACGAGCTACTACTCCAAGTTTTTTTCAGAAACTGAGGTGAATAGGCCTGGGCTTGATGGAGTCATTTTCAAGCAGTTAAATGAGGCAAATGCAGCAGCTTTACCACTGCCCTTCTCCTTAGAAGAGTTAGAGGAAGCCATGTTGAGTTGCAATGGGGACAAGGCTCCAGGTCCGGATGGTTTTAATTTCAACTTTTTCAAGAAGTTTTGGGATACTATCAAAATAGATGTGTGGGGGATGGTTGAAGAATTCTATAGGAATGGCAAACTTCCAAAAGGAATTACATCCTACTTCCTTGCTCTGGTTCCAAAATGTAATAATCCTCAAGGCCTTAGAGACTTTAGACCGATTTCTCTTCTAGGAAGTGTATACAAACTTCTAGCGAAGATGCTGGCTGCACGTTTGAAGAAGACGTTGATCCCCTTAATAGCTCCTAACCAATCTGCGTTTTTGCCAAACAGAAATATTATGGATGGTGTTGTAATTATAAATGAGATAGTGGACTATGTGAGGAAAAGCAAGAAAGAGTGCTTCATTTTCAAGGTTGATTTTGAAAAAGCCTTTGATTCGGTAAATTGGAGTTTTTTTATGTATATGATGGGGAGGATGGGTATGGATGATAGGTGGAAGATGTGGATCAAAGGGTGTGTTTGCAAGGGGGATCTATCGGTACTTATTAATGGAAGCCCAACAGAGGAGGTTACAATCCAAAAAGGATTAAAACAAGGAGACCCACTTGCTCCATTTCTTTTCCTTATGGTTGCGGAAGGCTAACGGGGATGATGGGGAAGGTGGAAGAGTTGGGTATTTTTAAGGGTTGCAAGGTAGGCTATCAAGGAGAAATTGTATCTATATTGCAATATGCAGATGATACGCTTTTGGTGGGGGAGGCATCTTGGGAAAATTTATGGGCAATGAAAGCGATGCTAAGGTGCTTTGAATTGGTCTCCTGCTTAAAGGTCAACTTCCACAAAAGTAGGGTCATAGGGATCAATGTCTCACAACAATTCCAACATGATGCTGCTGTGTTTCTTAATTGCAAGCAAGGGGAGTTTCCTTTCAAGTATTTGGGAGTGCCAATTGGAGCAAATCCAAGAAAGATGAGCACTTGGAAGCCAGTGTTCGACTCTATAAATAGAAGACTCTCATCATGGAAGAGGAAACATTTATCTCTAGGAGGTAGAGTAACTCTTATCAACTCGGTCCTTAATAGTCTCCCTATTTATTTTTTTGTCTTTCTTTAAAGCTCCTAAGATGGTTTTAAACAAACTGGTTCGAATACAAAGAAATTTCTTGTGGGGTGGGTGTGAAGAAAAAAGAAAGATAGCTTGGGTAAAGTGGGAGGTGGTGTGTTTGTCAAAAAAGGAAGGGGGGTTGGGGGTAAAAAACCTAGAAGGGTTTAACATGGCACTCTTAGGAAAGTGGCGTTGGAGGTTAATTAAAGAAGAGGAGGGTCTTTGGGTAAGGGTAGTGAAGTCTAGATATGGGCAGTTAAATGCTAGCTCCCTTATGAGAGTTGCTGTGTTGGAGGGTAATAGAGGGTCATCATGGTGGAAAACAATTTCTAAGAGTGGCAGAACAACCAATGGTGTGGATTGGTTTAGAGAAAGTTTAGATAGGAAATTAGGAAAGGGAGATGCAACCAACTTTTGGGAAGACACTTGGTTAGGAACCTCATCCCTTAGAGAGTCTTTCCCAAGATTGTTCAATATGTCAACACAGAAAAATATGACTATTAACAATTGTGGGATGTGGAGGAAGGGGAGTTGGGTATGGATGTTGTTGTGGAGAAGGGAGATGTTTGTGTGGGAGAAAGATTTGCTTGATGAGCTCTTGATATTACTTCGGCCTGTTTCTCTGGATTTGGAAAGAAATGATGAATGGAATTGGAGATTTGAATCAAATGGTAACTTCACATCCAAATCAGCTTACCAATTGTTGGAGAAAAAAGCAATTACTGCTGCTAGTCAGAATGGTGGAACAATAGACTCTGCGATTTCTAAGGTGTTATGGAAGTGTAAAATACCGTCAAAGGTTCTTATTTTCTCATGGCAGTTAATGACAAGCAAAATACCAACAAAGAGTAATCTGGTAAAAAGAGGAGTAGTATTTTCTACAGAAAATCAATTGTGTGTGTTCTGCAATGGTACAGCAGAATGTGTGCAACATCTGTTTCTTTGGTGTGGTTGGATACATGGTTTGTGGACAAAAATATACGGCTGGTTGGGTATTACTGTGGTACACCCAAGTAATCCTTCTCAACATTTTCTGCAATATAGAGGAATATTCAAAGGGAAAGAAAGGAAAAACATAGGAATGATAATATGGCACGCGGTGATTTGGACAATTTGGCTAGATAGGAATGAGGTGGTCTTTCACAACAAAAAACCTGATATGCTGAGGATGCTAGATCTGATAAAAACAAGATCTTGGAACTGGTTCAATAACAGTTTTACTGAGAAAGTCACTCTTTCAGATTGGTGTTTATGCCCATTAGAATGTTCAGTAGTTAAGAAAATTGGAATTGGATGAAAACAGGAGCGTGTGATTAGTATGTGTTGGGGACTGATACAGAAAATGATGCAGGGGAACTACTTTCTTGCTTCACAAGGGGAATCAATAATTACGTGGGATGGGGGACTTTTGGTTTGGCTATTCCTTTTGTTTAGCTTCTAATTTCTCCCTAATCTGGTGGTTCTCTTCAGTGTGGAGAGTTTTGTAACTAAAAAGGTTATAGGTGATTTACTGTAAATGGGGAGTACATTTTGTGCTCTATTATATATTTATAAATTGTGATTATCAAAAAAAAAAAAAACTTAATTGTACTTTTGGTCCCCTACTACTGGTCATATATGATTTTGGTCCCTAAAGTTTTTTCCGTGCACATTTGATCCCTATTTTTTCAATGTTGCAAATTTAGTCATTTTGTCTTTTTCAATGATTATCATAAGGAACCACTGCTCTAAACATATAGAACTTCTGGTCAAGCTTTTACGCTAAAGGATCATGTGGTGGAAATGGGCCTAGCCTGATAGGCTGGCCCATTTGGTCCGATATAAATGATAGGTTGGGCTGTCAAAATAAGAGACTGAATAAAATTTGGCCCAACCCGGCCCGCTCAGAAAATTTATTGACCCATAATGCCATAACGGGGCTAACACATGGTGGGCATCCAATATTTTCATATTGTGTTTTCATCCACTAACTTTGTTTTGCAGACAATGATGACGTGGCACCTTAGTCATTATCCCCCCGTTCAAATGAAATATCCTCTGGATAAAAGACAAAATAAGGTTCAACGTAGCACACATACAGTCTCACAAATCAAAAGCAATGGCAGCCAAAAGCATGTCAACCCTTTGTTGCACCTGCTGCAACTGTTGTACCAAAAAGCAAATATGCGTGTTGCCCTTGCAAAGAAAGGAGACCTATGCACAGTGGACAGCTAGCATTGAAGATGTGTCTAACGGAAATTAATTGCGCCTACCAGAAAATAAATGTGTCTAAATGGACATATTTATTACTCTTCAAAGAAGAAAATGAAGAGCCTATATAAATAGTGAAGAGCAAGAATTTGAAGTTGACGAAACATATTCAAGAGCTCTCTATTATTCAAATCCTAATACTCTGAAATGGCTGTAACTTTCATATTCTTGCATTGTAAAGCTTATACAGTTCTAAGAGCTTCTCTTTGTAATATCCTCACAAATAGTGAGTTATGTAAAGCTAAAAAACACTCCTTCAAATCTAGGATTTGGTTGAGCCTGAAGAAGCTTGTCTAAGAATACTTGGTGTCTGGAGATGTGTAGAAAACTTGGTTTGTATAGTCTTGAGTGACTAGGAAACAACTTGTAACCCTGCTAAAAGTTTTAGTGGAAAAACCTTCAAGTCGAAGGGACTAGATGTAGCTCTTTGTTGGATAAGAGTGAACAAGGATATATCTCTGTGTGAATATCTCTATACCTTATCTTTGTCAAGTTTATTTACTTACTAACTTGGGGAGTGAAGTTTGAAGGTTCTTAATCTTTTAAAAAAATTATTTTCTATGTGTTTACCTTCTTGTTGCCTGCGAAAAGAGTTTGTGAAAAGGTTTTTCAAAAAGCTTAAGAAACAAAATTTAACTCTCCTTATGTTTCCCTGTTTGCACTTTCGGTCCTTAATTTTAAGAACTTGTTAAGCAACTCCCATTGGAGATGCTCTAATGCTTCTGTTTTAAAACATATACCTTATGTTCATTGTGCAAATTATTAATACCTCTTTTAAATATTTATTTTACCCCTAAATATGAATTGGCAATTTTGAAAAAAAGTTAGTAACGTTAAAATATTTTCTATTTGTTTTGCTAAGATCGCAACTCCAATGGGAGTTACTTGTTAATTAAGTTCTTAAATCTGTATGGCAAATAAGAAATAGTTGATTAATTTTTTCCTATTGGAGTTGATCTAGCTGGTAGTGTTGGTTACTTAAAATAAGGTACTATTGCTTATATATAAGTAACCCCAAGAATGAGTTGCTTATGAATAAAAACAGTTTTTGCTCAAAATGTGAGTGAATTGCTTAAATGTTATATGACATAATGAGGCTCTCTTAATAAAAGAAAAGCAACCCAAAGTAGTTGCTTAAGTGTTGCCCATTGGAGCAAAATAATATGAGTGAGTTGTTTGAATGTTATGTAGCATAGCATGACCCTCTTGACAAGAGAAAAGAAACCCAAAGTGGGTTGCTTAAGTGTTCCCCATTGAAAATGCTCTAAATGAAACTTGCACATCAATTGAACCAAAATATTGACAAGCCGAACCAACTATTGATTTCATTTTCATATAATAGTAATTATGATTTTAATAATTTACTCCGTTGGATAAAAATAAAATCAAGAATTAGGATTGAAAATCGATCCCTCACACGCACACACACACACACATATACACACACACAGAGGCAGAAAGAGAAAAGTTCAATTGGTATGTACTGTCAATGTAAAAAAATATTACAATGTCAATCAATTATAAATCATGGTAATTGATATGACAATGCAAAAAATCTTTACATCGATGGTGCATATCATTAAATCCACACACACATTATATGATGTAAACAATTTGATGATGTGACGGAAAAAATTAGAAAAAATTGGTTTAACGAAAAATAATTTTCACTCCTATGTATACCCTAGTCCAATGAAAAAATTCAAAACGGACTAATCTGTTAAAAAATAATTATGAATTGATTGATTTAAATTTAAAAAAAACTAATTTAGTTTTATTTTAAAAACTTGAGCCATCAAGCCAGCGCGACTAACTGACTTTAAAAAGCTACAAAGTTAACAAGTTGTCACGGTTAACCAAACTTTCTTTATAGTTAGGGAAAAGAGCATACGGCCATCCTAAACTATAACTTATTTGCAAACAGACACCCTTAATTATTGATTCTTTCCAATTAGTCCCTAAACTCTATAAATTAATGAAATTGGTCCTTCTATTAATCCTCTGTCAAATAATTAACGGTGATCTAATCTCAGTCATCCATTTTTCTTAAATCTCAACCATTGCTTTTTTTTCAATTTTTTATTTACAAAAATAAAAATAAAAATACATCTCCTTCTGCATTTCTCCATATTCTTCATTAGCTTCTCCTTCTTCTCTGTTCTGCTTCTCCCACCTGCTTCTCTTCTTCTTCTTCTTCCTCCTCCTCCTCCTCCTCCTCCTCCTCATTCAGAATTTTGCCCAAACGATTTTCATAAATTTGTGCCCTAACTTGCTGCTTGTAAGTCGTGTCTGATTTGAGATAGCAATTTCCAAATTCGAGCCTTACTTATTTTCATAAATAATGAGTTTAGTTTATGCTTAGGATTGTATAGCATTAACCACTCTTACACTGTTAGTTGCTATACTAGAATCATAACCAATTTGTATGTCCATGACAATGGAGTTTTGTGCTATAAAGTGATGAGGGGGAGGAGGAGTAATTTGCGTAAGAAGAAGAAGAAGAAGAAGAAGAAGAAGAAGAAGAAGAAGAAGAAGAAGAAGAAGAAGAAGAAGAAGAAGAAGAAGAAGAGGAGGAGTAATTTGTGTAAATAAAAGAAGAAGAAGAAGAAGAAGAAGAAGAAGAAGAAGAAGAAGAAGAAGAAGAAGAAGAAGAAGAAGAAGAAGAAGAAGAAGAAGAAGAATAAAGAGGAGAAAGGGGAGGACTGAAGACACGAACCAGATATTTTCTGGAAACAGGGAAGATGAGAAGACCCACGTAGAAAGATGGCACTTTTTAAAAAAAAAAAAAATTAAACTAATTTTTTTGTAAAAAAATAAAAATAAATTATTCAATGGTTGAGATTTAAGAAAAATAGTGGTTGAGATCAGATCACCGTTGATGATTTAACGGAGGGTTAACAGAAGGGCCAATTTCACTAATATATAGAGTTTAGGGATTAATCGGGAAGAATTAATAGTTAAGGGTGTCTGTTTGCAAATGAGCTATAGTTTAGGGTGATTATATGCTCTTTTTCCTTATAGTTAACTTAATTCTAAAGATAGTTTAAGGACTAACAAATAAACTAAAGAAATAAAAAGATAAATGATTGGGAGGGACTTACTTGCAAGAGACGCAATAATACAATAACTTGAAATGTGAGCTGCAAAAAGTCTTACATGCTAAGTCTGAATTCCCATGTGTGCACTACTTATTGGACTCATTATCGCGACCGTATTCGCAAATGGGACAATGAACACTACAAGAACAAGGTGAATTATCGATGACTTATTTCCAACAGCTATGACTCTATCAAAAATTTCGATGAAAATGACTGTCAGTAATGTTGACACTGGGAAGTCACTACAGTTACCAACGAAACAACTGTCGACAAGGTTACCGAAGGGCTGTCTGTAGGTAAATCCAAGGGTAACGTGGGCGCGCTTTTGCGCGGGTCTTTATTGACGAATTGACTATCGGTAAGGTTGCGTTATAGGTATCGACAACCTAGTCGACGGTAATTGGCGGGTGAGTTTCCGACAAAATGCCCATCAGTAATAGGATTTTTCAAATTACCGATAACTAGGCCATCGGTAATTCATCGGTAACACATAGGCGTTTTAATCTTTTGTTTGTTAAATTATGGTATATCTCTTTGGAATGTATGTTTTTGTTTTCGCATTATGATATATGTTTTTAAGACCCAAAGTTTGTTTATGGTCAATTTTGTTAATTGCAGTAGTGGTATGATTGGTGTTGATTGTTGAATGCTATTTTTTGAATGTTGAATGCTCAATTCTAAATTTTTTTTATAAGCAAAATGTTGTTTTTGATTAGTTAAATTCTGGTATGATGGTGAATGAAGAAATCAGCTACAGAATACCACTTGTAAAAAAAAAAGGCGAACAATAGACAGCATTTGTTTAAGAAAACACTATCGTAGTTCAAACAACGATAGCGTTTTTTTGAGGTCACGCTATAGTTTTTGGGTAACAAAGATAGGGCATTTTTAAGTCAGCGTTATCCTTATTTAGAATCCTTGTCAGCACCACTTTCTGTTGCGCATATTGGTGTGATAAACTATATCGTTTCATTGACAAGTGTTATTGTAGTTAAATTTATGACAACACTTCTGAAGCTCTATCTTGTTTACAACTTTCAATAACGACAATATAGATAATGCTCGAAAGCGCTATAAAATATCAAAATCAAATGCTATTAAATCTCGAATCTGTTGTAGCGAGGGGTGCTGCCACCACTATGAATTATTATAGAGAATATATAAATGAGGCATGTGAAATAGTTTCCTCATGGAATTAAAGAAACGTACAATAAATAAGGATATATTGAAGATTAAATAAGGAAAAAAGCGACTAATTTTTTTACTTATTAATGAATATTCCATGATTATATTTGACATTAACCTTTTCCTTATCATCTCATTTCAGCTCTTATGTTTAGAAAAATGAGAATGCTAACGAATGTCCTTAGGCCTTAGGGCAATGTTTAAAGAATCAACAAAGGAAACTTTGTATAAAAAAATGGTGTATTTAGTATTTTGAAAAGTGATACACTTGGTTTCCTAATACAAGGTTTCCTTTGGTGGATTCCTTAACCAATGCCCTTAGGGCATTCGTTAGCAAGACTCTTAGAAGAATGCAAAACAATTTCCAAATACACAATCTTTGATCGGTCTTTTTTTCCCTAGCCCCATCACAGTTAGATAAAGATCATTTGTCTCAAAATGGTGTATCACTTTGTGTCTCACCCAAAAAATTGTCATATCGTTTAAAAAAGATACATTTATAATAAATAATATAATTATATTTTCAAATAGCATAATTTATTTGGGCGAGACAGAGGAAGTCACATATCATATTGAGATAGATAATCTCTATCTGTCACGGCCAGCAACCGCTTTTGCTTGAAGACATCTTATTTAGTGCATTCAAGTCGACCTTAATTATTGAGGGCTATTGTCAATTGCGCTATATACCATGATTACCATCCATTATCCGATAAGTCAGGCCCGACCCAAAGGGTCAGGTCACTAAAGCCCTTGCTTTAGGTCTCACCATGAAACTTTATATAATACTGTTTGCTACAAGTAGACAAAGAGTCTCTGTGGTACGGGCGGTTAAGTTCTTGCTTCATCGCTCCTGGATTGTGTTCAATTTTCTGACTTTTTTTTTTTAAACATATTGCAATGGAACTCCTAATGCTAGTAGGTAGGCCTATGCTTGTAGCCGCATTTCTTTTTTTTTCATTATGTATTTTTTTTCTTTTTTGATTTATTCTTCAGGCATTTATTTAATTATATCTTTTATTTTATTTAAATAATATCAAACTATTAAACAAAAAGAAAAGTTTTTTGAAAGGAATATCTGTTTGTTTAAAATTTAAAGTGACATTTATATTGTATAAAAAAAAATTATTTTATTTTATTTAAATCCGAAGTTAATTTGTGATTATTTATAATTTTGAAACTTATTTATTTATAAAATATTATTATTATTAGCTTAAAAAAGACCTCACCTGAGTCCGCTTTAAGCCTCAAGTGGTGTTGGGCCGTTCCTGCAAACTATTCTTTAACTTGTCTTCTACGCGTGAGACTGAAAACTTAAGTCATTTGTTTTTTTAGTAGAATTACTATTGCAACCAACAAAATTGAATTAGTCTTGTGTTTGGTAAATGTCTTGAATTGTCAACATAATTTTGGAAATGATTTTGAAAGTGTTCCGACATAATGTAGAGACTCACATTGCATCAGGCCCAATTAACTTGATAAAAGAAAGAGAAATGTTTTTTTGGACACAGTTTTCAGACACCAAAGTAGGGGACACCGTATGTTTCATGTTTATGTAGATATAGGGCTCGGTATCATTTGCAGAGATTAGTAGAAAAATACGATGTCTGACACCTCCTGTGTGTCCAAATAACAGCACTGTAAAAGAAATTTGAGATCCAATGTGTACCATTTGGATAAGATTGGGCCGAGAAGGGTTTGAGGTTAGCCGGAGTGGTATTGGTCTGTTGGGATCTATTGGACCATACAAGTAGGAGATCGAGTCAAATCGTGGAGTAGGCGAAACCGACACATAAACTAGCGGTTGAGAGTCATGGGAGACTTATGATACGAGATAGGCAGATAGTCTAGGAAGAACTAACTGCCGAGATAGTGAGGCTGGGATCCATATATAAGTAGATTATCGATATAATTGAGAAGTTATGCTATTTTGTAACATTGACTTTGTTAGTTCAGTGACATCTTTGCCGTATAATTAGAATTTTTAAGCAAAATCCGCTAGGTAATTAGAAAATGTCTAGTAGTGAATCTCTTTAATAATTAATAATTATTTTTTAAATTAAAACTAAAAATATTTAATTAACAATTATCAGAACAGAAAAATAAATAAATGGTGAAATAAAATTTATAACTAACTTTGGAGTTTGACGGAGTCTAGTCAAATTTCAAAATAGTGCCATGTAATTATTGCTCGTTTTTTCTTCGCATGCCGTGTAATTTCAAAATTCCGCATCGGAACCAAAATACACGAATAAGGCCCCACTCAGTTCCCCACCTCCCCTCCCAAGGGCCCAGACCGCCCAGACTCATCCATTGATCCAACCGAGTCGCATCCCGTGGGTTAATTGATATTTTATTTTTTAGTATTTTTTAGCATAATTTAAAGTCTTTATGTACAGATTAAAAAATAATTAACATAATCATTTATGAGAAAATTATTATTTAATATTTGAATATATATTTTATTTCTATAATATATTTTAATTTTTCTAATTTTCTCTTATGAATTAATTAGATAAAAATAAGAGTATAATATTGATAAAATTATAATCAATAGTATTATCTTAAGCTTGTAAGTAATAGATAAATAAAAATAATTTTAAATTTAAAAATCAGGAAAAAATTAATTATATTAATTGAAGTCTATTGCGACCAAGAAAACAACATATTTTATGGTAAATATTATTGTACATTCAAAAGACATATGGTCAGATGTTATTAACGTTACTAAAGGTCTTGAGTTTGAATATTGTCACTGCGAATACAACAGTTTTATAGTATTAAAACTTTTAAGTGAGAGTTTTGCCGCCCTTATGATCCTATCCGGCTCAAGGGATTAGTCTCTGCAGTTGCGCGTGGAGGATACTCTGGGAAAAAAAATGTCATTAACATTTTGTTTGGATAGGAAACTAAAATAGGATAGAAAGAAGTAAAGTGGAAAACAAAAGAAAAAAGAGAATGAGTAAATCTTAATGTTGTTTGAATTGAAAGAAAAGAAGAGAAGCGGAAGAGATTTTTTTAAAAAATATTCATACATATTTTTTTCTTAGTAAAATATTTGCACGTTGAAAAACTAAAATGATAGATTTGTCCTTTCAAATATTTTATGTTTTCTCTCCTATTCTCTCACCAGCCAAGGGGATAATTATTTTGGCCATGGGTCTCACAAAATGTTTCTATCTTCTCTAACTTGTCTTTTGAGCCACAGGAATGAAGTGTCTGTTTTCTTGAACCAAACGAATGAAGGGTCTGCTTTCTCTCATGACTCTCTCTCTCTCTCACACACACGTGTCTTCATATACTTGACCTGGTCTTTTACTTCAAATTGTTAGTCGTCTTCAATTAATGGTTGAATAGTTGAACCATGATTCTCGGTCATAAATAGTAATTATCTCCTGATCAAAAATAGTACTCCCTCTTGTTCACAATGTAAGCAAAAATTTCCAAATTTTTTGGTCCAAAATATAAGCAAATTTCAACTACTTTCTTCTCATTTAATGAAGTTATTCTCAAAATACCCTTCATTTAATATAAATTTTGTTTTTCAATGACTCCTTTTATTCTCAATAACACAAGCTTAATAAATAAAAGGAAGGGTAATTTAGGTAATAAACTTAATTTTTTATTTCCAATGACTCTTTTAAATGAGATTAACTAACTATCTTAATATGTGTGTCCCATTTAATTTTTGCTTACAATAAAGACCGGAGGGAGTAATTATCTATCTTGTGAAAAATATTAATGAGTGCCTTTAAGACACTCATTAAAGAATTGAAAAAAAAAATGTTTTATAGGGAAGTGATGTATTTGATATTTAAAAAGATGGATTTTTAAGTTTTTCAATAAAAACTTATTTTTCTTAGTTTATTAAAAAATGTCCTAAAGATACTCGTTAACATTATTCTTATCTTATTAGTTGACTTTTTTTTTTTATCATATTTATCCTAATTAAAACACATATTGTTCATTATTTAACATAATATATGTCAAAAAGAAAAACCTTTAAAAAAAATTAGACCTATAGGGTCGGCTCAATTCTATAAAAATAGGTTTTTTCATATAACTAGTGTAATTTGGTAGTGTAATTACGTGAATAGTATAATTTTAAAATATTTATGGAAGTAGGGTAAGTCGTAAGTAGTAATAACGAAATCAAAATAGAAATCGTATACCTGCTCACGATTCATTTTTATATTAATAAAATAAAATAAAAAAACCAAGGGAGTCGTAACCATCTTTTACGACTTGAATTTTTTATTTATTTTTTAGCTAGTCGTAAGTAACAAATACGACTTGGGTGTGGATTTTTCATTTAATTTTTTTAAATAAGTCGTAATATACACTCACGACTTCTTTATTAATTAAAAAAAATTATTCATTAGAGTCGTATATATGGCATTATTATGATATACTTCTTGGATATTTTTCAACAAAAAAAAAAAGAGTAAAGGCCCAAATTGATCCCTCAAATTTTTCAAGTAAACCAGTTTGGTCCCTAAAAAAAATAAAATGACAATTTGGTCCCCGAAATTTTAAAACGAGGGACAATCTGGTCCTTACGGAGGGACCGAATTGTCCCCCGTGGGGACCAAATTGTCCCTTTTTTATATACCAAAGTGCGCTACTCGAAAAATTTGAACAACCACTTTGAGTCTTTACTCAAAAAATATATATATATAAGTCGTAAGTGTTGAATACGACTTGTTTAAAAAATGATATAAAAAAAATAAAAAACACTAAAGTCGTAATTGTAATATACACGACTTGCCAAAAGAAATTATAAAAAATACAAGTCGTATAAGATGCATACGACTCCCTTGATTTTTTTATTTTATGAATTTAAAAATGAATCGTAAGCAGGGTGTACGACTTTTGTGTACGACTTACCCCACTTCCATAATTATTTTTAAAAACTACACCAACTACACCATTCACGTAATTCCATTACCAAATTACACTAGTTAAGAAAATTTGCCATAAAAATACAATTGTCGTTAAAATATATTTTTATTTTATACATGTTTAATGTTAAATTGAGTACCTACATAAGAATTTCTTTTATCCGTGAAAATAATACCCGCGTACAAAAAAATTTACGCTTTTCTTTTATAGCTTTCCTTGTTGATATATATTTTCTTTTTTACTAAAAATGATATTCATTCATTCAAATCGATAAAATATATAGAAAACAACACGAATTCAACATCACTAAAAATCGGAAAAGGATGAGTCTACGAACAAACTCACAGCACCCAGATTAATAGCATAACACAGCAAAATGCGCCCAAGTCTTGATTGAATCTGCAATTGATCGAAGCTGATTTGGCAATTTGAACCAAACGAACACCGCAACAAGACAAGAAACCAAATGACAGCGCAACAAGACGACGAACAAAACACCGTAGCACGGAGACGACGAAAACACAAAAACACGAAAGAAAAGCTAGATTTATGTGGAACAACCACTTATTTAAATAAAAGGAGAGAGAAAAAACGATGTATATGAGTGATTCTAGGCCAAAAGATGGCACAAAAACCACCGCTTCCGGTGGATGAGGAGGAAGGAAAAGATGAGTAAAGAGAAGGTTGAGAGAGAGCGCTTTTTCCTTTTAGATATTAAGAAAAATAAAATACATATTTTAAATTTTAACACAAATTCTTTCCAATATTTTTTCTCATGTAAAAATAAAATTAGCCTTTTGATGCACAAATATCATTGAGTAAAACAAATTTAATCCCGGTAAAAAAAACTAATTTAATCTTTTGAAATTATAAAACCATATCAACTTAGATCTTGAAAATAACAAAATTTCAAAAAATATCTAAAATTGTAAAATGTTAATCAATCGGGTCGTTCCATCAATCTCACTTAACACCGTTAGTTAGACTGACGTGGCATGTTCCGTGATGGAAGTCATGTCACTATACAAACTAAATTCAGAGACTCATTTGACACGGCTTCCTCTTCTCTCTACTTGAAGTTTGCCTTTGACAGTGGCAGTGGTTCACTGGCTGTATTGGTAGTGGATGTGGAATTGGTGGCAACGCGTTCACATGATGGGCACATGGTCAAGGTAGTGACTGGTAAGTGGTAACTGCGTGAAGAATGGGTTGGGGGTCTTCAAAGCTCTCCTATTTCGTAAGTGTCTCTCACAACATGCTCAAATATTGGAGAGAGAGGAAATAGAGGAGGAAGCCATGTCAATTTAATTGAGTATATATATATATACACTAGTGTAGGGTCTCATGTCATGCCCGCAAGGAAATATATTAATTTTTTAAGATTTCATTTTTAAATATGTAATTATTGATTTCACGTTTTGTTGTTAAATTTCTTTTTAATGGGGAATTATATACCAAAAATTGTTAAAATATTATTTTGTCTTAATCGGCGATCACTTCAATACAGATAATAGCTCTTAAGTGTAAATAGTAAGTACATACTGTCTACTACATAAAGAATATATATAAAAAAAACATAATATATGATTTACAAACTGTAAATGGTAAGATATTATACATAAGAAAAGCATAATATATCACAAATTGTAACATATATTAACTTAATAATTATTATTAATATTACAATATAGATAATGGCTCTTAAGTGTAAATCGTAAGTACATATTGTCTACTACATAAAGAATATATAAAAAAAGCATAATATTTGAAAATAGACATTAAAGTTTTATTGTGAATTTGTTTTTTTTTTTCAAAACTAATTATAAATTAATACTAACCATTTCTTCTCTCACTACCTTAATATCGCACTTCTCTGAATATCTAATAGTAAATATATATTTTCAAAACAACAACTGCATTTTACGCTGATTAAACATTTCTTAGTGTAATTTATTTAAACACTAATACTAAATACGCCCCAATGATCTTGGTAATGATATGAATTTTTAGAAAAAAAATTATTATTTTTATTTTGTCTTAAAAAACTATTTGATTTAGTTGCCCTCTTTTTCCGTGGAAGTTAACCATTTATCTATCATGTTATTATTTTATCATCTCTTAAAAATCTATATGTTTTATTTCTCCTTATTCTTTCATGCAATTTAACCATTTCTCAAAAAAATATTTATCTACCATATTATTTTTATTTTTCTCTTTTCAAAATTTATTTGATTTATTTCTTCTATTTGCTCGGTGCAAGTTAACTATTTTTACAAAACACATTTATCTATCATTTTTTTTCTCTCTTAAAAAACTTTTTGATTTATTTCCTCTCTTTTCCCGTGCAAGTTAAGGGAATAGATTTTCTCATATTGGATTTGCACTTAGATTCTCTCATGTTGAAATATCCACCATCAAAACATATATCTCTCTCTTTTATATTTTGAAGTTCCTCTCTCTTCTTTACAATTGATGGTCTCAAATTTAATTGGACTCTCATGTCACATGAGAGAATCCATTCCCATAATCTAACCATATTTAAAAAATTTATTTATCTATCATATTATTTTTTCTTCTCTCTTAAAAATTTACTCCCTCCGATCCAAAATATAAGAAACAAATGTGTCCTTTTTTTTAGTCCAAAATATAAGAAATATGCATCATTTTTTACACATATTAAATGCCAATTTCCAATATTGTCCTTATTAATTACTGTGATTAATTATAGGCCATCAGAATATTAATTAAAATTAGAAGGGGTGTTTTTGGAAATTTATATGAGTATTAATTACAATTAACTCATTCCAATACATTTCCTTAGTCTGTGTGTTTTAGGATTCTGTTTCTTATATTGTGGACCGGGGGGAGTATTTGGATTAACTCTCTTCTTTTTCCCGTGCAAGTGAACCATTTTAAGAAAATATATTTATCTACCATGTTGTTATTTTTCTTCTCTCTTAAAAATCTATTTGATTTATTTCTCCTATTTTCTCATATAATTTAATAATTTTTGGAAAATATATTTATCTATCATAATATTTTTCTCTTATCTCTTGAAAATATATTTGATATATTGCTCCAATTTTCCCTTGCAAGTTAACCATTCTTAGAAAGTATATTTATCTATCATATCACTTTTCTTCTTCTCTCTTAAAAATCTATTTGATTCATCTCTCCTCATTTTTCCATGTAAGTTAACCATTTTTAGAAAATATAATCATCTTTCATATTATTTTTCTTCTTCTCTCTTGAAAATCTATTTGAGTTAATTATATTCTTTTCCTTGTGCAAATTAAATATTTTTAGAAAATATATTTATCCATCATCTTATTTTTCTCTTCTTTTTTCCCTTATGAAAAGCCGACTTCCATGTGCCTTGCACCAAATGTTATGCATATTTATTTAATAATATATATATTTTTTTTAAATTAGAAAGTTTTGATCTATATTCATTATTATTATTGGATGAAATTTCTCTATATTAAATATAAAATATTATTAAATTTAATTAACTAATCAGTAAATTAAAAAATATTTAGTTTTTAAGTTTTGGAACAATATTTTTAATTTATAAAGTTTTGATCTATATTCATTATTATTATTGGATGCAATTTCTCAATATTAAATATCAAATATTATTAAATTTAATTAACTAATCAGTACATTTAAAAAATATTTAGTTTTTAAGTTTTGGAACAATATTATATTATAATTAAGAATAGAACAAACTTTTTTGATTGCATAGTTGAGCAACTTTCCAAAACTGCATAGGAATTAGTGAAAAAAATTAATGATCTGATTGCATATGAATTTTATTGTATGTTATAATTAGAAAGTTTTTATAGAAAGTATGAATGTCATGGAACGAATTATGAATACATTACAAAGATTGATATACTAATGGAAAAAATTATTTATTACTAATTGATCAACATGTTTATGATTGAAAATGATGAATGATATATTAATAATATTTATTGAGATGTTTTGATAATGAGTGTCTTCAAATAATAAAAATTTACAAAAAAATAACTTTAGATGAGAAATAAAATATATTTTTATATGGTTTGGTATTATATTAGTATTTTTATTTTATTTTCAATTTTCAATTACTTTGTTAATTTTATTTTTTAAATTTTATCTTCTAAAACAACTTAATATATCAAAATTGAAAAGTGCATTAATTTATTTTTAAAAACATAATATAGATTGTGATTTAAAATATTAATATTCATTTAATTGTTTGATTTAATTTTTACAATCTTGATCATGTATTTAATTATACCTATTTTTAAATATTATATATCTAATTATATCTAATTATACTTAATTATATCTAATTATATCTAATTATATTTTTAAATATTAAAATCATGTTAAATTAATTGATATAAATTACGTGTCAAGTAATCATTTTTTTGTTGTTGCAATTTTAACTATTAAATTTAATATTTTTATAATAAAAGATGATTCGATTGAAGTAAATATATGATATTTACTTATATTTATCTAATAAGCACTTAATTTGAGTGAATGATTGATATTTAAAGAATCAAATTCTAATAAAAAAGGAAGAGATCTTTTATTATTATTTTTCAACTTATCACCAAATCCTTAATAAAAACAATTTAAAACCAAATCCCAAAATTCTTTTTTTTTTTCCCTTTTCTATTGTACATTGATCGTGCTATAAATGAAATCCAAATTAAAAGTAAAGAATAATTAAACATTGTGAGAAGGAAAAAAAACGGTAGAACATACCAATCGCCACCTTTCTAAGATAATAACATTATTAGGATGAATAATATTTTCCTTTAATGGCCAATCTCCCTTAATTTCCTGTTAATCTCATGATGCAGATGGCCGTAAATTAAACATGGATGGTGTAAAGACATCCTTTCTCTTATGGGCATCATGTACATCTTCCATTACCAGATGTCTTAACAGCTTTTGAGCCATTCCATGTAGTGGATTTGAGAGGACATAGTTTCCTGAGTCATGATAGATAAAGAAAGGGAAAAGCTAAGAACTTTGAAACAATCATAAACTATTTTTACAATGTTATAGATGCACTTGCAAAAAAGCATTATACAAAATGATAGATAGACAAAAAAAAAAAAAGGAGCAATTAGAACACACCATAGTTCATGTTCGAGATTTACACTTCCTAGCTTTGGCAGAGCCAACTGTGCTGAAAGTGGAATGAGATTTTCATAGCCTTGGACATCTACTCAAAAGGGATAGCAAATTCCGTCATTATAAAAAAAAAAATTGAAGCAATTTGACCATAATCATTCATTATTGAAGCAACACAAATCATTACTACGAACATGCAGAAAAAAAAAATCGATTAAGAAATAATCGAGAGAGAGAGAAGGCCTTTAAAAAAAGAAAGAAAGAGAGAAGAGCATGAGAACGAAAATAGATAGAGAAAACAAAGCACATGTGTGAAAAATCGAATTAGGTTATGGCAAATGAAAAAAAGTATGCTGCTTGTGATTTGATTCAAATATATTTATAGAAGTCATGATTTAAAAAAAAATCAGATTTGATTCGTTTGTGATTTGATCCAAAAAAATCCATTTGAATTAATGGCTAATATGTTCAGCAAATCAAATTAATGTTGATAGAGGTAATCAATATCATAATCAAAATCAAAATATGATCCATGTAGCAGGTAATTAATGAGCCGGAATTCTATTCACTGTGAGAGCGACACGTGTACTGTTTCATTTGAGACTCTATGATTGACTGCCACGTGTAAAAACTTGCTCTATGTAGAATCATGAATTATTCCGGTTTGTATATATTATAGATTATAGATTATAGATAGATTATATTATATATATATATATACCCATGAGTGTTTGGATGAGATGGCACGGATCTCTTCCACCTTAATCAAAGGTCTCGAGTTCGAATCTTGGCCCTGAGAATGCAGCACCATTAAAACTCTTGAGGGAGAGCTTTGCCGCCCTTGTGGTCCTACCGGGTCGAGGGATTAGTCTCTGCGTCCGGTGGATACCATGGGAAACCAATATATATATGGTTTAATACCATGATCACATGACCACCAACTAACATCTAATCCTGACCATCTATGTATGGTTTAATAGCCCAGATTTGTTCCTCTCACTCTCACAATAAGACACTCCTCTCATTTGAGTTGGCCCCATATTAAACGGTTAAGATTAAACCACAAAGTCATGTGGCTTTTTTATGTGGTCATGTGACATTTTAAAATCATGAGATAACTTTTAATCTTAACCATCCATGATAGTTGTATGACCCAGATTTACTCCTCTCACTTTCATATAAAAAAGGTGTTCTCACTAGATACATCCCCATATATGAGACATATCAAGTTAGAGGGCATTTTTTATGTGAGAGTGAGATGATTATATCGTAGCCATTGGATCAAATTTTAAACATTCAAGATTACAAAGTCATATGACTTTTTTATGTGGTAATGTGACATTTTAAAATCATGAGATAACTTTTAATCTTAACCATCTATATATGGTTGTATGACCTAGATTTACTCTCTCATATAAAAAAGGTGCTCTCACTAGATATGACATCCAAAGGACACTTAACGATGTTAGGTAATTAGGATTGATGGACTAAATTAATTAATATTTTACAATTTCAATGACGATTTTAAAATTCCTTCATTTCAGTGACCAAATTGATACGATATTACAATATCAAGCATCAAATTGGGATTTTACTCAAATACCATTTTTGGTGTTGAAATGAAGAGGGTGTTCGGGAAAGATTTTTTTTTGTGAGTTTCAGCTGTTCTACTCATAAAAAACTGTTTTGTGAAAAAATTGTGATGTTTTGATACAAGAGATTATTTGATAAAAAAAACTTTTTACAAAACATTTCAGCTGTTTTGCTTAAGCTACTATACCCAACTGTGATTGTTTTAGAAAAATTATTTTCCAATCTGAATCAACATGATCGTTATACCCCTTTCCCCAGCGTATAAATAACCCCACCCCCCAGTGTATACCCCTCTGGAGCCTTCTATGAAAATATTTTTGCAAAGAGCCCATGGCGCACAGTGAGCGAATATTTATTTGGCATAACCTATTGATTATTTATTTATATTATTTTTTTGTTAAATTTTTTTTTGTTAAAAATATTAAATAATTAACAAGTTTCAATGTAAAAAGCTTAAATATTATTAATAATATAATAAATAATTTCATACCCTTTTCGTAATTTACTATATAAAAGTTTTTTTTGCACCACCCAAACGAAATAGATTATCTTAAAATTGCTTCTCAGCAAATATACCCAAACAAAATCAGATTCTGATTATAATCGATTATCACAATAATTGATTATTTAAAAATAAATTATCAGCATAATTTTTTTTTTCTGACTTTTCCAAACACACTCGAGATTTTCATAGATGACGCTATTGCAAGGAAAATTGGGTCAAACCGAGAGAGACATGAGGCAAATTTACATAAGTAGTGCAATTTATTTGCACAATTACGTGATTGATGTATTTTTTAAAATATTTACGTAACTAGTGTAAGTCGTAACTGGGTGTAACGATAACATATTAAAAGTCATATCTCATACTCACAACTCATTTTTATATTCACAAAATAAAAAAAAATTAGGGAGTCGTATACTCTACATACGACTTATATTTTTTTTATAATTTTTTGCCAACAAGTCGTGTGTAGTGGCAACGACTTTACCATTATATTTTTTTTTTTATTATTATTCGTTTACAAGTCATATCCAAAGGATACGACTTCATTGTTTATAATTTTTTTAACAAAAAATTGGCGAAGTCGTATCCAAAGGATATCTTGATATACTAATGATGTTTTAACACCTATTTGGAATATCTTTTCTAGACATTCTAGACAAAATGACAATTGTGTAAATAAACACAACGGCAATTATATATATATAAGTACATTATTAACACACATATTCTTGGATGTCCATTTTGGGTGTCGTGTTCATATAACACACCTCATCTTGATAATATATATGGTGAAATGATAAAAAATAGTGGCTGACTTTTTAAAATAAAAAATAAAAAAAGGGTATTCACTCTTGCTAAGCTACTTTTCGTCAACATGGAGACAGTAAAAACTCTCTCTTTTCACTGTAAATTTATTCTCAATTTATGACACGTACACTAAGATTTCACTATAAATATTATAAAATATATGAATCGTTCCAATTTTTTGTTTAAAATAATTATAAACAATGAAGTGGTATCCAAAGGATACGACTTGTAACGAATAATATATAAAATATATATATATATATAAAATGATAAAGTCGTTACCACTACACACGACTTATGATAAAAAAAATAATAAAAAATATAAGTTGCAGGTAGGGTATATGACTCCTAATTTTTTTTATTTTGTGAATATAAAAATGAGTCGTGAGTATGAGATACGACTTTTAATATGTTATATCGTTACCCCCAATTACGACTTACACTAGTTATGGAAATATTTTAAAAAGTACACCTATCACGTAATTGTGTAAATAAATTGCACTACTTATGTAAATTTGCCGAGACATGAGAAGTACACTCGCTGGAAGCTATAAATACACATGTTGGCAAAATATGAATATTACAAACCAAAGAATCAAGTATGGCTTTGTTTTCTCAATTACTTCATCACATTGCCTTATTAATAAATTATAAGTTTAATTTCTATACATTATCAGTGTAAATATTTTTACACTGACAACCAATCAAATCCATAAATTATAGTGTCTTATTTTATAGTAATTCTAATTATAGAAATATGCAAAATATAAGTATCATGATAAAACATATTTAATAAGGTCTTTTATTAAATACGCTCCCACTATTTTACTCAAATCAATGACCCTCATCATTGACTCGGAAAATTCCTTTGGAAGATTTTCTAGTGAGACCAAGATCTATATTTCACCTCGTTTTGAGCCAACTTTGGCTGATCTCCCAAAACTTAGATATTTAGGTAGGAAACTCCTTTCCAATTACGTCTCATGTAACTCTTGGATTGGTTGGGTGAATAACTCTTATTCTAATTCATCTAATGAATTAAAACCCAACTCAACGCCTCTAAGCCTTTCAATCCTATTGAATTTGGCTTAGTTAAGTTAGACCCAATGGATAACAATTGGACATTAAAATTGTCCCATCGCGCCTTACTATTATAGAATAATGCACTCCGCTTTGGCGGAACTACACTTATTCGATATTAGTCTTGACGAGTGCTAAGCATTGGAAGGCTCTCAAACTTAATATTTCCTTTTGAGGGATTTTTAATTAGTGATCTCACCGGCATTGTATCTCATATAAGGCGTCTCTCGGCATACATGCATACATGCTTTTATACGTTTAATAAACATACATAATATTTAAAATATACATGTATACATACATTTCATGCATCATATACACAAACATACATCTTATACATTTCATGCATCTCATACACAAACATGGAGGATAAGGTATTATAGTTAAGACCTCCTAATGTGCAAGAATTAAATAAACTAATTATTACAATTCTTTGACCCTTGAGCAAGCTTCTCTCATGCCGTCATCATTTGGTGTTGCCTCCTCTTCAACTCGAGCAATTACATTTATTTAAAATAAATAAATAATTAAAGGCATGGTACGCAGACCATATTTAAATAAATCAATAAATCACGACACGCAGGTCGTATTTACCCAAAATAAACAACACCAAAATCTAGGGTCATAACCATATACCTTACATTTAAATTTAAATTTTTTTTGGGTAATAAGACGACAACAAAAGCAAAAGAAGAGAAAAACAAAATTACACCCTTAGAAAAGCAACCCCGGTAGCATCAGCTAAAAGGAGATTGCTCATTGCTTGAGGAGCATGATCTAGAAGCTTCAGTCTTTCATCTTGGTGGACACCCATTTTTGCTAGAAAATCTGCGCATTGATTTCCCTCACGCAGAATATGCTCCAAAGAAACGTACCAATTCCGTTGCATTATGTCTTTAATTTGTTGGATCAGAGTAGCCAACTTGTGGAATTTATTGAAGGGCTCGTTGATAAGGCTCATAACATTCATAGAATCTGTGTAACATGCGACTTTAGTAAACCCCATATTCCAAGCCATTTCCAAACCATGCAAAAGGACCAGCATTTCAGCATGCCGAATGTTGGAAAATCCAATGTAACCACAAAACCCTTTCACCCAATTGCCATCACTCCCACGTAGAAGCCCACCAAAGCCTGCCCGTCCCGGATTTCCCATGCAGCTGCCATCAACATTAATAACAATAGAATCATCTCCTGGGTTTCTCCACATAATCCATCTGTTCATGCCCTCTCCAAGAACCTGGTTCGGGTAGCAAAGACTCAGTGTTATGCTAAGGTTTTTTGATGCAGCAGATAGTTTATAGAAAGGCATAATCTCCTTGCCTATTGTTATCATGTTTCTATTTCTCCATGACCACCAAAGTCCAGCCAAGAAAGAAGACTCCCGACTGCTGAACTCCATTCTCTCAGCCACACAACATGATCTGTTTCAGAATTAAACTCATCCCCAGTAAATCCAAGAGCATCCCAAAGACGTTTTGAGGCGTCACAGTCCCTCATGCAGTGGAGAAAACTTTCATCAGCCATCAAACAGCGCTGGCACAAGCTTGAGGAAGCCATTCCACGATGGTGCAGCAAGGACATTGTAGGAACAGAATTATGGCAAGCCAACCAAATAAGAAATTTCAAGTTTTCTGGAGCTCTCAACTTCCAAACCCACAGCCAAGAGTTTTCATGCAAATTAGGCTCCCTCATCTGTAGAAGCCATTCATAACCTGTTTTAGTGGAATAAAACCCTTGACTATTCGCTTCCCAAATAAAGGAATCAGGAACATGAGCATAAAAGTGAACTTGCATATTCCTAATATCATCTTTAATTGCATCTGGGATTGGAGTAGCCAAAAGATTAAAATGCCAAGAGTAATCTTGAAAGACGTCTTTAACCTTCATATTTATGTCTTGAATATTGACATAAACAACTTGGTTACACAAGGGCCCGTAACTTGTCCACGAATCATACCAAAAGGATGAGTTGCCATCACCCAATCTCATTTTGTAGCCACCTCTTAGAACCTCCTTAGCTTTAAAAATTGAACTCCACATGCTAGAACCTATTCTTCTCTTGGTGTCTAGGAAAGAATGATTGGTTACATAATTTTCATGCAAAATTTTCACACCCATAATTTGTCCTCACTATGTTGCATATCCCACACAAGTTTACCAAGCAAAGCTGTGTTAGCTTCTCTGGCCATTCGAACACCCAGACCTCCCATCTTTTCAGGCAAAGTAACTTTACTCCAATTCACCAAGTGGATGCCTTTATCCTGACTACCCTTCCAAATGAAGTTACGTGTTATCCTATCAATGCAATCACACGTGGCTTGAGGGAGCCAAAAAATCTGCATGTAGTAGTTAGGAATGGAAGTAAGGACAGATTTTGCTAGTGTGATCCTCCCAGCTTTGTTAAGAAGTCTATGCTTCCAAGAGGCTAGTCTTGTTTGCATTTTTTCGATGATAAAATCAAAATCAGCTTTTCTAGGTCTCCCTTTGAGGATAGGAAAACCTAAATATTTTTCCAGGGAAGAAGTGTGACGAATAGAGGAAATAGAAGTACATTTCTCCATCTTACTTCTAGGGACTCCTGAAGAAGAAAATAGGCTCTGGATTTACCAATATTTACCTTGAGACCCGATGCATTACTAAAATCTTCAAATAAAGTAGCAATCATCCTTGCTTGAGAACTTTTGGCTTTAGTAAATAAAAGGACATCATTAGCAAAGAAAAGATGTGATATGTGCGGTCCATTTTTAGAAACTTTGATTGGATGCCACTTTCTCAAATTCACCAAATCCATTATAGCCAAAGAGAGCTTCTCCATACAAATGACAAAAAGATAAGGGGAAAAAGGATCCCCTTGTCTAAGTCCCCTTGTCGGAGAAAAATTAGGCAACCGCTTACCATTCCAAAGAATAGATAAAGATGAAGATGTAACACAAAACATAATCAATTTCACAATAGGGGGAGGAAAGCCAAAATCTTGCAAACAGTTTTTAAGGAAATCCCAATTCACATGATCATAAGCTTTCTCCAAATCTATTTTATATGCCACATCACCTTCTTTCTTCTTTGACTTTTTCATGTTATGAACTATTTCTTGCAAGATGATTGCATTATTAGAAGTGAATCTACCAGGCAAAAAACTACTTTGGTGTGGCCCAATAATATCATTGAGAAAAGGACGCAGCCTATTAACAAGAACCTTTGTAATAATTTTGTAAATAGTATTACAAAGGCTTATAGGCTGAAATTCCTTAAAGTTACCTGGAGAATCTACCTTAGGGATCAACGCCACCAAGGTTTTAGAGATGGATGGATCAAAAGAGCCAAGTAAGAAAGCATCCTTGACAAGCTTCCAAATATCATCACCCACCACATGCCAATATTGTTTAAAGAAAATACCCTGAAAACCATCTGGACCTGGAGCTTTGTATGATTTCATTGAATTCAGAGCTCTAGAAACTTCATCCTTTGTAACTGGTTGCAGCAGCTTACATCTCGCTTCCTCACCCAAAATAGGAATGTTAGGGACCATGAAAGGATTGGAAATTCCATGACTGTTTGAGCAAAAGAGAGATCAGAAGAAAGAAAAGGCTTCCTCCTATAGTAAAACATCATCACAACACCATATCCCATTGGGCAATTGGAGACCATGAATTTTATTTATTTTCCTTCTAATAATAGTTTGAGCATGAAAGAAAGAAGTGTTTTTGTCACCCAATTTAACCCACTGCTCTCTAGATTTTTGGTACCAATGAATCTCCTCTTGAAAAAGAATTTGATTATACTCATGATGGAGGTTTTTTTCCTGCTGGACAAGAGCAACAGAATCCACCCTTTCAAGAACTTTTTGGATGCCTTTAAGACGAGCTTCAATATTTTTCTTCTTTTTAAAAATATTGCCAAAAATCTCCTGATTAAATTTTATGCAATCTTCCTGCACCTCTTTGAGAGCTTCCACTGGCCTGCCAATTTTGTTACTCCAAGCATTCTCGACCACATTATTAAAATCATTATGAACAATCCAAGCAGCTTCAAACCGGAAGGGTCAAGGACCTCTTTGTTGAGGGAGGCCTCCCAACCTCAGGAGAATGGGATTATGATCTAAATGGAAACGGCAAAGAACCTCTACATAGGCTTCCGGAAAGGCCAAACGCCAAGAGAGATTAGCTAAACCTCTGTCAAGTTTCTTGGCAATAATATTGTTACCCCTGCAATTGCGATGCCAAGTAAAACGACCTCCAATAGTATGAATATCAACTAAGCCACAACAGTCTAGCACATTCCCAAAAGCTTCAGCTCTAGTCTGAGAAAATAAGCCTCCTCTTTGATCACCTGGCAAAAAGCACCTCATTAAAATCACCCATCAAAGACCAAGGAGTGTTTATAGATGAGCTAAGATCGCATAAATACTGCCAAAAATTAGCCCTTACAGCAGGGATTGGGCTGGCATAAAGACCTGTACAAGTCCAAATTTTATTACCTAAAGCCACATTGAAAGTCACTGCAAACTGATTAACGTCAATAACTGTTGTTACAAAATTGCTCCCTACTTGCTTAAAAATCCAAAGACCACCCGATTGGCCCTTTGCTTCCACAATATGGATCGGATGATACCCAAGCTGACTCCAGAAACCTCTTGTTCTTTCAAATTGAACATGAGTTTCCATAATGAAGATAAAAGTTGGCTTATTTTTTCTGACAACATCCTTAACATGTCTTCTTGCTGTGGAATTGTTAGCCCCTCTAATATTCCAAGAGAGGATGGAGATATCATTAAATTCCATCATCATAATCATAAAATAAAAGAGAAATCTCAGGACCCAAGAAGCAGGACAACCCATTAAGTATGCACAAGAGTGTCCATTACCATCTCATCTTCTTTTTGAGTCTCCATTACAATCACGTCACTATCACTCCCTAAGTCTTCACCCAAACCTCCTTCTCGAGTATTCATTGCTGGGGTCATATCTGGAGGTTCTGGTTCCTCAATAAACCTAAAATGGTTAGGGCCAACTTGTTCAATATGCATTGCCGTCTTCACGTCAGGTTGGAGAGATGAATCTGTCATGTGCGCTGTAGTGTCATTCTGGTTTGTTTGATGGACCTGAGGGACAACATTCAGCATTTGCATGGCCTTGGGATTTGTGCGCTGAGTCATGAGTTTGGTGACTACCGATTTTTGCTTTGCCGCATGACCCACATTGAACGTACTATTGTTATTAGACTGCAGTCCCATACTATTTTGACCTTGCTCATGTCTACGCTTCTTTTGCTTATTCCAGTTCCTTGGGTCTCTTCCTTCACTTGGGGGCCCACTACCTTTTTCCACTCCATCTGAATTTTGAAATTGTTGCTTTCCCTTAATTTGTGCACGCATATCCTCACGTGGTAACTGACTGCCTTCAAATCTGTTACCCCTATTATTATTGGATCCTTTCTTAGCCGCATCTTTAGCATTAAAAGGAGCACGTTTTTTCCGGTTCACAATCATCCATTCACCATGTATATCTTCCTCAACATTATTGCTAATTATTGGGCTCTTCAAAATTTCCTTGATTCCCTCCGTATTTTTAGCTAACTGTTGCCCACCGTTACCCGTATTCTGGGCTGCTGTTGCCGGTTGAGAATTTCCAGCTTCCGGCATGGCCTTGGGTTTCTGAGCACAGTTTCTAGCAAGGTGGCCATAACATCCACAGGCTGCACAAATAATATGAAGACCTTCATACTCAACCTTGTACCAGTGATCATTCAGCCACACTTTTCCCACGACTGGTTTCGTTAGATCTATTTCAACGCAAATTCTAGCATAACGACCTCTTTCAAATTTCAGTGTATTAGTATCCACTTTAATGGGCTTCCCCACCGTTGATGCCATGGCCAGTAAGAAGCTTTCATCATAATAGACTAAACTCAAACCTGGGAATCTAATCCAAACTAAAGTTCGGTCCACTTTTGCATGTGGCGAAGTGAACTGAGGACTCCAATTTGTGACTGCCAGGTAATGATCAAAAACCATCCAGGGCCCTTCAGTAGCCACTTTTTCCTTATCTGCTGCCAAATCAAATTTCACTATGTAAAAACCATTATCAACATCCAACATTTCAAAACCTCCAGCAAGGCGCCACGGTCTCCTTAATTTTTCTTTCAAAACATTGTAGCCAATGTTTTTTACCAAGCATGTATCACCAAAGCATCTTCCCAAGGGCTGCAGAACTCCTTGAAATCACGATCATCTAGGAACACTTTTGGTAGAAGTCTGTTACCATCCACATACTCCACTCGTACAAACTTCTGTTCAATGAGGTCAGATCTCTCCCTCACCGGAGGAGCTTGTTTGTTTCCTATTACCTTGTCACGAAATGAAATCTTTGGTTCCTTGTCCGGTGGTTTTTCGGTTTCGAAATAGGATCAGGGGTAGTCGCAGAGAAAACCATTCCTTCCATTCTCTCACCAGTTTCGGATATATATCAACATATATATTAAAAAGCTCACAAAACACATGTATTTGATTGAATCACATTCAAAAGCAATAAAACATGTTATCAAACAAGGCAAACAAGCACATAGGGATTCAAGGTAACAACGACCATAGGCTCTGATACCACTGTAAGGGCTTTTTCATGAGATTATCCTTTTCTAAAATCAAATTTCAAGGAAGAAAACCATCCCCATGGATCGCGCATTACAAACATGAATCACAAATAGCAAATAGTGTTTACCTCTTGAAGCGTGCTTTACTTTTCGATCACCAATGCCACGAAGGAGAAGCACATCTACTCAGTCCATGCGAGCAAATGGGCGTCGGAGCTATGCATCTTGTGCTAGCTGACGGCTACGGGAGGCACGGTTAGCCAGACTAGGTTAGAGGGGAGAGCACTTCTATTTATAAGTTGGCAGCTCCCTTTAACCTAACTGCTTACCATACTGAGCTTTGTACACTACAAGCCCAATTCTCCTTATATTAATTAAATCATATTTAATTAATATAACTGCTCCACATTTGCTCTATGCGTGTGACCCTATAGGCTCCCACTAAGCTGGCAATAATATTAAATATTATAATAATATCAAATATTAATTATAATATTAAATATTATAAATAATGAGCGGCATCTAGCAATGCATCATTACTACCCAATTAGCAAGAGTATCGGTGATCCGATTTTAGCCTTACCGCGACTAAAATTACCGTGCAGTAAATGTGCCTTCGTCCATATGTCCTAATTGAACACAAGGCATAAGAGTGTCATCCTTGTTATGTTCAATTGTTTGTTCCTCGATCCCCGAGAAGAAGTGTAATCACAAACGGGCCCAATATCACATATTGGCCCACTTCCGCGTGGCCACGCATATTTCACGTCTCACTCTATCGAAGGGCCCAAGACATTACCCCTGTTATGTAGGAGGGACGAATCCTGTCTACATCACTCACACTCCTCAACATGATTTATTGCAGGCCCAATAACTACCTTTATGATCACCCTGTTACGCTTGACGTTTGATAGCATTGAAGTTTACAACTCCTCATGTAGGAATCGTAGTGACTTCAAGTCGAAGGACTACTTTCACTATAGTCGCCATGAAAATACTTATGACACTTACATAACTATTATGAAGTAGTCTCATAGTGGGTCATCCGGTATAAATATTACTCCTAATATTTATACTTGTGTGCCGACTTGATATCACATATCCATGACCCGTGAGATATGGTCATCAGTCTACTCACACAATAGTCTCTATGTATTATTGTTGTCCTAATTAACAATAATACTCGCCTACGGATATTTAATAATAGTGTTCTATTATTCAACGAGGTCTCACGATTAAGTCATACACTTAATATCTCATTGAATGAACTGCCTATTCTAAGGACTTTATCATGCTATAAGCTAATAACATAATAAATGAATGCCTTATTCATATATCAAATATATGATCAAAGTCATGATACAAATGATGATCTATTCAAAATAAATTGGCCACTAGGGCTTACACCAACAAGCACGCCCTTGCTCATGTGTGAATCGTGCCTCGTAGACGCTGAGTTGAGCACGCCCGTGCTCAACAGTGAGCACGACCGTGCTCAACAATGAGCACGACCGTGCTCAAGTGTGAGTCTTTATAAGCAGAGCGTGACCGAAGGTTACGTCAGAACCCTTTTTGGCGCTAGCGGCTTCCCCAGTGCGGCTGCAACCCTTTCGTTCCCTATTTTCTCTAAACTCTTTCCGTTCTTGGAGCAGTGGAGACCTTTGGGAGTGTCTAGTTAGTCGGTGCCAATCGTTGTAAGGTAACGATCCTTTCCCTCTTTGTTTCCTTTCCCTGTTGATCTGGAAACTGATAGTTGTCCCTGTTGTTTGGCTAAGGCTTGGAAGCTGTTCGAGCCGGTTGAGGGACCGAGTCCAGTTTTCGTGGTTGTGTTGCAGTTGATTCTTCATACCAGGTATGGGAGAAGAATAATGTATGCACTAGGCTAGGAAGTAGCGTAAGATGAGGGGTTCCCATAGCCCCGTTAAATGTTAAATTTTATGTTAATTGTTATGTCTAGACTGTTATGTTTATTGATGCCATGATCTGCCTAGTTGTATGAATTTGTATTATAATGTTATTTGTATTATAACGTTAATTGGTTGTTATAATGGAATATGATCGTTATCTTGATGTTGTTATTGGTTGAATGCTGTTGGTTGGATTGGACTGTTAATAAGGGACAGGAAATTTTACCTTGTTTGCAGCCCAAAATTCAGAAACAAAAGGATAAATTCGACACTATAAGAAGCGCGTATCGTCAACGATATCCTTCTGGCCAAAAACGGCGAAGAACGATGAACGAGGGCAATTTCCTTCTAGAATTATTAAGAGAAACTAAAGAAAAACCTAAGAGATGAAGAGAGGCAGCTTTTATGAGTCTTGAGTCATGGAATTAGGGTTTAGATCGATTCTTATGATATAAAAACAAGTTAGGGCATAACGGACTCCTATTTCAGCCCAAACTGTGTATATATCGGTATTTTGACCATATCTTGAGCTACAAGTGTCCGATATAGGCGTTCTTGGTGTCATTAGAAAGCTTAGGGAAATATCTACAAATTAATGTCTGACGATCGAATCTAAATCGGACTCTAATATGGTTAAACGTGAGATGAAATTTTAGAGACAGATTTGGTAGTTATTTCTAGATAGGATCCTTAGGAGTTTATGATAAGATCTTAAGAGATAACTAAAAAGAGGATAATCCTATATTAATAAGGACTCAAATCTGATTGATTAAGGAACTAAAACCTAGGAGTTACACTATCTCGGTTTAAATACTAAATCACACGATATCTCGTAATATCATTCTTAATCACTTATTATTAATAAAAACACATTAAATATTAAAAAATAAAATCACATACAAAATCATATATCCATATAAGATCACACATTAAGAGACACAATCTCATATTAATGCAAATAATCATATATTAATATACATATTATCATATGTAATAATATATACATACATATATATGTATATGCATAAAAATACAACAACGCTAATCACAATTACATTATCAATTTTATTAATAACAATACTAACTCCATTAATAATAATAATAATAATAATAATAATAATAATAACAACAACAACAACAACAACAACAGCAGCAGCAACAGCAACAGCAACAGCAACAGCAACAACAACAACAACAACAACAACAAATAGGCATCCATATTAACATATACCCTTATGCGAAAATCAAGGTGTTACACCACATCTCCTTCCTACCCCACCTACTAGACCTGACAACCAAAACAAGAAAAACCCAAACATTAAGCACATGAGCCATGCTGAAATGCAACTTAGAAAGGACAAAGGACTCTGCTACATGATGGGCTCCGGCAAGTGTACCGGATCGAAGCAAGTAATAATAAAAATATAAGAAACCGAGTATCGAACACAAGGATTGGGTGACCAATTTATCTAAATCAATTACCTATATAAGAAAATTAAGTCCTCTTCTAATCCTTTTGCCACTTGTCACTCTCTCATCAAATTTTTTCAAATTTTTTTCCCGCTCAGGCTTTTGGGCTGCCAAAACATTTCCCCCTCCTTTTTCTCCATTTCAAGTTTCAAACTCCAAATCCCTTCTCCCTCTCACTCCATCGCCCTTTTCCATTCTTTGTTTCCTTCAAGCATCTTCTCTCCATTCCAGCTTCCAAATCCTTTCTTTTTTGATGTTAGTGTCTTTCAGTTATCAATTACCTCAATTACCTATATAAGAAAATTAAGTCCTCTTCTAATCCTTTTGCCACTTGTCACTCTCTCATCAATTTTTTTTCAAATTTTTTCCCGCTCAGGCTTTCGGGCTGCCAAAACATTTCCCCCTCCTTTTTCTCCATTTCAAGTTTCAAACTCCAAATCCCTTCTCCCTCTCACTCCATCGCCCTTTTCCATTCTTTGTTTCCTTCAAGCATCTTCTCTCCATTCCAGCTTCCAAATCCTTTCTTTTTTGATGTTAGTGTCTTTCAGTTATCATCACTGAAGGAGCTATGGCGGAGATGGCGATGGTCTCGAACGGCGGCGATGGTCTCGAACCTGCCGCGTCTATTCATGTTGATTTTTTTTTCTTTTAGGGTCGTATTTGTAGGTTATAGAGCTGCTAACTATACCGTATTTGCTGCTAGCTCTGTTTGATTTTGGTTTTGGTTTTGGTTTTAACTTTGTTTTAAATTGTCGATCTCTCTTCCTTTTTAACTTTGGTTCTGTTTTCGTTTTTTAAAAACCACTCCAGCACACTTCCCAGTTCCCCCACGTGTGTTTTGTTAATGTTGAAATTTGATCCCACTGATTTAGGCGGCTGAACCTCTCTTTTCTCACTAAATTTGTTATTAATATGAGTCTTCACTCTTCACTCTTCACTCTTCACTGGTGTTTGGTTTTGGCACTATCACAATGATTGTGATTTTTTTTTTAAAACGTAATGATTTGGTTTTGGCACTATCACAATGTTTAGTTTACACTTATCATGATGATTCTCCTAGCTCTACAAATCTACTGTGAATGTGCTATTCTGAGCTTTTCATATTGTTTGGTGTTTATAGATGTTGAGACTGATCAGTGTCTTGAAAGAAATGTAGAATCTTGGGGGACAAAGATTCTAAGATGACTGCTTGCAAGGTATATATGGAATTTATATTACATTATCACTACTAATTTCTCTTTTTTTACTTTTTGGATTTTTCTTTTTTTCTTTTTTTGTTATTCTTTCTCTCTCTTCAATTATTTATGTTCATTTATTGATGCTTGGACTGATATATACATATATTTACAGGTTTATTTGCTATGATTGAGAAAAGGCTTCATGCCTTCCATCTATTTGAATGAATGTGTAAGTGAAGTATTTTATCTTCTTTTTGTACCATCTTAATGTAAAAAAAAAATGTTATGTTCTTTAAATAGGAAAATGGTCTCAGAGGATGTTATGTTTCTTTAAATGGGAAAATATTATGTTTCTATTGTGTTGTTATACTTTTATTTCATGTTTGAGTGTATTGTTATATTTCTTTTAAAGTATTTTTTTATTCATGTTTTATGTCATGTTTAAGAGTGCATACCTCATACTTTATTCATGTTTTATGTCATGTTTGAGAGTGTATATGTTCTAATCAGTGCTATTGGAACTAAATTTTGCGTTCATACATAAGACCCCAATTGCATTTTGTGTTCATGATATGCTTCAAGGTGCCATCTTATCTTAATTTATAGTTGCAATGTTGATCCTGTTAGCTCCCTATGGGGGGAATGCTTTTTGAACTGTTGAAATTATATATTTCTTCTCTATTATAGGAGGTTACTAGACAAAAATTGTTTGTAGAATAAAGTTCGCCAGTTGGAAACTCAAGTGCATGTAGAGAAGCTATCCTCTGAAAATGGGATAAAGGTAATCACGTTATTTTAATATTGAGTTTCATCTTACCTAAATGCTTTATTTTTATATAAAGCATATTTATATTTCTATAAATATCCTTTGGGTTAGACACCTGCTTTTTGCATTGATTATAGGTAGAAGATTGCATCTTCCTATGTAATTTGCCTTACAAATAGAGAAATATGTTATCCTTTTGGAAATATAAGTAGACAAAATATGTTATCAACGTTCAAGAAGGTCACCTTCTATTCTCAATCATCATTTTCTGACGTTAGTGCGCCGACTGATGCATATATTTTATTTAGGTATTTCCAAAATCTTGACTCTTGTGGACTTTAGCTTATTTATTTATATTTGCTCTTGAAACAGATTCATAAGACCATATTTGAGTTCCATGGTTTCTTTGGGTTCTAACATCTCATGTCTCTACATCCATTGGAACACAATTTTTTATTTATTTATAGAAAGTCATGTTGGCATGTGGCAGTGGATATTTTGGAAGGTTAACTAGAATTGTTCTTTGCACTCCTGGAAGCTGGAACCGTTCATGGATCCGTTGGAACTGCATCACATTCTTTGGCAGCAACTAGCAATTTATGATGCAGTTTTGACAATTAGATAGACTATTTCATTGTGTTTCTAACATAAAAGTTATTCAGTTGAATGCTAAGATAAATATTGTAAGTTGGTGCTAAATGGTGAAGATGGAAGAGCCCCCTTTCCCGACTTTGGTTCAGTTTAGTGATTGAATTGGCAATAACTGTTTTCTATTTTAGGGCAAAAGTGGAGGAGCTGCCTTTTTTGCCATTTGTTATGTCTTCTATGCTGTCAAATAATTTACCACGAATTTGCATTTTCTGATGTGTTGAGTGCCAACTCTAATTTAGTACCACTTATGTTGAGTGCCAACTCTAATTTAGTACCACTTATTCTTAAGCATTGAGCATGACTTATTATCAACCTTATTATACTGAAGTAAAACTTATTTCACTCACAGAACTGATTTACATTACAGATACAACTGCATTTTAGAAAATGACATGGATGAGACAAAAGCTGCTAAGGTTTCGGGGATACTTGGCAATTTGGTATGTAAAGCAATTTTGATTTAAATCCATATGTATTATTCCATTAATATATTTTTATATATTTTCCAGCTCCCTTCTTTTTTCACAATCCGTTTAACTCAAAACTCAATGACAACCATTTTCAAATGGATTTAGTTTTGATCCATTGGTATTGTAGAGAATTTTCCTTTATCATTGAGTCTTGTGGTGCCACATGTTCAAAAATTTGTTGAGAGTTTTTACTACTAGAGAAAAGCCTTCAAAACTGAACAATAATGATTACTGTAGGGCTATAACCCTTTGTCGAAAGCCTAGAAAACTCCAGCAGCCAGTCAGAAAAGCCTTGAAAGTTTGTTTTAAAGTTTATGTTTTTTTTTTTTTTTGGACAATGATGATTATATTTATGTGAAGAAGCATGATTGTTCAGAGTAGTTTTGTAGTTTATTTTATTTAACCCTCTTTAAAGGCTTTGATAACATGTGAGGTGATTTTTAGTTTAGTTTAGTGTTGATTTATCTGAATCAAATGCATACCTTTGCTTTTGATGTTTTCCATCTCTATGCCAAATTTATTTTGAAATACAATAGGAGTTCATGCCTTCACTTTTTGTGATAATGCAATCTGCTTGGGTTCACTACATGAAATATCTGCTGTAAATTCTTATTTGATATTGCCTTGTAGGAGATTTGATTGGAGCCTAAACCAACACAAATTTATGATCTCGAAGCATTGTAATATTACCCTAAACAGCAGGCTGTGGAAAACCAAATGTGTGACTGGTCTACTATTTCCAAAACTGGCCTTCTCCCATCTCTCTTTTACCTAATGTTTCCGCCTCCTCTGTTGTTGATAAACATTTTATCTCATTCTCCATCACAGGTCTTTCACATTTCTTTATCGTTGTTTGGTAAGTTTCTGAATTTTACCACTTCCTTTGTCATCTCTATGATTTTCATTTTCACCCAAAAAAAGAACCACAATGATAAGATTCTGGATTTTAGTTGATTTTTTATTACTATATATATATATATGGTTCTTACGGGGGAAACAAGTCTGCTTCAATACAAGTCTATTTCGAACATACGTAAAAACGAAAGTGACCTGTGCGAATGCACGGGTACCTTACTAGTTCAAATAGATAATTAAGTTAACCAAGTCAAAGGAGAGAGAAGATTAAGATAGAATCAAGTTGGGATATCAAATCAATTATCAAATCAAAAACAGAATCTAAATAAATAGCACCAGATATTGAGATAGAAAATATGATTGGGAGAATCTAAGGTCACGATTTCAGCTACACAATCAAGCCTAGATCTAGATGTGATTAGTTATCTATTCCTAATTCAATTTCTATGCTAACCAGGAACCCTAAATTATTCTAATGCCTCCTTCAAGCATAAAAGAAAACACCCTTACACACGAATCAACTATATCTCTATGATGATTAACATGCAAGAATTCATTAAGATATTGGTTCCATAAATTGATTGCACAAGTCTCCTATTATATCTCTATCAATGATCAACTTGTGTTCTTAATTCAAACCCTGAAGCATGAATCTCCGGTCAGACTCATCATGCTTGGCTAGTTAATCACGAGCTCTTTTGATCAACACATACAAATCAGAATTAAGAATCAAAGATTAAGAAGAAGAGAATAGAAAACATCCCAAATATCACTATGCCGCCATGTGTGGCTACGTCGATTCCTTAGAAAACAGGGTTAGTTCCTCATAGCATACATAATCACCAAGAATTTGAGTAGAACATCAACAAAATTCAGAACTATCACTACTGGAGACGTAGCTCTCAAAAACTATGATTAGGCTATGAAAATTTGATCTAAAACAAGCTTTTATACTAATTGCAGATTTCGCACCCTCACGGAGCGAGCAGCTATTTACGGGGCGAATAATGAGATTTGGTCCAGTCTAGAATTCAGTTTCTCGTTAGGCGAACCCTGTCTCACCCCGTGAGACAGGGGTGAGACAGGGAACCTTCAAAATTCCTTCCTCTATTTCGTGGGGCCAGCAACTTCTCGCGAGGCGCCCCAGATCCATCTTCAATTTCTCCTTTTTGGCTCGCGGATCGCCCTAGAGAGCCTTCAGAACCTTCTATTTCTGGCCTTTGGCTGCAGGGCAAGTAATGTCTCGCGAGGCCAGACACTCCAAATTTGTATTCCAGCTTGCTTTCTTCATTTTTCCTAGCTGCTTTCAGCTTCACTATTTACCTGAAACTCTAAATAGCATGAAATGCTGCTTTATTTGACTCATAAACTTACCAAAATTCCTATAAACGAGCAAAATGACCCAAAACCTTGCTTAAGGACAACTCAAGTTAAATTTGGGTAAAAACGAATTAAACTCGATCAATTGGTACATAAACCATGGCCTTTCCAGCTTTTAAAACTAGATAAGCCAGAGGGTTATCAAAATACCCCAAACTTAAACTTTGTTTGTCCTCAAGCAAACTAAAAATCAAAAGACTCAAGATTTGGCAAGCTTAATGGACTCAATCAAACATCACATATACTTCATGCAGTTTTCTCAATTTAATTACAATCGATATTCTCCCCCATATCATCAATATAATCCCCACATGCACATTTACTCACATCTAAGGAGAAATTCATCATTCATTGCAATCATCATTCCAAGCAAGGGATCCAAATTACACATAAAAGGGAGATCACCAAATTAAAACAATTGCATTCCTCACAAAGATGTATAATTTCACTCTAATCGCTCAAGTGTCTAGGTTTATCAATTTTCCCCCCAATTTCACACTTCAAGCACACTTTCCATAAATTTGATTTTCATTTTAAACAAAGTTCCCACGAGAATATGCATGCATCATCAAAAGGAATTTCAAGGGTTATAACGGGACCTGGCCAAGGTAGGATAATCAAAGGTTCAAGGCTAAGACCCTAGGAACTAAGAGAGCATGAAATTTTTGCAATTGAGGTCCAACTCTCATTCTTTTCACACTATTGCTTCATTCTTTCGGGTGGCTACAACCTTTTACCCTTTCTTCCCCTTTTATTTGCCTTTGGCATTTTGAAATTTTTTTTTCCAACCACCACAACTTTATGAACAACTTGTAGCCACCCCAAACTTAGTTTCCTGCAACCTTTGTCTTGAAAAGTATCCATGCTCTCCTAAATCCTAAGATTGAGTTTACATGGTTTTTCCGGATTTTTGCTTATAACATAAGGTTACCAAGAAAAAAATAGGCTATTAGGCTCAATGTGGCTAACTAAGGGAACATGCATCATGGTTGGTTCTTTTTAGGCCAAGTAGTTTAATTCAACAAAATGCCTTAATCATGTGATGCAACATATAATCATGCAAAATATGCAAAGGTTCAAGCAAATTCGGGAAAGTGTTACTCACAAGTGGATTCACACTAATTAAGAACATGTTGGAGGCTCAAATTCTTCATTTGGACATTTTTAGCAAATATTTAACTGAGATACAATCTCAAGTATGTGCATCCCTTCACCCCAAACTTATCATGAATCATGCAATTACACAAATTTTCTCTAAGTTTCCAACTTCAATTTCTCACATGTGCTTCAAATTTCATGAAATGGAAAAATCGCATCAAATTTCACAATTATCATGCATTTCATTTATGATCATTTCAATCTATCATATAAGCTCACCGACACTAAACTCAATCGTTAAACAACAAAAATGACTATATACAAGATGTAGCACTTGTATTTGCAACATGAACAATACCAAGAAACCGCTCAATGACATGTCCTTTCTTATCTACATAATGTAAAACAACAACCATTTGCTCCTTAATTGACATGTCTCGAGATTCGTCAATTAAAATGACATAGAAAACATCTTTAAAATCATCAATAATAACTTTTGTGGTCTCACAAGCAGGAGCTCTCACAATATATTTTTGAATGCTAGGTGACACCAGTTTGAGATTCCCACGAGAAACTAAAGGCAACAATAAATTTAAAATTCAGTAGGCAATAAAGAAACTAAAGGCAACATCATGCGTTGAGTGAAGAGAATTTTCTAGAAAAAGGGGTAACTTCTTACCTTCACAAATCAAGCTCGTCGCCCTATTGCACGCACATGCCGCACGACTTCAACAATGAAAGATTTAGATGATTTTGAAACAGAGTAAGGGAATGAAAGAGGACTAACTCGGTTCTCTGCGGTTTTTTAATTCAAAAAATCTTCACCCAAAAGAAAGCCCTATAGTCAGAAATCGAGAGACAGAGGGAAGGGAGTAAAAAGGGTTTCTATGTTGGGGGGAAAATGGTACACTTTTCAGTTTATTTTCTATTTTTTAATCTTTTACTAATTTTTATTAAAATTAAAATTATATTTTAAGTTGTACTGAAAAAAAAATGAAAAGTGTAATGTAGAGTAACAGATAATTTGTAAGATAATGGGACAATATTTATTTTTAGTGGGGGTGTTAGGAGTGAATTTTCAAATTTGAGTTTTCGTCAGATAGACAGAAAGAGGCTACATAAAAATTGAGAAAGAAGTCCCAAAATTGATTTATACTGGTTTGGCTAAAAGAAAGTTGACAAGTCATAAGTTGACAGACGGAAAGTTGACAAGTGTTAAGTCGACGGACAGAAAGTTGACAGAAAAATTGGTCAAAAGCAAGAGTGTCGAATTTAGAAGGAAATCCCAAAGTAGGCAAGAGCTGGATTGAAAAGAGGAAAATTGACCAAGTTCAAAGTTGACGGGCATAAAGTTGACAAAAGAATGGACATAAAGAAGAACGTCGAATTCAGAAGATTATAGACGAATCGACAAGTGTGGAATTGACAAGAGGTTATTTAGTTGACATGTCAGACAAACAATGCCGTTGAAGACAAGCAAGTTGATACAGAGCGGTTTACAAATTGAGCAGTTATAGGACCTTGTTTGTCAAATAGTTTAAATTCAAATATGGCAAAACTATCATACATGTGTCAGAAAGTAGAGTAGGAAGTTACCTTTATGAAGTTATTTATTTTGTCTATAAATACTAGTTTGGACGATGTAATTAAGTTTGGTTGGTTGCTTGAGAAACATCCTACACATCCCGATCACAAAGTAGATTGACGGATTGAAATCAAGTACTCCTTCCAACCCAACCATTTCAATACATTTCAATTAGTCAATTAAGTTTCTTTCAATGTTCTTCTTACATTCATAGTGCTTTTACGTCTATTTATTTACATTCTTTTTACTTTACTGCCATTGATATAAGATGGCAGATTCAGTTCTTGTTTTATTAAACGTTTTTTTTTTCCTTCGTCGACTTTTATCAGTTCTTCAGTTATTTGATTTTCATTATACTTTGTAAACTTTCCTTTTATAGTACGTTCTTTACCAATTTATACTTTTGTCAATTCTGTAGTTTTTACCTTTAAGTTTCTTTGAAAATTGCAAGTTACTAATTTCGTTTTCGTCAATTTTCAGTATTTTCTTAGTCATTGATGCTCTTTTGTGAACTTCCATTTTCAACGCTTTTCTTAGTCAATTTGCATTTTGTTACTGTTTATTCTTTGTTTAAAAGTTTTCTTTGAAAGTTTGCAATTTATTAAGTATTGTATTTTCTGCCTAATTTACATACCATTTTACAAACTTTTCTTATTCATTATTTTTATTCAATTTTGTGTTTCTTTACTCTGTTTGTTGTCATTTGCAAGAAGCTTGTTTTGATTGCATTTTTCCTTCACTTGTCAAATTTGCATGAATTTGACAATTTCCTTTATCTTTTATTGCAATGTCAGTTTAAGTTATTTTCACCAATTTTATTATTAAATAGACGAAAGTCCATGTCATTTTACTCATAATTTGATTCATGTCAAATTTGTATTCTGGTAGGCATACAGTTCATAAACTATTGTAACGAAATTACTGCATAACTCGTAAAATCCCATAATTTCCTGATTTTTTCATTATTTGCTTTGTTGGATTTGGACATTACCATAAAATCAAGTAAACAGGAGGCAAGACTTTTTTTTTTTTTTGAAGAGCAAGACTTATTTTTTAGTGGCGGCAAAAATAAAACTACTCAATAATTTGAAATAAAATAATTAAGACTTTTGGCGTACAAATATTATTTTGGAGTTGAAATGTGAGCCTAGTCCTAGTTGACGTTATAGCCAGGAAAACTGGGTCAAAGTAACTGATACATGAAAAGGACGCTTGTGAATTGTGATATGAGCGATAGGAATACGAAGAATGTTGACCGGTCCCTGAGAGTCAAAAGTGTAATATTTCATTCGAAATGCATCTTTAGTTTATCAATCAACACTTATCATTTTTTATTCTATAATAATCAGTGCCTTTTCAATACCCTAATATTTCATCCGGTTCATATTATAAAAAACAAAAGAGTCCATTTTTTTCTAAAATATTAGAAACATACATCAATTTTCATATATATTAAATGATAATTGAGTTGGTTCATTAATATTAAATATTGAAATAGTTCATAAAAAAAATATTTAATATTGAAATTGATAAAATTAGAAAGGGTATTTTTAGAAATTTATATGAGTATTAATTATAATTAGCTCATTTAAAAATTTTATTTGGTACATGTGATTTAAGGTTTTGTCTCTTATAATATGGATCGGGAAATAATAACTTAGTTAAAAAAAAAAAAAAAAGTGAAAAGCGAAGCTCGCATCGCATCTAATGCTTGCGCTCATCAGTTCCCGCTGGAAGCTATAAATATACATGTAGCAAAATATGAATATCACAAACCTGCATGCAATCCAAACCAAAGAATCAAGTATGGCTTTTTTTCCTCAATTACTTCATCATATTGCCTTATTAATCATCCTTTTTCCCCTTGATTCCCACAACCTTTTGGTTGGTGTATCATCAACCACTCTAAGCATCACCACAGACAGAGAAGCCTTGATGTCCCTGAAGTCTCAGTTTATTAATGACACTTCTAACCCATTATCCTCTTGGAGCCAGGACTCATCACCATGCAACTGGACTGGTGTCCTTTGTGACAAGCATGGTCAGAGAGTGACTGGCCTGGTTCTTTCAGGCTTTGGACTCTCTGGTCTCTTAAGCCCTTATATTGGTAACCTTTCCTCTCTTCAATCCCTCCAATTGCAGGACAACCAGCTCACAGGAGTGATTCCTGACCAAATTACCAAACTAAACAGTTTGAGAGTTCTAAATATGAGCTCTAACAGGTTAGGAGGAATGCTTCCTTCAAACCTGACTTACTTAGATGAGCTCCAGATTCTTGATTTGTCTTCAAACAAGATAGTCAGCAGAATTCCTGAAGGCATCAGCAGCTTGAAAAAGCTGCAGGTCTTGAAACTGGGAAAGAATAGCCTCTATGGTGCAATCCCAGCAGCACTAGGAAATATTTCTTCTCTCAAAAATATTAGTTTTGGCACCAACTCTCTTAGTGGCTGGATTCCTAGTAACTTGGGTAGGCTACATAATCTAATTGAGCTTGATCTCACTATTAACAATCTCACTGGGACTATTCCACCTGTCATATACAACTTGTCTTCCCTTGTTAACTTGGCCTTAGCTGGAAACTCCTTTTGGGGTGAGATTCCTCAGGATGTTGGTCATAAACTTCCAAACCTCCTAATTTTCAATTTTTGCTTCAATAAATTCACAGGTAGGATTCCAGGGTCTTTGCACAACCTCACCAACATCAGGATCATTAGGATGGCCTCCAACCATTTGGAAGGAACCGTGCCACCTGGTTTGGGAAATCTCCCATTCCTTCACATGTATAATATTGGGTATAACAGGATAGTCAGCTCAGGAGTCAAAGGTCTGGACTTCATTACTTCATTGGCAAACAGCACCCACCTGAACTTTCTGGCAATTGATGGCAATATGCTGGAAGGTGTGATTCCTGAAACCATTGGCAATCTCTCCAAGGAACTCTCAACATTATACATGGGAGGGAATCGTTTCAATGGAACCATTCCCTCTTCCATCGGTCGCCTTAGCGGCTTGAGGTTGTTAAACTTGAGCTACAATTCAATCACTGGAGAAATTCCAAAGGAGTTAGGCCAGTTGGAGGAACTACAAGAGCTATCTCTGGCTGGAAATCAGCTATCAAGAGGTATTCCAAACTCTCTTGGTAATCTCCTAAAGTTAAACCAGATTGATTTGTCAAGAAATGAACTTGTGGGTAGCATACCCACCAGTTTCGGAAACTTTCAAAACCTGCTCTACATGGACTTATCCAGCAACAAACTCAATGGAAGCATACCTGTGGAAATCCTCAATCTCCCAACTTTGAGCAATGTTTTAAACCTGTCTATGAACTTGTTGAGTGGACCTATACCTCAAGTTGGGAAATTGACTAGCATTGCCTCCGTAGACTTTTCCAACAACCAATTGTATGGCAGCATCCCCAGCTCATTCAGCAGTTGTTTGAGCTTGGAGAAGTTGTTTTTGGCCCGGAATCTGCTTTCAGGTCCCATTCCAAAAGCTCTTGGAGATGTGAGAGGCTTGGACACCTTGGACCTTTCCTCCAACCTACTCTCTGGATCCATTCCTATTGAACTTCAAAATCTACATGCTCTTCAGCTTTTAAACCTCTCTTACAATGACTTAGAAGGAGTCATTCCTAGTGGTGGGATTTTCCAAAACCTCTCTGTTGTCCATTTAGAAGGCAATAAAAAACTCTGCTTGCATTTTGCATGTGTGCCTCATGACCATGGAAAAAGACATGTCAGACTTTATATCATCATAGCCATTGTGGTAACATTGGTACTATGTCTCACAATTGGCTTGCTACTTTACATAAAGCACAGAAAGGTGAAGGTAACAGCAACAGCAGCAACACCTGAACTGCTAAAGGCTCAGGCTCCAACGGTCTCTTATGACGAGCTTCGTCTCGCAACTGAGGAGTTCAACCAGGAAAATTTAATAGGAATTGGGAGCTTTGGCTCAGTATATAAAGGCCATCTAAGTCAGGGAAATACTGTTGCAGTAAAAGTGCTTGACACTCTAAGAACTGGTTCTTTAAAGAGTTTCTTTGCAGAGTGTGAGGCTATGAGGAACTCAAGGCATAGGAATCTGGTTAAGCTGATCACATCATGCTCCAGTGTTGACTTCAAAAACAATGAGTTTCTGGCTCTGGTCTATGAGTACTTATGTAATGGGAGCTTGGAAGATTGGATTAAGGGGAGGAGAAAGCATGCAAATGGAAATGGTTTGAACCTTATGGAGAGATTGAATATAGCTGTAGATGCTGCTTGTGCATTGGATTACCTACACAATGATAGTGAAATTCCTGTTGTGCATTGTGATTTGAAGCCCAGTAACATTCTGCTGGATGAAGATATGACTGCAAAGGTTGGAGACTTTGGATTGGCTAGGTCACTGATTCAAAGATCAACTAATAATCAAGTTTCCATTAGCTCCACTCATGTCCTTAGGGGATCAATTGGTTACATACCTCCAGGTTAGTACCCTGACAACTTCATCTTTGATTTATACTAGTTTACAAATTGCCAAGTTAAATCTTTCTTCAAGAATTTTGAACTCATTCAATTATAGATCCTTAATAGAAATATCAATATGTTTCTCTACTCCCTATTTATGGGATGGAGATCTGATCTTGTCTCATTTTCATGTACCACACCATGTCCCAATCAATACCATATTGCCACATTATTTAAAGTTTCATGTAATGTTAAAAAAGTATGATATGTGACAAGATGATATTGTCTCTATGAACCTTTTAATACACATTATGAAACATTGAATATTTAATATTCTCACTTCTCTCATGCTTTGTTTAACAATAAAGTACTTTTTCAATGCAGAGTATGGATGGGGAGAGAAACCATCTGCAGCTGGAGATGTATATAGTTTTGGGATAGTGTTACTGGAGCTCTTCTCTGGGAAAAGCCCAACAGATGACTGCTTCACAGGAGGCCTAAGCATAACAAAATGGGTGCAATCATCAATCAAAGACAAGACTGTGCAAGTCATTGACTCTCAGCTGCTATCCCTCATTTTTCATGATGACACTGCCAATGACCCCAATCTACAACTCCATTGTGTGGAAGCAATTATGGGAGTTGGCTTATCCTGCACTGCAGACAACCCAGAAGAACGCATTGGCATTAGAGATGCTGCTCGCCAATTAAAAGCTGCTAGGGACTCTCTTTTGAAAAAAACACATGATAAGAGTCCTACTACCAAGAGTTACTATCAAGTTTCAATAAAATGAATTGTATGGAGACTTGGAGCCCGCGTGATCTTGTGCAGCTATGTTTGACAAATAATGCACAAGTTGAAATGTGAGGGGTTGATATATGCGCAAATAATATTATAATAGACCAAAGAAATACTCTTGTTATATATATATAGCAGAAATTGGGATGCATTTCTACCACGAATCATTATAAGCCATGTATTCTGTATATATGGGTAACTATCTGTTATGAAACTAGTGTGTGACAATAAAGAAGAACTAGCTAGATTTACACCCACATGATGCGTTAGAATTTTTTTTTTTTTTTTTACCATGATATATATATAGTGCGAAGCATCTACCGGCTTCGCCGAATCCGCCGAGGAACCTACAAGCTGACCACCTTTAGCGGGGTCTTCCCTCTCAACAACATTTTTTCATCCACCAGCCTCGAACTCCATATCATGCTTAAAGGATTCGAGCGCAGTTTCACTCGGAGCAAGTAGACCATGCGTTAGAATTTTTTAACCAGGAAGTGAGATAGTGTATCTCCATTAAGCCTACTTTCTCTTTAAATAATTTTATTATTATATTATAATTTTTTTAATTAAAATATAAAGACAAATAAAATGATTTTTCTTGCATAGGATAAAGATATAAAAGATAATAATTTTTTTATGAAAAATAAGTATTGATTATATTTTATATTTCTGAACAATAAATATTTGTTTTTTTCAATAAAAACTTGTATCTTATATTCTTATCCTACGCATGCATAAGTAGGGGAAAGAATAGTCAGGTCTTGCTAGGAGTCTATCACCAATCCTATTTAAGGTCCAGCCTAACCTCCTTAATAAAATGGTCATGTCAAAGCTTTTTAAAAAGTCCATATAACCAAAGAGACTAGGCTAAGGCTTTTAAAAAAAGCCTATTAGACCTGTCAGAACGTATTTAATAAATATGTGTGCGTGTATATATATATATATATATATACACACCTTTGTATTCAATATTTTGAAGTATGATACACTTAATTTTTTAATGAAGCATTTCACTTTTGCATTCCTTAACCAGTGCTCTTAGGATACTAGTTAGTATGACACTTCAATATATTATAATACTGTAATATATTATTTATAAATAGAATATAAAAGTTCATCAAACAAACTCCAACCATTAATAAGCAACAAACTTTATATATATATATTAGGCTAAATTACACTTTTGGTCCTCAAATTGTTATTAAATATTCAATTTGATCCCCAAGTTTTTAAAATGTTCATTTTGGTCCCCTAATTCCTTAAACTTGTTCAAATAGGTCCTTCCGTCAAGTTGACTAACGGCGATGTCAAACCTAATGACACGTGGCATTAAGTTTAATATTTTAATGTTCATTTTGATCCCCAAATTGTTTTAAAATGTTCATTTTGGTCCCCCAAATTGTTTTAAGATGTTCATTTTTGTCCTCAAATTGTTTTAAAATGTTCAATTTGGTCCCCAAGTTTTTAAAATATTCACTGTCGTCCCTTAGTCAACTTGACGTCGCCGTTAGTCAACTTGACGGAAGGACCTATTTGAACAAGTTTAAGGAATTAGGGGACCAAAATAAACATTTTAAAAACTTGGGGACCAAATTGAACATTTAATAACAATTTGAGGACCAAAAGTGTAATTTAGCCTATATATTAAGTATAAACTTGAGTTTGAGTTCTGTAAAAAAAATCCGACACCGTATAAAAGTACGTCTCCCCACTTATTTATTGTTTTCTTCTCTCTCGTCATGTATTTCATTACTCCCAAGACACTTATAAGAGCTACGATGTCTATACAAAATGTCCCATTATGTGTTCAAATATCTTTTTTCCATTTTGAATATCATTTACTATATCCTCCTTTTGCATGAAATACTTTTAATTGTTAAATTATTAGATATTATACCATTAAATAAACTCTAAAGTCTCTACCTTGTTTTTTTTTTAAAGGCAAAAGTATATTATAAGAGTGCTAGGGGCACTCACAACCCAATTACAACAGTACTGTAGAGCCTTAAAGAGAAAAGAACAAAGACAAAATTACAACCGTTCTAGACACTTTTGAAGATCTAAGCACCAATTTGAGAAACTACACCTAAAAACCTGGTTTTTAGTTCAACCATCTTCAGGAACAAACTTTAATCCTATCTAGTAAATAAATCATATCCACTTTTCCTCCCCCAAAAATGAAACCATTTCTCATTTCGTATTATGGTGGTTGTAGCCATCCTCTTGGAGCAATTGATCTTTTATTCATATCTCATAGTTTTTGGATGTTGGTTTGGCATTCACGTTTTAGATGGCTGCTGTTTTTATTTATGGTTTCATTAAGAGCTTGTGCTTCTTTGTTAGACTACAGGTTTTGCGGATCTTCTGACCATTTCAGGTGCTATGTACAATATGGATCTCTTTTCTTGTACTATCGTAAGTATTGGTGACCTTCTACTTTCTGTGGTTTTGTGGTCCTTTCGGTGTAATTCTGGTGGGTGATTTATTTTACCAGGTTGTGTTGGTTGTATTTGTTGCTTGGTATTGGTTTTTATGGTTAGGTCTCTATAATATCAATGCTGGTTCTTTTAATGTTCCAGTATTATACATTACACTTACTTACTTTGGTTATTATATATGGGTTGGGGTACCCCTAGTACCCTCTAATCAACATACAATTTCGCTTAAAAAAAAAATGTGCCACACTATAGAATGCCAGATCAATAACCAGAAGCATTTAGCTTTTTTCTTCCTCATTTTTTTCGCAAAATCAAGGAACATAGGTACCACCTGTGAGTTTTGTTCCAACGTGACACCCAACCAGATTGAAAGCTGTGCCCAAAGATTAGAAGCAAATTGACATTGAACAAAAAGATGGTCTTCTGATTCCAGACAAGAGGCGCAAAGGACACCTTTTAAATCACTGTTTTGATCTACCACCTTCCTATGTAACAGATTAGACCTGGTAGGTAATCTACACAACAATAATTGCCAAGAGAATGCTTTTATCTTTAAAGGTGCTGCACTTTTCCAAATCAGTTTGGAAGCTTGCAAATTAGGATCCTGCAAAGCAACAAATTGAGGACACCGCGACAAGTGCAACTCATACGCAGATTTCACACTGAAGCTCCCAGAGCGATGATGCAACCAATACCAAGAGTCCTCCCTCTGATGTAAAGAGACCCCTACAAAAGTATTTATGAATTCTAGCACCATGTTCTCCTCCCAAATGAAGAAGTTTCTTCTCCATTTGAAATCCCAACTCCAAAAACCATTTTCCCACCTTCCAAAGTGACTAACCGGGTCGAGCTGCATAGAGGAGATGCTAAATAAATGTGGGAAGGCTTCCTTTAGGGAGCAAGTTCCGAACCAAATGTCATTCCAAAAGGAAACAGAATTACCGAGACCAATTTTCTTCCTGACCCCTTCCACCACCTGATCACACACCCCACCAACACCACGACCTAAGCTACACAAGTCTTTCCACCAAACCGAGGCCCATCTAGCACACCCCACCTTGCCTAGATTAGGATTATTGCCTACTGCAGCCCCATATTTTGCAGATAACACCTTCACTCAGAGAGCCTCCTTCTCAACCAAAAGCCTCCATCTCCATTTCCCTAGTAGACTTAGTTGAATAGAGCTATGTTTTTCACCCCCAGGCCCCATTTGTCTTTTGGTTTGCAAACGTCCAGCCATCTAACCCAAGGTATTTTCCTGCCTTCTATAGTCCCGCCCCAGAGAAATTTCCGCTGGATACTTTCAATCAACTTCCTAACTTTTACTAGCATCTTCATAAAAGATAAGAAGTATATGGGGATACTGTTTAGAACTGAGTTTAGTAACACTAGCCTGCCTCCCAAGGAGAGAAATTTATTCCTCCAAGAGTTCAGCCTCCTTTCTATAGAGTCTAACAAAGGTTGCCAAGTCAAAATCTTTCTAGGATTGGCTCCCACCAGTAACCCAAGGTAACGAAACGGGATATTTCCCACCTTGCAATTAAGAAAATCAGCCCCAGCTCCTAGAAACAAATTATTAACGTTCACACCCACCAAGCTGCTTTTATGATAATTTACCTTTAGCCCGGAGGCCAACTCAAAGCATCTTAAAATACATTTCATAGTCCACAGATTTTCATGACATGCCTCACCTATCAATAAAGTGTCATCCGCGTACTGTAGGTGTGAAATTACCACATCCGACTCACCCACCTTGAAGCCTCTGAACCTACCAACACTAACCGATGACCTAATAAGGCCACTCAACCCTTCTGCAACCAATAAGAAAAGGAAGAGGCCGGGGGATCCCCCTGCTTTAAACCTCTATGAATGTTGACTTCCTCCGTCGGGCTACCATTCACCAACACAGACAACTTCCCTGAGAACCAACAAGCACGTATCCAGTCTATCCATTTAGCTGCAAAACCGAATCTCCCTAGCATATATTCGAGAAAGGCCCAACTCAACGAGTCATAAGCTTTCAGAAGTCAACCTTGAAAATGAGACAGTCCTCTCCCCTTTTTTTCGCTCAATCAATCACCTCATTAATTATAACCACTCCATCTGATATCTGCCTATTCTTGATGAAAGCCGACTGATGGCAGGAAACCAAAGAATCCATGACCTCACCCAGCCTAGAGGCCAGAACCTTTGCAATAATTTTATATACCCACCCAATTAACGAGATCGGCCTGTAATCTCCCAGATCCTGCGGGCACTTGATCTTTGGAATCAGAGTAAGAAAGAAGGAGGACAAGATCTTAGGGAGGCTAGCATTATTGTAGAATTCATTGAACAATTGCAGCACATCCTCCTTTGAAGTGTCCCAACATGCCTTAACAAACGCAAAATTGAATCCATCCGGTCCTGGGCTTTTGTCCCCTTCACCCTTTGCTAATGCCTCTTTTATTTCTTCTACAACAAAAGGTTCTGTAAGCTTCTCATTATGATGGGCAGCAACTGATTTAAACTGGATACCATCCAGTTTCGGCCTGTCCCAACAACTTTCAGCAAAATGGTTTTTAAAAAACCTAACCACCTCATTTTTTACCCCTGAAACACCCTCCACCCAACCGGTTTCTCCTAACAGCGCTGAGATATGATTGGTAGCCCTTCTTGAGTTGATACAAGAATGAAAAAATTTGGAGTTGGCATCCCCTTCTTTAAGCCATTTAATCCTAGACCTTTGTTGAGTAAGACTTGTTTGAAGGGTAAATAACAGTAGGGTGGTTAAAGTTCTGTGTAGCTAATAATTTCATAGGAGGCTGAGCTATAGGATGGATGCTTGATACTCAAGATCCAACAACGATTTATGCAAGATTTGTATAATTCCGCTAAGTTTGAGTTCTGAAAATTTAATATTTGTATATGAACAAATTCTACAAGTAATTGATCATATTGATCATATTATTTTTTAATTTATATTTTAAATATACAAATTAAAATAAACTATATCACCGTGTGATGTACTGTTACTACTCAAGGATGAGGTTGGTGGTTCTTTGCTAAAGGTTGTCAATATATAAAAGGGCTGACCTTGATCTTGTGGCACATGTAAATAATTGGCCCTGATGAGGTAGGTTTGTGTTTTGAACCTACCATGACAACTTTAGCTTTCCCATTAGAAGCTTATAATCCTATTTACAAGTGAAGGCATATGACTTATTTATATGTAGATGCATATTTAAAGGTCTTATTGAAAAGTAGACCTTCAGAAAAGGCTTTCATGCTAGGCCAAATTTTGAAGTAGGTCAGGCCAGGCTAAGCCTTAAAAATTGGTCTATATTAAACTAATAGGTTATGTTCAGGCTTTGAAATTGGAACCCAAGTCAGGCTTAGGCCTATGAGGGACTAACTCGGCTTAGCTTGTTTTCACCCCTATGCATGAGATAGAAAAATCGTAAATAATAGGTTAAAGTAATCTTTTGATCCCTATACGTGACACTGATTTTCAATTTGGTCCCTATACGTAAAAAATTATTAATTTGGACCCTATATGTGACACTGATTTTCAATTTGGTCCTCACTGCTAATTGGTCCCTATATAAGAGGACCAAATTACAAATTATTGTCACATGTAGGGACCAATTCAACAAAAAAAAATTGAAATCGGTCCCTACATGTGACAATTATTTTCAATTTGGTCCCTCTTATATAGGGACCAATTAGCGGTGAGGACCAAATTGAATTTTTTTTACGTATAGGGACCAAATTGAAAATCAGTGTCACGTAAAGGGACCAAAATATTACTTTAACCTATAATAAAAAGAAAACGCCTAGCGAAAAACTAGATTCTATCGAATTGCTAGTCAAGGCAGACATTTGACCAGTAAGCAAACTCCAGTTTTTCAAAGATCAATTTGGCAGTTTACGAGATTGTCAAGTACGAGATTTCCAGGGTCAATTGTGGTAAAAAAATGACGCCAAAAACTAAGGATATTCTAGCATGCCCATGATGGGTTAACTCGAGCTCTCACTATTGTTAAGATGTAGATTATGTAACAAGGCTTTGGCTAACATGGACCATCTTGATATGTGGTAGATGTTAGACCGCGTTTTAATTCAATTTAGACCGTTAGATTTTACAAGTCCATCATATCTTACAGTGCACCCTCCATACCAAATTATTTTCTTTTCTTCCCTCATGTCGGCCACCCGTCCTCGTGACCTACGTACCATGGCCACCACTCTGTCCGGCGAGGCACATTTCTTACCCATCGTTGCTGCTCCATCCTGGGCGCATAGACCATCGCGCAAAAGCGCGACCATCGTGCTAGGCCTGGCACCACTACACCATCTCGAGCTTCTCTCTCTATCTCTCTCACACCCTCATCTCCCTCTCCAATATATGTGCATCCATTGATATGGACCATCTTGACTAAAATATGTTTACTTACATTTTTTACTTCAAAAATTACAAGGGTATAAAAGTAATTTAGTTTAAAAATCTCTCCCCACCCCTCTTCTCCCCTCCTCTTGAACCAATCAGGAAGAGTGTTATTTTCCTCTCCTCCATTAAAATCTCATAGGGACGAAAAAAGACATAGGAACGAAGAAAGAGGGAGAAGGAAGCCTAAACAACTTGTTGATGTCATAGGGACAGATGCCAACAACCGTAGGTAGTAATGATGGTGGGAGCAGTGTTTTAAGAACCGGACCGGACCGACCGGTTTAACCGGTTGAACCGGGAACCGGTCGTGTCTGCGGTTCGGTTGGCTCCCAAGAACCATTAGTCCCAACGAACAATCTAAAAACCGTGCAAACCGAATCAAACTGGTCAAAACCAGTGGAACCGGCGAACCGGACCTAGTTCCTAAAAACCGGCCGGTCCAAAATTTTCCCAATTTTTCTCACCTTTTCAAGCAGAGAAGCGATGGTGAAGCACTGTGCTGCTTGTACGTCGCTGCTACAGTAATAACCGTGCTTGTACGTCGCTTGTACGTCGTGGTGAGTGGCTTGTAAACTATGTGTGGTGAGTGATGTTCTCAGATCTGGTTTGTTCAATGGGAGGGGAGGAAAAAAAAAACTATTAGAGTAGAGAGAGTGAGAAGAGGTAACAGAAAGTGAAAAGACAAATCAAGGTGCGTTTGATTCGCCAAAAGGATAGGACAGGACAGAACAATACTGGACAAGTGGCTGAGTCACAGGAGTGCAAGACAATATTTTGTACTGTACGTTGTTTGATGATTAATGCACATAACAAGCAATTTTGTGTTGTATCTTGTTTGATATGTTTATGTACTGGACAAAATAATATAAATTTTACTGTAATACCCTATATACTCATAAGCAATTAAGAAAATCCCTGGAAAAAAAAATAAACCTTCAATTTCCAGTAGATATTAACAAAGAGCAAAGACTCATCCATATGAAATTAATTACCTTCAATTTTTTTTGGAAAGAATATTACCTTCAATTTTACAAACATGATAACATAGAAAGTTGAAACTCCTCTACGCGAAATTGGTTAAAATTTCCAGATCTGAGTCTTCAACCCCAACCCTTCTTCTTCTTTCTTCTTTTCTTTTTCATTTCTATTTCATCTCTCCCTCTGTAACTCACTATTTCCTTCCTCCTCCATCTCTCATCCACCGCACAGCCACCGCAAGGCCACCGTCCGGCCACGCCTGAAGAGGAGAAGTGGACCACGACACAGATCTCTTCTTCCCACTCGTGTTGGTCCGTTCGGTGCTCCACCATGGGAACCGGGCCACTGTCGTCTCCACCATGAAACCACTCTACCGTCGCGCCGAATCCCTCACAATCGTCATCTCCTCCTTCTTCTTTGTTGGGCTTGGAGGATGAGCAACCTGCTCTGTTACAGGGAACACGAAATAGACATGGGAAAGAAGAAGAAAGAAGGCAACGATGAGAATGATATTGTCTTTTTTACTTTTAGTGGACATGGGACAAAAAATTGTACTGGGGTTTAGTGGGTTACAAATTTTGGGTATTTGTCCAGTCCTTCCTTTCATGTTTTGTATTGTCCCATAGTTATTTTTAAAATCAAACACCAAACAAATAATTTTGTGTTGTCCGGTCCCTCATATTTTAGCGAATCAAATGCATCGTTAGTGACGGGGTTACTTTTTAGTTTTATTCGGTGCTTTATTGAGGGTGTAATTAGTTGAGTCTATGATGGAAAAGAAAAGGTTGAATTAGTGGTAGATGAAGAGTTTGTGTATTGGGAACTACTATATTTATTTTTATAATGAGAACTAAATATTGAAAACTATATGAATTATTGGGAACTACATATATTTAATTAATTATTGAAAACAAATTGGGAACTACATATTACTTAATAACTATACATATAAATTCCATTAAAAAATTTATATATATATATATATATATTATTTTTATTTATTTATACCATGACTCGGAGGTCTCATCGGTTCGATCTCTGGTCCGGTTTTTAAAACATTGGGGGGGGGGGGGGGGATCGTGCTAATGGAGGTGATGGTTACCTGAGAGTGTAGGGATAGAGGGAAACCAAAGCAGTTACGTTTTGAATTGTATGATATATATATGAAGTTGTAGTGTATCGATAGGACTAAGCTATTTTGTAACCCGATTATGATACTTCAAAGATATTTCAATAAAGGAGTATTATTTGAACTAAGAGTCAGTGTGTCAAGTAGCGATATTGTTCTTCATTTGTTTGGATTTATATTGCCGGAATCTGTAAGAACAAGAATTATTTGGAGTTGGATGAATTTGGAGTGCGAAGGATGTAATACCCTGTTTTTCCGTTAAGTGCTTTTGTATGCTTGTTTAGTTGGTTAAGCCTTAAGACTTAACTTGAGGGCTAAGTGGGACTTCTAGGCTAGAAATCCCTTCTCTTAGGCTTGTGTCTTGTGACTTTCTGAGTCGCAAGCATGGCCGTGCTTGTTAAGGAGCACAACCGTGCTCGTTGTTAGTGAGCGTCTCGCTGACGCTGAGTTGAGCACGACCGTGCTCAACAGTGAGCACGTCCGTGCTCAAGTGCGAGTCGCGCCTCATAGATGCTAAGTCGAGCACACCGTGCTCAAGCCTGCGTCTTTATAAGTAGAGCGTGATCGAGGGTTACGTCAGAACCCTTTTTGGCACTAGCGGCGCTGCAACCCTTTCGTTCCCTATTTTCTCTAAACTCCTTCCGTTCTTAGAGCAGTAGAGACCCTTGGGAGCGTCTAGTTAGTCGGTGCCAATCGTTGTAAGGTAACGATCCCTTCCCTCTTGGTTTCCTTTCCCTGTTGATCTGGAAACTGATAGTTGTCCCTATTGTTTGGCCAAGGCTTGAAAGTTGTTCGAGCCGGTTGAGGGAACGAGTTCAGTTTGTCGTGGTTGTGTTGCAGTTGATTCTTCATACCAGGTATGGGAGAAGAATAATGTATACACTAGGCTAGGGAATAGCGTAAGATGAGGGGTTCTCATAGCCCCGTTAAATGTTAATTGTTATGTTAACTGTTATGCCTAGACTATTATGTTTACTATTATTGATGCCATGATCTTCCGAGTTGTATGAATTATTATTATAATGTTAATTGGTTGTTATAATGTTGAATATGATCGTTATGTTGATGTTGCTATTGACTGAATGCTGTTGGTTGAGTTGAACCATTAATAAGACTCTAATTGGTTTAATTAGGACTCTTAGTTAACAAAGGAATTAAGGGATTAATTCCCCAACGCCTCATAAGACATGAACTAATAGTAACGAGAGGTGAGCTACTATTTGGTGGTCCTTGGACTAAACTCTAGGATCTGATTTGAGAGTATTAGGGAGTTTTAACCCCCAAGAACACATTGATTTCTGCCCAGAACAGTATGGCCTTGCTTAGGAGCACGACGTGATGAACAGGGAGCACGACCGTGCTCCCAATTGATTTCTGGAAAGTAGGCCGAGCATTGAGCACGTCCGTGCAGGACAGTGAGCACGACCGTGCTCCACTTAAGTGGCAGCGCACGACCGTGCTGGGGTGAGCACGCCCGTACTGCTCCCATTACTGGTCAGAACCTGAGATTAAAGGAGATGTCCCCAATAATGTGATTCGAATAATAATGAGTTAGATAACTTAATTAAAAGATAATTAAGATAATAAAGAATAACAAGATGGTTAAGTCGGTACCTTTTGGGTTACCGTACGTTGTTACGCTTTGGTGCTTTTGGGCCAAAGTAACCTCGATGCTTTTTGGTGGAGGTGTTGTTAAGTTGGACCTTGGTGCTTTTTGGCAAAGGGGACCTTGACCCCACGGTTTGGGTCTAAGGTGTTGATGTTAATGTTGGTGATAAGTCTTGGGTGTTTTTTGGCCCAAGCAAAGGAGGTGGTTGACTTGTGTGTTGTTGTGTTCACGCATTCATACGTTGAAGTTGATTAGTGGGGGATGTTCAACATAGGGGAGGTCGTCCTGTTATGATTATCTGACCCAAGTCTCGGGTGGTTCACCCATGGTTTGGTGAACCGCGCACTTACGAGGTGGCATACCCCATTATGGTACGTCGGCTATCAAGGGGTTCAACCATGGTTTGGTGAACTGCCGGCGTTGGTGCTTTTATGGCCAATGTGGATATGTAACTCCGAAGTTGACTTCCTGAGATAGTTGGATCCATATGTATAACGGAGTAGCGGAGTAATGTTGCATCGCATAGCATCTTTTGACTATTGACTTGTATTATGTAAATGATGTTATATGATGTTGATGCTATTCCTGATATGATGTATGGTCACCTTATCCCCTATTCCTATGCCATTGTGTTTACATGATTTCTTACTCCCTGTTTTCCTGTTTCTATTGTTGCATGTATCTCTTTATGCAGAGGACGGTAAGCAGCCAGTGGAGGAGTGACTCTGAGGAGCCGCGACTCTAGTTAGGGTGCTTAGTTATAGTTGTTAGTTGTTTTTAGTTATTTCAGTTTGTTTCCGTGATGTATCCGGATTTTGGTTATACTAACTCTGTATGTGACATCGGGGTTGAGTTTTCTCTATCTGTCATGTTTATGTTTTATTATTGTAAAACTATGTTATTTCCGCATTGTTTTGTCGTTATATGTGAAACCTTTTTATCCAAGTGATTATTTTATTCAAATAAATGCATGTTTTTATAATTCCTCTTTTAAGTAAATGTTTTATTTTAACGTGCGGGGTAGAAGGGTGTCATAAAGGAGAAAAACACAAGGGATAATTATTTATAGGAGATTTGGTTCAAGAGAATTATTATTTATTAAGGCAGAATTGATGGGGAACGGTTTTTTATGCGTTGAAGGTTGAATACATAGAGTGTTTATTGTACGTTCAAGAACTATGTCAACTAATGGGCAGAGATTTGGTCACCTAGATTATTCTGGTTTTAATACGGCGGAGATATAGCATTTCATCAATACTTTTTAACAGCGCTTTTATTAGAAGCGCTGCAAAAGGTGGAGCGCTATTTTTAAAATTTCAGTGTGGTGCAAATAGCGTTTCTTTTGGGAGACGCTATTAAAGATGCATAATAATTTTTTTAATAAGCAAAAAATAATGAATGTATAAGAGAGTGCAAGGGAAGTGTGTGGATATTAAATTAGTAGTATCATATTTTTGAGAATTACAGCTTGAAAAAAAATGGATATAAACCAAAATTTCTTTCATCATTGGAAACAATAGACACAATTTGCTACACAAAAATTGCAAAGTTTCAAAATTTATTGACAACAAAATTCAGAGTTATAAAGCAGAAACTTGCAATACAAAATTACAGGATCTCATTACTTGTGGTCCTTTAAAGGAAAAATTGAAATGAAAAATTTTCCAAGTCCCAATTCCTTGACATTCAGCTCCAGCTCCAACTCAAATTCAATCCCTTGACATTTGTCAAGCTCCTCATATTTGAGAGATAAACAAGTAAGAAAAACAAATTGATGAACGGAGCTTGCAATGCAGAGAGAGCGGTAGCTTTTTGATGATGCATTTGTGACGTCAAAAGAGGTACTACTCTTGTTTCTTGGATGCCTCCGCTACCCATATATTTTAGTCGTCTGTCATGACTCTTAATTTGGAGGGATTGCCCTCTTCTAAATTATAGTGTGACTCATAACTCATAAGAGATCTGAAGAAAACAGAGAAGAAGTAGAGTTTAAAAAATTTGTAGTGTGGTATTATAACTCATACGAACACACACACAAGAGAGTTATTTATAGGTAAAATTGACTTAGGGTTCAATGAGCTATTAAGGTGGAATTGATTAGGGATAATTTTCGACGCGTTGAATATCGGGTTTTCTTTGCGTTAATGAACTGTGACAACTAACGAGCAGAGAGTTTTAATACGAGAAAGATAGCGCTTCCTCAGTCAAGCGCTATTATGTTTTACTTTCAATAGTGTTTGTATGTATAAATGCAATTACAGTTGTATATTAAGCTAACACTTTTTCGATAAAGCGCTAATAATGTTTAACCGCATTTTTTCAAAACACGGTATGGTGTAAAGATAGTGTTTTCTTGGTAAAACACTTTCAAAGGTATATTTTTCTCGTAGCGTTTCTATGGGAGAGCAATTTTAAATACCTCCGCACATTTTTTTAAAGCGGTGCATCCCGAAAATCATTGTTAAGTGTGCGTTATTAAATCACAAATCTGGCATAGTAAAGGTATATATAGTTTTAATTGTTAACTTAGTTGTAATTGTTAACTTGTGTATAAATAGATTCTTTAAAAAAAAATTGGAAGACAAAAGCAGCACTTCGTGTTGGATAGAATCCCTAAGAGAGAATTTATTCAAGCGGCAAGTTTTAAATGATCAACAGGACTTGGTGTGCGTCTTCTGCCATGGAGGTTTGGATCTGTTCATTAGTTGTAATAGGGTTCATTATATCTGGATGAAGGTCTATGCCTGCCTAGGCTTTGATGTTGCCCTACCTTTTGGCTTAGAAGAAGCGCATATCTATACCATAAAGGATTGTTTGTTGGCAAAAAAAGTATGAAGGGAGGTTTGTTGGTGTGGCATTCGGTGGTGTCGTCCTTGTGGTTGGAAAGAAATGCCATTATCTTTTTTAATGATAGTTTTGATAGGGTGAGAATTCTGGACTTGATAAAATGCAGATCGTGGTCTTGGTTAGCTGCTGAAAAGGACTGTAACATCTCCTTCATAGCTTGGTGTATCAACCCAGTTGAGTGTTTGAAGTATTATTGAAAGGGGCTCTTTTGGTTCCATTTACGAACTTCTATGTTTTTTTTTTTTTAAAACCTGTTGATGTTGTGCAGGTTTCAGGAAGATATTCCGAATAAGTAAGTGCTTGTGGGTGCCTTTTGTCTTGCTCCTGGTTATTGGATTAATTTCCTTTTAAGGTGCTAATATTGATTTGGACTTCAAGTCCCGTAAGTTCTGGTTAACATCTGTGATATGAAGGGTTACATACACCATGGTTTCAAATTGCGGTCCGCAACCGCTAATGCGTCCGTAATATTGCGGTTGCGGCACTCACCGCAATGGCATCAGGCCGCTATTGCGGTGTGATTTGAAATCACCCGTAACGGCCGCAACGTAACGCCGCAACGGCCGCAACGTAACACCGTTTCGTCCGCAACGGGCCGCATCATACCGCAACAGATCAAACGTTCAATCTTACTTGTAAAAAAACAAAGGTTTCAGACTTCAGAGAATCAAAATACATCATTCTGAAAAGAAAAGATTCTTTGTACCTCGGTGCCTCCTCACATCCGAATCGGTCCGATCTACCAGCCTCACCCCAAGGTAAGATCTTCCTCCTCTGCTCTGCTATGGTGCTGCTCTGCTCACTCATCTGTCGGGGTTCAATGGGGGTTGTGTGTGGCGATTAGGTGGTGGGGGAGGGAGGAATAGTAGTGAACTGGTGATTTTGGGGGTGGTGGTCGGCGGTGGAGATTTGGGGATTGGGTAAGTGGTGATTTTGGGGGTTGGGTCAGTGGCGTGGTGGACTGGTGGTCGCTGTCATCCTCCGGGGTGTGGGGCTGAGTGGCTGACTGCCATGGGTGAGGGGCAGGGGAGGCAGGGGCGTGAGGCATGGGTGAAAATCAAAGAAAAAAACAGGGAGAAAGCAGGGGATGGTGAGTGACGAAAATATAGGGGGGGATTGGGGAAAGAGGGAGTCAGGGGCGTGTGGGGAAGAGTGAAAATAGAGGGGGGAAGTGAAAATAGAAAATGGAGGGGGAAGTGAAAATGGGGGAAGAGTGTGTGGGCCGTGGGATTTTTTTTTAATAAGGAGTGGGTGGGATTATTTGATTAGTGAGGGAAATTTTTGGGTAGGAATATGAATATGATCAGATTTAGGAATTATTTGTATTTGCCTAATTATTAGTTTATATTAAAATTGTAAATAATATATGTTTAACTTTTTTTTTTTGTAGTGAAGACGTATCTCTAAGTAGTGACAATGTGACGTTATTTTAGAATCACAATTATAGCTGGTTGTATTCCTCCATGTGACACTAATCTCTTTTTATTTGTGATTTGTATATATTTGTGCACTTTTAAGTCTGTCACTTTCTTACTTCTTTGTTAATTTCGTACTATATATACTTAAAAGTTTTATTAATAATAATATTATTTTCACTACAATTAAGCTTAAATTATTCATAAACATAATACAATGTCTTAAAAATCAATATAAATATATACAACACCAATAATAAAAGATATATAAAAAATTACAAAAAAAATAATGAATTTTTTTTTTATTTTGTGAAACGATCATATTATTTCACGCCGCAGCGGCCGCATTACGCATCGCAGCGGCTGCAATGGCCGCAATCGCAGCGACCGCAACCGTGACCGCAACCGCAATTTAGAACCATGACATACACTAGACTCTCTGTTGTCGGGCTTGAGAGAAACAATCTTTAGGAAATATTTTTGGTGAGAATGAGACTCTATAGAGTGATACACCTGTGAGGTTATGGATACACGACTAGGTTGCAGGTGTTGTGATGTCTATCAATGATAGCCCTGAGCATGATTTGATGATAGATCGCACATGGCCAAATTTTTTAGGGGGTATCAATTTTTTTTTTACTTAGTATATATATATATATATATTAAAATAAAAATTTTATATAGTTAATTTTTTTTACTTGAGGGCCCAATTTTTTTTTTAAAAAAAATTAGGCCCAAAACTTGACAAGCCTTGTAAGTAGAATAGGAATAGGCCTGCCTGTTTACAATTAATATTATATTTTTATTAAATGTATAATATACAATATAAGAAATATTATTTTTGTTAGAATATTAATATATTATTACTGAATTCGAAACAAAAAAATATGAAACAATGTGTGTGACCACTCTCATTCTCCATTATTCCGTTCGAATTAGAAAGTAGAAACCCTTTGTTTTATCTCTCCCTCTGCGTGATTGACTAACTTCGTCTCTTGGTAGGCACTTCTCGCTATCATATTACATTTCTTATTGTTCTAATGGAGATCGAAGAGCAAGATAAGAGTTGGCTTGTTTATTCAAAAAAATTGGATAGAGTTTTTGTTTTTGCTGTAAGTTATTTGGTTCAAGTCATAGAAGAAACCACTTAGCAAATGAAGGTTTTAATGATTGGAATCAAACCACTATTTTTGATATAATTCTATTGTGGTTTGTTATTGTAATCTTTACTTTTCTTCGGTAATATTTTGTTTTACTTGAGGTTATATTAAAACAATTAATGATTAATTTTTTGCACCTCTTTGTGTGCTTTTGATAATCAATATATATATTTGGATTATAATAAAAAAAGGCACAAATTTATCAATTCGCACAGGGCATTCAAAATCTCAGGAATGACCTGTGTCTATGTAACTAATATTTTTGTGGAACCTTGGTTAGTTCCTCCTTTTTGCTCTTATTTGCAGGCTGCTACTTGGATCCGTGAAGCTCTTGCTAGCTCTTTTATGCAGTTGGTGCTTGGGGGTTGTGTAATTTTACGTAATATAAATCATTGTGGCTTGAAGCTAGTGAGAAATAACCCACATTTCTTAGGGATGATTATTTTTATAGTCGAAGCATAATTTATTAATCAAGTATAAGTAGCACACTAAGCCCTATATACAAAAAGAACAGACAAAAGCAAAGCAATAGTCAAGCTTCAATACATCCAACAGGATGGCCACACCCGAACGAACTTCATTGATATCAACATGTAAACAAAATCAAAATAACCATCCTGAAATACAATCATGTTACGCAGGAGCTACAAAATTAGTTAAATAACCACATTTCAGCTGCAACCATTTTAATACGAAGTACTTTAAAAACCAGCATAAACTCTGTTTTAGACTTTTAGTAATGACGTAACATCACAACCATAACTAAATTAAACAAGGGAAACGACTCCATTTAGTTACGATTGTTTTCCTCCTTGATGGGCTTTATGAATTGACTGAGACCATTTGTTAGAGCAGACGATGAAGTCAAAGAAGCTTTCAGAAGGCTTAGACCCTGCGGTACAACAACAAAAAAATAGAACAGAAAATATAAAGGCACCATTCCATAAACCAAAAAAAAAAAAAAAAAAATGCTTTCACAGTTAGCATGTTGTGTATTGTGGTATTTAAAAATACATGCTTCGGTTCCGTATCTGACTTTATCTCTTTCTTGCCAACAGTGATGAGTCTTTCCTCTAAATCAGAAGGAGAAATTTTCGATTCTGTCAGAAATGAAATGGCAGATAGGGATGAACCTGGTGTGACAACCAAGTTGTCTGTTACCATATACATTGACGGCTTCTTAACAAATCCTTTTCCGCCACAACTACTGCTATATATTTCACCAGTTGAAGACTGTGGCTGCAAATACCTCAATGGAGCATTTACCTGTTGCTCAATACCTTTACCATAAACATTTGCACCAGTTAAATAGCAGGAAAGTTTGAGATATGAATATGAATGTTTGTCATAGTAACTGTAGCAAATTTTATCTGAAGTATACACTTCATCAATTGGTAATATCTGCTTTTGGAGTTTAAATTGGTGGGCAAGCCGAGGATTAACGAGCTTGTCCTTTAGATCACGAGAACTCAAACATCTGATGTCATTAAAAGCAATAACGCTTCAGCAAAAGCAAACAATATCTTCCCTTTGGATTTACTTAGCGTTAACTTAAGACTAACCATCTCCCCTCCAATCTTAGCCTCAGACCCACCTATATTAAAAACCAATGCACTCCTCGGTTGTGGATTCAGAGAGAACTGTTTATTCCTTAAGAAAACGTCTGTTAAAGGTGTCTCTGAGAGAAAGGAGCACTTGAGTAAGTCTACCATCTACAAAAATGAATAACTTCACGCATGCAAAACACGGTCAGTATATTAATTACATGTTATCTTCCTCCCAGGTATCCTCTTGTTTCTTTGTACTTGAGTTTAAGTGTCTCTAGTACTCCTTGTTAATATACTTTGGCTTAATATTTTTTTTGATAAGCCAAAGTATATTAAAAGAGTACAGTAGGTAATCAAACTCATGTATAAAGCAACAGTATAAGGTAGATAAAATGTAATTAACATGATTAACATACTGACCACCGAACAAAGAATGAATCAATATATATGAACATTAATTAATCAAACCCACTAATTAATTTTAATAATATAGTTGAATTTACAGGTTACTACCCATATCTTGAGTGCTTGATGTCAATGTAATATTTTATCACATAAATCACTGTTAAATATAAAGGTCATGCAATTGTAGAAGAATATGCTTACCTCCTTCTGGGTGACACTGACAGTTTTTGCTTTGATTTCGTCGAAGTTTTCATATCCAAAATTCATGAGTAGAGAAACAGTATTTTGAAAGTTATCAGCCATCACCTTTAGATCATCACAAACAATAAAAGTAGCCATATCTGGAATGAACCCTTCATTGTTAATACTAATAACTCCTTTCTGAGGGGATATCTCTCTATTCATGAGTTTCCCACATTTGCATCTTTTGTTCTTGATTGTGCTCAACAAGCCACCAAACTCCTGACGACTGCACTCCCAGTCCTCACATATGAAGTACTTCATCTTCTCTGTGTCGTCAATGTTAAACTTTATATTTCGGCAATAAGCTTCCATTGAGTTCCGGGGCTGAAGAAGCATTTCTTTACATGTTTCTGTCAAAAATTGCTTTGCCTCCATTTTGGCAACGCTTTCATACAATGAGTTCAGGCTTCCAACACTAACCTTCTCCATGTTAGAATCCTTAGCAATAAGCCTAGCAATCGTGCCCAAGGGCAAGGTTAAGAAGCTTACCAGGACATCCACAAAGTCTTTCCCAGCCTGAGCAAACACAACTTTGTTCTTCTCTTCATCTACCAAAATTTTTAGAGTAACATGTTCCACTGTCGCAGACCCAGCCATAGTGAAATTCCACTCAACCCGACAGTTTGCTAAGGTTCCTTCTATTCGTTTGGTATCCTAATCCTAATTCCCTACATATATAGAGCAAGAGCAATGCTTGTTGTGGTTGGTTCAAAACGTGCTTGTATATTTAGTAAACAAATAAAATGAAATTTCAACGTGAAAAAAAAAAGGTAGAAATTAATACAAAACTTCGGTTAAAAAACTGTGTGTAGGAATTGTATGAGAATTAAAGCCATCATAGTGCTCAATTAAAGCATTCTCTAGAAGATTGGTTGTAAAACGTTACTCTTAATGCAATCACATTGGCTGAAATAAGGGACTTATCCTTCCCAGTAAAATACCAGAAAACAATATTATCAATGGGAGAGCAACAGGAACGGTGGATTTGTGTTACTTTCTATAACGTTCCAATACACTCTCTGTGACTCTTAAAATTCCCAATGCTTTTAATAATTATTCGATTTGTATTTTTATTTATTTATTTATTAAACCAAAAGAGCATTTTATGGTTGAAGAGGCGTAAAAAAAATGAAGAGGGTATCTATGTCATATGGTGTTGACATGGATGAATCATAATTGGAAGGGCCAAACTTATCTTTATAGTAGTATGTGCACCGTGCCCGCCACGAGATAGACGATTGTCTAACATGAATATCAATCAATGTAATACTCCCTCCGGTCCTTATTATAAGAGGCAAATGACTACTTTTTTTTTGTCCAAAATATAAGAGACATGCATGTATTTTGATAAATATTAAATGTTCATTTTCAATTTTACCCTTATTTATAATTGGGTTTATATTTACGAGACAGTGCAACTTTCAATACAAGTAGGTTTGTTCATTAATTATTGAAGGGTTAATTTTGTAAATTTATATGAATAATAATTACAAATAGCTTATTTCAATGCATTTTCTTGGTCTGTGTGTTTTAGGGTTTTGCCTCTTATATATAGGACCAGAGGGAGTATAAGAGTATCTTTTTTTTTTTAATCAGGATCAATGTAATATATATGAGTTTTTAAAAAGGGTCTTACTAACGAGTGCCCTAAGGACATTGGTTAAGGCTTCCAATAAAAGCAAGTTTTTATTGGAAATCTAAAGATAACACTTATCAAAATATTGAATGTATCATTTTCCGATAACAATTTTCTTTTATTGGTTCCTTAACCAATGCCTTTAGGGAACTCATTAGCAAAACCCTTTTAAAAATGTGATATCTAACCAAATAATTTTTAATTAAGTAAAACATATAGTACTTGAAAGATTTTAAAAACGTTAATATATTAGACTGTGAAGCTATTGTTTAGGGAGCTGAAATTTAATGTTTCAAAAAAAAAAAAAAGGGAGCTGAAATTTAATATAAAATGGATTCTATAATTAATTATTGACAAAATTATTTAATTGAAATAATTTAATAATTTAAATAGGCATCTATAAATCTAGCTATAATCTATACAAATATATAAATATATAAAATACAAATCAATCCACTATGCAAAGAAAATTTGCCATGTGTAACTTGCCACGTGTCGTTACCACATTTATTTGGATTTTCTATTGTATTTATATAAATAAGAAATTTTTTTTAAAAAAATTCAAAGAAATTGAAATTAATTGAAATTGATTACAATTAATTGCTCCTTCTACTTTATGCACAAGTTAATTGAAAATTTGGATTCTTACTGTATTTATTAAATTAAAATCATATAAAATGGAAATGTATTTAAATTAAATGAGATTAATTAAAATTGATAACAATTAATTGCTCTGTCACCAATTTATTTTCATTGCTTTCTACATCAATTTCTGAAAAAATATTTTGACATAGTAATATATATATTATACTTGAATAAGAAAATACGAAAATTAATTAAAATTAATAACAATTAATTATTCTGTCACCAATTAATTTTCATTCTTTTCTATACCAATTAATTGCAATGGTTAACAGTTGTATAAAAAAATATTATTTCCATAAATTGACCACGAGAGAAGCTAATAAATGTCATATTAGTGAATTGCTAATAATTGATTTAAGTCCTTTCATGATCTCAATATCATAATTAGTATGGGAAAAAATTTTAGAGTATGAATCGCTAAATATAACGTTCAAATTGTGCAATAAAGAGGGTTAAAGGAATTAAATAATAATAAAAGTTTTTAAAGTCAGATGTCTAATTTTAATTTAAATTCGACTTCCATTATTGTAATAATTGATAACCAATAACCAATTGTTAACAATTATAAACAATAAAAAACAAAAGTTAATTAAAGCATAATTGATGGATAAAAATATTCAATGATCAATCAAAGCAATATATGATGTTTAAATTTGATTTTGAGCATAAAAATTGTTTAAATTGGATCATAAAATCGATTGATAATATAATTGTACTTACTGAAGGAGTTAAGGAATTGAATAATTATAAAAGAGTTATTGTATATGAACTTCCCCCAATATACCAACCACACATTATTCAACTTCCGAAGGGAATATGGAAAATTAAGGAATTTATCGGGGGAACTATTTATTAGGATTATCAACAATACGAAAATGGATTTGGTGCCTTTGGATTTGATGCCTTTCTCTCTATCTTTTTCATCTCTTATTTTCTCTATCATCTCTTCTCTCCATTTTTTCCTATCTCTCTTATCTCATTTTTGCCTAAAGTCACCAAAGGCACCAAACTCCAAATGCACCAAATCCTTGCTCCAAGAATACCATGTTATTGAAAATGTCAAATAAGATATAAATAAAATAGAATCAAAATTAAGTGTTTCATTTAAAAATACATGATGCGTTAGTTGAACTATTTATTTATTTATTTATTTATTTATTTATTTTATAAGCAAAATTGTATTAAATGAGTATAAGGGGCACTCAAAATCCATATACAAAGATAGATTACAAAAAATATAGTGGGCAACCCAAGGTAGAGCTTCAACCAAATGCACAACCTTCGCAACTTGCGGGATCAAAAAGTCCAATTGTATACAATAATTTTAGAATAAGAGTATAATTGGTATGCACTGTTAGTGTAAAATTTTTAACACTGTCAATCAATCACAAATCATGGAATGAATGACTTTTAAGGTGATTTGAATAAGAATCAAAGATCTTCAATGATTTGGCGTAAAAAACATTTACACTGATAGTTACCAATTAAACTCTCTTTCCAATATTTTCATATTTTATACGTATAATACGTATAATTATAAATAAATTAAATTACTGAAATAGTCATTTTTTTCTTTCTTTATATACCTTTATTTCTTTTCTATAGACATGGATTTAATTTTTAAATACTTTTATTTAAAATTAAAACATTGTTATGTCCATATGAACAATAATGTCATAAAAAAGTTCAAAGTAATAAATAAACAGAAAAAATTTTGTATACTTTTTTTTGCATAGTGACTTATAAGTATTTTTTGTAATAAAATAAATTAAAATATTTTAGCTTTGTTGAAATAATTATATATTTTATTAATATTATAATAAATATATTATCAAAACACAATTGATCCACATAATATTGAATTTTTTAGGGTGTGTTTGACGAAACTACTTAATTAAGCGCTTATTCCATAAACATTTTTTGAATAAGCTCAAAAAAAGCTTATTTTTATAAGCTTCTCTGGCGCTTATTGCAATAAGTTAAAATAAGCTTATATTAAGACTATAAACTAATTTAATAAACTATTTGGATAAGTTTTCTTTCAAAAGTTGTTCTCATAAGCTCAAATAAACTTTTAATAAGCTCTTCCAAACTCACTTTAGTCATAGAAGCTATCACACAAAAGTCTTCATCGACAACCATCCTAATTAGTTGGGGTAAGTCAACCTTAAAACCCAATGAGAATAATTATTTCAATAGTAAATAAGTATGCAGTCAACTTTCAAAGATGCATAAATATTTCCCATAATTTTCATCATGCTCCATCAAGTATAATTAAATCAACAATCAAATAGAAAAAAATATAAATGCAATATAATTAATTCAGATCCGATCCATAATAAATTAGAACCACTAAAATAAGAGCATCATATTATTTATTCCATGGATGACATTAAATGTCATGACAAATACTTTCGCTAATTTTCTTCACTCTCCATCACTAGAAACAAAATTGGAAAAGTGTAAGAACAACAATATGGGGAGATATCCACTGTGTCTCACTGTTTATTCCATGGGTAGCATATGGCATCATGGTAAGTCACCGGGTAAAGCAAACATGGGCCAGTTTGTCTTATAGAGTAAACAAAATCAGTGAGATTGATAAGGTCATCCCTCTTTGCTTTGAATATATCAAACCATTGAAAGGCACCTTGCCATTGAAAGGAACAATAGTACTGTGTTGTGTGGATAAAGTTAACATGAAAACCCCATTCATAGGATTCGCCAGGTAAGATAACATGCACTCCGAGATCATCGTCAGCAGACTTACAATGAACGGTCAACGTTAGATCACCTTCCAAGTTGTTGGTGATATTCACGGTTCTGTCACTAAAAGCATCGGAGCTTGATGACAACATTAGCACACATAGTAGGAGGAGAACACTCTTGGCAAGCAAAGACATTGTGATGGTATTATGTTTCTTTTGCATGCTTGAAATTATGTGAGGATTGCTTTGTTTTATAGATAAAAAAATCAGGGAGAAGTTATTGCTGCTTTAGAAATAAAATCATGTTAACAATAATTAGAGAGAAAATCACGTTAACTTTAAAAAAAAAACGGATCCTTTTCAAATCGAAACACAGATCCGCGTTTGAGACCTTTTAAAGACAATATATGTTATGAAAATATTGAAAAGTAATTAAACCTTTATATAAAAACGAATCAAAAAAAAGTAATGGAATTGTTAGAGAAATTTAATTGTAATAAAAGGTGATCAAAGAGAGATTTAAAATCTTTCAAAAACAAATTAATTTGGAATGGATTTAGATTACTAACAATACAAATTTACATCTCTTAAACATATGATCATGGACTCAATAATGAAATTCAGGTGTATATAAAAAATTATCAGGTTGCAAAGAGTTTCTTTACTTAGACAGTTAGACGTCTAATTGTACAAGATTATTTTTTCAATGTAATATTCTGAGAATCCAACAAAATTATAATAATTAAATTTAATTATATTATAGAGTTTATATTGAAAACTGTTGATCGCTCAAAAAAATATTGAAATATGATGAAATAATTATAATTAATATATAAAAATTTATTCATTAAAAATACATAATTTATCGATAGTATTAAATAATCAATTCTTATTAATTTATTTAACCAAATATTTTTAGCTAAAAAACTTATAAATTTCGACTACAAATTTTAGGTCACGTAACTTTTAAAGTATATGTAGTTACCTACTACAGAAATGAACAACATTATCATATACTTTTAATTTTTTCATGAAATAATTCAAACATTGTAATCATGTACAGGACTTGATTCTGACTAAAAATTTATTTGGTGCTGAAGGGCTAACCTCTCTTTTGAAGCAGGCTGAGAAGAGAGGTATAATTCATGGTGTCCAAGTTTGTAGGAGGGCCCCCATTATTAGCTACCTTCCTTTTTGCAGATGATAGTTTTTTATTTTTTAGAGCAAAAGAAAATGAAGCTGATCATGCTCTGAAAAATCACTACAAGAAAATGCTGAGTTAGAGTCGAAAATTTAGCGTTGGCCCCGACACCGACGCAATAGCGTCGGCCAAGACGACGCAAAGTGGACGCAACACTGGCAACCAGTTTTTTTAATTTTTTATTTATGAATCTAACTTTGCGTGGGCCAAGCCGACGCTATTTTTTGGGCATTAGCGTCGGCTTCTGCGACGCTAGTGTTGAATTTAAACTTAGTGTCGGCTAAGCCGACGCTAACTTGTGAGAAACTAAATTAAACGCGGGTACTCCCTCTTTTATCCTATTCTCTTCCCAACCCTAGTACTCGCTGCCGTCGCGGGAACCCTTCGCACGTCTCGGTGCCACCGTCGCTGCTGCTGTCATTGCTGTTGTTGACTATCCCGCCGCCATCACCGCCCGTCACTGCCCTTCGCACGTTCATCGCCGTTTCCTCTTCGCACGTTCATCCCGCCGCCGTCACCGCCCGTTGTTGAACCCATCATCTTCTTCGCCCCCTACAACCCATCATCTTCTTCTTCCTTCAATAAACCTCATCACTTCGCGCCCTTCAACCCACCAAACGCATCACTTCCAACTTCTGCCCCCAAAACCTCATCACTTCGCAGTACTATTTTAATTATTCTCTCTTCAATTTCTAGATTCAATTTTTATGGCATTTGCATTGATTCTGGTTTTCTGATTATGCAAAGAGTGATAAAAACTTCTGGGAAAGTTTGAAGTTACTTGATTTTGACGATTTTGATTATTTTTTAATGTGGGAAATTTGAAATCTTTGGGTTGTTTAAGAATTGAGTCTCAATGTTTTTTTCTGGGTTTATCAGTTTATGTTTGGTTACTGTGAAAGGACAGGAAAGTTCAATTTTCTGGTATTTGCATCAATTCCATTGTTGATTAATTAATTAATTAATTAGATTAAAAAAAACGTTGCTTTCAGTTTTCTTAGCATCCAAATAGTGGATTAAAGATTTTGGGCATGTTCGAATAGATTTGAATTTGACTACTATGATTGCAGAATAATTTTGCTAAGTAAATGAGTTATGTTGGAATTAATGTGTATGCCTGTTTGATCTGAGCAAAGTAGAACATATTAGAGGAAATTATTGGCCGGAAACGGTTATTCTGTATTAAAGCTCTATCTATTTTTATTACACTCCAAGAGTTCAGACCCAATGTTTGTCACTCTATTACACTCAGTGATATCACACCACTCACCAATATTGAAGCACTCAATCCTATTTTACAGATCTAGCAAGTAGGTTTAAAATGTTTCCTGGTTACCATTTTTCAACACAGCAATCTGCCTTGTAATGCTTCAAAGAATAATCTAATTATCTTGTATAAGGCAGAAACAGTTTAGGAAATTCTAGAGAGGGTTTGGTCCTCCACATCAGTTTTGATATGACGAATAAGATGGCCGTTTATATTTGTAGCATCTATATCATTTCTATAACTAGGTTACATATGCGATACAGTTATAATCACTAGAGAAGATGAATCTAAAAAACATCAAAGGGACCAAATGCATAAATACAGACGTGTCCACTGTGCCCATGTCACCTATTGTTGTTTTTGTTTTAATTGTTCATGTTGTTTAGCATGTGACAGACATATGGATTTATGAATTCTGTTAAGGTTTCTAAAAGAAAAGGTGAAATTGTGGTATTCTATTATAATTATTTAGTTTTCATTTCTTTGCAGAGAAGAACAAGTCTAACCTTCAGAATGTGCATAAAGGGGCAACAAAAGGGGAGAAAACAGAAAAGGTAACCTCATGAAGCATTGCTCTATGTAAATATTTTAGCTCATTCTAAAAGTATTTCAATGTGAATAGAGGCTTGTGTGCAAAAGATGAATAGAGGCAATTGGTCTAGAAACTGGAAATTGCATAAGTTTGTCTTTGAAGATGTATTGGAAAATGGAACTGAACTACCATACTATGCTCATAGAAAGGTTGTACTGATCAAGATGGGTTGTGCTTTCCCTATTTTTATAATTTGTTTTTTGTGAGTATGCTTTTATTGTGTGGGCAGCCAATATTGTTTTTTAGCATGCTTTTATTGTGTGGGCAGCCAATGTTACTTTTATTGTCTGGGCAGCCAATATTGCTTTTGTTGTTAGAAGGTTATTTTTAGTGTCGTATGGTTCAAATTGTCTGATGTCTCTTATGAATATTTGGTGTACTTGCAATAGTTTTTTATTTAATGCTATTAGTTAAGTAATGGTTAACATCTTTATCACCTTTCTCATATTCTTTAATTGTATTGTAACTACTATTTATATATATTGTTGTAAGGGGAAGTGGGTGGATGGATTCCCAATACCTTTAGCTTTATAGGATGGGATTTTCAAAATTCTTTTGCCTTTTTGAAGTGTTTATGCAATATACTTACCATGGAGATTGACTATTGACATAGTAGACTTGCATTCTAAGAGCTTCTTAATAGATTAATTGCATTCAATATTTAGAACCTGCTGAAATTCCATTGTCCCGTAAGTACTGATGTACTATCTGTTTTTGTTACATAAGTACGACATTATATTCTCTGCTTTGGGCCTGAAATACTGATCTGTACAGTTATACACTTTTGGATGGATAATGTGGATTTTACGGGACAATGGAATTTCAGTAGGTTCACACTTTGGTCATTCAACACAATTTTTTTTTGTTCTTTGCTTTGAGTTCACTTAGTTAATTTAATTGATATGGCTGCATTTTGCTTTTTTAGTCAGTTGAGCATTGGGCAGGAATATCTTTGCTAGGGATTACTTGTGAAGAGTGCAGCTCTGTTTGTTTCTTAAGTTCATCACCTGTGTGGTTCAAGAGTTGCTGAATTTTCTACAGCTAGAGGTAACAAGTTGTTTTGCCATGCATGCAAATAATTCTCTTGCAAATAATTATATTGGGCAGTAAATGAAGTAAGAGCCGAGTAATAATATCACCTTGGTGCTCTAAATTTGGTCATTCTAGCTAAATGTGATACTCTAAAAACAAAAATATAATTGACACTGACACTAGTGGCTGATTATTGTATGTTTGCCACGTAGAACATGGATCGTAGTTGGATGTATGATAGGGTCAATCCTGATAGGAGAGGATTGAAAGATGAGTTTATTAGTGGAGTTGATGAGTTTGTCAACCAAGCTGAGGAACAACCCTACTTTTTGTCCGAAGGAGGGATCAGATGTCCTTGTGCAAAGTGTAAGTGCATGAAGCTACTGACTGCAAGCGAGGTGAAGTTTCACTTGTACAAGTTCGGGTTTAAGGCAAACTATTTGATCTGGACTAAACATGGAGAAGTGGAGCCAGATATGGACCTAGGGGGTCATTCAAACAATGCTTATCATGTGGATGATGGAGATGAATTTATGTCAATTAATCAGATGGTGTATGATGCTTTAAGGCCATTTGTCGATGCCTCCCATGTCAATGCTAACATGGGGAACGAGACACTCAATGAAGAAGAGATGCCAAATCCCGAAGCTCAACGGTTTTATGATACATTGATCTCTGCAAACCAGCCCATTTGCGAGGGAGCTACCGACTCTAGGTTATCAATATCTGTTAAACTTTTGGCAGGTAGATCTAATTGGCATGTTCCTCAAAAGGGAATAGATCATTTTGCCCTAATCATTGCCAACATAGCTGAAGAGCTAGGATCAAAACAATGCTTGCCCGAGAACCATTACCAAGCAACGAAGTTGGTGTCTAAGTTAGGGTTAAAGGCTGAGAAGATTGATTGTTGTGTAAATGGTTGCATGTTATATTACAAACTAGATAGAAACTTATCTGAGTGCAAATTTTGTCAAGCTGCGAGGTATGTTCCTCCACGGAAAGGGATGGGAAAACACAAAAATGTTCCGGTGAAGAGAATGTTTTATTTGCCAATCATTCCCAGGTTACAAAGATTGTATGCATCAATGGAATCTGCGGCTCGAATGAGGTGGCATCATGAAAATAAGGCAAGTTCGAATGTTCTGCGCCATCCGTCCGATGGGAAGGTGTGGAAACACTTCGATGATGTTTATCCAGATTTTACCAGTGAGCCAAGAAATGTAAGACTGGGTCTATGTGCTGATGGGTTTACACCTTACATCCAAGCGTCTACTTCTCCATACTCATGTTGGCCGGTCATAGTTACGCCTTACAATCTCCCTCCTGAAATGTGCATGACCAAACCATACATGTTCTTGACTTGTCTTATTCCTGGACCATCTAACACAAAATCAAAGATAGATGTTTACTTGCAGCCCTTGATTGATGATTTGCAATAGGTTGTGGAGTTTTGGTGTTTTGACTTACGATATCTCCACGAAACAAAACTTTGTCATGAGAGCATGCTTAAGGTGGACAATCAATGATTTTCCGGCCTATGGTATGTTATCTGGATGGGGAACACATGGTAAATTGGCATGTCCTTATTGTATGGAAGACACAAAGGCTTTCACCTTGAAATATGGTGGAAAAAATTCGTGGTTCGATTGTCATCGTTGATTCTTGCTAGCAGATCATTCTTTCAGAAGAAGTAAAAGGAGCTTTACAAGAAACAAGGATGAGAAAGGTGGTCCACCTTACATGTTAACAGGGCAACAAATCTGGGAATTAGTTCGTGATTTCCCAAAAGTGACAGAGGTTGGTTGGGGCAGATTGCAGGGGTATGGTGGGTACCATAATTGGACCAAACAAAGTATATTTTGGGATCTTCCATACTGGAAGGACAATTTGTTACGGCATAATCTTGATATGATGCACATAGAGAAGAATTTCTTTGATAATGTGCTTAACACTGTCATGAATGTCAAGGGTAAAACAAAGGACAATGAAAAGGCGAGAATGGATATATCTGTGTTCTGTGCACGCGGGGACTTGGAGATGCAACCCTTACCTAACGAAAAGATGGGAAAGCCAAAGGCAAAGTATACTTTATCACCAGAAGACGCAAAGTTAGTGTGTAAATGGATTAGGGAACTGAAAATGCCGGATGGTTATGCTTCAAACCTTGCTAGGTGTGCCGATGTCTCCAAGGGTAAGATGCATGGGATGAAAAGCCATGATTGTCATGTTTTCATGGAGTGTTTACTCCCAATTGCCTTTCGTTCCTTGCCGGAATGTGTATGGAAAGCACTAACTGAATTAAGTCAATTCTTTAAAGATCTATGTTGTAATACATTGAGAATGGACGACTTGGTTAGATTGGAGCAAAATATTCCTATCATCATATGCAAGTTGGAAAGGATTTTTCCACCGGGTTTCTTTGATTCAATGGAGCATCTTCCGATTCACCTGCCCAATGAAGCAATCCTTGGTGGTCCGGTTCAATATCGGTGGATGTATCCATTTGAAAGGTAGTTATTTTTTTTAAAGTATTTACATCTTGAATTATTTCGAATTCAGAGATATATGGTCATTTTACATGTAGATTCATGGGAGACTCAAAGCAGGCGGTGAAAAATAAAGCTAGAGTGGAAGGTTCCATATGCGCTTTCTACTTACAACGTGAGACAACCTATTTCTGCTCTCACTATTTCAAGACCTTTAGCTTATTGCCACCACAAGTTTTAGGAATGATCCTCGATCGGGACATGAAAGCGTCCACCCAACACTGTCACTCTTGAACAAATCCGGTCGTCCTAGCGGGAAACCTCAAACCCATTGGCTTACAGATGATGAATGGAAATCCGCTCATGTGCATGTGCTAATCAATTGTCATGAGGTTAAACCATATCTTGAGTAAGTAAATTTCGTATCACATCAAGTGTGTGCTTGACGCATTAGTATTGTAGAGTTACTTATCAATTATGTGCTTGATGTCAGTGCATTCTTGCAAAATTACTCCATCAATGATCAAGATGCTTCTGGTCGTATACATGCAGAATTTCCCGCGTGGTTGAAGGCATATGTAAGTGTAATGTACACAAATGATGAAATTGTTAATAATCACACTCTCTAAGCATATGTGTCTCTTCTATGTAGGTTTATGAAGAGAGGAATGGGGGGATCAACACAGACATAAAGGCATTAGCTTGGGGTCCTATGACAAAAGTAACATCATGGCACATGTACTTTGTTAATGGGTACAGATTTCACACTAAGGATTGGAGTGATGGTAAAAAACCATAAATTGTGGGGTGCACGTAAAAGGTCTTACTGAAGGAGGAGAAGATGATTTTTACGGTATTATCCAACATATCTTTGAATTGGAATACCATGGTTTGAGTAATAAGATTGCTATATTTTACTGTGAATGGTTTGATCCAACAAGGAACAAAGGCACAAGGATCCATCCGTGTTATAATATTGTCGATATTAAGATGAATAGACGGTATGGTCGATATGATCCGTTCATTCTTGCAGAAAAAGCAAGACAAGTATATTATGTCCCTTATCCAGAAATGTGTAAAGACCTACGTGGTTGGTCTGCGGCAATCACCACAAAACCAAGGGGTCATGTGGAAGTCGAGGACATAGAGGATGAAAAGCCTTATCAGGCTGATGAGATGTCACCTATTGTACCAATTACAAAAGTTGAACCATTACAAGGTTTACTTGACGAAACCGTAAATGGGTTCGAGCAGATAGTTGACCGTAATAACAATCCAATGGATCGGGATGGTCAATTAGAAGATGAAGATGTTTCGATAGAATGTAGTGATGAAGATGGGGAGGAGGGGGAGGACGATGACGAAGATGAGGACGATTATGAGGATAGTGACGAGGATTAGATTAGATTATATGTTAAGAATATGTATTGGACTATTTTAATATGTATCCCAATATGCACGAGTAAAATTTACATATATGTTTAGAATATGTATCTAACTATTTTGATGTGTATCTTATTAATTACAAGTCAATTTATATGCATGATTGGATCATATTTATATCTATATGTTATATTTTTCACTACAATAAATGTCAGGATGAGGTCGAGGGAAGATGCCTACCAGTAGAGGTCGAGGGAGGCTTCTACGACCCGACGATCTTGCTGCAGAGACACAACGCAAAATCCGCCATAGACGGACTACAGAACCACCTTCTGAGCCTATAGCACCATCGGTCCTTCCTTCCCAGCCGGTCGTCACAACACCACCTTCCGAGCCTACCACTGGTTATGTCACTATGATCCCTACTCCAGGATACATGCCCCCTAGGCAATTTGAGTGTGGTTCATCTTCATACCGCATGCCACAGGAGCCTGTGTTACAGCAGCCTCCCCATGAGGAGGTAAACCGACATGAGGAGGAGGGGGAGAAAGAGGGGGAGGAGGAGCAGGAAGGGGGGAGGAAGAGGAGGGGCACGCCCCTCGTCGTCAGCGTCGATCGAAGCAGCACCAGATGGATGCTGACGGGAAGATTATCATACGTTCTATTGGGAAAGGGTAAGTTGGACTTTTCTTTGTTTCTTTATATATTTATTAAGCACTTGATTTTATGTATGCATTTGATTTGACATTTGACATTGAGTTTGAATTTTTTGTAGGTGGACTCCAGCAGAAGCTGCTGCGGATGCGATTAAGTGTGCCATCACTTCACAGTTTATGGGTCCTCACTGTTGCTGGACTGTGATCCCTGAAGCGGTGAGGAACTTTTGGTGGGCAAGGTTTACGGTAAGTTCTATATTGCTTTTTATTATAAGTCAGTGCTAGGGAGTATCAGGTGTATCACCATTATTAGTCAGTGCTAGGGAGACTAAGGTGGAATCACTACCTTAGTCTTAACTTTCTCCACTATGCTACTTTCTAGTTTCTAGTTGTGTCTCTCTGTTTTCGGGCTACCTCTATTTATTTGCACTCCTTCATTCATGCATTTAAGGTAGTGCAGAAACCTGATTACCATAATGAGGAAGCCGTGGTAGATGGTTTTTGTCATAGTGGTCAATGATTTTTTTGCACAGTCAGATAGAAAGATATAAGCATATAGTTAATGTTAAATCATCCGGATAAAGACAAACAACCTTGTTGCGAGGTATTGTACATCCTGAACTTATATATATTCCTAATTAACTGACTAAGTATACCTATTTATCTGACGAACTATTTTGATTAATTCTTTTTGCAGGACAAAGTTTCTTGGGATCCTTGTCATCACAACACCATCTATAATATCTTTGTGCAAAAATGTGCAAAACGTCTTTCGGACATCATCGGCAAGAAAAGGAAGAAGGGGACGCAACCTAAATGGATGGGGGACGAGGCATGGATTGGTCTTCTTGAATATTGGCAGAGTGATGCCTTCAAAAAGATATCAACTCAAAATAAGAAAAATCGGGCTTCAGAAAAGGGTGGAGCAGTTCACACGACAGGCCGCAGGGCTCACCTTGAGGTGGCACTAGACATGGTATGTATTTACTCAATACTCATTGTTTAGTCCATTATCATATACTGATTTTATTTGTAAATTAATATGTGCTGGCTTTTTGGGTAGGACGAAACAAGTGAGGGGCATGTGTGTCCTGCTGAGTTCTTTAGGGCCACCCACCAGAAGAGTTCTGGTGAATGGGTTGATAGCCGCTCACAAAGAACATATGTAAGTTGGTCTTATGCAGGTTGGAGACACATCCACAGATTTGATGCAGGAGGTGGATGGGGCGAGGAAGCTTAAGTTGTGGCAGGAAGTTGTTGGGGGTAGGACCCGGGGACGATGTTACGGCACTGCAGACTTGTCTTTGAACGTTCGCCGTGGTATGTCTTCATTAACTCAGGAGTCTCGGGCATCTCCTAGTCATGGTAATAGGTTTGAGACCGAGGAGGTCATTGCACTTCGTGAGGAGGCAGCAAGAGCTAGGGAGGAGGCAGCCAGAGCTAGGGAGGAGGCAACCTCAGCTAGGGAGTAGGCTGCAAATTTGGAGGGTCAGTTTCGTGCTATGATGGAACGAATGACAGCTTTAGAGCGTCATAGTAGTCGGCATCATCCGCATTCTGATTATGATACCGATCTTGACGATCATTCGTTAGATTAGGCATCATGACATGGTCCCTTGCAGATGTTGTTTTCATTTACTTTAGACATTTTCATTTACTTTTCAAGTACTTTGAAGTTTGTGTTCATTTACTTTGACATTTACTTTGTGTGGTTTGTAAAGAGAGGAGCTTAAGTGGAGAAACTAGAGTTGGGTCTACTATGTTTTTGTTTTTTTATTGCGATGATATGCCAGGTTGTATGCTTTATTTGGTTGGTATGTTAGACTTGTTAAAGGGTTGAGACTACCCCAAGTACTCTTTATATAAAATCAGGTTTTATAAAAAGAAAATATTTTGATATATACTTTATATATTATTTCAGTTATGTTCATTTGGCATTTAATGCCTATGTTAAGTATATTTTTATTTTATATTTCCAGGTTTTGTAATAATAATAATACAGATACTAAATTATTAAAAAAAAAAATAGTGTAGGCTTGGCCGATGCTAAAGCCTACGCTTTGGCAAAGACAACTTGCGAAGGCCAGGCCGACGCAAACTTTAGCGAAGGCTAGGCCGACGCAAAACTGCTGTCATAAAGCGTCGGCTAAAGCCGACGGTAGTTCTTGCGAAGGCTCGACCGATGCTAACTTTCTCTACCAAAGCATAGGCTTTGGCCTACACATCAGCCGACGCTAACATTAGCGTCGACCATTTCCTATATGATCTTTGCTGCCATTTAGCGTCGGTCTGGCTAACACTAATGTTAGCGTCGGCCATTAATGTCCCCGGCTAAACGTTGCGTCGAGCTTTGTAGCGTCGGCCACGACACCGACGCAAAGCCGGCGCTAAATGGCCATTAGCGTCGGCTTTTTCCTTTTAGCGTGGGCTTTTGGCCTACGCTAAAAGCTGATTTTCTTGTAGTGAATATTCTTGTAACTTATGCTAATGCATCTGGTCAGTTTATCAACCTGCAGAAATCAGATATTTATTTTAGTAGAAATGTTGATGCTTCTTCCAAAAATTCTCTTATTGACATTTTGGAGGCTAAGGAGTGTTTGGGGACTGGAAAATATCTCGGCCTTCCTTCTATGATTGGCAGAAGCAAGAAATCCATCTTCAACTACATTAAAGATAGAGTTTGGAGGAAAATCTCTAGCTGGAGTAGCAAGATGTTGTCTCAAGCAGGTAGAGAAGTCCTAATTAAGTCTGTTGCTCAAGCCATTCCAGCATACTGTATGAGTGTCTTCCTTCTTCCAGCTTCTATTGAGGATGAGATTCAGCGTATGATGAACTCTTTTCTTGGTGGGGTTCGAATAGAGGAGAGAAGAAGGGCATAACCTGGATGAGTTGGGAGTAAGCTCACAATGAGGAAAGAAATGGGGAGGTATGGGATTCAAAGATTTTGCCAATGGCTTCAATCTAGCAATGTTGGGGAAACCAAGGTTGGAAACTTTTAACCAACCCGGATTACTATAGTTTCAAGAGTCTTCAAAGCAAATATATTTCCCTAAAGGGGATTTTTTAAGGGCTGCTATTGGGCCATAACCCTAGCTATGTTTGGTGTAGTATCTGGTCATCCCGGATTTTTGTTGAGGAAGGCTATAGTTGGAAGATTGGCAATGGGTGTAGTATTGATGTTTGGAATACTCCCCTGGCTAAGAAATTTGGAAGACCCACGGATTAATTCAATTCCACACTGATGCAATACCAAACTCTTAAGGTCTTTTTTTTTTTTTTTGTGATTTAATTGATAATTGCTCAGGTGATTGGCGGAAAAGAGCTGATCACAAATAATTTTGTTAGAAGGGATGTGGAGGAGATTTTAAAAATCCCTTTGCTGGAGCTACATTAACAAAGGACAAAGTAGTTGTGGGAGGTTTGACAAGAGGGGTATTTATTCTGTCAAAAGCGGGTATAGGATTTGCATGGAAAAATTGCCAGACAGAGTATGAGCTTAAAGTGTCCTGGCGATTGGTCTATACTGTGGACATTGAAAATTCCTCCTAAGGTCAAAGTGTTCATTTGGCAGCTTTTGAGGGGTTGTCTTTGCCTAATCATACAAGCTTGAGTAGCAGGAGGGAGGTACAATGTTTTCCTCTCTTTGTGTTAGTTGTGATAATGAGTTTGAGACAACTTGGCACCTGTTTTCTAACTTTGCCCTAGTAGCATATCTTGTTGGCAGAGGGACTCAACTTTGGGCATCATCTGCAAGCTCCCTTGCATCAAAGCCTGAAAGTTTTAGGAAGAGCTCTAATTTTCCTCATTTTTGTAAGGTTCTGGATGAAGCTCAATTGGCAAGATTCAGCATGATTTCTTTGGAAGCTTATGGAGGAATGAGAAACTTACAATTTTGGGAGGCAAAGGTTGAAACAGTGGAACAAGTTATAGCTAGAGCGGATGACGTTATCCATTCTTGGAGCCATGCACGAAAATTATCGAGCCATGCAGACACCTCAACGTCACCTGAGCATGTTAGTTGGATGCCTCCCATGTAAGGCTACACTAAATGCAATGTGCAGCTACGTTTAAGGACAACATCCGTGTGGGGATAGGTGCTTGTTTGCGAAATGAAATGGGTGAGTTCGTCCTAGCCTTCACCGATTGGTGCAAAGGAGTCATGACAGCAGCAGAAGCAGAAGTGTGGGGGCTGTACCAAGTTCTAAAGTGGCTCTCTTCCATGGATAAGGAAAATGTGATCATTGAGATGGACTGCAAGCAGGGTGTTAATGATGTGTACAAGGCCAAATCTGATATTTCTGAGTATGGTTCTATTCTTGCTGCAGGTAGAACCATTTTATCTTCTAGAAACAATTTCCAAGTTGTTTTCGCTAGGCGACAAGTAATGGTAGTGCTCATGCTTTAGCAAAAGCTTCTATCAATTATGCTAATCGCACGGTTTTTAATCGTATTCCTAATTGTATTTGGAACATTATCATGAATGAAATAGCTTAATTTGGTTTGAGTCAAAAAAAAAAATTTATTTGTTTTTAAAGAATGAAAATTAATTATATAAATTATATTTTTTAAAAAACATAATTAAATTCGATTATCTTTTTATATTTTTTGGTGAGAAAAGTCGAATTATCGTTTGACTGTTAAAGTTTATTTAAGTGATTTCTTTCTTCATTAATTTTGATTTGATAATCTTAAGTAATAATGAAATCCTACTGACAAAGCTATTTTAATTTGGTAATTAGTAATTTGTCAAAATTTCCAGTTTCTTCGTTATGCCAGCAACCAATAATTTGGTAGAGAATTTATTTTAATTAACACAAGTAATTGCTTTAATTGGCATTTACCTCCAAACTTGCAATCTTAATTTGGAATTTATTTCAATGCTATGATGATTGATTATTCCCACTACTATAAATCTTTTGATTTCCTATTGATTTTCCTATAGATTTTGCTCTAAAATTTGTAGTAAACAGGTTTGCTGCGGATTTTCTGACAGATAATTATATCCTTAGGTAATATCTTCGTTAAATTTTTCCTGTGAAATTTAAATCAGCAAAAAATTCCATCGTAGATTTTCTTGGGAAAAATTTAATCCATAGCAAAATTCGCAAGAAATGTCAAATTTTTCCTATAAATTTTCCTCCGAATTTAAATTTACGGGGAAAAAAACCTTATTTCTGAAAAAAAATTACATCAAATTTCACAGGAAAATCCGCAAGAAATTCATGAATTTCTCGTAGTGTACGTTTATGGCAGGTGAAACTTTTGTATATGTTTCATTAATTTATTAATTTATATGGTCTTAATTGTAAAGTCCAAAATCGTGTGGGAGTTAAAAGTGAGAGCCCCCTTAAGCTTATATAAGGAGGCTTAAGGGGTGCTAGTATGATTATCCCCAACCAAGAGAGCCAGAGTGAGCTAGAGAGAAAAAAAAAATTGAGAGAAAAAAATTATAGTTTTTACTGTGAGGTTTCTCCTAGTGTGTATTCTCCTATTTTCAAGAGAGGGTGTCATTTGCGACACCTACCATGGGCCGTCACATAGTAACCCGTTGCGGAAAATAAAATTCAATTATGCCGATTGCTTTAGGAAAATAACGTTTTCTAAAACTTTACTTAATACAAAAAATGGTGATAAAATTTTTTCTTTTTCCTTTACCTGTTAACTTGACAACATCTAACAACATAAGTAACATACCATATATATATATATATATGCATCCTCAGTTTGTTACAAGGTATAACTATATAGGGCCTTTATCAGAACAAGCCATCCTCCAAACTAAGAAAGTAAATAAAACATAAGGACACATAGTGAAACGTCTAGGCCATATACAAAAATCATGGCTCTCAGTAGCCAGAAAGACTGACGGAATCACTACCCCAAAAATGAGACTACCTACAGCTGGTCACAGACTAATGGTACCCATTGGGAAGACCAGGGTCTATCCCACTCCCTACCGCTGAGTCAGATGATGACACAGCAAGACCCTCATCAGGTGAATCGTCATCATCATCCAAAGGTATGTACTCAGGTACATCCTCCACGAACTCCTCTGGATCCTCCTCGGGATCAATAACCATCTCCTCTGGGTCCGCCACAATCTCCTCCTGAGCTGGCTCAGGTGCTGCCTCAGCTAAGGGCTGAGCCTCTATCTGTCCATGATCGAACAAATGTTGTGCAAGTTGCCATAAAGGAGGTAGAGATGCCTCAACCGTCTCCATAGACCGATGCTCCCTCTGGGGCCCCGTCTCGAGTGTGCCCTCTACAGTATGTATATGCCTGGTATAACGAAATACATGGGCTCCCGGGTGGATCACCCATGCATTTATGTTATCGGCATCCTCAAAATGAAGGCTCTGAAACCCCGTGTGTGCCAACGGTATGGCCGGATCCATCTAAACTCATATAATAACAATACCCATACAAAGAAAGAGCAACAATAAAACATGCAAGGGTGAGAACCAATCATCTGGATTTTTAAAACGACAACCACATGTACGACTCTCAATTACCACTTAACATGAATATTCAAAGATAAACATTCAAAGATAAACAATATATATTTATCACAGGGTTTCATACCCGACAGTCGTAACCGTTTTAAAATAATGACACTTCAATATCATCAACTAACTTTGAGACTTAATCTCTAGAGCTCCAACCATCAAGTAAATGAGCTGATCAGGCTCCAATTGCCAAATAAGGCAGAATCAATGCCAGAGATGGCAAAGTTCAAATAACCATTCCACAGTCCACAACGAGGTAAACGTGGTGACTATAAATAGCACATGGTTTTCTTGGTCATATATCCATCAAGGCACAGTGATGCAAACTGCATGAATACTTGCCATCAAGCATTCAAGTCCTATGCAAAGGCATGTCTGCCCTGTAATGCATGTAAAACGTTTTGGTTCTCATTGTTTTCTTTGTGTTCAATCTTTGGTTGTCGGAGCTAAAAGTCTCACGACCAAAACAACATTTTAAACTTTCAAGTTTAATACCTCTTCAAATAATAATTGACTCTAAGTCAAAAGTGTGCAAATCACAAAATCTAGACCGATGCACCAGTCGTAGCTACGTAGATTTTAGTGCACAAAACCTGAAACACCACTTATAGGACATTTAGTCCACAACTTCAACCTCTTAGAACTCTAGACCCGACGTCTCGGTTGCTAGGTTCGTTTAAACCATTTTCGTTCTGTGAAATACAAAACCAAAGTTTCCTCAACTTATCTAAGTTGACGGAAATAACTCATTATTTACCGAAAATCCTTTTATGTTGGAAATTCGTTTTGTAAACTTGTCAAAATTCCTGAAACTCATTATTATTTAAAATCGATAATTTGAACTTGAAAACCTCATTTGAGACAAATTCTCAGTATTACTCGATCTTACCCTTTTTAAGACTACTTTCACAAATATTGACGGAATTGTCCGTCGTTTGCTGTTTTAAAACGCATTTAGGCCAAAATAGGACTCTTTGTCGTAAAATAATTTTTCCAGCACTGTAATAAAATTATATTCGAAACTTTTTCGCTTAAAACATTATTTTATAATATTTAGAAATTCCTTAGGTGACAATTAGCAGTGCTAAAATATTTTCACGGTTACTTCCGCAATACGACTCATAAAACGTTCTTTCGCTGTTAAATAATTAAAATAATATTATTTTTTCACCAAGTAATATTATATTACTATTTCTTTTGAATTAAACTTATTAATTCATAAAAAAGCTTTTAACTGCTTTTAACCCGTATTTAATTAAGCTCTGACCACTGTCAGGCTTTCCAATCCTCAATCCACATCTAATAAAATACATCATGTCAATAATATAGAAATTAATAATTAAAGACATGCCATAAAATAAAACAAATAATTAAATGCAGATAATTAAACAATTAACAGCAGATAATTAATACACGAATAATGCTAACTACGTAAGAATTACATACACAGATAATTAATACAAACACAACAATTACACATGGCTATCGGAAAAACCCCTCAGGTAATCCCCTTACCTTAAAGCAAGGTGTCTCTGAAAACCAGTTCGTCGGAAATCCAAACAACGCTGACAACGCGTGTATACGATAACTTAGCTTATCCTTCATTAAACACAACAATTAATTAACAAACAAACAACTTAATCAAACCTAAAATTCTACATGTGGGTTTTGGCCTAGGGCTGTTTTTGAGGTTAAAAATTTCTAAACTTTCTAAACTCTTGGATTAGTGACCTATAATCACTTAAAACCCTAAATCAATGATCATGGCATAAGGATGAAAATTAAATCTTCCAATCCCCCAACAAATGAGTTTCGTCCATGACCATTAAAATGGTTTAGAGACCCTAATTTAACTCAAACAACATAGAACCAATACCTATATAATGTATAAGATTGAATCACGTAAGGAAAATGAACAAAATCCCCCCCCCCCCCCCCAAAACCCTAGGTTCGGCCTCATGGGGTTCATAGGGCTCGAAATTTTTGCTTGATGCAAGCTTCTAGATCTAGAATATAGAGGTGATAATAGGATTATAGAAATTGGTTTCATCTCATTTGGACTTTCCTATGATTTTCTATGAATTTTTGAAGTTGGAAACCCTAATATGCATCATAATGAAAAAGACTTCAAAACATGACAGTAATTGAAGAACATGATGCTAATCAAGGGAGATAAGAATGGTTTACCTCTTGGATTCAAGAAATGAGCAAGAAATCTCCTACTTCCTTCACAAAATCAAGCTATGGAACTTAGTGTTTTTCAAGTGAAAAATGCCAAAGTTTGGATGAAGAAGATGACCAAGCTTTATATAGGAGAGAAGATGGGCTCCTTGGGAGGCCTTGGGCAGTGGAGAATGGGGAGGAAAAGGGTCTAGACATGAATTTTCAAGGGCAAAGTGGTAATCTCACATTATGGCAAACTTGTAGTTAAAACTAACATAAAGGGTAATTTGGTCTTTTCCTCCTAAATGTAATCATGATTATGGTTAGTCATCCCATGACTCACCCCTTGTGACTCACCTTGATGTGACATGTCCTTTATCCATTAGCGGGTCCCACAAATCCCGTATTCAGCTCCGTTGTTCACCCGATTAAATATAATGCCCGAATATTCTATATTATTTCACTTTTTAGTGAAAAATTTCAAAATTCCCAAAGTTGTTGGAAATTAAAAATAAAACCTAACCATTTCATTCACGAGTCAATATTAGGTCATTTGAGCAGTAAAATCCTTACTGTCAGTAAAACGCAGACCGAGTTTCGTTTGAATTTTTGACCCAAAATTTAATCGTAACTTTCTAAGGTAAAGTATAATATGGATATGATATTGGTTTATCCAAAATATTTTCTAAGTTTAAAAATAAAATTATAAACATTTCTATTTATTTTACTGATATAAAAAAGTAAACAGCGAAAAACCGGGTGTTACATCATTGTTCTCTCCTTGTATTTAGAAAGAGAGGTCTTGTAATTTCTTCCAAATAGTGAAATTCTTCTGATCTTGCCCATGGTTTTTTCCCTTATTTGGTAAGGGTTTTCCACGTAAATATTGTGTGTTCAGTTCCTTTTTTCTCATCTCTTATTTTAGCTGTATGATATTATTCTGTCACTCTGGTACCTAACAATGGTATCAGAGCCATTGGCTGGTGGTCACTTTTCCGCTGCTACAAAATGACAAGGTGTCGTCGGGTTCATAAGAAAATTTTAGTATGCTTTGTGGTTGCAGTATCGTCTGATCTTTCACATCAGAAAAGAATTATTCTTGTTGCTGGAAATAAAGTGTGGTAGTGTGAAAGTGAATGTCTAGGAAAGTTTTGGCTAGGAAAGACTTGGTATTTAAGTGTGTCTATTAGGGACCCACCTCTCTTTCCTAGAAACTTACCTGGTGTACTATTTACGGACTACGGTCATTGTTCCAGTTTACGGTACTTTTCATGGGAGTAATTTGGTGTAAAATCATGGCAGCAAAATTTGAGATTGAGAAGTTCAATGGGAGTAATTTCTCACTGAGGAAGTTAAAGATAATGGCAGTTCTGAGGAAGGATAATTTCCTAGACGCAATTGACGGTAGACCCTCAGATATCACTGATCAAAAGTGGAAAGAGATGGATGACAACGCTATTGCCAATTTACACCTAGCAATGGCAGATTTAGTATTGTCAAGTTTTGCAGAAAAGAAGACCGCAAAGGAGATCTGGGATACTCTTGTTAAATTGTACTAGGTCAAATCTCTTCACACCAGAATATTCTTAAAGAGGAGGCTCTACACTCTTCGAATGGGTAAATCCACTTCGGTGACGAATCACATCAACACTCTAAATACGCTATTTGCTCAGCTCACAGCGTTAGATTTCAAAATAGCAAACAAATGAACGTGAAGAACTTCTACTTCAGAGTTTACTAGAATCGTATGATCAACTCATCATCAACATCACAAATAATAATGTTGTTGATTCTCTATGCTTTGATGATGTTGCCTGTGCAGTTCTTGAAGAAGAATCCAGGCGCAAAAATAAGGAAGAAAGGTCAGAAAGTTCAAAGCAGGCAGAGGCATTAGTGGTGACGAGAGGCAGATCAACGGAACGTGGCTCCAGTGGGAGTCAAGATCGTGATAGATCAAAATCTCGAAGAAGGAAGAATCTTAAATGCTACAATTGTGGCATGAGAGGGCACTTGAAGGAGTCTTAACATAACAAGAAGAATGGAGAGAAAGGATGTGTTGCAAGTACCTCATATGATGGAGAAATCCTATATAGTGAAGCAACAACCAGTTCTAAAGGCGGAAAAACAACTTAATGATGTCTGGATAATGGATTCGGGCGCGACAAGGCACATGACTCTTCAAGATTGGTTTTGAACTTATGTGCCTGTCTTGGAAGGATCTGTGTTCATGGGAAATGATCATGCCATAGAAATTGCTGGAGTTGGTACTGTCAGATTAAAGATGCATGATGGTACTGTTAGCAAAATACAAGGGGTACAACATGTGAAGGGATTGAAGAAGAACTTATTGTCCATTGGGCAATTGGATGACCTCGGGTGTAAGATCCATACTGAAGGTGGGATCTTAAAAGTAGTGAAAGGCAATCTTGTGGTGATGAAAGTTGAGAAGATCACAAGTAATCTATACATGCTTTTAGGAGATACGTTGCAAGAGGCAGATGCATCAGTTGCAGCAGCGAGCCAAGAAGAAACAACAATAATGTGGCATTGCAGACTAGGCCATATGTCGGAACATGGCTTGAAAGTCCTTACAGAACGCAATCTCCTACCCAAGCTCAAGACGGTGATTTTACCTTTCTGTGAGCACTGTATGATGAGTAACCAGCATAGATTGAAGTTTTCTAGAATAACTACTAAAAGCAAACACATAATGGACTTGATCCATTCTGATGTGTGGGAATCCCCAAAAATATCTCTGGGACGAGAAAAATATTTTGTGTCTTTCATTGATGACTATTCCAGAAGATTATGGGTGTACCCAATCAAGAAGAAGTCATATGTGTTTCTAGTATTCAAGGAGTTCAAAGCAGAAGTAGAGCTTGAAACTGGTAAGCGCTTGAGGACAAACAATGGGGGAGAATATGTAGATGACGATTTTCTGGCATTTTTCAAACAAGAGGGTATTGTAAAAAAATATAGTTATTCCAAGGTAATCAATTTTTATGCATAATAAGATAGTTTTCTTAATTTATCATTCTTTTTGTTTCAAGTAAACATGATATTTGATGATACTTACACTGCTTATAATTTACCTTCTTATTGTAGATACTGTATCAAAGTAAGGGTTATTGATGACACTGATTCTGCCACTTTTGTCATCTTTGACCGTGATGCTGCACTTCTTCTCAACAAATCATGTGCGGATCTGGTTGAAGCACATGAGAAGGTTGTTGAATATCCATCTTCATAAACATATATTTATCATTATTAATTATTTATCATTATTAATTATTAAACATCAGTTCTTAATACATTGACTTTGTTATAGAGTGCACATGGTGGGACCGGTCTTCTAATTATTATTATTTTTTTTGCTACTTTTCCCAGTTAAGGACTTTTTGGTCTCTCTACTCCCAGTCTTCGTTCTTAACAGCATATAAATTTTATTTTTATAATGTGTTAGATAATAAATAGACGAGTTTAAGAAAATTAAAATAGCAATTTTTTATATAAAGAATTTTTTAAAATTTTTTAGAATTAAATAAACAATCTCTTTTTATAAAAAAATTTATACTTATAGCAAGAGTTATAGTAAAACCCATAGATTATAGTTGAGAAATGATTAATTAACTTAAAAAATAAAATAATATGATATATATATATATATATATATATATATATATATTTATTTATTTAAAACTGATTAACTAGCAGGATATTAAAAGAGAAATAAATTAAATAGAATTTCAAGAGAAGAAAAAATAATAATATTAAGGATAAACATATTTTCTAAAGATGACCAACTTTCACGGAAAAAGATGAGAAAAAAATCAAATAAATTTTTAAGAGGAAAAATAATTTGATAGATAAATGTATTTTCTAAAAATGGTTCACTTACACGATGAAAATATGATAAATAAACCAAATAAATTTTTAAAAGAGAAGAAGAAATATGATAGTTAAATATATATATATATATATATATATATATATATTAAAATGGTTAAATTGCACGAAATAAGATAAAAAATAAATCAAATAGATTTTCAATAGAGAAAAAAAAATGATAAATGAATATATTTTTCTAAAAATTGTTAACTTGCACAGTAAAAGAGAAGAAATAAATCTAATAATTTTCATGATAGAAGAAAAAAATACTATGATAAATAAATATATTTTCTAAAAATGGTTAACTTACACGTGGCAAAGAGAACAAATATATCAAATAGATTTTCAATAGAAAAAAGAAAAATAATATGATAGATAAATATATTTTCTACAGATAATTAAATTGCATGAGAAAAAGATGATAAATAAATCAAATAAATTTTAAAGAGAGAAGAAAAAAATAATATGATAGATAATAATTTTCTAAAAATGGTTAGCTTGCACTGAGAAAAGAGAAGAATTAAATCAATTAGATTTTTAAGAGAGAATTAACAAATTTAATACGATAAACACACATATTTCTTTAAAACTGATTAACTTGAACGACAAAAAAATAACAATAAATCAAATATATTTTAAAGATAGAAGAAAAAATAAAATGATAAAATAATATATTTTCAAGAGAGATGAAAAAATAATGATGCATAAACATATTTTTTAAAAATGGTTAACATGCACTAGACAAAGAGAAAAGATAAATCAAATAGATTTAAAAAAATCTTATAATTAAACTTATAAGAAGATTTATCTTTTATATTTTACATAAGAACATTTTAAAATATTTCTATCTCAAAAAATTAAAATTGCAATTTCCTATATTCAATATATACCACCGAACATAATTAAATCACACATCATATAACCCCGACGCCTTATACGTATTTTCTTCATTTAATTGGTTTATTACGAAATTTATATAATTATTAGTTATGGTCAACTGAAATTTGTTAATGAATTTTTAAATTATTTTTATTTTCGCATAACTCAGCTATATATTTTCTATGATTACATTTCTATGTAATGAAATCTTCTTGGATTTTTAATCTATTCACGAGTAACAAATGTTGCCCCGTTCAACTCATGAGTCACTTATATATAATATTATACTATATAATATATCTTATAATTATATAATTATATTCTGTCAAAAAAATATAATTATATAATTATATAATATAGCAATATAACATAATATAATTAGATAATAATATAATAATAATATGATATATAATACAAAGACCAAATTTTATTTTTTGTTTATATAAAATATCGCCCGTGCATTGCACGGGTGCAGATACTAGTTGTAAGACAATTCACAGTTACACATACACCTCAATAGAATGGTGTAGCAGAGCGGATGAACAGAACTCTCCTAGCTAGAACAAGAGTCATGCTGAGAACAACGGGAGTGACCAAATCTTTCTCGGCAGAAGTAGTTAAAACCGCTTGTTATGTAATAAATCAATCGCCATCCCTCATTTTTTACGAAAGTTCGGTTTTAAGCCCTCGATTTTTCAAAAGGAAACGTCGTGTAGGGATCCTTTCTGACACATTTCAAAAAACAGGGGACTAAAAAAATACATTTTCCAATCGGGGGATTAAAACCGAACTTTTATAAAAATGAGGGATCAAAAACATATTTAACCTAAAGATCAATTTGGCAGTTTACGGGATTCTCTAGTGCGAAACTTTCAGGGTCAATTGTGGTAAAAATGACGCCAAAAACTAAGGATATTCTAGCATGCCCATGATGGGTTAATTCGAGCTCTCACTATTTTTAAGAGAGAGCATCACACTGTTTTTAACAATCTCTCCGACATGCTATTTGGTATTAGATGAATTTTACAGGGGACATAGATTTCATGTAGGACTTACTCTATTTAGTGGTTCCATGTGAATTTCATCCGATATTCAAGAGTTTGTTGAAAAGTGTGTGATGCTAGCATTTCACTTTTTTTTTTTTTTTTGAAACAAGCATTTCTCTTGTTAAGATGCAGATTATGCAAGGTTTAATTATTGAGCTAAAAAAAATTTTGATTAGGTCCCTAAACTTATATAAAACTTTCTATTGAGTCCCTGCACTAAAAAGTTTCTAATTGGATCACTGAACTTATATAAGATTTTCAATTGGGTCCCTAAAGTAGAAATGTGACTATATAAAAAAAAATAAAAAGAAAATGATAGATGATGAAATTTTGAAAAAAAAAAAATACTGTCTGCCATAATAATAAAATGACAAAAGATAAATATGAGAGAAAAAATACTATTTAAAATAATAATAATAATAATAATAAACTTAGTGAGAAAAGTTATTGTTTAGCTTAATAATTAAATAAATAAAAATAGATAAATTTGAGTAACAAATTTAGTTCTTGAAATGATAATAACAAAATAATGAAATATGATGTTGTGCTAGATAATTCATATTTTATAAAATCAGTAGAATTAGAAAACTATTTCTTATATATTAAAGAAATTAGTAATGTATTAAACAAGGGGTAATTTGGTATTTTAGGGAGGTGAAATTTAATATAAAATGGATTCAATAATAAATTATTGACAAAATTATTTAAATGAAATTATTTAATAATTTAAATAGGTATTGTATATAATTTTAGCACAAACTCTATTTCCAATATTTTCATAATTTATATTTATAATTATTAATAAATTATTTGTTAAAAAAATAAACAAATAAAATTATTGGAATACTCTTTTTTTCTTTCTTTATATACTTTTATTTCTTTTCTATAGACATGAATTTAATTTTTAAATACTTTTTATTTAAAATTAAAACATTGTTATGCAATAAATTCATAAAAAAGTTCAAATTAAAAATAAACAGAAAAAGCATTGTTTAACTTCTTTTAATTTTTTTTTGCAGTGACTCGAAAGTATTTTTTTGTAATATAACAAAACAAAATAAATTATTTTAGCTTTATTGAAATAATTATATATTTTAATATTTTAATGAATATATTATCAAAACACTATTGAGCCACATAATATTAAATTTTTTAGGGTGTGTTTGACGAAACAACTTAATCAAGCGTTTATTCCATAAACATTTTTCGAATGAGCTAAAAATAGCTTATTTTTATAAGCTTATCTGGCATGCTTATTGCAACAAGCTAAAATAAACTTATATAAAGACTATAAACTATTTTAATAAACTATTTTCAAAAGTTGTCCCCATAAGCTCAAATAAATTTTTCATAAGCTCTTCTAAACTCACCTTTAGTCATGGAAGCTGTCACACAAAAATCTTAATCAACAACCATCCTAATTAGTTGGGGTACACGTCAACCTTAAAACCCAATGAGAACAATTATTTCAATAGTAAATAAGTATGCAGTCAACTTTCAAAGATGCATAAATATTTCCCATAATTTTCATCATCGTCCATGAAGTATAATTAAATCAACAATCAAATAGAAAAAAATATAAACACAACCATACACATACTAAACAAAAAGTATCATATTATTTATTCCATGGATGTCATTAAATGTCATAACAAATACTTTCGCTAATTTTCTTCACTCTCCATCACTAGAAACAAAATTGGAAAAGTGTAAGAACAACAATATGGGGAGATATCCACTATGTCTGCTGTTTATTCCATGGGTAGCATATGGCATCATGGTAAGTCACCGGGTAAAGCAAACATGGGCCAGTTTGTCTTATAGAGTAAACAAAATCTGTGAGATTGATAAGGTCATCCCTCTTTGCTTTGAATATATCAAACCATTGAAAGGCACCTCGCCATTGAAAGGAACAATAGTACTGTGTTGTGTGGATAAAGTTAACATGAAAACCCCATTCATAGGATTCACCTGGAAAGATAACATGCACTCCGAGATCATCGTCAGCAGACTTACAATGAACGGTCAGCATTAGATCACCTTCCAAGTTGTTGGTGATATTCACGGTTCTGTCACTAAAAGCATCGGAGCTTGATGACAACATTAGCACACATAGTAGGAGGAGAACACTCTTGGCAAGCAAAGACATTGTGATGATATTATGTTTCTTTTGCATGTTTGATATTATGTGAGGATTGCTTTGTTTTATAGATAAAAAAAATCAAGGAGAAGTTATTGCTGTTTTAGAAATAAAATCACGTTAACAATAATTAGAGAGAAAATCACGTTAACTTTTAAAAAAAAAACGGATCCTTTTCAAATCGAAACACAGATCCGCGTTTGAGACTTTTTCAAGACAATATATGTTATGAAAATATTGAAAAGTAATTAAACCTTTATATAAAAACGAATAAAAAAAAAGTAATGGAATTGTTAGAGAAATTTAATTGTAATAAAAGGTGATCAAGGAGAGATTTAAAATCTTTCAAAAACAAATTAATTTGGAATGGATTTAGATACTAACAATACAAATTTACATCTCTTAAACATATGATCATGGACTCAATAATGAAATTCAGGTGTATATAAAAAATATCAGGTTGCAAAGAGTTTCTTTACTTAGACAGTTAGACGTCTAATTGTACAAGATTAATTTTTCAATGTAATATTTTGAGAATCTAACAAAATTTTAATAATTAAATTTAATTATATTATAGAGTTTATATTGAAAAATGTTGATCGCTCAAAAAAAATATTGAAATATGATGAAATAATTATAATTAATATATAAAAATTTATTCATTAAAAATACATAATTTATCGATAGGATTAAATAATCAATTCTTATTAATTTATTTAACCAAATCTTATTAGATAAAAAACTTATAAATTTCGACTACAAATTTTAGGTCACGTAACTTTTAAAGTATATGTACACTTACCTACTACAGAAATGAACAACATTATTATATACTTTTAATTTTTTCATGAAATAATTCAAACATGTCCAGGAATTGATTCTCAATATAAATTTATCTATTTTTTAAAGAATGAAAATTAATTATATAAATTATTATTATTTTTAAACATAATTAAATTCGATTATCTTTTTATATTTTTTGGTGAGAAAAGTCGAATTATCTTTGACTGTTAAAGTTTATCTAAGTGATTTCTTTCTTCATTAAATTTGATTTGATAATCTTAAGTAATAATGAAATCCTACTGACAAAGCTATTTTAATTTGGTAATTAGTAATTTGTCAAAATTTCCAGTTTCTTCGTTATGCCAGAAAACAATAATTTTGTAGAGAATTTATTTTAATTAACACAAGTAATTGCTTTAATTGGCATTTACCTCCAAACTTGCAATCTTAATTGGACTTTATTTCAATGCTATGATGATTGATTTTTTCCACTACTATAAATCTTTTGATTTCCTACCGTTTTTCCTACCGATTTTGCTCTAAAATTTGTAGTAAACAGGTTTCCTGCGGATTTTCTGACAGATAATTATATCCTTAGGTAATATCTTCATTAAATTTTTCCTGTGAAATTTAAAATCCGCAGAAAATTCCACACAGATTTTCTTGTGAAAAATTTAATCCGTAGCAAAATTCGCAAGAAATGTCAAATTTTCCTATAAATTTTCCTCCGAATTTAAATTTATGTGGAAAAAAACCTTATTTCTAAAAAAATTACATCAAATTTCACAGGAAAATCCGTAAGAAATTCCTGAATTTCTCGTAGTGTTCGTTTTTGGCAGGTGAAACTTTTGTATATGTTTCATTAATATATATGGTCTTAATTGTAAAGTCCCAAATCGTGTGGGAGTTAAAAGTGAGAGCCCCCTTAAGCTTATATAAGGAGGCTTAAGGGGTGCTAGTATGATCATCCCAACCAAGAGAGCCAAGAGTGAGTTAGAGAAAAAAAAATTTGAGAGAAAAAAATTATAGTTTTTACCGTGAGGTTTCTCCTAGTATGTATTCTCCTATTTTTAAGAGAGCGTGTCAGACAAAAATTTATTTTCACTCAATTGGAACAAGAACAATGTCCCAATGACAAGACAAAGATTGCAGCATCAGTGGCAAACTTCAGTCTCGTCTCTCTTGATGAAGGCCAAGTTGCTGCTAATCTTGTGAAAAATAGCCCTCTTGCAGGTGTTTGTTTAATTAGTTGCTTTCTTTCTCTCTCTCTTTTTTTTTTAATGATTAATTTTATTAAATTAATAATAAAACTTTCATGCGGGGCTTAATGGGTTATAATATTGGGGTCCATTTGATTGATGAGTTTTTACCAAAATCTACTGTCTCAACCTGTTTCTAGCAAGATTTTGTAAAGGATGCTAGCTCAATCATACTATTATATATGGCAGGGTCTTATTGGCCAGAATGTGGTTCCTATCCTGGAAGAGAAATCTTTTTGGGCAACAGATGCCCCAACCAAAATTGGTTACATAGATACTCAGGTTAGTTACCCTTTTTGCTTTCATGTTTTATATATACTCTTGTGGTCTTTTCCTAATATTGATTCACTCGCCATCTACTTTTAATTAGGACATAGCTTGCTTGACATTTATAGCCTTATGAAATGAAAAAATAAATGGTAAACTTCTCATATTTGCTGGTCCTCGTGCATGGACAACCCAAGAGGTAAACCACATTTCCTATTACACTTCCTCAATGCTCATTTCATTTCACATCGTGTTATTTCACTACTCTGCCATCTTACAACTCAACTTGCCCAATTAATTTTCCCCTTACTCTCAAGCCTCATGTCTATCTTTCAGTTATAGTAAAGAAAATGAAACGTTTCTGGTTGAAAGACTAGGTGAGGTTAGTTATTCCTTAACAGATGATGAGTATTAGGTTGTGCCATTTTTTCTTTGCCTTTTGCATTTGTTTATCATTTTGGAAATTTGGTAATATCCGAAAATCAAAAGATCAGACCAATATTTGTATTGTTTGAAATTTACTTGGTTTGAAAAACCAGCAGGTGCATGTGTGCTTTAAATCATCTTTGTGGATAATGCCAAATTCCATTCCTTAAGGCTGGCTATTTTATTCTTCCACATGCTATATTTCTTTCTCATTTTTCTCATGTCGTAGGTTCTAATGTGTTATTTTTTTGCCAAAGAAATTATTAGTTATGGAGTCCATGATGTAATATGAATTGGGGAGGTAAAAAACTAATTTTACCTCAACAATAATGGATGTAGAAGTTAGAGATGTTGTTTTTCGATTTCTTGATCTAATAGTCCTCTCCTCGGTACAGACTTCAACTTATGGTTTTTGGTTTATTTTATTAGCTTATCTTTTTGGCTTTTGGTTTTCATAGTTAGTATTCTATTTTGAGGATGGTGACAAGTTAAAAGAGTGACAGGGTTATTTCAGCAACATGGCCATGGAATATTGCGGAGAGATTTTTTCTATTGATCTTCTTTGTTTCATTGTTTAAAAGCTTTGAGTCTTTCTGATTTCTACTTTGGAAGTTTATAACAAGGAAAGGAATTTGGTTTAAGTTATAAAATATTTGAGGTACACCCAAAGTGAAGGGCGTAAGAATTATTGTGCAGGTGATTGCTTTAGTTGGAGTTATGATTCATAGCTTAAACCAAATTGGTGTTATGAAGGGCGTAAGATAACTGAAGGTAATCCAATTCCTTCTGTTTTGAGGACATTAAGTTAGAGACTTTGCAGGTAAGGCCTATAGTGTCCAAAATCAAACCAAAGCTAGGCATTAGAATTATTGAGTGTACTACATTTTATGTGACTAAGTATAAGTTGATTAATCAATTATTCATATTTTTGTCAACCCCATTCATAATCACTGCATCTTCCTTAATTACCAATACTTTATTATAATTTAACTCCTCTTATATCTCAATCCAGATTTTCTTATTTAAATATTATATTCAGGTGTTGATTTTTTTCTCTTTAGTCTCTAATAATGATTCATCAGTGTAGCATTTCGGCAAGGGCCATCAAGCATATGCATTTCTTGCAAAGTATAACAAAGTATGCTGACAAGGGGATTCAAAGGTATAGATTGCCAAAGATGAGTAACTATCTCTCATTCAGTCTGCTATTATATTGCTATTATACCTGTAGAGAAATATACAAGATTTTCAAAAATAATTGCACTTATATGCTTAGTCCTTTTTTTGTGTAGTTGCCTTTGTTTAGTCTTCATGGTGCAAGCTGCTTCATTTATGTCCAGTCCAGCAAATGCATCTCTTTGCTTAATCAACAGTCACGTGGTTTAGGGAGAGTTATTTATTGTTAGTTCTAAAGATGCAAAGAGGCATGTCTTATCCATACTTGGACTACTACTCAAAGCTTTTAAATTTTTCAACTGTGTTCTATTTTTCATTCATATTATTCAATAATGTGTCTGATTTTTCATAGTTATGAATTTTAATGGCTATTTTAAATTTTTCAACCGTGTTCAATTTTAATCTTTAACTTACTGTCTTTTAATTATATCAGATTACTATTGAGGGACTTTGTAAGGATGAATCTTAGGTGGATGAAAGAGGAAATGGTTTGCAATTTTCTGTTATGTCATGGACAAGTATTAGTTTCTTCAGTTCATTATATTATGCTATCTATAATTGCTTCTAACTTCTTATTTTCTTTATCAATTACTTCATCCATCCTAAGAACTATGTTCTTCAAAAAGATTTAGCCACAGCTTCTGCAAAATTACATGAATTAATATACATTGATTTTCATAGAAGGGGGAATAACAGAGACCAATTTCTTGCTAAAGGAAACTGTTAATACATATATAGTTTTTAATACATAATAAAAATACTTTTAAATACATACCATCCTGCAGTAATTTTTATTTTACTTAGATTGCTTTACATTTATATGGTTTGTGGCTTAATGGGGAGCATGTGTTTTCATATAATGATAGGACTTAGACTAAAACAATTATGGGAAGCATGTGTTTCGATATAATGACAGGACTTAGCTAGACTTCCATGGTTACTAACTGTTAACCATGTTGCATGGAGGATGATCTATCGATCCACTAAGTTGAAATTAAAGAATGTCACTAAGTGGGTATATTGTATAAAGTGATTTACTAAACCTTATCATAGTAAAGAAGATCAGGTTAAATTTTATTGTTATTTTATTTTATACCTTGAACTTGCCTAGAACTGCCTATCTAGAACACTTGAGGAATGATATTCATTGTTATCTTTGCCATCGGAGTACTATTTCTTCTGCATGAGTCTGATATCATCCTATAGTATAGATTTTGAAAAATATCAGGGAAGTAATTTTGCTTTTCAAATTTCTGAGAATGAATCTCTCTCTCTCTCTCTCTCTCGGTCTCTCAACTTCATCCAATTACCCTTATTCTTAGATCACTAGGTTGTGTCTTAATTTTTTAAATATACCTTATGTTTTTGGATGGCTTGCTCACTTTGATTAATCTTTTTTCTTTTGGTGTAGGAATCGTTATCACCTATTAGCATGCACAATTGCAGATCTTCAAAGCCTCTTGGCCAAACTTAGATTGAAAGGCATAAAAGACAAATCACTCATAAAATCACAGATAATGAAAAAAGTAATTGAAACATTTTTGTTTGATGAAAGGTAACATTCTAAAGTGGAGTAAGAAACTTTTTAAACGTTCAAACTACAATTATTAAGTTTATGTCATTCATATATTGTTTATCTTGCTTTGATTTTTATGTTCCTAAACTATTTTTAGAGTTTAAATTGAGACCTTTTATAAGGTTGTTGTTTTATGTCAACACTTGCACAAATTTGTTTGTGCCCTATATAGTTGGTTCTGCCCGAAATAGTTGGTTAAAATACCACTTGGTGTCTTTACCCTATATAGTTGGTTCTGCCCTACACTATAATATGATATTCTGTTTGTGTTTGATTAGGATAATGCTTCCATATCATGGAGGAAAAGGAAGAAGCATTTCTTCATTCTTGCTAACCAATATATTTTAGGTTTATGTTCCCCAACTCCTGAAATGACATTCACAATTCCTTCCCTCAATTCTTAATTCACACCGTTTTTTGCCTTCTAGGTATGGAGATGAACACAAGCTTGCAGGATTTTAGCAACTTTGCAAGCAATCATTTCCTTTTGTATATGTTTCATTAATTTATATGGTCTTAATTATAAAGTCTCACATCGTGTGGGAGTTAAAAGTGAGAGACCCCTTATGCTTATATAAGGAGGCTTAAGGAGTGCTAGTATGATCATCCTAACCAAGAGAGCCAAGAGTGAGCTAGAGAGAAAAAAAAATTGAGAGACAAAACTTATAGTTTTTACTGTGAGGTTGAGGGTGTCATTATTCTCTTCTTGTATTTAGAGAGAGAGGTCTTGTAATTTCTTTCAAATAGTGAAATTCTTATGATCTTGCCCCTGGTTTTTTCTCTTATTTGTTGAGGGTTTTCCACGTAAATATCGTGTGTTCAGTTCCTCTTTTCTCAGGTTAGGAACGATCAAGTTTAAATATTTGTTTTTCTATGTAAATATATCGATTTTTTTCATGTTGCCTCGTTTTTCTCGTTTTTTGTTTTCTTTAATTAATTGCTGACTCATTACTTGTTTGAAGTTTAATTTGCTCCTTCCTTATTCATGCGGTCTCCTTCGTTATTTGTGTAGCTATATGTAAAATAATAATCTATAAAAAATGAAAATTGAAAAAATTATGAGTAGTCAGTTTTTTATTGTTATTAAAATTAAGTTTGGAAAAAAGAACTTTAATGCTTTTGGTTCCCGAGAACAACAGTGACCAGAGCATGCTTTTTATTTCCTCGAGAAGCATGTTGCTTCATCTTCTACCTTTGTCTTCTTCAACCAGTATCTCCAACGGTATAAAGAGAAGACCGGAAAGGGAGGATAAATAGCTCAACACTCGGTATTTTTAGGGTATAAAGAGAAGACTGGAAAGGGAGGATAAATAGCTCAACACTCGGTATTTTTAGGGGTGCCATAAAAAAAACTTATACTAAAAAAAATAAAAAATGAAAATATTGGGGGATCCGTGGCTCCCTCCTGCCACTGAGAAGGACCATCATTGGATAGCATGTTTGTAACATCCTAAAATTTCAAACATATTACAAAAAATGATTAGTTTATTAGAATTGTTTAGTATTTAAAAGAATATAAAGTTAGAATTATTAAGTAAATAAATTAAAAGAAAATAATTTATGACAAAAAAATAATAATAGGTATATATGTAAGCAAAATGGGTCACGATACTTTTTGTCTAATGAGCAGTAACAATTCAATTTGAATTCCTTAAAAAAAAATTAATACTAAAGAAAAGATAGTCAGCGCGGGACCCATTGTATTGGCTTTAGGCTTTAGCTAATTAACAAATGAGAATGTTATTTTGACACCTAAATTGATATCATGGGGGACATCCTAGTATCTTAGTAGGTTATAAATCACTTTACTCTTTCTCTCTCTTAATTTCATCGGTTCATAATCTACTAAAACATTAAGATGTCTCCTATGAGATCCAATTTGGGTGTCAAAATAACATTACTCTTAACAAATATATATAAAGTAAACCTCCCAGCGAGGTTAGTTGAAACAGCAAATTGTCCCAGTGGCAGTATGGCGTAGATGGACATAAAAAGTGATTGAAAAAAATGAGAGGAGCGACGGAGCAGTAGCGAGAAGCAAATAGGATTCGCTGGTTGAAAACATTTAGAATTTTTACGGCCTCTTGGAGGTCTACAAAAAGTAAGTAAATACCTCTGCTTAAATTTTCATGGTATAAATTTTAAAGGGTTTGACTTTGAGTATGAAATTAAAGAGTAATTATTTGGGATTTTATTCTTAAAATTAAATTGATGTTTTTATTGATGATTAATTATTATGAGATTGAATATTTACATATAGGGTGATATTATTATTATTATTTATTATTATTATTATTATTATTATTAGGTATTTTTTTTGTGATATGTGGTACCTTAATGTTGTTTTGGTATGAACTAATGTATGTGACATGATATTATGTATTGAGGTTATTTTGAAATGACTGTTTGGTAATATGCATGTGTTTGGTTATCTCCCTTGAGGAGAGAGATAATCGTTTGAGATACCTCCTTCGAGGAGATGGGAAAGGGCCTGACTCGTAGCGATGACAGATTGACCTAATACGAGGCAATGGCAGACAATGATGATTATTGCAAGGGTATAGATACATCTTTAGTAGAGATGACAAATGGCCTAACTCATACCGGTGACAGATTAGCCTAATGCGAGGCAATGGCAAAAGGCCTCCTACATGGAGAAGGCAATGTTGGACATTGCAAGGTTGTTGATACTTCCTTCGTAGAGATGACAAAGAGCCTAACTTGTAGCGATGACAGGTTGGCCTAATGCAAGGCAATGGCAAAGGAACTCCTACGAAGAGAAGGCAATGAGATATCATTGCACTCATATGTTTGTTTTGTTGATATTATTGTATTATTGTGGTTTATTTATATTATTATTTGAAATATTTTGAGATTAAATTATTTTAAAAATGGCGGATTACCGTGGTTGTTTTTCCGGTTACCGCGTTGGCTGAAAGCAACATCTTTTCAAAAACATTTTAGAACTGTGATTACTTACTGAGATTATAAATCTCATTAGTGGTGTTGTCTTTCAGAAAGATGACAATGATGATTATTGCAAGGGTATAGATACAACTTTAGTAGAGATGATAAAGGGCCTAACTCGTACCGATGACAGATTAGCTTAATGCGAGGCGATGGCAAAAGGCCTCCTACATGGAGAAGGCAATATTGGACATTGCAAGGTTGTTGATACTTCCTTCGTAGAGATGGCAAAGAGCCTAACTCGTAGCGATGACAGACTGGCCTAATGCAAGGCAATGGCAAAGGGACTCCTACGAAGAGAAGGCAATGAGATATCATTGCACTCACATGTTTGTTTGTTGATATTATTGTATGTATTGTGGTTTATTTATATTATTATTTGAAATATTTTGAGATTAAATTATTTTAAAAATGGATGATTACCGTGGTTGTTTTTCCGGTTACCGCGCTGGCTGAAAGCAACATCTTTTCAAAAACATTTTAGAACTGTGATTACTTACTGAGATTATAAATCTCATTAGTGGTGTTGTCTTTCATAAAGATGACAATGATGATTATTGCAAGGGTATAGATACAACTTTAGTAGAGATGATAAAGGGCCTAACTCGTACCGATGACAGATTAGCTTAATGCGAGGCGATGGCAAAAGGCCTCCTACATGGAGAAGGCAATATTGGACATTGCAAGGTTGTTGATACTTCCTTCGTAGAGATGGCCAAGAGCCTAACTCGTAGCGATGACAGACTGGCCTAATGCAAGGCAATGGCAAAGAGACTCCTACGAAGAGAAGGCAATGAGATATCATTGCACTCACATGTTTGTTTGTTGATATTATTGTATGTATTGTGGTTTATTTATATTATTATTTGAAATATTTTGAGATTAAATTATTTTAAAAATGGTTGATTACCGTGGTTGTTTTTCCGGTTACCGCGCTGGCTGAAAGCAACATCTTTTCAAAAACATTTTAGAACTGTGATTACTTACTGAGATTATAAATCTCATTAGTGGTGTTGTCTTTCAGAGTTTATAGGTGATGACGTGATGATGCAACGACTTGGTAAAGTCTTGAAGATTTTAGTTCTATTTTATTCTTTATTTATTTCTTTTGGTTCATTAGACGCCCGTGTTTTGAGGCTTGATTTTATTTGGATGTAATGTTTATTTAGCACTATTACATCATTTAATTATTTTGAATATTCGAGATACTTTCAGACTTAAATTATTGTGAAAAATTTTATGACTCGATTATTTAATTTAAATGTTTTAAAGGTTTTTATTGAAAATTTAATTTGGGTTACAAATGTAACGAAGGGTGTTACAATGTTAGAATTGATTAAAGTAGGGTTGTGGACTTGGTGCAAGAGTTATGTAAAGAATGAGTGCTTTTCTTTTGTTGATTGGTGCTTAAACCCATCATTGTGCCTTAAATCAGTATGCGCTTCCTAGGGGAGGAGAATTCTGCTCATCAGCCAAGGGACCTTAGTTTTTCTACATTGGGGTGGATATGAAGGCATCATCATATCCTTTTAAAACTTTGGTTTTGGTTTTGGTTTTTGAGTGGACAGTTTTTTTGTTCTATTATGATGTAATTATTGTGGGGGTTGATAAACTGTAACTCTTTGATGCGATTTGTATATGGGTTCCGGATATCCCTTGTACATGTTTCAATATATGTTTGACTTATCAAAAAAAAAAAAAAAACTTTAAATAATTGTTTTGTTTTTTTACCAACATGTGGTTGATTCAAGTGCTAACGAGTTTGGGCCCTTAAGCAAGTGGTCAGGGGTTCGATCCCTGGTTCTCTCGTATGGAGAAAACTTGGTTGGGAGAGGTCAACCTTTAAATGTCATCCAGTACCTCGAGGGATTAGTATCCGCAGTTGCATGCGAAGGATACCTTGAGTAACCAAAAATAATTTTTTTGTTTTGGTTTTTCACATCAACCACTTGTTTCTCAGTTAGATTGTTTGTGATATACTTTTTCCTTATATACTTTTGCTTAATATACTTTTGGTTATCCAAAAAAAAAAAAAAAGATAGTTTGTGATAATGTGTCCACCTTTTAAGTATGTCAATCTCTGATCCAGGTTGTACATATATTTGTTTTCTATAAAAAATTAACTCATACTCATACCGATATTCATGTATGAAGGTATGACTTGGAACCTTTAAAAAATTGCTTTTATATTTAATTAATTAAGGTTGTCTGTTTGGAAATAAATACCAATTAATGTTAGGTACCAGAGTGACACAAAAATATCACCCCAGTTAAAATAAGAGATGAGAAAAGATGAACTGAACACACGATATTTACGTGGAAAACCCCACAACAAATAAGGGAAAAAAACCAAGGGTAAGATCAGAAGAATTTCACTATTTGGAAGAAATTGTAAGACCTCTCTCTCTAAATACAAGGAGAGGACAATGATACCCTCTCTTGAAAATAGAAGAATACATACTAGGAGAAACCTCACAGGAAAAACTATAATTTTTTTTTCTCAATTTTTTTTTTCTTTCTAGCTCACTCATGGCTCTTTTGGTTGGGATGATCATACTAGCACCCCTTAAGCCTCCTTATAGAAGCTTCAAGGGACTCTCACTTTTAACTCCCACACGATGTGGGACTTCACAATTCTCCCACTTGAAGATTTGATTGAGTTAATCATATGTTCACACCACTGTTTCTGTCTTGCCATTCAATGTTGCTTACATTTCCGATAGGCCATAGGAGGATCGACACCATGTAAACCTGTCAGCATTGATTGGCTTTGTCATAACATCTGCTAGGTTGTCTTTGGTATGAATCTTCTGCATATCCACACTTCCTTTTTCTACCACTTCTCGAACGAAGTGATATTGAACACCTATGTGCTTTGTCCTTGAATGGAAGGCTGGATTCCTTGCAATGTGCAATGCACTCTGACTGTCACAATACACAGTAATTTGTTGCTGCTTGTGCCCGAGTTCTTCCATTAACCTTTGTATCCAAATAGCTTCCTTGCAAGCTTGCATAGCTGCCATGTACTCAGCTTCTGTAGTAGACAAAGCTACAATAGTCTGTAACTTGGATAACCAGCTTACCGCTCCTCCTGCAAGTGTGAACACATAGCCAGTAGCAGATTTTCTCTTATCAAGATCACCTACAAAATCCGAGTCGACATAACCCGTGACAATGAATTTTGACCCTCCAAAACATAATGCAACACCTGAGGTTCCTTTCATCTATCAGGATCCTCTAAACAACATTCCTATGCTCTCTACTAGGATCTGCCATAAATCGAGTAAACGCTCCCACTGCTTGTGCAATGTCTGGTCTTGTACATATCATGACATACATAAGGCTTCCCACCATCAATGCATACGGTACTCGAGACATTTCCATCATCTCCGCTTCACTGCTAGGGCTGATACTTGAGGATAGTTTATAACTGACAGGAAGTGGGGTAGAAATTGGCTTACAATCTTTTCTGTCTTGGTGAATTTGCATCCCTAAAATCTTGTTTGCTGGTCCCAAGTCCTTCATATCGAACTCCCTAGCCAACTGTGCCTTCAATTCTTGGACTCGATCTTTGTTGGGGCCTACTACCAACATGTCATCCACATACAACAGCAAAATGATGAGATCATTATCATCAAACCTCTTGTAGTATGTACAATGGTCTGAACTTAGTCTGTTGTATCCAAGGCTAACAATGAAGGAATCAAATCTCTTGTACCAATATCTGTGCGCCTGCTTTAGACCGTACAAAGATTTGGTCAACCTGCAAACCAAGTTTTCTATTTCTTGTTCTTTAAAGCCTTCCGATTGGAGCATATAAATTTCTTCTTCAAGTTCTCCATAAAGAAAAGCAGTCTTTACATCCAACTATTCAAGATGTAAATCAAAAGCAGCACACATAGCCAACATTACTTTGATATTAGTCTGACAACTGGAGAAAATATCTCGTTGATGTCTATACATTCTTTCTGAGCATTTCCTTTAACCACTAGTCTAGCACGATACCTTTCCACTTGATCATTGCCATCTCGTTTGATCTTATAGACCCATTTGTTCCCGATGGCTTTCCGACCCTTTGGAAGTTCAACAAGTTCCCATGTTTTGTTTCTATATAAGGCCTCCATTTCTTCCTGCATTGCTGTCATCTATTGAGAAACATCTGAACTGCTCAAAGCCTCATGAAAGGTTGACGGTTCTCCTTCTTCAGTTAGAAGACAGTATGCATCATGGCTTGCCATAACATAGTCTGAGTGCCATGATGGTGTTCTTGTTTGGCGTGATGATAGTCGAACTTCTGTATCATTGGCCTCATCTGGTACTCGTTCCTCATGCCCTGGTTCTGCTTCAGAAGAATCATCTTCTCCAGACTTTCTTTCTATCTCAACTACAGTAGTTTCTTTGGTAGTGCTGTCATTTTTCTGCTCACTTTGCAGTTCATTTTCTGCAAAGACTGCATCCCTGCTAACAACAACCTTGCGGGCAGTGGGATCCCACAGGCGATACCCCTACACATTGTCAGCATAACCCAAGAATATCTATTTCCTGGATTTTGGATCCAGCTTCATTCTTTCTTGGGAGTTGTACATCACGTACACAGGACATCCGAACACATGTAGAGAAGAATAATGAGCTGGCTTTCCTTTCCACATCTCCATTGGTGTCTTCAAACCAATCGCTGTTGATGGCGATTGATTTATCAGATAACAAGCGGTTTTAACTACTTCTGCCCATAAAGATTTGGCTACTCCCGCTGTTCTCAGCATGACTCTTGTTCTATCTAGGAGAGTTCTGTTCATCCTCTCTACTACACCATTCTGTTGAGGTGTATGTGCAACTGTGACTTGTCTTACAATACCATCTTGTTTGAAAAATGCCAGAAAATTGCCATCTACATATTCTCCCCCATTATCTGTCCTTAAGCACTTAACTCTATTACCAGTTTCAAGCTCTACTTGTGCTTTGAACTCCTTGAATACTTGAAACACATCTGACTTCTTCTTGATTGGGTACACCCATAATCTTCTGGAATAGTCATCAATGAATGACAAAATATTTTTCTCCTCCCAGAGATATTTTGGTGATTCACACACATCAGAATGGATCAAGTCCAGTATGTGTTTGCTTTTAGTAGTTACTCTAGCAAACTTCAATCTATGATGGTTACTCATCACAAAGTGCTCACAGAAAGGTAAAATCACCATCTTGAGCTCGGGTAGGAGATTGCATTCTGCAAGGCCTTTCAAGCGACGTTCCGACATATGGCCTAGTCTGCAATGCCACATCATTGTTGTTTCTTCTTGGCTCGCTGCTACAACGGATGCATCTGCCTCTTGCAACGTATCTCCCAAAAGCATGTATAGATTACTTGTGATCTTCTCAACTTTCATCACCACTAGATTGCCTTTCACTACTTTTAAGATCCCACCTTCAGTATGGATCTTACCCCCGAGGTCATCCAATTGCCCAATGGACAATAAGTTCTTCTTCAATCCCTTCACATGTCGTACCCCTTTGTATTTTGCGAACAATACCATCATGCATCTTTAATCTGACAGTACCAACTCCAGCAATTTCTAAGGCATGATCATTTCCCATGAGCACAGATCCTTCCAAGACAGGCTCATAAGTTCAAAACCAATCTCGATGTGGAGTCATGTGCCATGCCGCGCCTGAATCCATTATCCAGACATCATTAAGTTGTTTTCCGCCTTTAGAACTGGTTGTTGCTTCCCTATATAGGATTTCTCCATCATCTGAGGTACTTGTAACACATCATTTCTCTTCATTCTTTTTGTTATGTCAACACTCCTTCTTCAAGTGCCCTCTCATGCCACAATTGTAGCATTTAAGATTCTTCCTTCTTCGAGATTTTGATCTACCACGATCTTGACTCCCATTGGAGCCACGTTCCGTTGATCCGCCTCTCGTCACCATTAATGCCTCTGCTTGCTTTGAACTTTCTTCCTTATTTTTGCGCCAGGATTCTTCTTCAAGAATTGCACCGGCAACATCATCAAAGCGTAGAGAATCAACAACATTATTATTTTGTTGATGATGAGTTGATCATACGAATCTGGTAAACTTTGAAGTAGAAATTCTGCACGTTTATTTTCTGCTATTTTGAAATCTGACGCTGTGAGCTGAGCAAATAACATATTTAGAGTGTTGATGTGATTCGTCACAGACGTGGATTCACTCATTCGAAGAGTGTAGAGCCTCCTCTTTAAGAATATTCTGGTGTGAAGAGATTTGACCTCGTACAATTTAACAAGAGTATCCCAGATCTCCTTTGCGGTCTTATTTTCTGTAAAACTTGACAATACTGAATCTGCCATTGCTAGGTGCAAATTAGCAATAGTGTTGTCATCCATCTCTTTCCACTTTTGATCAGTGATATCTGAGGGTCTACCATCAATTGTGTCTAGGCAATTATCCTTCATCAGAACTGCCCTTATCTTCAATTTCCACAGGGAGAAATTACTCCCATTGAACTTCTCAATCTCAAATTTTGCTGCCATGATTTTACACCAAATTACTCCCGTGAAAAGTACCGTAAACTGGAACAATGACCATAGTCCGTAAATAGTACACCAGGTAAGTTTCCAGGAAAGAGAGGTGGGTCACTAATAGACACACTTAAATACCAAGTCTTTCCTAGCCAGAACTTTCCTAGACATTCACTTTCACACTACCACACTTCATTTCCAGCAATAAGAATAATTCTTTTCTGATGTGAAAGATCAGACAATACTGCAACCACAGAGCATACTAAGAATTTTCTTATGAACCCAACACCTTATCAATTTGCAGCAGCGGAATAGTGACTACGAGCCAATGGCTCTGATACCATTGTTAGGTACCAGAGTGATAGAATAATATCATACAGCTAAAATGAATTAACCAGCATATACTCAAAGTCAAATCCATTATTCTTATTTCTTAATGAGCGTTCTCCTCCTTAATAGGCTTTATGAATTGACTGAGGACATCTGTTAGAGGAGAGGATGAGATCAAAGAAGCTTTCAGAAGGGTCAGCCCCTACAGTGCCTCAACAACAAAAAATTAAGCGCCCATTTTTCTACCCGACAAAAAATACGATGCACATTTCAGTTCCTGACAAAAAAAAAATACGTTGTTAGTCCCTGACAATTACTAATATGGAACAAGTTAGTCTCTGATAATTATTTTGGGACATTATAGCCCCTAACAATATTTAAAGTGAGACTAATTAGTCCCTGACAATTAGTATTGTGGGACATTTTAGTAACAGACGCTGACTAATGAAAGTCATGTAGGGACTAACTTGTCTCACGTAGTAATTATCAGGGACTAACGGGATAGTTTTTTTTTTTTTGTCAGGGACTAAAATGGGCACCGCATTTTTTGTCAGGCATCAAAATGGGCCTTTACCCAAAAATTAAAAAACCAAATGTAAAGGTACCATTCAATAAACAAATTTTTTATTTATTTAGTTAGCAACTATTTGTGTCCAAGGATATAGATTTAGGAATTAAAAATTCATATTTCATTATCAGACTTCACCTCTTTCTTGCCAATACTGATGAATCTTTCCTCCACATCAGAAGGAGAAATTCCAGATTTTTTCAAAAATGAAAGGATGGAGAGGGATGAACAAGGAGTCACAACCAAGTCATCTGTTACCATATACACTGCCCTCTTTACAAATCCTCTTCGGCCTTTCCAATAAGTATCGCCAGTCGATGACTGCGGCTTCAAATAGCTCAATGGAGCAACTACCTCTTTCTTGATAGATTTATCATTTTTACTATAACGATACAAACAACCTAAATAGCCTCTTATAATTCCCTTACTGTGTCATACATAGTGGAAATAGACAATTCATCAATGGGTAATATCTGGGGTTTTTGGTTTTTGTTTTTTGGTCTTTTGGGGTGAGATTACAAATGATGCAGAGTGAATTACTTAAAATGGGGTGTGTGTGTTTTGAGTCTATGTTTGGTTCTTTTTCATGCTCCGGTGTTTGTTTGGCCGATGGGTTGTGTGGATGGTTTTTGTGGCTTTGTCTAGGTTCCTTTTCGGTTGCTCTCTGGGTGGTTACTTTGTTCCCTTTTTCAGTGATAACTATGGATAACTTTGGATTGGGTGTTGATTAGCATGCTTTTCTAGATGGATTCTTGTTTGCGGTGTTATGGTTGGTTTTACTCTTCTTTCTCTCGGATGACAGGCTATGACTAAAAGAGGTGGTGTTTTTGCTTTATTTCTTTGGACTTCAACTATGGCCTATATTGTTCTTCTTCGGTTGACTATAAAGATTCTTGGTTTTTATCTGGTTGGTGAAAATAGGTTTGTCTCTCGGCTTTGGTCTTGTTTCTCACTGATGTGGTTTTGATTGTGGCAGTTGGTTCTTGTTTCTTGTCAGTATGTTTGTATTTGGGTTTGGTTCTCCATTGTAGTGGTTTTGCTTGTGGTTCTCTCCATATAGGGTTTCCTTTATCTACTTTGTTCTTAGTGGCTTTTTTGATTTTTTGGGTTTCTGTACATTTAGTAAGTGGATTTTTTCTTCTTGGGTCTTTAACTTCTGTAAACATAATACTATCCTTTTTTTTTTTGGGTAGTCTTTAGTTTACATTTGTGGTGGTCTTTTTTGTATATGGGTTGGGGTACCCCAAGTACTCCTTTTATATAATAATTTGCTTACCAAAAAAAAATCAATAGGTAATATCTGATTTTGGAGTTTAAATTGGTGGGCAAGCCCAGAATTAACTATCTTGTCCTTTAGATCAAAATAGCTCAAATATTTGTGAACATCCAAATCAAAAACGCTCTTGTGCAAATTACATATGCATCCAAAGGGAGAGTTATCTTTCAACATTTGATCCACCCCTCCTAATGGGAAGGTCAAAAAACTAATTAGGAAGTCAATATCTTACTTTTGTATTTTATTAGCATGAACCTAAGTTCAATCATTTGTGAATTAACATTAGCCACAGGCTCACCAATATTAAAAACCAATGCTCCACTCCGAGACAACTGTTTATTTCTCAAGAAAAAGTCCGTTAAGGGTGTTTCCGAGAATAAAGAGCACTTCAGTAAGTTCACCGTCTACAAAAATGAATGGGTAATTTAACACACAAGTTAAAATAGTCCATCAAATCATCCATTAATAAATCATACAGTTGATTAATAATTTATTACAACAAACAATTATACCAAATAATTTAAACATTCCCCATCTCGAGTGATCCGGTTTATGTAATATTTTATGACATTTAAATGGCTGATATTATAAATATGTAAATGTATCATGCATTAGTAGAAGAATATGCTTACCTCCTTCTGAGTGACATTGACAGTTACTAATTTGTTTTCAACGTCGAAGTCTTCATATCCATAACTGATCATGAGTAAAGAAACGGTAGCTTGAAAATCATCAGCCAACACCTTTAAGTCATCAGAAATAATGAGGTTCCTGCATTTGTATCTTTTGTTCTTGAATGTGCTCAACAAGCCATCAAACTCCTGACGACTGCACTCCCAGTTGTCACGTATGAAGTACTTTATGATTTCTGGGTCGTCAATTTTAAGCTTCATATTTTGGCAATAAGCTCCAATTGTGCTCCTGGGATGAGGAAGCATTTCTTTACAAGTTTCTGTCCAGAAATGGTTTGCATCCAGATTAGCCACGCTTTCATACAATGTACTCAAGCTTCCAAGGCTAACCTTCTTAGCAATTGTGCCCAAAGGCAAGGTTAAGAAGCTTCTGTCCAGAAATGCTTTTCCTCCAGATTGGACACGCTTTCATACAATGTACTCAGGCTTCCAACGCTAACGTTGTTAATGTTAGATTCCTTAGCAACAAGCCTAGCAATGGTACCCAAGGGCAACGTTAAGAAGCTTAAGAGCACGTCCACAAAATCCTTCCCTGCCTGGACAGAGACCACTCTATTTTTCACTTCGTCTACCAAAATTCGGAGGGGAACATGTTCCTTGGTTGCTGCTGCAGCCATTGTAAGACGGTTTGCTAAGCACAAAGTAATTATCAAAATCACTTCTTTCTTTTCTTTTGGTACCATCCTTACATATTTATAAAACTATGCAATCTGAGTAGTTCTCATGGTATTATGAAAATAAATATTTAGACTTTAGAATAACTGTGTAAAGAAAATTTATTTGGGTTATTAATTGTTAATCCCTCCCCCTCAACAAACTTAAAAGGCAACTCCTCATCCACAATTATCATCCTAGCTAAAGCTTGCCTACATGCATTAGCAATAAAATGGACACCAGCAAGAGCACTACCAGTTCCTTTCCCATCTTCTTTTTTCAATTGTTGAAGGGTAGGAGTCTGTTGAGTAGGATCAAGAGACTCTTGGGAAAACCTTTTACATTGATTCAACAAATGGTTTCTTAGATTGCTTGTACCATATCTATGTGAATCACATGCATAGGACACCCACACCAATTACACTTGGCTCTAGGTTTAGACGAATCATCTTTTGTAAAATGATCTCAAGTCCAAGATTTAGTCCTACAAGCTTTTTTTTACCTGGATTTCCAGCATTAGGATCGTTGGGTGTGGATGCTTCTCCAACTTTCCTTTTCTTCTGAGCATTGGAACCTTTGGAGCCTTTCTCTTTATTCAAATTGTCTTGCCCCTCCATAATTGGTGCCGGTGATTTGATTGTAGACTTGGCAGATTCAATATTTTCAGTAATTATTCTCTCATCACTTTGACTAATTTCAGCCAGAAAAATGGAAAAAGCGAAACATCAACCCATATGTGAAACATCAACCCATATGTTAAAGAAGAAAACAGATTCAACAAATGATAGGGGAAAGTGGTTACCTCCATGGTGATACTGCTACAGTTAATAAGGGAGAAAATATTCCAACAAATGAAATACTTCAGAACCAGATCTGCATTCAAAACATGAGGAATTTTACAAAGCAAGCATGATCATCAAATCAGAAAACCCCAAAACCTCCTTCACCCCTCAAAACCTCCTTCAACCTTCAACCCCAAAACTGGAAACCCCAAAATTTCCAGCATTTAGCCCCAACTTGACAAACCAAATTCCTACACAACATAGTATATATGCACAAAGCCCTCAGCTTCTGCCAAACCGAAAAACAAATACCTAGTAAATGCAGCTCATCAAATATACCAAAGAGCTTATAACAAATATTCTAAGCAACATCACAATGTACAACAATTGATTGCCAGCCTTCAAACTCCTAAAATATTAGTGAAGACGAAGTATCAAATGTGCTAAACTAATGATATTTTGTACCTAGTCCATAAAAGAGCTTAAACCTTGAGTGCCTTAAACCTACGAAAAGGAGATATTGAGAACCAAGCACTAGTGACAGTCCACATGAAATTGGAAAAATAAATAAATAAATAAATGCCGAAGCATAATAAGGATTCATCATAACCCAAAAAAAAAAAAAAAACTACAAAAGCAGAAATATAAATAATGATTTGCACTAATTTTTTTTATAAAAAAGGAAAAATGTTCTACAGCGTAATGCCGCCGTCACATGGATACAATAGAGCCAGAAACCGATAGATAATCTCGAACATAAAAAGCAAAAAAAAAAAATCGATTGGAACCAAAAAACAAAAAATGAGCATGAAGTGCCGGAGAAAAGGATATTGAAATTTGAACGAGTGATTGGAGTGACAAGTGGGTTACTCACCTTATGAGAAAAGGAGAAAATGAGAGAGAAAAGGGTTTGAAGTTTGAGAAATTCATGCATACTACCACGGGCTTTTTTGAATTGAATAGAAATTGAACAGAAATCACGGAAAGAAAGAAAGATTGAGAATCGTACCAGTACCACGGCGAAGCAAGGGACGACATTTTGCTTTCAGAGCTACTAGAGGTTTCTTTTAGGCTCCGCTGAATTGCACTTTTGGTCCCCAGTTATTATGATTGTGTAATTTTAGTCCTTCAGATTTTAATTGCGACAATTGGATCCCTTTAGATATCGCGATTGTGTAATTTTAGTCCCACAGGTTTCAATTGCGCCAATTGGGTCCTTCAAGTATCACGATTGTGCAATTTTGGTCCACCGGATATCACAATTATACAATTTTAAATGTCAGGAACCTATGTGGCATACATGAGACTGATTTGACACTTCCTGGCAACTTACATGACATTCCTATGTGGCATTATTGACAAATCACACTTTAATTGACACATAGGAATACCATGTAAGTTACTAAGCTGGCATCACTTAGTGTCAACTCAGTCTAATATGTGTCACGTAGGATATCGACATTAAAAATTGAACAATTGTGATATTTAGGGGATCAAAATTGCAAAATCATAATACCTAGGGACCCAATTAGCACAATTGAAATCCGATAGACTAAAATTGCACAATCACGATGCCTGAGGGACTCAATTGTCGCAATTGAAACCCAAGGGACCAAAATCGCACAATCATGATACTTTGGGGACCAAAAGTGCAATTAATCCTTTCTTTTAAATGATGATGTTCATGTTTTCATTTTCAAGAGCTAAGGGTTTCTTTTCCTTTTAATGGAATTAAGTTTCTTTTTAAAATTTGAAATTTGGGTCTTGTTTTTATTAGAATACTAAAAATAACACCTCTCAAAATTTTGAATATGTTATTTCCAATAAAAACTTTCTCTATTTGATTCCTTAATCAATACCATGAGGATACTTATTAGCATTCTCCTTTAAATTTTATTAGAACCAATGAATTAGCGCCAATTATATGTGAGAAAGTTTTGGGTAGGCACAAAGTTAACAACTCATCACCAAACATGTCCAAGTAGTATGGGAGGGGAGAACTCACCTTGTGTGCCCAACGGGTTCCCCGATGGAGATTAGTCACTACTAACGGTGGTGGATACTTCGTACCTATATCATGGTTAAAAAAAAAAAACATTAACAACTAATCCTTAGGCATACGTAATGACAAATAACAACACATAAAATTTTAATATATTTATTTAAAAAAATATGTATTTCTTCTCTCTCATCCTTCCTTTTTCTCTCACCTCCATCCTTCAAACTCCATTCTTTCTCACCTTCAAACCCACGACGATCATGAAACCAGCCAACAGGGCAAATGATGCTCAGATGCAGTGGCGGATCTTGAGCAAAAAAAGTCAGGCGAGCCACTAAATGCTAGTCAAAATAATATATTTAAAATTTATAATTATTGATACATAATTTTATCACTAAAAAACATAAAGTAAGTAAACATCCAATTTTGGAAATTCTAGTTAGTGTTTACTAATTTTGCAATAGTACGATGCACGCAAGAGAGATTAGGAAGCTTCAAGCATATGCACACTTGGGAGAAGAAAGATAGTTATAGTGTGCCCTAATGATGTTGAGTTGGAAATAATACTTGTTTTGATGAAATTGTTTAGCTATTTGAATATTTAAAACAATAGAGTCTAATAATAATATTCCACAAAAATTATATATGATAGTTTGTGGACTTTGCATATAATATATATTATACAAATTATTTTACAGGTGTCATGCATGATTTTTATTTAACTATTTGAATACTTTTAAATCAATAGGTCTAATAATAATGTTTCACAAAATAAAATATGAGTTTAATTTATATATATTGTCAGTGTAAAAGATTTTTACATTGACTTTCAGTAATATTTTGACAAATCATTATTAAAGATTGTAGTAGTGTAAAATTGATGACTGGGAACCAAAGATTTTGAATAGGTACCCATTGGAACCGGTTTCAATCAGGGATAGCAACACTAGTTCAAAACAAACTAAACCTGAGTTTTTTATTTCATAAAAATTTGTAAAACTTAAAATAATAGCAAATATGGAGTACTAATGGCAAAAGCTTTTCACAGGAGCACTAGAAGTTGCAAAGATGATTGACAATCTGCAAAGGAAGCCAAGGAAAGCAAATACCAGGCTTGAAGCCCAAAAAGAACTTTGAAAAGTTTTCCTGGTAAGTAGAACTTTGTAGCAATAGTTAAAGAACGAAAGAAATAGAACATTGCAGAGTGTACTAACATTTAAAAAAGTCACAACATCCTAAACGGAGGCTAAACTTATAATCTTTTTAATTGCATACTTTAATCTCTGTAAGTAAGAAGTATAACAAGGACAACTCAAAAAACATTAAACCATGAAAGTCCACATAATCATATGACACAAGACCAAGTTAAGAAATTTCCAAGTTCAGATAAAATCACTCTAGTGTTCATCTCTACCCAGTGATTCACTCATGTCCTTATCAGAATAATTAAATATGAAGTCCTATTTTAGAATCCGTCTAATTATAGCTATATCTTCAGAAATAATTTTTTTTTTTAAAAAAGATTTAAAGCAAGAAATCATAAAAGCTTCGAAGCCAAACTATCTTTGCTGAATTATACTTTGCCCAGCAGTCAAACATGCATATACCTTAAAGATTCGACAACAAAGATGCACGCACCATACTAATTTTTAAGTTTTAATTTCCAAAATCAGGAGCAGGTCCATATGTCTACAGATAACGTAATCAAACAAATAATAATAAATATAAAAAACTAATATATGAGAACAAAAACTAATTATCTTTTCCCTTTGGATAAATTATTGTATTGCATTCAGTCCTAGTGCGTTGGTTCATACCTTCTGGGCAACACGAAGAGTGCGTCAGTGATTGGCCGCAGAACTGGGAACACGGCGTCAGTCTGGCGGGACGGAGACACGGAGTGACGGAGAGCTTTCGCGTTTCTGCGTGAGAGGGAGAGTTTGTGCCCTAGGAGAGTGCTGTGTGAGAGTATATATAAGTGGCTTAAGCCTTAATGGGAGGGTTCACTCCTACGCGGGCCTGGTAGTTATTTTAGCCAGAATTATTATTTTGGGATCAATTTGGTCTCTAATCCCCAACTTATTATTTTTTATTTAATTCTCAACTTCTTATTATTATTTTAAGAGTTTAATTGTTGTACATTGATACTGTAAAGTTTTTTATATTATTAATTAATCTTCAATCATGTTATCAATGACTTTTAAGATAGTTAACATAAGAGTCAATGAATTTTGCTAATGTGACAATATATGATTGGATGTCTGTTTAAAAGAGTTTTACTCTGTCAGTGTATATCAATTAAACTCTTCTTTTAATGTGAATTATTTATTTAATAATTTAGTGACAAATATTTTGATATCTAATTTTAATCAAATAATTGATTTCTATTTCGGTCATTGATTAACTACTTCATATTTTTATTTTAATGTAAATTAAAATATTTAATAATTTAGTGGTCAGTATTTCGATCTCTGATTTTATTCAACTAATCGGTCTCTATTTCACTCTCTGATTCCCAAATTCTTATTTCATGTTAAAGTGAATTAAATTGTTTAACAATTTAGTGACCAATATTTTGGACTCTAATTTAATTTTAATCAAATAATCGATCTCTATTTCAATATCTAATTTCAAACTTCTTATTTTTATTTTGACATGAATTAAGTTATTTAGCAATTTAGTGACCAATATTTCGGTCTCTGATTTTAATCAAATAATCAGTCTGAATTTCAATTTCTAATTTCCAACTTCTTATTTTTATTTGAAAGTGAATAAATTATCTAGTGATTTTTTGACAAATATTTCAGTCTCTAATTTTAATTAAATTATGCCGTCAAAAAAAAATTTTAATTAAATTATCAGTTTCTATTTCGGTCTCCAATCCTCAACTTATTTTTATTTTGACGGGAATAAAATTGCTTAGCAATTTAGTAACCGATTTTTTGGTCTATAATTTTATTCAAATAATCCATTTTTATTTCGGTCCACAATCCCCAACTTATTTTTTATTTTAGTGAAAAGTGTATATACACCCCTTGAACTTTAACCAATTTGCAAATAGGCACCTTCAATTATTTTTTCTTCCCAATTAGTCCTTAAACTCTTACTATTAGTAAAATCAATCCTTTAACTATTTTTTCGTCTCGATTAATTCTTATATCACTAACGGTAAATAAATTCAACCCTTCATTTCGCTTAATTCCAAACCGTTGCTTACATTTTTTTAATTTTTTATACAATAATAATTTAATAATTATTAAGAAGAAAATACTTTCATGCTTGCTACTTAACGTTGCAATATCGTTTTCAATTTTTTTTATTTTTTATGATCAATATCCTTTTCATTTATACTTGCATAATGAACATGTACAATATTTATATTAAAGGGATTATTGAAATGAAATACGTTTACTAAATTTTTCACTTGAATATTGAAGATTATAATAGATTTATTATTATTATTATTATTATTATTATTATTATTATTATTATTATTATTATTATTATTATTATTATTTCATGATCTAAATTTTACACACTATACATACTAGTATATTAGATATATAAATTATTATGTTTAGACACTAGTCAATTCCTAAAAATAAAAAATACTGAACGGTTGGATTTACAAATTACTTTATATTGATAAAATGTATAATAAAAAATATTATTCTTTCCCTTAATATTTATTTTGTTCTAGTTTTATAAAAAAATAATCAATGGTTTAGATTTAAGAAAAATAAACGGTTGGATGTATTCGTCAATTATGATCTTATAAAATGATTGATTTTATTTATATCAGGAGTTTAAAGATTAATTGGAACGAAAAAAAAAATAGTTTAAGGATTAATTTTACAAATAGTAGGAGTTTAATGGGGATGGTGTCAGACATTTGAATGAGGTACCTATCATGGAAAAATTCTGGGAGAATTTTCAGAGAATGTTCCAAGTTGGTACTTGCGGAGGATATTGAGTTTCTGATGGATCTAGTTTCTAGGCTTAGTCAGATCTCAATCGCTTCGTGTAGGATATCACCAACGAAGTTAACCGGGTTAGATTTCAAGAAATGGAATTTTCGTCCATTTCTCGATCAGTTTGTCCTCATCTTCATCAAATGATGTTCTCGTTTACTCCAAGAGTCACGAGGAGGAGCATGATCTATTCAAGAATCGACTTGAGAACAAGTTATCACCGGATTGGAGTAAGGATTTATTAAAGATGTGGTGCTGTTGACTCACCTCATGAGGAAAGATGATTTTGGGAAATTTTTTTATGATTGAGGCATAGTTCGCTAATGGAAATCTAGAGTAATGATCAAATGCTCATAGATAAGATTTAATTATATGATTTGAAGGATTTCAGTAACGTGTTTATAGTAGATTTACCTAAGTTGAATGTGAGCTGAAAAGGGAAATTCTTGAGTAAACTAAGTTGTTAGAAAAATTCAAAAGCTGAGAGTTAGATAATTCTATTCTATATCATCTCTTTTGGTTTCATTGCATTAAGAGATGCAATAAAGTTATTTTGAGGTTGAGATGTGTAATGTGAAGTGATATAAGTTTGAATGATGAATTATAATCAAAGATATTCTGAGCAGAGAGTTGATGCGTGTTGCTGTAAAGGTATTATTGATCTCGATAATAATTAGGATGAGTTAGATGATTGGAATAAGATTTGTTTTGGTGGGACAAAGTTGAGAAGGGAAGCGATTAAGTTTTGATTTTGGTTTTCGAGTGTGATAGACTCTGATGAAATTTGGAGGATAGTAAGGATAAATAGAAATGACATAAGAATGAATTATGTTATGGAGTTATGGAATACAAGGAAGGAAGCGACGTGAAAGGCAGTGTAAGATCTTAAGGTTAAGATGAGACTTTAAAATCCTATTTGGTTTTGAGTCACGAAATTTCGAGGACGAAATTTTTTTTTAGTGGGGTAGTAATGTAACACCCCGATTTTTACTGCTTTCTAATATCGGTGATAAATATATAAATTAATATATTTTTATCCGAGACTTAGAAAATGATTTTGGGTAAACCAACGTCATTTCCATGTTATGCTTAGTCTTATAAGCTTACGATAAAATTTTGGGTTGAAAATTCAGACGGAGCCCGGTCTGCATTTTCACTGACAGTAAAAGTTTACTGCTCAGATGACCTAATTTTAAGTCGTGAACGAGATGAAAAATATTTTTATCATATTTTCTTCGATATTGGAAGTTTTGAAAATTTTAGCAAAAAAAATAAAATATTATACGTCGAGATATCTCTAGGAAATCCACGTCAGATGAACAAAAAGGGTCAGCAACGGAGCTCAGATGACTGATGTGACTAGCATTAATGATGATCCTATCCGTATCATAATGGCCATAATGGCGCATTTATGACAAACGGATATTTTTGCATGGAAAGGACAATTTTGCCCCTAGTTGGTCATGATAATTGCAAGTTTGCCATTGCAATTTTGGACCAAAAAGTCCCTCCACTCACGGCTGCCCTCTTCACTTAACACACTTAGGCAATTTCATTTCCTCCATTCATGCCATTTCCTTCATGATCTTAAGCTTTTCTCTCGAGAACTCTAAGAACACACATTGAAGTTCTTACTCAGCCAAAACTGTCTCGCAACTTTCGACCCTTTTCTGTTTCGAAACTCGAAAAACTTTCTACATGAAAGTTGTTCCTCATCCTCTCTTCTTTCCAACAACCTAAAGAACATCAAAAACGGATGAGTATATTGGGAGATATGCCCAGATTACCGAAATAGCTCTAAACCTTCATCATCTTCTTCACTTTTCTTTCATTTTCTCTCGAGAACACTTGATGATTTTTGTGAAGAACATCACCCAAATCATCATTTCATTTGATCATCAAGAGGTAACCTCTCATAATCTTGTTACTCTAAGTCTTTCTCTTCACAACTTTTATGAGTTTAAGCCTTTGATCATCAAGTTCATCCATGATTTAAGTTTTAGATCTAGAAATTTGAAAAATCACCATAAATCATAGAAAACTCCTAAAATGGTGAAACCAATTTCTATGTGCCTATAATCATCTCAACTATTGTTATCTATGATCTTGTCATGAACAAAAGTTTGCTTCCTTGTTTTCCTCTTAAGGCCGAAACCTAGCTTAACTAGGTGGAGGAACCTTGTTCTCCTATGTTGAGAATGATCATGTATTCCATCTTTATGCCATGTAGCCATGCTAGATCCAAGTTTATTTGAGAAACAAAATCCTCTAGCTTCATTTCTAGGTCATGGCCGAAATTCTTCAAAGATGTATAAGTATGATTTTGTGTTCTTGGTTCATGAACTTAAGTTTTGTACCACTTAAGGATCATGTAATCTTTTTATGTTATGTTATGTTTGGAAATAATCTATGCTTATTACAGACATAAGTGTGAAAACATATGAGGTAGTATAGTTGTATGACTTATATACAATTATGTACTTAAGTGTGATTTGTTTATGTTGTTGTTATTATGAGGTTAACAAGAAGAAAAAATTTTATCGCCATATTTTGAAAAGATAAACGTTGAGAAAACAATATTTTCCGAAAGCAACCAGCAAATTAAAATATTATTTTCTGCAAACGGGTAATCATGTGATGACCCAAGTTAGGGTGTCACATGTAACACCCTGCTTTTAACTGTTTTAAATAACAGAAATATATATAAATATGTTTAAATAGTTATTTAGGTTTTAGAAAATTCTTTTAAATAAACGGAGTTTACCACTCTATTCTACTTGATCGTAGAAAGTTGTGATTAAAATTTAGGTTGAAAAGTCAGGCGAATCCCGGCCTAAGAATTTCACTGACAGTATATTTATACTGATCAGAAGACCTAATTTTAATTCGTGAATGAAACAATTAGGGTTTTTATTTTATTTCCTACGATTGTACATTTTTAGAATTATTTCACAAAACGTGAAATAATATACGTTTTACGGACGTTATGTTCAATCGGGTAAACGACGAAGCCGATTACGGGAGTTTTGAGACTCTATAAATGGACAAACCCTATATTCTCTTAGGAATAGGTCATCCATGTGAGAGTTTTAATGTGGCTTAGGATTATGTTAGCAATTTTTAACAATTGCATTTTTATCCCTAAACTTTCTATTAATTGCATTTTGGTCCCTAAACCAATTTCTTTGATACACTAAGTGAAGTGGGCCAAATTCTTGCCATTCAAACCCACTAAGGGCTGCACCCAAAAGTCTCAATTTCATGTCCAAGAATTCATTTCCATGAAGGAATTCTAGTCTTAAATTTCCTATGTCTTCATTATGCCTTAAGTTGATATAAGTGAAAAATAATTGGGCTTGGGCTTTTTAGGCCCAAAAGTGGCGCAAGGCCCATGGCTTGGGAGGCTTGCTCTACAAATTCTAGAGGCAACTTGAGAGCTCTAGTTCATTCTGTAACATCGTATCTTTCATGAATAAAAATTAGATATTCTAATTAGGTGGGAATGAGGGTTAGATAAATCAAAACTATTTAAGAATCTGAACGTATATGCACGTTTAGAACAAAATTCAAGCACCTCAAAATTTTCAATAGGCAAGCACCTCAAGCAAGCACGTCAAAAACCCCTATTGGAAGAACCTCAATTCCTTAATTAAGGTGGTTTATCATTAACAAAATTAAAGATAATTAGCCATAGATATAGATCTTAGTTATAGCTAATTAATTATGATTAATTTACTCAATTTTTATTGATCATTATTTATTAATCTTTATTAATTATACTCTAGTTACAACTTTTAACTTAGTTAAATTAATTGAATGATTTTGTTTTATCCTATGAATATATATATATATATATATATATATATATATATATATATATATGTAGATTCACGACACTTCTAGACAAGGGAACATGATCATTATAATTTCTTTCATGTACATTAAAAAGCCATGTGTCATGTTTATCAACCTTAAAATTTTATTATTATTTTATTTATGTATTTTATTTCTTTTTCTTTCTTCTTCATGGAATTAGCGTCATTCTTTATTTTCTTTCATACAGAATGTGAAACAAAAGAAAGAATAAGAGTATTAGAGAGAGAGAGAGAGAGCGTGAGAGAGAGGAGGAGGAGGTGAGAGAGAGAAAATTCTGAGGGAGTTTCTGCTCAATCCGTTCGTCCTATTGAAAAACCGATTATACCGTTGTGATCCTTGCGACTTCTACTTCATTATCATACCTTTCTTTTCTTGGTTAGGCTAAGGTACGTATGTCGAAATATTGTCCGCGATAGTATTGAAGTTATCTATCAATCCGTTTATCGGTTTTCAATTCCGTCTTCAGATTTGAGCTACACATAACGTGTACTTCGTGAATATGTGTTCAGGTGAATTTTTGGAGCCCCGGAGGTGAGAGAACCTCACGAGGCAGATTTTGGGGAGATTGGAGTGGGCTCGTTTCGTTGCTCTAAAGCTAACCTACGACACCTCAGGTGGGGGAAAGTAACCATCTAGCGTCGGAAATGGCTAAGTATCATTTTAGTCAATATTGGCGTAGGGCGACCTAAACCCTACTAGTGGGCGAACAATAGACAATATCAATATCACATTGGGGACTATTTAGTGGTACTGATGATGATATGGAGATTGTAGATTTATCGCCGTTAGGTTAATTTTGTGATATCCGAGGTTGTCTGGTTTTATTATGTTTGAATTGTTTGCTGTGTGCTGTTTGGATTAACATGTTAAATTATAGTTATTATATTTATTAGAATATGTTAGTATTATTTTATTATATTTATTAGAATATGTTTGAATATGTTAGTATTATTTTATTATTATTATTGTGATTATTATTTATTTTGATTATGGTTGATAACATGTTGTTCTGATTGATAATATGATTTATCTGGAATAATATGCTTAGTGACATCTAGGTGATGATATCTGATATTTTTGAGTGATGCATGTTGGGGAGTGTATGATATATGATTTAGAAGTGCCTAACCTAATTAATTAATATTTTATTATGACGAGATTGATGAGGTGATATATGCTATGAGATAGTGATGAGAGGTTAAGGCACTAGGATATGATTCGATATATGCCAGTAAGATCCATATAGATGCATGTTGTTAATCACAGTCGTGTGTTTGGAACACACGAGGTCAAAAGTCCTCGCGGGACCGTCCCAACTTAGATTTAGGTTGTGCAGCTATAGTGTCATTGCTTTGCATGAGCACCCTCGAGAGAGAACCAGGGTGTGCACCGACGTGTATTGTGCAGCTATAGTGTCACTGCTTTGCATGAGCATTCTTACCGCGGATGAGAATGTGTACCGGTGTTTGGGGACGCGTCGCTTGGACGACTGACTAACATCCCTGAGCGGGTAAGGGATGTGTGACAGGATTGGTGGTGGCCACGTCAGCATAAGTTGCATGAGTGCGAAGGGTAGAGGATGATAATATATCTCGAGGATGATTGTATATATTTATTATCTGTGATGCATGTCTATGTGCCTTTATTGTTTATATGTTACGTATCCTTTTCCTTATATGATGATAGATAGTTTCTTATCCCCTATTTCTTTTATATGTATGTTTCTTTTATGTGCTCGTTTTGAGAAGACACTGCGGATGAGCCGGGAGCTTGATGGGGATGCTGGAGGACGAGCAGTGACCTCCAGCCGTTGAGTTTAGGGTCGATGGCCAGTGCGTCTTTTGTGACGTTTTCGTTTCCGCTGCTTATACCATTTTGTATCAGTATGTATCTTTTGGGACCCTACTGATGGAGTACCCTCTTTAGTTTATCAGCATAGTATATTTGTATTTATATTTATATGTGTGTGATGTGATGTTTAAATTTTGTTCTTACTTTTAAGTTTTTAATAATTACGATTTTATATATATGTCCAACGCTAATATTACGATTAAGTTTTAGATAAATTAGGTTTTTATTTAATGGGACATCGAGGTGTCTCATTTGGTGGTATCAGAGCAGTTTGATTCTATTCAGACTGTGAGGTTAAGGTGTACTGGCCATTTTAGTTGCATCCATATCGGATAACGACTATGCTTAGAAGTTGGGTAGTGAGTCCAAATGCGACATTTCTATGACATATAGTATTTATATTCCAGTTTTAAATATATGTCATATTGATGTTGGCTAATGATTTCTTTTAATAGGATCATGGCTCGAGGCAGAGGACGTAGAGGACGAGAGAGTAGTAGGACCCTAGAGAGAGTAGTGGGTGAGACTTCTCAGCCTGAGGTAGGAGCTGGAGGTGGAGGAGAGTCATCTGACACTCTCCAGACTATTCGGGAGTTAGCATCCGTACTGTTGCAGCAGGCGCAACAGAATGCTCAGAGGATGTAGAGAGAGGCAGAGTTACAGGAGCAGCAGGAGAGGAGAAGGGCTGCTGAGGCAGAGGATGCAGGATTGGCTACCTTTCTAAAAGGGAAGCCACCCCAGTTCAGAGAGGATTATGATCCAGAGCGAGCCGAGTGGTGGATACAGGAGTTGGAGAAAATCTTTGACACCATGAGATGCAGAGATGACAGGAAGGTGACTTATGCTGCCTTCATGCTGACGAGAGGAGCAGAGTCATGGTGGAGAGGCAAGAGAAGGTTGCTTGAGGCAGAGGGCAGGCAGATTAGCTGGGAGCTGTTTAGAGACTGTTTCTTTGAGAAATACTTCCCGCGGTTGGTCAGACGCGAGAAGGAGAGGGAGTTCATGAGTCTCCGACAGGGGAACATGGCTGTGGGTGACTATGCAGCCAGATTTGAGGCCTTGATACAGTATTTTGAGTTTTATCATAGGTTTCTGGACGAGGATTGGATGTGCCGGAGGTTCGAGGATGGTTTGAGACATGAGCTGCAGAGAGCCATAGTGCCGCTTGATATTCAGAGCTTCCCAGATCTGGTTGAGAGATGTAGTGCCATAGAGGGCATCGATCAGAGGCAGGCTGCTGATCACAGACAGCAGAGGAGTGGAGGCCCTATCAGATCAGGTTTCCAGAGGAGAGCAGGCAGTAGCTCACAAGGGAGACGTGGACCCTATACTAGACCCGTGCAGAGTGTTCAGTCATCTGCATCAGTACCAGCTTCTACAGCACCTGTTAGTGGAGCGGGTCAGCAGCAGAGAGGCCCAGTTTGTTTTAGATGCGGAGGTCCGCATTATATTAGAGATTGCACAGAGAGGCCTAGTTGTTTCCACTGTGGAAAACCAGGTCACATGGCTCGGGATTGCAGGTAGAGAGGGATGCAGCAGCAGTCAACTGCTGGTAGAGGAGCTGCAGGTTACAGAGGTGGAGCTGGGAGAGGAACCCCAGTAGCAGGACAGTCGATGGCCAGACCTCAGGCCACAGGACGAGTGTTTACCGTGAGGGAGCTGAATCCTCTCAATCTGCAGATCTTATCCAGGGTATGTGCTTGATATCTGGTAAACTCTCGTCTGTGTTGTTTGACTCAGGTGCTACACATTCATTTATTTCGCATGAGTGTGTGGATCATTTACATTTGCCTGTTTTTTGTTACCCTATACCCTTACAATATCAACCCCAACCAATGATTCCTTGACTACGATGTTTGTTTGTCTACAGTGTCCTATAGTTGTTGAGAATAGGACATTCCTTGTGGACCTTGTCTGTTTACCTATGCAGCAGATAGATGTTATCCTTGGCATGGATTGGCTTTCGGCTAACCATGTAGTGTTAGATTGTTCCAGCAAGACTTTGTCATTTCTAGAGCCTTATAGCATAGTATCTGCAAATGAAGGAGTATCTATGAGGAGTGACGATTCTCGATTGTACGTGATGCTTTTCTCAGTGGAATCTAAGGAGACTCCGAGTATAGATTCTATGCCTATCGTGAGAGAATTTCCTTAGGTTTTCCCTCCCAATGTTCCGGGTTTGCCCCCAGAGAGGGAAGTGGAGTTCACCATAGATCTCATACCAGGGACAGGACCTATATCTATAGCACCCTATCGGATGTCACCTGTAGAGTTAGTCGAGTTAAAGAAACAATTGGAGGATATGTTGAAAAAGGAATTTATCAGGCCCAGTGTTTCACCGTGGGGAGCTCCAGTGTTGTTTGTTAAGAAGAAGGATGGAAGTGCTAGATTGTGCACAGATTACAGGCAGTTGAATAAAGTGACGATCAAGAATAAGTATCTGTTGCCTAAGATAGATGATCTGATGGATCAATTAAAGGGAGCTTCGGTATTTTCTAAGATTGATCTGAGGTCCGGGTATCACCAGATTAGAGTAAAGAATGAGGATATACCCAAGACAGCTTTCAGGACGAGGTACGGACACTATGAATATTTAGTTATGCCTTTTGGTGTGACTAATGCTCCAGCAGTGTTTATGGATTATATGAACAGGATCTTTAGACCGTTCCTCGATAAGTTTGTTGTGGTGTTTAGAGATGATATCCTTATTTATTCCCGTACACGGGAAGAGCATGAGGGACATTTAAGAACAGTGTTACAGGTGTTGAAGGATAGACAGTTGTATGCCAAGCTTTCTAAGTGCGAGTTTTGGTTAGAGGAGGTTCAGTTCCTAGGTCATGTGATTAACAAAGAAGGAATAGCAGTAGATCCTGCTAAAGTTGAAGCAGTGCTTAGGTGGGAACGACCTAAGTCAGTTAGTGAAGTAAGGAGTTTCTTGGGATTGGCTGGATATTATCGGAGGTTTATTGAGGGGTTTTCGAAAATTGCATTGCCTCTGACGCAGTTAACGAGAAAAGGTATAGCATTTGTTTGGACGGAGGAATGTGAGGAGAGTTTTCAGAAGTTGAAGGAAAAGTTAACCACATCACCTGTTTTGACTTTGCCAGATCCATTAGGACAGTTTGATGTATATTGTGATGCGTCATACCAAGGATTGGGTTGTGTCTTGATGCAAGAGGGAAGAGATTTCAGAGTTTAGTAGAAGGCCAGATGGTGTGTTGAGATTTAGGGATAGGATATGTGCTAGAGGACTTAGAGTTTAGGAAAATGATTTTGGACGAGGCGCATAAGAGTAAGATGAGTTTTCATCCCAGAGCCACCAAGATGTATCAGGATTTAAAGAAAATGTTTTGGTGGCCGAGAATGAAGAAGGACACCCCGATGTCCCATTAAATAAAAACATAATTTTTCTAAAACTTAATCGTAATATTAGCGTTGGACATATATATAAAATCGTAATTATTAAAAACTTAAAAGTAAGAACAAAATTTAAACATCACATCACACACATATAAATATAAATACAAATATACTATGCTGATAAACTAAAGAGGGTACTCCATCAGTAGGGTCCCAAAAGATACATACTGATACAAAATGGTATAAGCAGCGGAAACGAAAACGTCACAAAAGACGCACTGGCCATCGACCCTAAACTCAACGGCTGGAGGTCACTGCTCGTCCTCCAGCATCCCCATCAAGCTCCTCTGTGGCCGGCTCATCCGCAGTGTCTTCTCAAAACGAGCACATAAAAGAAACATACATATAAAAGAAATAGGGGATAAGAAACTATCTATCATCATATAAGGAAAAGGATACGTAACATATAAACAATAAAGGCACATAGACATGCATCACAGATAATAAATATATACAATCATCCTCGAGATATATTATCATCCTCTACCCTTCGCACTCATGCAACTTATGCTGACGTGGCCACCACCAATCCTGTCACACATCCCTTACCCGCTCAGGGATGTTAGTCCACACTCCTCCACACTATTCACCTATCTTCTCCAATTCTCTTTTCTCTCTCAAACTCCATAGACTTGATTTGTGAAGAAGCTTGGTGATTCCTTGCCCATTTTCATATTCTAAGAGGCGATTCATGTTCCTCATCATCTCTAAACTCTTATTCATTCATTTCATTTCTTGTTTTAGAGACTTTTTCATGTTATTCCTCTTAGTTGTTTCATAACTTTAAGAAATCATAGTAAATCAAAGAAAAATCCTAAAAATGCGAAACCACTTTCTATGTTCTAATTATTATCTCTACTATCATGATCTAAGAGATTGTTACAAACAAAATTTTCCTTCCCTAGTTTCTAGCCTAGGCCGAACCATGCAAGAAAATAGGTGTAGGAACTTAATTTCTTGTCATGAAAGTAATCATGTTAATCATCTATTGAACATGTATTAATGATGAATCTAGGTTCCTATGTCAAACTAAGATTCCTAGCCATAATCTAAGGTCTTGGCCAAAATTAGGGTTTTGGTGAAATTAAAAGTTGATGTTTTAATCTTTGTTGTTAAACAAGTGTTACAAAGACTTAAGGATTTTGGATCATTAATCCAAGACTTAAGCAAAGTTAGAATTTTTTGTCACTAAACCTAGTCTAGGCCATGACCAATTAGGAGTGATTAGGAAGATTTGATTCTTAACTTTGTTGATTAGACATTAATCCATTGTCTTAAGTAATTAGGATCATTAATCCAATGACTTAGGCAATTCTAGAAATTTTTAGCCACTAAACCTAAGAGAGGCCATGACCTATTATAAGGAATTAGGAGATGTTAATTGTTTGATTAGTGATTAGTTGATTGTGGTTGATGAAGGTTTAGCGAGTTCGTTGTGTACGTGAACCGGACTTTTCGACAAGTTACGTATTACACCGCAGAGAAATCTTCGAGAGGTAAGAGGGGATTACCTAAGGGGTTTTATTCGATGGCTACATGCCTATTTGTGTTGTCTGTAATTATTTGTTGGTGGTTGTTTAAGTGTTTAAGTCGTTTATTTTTATCTGTGTTGGTTATCTGTTTATAATTGTTTATCTGCAATTATTTATTTTAATGCTGTGATGCATGATCTGCCTGAAAATATTACTGTGATATTGTGGTGGATGTTGTTTGAGAAGCCTGACAGTGGTCAGTGCCCAATTAACTAATCAGATAAAAGCTTTGAAAAGTTTCGTAAATTATATTCATTGTTTTAACGGTAAAATATTGGAATATAATATTAATGGAAAATATTTATTTGGCAAAAATAAAGAGTTTTGGAAAATATCATTATTTTAATGATTTATCGCTGTAAGAGTGATTTATGAGTCACAGTGAGGACGAAACCATGAAAATATTTTTGTACTGCTGATTTTTACGTAATAAATTCCGGAATATTATAAAAAGTTATTTTATGAAATTAATTTTCAAAAATAACTTAATAATGATTTTAGAAAAATATTTAAGTGAAACAAGCTAAAATTTGGCTTAAATGGCTAATTTGACGACAACTTGAAAAAATACCGACGGCAAGAAATCCTAAAGTGGCAGTACGTAGTTTAAACAACTCTGAGCATCAAGTGACCATCTTTTATAAAAATTTAAATGTTTAACTTACGATTTATTTCCCATTTGAAATGATTTTCCGAAAAACAAGTTGAACTCAACTGTGTTAAAGTGGTTTTGAACTTAGTAACCGAGACGTCGGGGTACTAAGGTTCGTGTCGTGTTATGGACTTGGTGTCCTTTGGACTTTGAGGTCCGTAGACATGGTGTCTACTGTAGACTTGATGTCTACGAAGTTAAAAACATTTAAGATGTTTTCTATTACCACGAACCTATGGCTGGTGCATCGGTCTAGGGGTGTCGTGATTGAGCACTCGGACTTTGAGGTCCTGTGTTATTAATAAAGTTTTAAAGATGTTTAAAACTATGGTTAGTCGTAAGCCATTTTGAGCTTCGGCAAAAGGAGATTGAACACAAAAAAAAGTGTCAAGAAACAAAGTGTTTTTGTTGCATGCATTTGGCAGACGTGCCCCGGTTTATGTGTGAGTACCTTGCGGCGTTAGGTATCTCATGCTACGATTTTCTTCATTGTGCCCGGGTGGACAATGAAACCCCATTTACGTTTTTATCACTGTGCCTTGGGTTTGGACAGTGTGCAATGGGTTTTGGCTGCGTGCCTTTTTGCCTTGTGTGGCAATTGAGCTTGATCAACTCACTACGGTTGGGATATCTCATGAGATTAAGTGCAAAGTTAGACGATATATTGAAGTGTTCATGCATAGTTTTTCAACTGATGATGTGTGGGGTATGAAACCCAGTGATAAACTATTAGCTTGATATGAATACTTATGTTTATATAACATGTATATGTGTATGTGTTATCTGTGGTGTCGTGCATGGAGTTGTCGAGTTAAATCCAGATGATTGGTTTCTCACTCTTGCATGTTTTATTTGTGGTTTCTCTACTTGTGCATATACTATTTCGTCTGAGATTAGATGGACCTGGATATGCCACTGGCACATTCGAGACTACGTTCGATCATGTTTGATCGAGCACATCACGGTGGTGCCTGGGAGATAAACCCTGGGGCACTCAGCGCCACCTATTATGGCCCTACTAGAGAGATCGACGGCACCGTAGAGGCAGGACCGCAGCGGAGGACGCATATGGTGGAGACTGTTGAGGTATCTCTACCTCCGATATGGCTTTACCTACAATTCCTGGCCGAGCACGGGTTACTCATTGTTCCACCTCCGCCGATTCAGCCTCAGCCTCTTCAGATTGTAGCACTCGGCACAGTACCTCCTGTTGAGGTGGCAGAGGATCCTGAGATTGAGGAGGACCCCTATGAGTACTTTGAGGATGATCTTGAGTTTCACCCTCCTGCATTTGATGATGATTGACTCTTCCGACGATGGAGAGGGAGCAGAGGTATCTTCACCAGGTACACCTGCTGGAGGTGGGGGTGATCATCATGATCTACCCAATGGTTTTTCATTAGCTTGACCAGCTATAGGTATAGTTTTGAGGTAGCGAGTCTTGTCAGTTTTTTGATCTGGCTAGTGAGAGCCATGAGTTTTTGGTATGGTTCTGGACTTCTCGTTACTTGTTGTGTATATGTCTTTACTTTCTTTACTTAGTTTGATGGAGAATAGCCTATACTGATGAGGGCTCTTTTGTACTCTCCTACTAGTGATGCTGTATATATGTAACTGTTGATGCATATACATATAGATGTATTTGTTTAGGTAATGGATGTTTTAAAAAAAAAAAACTCATCACCATTTTCAAGATAAAACGTTTAAGAACAAGTTTATTTTCCGAAAGTAACCAGCGATTAATACTTTTATTTTCCGCATTTGGGTAACTATGTGTTGGCCCCAGAAAGGGTGTCGTAAATTACACTAATTGGGTCCTTAAGGTATCACGATTGTGCAATTTTGGTCCCCAAATATTACAATTATGAAATTTTAAATGCCAGTAGTCTACATGGCACACGTGAGACTGATTTGACACTTAGTGAGGTCGGCTTGGCAACTTACATGGCATTTTTTATGTGGCATTATTGACACCTCACACACTTTAATTGACATATATATAGGAAATGCCTTGTAATTTACCAAGCTTCACTAAGTGCCAAGTCAGTCCCACGTGTGTCACGTAGGCTACCGACGTTAAAAAATTGCACAGTTGTGATATCTAGCGACCAAAATTGCACACCTTTAATACCCGGGGGACCTAATTGGCACAATTGAAATCTGAAGGACTAAAATTGCACAATCAAGATACCTGAGGGACCCAATTATCGCAATTGAAAACTTAAGGAACCAAAATCGCACGATCATGATAATTGAGGGACCAAAAGTGCAATTAAGCCTTTATCATTTTATTGTTATAGATGGTGGATCTATTGAAGTGCTCCTTACTCTCAGAGACACCTTTAACAGACTTTTTTTTTTTAGGAAGATACATTTCCCTCATAGTGCACAATCCAAGAGTTCAGTGCCTTTTAATATTGGTGAGCCTAAAGATAATGTTGGAGGGGAGATAGTTAAACTAAAGTTAATGCTAAGAAAATCCAACAACAAGATATTGTTTTGCTCTAGCTGAGGAGGATTTTATTGACTTCCTTTTTAGTATTTTGACTTTCCCCTTGGGAGGGGTAGAGCAATTGTTGAAAGGCAACTCTTGCTTGGGCAGCATAGATAATCTATACAAGAGCATGGTTGATTTGGACTGTCATACATATTTGAAGCTCCCTAATCTAAAGGACAAGCTCATTAAATCTCGGCTTGCCCATCAATTTAAACTCCAAAAGCATGTATTACCAATTAATGAAGAGCTCACTTCCAATTATTCTTGCTACAGTAATGTTGATAATAAGGAAAAAGTAAGTGGCTATCTAACTACTGCACAAGCTTATAAAATTACCAAGCAAGAGGTATATGCTCCATTGAGTTATTTGGAGCCAGAGTCTAAAACTGGTGGAATATATGGCATAGCAATTGTGGTGGGAAAGGTTTTTCTAAGAAGCAATCACAGTACATGGTAACAAATGACTTGGTCGTGACACCAAGTGCATCCATCTCTGCTGTTTCATTTCTGACCAAATCAGGAATTGCATCCCAAGATTTGGAGGAAAGGATTATTTGCATTGGCATGAAAGAGGTAAATCCTTATATCAAGATAATAGCTTCTAATATTTCAATCCTAATTACAAAATATTGTAATGCCTCACGGTATAAGAAGAAAGAATCAGCTCCAGAGAAGGTTCTGTGGTATTTTCCCATAATTCCCAGATTTAGGCGCATGTACCGTAGTTCAGAAGATGCAAGACAGTTGACGTGGCATGAGGATGAAAGGATTAAAGATGGCAAGCTACGACACCCGGCTGATTCTCCTCAATGGAAAAGAATTGATCATGATTATCCTGATTTCGGGCAAGAGCCAAGAAATCTACGATTTGCATTGTCTATGGACGGATTTTAACCCGCATGGTGTTCAGAGTAGCTCTCACAGTACATGGCCTGTGATTTTGGTGATTTATAACCTACCTCCATGGCTATGCATGAAGCGCAAATATATGATGTTGTCTTTGTTAATTTCTGGGCCCAAACAACCAGGAAATGATATCGACATATAATTGGCTCCTTTAATTGAAGACTTGAAGCAAATGTGGGAGACAGGTGTAGAGGTGTATGATGGGTATAGAGAAGAATGTTTCACCCTAAGGACTATGATCTTCGGCACAATTAATGATTTTCCTGCATATGGTAATTTGTTAGGATACAGTATCAAAGGTCAGTGTGCATGCCCTATATGTGAAGATAACACGGATTGGATGCGGTTGGAACATGGAAAGAAGAATGTGTTCCTTGGGCATCGTAGATTTTTGCATTCAAGTCACCATTATCGGTCGTGGAGAAAGGCATTCAATGGGAATACAGAAGAACGTGTAGTTCCTTTGCCGCTGACGGGTGCGCAACTGTTTGAAAAGGTAAAAGATTTGAGTATTGAATTTGGGAAACCTTTTGTGGGAGAGCTTGTCACACGAGGGTGGAAGAAAAGGTCGATTTTCTTTGAGCTGCCATATTGGAAGTCATTATACGTAAGACACTTCATTGATGTAATGCATGTTGAAAAAAATGTATTTGATAGTGTCATTGGCACCTTACTCAATGTGCCAGGGAAGACTAAAGATGGCATTAATGCAAGGCTGGACTTGGTTAGTATGGGATTGAGACGAGAATTGAGACCCGTAAAGAAGGGGAAAAAATACATATTTACCTCCGGCTGCTCATACTCTATCTAGAAAAGAGAAAGTTGCTTTTTGTAAGTTTCTTCATGGAGTTAAGGTTCCAGAGGGGTACTCTTCAAACATTATGAACCTCGTATCGATGAAAGATCTCAAGTTAAAGGGTTTAAAGTCCCATGATTGTCATGTTCTCATGGAAAATTTGGTACCCATCGGTATACGGTCCATTTTACCTAACAAAGTGCGGCAGACCTTAACTAAACTTTCTTTCTTCTTCAAGGCAATTTGCAGTAGAGTGATTGACCCTGGAAAGTTGCCAGCGTTGCAAAGAGAAATTGTTGTGACTTTGTGTGAGCTTGAGATGTATTTCCTATCTTCATTCTTTGACATCATGGTTCATCTGACTGTTCATCTGGTTAGAGAGACACAATTGTGTGGGCCAGCTTATATGAGATGGATTGTACCCGTTTGAGCGTTATATGAAGATATTAAAAGGTTATGTTAAAAATCGATCACAACCAGAGGGTTGTATCATTGAACGGTACATAGTCGAAGAAGCTGTTGAATTCTGTAAACCGACTACCTAGCCAATGTTGAATATTCCGTAGGTCTGCCAAAGTCTCGTCACGCAGGAAGAAGCACAAGGGAGGGGATTTCTGGGAACTGAAAATATTGACTATACCAAGGAAAGAATGGGAGCAACCACACTTGTATGTTTCTACAGAACGCCGATGAGGTTGGTTATATGTTGTAAAACACAAGGACATACTTAAGAGTTCGTACCCAAATAAGAGTCAAAATTGGTTAACAAGAGAGCACAATCGATGTTTTATAACTTGGCTAAACGATCACATTTCTGCAGAGTTTGCTATAAATCCTACCTCGATTTCAGAAAGATTGAGGTGGTTAGCGAAAGGTCCAACTATACATGTTTTCTCTTACACAGGTTATTTGATGAACGGGTACACATTCTATACAAAAGAGCAAGATGATCGGAGTACAATGCAAAATAGCGGAGTGACTCTTGTAGCTCAATCCATGCATATCTCTAGTGTGAAAGACAGAAACCCATATACGCGAATATGTCATACTTCGAGGTCATTAAACGCATATGGGAGTTGGATTACACAATGTTTCGGGTGCCTGTGCTCCAATGTAAGTGGGTTGACAATAATAATGGTGTACAAATGGATGAGTTGGGGTTCATGCGGGTGGATTTCAATAAGGTGGGGTATAAAGATGAGCCTTTTATTTTAGCATCGCAAAGCTCAACAAGTGTTCTATGCACCGATCCAGCTGATACGAATTGGTCCATTGTTCTATTGACTAACAAAAAAATTGTTAATGAGATTGATGATGAAGCACATGAAGATGCTAATGTTGAGGATGACCCTTTCTTCGTAACGTCACAATCACGTGAGGCTAATCCAACTAGAGAGGATGATATGTATATTAGAAATGATCATGATGAGGGACATTGGTTCCTTCCAATATTTCGTACCAATAAGGGACGCGCAAGTCTCAATCCATCAAGGAAAAGGAAAAGATTGACTTAAAACATGTATGTAGGGATTGTGTTTTTTAAATTTCTTGGTAATTTAAATTTATATATTCATGAATTTCTCTAAGTAAACTATCATGATTATGAATTGACGTTTTTTACTTGTGTGTTTAATTTTGTTGCAGGTAAATGGCATCTCCCAGTGATCATGATAGTGCTGAGGAGGCCACACGTAAGGTGAGGCGTCGTGGGCCAACCTTTAAGAAGAAGATTATCTGCCAGAGGAGTAAAGGAGGACCAAAAATTGTGGTAAAATACTTAATAATTAATCTAATTAATTGTTTCATTCTATTAATTGTTTGTTATCTAAATTTATATACTTAATCAATTTTTTTTAGGTTAAATGGAATGTTAAGGGTTAGCCCATTGGTAGAAATGGTAGAGACCTGATAAGTTACATTGGGTCAAAAGTGCGGCAAACAATCCCTATTACTTGCAAGAGTTGGAGGAGTCGAGCTTTGAACGATCTCAAAGATGAGATATGGCGTGATGTATAGGTAAATTTATTAACAAGAGTTAGTTATATCGTTTCTTAATTATGTAGACATACTTATACTCTGAGATTTTGTGTACATTGTCGTTGCAGATGACTTTTTGAGGTTGATGAGACCCGGTGGAGTACTCTAATTCAGCGTGCCAGAAAAATGCACCGGACATTTCGAACTAACTTGACGAGAGAGTACCTTAGAGACGATAACGGGAATGTCAGACGTGAGCCTCCACCAGAATATAAAGATTTTATAAGCATGGAAGATTGGATAGCTTTTGTAGCAAAACGCAAGGGAGATGAGGAATTTCTGGTATGTACAATATCCTTAGAACTTGTATACATGATAAATTGAGAATGGCTTGACATTAGATTTTGAGTTAATACCTGACATATATCATGCTAGACAATCAAGACTGGGCTTTCTGATTATATGCCTTTCTGATTCTGACAAAGGTCAGATTGATATTTTTCTGTGTCTATATAGAGAATAAGCGAAGAAAATAGGCAATGAGCGTTAGATCCTGACTACCCTTTCAAAGGAGGGGTTAAGGGGTATGCTGGCATTGAAGAAGATATGGTATTTATAATATCCTTAATTATAACTTGGTTTATTTAACACATGTTTTGGTTTCTTTCTTAGCAAGATGATGAATTTTAATTTGTTTGTTTAAATGTATAGCTGTTGGAGGCGGGTAGAGATCTAGAAGTTGATTCAATTGAACGTCATACTTTGTGGATGGAAGGCCGTAGAAACGAGGAGGGTGTGATTGACCATCCCCCCACTAGGGAAGTGGCTGAAAGAATTGTAAGTATATAGCATTAATTAACATTTTCATTTGTAATTTTCTTATGATAATTATGTTTAACATCTTTGTCAATAATATTTGTGTTTCAGGAGACCCTAACACAGGCTGTATCACAGGGGGAGATAACAGATGGTGGTTGTCGCGAAGACATCCTTGCCCGGGCCTTACCTGCCAGAAAGTATTCTGGTCGCTATAGTGGTGTGGGTTTTGGTGTCACTCAGAAAACTATCTTCGGATCATGAAAGCGAGCAAAACAAGAAGAAACAATAGAATTGAAGAGGATGGTCACCCAACTGTTTAAAGAAGTCCAGGAATTGAAAAACAACAAGCAGGACAAGGAACCAGCGGAGGGGCATGAGCCTGATTTACCTACCCCTACCCCACATAGTGCCAGAGATAGTTGCACTCTTGTGCCACCCGAGGCAATAATCATTACATTAATCGCTTTCTTTACGTGTACGTATTACATTGACTGTTTGCATATTAATATTTTGTTTATCATTGGTTTAGGGCAATAATGCGTGCAACCTATATTTGTCAAGCCCAACTCATCGCTTGGTCGCTAGGGGGACAGTCTATAACGAATCAGGTGGCACACTGCACAACCTACCAATATCTCCAGGTCATGTAAAAGTTGTGGTTGAGTTTGCAATTGATGGCGATGCACCATTGCCTGTACCACTTGTGAATGCAGATGTGATGACAGTGGAGCGGGCAATAGGTACCTATGTGGCATGGCCAAGCCACCTCGTAGTTGTAAGTGATCCATTATCATTTACTGCATATATTTATTAAATTAGGTGCTCACTAACTAATTAATGTATTGCAATGGAAAATATGCAGGTACCCGCAAAATCCAAAGTCAAGGACAAGGGCAAAGTGCCGGAGCACAGAGCTAGCAAGAATGTGGGCAAACCCCGACCTTCCCCTAGGCCTCCGATAGTTGGCAAGGAGCAAACAAAGGGGTCAGTTACATCCCCGGTAAAGAACAAGAGCAAATCTCAGCCCTCCCAGCTTCCTATAACTCATGGTCGTGCAGATTTTATAGCCTTTCTTAGAGTCCATGTGTTAACAAGGATGCCAGATAGAGGAATTATTGACATACCAATGGAGCCAGAAATTCTGGGTTATAAGCACACATTAGAGCTCGGTGGTGAAGGTGCCGAGATTGGAGAAATTCTCAATCATGAATGGTTGTCACAGACTGTTATTAGCGTATATCTCAGGTAATACATCTAACTTTGAAGTATACAACGTATACAACTTTGAGTTTGATGAAAAATGAGTTTGTTATTGATACTAATATCTGGTGCTTATCTTTTTTGAATGCTAAGAATTGAGTTTGATGAAAATTGAGTTTGTTATTTAAACTCTCGTGATGGGTGGTTTAGAGATGGAGGAAGATGAAGTGATTATGGAGGGTCATATATGTTACATGATAGGGTGTTTAGCTATGGTTGTCTTTGATGTGATATATGTACGTAGCTTTATTATTGGCATTTTTATTCTTTTTCAAAAAAAAAATAGTTTGATGAAAAGTGATTGTTTTCAAACGGTTTATTTAAACGGTGGCAGGCTTGCTTTAGCTTAAATTTCATTTCTTTGTTTCTATTACATATCTATTTCTATGGAATTCTTATTTTTCTATTGTCCTGCTTTTTCAGTTTGAGTTTTTATCTTTTTCATTTCTTTGTATACATGTTTTAATTTAAGGTACTTGTATCGAGAGATACTAATCCCAGAAGAACGGACTTGGAGGTTTGTGTTTCTATGCCCACACCGAACACATATGCAGTTTGACGCTGTGGAAATAAAAGAGTATATCGCTGAACGCTTGGCGTTGGCAAAGCCAGAGGATGAGACTTTGTTTTTGTCACCTTGCAATGTAGTGTGAGTCATTTAATTTAATTAACGATAGTAATGTTTATGAAATGTGATTAGCTGCTTAAGATTTCCTAATTGATCAACATTTTTGTAGGGGTCATTGGGTATTGTTAGTGATCAATCCCAAAGAGGACACGGTGTACTATTTAGATCCCTTGCATATGCATTTTAACAATCACAAAAAAATGAGGGATACATACAATCAGTAAGTATATATATGCATTTATTGTTATCTTCATATATATGTTGGTTTGAAACCTGTACTTCAATGAAGTTGTTTGATTTTGCACTCAGGGCTTTGTTAATTCATCGAGGATTAAATGAAGGCAAGTCTCGAATTTCTAAATCATCCAGAATGACTAAATGGATATCTATAATGGTATTTACAGAAATTCTTACGCAATTATTTATTTTAAATTAAAAAATTAAAAGAATTAATTTATTATTTTTGGTTTTATAGTGCCCCTGTCAACCGAACGACAACGACTGTGGCTACTACGTTCTGAAATTTATCAAGGATATCATCATTCAGAACCAAATGCAAATCCCAACCACGGTATTTAATTTCAGTTCTAGCTTATATACTTTAATTACTCATATTTGGTTATTCTAATTTGATTTATTTTTCATTTTGCAGTATTTTCCTGAATGTAAATACATCACATACTCCGATGATCAACTTACTCAACTTAAAGACGAGTGGTGTCATTATGTGGTTATGAAATTTATCAACAATTAAAGGGTACTACATACTCTGATATTATGCTAGCTAGTGTCTCTCCTATATTATTAGACTTGTGTGTATGTGCAAGTGATCTATATGTGTATCTTATGCAGGCCAAACAACAAGGATTTTGTGCGATCAAGCAGAAGATGGAAGCCGCATGCACAAATTGTTTAGAATTACTAGTGTGTTGATTAGCTTATGTACATATTGTTAGTATGCATGGTTATTGTCTAGTGTAGGTTAGCGACCTTTTGGTTTATCGACTTAAATATTGGAATTGGTTATGTGTAAGTGTTACTGTGAATTGTGATAAAGTATATATTACTTAATTGGTTATATGCATGATTTTGATATTTGGTTTGATTTATATATGCTTACTAATATTGTATGTACGCTTTGTACATTTTCTAAGTGTGTATATGTGATGTAACTAAATGCAGTGTTACTGTGAATTGCTGAGGGATGGTTTGCAGCTGACATGGGATGTTGGATGGGGGTTTTACTGGTTTTTTGCAGATTATGATTTTTAAGCTGTTGCATGAGGTTTTTATGTTTTGGTAATTGATTTTACATCACAGTAGCTAGGTTGTTCTCATGTTTTTTAGGTGGGCTTGGTACTATAGGTTGTATGCAGTAATGAGGTGCTACTATAGGTTGTATGCAATAATGCAGTGTTGCTATGAATTGTTGAGTGCAGGTGGGAAATGTAGAAAAATAAAGTGAATAATTAAAAAAAAAGGAATAGGTAGCGCTTTCTTGAAAAAACGCTGCCTAAAGTTACAAATAGACAGCGCTTATTTGCGAAAGTGCTACCTATTTCAAACTTTAGGTAGTGCTTCCTTGAGAAAGCGCTGTCTAAAGTGTGCAACAGAATCTCTTATTTCTAACTTTAGACAGCGCTTTCTCAAGGAAGCGCTACCTATTCCTACTTTCAGTAGCGCTTTATTAAGCGCTATTGAATCTCTTCCACCTTCAGTAGCGGGTGAATAGATAGTGCTTGGAAGCGCTACTAAAGGCAAAAAAAAAAGCACTATTAAAGCCCTTTTCTGTAGTAGTGTTACCTTTTTAGTATTTATTGCAGGGACTCAGCATATTGAAAGCTTCTTTGATCTCATCATTAGCTTTGACAAATGGTCTTGGTCCTTTCATTGAACCCTTCAAGGTGGAGAGCGTTGGTCAATGATAATAGAGATGTCCTTATTTATCAGTCAAGATTGTTGTTCAATTTTAAATTTGAACATTGAGTTAATTCCTGTTTCAAGTTCTTAATTTGTTTTATAATGCTGAGTTTGGTTTTTGTGATGTACGTAAATGCATGGGGTGAATGTGTTAAATTTATATCCCATGTCTCACGCTAATGATTGTATAATGCTTAATTCTGTCATATGGAATTTGGGAGCCTTTATTTTATTTTATTTTATTTTTTGTTGTTGTAGTGTATTTAGGGGTGTAACGGGTCGGTTTGGTTCGGTTTTCGGCCAAAAAAATGTCCGAACCTATCAAATTTGATAGGTTCGGTTTGGTTCGGTTTTCTTCCTTTTTTAGCACATAACCCGAACCAAACCAAACCGATGGAGTTCGGTTTGGTTCGGTTTGGGTGGTCGGGTCCCCTATTAGAAATGAAAGAAATAAAAGAATAAAAACAAAAAAAGTTAAAATTAGCAATAACCCTAGGCAGATTTTATCTTCATCTTCGTCTAACACTTAGAGGGACCACCGTACCAACACCTTGCAATTGTAGAGTTTGTTGAACACCGGACCAACAGATTTCCCCATCCCCCCTACCAAGCTCAATCAAGCATCTCTGTTCCTCTGTTCTTCTTCTTCGACGAGATCGGGTCACGAAGCACTGAGGAAGCTAACGGCGGAGGACAACGCTTGGGCCAGGACGGAGGTACGATGACACCTGGTCCAGGACGAGATCTGGTCACGAAGCACTGAAAACACTAACGGCGGAGGATGGCGCTTGGATGTCGCTTGGTTGATCTAACAGCGGAAGACGAAGCTTGGACTAGGACGGAGGGGAGATGTGTGCCACAGCGGCTCTGCAACGGGGGACGGGGGTGGCGAGGCGGCGCAACAGCGAGATGCAGTCACGGACTCACGGAGCCACGCAGCCGCAGGGATGAACAAAGGGTTTGGAGAGGAGAGCCTTAGGTCGAATTCGAAGATTTAGGGATTTTAGGTCACACCCTCTGACCTCTCACACTCACAGAACATAATAAACATAAAGCAAAGTAATTATTTTAAAAAAAAAATTTAACTGCATCGGTTCGGGTTGACGGGTCGTTGGACCTGGAAGCCAAAATCCAATGCCCGAAACCAATGGTAATTGGTTTTCATTGGTTCGGTTCGGTTTTTTACCCGAACCAATCATGTTCGGTTTTTTCTGGATTGGTTCGGTTCGGTTTTGTCGGGTTGGTCGGGTTGACCCGGTCCACTTACACCCGTAAGTGTATTTTAGCATGCCATGATGAGTTGATGACAAATTATGTCCTGTTGGTTCGCTTTCATGGATATATCTTTGCCATAGTGAGTTGTTGACATTTTCGGCCGCATTACTCTAATATGTCAATGCATATGGTGACTGATTTAATCTGACGTGGGTTGTATATTTGTTTTTGACATTGTGAATCTGGGAAAGGAAAAGTTTTATTGAACGGTTGAAATGGGACACTCCTACACCAGTTTGTCTGCGATTGCGATTCGAGCCATTGCGTATTTTCACTATTTTGAAGTCAAATTAATATATAATTTTTTTGGTAAGGGAAGTCAAATTAATATACTCGTTTACCTAAAAAAATATTTTATATATATATATAAGGGGCAACTCAAGTGAGAGTGATGTCTTATTGTGAGAGTGAGAGGAGCAAATCTGGGCCATTAAACCATACATGGATGGTCAGGATTAGAAGTTAGTTGGTGGTCATGTGATCACTTAAAAAAGTCACATGACTTTATGTTCTAATCTTGACCATTCATATATGATCCAAAGGTCCAGATTTACTCCTCTCATCTCTCATAATAACACACTCCTCTCACTTGAGTTGTTCCATATATATATATATATATATATATATATATATACTAGTGTGTGTACCCGTGCCCGGCACGGGAAAAATAATTATGTAATATAAATTTATAAATTTATAATAATGTAGAAAATTTTAAAATTTTAAAATAATTGAAATGCAGTGATTATATGTTTATAATTGCATATTGAAATATAATGTAGAAATTTTAAAAATTTTAAAATAATGTATATTGAAAATAAAAAATGATAAATTGACAAATATAAATAATTACTAATAAAAAATCTTGTTCATAATCATATACAAATATTCAATCTCTAAAACATAAGACTACATTTCTATCAACAACAACAACAACAAAAACCTTAAGACTACATCATCAATATCACAATTTATTCATTAATTTTATAATCATCTACTTCTTAAAAAAAAAAAAAAAAAATTACGATCAACCGTTTTTATTTATTTAAAATAATATGTCTCATTTTTAAAGTCGCACATAGTAGCACTACCCAAGTTTCCACCCCTTTAATAATATAAATTTGTCAATGATATTAATAATCATACACAATATATTTTCTTTATATTTTTATAAACATTTGGTTCCCCACCACCCTTTATCTATAAAGTTCCCCATATGTTTTTTTAGAAAGGTTCCCCCACCCCACCCCACCCCACCCCTACATCTATCATCTATTTTCTAACAACATGTCTTTTTTTTTTTATTTAGTTAAAACATGTCTCATTTTTAAAGCTGCATATAGTAGCACCGTCCAAGTTTCCATCCCTTTAATAATAGAAATTTGTCAATGATCATAGTAATCATACGCAACATAATTTGTTCATATTTTTATAACAATTTGGTCCCCCCATCACCCTTTATCTATCATTTTTTATTCATTGGTTCCCCCTTCATCTATCATATATTATTTAAAAACATGTTATTTCTTTTTATTTATTTAAAATGTTTCATTTCTAAAGTTGTACATAGTAGTACTGCCCAAGTTTCCACCCCTTTAATAATAGAAATTTGTCAATGATCTTAGTAATCATACATAACATATTTTCTTTATATTTTTATAAACATTTGGTTCCCTCACCACCTTTTATCCATCAAATTTTCTTCATTGGTTCCCCTGCTTCATTTTTTTTTAGAAAGGTTCCCCCCATTCATCTATCATATATTTTCTAAAAACATGTCATTTCTTTTTTATTAAGTTAAAATATGTCTCATTTCTAAAGCTGCACATAGTAGCACCGCCCAAGTTTTCACCCTCTTTAATAATAGAAATTTGTCAATCATCTTAGTAATCATACACAACATAATTTCTTCATATTTTTATAATAATTTAGCCCACCTATCACCCTTTATCTATCATATTTTCTTCATTGGTTCCCCCTTCATCTATCATATATTTTTTAAAAATATGTCATTTCTTTTTTATTTATTTAAAATGTCTCATTTCTAAAGCTACACATAGTAGGGAGAACTAAAGAGGGATCATATCAAAAAAAAGAACTAAAGTAGGGAGAAAGGAAGAATTTTAACCTTTATATAGTTAGTTCTTACTTTGCATATGTAAATGTGGTTTTTAAAAAATAAAATGAAATCCAAGTAGATAACATGGAGCAGATTTTGCTAGTAGTAGGAGCCAACGCTACACTTCTCATAGTAGGTTCAAACCAAAAAAATAGATATATTTTTTATCGAATATTTATTATTGTTTTTCTCTCTTAAAAATCTATTTCTTTAATTTTCCTATTTTTCAGTGTAAGTTAACCAATTTTAGAAAAAAATTATCTACCATATTATTTTTTCTTCTCTTTTGAAAATTTATTTTATATGTTTGTCATCTTTTTCTCGTGCAAGTTTAATCATTTTTATTTTTATAATATCTATCATATTTTCTTCATTGGTTTCCCCTCCATCCATGATATATTTTTTAAAAACGTGTCTCATTTCTAAAACTGCACTTAATAACACCACCGAAGTTTCCAACACCTTTAATAATATAAAATTGTGAATGATCATAGTAATCATATATTTTTATAAACATTTGTATCCACCAACCCTTTATCTATCATATTTTGTTCATATTTTTATAAACATTTTTATAAACAATTTGTATCCCCCTTCATCTATCATATATTTTTTTAAAAGCATGTCATACCAGATATTAAATTAGGAGCCAATGCTACACTTCTCAAAGTAGGTTCAAACCAAAAAAATAGATATATTTTTTATTGAATATTTATTATTTTCTTATCTCTTAAAAATCTATTTGATTTAATTTTCCTATTTTCCAGTATAAGTTAACCAATTTTAGAAAAAAAAATATCTACCATATTATTTTTTCTTCTCTTTTGAAAATATATTTTATATGTTTGTCCTCTTTTTCTTGTGCAAGTTTAATCATTTTTATTTTTATAAAATATATATATGTTTCATATTGAAATTTTTCTTCCCCCCTTAAAATCTATTTGATTAGTATATCTTCTGTTCCCATAAAAGATAACCATTTTTAGAAAACATATTTATCTATCATTTTTTCTTCTCTATTAAAAATTTATTTGATTTCTTTCTCCTTTCTTTCATTCAAGTTAACATTTTTTAGAAAATATATTTATCCATCATATTATTATTTTTCTTCTTCTTGAAAATCATTTCGATTTATTTCATTAATTGTGATGGAATTATTTAATTAATTATTTAACTATTGATTTTTTTTATTTAACAAAGTTCCAATTACATATATTACTAATAATTTGATTTTGTGGTTTATATTAAACAGTGGAGTACCCCTAATTCCAAAAATGGTTTGTCCATTCAATGGCAATTTCACACAAATGGCAATTTGTTACAATAGTATTTTATTATTTTTACATGAATATTCTTCTTTTTGCACATAAATGAGATAATAACTTTTATTTTATTATTTAATTATTTTTACATTAAAAGGTTATAAGAGAATGCTGCACTGTCTTTGGAATGATGCATGTTTAACTCTCGTCTATTTTTGAGTATTTTCTAAACTAACTTTGATAATTAACTTTAATTGCTTATACATTTACACACCAATCAAAGTTTAAGGAGAATGATTTTAAAAATAAAATAATCTTAACCAATAATTAAGTACGTAAGATATATAAAAATTATATAAAATAGTGATGTGAGAATTATCACTATTCTATTCCCAATTAATTATATAAGCAATTTATTTAGTACAGAATTATCGATTAGCCAAGATTGTGTATAATATTAAACATTCATCATATATAGCTGAGATTGTGTATAAGAAATTATTTATTTAATTTATTACCATTATGATTATTAATTCTCTTGAAAATTGATATGCTTTAATTGTTTTAAAACATGTATCTAACATTAATTGTTACTATAAGAATTAAAATTGATCATTAGTTACTTTGGAAAAAATATCAATTCACCATAAAAATAAAAAAAATAATAAGTAGAATATTTTGCCAATTGAGAAAGACTTTTAAATATTTTAGTAGTTGGAATCTTTAAAGTTAGATTGATTATTGATTGAAAACAATATCATAATAAATTATGTTTAAAGATAATTGATTTTCATCAATAAATTATATACTTTGGAAATATCAAACAACATTAACAAACATTTACACCATTTAAAATTCACTTGTACCAAGATTCCATTACAATGATAACTAAAACTAAAATAAAGTCCACACCCACACAAAAAAAAAAAAAAACTAAAATAAAGATATGAAGGGTCAAATATTAAAATATCAATTATTGAGAAATTCTTTAAAATAGCTCAGTTATTAGAAACTTTAAAGTTAACTTAATTTTGATTGAAAATGAAACAGATATATCAGAGTAAAAAAAATTGTCTAAAAGTTCTGAATTTGTGTCTAAAAGTTCAAATTATATGCCATCCTTTAAGGATCTCGAAGACCTCTGGACAATAGCTCAAAGGACAAAGAATAAAGAACGTTGTTTCAAGGTTTTAAGGAATAAAACATGCTATCTCTGCACCACTGCAGTAACTTTTTGCCTGTTTTAGTACAAAGTAAAAGTACTTTATGGAAAGTGAACTGATGTTGCACTGAAAGAGGAAAGCTCTCTGCAACAAGTACAAAGAAGCCTGCTGCCATATACTCTGAAAGAACAGCTGCTCAGTCTAAAGTGTACTCTTGGACACCCTTGTCAAGGCTCAATGTTTCCAAGCATTTAATGAATATTCAGAACGACTCTTTGGCATTAAATGGTGTCTCAGAAAGCTCAAGTCAGAAGTAAACACTTTCTGAAGCTGTGTCAAAACGGATCTCTTGATTGAAGCCTTTAAATAGATCAAACAATGAAGATGAAGCTAAGAAGTTGAATATCAAAAGAACTCTGCACAGAAGCATTTACTCTCTTCATTAACTTCTTCATTCCTTCATTGAATATACATTCGATCATTTGATATAAATTCGCAGTCTTTCATACTTCATATTTATTCCACTCTCTGAGTGTGATCTGAAAGATTTGCAAGTTGTATTAACTACACAAAACCTTTTATCCTTTACTGTTTTGAGCCTGAAGAGGCTAGGTGAGAAAAGAATACTTGTTTGAGTGTTGAGCCTGAAGAGGCTAGGTGTGCAAAGAATACTTGTACTGTAATTTACTCAGTTATAGTGGAAACTTGGTGCTGCCAAGAAACTAGACGTAGCCCTGTGAATTTGGGTTGAATCAGTATAAATCTCTTGAGTGATATTTCTACTCCCTTATCTTTAATTTGCTTAACTATTGTTTCTGTTTTAGCTTTTAAATTGGGGAGTTAATACTGTGATTATCAAACTCTATTTTAATCTTCTTTGATTGTGTGTGCTATTCTGTTTTAATATTAGACGTTTCACTCGTCTAACCTTCTCTTATTCAAACCTTGCTTGCTGTGTCTGCGAAAATCTTTTTAGTAACTGAAAAAGTTGGTAAACACAATTCAACCCCCCTTCTTGTGTTCACTTTGGTTATTTCGGTTGGTATCAGAGCTCAGCCTCTGGGTTGAGCACTTAACAGTGTAGAGGAAAAGATCTTGGACATGGCAGGAGAAACCAGTGGAAGCAAGAACCATGCTGGAGAAGGATCCTCAATGTCGAGACCTCCTTTCTTCAATGGAGAGGACTACATCTACTGGAAAGAAAAGATGAAGTGGTTTTTACAATCCACTAATTCTGATCTTTGGGATATCATTGATGAAGGTCCTTTTGTTCCTAAAGATGACAAAGGAGATGAAATTCCTAAAGCAAACATGACCACTGATCAAAGAACAAAGTGGCAGCTGAATGCCAAAGCTAGATATGCAATCATGTGTGCTTTGAGCAGAGAAGAATTTGAAAAAGTCTGTGCTTGTGAGTCTGCAAAAGAAATGTGGGACTCACTAGCTATTGCTCATGAAGGAACTAGCAAAGTCAAAGAAACCAAAGTCAGCATGCTTGTCAGAAAGTATGAGTTGTTTAAAATGGAGGAAGGTGAAACTATTGGCCAAATGTATGGAAGGTTTCAAACCATAACCAATGGATTGAAATCTCTGGGAAAAATTTACAAGACCGAGGAAACACATTCAAAAGATTCTCAGAAGTCTTCCAAAACAATGGAGACCACTTGTAACTGCTGTGTCTCAGGCCAAGGATTTAACAACAATGAAGCTTGATGAGCTTCTTGGCACTCTTCAGATTCATGAACAAGAACTGATTGAAGAGAACAATGGAAAGAAAAACAAGTCCATTGCACTCAAAGCTGACAAGAAATCATCTAAGGGAGCAAGTTCAAAAGCTCTCAAGGTAGATGAATCTTCAGAAGAATCTGAAGAATCAAATGAGGATGACTCTGATGATGAAGAGGATGAACTGTCTCTTTTCACCAGAAAAATGAAGAAGTTGTGGAAGAAAAGAAACTTCAGAAAAGACAAACCCTTCAGGCGCTTCAACAAAGACAAGCACAACAAGGATGGTGGATCTAATGACAGAAATGTCATTGTATGTTATGAATGCAAAAAGCCTGGTCACATCAAGGCAGAATGCCCTCAACTCAAAAAGCAATCTTCCAAGAAATTCTTCAACAAAAAGAAGAAAGGAATGATGGCTACTTGGGAAGATCTTGATGAAAGCTCCACTGAAAGTGAAGGAGAGGAGCTTGAAGCAAACCTCTGTCTTATGGCTGATATAGATTCAGAATCAGAAACTGAGGTACATTCTGAACTTGAAAAATTGAATGATGCCTATGATGAACTATTGGAAGAATCCAACTATATATCTAAAGCTTTCAGATCCCTCAAGAGACAGTATGCTAAACTCTCAAATGAGTATACACAGAAATCTCTAGAGTGTGAGAAGATAGCTGAAGAGAATAGTAAACTTAAGACTGAAAAGTCTGAAGTTGAGATCTTAGTTGAAACTCTACCATCTGAAGAAGTAACTAAACTTCAACAGAAAGTAGAAGAGCTCACCTCAGATCTTGCCAAGTTTGTTAATGGTACAGATAATCTGACTAAACTCTTAGGAAGTCAGAGGCACTCCCTTAACAAAGAAGGTATAGGATATTCCAATCAAGAACATCATAAAGGATCAACAAAGTTTTCAACTATAGCTGTTAAATCTATATTAGATAGCTCAAATAGATCTATATGTTCCTACTGTGGAAAAGCTGGACATATCATGTCCAAGTGTATTCACAAAAAAAAGAAGGAAGTCTTCACAGACTTCTCACACTAACAAAAAAGGACCCAAGAAAATATGGGTACCTAAGGTCATGATCATTCTTGTTGCAGACATTCTCAACAGAACAAAGCAAACACCTGTCATGGTATCTGGACAGTGGATGCTCGCGACACATGACAGGCGAAAGGTCTATGTTCCTAGACCTCCAACCTAAGAAAGGTGGACATGTAACTTTTGGTGGCAACCAGAAAGGAAAAGTTGTTGGTTTAGGTAAAATTGGTGGTAAACCTCCCTTACCTATTATTCATGATGTCTTATTTGTGAAAGGATTAAAACATAATCTGCTTAGCATAAGTCAATTATGTGACAGTGGATTTTCTGTATCTTTTTCTAAGGATGCATGCATAGTTAATGACTGTGGTGGAAAAACCCTCTTTTCTGCCAAAAGGCAAAACAATCTGTATAAGATTGACATGACTGAACTTTCAGATCAAAGTGTAACATGCTTTATGTCTAAAGAGGATGAAAAATGGCTGTGGCATAAGAAATTAGGACATGTTAGTATGAAACAAATTTCTAAATTAAAGAAGCATAACCTTGTGAGAGGATTGCCTGACATTTCTTTTAAGAAAGATATTTTGTGTGATGCATGTCAGAGAGGTAAACAAGTAAAATCAAGTTTCAAATCCAAGAAAGAAGTCACATCCTCTAGACCCTTGCAACTGTTACACATGGATCTGTTTGGACCAGTCAGTGTAGCTAGCCTAGGTGGAAAGAAATATGGCTTTGTCATAGTTGATGACTATTCTAGATTTACATGGGTACTCTTCTTAACCCACAAGGATGAATCTTATAAGGCATTTTCAGTATTCAGTAAAAGAGTACAAAATGAGCAAGGTTTTGTATCTCTGCTATAAGAAGTGACCATGGAGGAGAATTTGAAAATGAGCAGTTCAAACTGTTCTGTGAGGAAAATGGTATTTCTCACAATTTCTCTGCACCTAGAACTCCACAGCAAAATGGAGTAGTTGAGGGAAAGAACAGATCTCTTCAAGAGATGGGAAGAACAATGCTTAATGAAAATAATCTTCCTAAGTACTTCTGGGCAGAAGCCATTAACACTGCTTGTTATGTACAAAACAGAATACTGATTAGGCCTATTCTAAATAAGACCCCTTATGAACTGTGGAAAGACAGAAAACCCAACATATCATATTTTCATGCATTTGGTTATGAATGTTATATTCTCAACACAAAAGATCATCTTGGTAAATTTGACTCTAAAGTAGATAAAGGAATATTTATTGGTTATTCTGAAATGTCTAAAGCTTTTAGAATTTTTAATTCTAGAACCTCTGTTGTAGAAGAATCAATTCATGTAAAGTTTAATGATGGTTTGAAGACTGATAGGGAACTATCAGATCTAGAGGATGATGTTTCAGGTATTGAACTTAATCCTGAAGTAGAAGAATCTTCAGACAAGTCAAAAGTAGACGTGCCTAAAATACAGACTAATGCTGATAAGTCTGAAACTCAGACTCTGAAGAAAGATTGGAAATTCAAGACCTATCATCCAGAAGATCTCATCATTGGAAGTCCATCTCAAGGAGTTAGAACCAGATCTGCTCTCAATGAAAACAACAACATGGCCTTCATATCAAACTTGGAACCTAAAAAGATTGAAGAAGCTCTGCAAGATGAAAGCTGGATTCTAGCCATGCAAGAAGAACTAAATCAGTTCAAAAGGAATGATGTCTGGACACTAGTTTCTAAACCCAAAGAGAAAACCATTATTGGAACCAGATGGGTGTTTAGAAATAAACTAGATGAAGATGGAAAAGTGGTAAGGAACAAGGCAAGACTAGTTGCCCAAGGCTACAATCAACAGGAAGGTATTGATTTCACTGAAACTTTTGCTCCTGTAGCTAGACTAGAAGCAATTAGGATTCTCATGTCATATGCTGCACAACATGATATAACTCTTTATCAAATGGATATCAAAAGTGCATTTCTAAATGAAATAATTGAGGAGGAAGTTTATGTCAAGCAACCTCCTGGATTTGAGGACTCTGAAAATCCTCACCATGTCTATAAGCTTAAGAAAGCTTTGTATGGACTCAAACAAGCTCCTAGAGCTTGGTATGATAGATTAAGCACATACCTAATGGAAAATAACTTCATTAGAGGAAAAGTAGACACTACACTTTTCAAGAAATGCTCAAGAAAAGACTTCATAGTAGTACAGATTTATGTTGATGATATTATATTTGGTGCTACTAATGAAAAGCTCTGCAAAGAGTTCTCTGAGTTGATGCAGAATGAATTTGAGATGAGCATGATGGGAGAATTGAAGTTCTTCCTTGGTCTTCAAATAAAACAGTCAAATGATGGAATCTATATCCATCAACAGAAGTACACCAAGGAGCTTCTGAAAAAGTATAAAATGGAAAATTCAAAGCCTAGGAGTACTCCTATGCATCCAACAGTTGTTCTAAACAAGGATGAGGAAGGTAAAAAGGTAGATCAAACTGTCTATCGAGGTATGATTGGATCTCTGCTATATTTAACTGCAGCAGACCTGATATTCAATTCAGTGTCTGTCTTTGTGCTAGATTTCAATCAGATCCTAAGGAATCTCATTATAAGGCTGTCAAAAGAATTTTCAGATATTTAATTGGAACCACTAACCTTGGTCTATTATATAAGAAATCTGAAGATTTCAGGTTAGCTGGATTTTGTGATGCTGATTTTGCTGGAGACAGAATTGATAGAAAAAGCACCAGTGGAGGATGCCACTTCATTGGAGCAAATATGATCTCTTGGTCAAGCAAAAGGGAAAGCACCATTGCTCTATCAACTGCTGAAGCTGAATATATATCTGCAGCTAGTTGTTGTTCACAACTACTTTGGGTAAAATATCAACTTGAAGATTATTCAATGATTGAGCATAATATACCTGTTTGGTGTGATAATACTAGTGCTATTAATCAGTCTAAAAATCCAATACGGCATTCTAGAGCAAAGCATATAGAGATAAAGCATCATTTCATTAGAGACTATGTTCAAAAAGGTGTTTTTGAAATTAAGTTTGTAAATACTGATTATCAGTGGGCAGACATTTTTACTAAACCTTTAAGTGAAGATAGATTTGTTTTTATTAGAAGAAATCTTAACATGCATAATGTATCTGAATAAATGTTTTGCTGATATGTCTGAAAAATTACTTGTCTATTTTTCTATATTCTATGATTACTTGACTCGTCTAATTTAGCCAAGCGTTTAATGACGTGGCTAAAAGCACTCAGTGCTAAATTCTGACTGAGACACATATACATTGCATTTTTCCCTCCTTTTCTTAAATATTTTATTATCTTTTGTTTGAAATTGATTGATTGTCATTTATGGCAACACTCTCTTTCCTTGTTCCCAATGTAAAAAGCACTCAAGCGTTTTAACAAAAACCCGTGTCTTTTCAAAATCTACCCACTCAAAATTTCTTGCTCACAAACTCTTTCTCTAAGCTCTCTTCGTCTTCACCTTCTCGAGACCTTCTCTGTCAAACCCTAATCCTCTTCTCTCAAAATCAATGGCACCCAAAAGCCTTCTTGAGACGCTATCTGAGAAGACTAAGGTATCTATTGCTGAGTTGAAGAAGGTGCTCCCTGGAAGAGTTCCCAAACTTTGATGAACTCAAAACCAAGGGTTTGGACGTGCTTTCAGAGCTTAACCATGCCGGATGGTTACCGTTCTTTCAACTGCAAGAACGTGTTTTCCCTGCTCTAGTTAGGGATTTCTGGACCACAGCAAAAATCACCAAGGATACTACTACCCACATGATTTCTGGGGATGTTGGTGAGGATCACATCTTCATCACTCACGAGTTACTCGCTGAAGTAACAAAATGCCCTAAGGAAGGAGCTGGGCATTATAAAGACTGGATGAAGGATCAAGGGGAAGACAATGTGAATCTGGTGCTCTATGGGACTGCAAACCCTGGTAACATGGATTCAAAGTATCTGACTCCTAAGACAAGATTTTTACATGTCTTACTTATAAACTGTGTAATGCCTAGGACTGGGTCTAGAAACCATGTCAACCTGCTAGAAAAGTTTGCTCTGTTTCATCTTGTCCAAAGAATCAAGATAGACATAACTGATCTGATTTTCATACATATGGAAAAAGCTGCAAAGGGAAAAGATAAGGACTACCCCTTTGGAATGGTTATGACTAGAATCTTTAGGGCAAGCAAACTGGATTTGAGAAGGGTTGTATCTGCTGATCTCTGTACTGAGATTACAACAAAGACCCTAGCTTTAATGAAGATGAACTTGACCCCTACTCTTGGTCACAATGCTGAAGCCTCTGCTCAGATGGAAGCAACTGTTTCCATTCCTGGTGTTAAAGCTGAAGTTGTTGAGGAACCAGCTGAGGAAATCAGGGATCAACTTCAGAGGAAGAAAAGGAAAGTCACCAAAACAACTGCTGAAACTTCTGTGACTGAAGAGACTACTCAGGTTGTTGAACCTGCTACTGCTTCTGTCTCTGAGGAAGCTGCTGCCTCTGCACCTAAGATTACTAAGGTCTTCAAGAGAAAGAGGACAGTACAAGCTGAGGGGGAGTCTCAATCAGAAGAGACTGTGATCCCTAAAAAGAAGAGGACAACAATCACAAAGAGGAAACTTGTCTTACCTCCCTCTTCATCACCATCACCATCACCTTCACCTCAGAAGGATTCATCCCCTCCACCTCAGGAAACAGAACCTATTACCACAACAGCTCCAACTCCACAACCTTCACCTCAAAGAACACCTGCACCACCACAAAGATCACCATCCCCTCAACCATCACCAAAAATTCCAACACCACCTACATCACCAAAAATTCCAACACCACCTACATCACAAAAAATTCCCACTCCACCTACTTCACCAAAAATCCAAACTCCACCACATACATCACCTAACCATCATTCTTCTGAACCTAACCCTACTATATCAGAACCTCACATGTCTGATACTCACTCACCAGTACCAACCTCACCACAAATTTCTCACCATTCTGACATTCCTCAAACTGAGGATATCAATGACTTTGAGTATTTTGACAATCTTACTCCTCCTCCCTCACCAAAATCACCAATCCCTGACCATATCACTAACCAGTGCCAAGTGCCTCTGAGAATAGTCTTTCCAGACTTATTCTCTGAAACCAGACATAACCCTATCCCCTTAGCCACTATATCTCCCTACAACCCATCTTCCAGAACCACCCCCTTCTCTGTCACAGATGAATCCTGTCCCTCTTATCTTGATGGAAAGACATTGGACATGATTGCCTCTTTGGAAGCTGAAAGACAGATTGTGAGGCTGGAAAGGTCATAGAAGCCTGTTGGAAAATGGCTATTCAACTCTCACAACTTTATGAAGCCCTCTACTACAATACGAGTAATGCCTGACTCCATGGCTCTGAAAGGAAAGCAGAAGAAAATATCCTTGCCATTGGATCAGAAGTTCTCTCTTATAAAGAGAAATGATCAGAAGCTTAAATTCAGAGAGAGGATGTTCTCCAAAGGTGGCTCCAATTCTGGGTTGACAAAAGAAGAGAAGGCAGACATTCCCACCAGAGGTAGCCAAGCCTATGCTCTCTACCATTTTTCACCCTCCATTTACACACTCCCTCCCTTCTTCATGGTCTTCCCTTTCTTTATTTTAAATTTCCCTGAAACTGCCCCTTTCACACACAAAAATCTCATTAGGAGATCTTATGAGTTTCTTCTCTCTGTCATAGATTCTCCTCTACATCATGACAGAATTCATGCCTTTTTAGAGGAATTCTATCCCAATAATGATTTTGTAACCACTCTGTCAACCAATGTCTTTCTAGATCCTCACCTTGAGGATGATATTTCTGTTGAAGAGTTACCTCCTACCCCTCCTCCTTGTCCACCTCCTCCATCAACTTCTGAAAATTTTCTGGCCACTACAGATACTACCTCTCCAGTTGTTGCATATGATCCTGCTGCATCAGAGACTTGATGAAATGGCTACAAGTTTGCAGACTGTCATTCAAAGACAGGATGAAGCAATTGCTCAACAGACTGCATTTCAAGCTCAGATGCTAGCTCAGCAGCAAGCAATGCAGCAGATGATTGAAGTTTTCTTCAAAAGCCAAGGAGGCACTAGTTCTTAGTTTTTAGGAATCTGTTTTTCATTTCATTTCTTTTTGAGTCATGCAGTGTACTAAGTCAGTGATGTCTATCACTTGTAACCCTTCTTGACTTTGGTTAAATGAAATGAGTTTTTCCTTTTGATTTCTTTTGGCAATTTATATTCTTTATTGTTTATCTCTTTGATTGATGCCAAAAGGGGGAAAATAAAAGATAAATTTTCAGGATTTTATATGTTATTCTCTCTAATATCATGTTTTGTTCTGATATTTGCCTTTACTTAGTGCATAAACTAAGGGGGAGCATAACATACTCTGATCAACTATATCTGTTTAGAAATTTCTACTGTTTCCTTTTGATGTTCAATAAAATCAGAAAAGATATTTGTCATCATCAAAAAGGGGGAGAATGTTGAGACCTCATAAGTCTAAAACACATTCAATGTGTAAATTCTCTAAGTTTTGATGATTCCAAATAGTTCAAGTATGATAATGTTGAACCAAATGAAATTATTGATATATTTGATAAGTGTGCAGGAAAATAGACTTAAGGTCACTCGTCTATTTTATGACCCGTCTAATTTTCAGTAGAAGCTCAATACTGACTCGTCTAAAGTTTCCACTCGTCTAAAAGTTAGTCAAAGATCAAGTCAACGCTCAGGAAAGACTAAGTTCACTTGATGACGTGGCAAGAAGCATGCGTCTAAGTTTGGCTCAGTTGATCACCCGTCTAACTTTGGAACATCAGCTCCCGTCTAATGTTTGAATGATCATCACCCGTCTATATTTTTTTTGGATGACTTTCACCCGTCTAAAAATTCTCATTACTGATACCAAGTCAGTATGTCAGAAATCAAGTCCAAGTCTCCTTATTCAAATTATATGCCATCCTCTAAGGATCTCGAAGACCTCTGGACAATAGCTCAAAGGACAAAGAATAAAGAACGTTGTTTCAAGGTTTTAAGGAATAAAACACGCAATCTCTGCACCACTGCAGTAACCTTTTGCCTATTTTGGTACAAAGTAAAAGTGCTTTCTGGAAAGTGAACTGATGTTGCACTGAAAGAGGAAAGCTCTCTGCAACAAGTACAAGAAGCCTGCTTCCATATACTCTGAAAGAACAGCTGCTCAGTCTAAAGTGTACTCTTGGTCACCCTTGTCAAAGCTCAACGTTTCCAAGCATTTAATGAATATTCAGAACAACTCTTTGGCATTAAATGGTGTCTCAGAAAGCTCAAGTCAGAAGTAAACACTTTCTGAAGCTGTGTCAAAACGGATCTCTTGATTGAAGTCTTTAAATAGATCAAACAATGAAGATGAAGCTAAAAAGTTGAATATCAAAAAGAACACTGCGCAGAAGCATTTACTCTCTTCATTAACTTCTTCATTCCTTCATTGAATATACATTCAATCATTTGATATAAATTCGTAGTCTTTCACACTTCATATTTATTCCACTCTCTGAGTGTGATCTGAAAGATTTGCAAGTTGTATTAACTACACAAAACTTTTTATCCTTTACTGTTTTGAACCTGAAGAGGCTAGGTGAGAAAAGAATACTTGTTTGAGTGTTGAGCCTGAAGAGGCTAGGTGTGCAAAGAATACTTATACTGTAATTTACTCAGTTATAGTGGAAACTTGGTGCTGCCAAGAAACTGGACGTAGCCCTGTGGATCTTGGGTGAACCAGTATAAATCTCTTGTGATATCTCTACTCCCTTTATCTTTTAATTTGCTTAATGTATTATTTTTGTTCTAGCTTTTAATTTGGGGAGTTAATACTGTAATTATCAAACTCTATTTTAACCTTCTCTGTTTGTGTGTGATATTCTGTTTCAAATATTAGACGTGTCACTCATCTAACTTTCTCTTATCTAAACTTTGCTTGCTGTGCCTAAAATCTTTTTAAAGTAACCGAAAAAGTTGGTAAACACAATTCAACCCCCCTTCTTGTGTTCACTTTGGTTATTTCAGTTGGTATCAGAGCTCAGCCTCCGGGTTGAGCACTTAATAGTGTAGAGGAAAAGATCTTGGAAATGGCAGGAGAAACCAGTGGAAGCAAGAACCATGCTGGAGAAGGATCCTCAATGTTGAGACCTCCTTTCTTCAATGGAGAGGACTATATCTACTGGAAAGAAACGATGAAGTGGTTTTTACAATCCACTAATTCTGATCTTTGGGATATCATTGATGAAGGTCCCTTTGTTCCTAAAGATGACAAAGGAGATGAAATTCCTAAAGCAAACATGACCACTGATCAAAGAACAAAATGGCAGCTGAATGCCAAAGCTAGATATGCAATCATGTGTGCTTTGAGCAGAGAAGAATTTGAAAAAGTCTATGCTTGTGAGTCTGCAAAGGAAATGTGGGACTCACTAGCTGTTGCTCATGAAGGAACCAGCAAAGTCAAAGAAACCAAAGTCAGCATGCTTGTCAGAAAGTATGAGCTATTTAAAATGGAGGAAGGAGAAACTATTGGCCAAATGTATGGAAGGTTTCAAACCATAACCAATGGATTGAAATCTCCGGGAAAAATTTACAAGACTGAGGAACACATTCAAAAGAGTCTCAGAAGTCTTCCAAAACAATGGAGACCACTTGTAACTGCTGTGTCTCAGGCCAAGGATTTAACAACAATGAAGCTTGATGAGCTTCTTGGCACTCTTCAGATTTATGAACAAGAACTGAATGAAGAGAACAATGGAAAGAAAAACAAGTCCATTGCACTCAAAGCTGACAAGAAGTCATCTAAGGGAGCAAGTTCAAAAGCTCTCAAAGTAGATGAATCTTCAGAAGAATCTGGAGAATCAAATGAGGATGACTCTGATGATGAAGATGATGAACCGTCTCTTTTCACCAGAAAAATGAAGAAGCTGTGGAAGAAAAGAAACTTCAGAAAAGACAAATCCTTCAGGCGCTTCAACAAAGAAAAGCACAACAAGGATGGTGGATCTAATGACAGAAATGTCATTGTATGTTATGAATGCAAAAAGCCTGGTCACATCAAAGTAGAATGCCCTCAACTCAAAAAGCAATCTTCCAAGAAATTCTTCAACAAAAAGAAGAAAGGGATGCTGGTTACTTGGGAAGATCTTGATGAAAGCTCCACTGAAAGTGAAGGAGAGGAGCTTGAAGCAAACCTCTGTCTTATGGCAGATACAGATTCAGAATCAGAAACTGAGGTACATTCTGAACTTGAAAAATTGAATGATGCCTATGATGAACTATTGGAAGAATCCAACTATATATCTAAAGCTTTCAGATCCCTCAAGAGACAGTATGCTAAACTCTCAAATAAGTATACACAGAAATCTCTAGAGTGTGAGAAGTTAGCTGAAGAGAATAGTAAACTTAAGACTGAAAAGCCTGAAGTTGAGATCTTAGTTGAAACTCTACCATCTGAAGAAGTAACTAAACTTCAACAGAAAGTAGAAGAGCTCACCTCAGATCTTGCCAAGTTTGTTAATGGTAGAGATAATCTGACTAAACTCTTAGGAAGTCAGAGGCACTCCCTTAACAAAGAAGGTATAGGATATTCCAATCAAGAACATCATAAAGGATCAACAAAGTTTTCAAATGTAGCTGTTAAATCTATATTAGATAGCTCAAACAGATCTATATGTTCCTACTGTGGAAAAGCTGGACATATTATGTCCAAGTGTATTCACAAAAAGAGAAGGAAGTCTTCACAGACTCCTTACACTAACAAAAAAGGACCCAAGAAAATATGGGTACCTAAGGTCATGATCATTCCTGTTGCAGACATTCTCAACAAAACTAAGCAAACACCTGTCATGGTATCTGGACAGTGGATGCTCGCGATACATGACAGGCGAAAGGTCTATGTTCCTAGACCTCCAACCTAAGAAAGGTGGACATGTAACTTTTGGTGGCAACCAGAAAGGAAAAGTTGTTGGTTTAGGTAAAATTGCTTGTAAACCTCCCTTACCTGTTATTCATGATGTTTTATATGTGAAAGGATTAAAACATAATCTGCTTAGCATAAGTCAATTATGTGACATTGGATTTTCTGTATCTTTTTCTAAGGATGCATGCATAGTCAATGACTGTAGTGGAAAAACCCTCTTTTCTGCCAAAAGGCAAAACAATCTGTATAAGATTGACATGACTGAACTTTCAGATCAAAGTGTAACATGCTTTATGTCTAAAGAGGATGAAAAATGGCTGTGGCATAAGAAACTAGGACATGTTAGTATGAAACAAATTTCTAAATTAAAGAAGCATAACCTTGTGAGAGGATTGCCTGACATTTCTTTTAAGAAAGATATTTTGTTTGATGCATGTCAGAGAGGTAAACAAGTAAAATCAAGTTTCAAATCCAAGAAAGAAGTCACATCCTCTAGACCCTTGCAACTGTTACACATGGATCTGTTTGGACCAGTCAGTGTGGCTAGCCTAGGTGAAAAGAAATATGGTTTTGTCATAGATGATGACTATTTTAGATTTACATGGGTACTCTTCTTAACCCACAAGGATGAATCTTATAAGGCATTTTCAGTATTCAGTAAAAGAGTACAAAATGAGCAAGGTTTTTATATTTCTACTATAAGAAGTGACCATGGAGGAGAATTTGAAAATGAGCAGTTCAAACTGGTCTGTGAGGAAAATGGCAAGGGGGTCATGTGTTAACTATGGGGTCATGGCAAGGGGGTCATGGGTTAACCACGGGATCTTTGCAATGAGGTGATGGGATAACCATCAGATCATGGCAAGGAGGTCGTGGGTTAACCATGGGATCCTTGCAAGGGGGTCATAGGTTAACCATAGGATCTTTTCTAGAAGGATCCTTTCAAAGGGGTCATGGGTTAACCTTGGGATCCGTACAAGGGCTTCATCGGTTAACCTTAGGATCCTTGCAAGGGGGTTATGAGTTAACCATGGGATCTTGGCAAAGGGGTCATAGGTTAACCTTGGGATCCTTTCTAGGGGGATCCTTGCAAGGGGGTCATTGGTTAACCATAGGATCGATGAAAGGGGGTCATGTATTCACCATAAGATCATCGCAAGGGTGTCATGGGTTAACCTTGGGATCTTTTCTAAGGGGATCCTTGCAAGGGGTCATGGGTTAACCATGGGATCCTTGCAAGGGGGTCATGGGTTAACCATGACATATTGTAAAGGGGGTCATGTGTTAACCATCGGATTTTTTCTAGGAGGATCCTTGCAAAGGGTCGTGGGTTAACCATGGTATCCTTGCAAGGGGGTCATGGGTTAACCTTGGGATCCTTCCAGGGAGGTCATGAATGGGATCGTTGCAAGGGGGTCATGGGTTAACCCTGGGATCATTGCAAGTAGGTCATGTGTTAACCATAGGGTCATAGGAAGGGGGTCATGTGTTAACCATGTGATCCTTTCTAGGGGGATCCTTGTAGGGGGTAATGGATTAACCATGAGATCCTTGCAATTGGTCATGGGTTAACCATGGAATCATGGCATGGGGATATGGGTTAACCATGGAATCATGGTCATGGGCTAACCATAGGATCCTTGCAAGGGGTCATGGGTTAACCACGGGATCCGTGCAAGTGGGTCACGGGTTAACCATGGGGTCCATGCAAGGGCTTCATGGGTTAACCTTAGGATCCTTGCAAGGGGGTCGTGGGTTCCTTGCAAGGGGTCATGGGTTAACCACGGGATCCGTGCAAGTGGGTCACGGGTTAACCATGGGGTCCATGCAAGGGCTTCATGGGTTAACCTTAGGATCCTTGCAAGGGGGTCGTGGGTTAACCATGGGATCTTGGCAAGGGGTTCATGGGATAACCATGGGATCCTTTCTTGGGTGATCCTTGCAAAGGGGTCGTGGGTTAACCATGGGATCCTTGAAAGGGCTTCATAGGTTAACCAAAGGATCATCGCAAGGGTATCATGGGTTAACCTTAGGATCCTTTCTAGGGGGATTTTTGGAAGGGGTCACGGGTTAACCATGGGATCCTTGCAAGGGGGTCATGGGTTAACCTTGAGATCCTTACAAGGTGTTCATGCATGGGATCATTGCAATGGGGTCATAGGTTAACCATGGGATCCTTGAAAGTAGGTCATGGGTTAACCATGAAATTATAGGACGGGGGTCAGAGGATAACCATGTGATCATAGCAAGGGGGTCACAGGTTAACCATGTGATCCTTTCTAGAAGGATCCTTTCAAAGGGGTCATGGGTTAACCATGGGCATCCATGCAAGGGCTTATTGGGTTAACCTTAGGATCCTTTCCAAGGGGTCATGGGTTAACCATCGGATCTTGGCAAAGGGGTCATGGATTAACCATGGGATCTTTTCTAGGGTAGCCTTGCAAGGGGGTCATGGGTGAAACCTGGGATCCTTGAAAGGGGTCATGGGTTAACTATAGGATCATCGCAAGAGGGTCATGGGTTAACTTTGGGATCCTTTCTAGGGGGATCCTTGCAACGGGTCATGGGTTAACCATGTGATCTTTGCAAGGGGGTCGTGGGTTAAGCTTGGGAGCCACCTAACGGGGTCACGCATGGGATCGTTGCAAGGGGCCATGGGTTAATCAAGTGATCCTTGCAAGGGAGTCATAGGTTAACAATGCGATCCATGCATGGGGGTCACGGATTACCCTTGGGATCCTTGCAAGGGGTTCATGGGTTAACCATGGGATCATGGCAAAGAGGTCATGGGTTATCCCCATGGGTTATCCGTGGGATCCTTGCAAGTGGGTCACGGGTTAACCATGGGATCCTTTGTAGAAGCATCCTTTCATAGGGGACATGGGTTAACCATGGGATCCTTGCAAGGGGGTATTGGGTTAACCTTGGGATCCCTACAAGGGGGTCATAGGTTAACCATTGGTTCGTGGCAAGGGGGTCATCGGTTAAGCATAGGATCATAGTAAGGGGGCCATGGGTCAACTCAAGGATCCTTGCAAGGGGGTCATGGGTTAACCATCGAATCTTGGCAAGCGGGTCATGGGTTAACCATGGGATCCTTTCTTAGGGGATCCTTGCAAGAGGGTCATGTGTGAAACATGGGATCCTTGAAAGGGGTCATAGATTAACCATAGGATCATCACAAGGGGGTCATGGGTTAACCATTGGATCCTTTCTCAGGGGTCAAGGGTTAACCATGGGATCATGGAAAGGGGGTCAAAGGTTAACTATGGGATCATGGCAAGGGGGGTCATGGGTTAACCATGGGATCCTTGCAAGGGAGGCTTGGGTTAACCATGAGATCCTTGCAACGGGGTCATGGGTTAACCATGGGATCCTTGCAAGTGGGTCATACGTTAACCATGGGATCCATGCAAGGGGGTCATGGATTAACCATGGGATCAGGGCAAGGGGGTCATGGGATAACCAAGCGATCCTTTATAGGGGGATCCTATCAAGGGTGTCATGGGTTAACCTTGGGATCCTTGCAAGGGGGTCATGGGTTAACCATGGGATCATGGCAAGGGGGTCATTGGTTAACCATGGGCTCATGGCAAGGGGGTCATGGGTTAACCATGGGATCCTTGCAGGGGGTCATGGGTAAACCATGTGATCCTTTCTAGAAGGTTCGTTTCAAAGGGCTCATGGGTTAACCATGGGATCCTTGCATGTGGTTAAGGGTTAACCTTGGGATCCTTGTAAGGAGGTCATTGGTTAACCATTAGATCATGGCAAGGGGGTCATGGGTTAACCTTGGGAATCTTGCAGGGGGACCATGGGTCAACAATGGAATCATGGCAAGGAGGTCGTGAGTTAACCATGGCATCATGGCAAGAAGGTCATGGGTTAAACATGGGATCCTTGCAAGGGGGTCACAGGTTAACCATGGGATCTTTTCTCAAGAAGGATGCTTCCAAAGGGGTCATGGGTTAACCATGCGATCCATGCAAGGGCTTCATGGGTTAACCTAAAGATCCTTGCAAGCGGGTCATGCGTTAACCATGGGATCTTGGCATGGGGGTCATGGGTTAACCATGGGATCCTTTCAAGGGGGATCCTTGCAAGGGGAACATTGGTTAACCATGGGATCCTTGAAAGGGGGTCATGGGTTAACCATAGGATCATCGCAAGTGGGTCATGGGTTCACCTTGGGATCCTTTCTAGAGGGATCCTTGCAAAGGATCATGGGTTAACCATGGGATCCTTGCAAGGGGGTCATGGGTTTATCTTGAGATCCTTCCAAGGGGGTCATGCATAGGATCGTTGCAAGGGGGTCATGGGTTAACCATGGGATCCTTGCAAGTAGGTCATGTGTTAACCATGGGGTCATAGGAAGGGGTTGATGTGTTAACCGTGTGATCCTTTCTAGGGGGATCCTTCCAAGGGGGTCATGGGTTAACCATGAGATCCTTGCAATTATTCATGGGTTAACCATGGAATCATGGCAAGGGGTCAGGGGTTAACCATGAGATCATAGCAAGGGGGTGATGGGCTAACCATGGGATCCTTGCAAGGGGTCACGGGTTAACCATGGGATGCTTTCTAGAAGGATCCTTTCAAAGGGGTCATGGGTTAACCATGGGATCATAGCAAGGGGGTCATGGGTTAACCATGGGATCCTTGCAATGGGGTCAAGGGTTAACCATCGGATCATGGCAAGGGGGTCGTTGGCTAAACATGGGTTCATGGCAAGGGGGTCGTGGGTTAACCATGGGATCCTTGCAAGGGAGTCATGGGTTAACCATGGAATCCTTTCTAGAAGGATCCTTTCAAACCATGGGATCCTTGCATGTGGTTATGGGTTAACCTTGGGATCCATGCAAGGAGGTCCTGGGTTAACCATTGGATAACGGCAAGGGGGTCATAGGTTAACCTTGGGAATCTTGCCGGGGGACCATAGGTTAACCATGGAATCATGGCAAGGGGTTCATGGGTTAACCATGAGATCATGGCAAGAAGGTCATGGGTTAACCATATGATCTTTTCTAGAAGGATCCTTTCCAAAGGGCCATTGGTTAACCATGGGATCCATGCAAGGGCTTCATGGGTTAACCCTAGGATCCTTGCAAGGGGGTCATGGGTTAACCATGGGATCTTGGCAAAGGGGTCATGGGTTAACCATGGGATCCTTTCTAGGGGGATCCTTGCAAGGGGGTCATTGGTGAACCATAGGATCCTTGAAAGGGGGTCTTGTGTTCACCATAAGATCATCGCAAGGGGTTCAAGGGTTAACCTTGGGATCTTTTCTAGGGGACCATGGGATTTTTTCTAGGGGGATCCTTGCAAAGGGTCGTGGGTTAACCATGGGATCCTTGCAAGGGGGTCATGGGTTAACCTTGGGATCCTTCCAGAGGGGTCATGAATGGGATCGTTGCAAGGGGGTCATGGGTTAACCATGGGATCTTTGCAAGTAGGTCATGTGTTAACCATGGGGTCATAGGAAGGGGGTTAACCATGTGATCCTTTCTAGGGGGATTGGTTAACCATGGAATCATGGCAAGGGGACATGGGTTAACCATGGGATCATGGTAGGTGGGTCATGTGCTATCCATGGGATCCTTGCAAGGGGTCATCGGTTCACCACCGGATCCGTGCAAGTGGGTCACGGGTTAACCATGGGATCCATGCAATGGCTTCATGGGTTAACCTTTGGATCCTTGCAAGGGGGTCATGGGTTAACCATGGGATCTTGGCAAGGGGGTCATGGGATAACCATGGGATCCTTTCTAGGGGGATCCTTGCAAGGGGTCATGGGTTAACCATGGGATCCTTGAAAGGGCGTCATGGGTTAACCATAGGATCATCGCATGGGTATCATGGATTAACCTTTGGATCCTTTCTAGGGGGATCCTTGGAAGGGGTCACGGGTTAACCATGGGATCCTTGCAAGGGGGTCATGGGTTAACCTTGAGATCCTTACAAGGGGTTCATGCGTGGGATCATTGCAAGGGGGTCGTGGGTTAACCATGGGATCCTTGCAAGTAGGTGATGGGTTAACCATGAAATCATAGGAAGGGGGTCATAGGATAACCATGTGATCATAGCAAGAGGGTCACAGGTTAACCATGTGATCCTTTCTAGAAGGATCCTTTCAAAGGGGTCATGGGTTAACCATGGGCATCCATGCAAGGGCTTCATAGGTTAACCTTAGGATCGTTGCAAAGGGGTCATGGGTTAACCATCGGATCTTGGCAAAGGGGTCATGGATTAACCATGTGATCTTTCTAGGGGGATCCTTCCAAGGGGGTCATGGGTTAACCATGAGATCCTTGCAATTAGTCATGGGTTAACCATGGAATCAGTGCAAGGGGTCAGGGTTAACCATGTGATCATTGCAAGGGGGTGATGGGCTAACCATGGGATCCTTGCAAGGGGTCACGGGTTAACCATGGGATGCTTTCTAGAAGGATCCTTTCAAAGGGGTCATGGGTTAACCCTGGGATCATAGCAAGGGTGTAATGGGTTAACCATGGGATCCTTGCAATGGGGTCAAGGGTTAACCATCGGATCATGGCAAGGGGGTCGTTGGCAAAACATGGGTTCATGGCAAGGGGGTCGTGGGTTAACCTTGGGATCCTTGCAAGGGGGTCATGGGTTAACCATGGAATCATTTCTAGAAGGATCCTTTCAAACCATGGGATCCTTGCATGTGGTTATGGGTTAACCTTGGGATCCATGCAAGGAGGTCATGGGTTAACCATTGGATCACGGCAAGGGGGTCATAGGTTAACCTTGGCAATCTTGCCGGGGGACCATAGGTTAACCATGGAATCATGGCAAGGGGTTCATGGGTTAACCATGAGATCATGGCAAGAAGGTCATGGGTTAACCATAGGATCTTTTCTAGAAGGATCCTTTCCTAAGGGCCATGGGTTAACCATGGGATCCATGCAAGGGCTTCATGGGTTAATCTTAGGATCCTTGCAAGGGGGTCATGGGTTAACCATGGGATCTGGGCAAAGGGGTCATGGGTTAACCATGGGATCCTTTCTAGGGGGATCCTTGCAAGGGGGTCATTGGTGAACCATAGGATCCTTGAAAGGGGGTCATGTGTTCACCATAAGATCATCGCAAGGGGGTCATGGGTTAACCTTGGGATCTTTTCTAGGGGACCATGGGATTTTTTCTAGGGGGATCCTTGCAAAGGGTCGTGGGTTAACCATGGGATCCTTGCAAGGGGGTCATGGGTTAACCTTGGGATCCTTCCAGGGGGTTCATGAATGGGATCGTTGCAAGGGGGTCATGGGTTAACCATGGGATCTTTGCAAGTAGGTCATGTGTTAACCATGGGGTCATAGGAAGGGGGTTAACCATGTGATCCTTTCTAGGGGGATCCTTGTAAGGGGGTCATGGGTTAACCATGAGATCCTTGCAATTGGTCATGGGTTAACCATGGAATCATGGCAAGCGGACATGGGTTAACCATGGGATCATGGTAGGTGAGTCATGTGCTATCCATGGGATCCTTGCAAGTGGTCATGGGTTCACCACGGGATCCGTGCAAGTGGGTCACGGGTTAACCATGGGATCCATGCAAGGGCTTCATGGGTTAACCTTTGGATCCTTGCAAGGGGGTCATGGGTTAACCATGGGATCTTGGCAAGGGGGTCATGGGATAACCATGGGATCCTTTCTAGGAGGATCCTTGCAAGGGGGTCATGGGTTAACCATGGGATCCTTGAAAGGGCGTCATGGATTAACCATAGGATCATCGCATGGGTATCATGGATTAACCTTTGGATCCTTTCTAGGGGGATCCTTGGAAGGGGTCACGGGTTAACCATGGGATCCTTGCAAGGGGGTCATGGGTTAACCTTGAGATCCTTACAAGGGGTTCATGCATGGGATCATTGCAAGGGGGTCATGGGTTAACCATGGGATCCTTGCAAGTAGGTGATGGGTTAACCATGAAATCATAGGAAGGGGTCATAGGATAACCATGTAATCATAGCAAGAGGGTCACAGGTTAACCATGTGATCCTTTCTAGAAGGATCCTTTCAAAGGGGTCATGGGTTAACCATGGGCATCCATGCAAGGGCTTCATAGGTTAACCTTAGGATCGTTGCAAAGGGGTCATGGGTTAACCATCGGATCTTGGCAAAGGGGTCATGGATTAACCATGGGATCTTTTCTAGGGGAATCCTTGTAAGGGGGTCATTGGTGAAACATGGGATCCTTGAAAGGGGTCATAGGTTAACTATAGGATTATCGCAAGAGGGTCAAGGGTTAACCTTGGGATCCTTTCTAGGGGGATCCTTGCAAGGGGTCATGGGTGAACCATGAGATCTTTGCAAGGGGGTCATGGGTTAACCTTGGGATCCTCCTAAGGGGGTCATGCATGGGATCGTTGCAAGGGGTCTTGGGTTAACCAAGTGATCCTTGCAAGGGGGTCATTGGTTAACCATGCAATCCATGCAAGGGGGTCACAGGTTACCCTTGGGATCCTTGCAAGGGGTTCATGGGTTAACCATGGGATCATGGCAAGGAGGTCATGGGTTATCCCCATGGGTTATCCGTGGGATCCTTGCAAGTGGGTCACGGGTCAACTATAGGATCCTTGCAAGGGGTCATGGGTTAACCATGGGATCCATGCAAGGGCTTCATGGGTTATCCTTAGGATCCTTGTAAAGGGATCATGGGTTAACCATCGAATCTTGGCAAGCGGGTCATGGGTTAACCATGGGATCTTTTCTTAGGGGATCCTTGCAAGAGGGTCATGTGTGAAACATGGGATCCTTGAAAGGGGTCATAGGTTAACCATAGGATCATCACAAGGGGGTCATGCGTTAACCATGGGATCCTTTCTAGGGGGATCCTTGCAAGGGGGTCAAGGGTTAACCATAGGACCCTTTCTAAGGGGTCAAGGGTTAACCATGGGATCATGGCAAAGGGGTCAAGGGTTATCCATGGGATCATGGCAAGGGGGGTCATGGGTTAACCATGGGATCCTTGCAAAGGAGGCATGGGTTAAGCATGGGATCCTTGCAACGGGGTCATGGGTTAACCATGGGATCCTTGCAAGTGGGTCATACGTTAACCATGGGATCCATGCAAGGGGTTCATGGGTTAACCATGGGATCATAGCAAGGGGGTCAAGGGATAACCAAGCGATCCTTTCTAGGGCGATCCTTTCAAGGGTGTCATGGGTTAACCATGGGATCCATGCAAGGGGTCATGGGTTAACCTTGGGATCCTCCTAAGGGGGTCATGCATTGGATCGTTGCAAGGGGTCATGGGTTAACCAAGTGATCCTTGCAAGGGGGTCATAGGTTAACCAGGCGATCCATACAAGGGGGTCACAGGTTACCCTTGGGATCCTTGCAAAGGGTTCATGGGTTAACCATGGGATCATGGCAAGGGGGTCAAGGGTTATCCACGGGATCATGGCAAGGGTGGTCATGGGTTAACCATGGGATCCTTGCAAGGGAGGTATGGGTTAACCTTGGGATCCTTGCAACGGGGTCATGGGTTAACCATGGGATCTTTGCAAGGGGGTCATGGGTTAACCATGGGATCAAGGCAAGGGTGTCATTGGTTAAACATGGGCTCATGGCAAGGGGGTCATGGGTTAACCATGGGATCCTTGCCGGGGGGTCATGGGTAAACCATCTGATCCTTTCTAGAAGGTTCGTTTCAAAGGGCTCATGGGTTAACCTTTGATCCTTGCAAGGGGGTCATGGCAAGGGGGTCCTAGGTTTACCATGGGATCCTTGCAAGGGGGTCATGGGTTAACCATGGGATCCTCACAAGGGGTTATGGGTTAACCTTGGGATCATGGGAAAGGGGTCATAGGTTAATCATGGGATCCTTGCAAGGGTGTCATGGGTTAACCATCAGATCATGGAAAGGGGGTTGTGGGTTAACCATGGGATCATGGCAAGGGGTCCTTGGTCAACCATGGCATCTTTGCAAGGGGGTCATGGGTTAACCATGGGATCCGTGCTAGGGGGATCCTTGAAAAGGGGTTATAGGTTAACAATAGCATCCTTGCAAGGGGTTCAAAGGTTAACCATGGGATCGTGGCAAGGGGATAATGTGTTAACCATGGGATCCTTGCAAGGGGGTCATAGTTTAACCATGGGATCCTCGCAAGAGGGCCATGGGATAACCATGGGATCCTTACTATGGGGATCCTTGCACGGGAGTCATGGTTTAAACATGGGATCGTTACAAGTGAGTCATGGGATAACCATGGGATCCTTACTACGGGGTCATGGGTTAACCATGGGATCCTTTCGAGGGGCTTCCTTGCAAGGGGGTCATGGGTTAACCATGGGATCATTGCAAGTAGGTCTTGGGTTAACCATGGGATCCTTGTAAGTGGGCCATGGGTTAACCATGGGATCCTTGTAAGTGTGTCATGGGTTAACCATGCGATCCTAGCAAGGGGGTCATGTGTTAACTATGGGATCATTGCAAGGGGGTAATGGGTTAACCATTGGATCCTTGAAAGGGGGTTATGGGTTAACCATGGGATCCTTGAAAAGGGGTTATTGGTTAACCATGGGATCATGGCATGGGGACCATTGGTTAACCATAAGCTAATGGAAAGGGCGTCATGGGTTAACCATGGGATCCTTTCTGGAAGGATCCTTTCAAAGGGTCATGGGTTAGCCAAGAGATACTTTATGGGGGTCATGGCTTAACCATGGGATCCTTGCAAGGGGTCGTGTGTTAACTATGGGATCATGGCAAGGCAGTCATGGGTTAACAATGGGATTCTCACAAGGAGGTCATTGGTTAACCATGGGATCATGGCAAGGGGGTCCTAGGTTTACCCTGGGATCCTTGCAAGGGGGTCATGAGTTAACCATGGGATCCTTTCTGTAAGGATCCTTTCAATGGGGTCATAGGTTAACCAAGGGATCCTTGCAAGGGGTCATGTGTTAACTATGGGATCATGGCAAGGCGGTCATGGGTATACCATGGGATCCTTGCAAGGAGGTCATTGGTAAACCATCAGATCATGGCAAGGGGGTCGTTGGTTAACCATGGGATCATGGCAAGCGGGTCTTGGGTTAACCATGGGATCATGGCAAGGGTGTCATGTGTTAACTATGGGATCCTTGCAAGGGGGTCATGGGTTAAACCATGGCATCCTTTCTAGAAGGATCCTTTCAAAGGGGTCCAGGATTAACCATGGGATCCTTGCAAGGGGGTCATGGGATAACCATGGGATCATGGGAAGGGGGCCATAGGTTAACCATGGGATCTTGGCAAGGGGGTCTTGGGTTAACCATGGGATCATGGCAAGGGGTTATATGTTAACTAAGGGATCCTTGCAAGGGGGTCATGGGTTAACCATGGCATCCTTTCTAGAAGGATCCTTTCAAGGGGGTCATGGGTTAACCATGGGATCCTTGCAAAGGGGTCATGGTTTAACCTTGGGTTCCTTTCAACAGGGCCATGGGTTAACCATGGGATCCTTATAAGGGGGTCATGGGTTAACCATGGCATCCTTTCTAGATGGATCCTTTCAAAAAGGTCATGGGTTAACCATGGGATCCTTGCAAGAGGGTCATGGTTTAACCTCGGGATCCTTTCAACGGGGTTATGGGTTAACCTGGGTTAACTATGGGATCCTTTCTAGAAGGACCCTTTCAAAGGTGTCATGGGCTAACCATGGGATCCTTGAAAGGGTGTCATGGGTTAATCATGGGATTATGGCAAAGGGATCAAGGGTTAACCTTGGGATCATGGCAAGGGGGACTTAGGTCAACCATGGGATCATGGCAAGGGGGTCATGGATTAACCATGGGATCCTTGGAAGGGGATCATGGGTTAACCATGGGATTATGGCAAGGGGGTCATGGGTTAATCTTGGCATCCTTGCAAGGGGGACTAAGGTTAACCATGGGATCAGGGCAAGGGGGTCATGGGTTAACCGTGGGATCCTTGCAAGAGGGTCATGGGTTAACCATTCTTCTTTGGAAGGGGGTCATAGGTTAACCATGGGATCATGGTTAGGGGGTCATGGGTTAACCATTGGATCCTTGCAAGGGAGCCATGGGTTAACCATGAGATCCTTTGTAGAAGTATCCTTTCAAAGGGGTCATGGGTTAACCATGGGTTCCAAATAAGGGTCATAAGTTAATCTTGGGATCCTTGCAAGGGAGTCATGGGGTAACCATGGGATTATGGCAAAGGGATCATGGGTTAACCTTGGGATCATGGCAAGGGGGACTTAGGTTAACCATGGGATCATAGCAAGGGGGTCATGGGTTAACCATGGGATCCTTGCAAGGGGATCATGGGTTAACCATGGGATTATGGCAAGGGGGTCATGGGTTAATCTTAGCATTCTGGCGAGGGGGACTAAGGTTAACCATGGGATCAGGGCAAGGGGGTCATAGGTTAACCATCGGATCCTGGCTAGGGGGTCATGGGTTAACCATTAGATCCTTGCAAGGGGACCATGGGTTAACCATGAGATCCTTTGAAGAAGTATCCTTTCAAAGGGGTCATGGGTTAACCTTGGGTTCCAAATAAGGGTCATAAGTTAACCTTGGGATCCTTGCAAGGGAGTCATGGGTTAACCATAGGATCCTTGCAAGCGGGTCATGGGTTAACCATGGGTTCCTTGGAAGGGGGTCATTGGTTAACCATGGGATCATGGCTAGGGGATCAAGGGTTAACCATAAGATCAATGCAAGGGGGTCATGGGTTAACCCTGGGATCCTTTCTAGTGGGATCCCTACATGGGGGTCTGGGTTAACCATGGGATCCTTTCTAGGGGGATCCTTGCAAGGGGTCATAGTTTAACCATGTGATCAATTCAAGGGGTCATAGGTTAACCTTGGGATCCTTGCAACGAGGTGATGGGTTAACCAAGGGATCATGGCAAAGGGGTCATGTGTTAACCATGGGAACCTTGGCAACGGGACCATGTGTTAACTATAGGATCATGGCAAGGGGGTCATGGGTTAACCATTGGATCATGGCAAGGGGGTCATGTGTTAAATATGGGATCATGGCAAGGGGGTCATGGGTTAACCATGCGATCATTGAAAGGGGGACCTGGGTTAACCATGGGATCATTGCAAGGGGGTCATGGGTTAACTGTGGGATCCTTTCTAGAAGGACCCTTTCAAAGGTGTCATGAGTTAACCATGGGATCCTAGAAAGGGGGTCATGGGTTAACCATGGGATTATGGCAAAGGGATCATGGGTTAACCTTGGGAGCATGGCAAGGTGGACTTAGGTCAACCATGTGATCATGGCAAGGGGGTCATGGGTTAACCATGGGATTCTTGCAAGGGGATCATAGGTTAACCATGGGATTATGGCAAGGGGGTCATGGGTTAATCTTGGCATCCTGGCAAGGGGGACTAAGGTTAACCATCGGATCAGGGCAAGGGGGTCATGGGTTAACCATGGGATCCTTGCAAGAGGGTCATGGGTTAACCATTCTTCTTTGGAAGGGGTCAAAGGTTAACCATGGGATCATGGCTAGGGGGTCATGGGTTAACCATTGGATCCTTGCAAGGGAGCCATGTGTTAACCACGAGATCCTTTGTAGAAGAATCCTTTCAAAGGGGTCATGGGTTAACTATGGGATCCTGGCAAAGGGGTCATGGGTTAACCATGGGATCCTTTCTAGAAGGATCCTTTCAAAAGGTTCATGGGTTAACCATGGGATCCTTGCAAAGGGGTCATGGGTTAACCATAGGATCCTTTCTAGAAGGACCCTTTCAAAGTGGTCATGGGTTAACCATGGGATCCTTGCAAAGGGGTCATGGGTTAACCATGGGATCATGGCAAGTGGGTCATCGGTTAACCATGGGATCCTAGCAAAGGGGGTCATGGGTTAACCATGGGATCATGGCAAGGGGGTCATGGGTTAACCATGGGATCAGGGCAAGGGGGTCAGGGGTTAACAATTCGATCATAGCAAGGGGGTCGTGGGTTAACCATGGGATAATGGCAAGGGGGTCATGGGTTAACCACAAGATCCATTATAGGGGGATCCTTCCAAGGGGGTCATGGGTTAACCATGGGATCATGCCAAGGAGGTCGTGGGTTAACCATGCAATTATGGCAAGGGGATCCTAGGTTAACCATGGGTTCCTGGCAAAGGGGTCATGGGTTAACCATAGGATCCTTTCTAGAAGGATCCTTTCAAAGAGGTCATGGTTTAACCATGGGATCCTTGTAAAGGGGTCATGGGTTAACCATGGGATCATGGCAAGTGGGTCATAGGTTAACCATGGGATCATAGCAAAGGGGGTCATGGGTTAACCATGGGATCATGGCAAGGGGGTCATGGGTTAACAATGGGATCATGGCAAGGGGGTCGTGGGTTAACCATGGGATCATGGCAAGGGGGTCATGGGTTAACCACAAGATACATTATAGGGGGATCCTTGTAAGGGGGTCATGGGTTAACCATGGGATCATGGCAAGTGGGCCATGGGTTAACCATGGGATCATGGCAAGGGGGTCGTGGGTTAACCATGGGATCATGGCAAGGGAGTCTTGGGTTAACCATGGGATCATCGCAATGGGGTCATGGGTTAATCATGAGATCCTGTCTAGGTTCCTTCCAAAGGGGTCACTGGTCAACCATGAGATCATGGCAAGGGGGTCATGGGTTAACCTTGGGATCCTGGCAAGGGGGTCGTGGGTTAACCATGGGATCATGGGAAGGGAGTCTTGGGTTAACCATGGGATCCTTGCAAGGGGGTCGTAGGTTAACCAAGGGATTATGGCGAGCAGGTCATGAGTTAACCTTGTGATCATTGCAAGGGGGTCATGGGTTAACCATGGGGTCATGGCAAAGGGATCATGGATTAACCATGGGATCCTTGTAAGGCGGTCAAAGGTTAACCATGGGATCATGGCAAGGGTGACATAGGTTAACCATGGGATCATGCCAAGGGGGTCATAGGTTAACCATGAGATCCTTTCTAGAGGGATCCTTTTCAAATGGGTCATGGGTTAACATTGGGATCCCTGCAAGGGGAAAACGGTTAACCTTGAGATCCTTTCAAGGGGGTTATGGGTTAACCATGGGATCATGGCAAGGGGGTCATCGGTTAACCATAGGATCCTTGCAAGGGGGTCATGGGTTAACCATGGGACCCTTGAAAGGGGGTCATTGGTTAACCATGGAATCATGGCGAGGGGGTCATGGGTTAACCATGGGATCATCGCAAGGGGGTCATGGGTTAACCATGCAATCCTTTCTAGGACCCTTGCAAAGGGGTCACGGGTCAACCGTGGGATCATGGCAAGGGGGTCAGGGGTTAACCTTGGGATCATGGCAAGGGGGTCGTGTGTTAACCATGGGATCTTGGCAAAGGAGTCTAGGGTTAACCATGGGATCCTTGCAAGGGGGTCATAGGTTAACCATAGGATCCTTTCATGAAGGATCCTTTCAAAGGGGTCATGGGTTAACCGTGAGATCCTTTCAAGGGGGTCTTAGGTTAACAATGGGATCTTCGTCCGGGGGTCAAGATTTAACCACGAGATCATGGCAACGGGGTCATGGGTTAACCACGGGAACCATTAAGGGGGGATCCCTTCAAGGGGGTCATGGGTTAACCATGGGATCATGGCAAGTAGGTCATGGGTTAACCATGGGATCATGGCAAGGGGGTCATATGTTAACCAAGGGATACTTGCAAGGGGGTCATGGGTTAACCATGGGATCAGGGCAAGGGGGTCATGGGCTAACCATGGGATCATTGGAAGGGGGTCATTGGTTAACCATGGGGACATTGCAAGGGGGTCATGGGTTAACCATGGGATCATGGGAAGGGGGACTTGGGTTAACAATGGGATCTTTTTTCGGGGGTCATGTGTTAACCATGGGATCATGGCAAGGGGGTCATGGGTTAACTACGGGATCTATTATAGGGGGATCCTTGCAAGTGGGTCATGGGTTAAACCTGGGACAATGGCAAGTGGGTCTTGAGTTAACCATGGGATCATAGCAAGGGGGTCAAAGGTTAACCATGGGATCATGGCAAGGGGGTCGTGGGTTAACCATGGGATCATGGCAAGGGGGTCTTGGGTTAACCATGGGATCCTTGCAAGGGGGTCATTGGTTAACCATGGGATCAAGGCAAGGGGGACTTGGGTTACCCATGGGACCATGGCAAGGGGCCGTGGGTTAACCAAGGGATGCTTACAAGGGGGTCACTGGTTAACCATGGAATCCTTTCTAGAAGGATCCTTTCACAGGGGTCATGGGTTAACCTTGGGATCCATTCAAGGGGGTCATAAGTTTACCTTAGGATTCTTGCAAGGGGGTCATGGGTTAACCATGGGATCATGGCAAGCAGGTCGTGGATTAACCATGGAATCCTTTCTAGGGGATCCTTGCTAGCGGGTCATGGGTTAACCATGGGATCATGGCAAGGAGGTCGTGGGTTAACCATGGGATCATGGCAAGGGGGTCTTGGGTTAACCATAGGATCCTTTCAAAAAGGATCCTTTCAACGGGGTCATGGGTTAACCATGAGATCCTTTCAAGGGGGTCTTAGGTTAACCATGGGATCATGGCAAAGGGGTTAAGGGTTAACCACGGGATCCATTATAGGGGGATCCTTGCAAAGGAGTCATGGGTTAACCATGGGATCATGGCATGAGCGTAATGGGTTAACCTTAGGACCATTGTAAGGGGGTCGTGGGTTAACCATGGGATCATGGCAAGGGAGTCTTAGGTTAACCATGGGATCCTTGCAAGGGGGTCATGGGTTAACCATGGGATTATGGCGAGCAGGTCATGGGTTAACCTTGTGATCATTGCAATGGGGTCATGGGTTAACCATGGGGTCATAGCAACGGGATCATGGATTAACCATGGGATCCTTGCAAGGAGGTCAAAGGTTAACCATGGGATCATGGCAAGGTGGTCATGGGTTATCCATGGGATCATGCCATGGGGGTCATAGGTTAACCATGAGATCCTTTCTAGGGGGATCCTTTTCAAATGGGTCATGGGTTAACATTGGGATCCCTGCAAGGGGCAAACGGTTAACCTTGAGATCCTTTCAAGGGGGTTATGGGTTAACCATGGGATCATGGCAAGGGGGTCATCGGTTAACCATGGCATCCTTGCAAGGGAGTCATGGGTTAACCATGGGTCCCTTGAAAGGGGGTCATTGGTTAACCATGGGATCATGGCGAGGGGGTCATGAGTTAACCATGGGATCATCGCAAGGGGGTCATGGGTTAACCATGGGATCCTTTCTAGGGTCCTTGCGAAGGGGTCACGGGTCAACCATGGGATCATGACAAGGGGGTCAGGGGGTTAACCTTGGGTTCATGGCAAGGGGGTCGTGTGTTAACCATGGGATCTTGGCAAGGGAGTCTAGGGTTAACCATGGGATCCTTGCAAGGGGGTCATAGGTTAACCATAGGATCCTTCATGGAAGGATCCTTTCAAAGGGGTCATGGGTTAACCGTGAGATCCTTTCAAGGGGGTCTTAGGTTAACAATGGGATCTTCGTACGGGGGTCAAGTGTTAACCATGAGATCATGGCAACGGGGTCATGGGTTTCCACGGGAACCATTAAGGGGGGATCCCTTCAAGGGGGTCATGGGTTAACCATGGGATCATGGCAAGGGGGTCATATGTTAACCAAGGGATACTTGCAAGGGGGTCATGGGTTAACCATGGGATCATAGCAAAGGGGTCATGGGTTAACCAAGGGATCATTGGAAGGGGGTCATGGGTTAACCATGGGAACATTGCAAGGGGGTCATGGGTTAACCATGGGATCATGGGAAGGGGGACTTGGGTTAACAATGGGATCTTTTTTCGGGGTCATGTGTTAACCATGGGATCATGGCAAGGGGGTCATGGGTTAACTACGGGATCCATTATAGGGGGTTCCTTGCAAGTGGGTCATGGGTTAAACCTGGGATAATGGCAAGTGGGTCATGGGTTAACCATGGGATCATGGTAAGGGGGTCAAAGGTTAACCTTGGGATCATGGCAAGGGGTTCATAGGTTAACCATGGGATACATGGAAGGGGGTCATGGGTTAACCATAGGATCATTGAAAGGGGGTCATGGGTTAATCATGGGATCATTGGAAGGGGGTCATGGGTTAACCATGGGATCATTGGAAGGGGGTCATGGGTTAACCATGGGATCATTGGCAAGGGGGCATGGGTTAACCAAGGGATGCTTACAAGGGGGTCATGGGTTAACCATGGTATCCTTTCTAGAAGGATCCTTACAAAAGGGTCATGGGTGAACCGTGGGATCCATTCAAGGGGGTCATAAGTTTACCTTAGGATTCTTGCAAAGGGGTCATGGGTTAACCATGGGATTATGGCAAAGGGGTCATGGGTTAACCTTGGATCCTTTCAAGGGGGTCATGGGTTAACCATGGGATCATAGCAAGCGGGTAGTGGATTAACCATGGAATCCTTTCTAGGGAATCCTTGCAAAGGGGTCATGGGTTAACAATGGGATCATGGCAAGGGGGTCGTGGATTAACCATGGGATCTTGGCAAGGGGGTCTTGGGTTAACCATGGGATCTTGGCAAGGGGGTCGTGGGTTAACCATGGGATCATGGCAAGGGGGTCTTGGGTTAACCATAGGATCCTTTCAAAAAGGATCCTTTCAACGGGGTCATGGGTTAACCATGAGATCCTTTCAAGGGGGTCTTAGGTTTACCATGGGATCATGGCAAAGGGGTTAAGGGTTAACCACGGGATCCATTATAGGGGATCCTTGCAAGGGAGTCATGGGTTGACCATTGGATCATGGCAAGAGGGTAATGGGTTAACCTTGGGATCATTGGAAGGGGGTCATGGGTTAACCATGGGAACATTGCAAGGGGGTCATGGGTTAACCATGGGATCATGGCAAGGGAGTCTTAGGTTAACCATGGGATCCTTGCAAGGGGGTCATGGGTTAACCATGGGATTATGGCGAGCAGGTCATGGGTTAACCTTGTGATCATTGCAATGGTGTCTTGGGTTAACCATGGGGTCATGGCAAAGGGATCATGGATTAACCATGCGATCCTTGCAATGCGGTCAAAGGTTAACCATGGGATCATGGCAAGGTGGTCATGGGTTAACCATGGGATCATGTCAAGGGGTCATTGGTTAATCATGGGATCCTTTCTAGAAGGATCCTTTTCAAATGCGTCATGGGATAACAATGGGATCCCAGCAAGGGGCTAATGGTTAGCCTCGAGATCCTTTCAAGGGGGTCATGGGTTAACCATGGGTTCATGGCAAGGGGGTCATCGGTTAACCTTGGGATCCTTGCAAGGGGGTCATGGGTTAACCATGGGACCCTTGCAAGGGGGCCATTGGTTAACCATTGGATCATGGCAAGGGGGTCATGGGTTAACCATGGGGTCATCGCAAGGGGGTCATGGGTTAACCATGCGATCCTTTCTAGGGTCCTTGCAAAGGGGTCACGGGTCAACCATGGGATCATGGCAAGGGGGTCATGGGTTAACCTTGGGATCATGGCAAGAGAATCGTGGGTTAACCATGGGATCATGGCAAGGGGGTCTTGGGTTAACCATGGAATCCTTGCAAAAGGGTCGTAGGTTAACCATAGGATCCTTTCAAGAAGGATCCTTTCAAAGGGGTCATGGGTTAACCGTGAGATCCTTTCAAGGGGGTCTTGGGTTAACAATGGGATCTTTGTACGGGGCTCATGTATTAACCATGGGACCATGGCAAGAGGGGTCATGGGTTAACCACAGGATCCATTGTAGGGGGATCCCTTCAAGGGGGTCATGGGTTAACCATGGGATCATGGCAAGTGGGTCATGGGTTAACCATGGATCTTGGCAAGGGGGTCATATGTTAACCATGGGATACTTGTAAGGGGGTCAAGGGTTAACCATGGGATCCTTCCAAAGGGGTCATGGGTTAACCATTGGATCATGGCAAGCGGGTCATGGGTTAACCTTGGGATCATGGCAAGGGGGTCGTGGGTTAACCATGGGGTCATGGAAAGGGGGTCTTAGGTTAACCATGGGATCATGGCAACTTGGTCATGGGTTAACCATGGGATCCTTTAAAAGGGGTCATGGGTTAACCATGGGATCATTGGAAGGGGGTCATGGGCTAACTATGGGAACATTGCAAGGGGGTCATGGGTTAACCATGGGATCATGGCAAGGGGGACTTAGGTTAACCGTGGGATCCTTTCTAGAAGGACCGTTTCAAAGGGGTCGTTGGTTAACCATGAGATCCTTGCAAGGGGTTCATGTGTTAAGTATAGGATCATGGCAAGGGGGTCATGGGTTAAGCATGGTATCCTGGCAAGGGGGTCATGGGATAACCTTGAGATCACGGCAAGGGGGTCATGGGTTAACTATGGGATCCTTTCTAGAAGGACCCTTTCAAAGGTGTCATGGGTTCACCATGGGATCCTTGAAAGGGGGTCATGGGTTAACCATGGGATTATGGCAAGGGGGTCAAGGGTTATCCTTGGGATAATGGCAAGGAGGACTTAGGTTAACCATAGGATCATGGCAAGGGGGTCATGGGTTAACCATGGGATCCTTGCAAGCTGGTCATGGGTTAACCATGGGATTATGGCAAGGGGTCATGGGTTAACCTTGGGATCATGGCAAGGGGGTCATGGGTTAACCATGGCATCCTTTCTAGGAGGATCCTTTCAAAGGGGTCACGAGTTAACCATGGGATCCTTATAAGGGTATCATGGGTTAACCATGGCATCCTTGCAAGAGGGTCAAGGGTTAACCATTTTCCTTTTGAAGGGAGTCATAGGTTAACCATGGGATCATGGCTAGTGGGTCATGGGTTGACCATTGGATCCTTGCAAGGGGGCCATGGGTTAACCATGGGATCCTTTGTAGAAGTATCCTTTCAAAGGGATCATGGGTTAACCATGGGTTCCAAATAAGGGTCATAAGTTAACCTTGTGATCCTTGCAAGGGGGTCATGGGTTAACCATGGGATCCTTTCTAGGGGGATCCCTACAAGGGGGTCTAGATTAACCATGGGATCCTTTCTTGGGAGATCCTTGCAAGGGGGTCATAGGTTAACCTTGGGGTCCTTGTAACGGGGTCATGTGTTAACCATGGGATCCTTGCAAGGGGGTCATGTGTTAACCATGGGATCCTTGCAAGGGGGTCACAGGTTAACCATGGGATCCTTTCTAGAAGCTTCCTTTCAAAGCGGTCATGGGTTAACCATGGGATCTTTGCAAGGGAGTCATGGGTTAACCATCGGATCCTTTCTAGAAGGATCATTTCAAATGGGTCAAGGGATAACCATGGGATCCTTGCAAGGGGGTCATGGGTTAACCATGGGATCATGGCAAGGGGGTCATCGGTTAACCATGCGATCATGGGGGGTCATGGGTTACCCATGGGATAATGGCAACGGGGTCATGGGTTAACAATGAGACCATGGCAAGGGGGTCAAGGGTTAACCATGGGACCTTTGCTAGGGGGATCTTGCAAGGGGTTCTTAGGTTAACCATGGGATACTTTCTAGGGGGTTCCTTGCAAGGGGGTCATGGGTTAGCCATAAGATACTTGCAAGTGGGTCATGGGTTAGCATTGGGATCCTTGTAAGTGGGTCATGGTTTTTCCATTGGTTCCTTCAAGGGGATTATAGGTTAACCATCGGATCATGGCAACGGGGTCATGGGTTAACCATGAGATCCTTTCTAGAAGGATCCTTTCAAAGGGATCGTGGGTTAACCATGAGATCCTTTCAAAGGGGTCTTGGGTTAACCATGGGATCCTTGCAAAGGGATCATTTGTTAAGTATGGGATCATGGGAAAGGGGTCATGGGTTAACCATGGGATCGATTGTAGGGGGATCCTTGTAAGGGGGCCATGGGTTAACCATGGGATCATGGCAAGGGGATCATGGGTTAACCTTGGGATCACGGCAAGGGGGTCATGGGTTAACCATGGGATCTTTGCAAGGGGATCATGGTTTAACTATGGGATCCTTTCAAGAAGGACCCTTTCAAAGGTGTCATGGGTTAATCATGGGATCCTTCCAAGGGGGTCATGGGTTAACCATGGAATCGTGGGAAAGGGGTCTTGGGTTAACCTTGGAATCATGGCAAAGGGGTCAGGGGTTAACCATGGGATCCTTGCAAGGGGGTCATGGGTTAACCATGGCATCCTTTCTAGAAGGATCCTTTCAAAGGGGTCATGGGTTAACCATGGGATCCTTGCAAGAGGGTCATGGGTTATCCATGGGATCATGGCAAGGGGGTCATGGTTTAACCATAGGATTCTTGCAAAGGGGTCATGGGTTAACCATGGCATCCTTTCCAAAAGGATCCTTTCAAAGGGGGTCGTGGGTTAACAATGGGATCATGGCAACTTGGTCATGGGTTAACCATGGGATCATGGCAAGGGGGTCATGAGTTAACCATTGGATTAGGGCAAGGGGGTCATGGGTTCACTTTGGGATCCTTGCAAGGGGGTCATGGGTTAGCCATGGGATCATGGCAAGGGGGTCATGGATTAACCATGGGATCCTTTCTAGGGGTCCTTGCAAGGGGGTCATGGGTTAACCATCGCATCATGGCAAGGGGGTCATGGGTTAACCATAGGATCATGGCAAGGGGGTCGTGTGTTAACCATGGCATCCATTCTAGAAGGATCCTTTCAAAGACGTCATGGGTTAACCTTGGGATCCTTTTAAGGGGGTCATATGTTAACCTTGGGATCCTTGCAAGGGGGTGACGGGTTAACCATGGGATTATGGCATTGGGATCATGGGTTAACCTTGGGATCATGGCACGGGGGACTTGGGTTACCCATGGGATCATGGCAAGGGAGTCATGGGTTAACCATAGGATCCATGCAAGGGGGTCATGGGTTAACCATTGCATCCTTTCTAGAAGGATCCTTTCAAAAGGGTCATGGGTTAACCTGGGATCCTTTAAAGGGGGTCATAAGTTAACATTGGGATCCTTGCAAGGGGGTCATGGGATAACCATTGGATTCTGGGAAAGAGGTCATGGATTAACCTTGGGATCCTTGCGGGTTAACCATCGGATCACGGTAAGGGGGTCGCAGGTAAACCATGGGATCATGGCAAGGGGGTCATGGGTTAACCATGGGACCCTTACATAGGAGTCAACGGTTAACTATGGGATCCTTTTGAGAAGGATCCTTTCAAAAGGGTCATGGGTTAACCTTGGGATCCTTGCAAGGGGGTCATGGGTTAACTATGGGACCCTTTCTAGAAGGACCCTTTCAAAGGTGTCATGGGTTCACCATGGGATCCTTGAAAGGGGGTCATGGGTTAACCATGGGATTATGGCAAGGGCGTCATGGGTTAACCTTGGGATCATGGCAACGGGGACTTAGGTTAACCATTGGATCATGGCAAGGGGGTCATGGGTTAACCATGGGATCCTTGCAAGCTGGTCATGGGTTAACCAAGGGATTATGCAAAGGGGGTCATGGGTTAACCTTGGGATCATGGCAAAAGGGTCATGGGTTAACCATGGGATCCTTGCAAGGGGGTCATGGGTTAACTATGGCATCCTTTCTAGAAGGATCCTTTCAAAGGGGTCATGAGTTAACCATGGGATCCTTACATGGGTATCATGGGTTAACCATGGGATCCTTGCAAGAGGGTCAAGGGTTAACCATTTTTCTTTTGAAGGGTGTCATAGGTTAACCATGGGATCATGGCTAGTGGGTCATGGGTTAACCATTGGATCCTTGCAAGGGGGCCATGGGTTAACCATGGGATCCTTTGTAGAAGTATCCTTTCAAAGGGGTCGTGGGTTAACCATGGGTTCCAAATAAGGGTCATTAGTTAACCTTGTGATCCTTGCAAGGGAGTCATGGGTTAAACATGGGATCATGGCATGGGGGTCATAGGTTAACCATGGGATCCTTGCAAGGGGGTCATGGGTTAACCATGGTATCCTTTCTAGAAGGATCCTTTCAAAGGGGTCACGGGTTAACCATGGGATCTTTGCAATGGTGTCAAGGGTTAACCATGGGATCCTTGCAAGTGGGTCATGGGTTTACCATTGGTTCCTTGGAAGGGGGTCAAATGTTAACCATGGGATCATGGGTTAACTATAAGATCATTGCAAGGGGGTCATGGGTTAACCATGGGATCCTTTCTAGGGGGATTCCTACAAGGGGGTCTGGATTAACCATGGGATCCTTTCTGGGGGGATCCTTGCAAGGGGGTCATAGGTTAATCTTGGGGTCCTTGTAACGGGGTCATGGGTTAACTATGGGATCATGGCAAGGGGGTCATGGGTTAACCGTGGGATCCTTGCAAGGGGGTCACAGGTTAACCATGGGATCCTTTCTAGAAGCTTCCTTTCATAGCGGTCATGGGTTAACCATGGGATCCTTGCAAGGGGGTCATAGGTTAACCATCGCATCCTTTCTAGAAAGATCCTTTCAAATGGGTCAAGGGTTAACCATGGGATCCTTCCAAGGGGTTCTTAGGTTAACCATGGGATACTTTCTAGGGGGTTCCTTGCAAGGGGGTCATGGGTTAGCCATTAGATAGTTGCAAGTGGGTCATGGGTTAACATTGGGATCCTTGTAAGTGGGTCATGGTTTTTCCATTTGTTCCTTGCAAGGGGATTATAGGGTAATCCTCGGATCATGGCAACGGGGTCATGGGTTAACCATGAGATCCTTTCTAGAAGGATCCTTTCAAAGGGATCGTGGGTTAACCATGAGATCCTTTCAAAGGGGTCTTGGGTTAACCAAGGGATCCTTGCAAAGGGATCATTTGTTAAGTATGGGATCATGACAAGGGGGTCATGGGTTAACCATGGGATCCTTGCAAGGGGGTCACAGGTTAACCATGGGATAGATTGTAGGGGGATCCTTGTAAGGGGGCCATGGGTTAACCATGGGATCATGGCAAGGGGATCATGGTTTAACTATGGGATCCTTTCTAGAAGGATCCTTTCAAAAGGGTCATGGGTTAACCTGGGATCCTTTAAAGGGGGTCATAAGTTAACATTGGGATCCTTGCAAGGGGGTCATGGGATAACCATTGGATTCTGGGAAAGAGGTCATGGATTAACCTTGGGATCCTTGCGGGTTAACCATCGGATCACGGTAAGGGGGTCGCAGGTAAACCATGGGATCATTGCAAGGGGGTCATGGGTTAACCATGGGACCCTTACATAGGAGTCAACGGTTAACTATGGGATCCTTTTGAGAAGGATCCTTTCAAAAGGGTCATGGGTTAACCTTGGGATCCTTGCAAGGGGGTCATGGGTTAACTATGGGACCCTTTCTAGAAGGACCCTTTCAAAGGTGTCATGGGTTCACCATGGGATCCTTGAAAGGGGGTCATGGGTTAACCATGGGATTATGGCAAGGGCGTCATGGGTTAACCTTGGGATCATGGCAACGGGGACTTAGGTTAACCATTGGATCATGGCAAGGGGGTCATGGGTTAACCATGGGATCCTTGCAAGCTGGTCATGGGTTAACCAAGGGATTATGCAAAGGGGGTCATGGGTTAACCTTGGGATCATGGCAAAAGGGTCATGGGTTAACCATGGGATCCTTGCAAGGGGGTCATGGGTTAACTATGGCATCCTTTCTAGAAGGATCCTTTCAAAGGGGTCATGAGTTAACCATGGGATCCTTACATGGGTATCATGGGTTAACCATGGGATCCTTGCAAGAGGGTCAAGGGTTAACCATTTTTCTTTTGAAGGGTGTCATAGGTTAACCATGGGATCATGGCTAGTGGGTCATGGGTTAACCATTGGATCCTTGCAAGGGGGCCATGGGTTAACCATGGGATCCTTTGTAGAAGTATCCTTTCAAAGGGGTCGTGGGTTAACCATGGGTTCCAAATAAGGGTCATTAGTTAACCTTGTGATCCTTGCAAGGGAGTCATGGGTTAAACATGGGATCATGGCATGGGGGTCATAGGTTAACCATGGGATCCTTGCAAGGGGGTCATGGGTTAACCATGGTATCCTTTCTAGAAGGATCCTTTCAAAGGGGTCACGGGTTAACCATGGGATCTTTGCAATGGTGTCAAGGGTTAACCATGGGATCCTTGCAAGTGGGTCATGGGTTTACCATTGGTTCCTTGGAAGGGGGTCAAATGTTAACCATGGGATCATGGGTTAACTATAAGATCATTGCAAGGGGGTCATGGGTTAACCATGGGATCCTTTCTAGGGGGATTCCTACAAGGGGGTCATGGATTAACCATGGGATCCTTTCTGGGGGGATCCTTGCAAGGGGGTCATAGGTTAATCTTGGGGTCCTTGTAACGGGGTCATGGGTTAACTATGGGATCATGGCAAGGGGGTCATGGGTTAACCGTGGGATCCTTGCAAGGGGGTCACAGGTTAACCATGGGATCCTTTCTAGAAGCTTCCTTTCATAGCGGTCATGGGTTAACCATGGGATCCTTGCAAGGGGGTCATAGGTTAACCATCGCATCCTTTCTAGAAAGATCCTTTCAAATGGGTCATGGGTTAACCATGGGATCCTTCCAAGGGGTTCTTAGGTTAACCATGGGATACTTTCTAGGGGGTTCCTTGCAAGGGGGTCATGGGTTAGCCATTAGATAGTTGCAAGTGGGTCATGGGTTAACATTGGGATCCTTGTAAGTGGGTCATGGTTTTTCCATTTGTTCCTTGCAAGGGGATTATAGGGTAATCCTCGGATCATGGCAACGGGGTCATGGGTTAACCATGAGATCCTTTCTAGAAGGATCCTTTCAAAGGGATCGTGGGTTAACCATGAGATCCTTTCAAAGGGGTCTTGGGTTAACCAAGGGATCCTTGCAAAGGGATCATTTGTTAAGTATGGGATCATGACAAGGGGGTCATGGGTTAACCATGGGATCCTTGCAAGGGGGTCACAGGTTAACCATGGGATAGATTGTAGGGGGATCCTTGTAAGGGGGCCATGGGTTAACCATGGGATCATGGCAAGGGGATCATGGTTTAACTATGGGATCCTTTCTAGAAGGATCCTTTCAAAGGGGGTCGTGGGTTAACATTGGGATCATGGCAACTTGGTCATGGGTTGACCATGGGATCATGGCAAGGGGGTCATGAGTTAACAATGGGATTAGGGCAAGGGGGTCATGGGTTCACCTTGGGATCCTTGCAAGGGGGTCATGGATCAACCATGGGATCCTTTCTAGGGGTCCTTGCAAGGGGGTCATGGGTTAACCATCGGATCATGGCAAGGGGGTCATGGGTTAACCGTGGGATAATGGCGAGGGGGTCATGGGTTAACCATAGGATCATGGCAAGGGGGTCGTGTGTTAACCATGGCATCCATTCTAGAAGGATCCTTTCAAAGAGGTCATTGGTTAACCTTGGGACCATTTTAAAAGGGTCATAAGTTGACCTTGGGATCCTTGCAAGGGGGTGATGGGTTAACCATGGGATTATGGCAATGGGATCATGGGTTTACCTTGGGATCATGGCAGGGCGGACTTGTGTTAACCATGGGATCATGTCAAGGGAGTCATGGGTTAACCATAGGATCCATGCAAGGGGGTCATGGGTTAACCATGGCATCCTTTCTAGAAGGATCCTTTCTAAAGGGTCATGGGTTAACCATGGCATCTTTTCAAGGGGGTCATAAGTTAACATTGGGATCCTTGCAAGGGGGTCATGGGATAACTATTGGATTCTGGGAAGGGGGTCATCGATTAACCTTGGGATCCTTGCGGGTTAACCATCGGATCACGGTAAAGGGGTCGTGGGTAAACCATGGGATCACGGCAAGGGGGTCATGGGTTAACCATGGGACCCTTACATAGGGGTCAACGGTTAACCATGGGATCCTTTCGAGAAAGATCCTTTCAAAGGGGTCATGGGTTAACCTTGGGATCCTTGCAAGGGGGTCAAGGGTTAACCATGGGATCATGGCAAGGGGGTCATGGGTTAACCATGGGATTGTGGCAAGGGGATCATAGGTTCACCTTGGGATCCTTGCAAGGGGGTCATGGGTTAACCATGGGATCATAGCAAGGGGGTCATGGATTAACCTTGGGATCCTTTCTTGGGGGATCCTTGTACGGGGGTCATGAGTTAACCATCGGGTCATGGCAAGGGGGTCATGGGTTAACCATGGGATAATGGCAAGGGGGTCATGGGTTAACCATTGGATCATGGCAAGGGGGTCGTGTGTTAACCATGGCATCCTTTCTAGAAGGATCCTTTCAAAGAGGTCATGGGTTAACTTTGGGATCCTTTCTAGAAGGACCCTTAAATAGGGGTCAACGGTTAACCATGGGATCCTTTCGAGAAAGATCCTTTTAAAAGGGTCATAAGTTAACCTTGGGATCCTTGCAAGGGGGTGATGGGTTAACCATGGGATTATAGCAAAGGAATCATGGGTTAACCTTGGGATCATGGGAGGGGGACTTGGGTTAACCATGGGATCATGGTAAGGGGGTCATGGGTTAACCATAGGATCCATGCAAGGGGGTCATGGGTTAACCAAGGCATCCTTTCTAGAAGGATCCTTTCAAAAGGGTCATGGGTTAACCATGGGACCCTTTCAAGGGGGTCATAAGTTAACTTTGGGATCTTCCCAAGGGGGTCATGGGATAACCATTGGATTCTGGGAAGGGGGTCATGGATTAACCTTGGGATCCTTGCGGGTTAACAATCGGATCACGGTAAGGGGATCGCGGGTAAAACCATGGGATCATGGCAAGGGGGTCATGGGTTAACTATGAGACCCTTACATTGGGGTCAACGGTTAACCATGGGATCCTTTCGAGAAGGATCCTTTCAAAGGGGTCATGGGTTAACCATGGGATCCTTGCAAGGGGGTCATGGGTTAACTATGGGATTATGACAAGGGGGTCATAGGTTCACATTGGGATCCTTGCAAGGGGGTCATGGGTTAACCATGTGATCATGGCAAGGGGGTCATAGATTAACCATGTGATCCATGCAAGGGGGTCATGGGTTTACCATGGCATCCTTTCTAGAAGGATCCTTTCAAAAGGGTCATGGGTTAACGATTGGATCCTTTCAAGGTGGTCATAGGTTAACATTGGGATCCTTGCAAGGGGGTCATGGGTTAACCATTGGATTCTGGGAAGGGGGTCATGGATTAACCTAGGGATCCTTGCAAGGGGGTCATGGGTTAACCATCGGATCATGGTAAATGGGTCGTGGGTTAACCATAAGGGGGTCCTGGGTTAACCATGGGACCCTTACTTAGGGGTCAGGGTTAACCATGGGATCCTTTCAAGAAGGATCCTTTTAAAGGGGTCATGGGTTAACCTTGGGATCCTTGCAAGGGGGTCATGGGTTAAATATTGGATCATGGCAAGGGGGTCATGGGTTAACCTTAGGATCCTTTCAAGGGGGCCATGTGTTAACCTTGGGATCATGCAAATGGGGTCATGGGTTAATCATGTGATCTTTTTTAGAAGGATCCTTTAAAAGGGGTCACGGGTTAACCGTGGGATCCTTGCAAAGAGGTCATGGATTAACCATGGGATCCTGGTAAAAGGGTCATGGGTTAACCATTTTTCCTTGGAAGGGGGTCATAGGTTGACCATGGGATCCTTTGTTGAAATATCCTTTCAAAGGGGTCATGGGTTAACCATGGCATCCTTTCTAGAAGGATCCTTTCAAAAGGGTCATGGGATAACCATTGGATTCTGGGAAGGGGGTCATGGATTAACCTTGGGATCCTTGCGGGTTAACAATCGGATCACGGTAAGGGGGTCGCGGGTAGACCATGGGATCATGGCAAGGGGGTCATGGGTTAACCATGGGACCCTTACATAGGGGTCAACGGTTAACCATGGGATCCTTTCGAGAAGGATCCTTTCAAAGGGGTCCTGGGTTAACCATGGGATCCTTGCAAGGGGGTCATGGGTTAACCATGGGATCATGGCAAGGGGGTCATGGGTTAACCATGTGATCCATGCAAGGGGGTCATGGGTTTACCATGGCATCCTTTCTAGAAGGATCCTTTCAAAAGGGTCATGGGTTAACGATGGGATCCTTTCAAGGGGGTCATAGGTTAACATTGGGATCCTTGCAAGGCGGTCATGGGTTAACCATTGGATTCTGGGAAGGGGGTCATGGATTAACCTAGGGATCCTTGCAAGGGGGTCATGGGTTAACCATCGGATCGTGGTAAATAGGTCGCGGGTTAACCATAAGGGGGTCATTGGTTAACCACGGGACCCTTACATAGGGGTCAGGGGTTAACCATGGGATCCTTTCGAGAAGGATCCTTCTAAAGGGGTCATGGGTTAACCTTGGGATCCTTGCAAGGGGGTCATGGGTTAACTATTGGATCTTGGCAAGGGGGTCATGGGTTAACCTTAGGATCCTTTCAAGGGGGCCATGTGTTAACCTTGGGATCATGCAAAGAGGGTCATGGGTTAATCATGTGATCTTTTTTAGAAGGATCCTTTAAAAGGGGTCACGGGTTAACCATGGGATCCTTGCAAAGAGGTCATGGATTAACCATGGGATCCAGGTAAAAGGGTCATGGGTTAACCATTTTTCCCTGGAAGGGGGTCATAGGTTGACCATGGGATACTTTGTTGAAATATCCTTTCAAAGGGGTCATGGGTTAACCATGGCATCCTTTCTAGAAGGATCCTTTCAAAAGGGTCATGGGTTAACCATGGGATCCTTTCAAGGGTTTAATAAGTTAACCTTGGGATCCTTGCAAGGGGGTCATGGGTTAACTATGGGATCATGGCAAGGGGGTCATGGGTTAACTATCGGATCATGGCAACGGGGTCATGTGTAAACCATGGGATCATATCAAGGTGGTCATGGGTTAACCATACGATCATGGCAAGGGGGTCGTGTGTTATCCACGGCATCCATTCTAGAAGTATCCTTTCAAAGAGGTCATGGGTTAACCTTGGGTTCCGTTTAAGGAGGTCATAAGTCAACCTTGGGATCCTTGCAAGGGGGTGATGGGTTAACCATGGGATTATGGCAATGGGATCATGGGTTTACCTTGGGATCATGGCAGGGGGGACTTGGGTTACCCATGGGATCATGGCAAGGGGGTCATGGGTTAACCATGTGATCCATGCAAGGGGGTGATGGGTTTACCATGGCATCCTTTCTAGAAGGATCCTTTCAAAAGGGTCATGGGTTAACGATTAGATCCTTTCAAGGTGGTCATAGGTTAACATTGGGATCCTTGCAAGGGGGTCATGGGTTAACCATTGGATTCTGGGAAGGGGGTCATGGATTAACCTAGGGATCCTTGCAAGGGGGTCATGGGTTAACCATCGGATCATGGTAAATGGGTCGCGGGTTAACCATAAGGGGGTCCTGGGTTAACCATGGGACCCTTACTTAGGGGTCAGGGGTTAACCATGGGATCCTTTCAAGAAGGATCCTTTTAAAGGGGTCATGGGTTAACCTTGGGATCCTTGCAAGGGGGTCATGGGTTAAATATTGGATCATGGCAAGGGGGTCATGGGTTAACCTTAGTATCCTTTCAAGGGGGCCATATGTTAACCTTGGGATCATGCAAATGGGGTCATGGGTTAATCATGTGATCTTTTTTAGAAGGATCCTTTAAAAGGGGTCACGGGTTAACCGTGGGATCCTTGCAAAGAGGTCATGGATTAACCATGGGATCCTGGTAAAAGGGTCATGGGTTAACCATTTTTCCTTGGAAGGGGGTCATAGGTTGACCATGGGATCCTTTGTTGAAATATCCTTTCAAAGGCGTCATGAGTTAACCATGGCATCCTTTCTAGAAGGATCCTTTCAAAAGGGTCATGGGTTAACCTTGGGATCCTTTCAAGGGGATAATAAGTTAACCTTGGGATCCTTGCAAGGGGGTCATGGGTTAACTATGGGATCATGGCAAGGGGGTCATGGGTTAACTATCGGATCATGGCAACGGGGTCATGTGTTAACCATGGGATCATGTGTTAACCATACGATCATGGCAAGGGGGTCGTGTGTTATCCACGGCATCCATTCTAGAAGTATCCTTTCAAAGAGGTCACGGGTTAACCTTGGGATCCATTTAAGGGGGTCATAAGTCAACCTTGGGATCCTTGCAAGGGGGTGATGGGTTAACCATGGGATTATGGCAATGGGATCATAGGTTTACCTTGGGATCATGGCAGGGGACTTGGGTTACCCATGGGATCATGGCAAGGGAGTCATGGGTTAACCATAGGATCCATGCATGGGGGTCATGGGTTAACTATGGCATCCTTTCTAGAAGGATCCTTTCAAAAGGGTCATGGGTTAACCATGGGATCCTTTCAAGGGGGTCATAAGTTAACATTGGGATTCTTGCAAGGGGGTCATGGGATAACCGTTGGATTCTGGGAAGGGGGTCATGGATTAACCTTGGGATCCTTGCGGGTTAACAATCGGATCACGGTAAGGGGGTCGCGGGTAGACCATGGGATCATGGCAAGGGGGTCATGGGTTAACCATGGGACCCTTACATAGGGGTCAACGGTTAACCATGGGATCCTTTCGAGAAGGATCCTTTCAAAGGGGTCCTGGGTTAACCATGGGATCCTGGCAAGGAGGTCATGGGTTAACCATGGGATCATGGCAAAGGGGTCATGGGTTAACCATGTGATCCATGCAAGGGGGTCATGGGTTTACCATGGCATCCTTTCTAGAAGGATCCTTTCAAAAGGGTCATGGGTTAACGATGGGATCCTTTCAAGGGGGTCATAGGTTAACATTGGGATCCTTGCAAGGCGGTCATGGGTTAACCATGGATTCTGGGAAGGGGGTCATGGATTAACCTAGGGATCCTTGCAAGGGGGTCATGGGTTAACCATCGGATCGTGGTAAATAGGTCACGGGTTAACCATAAGGGGGTCATTGGTTAACCACGGGACCCTTACATAGGGGTCAGGGGTTAACCATGGGATCCTTTCGAGAAGGATCCTTCTAAAGGGGTCATGGTTTAACCTTGGGATCCTTGCAAGGGGGTCATGGGTTAACTATTGGATCTTGGCAAGGGGGTCATGGGTTAACCTTAGGATCCTTTCAAGGGGGCCATGTGTTAACCTTGGGATCATGCAAAGAGGGTCATGGGTTAATCATGTGATCTTTTTTAGAAGGATCCTTTAAAAGGGGTCACGGGATAACCATGGGATCCTTGCAAAGAGGTCATGGATTAACCATGGGATCTAGGTAAAAGGGTCATGGGTTAACCATTTTTCCCTGGAAGGGGGTCATAGGTTGACCATGGGATACTTTGTTGAAATATCCTTTCAAAGGGGTCATGGGTTAACCATGGCATCCTTTCTAGAAGGATCCTTTCAAAAGGGTCATGGGTTAACCATGGGATCCTTTCAAGGGTTTAATAAGTTAACCTTGGGATCCTTGCAAGGGGGTCATGGGTTAACTATGGGATCATGGCAAGGGGGTCATGGGTTAACTATCGGATCATGGCAACGGGGTCATGTGTAAACCATGGGATCATATCAAGGTGGTCATGGGTTAACCATACGATCATGGCAAGGGGGTCGTGTGTTATCCACGGACCATTCTAGAAGTATCCTTTCAAAGAGGTCATGGGTTAACCTTGGGATCCATTTAAGGAGGTCATAAGTCAACCTTGGGATCCTTGCAAGGGGGTGATGGGTTAACCATGGGATTATGGCAATGGGATCATGGGTTTACCTTGGGATCATGGCAGGGGGGACTTGGGTTACCCATGGGATCATGGCAAGGGAGTCATGGGTTAACCATAGGATCCATGCAAAGGGGTCATGGGTTAACCATGGCATCCTTTCTAGAAGGATCCTTTCAAAAGGGTCATGGGTTAACCATGGGATCCTTTCAAGGGGGTCATAAGTTAACATTGGGATCCTTGCAAGGGGTTCATGGGATAACCATGGGATTCTGGGAAGGGGGTCATGGATTAACCTTGGGATCCTTGTGGGTTAACAATCGGATCAGGGTAAGGGGGTCACGGGTAAACCATGGGATCATGGCAAGGGGGTCATGGGTTAACCATGGGACCCTTACATAGGGGTCAACGGTTAACCATGGGATCCTTTCGAGAAGGATCCTTTGAAATGGGTCATGGGTTAACCATGGGATCCTTGCAAGGGGGTCATAGGTTAACCATGGGATCATGGCAAGGGGGTCATGGGTTAACCATGGGATTATGGCAAGGGGGTCACAGGTTCACCTTGGGATCCTTGCAAGGGGGTCATGGGTTAACCATGGGATCATGGCAAGGGGGTCATGGATTAACCATGTGATCCATGCAAGGGGGTCATGGGTTTACCATGGCATCCTTTCTAGAAGGATCCTTTCAAAAGGGTCATGGATTAACCTTGGGATCCTCTCAAGGGAGTCATGTGTTAACCCTCGGATCATGGTAAGGGGGTCGCGGGTTAACCATAGGGGGGTCATGGGTTAACCAGGGTATCCTTTCGAGAAGGATCCTTTCAAGGGGATCATGGGTTAACCTTGGGATCCTTGCAAGGGGGTCATGGGTTAACTATTGGATCATGGCAAGGGGGTCATGGGTTAACCTTAGGGTCCTTTCAAGGGGGCCATGTGTTAACCTTGGGATCATGCAACGAGGGTCATGTGTTAATCATGTGATCTTTTCTAGAATGATCCTTTAAAAGGGGTCACGGGTTAACCATGGGATCCTTGCAAGGAGGTCATGGATTAACCATGGGATCCTGGTAAAACGATCATGGGTTAACCATTTTTCCTTGGAAGGGGGTCATAGGTTGACTATGGGATCCTTTGTAGAAATATCCTTTCAAAGGGGTCATGGGTTAACCATAGCATCCTTTCTAGAAGGATCCTCTCAAAAGGGTCATGGGTTAACCTTGGGATCCTTTCAAGGGGATAATAATTTAACCTTGGGATCCTTGCGAGGGGGTCATGGGTTAACCATGGGATCATGGCAAGGGGGTCATGGGTTAACTATCGGATCATGGCAACGGGGTCATGTGTTAACCATGGGATCATGTCAAGGGGGTCATGGGTTAACCATACTATCATGGCAAGGGGGTCGTGGGTTATCCACGGCATCCATTCTAGAAGTATCCTTTCAAAGAGGTCATGGGTTAACCTTGGGATCCATTTACAAGTTAACCTTGGGATCCTTGCAAGGGGGTGGTGGGTTAACCATGGGATTATGGCAATGGGATCATGGGTTAACCTTGGGATCATGGTAGGGGGGACTTGGGTTACCCATGGGATCATGGCAAATGGGTCATGGGTTAACCATAGGATCCATGCAAGGGGGTCATGGGTTGACCATGGCATCCTTTCTAGAAGGATCCTTTCAAAAGGGTCATGGGTTAACCATGGGATCCTTTCAAGGGGGTCATAAGTTAACATTGGGATCCTTGCTAGGGGGTCAAGGGTTAACCATTAGATTCTGGGAAGGGGGTCATGGATTAACCTTGGTATCCTTGCAAGAGGGTCATGGGTTAACCATCGGATCATGGGATCATGGCAAGGGAGTCATGGGTTAACCATGGGACCCTTACATAGGGTCAAGGGTTAACCATGGGATCCTTTCGAGAAGGATCCTTTCAAAGGGGTCATGGGTTTACCTTGGGATCCTTGTTAGGGGGTCATGGGTTAACCATAGGATCATGGCAAGGGGGTCATGGGTTAACAATGGGATTATGGCAAGGGGGTCATGGGTTCACCTTGGGATCCTTGCAAAGGGGTCATGGGTTAACCGTGGGATCATGGCAAGGGGGTCATGGATTAACCATGGGATCCTTTCTAGGGAGATCCTTGCAAAGGGGTCATGAGTTAACCATCGGGTCATGGCAAGGGGGTCATGGGTTAACCATATGATCATGGCAAGGGGGTCGTGTGTTAACCATGGCATCCTTTCTAGAAGGATCCTTTCAAAGAGGTCATGGGTTAACTTTGGGATCCTTTTAAGGGGGTCATGAATAACCTTGGGATCCTTGCAAGAGGGTGATGGGTTAACCATGGGATTATGGCAAAGGGATCATGGGTTAACCTTGGGATCATGGCAGGGGGGACTTGGGTTAACCATGGGTTCATGGCAAGGGGCTCATGGGTTAACCATAGGATCCATGCAAGGGGGTCATGGGTTTACCATGGCATCCTTTCTAGAAGGATCCTTCCAAAAGGGTCCTGGGCTAACCATGGGACCTTTCAAGGGGGTCATAGGTTAACATTGGGATCCTTGCAAGGGGGTCATGGGTTAACCATTGGATTCTGGGAAGGGGGTCATGGATTAACCTTGGGATCCTTGCAAGGGGGGTCATGGATTAACCATCGGATCATGGTAAGGGGGTCGCGAGTTAACCATAGGATCATGGCAAGGGGGTCATGGGTTAACCATGGGACCCTTACATTTGGTTCAGGGGTTAACCATGGGATCCTTTCGAGAAGGATCCTTTCAATGGGGTCATGGGTTAACCTTGGGATCCTTGTAAGGGGGTCATGGGTTAACTATTGGATCATGGCAAGGGGGTCATGGGTTAACCTTAGGATCCTTTCAAAGGGGCCATGTGTTAACCTAGGGATCATTGCTTGCACTACAAGAAAATCAGCTTTTAGCGTAGGCCAAAAGCCCACGCTACAAGGCAAAAGCCGACGCTAATGACCACTTTAGCGTCCGCTTTGCGTCGGTGTCGTGGCCGTCGCTCCAATCCTCGACGCAACGTTTAGCCTCGGACATTTATGGCCGACGCTAATTTTAGCGTCGGCCAAACCGACGCTAAATGGCAGCCAAGACCATATAGGAAATGACCGACGCTAATTTAGCGTCGGCCAGGCCTTCGTTAATTTGCTTTGTCTAAGCGTAGGCTTTAGCGTCGGCCTAGCCTACGCTATTTAATTTAATTTTTTTTTTTTATTTAGTAACTGTATTATTATTATTATTATTATTACAAAACCTAGAAATATAGAATAAAAATATACTTTTTTTTTTATAAATCAAAATTGTATTGAAAGGAGTACTAGGGGTACTCCAACCCAAATACAACACCAAAGCACCAAAATTATTAAAAAGTATCTCAATGACTTGCCCAAACCTGCCCAGATTATTACAACACACATTATAAATTTTATATACATAGTCAAAACCACCAAATGTCCAAATCACCAGAAAACCCAAAAGTAAGAACAATAACCAACACCACCCAAATGGCCCATTTCGCATAAGGATCATTATAGCATCACCAGAATGCTCCAGCAGCAGCACCAAAACACTTTTGATAGCAGAAAAGCGCCCCAATGAACTGCTGCAGGACCCGAAAGCTGAATGGCACCCAAATGCTATAAAACAGGAATAAACACTACACCAGACAGCATCAGCTAGAAGATCAAATTATCATAACAGACTAGAAAATAACACCACGAGATAGAACAACAAAGAAAAACTCCAAAACTCAGTATGTAAATCCTGACAACAGTATTACTTTCAATGCACCTAGAATAAAAATATACTTAACAAAGGCATTAAATGCCAAATAAACATAACTGAAATAATATTTAAGACAAAGGTATAAAGGTGATTGAATATACAGGTGGGAATATACATGTGTATAACAATGTATCACAGTATCAGTCAAAGATAGAAAGTTATATTAAGAACAACTGGGACTGCCTTAAATCTGTATATGGAGGAACCAATCATTTTAAATTAGTAATTATAATGTTTTTTTATCCAATTCTAATAATCTGATAAGCAAAAGGATAAGAAAAACATACCAAGCCAATAAAACCCAACTCGCAGGTGAAAGGTCACAGCTCCTGTATGTCTTCAACTCTGGAAATTTGTGTGCAAGATCAGAAGCAAGCAAAATGAATATTTGTTAGGATGGTAACAAAAATATCCTGTAATAACAATCAGTCATACACTTAAAGTAGCAGATTCAGATGAAATATTTTAAAAACTTCTAGCATGGTAACAGGAGACACAGAGGCAGGGGGCAAGTCTTAAAATACCAACTGAATTCAATAATAAGGTATAACCAGTAAGACAAAAATATCCATAAGAAAACACTGCAAATCATTAGAATTATTTCCCTCTTTATCCTTACAAAATTGGCACAGCAAACAAAGGGAATTAATTCTTCGATCTATCCTTGAATATTGGAGTTTAGAAGATTACATCAACCTAGCAAAATAAATCAGATCTATATAGATGCTAGTTGACTCCAAAATTAAAGTAATGGTGTCAAAGGAAGAAAAACCAAATCTGAAAACTTAGTGGCATTGGTAAGTTGGTATAGATGAAATTGTACAAGATGAATACCATACATAAACAAATGCCAGCCTTCACCTGAACATAAGCAAACATCGAATACAATCATGTTTGTGACAAAACAAAAAAAAAAGTGCAAATGTAGGGCATCATTTATCACATGAAGAACAACAAAGACAGAAACAACCTACAACTCAGAGAGAGAGAGAGATGAAGAATATGCAAACCCAGCCACAACTATTATTTGATACAAAGTTGATAGCTAGACTGATCTAGTTAACAATACATGTTATAACAATTTTAAGCTGGTTCCTCTCCTGGAGGCTTTTCCTTGCCTTTACAATCTCTCAACCTTGCATAACTCGACCAATGTCTTTGAGAAATACAGAAAATCAATGTCCCCCTATCAATATTCACCCACTATAACCCCAAAAACCATATCTCTACCAATTAAAATCCCCAGCTGTTAAACATGTGAATCCACCAGGTACAACATCATGCAAGTAGAGAGATGAGAAGGAGGAGCATATGCACCACCTATCACAGTTCACCATGAACAAACACAAAGCTATAAACCCCACCCCTTGTCAGTTTTAAGTAGAGGACAAATACGGCAAAACAGCAGCCACATTAGTAATGTGATTTATCTTCCGTGAACAGACAAAGAAATCAACACCTATTGGTATATATGGGCAGTAGTCTGGAGCAGGACACTTCTGCTTATCTCTGCATAAGCTATTGCCATTATATAATATGAATCATTCAGAAGAAACAAAACTAAAATCAATGACTAACTAATGGATATAGATGTGCATAACATAACAATAGATCAACAAGTACAATTTTCCGACTAGCCTGAAAAGCCTTGTGCCACGGAGCTTGAACACTGAAGGTGAAACCGCAAACCATGAACCAGGAAATGGCTTCTCTGGAGTTGAGGGTGGAATATGAAGCGCTGCTCTAGGAGACTAGGACGATAAAGAAATCTCTCAGATGCACCTGTCCATCCATTCATTTAGTATCATAATGTTAATTGGCATGAACTTCCTAATGTTTTACTGCATTGACACTTCAAATAATATAGAAAAAACTCAGAATAAAGGAAAAAAAATGTAAAAAATAGTGCCACACACAACAGATGATTAACTTATATACTGAGTACAGATTACATTCTCATTGTTGGACAAGGAAAGCCTCCAAATCTTAAGGCACAAATTAGTTACATGAAAAAGTTTTGAAAGAAAAAAAAATCCTATAAAAGAAATATTCGACTAAAATCCAGAACATTGAATAACAAGATATAAATTACATGAAGATAAGAAGAAAAAAATAGCAATTCTGAAATAGCCACTTGGTAATAACAAGATATAAATTCATCACCTCCATGCACACTACTGAATTCATCATCTGAATCAGATTCTAGAATGCTAGCTGAGTCAAACCATGCTTCATCTTGGTATTTTCCTACAAATTACAAAATATATATAACTGATCAGCATGTTTATCAAAGGTAGCTATGTCAACCCTAACCATCTTAAAAGCACCATCAAGAATGCATAATAGTTTATTCACTAGTCACTACAAATCTCTCTCTTTTTTCTCTCTTAGACAGCATTAACATAAATCTCCTAATAGTTTCACATTCCAGCAAGAAGAGGGAGATAAAAGATACCCTTTGCATCAACTTGACTATGGCTGTGGTATTGTAGCTGAGTAAAATGAATTGTCATGTTTGAAACCTCAGATCTCCTGCATGTGGCAGAAGAAGGCTTCTCAAAGTCCAAGTTAACAAAATCACTGAGAGTGAAGTACTCTCCCACACGGTTTCCAGCATTGCTAAGCCTTTTCAAAGGCATATCAGGAAGTGAGGTGTTAATATTTCTGCGACGTTTGCTAGATTTGTGAGTTTTTCTTTTGTGACCATTGCTCTTCTTCCCATTTGGTTTTGAGGTACAGCTTCCCATTGTGGTGTAAGCTATCTTTTTCACTAATCCAGTCAACATTGTATTTTTTTGATATGTGATGATCAGGCAGTGTGTTTATAATCTCCTTGAGAATAAAGAACCTTGCAGCCACACAAATGATTCATAACATCATTCAAAAAAATAAAAAATCAGTACAACAATAGAAGAAACTCTCTTGATTTCTCACATTTTTCTGAGAAAAATACATCTCAAAGACACCTCTCCAACAAACATAACACTCCTTTCTATCTCAAGACCTTTGTTCCTCTCTACTCCTCCATCTGTAGTTCTGCATTTTTTTTCTTCTCTGTAACCCCCCTTCATTTGCTTATCTCGGAAGAACTGGACATTTAGAAAGAATCTGTAGGCGGCATTCTCACTTGCAAAACTCTTGTGGTTCTGAAGTTGAGTGGGTTAAATGTGAATGCACCTTCTTATGCTGATTTTCCTTCCCTCAAAACACTGCACTTGAAAAGGGTTCATTTCCTAGAACGTGGTCATCTTTTTGAGATTCTTTCTAAGTGTCCAGTTCTTGAGGTTTTGCTGATTAAATCTCAAATGTGGTGTGTGGTGTGTGACGATGAGAGAGATGGAAGGTAAGAAAGTGAGAAGGAGAAGGAAACATACCAGGGACGACGAAGGAGACCGAGGATCGATAGTGCCGGCGGCGACGAAGGCTGCAACAAATTCTCCTTCCGGCGACGACGGCTGCGACAGGTTCTCTCAGTAGGGGGCAATGCCGGTAGGGTTCTCCCAATTCGTGAGGCGCGAAGAATAAAAGAGGGAAAAATTGTGTTCCCCCTAAAAATTAAGTGTTCCCACCAATTGTAGCGTCCACAGGTCCGACGCTAACGCACTGATCAACATAGTGTCGGCCAAAGCCGACGCAAAGTGTCATAAAATAGCGTCGGCCTGGCCCACGCAAGATTAAAAAAATAAAAAAAATACGGGTAACAGTGTTGCGTCCATTTTGCGTCGAGAAGGCCGACGCTATAGCGTCGGAGTCGTGGCCGACGCTAAATATTTGCAGCTAAATGGTTGTTTTCTTGTAGTGTTGGGGGTCATGGGTTAATCATGTGATCTTTACTAGAAGGATCCTTTAAAAGGGGTCACGGGTTAACCATGGGATCCTTGCAAGGAGGCCATGGATTAACCATGGGATCCTGGTAAAAGGGTCATGGGTTAACCATTTTTCCTTGGAAGTGGGTCATAGGTTGACCATGGGATCCTTTGTAGAAATATCCTTTCAAAGGGGTCATGGGTTAACCATGGCATCCTTTCTAGAAGGATCCTTTCAAAAGGGTCATGGGTTAACCTTGGGATCCTTTCAAGGGGATAATATTTTAACCTTGGGATCCTTGCGAGGGGGTCATGGGTTAACCATGGGATCATGGCAAGGGGGTCATGGGTTAACTATCGGATCATGGCAACGGGGTCATGTGTTAGCCATGAGATTATGTCAAGGGGGTCATGGGTTAACCATACTATCATGGCATGGGGGTCGTGTGTTATCCACGGCATCCATTCTAGAAGTATCCTTTCAAAGAGGTCATGGGTTAACCTTGGGATCCATTTAAGGGTGGGTCACAAGTTAACCTTGGGATCCTTGCAAGGGGGTGGTGGGTTAACCATGGGATTATGGCAATGGGATCATGGGTTAACCTTGGGATCATGGCAGGGGGGACTTGGGTTATCCATGGGATCATGGCAAAGGGGTCATGGGTTAACCATAGGATCCATGCAAGGGGGTCATGGGTTGACTATTGGATCATGGCAAGGGGGTCATGGGTTAACCTTAGGATCCTTTCAAAGGGGCCATGTGTTAACCTTGGGATCATTGCAAGGGGGTCATGGGTTAATCATGTGATCTTTACTAGAAGGATCCTTTAAAAGGGGTCACGGGTTAACCATGGGATCCTTGCAAGGAGGCCATGGATTAACCATGGGATCCTTGTAAAAGGGTCATGGGTTAACCATTTTTCCTTGGAAGGGGGTCATAGGTTGACCATGGGATCTTTTGTAGAAATATCCTTTCAAAGGGGTCATGGGTTAACCATGGCATCCTTTCTAGAAGGATCCTTTCAAAAGGGTCATGGGTTAACCTTGGGATCCTTTCAAGGGGATCATAAGTTAACCTTGGGATCCTTGCAAGGGGGTCATGGGTTAACCATGGGATCATGGCAAGGGCGTCATGGGTTAACCATCGGATCATGGCAAGGGGGTCATGGGTTAACCATGGGATCATGTCAAGGGGGTCATGGGTTAACCATACAATCATGGCAAGGGGGTCGTGTGTTAACCATGGCATCCTTTCTAGAAGGATCCTTTCAAAGGGGTCAAGGGTTAACCTTGGGATCCTTTTAAGGGGGTCATAAGTTAACCTTGGGATCCTTGAAAGGGGTTGGTGGTTAACCGTGGGATTATGGCAAGGGGATCATGGGTTAACGTTGGGATCATGCCAGGGGTGACTTGGTTAACCATGGGATCATGGAAAGGGGGTCATGGGTTAACCTTTGGATCCTTGCAAGAGGGTCATGGGTTAACGATGAGATTCTGGCAAGGGGGTCATGGGTTAACCTTGGGATCCTTGCAAGGGAGTCATGGGTTAACCATTGGATCATGGTAAGGGGGTCGTGGGTTAACCATGGGATCATGTCAAGGGTGTCATGGGTTAACCATGGGATCCTCACATAGGGTTCAGTGGTTAACCATGAGATCCTTTCGAGAAGGATTGTTTCAAAGGAGGTCATGTGTTAACCATAAGATCATCACAAGGGGGTCTTGGGTTAACCATGGGATCCTTTGTAGAGGGATCTTTGCAAGGGGGTCGTAGGTTAACCACGTGATCAATGCAAGTGGGTCATGGGTTAACCTTGGGATCCTTGGAACGGGGTCATGAGTTAACCACGGTATCCTTTCTAAAAGGATCCTTTCAAAGGGGTCACGGGTTAATCATGGGATCCTTGCAAGGGTGTCATGGGTTAACCATGGGATCCTTGCATATGGGTCATGGGTTAACCATGGGTTCCTTGGAAGGGTGTCATACGTTAACCATGGAATCATGGCAAGGGGGTCATGGGTTAACCATAAGATCATTGCAAGGGGGTCATGGGTTAGCCATGGGATCCTTTCTTGGGGGATCCCGTCAAGGGGGTCTGGGTTAACCAATGGATCCTTTCTGGAGGGATCCTTGCAAGGGGGTCGCAGGTTATCCATGTGATCAACGCAAGGGGTCATAGGTTAACCTAGGGATCCTTGCAATGGTGTCATCGTTTAACCATGGGATCATGGCAAGGGGGTCATGGGTTAACCATGGGATCCTTGCAAGGGGGTCATGGGTTAACCATTGGATCGTGGCAAGGGGGTCATGGTTTAACCTTGGGATCCTTGCAAGGGGACCATGGGTTAACCATTGGATCATGGCAAGGGGGTCATAAGTTAACCAAGGGATCATGGTATGGGGGTCATGGGTGAATCACGGGATCCTTGCATGGGGGCCATGGGTTAACCACGGGATCCTTTCAAGAAGGATCCTTTCAAGGGGGTCATGGGTTAACCATGGGATCATGGCAAGGTGGACATGGGTTAACCATTGGATCCTTTCTAGGGGGATCATTGCAAGGGGGTCATTGGTTAACCAAGGGATGCTTGCAAGGGGGTCATGGGTTAATCATGGGATTATGGCAAGCAAGTCATGGGTTAACCTTGTGATCCATGCAAGGGAGTCATGGGTTAACCATGGGGTCATGGAAAGGGGATCCTGGATTAACCATGGGATCCTTTCTTGGGGGATCCTTGCAAAGCGGTCAAAGGTTAACCATGGGATCATGGCAAAGGGGTCACGGGTTAACCATGGGATCATGTCAAGGGGGTCATGGGTTAATCATGGGAAACTTTCAAGGGGGTCATGTGTTAACCATAGTTTCCTTTCTAGAGGGATCTTTGCAAGGGGGTCGTAGGTTAACCATGTGATCAATGCAAGGGGGTCATGGGTTAACCTTGGGATCTTTGCAACGGGGTCATGGGTTAACCACGGTATTCTTTCTAGAAGGATCCTTTCAAATGGGTCACGGGTTAACCATGGGATCCTTGCAAGGGTGTCATGGGTTAACCATGGGATCCTTGCATGTGGGTCATGGGTAAACCATGGGTTCCTTGGATGGGTGTCATACGTTAACCATGGAATCATGGCAAGGGGGTCATGGGTTAACTATAAGATCATTGCAAGGGGGTCATGGGTTAACCATGGGATCCTTTCTAGGGGGATCCTGTCAAGGGGGTCTGGGTTAACCAAGGGATCCTTTCTGGAGGGATCCTTGCAAGGGAGTCGTAGGTTAACCATGTGATCAATGCAAGGGGTCATAGGTTAACCTAGGGATCCTTGCAATGGGGTCATGGGTTAACCATGGGATTATGGCAAGGGGGTAATGGGTTAACCATGGGATCCTTTCTAGAAGCTTCCTTTCAAAGGGGTCATGGGTTAACCATGGGATCCTTGCAAGGGGGCCATCGGTTAACCATGAGATCCTTTCTAGAAGGATCCTTTCAAAGGGGTCAAGGGTTAACCATGGAATCCTTGCAGGAAGGTCATAGGTTAAACTTGGGATCCCGGGTCATGGGTTAACCATTGGATCGTGGCAAGGGGTTCATGGTTTAACCTTGGGATCCTTGCAAGGGGACCATGGGTTAACCAATGGATCTTGGCAAGGGGGTCATAGGTTAACCAAGGGATCATGGTATGGGGGTCATGGGTGAACCATGGGATCCTTGCATGGGGGCCATGGGTTAACCATGGGATCCTTTCTAGAAAGATCCTTTCAAGGGGGTCATGGGTTAACCATGGGATCATGGCAAGGTGGACATGGGTTAACCATTGGATACTTTCTAGGGGGATCGTTGCAAGGGGGTCATTGGTTAACCAAGAGATGCTTGCAAGGGGTCATGGGTTAATCATGGGATTATGGCGAGCAAGTCATGGGTTAACCTTGTGATCCTTGCAAGGGAGTCATGAGTTAACCATGGGGTCAGGGCAAGGGGATCCTGGATTAACCATGGGATCCTTTCTTGGGGGATCCTTGCAAAGCGGTCAAAGGTTAACCATGGGATCATGGCAAGGGGGTCATGGGTTAACCATGGGATCATGTCAAGGGGGTCATGGGTTAATCATGGGAAACTTGCAAGGGGGTCATAGGTTAACCAAGGGATCATGGCAAGTAGGTCATGGGTTAACCATGGGATCATGGCAAGGGGGTCATGGGTTAACCATGGGAGACTTGCAAAGGGGTCATGGGTTAACCATAGGATCCTTTCAAAGGGGTCATCGGTTAACCATGGGATCATTGGAAGGGGTTCATGGGTTAACCATGGGATCATTGCAAGGGGGCATGGGTTAACCATGGGATCCTTGCAAAGGGATCAAGTTTTATCCTTTCTAGAAGTATTCTTTTCAAATAGGTCATGGGTTAACAATGGGATCCTTGCAAGGGGTAATGGTTAACCTTGGGATCCTTTCAAGGGGGTGATGGGTTAACCGTGGGATCATGGCAAGGTGGTCATGGGTTAACCATGGGATCCTTTCTAGAACGATCCTTTCAAAGGGGTCATGGGTTAACCATGGGATCCTTTCAAGGGGGTCATGGATTAAACTTGGGACCCTTGCGAGGGGGTCATTGGTTAACCATGGGATCTTGGCAAGGGGGTCATGGGTTAACCATAGGATCATCGCAAGGGGGTCATAGGTTAACCATGCGATTCTTTCTAGGGGGATCCTTGCAAAGGGGTCGTGGGTTAACCATGGGATCATGGCAAGGGGGCCATTGGTTAACCATGGAATCACGTCAAGGGGGTCATGGGTTAATCATGGGATCCTTTCTAGAAGGATCGTTTTCAAATGGGTCATGGGTTAACAATGGGATCCTTGCAAGGGGCTAATGGTTAACCTTGAGATCCTTTCAAGGGGGTCATGGGTTAACCTAGGGATCATGGCAAGGGGGTCATCGGTTAACCATGGGATCCTTGCAAGGGGACATGGGTTAACCATGGGACCCTTGCAAGGGGTTCATTGGTTTACCATGGGATCCTGGCAAGGGGGTCAAGGGTTAACCATTGGATCATCGCAAGGGGGTCATGGGTTAACCATGCGATCCTTTCTAGGGTCCTTGCAAAGGGGTCACGGGTCAACCATGGGATCATGGCAAGGAGGTGATGAGTTAATCTTGGGATCATGGCAAGGGGTCGCGGGTTAACCATGTGATCATTGCAAGGGGGTCACCGGTTAACCATGGGATCCTTTCAAGAAGGATCCTTTCAAAGACGTCATAGGTTAACCATGAGATCCTTTCAAGGGGGTCTTCGGTTAACAATGGGATCTTTGTACGGGGATCATGTGTTAACCAGGGCATCATGGCAAGGGGGTCGTGGGTTAACCGCGGGATCCATCATAGGGGGATCCTAGCAAGGGGGTCATGGGTTAACCATGGTATTATGGCGAGCAGGTCATGGGTTAACCATGGGGTCATGGCAAGGGGATCATGGATTAACCATGGGATCCTTTCTAGGGGAATCCTTGCAAGGCGGACAAAGGTTAACCATGGGGTCATGGCAAGGGGGTCATGGGTTAACCATGGGATCATGTCAAGGGGGTCATGGGTTAATCATGGGTTCCTTTCTAGAAGGATCCTTTTCAAATCGGTCAGGGGTTAACAATGGGATCCTTGCAAGGGGCTAATGGTTAACCTTGAGATCCTTTCACGGAGGTCATGGGTTAACCATGGGATCATGGCAAGGGGGTCATTGGTTAACCATGGGAACCTTGCAAGGGGGTGGGTCATGGGTTAACCATAGGATCATGGCAAGGGAGTCATGGGCTAACCATGGGATCCTTGTAATGTGGTCATGGGTTAACCATGGGACCCATTCTAGAAGGTTCCTTTCAAACGGGTCATGGGTTAACCATGAGATTCTTGCAAGGGGGTCATGTGTGTCATGTGTTAACCATGGGATCATGGCAAGGGGGACATGGATTAACCACGGGATCCATTATAGGGGGATCCTTGAATGGGGGTCATGGTTTAACCATGGGATCATAACAAGTGGGTCATGGGTTAACCATGGGATCATGGCAAGGGGGTCATAGGTTAACCATGGGATACTTGCAAGGGGGTCATGTGTTAACCGTGACCGTGGGATCATGGCATGGGGGTCATAGGTTAACCATGGGATACTTGCAACGGGGTCATGGGTTAAGCATGAGATCCTTTCAAGGGGGTCTTGGGTTAACAATGGGATCTATGTACGGGGATCAGGTGTTAACCATGGGATCATGGCAAGGGGGTCATGGGTTTACCACGGGATCCATTATGGGGGGATCCTTGCAAGGGGGTCATGGGTTAACCATGGGATCATGGCAAGTGGGTCATGGGTTCACCATGGGATCACGGCAAGGGGGTCATAGGTTGACCATGGGATACTTGCAAGGGGGTCATGGGTTAACCATGTGATCCTTTCAAAGGGGTCATGGGTTAACCATGGGATCATAGGAAGGGATCATGGGTTAACCATGGGATCATTGCAAGGGGATCATGGTTTAACCATGGGATCATGGCAAGCGGGACTTGGGTTAACCATGGGGCCATGGCAAGGGGGTCATGGGTTAACCAAGGGATGCTTGCAAGGGGGTCCTGGATTAACCATCGCATCCTTTCTAGAAGGATCCTTTCAAAGGGATCATCGTTTAACCTTGGGATTCATTCAAGGGGGTCATAAGTTAACCTTAGGATCCTTGCAAGGGGGTCATGGGTTAACCATGGGATCATAGCTAGGGGGTCATGGATTAACCATGGGATCCTTGCAAGGGGGTCAAGGGTTAACTATGGGATCCTTTCTAGAAGTATTCTTTTCAAATGGGTCATGGGTTAACAATGGGATCCTTGGAAGGGGGTCATGGGTTAACCAAGGGATCATGGGAAGGGGGTCATGGGTTAACCATGGGATCATGGCAAGGGGGTCATGGATTAACCATGGGATCCTTGCAAGGGGGTCAAGGGTTAATCATGGGATCCTTTCTAGAAGTATTCTTTTCAAATGGGTCATGGGTTAACAATGGGATCCTTGGAAGGGTGTAATGGTTAACCTTGGGATCCTTCCAAGGGGGTCATGGGTTAACCGTGGGATCATGGAGAGGTTGTCATGGGTTAACCCTGGGATACTTGCAAGGGGGTCATGGGTTAACTATGGGATCCTTTCTAGAAGGATCCTTTCAAAGGGGTCATGCTTTAACCATGGGATCTTGACAAGGGGGTCATTGGTTAACCATGGGATCATCGTAAGGGAGTCATGGGTTAACCATGCGATCCTTTCTAGGGGGATCCTTGCAAAGGGGTCATTGGTTAACCATGGGATCATGGCAAGGGGGTCAATGGTTTACCATGTGATCATGGCAAGGGGGTCGTGGGTTAACCATGAGATCATGGCAAGGGGGTCATTGGTTTACCATGTGATCATGGCAAGGGAGTCTTAGGTTAACCATGGGATCCTTGCAAGGGGGTCATGGGTTAACCATGGGATCATTTCTTGCTGGATCCTTTCAAAAGGGGTCATGGGTTAACCTTGAGATCCTTTCAAGGGGGTCATGGGTTAACCATGGAATCATTTCTAGAAGGATCCTTTTCAAATAGGTCATTGGTTAACAATGGGATCCTTGCAAGGGCTAACAGTTAACCTTGGGATCCATTCAAGGGGGTCATGGGTTAACCATGGGATCATGGCAACGGGGTCATGGGTTAACCATAGGATCCTTGCAAGGGGGTCATGGGTTAACCATGCGATCCTTTCTAGGGGGATCCTTGCAAAGGGATCATGGGTTAACCATGGGATCAGGGCAAGGGGGTCATTGGTTAACAATGGGATCATGGCCACGGGGTCGTGGGTTAACCATGCGATCATGGAAAGGGAGTCTTGGGTTAACCATGGGATCCTTGGAAAGGGGTCATAGGTTAACCATGGGATCATTTCTTGAATGATCCTTTCAAAGGGGTCATGGGTTATCCATGAGGTCCTTTCAAGGGTGTCATGGGTTAACCATGGGATCCTTTCTTGGAGGATCCTTTTCAAATGGGTCATGGGTTAACAATGGGATCCTTGCAAGGGGCTAATGGTTAACCTTGGGATCCTTTCAAGGGAGTCATGGGTTAACCATGGGATCCTTGCAAGGGGGTCATGGGTTAAACATGGGACCCTTGCAAGAGGGTAATTGGTTTACCATGGGATCATGGCAAGGGGGTTATGGGTTAACCATGGGATCATCGCAAGGGGGTCATGGGTCAACCATGCGATCCTTTCTAGGGGGATCCTTGCAAAAGGGTCATAGGTCAACCATGGGATCATGGCAAGGGGGTCATGGGTTAACCATGGGATCATCGCAAGGGGGTCATGGGTTATCCATGCGGTCCTTTCTAGGGGGATCCTTGCAAAGGGGTCATGGGTTAACCATGGGATCATGGCAAGGGGGTCATTGGTTAACCATGGGATCACATCAAGGGGGTCATGGGTTATTCTTGAGATCCTTTCAAGGGGGTCATGGGTTAACAATGGGATCATTGAACCCCTTGCAAGGATCCCAAGGTTAACCCATGACCGACATGCAAGGATCCCCCAAGAAAGGATCCCATGATTAACCCATGACCCCCTTGCAAGGATCCCATGGTTATCCCATGACCCCCTTGCATGGATCCCATGGTTAACCCAAGACCCCCTTGCAAGGATCCCATGGTTAACCAATGTCCCGCTTGCAAGGATCCCATGGTGAACCAATATGCCACTTGCAAGAATCCCATGGTTAACTTATGACCCACTTATAAGGATCCTTTGGTTAACCCATGAACAACTTGCCATGATCCCATGGTTAACCCATGAGCCCCATGCAAGGATCCCCCTTGAAAGCATCCCATGGTTAACACATGACCCCCTTGCCATGACTCCAAGGTTAACCCATGACCCCCTTGCAAGGATCCTTTGGTTAACCTATGACCCAATTGCAAAAATCCCGTGGTTAACCCATGACTCCCTTGCCATGATCCCGCAGTTAACCCATGACCCCCTTGCAAGGATCCCAAGCTTAACCCATGACCCACTTGTGATGATCCTATGGTTAACCAATGACACCCTTGCATGGATCCCCCTAGAATGGATCACATGGTTAACCCATGACCCCATTGCAAGGATTCCATGGTTATCCCATTACCCCCTTGCAAGGATCTCGTGGTTAACCCATGCCCCCCTTGCAAGGATCCCATGAGCCCCTTGCAAGGATCCCATGGTTAACCAATGTCCCACTAGCAAGGATCCCATGGTTAACTTATGACCCACTTGTAAGGACCCCATGGTTAACCCATGACCCATTTGCCATGATCCGATAGTTAGCCCATGAGCCTCATGTAAGGATCCCCCTTGAAAGGATCCCATGGTTTACCTATGACCCCCTTGCTATGATCCCATGGTTAACCCAGGACGCCCTTGCCAAGAACCCACGGTTAACCCATGACCTCCTTGCAAGGTTCCCATGGTTAACCCAGGACCCACTTGCGATGATCCCATGGTTAACCCATGACCCCCTTGCAAGGATCCCATGGTTCTCCCATGACCCCTATACAAGGATCCCATGGTTTTCCCATGATCCCCTTGAAAGGATCCCATGGTTAACCCTTGACCCCCTTGCAAGGATCCTATGGTTATCCCATGACCCCCTTGCAATGATCCCAAGGTTAACCTATGACCCACTTGCAATGATCCCATGGTTAACCCATGACTCCCATGCAAGAATCCTCCTAGAAAGGATCCCGTTATTAACTCATGACTACCTAGCAAGGATCCCACGGTAATCTCATGACCCCCTTGCAATGATCCCATGGTTATCCCATGACCCCCTTGCAAGGATCCCATGGTTATCCCATGACCCCCTTGCAAAGATCCCAAGGTTAAACTATGACCCACTTGCAATGATCCCATGGTTAACTCATGACTCCCTTGCAAGAATCCCCCAAGAAAGGATCCCGTTATTAACTCATGACTCCCTAGCAAGGATCCCACGGTTATCCTAGAACCCCCTTACAATGATCCCATGGTTAACCCATGACCCCCATGCAAGGATCCCATGGTTATCCCATGAACCCCTTGCAAGAATCCCATGGTTAACCGATGGCCCCCTTGCAAGGATCCCATGGTTATCGCATGGCCCGCTTACAAGAATCTCATGGTTATCCCATAACCCCCTAGAAAGGATCGCATGGTTAACCCATGACCCCCATGCAAGGATCCCATGGTTATCCCATGAACCCCTTGCAATGATCCCATGGTTAATCCATGACCCCCTTGCAGTGATCCCATGGTTAACCCATGACCCACTTGCAAGGATCATCGTAGAAAGCATCCCATGGTTAACCCATGACTCCCTAGCAAGGATTCCATGGTTAACCCATGACCCCCATGCAAGGATCCTAGGGTTAACCCATGCACCCCTTGCAAGGATCCCATGGTTAACCGATGGTCCCCTTGCATAGATCCCATGGTTATCCCATGACCCCCTTGCAAAGATCGCATGGTTATCCCATGACCCCGTTGCATGGATCCCATGGTTGTCACATGACCCCCTTGGAAGGATCCCATGACCCCATTGCAAAGATCCCATGGTTAACCCATGACCCACTTGCAATGATCCCATGGCTAACCCCTGAGCCCCATGCAAGGATCCCCCTTGAAAGCATCCCATGGTTAACACATGACCCCCTTGCCATGACACCACGGTTAACCCATGACCCCCTTGTAAGGATCCCTTGGTTAACTTATGACCCAATTGCAAAAATCCTGTAGTTAACCCATGATCCCCTTGCCATGATCCCGCAGTTAACCCATGACCCCCTTGCAAGGATCCCAAGGGTAACCCACGACCCACTTCTAATGATCCTATGGTTAACCAATGACCCCCTTGCAAGGATCCCCCTAGAAAGGATCCCATGGTTAACCCATGACCCCATTGCAAGGATTCCATGGTTATCCCATTACCCCCTTGCAAGGATCCCATGGTTAACTTATGACCCACTTGTAAGGATCCCCATGGTTAACCCATGACCCATTTGCATTGATCACATACTTTGCCCATGAGCCCCATGCAAGGATCCCCCTTGAAAGGATCCCATGGTTTACCTATGACCCCCTAGCTATGATCCCATGGTTAACCCAGGATGCCCTTGCCACGAACCCACGGTTAACCCATGACCCCCTTGCAAGGTTCCCATGGGTAACCCATGACCCACTTGCGATGATCCCATGGTTAACCCATGACCCCCTTGCAAGGATCCCATGGTTCTCCAATGACCCCTTTACAAGGATCCCATGGTTTTCCCATGACTCCCTTGAAAGGATCCCTTGGTTAACCCATGACCAAGTTGCAAAAATCCCATGGTTAACCCATGACCCCCATGCCATGATCTGACGGTCAACCCATGTCCCCCTTGCAATGATGATCCCATGGTTAACCCATGACCCGCTTGCAAGGATCCCCCTAGAAAGGATCCCATGGTTAACCCGTGACTTCCTAGCAAAGATCCCATGGTCATCATATGCTCCCTTGAAAAGATCCCATGGTTAACCCATGACCCACTTGTAAAAATCCCATGGTTAACCCATGACCCCTTTGCAATGATCCCATGGTTAACCCATGACCCCCTTGCAAGGATCCCATGGTTAACCCATGACCCACTTGCAATGATCCCATGTTTAACCCATGACCCCCTTACAAGGATCCCATGGTTGACCCATGACCCAGTTACAAAAATCCAATGGTTAACCCATGAACCCCTTGTCATGATCCCACGGTCAATCCATGACCCCCTTGTAATGATCCCAAGGTTAACCCATGACCCACTTGCAATGATCCCATGGTTAACCCATCACCCTCTTGCAAGGATCCCCCTAGAAAGGATCCCATGGTTAACCCATGACTTCCTAGCAAGGATCCCATGGTCATCATATGCTCCCTTGAAAAGATCCCATGGTTAACCCATGATCGACTTGTAAAAATCCCATGGTTAACCCATGACCCCTTTGCAATGATCCCACGGTTAACCCATGACCCCCTTGCAAGGATCCCATGGTTAACCCATGACCCACTTGCAATAATCCCATGGTTAACCCATGACCCCCTTGCAAGGATCCCATGGTTGACCCATGACCCACTTACAAAAATCCAATGGTTAACCCATGAACCCCTTGTCCATGACCACACGGTCAATCCATGACCCCTTGTAATGATCCCAAGGTTAACCCATGACCCACTTGCAATGATCCCATGGTTAACCCATCACCCCCTAGAAAGGATCCCATGGTCATCCTATGCCCCCTTGAAAGGATCCCAAAGTTAACCCATGACCCACTTGCAAGGATCCCATGGATAACCCATGACCCACTTGCAATGATCCCATGGTTATCCCATGACCCCCTTGCAATGATCCCATGGTTAACCCATGACCCCCATGCAAGAATCCCATGGTTATCCCATGAACCCCTTGCAAGAATCCCATGGTTAACCGATGGTCCCCTTGCAAGGATCCCATGGTCATCGCATGGCCCCCTTGCAAAGATCTCATAGTTATACCATAACCCCCTAGAAAGGATCGCATGGTTAACCTATGACCCCCTTGCAAGCATCCCATTGTTATCCCATGACACCCTTGCAAGGATCCCCCTATAAAGGATCCCATGGTTAACCCATGATCCCCTTGCAAGGATCCCATTGGTATCCCATGACCTCTTTGCAAGGATCTCATGGTTAACCCATGGCCCCCATGCAAGGATCCCATGGTAAACCCATGATCCCCTGCATTGATCCCATGGTTATACCATGACCCCCTTGCATGGATCTCATGGTTAACTCTTGACCCCCATGCAAGGATCCTATGGTTATCCCATGAACCCCTTGCAAGGATCCCATGGTTAATCCATGACCCCCTTGCAATAATCCCATGGTTAACCCTGACCCACTTGCAAGGATCCTCGTAAAAAGGATCCCATGGTTAACCCATGACTCCCTAGGAAGGATCCCATGGTTATCCCGTGACCCCTTTGCAAGGATTCCATGGTTAACCCATAATCCCCATGCAAGGATCCTAGGGTTATCCCATGAACCCCTTGCAAGGATCCCATGGTTAACCGATGGTTGCAAAGATCCAATGGCTAACCTATGACCCCCTTGCATGGATCCCATGGTTATCACATGACCCCCTTGGAAGTATCCTATGACCCCCTTGCAAGGGTCCCATGGTTAACTCATGACCCACTTACAAGAATCCCATGGTTAACTAATGACCCACTTCCAAGGATCCCGTGGTTAACCTATGATCCACATGCAATGATCCCATGGTTAACCCAGGACCCCCTGGCAAGGATCCCAAGGTTATCCAATGAACCCCCTGCTAGGATCCCATGGTTTACCAATTACACCCTTACATAGATCCCATGGTTATCCAATGACCCCTTTGAAAGGATCCCATGGAAAACCTATGACCCACTTCCAAGGATCCCAAGGTTATCTTATGACCCACTTGCAAGGATCCCATGGTTATGCCATGACCCACTTGCTATGATCCCATTGTCAACCCATGATCCCCATGCAAGGATCCCCCAAGAAAGGATCCTATGGTTAACCCATGACGCCGTTGCCATGACCCCAAGGTTAACCAACGACCCCCTTGCAAGGATCCCATGGTTAACGCATGACCCACTTGCAAAAATCCCCTGGTTAACCCATGACTCCCTTGCCATGATCCCCGAGTTAACCCATGAACCCCTTTCAAGGATCCCAAGGTTAACGCAAGACCGACTTGCAATGATCCCATGGTTAACCAATGACCCCCTTGCAAAGATCCCCCTAGAATGGATCCTATGATTAACCCATGACCCCCTTGCAAGGAACCCATGGTTATCCCATGACCCCCTAGCATGGATCCCATGGTTAACCAAGGACCCCCTTGCAAGGATCCCATGGTTAACCAATGTCCCGCTTGCAAGGATCCCATGGTTAACCAATGTGCCACTTGCAAGAATCCCATGGTTAACTTATGACCCACTTGTAAGGATCCCATGGTTAAACCATGACCAACTTGCCATGATCCCATGGTTAACCCATGAGCCCCATGCAAGGATCCCCCTTGAAAGCATCCCACGGTTAACACATGACCCCCTTGCCATGACTCCACGGTTAACCCATGACCCCCTTGCAAGGATCCCTTGGTTAACCTATGACCCAATTGCAAAAATCCCGTGGTTAACCCAAGCCCCCTTGCCATGATCCCGCCGTTAACCCAAGACCCCCTTGCAAGGATCCCAAGGTTAACCCATGACCCACTTGTGATGATCCTATGGTTAACCCATGACCCCATTGCAAGGATTCCATGGTTATCCCATTACCCCCTTGCAAGGATCTCATGGTTGACCCATGACCCCCTTGCAAGGATCCCATGAGCCCCTTGCAAGGATCCCATGGTTAACCAATGTCCCACTAGCAAGGATCACATGGTTAACTTATGACCCACTTGTAAGGATCCCATGGTTAACCCATGACCCATTTGCCATGATCCCATAGTTAGCCCATGAGCCTCATGTAAGGATCCCCATTGAAAGGATCCCATGGTTTACCTATGACCCCCTTGCTATGATCCCATAGTTAACCCAAGACGCCCTTGCTAAGAACCCACGGTTAACCCATGACCCCCTTGCAAGGTTCCCATGATTAACCCATGACCCACTTGCGATGATCCCATGGTTAACCCGTGACTCCCTTGCAAGGATCCCAAGGTTAACCTATGACCCACTTGTAATGATCCCATGGTTAACCCATGACTCCTTTGCAAGGATCCCCCTAGAAAGGATCCCATTATTAACCTTTGACCCCCTAGCAAGGATCCCACGGTAATCCCATGACCCCCTTGCAATGATCCCATGGTTATCCCATGACCCCCTTGCAATGATCCCAAGGTTAACCTATGACCCACTTGCAATGATCCCATGGTTAACCCGTGACTCCCATGCAAGAATCCTCCTAGAAAGGATCCCGTTATTAACTCATGACTACCTAGCAAGGATCCCACGGTTATCCCAGAACCCCCTTGCAATGATCCCATGGTTAACCCATGACCCCCATGCAAGGATCCCATGGTTATCTCATGAACCCCTTGCAAGAATCCCATGGTTAACCGATGGCCCCCTTGCAAGGATCCCATGGTTATCGCATGGCCCCCTTGCAAGGATCTCATGGTTATCCCATAACCCCCTAGAAAGGATCGCATGGTTAACCTATGACCCCTTGCAAAGATCCCATTGTTATCCCATGACCCCCTTGCAAGGATACCCCTAGAAAGGATCCCATGGTTAACCCAGGATCCCCTTCCAAGGATCCCATTCGTATCCCATTCGTATCCCATGACCCCCTTGCAAGGATCTCATGGTTAACCCATGACCCCTTGGAAGGATCTCATGGTTAACCCATGACCCCCATGCAAGGATCCCATGGTTATTACCTGAACCCCTTGCAAGGATCCCATGGTAAACCCATGATCCCCTGCATAGATCCCATGGTTATACCATGACCCCCTTGCATGGATCCCATGGTTAACCCATGACCCCCTTGCATGGATCCCATGGTTAACCCATGACCCCCATGCAAGGATCCCATGGTTATCCGATGAACCCCTTGCAATGATCCCATGGTTAATCCGTGACCCCGTTGCAATGATCCCATGGTAAACCAATGACCCACTTGCAAGGATCCTCGTAGAAAGGATCCCATGGTTAACCCATGACTCCCTAAGAAGGATCCCATGGTTATCCCGTGACCCCTTTGCAAGGATTCCATGGTTAACCCATAACCCCCATACAAGGATCCTAGGGTTATCCCATGAACCCCTTGCAAGGATCCCATGGTTTAACCGATGGTTGCAAAGATCCAATGGCTAACCTATGACCCCCTTGCATGGATCCCAAGGTTATCACATGACCCCCTTGGAAGGATCCTATGACCCCCTTGCAAGGGTCCCATGGTTAACTCATGACCCACTTACAAGGATCCCATGGTTAACTAATGACCCACTTGCAAGGATCCCGTGGTTAACCTAGGATCCACATGCAATGATCCCATGGTTAACCCAGGACCCCCTGGCAAGGATCCCAAGGTTATCCAATGAACCCCTTGCTAGGATCCCATGGTTTACCAATTACACCCTTACATAGATCCCATGGTTATCCAATGACCCCTTTGAAAGGATCCCATGGAAAACCTATGACCTACTTCCAAGGATCCCAAGGTTATCTTATGACCCACTTGCAAGGATCCCATGGTTATGCCATGACCCACTTGCTACGATCCCATTGTCAACCCATGATCCCCATGCAAGGATCCCCCAAGAAACGATCCTATGGTTAACCCATGACCCCGTTGCCATGACCCCAAGGTTAACCAATGACCCCCTTGCAAGGATCCCATGGTTAACGCATGACCCACTTGCAAAAATCCCCTGGTTAACCCATGACTCCCTTCCCATGATCCCCGAGTTAACCCATGAACCCCTTTCAAGGATCCCAAGGTTAACGCATGACCGACTTGCAATGATCCCATGGTTAACCAATGACCCCCTTGCAAAGATCCCCCTAGAAAGGATCCCATGATTAACCCATGACCCCCTTGCAAGGAACCCATGGTTACCCCATGACCCCCTAGCATGGATCCCATGGTTAACCCAGGACCCCCTTGCAAGGATCCCCTGGTTAACCAATGTCCCGCTTGCAAGGATCCCATGGTTAACCAATGTGCCACTTGCAAGAATCCCATGGTTAACTTATGACCCACTTGTAAGGATCCCATGGTTAACCCATGACCAACTTGCCATGATCCCATGGTTAACCCATGAGCCCCATGCAAGGATCCCCCTTGAAAGCATCCCACGGTTAACACATGACCCCCTTGCCATGACTCCACGGTTAACCCATGACCCCCTTGCAAGGATCCCTTGGTTAACCTATGACCCAATTACAAAAATCCCGTGGTTAACCCAAGCCCCCTTGCAATGATCCCGCCGTTAACCCAAGACCCCCTTGCAAGGATCCCATTGTTAACCCATGACCCACTTGTGATGATCCTATGGTTAACCCATGACCCCATTGCAAGGATTCCATGGTTATACCATTACCCCATTGCAAGGATCTCATGGTTGACCCATGACCCCCTTGCAAGGATCCCATGAGCCCCTTGCAAGGATCCCATGGTTAACCAATGTCCCACTAGCAAGGATCACATGGTTAACTTATGACCCACTTGTAAGGATCCCATGGTTAACCCATGACCCATTTGCCATGATCCCACAGTTAGCCCATGAGCCTCATGTAAGGATCCCCATTGAAAGGATCCCATGGTTTACCTATGACCCCCTTGCTATGATCCCATAGTTAACCTAAGACGCCCTTGCTAAGAACCCACGGTTAACCTATGACCCCCTTGCAAGGTTCCAATGGTTAACCCATGACCCACTTGCGATGATCCCATGGTTAACCCGTGACTCCCTTGCAAGGATCCCAAGGTTAACCTATGACCCACTTGTAATGATCCCATGGTTAACCCATGACCCCTTTGCAAGGATCCCCCTAGATAGGATCCCATTATTAACCCATGACCCCCTTGCAATGATCCCACGGTAATCCCATGACCCCCTTGCAATGATCCCATGGTTAACCCTTGACCCCCTTGCAAGGATCCCATGGTTATCCCATGACCCCCTTGCAATGATCCCAAGGTTAACCTATGACCCACTTGCAATGATCCCATGGTTAACCCGTGACTCCCATGCAAGAATCCTCCTAGAAAGGATCCCGTTATTAACTCATGACTACCCAGCAAGGATCCCACGGTTATCCCAGAACCCCCTTGCAATGATCCCATGGTTAACCCATGACCCCCATGCAAGGATCCCATGGTTATCTCATGAACCCCTAGCAAGAATCCCATGGTTAACCGATGGCCCCCTTGCAAGGATCCCATGGTTATCGCATGGCCCCCTTGCAAGGATCTCATGGTTATACCATAACCCCCTAGAAAGGATCGCATGGTTAACCTATGACCCCTTGCAAAGATCCCATTGTTATCCCATGACCCCCTTGCAAGGATACCCCTAGAAAGGATCCCATGGTTAACCCATGATCCCCTTCCAAGGATCCCATTCGTATCCCATGACCCCCTTGCAAGGATCTCATGGTTAACCCATGACCCCTTGGAAGGATCTCATGGTTAACCCATGACCCCCATGCAAGGATCCCATGGTTATTACCTGAACCCCTTGCAAGGATCCCATGGTAAACCCATGATCCCCTGCATAGATCCCATGGTTATACCATGACCCCCTTGCATGGATCCCATGGTTAACCCATGACCCCCTTGCATGGATCCCATGGTTAACCCATGACCCCCATGCAAGGATCCCATGGTTATCCGATGAACCCCTTGCAATGATCCCATGGTTAATCCGTGACCCCGTTGCAATGATCCCATGGTTAACCCATGACCCACTTGCAAGGATCCTCGTAGAAAGGATCCCATGGTTAACCCATGACTCCCTAGGAAGGATCCCATGGTTATCCCGTGACCCCTTTGCAAGGATTCCATGGTTAACCCATAACCCCCATGCAAGGATCCTAGGGTTATCCCATGAACCCCTTGCAAGGATCCCATGGTTAACCGATGGTTGCAAAGATCCAATGGCTAACCTATGACCCCCTTGCATGGATCCCATGGTTATCACATGACCCCCTTGGAAGGATCCTATGACCCCCTTGCAAGGGTCCCATGGTTAACTCATGACCCACTTACAAGGATCCCATGGTTAACTAATGACCCACTTGCAAGGATCCCGTGGTTAACCTATGATCCACATGCAATGATCCCATGGTTAACCCAGGACCCCCTGGCAAGGATCCCAAGGTTATCCAATGAACCCCTTGCTAGGATCCCATGGTTTACCAATTACACCCTTACATAGATCCCATGGTTATCCAATGACCCCTTTGAAAGGATCCCATGGAAAACCTATGACCCACTTCCAAGGATCCCAAGGTTATCTTATGACCCACTTGCAAGGATCCCATGGTTATGCCATGACCCACTTGCTACGATCCCATTGTCAACCCATGATCCCCATGCAAGGATCCCCCAAGAAAGGATCCTATGGTTAACCCATGACCCCGTTGCCATGACCTCAAGGTTAACCAATGACCCCCTTGCAAGGATCCCATGGTTAACGCATGACCCACTTGCAAAAATCCCCTGGTTAACCCATGACTCCCTTCCCATGATCCCCGAGTTAACCCATGAACCCCTTTCAAGGATCCCAAGGTTAACGCATGACCGACTTGCAATGATCCCATGGTTAACCAATGACCCCCTTGCAAAGATCCCCCTAGAAAGGATCCCATGATTAACCCATGACCCCCTTGCAAGGAACCCATGGTTACCCCATGACCCCCTAGCATGGATCCCATGGTTAACCCAGGACCCCCTTGCAAGGATCCCCTGGTTAACCAATGTCCCGCTTGCAAGGATCCCATGGTTAACCAATGTGCCACTTGCAAGAATCCCATGGTTAACTTATGACCCACTTGTAAGGATCCCATGGTTAACCCATGACCAACTTGCCATGATCCCATGGTTAACCCATGAGCCCCATGCAAGGATCCCCCTTGAAAGCATCCCACGGTTAACACATGACCCCCTTGCCATGACTCCACGGTTAACCCATGACCCCCTTGCAAGGATCCCTTGGTTAACCTATGACCCAATTACAAAAATCCCGTGGTTAACCCAAGCCCCCTTGCAATGATCCCGCCGTTAACCCAAGACCCCCTTGCAAGGATCCCATTGTTAACCCATGACCCACTTGTGATGATCCTATGGTTAACCCATGACCCCATTGCAAGGATTCCATGGTTATACCATTACCCCATTGCAAGGATCTCATGGTTGACCCATGACCCCCTTGCAAGGATCCCATGAGCCCCTTGCAAGGATCCCATGGTTAACCAATGTCCCACTAGCAAGGATCACATGGTTAACTTATGACCCACTTGTAAGGATCCCATGGTTAACCCATGACCCATTTGCCATGATCCCACAGTTAGCCCATGAGCCTCATGTAAGGATCCCCATTGAAAGGATCCCATGGTTTACCTATGACCCCCTTGCTATGATCCCATAGTTAACCTAAGACGCCCTTGCTAAGAACCCACGGTTAACCTATGACCCCCTTGCAAGGTTCCAATGGTTAACCCATGACCCACTTGCGATGATCCCATGGTTAACCCGTGACTCCCTTGCAAGGATCCCAAGGTTAACCTATGACCCACTTGTAATGATCCCATGGTTAACCCATGACCCCTTTGCAAGGATCCCCCTAGATAGGATCCCATTATTAACCCATGACCCCCTTGCAATGATCCCACGGTAATCCCATGACCCCCCTTGCAATGATCCCATGGTTAACCCTTGACCCCCTTGCAAGGATCCCATGGTTATCCCATGACCCCCTTGCAATGATCCCAAGGTTAACCTATGACCCACTTGCAATGATCCCATGGTTAACCCGTGACTCCCATGCAAGAATCCTCCTAGAAAGGATCCCGTTATTAACTCATGACTACCCAGCAAGGATCCCACGGTTATCCCAGAACCCCCTTGCAATGATCCCATGGTTAACCCATGACCCCCATGCAAGGATCCCATGGTTATCTCATGAACCCCTTGCAAGAATCCCATGGTTAACCGATGGCCCCTTGCAAGGATCCCATGGTTATCGCATGGCCCCCTTGCAAGGATCTCATGGTTATCCCATAACCCCCTAGAAAGGATCGCATGGTTAACCTATGACCCCTTGCAAAGATCCCATTGTTATCCCATGACCCCCTTGCAAGGATACCCCTAGAAAGGATCCCATGGTTAACCCATGATCCCCTTCCAAGGATCCCATTCGTATCCCATGACCCCCTTGCAAGGATCTCATGGTTAACCCATGACCCCTTGGAAGGATCTCATGGTTAACCCATGACCCCCATGCAAGGATCCCATGGTTATTACCTGAACCCCTTGCAAGGATCCCATGGTAAACCCATGATCCCCTGCATAGATCCCATGGTTATACCATGACCCCCTTGCATGGATCCCATGGTTAACCCATGACCCCCTTGCATGGATCCCATGGTTAACCCATGACCCCCATGCAAGGATCCCATGGTTATCCGATGAACCCCTTGCAATGATCCCATGGTTAATCCGTGACCCCGTTGCAATGATCCCATGGTTAACCCATGACCCACTTGCAAGGATCCTCGTAGAAAGGATCCCATGGTTAACCCATGACTCCCTAGGAAGGATCCCATGGTTATCCCGTGACCCCTTTGCAAGGATTCCATGGTTAACCCATAACCCCCATGCAAGGATCCTAGGGTTATCCCATGAACCCCTTGCAAGGATCCCATGGTTAACCGATGGTTGCAAAGATCCAATGGCTAACCTATGACCCCCTTGCATGGATCCCATGGTTATCACATGACCCCCTTGGAAGGATCCTATGACCCCCTTGCAAGGGTCCCATGGTTAACTCATGACCCACTTACAAGGATCCCATGGTTAACTAATGACCCACTTGCAAGGATCCCGTGGTTAACCTATGATCCACATGCAATGATCCCATGGTTAACCCAGGACCCCCTGGCAAGGATCCCAAGGTTATCCAATGAACCCCTTGCTAGGATCCCATGGTTTACCAATTACACCCTTACATAGATCCCATGGTTATCCAATGACCCCTTTGAAAGGATCCCATGGAAAACCTATGACCCACTTCCAAGGATCCCAAGGTTATCTTATGACCCACTTGCAAGGATCCCATGGTTATGCCATGACCCACTTGCTACGATCCCATTGTCAACCCATGATCCCCATGCAAGGATCCCCCAAGAAAGGATCCTATGGTTAACCCATGACCCCGTTGCCATGACCCCAAGGTTAACCAATGACCCCCTTGCAAGGATCCCATGGTTAACGCATGACCCACTTGCAAAAATCCCCTGGTTAACCCATGACTCCCTTCCCATGATCCCCGTGTTAACCCATGAACCCCTTTCAAGGATCCCAAGGTTAACGCATGACCGACTTGCAATGATCCCATGGTTAACCAATGACCCCCTTGCAAAGATCCCCCTAGAAAGGATCCCATGATTAACCCATGACCCCCTTGCAAGGAACCCATGGTTATCCCATGACCCCCTAGCATGGATCCCATGGTTAACCCAGGACCCCCTTGCAAGGATCCCATGGTTAACCAATGTCCCGCTTGCAAGGATCCCATGGTTAACCAATGTGCCACTTGCAAGAATCCCATGGTTAACTTATGACCCACTTGTAAGGATCCCATGGTTAACCCATGACCAACTTGCCATGATCCCATGGTTAACCCATCAGCCCCATGCAAGGATCCCCCTTGAAAGCATCCCACGGTTAACACATGACCCCCTTGCCATGACTCCACGGTTAACCCATGACCCCCTTGCAAGGATCCCTTGGTTAACCTATGACCCAATTGCAAAAATCCCGTGGTTAACCCAAGCCCCCTTGCCATGATCCCGCCGTTAACCCAAGACCCCCTTGCAAGGATCCCATTGTTAACCCATGACCCACTTGTGATGATCCTATGGTTAACCCATGACCCCATTGCAAGGATTCCATGGTTATACCATTACCCCCATTGCAAGGATCTCATGGTTGACCCATGACCCCCTTGCAAGGATCCCATGAGCCCCTTGCAAGGATCCCATGGTTAACCAATGTCCCACTAGCAAGGATCACATGGTTAACTTTTGACCCACTTGTAAGGATCCCATGGTTAACCCATGACCCATTTGCCATGATCCCACAGTTAGCCCATGAGCCTCATGTAAGGATCCCCATTGAAAGGATCCCATGGTTTACCTATGACCCCCTTGCTATGATCCCATAGTTAACCTAAGACGCCCTTGCTAAGAACCCACGGTTAACCTATGACCCCCTTGCAAGGTTCCAATGGTTAACCCATGACCCACTTGCGATGATCCCATGGTTAACCCGTGACTCCCTTGCAAGGATCCCAAGGTTAACCTATGACCCACTTGTAATGATCCCATGGTTAACCCATGACCCCTTTGCAAGGATCCCCCTAGAAAGGATCCCATTATTAACCCATGACCCCCTTGCAATGATCCCACGGTAATCCCATGACCCCCTTGGAATGATCCCATGGTTAACCCTTGACCCCCTTGCAAGGATCCCATGGTTATCCCATGACCCCCTTGCAATGATCCCAAGGTTAACCTATGACCCACTTGCAATGATCCCATGGTTAACCCATGACTCCCATGCAAGAATCCTCCTAGAAAGGATCCCGTTATTAACTCATGACTACCTAGCAAGGATCCCACGGTTATCCCAGAACCCCCTTGCAATGATCCCATGGTTAACCCATGACCCCCATGCAAGGATCCCATGGTTATCTCATGAACCCCTTGCAAGAATCCCATGGTTAACCGATGGCCCCCTTGCAAGGATCCCATGGTTATTGTATGGCCCCCATGCAAGGATCTCATGGTTATCCCATAACCCCCTAGAAAGGATCGCATGGTTAACCTATGACCCCTTGCAAAGATCCCATTGTTATCCCATGACCCCCTTGCAAGGATACCCCTAGAAAGGATCCCATGGTTAACCCATGATCCCCTTCCAAGGATCCCATTCGTATCCCATGACCCCCTTGCAAGGATCTCATGGTTAACCCATGACCCCTTGGAAGGATCTCATGGTTAACCCATGACCCCCATGCAAGGATCCCATGGTTATTACCTGAACCCCTTGCAAGGATCCCATGGTAAACCCATGATCCCCTGCATAGATCCCATGGTTATACCATGACCCCCTTGCATGGATCCCATGGTTAACCCATGAATCCCTTGCATGGATCCCATGGTTAACCCATGACCCCCATGCAAGGATCCCATGGTTATCCGATGAACCCCTTGCAATGATCCCATGGTTAATCCGTGACCCCGTTGCAATGATCCCATGGTTAATCCATGACCCACTTGCAAGGATCCTCGTAGAAAGGATCCCATGGTTAACCCATGACTCCCTAGGAAGGATCCCATGGTTATCCCGTGACCCCTTTGTAAGGATTCCATGGTTAACCCATAACCCCCATGCAAGGATCCTAGGGTTATCCCATGAACCCCTTGCAAGGATCCCATGGTTAAACCGATGGTTGCAAAGATCCAATGGCTAACCTATGACCCCCTTGCATGGATCCCATGGTTATCACATGACCCCCTTGGAAGGATCCTCTGACCCCCTTGCAAGGGTCCCATGGTTAACTCATGACCCACTTACAAAGATCCCATGGTTAACTAATGACCCACTTGCAAGGATCCCGTGGTTAACCTATGATCCACATGCAATGATCCCATGGTTAACCCAGGACCCCCTGGCAAGGATCCCAAGGTTATCCAATGAACCCCTTGCTAGGATCCCATGGTTTACCAATTACACCCTTACATAGATCCCATGGTAATCCAATGACCCCTTTGAAAGGATCCCATGGAAAACCTATGACCCACTTCCAAGGATCCCAAGGTTATCTTATGACCCACTTGCAAGGATCCCATGGTTATGCCATGACCCACTTGCTATGATCCCATTGTCAACCCATGATCCCCATGCAAGGATCCCCCAAGAAAGGATCCTATGGTTAACCCATGACCCCGTTGCCAGGACCCCAAGGTTAACCAATGACCCCCTTGCAAGGATCCCATGGTTAACGCATGACCCACTTGCAAAAATCCCCTGGTTAACCCATGACTCCCTTTGCCATGATCCTCGAGTTAACCCATGAACCCCTTTCAAGGATCCCAAGGTTAACGCATGACCGACTTGCAATGATCCCATGGTTAACCAATGACCCCCTTGCAAAGATCCCCCTAGAAAGGATCCTATGATTAACCCATGACCCCCTTGCAAGGAACCCATGGTTATCCCATGACACCCTAGCATGGATCCCATGGTTAACCCAGGACCCCCTTGCAAGGATCCCATGGTTAACCAATGTCCCGCTTGCAAGGATCCCATGGTTAACCAATGTGCCACTTGCAAGAATCCCATGGTTAACTTATGACCCACTTGTAAGGATCCCATGGTTAACCCATGACCAACTTGCCATGATCCCATGGTTAACCCATGAGCCCCATGCAAGGATCCCCCTTGAAAGCATCCCACGGTTAACACATGACCCCCCTTGCCATGGCTCCACGGTTAACCCATGACCCCCTTGCAAGGATCCCTTGGTTAACCTATGACCCAATTGCAAAAATCCCGTGGTTAACCCAAGCCCCCTTGCCATGATCCCGCCATTAACCCAAGACCCCCTTGCAAGGATCCCAAGGTTAACCCATGACCCACTTGTGATGATCCTATGGTTAACCCATGACCCCATTGCAAGGATTCCATGGTTATCCCATTACCCCCTTGCAAGGATCTCATGGTTGACCCATGACCCCCTTGCAAGGATCCCATGAGCCCCTTGCAAGGATCCCATGGTTAACCAATGTCCCACTTGTAAGGATCCAATGGTTAACCCATGACCCATTTGCCATGATCCCATACTTAGCCCATGAGCCTCATGTAAGGATCCCCCTTGAAAGGATCCCATGGTTTACCTATGACCCCCTTGCTATGATCCCATAGTTAACCCAAGACGCCCTTGCTACGAACCGACGGTTAACCCATGACCCCCTTGCAAGGTTCCCATGATTAACCCATGACCCACTTGCGATGATCCCATGGTTAACCCGTGACTCCCTTGCAAGGATCCCAAGGTTAACCTATGACCTACTTGTAATGATCACATGGTTAACCCATGACCCCTTTGCAAGGATCCCCCTAGAAAGGATCCCATTATTAACCTATGACCCCCTAGCAAGGATCCCACGGTAATCCCATGATCCCCTTGCAATGATCCCATGGTTAACCCTTGACCCCCTTGCAAGGATCCCATGGTTATCCCATTACCCCCTTGCAATGATCCAAAGGTTAACCTATGACCCACTTGCAATGATCCCATGGTTAACCCATGACTCCCATGCAAGAATCCTCCTAGAAAGGATCCCGTTATTAACTCATGACTACCTAGCAAGGATCCCACGGTTATCCCAGAACCCCCTTGCAATGATCCCATGGTTAACCCATGACCCCCATGCAAGGATCCCATGGTTATCTCATGAACCCCTTGCAAGAATCCCATGGTTAACCGATGGCCCCCTTGCAAGGATCCCATGGTTATCGTATGGCCCCCTTGCAAGGATATCATGGTTATCCCATAACCCCCTAGAAAGGATCGCATGGTTAACCTATGACCCCTTGCAAAGATCCCATTGTTATCCCATGACCCCTTGTAAGGATACCCCTAGAAAGGATCCCATGGTTAACCCATGATCCCCTTCCAAGGATCCCATTCGTATCCCATGACTCCCTTGCAAGGATCTCATGGTTAACCCATGACCCCTTGCAAGGATCTCATGGTTAACCCATGACCCCCATGCAAGGATCCCATGGTTATTACCTGAACCCCTTGCAAGGATCCCATGGTAAACCCATGATCCCCTGCATAGATCCCATGGTTATACCATGACCCCCTTGCATGGATCCCATGGTTAACCCATGACCCCCTTGCATGGATCCCATGGTTAACCCATGACCCCCATGCAAGGATCCCATGGTTATCCGATGAACCCCTTGCAAGGATCCCATGGTTAATCCGTGACCCCGTTGCAATGATCCCATGGTTAACCCATGCCCCACTTGCAAGGATCCTCGTAGAAAGGATCCCATGGTTAACCCATGACTCCCTAGCAAGGATCCAATGGTTATCCCGTAACCCTTTTGTAAGGATCCCATGGTTAACCTATGACCCCTATGCAAAGATCCTAGGGTTAACACATGAAACCCTTGCAAGGATCCCATGGTTAACCGATGGCCCCCTTGCATAGATCCCATGGTTATCCCATGACCCCCTTGGAAAGATCCCATGGCTAACCTATGACCCCCTTGCATAGATCCCATGGTTATCACAAGACCCCCTTGGAAGGATCCCATGACCCCATTGCAAGGATCCCATGGTTAACCAATGTCCAGCTTGCAAGGATCCCATGGTTAACTAATGTCCCGCTTGCAAGGATCCCATGGTTAAATTATGACCCACTTGTAAGGATCCCATGCTTAACCCATGACCCACTTGCTATGATCCCATGGTTAACCCAAGAGCCCCATGCAAGGATCCCCCTTGAAAGCATCCCATGGTTAACACATGACCCCCTTGCCATGACTCCACGGTTAACCCATGACCCCCTTGCAAGGATCCCTTGGTTAACCTATGACCCAATTGCAAAAATCCCGTGGTTAACCCAGGACCCCCTTGCCATGATCCCGCAGTTAACCCATGACCCCCTTGCAAGGATCCCAAGGTTAACCCATGACCCACTTGTGATGATCGTACGGTTAACCAATGAACCCCTTGCAAGGATCCCCCTAGAATGGATCCCATGGTTAACCCATGACCCCATTGCAAGGATTCCATGGTTATCCCATTACCCCCTTGCAAGGATCTCATGGTTAACCCATGACCCCCTTACAAGGATCCCATGAGCCCCTTGCAAGGATCCCATGGTTAACCAATGTCCCACTTGCAAGGATCCCATGGTTAAATTTTGACCCACTTGTAAGGATCCCCATGGTTAACCCATGACCCATTTGCCATGATCCCATACTTAGCCCATGAGCCCCATGCAAGGATCCCCCTTGAAAGGATCCTATGGTTTACCTATGACCCCTTGCTATGATCCCATGGCTAACCCAGGACGCCCTTGCCACAAACCCACCGTTAACCCATGACCCCCTTGCAAGGTTCACATGGTTAACCCATGACCCACTTGCGATGATCCCATGGTTAACCCATGACCCCTTTACAAGGATCGCATGGTTTTCCCATGACTCCCTTGAAAGGATCCCATGGTTAACCGATGACCAACTTGCAAAAATCCCAGGGTTGCCATGATCCGACGGTCAACCCATGTCCCCCTTGCAATGATGATCCCATGGTTAATCCATGACCCCCCTCGCAAGGACCCCCCTAGAAAGGATCCCATGGTTAACCCATGACTTCCTAGAAAGGATCCCATGGTCATCGTATTCCCCCTTGAAAAGATCCCATGGTTAACCCATGACCCACTTACAAAAATCCCATGGTTAACCCATGACCCTTTTGCAATGATCCCACTGTTAACCCATGACCCCCTTGCAAGGATCCCATGGTTAACCCATGACCCACTTGCAATGATCCCATGGTTAACCCATGACCCCCTTGTAAGGATCCCATGGTTAACCCGTGACCCACTTACAAAAATCCAATGGTTAACCTATGAACCCCTTGTCATGATCCCACGGTCAATCCATGACCCCCTTGTAAGGATCGCAAGGTTAACCCATGACCCACTTGTAATGATCCCATGCTTAACCCATCACCCCTTGCAAGGATCCCCCTAGAAAGGATCCCATGTTCATCCTATGCCCCCTTGAAAGGATCCCATAGTTAACCCATGACCCACTTGCAAAAATCCCATGGTTAACCCATGACCCCTTTGCAATGATCCCATGGTTAACCCGTGACCCCCTTTCTATGACCCCAAGGTTAACCAATGAACCCCTTGCAAGGATCCCATGGTTAACCCATGACCCAGTTGCAAAAATCCCACGGTTAACCCATGACCCCTTTACAATGATCCCACGTTAACCAATGACCCCCTTGCAAGGATCCCATGGTAAACCCATGACCCCCTTGCAAGAAAGCCATGACCCCCTTGCAAGGATGTCGTGGTTAACCAATGTCCTTCTTGCAAGGATCCCATGGTTAACTTATGACCCATTTGTAAGGATCCCATGGTTAACCCATGACCCATTTGCCATGATACCATGGTTAACCCATGAGCCCCATGCAAGGATCCCCCTTGAAAGGATCCCATGTTTAACCAATGACCTCCTTGCCATGATCCTACGGTTAACCCATGACCCTTTTGCCATGATCCCACGGTTATCCCATGACCCCCTTACAAGGATCCCATGGTTAACCCATGACCCACTTGCGATGATCCCATGGTTAACCCGTGACCCCTTGCAAGGATCCTATGGTTATCCCATGACCCCTTTTCAAGGATCCTATTGTAAACATATGACCCCATGCAAGGATCCCATGGTTTTCCCTTGACCCCCCTGCAAGGATCCCATGGTTATCCTATGACCCCCTTGAAAGGATCCCTTGGTTAACCCATGACCCACTTGCAAAAATCCCATGGTTAACCCATGACCCCTTTGACATGATCCCACGGTTAACCCATGACCCCTTGCAATGATCCCAAGGTTAACCCATGACCCACTTGAAATGATCCCATGGTTAACCCATGACCCCCTTGCAAAGATCCCCCTAGAAAGGATCCCATGGTTAACCCGTGCCTTCCTAGCAAGGATCCCATGGTTTATCCTATGCCCCATTGAAAGGATCCCATGGTTAACCCATGACCCACTTGCAAAACCCCATGGTTAACCCATGACCCCTTTGCCATGATCCCACGGTTAACCCATGACCCACTTGCAATGATCCCATGGTTAACCTATGACCCCCTTGCCATGATCCCATCGTTAACCGATGACCCACTTGTGATGATCCCTTGGTTAACCCATGACCCCCTTGCAAGGATCCCATGGTTATCCCATGACCCACTTGCATGGATCCTATTGTAAACACATGACCCCTTGCAAGGATCCCATGGTTATCCCATGACCCCCTGCAAGGATCCCATGGTTATCAAATGACCTACATGAAAGGATCCCTTGGTTAACCCATGAACCCCCCAGCAAAAATCCCATGGTTAACCCACAACCCCTTTGCCAGGATCCCACGGTTCACCCATGACCCCTTTGCAATGATCCCATGGTTAACACGTGACCCCCTTTCTATGACCCCAAGGTTAACCAATGACCCCCTTGCAAGGATCCCATGGTTAACCCATGACCCACTTGCTAAAATCCCACGGTTAACCCATGACCCTTTACAATGATCCCACGTTAACCAATGACCCCCTTGCAAGGATCCCATGGTAAACCCATGACCCCCTTGCAAGGAAGCCATGACCCCCTTGCAAGGATCTCGTGGTTAACCAATGTCCTTCTTGCAAGGATCCCATGGTTAACTTATGACCCATTTGTAAGGATCCCATGGTTAACCCATGACCCATTTGCCATGATCCCATGGTTAACCCATGAGCCCCATGCAAGGATCCCCCTTGAAAGGATCCCATGTTTAACCTATGACCCCCTTGCCATGATCCTACGGTTAACCCATGACCCCTTTGCCATGATCCCACTGTTATCCCATGACCCCCTTACAAGGATCCCATGGTTAACCCGTGACCCACTTGCAATGATCCCGTGGTTAACCCGTGACGCCCTTGCAAGGATCGTATGGTTATCCCATGACCCCCTTGCAAGGATCCTATAGTAAACATATGAACCCTTGCAAGGATCCCATGGTTTTCCCTTGACCCCCCTGCAAGGATCCCATGGTTATCCTATGACCCCCTTGAAAGGATCCCTTGGTTAACCCATGACCCACTTGCAAAAAGCCCATGGTTAACCGATGACCCACTTGCCATGGTCCCTTGGTTAACCCATGACCCCCTTGCAAGGATCCCATGGTTATCCCATGAACCCCTTGCAAGGATCCCATGGTTAACCCATGACCCCCTTGCAAAGATCCCCCTAGAAAGGATCCCATGGTTAACCCATGGCTTCCTAGCAAGGATCCCATGGTTATCCTATGCCCTATTGAAAGGATCTCATGGTTAACCCATGACCCACTTGCAAAAACCCCATGGTTAACCCATGACCCCTTTGCCATGATCCCACGGTTAACCCATGACCCACTTGCAATGATCCCATGGTTAACCTATGACCCCCTTGCCATGATCCCATGGTTAACCGATGACCCACTTGCAATGATCCCATGGTTAACCTATGACCCCCTTGCAAGGATCCCATGGTTATCCCATGACCCCCTTGCATGGATCCTATTGTAAACACATGACCCCTTGCAAGGATCCCATGGTTATCCCATGACCCCCCTGCAAGGATCCCATGGTTATCAAATGACCCACTTGAAAGGATCCCTTGGTTAACCCATGAACCCCCCAGGAAAAATCCCATGGTTAACCCATAACCCCTTTGCCATGATCCCTCGGTTAACCCATGACCCACTTGCAATGATACCATGGTTAACCCTATGACCCCCTTGCCATGACCCCAAGGTTAACCAATGACCCCCTTGCAAGGATCCCATGGTTAACCATGACCCACTTGCAAAAATCCCACGGTTAACCCATGACCCTTTACAACGATCCCACGTTAACCAATGACCCCTTGCAAGGATCCCATGGTAAACCCATGACCCCCTTGCAAGGAAGCCATGACCCCCTTGCAAGGATCTCGTGGTTAACCAATGTCCTTCTTGCAAGGATCCCATGGTTAACTTATGACCCATTTGTAAGGATCCCATGGTTAACCCATGACCCATTTGCCATGATCCCATGGTTAACCCATGAGCCCCATGCAAGGATCCCCCTTGAAAGGATCCCATGTTTAACCCATGACCCCCTTGCCATGATCCTACGGTTAACCCATGACCCCTTTGCCATGATCCCACGGTTATCCCATGACCCCCTTACAAGGATCCCATGGTTAACCCATGACTCACTTGCAATGATCCCGTGGTTAACCCGTGACCCCCTTGCAAGGATCGTATGGTTATCCCATGACCCCCTTGCAAGGATCCTATAGTAAACATATGAACCCTTGCAAGGATCCCATGGTTTTCCCTTGACCCCCCTGCAAGGATCCCATGGTTATCCTATGACCCCCTTGAAAGGATCCCTTGGTTAACCCACGACCCACTTGCAAAAAGCCCATGGTTAACCGATGACCCACTTGCCATGGTCCCTTGGTTAACCCATGACCCCCTTGCAAGGATCCCATGGTTATCCCATGAACCCCTTGCAAGGATCCCATGATTAACCCATGACCCCCTTGCCATGGACCCACGGTTAACCCTTGACCCCCTTGCAGGGATCCCATGGTTAACCCATGACCCACTTGCTATGATCCAATGGTTAACCCATGACCCCCTTGCAAGGATCCCTTGGTTACAAGGATCCCATAGTTATCCCATGACCCCCTTGGAATGATCCCATGGTTATCCCATGACCCCCACCAAAGGATCTCATGGTTCACCCATGACCCACTTGCAAAAATCCCAAGGTCAACCCATGACCCCCTTGCCATGATCCCATGGTCAACCCATGACCCCCTTGCAATGATCCTAAGGTTAACCCATGATCCACTTGCAATGATCCCATGGTTAACCCATGACCCCCTTGCAAGGATCCCCCTAGAAAAGATCCTATGGTTAACTCATGGCCCCCTAGCAAGGATCCCATGGTTATTCCATGGTCCCCTTGCAATGATCCCATGGTTAACCTATGACCCTCATGCAAGAATCCTATGGTTATCCAACCCTTGCAAGGATCCCACGGTTAACCGATGGCCCCCTTGCAAGGATCCCATGGTTAACCCATGGCCCCCTTGCAAGGATCCCATTAGAAAGGATCCCATGGTAAACCCATGATCCCCTTGCAAGGATCCAATGGGTATCCCCTGGCCCCCTTGCAAGGGTCCCATGGTTAACCCATGACCCCCATGCAAGGATCCCATGGTTATCCCATGAACCCCTTGCAAGGATTTCAAGGTAAACCCATGATCCCCTACATAGATCCCATGGTTAGACCAAGACCCCCATGTAAGGATCCCATGGTTATTCCATGAACCCCTTGCAAGGATTCCTTGGTTAACCCAAGCAAAGATCCCATGGTTAACCCATTTCTCCCTTGCAAAGATCCACACAGAAAGGATCTCATGGTTAACCCATGACTCCCTACCAAGGATACCATGGTTATCCCATGACCCCCTTGCAAGGATCCTATGGTTAACCCATGACCCCCATGCAAGGATCCAATGGTTATCCCAAGAACCCCCTACAAGGATCCCATGGTTATCCCATGATCCTCTTGCAAGGATCCCATGTTTAACTCATGATCCACTTACAAGGATCCCATGGTTAACTAATGACCCACTTGCAGGGATCCCATGGTTAACCCATGACCCATCTACAATGATCCCATGGTTAACCTAGGTCCCCCTTGCACATCCCAGGGTTATCCCATGAACCCCTTGCAACGATCTCATGGTTAACCAATTACACCTTTGCATAGATCCCATGGTTATCCAATAACCCCCTTGAAAGGATCCCATGGCTAACCTATGACCCCCTTGTAAGAATCCCATGGTTATCACATGACCCCTTGCAAGGATCCCATGGTTAACCCATGACCCACTTGCGATGATCCCATTGTTAACCTTGATCCCCATGCAAGGATCCCCATAGAAAGGATCCTTTGGTTAACCCATGACCCCCTTGCCATGACCCCAAGGTTAACCAATGACCCCATTACAAGGATCCCTTGGTTGACCCGTGACCCACTTGTAAAAATCCTATGGTTAACCCATGACCCCATTAACATGATCCCACGGTTAACCCATGACCCCCTTGCAAGGATCCCAAGGTTAACCTATAACCCACTTGCAATGATCCCATGGTTAACCCATGGATCCCCCTAGAAAGGATCTCATGGTTAACCCATGATCCCCTTGTAAGGATCCCATGGTTATCCCATGAACCCATTGCAAGGATCCCATGGTTAACCGATGGTCCCCCTTGCATAGATCCCATGGTTATCCCATGACCCACTTGCAAAGATCCCATGGCTAACCTATGGCCCCCTTGCATGGATCCCATTGTTATCGCATGACCCCCTTGCAAGGATCCCATTGTTATCCCATGACCCCCTTGCAAGGATCCCAAGGTTATCCCATGAACCCCTTGTTAGGATCCCATGGTTAACCAATTACACCCTTACATAGATCCCATGGTTATCCAATGACCCCCATGAAAGGATCCCATGGCTAAACTATGACCCACTTCGAAGAATCCCAAGGTTATCATATGACCCACTTGCAAGGATCCTATGGTTATCCCATGACCCTTTTGCAATGATCCCATGGTTAACCCATGACCCCCATGGAAGGATCCCATGGTTATTCCATGAACCCCTTGCAAGGATCCCGTGGCTAACCGATGGTCCCCCTGTAAAGATCCCTTGGTTATCCCATTGCTCCCTTGCAAGGATCCCATGGTTATCCCATAACCCCTTGAAAGGATCCCATGGTTAACCTATGACCCCCTAGCAAGGATCCTATGGTTATCCCTTGACCCCCTTGCAAGGATCCCCATAGAAATGATCCCATGTTTAACCCATGAACCCCTTGCAAGGATCCCATGGGAATCCCATGACCCCCTTGCAAGGATCCCATGGTTAACCCATGACCCCCTTGCAAGGATCCAATGGTTATCCCATGACCCCCCTGCAAGGATCCCATGGTTATCAAAGGACCCACTTGAAAGGATCCCATGGTTAACCCATGAACCCCCCAGCAAAAATCCCATGGTAAACCCATAACCCCTTTGCCATGATCCCACTGTTAACCCATGACCCCTTTCCAATGATCCCATGGTTAACCCGTGACCCCCTTTTTATGACCCCAAGGTTAACCAATGACCCCCTTGCTAGGATCCCATGGTTAACCCATGACCCACTTGCAAAAATCTCACGGTTAACCCATGACCCCTTTACAATGATCCCACGTTAACTTATGACCCACTTGCAACGATCCAATGGTAAACCCATGACCCCCTTGCAAGGAAGCCATGACCCCCTTGCAAGGATCTCGTGGTTAACCAATGTCCTTCTTGCAAGGATCCCATGGTTAACTTATGACCCATTTGTAAGGATCCCATGGTTAACCCATGACCCATTTGCCATGATCCCATGGTTAACCCATGAGCCCCATGCAAGGATCCCCCTTGAAAGGATCCCATGTTTAACCCATGACCCCCTTGTCCTGATCCTACGGTTAACCCTGACCCCTTTGCCATGATCCCACGGTTATCCCATGACCCCCTTACAAGGATCCCATGGTTAACCCATGACCCACTTGCGAGGATCCCGTGGTTAACCCGTGACCCCCTTGCAAGGATCGTATTGTAAACATATGACCCCTTGCAAGGATCCCAGGGTTTTCCCTTGACCCCCCTGCAAGGATCCCATGGTTATCCTATGACCCCCTTGAAAGGATCCCTTGGTTAACCCATGACCCACTTGCAAAAATCCCATGGTTAACCCATGACCCCTTTGACATGATCCCACGCTTAACCCATGACCCCCTTGCAATGATCCCAAGGTTAACCCATGATCCACTTGAAATGATCCCATGGTTAACCCATGACCCCTTTGCCATGATCCCACGGTTATCCCATGACCCCCTTACAAGGATCCCATGGTTAACCCATGACCCACTTGCGAGGATCCCGTGGTTAACCCATGACACCCTTGCAAGGATCCTATTGTAAACATATGACCCCTTGCAAGGATCCCAGGGTTTTCCCTTGACCCCCCTGCAAGGATCCCATGGTTATCCTATGACCCCCTTGAAAGGATCCCTTGGTTAACCCATGACCCACTTGCAAAAATCCCATGGTTAACCCATGACCCCTTTGACATGATCCCACGCTTAACCCATGACCCCCTTGCAATGATCCCAAGGTTAACCCATGATCCACTTGAAATGATCCCATGGTTAACCCATGACCCCCTTGCAAAGATCCCCCTAGAAAGGATCCCATGGTTATCTTATGCCCCATTGAAAGGATCCCATGGTTAACCCATGACCCACTTGCAAAAACCCCATGGTTAACCCATGACCCCTTTGCCATGATCCCACGGTTAACCCATGACCCACTTGCAATGATCCCATGGTTAACCTAGGACCCCCTTGCCATGATCCCATGGTTAGCCGATGACCCACTTGTGATGATCCCTTGGTTAACCCCTGACCCCCTTGCAAGGATCCCATGGTTATCCCATGACCCCCTTGCATGGATCCTATTTTAAACACATGACCCCTTGCAAGGATCCCATGGTTATCCCAGGACCCCCTGCAAGGATCCCATGGTTTTCAAATGACCCACTTGAAAGGATCCCTTGGTTAACCCATGAACCCCCCAGCAAAAATCCCATGGTTAACCCATAACCCCTTTGCCATGATCCACGGTTAACCCATGACCCACTTGCAATGATCCCATGGTTAACCCATGACCCCTTGCAAGAATCCCCCTAGAAAGGATCCCATGGTTAACCAATGGCTTCCTAGCAAGGATCGCATGGTTATCCTATGCCCCATTAAAAGGATCCCATGGTTAACCCATGACCCACTTGCAAAAAGCCCATGGTCAACCCATGACCGCTTTGCCAGGGTCCCTTGGTTAACCCATGACCCCTTTGCAAGGATCCCATGGTTATCCCAGGAACCCCTTGCAAGGATCCCATGATTAACCCATGACCCCCTTGCCATGGACCCACGGTTAACCCTTGATCCCCTTACAGAGATCCCATGGTTAACCCATGAGCCACTTGCTATGATCCAATGGTTAACCAATGACCCCCTTGCAAGGATCCCTTGGTTGCAAGGATCCCATAGTTATCCCATGACCCCCTTGGAAGGATCCCATGGTTATCCCTGACCCCCATGAAAGGATCTCATCGTTAACCCATGACCCACTTGCAAAACCCCAAGGTCAACCCATGACCCCCTTGCCATGATCCCACAGTCAACCCATGACCCCCTTGCAATGATCCTAAGGTTAACCCATGACCCACTTGCAATGATCCAATGGTTAACCGATGGCCCCCTTGCAAGGATCCCATGGTTATCCCATGGTCCCCCTTGCAAAGATCCCATTAGAAAGGATCCCATGGTAAACCCATGATCCCCTTGCAAGGATCCAATGGGTATCCCCTGGCCCCCTTGCAAGGGTCCCATGGTTAACCCATGACCCCCATGCAGGGATCCCATGGTTATCCCATGAACCCCATGCAAGGATTTCAAGGTAAACCAATGATCCCCTACATAGATCCCATGGTTAGACCAAGACCCCCATGCAAGGATCCCATGGTTATTCCATGAACCCCTTGCAAGGATTCCTTGGTTAACCCAAGCAAAGTTCCCATGGTTAACCCATATCTCCCTTGCAAAGATCCACACAGAAAGGATCTCATGGTTAACCCATGACTCCCTACCAAGGATACCATGGTTATCCCATGACCCCCTTGCAATGATCCAATGGTTAACCCATGACCCCCATGCAAGGATCCAATGGTTATCCCAAGAACCCCTCACAAGGATCCCATGGTTATCCCATGATCCTCTTGCAAGGATCCCATGTTTAACTCTTGACCCACTTACAAGGATCCCATGGTTAACTAATGACCCACTTGCAGGGATCCCATGGTTAACCCATGACCCATCTACAATGATCCCATGGTTAACCTAGGTCCCCCTTGCACATCCCAGGGTTAACCCATGACCCCCATGCAAGGATCCCATGGTTATCCCATGACCCCCATGCAAGGATCCCTTGGTTAACCCACGACCCCATTAACATGATCCCACGGTTAACCCATGACCCCTTGCAAGGGTCCCATGGTTAACCCATAACCCACTTGCAATGATCCCATGGTTAACCCATGACCCCTTTGCAAGGATCCCCCTAGAAAGGATCTCATGGTTAACCCATGATCCCCTTGTAAGGATCCCATGGTTATCCCATGAACCCATTGCAAGGATCCCATGGTTAACCGATGGTCCCCCTTGCATAGATCCCATGGTTATCCCATGACCCACTTGCAAAGATCCCATGGCTAACCTATGGCCCCCTTGCATGGATCCCATTGTTATCGCATGACCCCCTTGCAAGGATCCCATTGTTATCCCGTGTCCCCCTTGCAAGGATCCCAAGGTTATCCCATGAACCCCTTGTTAGGATCCCGTGGTTAACCAATTACACCCTTACATAGATCCCATGGTTATCCAATGACCCCCATGAAAGGATCCCATGGCTAAACTATGACCCACCTCGAAGAATCCCAAGGTTATCATATGACCCACTTGCAAGGATCCTATGGTTATCCCATGACCCCTTTGCAATGATCCCATGGTTAACCCATGACCCCCATGGAAGGATCCCATGGTTATCCCATGAACCCCTTGCAAGGATCCCGTGGCTAACCGATGGTCCCCCTGCAAAGATCCCTTGGTTATCCCATTGCTCCCTTACAAGGATCCCATGGTTATCCCATAACCCCTTGAAAGGATCCCATGGTTAACCTATGACCCCCTAGCAAGGATCCTATGGTTATCCCATGACCCCCTTGCAAGGATCCCCATAGAAATGATCCCATGTTTAACCAACGATCCCCTTGCAAGGATCGCATGGGTATCCCATGACCCCCTTGCAAGGATCCCATGGTTAACCCATGACCCCCATGCAAGGATCCCATGGTTATCCAATGAACCCCTCACAAGGATCCCATGGTAAACCCTTGATCCCCTGCATAGTTCCTATGGTTATCCCATGACCCCCTTGCAAGGATCCCTTGGTTGACCCATGACCCCCATGCAAGGATCCCATGGTTATGCAATGAACCCCTTGCATGGATCCCATGGTAAACCCTTGATCCCCTGCATAGTTCCCATGGTCATCCCATGACCCCCTTGCATGGATCCCATGCTTAACCCATGACACCCATGCAAGGATCCCATGGTTATCCCATGAACCCCTTGCAAGGATCCCATGGTTAACCCATGACCACCTTGCAATGATCCCATTGTTAACCCATGACTCCTTTGCAAGGATCCTCCTAGAAAGGATCTCATTGTTAACCCATGACTCCCTAGCAAGAATGCCATGGTTATCCCATGACCCCCTTGCAAGGATCTCATGGTTAACCCATGACCCCCATGCAAGGATCCCATGGTTAACCTATGACCCCCTTGCATGGATCCCATGGTTATCACATGACCCCCTTGCAAGGATCCCATGGTTATCCCAAGCCCACTTATAAGGATCCCATGGTTAACTAATGACCCACTTACAGGGATCTAATGGTTAACCCATAACCCACTTGCAATGATCCCATGGTTAACCCAGGACCCCCTTGCTAGGATCCTAGGGTTATCCCAGGAACCCCTTGCTAGGATCCCATGGTTAACCAATTACACCCTTGCATAGATCCCATGGTTATCCAATGACCCCCTTGCAAGGATCCCATGGTTATCACATGACCCACTTGCGAGGATCACAAGGTTATCTTATAACCCAGCTGGAAAGATCCCATGGTTATGCCCTGACCCACTTGCCATGATCCCATTGATAACCCATGATCCCCATGCAAGGATCCCCATAGAAAGGATCCTCCGCTTAACCCATGATCAACTTGCAAAAATCCCATGGTTAACCTATCACCCGCTTACCATGATCCCACGGTTAACCCATGACAGCCTTGCAAGGATCCCAAGGTTAACCCATGACCCACTTGCAATGATCTCATGGTTAACCAATGACCCCCTTGCAAGGATCCCCCTAGAAAGGATCCAATGGTTAACCCATGACCTCCTTGAAAGTATCCCATGGTTAACAAATGTCCCGCTTGCAAGGATCCCTTGGTTAACTTATGACCCACTTCCCATAATCCCATGGATAACCCATGAGCCCGATGCAAGGATCCCCCTTGAAAGGATCCCATCACCTCCTGCCAAGATCCCACGGTTAACCCATGACACCCTTGCCATGGTCCCATGGTTAACCATGACCCCCTTGCAAGGATTCCATGGTTAACACATGAGCCACTTGCAAGGATCCCATTGTAAACACATGACCCCTGGCAAGGATCCCATGGTTAACCCATGACCCCCTTGCAAGGATCCCATGGTTAACCCATGACCCCATTGCAAGGATCCCATGTTAATCGCATCACCCCCATGCAAGGATCCCATTGTTAACCCTGGTCCCACTTGCAAGGATCCCATGGTTATTGCATCACCCCCTTGCAAGGATCCCATGGTTAACCCAGGTCCCACTTGCAAGGATCCCATTGTTAACTTAGGACCCACTTGTAAGGATCCCATGGTTAACCCACAACCCAATTGCCAGGATCCAATGATTAACCCATGAGCCCCATGCAAGGATCCCATGGTTAATTCATGACCCCCTTGCCATGATCCCATGGTTAACGCATCACCACCTTACAAGGAACCCAAGGTTAACCCATGACCCCCTCGCAAGGATCCTTTGGTTAACCCAAGACCCCCTTGCCATGACCCCAAGGTTAACCCATGACCCTCTCGCAAGGATCCCATGGTTAACCCATGAACTCCTTACAAGGATCCCATGGTTATCCCATGACCCCCTTGCAAGGATCCCATGGTTAACCCATTACCCCCTTGCAAGTATCACATGGTTAACCTATGACCACCTTGCACGGATCCCATGCTTATCCCATGACCCGCTTGCAAGGATCCCATGGTTAATCGATGACCCCCTTGCAAGGATCCCATGGTTAACCTATGACCACCTTGCAAGGATCCCATCGTTATCCCATGACCCCCATGCAAGAATCCCATGACCCTCTTGCATGGATCCCATGGTTATCCCGTGACCCCTTTGCATGGATCCCATGGATAACGTGCGACCCCCTTGCAAGGATCACATGGTTAACCCATGAGCCCCTTGCAAGGATACCATGGTTAACCCATGACCCACTTGCAAGGATCTGATGGTTATCCCATGACCCCCATGGCAAGGATCCCATGGTTAAACCATCACCCCCTTGCGAGGATCCCATGGTTATCCCATGACCCTCTTGCAAGGATCCTATGGTTAACCCATCAACCCCTTACAAGGATCCCATGGTTATCCCACGACCCCCCTTGCACGGATCCCATGGTTATCCCATGACCCCATTGAAAGGATCCCACGGATAACAAATGACCTCCTTGCAAGGATCCCATGGTTAACCTATGACCCACTTACAAGGATCCCATGGTTAACTAATGACCCACTTGCAAGGATCACATGGTTAACCCATGACCTACTTGCAATGATCCCATGGTTAACCCATGACGCAATTGCAAGGATCCCATGGTTAACCCAAGCCCCACTTGCAAGGATCCCTGGCTAACCCATGATCGCCTTGCAAGGATCCCATAGTTAACCCAAGACCCAATTGCAAGGACCCCATGGTTAACCCATGACCCACTTGCAAGAATCCCAAGGTTAACCCATGACCCACTTGCAATGATCCCCTAGAAAGGATCCCATGGATAACCCATGACCCACTTGCAAGGATACCAAGGTTAACCCATGACCCACTTGCAAGGATACCAAGGTTAACCCATGACCCCAAGGATCCCTTAGAAAGGATCCCATGGTTAACCTATGACCCCCTTGCATGGATCCCATGGTTAACCCATGACCCCCTTGCAAGGATCCCATGGTTAACCCATGACCCACAAGCAAGGATCCCAAGGTTAACCAATGACCCACTTGCAAGTATCCCATGGTTAACCAATGACCTATTTTCTAGGATCCCAAGCTTAATCTGGGACCCCCTTGCAGGGATCTTATGGTTAACCCATGACCCACTTGCATGGATCCCCTAGAAAGGATCCCATGGTTAACCCATGACCCACTTACAAAGATACCATCGTTAACCCATGACCCCCTTGCATGGATCCCATGGTTAACCTATAACCCACTAGCAAGGATCCCAAGGTTAACCCTTGACCCACTTGCCTGACCCACTTGCAAGGATCCGCTAGAAAGGATCCCATGGTTAACCCATGTCCCCCTTGCAAGGATCCCAAGGTTAACCCAAGACCCACGTGCAAGGATCCCATGGTTAACCCATGACCCACTTGCAAGGATCCCAAGGTTATCCCATGACCCACTTGCAAGGATCCCCTAAAAAGTATCCCATGGTTAACCCATGACCCACTTGCAAGGATCCCAAGGTTAACCCATGACCCACTAGAAAACATCCCCCGAGAACGGATCCCATGGTTAACTCAGGACCACCTTGCAAGGATCCCATGGTTAACCCATGACCACCTTGCATAGATCCCATGGTTAACCCATGACCCACTAGCAAGGATCCCAAGGCAAGCCCGTGACCCACTTGCAAGGATTCCCTAGAAAGGATCCCATGGTTAACCCATGACCCCTTTGCAAGGATCCCATGGTTAACCCATGGCCTACTTGCAAGGATCCCATGGTTAACCCAAGACGTAATTGAAGGATCCCATGGTTAACCCAAAACCCACTTGCAAGGATCCTTGGTTAACCCATGACCCCCCTTGCATGGATCCCATAGTTAACCCAAGACCTAATTGCAAGGACCCCATGGTTAACCCATGACCCACTTGCAAGAATCCCAAGGTTAACCCATGACCCACTTGCAATGATCCCCTAGAAAGGATCCCATGGATAACTCATGACCCACTTGCAAGGATACCAAGGTTAACCCATGACCCACTTGCAAGGATACCAAGGTTAACCCATGACCCCAAGGACCCCCCTTGCATGGATCCTATGGTTAACCCATGACCCCCTTGCAAGGATCCCATGGTTAACCCATGACCCCCTTGCATGGATCCCATGGTTAACCCACGACCCACTAGCAAGGATCCCAAGGTTAACCCATGACCCACTTGCAAGGATCGCATGGTTAACCAATGACCTGCTCTCAACGATCCCATGCTTAATCTGGGACCCCCTTGCAGGGATCCTATGCTTAACCCATGACCCACTTGCAAGGATCCCATGGTTAACGCATGACCCACTTGCAAGGATCCCATGTTTAACCCATGACGCCTTGCAAGGATTTCATGGTTAACCCATGACCCCCTTTCGAGGATCCCATGGTTATCCCATGACCCCTTTGCAAGGATCCCATGGTTAACCCATGACCCCCTTGCAAGGATCCCATGGTTAACCTTGGTCCCACTTGCAAGGATCCCATGGTTAACTTAGGACCCACATGTAAGGATCCCATGGGTAACCCACAACCCAATTGCCATGATCCCATGGTTAACCCATGATCCCTATGCAAGGATCCCATTAGAAAGGTTCCCATGGTTAATTCATGACCCCCTTGCCATGATCCCTTGGTTAACCCATCACCACCTTACAAGGATCCCAAGGTTAACCCATAACCCACTTGCCGTGATCCCATGGTTAACCCATGACCCCCTTGCCAGGACCCCATGGTTAACCCATGACCCCCTTGCCAGGACCCCATGGTTAACCCGTGACCCCCTTGCAAGGATCCTATGGTTATCCCTTGACCCCCTTGCAAGTATCGCATGATTAACCCATGACCCCCTTGCAAGGATCCCATGGTTAATCAATGACCCCCTTGCAAGGATCCCATGGTTATCCCATGACCCCCTTGCAAGAATCCCATGACCCCCTTACATGGATCCCATGGTTATCACGTGACCCCTTTGCAATGATACCACGGTTAACCCATGACCCACTTGCAAGGATCTAATGGTTATCCCATGACCCCATAGCAAGGATCCGATGGTTATCCCATGAACCCCTTACAAGGATCCCATGGTTAATCAATGACCCACTTGCAAGGATCCCATGGTTATCCCAGGACACCCTTGCAAGAATCCCATGACCCCCTTACATGGATCCCATGGTTATCCCATGAGCCCCTTGCAAGGATACCATGGTTAACCCATGAACCCCTTACAAGGATCCCATGGTTATCCCATGACCCCACTTGCATGGATCCCATGGTTATCGTATGACCCTATTGAAAGGATCCCACGGCTAACCAATGACCCCCTTGCAAGGATCCCATGGTTAACCCATGACCCACTTACAAGGATCCCTAGGTTAACTAATGACCCACTTGCAAGGATCCCATGGTTATCCCATGACCCCCTTACAAGGATTCCTTGGCTAACCGATGACCCCCTTGCAACAATCCCATGGTTATCGCATGACCCCCTTGCAAGGATCCAATGGTTAACCCTTGACCCACGTACAAGGAACCCATGGTTGACTAATGACCCACTTGCAAAGATCCCATGGTTAACCAATGACCCACTTGCAATGATCCCATTGTTAACCCATGACACCCTTGCCATGATCCCAAGGTTAACCCATGACCCCTTTGCCATGATCCCACGGTTAACCCATGAACCCCCTTGAACCATGTTAAACCCAAGGATCCCATGGTTAACTTATGACTCACTTGCAAAGGTCCCATGGTTAACCAATGACCCCCTTAAAAGGATCCCATGGTTATCCCATGACCCCCTTGCAAGGATCCCATGGTTAACCCATGACCCATTTGCAACGATCCCAAGGTTTACCCCATGACCCCCTTGCAAGGATCTCCCTAGAAAGGATCACAGGGTTATCTCATGAACCCCTAGCAAGGATCCCATAGTTAACCCAAGACCCCCTTGCAAGGATCCCAAGGTTATCTTATGACCCACTTGCACGGATCCCTTGGTTATGCCATGACCCACTTGCCATGATCCCATAGTTAACCCATGATCCCCAAGCAAGGATCCCCGTAAAAAGGATCCCATGGTTAACCCATGACCCTTTTGCCATGAACCCAAGTTTAACCAATGACCCCCTTGCAAGGATCCCAGGGTTAACCCATGACCCACAGGTAAAAAACCCATGGTTAACCCATGACCCCATTGCCATGATCCCACGATTAACCCATGACTCCCTTGGAAGGATCCCAAGGTTAACCCATGACCCACTTGCAATAATCATATGGTTAACCAACGACACCCTTGCAAGGATCCCCCTAGAAAGGATCCCATGGTTAACCCATGAACCCTTGCAAGGTTATCCCATGACCCCCTTGCATGGATCCCATGGTTAACCTATGACCCCGTTGCAAGGATCCCATGGTTATCCCATGACCCCCTTGCAAGGATCCCATGGTTAACCAATGTGCCACTTGCTAGGATCCCATGGTTAACCTATGACCGACTTGAAAGAATCCCACGGTTAACCCATGACCCACTTGCCATGATCCCGTGGTTAACCCACGACCGCTTTGCCATGATCCCACGGTTAACTAATGACCCCCCTTGAACCCTGTTTAACCCAAGGATCCCATGGTTAACTTATGACTCACTTGCAAGGATCCCATGGTTAACCGATGACCCCCTCGCAAGGATCCCATGGTTACCCCAGGACCCCATTGCAAGGATCCCATGGTTACCCCATGACCCACTTACAAGGATCCCATGGTTAACTAATAACCCACTTGCAAGGATCTCAGGGTTAACCCTTGACCCACTCTCAATGATCCCATAGTTAACCCATGACCCCCTTGCAAGGATCCCATGGTTAACAGATGACCCCCTTGAATAGATCCCATGGTTATCCCATGACCCCCTTGGAAGGATCCCAAGGCTAAACTATGACCCCCTTGCAAGGATCCCATGGTTATCACATGATCCCCTTGCAAGGATCCCATGGTTAACCCTTGACCCACTTGCAAGGATCCCATGGTTATGCCATGACCCACTTGCCATGATCCGATAGTTAACCCATGATCCCTATGCAAGGATCCCCCTAAAAAGGATCCCATGGTTAACCCATGATCCCTTTGCCATGACCCCAAGGTTAACCAATGATCCCTTGCAAGGATCCGATTGTTAACCCATGACCCAGTTCCAAAAATCCAATGGTTAACCCATGACCCCCTTGCCATGATCCCACGGTTAACCTATGACCCCCTTGCAAGGATCCTAAGGCTAACCCATGACCCACTGGCAATAATCCCAAGGTTAACCAACGACACCCTTGCAAGGATCCCCCTAGAAAGGATCCCATGGTTAACCCATGACCCCCTTGCAAGGATCCCGTGGTTATCCCACGACCCCCTTGCATGGATCCCATGGGTAACCTATGACCCCCTGATGAATGTGATTTCACCTCATATTTCCTTGTCATTTTGCATGCATTTTCATATAGTTTAGGCATATTTAATTTGATTTTTGTTAGTTTTTACCTTGGAACGGGTAAGGTGGTTCTGTGGTGTTTGTGTGTAGGAATTCATGAGTAAAATAATCAAATCCAGTTGAATCGGAGTTTGTATGAAGATGGAGCTTGAAAAGCAAGGAAAATGAGCAAAGCAGAGACCATCACGGCCGTGATCGCGTGGGACTGAAGAAAAAAGAAGAAAGTGCAAGTCAGAAGCTGTCACGGCCTGGCCGTGACAGCCATCATGGCCGTGACAGACATCACGGCCAGGCCGTGACAGCCATCATGGCCATGACAGACCATCAGCACAAGAATTCACAAAGCAGAAGCTGTCATGGCCTGGCCCTGACAGCCATCACGGCCGTGACGCGTAAAATCTGGGATTTTGGGATTTGTTTTTGATCTGATTTGTAATTGATTTAATTCCAAGTTAACCTACACTATAAATAGGGGAATTAGGCTCGAAAATAGGACCTCTGGGCTGCTACCTTAGGCTTAATTTTAGGATTTCTCTTCTTCTCAATTTCTTCTCTTCTTTTAGGATTTTCATGTTTTTGTTATTCAACGTTGCTATGAACATGGCAATGTGTGAGTAGTCGTTTTATTTCTAGGAATTGGGGCTATGCCCAAGACTCGTTTTATGTGATGAATTGACGTTTTACTTCTTGTTAATTTCAATTTGCTTTCGATTTAGTTCCTATTGCATGAATTGCTTGTAAATTTGGTGCGCACTTATTTGCATGTCATAGATATTCTAAGGATGAACCTAGCGGTGAACTTAGGTATTGGATCTATAGGAATTGAACTTAGGACTTAAATCACGAGAGTTAGAAGCGGTCCTTCGAGGGTTCATTGAATTGTCACAAATCGTAATGGGTTCAATTTAAATACAATTATCACGAGAGTAGGTGTTGGTTTAATTGGGCACGGTTCTTGTATCTCGAGAGGGAACATTAACTTTATTAGGATAAATTCACCTTCAAAGCATTTTGATAATTAACAAGAGGAGTAGTCAATTTAGTAGCATAAGCAGTCTTGTTGGTAACCCAATTCCTGGAAATATCTTTTAATTTGAAAAACACCAGATTAGATTTGATTGCAATTTTTAATTGATTTTGTTTTAGATATTTGATTTGTTAGTTAATCTTTATTTTAAAAACCAAATCTTTTCCAAATCTTTTTATATATAGTTTAGTTAAATTGATTTAATAATTGATTGTTATTTAAGATCACGGTCTCTGTGGGTTCGATCTTTTTATTACTTGACGACGAAGCCGTACACTTGCGGATTCACGCTATCACCCCCTTGCAAGGATCTCATGGTTATCCCATGACCTCCTTGCAAGGATCTCATGGTTAACCAATGCCCCACTTGCAAGGATCACATGGATAAGTTATCTCCCACTTGCAAGGATCTCAGGGTTAACCTATGACCCGCTTGCAATGATCCTATGGTTAATCCATGAGCCCCTTGCAAGGATCCCCCTTGAAAGGATCACATGGTTAACCCATGACCCCATTGCATAGATTCCATGGTTATCCCATGACCCCCTTGAAAGGATCCCAAGGCTAACCTATGACCCACTTACGAGGATCCCATTGTTATCACATGACCCCCTTGCAAGGATCCCATGGTTAACCCATGACCCACTAGCAAGTATCCCACGGTTATGCCAAGACCCACTTGCCAAGATCCTATTGTTAACCCACGATCCCATGCAAGGGTCCCCTTAGAAAAGATCCCTTGGTTAACCCATGACCCCATTGCCATGACCCCAAGGTTAACCAATGACCCCCTTGCAAGGATCCATTGGTTAACCCATGACCCCCTTGCCATGATCCCACAGTTAACCCGTGACCCATTTGCAAGGATCCCAAGGTTAACCCATGACCCACTTGCAATGATCCCATGGTTAACCAATGACCCCATTGCAAGGATCCCATGGTTAACCCCTGACCCCCTTGCAAGGATTCCATGGTTAACTTTTGACCCACTTGTAAGGATCCCATGGTTAACCCATGACCCACTTGCCATGATCCCATGGTTAACCCATGAACCGCTTACAAGGATCCCATGGCTTTCCCATGACCCCCCTTGCATGGATCCCTTGGCTATCCCATGACCCTATTGAAAGGATCCCACGGCTAACCAAAGACCCCCCTGCAAGGATCCCATGGTTAACCCATGACCCACTTACAAGGATCCAATGGTTAACTAATGACCCACTTACAAGGATCCCAGGGTTATCCCATGACCCCCTTACAACGATCCCATGGTTATCGCATGACCCCCTTGCAAGGATCCCATGGTTAACCAACGACCCACGTACAAGGATCCCATGGTTATCCCATGACCCCCTTACAAGGATCCCATGGCTATCCTATGACCCCCTTGCAACGATCCCATGGTTATCGTATGACCCCCTTGCAAGGATCCAATGGTTAACCTTTAGCCCACGTACAAGGATCCCATGGTTAACTAATGACCCACTTGCAAGGATCCCATGGTTAACCCATGACCCACTTGCAATGATCCCATGGTTAACCCATGACATCCATGCCATGATCCCAACGTTAACCCATGACCCTTTTGGCATGATCCCACGGTTAACCCATGAACCCCCTTGAACCATGGTTAACCCAAGGATCCCATGGTTAACTTATGACTCACTTGCAAGGGTCCTACGGTTAACCGATGACCCCCGTGCAAGGATCCCATGGTTATCCCATGACCCCCTTGCAAGGATCCCATGGTTAACCCATGACCAACTTACAAGGATCCCATGGTTAACTAATGACCCACTTGCAAGGATCCCATTGTTAACCCATGACCCACTTGCATTGATCTGATGCTTTACCCATGATCCCCTTGCAAGGATCCCCCTAGAAAGGATCACATGGTTAACCCGTGATCCCCTTGCAAGGATCCCAGGGTTATCCCATGAAATCCTAGCACGGATCCCATAGTTAACCCAAGACCCCCTAGAAAGGATCCCATGGTTAACCAATGTGCCACTTGCTAAAATCCCATGGTTAACCTATGACCAACTTGAAAGAATACCATGGTTAACCCGTGACGCCCTTGCCGTGATCTCAAGGTTAACCCACGACCGCTTTGCCATGATCCCACGGTTAACCCATGACCCACTTGCATTAATCCGATGCTTTACCCATAACCCCCTTGCAAGGATCCCCCTAGAAAGGATCACATGGTTAACCCATGAGCCCCTTGCAAGGATCCCAGGGTTATCCCATGAAACCCTAGAACGGATCCCATAGTTAACCCAAGACCCCTTAGCAAGGATCCCAAGGTTATCTTATGACCCAGATGCAAGGATCCCTTGGTTATGCCATGACCCACTTGCCATGATCCCAAGGTTAACCCATGATCCTCAAGCAAGGATCCCCCTAACAAGGATCCCATGGTTAACCCATGACCCCTTTGCCAGGACCCCTAGGTTAACGAATGACCCCCTTGCAAGGACCCCATGGTTAACCCATGACCCCCTTGCCACGATCCCACGATTAACCCATGACCCCCCTTGCCACGATCCCACGATTAACCCATGACCCCCTTGGAAGGATCCCAAGGTTAACCCATGACCCACTTGCAATAATCCCATGGTTAACCAACGACACGCTTGCAAGGATCCCCCTAGAAAGGATCCCATGGTTAACCCGTGACCCCTTGCAAGGATCCCATGGTTATCCCAGGACCCCCTTGCATGGATCCCATGGTTAACCTATGACCCCCTTGCAAGGATCCCATGGTTATCCCATGACCCCCTTGCAAGGATCCCATGGTTAACTAATGTGCGATTTGCTAGGATCCCATGGTTAACTTATGACCGACTTGAAAGAATCCCTTGGTAAACCCATGACCCACTTGCCATGATTCCATGGTTAACCCATGAGCACTATGCAAGGATCCTCCTAGAAAGGATCCCATGGTCAACCCATGACACCCTTGCCGTGATCTCAAGGTTAACCCATGACTCCATTGCCGTGATCCCACGGTTAACCCCAGGACCCCATTGCAAGGATCCCATGGTTACCCCAGGACCCCCTTGCAAGGATCCCATGGTTACCCCAGGACCCCATTGCTAGGATCCCATGGTTAACTAATGACCCACTTGCCAGGATCTCAGGGTTAACCCCAAACCCACTCGCATTGATCCCTTTGTTAACCCATGACCCCCGTGCAAGGATCCCCGTAGAAAGGATCAAATAGTTAACCCATGAATACCTTTCAAGAATCCCAGGGTTATCCCATGATCCCCTTGCAAGGATCCCATGGTTAACCAATGACCCCCTTGAATAGATCCCATGGTTATCCCATGACCCCCTTGGAAGGATCCCAAGGCTAAACTATCACCCCCTTGCAAGGATCCATGGTTATCACATGACCACCTTGCAAGGATCCCATGGTTAACCCATGACCCACTTGCAAGGATACCATGGTTATGCCATGACCCACTTGGCATGATCCCATAGTTAACCGATGATCCCCATGCAAGGATCCCCCTAAAAAGGATCCCATGGTTAACCCATGATCCCTTTGCCATGACCCCAAGGTTAACCAATGACCCCCTTGCAAGGATCCGATGGTTAACCCATGACCCACTTGCAAAAATCCAATGGTTAACCCATGATCCCATTGCCATGATCCCACGGTTAACCCATGACCCCCTTGCAAGGATCCCAAGGCTAACCCATGACCCATTTGCAATAATCCCAAGGTTAACCAACGACACCCTTGCAAGGATCCACTTAGAAAGGATCCCATGGTTAACCCATGACCCCTTTGCAAGGATCCAATGGTTATCCCACGACCCCCTTGCATGGATCCCAGGGGTAACCTATGATGCCCTTGCAAGGATCTCATGGTTATCCCATGACCTCCTTGCAAGGATCTCATGGTTAACCAATGTCCCGCTTGCAAGGATCCCATGGTTAAGTTATCTGCCACTAGCAAGGATCTCAGGGTTAACCCACGACCCGCTTGCAATGATCCCCTGGTTAATCCATGAGCCCCTTTCAAGGATCCCTCTAGAAATGATCACATGGTTAACCCATGACCCCCTTGCAAGGACCCCAGGGTTATCCCATGAACCCCTAGCAAGGATCCCATGGTCAACCAATGACCCCCTTGCATAGATCCCATGGATATCCCATGACCCCCTTGAAAGGATCCCATGGCTAACCTATGACCCACTTATGAGGATCCCATGGTTATCACATGACCCTCTTGCAAGGATCCCATGGTTAACCCATGACCCACTTGCAAGTATCCCATGGTTATGCCATGACCCACTAGCCATGACCCCAAGGCTAACCAATGACCCCTGTGCAAGGATCCACTAGTTAACCCATGACCCCTTGCCATGATCCCACAATTAAGCCGTGACCCCCTTGCAAGGATCCCAAGGTTAACCTATGACCCACTTGCAATGATCCCATGGTTAACCAAGGACCTCCTTGCAAGTATCCCATGGTTAACCCATGACCCCCTTGCAAGGATTCCATGGTTATCCCATGACCCCCATGCAAGGATCCCATGGTTAACACATGACGCCCTTACAAGGATCCGATAGTCAATCAATGTCCCACTAGCAAGGATCCCATGGTTAACTTTTGACCCACTTGTAAGGATCCCATGGTTAACCCATGACCTACTTGCCACGATCCCATGGTTAACCCATGAGCCCCCTGCAAGGATCCCCCCTGATAGGATCCCATGGTTAACCCATGACCCACTTCCAAAAATCCAATGGTTAACCCATGACCCCCATGCCATGATCCCACGGTTAACCTATGACCCCATTGCAAGGATCCTAAGGCTAACCCATGACCCACTTGCAATAATCCCAAGGTTAACCAACGACACCCTTGCAAGGATCCCCCTAGAAAGGATCCCATGGTTAACCCATGACCCCCTTGCAAGGATCCCATGGTTATCCTACGACCCCCTTGCATGGATCCCATGGGTAACCTATGACCCCCTTGCAAGGATCTCATGGTTATCCCATGACCTCCTTGCAAGGATCTCATGGTTAACCAATGCCTCACTTGCAAGGATCACATGGTTAAGTTATCTCCCACTTGCAAGGATCTCAGGCTTAACCCATGACCCGCTTGCAATGACCCTATGGTTAATCCATGAGCCCCTTGCAAGGATCCCCCTTGAAAGGATCACATGGTTAACCCATGACCCCATTGCATAGATCCCATGGTTATCCCATGACCCCCTTGAAAGGATCCCATGGCTAACCTATGACGCACTTACGAGGATCCCATTGTTATCACATGACCCCCTTGCAAGGATCCCATGGTTAACCCATGACCGATTTGCAAGTATCCCATGGTTATGCCATGACCCACTTGCCAAGATCCTATTTTTAACCCACGATCCCCATGCAAGGGTCCCCATAGAAAGGATCCCATGGTTAACCCATGACCCCATTGCCATGACCCCAAGGTTAACCAATGACCTCCTTGCAAGGATCCATTGGTTAACCCATGATCCCCTTGCCATGATCCCATAGTTAACCCGTGACCCGTTTGCAAGGATCCCAAGGTTAACCCATGACCCACTTGCAATGATCCCATCGTTAACCAATGACTCCCTTGCAAGGATCCCATGGTTAACCCATGACCCATTTACAAGGATCCAATGGTTAACTAATGACCCACTTGCAAGGATCCCATGGTTATCCCATGACTCCCTTGCAACGATCCCATGGTTATCGCATGACCCCCTTGCAAGGATCCCATGGTTAACCAACGACCCACGTAAAAGGTTCCCATGGTTATCCCATGACCCCCTTACAAGGATCCCATGGCTATCCTATGACCCCCTTGCAACGATCCCATGGTTATCGTATGACCCCCTTGCAAGGATCCAATGGTTAACCTTTGGCCCACGTATAAGGATCCCATGGTTAACTAATAACCCACTTGCAAGGATCCCATGGTTAACCTATGACCCACTTGCAATGATCCCATGGTTAACCCATGACACCCTTGCCATGATCCCAAGGTTAACCCATGACCCCTTTGGCATGATCCCACGGTTAACCCATGGACCCCCTTGAACCATGGTTAACCCAAGGATCCCATGGTTAACTTATGACTCACTTACAAGGGTCCTACGGTTAACCGATGACCCCCTTCCAAGGATCCCATGGTTATCCCATGACCCCCTTGCAAGGATCCCATGGTTAACCCATGACCTACTTACAAGGATCCCATGGTTAACTAATGACCCACTTGCAAGGATCCCATTGTTAACCCATGACCTACTTGCATTGATCCGATGCTTTACCCATGACCCCCTTGCAAGGATCCCCCTAGAAAGGATCACATGGTTAACCCATGAGCCCCTTGCAAGGATCCCAGGGTTATCCCATGAAACCCTAGCACGGATCCCACAATTAACCCAAGACCCCCTAGCAAGGATCCCAAGGTTATCTTATGACCCACATGCAAGGATCCCTTGGTTATGCTATGACCCACTTGCCATGATCCCAAGGTTAACCCATGATCCCCAAGCAAGGATCCACCTAAAAAGGATCCCATAGTTAACCCATGACCCCTTTGCCAGGACCCCAAGGTTAACCAATGACCCCCTTGCAAGGACCCCATGGTTAACCCATGACCGACTTGCAAAATTCCCATGGTTAACCCACGACCCCCTTGCCACGATCCCACGATTAACCCATGACCCCCTTGGAAGGATCCCAAGGTTAGCCCATGACCCACTGGCATTAATCCCATGGTTAACCCCACGACACGCTTGCAAGGATCCCCCTAGAAAGGATCCCATGGTTAACCCGTGACCCCTTGCAAGGATCCCATGGTTAACCAATGTGCCATTTGCTAGGATCCCATGGTTAACTTATGACCGACTTGAAAGAATCCCTTGGTAAACCCATGACCCACTTGCCATGATTCCATGGTTAACCCATGAGCACTATGCAAGGATCCTCCTAGAAAGGATCCCATGGTCAACCCATGACACCCTTGCCATGATCTCAGGGTTAACCCATGACCCCTTTGCCATGATCCCACGATAAACCCCAGGACCCCATTGCAAGGATCCCATGGTTACCCCAGGACCCCCTTGCAAGGATCCCATGGTTACCCCACGACCCCATTGCAAGGATCCCATGGTTACCCCACGACCCACTTACAAGGATCCCATGGTTAACTAATGACCCACTTGCAAGGATCTTAGGGTTAACCCATAACCCACTCGCATTGATCCCTTGGTTAACCCATGACCCCCGTGCAAGGATCCCCGTAGAAAGGATCACATGGTTAACCCATGAATACCTTTCAAGGATCCCAAGGTTATCCCATGATCCCCTTGCAAGGATCCCATGGTTAACCAATGACCCCCTTGAATAGAACCCATGGTTATCCCATGACCCCCTTGGAAGGATCCCAAGGCTAAACCATCACCCCCTTGCAAGGATCCCATGGTTATCACATGACCACCTTGCAAGGATCCCATGGTTAACCCATGACCCACTTACCATTATCCCATAGTTAACCCATGATCCCCATGCAAGGATCAACCTAAAAAGGATCCCATGGTTAGCCCATGATCCCTTTGCCATGACCCCAAGGTTAACCAATGACCCCCTTGCAAGGATCCGATGGTTAACCCATGACCCACTTGCAAAAATCCAATGGTTAACCCATGACCCCCTTGCCATGATCCCACGGTTAACCCATGACCCCCTTGCAAGGATCCCAAGGCTAACCCATGACCCACTTGTATTAATCCCAAGGTTAACTAACGACACCCTTGCAAGGATCCCCTTAGAAAGGATCCCATGGTTAACCCATGACCCCTTTGCAAGGATCCAATGGTTATCCCACGACCCCCTTGCATGTATCCCATGGGTAACCTATGACCCCCTTGCAAGGATCTCATGGTTATCCCATGACCTCCTTGCAAGGATCTCATGGTTAACCAATGTCCCACTTGCAAGAATCCCATGGTTAAGTTATCTGCCACTTGCAAGGATCTCAGGGTTAACCCACGACCCGCTTGCAATGATCCCCTGGTTAATCCATGAGCCCCTTGCAAGGATCCCTCGAGAAAGGATCACATGGTTAACCCATGACCCCCTTGCAAGGACCCCAGGGTTATCCCATGAACCCCTAGCAAGGATCCCATGGTTAACTAATGACCCCCTTGCATAGATCCAATGGATATCCCATGACCCCCTTGAAAGGATCCCATGGCTAACCTATGACCCACTTACGAGGATCCCATGGTTATCACATGACCTTCTTGCAAGGATCCCATGGTTAACCCATGACCCACTTGCAAGTATCCCATGGTTATGCCATGACCCACTTGCCAAGATCCTATTGGTAACCCACGATCCCCATGCAAGGATCCCCCTAGAAAGGATCTCATGGTTAACCCATGACCCCCTTGCCATGGCCCCAAAGTTAACCAATGACCCCTTTGCAAGGTTCCACTGGTTAACCCATGACCCCCTTGCCATGATCCCACAGTTAACCCGTGACCCCCTTGCAAGGATCCCAAGGTTAACCCATGACCCACTTGCAATGATCCCATGGTTAACCAATGACCCCCTTGCATGTATCCCACGGTTAACCCATGACCCCCTTGCAAGGATTCACTAGTGCAAAATATGCTTTTAACATCGGAGATTCCACATCGGTTTCTATAAAACCGATGTGTAAAACGAGGAGGTGGCATTTTTGAAATTAAAAGTAAAGTTTCCACATCGGTTTCTTAAATAACCGATGTGTAAATATTTTCCACATCGGTTTTATTATAACCGATGTCTAAAATTAAAACAAAAAATATTGAAAATTTAAATTATTAAGTTTCTACATCGGTTCTTATAGAACCGATGTCTAATATATATGGTAACCACATCGGTTTATTGATAACCGATGTGTAATATGCATAACCACATCGGTTTGGGCATAACTGATGTGTAATAATTTACAAAACCCTACTATTTGCTTCTGTTTTCATTCCCTCCATCTATCACGCGCCCTTTCCTTTGTTTTTGCTCTGCTCCTTGCTGTCCATAACCCTTGTCCGTCGTTACTGCTGCTGCTCCCTTGTCCGTCGTTACTGCTGCTGTTTGCTCGCCGTTGTTTTGCTCCGTCGCAGCTGTTGTCTTCTCCATCGTGGGCTGTCCGTCGAGGTTGGAGCAACAACGATTTTGCTCTGCTCCCCACAGAGGTAACACATTAAGAATCTTATGAAAAGACTCGTAAACTGACTTTTGGGGTACTGGGTGGTAGTTGAAACTGGTGGATGACAATGTTTGGTTTGTTTTACCTTTTGAAACTTGGTGTTTACTTGTGTTCCTGGTTTTTGTTTTCCTTCTTAGATCTGTGATCGTACATTACAAGGTTAAGCAACTCTATAACATTGCCTAAACTTAATTTAGACACCATCACTTGCTTTTTATTTTTCAGCTTATGTTATTCCTTTTCTTTACTTACCTCTACCTGTTTGGTTGATGAGAAAATGGGTCCACAGTAGAAATGAAATATTCATCATGCACAAAACCTGGTCAATGGACACAGAACATTAAAAGTTTTGGTTCTCCCTTCTGCCATATATGCATATTTGGATGGAAGTGAAATGTTTTTCTTTCAGCAAGTGAGAATTAGTAAACAATAGTAACATATGGGTTTTGAGAATCAGTAGCAATTGACATGTGTAAAGTCCATTTACCTAGTTCTTCACTTTATTCCATGGAGAAATTTCAGAGTTGGATTTTGGTTCAATATGACCGGAAGAAAGGGGGGGGGGGGGGGTGGGTGGGTTTAGATGCTCTGAATTGGACAATGTTGTGTTATCAACTATGCTCTGTTAGGACTTAGGATTCATTTATCCTTATCCTCAACTTTATTGTATATTTAAATTTTATTTTAGCTTCTCTGTTTACCCTTTGTACTCTTGTGTATATAAACACATGAAATTGAATCCAAGTTGGGATCCACGTTTTCTCACGGATCCATGAAGAAGAGGTTTCAATTTTCCTCAGTTAATTCGAAACATAGCTTATGCTTTCAAAACAGGTTTCTATTTTCTAAATGTTTCTAAGAATCATATCTATTTTCTTTCTTTCAGGGTTTCTTGATTATTTGAAACTTAGGACTTCGTTTCCACACTTGTTGTGTTTCTTCCCACACCCGGTAAACTTTCTCATCTCTATTTTTCTAGTTTTATTTTTGTTTGTTTTAACTTGGGGATTGGCGTGTTTTATTACTTTTTTAGTGTTTATTAATTAGTAAAGCCTTAGTTTCCCCGTTTGAGATGCAATATTAATGAGCACACGTGTACGTGCTTAAGGTACAGCTCATTATATTGGATCTTGAATTGTCCAAGTTGGACAGTTTGGGAAAAAAAAAAAATTTCTTCATTCAGTTAAAATAGTTATTCATTGATTCTCATGTTATATACCAGATGAAAGTTCAGATTGATACATTTCCTTTCATTCTCCGGGTGCATACTTTATCATGGTGGATGTCATCGCGTTCAAGTCGTGTACGTCGGAGACCGAAGGGAAATGCTACTGAAATTTCATCGAGTATGATCATGAGATTTAAGGACTAACTGTTAACCGAATGTTGAAAAAGTTTCTTCTCGAATGGGATAGGGTCATACCCTATCATAAGAAGTAGTTGATGAAGATGTTGGACTAAGTATGAAGTTAATGTTTTAGTCATGGATCGCGGTTGGATGAATGCTAGACGGACAAGTAATGAGTATGAGAATGGAGTGGAAGATTTTCTACAATTTGCAAAAACAAATGCTCTTGATAGTAGTGACGAAAGGTTTTGTTGTCCTTGTGTTAACTGTTTGAATGAGAGACGACTAGAAGCTGACGAGATACGGGATCATCTTATTTGTGAGGGGATTTGCAAGTGTTATACAATATGGATATGTCATGGTGAATCGTTAGACAGGCCAAGGGTGTCGGATAGAGAGGAAGTTGAATAACGTATATATGGACGATGGACTAGAGGACATGATCCGTGATGTTGGGCAAGAGTCCTTTCGGCGAGCACATGTGTATGATACTTTGTGCAGTGATGCGGAAGTGGCTTTGTATCCGGGGTGCACTAATTTCACACGGTTGTCAGCGGTGTTAAGATTGTTCAATGTGAAGGTGAGAAATGGGTGGAGCGATAAAAGCTTTACCGAATTGCTTGAGTTGTTGAAAGACATGCTTCCAGAAGGTAACACATTACCATCCCGAAACTATGAGGCAAAGAAGATATTGTGTCCGATGGGTATGGAGTATAAGAAAATACACGCTTGCCCCAATGATTGCATATTGTACAGGAAAGAGTTTGAAGAGATGCACGAGTGCCCCAGGTGTGGGGTATCACGCTACAAAGTGAAGGACGGTGATTCTAGTTGTGATGCGGTCACCAAGGGTCCTCCTGCGAAGGTGTTATGGTATCTTCCAGTAATTCCGTGGTTCAAGCGATTGTTTGCTAATGAAAAGGATGCAAAGAATATTAGATGGCATGCAGATGAGAGGAAATGTGATGGACAGCTTCGTCATCCGGCTGATTCTTTGCAATGGAAGAGAATTGATAGTTTGTTTCCTGAGTTTGGCAATGAGCCCAGAAACCTCAGGCTTGGACTTGCTACCGATGGAATGAATCCATATGGAAACTTAAGTAGTATTCATAGTTCATGGCCTGTTCTCCTGGTAATTTACAACCTATCTCCTTGGTTGTGCATGAAGCGCAAATACATTATGTTAAGTATGATGATTTCGGGTCCAAAACAGCCAGGAAATGATATTGATGTTTATCTGAGTCCATTGATTGAAGACTTGAGAAAATTGTGGGATGAAGGCATTGATGTGATCGACGGGTATTGCCGTGAGACTTTCAGATTGCGTGCCATGTTATTTTGCACCATCAATGACTTTCCAGCATACGGGAACTTGTGCGGGTATAGTGTTAAGGGGCATAAAGCATGTCCAATATGTGAAGAAGGCACATGTTACCATCAACTGCAACATGGAAGGAAGACAGTCTACCTTGGGCATCGGAGATTTCTCCAGCGTAATCATCCTTATCGTAGGTTGAGAAAAGCTTTCAATGGACTTCCGGAGAATGCAATTGCTCCGGTGGCCTTGACTGGAGACCAAGTTTATGAACGGGTGAAGAACACTAATGTTATCTATGGGAAGTCCCAAAAGAAGGCTACTGAGAAGAATATATGGAAGAAGAGGTCGATCTTCTTTGATCTTCCATATTGGTGCAAGCTTGATGTAAGACATTGTATTGATGTGATGCATGTGGAGAAAAATGTGTGTGACAGTTTAATCGGAACGCTTCTCAACATTCAAGGCAAGACAAAGGATGGTGTGAATGATCGTCTGGATCTAGTTGCGATGGGTATACGAGAGCAGTTAGCTCCACATAAAGTGGGGGATAAAAAGACTTATTTGCCCCCAGCATGTCATACTTTATCAAAAAAAGAGAAAAGAAGTTTCTGTGAATGTCTACGGGGAGTCAAAGTGCCACAGGGTTACTCTTCAAATATCAAGAGACTTGTCTCAATGAAAGATCTCAAATTAGTTGGCTTAAAGTCTCATGATTGCCATGTCTTGATGCAACAACTACTACCGGTGGCCATTCGTGACATCTTGCCTAAAAAAGTCAGACATGCCATTACTAGGTTATGCTTATTCTTCAATGCTATATGTAGCAAGGTCATTGACACTAAAAAGTTGGATGACTTGGAAAATGAGGCAGCCATTATCTTGTGCCAATTGGAGATGTATTTTCCACCTTCATTTTTTGACATCATGGTTCATTTGATTGTTCATCTAGTGAGGGAGATTAGATTGTGTGGCCCTGTTTATTTAAGGTGGATGTACCCGGTTGAGCGATACATGAAGATCTTGAAAGGATATATGAAGAATCCACATCATCCCGAAGCATCTATTGTTGAAAGGTATGTTGTAGAAGAAGCTATTGAGTTTTGTACAGACTATATGTCAGAAGCGGAACCTGTAGGGCTTCCGAAGTCTCGTCATGAAGGAAGATATGATGGGAAGGGTACACGAGGTATCACTGTTAAAAGCATGGATCGGGAGGAAGTGCTTCAAGCACATTTGTATATATTGAATAACACTGATGAGGTTGAACCATATTTATGTGAGCACAAAAGCATCATCAACGAAACTTATCCTAGAATGAATGAAAATGGTGTTTGAACAAGCATAATAAGACTTTCTTGAACTGGTTTAAAGAAAAAATTGCAAAGGATGGTACTGCTTCTGATACATTAAAATGGCTAGCACAGGGACCTAACTTTGATGTCATATGCTGGAGTGGGTACGATATCAATAAGTTTTCCTTCTATACAAAGTCCCAGGATGACAAAAGTACTATGCAAAACAGTGGGGTTATGGTCGTCGCTGAGTCCATGCATTTCTCTAGTTCGAAAGATAAAAACCCTGTTATGGCATCCGTTTCATACTTTGGGATCATTGAAGAGATCTGGGAGGTTGATTACACGAAGTTTAGAGTGCCTGTTTTTAAATGTCAGTGGGTCGACAGTAACAATGGTGTGCAAACCGATGAGTTAGGATTCAAATTGGTTGACCTTAATAAGGTAGGTAATAAAGAAGAGCCTTTCATCATGGCATCCCAAGCAAAACAAGTGTTTTATATCCGTGATCCTTCTAACAAAAGGTGGTCAGTGGTTCTCCAGGGAAAAAACATGTATAATGGTAGTAAGGGAAATCAAGATTCAACTCTTGATATTTCTGACACTCCTTCTTTCTCAACACGGGTCCCTAATTTCAATGAGGAAAATGAAGTGGACGATGTACATGCTACTCGTAATGATCACCAAGAAGGGTTATGGGAGAACGTTACTACTTGACCACAGTGTAAGTTTAGTTTGAGTTATGTTTAAAGTCATATTATATGTTTACGTTGATATTTATAAGTTATGCTTACGTTGATTGATATTTATAAGTTATGTTTGATATTTATCCAGACATACTGACATTTTGTTTTTGTCTAAACAGGTATACATGGTTGATCCTGAGAATATCCCTCCTTCATGCAGCGGGTCGGAGACCCCGTCTTCGGGTAGAAAGGGTAGACGTGCCACACGAATGAGGAATTTGACTGCCAACCGTGGTTCAAATCAAAGGATAAGAATCGACTTTGATTGTAACCTCAATCCTATTGGGCCAATGGTAGAGCAGTTTAATAGTTTTGTGGCGACCCTTGCTCGAAGCAGGCCCAGCATACTTATTGAGCGTTGGAAAGATGTACCTCAGGGCGTGAAGGATCAGATATGGGAGAGTATTCTGGTATCTATACTTTTACGTCCTGTGTTTGTATCTACCTTATTTTAATCTTATTAATATCATACAGTAATTCGTTGATTCTTATGGTGTTAATGTAGCTCACCTTTGACCTGCCGGATACGACGGATATGAAGAAGCGTTGGATAAAGTATGCTGGTGAGCGTTGGAGGGGTTTTAAGGTGGACCTGGGAAGATACTATGTATTCAATCCTAGCTGTGAAAAGAACCCACTTGAGGTGTACCCGTTTCTTGACCAGGCGACGTGGGATCTCTTTGTTCAGAGTCGACATGATCCCAGCTTTTAGGTTAACTTATTTGAGTTGTCTCTAAATTTATGTAATTTCATTAATTTTATTAATTTACTGATGTAATTTAATTGTCTTCTATTTATAACAGGAGAGGAGGAAAAAGGGGCAGGAAAAGCAAAGCAAGAATGTCTACCCCCATGTACTGTCTCGTGGGGATATAAAAAGCTTGCTCAGACCATGGTGGAAGAGGAAAAGAAGCCATGTCAGGAAGCAGCATCTCAGGCAGATCCTAATGCTGAAAATCATCCAGAAGTTATTGATCCACCTCCACCCCCACGCCATCGCAAATGGAAGAGGGCCCGACAAAGAAAAACGGGACAATATACATCTGAGGAGGCCCGCCAAGTAGCTAAGAAGATTGTAAGTGTAGTTTGAATTGTAATTGTGATTTTAACAATGTTACTTAATTGTAATGTGACCTAATATTTTATATGTTGCAGGATGCCTTTGACGAACAGCCCACTCAAGGAACCTTTGTTCCTAGAGGACGCGAGGATATCTTAGCTGCTGCCATCGATAAACCAGACCACCCGGGCCGTGTCATTGGTGTTGGATGGGGCGTTGGCATTCGCCAATACCATGGTTCATCTTCACACCAACGCCACAGGGATGTTGCTGCAGATAGAGAACGGCTAAAACAGGAGATTGCAGATGAGCTTAGACAGGAGATAACCCAGCAGTTTAACTAACAGATGGCAATAATGACTGTTATGTCCCAACAATTCACAAGTGTCCAACCCTCTGTCCATGTGAGCACTAAGGGCTCATGTGATCCTCCTCATCAGCCTGATGATGATGATGATGATGATGACGCCCCTGATAGGTGTGAGCTGAATGTTGATGATCATCATGATATTCTGCCTAAAAGGTCAGATCCAGGAAGACCAGCGAAGTCTGCTCCTGCCAAGGTATTCATTTGACCATTCAATTAATTACGAATGAAATAACTTAACTGTGCTTACTAATGTATATCTTTTTTGTTGTTTAGGGGAACGACAAAGGGGATCCTGGTGATGTTTTTAAACTTCTTGCTATAGAGCTTGTCACCATGGAGGTTGATGCAGCTTTGGTAAGGTTGGAACATGATGGCAAGGCGGATGACGAACTGTATATCCCAAAGAAGGAACTTATGGAGATGGCGCTCGACCATGAAATGGCTAGTGCTCACCACATCTCGTTATGGTGCACGTAAGTACATTTTATTTATAAGTTAAATAATTAAATTTAAAATATTATGATAATTAACATGTTTTATCAATATATTAGGTATCTGCATCGCATGTTAGCTAATCAGGGCAACCTCACCCTTTATGGGTTCATTGACCCCATGCTCATTCAGGGTGATGTTCTCCTAACATCAGAAGACCCGGTCGCCACCATACGTGATATAGTTGCCCGAGACCATCATCAGTTCTACCTTGAGACTTATCTCAATAAGTAAGTACCAGTTATTTAATTATAACTATATATGACTTAGTCACTAATTGTTCCGCAAATGCAGACAACATTGGCAGTTGTTGATCTTGTGCCTTCGGTTGAATGCCGTGGTCTTCTTCTGCTCGATGGGAAATAAGTCGGTGAATGAACTGAAGCACATCATGGAAACGTAAGCATTAAAATAAGTTAGAATCAGTAATGAAGTTATTTTAATTATCTGAAATCTATTAGATATACTTTAATTAATGTTTATTTTCTTATCATAGGTCTATTGATGCAAGCCGCATGCTGTGTGGTGAAAGGCGTCGGGCTATTAGATGGATTATTCCTAACGTAAGATATTTATTAGTTCAAACGCTTCAAGCGCAGTGGCTATAATTATTGATTTCTATTTAATTTCTCATATTCTAACTGGGTTTCATTTGTACGTAGTCTCATACACAACGTGGATAATGGGAATGTGGATATTATGTGATGAAGTGGATGGTCGAAATTATCTCCTCCGGTATCACTGAAAGATGGCAGGAGGTGAATGCTAATTGGTAACAATTAGTTGTAACAATTATATATAGATTCGTTATATGTTTAATTTTAGTTTATTACTTAAAAGATATAATCTTATGTCCAATTAAACTTGCAGATATACAACAATCCGACTCCACTCTCTGATGCCGACATAAAAAACATAAGGATACGTTGGGCAACTTTCTTTCTTGAAGTGTACCAACATTAGTTTGTATGTAGTTAGTATATAAACGCATCATGTACTAGCTATAGTGTACTTTTGACTGATATATGTTTTGACATGAAATCTATAATATATCATATGTAGCTTTTTGGTTTCTAATTATCTTTGTTGTCTGAATGTAATTGAATATATTTATTGTTAGTAATCTTTTAATTTAGTGTGTTTTGGTTGTACAAAAGTGATTCTGTTGACAATATAGATTCTTTATTGATCTGGATTACTGGATTACTGAAACAGGGGAAAGGACTGTCAATACTGAAAAGGATGGTTTTTTTAAAAAAAAAACACAAATTCACATCGGTTTCTGAAAAACGGATGTGGTAACCCCAATTTTCCACATCGGTTTTTTCATAAACCGACGTGGAAATTGCTGGAAAGCATTTATTGGCTTGCTGAAACAGACTTTTTTACAACGGTTTTAAAACCGATGTGAAAAGTGGTACTAAACCACATCGGCCTTTTCAAAATCAGTTTGAAAACCGATGTGAAAAGCAAAAAAAAAACCGATGTGAAATCCCTTTTCTGCATTAGTGATTCCATGGTTATACCATGACCCTCATGCAAGGATCCCATGGTTAACACATGACCCCTAACAAGGATCCCATGGTTAACCAATGTCCCACTAGCAAGAATCCCATGGTTAACTTTTGACCACTTGTAAGGATCCCATGGTTAACCCATGACCCACTTGCCACGATCCCATGGTTAACCCATGATCCCCATGCAAGGATCCCCCCTGAAAGGATCCCATGGTTAACCCATGACCCCCTTGCCATGATCCCATGGATAACCCATGATCCCCTTGCCATGATCCCACGGTTAACCCATGACCCCCTTGCAAGGATCCCATGGTTAACCCATGACCCCCTTGCAAGGATCCTATGGTTATCCATTGACCCCCTTGCCATAACCCCACGATTAACCCATGACCCACTTGCAATGATCCCATGGTTAACCCATGACCCCTTTGCAAGGATCCCCCTATAAGGTATCCCATTATTAACCCATGACTCCCTAGCAAGGATCCCATGATTATCCTATGAACCCCTTGCAAGGATCCCAAGGTTATACCATGACCCCCTTGCAAGGATCCCATCATTAATCGATGACCCCCTTGCTAGGATCCCATGGTTATCCCATGACCCCCGTGCAAGGATCCCATCGTTATCCCATGACCCCCTTGCAAGAATCCCATGACCCCCTTGCATGGATCCGATGGTTATCCCGTGACCCCTTTGCAAGGATCCCATGGCTAACCTGTGACCCTCTGACAAGGATCCCATGGTTATCACATGACCCCCTTGCAAGGAAACCATGGTTAACCCATGACCCACTTGCAAGGATTTGATGGTTATCCCCATGACCCCCTGGCAAGAATCCCATGGTTAACCCATGACCACCTTGTAAGGATCCCATGGTTATCCCATGACCCCCTTGCAAGGATCCTATGATTAACCCATGAACCCCTTACAAGGATCCCATGGTTATCCTATGACCCCACTTGCATGGATCCCATGGTTATCCCATGACCCCATTGAAAGGATCCCACAGCTAACAAATGACCACCTTGCAAGGATCCCATGGTTAACCCATGACCCACTTACAAGGTTCCCATGGTTAACTAATGACCCACTTGCCAGAATCTCATGGTTATCCCATGACCCATTACAAGGATCCCATGGCTAACCTATGACCCCCTTGCAACGATCCCGTGGTTATCGCATGAACCCCGTGCAAGGATCCTATGGTTAACCCATGACCCACTTGCAATGATCCCATGGTTAAACCATGACCCCTTTGCCATGATCCCTCGGTTAACCTATGAACCCCCTTGAACCATGGTTAACCTAAGGATCCCATGGTTAACTTATGACTAACTTGCAAGGGTCCTATGGTTAACCGACGACCCCTTTGCAAGGATCCCATGGTTATCCCATGACCCTCTTGCAAGGATCCCATGGTTAACCCGTGACCCCCTTACAAGGATCCCATGGTTAACCAATGTCCCACTAGCAAGGATCCCATGGTTAACTTTTGACCCACTTGTAAGGATTCCATGGTTAACCCATGACCCACTTGCCACAATCCCATGGTTAACCCATGAGCCCAATGCAAGGATCCCCCTTAAAAGGATCTCATGATTAACCCATGACCCCCTTGCCATGATCCCATGGATAACCCATGATCCCCTTGCCATGATCCTACGGTTAACCCATGACCCACTTGCAAGGATCCTATGTCTCCTTGGCCTTGATGTGATGGTTCAGCAGAGGTGTCTTCATTTTGTTGCTCAGCTTCCTCCACAGCAGCTCTTGCCAGTTCTGCAATGTTGAAATTTTCTGGTTCAGGTGCAGGGTTAGGAAAGTCAATTCCTAATGCTTCTTTGATCTGACCAACACTCTTTTCCAGTTTAGTCATCCTTGTGTTCAGACTTGTCAATGCATTCAGTTGCACTGTGTGTCTCTTGATTTGTCTGCCATCCATGTTTCTCAGCCTAACCAGTATCTGTTGAGCAAATTCAGATGCAGCACTTCCTTGTGCATCAGATGGTTCAGCTGTAGTTGCTCCCTTGTTTCCAGCTTTCCTTATCCATCTTCCATCTTCCTTTTTCAGTCTCATTTTGCTCACAATTTCTTCACCAAACTTGTGAGTTCCTTTTCTTCCAAGTTTCTTTTCTTCTCCATCAAAAGAAACATTAAAGTGAGCTAGGATTTTGCAGGCCAGTGCAGGGTATGCAAGCATCGTCTTGCTTTTTCTGCATTCTAACATGTGAGCAGCAACACAATATCCCCAACTTATTTGCTTTTCATTCAGCATTGCCCACATTAGCATTAAATCATAATTCTGCAGTATGGAGTGATTTCCTCCTCTTGGAATCAGAATTCTGCAAACCACATAATGCAGAAGCCTATCCTCTACACTCATCACACTAGTGTAGGTAACTCTACCTTCAGGTTCATCAGAGAGAACTAAGTCTACTCTAGCCATTTCCCTATCATATTCATCATACCATTCAGCTTGTGGACCATTTCCAGCAATACTAAGTCCATAAAAAGGTAAATTTGCAAGGTTGCTAAATTCCTCTAATGACATTTTGATCTTTATTCCTTTAACTTCAGAGCTAATTCCATTAGCATTCATCTCAAAATTTGAGTAAAATATTTTAACCAGAAATGGATAGTAATCAACTTGAGTTTCTACAAATTCCTTGACCTTTTGACAGATTAATATCTCAGTGAAATTGAAAGAATTATCATCAAAATACTTAAAGTCCATTATCCAAGGTTCTAGGATTCCTCTATCTTTGAAATTTTGTCTAAAGAACTCCTTCGGATTATCAGTGAGGGAATACCTCTGGAGAAGAACATCATTTTCCATGTAAGATGCTGGAGCACCATTCTCTGCAGCTTCTGTCTCAACGTGAGACTCAACTTCCTTTCCTTTATTCTTCTTTGCAGCTTTGGAAGTTCCTACTTCCTTTTTCTTCTTTTCAGCCTTCTTTGGGGTTTCCATCCCTTTTCTCTTCTTCTCAGGGGTCTTAGAGGTTTCTACTCCCTTCTTCTTCTCAGCTGATTTCCACATTTCCATTTCTTTTCTCTTCTTTTCAGCAGCTTTTGAGGGTGAAGGACCAGTGTTCTTGGTTCTTGCCATGTTAGGGTTTAGAAAGGGGAAAAGAAATGTCTGAGGTTTAGCTCTGCTAGGGTTACGAATTAAGTGAAGAGAGAGTGGGTCTGAGAGGATTTGAAATTTTGAAATAAAAAATGGATTCAAATATCAGGCTTTATAACGTTTGTGTACAGGGGTGTGATACACCCAAGTATTAAAGATTTGCATTCTGACTTTCTCAGATTTAACATACATGCCTGTAGTACACCTTAGTATACTTATGACATTCAGGAATTGTGTTTCAGTGTTTTAATACATCTATGTATCACAGGGATGTATCAGACTAAAACACAGGGGATTCATTCCTGATCCTCTATACAGCTATTGATCACACCCATGTATAAAACAAATTTCCAGTTTTTATACATGTACATGGGTTAAGTACATAGGTGTACCTGATCAATCTGATTTTAACTGCAACTCTCTTCTAACCACACACAAATAGATCATTCCAGAGACAGATCATACAATCATAAGGCATATTTACACTGATTTAAACATACAAACACTTTCAACAGAGATCAGATATAGGATTGATCAATTATGCCTAATTCTCTTCTAATGAAAAAGAAGCTTTCCTTGTTCAAAGGCTTAGTAAAAATATCAGCAAGTTGCTTTGTTGTATCAACATATTCAATCACAATTTCTCCACTTTGAACATGATCTCTAATGAAATGATGTCTGATTTCTATGTGTTTGGTTCTAGAGTGCATTATGGGATTCTTAGTTAGGTTAATTGCACTTGTGTTATCACATTTAATGGGAACTTGGTCTAGTTGCACTCCATAATCAACTAATTGTTGTTTCATCCATAAGACCTGTGCACAACAGCTACCAGCTGCTACATATTCAGCCTCAGCAGTGGATAGAGCACACTAGATTGCTTTTTACTAAACCATGATACTAATGAATTCCCTAGTAAATGGCATGTTCCACTTGTACTCTTTCTATCTAGTTTGCAACCAGCAAAATCAGAGTCTGAGTAACCAATTAAAGTACATGTAGCTCCCTTAGGATACCATAATCCCATGTCTTTTGTTCCTAACAGATATTTAATTATCCTCTTAACTGCTGTTAGATGTGATTCTTTAGGATTTGCTTGATACCTAGCACACATGCATACACTCAACATGATATCTGGCCTACTAGCAGTAAGATAAAGTAATGAGCCTATCATACCTCTGTATTTTGAAATATCAACAGGTTTACCTTGTTCATCCTTGTCCAGATAACAGGCAGTACTCATTGGAGTTGCCATCTCCTTAGCATTTTCCATGCCAAACTTCTTGATCAACTCTTTGCAATATTTGGTTTGGCTAATGAAGATTCCATTTTCTGTTTGCTTTATTTGTAGTCCAAGGAAAAAGTTCAGTTCACCCATCATTGACATCTCAAACTCATTCTGCATAAGACTTGCAAACTCATTGCACAAATGCTCATTAGTAGCACCAAAAATTATGTCATCCACATAAATTTGTACAAGTAAAATGCTGTGTGCCTTTTTCTTATTGAACAAAGTTGTGTCAACTTTACCTCTTTTGAAACCTTTTTCAATGAGAAAATTACTTAACCTTTCATACCAAGCTCTAGGAGTTTGTTTTAAGCCATACAAAGCTTTAGATAGTTTATAAACATGGTTAGGCAATTCATTATTCTCAAAACCAGGTGGTTGACTAACATATACCTCTTCTTGAATAACTCCATTTAAGAAAGCACTCTTTACATCCATTTGATACAGTTTAAATCCCATTATTCAAGCATAAGCAAGTAGCAATCTTATAGCTTCTAATCTTGCTACTGGTGCATATGTTTCATCATAATCTATGCCTTCCTCTTGATTATACCCTTTGGCTACCAACCTAGCTTTGTTTCTCACAATTATGCCATTTTCATCCAGTTTATTCCTAAAAACCCATTTTGTACCTATTACTTGACTATTCTTGGGTTTAGGCACTAGGTTCCATAATTGATTTCTCTCAAACTGGTTTAATTCATCATGCATAGCCATCATCCAGTGTTCATCAGTTATAGCATCATCTATATTCTTAGGTTCTACTTGAGACACAAATGCCATATGATTACATGCATTTCTAAGAGATTGTCTAGTAGTTACCCCCTTTGTAATTTCACCAATGATGTTATCAATTGGATGATTTCTGACAGTCCTCCATTCCTTTGGTAAGTCAGGCTGCTGTTCTGTTTGCTCCTGCTGCAGCATCTCTCCTTTGGAGCTTTCATTTCCTTCATTGCCTTGTTGCTCTTCTAAGACAGTTTTCTCAATTGAATCTGCAAGATCATCAATAACAACATCCTTTCCCAACCTTTTGGGGTTAGACTCATCAAATGTAACATGCACAGATTCCTCAATGGTTTCAGTTCTCTTATTATAGATTCTAAATGCTTTACTAGTTAGAGAATAGCCTAGGAAAATTCCTTCATCAGCCTTTGCATCAAATTTTCCAAGGTTATCCTTTCCATTATTAAGTACAAAGCACTTACAACCAATGACATGAAGATGTGCAATGTTTGGTTTTCTTCCTCTATAAAGTTCATAAGGGGCTTTCTTTAAAATAGGTCTTATCAAAACTCTATTTAAAACATAGCAGGCTGTGTTCACAGCATCTGCCCAAAATTGTTTTGGTAGGCTAGAGTCATTCAACATAGTTCTAGCAATCTCCTCTAATGATCTATTCTTTCTTTCCACTACTCCATTTTGTTGTGGAGTTCTAGGAGCTGAAAAATTATGTTGAATGCCATACTCATCACAAAAGTTTTCAAACACTTCATTTTGAAACTCTCCCACATGATCACTTCTTATAGAGACAATTTTCATGTCTTTTTCATTTTGCACAATTTTAGCCATTCTTTTAAATGCAGCAAATGCATTACTCTTATGAGATAGAAAGTATGTCCATGTGTATCTAGAGTAATCATCTACTATTACTAAGGCATACAAGTTTCCACCAAAGCTTTTGGTTCTTGATGGACCAAATAAATCCATGTGCAAAAGTTGCAAGGGTCTATTTGTTGAAACAATGTTTTTAGGTTTGAAAGAGACCTTAACTTGCTTTCCCTTTTGACATGCATCACATAATCCATCTTTCACAAATTTCAGTTTAGGCAAACCAATTACAAGATCTTTAGAAATCAGTTTATTCAAGTGGTTCATGTGAATGTGCGCTATTCTTCTATGCCAAAGCCAATTCTCTTCTTCTTTTGAAATAAGACAGCATGCAGTGTTTGAAGAGATATTGTCTAAATCAAGCATGTAGATGTTATCTATCCTATTTCCAATCAATTTCAGATTTGCATCATTCTGATTTTCTATCAAGCAACTATTGGAATTGAATTTTACCTTAAACCCTTTGTCACATAGTTGACTGATACTTAGTAGATTGTGTTTAAGTCCCTCAACATAGAGTACATCCTCAATGATTGTTGTTGAGTCACTTCCAATGTTGCCAATACCAAGTATCCTTCCTTTATTGTTGTCTCCATAGGTAACACTTCCACTTGATTTTGGAGTGAGTGTGATGAACTTGCTTTTGTCTCCTGTCATGTGTTTGGAACAGCCACTATCAAGGTACCATTTCACATTCTTGGCCTTCCAACACACCTACAAAACAGAATTCATGTTTGTGTCTTAGGTACCCAAAACTGTTTGGGTCCTTTTGGGTTAGTTCCATCAAAAGTTCCTTTTGGAACCCATACATACTTGGACTTATTATATGCAGAAATTCTGTAATTGCAAGTTGTGGCAGTATGACCTTTCCTAGCACAAAAATAGCATCTAACAAATGGTGTTTTTGATGTCTTAGGTGCAGCAAAAAACTTTTTAAAAGATTACTCATGTATCTCAGGTTCATAGCCTATTCCAGCCTTATCATAAACACATTTTTGCTGTCCTAACAATGCTTCTAAGTTATCTCTACCATTTGTGAATCTTGCTAAGTCATTTTTCAGTTTTTCAACCTCTTTGGACAGTGAGCAGCACTTAGAACAGTTAGAGCTAGATGCAATCAAGACTTTATTCCTAGCATCTAGTTCTCTTTCTTTCATTTTCAAGCATGCATATTCATCACATTGTTTAGCAATTATTTTTCTAGATGAGACAAGTTGTTTAGCAATTTTAAGATATTCAGCATGCAACTCATCAAATGCATCTTGCAATTCCTCAAAAGTAGGTTGAGAATCTGAATTTACCTCACTTTCTGAATCACTGTCATTGCTGGCCATCAAGCACAAGTTTGCCTCCTCAGATTCAGATTCATCAGTGGAATCTACATCATTATCATCCTATGCAATATAGGCCTTTCTTGGCTTTCTCCACTTCTTGTCCTTTGAGTCAAACTTTTCAGTTTTGTCCTTCTTTTGTAGCTTTGGACAATCAACCTTTATGTGGCTAGTCTTTCCACATTCATAGCAAGTGGTGTTGTTGGAAGAATTATCACCTTTGCTGAAGTTTCTTTTAGGAAAGGTGGATGACTTTCTTTTGAAGTTGCCTTTCTTCTTTAGGAACTTCTTAAACTTTCTGACTAGCATCCCCATTTCTTCTTCAGATTCTGCATTATGATCTGATTGCTCATCATCACTGTCTTGTATCTCTTTAGCTTGTGACTTGAGAGCCAATCCTTCATGTGTTACTTGCAATGTGTCCCACATCTCCTTTGCTGTCTTGCAATTTGAAACCCTGAAAAACTCATCACGACTCAAAGCAGATGTTATAATGTTTTTAGCACGTGCATTATATTGAATTCTTGTCTTATCATCATCATTCCATTCAACTTTAGGCTTATTTCTAGGAGCACCATTAGCATCCACAGTAGAGGGGACAAATGGTCTATTTTCTACCGCATCCCATATGTCAACACTAGTTGCCTCAAGAAAGATTACCATTCTTTCCTTCCAATAGATATACTCAGATCCATTGAAGGCAGGAGGGCGTGCAAGGGAAGCCCCTTCATTTAAGCAGTCATTGGAAGCCATACTCTTAAAGCTGTTAAGCCAAAATTAAGAGTTTAGCTCTGATGCCAATTGTTGTTTTGGCTTCAAAGACTCAGGGGGGGGGGGGGGGGGGGGTGAATTGAGTTTTCAAAAATTCTTCCTTTTCAAAAACTTACTTTTCAAAACAGATTTGCCTCAGGATCTTTAACAGATTAAGAAAGGGCTTTTTAAGATTCAGAACAGGTTATACAGCTATTAGATACAGGCCTTAATCAGTCAGCAACTGAAGTTACAATATATCAGTTTCAGTTTCAGTTTTAATCAACTCAGTTTTGAACAATTTATAACTCAAGATTGATTGCAATAATACTTCTGGTTTCAATTCAAATTAAACAGATCAAGAATAGAAGTTATATGAGTATTCAATATCAATAATACTTAGAACATCAAAATCACAGATTCTTGAATATGATTAGAAGTTTATATGAGCAAGAACAGATTTAATAAACTCAACTTTGATTGCAAGATTCAGTTCAGATATTGAGCCTTAGGATTAGATTTGAACAACACAGATTAGATTGCAGTTTGCACAATGTTCAATCAGTGATTTCAGATCATTACAGAAACAATATTGAACAAAGTATATCAAGAACTTAGTTATATGCGCAATACAGAAATTAAAGAGCTTTGAGTTTAGGAATACCACACAACCAGATTTATCCTGGTTCAGCCACCACCACTGTGACCTACATCCAGTCCCCACTCCACATGTGGGATTTCACACACTAACACAGCAAGCTTTAGCCAGGTAGCTTGAAAAACCTCTACACCACAGAGCACTTCTTTCACTTCTAGGATACCACACCTCTTGTGAAAAAGCCTCAATGTTCTTCCTTAGGATTCCTTACCCTAATCACACAGAGAGACTCCCTCTCTCTTACAATCAAATAAAACAGAAAGATTGATTTCTAACTCTCAAAAGTTGAATACACAAATTGAAGCTCTAATGAGATGAAACACTCTTTTCACAATAAGCTCAAGAAAGATGATGAATGATTTTCACAATTGATCTCTCAAATTGATTTCGTGTGTTTCTGATATGATCTCAGTATTCTATTGATCCCACTTTATATAGAAAACAAGTTGTCACCGTTTGGGATCAGTCCAAACAGATTTGGGTCTGATATCAGAATCAGTTAAACTGATTCAAGTTCTTGGACAGGGGTTGAGTATAGGGATGTATTAACCATTTTACATACTGAAAGTTTCTGTACACCTGTGTAATACATGGCTGTACGAGTTCTTTAAACAATTGATCTTGGTTAATCCATCAGTACCATCAGTACAGCCATTCAGTACATCTATGTATTAATGAACATCAGATTTTTCCAGAAATTTGAATACACGAGTACATAGCATATGTACAGGCCTGTATTCAGTTAACCATTTATAACTGATCTGATTTCATGTTATTCATAGGTGTAGTACATCTATGTACTGAATATTAAGAACTTTATATTCACTTGTCAGTTACAGGAAATGGTATAAATCCATTTAATACATGGCTGTACTGACAGAGAATTTAGTTAACTTCCAAAAATCATTTTCATTAAAACTTATTCCTTATTAATGCAGGTTATGAAAAATGATTTTCTTCATGCATCATTTCAACTGAGCTATTTGTGAATAAGAGATTTCTTCTCTTACAAATCATCTAAGACTTAAATCTATTTCTTCTTTAAGCTCTTGTCTTGATGACTCCTTGATCATTGTCCTTGCTTGTTGTTCCTTGAGCTCTTCAAGTTCTCCTTTGGATATTCTCCTTTAATTGCTTACAGAACTTGATAGATTCAGCCTGATACCTGTCTTTGCAATTTGATGCTAAAACACTTGCACACACATTAAATTGTATATTTGTCATATATCAAAATCTCTACGTCATTGAGTCTTACAAAGGGGTCATGGGTTAACCATGGGATCTTGGCAAGGGGGTCATGGGTTAACCATGGGATCCTTTCTAGGGGGATCCTTGCATGGGGCTCATGGGTTAACCATGGGATCATGGCAAGTAGGTCATGGGTTAACCATGGAATCCTTTCTACGGGGATCCTTGCAAGGGGGTCACGGTTAACCATGGGATCATGGCAAGGGGGTCACGGTTAACCATGGGATCATGGCAAGGGGGTCGGGGGTTAACCATGGGATCTTTGCAAGGGGGTCATGGGGTAACCATGGGACCATAGCAAGTGGGTCATGGTTTAACCATGGGATCCTTGCAAGAGGGTCATGGGATAGCCATGGGATCATGCCAGAGGGTCATGGGTTAACCGTGGGATCCTTGCAAGGGTGTCGTGGGTTTACAATGGGATCCTTGTAAGGGGTTCATGGGTTAACCATAGGATCCTTGCAAGGGGGTCATGGGTTAACCTTGGGGTCATGCCAAGGGGGTCTTGGGTTAACCATGGGATCCTTGCAAGGGGGGTCATAGGTTAACCATGGGATCATGGCAAGTGGGTCATGGGTTAACCAGGGGATCCTTGCAAAGAAGTCATGGGTTAACCAAGGGATCATGACAAGGGGGTCATGGGTTCACCATGGACTCCTTTCTAGTGGGATCCTTGCATGGGGCTCATGGGTTAAACATGGGATCATGGCAAGTGGATCATGGGTTATCCAAGCGATCCCTACAAGTGGGTCATAAGTTAACCATGGGTTCCTTGCAAGTGGGACATGGGTTAACCATGGGATCCTTGCAAGGGGTCATGGGATAGCATTGGGATCCTTGCAAGGGGGTCATAGGTAAACCATGGGATCCTTGCAAGCGGGTCATATGATACCCATGGGATCCTTGTAAGGGGGTCATGGGTTAACCATGGGGTCCTTTCTAGGGGGATCCTTGCAAGCGGGTCGTTGGTTAACCATGGGATCATTGCAAGGGGGTCATGGGTTAACCGTGGGATCATGGCAAGGGGGTCTTGGGTTAACCATGGGATTTTTGCAAGTGGGTCATGGGTTAACCATGGGATCCTTGCAAGAGGGTAATGGGTTAACCTTGCGGTCATGGCAAGGAGTCATGGGTTAATCATGGGATCCTTTCTAGAGGGATCCTTGCATGGGGATCATGGGTTAACCTTGGGATCATGGCAAGTGGGTCATGGGTCAACCATGGGATCCTTGCAAGTGGTCATCAATTAACCATGGGATCCTTGCAAATGGGTCATGGGTTAACCATGGGATCCTTGCAAGGGGGTTATGTGATAACCATGGGATCTTTGCAAGGGGGTCATAGGTTAGCCATAGGATCATTGCATACGGGTCATGGGATAACCATGGGATCTATGGAAGGGGGCGATGGGTTAACCATAGGATCCTTGCAACGAGGTCATGGGATAACCATAGGATCCTTGTAAGGGGGTCATGGGTTAACCATGGGATCCATTCTAGGGGGATCCTTGCAAGGTGGTCATTGGTTAACCATGGGATCGTTGCAAGGGGGTCATGGGTTAGCCGTGGGATCGTGGCAAGGGGGTCATTGGTTAACCATAGGATCATTGCAAGTGTGTCATGGGTTAACCACAGGATCCTTGCAAGGGGGTCATGGGTTAACCTTGGTTCATGGCAAGGGGTCATGGGCTAACCATGGGATCATGGCAAGGGGGTCATGGGTTAACCATTGGATCCTTTCTAGGGGGATCCTTGCATGGGGCTCATGGGTTAACAATGGGATCATGGCAAGTAGGTCATGGGTTAACCATGGGATCCTTACAAGTGGGTAATAAGTTACCCATGGGATCCTTGCAAGTGGGACATGGGTTAACCATGGAATCCTCGCTTGGGGGTCATGCGATAACCATTGGATCCTTGTAAGGCGGTCATAGGTTAACCATGGGATCCTTGCAAGGGGGTCATAGGTTAACCAAAGAAAGTTAGGATTTTTCTGGATTCTAGTCCAAAGAAAGTCTGGATTTTTATGCATTCTTTTTTGTTTATTGAAATTGTTCTACACTCATCCGTAAACTTCACCGTTGATTTTGTTGAATCTATTCTTTCTTTGGATTTGTCAAAATTTTGATTTTAAATTTGTTAGAAAGTTTGGATTCAAAATTTATTTGGATTCAAAACCGAGTACGCCTGCCCAACCCGGCACCCGACAACTTTTAAAAGAATAATAACTTTTAATGTCAGTTATTTAGTCAACTGACTTTAAATGTCGACTTCTTATCGTTAGTTGTTAACAGACGTTAAAAGTTTTAAAAGTTACACTTTTAATGTCTACTGGAATAACGTCTGTCAAAAAGCATTTTTATCTGACGTAAAAAGTGCTTCCTGCACTAGTGATCCTTGCAAGGGGGTCATGGGTTAACCATGAGATCATGGCAAGGGGGTCATGGGTTAACCATGGGATCCTCTCTAAGGGGATTCTTACATGGGGCTCATGGGTTAACCATGGGATCATTGCAAGTGGTTCATGGGTTAACCATGGGATCATGGCTAGGGGGTCAACCCTGGGATCATTGCAAATGGGTCACGGGTTAACCATGGGATCCTCTCTAAGGGGATCCTTACATGGGCCTCATGGGTTAACCATGGGATCATTGCAAGTAGTTCATGGGTTAACCATGGGATCATGGCAAGGGGGTCATGGGTTAGCCTTGGGATCATTGCAAATGGGTCACGGGTTAACCATGGGATCCTTGCAAGGTGGTCACGGGTTTACCTTGGGGTCAAGGCAAGGGGGTCATGGGTTAACCATAGGATCATGGCAAAGGGGTCATGGGTTAACCCAGGGATCCTTTCTAGGGGGATCCTTGCTTAGGGCTCATGGGTTAACCATGGGATCATGGCAAGTGGGTCATGGGTTAACCAAGGGATCCTTACAAGTGGGTAATAAGTTAACCATGGGATCCTTGCAAGTAGGACATGGGTTAACCATGGGATCCTTGCAGGGATAACCATGAGATACTTGCAAGGGGGTCATAGGTTAACCATGGGATCCTTGCAAGGGGGTCATGGGTTAACCTTGGGATCCTTTCAAGGGGGTCATGGGTTAACCATGAGATTTTTTCAAGTGGGTCATAGGTTAACCATGGGATCCTTACAAGGGAGTCATGGGTTAACCTTGGGGTCACGGCAAGGGGGCCAATGGGTTAACCATGGGATCATGACAATGGGGTCATGGGTTAACCATGGGATCACGGCAAGTGGGTCATAGGCTAACAATGGGATCCTTACAAGTGGGTAATGAGTTAACCATGGGATCCGTATGAGTGGGACATGGGTTAACCATGAGATCCTTGCACGGGGTTTATGGGATAACCATGGGATCCTTACAAGTGGGTAATAAGTTAACCATGAGATCCTTGCAAGTGGGACATGGGTTAACCATGGGATCGTTGCATGGGGGTCATGGGATAACCATGGGATACTTGCAAGAGGGTCATAGGATAACCATGAGATCCTTGCAAGGGGCTCATGGGTTAACCATGGTATCCTTTCTAGGGGAATCCTTACAAGGGGGTCGTCAGTTAACCATGGGATCATGGCAAGGGGGTCATGGGATAACCTTGAGATTTTTGCAAGTGGGTCATGGGTTAACCATGGGATCCTTGCAAGGGGGTCATGGGTTAACCTTGGGGTCATGGCAAAGGGGTCATGGGTTAACCATGGGATCCTTTCTAGGGGGATCCTTGCTTTGGGGATCATGGGTTAACCATGGGATCATGGCAAGTGGGTCATGGGTTAACCATGGGATCCTTTCTAAGGGGATTCTTGCATGGGGATCATGGGTTAACCATGGGATCATGGCAAAGGGGTCATGGGTTAACCATGGGATCATGGCATGAGGGTCATGGGTTAACCATGGGATCATGGCAAAGGGGTCATGGGTTAACCATGGGATCATGGCATGAGGGTCATGGGTTCACCATGTGATCATGGCAAGTTGGTCATGGGTTATCCATGGGATCATGGCGTGAGGGTCATGGGTTAACCATGGGATTATGACGTGATGGTCATGGGTTATCCATGAGATTTTTTCAAGTGGGACATGGGTTAACCATGGGATCCTTGCATGGGGTTTAAGGGATAACCATGAGATCCTTGCAAGGGGGTCATAGGTTAACCATGGGATCCTTGCAAGGGGGTCATGGGATAACCTTGGGATCCTTTCAAGGGAGTCATGGGTTAACTAAGAGATTTTTTCAAGTGGGTCATGGGTTAACCATGGGATCCTTACAAGGGGTTCATGGGTTAACCATGGGGTCATTGCAAGGGGGTCATGGGTTAACAATGGGATCTTGGCAAAGGGGTCATGGGTTAACCAAGGGATCCTTTCTAGGGGATCCTTTCATAGGGCTCATGGGTTAACCATGGGATCATAGCAAGTGGGTCATAAGCTAACCATGGGATCCTTGCAATTGGGTTATCAATTAACCATGGGATCCTTGTAAGTGGGTCATGGGTTAACCATGGGGTCCTTGCATGGGGGTTATGTGATAACCATGGGATCCGTGCAAGGGGGCCATAGGTTAGCAAGGGATCATTGCATAGGGGTCATAGGATAACCATGGGATCTATGCAAGGGGGTCATGGGTTAACCATAGGATCCTTGAAACGGGGTCGTTGGATAACCATGGGATCCTTTCAAGGAGGTCATGGGTTAACCATGGGATCCCTTGAGAGGGGATACTTACAAGGGGGTCATGGGTTAACCATGAGATCCTTGAGAGGGGGGCATGGGATAGCCATGGGATCCTTGAAATGGGGTCATGGGTTAACCATGGGATCGTTTCAGGGGGTATCCTTTCAAGGGGGTCGTTGGTTAACCATGGAAACATTGCAAGGGGGTTATGGGTTAACTGTGGGATCATGGCAAGGGGTTCATGGGTTAACCACGGGATGTTTGCAAGTGGGTCATGGGTTAACCATGGGATACTTGCAAGGGGGTAATCGGTTAACCATGGGGTCATGGCAAGGGATCATGGGTTAACCATGGGATCCTTGCAAAGGGGTCATGGGTTAACCATGTGATCATGACAAGGGGGTAATGGGTGAACCATGGAATCCTTTCTAGGAGGATCCTTGCATGGGGCACATGGGTTAACCGTGAAATCATGGCAAGTGGGTCATGGGTTATCCATGGAATCCCTACAAGTAGGTCATAAGTTAACCATGGGATCCTTGCAAGTGGGACATAGGTTAACCGTGGGATCCTTGCGTGGGGTCATGGGATAACATTGGTATCCTTGCAAGGGGGTTGTAGGTAAACCATGGGATCCTTGCAAGAGGGTCATGGGATAATCATGGGATCCTTACAAGGAGGTCATTGGTTAACCATAGGATCCTTAAGAGGGGGTCATGGGATAACCATGGGATTCTTGCAAGGGGTCATGGGTTAATCATGGGATCATATCTAGGGGGATCCTTGCAAGGGGGTCGTTGGTTAACCATAGAATCATTGCAAGGGGGTTATGGGTTAACAGTGGGATCGTGGCAAGGGGTTCATGGGTTAACCATGGGATTTTTGCTAGTAGGTAATGGGTTAACCATAGGATTCTTGCAAGGGGGTAATGAGTTAACCTTGGGGTCATGGCAAGGGGTCATGAGTTAACCAAGGGATCCTTGCATTAACCATGGGATCTTGGCAAGTGGGTCATGGGTTAACCATGGGATCCTTGAAATTGGGTCATCAATTGACCATGGGATCCTTGCAAATGGGTTATGGGTTAACCATGGGGTCCTTGCATGGGGTTTATGTGATAACCATGGGATCCTTTCAAGGGGACCATAGGTTAGCCAAGGGATCATTGCATAGGGGTCATGGGATAACCATGGGATCTATGCAAAGGGGTCATGGGTTAGCCATAGGATCCTTGCAACTGGGTCATCGGATAACCATGGGATCTTTGCAAGGGGGTCATGGGTTAACCATGGGATCCTTTCTAGGGGGAACCTTGCAACAGGGTCATGGGTTAACCATACGATCATTGCAAGTGGGTCATGGGTTAACCATGGGATCATTGCAAGGGGGCCATGGGTTAACCGTGGGATCATGGCAAGGGGGTCATGGGTTAACCATGGGATCATTGCAAGTGGATCATGGGTTAACCATGGGATCCTTGCAAGGGGGTCATGGGTTAACCTTGGTTCATGGCATAGGGTTCATGGGTTAACCATGGGATCATTGCAAAGGGGTCATGGGTTAACCATGGGATCCTTTCTAGGGGGATCCTTGCATGGGGCTCATGGGTTAAGCATGGAATCATGGCAAGTAGGTCATGGGTTAACCATGGGATCCTTACAAGTGGGTAATAAGTTAACCATGGGATGTTAAGATTTTTCCGTATTCTAATCCAAAGAATGTCTGGATTTTTATGAGTTCTTTCTGGTTTATTGAAATTGTTTTATACTCATCTGTAAGCTTCACCATTGATTTTGTTGAATCTATTGTTTCTTTGGATTTGTCAAAATTTTTATTTTTAATCTGTTTGAAAGTTTGGATCTTCTGGGTTCTTTCTGATTTGTTGGATGTGTTCTATTGTTCTTATCTCCTTCACCATCGATTTCTTTCTTTGGATTCAAAATTTCTTTGGATTCAAAACCGTGTATGCCTGCCCAAATCGGCACCCAAAGACTTTTAAAAAGAAGAATAACTTTTAACGTCAGTTATTTAATCAACTGACGTTAAATGTGAACTTTTTTTACGTCAGTTGTTAACAGACGTTAAAAGTTACACTTTTAACATCTGCTGGAATAACGTCAGTTAAAAAGCATTTTTAACTGACGTAAAAAGTGCTTCCTGCACTAGTGATCCTTGCAAGGAGGTCATGGGTTAACCTTGGGATCATTGCAAGTGGGTCATGGGTTAACCATGGGATCCTTACAAGGGGGTCATTGGTTAACTATAGGATCATGGCATGGGGGTCATGGGTTAACCATGGGAACATGGCTAGGGGGTCATAAGTTAACCATGGGATCCTTTCTAAGGGGATCCATACAAGGGGCTCTTGGTTTAACCATGGGATCATTCCAAGTGGGTCATGGGTTAACAATGTGATCTTAATAAGTGCATAATAAGTTAACCATGTGATCCTTGCATGTAGGACACGGGTTAACCATGGGATCCTTGCAAGGTGGCAATTGGATAACCATAGGAGCCTTGCTAGGAGGTCATAGGTTAACCCTGGCATCCTTGCAAGGGGGTCATGTGATAGCCATGAGATCCTTGTAAGGGAGTCATGGGTGAACCATGGGATCCTTGCAAGGGGTAATGGTTATTGCAAAGGGGTCATGGATTAACCATGGGATCCTTTCTAGCAGGATCCTTACAAGGGGGTCATGGGTTAACCATGGGATCATTGCAAGTGGGCCATGGGTTAAACAAGGGATCCTTGCAAGGGGATCATGGGTTAACCGTGGGATCAAAGCAAGGGATTCATGGGTTAACCATGGGATTTTATCAAGTGGGTCATGGGTTAACATTGGGGTCAAGGCAAGGGGGTCATAGGTTAACCATGGGATCCTTTCAAAGGGGATCCTTGCATGGTGTTCATGGGTTGACCATGAGATCATGGCAAGTGGGTAATGGGTTAGCCATGCGATCCTTGCAAGGGGGTCATGGGATAACCATGGGATCTATGCAAGGGGGTCATGGGTTAATCATGAGATCCTTGCAAGGGGTCATGGGAAAACAATGGGATCCATGCAAGGCGATCATGGGTTATCCATGTGATCCCTTCTAGGGGGATCCTTGCAAGGGTGTCATGGGTTAACCATGGGATTATTGCAAGTGGGTCATGCATGAGTTAACTATGGGATCCTTGCAAGGGGGTCATGGGATTACCATGGGATCCTAGCAAGGGGGTCGTAGGTTAACCATGGGATCCTTGGAAGGGAGTCATGGTATAACCATGGGATCCTTGCAAGGGGACCATGGGTTAAACATGGGATCCTTGGAAGAGAGTAATGAGATAACCCTGGGATCCTTGCAAAGGGGTCATGGGTTAACCATGGGATCATTTCTAGGGGGATCCTTGCAAGGGGGTCGTTGGTTAACCATGGGATCATTGTATGTGGGTCAGGGGTTAACCATGGGATCCTTGCAAGTGGGTCATGGGCTAACCATAGGACCCTTGCAAGGGGGTTATGTGATAACCATGGGATCCTTCCAAGGGGGTCATGGGATAACCATGGTATCTATGCAAGGGGGTCAAGGGGTAACCATGGGATCATGGGATAACCATTAGATTTTTGTAAGTTGGTCATGGGTTAACCATGGGATCCTTGCAAGGGGGTCTTGGGTTAACCTTTGGGGTCATGGCAAGAGGGCCATGGGTTAACCATGGGATCCTTTCCAGGGGATCCTTGCATGGGGATCTTGGGTTAACCATAGGATTATGGTAAGTGGGTCAAGGGTTAACCATAGGATCCTTGCAAGTGGGTCATAAGTTAACCATGAGATCCTTGCAAGTGGCTCATGGGTTTATCATGGGAACCTTGCAAGAGGGTCATGTTACAACCATGGGATCCTTGCAAGGGGGACCATAGGTTAGCCATGGGATCCTTGCAAGAGGGTCATGGGACAACCATGGGATCTATGCAAGGGGGTTGTGGGTAAACCATAGGATCCATGCAAGGGGGTCTTGGGATAATCATGTGATCTCTGCAAGGGGGTCATAAGTTAACCATGTGATCCTTTCAAGGGGGTCATGGGATTACCATGGTATCTATGCAAGGTGGTCATGGGTTAACCATAGGATCCTTGCAAGGGGGTCATAGGATACCCATGGGATCCTTGCAAGGGGATCATGTGTTAACCATGGGATCCTTTCTAGGGGGATCCTTGCTAGGGGGTCCTGAAATAACCATGGGATCTTTGCAAGGGGGTCATGGGTTAACCATGGGATCCTTTCAAGGGGGATCCTTGCAAGGGGGTCTTTGGTTAACCATGGGATCATTACAAGTTGGTCATGTGTTAACCATGGGATCCTTGCAAGGGGGTCATGGGTTAACCGTGGGATCATGGCAAGGGCATCATGGGTTAACCATGGGATTTTTGCAAGTGGACCATGGGTTAACCATGGGATCCTTGCAAGGGGTTCATGGGTTAACTATGGGATCCTTTCTAGGGGGATCCTTGCATGGGGATCATGGGTTAACCATGGGATCATGACAAGTGGGTCATGGGTTAACCATGAGATCCATGCAAGTGGATCATAAGTTAACCATGGGATCCTTACAAGTGGGTCATGGGTTAACCATGGGATCCTTGCAAGGGGGGGTTCATGGGATAACCATGGGATCCTTGCATGGGGGTCATGGGTTAACCATGGGATCTTTGCAAGGGGGTCATGGGATAAACATGGGATCCTTGCTAGGAAGTGATGGGTTAACCATGGGATCCTTTCTAGGGGGATCCTTGTAAGGGGGTCATGGGTTAACCATGGGATCCTTGCAAGGGGGTCATGGGATAACCATGAGATCTATGCAAGGGGGTCACGGGTTAACCATAGGATCCTTGCAAGAGGGTCATGGGATACCCATGGGATCGTTGCAAGGGTATCATGGGTTAACCATGGGATCCTTTCTAGGGGGATCCTTGCATGGGGGTCATGGGATAACCATGGGATCCTTGCAAGGGTGTCATAGGTTCACCATGAGTTCCTTTCAAGGCGGTCACGGGATAACCATGGTATCCTTGCAAGGGGGACCATGGGTTAACCATGGGATCCTTGCAAGTGAGCCATCGGTTAACCATGAGATCCTTGCAAGGGGTTCATGGGATAACCATGGGATCCTTGCATGGGGGTCATGGGTTAACCATAGGATCCTTGCAAGGGGGTCATGGGATAAACATGGGATCCTTGCTAGGAAGTGATGGGTTAACCATGGGATCCTTTCTAGGGGGATCCTTGTAAGGAGGTCATGGGTTAACCATGGGATCCTTGCAAGGGGGTCATGGGTTAACCGTGGGTTCATGGCAAGCGGGTCATGGGTTAACCATGGGATCCTTGCATGGGGGTCATGGGTTAACCATGGGATTCTTGCAAGGGGTGTTGGAACCAAAGTATTTTCGGATTAAATAATCTCTAAGTTTTGATGTTAACAAAAAGATTAAATTTGTATGGCAAAGTGTTAGTAAAGATCTAACCTGCTTTATCTAGTCTTACCGCGATATTCGAAATTGTATAAGTTTTGGAATCCTCGAAAGAGTTAATATCCGGGTCCAACCGAGTAGACGAGCTGCTCAAAATGAATGGTATATTTAATTATATAAATATGTTTTAGTAGACGGGATATAGAATAGTATCAGTAGACGAGTGTTTAAAATACTGTGAAGTAGACGAGCTTAAGTGCCACGTCAGTAGATGGAGATCTAAGTTACTCACCGATATATAGTAAGTCCAAAGACTTGATAATAGACGAGCAAAATTTGCCACGTTACACATAGTGAGTTGGAAGATCAAAAGAAATCAATCTCTTTGTTAGAGGTAGAGCCAGAAGCGGCTTGGTAAGAAAGGAATACTTGTAACCTGGAGAGGTGTTGAATACTTGCTGTAATCTATTTGGAAAATAGTGGAGAAAATCCTTCAAGTAGAAGGGACTGGACGTAGCTCTTGGTTGGAAGAGAGTGAACCAGGATAAAACGACTTGCGTGAATCTTCTAATCCCTTATCTCTTCAGCTTTATTTGTTTATACTAACTGTGGGGATTTGAACTTGATTTTGTTAAGTCTTTAAAAGTTTGATTTTCTGTGTGTGTGCTTCTGCCTCTTAATCTTCGTGTGAGAAAATTATTTTAAAAGGTTGTTTTCGAAAATTATTAACAAACACAATTCAACCCCCCTTCTTGTGTTTGCCTGTGTCAACTTCAGTTGGTATCAGGGCTCAGCCTCGAAAGGGTTGAGCATCTAAAAAGTGTTGAGGAAGTACGATCCAACAACCATGGATGCAGAAGGACAACTATCAACAGACCTCCACTCTTTGATGGAACTGATTATGACTACTGGAAGAAAAGGATGATGGCCTTCTTGGATGCACAAAACTTAGACATCTGGGAACTGATTGAGAATGGCTATACTAAGCCAAGAGGTGAAAATGGAGCAGCCATGGCTAGAGCAGATTGGACTGCAGATCAAAAGGCTAAACATCAACTTAATCTTAAAGTCAAACATTATTTGATGTGTGCCATCTCCAGATCAGAACATGACAAAGTTCACAGCTGTAACACATCAAAAGAAATCTGGGATACACTGGCCCTTGCTCATAAAGGTTCATCACAAGTGAAGGAGTCAAAGATAAGCATGCTGGTTCACCAGTATGAGCTCTTTAAAATGGCTAATCATGAGACTATAGATCAGATGTTTGGAAGATTTCAAACAGTCACCAACAGTCTCACATCTCTTGGAAAAATCTATGAGAATAGAGATCATATCATAAAAATTTTGAGAAGTCTCTCCAAGCTATGGAGAACAAAGGTTACAGCTATTCAAGAAGCTAAGAATCTGAATACTCTTTCTCTGGAAGAGCTTCTCGGGTCACTAAAGGTTTATGAGTTTGAATTGAATGAAGAAGACAATTCCAGAAAGGGAAAGTCTATTGCCTTAAAGGCAAAGAAAGGCAGCTCTTCAAAAGTCCTCAAAGCTGCTGAATCTTCAGATGATGCTGAACCTTCAAACAGTGATGAAGGATCAGATGAAGATGAATTATCTTTCATCTCCAGAAAAGTACAACACATGTGGAGAAAGAAAGGTAACTTCAAAAGAAAGCAGTTCAACAAGAAGTTTTCTAAGGAGAAATCAGACTCCAAAGAAAAAGATCCACCTCTGTGCTTTGAATGCAAGAAGCCTGACCATTTCAAAGCTGACTGCCCTAACTTAAAAGAGAAAAAGAAGTTCTTCTAGAAAAAGAAGGGCTTAATGACAACATGGAAGGACTTGGATCTATCTTCATCTGATGAGGAAGATGAAGCTGAGGAAGAGGCAAACATCTGCCTCATGGCTTACACATCATCAGAGAATGAATACACTGATGATGATGAGGTAATGGATTCTGACCCGTCCACTCTCAAAAATGCCTTTGATGAATTACTGCATGACTCATCCATATTGTAACATGAATACCAAAGTCTTAAAAAGAATTTGCAAAATTAACAAAAGAGTATGATAGAGTCTGCATTGAAAAACAAAGTTTAGCTCAAGAAAATGATAAGCTAATATCAGAGAATGTTAGTCTAACTGACAAACTTGAATGTGAGCCTGATAATTCTTGTGAAGTTGCAAAACTAAAACAAGATGTAACATATTTGACAGACACTGTCAAAATTTGTAGGTGGCTCGGATAAGTTTAGTCTTATTCTAAGGTACTTTAGGTCACCATATGATAAATCTGGCCTTGGTTATGACAAGGAGAAGCATGAGGCATCTCATAATAAGTCAAAACCACTTATGCAACATAGAGCTTCAAAAGCTCCATCTAAGTATGCTAAAGTCAAGTCAGGCCCATCCAACACCTTTTGCAAGATAATACCTGTTGCAGATTTGCTTAACAACAGGAAAGAAACAAACATCCTGGTACTTGGACAGTGGGTGCTCACGTCATATGACGGGAGAAAAGTATATGTTCCAAGACCTAAGGCATAAAGATGGTGGCTGGGTGACATTTGGAGGAAACCAGAAAGGGAAGATCACTAGTATTGGTAAAATTGGTAAACATCCTCCATTGATAATGTTCTTTTAGTGAATGGTTTAAAACATAATCTGCTGAGCATAAGTCAATTATGTGATAGTGGATATGATGTTCTTTTAATAAGAACATGTGTAATGTCAAGAAAAATGATGGATCAATTTTATTCACTGCTAAGAGGCAAAATAATTTGTATAAAATTGACTTGGAGGACCTTTCAAATCAAAGTGTCTCATGTTTAGTGTCCATTGAAGATGAGCGATGGATTTGGCATAAAAGGCTAGGACATACAAGCTTGAGATTAATCTCAAAGCTAAATAAGCATAACCTCGTGAGAGGGCTACCAAACCTTAAGTACAAATCTGATGCTCTCTGTGATGCATGTCAAAAGGGAAAACAAGTCAAAGGTTCTTTTGAATCTAAGAATGTTGTTAGTACCAAGAGACCACTAGAACTGCTACACCTTGATCTTTTTGGTCCAACAAGGACTGCTTCTATCAGTGATAAGAAATATGGTCTAGACATTGTAGATGACTACACAAGATGGACGTGGGTTATGTTCCTAGCTCACAAGGATGAGTCCTTCAAGGTCTTTTCTATATTCTGCAAATGTGTACAGAATGAAAAAGGCATGTGTATCACTTCAATTAGAAGTGACCATGGGGGAGAGTTTGAAAATGAGCTATTTCTTAAGTTCTATGAAGATAGTGGTATTCTTCACAATTTCTCAATACCTAGAACACCACAGCAAAATGGTGTGGTAGAGAGAAAGAACAGATCTCTTCAAGAGATGGCTAGAACTATGCTCAAATTACAACTCTGTCCCTAGACACTTCTGGGCTGAAGCTGTTAATACTGCTTGCTACATTCAGAACAGAATATACATAAGACCAATCTTGAACAAGACTCCTTATGAATTGTGGAAGGGACGAAAACCCAACATTTCATATTTTCATCCTTTCGGTTGTAAATGCTATATTCTTAACACTAAATATCAACTTGGTAAGTTTGATGCAAAAGTAGACAATGGAATTCTGTTAGGATTTTCTGAAACATCAAAAGGCTTTAGAGTATATAATTCTAGAACTCTAGTAGTAGAGGAATGTATACATGTTAAGTTTGATGACAAGCAGCCTGATAAGAAATTATCAGAGCTAGATGAAGCTTTTGCAGATCTTGATTTAAACATCTCTGGAGAGACAACAGAGATAAAAGCTGATGATTAAGTGGAAGACCCTCCTCAACAACCAAAAACATCTACCACTCAACAAGACAATGTTTAGAGATCTTGGCATTTCAAGAATTATCATCCACCAGATCAAATCATTGGAAATCCCAGTGATAAGCTGAAAACCATATCAACTTTTAGAGAGCAGGAAGATATTGCACTAGTCCCTGAGTTGGAACCAAAGACAGTAGACGAGGCTCTGCTGGACAATGGCTGGATTCTAGCTATGCAAGAGGAACTAAACTAGTTTGAGAGAAGTGATGTCTGGACTCTGGTACCCTTGCCCAAAGACAAATATGTTATAGGAACAAAATGGGTTTACAGAAACAAGCTTGATGAAAATGGTAAGGTTGTAAGAAACAAAGCAAGACTGGATACACAAGGTTATTCTCAAAAAGAAAGTATAGATTACACTGAAACCTTTGCACCTGTTGCTAGATTAGAAGCAATTAGAATTCTACTTTCATTTGTTGCACATCACAACATAATGCTTTTTCAAATGGATGTAAAAAGTGCTTTTCTTAATGGCTTTATTAATGAAGAGGTTTATGTAATGCAACCTCCGGGGTTTGAAATTAAAACCCAACCTGAACATGTGTATAAGCTTAAGAAAGGTTTATATGGCCTAAAACAAGCCCCTAGAGCTTGGTATGATAGGCTAAGTTCATTTCTAATGGAAAATGGCTTTAATAGAGGAAATGTTGATACAACCTTGTTTAGAAAGTTAATTAAATCCAATTTTATAGTAGTACAAATTTATGTTGATGATATTATATTTGGTGCTGCTAATGAATCTCTATGCAAAGAATTCTCAAAGTTAATGCAGAAAGAATTTGAAATGAGCATGATGGGAGAACTCAAGTTCTTTCTTGGACTTCAAGTTAAACAAACTATGGACGAGGTGTACATCCATCAAACCAAGTATACAAAGGAACTCCTAAAGAAGTTCAAGATGGATGATTGCAAACCAATGAATACCCCTATGCACCCCACATCCATACTGAACAAAGATGATAAAGAGAAAAAGGTAGGCCAAAAGGTATATAGAGGTATGATAGGATCTCTTCTATATCGTACTGCGTCCAGACCTGATATAATGTTCAGTTTTTGTTTATGTGCTCGATTTCAATATGATCCTAGAGAATCTCACTTATCAGCAGTTAAGAGAATTTTTAGATATTTGAAAGGTACTACTAATTTAGGTTTGTGCTTTAAGAAAAATGAAGATTACAGATTATTTGGCTTTTGTGATGCTGACTATGCTGGGGACAGAATTGAAAGAAAAAGTACCAGTGGGGGTTGTCACTTCATTGGAGCTGATCTTGTCTCATGGTCAAGCAAAAGACAAAGTACCATTGTATTATCAACTGCTGAAGCTAAGTATATTTCAGCTGCTAATTGCTGCTCACAACTTCTATGGATCATACACCAATTGGAGGACTACAATGTGTTTGTAAGTAGTATTCCACTTATGTGTGATAATACTGCTGCAATTAATCTATCTAAGAATCCAATACTGCATTCTAGAGCTAAGCACATAGAGATTAAACATCATTTTATAAAAGATTATGTACAAAAAGGTGTTTTTGATATACAATTTGTAGATACTGACCATCAATGGGCAGATATCTTTACTGAACCTCTTGCTGAGGACAGATTTATTTTTATTAGAAAACATCTTAACATGCTATATGTGGATTAATTGTATTATTCAGACTTGAGAAATGTTGCTATTGATGTATGTAAGCACTACAAGTTAATTACATGGTTTTAAATGCGCGTCTATTGCATACTGCGTCCATTGCTTTTGTGTCGCGTCCACTACTTGTCACCTCCATGCTTGTTTGTTGCTTGAACCCGTCTACACTTACATTATTTATTAACTGCATTTATTTTGTATTAAAGACAAATTTATTTTATATTCTCTCTGCTGAGTCAATATTTCAATTTAAACCTTTTTAATTTATTTCCAAAAGAAAACCCTTTGAAATTCAAAACCTTTAAAACAAAACCCTTCCCTTTGAGGAAACTCTTTGTTCACCTTCGTCTTCAAACTCTCACTTCAACTCTCTGTTTTTCAACTTCCTAAACCCTAACCTTCATTCAATCACAATGGTTTCTGCTTCTGAGATTTTCAATGTTGAAAAATTGAAACTTGGCATTGAACACCACTTTGATTTCGGAATTTTGAAAGATTACAACTTGGATGTAAGCAAGTTTATCACTACTGCTGGTTGGGACGGAATGTTCGTAGAAAGGGTTTCTATTTTCCCAGACCTGATTAAGGCTTTCTGGAGAAACCCTCAGGAAACAGTAGCTGAAATCTCTGCTACTATTGTTGGAAAAAGAATAGTGGTTTCTGAAAAGACCATCGTTGATGCAATAAACTGTGCTCAAGAAGGAGTAGTGATTACTGAGACTTGGGAGAAGGATCTCGTTGGCTCAGAAGTAATTTATGCTTTGCTGGTGAGAGATGACACCGTGAGGAATCAATCATGGAAGTCAGTACGAATGAAGGACGAAGTTCGTACTCTTCATCAAATGTTGAACAAGGTCATTCTTCATAAAACTGGGTCAAAGGATAACTTGTTAGTCCTACACAAGTTTTCCCTTTGTCATCATATTACTGAGACGAAAATCAACCTTCCAAGGATTCTTTATGGAAGATTCAGAGACGTTGTGGCAACTAGAAGAAATCTCTCTAGAATTCCTTACTGCCATCTTCTATCAAAAATCTTCAAGTCACAGAACCTATATGATTTTATTTCTGATAAGCCGACTGAAGAACAAGAAAGAATTCTGCCAGAGAAGGGTATGTCAACTGCTATTTTTGGCAAAATGAACATTGCCAATATGAACCTGAGCACTTACATTGCCATTGCCCTAGCCAAGCAAGAAGAAATACTCAAGGTTAAAGAAGAACAGATTGAGCAAAACAATACTGAGGTTTTAGGAATGAAGAGTACGGTAAAGAGAAAGACTACAGCTGTTAGGACAAGAGTTCCTAAAAAGCCTGCTGCTGGCATTGTTATTAGGGAACCTACTGCAGAGGTCCCTCAACCTGCAAGAGCTCAGAAAAGGACAAGAAATTTGATCCTATCTCATAATGAGGATGATGAGGATGGTGAGGACAGAGTTCCTATTAGTGCTATCCTGAAGAAACAAAAGGCTATCAGTGCTGCTGTTCCAACTAGAAGACAGCAACCTCAAAGAAGAGCCAAGACTGCCATGGCTACTGAGGTAACTCTTCCTCCTAATGATCATGTTCAATTAGCAGTAGATGCCTTAGTTTCTAGCTTAGAGGATAGGATGGATATACTCTCTGCACCAGATGTGTCTGTAAACTAACCTGATGATGTATATATCCCCACCACCCTCACCACAACAACCACAAATAGCCTCACCACAACAACCAAAATTCCCACCTCTAATATCTGAGGATGATCCCTGATTCAACCAACCAGATGATGGTATTATCCTTGGTGCCCCCTTTCCTAAGATGAAAAAGATACCTTTTCCATACACTCCCCCCTCTAAACTTTATGATGGCAAGTCTGAATCTTTGGCCAAAGTAAAGAGGGACTGGAGAATCTTATACCATAATCATGAACCAGAACCGGTTTCAACCAAACCCTGGTACCCTTTGCCAGAATATGACTACGAACCAGTAATAGTTGTTAAACCCTGGTACAAACCTCAGCCTAACATTCCCAGTGGCCCTCCTCCATCGAAAATGTTCAATAGATTAGGACCTCTAGTCACTCACCTACCACAAAACAAATTTCCACCCAGAAAAATCTATCCAAACCTTGTAAAATACCCTCCCTTCAAACCCTTCACTGATGGTGTAGAGAGGCATATAATATCTGACTGGTCTAAGGATCCTACCAAGAAAGACCTGCAAGATGTAATATACAAAAGGTCTAGATCCTACAGACACGTTCCCATCATTATGGATAACAAGACAAAGTGGAAGGCCTTCATTAATCCAAGGGAATACGGCAAGGCATCTGACATTATTGATCATATCATGTATGCCATGCTAAAGTCAGAATTTGAGCTCTTCATGGTTGTAAGAGCTGCCAACTTTGATCCTCCAACTTGGTTGAGACATACTTTGAAGGATACAAAGATTGGAATCAAGCCTTACATGCTTTGTCCAAGACTGCCAATGATAGATCCAACAAGGACAAAGACAGGAAGAAGCAAAGGAACACTGGAAAGATGCCCTTTCCAGAGTCCTGCATGATTAACCCTGATGATGTTAAGGATATAGATCAGAACATCATAGACTTTTGGCTGGCACAACCGATTGAGATCATTAGAGAAGATGTGGCAGTTGATATATGGCGAAAACACATTGTGAAATGTACAGCAGAAGCATCTACATCTGGCTTATCTTCATAATAGAAAAGGTTCATACCTAAGGTCAGAGGCAAATGTGGACTGTCTAATTTCAGACACTTCATTTATAAGGACATCTTAGGTGTTCCTACCATTAGTCCAATATATGAAGAAGAAGAAGTCCACTAGACTAAAGAGCTGCCCCCACATGTTCTGCAAATCACTGACTCACCTCCACCTTCACCACCTTCTGAGCATACTGAAGAAGAAATGATTGCTGAAGACTCCGGTATGGAGATTGACTCTGCTGCACCAGTCACTGCTAATGAGGAAGTTGCTGAATCTGATTCTAGACCAAGCACTTCTGGAAAGTCATCATCTCAACCATTAGCCTTAACTTTAATTCATCCAGAGAAACCTCAGACTTCAAGAGCTCTAGACATTCTTCCAAGTCAAGCTCATGCTCAGGAAAGTGCTGAAAGTTCAAGACCAACACTCTCACTGCCTCCAAACTTTGAAGAAATTATTAGCAGAATTGTAGAGGAGAGAGTAAAAGTTGAGATCAAAGAGCAAGTGAAGGAACAAGTTGCAGAAACCCTGGCTCCCACAAATGCAATGATGAACCAGATGATGCATATTAAGCTAAGTTTTCAACAAAGCCAGAATTTGCCAACACAGATCCATGTCCCTCCACCAAATCCAAATCCTAATCCTAATCCAAACCTACCTCCTCCACCTCCCCCATCTTCTTAGGCATTTCTTTTGTTTATTATCACTGACAATGATGGTCCACTTCTCTTACCTTTTTGTCTGATGACAAAAAAGGGGGAGAATGGAGAGAGAAATAAATTTTATATATGAAAGTCAGTTTTTGAAAAATATTCTTTTGTCTGCATATGTATGTGTGTTATCTGTCTTATATGATTACATAGTTATTTAGTTGCTCTGACGCTATCTTTTGTTTGATAAGTAGCTCTACTGATATGATAAGTAATATGTGATATATGCTTATCTGTTTCTCTGTTATTTACTCTATTATTCTATTCCTATTAAGTTTGAATGCTTTGTCTTAGGGGGAGCTTTGTAAGCTCTCTTAGACTTTGAACACTCAAATTTAATTAGTTTTTGTCATCATCAAAAGGGGGAGATTGTTGGAACCAAAGTATTTTTGGATTAAATAATCTCTAAGTTTTGATGTTAACAAAAAGATTAAATTTGTATGGCAAAGTGTTAGTAAAGATCTAACCTGCTTTATCTAGTCTTACAAGGATATTCGAAATTGTATAAGTTATGGAATCCTCGAAATTGTATAAGTTATGGAATCCGCGAAAGAGTTAATATCCGCGTCCAACCGAGTAGACGAGCTGCTCAAAATGAATGGTATATTTAATTATGTAAATATGTTTGAGTAGACGGGATATAGAATAGTATCAGTAGACAAGTGTTTAAACTACTGTGAGTAGACGAGCTTAAGTGCCATGTCAGTAGACGGAGATCTAAGTTACTCACCGATATATAGCAAGTCCAAAGACTTGATAATAGACGAGCAAAATTTGCCACGTCACTGGACAAGCTAAAAAGAGATTTTTAACTATGAGCGTATAGACGCACTATGATAAGTAGACGAGCTCCTTCTCACCGTGAATCCTTGATATAATCAGAATAACTATCTTGACCACATAGAAATATTTATTTCAAATGATTGATATTTATTTCAAGTATATGTTGGTCCTTCATATTGTTTTAACGGTTTTATTGTCTTGTTTCTTTGGGAGAGACATAGTACAAATGAGGAATTGTAAAAAGCAAAATAGTACAATGCAAAACGACTTGTACCTTGTCACCTTTAACGCTAGAATAGCTGGAATTTGTACAAGGAAGGCAAGACAGTTTTTCATGTTGCAATTGCTCAGAGGTGTGCCAGTTTTGTGCGAGAATGATAATATATAGTACAATGGCCACGAGCAAGCTGAGTCACAACAGATATTATGCAATTTGATTCTATCCCTAAGTGGAAATATTCAAAAACAACCGTTGAAGAATTTCAAGAGAAGAACAAGGTCACTATAAATAGAAGACTTCTTCATATGAAGAAACAACTTTTGCGCATAAAGAATTCTTGATAGAAAATCTCTTACAAGCTCAATTCTTTTATTCTTTCAAAAGGCAAAAGTCTGTAATACCTTAGCTTGAATATTGCTATAATTTTCAACTGATCATAAACTTTCATATCCTCACACAAAGTGAGTTAGAAGATCAAAAGAAATCAATCTCTTTGTTAGAGGTAGAGCCTGAAGAGGCTTGGTAAGAAAGGAATACTTGTAGCTTGGAAAGGTGTTGAATACTTGTAATCTATTTGGAAAATAGTGGAGAAAATCCTTCAAGTAGAAGGGACTGGACGTAGCTCTTGGTTGAAAAGAGAGTGAACCAGGATAAAACGACTTGCGTGAATCTTCTAATCCCTTATCTCTTCAGTTTTATTTGTTTATACTAACTGTGGGGATTTGAACTTGATTTTGTTAAGTCTTTAAAAGTTTGATTTTCTGTGTGTATGCCTCTACCTCTTAATCTTCGTGTGAGAAAACTATTTTAAAAGGTTGTTTTCGAAAATTATTAACAAACACAATTCAACCCCCCTTCTTGTGTTTCAAGTGGGTCATGGGTTAACCATGGGATCCTTGCAAGGGGGTCATAAGTTAGCCATGGGATCTATGCAAGGGTGTAATTGGTTAACCATGGGATCCTAGCAAGGGGTTCATGGGATAATATTGTCATCGTTGCAAGTGGGTCATGGGTTAACAATGGGATCCTTGCAAGGGGGTCATAGGATAACCATGGGATCCATGCAAGGGGGTCATAGATTAGTCATGGGATCCATGCATGAGGGTAATGGGATAACCATGGGATCCTTGCAAGAGGTTCATGGGATAACCATGGGATCCCTGCATAGGGGTCATGGGTTAACTATGGGATCCTTGCAGGGGGATCCTTGTAGGGGGTCATGGGATAACCATGGGATCCTTGCTAGGGAGTCATGGGATAACCATGGGATCCTTTCTAGGAGGATCCTTGCAAGGGGGTCATGGGTCAACCATAGGATCATTGAAAGGGGGTCATGGGTTAACCTTGGGATCCTTGCAAGGGGTTCATGAGATAACCATGGGACCTTACATGGGGGTCATGGGTTAACCATGGGATCCATGCAAGGGGTCATGGCATATCCATGGGATCTATGCAGGGGGTCATGGGTTTACCATAGGATCCTTGCAAGGGGTTCATGGGATAACCATGGGATCCTTGCAAGGGGGTCATGGGATACACATGGTATCCTTGCAAGGGGATCTTGGGTTAACCATGGTATCCTTTCAAGGGGGATCCTTGCAAGGGGGTCATAGGATTAACCTAGGATCCTTGCAAGGGGGTTATAGGTTAACCATGGGATCCTTTCAAGGGGATATGGGATAACCATGGGATCCTTGCACGGGGGCCATGGTATAACCATGGGTTCCTTGCAAGGGGCCATCGGTTAACCATAGGATCCTTGCATGGGGGTCATGGTTTAACCATGGGATCATTGAAAGGGGGTCATGGGATAACCATGGGATCCTTGCTAGGGAGTCATGGGTTAACCATGGGATCCTTTCTAGGGGGATCCTAGCAAGGGGGTCAAGGGTTAACCTTGGGGTCATTGCAAGTGGGTCATGGGTTAACCTTGGGATCATTGCTCGGGGGTCATGGGTTGATCGTCGTATCATGGCAAGCGGGTCATGGGTTAACCATAGGATTTTTACAAGTGGGTCATGGGTTAACCATGGGATCCTTTCAAGGGGGTCATGTGATAATGATGGGATCCTTGCAAGGGGGTCATGGGAAAACCATGAGATCCTTGCAAGGGGGTCTTGGGTTAACCATGGGATCATAGCAAGCGGGTCATGGGTTAACCATGGAGTCCTTGAAAGGGGGTCATGGGTTAACCGTGGGTCCATGGCAAGGGGGTCATGGGTTAGCCATGGGATCCTTGCAAGGGGTGCATGGGATAACCATGGGATCCTTGCATGGGGATCATGGGTTAACCATGGGATCCTTGCAAGGGGGTCATGGGTTAACAATGGGATCATTGCAAGTGGGTCATGGGTTAACCTTGGGATCATTGCAAGGGGGTCATGGGTTGACCGTGGGATCATGGCAAGGGGGTCATGGATTTACCATAGGATTTTTACAACTGGGTCATGGGTTAACTACGGGATCCTTTCAAGGGGGTCAAGGGATAACCAAGGGATCTTTGCAAGGGGGTCATGGGTTAACCATGGGATCATTGCAAGCGGGTCATGGGTTAACCATGGGATCCTTGCAAGGGGGTCATGGGTTAACCGTGGGTCCATGGGAAGGGGGTCATGGGTTAATCATGGGATCATTGCAAGGGGTTCATGGGATAACCATAGGATCCTTGCATGGGGGTCATGGGTTAACCATGGGACCCTTGCATGGGGGTCATGGGTTAACCATGGGATCCTTGCAAGGGGGTCATGGGATACCCATGGTATCCTTTCAAGGGGATCTTAGGTTAACCATGAGATCCTTTATAGGGGGATGCTTGCAAGGGGGTCATGGCATTACACTTGGATCCTTGCAAGGGGGTCATAGGTTAACCATGGGATACTTCCAAGGGGATATGGGATAACCATGGGATCCTTGCACCGGGGCCATAGGATAACCATTGGTTCCTTGCAAGGGTGCCATCGGTTAACCACGGGATCCTTGCTGGGGGGTCATGGGTTAACCATGGGATCATTGCAAGGGGTTCATGGGTTAAACAAGGGATCCTTGCATGGGGATCATGGGTTAACCATGGGATCCTTGCAAGGGGATCATGGGTTAACAATGGGATCATTGCAAGTGGGTCATGGGTTAACCTTGGGATCATTGCAAGGGGGTCCTGGGTTGACCGTGGGATCATGGCAAGGGGGTCATGGATTTACCATAGGATTTTTGCAACTGGGTCATGGGTTAACCATGGGATCCTTTCAAGGGGGTCAAGGGATAACCAAGGGATCTTTGCAAGGGGGTCATGGGTTAACCTTGGGATCATTGCAAGCGGGTCATGGGTTAACCATGGGATCCTTGCAAGGGGGTCATGGGTTAACCGTGGGTCCATGGGAAGGGGGTCATGGGTTTATCATGGGATCATTGCAAGGGGGTCATGGGATACCCATGGTATCCTTGCAAGGGGATCTTAGGTTAACCATGAGATCCTTTATAGGGGGATGCTTGCAAGGGGGTCATGGCATTACACTAGGATCCTTGCAAAGGGGTCAAAGGTTAACCATGGGATCCTTCCAAGGGGATATGGGATAACCATGGGATCCTTGCACCGGGGCCATAGGATAACCATTGGTTCCTTGCAAGGGGGCCATCGGTTAACCACGGGATCCTTGCTGGGGGGTCATGGGTTAACCATGGGATCATTGCAAGGGGGTCATGGGATAACCATGGGATCCTTGCAAGAGGGTCTTGGGTTAACCATGGGATCATAGCAAGTGGGTTATGGGTTAACCATAGGATCCTAGCAAGGGGGTCATGGGTTAACCGTGGGTCCATGGCAAGGGGGTCATCGGTTAACCATGGGATCCTTGCAAGGGGTTCATGGGATAACCCTGGGACCCTTGCATGGGGGTCATGGGTTAAACATGGGTTCATGGCAAAGGGGTCATGGGTTAAACATTGGATTTTTGCAAGGGGGTCATGGGTTAACCATGGGATCCTTTCAAGGGGGTCATAGGATAACCATGGGATCCTTACTAGGAAGTCATGGTTTATCCATGGGATCCTTTCTTAGGGGATCCTTGCAAGGGGGTCATAGGTTAACCATGGGATCATTGCAAGTGGGTCATGGGTTAACCTTGGGATCATTGCAAGGGGGTCATGGGTTGACCGTGAGATCATGGCAAGGGGGTAATGGGTCTAACATAGGATTTTTGCAAGTGGGTCATGGGTTAACCATGGGATCGTTTCAAGGGGGTCATGGGATAACCATGGCATCCTTGCAAGGAAGTCATGGGTTAACCATGGGATCCTTGCAAGGGGGTCATGGGTTAACCGTGGGTCCATGGTAACGGGGTCAGGGTTAATCATGGGATCCTCGTAAGGGGTTCTTGGGATAACCATAGGATCCTTGCATGGGGGTCATGAGTTGACCATGGGATCCTTACAAGGGGGTCATGGGTAAACCATAGGATCATTGCAAGCGGGTCATGGGTTAACCATAGGATCATAGCAAGTGCGTTATGGGTTAACAATGGGATCCTTGCAAGGGGGTCATGGGTTAACCATGGGTTTATGGCAAGGGGCTCATGGGTTAACCATGGGATCCTTGCAAGGGGTTCATGGGATATCCCTGTGATCCTTGCATGGGGGTCATGTGATAATCATGGGATCCTTGCAAGGGGGTCATGGGATAACCATGAGATCCTTGCAAGGGGGTCTTAGGTTAACCATGGGATCATAGCAAGTGGGTCATGGGTTAACCATGGAATCCTTGCAAGGGGGTCATGGGTTAACCGTGGGTCCATGGGAAGGGGGTCATGGGTTAACCATGGGATCCTTGCAAGGAGTTCATGTGATAACCATGGGATCCTTGCATGGGGGTCATGGGTTAACCATGGGATCCTTGCAAGGGGGTCATAGTTTAACCATGGGATCATTGCAAGTGGGTAATGGGTTAACAATGGGATCCTTGCAAGGCGGTCAAGGGTTAGCCGTGGGATCACGACAAAAGGGTCATGGGTTAAAGATTGGATTTTGGCAAGCGGGTCATGGGTTAACTATGGGATCCTTTCAAGGGGGTGATAGGATAACCATGGGATCCTTGCTTGGAAGTCACGGGTTATCCATGGGATCCTTTCTTGGGGGATCTTTGCAAGGGGGTCATAGGTTAACCATGTGATCATTGCAAGTGGGTCATGGGTTAACCTTGGGATCATAGCAAGTGGGTCATGGGTTAACCATGGGATCATAGCAAGTGGGTCATGGGTTAACCATGGAATCCTTGCAAGGGGGTTATGGGTTGACCGTGGGATCATGGCAAGAGGGTCATGGGTTTACCATAGGATTTTTGCAAGTGGGTCATGGGTTAACCATGGGATCCTTTCAAGGGGGTCATGGGATAACCAAGGGATCCTTGTAAGGGGGTCATGGGATAACCATGGGATCTTTGCAAGGGGGTCCAGGGTTAACCATGGGATCATAGCAAGCGGGTCATGGGTTAATCGTGGGATCCTTGCAAGGGGGTCATGGGTTAACCGTGGGTCCATGGCAAGGGGGTCATGGGTTAACCGTGGGTCCATTGCAAGGGGTTCATGGGATAACCATAGGATCCTTGCATGGGGGTCATGGGTTAACCATGGGATCCTTGCATGGGGGTCATGGGATACTCAATGGTATCCTTGCAAGGGGATCTTAGGTTAACCATGAGATCCTTTCTAGGGGGATGCTTGCAAAGGGGTCATGGCATTACACTAGGATCCTTGCAAGGGGATCATAGGTTAACCGTGGGATCCTTTCAAGGGGATATGGGATAACCATGGGATCCTTGCACCGGGGCCATGGGATAACCGTGGGTTCCTTGCAAGGGGGCCATCGGTTAACCACGGGATCCTTGCTGGGGGTCATGGGTTAACCGTGGGATCATTGCAAGGGGGTCATGGTATAACCATGGGATCCATGCAAGGGGTTCTTGGGTTAACCATGGGATCATAGCAAGTGGGTTATTGGTTAACCATGGGATCCTTGCAAGGGGGTCATGGGCTAACCGTGGGTCCATGGCAAGGGGGTCATGGGTTAACCATGGGATCCTTGCAAGGGGTTCATGGGATAACCTTGGGACACTTGCATGGGGGTCATGGGTTACCCATGGGATTTTTGCAAGTAGGTCATGGGTTAACCATGGGATCCTTTCAAGGGGGTCATAGGATAACCATGGGATCCTTACTAGGAAGTCATGGTTTATCTATGGGATCCTTTCTTAGGGGATCCTTGCAAGGGGGTCATGGGTTAACCATGGGATCATAGCAAGTGGGTCATGGGTTAACCATGGAATCCTTGCACGGGGGTCATGGGTTAACCATGGGTCCATGGTAAGGGGGTCATGGGTTAACCATGGGATCCTTGCAAGGTGTTCATGTGATAACCATGGGATCCTTGCATGGGGGTCATGGGTTAACCATGGGATCCTTGCAAGGGGGTCAAAGTTTAACCATGGGATCATTGCAAGTGGGTAATGGGTTAACCATGGGATCCTTGCAAGGCGGTCATGGGTTAAAGATTGGATTTTTGCAAGCGGGTCATGGGTTAACTATGGGATCCTTTCAAAGGGGTGATAGGATAACCATGGGATCCTTGCTTGGAAGTCACGGGTTATCCATGGGATCCTTTCTTGGGGGATCTTTGCAAGGGGGTCATGGGTTAACCATGTGATCATTGCAAGTGGGTCATGGGTTAACCTTGGGATCATAGCAAGTGGGTCATGGGTTAACCATGGGATCATAGCAAGTGGGTCATGGGTTAACCATGGAATCCTTGCAAGGGGGTCATGGGTTAACCGTGGGTCCATGGCAAGGAGGTCATGGGTTAACCATGGGATCCTTGCATGGGGGTCATGGGTTAACCATGGGATCCTTGCAACGGGGTCATAGTTTAACCATGGGATCATTGCAAGTGGGTAATGGGTTAACAATGGGATCCTTGCAAGGCGGTCATGGGTTAGCCGTGGGATCACGACAAAGGGGTCATGGGTTAAAGATTGGATTTTTGCAAGCGGGTCATGGGTTAACTATGGGATCCTTTCAAGGGGGTCATAGGATAACCAAGGGATCCTTGCTTGGAAGTCACGGGTTATCCATGGGATCCTTTCTTGGGAGATCTTTGCAAGGGGGTCATGGGTTAACCATGTGATCATTGCAAGTGGGTCAGGGGTTAACCTTGGGATCATTGCAAGGGGGTCATGGGTTGACCATGGGATCATGGCAAAAGGGTCATGGGTTTACCATAGGATTTTTGCAAGTGGGTCATGGGTTAACCATGGGATCCTTTCAAGGGGGTCTTGGGATAACCAAGGGATCCTTGTAAGGGGGTCATGGGATAACCATGGGATCCTTGCAAGGGGGTCAAGGGTTAACCATGGGATCATAGCAAGCGGGTCATGGGTTAATCGTGGGATCTTTGTAAGGGGGTCATGGGTTAACCGTGGGTCCATGGCAAGGGGGTCATGGGTTAACCGTGGGTCCATTGCAAGGGGTTCATGGGATAACCATAGGATCCTTGCATGGGGGTCATGGGTTAACCATGGGATCCTTGCATGGGGGTCATGGGATACTCAATGGTATCCTTGCAAGGGGATCTTAGGTTAACCATGAGATCCTTTCTAGGGCGATGCTTGCAAAGGGGTCATGGCATTACACTAGGATCCTTGCAAGGGGATCATAGGTTAACCGTGGGATCCTTTCAAGGGGATATGGGATAACCATGGGATCCTTGCACCGGGGCCAGGGGATAACCGTGGGTTCCTTGCAAGGGGGCCATCGGTTAACCACGGGATCCTTGCTGGGGGTCATGGGTTAACCGTGGGTCCATGGCAAGGGGGTCATGGGTTAACCATGGGATCCTTGCAAGGGGTTCATGGGATAACCCTGGGACACTTGCTTGGGGGTCATGGGTTACCCATGGGATTTTTGCAAGTAGGTCATGGGTTAACCATGGGATCCTTTCAAGGGGGTCATAGGATAACCATGGGATCCTTACTAGGAAGTCATGGTTTATCTATGGGATCCTTTCTTAGGGGATCCTTGCAAGGGGGTCATGGGTTAACCATGGGATCATAGCAAGTGGGTCATGGGTTAACCATGGAATCCTTGCACGGGGTCATGGGTTAACCATGGGTCCATGGTAAGGGGGTCATGGGTTAACCATGGGATCCTTGCAAGGTGTTCATGTGATAACCATGGGATCCTTGCATGGGGGTCATGGGTTAACCATGGGATCCTTGCAAGGGGGTCATAGTTTAACCATGGGATCATTGCAAGTGGGTAATGGGTTAACAATGGGATCCTTGCAAGGCGGTCATGGGTTAAAGATTGGATTTTTGCAAGCGGGTCATGGGTTAACTATGGGATCCTTTCAAAGGGGTGATAGGATAACCATGGGATCCTTGCTTGGAAGTCACGGGTTATCCATGGGATCCTTTCTTGGGGGATCTTTGCAAGGGGGTCATGGGTTAACCATGTGATCATTGCAAGTGGGTCATGGGTTAACCTTGGGATCATAGCAAGTGGGTCATGGGTTAACCATGGGATCATAGCAAGTGGGTCATGGGTTAACCATGGAATCCTTGCAAGGGGGTCATGGGTTAACCGTGGGTCCATGGCAAGGAGGTCATGGGTTAACCATGGGATCCTTGCATGGGGGTCATGGGTTAACCATGGGATCCTTGCAACGGGGTCATAGTTTAACCATGGGATCATTGCAAGTGGGTAATGGGTTAACAATGGGATCCTTGCAAGGCGGTCATGGGTTAGCCGTGGGATCACGACAAAGGGGTCATGGGTTAAAGATTGGATTTTTGCAAGCGGGTCATGGGTTAACTATGGGATCCTTTCAAGGGGGTCATAGGATAACCAAGGGATCCTTGCTTGGAAGTCACGGGTTATCCATGGGATCCTTTCTTGGGAGATCTTTGCAAGGGGGTCATGGGTTAACCATGTGATCATTGCAAGTGGGTCAGGGGTTAACCTTGGATCATTGCAAGGGGGTCATGGGTTGACCATGGGATCATGGCAAAAGGGTCATGGGTTTACCATAGGATTTTTGCAAGTGGGTCATGGGTTAACCATGGGATCCTTTCAAGGGGGTCATGGGATAACCAAGGGATCCTTGTAAGGGGGTCATGGGATAACCATGGGATCCTTGCAAGGGGGTCAAGGTTAACCATGGGATCATAGCAAGCGGGTCATGGGTTAATCGTGGGATCTTTGTAAGGGGGTCATGGGTTAACCGTGGGTCCATGGCAAGGGGGTCATGGGTTAACCGTGGGTCCATTGCAAGGGGTTCATGGGATAACCATAGGATCCTTGCATGGGGATCATGGGTTAACCATGGGATCCTTGCATGGGGGTCATGGGATACTCAATGGTATCCTTGCAAGGGGATCTTAGGTTAACCATGAGATCCTTTCTAGGGGGATGCTTGCAAAGGGGTCATGGCATTACACTAGGATCCTTGCAAGGGGATCATAGGTTAACCGTGGGATCCTTTCAAGGGGATATGTGATAACCATGGGATCCTTGCACCGGGGCCAGGGGATAACCGTGGGTTCCTTGCAAGGGGGCCATCGGTTAACCACGGGATCCTTGCTGGGGGTCATGGGTTAACCGTGGGATCATTGCAAGGGGGTCATGGGATAACCATGGGATCCATGCAAGGGGGTCTTGGGTTAACCATGGGATCATAGCAAGTGGGTTATTGGTTAACCATGGGATCCTTGCAAGGGGGTCATGGGCTAACCGTGGGTCCATGGCAAGGGGGTCATGGGTTAACCATGGGATCCTTGCAAGGGGTTCATGGGATAACCCTGGGACCCTTGCATGGGGGTCATGGGTTACCCATGGGATTTTTGCAAGTAGGTCATGGGTTAACCATGGGATCCTTTCAAGGGGGTCATAGGATAACCATGGGATCCTTACTAGGAAGTCATGGGTTATCCATGGGATCATTTCGGGGATCTTTGCAAGGGGGTCATGGGTTAACCATGGGATCATTGCAAGTGGGTCATGGGTTAACCTTGGGATCATTGCAAGGGGGTCATGGGTTGACCGTGGGATTATGGCAAGGGGGTTATGGGTTTACAAAATGCTTTTTACAAGTGGGTCATGGGTTAACCATGGGATCGTTTCAAGTGGGTCATGGGATAACCATGGGATCCTTGCAAGGGGGTCATGGGTTAACCATTTGATCATAGCAAGCGGGTCATGGGTTAACCATGGGATCCTTGCAAGGGGGTCATGGGATAACCATAGGATCCTTGCATGGGGGTTATGGGTTTAAACATGGGATCCATGCATGGGGGTCATGGGTTAACCATGGATCCTTGCAAGGGGGTCATGGGATACACATGGTATCCTTGCAAGGGGATCTTGGGTTAACCATGGGATCCTTTCTAGGGGGATCCTTGCAAGGGGGTCCTGGCATTACCCTAGGATCCTTGCAAGGGGGTCATAGGTTAACCATGGGATCCTTTCATAGGGATATGGGATAACCCTGGGATCCTTGCACCGGTGCCATGGGATAACCATGGGTTCCTTGCAAAGGGGCCATCGGTTAACCACGGGATCCTTGCTGGGGGTCGTGGGTTAACCGTGGGATCATTGCAAGGGGGTCATGGGATAACTATGGGATCCTTGCAAGGGGGTCCTGGGTTAACCATGGGATCATAGCAAGTGGGTTATGGGTTAACCATGGGATCCTTGCAAGGGGGTCGTGGGTTAACCGTGGGTCCATGGCAAGGGGGTCATGGGTTAACCATGGGATCCTTGTAAGGGGTTCATGGGATAACCCTGGGATCCTTGCATGGGGGTCATGGGTTAACCATGGGATCCTTGCAAGGGGGTCATGGGTTAACAATGGGATCATTACAAGTGGGTCATTGGTTAACCATAGGATCTTTGCAAGGGGGTCATGGGTTAACCGTAGTATCATGGCAAAGGGGTCATGGGTTAAACATTGGATTTTTGCAAGTGGGTCATGGGTTAACAGTGGGATCATGGCAAAGGGGTCATGGGTTAAACATTGGATTTTTACAAGTGGGTCATGGGTTAACCATGGGATCCTTGCTACGAAGTCATGGTTTCTCCATGGGATCCTTTCCTAGGGGATCCTTACAAGGGGGTCATGGGTTAACCACGGGATCATTGCAAGTGGGTCATGGGTTAACCTTGGGATCATTGCAGGGGGGTCATGGGTTAACAGTGGGATCATGGCAAAGGGGTCATGGGTTAAACATTGGATTTTTGCAAGTGGGTCATGGGTTAACCATGGGATCCTTTCAAGGGGGTCATAGGATAACCATGGGATCCTTGCTAGGAAGTCATGGTTTATCCATGGGATCCTTTCCTAGGGGATCCTTACAAGGGGGTCATGGGTTAACCATGGGATCATTGCGAGTGGGTCCTGGGTTAACCTTGGATCATTGCATGGGGGTCATGGGTTAACAATGGGATCCTTGCAAGGGGGTCATGGGTTAACCATGGGATCATTGCAAGTGGGTCATGGGTTAACCATGGGATCCTTGCAAGGGGGTCATGGGTTAACGTGGGATCATGGCAAACGGGTCCTGGGTTAACATTGGATTTTTGCAAGTGGGTCATAGGTTAACCATGGGATCCTTTCAAGGGGGTCATGGGTTAACCGTGGGATCACGGCAAAGGTGTCATAGGTTAAACATTGGATTTTTGCAAGTGGGTCATGGGTTAACCATGGGATCCTTTCAAGGGGGTCATAGGTTAACCATGGGATCCTTGCTTGGAAGTCATGGGTTATTCATGGGATCCTTTCTTAGGGGATCCTTGCACGGGGATCATGGGTTAACCATGGGATCATTGCAAGAGGGTCATGCGTTAACCTTCGGATCATTGCAAGGGGGTCATGGGTTAACCATGGAATCATAGCAAGCGGGCCATGGGTTAACCGTGGGATCCTTGCAAGGGGGTCTTAGGTTGACCATGGGTCCATGGCAAGGGGGTCATGGGTTAACCATGGGATCCTGGCAAGGGGGTCATGGGTTAACGTGGGATCATGGCAAACAGGTCCTCGGTTAACATTGGATTTTTGCAAGTGGGTCATAGGTTAACCATGGGATCCTTTCAAGGGGATCATGGGTTAACCGTAGGATCATGGCAAAGGGGTCATGGGTTAAACATTGGATTTTTGCAAGTGAGTCATGGGTTAACAGTGGGATCATGGCAAAGGGGTCATGGGTTAAACATTGGATTTTTACAAGTGGGTCGTGGGTTAACCATGGGATCCTTTCAAGCGGGTCATAAGATAACCATGGGATCCTTGCTAGGAAGTCATGGTTTATCCATGGGATCCTTTCTTAGGGGATCCTTAAAAGGGGGTCATGGGTTAACCATGGGATCATAGCAAGTGGGTCATGGGTTAACCTTGGATCATTGCAGGGGGGTCATGGGTTAACACTGGGATCCTTGCAAGGGGGTCATGGGTTAGTAATGGAATCATAGCAAGTGGGTTATGGGTTAACCAAGGGATCCTTGCAAGGGGGTCTTGGGTTAACAATGGGATCATAGCAACTCGGTAATGGGTTAACCATGGGTTCCTTGCAAGGGGGTCATGGGCTAACCGTGAGATCATGGCAAAGGGGTCATGGGTTAAACATTGGATTTTTGCAAGTGGGTCATGGGTTAACCAAGGGATCCTTTCAAGCGGGTCATAGGATAACCATGGGATCCTTGCTAGGAAATCATGGGTTATCCATGGGATCCTTTCTTAAGGGATCCTTTCAAGGGGGTCATAGGATAACCATGGGATCCTTGCTAGGAAGTCATGGTTTATCCATGGGATCCTTTCCTAGGGGATCCTTACAAAGGTGTCATGGGTTAACCATGGGATCCTTGCAAGGGGTTCATGGGATAACCCTATGATCCTTGCATGGGGGTCATGGGTTAACCATGGGATCATTGCAAGGGGGTCATGGGTTAACCATGGGATCATTGCAAATGGGTCATGGGTTAACCATGGGATCCATGCAAGGGGGTCATGGGTTAACCGTGGGATCATGGCAAACGGGTCCTGGGTTAAACAATGGATTTTTGCAAGTGGGTCATGGGTTAACCATGGGATCCTTTAAAGGGAGCCATGGGTTAACCGTGGGATCACGGCAAAGGGGTCATGGGTTTAAACATTGGATTTTTGCTAGTGGGTCATTGGTTAACCATGGGATCCTTTCAAGGGGGTCATAGGATAACCAGGGGATCCTTGCTTGGAAGTCATGGGTTATTCATGTGATCCTTTCTTAGGGGATCCTTGCAAGGGGGTCATGGGTTAACCATGGGATCATTGCAAGAGGGTCATGCGTTAACCTTCGGATCATTGCAAGGGGGTCATGAGTTGACCGTGGGATCATGGCAAGGTAGTCATGGGTTTACCATAGGATTTTTGCAAGTCATAGGATAACCATGGGATCCGTGCAAGGGGGTCCTAGCAAGGGGGTCATGGGTTAACCATGGAATCATAGCAAGCGGGCCATGGGTTAACCGTGGGATCCTTGCAAGGGGGTCTTAGGTTGACCGTGGGTCCACGGCAAGGGGGTCATGGGTTAATCATGGGATCCTTGCAAGGGGTTCATGGGATAACCATAGGATCCTTGCATGGGGGTCATTGGTTAACCATCGGATACTTGCATGGGGGTCATGGGTTAACCATGGGATCCTTGCAAGGGATCATGGGATACCCATGGTATCCTTGCAAGGGGATCTTGGGTTAACCATGGGTTCCTTTCTTGGGGATCCTTTCAAGGGGGTCTTGGCATTACCCCAGGATCCTTGCAAGGGAGTCACAGGTTAACCATGGGATCCTTCCATGGGGATATGGGGCAACCATGGGATCCTTGCACGGGGGTCATGGGTTAACCATAGGATCCTTGCAAGGGGGTCATGGGTTAGTAATGGAATCATTACAAGTGGGTCATGGGTTAACCATGGGATCCTTGCAAGGGGGTCATGGGATAACCGTGGAATCATGGCAAAGGGGTCGTGGGTTAAACATTGGGTTTTTGCAAGTGGGTCATGGTTAACCAAGGGATCCTTTCAAGCGGGTCATAGGATAACCATGGGATCCTTGCTAGGAAATCATGGGTTATCCATGGGATCCTTTCTTAGGGGATCCTTGCAAGGGGATCATGGGTTAACCATGGGATCATTGCAAGTGGGTCATGGGTTAACCTTGGGATCATTGCAAGGGGGTCTTGGGTTGACCGTGGGATCATGGCAAGGGGGTCATGGGTTTACCATAGGATTTTTGCAAGTGGGTCTTGGGTTAACCATGGGATCGTTTCAAGGGGGTCATGGGATAACCATAGGATCCTTGCAAAGGGGTCATGGGTTAACCATGGGATCATAGCAAGGGGGTCATGGGTTAACCGTGGGTCCATGGCAAGGGGGTCAGTGGTTAATCATGGGATCCTTGCAAGGGGTTCTTGGGATAACCATAGGATCCTTGCATGGGGGTCATGAGTTGACCATGGGATCCTTAAAAGGGTGTCATGGGTTAACCATGGGATCATTGCAAGTGCGTCATGGGTTAACCATGGGATCATAGCAAGGGGGTCATGGGTTTAACCGTGGGTCCATGGCAAGGGGGTCAGCGGTTAATCATGGGATCCTTGCAAGGGGTTCTTGGGATAACCATAGGATCCTTGCATCGGGGTCATGAGTTGACCATGGGATCCTTAAAAGGGTGTCATGGGTTAACCATGGGATCATTGCAAGTGCGTCATGGGTTAACCATGGGATCATAGCAAGTGGATTATGGGTTAACCATGGGTCCATGGCAAGGGGGTCATGGGTTAACCATGGGATCATTGCAAGTGGGTCATGGGTTAACCATGGGATCCTTCAAGGGGGTCATGGGTTAACCGTGGGATCATGGCAAACGGGTCCGGGGTTAAACATTGGATTTTTGCAAGTGGGTCATGGGTTAACCATGGGATCCTTTAAAGGGATTCATGGGTTAACCGTGGGATCACGGCTAAGGGGTCATGGGTTAAACATTGGATTTTTTGCAAGTGGGTCATGGGTTAACCATGGGATCCTTTCAAGGGGGTCATAGGTTAACCATGGGATCCTTGCTTGGAAGTCATGGGTTATTCATGGGATCCTTTCTTAGGGGATCCTTGCACGGGGATCATGGGTTAACCATGGGATCATTGCAAGAGGGTCATGCGTTAACCTTCGGATCATTGCAAGGGGGTCATGAGTTGACCGTGGGATCATGGCAAGGTATTCATGGGTTTACCATAGGATTTTTGCAAGTGATAGGATAACCATGGGATCCGTGCAAGGGGTCCTAGCAAGGGGGTCATGGGTTAACCATGGAATCATAGCAAGCGGGCCATGGGTTAACCGTGGGATCCTTGCAAGGGGGTCTTAGGTTGACCATGGGTCCATGGCAAGGGGGTCATGGGTTAACCATGGGATCCTGGCAAGGGGGTCATGGGTTAACGTGGGATCATGGCAAAGGTCCTCGGTTAACATTGGATTTTTGCAAGTGGGTCATAGGTTAACCATGGGATCCTTTCAAGGGGGTCATGGGTTAACCGTAGGATCATGGCAAAGGGGTCATGGGTTAAACATTGGATTTTTGCAAGTGGGTCATGGGTTAACAGTGGGATCATGGCAAAGGGGTCATGGGTTAAACATTGGATTTTTACAAGTGGGTCGTGGGTTAACCATGGGATCCTTTCAAGCGGGTCATAAGATAACCATGGGATCCTTGCTAGGAAGTCATGGTTTATCCATGGGATCCTTTCTTAGGGGATCCTTAAAAGGGGGTCATGGGTTAACCATGGGATCATAGCAAGTGGGTCATGGGTTAACCTTGGATCATTGCAGGGGGGTCATGGGTTAAACACTGGGATCCTTGCAAGGGGGTCATGGGTTAGTAATGGAATCATAGCAAGTGGGTTATGGGTTAACCAAGGGATCCTTGCAAGGGGGTCTTGGGTTAACAATGGGATCATAGCAACTCGGTAATGGGTTAACCATGGGTTCCTTGCAAGGGGGTCATGGGCTAACCGTGAGATCATGGCAAAGGGGTCATGGGTTAAACATTGGATTTTTGCAAGTGGGTCATGGGTTAACCAAGGGATCCTTTCAAGCGGGTCATAGGATAACCATGGGATCCTTGCTAGGAAATCATGGGTTATCCATGGGATCCTTTCTTAAGGGATCCTTTCAAGGGGGTCATAGGATAACCATGGGATCCTTGCTAGGAAGTCATGGTTTATCCATGGGATCCTTTCCTAGGGGATCCTTACAAAGGTGTCATGGGTTAACCATGGGATCCTTGCAAGGGGTTCATGGGATAACCCTATGATCCTTGCATGGGGGTCATGGGTTAACCATGGGATCATGCAAGGGGGTCATGGGTTAACCATGGATCATTGCAAATGGGTCATGGGTTAACCATGGGATCCATGCAAGGGGGTCATGGGTTAACCGTGGGATCATGGCAAACGGGTCCTGGGTTAAACAATGGATTTTTGCAAGTGGGTCATGGGTTAACCATGGGATCCTTTAAAGGGAGCCATGGGTTAACCGTGGGATCACGGCAAAGGGGTCATGGGTTAAACATTGGATTTTTTGCTAGTGGGTCATTGGTTAACCATGGGATCCTTTCAAGGGGGTCATAGGATAACCAGGGGATCCTTGCTTGGAAGTCATGGGTTATTCATGTGATCCTTTCTTAGGGGATCCTTGCAAGGGGGTCATGGGTTAACCATGGGATCATTGCAAGAGGGTCATGCGTTAACCTTCGGATCATTGCAAGGGGGTCATGAGTTGACCGTGGGATCATGGCAAGGTAGTCATGGGTTTACCATAGGATTTTTGCAAGTCATAGGATAACCATGGGATCCGTGCAAGGGGGTCCTAGCAAGGGGGTCATGGGTTAACCATGGAATCATAGCAAGCGGGCCATGGGTTAACCGTGGGATCCTTGCAAGGGGGTCTTAGGTTGACCGTGGGTCCACGGCAAGGGGGTCATGGGTTAATCATGGGATCCTTGCAAGGGGTTCATGGGATAACCATAGGATCCTTGCATGGGGGTCATTGGTTAACCATCGGATACTTGCATGGGGGTCATGGGTTAACCATGGGATCCTTGCAAGGGATCATGGGATACCCATGGTATCCTTGCAAGGGGATCTTGGGTTAACCATGGGTTCCTTTCTTGGGGGATCCTTTCAAGGGGGTCTTGGCATTACCCCAGGATCCTTGCAAGGGAGTCACAGGTTAACCATGGGATCCTTCCATGGGGATATGGGGCAACCATGGGATCCTTGCACGGGGGTCATGGGTTAACCATAGGATCCTTGCAAGGGGGTCATGGGTTAGTAATGGAATCATTACAAGTGGGTCATGGGTTAACCATGGGATCCTTGCAAGGGGGTCATGGGATAACCGTGGAATCATGGCAAAGGGGTCGTGGGTTAAACATTGGGTTTTTTGCAAGTGGGTCATGGGTTAACCAAGGGATCCTTTTCAAGCGGGTCATAGGATAACCATGGGATCCTTGCTAGGAAATCATGGGTTATCCATGGGATCCTTTCTTAGGGGATCCTTGCAAGGGGATCATGGGTTAACCATGGGATCATTGCAAGTGGGTCATGGGTTAACCTTGGGATCATTGCAAGGGGGTCTTGGGTTGACCGTGGGATCATGGCAAGGGGGTCATGGGTTTACCATAGGATTTTTGCAAGTGGGTCTTGGGTTAACCATGGGATCGTTTCAAGGGGGTCATGGGATAAACCATAGGATCCTTGCAAAGGGGTCATGGGTTTAACCATGGGATCATAGCAAGGGGGTCATGGGTTAACCGTGGGTCCATGGCAAGGGGGTCAGTGGTTAATCATGGGATCCTTGCAAGGGGTTCTTGGGATAACCATAGGATCCTTGCATGGGGGTCATGAGTTGACCATGGGATCCTTAAAAGGGTGTCATGGGTTAACCATGGGATCATTGCAAGTGCGTCATGGGTTAACCATGGGATCATAGCAAGGGGGTCATGGGTTAACCGTGGGTCCATGGCAAGGGGGTCAGCGGTTAATCATGGGATCCTTGCAAGGGGGTTCTTGGGATAACCATAGGATCCTTGCATCGGGGTCATGAGTTGACCATGGGATCCTTAAAAGGGTGTCATGGGTTAACCATGGGATCATTGCAAGTGCGTCATGGGTTAACCATGGGATCATAGCAAGTGGATTATGGGTTAACCATGGGTCCATGGCAAGGGGGTCATGGGTTAACCATGGGATCATTGCAAGTGGGTCATGGGTTAACCATGGGATCCTTCAAGGGGGTCATGGGTTAACCGTGGGATCATGGCAAACGGGTCCGGGGTTAAACATTGGATTTTTGCAAGTGGGTCATGGGTTAAACCATGGGATCCTTTAAAGGGATTCATGGGTTAACCGTGGGATCACGGCTAAGGGGTCATGGGTTAAACATTGGATTTTTGCAAGTGGGTCATGGGTTAACCATGGGATCCTTTCAAGGGGGTCATAGGTTAACCATGGGATCCTTGCTTGGAAGTCATGGGTTATTCATGGGATCCTTTCTTAGGGGATCCTTGCACGGGGATCATGGGTTAACCATGGGATCATTGCAAGAGGGTCATGCGTTAACCTTCGGATCATTGCAAGGGGGTCATGAGTTGACCGTGGGATCATGGCAAGGTATTCATGGGTTTTACCATAGGATTTTTGCAAGTGATAGGATAACCATGGGATCCGTGCAAGGGGTCCTAGCAAGGGGGTCATGGGTTAACCATGGAATCATAGCAAGCGGGCCATGGGTTAACCGTGGGATCCTTGCAAGGGGGTCTTAGGTTGACCATGGGTCCATGGCAAGGGGGTCATGGGTTAACCATGGGATCCTGGCAAGGGGGTCATGGGTTAACGTGGGATCATGGCAAACAGGTCCTCGGTTAACATTGGATTTTTGCAAGTGGGTCATAGGTTAACCATGGGATCCTTTCAAGGGGGTCATGGGTTAACCGTAGGATCATGGCAAAGGGGTCATGGGTTAAACATTGGATTTTTGCAAGTGGGTCATGGGTTAACAGTGGGATCATGGCAAAGGGGTCATGGGTTAAACATTGGATTTTTACAAGTGGGTCGTGGGTTAACCATGGGATCCTTTCAAGCGGGTCATAAGATAACCATGGGATCCTTGCTAGGAAGTCATGGTTTATCCATGGGATCCTTTCTTAGGGGATCCTTAAAAGGGGGTCATGGGTTAAACCATGGGATCATAGCAAGTGGGTCATGGGTTAACCTTGGATCATTGCAGGGGGGTCATGGGTTAACACTGGGATCCTTGCAAGGGGGTCATGGGTTAGTAATGGAAATCATAGCAAGTGGGTTATGGGTTAAACCAAGGGATCCTTGCAAGGGGGTCTTGGGTTAACAATGGGATCATAGCAACTCGGTAATGGGTTAACCATGGGTTCCTTGCAAGGGGGTCATGGGCTAACCGTGAGATCATGGCAAAGGGGTCATGGGTTAAACATTGGATTTTTGCAAGTGGGTCATGGGTTTAACCAAGGGATCCTTTCAAGCGGGTCATAGGATAACCATGGGATCCTTGCTAGGAAATCATGGGTTATCCATGGGATCCTTTCTTAAGGGATCCTTTCAAGGGGGTCATAGGATAACCATGGGATCCTTGCTAGGAAGTCATGGTTTATCCATGGGATCCTTTCCTAGGGGATCCTTACAAAGGTGTCATGGGTTAACCATGGGATCCTTGCAAGGGGTTCATGGGATAACCCTATGATCCTTGCATGGGGGTCATGGGTTAACCATGGGATCATTGCAAGGGGGTCATGGGTTAACCATGGGATCATTGCAAATGGGTCATGGGTTAAACCATGGGATCCATGCAAGGGGGTCATGGGTTAACCGTGGGATCATGGCAAACGGGTCCTGGGTTAAACAATGGATTTTTGCAAGTGGGTCATGGGTTAACCATGGGATCCTTTAAAGGGAGCCATGGGTTAACCGTGGGATCACGGCAAAGGGGTCATGGGTTAAACATTGGATTTTTGCTAGTGGGTCATTGGTTAACCATGGGATCCTTTCAAGGGGGTCATAGGATAACCAGGGGATCCTTGCTTGGAAGTCATGGGTTATTCATGTGATCCTTTCTTAGGGGATCCTTGCAAGGGGGTCATGGGTTAACCATGGGATCATTGCAAGAGGGTCATGCGTTAACCTTCGGATCATTGCAAGGGGGTCATGAGTTGACCGTGGGATCATGGCAAGGTAGTCATGGGTTTACCATAAGATTTTTGCAAGTCATAGGATAACCATGGATCCGTGCAAGGGGGTCCTAGCAAGGGGGTCATGGGTTAACCATGGAATCATAGCAAGCGGGCCATGGGTTAACCGTGGGATCCTTGCAAGGGGGTCTTAGGTTGACCGTGGGTCCATGGCAAGGGGGTCATGGGTTAATCATGGGATCCTTGCAAGGGGTTCATGGGATAACCATAGGATCCTTGCATGGGGGTCATTGGTTAACCATCGGATACTTGCATGGGGGTCATGGGTTAACCATGGGATCCTTGCAAGGGATCATGGGATAACCCATGGTATCCTTGCAAGGGGATCTTGGGTTAACCATGGGTTCCTTTCTTGGGGGATCCTTTCAAGGGGGTCTTGGCATTACCCCAGGATCCTTGCAAGGGAGTCACAGGTTAACCATGGGATCCTTCCATGGGGATATGGGGCAACCATGGGATCCTTGCACGGGGGTCATGGGTTAACCATAGGATCCTTGCAAGGGGGTCATGGGTTAGTAATGGAATCATTACAAGTGGGTCATGGGTTAACCATGGGATCCTTGCAAGGGGGTCATGGGTTAACCGTGGAATCATGGCAAAGGGGTCGTGGGTTAAACATTGGATTTTTGCAAGTGGGTCATGGGTTAACCAAGGGATCCTTTCAAGCGGGTCATAGGATAACCATGGGATCCTTGCTAGGAAATCATGGGTTATCCATGGGATCCTTTCTTAGGGGATCCTTGCAAGGGGATCATGGGTTAACCATGGGATCATTGCAAGTGGGTCATGGGTTAACCTTGGGATCATTGCAAGGGGGTCTTGGGTTGACCGTGGGATCATGGCAAGGGGGTCATGGGTTTACCATAAGGATTTTTGCAAGTGGGTCTTGGGTTAACCATGGGATCGTTTCAAGGGGGTCATGGGATAACCATAGGATCCTTGCAAAGGGGTCATGGGTTAACCATGGGATCATAGCAAGGGGGTCATGGGTTAACCGTGGGTCCATGGCAAGGGGGTCAGTGGATAATCATGGGATCCTTGCAAGGGGTTCTTGGGATAACCATAGGATCCTTGCATGGGGGTCATGAGTTGACCATGGGATCCTTAAAAGGGTGTCATGGGTTAACCATGGGATCATTGCAAGTGCGTCATGGGTTAACCATGGGATCATAGCAAGGGGGTCATGGGTTAACCGTGGGTCCATGGCAAGGGGGTCAGCGGTTAATCATGGGATCCTTGCAAGGGGTTCTTGGGATAACCATAGGATCCTTGCATCGGGGTCATGAGTTGACCATGGGATCCTTAAAAGGGTGTCATGGGTTAACCATGGGATCATTGCAAGTGCGTCATGGGTTAACCATGGGAATCATAGCAAGTGGATTATGGGTTAACCATGGGTCCATGGCAAGGGGGTCATGGGTTAACCATGGGATCATTGCAAGTGGGTCATGGGTTAACCATGGGATCCTTCAAGGGGGTCATGGGTTAACCGTGGGATCATGGCAAACGGGTCCGGGGTTAAACATTGGATTTTTGCAAGTGGGTCATGGGTTAACCATGGGATCCTTTAAAGGGATTCATGGGTTAACCGTGGGATTCACGGCTAAGGGGTCATGGGTTAAACATTGGATTTTTGCAAGTGGGTCATGGTTTAACCATGGGATCCTTTCAAGTGGGTCATAGGATAACCATGGAATCCTTGCTTGGAAGTCATGGGTTATTCATGGGATCCTTTCTTAGGGGATCCTTGCAACGGGGTCATGGTTAACCATGCGATCATTGCAAGTGGGTCGTGGGTTAACCTTCGGATCATTGTAAGGGGGTCATGGGGTGACCGTGGGATCATGGCAAGGGGGTCATGGGTTTTACCATAGGATTTCTGCAAGTCATAGAATAACCATGGGATCCTTGCAAGGGGGTCCTTGTAAGGGGTTCATGGGTTAACCATGGGATCATAGCAAGCGGGTCATGGGTTAACCATGGGATCCTTTCAAGGGGGTCATGGGATAACCAAGGGATCCTTGTAAGGGGGTCATGGGATAACCATGGGATCCTTGCAAGGGGGTCAAGGGTTAACCATGGGATCATAGCAAGCGGGTCAAGGGTTAATCGTGGGATCGTTGCAAGGGGGTCATGGGTTAACCGTGGGTCCATGGCAAGGGGGTCATGGGTTAAACCGTGGGTCCCATTGCAAGGGGTTCATGGGATAACCATAGGATCCTTGCATGGGGGTCATGGGTTAACCATGGGATCCTTGCATGGGGGGTCATGGGATACTCAATGGTATCCTTGCAAGGGGATCTTAGGTTAACCATGAGATCCTTTCTAGGGGGATGCTTGCAAAGGGGTCATTGGCATTTACACTAGGATCCTTGCAAGGGGATCATAGGTTAACCGTGGGATCCTTTTCAAGGGGATATGGGATAACCATGGGATCCTTGCACCGGGGCCAGGGGATAACCGTGGGTTCCTTACAAGGGGGCCATCGGTTAACCACGGGATCCTTGCTGGGGGTCATGGGTTAAACCGTGGGATCATTGCAAGGGGGTCATGGGATAACCATGGGATCCATGCAAGGGGGTCTTGGGTTAACCATGGGATCATAGCAAGTGGGTTATTGGTTAACCATGGGATCCTTGCAAGGGGGTCATGGGCTAACCGTGGGTCCATGGCAAGGGGGTCATGGGTTAACCATGGGATCCTTGCAAAGGGGTTCATGGGATAACCCTGGGACCCTTGGCATGGGGGTCATGGGTACCCATGGGATTTTTTGCAAGTAGGTCATGGGTTTAACCATGGGATCCTTTCAAGGGGGTCATAGGATAACCATGGGATCCTTACTAGGAAGTCATGGGTTATCCATGGGATCATTTCTAAGGGGATCTTTGCAAGGGGGTCATGGGTTAACCATGGGATCATTGCAAGTGGGTCATGGGTTAACCTTGGGATCATTGCAAGGGGGTCATGGGTTGACCGTGGGATTATGGCAAGGGGGTTATGGGTTTACAAAATGCTTTTTTACAAGTGGGTCATGGGTTAACCATGGGATCGTTTCAAGTGGGTCATGGGATAACCATGGGATCCTTGCAAGGGGGTCATGGGTTAACCATTTGATCATAGCAAGCGGGTCATGGGTTAACCATGGGATCCTTGCAAGGGGGTCATGGGATAACCATAGGATCCTTGCATGGGGGTTATGGGTTAAACATGGGATCCATGCATGGGGGTCATGGGTTAACCATGGGATCCTTGCAAGGGGGTCATGGGATACACATGGTATCCTTGCAAGGGGATCTTGGGTTAACCATGGGATCCTTTCTAGGGGGATCCTTGCAAGGGGGTCCTGGCATTACCCTAGGATCCTTGCAAGGGGGTCATAGGTTAACCATGGGATCCTTTCATGGGGATATGGGATAACCATGGGATCCTTGCACCGGTGCCATGGGATAACCATGGGTTCCTTGCAAAGGGGCCATCGGTTAACCACGGGATCGTTGCTGGGGGTCGTGGGTTAACCGTGGGATCATTGCAAGGGGGTCATGGGATAACTATGGGATCCTTGCAAGGGGGTCCTGGGTTAACCATGGGATCATAGCAAGTGGGTTATGGGTTAACCATGGGATCCTTGCAAGGGGGTCGTGGGTTAACCGTGGGTCCATGGCAAGGGGGTCATGGGTTAACCATGGGATCCTTGTAAGGGGTTCATGGGATAACCCTGGGATCCTTGCATGGGGGTCATGGGTTAACCATGGGATCCTTGCAAGGGGGTCATGGGTTAACAATTGGATCATTGCAAGTGGGTCATTGGTTAACCATAGGATCTTTGCAAGGGGGGTCATGGGTTAACCGTAGTATCATGGCAAAGGGGTCATGGGTTAAAACATTGGATTTTTTGCAAGTGGGTCATGGGTTAACAGTGGGATCATGGCAAAGGGGTCATGGGTTAAACATTTGGATTTTTACAAGTGGGTCATGGGTTAACCATGGGATCCTTGCTACGAAGTCATGGTTTCTCCATGGGATCCTTTCCTAGGGGATCCTTACAAGGGGGTCATGGGTTAACCACGGGATCATTACAAGTGGGTCATGGGTTAACCTTGGGATCATTGCAGGGGGGTCATGGGTTAACAGTGGGATCATGGCAAAGGGGTCATGGGTTAAACATTGGATTTTTGCAAGTGGGTCATGGGTTAACCATGGGGATCCTTTCAAGGGGGTCATAGGATAACCATGGGATCCTTGCTAGGAAGTCATGGTTTATCCATGGGATCCTTTCCTAGGGGATCCTTACAAGGGGGTCATGGGTTAACCATGGGATCATTGCGAGTGGGTCCTGGGTTAACCTTGGGATCATTGCATGGGGGTCATGGGTTAACCATGGGATCCTTGCAAGGGGGTCATGGGTTAACCATGGGATCATTGCAAGTGGGTCATGGGTTAACCATGGGATCCTTGCAAGGGGGTCATGGGTTAACGTGGGATCATGGCAAACGGGTCCTGGGTTAACATTGGATTTTTGCAAGTGGGTCATAGGTTAACCATGGGAACCTTTCAAGGGGGTCATGGGTTAACCGTGGGATCACGGCAAAGGTGTCATAGGTTAAACATTGGATTTTTGCAAGTGGGTCATGGGTTAACCATGGGATCCTTTCAAGGGGGTCATAGGTTAACCATGGGAATCCTTGCTTGGAAGTCATGGGTTATTCATGGGATCCTTTCTTAGGGGATCCTTGCACGGGGGTCATGGGTTAACCATGGGATCATTGCAAGAGGGTCATGCGTTAACCTTCGGATCATTGCAAGGGGGCCATGAGTTGACCGTGGGATCATGGCAAGGTATTCATGGGTTTACCATAGGATTTTTGCAATTGATAGGATAACCATGGGATCCGTGCAAGGGGTCCTAGCAAGGGGGTCATGGGTTAACCATGGAATCATAGCAAGCGGGCCATGGGTTTAACCGTGGGATCCTTGCAAGGGGGTCTTAGGTTGACCATGGGTCCATGGCAAGGGGGTCATGGGTTAACCATGGGATCCTGGCAAGGGGGTCATGAGTTAACGTGGGATCATGGTAAACGGGTCCTGGGTTAACATTGGATTTTTTGCAAGTGGGTCATAGGTTAACCATGGGATCCTTTCAAGGGGGTCATGGGTTAACCGTAGGATCATGGCAAAGGGGTCATGGGTTAAACATTGGATTTTTGCAAGTGGGTCATGGGTTAACAGTGGGATCATGGCAAAGGGGTCATGGGTTAAACATTGGATTTTTACAAGTGGGTCGTGGGTTAACCATGGGATCCTTTCAAGCGGGTCATAAGATAACCATGGGATCCTTGCTAGGAAGTCATGGTTTATCCATGGGATCCTTTCTTAGGGGATCCTTAAAAGGGGGTCATGGGTTAACCATGGGATCATAGCAAGTGGGTCATGGGTTAACCTTGGATCATTGCAGGGGGGTCCATGGGTTAACAGTGGGATCCTTGCAAGGGGGTCATGGGTTAGTAATGGAATCATAGCAAGTGGGTTATGGGTTAACCAAGGGATCCTTGCAAGGGGGTCTTGGGTTAACAATGGGATCATAGCAAGTCGGTAATGGGTTAACCATGGGTTCCTTGCAAGGGGGTCATGGGTTAACCGTGGGATCATGGCAAAGGGGTCATGGGTTAAACATTGGATTTTTGCAAGTGGGTCATGGGTTAACCATGGGATCCTTTCAAGGGGGTCATAGGATAACCATGGGATCCTTGCTAGGAAGTCGTGGTTTATCCATGGGATCCTTTCCTAGGGGATCCTTACAAAGGTGTCATGGGTTAACCATGGGATCCTTGCAAGGGGTTCATGGGATAACCCTGTGATCCTTGCATGGGGGTCATGGGTTAACCATGGGATCATTGCAAGGGGGTCATGGGTTAACCATGGGATCATTGCAAGTGGGTCATGGGTTAACCATGGGATCCATGCAAGGGGGTCATGGGTTAACCGTGGGATCATGGCAAACGGGTCCTGGGTTAACATTGGATTTTTGCAAGTGGGTCATAGGTTAACCATGGGAACCTTTCAAGGGGGTCATGGGTTAACCGTGGGATCACGGCAAAGGTCATAGGTTAAACATTGGATTTTTGCAAGTGGGTCATGGGTTAACCATGGGATCCTTTCAAGGGGGTCATAGGTTAACCATGGGAATCCTTGCTTGGAAGTCATGGGTTATTCATGGGATCCTCTCTTAGGGGATCCTTGCACGGGGGGTCATGGGTTAACCATGGGATCATTGCAAGAGGGTCATGCGTTAACCTTCGGATCATTGCAAGGGGGGCCATGAGTTGACCGTGGGATCATGGCAAGGTATTCATGGGTTTACCATAGGATTTTTGCAAGTGATAGGATAACCATGGGATCCGTGCAAGGGGTCCTAGCAAGGGGGTCATGGGTTAACCATGGAATCATAGCAAGCGGGCCATGGGTTAACCGTGGGATCCTTGCAAGGGGGTCTTAGGTTGACCATGGGTCCATGGGCAAGGGGGTCATGGGTTAACCATGGGATCCTGGCAAGGGGGTCATGAGTTAACGTGGGATCATGGTAAACGGGTCCTGGGTTAACATTGGATTTTGCAAGTGGGTCATAGGTTAACCATGGGATCCTTTCAAGGGGGTCATGGGTTAACCGTAGGATCATGGCAAAGGGGTCATGGGTTAAACATTGGATTTTTGCAAGTGGGTCATGGGTTAACAGTGGGATCATGGCAAAGGGGTCATGGGTTTAAACATTGGAATTTTACAAGTGGGTCGTGGGTTAACCATGGGATCCTTTCAAGCGGGTCATAAGATAACCATGGGATCCATGCTAGGAAGTCATGGTTTATCCATGGGATCCTTTCTTAGGGGATCCTTAAAAGGGGGTCATGGGTTAACCATGGGATCATAGCAAGTGGGTCATGGGTTAACCTTGGATCATTGCAGGGTGGTCATGGGTTAACAGTGGGATCCTTGCAAGGGGGTCATGGTTAGTAATGGAATCATAGCAAGTGGGTTATGGGTTAACCAAGGGATCCTTGCAAGGGGGTCTTGGGTTAACAATGGGATCATAGCAAGTCGGTAATGGGTTAACCATGGGTTCCTTGCAAGGGGGTCATGGGTTAACCGTGGGATCATGGCAAAGGGGTCATGGGTTAAACATTGGATTTTTGCAAGTGGGTCATGGGTTAACCATGGGATCCTTTCAAGGGGGTCATAGGATAACCATGGGATCCTTGCTAGGAAGTCGTGGGTTTATCCATGGGATCCTTTCCTAGGGGATCCTTACAAAGGTGTCATGGGTTAACCATGGGATCCTTGCAAGGGGTTCATGGGATAACCCTGTGATCCTTGCATGGGGGTCATGGGTTAACCATGGGATCATTGCAAGGGGGTCATGGGTTAACCATGGGATCATTGCAAGTGGGTCATGGGTTAACCATGGGATCCATGCAAGGGGGTCATGGGTTAACCGTGGGATCATGGCAAACGGGTCCTGGGTTAAACAATGGATTTTTGCAAGTGGGTCATGGGTTAACCATGGGATCCTTTAAGGGAGCCATGGGTTAACCGTGGGATCACGGCAAAGGGGTCATGGGTTAAACATTGGATTTTTGCTAGTGGGTCATTGGTTAACCATGGGATCCTTTCAAGGGGGTCATAGGATAACCAGGGGATCCTTGCTTGGAAGTCATGGGTTTATTCATGTGATCCTTTCTTAGGGGATCCTTGCAAGGGGGTCATGGGTTAACCATGGGATCATTGCAAGAGGGTCATGCGTTAACCTTCGGATCATTGCAAGGGGGGTCATGAGTTGACCGTGGGATCATGGCAAGGTAGTCATGGGTTTTCCATAGGATTTTTGCAAGTCATAGGATAACCATGGGATCCGTGCAAGGGGGTCCTAGCAAGGGGGTCATGGGTTAACCATGGAATCATAGCAAGCGGGCCATGGGTTAACCGTGGGATCCTTGCAAGGGGGTCTTAGGTTGACCATGGGTCCATGGCAAGGGGGTCATGGGTTAATCATGGGATCCTTGCAAGGGGTTCATGGGATAACCATAGGATCCTTGCGTGGGGGTCATTGGTTAACCATCGGATACTTGCATGGGGGTCATGGGTTAACCATGGGATCCTTGCAAGGGATCATGGGATACCCATGGTATCCTTGCAAGGGGATCTTGGGTAACCATGGGTTCCTTTCTTGGGGGATCCTTTCAAGGGGGTCTTGGCATTACCCCAGGATCCTTGCAAGGGAGTCACAGGTTAACCATGGGATCCTTCCATGGGGATATGGGGCAACCATGGGATCCTTGCACGGGGGTCATGGGTTAACCATAGGATCCTTGCAAGGGGGTCATGGGTTAGTAATGGAATCATTACAAGTGGGTCATGGGTTAACCATGGGATCCTTGCAAGGGGGTCATGGGTTAACCGTGGAATCATGGCAAAGGGGTCATGGGTTAAACATTGGATTTTTGCAAGTGGGTCATGGGTTAACCAAGGGATCCTTTCAAGCGGGTCATAGGATAACCATGGGATCCTTGCTAGGAAATCATGGGTTATCCATGGGATCCTTTCTTAGGGGATCCTTGCAAGGGGATCATGGGTTAACCATGGGATCATTGCAAGTGGGTCATGGGTTAACCTTGGGATCATTGCAAGGGGGTCTTGGGTTGACCGTGGGATCATGGCAAGGGGGTCATGGGTTTACCATAGGATTTTTGCAAGTGGGTCTTGGGTTAACCATGGGATCGTTTCAAGGGGGTCATGGGATAACCATAGGATCCTTGCAAAGGGGTCATGGGTTAACCATAGGATCATAGCAAGGGGGTCATGGGTTAACCGTGGGTCCATGGCAAGGGGGTCAGTGGTTAATCATGGGATCCTTGCAAGGGGTTCTTGGGATAACCATAGGATCCTTGCATGGGGGTCATGAGTTGACCATGGGATCCTTAAAAGGGTTGTCATGGGTTAACCATGGGATCATTGCAAGTGCGTCATGGGTTAACCATGGGATCATAGCAAGGGGGTCATGGGTTAACCGTGGGTCATGGCAAGGGGGTCAGTGGTTAATCATGGGATCTTTGCAAGGGGTTCTTGGGGATAAACCATAGGATCCTTGCATGGGGGTCATGGAGTTGACCATGGGATCCTTAAAAGGGTGTCATGGGTTAACCATGGGATCATTGCAAGTGCGTCATGGGTTAACCATGGGATCATAGCAAGTGGATTATGGGTTAACCATGGGTCCATGGCAAAGGGGGTCATGGGTTAACCATGGGATCATTGCAAGTGGGTCATGGTTAACCATGGGATCCTTTCAAGGGGGTCATGGGTTAACCTTGGGATCATGGCAAACGGGTCCGGGTTTAAACATTGGATTTTTGCAAGTGGGTCATGGGTTAACCATGGGATCCTTTAAAGGATTCATGGTTAACCGTGGGATCACGGCTAAGGGGTCATGGGTTAAGCATTGGATCCTTGCAAGGGTCATGGTTTTTAACCATGGGATCCTTTCAAGTGGGTCATAGGATAACCATGGAATCCTTGCTTGGAAGTCATGGGTTATTCATGGGATCCTTTCTTAGGGGATCCTTGCAACGGGGTCATGGGTTAACCATGCAATCATTGCAAGGGGGTCGTGGGTTAACCTTCGGGATCATTGTAAGGGGGTCATGGGGTTGACCGTGGGATCATGGCAAGGGGGTCATGGGTTTACCATAGGATTTCTGCAAGTCATAAGAATAACCATGGGATCCTTGCAAGGGGGTCATTGTAAGGGTTCATGGGTTAACCATGGGATCATAGCAAGCGGGTCATGGGTTAACCGTGGGATCCTTGCAAGGGGGTCTTGGGTTAACCGTGGGACCACGGCAAGGGGTCATAGGTTAATCATGGGATCCTTGGAAGGGGTTAATGGGATAACCATAGGATCCTTGCATGGAGGTCATTGGGATACCAAAGGTATCCATGGCAAGGTTGTCATGGGATACCCATGGTATCCTTGCAAGAGGATCTTGGGTTAACCATGGGATCCTTTCTAGGGGGATCCTTGCAAGGGGGCCATGGCATTACCCCAGGATCCTTGCAAGGGGGTCTTAGGTTAACCATGGGATCCTTTCAAGGGGATATGGAATAACCATGGGATCCGTGCACGTGGGCCATGGGATAACCATGGGTTCCTTGCAAGGGTGCCATCGGTTAACCATGGGATTCTTGCATGGGGGGTCTTGGGTTAACCGTGGGATCATTGCAAGGTGGTCATGGGATAACCAAGGGATCCTTGCAAGGGGGTCATTGGTTAACCATGGGATCATAGCAAGTGGGTTATGGGTTAACCATGGGATCCTTGCAAGGGGCTCATGGGTTAACCATGGGATCATTGCAAGTGGGTCATGGGTTAACCATGGGATCCTTGCAAGGGGTTCATGGGATAACCCTGGGAGCCTTGCATGGGGGTCATGGATTAACCATAGGATCCTTGCAAGTGGGTCATGTGTTAACCCTGGGATCCTTGCAAGGGGGTCATGGGTTAACCGTGGGATCATGGCAAAGGGGTCACGGGTTAAACATTGGATTTTGCAAGTGGGTCATGGGTTAACCATGGGATCATTTCAAGGGGGTCATAACCATGGGATCCTTGCTAGGAAGTCATGGGTTATCCATGTTGATCCTTTCTTAGTGGATCCTTGCAAGGGGGTCATGGGTTAACCATAGGATCATTGCAAGTGGGTCATGGGTTAACCTTGGGATCATTACAAGGGGGTCATGGGTTGACCGTGGGATCATTGCAACGGGGTCATGGGTTTACCATAGGATCATAGCAAGCGGGTCATGGGTTAACCATGGGATCCTTGCAAGGGGGTCATGGGTTAACCGTGGGTCCAAGGCAAGGGGGTCAGGGTTAATCATGGGATCATTGCAAGGGGTTCATGGGATAACCATAGGATCCTTGCATGAGGGTCATGAGTTAACCATGGGATCATTGCAAGTGGGTCATGGGTTAACCATGGGATCAAAGCAAGTGGGTTATGGGTTAACCATGGGATCCTTGCAAGGGGGTCATGGGTTAACCGTGGGTCCATGGCAAGGGGGTCAAGGGTTAACCATGGGATCCTTGCAAGGGGTTCATGGGATAACCTATGATCCTTGCATGGGGGTCCATGGGTTAACCATGGGATCCTTGCAAGGAGGTCATGGGTTAACCATGGGATCATTGCAAGTGGGTCATGTGTTAACCCTGGGATCCTTGCAAGGGGGTCGTGGGTTAATCGTGGGATCATGGCAAAAGGGTTATGAGTTAAACATTGGATTTTTGCAAGTGGGTCTTTGGTTAACCATAGGATCCTTTCAAGGGGATCATGGGTCAACCGTGGGATCATGGCAAAGGGTCATGGGTTTAAACATTGGATTTTTGCAAGTGGGTCATGGGCTAACCATGGTATCCTTTCAAGGAGGTGATAGGATAACCATGGGACCCTCACTAAGAAGTCATGGGTTAAAGGAGATCCTTGCAAGGGGGTCATGGGTTAACCTTGGTATCATTGCAAGTGGTTCATGGGTTAATCTTGGGATCATTGCAAGGGGGTCATGGGTTGACCGTGGGATCATGGCAAGGGGGTCATGGGTTTACCGTAGGATTTTTGCATGTGGGTCATAGGATAACCATGGGATCCTTACAATGGGGTCCTTGCAAGGGGGTCATGGGTTAACCATGGGATCATAGCAAGCGAGTCATGGGTTAACCGTGGATCCTTGCAAGGGGGACATGGGTTAACCGTGGGTCCATGGCAAGGGGGTCATGGGTTAATCATAGGATCCTTGCAAGGGGTTCATGGGATAACCAAAGGATCCTTGCATGGGGGTCATGGGTTAACCATGGGATCCTTACATGGGGGTCATGGGTTAACCATAGGATCCTTTCTAGGGGGATCCTTGCAAGGGGGTCATGGCATTACCCTAGGATCCTTCCTTGGGGGTCATAGGTTAACCATGGTCTCCTTTCAAGGGGATATGCGATAACCATGGGATCCTTGCACTGGGGCCATGGGATAACCATGGGTTCCTTGTAAGGAGGCCATCGGTTAACCATGGGATCCTTGCACGGGGGTCATGGGTCAACCGTGGGATTATTGCAAGGGGGTCATGTGATCCTTGCAAGGGGTTCTTGGGTTAACCCTGGGATCATAGCAAGGGGTTATGGGTTAACCATGGGATCCTTGCAAGGGGGTCATGGGTTAAACCATGGGATCCTTGCAAGGGGTTCATGGGATTAGCCTAGGATCCTTGTATGGGGGTCATAGGTTAACCATGGGATCGTTGCAAAGGGGGTCAAGGGTTTACAATGGGATCATTGCAAGTGGGTCATGGGTTAACCATGGGAATCCTTGCAAGGGGGTCATGGGTTAACCATGGGTTCCTTTCAAGGGGGTCATAGGATAACAATGGGATCCTTTCTTGGGGGATCCTTGCAAACTGGTCATGGGTTAACCATGCGATCATTGCAAGTGGGTCATGGGTTAACCTTGGGATCATTGCAAGGGGGTCATGGGTTGACCGTGGGATCATGGCAACGGGGTCATGGGTTTACCATAGGATTTTTGCAAGTGGGTCATAGGATAACCATGGGATCCTTGCAAGGGGGTCATGGGTTAACCATGGGACCATAGCAAGCGGGTCATGGGTTAATTGTCAGATCCTTGCTTGGGGGTCTTGGGTTAACCGTGGGTCCATGGCAAGGGGGTCATGGGTTAATCATGGCATCCTTGCATGGGGTTCATGGGATAACCATAGGATCCTTGCATGGGGGTCATGGTTTAACCATGGGATCTTTGCAAGGGGGTCATGGGATACCCATGGTATCCTTGCAAGGGGATCTTGGGATAACCATCGGATACTTTCTAGGGCGATCCTTGCAAGGGAGTCATGGCATTACCCTAGGATCCTTGCAAGGGGGGTCATAGGTTAACCATGGGATCCTTTCAAGGGGATATGGGATAACCATGGGATCCTCGCACGGGGGGCCATGGGATAACCAAGGGTTCCTTGCAAGGGGGCCATCGGCTAACCATGGGATCCTTGCATGGGGGGTCATGGGTTAACTGTGGGATCATTGTAAGGGGGTCACGGGATAACCATGGGATCCTTGCAAGGGGTTCTAGGGTTAACCATGGGATCATAGCAAGTGGGTTATGGGTTAACCATGGGATCCTTGCAAGGGGGTCATGGGTTAACCGTGGGTCCATGGCAAGAGGGTCATGGGTTAACCACGGGATCCTTGCAAGGGGTTCATGGGATAACCCTAGGATCCTTGTATGGGGGTCATGGGTTAACCATGCGATCCTTGCAAGGGGGTCATGGGTTTACAATGTGATCATTGCAAGTGGGTCATGGGTTAACCATGGGATCCTTGCAAGGGGGTCATGGGTTAACCGTGCGATCATGGCAAAGGGGTCATGGGTTAAACAATGGATTTTTGCAAGTGGGTCATGGGTTAACCATGGGTTCCTTTCAAGCGGGTCATAGGATAACCATGGGATCCTTTCTTGGGGGATCCTTACATGGGGTCATGGGTTAACAATGCGATCATTGCAAGTGGGTCATGGGTTAACCTTTGTATCATTGCAAGGGGGTCATGGGTTTGACCGTGGGATCATGTCAGGGGGGTCATGGGTTTACCATAGGATTTTTGCAAGGGGGGTCATAGGATAACCATGGGATCCTTGCAAGGGGGTCATGGGATAACCATGGGATCATAGCAAGCGGGTCATGGGTTAATCGTGGGATCCTTGCAAGGGGGTCTTGGGTTAACCGTGGGTCCATGGCAAGGGGGTCATGGGTTAATCATCGGATCCTTGCATGGGGTTCATGGGATAACCATAGGATCCTTGCATGGGGGTCATGGGTTAACCATGGGATCTTTGCAAAGGGGTCTTGGGATAACCATGGTATCCTTGCAAGGGGGTCTTGGGTTAACCATGGGATCCTTTCTAGGGGGATCCTTGCAAAGGGGTCATGGCATTACCCTAGGATCCTTGCAAGGGGGTCATAGGTTAACCATGGGATCCTTTCAAGGGGATATAGGATAACCATGGGATCCTTGCGCGGGGACCATGGGATAACCATGGGTTCCTTGCAAGGGGGACCATCGGTTAACCATGGGATCCTTGCTTGGGGGATCATGGGTTTAACTGTGGGATCACTGCAAGGGGGTCACGGGATAACCATGGGATCCTTGCAAGGGGGTCTTGGGTTTAACCATGGGATCATAGCAAGTGGGTTATGGGCTAACCATGGGATCCTTCCTTGGGGGACAAGGGTTAACCGTGGGTCCCTGGCAAGGGGGTCATGGGTTAACCATGGGATCCTTGCAAGGGGTTCATGGGATAACCCTGGGATCCTTGCATGGGGGTCACCAGTTAAGCATAGGATCCTTGCAAGGGGGTAATGTGTTAACAATGGGATCGTTGCAAGTGGGTCATGGGTTAACCATGGGATCCTTGCAAGTGGGTCATGGGTTAACCGTGGGATCATTGTAAGTGGGTCATGGGTTAAACATTGAAATTTTGAAAGTGGGTCATGGGTTAACTATAGGATCCTTTCAAGGAGGTCATAGGATAACCATGGGATCCTTGCTAGGAAGTCATGGGTTATCCATGGGATCCTTTCTTAGGGGATCCTTGCAAGGGGGTCATGGGTTAACCATGGGATCATTGCAAGTGGGTCATGGGTTAACCTTGGGATCATTGCAAAGGGGTCATGGGTTTACGGTGGGATCATGGCAAGGGGGTCATTGGTTTACCACAGGATTTTTGCAAGTGGGTCATGGGATAACCATGGGATCGTTTCAAGGGGGTCATGGGATAACCAGGAGATCCTTGCAAGGGGGGTCCTTGCAAGGGGGTCATGGGTTAACCATGGGATCATAGCAAGCGGGTCATGGGTTAACCATGGGATCCTTGCAAAGGGGGTCATGGGTTAACCGTGGGTCCATGGCAAGAGGGTCAGGGGTTTAATCATGGGATCCTTGCAAGGGGTTCATGGGATAACCATAGGATCCTTGCTTGGGGGTCGTGAGTTAACCATGGGTTCCTTAGAAGGGGGTCATGGGTTAACCATGGGATCATAGCAAGTGGGTTATTGGTTAACCTTGGGATCCTTGCAAGGGGGTCATGGGTTAACCGTGGGTCCATGGCAAGGGGGTCATGGGTTAATCTTGGGATCCTTGCACGGGGTTCATGGGATAACCCTGTGATCCTTGCATGGGGGTCATGGGTTAACCATGGGATCCTTGCAAGGGGGTCATGGGTTAACCATGGGATCATTGCAGACGGGTCATGGGTTAACCATGGGATCCTTGCAAGGGGGTCATGGGTTAACCGTGGGTCCATGGCAAGGGGGTCATGGGTTAATCTTGGAATCCTTGCTTGGGGTTCATGGGATAACGCTGTGATCCTTGCATGGGGGTCATGGGTTAACCATGGGATCCTTGCAAGGGGTCATGGGTTAACCATGGGATCATTGCAGGCGGGTCATGGGTTAACGATGGGATCCTTGCAAGGGGGTCATGGGTTAACTGTGGGACAATGGCAAAGGGATCATGGGTTAAACATTGGATTTTTGCAAGTGGGTCATGGGTTAACCATGGGATCCTTGCATGGGGGTCATGGGATAACCGTGGGATCATGGCAAAGGGGTAATGGGTTAAACATTGGATTTTTGCAAGTAGTTCATGGGTTAACCATGGGATCCTTTCAAGGGGGTCATAGGTTATCCGTGGGATCATGGCAAAGGGGTCGTGGGTCAAACATTGGATTTTTGCAAGTTGGTCATGGGCTAACCATGGGATCCTTTCAAGGAGGTCATAGGATAACCGTGGGATCCTTGCTAGGAATTAATGGGTTATCCATGGGATCCTTTCTTAGGAAATCCTTGCAAGGGGGTCATGGGTTAACCATGGGATCTTTGAAAGTGGGTGATGTGTAACCTTGGGATCATTGCAAGGGGGTCTTGGGTTGACCGTGGGATCATGGCAAGGGGGTCATGGGTTAACCATGGGATCATAGCAAGCGAGTCATGGGTTAACCGTGGGATCCTTGCAAGGGGGTCAAGGGTTAACCGTGGGTCCATGGCAAGGGGGTCATGGGTTAATCATAGGATCCTTGCAAGGGGTTCATGGGATAACCATAGGATCCTTGCATGGGAGTCATGGGTTAACCATGGATCTTTGCATGGGGGTCATGGATTAAACCATGGGATCCTTACAAGGGGGTCAAGGGATACCCATGGTATCCTTGCAAGGGGATCTTGGGCTATCCATGGGATCCTTTCTAGGGGGATCCTTGCAAGGGGGTCATGGCGTTACCCTAGGATCCTTGCAAGGGGTCATAGGTTAACCATGGGATCCTTTCAAGAGATATGGGATAACCACGAGATCCTTGTACGGGGGCCATGGGATAACCATGGGTTCCTGGCAAGTGGGCCATCGGTTAACTATGGGATCCTTGCATGGGGGTCATGGGTTAACCGTGGATCATTGCAAGGGGGTCATGGGATAACCATGGGATCCTTGCAATGGGGTCTTGGGTTAACCATGGGATCATAGCAAGTGGGTTATGGGTTTTACCGTGGGATCCTTGCAAGGGGGTCATGGGTTAACTGTGGGTCCATGGCAAGGGGGTCATGGGTTAACCATGGGATCCTTGCAAGGGGTTCATGGGATAACCCTAGGATCCTTGCAAGGGGGTCATGGGTTAACCATGAGATGTTTGCAAGGGGGGTCTTGGGATACCCATGGTATCCTTGCAAGGGGATCTTGGGTTAACCATGGGATCCTTTCTAGGGGGATCCTTGCAAGGGGGTCATGGCATTACCCTAGGATCCCTGCAAGGGGGTCATAGGTTAACCATGGGATCCTTTCAAGGGGATATGGGATAACCATGGCATCCTTGCGCGGGGGCCATGGGATAACCATGGGTTCCTTGCAAGGGGGACCGTCGGTTAACCATGGGATCCTTGCTTGGGGGATCATGGGTTAACTGTGGGATCAATGCAAGGGGGTCACGGGATAACCATGGGATCCTTGCAAGGGGGTCTTGGGTTAACCATGGGATCATAGCAAGTGTGTTATGGGCTAACCATGGGATCCTTCGTAGGGGGACAAGGGTTAACCGTGGGTCCATGGCAAGGGGGTCATGTGTTAACCATGGGATACTTGCAAGGGGTTCATGGGATAACCCTGGGATCCTTGCATGGGGGTCACCGATTAACCATAGGATCCTTGCAAGGGAGTAATGTGTTAACAATGGGATCGTTGCAAGTGGGTCATGGGTTAACCATGGGATCCTTGCAAGCGGGTCATGGGTTAACCGTGGTATCATTGTAAGTGGGTCATGGGTTAAACATTGGATTTTTGGAAGTGGGTCATGGGTTAACCATAGGATCCTTTCAAGGGGGTCATAGGATAACCATGGGATCCTTGCTAGGAAGTCATGGGTTATCCATGGGATCCTTTCTTAGGGGATCTTTGCAAGGGGGTCATGGGTTAACCATGGGATCATTGAAAGTGGGTCATGGGTTAACCTTGGGATCATTGCAAAGGGGTCATGGGTTTACCGTGGGATCATGGCAAGGGGGTCATAGGTTTACCATAGGATTTTTGCAAGTGGGTCATGGGATAACCATGGGATCGTTTCAAGGGGGTCATGGGATAACCAGGAGATCCTTGCAGGGGAGGTCCGTGCAAGGGGGTCATGGGTTAACCATGGGATCATAGCAAGCGGGTCATGGGTTAACCATGGAATCCTTGCAAGGGGGTCATGGGTTAACCGTGGGTCCATGGCAAGAGGGTCAGGGGTTAAGCATGGGATCCTTGCAAGGGGTTCATGGGATAACCATAGGATCCTTACAAGGGGGTCATGGGTTAACCATGGGATCATTGCAAGTGGGTCATGGGTTAACCATGGGATCATAGCAAGTGGGTTATGGGTTAACCAAGGGATCCTTGCAAGGGGGTCATGGGTTAACCGTGGGTCCATGGCAAGGGGGTCATGGGTTAACCGTGGGTCCATGGCAAGGGGGTCATGGGTTAATCTTGGGATCCTTGCACGGGGTTCATGGGATAACCCTGTGATCCTTGCATGGGGGTCATGGGTTAACCATGGGATCCTTGCAAGGGGGTCATGGGTTAACCATGGGATCATTGCAGGCGGGTCATGGGTTACTTATGGAATCCTTGCAAGGGGGTCATGGGTTAACCGTGGGATATTGGCAAAGGGATCATGGGTTAAACATTGGATTTTTGCAAGTGGGTCATGGGTTAACCATGGGATCCTTGCTTGGGGGTCATGGGATAACCGTGGGATCATGGCAAAGGGGTAATGGGTTAAACATTGGATTTTTGCAAGTGGTTCATGGGTTAACCATGGGATCCTTTCAAGGGGGTCATAGGTTATCCGTGGGATCATGGCAAAGGGGTCGTGGGTTAAACATTGGATTTTTGCAAGTGGGTCAAGGGCTAACCATGGGATCCTTTCAAGGAGGTCATAGGATAACCGTGGGATCCTTGCTAGGAAGTAATGGGTTATCCATGGGATCCTTTCTTAGGGGATCCTTGCAAGGGGGTCATGGGTTAACCATGGGATCTTTGAAAGTGGGTCATGGGTTAACCTTGGGATCATTGCAAGGGGGTCCTGGGTTGACCGTGGGATCATGGCAAGGGGGTCATGGGTTAACCACGGGATCATAGCAAGCGAGTCATGGGTTAACCGTGGGATCCTTGCAAGGGGGTCAAGGGTTAATCGTGGGTCCATTGCAAGGGGGTCATGGGTTAATCATAGGATCCTTGCAAGGGGTTCAAGGGATAACAATAGGATCCTTGCTTGGGAGTCATGGGTTAACCATGGGATCTTTGCATGGGGGTCATGGGTTAACCATGGGATCCTTACAAGGGGGTCATGGGATACCCATGGTATCCTTGCAAGGAGATCTTGGGCTAACCATGGGATCCTTTCTAGGGGGATCCTTGCAAGGGGGTCATGGCATTACCCTAGGATCCTTGCAAGGGGGTCATAGGTTAACCATGGGATCCTTTCAAGGAGATATGGGATAACCACGAGATCCTTGTACGGGGGCCATGGGATAACCATGGGTTCCTGGCAAGGGGGCCATCGGTTAACCATGGGATCCTTGCATGGGGGTCATGGGTTAACCGTGGGATCATTGCAAGGGGGTCATGGGATAACCATGGGATCCTTGCATGGGGGTCTTGGGTTAACCATGGGATCATAGCAAGTGGGTTATGGGTTTACCGTGGGATTCTTGCAAGGGGGTCATGGGTTAACCGTGGGTCCATGGCAAGGGGGACATGGGTTAATCATGGGATCCTTGCAAGGGGTTCATGGGATAACCCTGGGATTCTTGCATGGGGGTCATGGGTTAACCATGGGATCCTCGCAAGGGGGTCAGGGGTTAACCATGGGATCCTTGCAAGGGGGTCATGGGTTACCTATGGAATCCTTGCAAGGGGGTCATGGATTAACCGTGGGATCATGGCAAAGGGGTCATGGGTTACACATTGGATATTTGCAAGTGGGTCATGGGTTAACCATGGGATCCTTTCAAGGGGTTCATAGGATAACCATGGGATCCTTGCTAGGAAGTCATGGGTTATCCGTGGGATCCTTTCTTTGGGGATCCTTGCATGGGGGTCACGGGTTAACCAGGGGATCATTCCAAGTGGGTCATGGGTTAACCTTGGGATCAATTGCAAAAGGGTCATGGGTTGACCGTGGGATCATGGCAAGGGGGTCATGGGTTAACCATGGGATCATGGCAAAGGGGTCATGGGTTACACATTGGATATTTGCAAGTGGGTCATGGGTTAACCATGGGATCCTTACATGGGGGTCATAGGTTAACCGTGGGATCATGGCAAAGGGGTAATGGGTTAAACATTGGATTTTTGCAAGTGGTTCATGGGTTAACCATGGGATCCTTTCAAGGGGGTCATAGGTTATCCGTGGGATCATGGCAATGGGGTCATGGGTTAAACATGGGATTTTTTTCAAGTGGGTCATGGGCTAACCATGGGATCCTTTCAAGGTGGTCATAGAATAACCATGGGATCCTTGTTAGGAAGTCATGCGTTATCCATGGGATCCTTTCATAGGGGATCCTTGCGAGGGGGTCATGGGTTAACCATGGGATCATTGCAAGTGGGTCATGGGTTAACCTTGGGATCATTGCAAGGGGGTCATGGGTTGACCGTGGGATCATGGCAAGGGGGTCATGGGTTAACCATGGGATCATAGCAAGCGAGTCATGGGTTAACCGTGGGATCCTTGCAAGGGGGTAATGGGTTAACCGTGGGTCCATGGCAAGGGGTCATGGGTTATTCAAAGGATCCTTGCAAGGGGTTCATGGGATAACCATAGGATCCTTGCATAGGGGTCGTGGGTTAACCATATGATCCTTGCCTGAGGGTCATGGGCTAACTATGGGATCCTTACAAGGGGGTCATGGGATACCCATGGTATCCTTGCAAGGGGATCTTGGGTTAACCATGGGATCCTTTCTAGGGGGATCCTTGCAAGGGGGTCAAGGCAATACCCTTGGATCCTTGCAAGGGGGCCATAGGTTAACCATGGGATCCTTTCAAGGGGATATGGGATAACCATGGGATCCTTGCACAGGTGCAATGGGATAACAATGGGTTCCTTGCGAGGGGGACCATCGGTTAACCATGGGATCCTTGCATGGGGGTCATGGGTTAACCGTGGGATCATTGCAAGGGGGTCATGGGATAACCATGGGATCATAGCAAGTGGGTTATGGGTTAACCAAGGGATCCTTGCAAGGGGGTCTTAGGTTAACAATGGGATCATAGCAAGTGGGTAATGGGTTAACCATGGGTTCCTTGCAAGGGGGTCATGGGTTAACCGTGGGATCATGGCAAAGGGGTCATGGGTTAAACATTGGATTTTTGCAAGTGGGTCATGGGTTAACCAAGGGATCCTTTCAAGGGGGTCATAGGATAACCATGGGATCCTTGCTAGGAAGTCATGGGTTATCCATGGGATCCTTTCTTAGGGGATCCTTGCAAGGGGTCATGGGTTAACCGTGGGTCCATGGCAAGGGGGTCAGGGGTTAATCATAGGATCCTTGCAAGGGGTTCATGGGATAGCGATAAGATCCTTGCATGGGGGTCATGAGTTAACCATGGGTTCCTTACAAGGGGGTCATGGGTTAACCATGGGATCATTGCAAGTGGGTCATGGGTTGACAATGGGATCATAGCAAGTGGGTTATCGGTTAACCAAGGGATCCTTGCAAGGGGGTCATGGGTTAACCGTGGGTCCATGGCAAGGGGGTCATGGGTTAACCATGGGATCCTTACAAGGGGTTCATGGGATAACCCTGTGATCCTTGCATGGGGGTAATGGGTTAACCTTGGGATCCTTGCAAGGGGGTCATGGGTTAACAATGGGATCATTGCAAGTGGGTCATTGGTTAACCATGGGATCCTTGCAAGGGTGTCATGGGTTAACCATGGGATCATGGCAAAGGGGTCAAGCGTTAAACGTTGGATTTTTGCAAGTGGGTCATCGGTTAACCGTGGGATCATGGCAAAGGGGTCATGGGTTAAACATTGGATTTTTGTAAGTGGGTAATGGCTTAACCATAGGATCCTTTCAAGGGAGTCATAGGATAACCATGGGATCCTTGCTAGGAAGTCATGGGTTATCCATGGGATGCTTTCTTAGGGGATCCTTGCATGGGGGTCATGGGTTAACCATGGGATTATTGCAAGTGGGTCATGGGTTAACCTTGGGATCATTGCAAGGGGGTCGTTGGTTGACCGTGGGATCATGGCATGGGGGTCATATGTTTACCATAGGATTTTTGCAAGTGGGTCATGGGTTAACCATGGGATCGTTTCAAGATCCTTGCAAAGGGGTCCTTGCAAAGGGTTCTTGGGTTAACTATGGGATCATAGCAAGCAGGTCATGGGTTAACCATGGGATCCTTGCAAGGGGGTCATGAGTTAACCGTGGGTCCATGGCTAGGGGGTCAGTGGTTAATCATGGGATCCTTGCAAGGGGTTCATGGGATAACCATAGGACCCTTGCATGGGGGTCATTAGTTAACCATGGGATCCATACAAGGGGGTCATGGGTTAACCATGGGATCATTGCAAGTGGGTTATGGGTTAACCATGGGATCATACCAAGTGGGTTATGGGTTGACCAAGGGATCCTTACAAGGGGGTCATGGGTTAATCGTGGGTCCATGACAAGGGGATCATGGGTTAACCATGGGATCCTTGCAAGGGTTTCATGGGATAACCCTGTGATCCTTCCATGGGGGTCATGGTTCATGGGTTGACCATGGGATCCTTGCAAGGGGGTCATGGGTTAACCGTGGGATCTTGGCAAAGGGGTCATGGGTTAAACTTTGGATTTTTGCAAGTGGGTCGTGAGTTAACCATGGGATCCTTTCAAGGGGGTCATGGGTTAATCGTGGAATCATGGCAAAGGGGTCATGGGTTACACATTGGATTTTTACAAATAGGTCATGGGTTAACCATGGGATCCTTTCAAGGGGGTCATAGGATAACCATGGGATCCTTGCTAGGAAGTCATGGGTTATCCATCGGATCCTTTCTTAGGGGATCCTTGCAAGGGGGTCATGGGTTAACCATGAGATCATTGCAAATGGGTCATGGGTTAACCTTGGGATCATTGCAAGGGGGTCATGGGTTGATCGTGGGATAAGGCAAGGGGTCACGGGTTTACCATAGGATTTTTGCAAGTGGGTCATAGGATAACCATGGGATCCTTGCAAGGGGTTCCTTGCAAGGCGGTCAAGGGTTAACCATGGGATCATGGCAAGCGGGTCATGGGTTAACCATGGGATCCTTGCAAGGGGGTCATGGGTTAACCGTGGGTCCATGGCAAGGGGGTCAGGGGTTAATCATGCGATCCTTGCAAGGGGTTCATGGGATAACCATAGGACACTTGCATGGAAGTCATGAGTTAACCAGGGGATCCTTGCAAGGGGGTCATGGGTTAACCGAGGGATCATGGCAAAGGGATCATGGGTTAAACATGGGATTTTTGCAAGTGGGCCATGGGTTAACCATGGGATCCTTTCAAGGGGGCATAAGATAACCATGGGATCCTTGCTAGGAAGTCATGGGTTAACAATGGGATCCTTTCTAGGGGGATCCTTGCAAGGGGGTCATGGGTTAACCATGGGATCATTGCAAGTGGGTCATGGGTTAACCTTGGGATCATTGCAAGGGGGTCATGGGTTAATCGTGAGTCTATGGTAAGGGGGCCATGGGTTAACCATGGGATCCTCGCAAGGGGGTCATGGGTTAACCATGGGATCCTTGCAAGGGGGTCATGGGTTACCTATGGAATCCTTGCAAGGGGGTCATGGGTTAACCGTGGGATCATGGCAAAGGGGTCATGGGTTACACATTGGATATTTGCAAGTGGGTCATGGGTTAACCTTGGGATCCTTTCAAGGGGGTCATAGGATAACCATGGGATCCTTGCTAGGAAGTCATGGTTATCCGTGGGATCCTTTCTTAGGGGATCCTTGCTTGGAAGTCATGGGTTATCCATGGGATCCTTTCTTAGGGGATCCTTGCATGGGGGTCACGGGTTAACCAGGGGATCATTGCAAAAGGGTCATGAGTTGACCGTGGGATCATGGAATGGGGGTCATGGGTTAACCGTGGGATCATGGCAAAGGGGTCATGGGTTACACATTGGATATTTGCAAGTGGGTCATGGGTTAACCATGGGATCCTTACATGGGGGTCATAGGTTAACCGTGGGATCATGGCAAAGGGGTAATGGGTTAAACATTGGATTTTTGCAAGTGGTTCATGGGTTAACCATGGGATCCTTTCAAGGGGGTCATAGGTTAACCGTGGGATCATGGCAATGGGGTCATGGGTTAAATATGGGATTTTTTTCAAGTGGGTCATGGGCTAACCATGGGATCCTTTCAAGGTGGTCATAGAATAACCATGGGATCCTTGTTAGGAAGTCATGCGTTATCCATGGGATCCTTTCATAGGGGATCCTTGCGAGGGGGTCATGGGTTAACCATGGGATCATTGCAAGTGGGTCATGGGTTAACCTTGGGATCATTGCAAGGGGGTCATGGGTTGACCGTGGGATCATGGCAAGGGGTCATGGGTTAACCATGGGATCATAGCAAGCGAGTCATGGGTTAACCGTGGGATCCTTGCAAGGGGGTAATGGGTTAACCGTGGGTCCATGGCAAGGGGGTCATGGGTTAATCAAAGGATCCTTGCCAGGGGTTCATGGGATAACCATAGGATCCTTGCATAGGGGTCGTGGGTTAACCATATGATCCTTGCCTGAGGGTCATGGGCTAACCATGGGATCCTTACAAGGGGGTCATGGGATACCCATGGTATCCTTGCAAGGGGATCTTGGGTTAACCATGGGATCCTTTCTAGGGGGATCCTTGCAAGGGGGTCAAGGCAATACCCTTGGATCCTTACAAGGGGGCCATAGGTTAACCATGGGATCCTTTCAAGGGGATATGGGATAACCATGGGATCCTTGCACAGGTGCCATGGGATAACCATGGGTTCCTTGCGAGGGGGACCATCGGTTAACCATGGGATCCTTGCATGGGGGTCATGGGTTAATCGTGGGATCATTTAAAGGGGGTCATGGGATAACCATGGGATCATAGCAAGTGGGTTATGGGTTAACCAAGAGATCCTTGCAAGGGGGTCTTGGGTTAACAATGGGATCATAGCAAGTGGGTAATGGGTTAACCATGGGTTCCTTGCAAGGGGGTCATAGGTTAACCGTGGGATCATGGCAAAGGGGTCATGGGTTAAACATTGGATTTTTGCAAGTGGGTAATGGCTTAACCATAGGATCCTTTCAAGGGAGTCATAGGATAACCATGGGATCCTTGCTAGGAAGTCATGGGTTATCCATGGGATGCTTTCTTAGGGGATCCTTGCATGGGGGTCATGGGTTAACCATGGGATTATTGCAAGTGGGTCATGGGTTAACCTTGGGATCATTGCAAGGGGGTCGTTGGTTGACCGTGGGATCATGGCATGGGGGTCATATGTTTACCATAGGATTTTTGCAAGTGGGTCATGGGTTAACCATGGGATCGTTTCAAGATCCTTGCAAAGGGGTCCTTGCAAAGGGTTCTTGGGTTAACTATGGGATCATAGCAAGCAGGTCATGGGTTAACCATGGGATCCTTGCAAGGGGGTCATGAGTTAACCGTGGGTCCATGGCTAGGGGGTCAGTGGTTAATCATGGGATCCTTGCAAGGGGTTCATGGGATAACCATAGGACCCTTGCATGGGGGTCATGAGTTAACCATGGGATCCATACAAGGGGGTCATGGGTTAACCATGGGATCATTGCAAGTGGGTTATGGGTTAACCATGGGATCATACCAAGTGGGTTATGGGTTGACCAAGGGATCCTTACAAGGGGGTCATGGGTTAATCGTGGGTCCATGACAAGGGGATCATGGGTTAACCATGGGATCCTTGCAAGGGTTTCATGGGATAACCCTGTGATCCTTCCATGGGGGTCATGGTTCATGGGTTGACCATGGGATCCTTGCAAGGGGTCATGGGTTAACCGTGGGATCTTGGCAAAGGGGTCATGGGTTAAACTTTGGATTTTTGCAAGTGGGTCGTGAGTTAACCATGGGATCCTTTCAAGGGGGTCATGGGTTAACCGTGGAATCATGGCAAAGGGGTCATGGGTTACACATTGGATTTTTACAAATAGGTCATGGGTTAACCATGGGATCCTTTCAAGGGGGTCATAGGATAACCATGGGATCCTTGCTAGGAAGTCATGGGTTATCCATCGGATCCTTTCTTAGGGGATCCTTGCAAGGGGGTCATGGGTTAACCATGAGATCATTGCAAATGGGTCATGGGTTAACCTTGGGATCATTGCAAGGGGGTCATGGGTTGATCGTGGGATAAGGCAAGGGGTCACGGGTTTACCATAGGATTTTTGCAAGTGGGTCATAGGATAACCATGGGATCCTTGCAAGGGGTTCCTTGCAAGGCGGTCAAGGGTTAACCATGGGATCATGGCAAGCGGGTCATGGGTTAACCATGGGATCCTTGCAAGGGGGTCATGGGTTAACTGTGGGTCCATGGCAAGGGGGTCAGGGGTTAATCATGCGATCCTTGCAAGGGGTTCATGGGATAACCATAGGACACTTGCATGGAAGTCATGAGTTAACCAGGGGATCCTTGCAAGGGGGTCATGGGTTAACCGAGGGATCATGGCAAAGGGATCATGGGTTAAACATGGGATTTTTGCAAGTGGGCCATGGGTTAACCATGGGATCCTTTCAAGGGGGCATAAGATAACCATGGGATCCTTGCTAGGAAGTCATGGGTTAACAATGGGATCCTTTCTTGGGGGATCCTTGCAAGGGGGTCATGGGTTAACCATGGGATCATTGCAAGTGGGTCATGGGTTAACCTTGGGATCATTGCAAGGGGGTCATGGGTTAATCGTGAGTCTATGGTAAGGGGGCCATGGGTTAACCATGGGATCCTTGCAAGGGGTTCATGGGATAACCCTGGGATTCTTGCATGGGGGTCATGGGTTAACCATGGGATCCTCGCAAGGGGGTCATGGGTTAACCATGGGATCCTTGCAAGGGGGTCATGGGTTACCTATGGAATCCTTGCAAGGGGGTCATGGGTTAACCGTGGGATCATGGCAAAGGGGTCATGGGTTACACATTGGATATTTGCAAGTGGGTCATGGGTTAACCTTGGGATCCTTTCAAGGGGGTCATAGGATAACCATGGGATCCTTGCTAGGAAGTCATGGGTTATCCGTGGGATCCTTTCTTAGGGGATCCTTGCTTGGAAGTCATGGGTTATCCATGGGATCCTTTCTTAGGGGATCCTTGCATGGGGGTCACGGGTTAACCAGGGGATCATTGCAAGTGGGTCATGGGTTAACCTTGGGATCAATTGCAAAAGGGTCATGGGTTGACCGTGGGATCATGGCATGGGGGTCATGGGTTAACCGTGGGATCATGGCAAAGGGGTCATGGGTTACACATTGGATATTTGCAAGTGGGTCATGGGTTAACCATGGGATCCTTACATGGGGGTCATAGGTTAACCGTGGGATCATGGCAAAGGGGTAATGGGTTAAACATTGGATTTTGCAAGTGGTTCATGGGTTAACCATGGGATCCTTTCAAGGGGGTCATAGGTTATCCGTGGGATCATGGCAATGGGGTCATGGGTTAAATATGGGATTTTTTTCAAGTGGGTCATGGGCTAACCATGGGATCCTTTCAAGGTGGTCATAGAATAACCATGGGATCCTTGTTAGGAAGTCATGCGTTATCCATGGGATCCTTTCATAGGGGATCCTTGCGAGGGGGTCATGGGTTAACCATGGGATCATTGCAAGTGGGTCATGGGTTAACCTTGGGATCATTGCAAGGGGGTCATGGGTTGACCGTGGGATCATGGCAAGGGGGTCATGGGTTAACCATGGGATCATAGCAAGCGAGTCATGGGTTAACCGTGGGATCCTTGCAAGGGGGTAATGGGTTAACCGTGGGTCCATGGCAAGGGGGTCATGGGTTAATCAAAGGATCCTTGCCAGGGGTTCATGGGATAACCATAGGATCCTTGCATAGGGGTCGTGGGTTAACCATATGATCCTTGCCTGAGGGTCATGGGCTAACCATGGGATCCTTACAAGGGGGTCATGGGATACCCATGGTATCCTTGCAAGGGGATCTTGGGTTAACCATGGGATCCTTTCTAGGGGGATCCTTGCAAGGGGGTCAAGGCAATACCCTTGGATCCTTGCAAGGGGGCCATAGGTTAACCATGGGATCCTTTCAAGGGGATATGGGATAACCATGGGATCCTTGCACAGGTGCCATGGGATAACCATGGGTTCCTTGCGAGGGGGACCATCGGTTAACCATGGGATCCTTGCATGGGGGTCATGGGTTACTCGTGGGATCATTGCAAGGGGGTCATGGGATAACCATGGGATCATAGCAAGTGGGTTATGGGTTAACCAAGGGATCCTTGCAAGGGGGTCTTGGGTTAACAATGGGATCATAGCAAGTGGGTGGGTAATGGGTTAACCATGGGTTCCTTGCAAGGGGGTCATGGGTTAACCGTGGGATCATGGCAAAGGGGTCATGGGTTAAACATTGGATTTTTGCAAGTGGGTAATGGCTTAACCATAGGATCCTTTCAAGGGAGTCATAGGATAACCATGGGATCCTTGCTAGGAAGTCATGGGTTATCCATGGGATGCTTTCTTAGGGGATCCTTGCATGGGGGTCATGGGTTAACCATGGGATTATTGCAAGTGGGTCATGGGTTAACTTTGGGATCATTGCAAGGGGGTCATTGGTTGACCGTGGGATCATGGCAAGGGGGTCATATGTTTACCATAGGATTTTTGCAAGTGGGTCATGGGTTAACCATGGGATCGTTTCAAGATCCTTGCAAGGGGGTCCTTGCAAAGGGTTCTTGGGTTAACTATGGGATCATAGCAAGCAGGTCATGGGGTAACCATGGGATCCTTGCAAGGGGGTCATGAGTTAACCGTGGGTCCATGGCTAGGGGTCAGTGGTTAATCATGGGATCCTTGCAAGGGGTTCATGGGATAACCATAGGACCCTTGCATGGGGGTCATGAGTTAACCATGGGATCCTTACAAGGGGGTCATGGGTTAACCATGGGATCATTGCAAGTGGGTTATGGGTTAACCATGGATCATACCAAGTGGGTTATGGGTTGACCAAGGGATCCTTACAAGGGGGTCATGGGTTAATCGTGGGTCCATGACAAGGGGATCATGGGTTAACCATGGGATCCTTGCAAGGGTTTCATGGGATAACCCTGTGATCCTTCCATGGGGGTCATGGGTCATGGGTTGACCATGGGATCCTTGCAAGGGGGTCATGGGTTAACCGTGGGATCTTGGCAAAGGGGTCATGGGTTAAACTTTGGATTTTTGCAAGTGGGTCGTGAGTTAACCATGGGATCCTTTCAAGGGGGTCATGGGTTAACCGTGGAATCATGGCAAAGGGGTCATGGGTTACACATTGGATTTTTACAAATAGGTCATGGGTTAACCATGGGATCCTTTCAAGGGGGTCATAGGATAACCATGGGATCCTTGCTAGGAAGTCATGGGTTATCCATGGGATCCTTTCTTAGGGGATCCTTGCAAGGGAGTCATGGGTTAACCATGAGATCATTGCAAGTGGGTCATGGGTTAACCTTGGGATCATTGCAAGGGGGTCATGGGTTGATCGTGGGATAAGGCAAGGGGTCACTGGTTTACCATAGGATTTTTGCAAGTGGGTCATAGGATAACCATGGGATCCTTGCAAGGGGGTCCTTGCAAGGCGGTCAAGGGTTAACCATGGGATCATGGCAAGCGGGTCATGGGTTAACCATGGGATCCTTGCAAGGGGGTCATGGGTTAACCGTGGGTCCATGGCAAGGGGGTCAGGGTTAATCATGCGATCCTTGCAAAGGGGTTCATGGGATAACCATAGGATACTTGCATGGGAGTCATGAGTTAACCAGGGGATCCTTGCAAGGGGGTCATGGGTTAACCGAGGGATCATGGCAAAGGGATCATGGGTTAAACATGGGATTTTTGCAAGTGGGCCATGGGTTAACCATGGGATCCTTTCAAGGGGGCATAAGATAACCATGGGATCCTTGCTAGGAAGTCATGGGTTAACAATGGGATCCTTTCTAGGGGGATCCTTGCAAGGGGGTCATGGGTTAACCATGGGATCATTGCAAGTGGGTCATGGGTTAACCTTGGGATCATTGCAAGGGGTCATGGGTTAATCGTGAGTCTATGGTAAGGGGGCCATGGGTTAACCATGGGATCCTTGCAAGGGGTTCATGGGATAACCCTGGGATTCTTGCATGGGGTCATGGGTTAACCATGGGATCCTCGCAAGGGGGTCATGGGTTAACCATGGGATCCTTGCAAGGGGGTCATGGGTTACCTTTGGAATCCTTGCAAGGGGGTCATGGGTTAACCGTGGGATCATGGCAAAGGGGTCATGGGTTACGCATTGGATATTTGCAAGTGGGTCATGGGTTAACCTTGGGATCCTTTCAAGGGGGTCATAGGATAACCATGGGATCCTTGCTAGGAAGTCATGGGTTATCCGTGGGATCCTTTCTTAGGGGATCCTTGCTTGGAAGTCATGGGTTATCCATGGGATCCTTTCTTAGGGGATCCTTGCATGGGGGTCACGGGTTAACCAGGGGATCATTGCAAGTGGGTCATGGGTTAACCTTGGGATCAATTGCAAAAGGGTCATGGGTTGACCGTGGGATCATGGCATGGGGGTCATGGGTTAACCGTGGGATCATGGCAAAGGGGTCATGGGTTACACATTGGATATTTGCAAGTGGGTCATGGGTTAACCATGGGATCCTTACATGGGGGTCATAGGTTAACCGTGGGATCATGGCAAAGGGGTAATGGGTTAAACATTGGATTTTTGCAAGTGGTTCATGGGTTAACCATGGGATCCTTTCAAGGGGTCATAGGTTATCCGTGGGATCATGGCAATGGGGTCATGGGTTAAATATGGGATTTTTTTCAAGTGGGTCATGGGCTAACCATGGGATCCTTTCAAGGTGGTCATAGAATAACCATGGGATCCTTGTTAGGAAGTCATGCGTTATCCATGGGATCCTTTCATAGGGGATCCTTGCGAGGGGGTCATGGGTTAACCATGGGATCATTGCAAGTGGGTCATGGGTTAACCTTGGGATCATTGCAAGGGGGTCATGGGTTGACCGTGGGATCATGGCAAGGGGGTCATGGGTTAACCATGGGATCATAGCAAGCGAGTCATGGGTTAACCGTGGGATCCTTGCAAGGGGGTAATGGGTTAACCGTGGGTCCATGGCAAGGGGGTCATGGGTTAATCAAAGGATCCTTGCCAGGGGTTCATGGGATAACCATAGGATCCTTGCATAGGGGTCGTGGGTTAACCATATGATCCTTGCCTGAGGGTCATGGGCTAACCATGGGATCCTTACAAGGGGGTCATGGGATACCCATGGTATCCTTGCAAGGGGATCTTGGGTTAACCATGGGATCCTTTCTAGGGGGATCCTTGCAAGGGGGTCAAGGCAATTCCCTTGGATCCTTGCAAGGGGGCCATAGGTTAACCATGGGATCCTTTCAAGGGGATATGGGATAACCATTGGGATCCTTGCACAGGTGCCATGGATAACCATGACCCCTTGCAAGGATCCCATGGTTAACCCATGACCCCTTGAAAGGATCCCCATGGTTAACCTATGGCCCCCTTGCAAGGATCCAAGGGAATTGCCTTGACCCCCTTGCAAGGATCCCCCTAGAAAGGATCCCATGGTTAACCCAAGATCCCCTTGCAAGGATACCATGGGTATCCCATGACCCCCTTGTAAGGATCCCATGGTTAGCCCATGACCCTCAGGCAAGGATCATATGGTTAACCCACGACCCCTATGCAAGGATCCTATGGTTATCCCATGAACCCCTGGCAAGGATCCTTTGATTAACCCATGACCCCCTTGCCATGGACCCACGGTTAACCCATTACCCCCTTGCAAGGATCCCACGGTTAACCCATGACTCGCTTGCTATGATCCCATGGTTAACCCATGACCCCCTTGCCATGATCCCACGGTCAACCCATGACCCCCTTGCAATGATCCCAAGGTTAACCCATGACCCACTTGCAATGATCCCATGGTTAACCCATGACCCCCTCGCAAGGATCCCCTATGAAAGGATCCCATGGATAAAGCATGACTTCCTAACAAGGATCCCATGGTTATTCTATGACCACCTTGAAAGGATCCCATGGTTAGCCCATGACCCACTTGAAAAAAATCCCATGTTTAACCCATGACCCCATTGCCATGATCCCACGGATAACCTATGACCCCCTTGAAAGGATCCCATGGTTAACCCATGAACCACTTGCAAAATCCAATGTTTAACCCATTACCCCTTTGCCATGATCCCACGGTTAACCTATGACCCCCATGTAAGGATCCCATGGTTAACCCATGACCCACTTGCAAATATCCAATGTGTAACCCATGACCCCTTTGCCATGATCCCACGGTTAACCCATGACCCCCATGCCATGATCCCACGGTCAACCCATGACCCTTTTGCAATTGATCCCAAGGTTAACCCATGACCCACTTGCAATGATCCCCTGGTTAACCCGTGACCCCCATGCAAGGATCCCCTAAGAAAGGATCCCATGGATAACCCATGACTTCCAAGCAAGGATCCCCTAAGAAAGGATCCCACGGATAACCCATGACTTCCTAGCAAGGATCCCATGGTTATCCTATGACCCCCTTGAAAGGATCCCAAGGTTAACCCATGACCCACTTGCAAATATCCAATGCGTAACCCATGACCCCTTTGCCATGATCCCACGGTTAACCCATGACCCCCTTGCAAGGATTCCAAAGGTAACCCATGACCCCCTTGCAAGGATCCCATGGTTAACCCATGACCCCCTTGCGAGGATCCCATGGTTAACCCATGACCCCCATGCAAGAATCCCAGGGTTATCCCATGAACCCCTTGCAAGGATCCCATGGTTAACCCATGGCCCCCTTACCATAGACTCACGATTAACCCATGACCCCCTTGCAATGATCCCAAGGTTAACCCATGACCCACTTGCAATGATCCCATGGTTAACCCATGACCCCCTTGCAAGGATCCCCCTAGAAAGGATCCCATTGTTAACCCATGACTTCCTAGCAAGGATCCCATGGTTATCTTATGCCCCCTTGAAAGGATCCCATGGTTAACCCATGGCCCACTTGCAAAAATCCCATGTTTAACCCATGATCCCTTTGCCATGATCCCATGGTTACCCCATGACCCCCTTGCAAGGATCCCCTGGTTAACTCATGACTCCCATGCAAGTATCCTATGGTTATCCCATGAACCCCTTGCAAGGATCGCATGATTAAACCCTGACCCCCTTGCCATGGACCCACGGTTAACCCATGACCCCCTTGCAAGGATCCATGGTTAACCCATGACCCGCTTGCCATGATCCCATGGTTAACCCCTTGACCGCCTTGCAAGGACCCCCTTGCAAGGATCCCATGGTTATCCTATGACCCACTTGCAAAAATCCTATGGTAAACCAGTGACCCCTTGCCTTATCCCACGATCAACCCATGACCCCCTTGCAATGATCCCAAGGTTAACCCATGACCCACTTGCAATGATCTCATGGTTAACCCATGACTCCCTTGCAAGGATCCCCTAAGAAAGGATCCCATGGATAACCCATGACTTCCTAGCAAGGATCCCATGGTTATCCTATGACCCCCTTGAAAGGATCCCATGGTTAACCCATGACCTATTTGTAAAAATCCAATGTGTAACCCATGACCCCTTTGCCATGATTCCACGGTTAACCCATGACCCCCTTGAAAGGATCCCATGGTTAACTCACGACCCACTTGCAAAAATCCAAAGTTTAACCCATGACCCCTTTGCCAAGATCCCACGGTTAACCCATGACCCCCTTGCAAGGATCCCATGGTCAACCCATGACCCATGACCCCCATGGAAGGATCACAGGGTTATCCCATGAAACCCTTGCAAGGATCCCATGGTTAACCCATGATCCCCTTGTCATGGACCCACGATTAACCCATGACCCCCTTGTAAGGATCCCTTGGTCAACCCATAACCCACTTGGTATGATCCCATGGTTAACCCATAACCCACTTGCAATGATCCCATGGTTAACCCATGACCCCCTTGTAAGGATCCCATGGTTAACTCATGACCCCCATGCAAGGGTCCTATGGTTATCCCATGAACCCCTTGCAAGGATCCCATGATTAACCACTGACCCCCTAGCCATGGACCCACGGTTAACTCATGACCCCCTTGCAAGGATCCCATGGTTACCCCATGACCTGCTTGCTATGATCCCATAGTTAACCCAAGAACCCTTTGCAAGGACCCCCTTGCAAGGATCTTGAAACGATCCCATGGTTAACCCATGACCCACTTGCAAAAATCCTATGGTAAACATATGACCCCCTTGCCATGATCCCACGGTCAACCATGACCCCCTTGCAATGATCCCAAGGTTAACCCATGACCCACTTGCAATAATCCCATGGTTAACCCATGACCCCCATGCAAGGATCCCCTAAGAAAGCATCCCATGGATAACCCATGACTTCCTAGCAAGGATCCCATGGTTATCCTATGACTCCCTTGAAAGGATCCTATGGTTAAGCCATTACCCACTTGCAAAAATCCAATGTTTAACCCATGACCCTTTGCCATGATCCCACGGTTAACCCATGACCCCCTTGCAAGGAACCCATGGTTAACCCATTACCCACTTGCTATGATCCCATTGTTAACCCAAGACCCCCTTGCAAGGATCCCCTTGGTTAACCCATAACCCCCTTGCTATGATCCCATGGTTATCCCATGACCCCCTTGCAATGATCCCACGATTAAACCCATGACCCCCATGCAAGGATCCCATGGTTAACCGATGGACCCCCTCGCAAGGAACCCATGGTTATCCCATGGCACCTGTGCAAGGATCCCATGGTTATCCCATATCCCCTTGAAAGGATCCCATGGTTAACCTATGGCCCCCTTGCAAGGATCCCAAGGAATTGCCATGACCCCCTTGCAAGGATCCCCCTAGAAAGGATCCCATGGTTAACCCAAGATCCCCTTGCAAGGATACCATGGTATCCCATGACCCCTTGTAAGGATCCCATGGTTAGCCCATGACCCTCAGGCAAGGATCATATGGTTAACCCACGACCCCTATGCAAGGATCCTATGGTTATCCCATGAACCCCCTGGCAAGGATCCTTTGATTAACCCATGACCCCCTTTGCCATGGACCCACGGTTAACCCATGACCCCCTTGCAAGGATCCCATGGTTAACCCATGACTCGCTTGCTATGAAACCCATGGTTAACCCATGACCCCCTTGCCATGATCCCACGGTCAACCCATGACCCCCTTGCAATGATCCCAAGGTTAACCCATGACCCACTTGCAATGATCCCATGGTTAACCCATGACCCCCTCGCAAGGATCCCCTATAAAGGATCCCATGGATAACGCCTGACTTCCTAACAAGGATCCCATGGTTATTCTATGACCCCTTGAAAGGATCCCATGGTTAGCCATGACCCACTTGAAAAAATCCCATATTAACCCATGACCCCTTGCCATGATCCCACGGATAACCTATGAACCCCCTTGAAAGGATCCCATGGTTAACCCATGAACCACTTGCAAAAATCCAATGTTTAACCCATTACCCCTTTGCCATGATCCCATGGTTAACCTATGACCCCCATGTAAGGATCCCATGGTTAACCCATGACCCACTTGCAAATATCCATGGTTAACCCATGACCCCTTTGCCATGATCCCCACGGTTAACCCATGACCCCCATGCAAGGATCCCACGGTTAACCCATGACCCTTTTGCAATGATCCCAAGGTTAACCCATGACCCCTTGCAATGATCCCCTGGTTAACCCGTGACCCCCATGCAAGGATCCCTAAGAAAGGATCCCATGGTTAACCCATGACTTCCAGCAAGGATCCCCTAAGAAAGGATCCCACGGATAACCCATGACTTCCTAGCAAGGATCCCATGGTTATCCTATGACCCCCTTGAAAGGATCCCAAGGTTAACCCATGACCCACTTGCAAATATCCCAATGGTAACCCATGACCCCTTTGCCATGATCCCACGGTTAACCCATGACCCCCCTTGCAAGGATTCCAAAGGTTAACCCATGACCCCTTGCAAGGATCCATGGTTAACCCATGACCCCCTTGCGAGGATCCCATGGTTAACCCATGACCCCATGCAAGAATCCCAGGGTTATCCCATGAACCCCTTGCAAGGATCCCATGGTTAACCCATGGCCCCCTTACCATAGACTCACGATTAACCCATGACCCCCTTGCAATGATCCCAAGGTTAACCCATGACCCACTTGCAATGATCCCATGGTTAACCCATGACCCCCTTGCAAGGATCCCCCTAGAAAGGATCCCATTGTTAACCCATGACTTCCTAGCAAGGATCCCATGGTTATCTTATGCCCCTTGAAAGGATCCCATGGTTAAACCATGGCCCACTTGCAAAAATCCCATGTTTAACCCATGATCCCTTTGCCATGATCCCTCGGTTAACCATGACCCCCTTGCAAGGATCCCCTGGTTAACTCATGACTTCCATGCAAGTGTCCTATGGTTATCCCATGAACCCCTTGCAAGGATCGCATGATTAACCCCTGACCCCCTTGCCATGGACCCCACGGTTAACCCATGACCCCCTTGCAAGGATCCCATGGTTAACCCATGACCCGCTTGCCATGATCCCATGGTTAACCCTTGACCGCCTTGCAAGGACCCCCTTGCAAGGATCCCATGGTTATCCTATGACCCACTTGCAAAAATCCTATGGTAACCCGTGACCCCTTGCCTTATCCCACGATCAACCCATGACCCCCTTGCAATGATCCCAAGGTTAACCCATGACCCACTTGCAATGATCTCATGGTTAACCCATGACCCCCTTGCAAGGATCCCCTAAGAAAGGATCCCATGGATAACCCATGACTTCCTAGCAAGGATCCCATGGTTATCCTATGACCCCCTTGAAAGGATCCCATGGTTAACCCATGACCTATTTGTAAAATCCAATGTGTAACCCATGACCCCTTTGCCATGATTCCACGGTTAACCCATGACCCCCTTGAAAGGATCCCATGGTTAACTCACGACCCACTTGCAAAAATCCAAAGTTTAACCCATGACCCCTTTGCCAAGATCCCACGGTTAACCCATGACCCCCTTGCAAGGATCCCATGGTCAACCCATGACCCATGACCCCCATGGAAGGATCACAGGGTTATCCCATGAAACCCTTGCAAGGATCCCATGGTTAACCCATGATCCCCTTGTCATGGACCCACGATTAACCCATGACCCCCTTGTAAGGATCCCTTGGTCAACCCATAACCCACTTGGTATGATCCCATGGTTAACCCATAACCCACTTGCAATGATCCCATGGTTAACCCATGACCCCCTTGTAAGGATCCCATGGTTAACTCATGACCCCCATGCAAGGGTCCTATGGTTATCCCATGAACCCCTTGCAAGGATCCCATGATTAACCACTGACCCCCTAGCCATGGACCCACGGTTAACTCATGACCCCCTTGCAAGGATCCCATGGTTAACCCATGACCTGCTTGCTATGATCCCATAGTTAACCCAAGAACCCTTTGCAAGGACCCCCTTGCAAGGATCTTGAAACGATCCCATGGTTAACCCATGACCCACTTGCAAAAATCCTATGGTAAACATATGACCCCCTTGCCATGATCCCACGGTCAACCAATGACCCCCTTGCAATGATCCCAAGGTTAACCCATGACCCACTTGCAATAATCCCATGGTTTAACCCATGACCCCCATGCAAGGATCCCCTAAGAAAGCATCCCATGGATAACCCATGACTTCCTAGCAAGGATCCCATGGTTATCCTATGACTCCCTTGAAAGGATCCTATGGTTAAGCCATTACCCACTTGCAAAAATCCAATGTTTAACCCATGACCCCTTTGCCATGATCCCACGGTTAACCCATGACCCCCTTGCAAGGAACCCATGGTTAACCCATTACCCCACTTGCTATGATCCCATTGTTAACCCATGACCCCCTTGCAAGGATCCCATGGTTAACCCATGACCCACTTGCTATGATCCCATGGTTATCCCATGACCCCCTTGCAATGATCCCACGATTAACCCATGACCCCCATGCAAGGATCCCATGGTTAACCGATGGTCCCCCTCGCAAGGAACCCATGGTTTATCCCATGGCACCTGTGCAAGGATCCCATGGTTATCCCATGACCCCTTGCAAGGATCCCATGGTTAACCCATGGCCCCCTTGCAAGGATCCCAAGGTTAACCCTTGACCCCCTTGCAAGGATCCCCTAGAAAGGATCCCATGGTTAACCCATGACCCCCTTGCAAGGATCCCATGGTTAACCCATGACCCCCTTGTAAGGATCCCATGGTTAGCCCATGACCCTCAGGCAAGGATCATATGGTTAACCACGACCCCTTGCAAGGATCCTATGGTTATCCCATGAACCCCTGGCAAGGATCCTTTGATTAACCCATGACCCCCTTGCCATGGACCCACGGTTAACCCATGACCCCCTTGCAAGGATCCCATGGTTAACCCATGACTCGCTTGCTATGAATCCCATGGTTAACCCATGACCCCCTTGCCATGATCCCACGGTCAACCCATGACCCCCTTGCAATGATCCCAAGGTTAACCCATGACCCACTTGCAATGATCCCATGGTTAACCCATGACCCCCTCGCAAGGATCCCCTATGAAAGGATCCCATGGATAACCCATGACTTCCTAACAAGGATCCCATGGTTATTCTATGACCCCCTTGAAAGGATCCCATGGTTAGCCCATGACCCACTTGAAAAAATCCCATATTTAACCCATGACCCCATTGCCATGATCCCACGGTTAACCATGACCCCCTTGAAAGGATCCCATGGTTAACCCATGAACCACTTGCAAAAATCCAATGTTTAACCCATTACCCCTTTGCCATGATCCCACGGTTAACCCATGACCCCCATGTAAGGATCCCATGGTTAACCCATGACCCCCCCACTTGCAAATATCCAATGTGTAACCCATGACCCCTTTGCCATGATCCCACGGTTAACCCATGACCCCCATGCCATGATCCCACGGTCAACCCATGACCCCCTTTTGCAATGATCCCAAGGTTAACCCATGACCCACTTGCAATGATCCCATGGTTAACCCATGACCCCCATGCAAGGATCCCCTAAGAAAGGATCCCATGGATAACCCATGACTTCCGCAAGGATCCCCTAAGAAAGGATCCCACGGTTAACCCATGACTTCCTTGCAAGGATCCCATGGTTATCCTATGACCCCCTTGAAAGGATCCCAAGGTTAACCCATGACCCACTTGCAATATCCAATGTGTAACCCATGACCCCTTTGCCATGATCCCATGGTTAACCCATGACCCCCTTGCAAGGATTCCATAGGTTAACCCATGACCCCCTTGCAAGGATCCCATGGTTAACCCATGACCCCCTTGCAGGATCCCATGGTTAACCCATGACCCCCATGCAAGGATCCCAGGGTTATCCATGAACCCCTTGCAAGGATCCCATGGTTAACCCATGGCCCCCTTTACCATAGACTCACGATTAACCCATGACCCCTTGCAATGATCCCAAGGTTAACCCATGACCCACTTGCAATGATCCCATGGTTAACCCATGACCCCCTTGCAAGGATCCCCCTAGAAAGGATCCCATTGTAAACCCATGACTTCCTAGCAAGGATCCCATGGTTATCTTATGCCCCCTTGAAAGGATCCCATGGTTAACCCATGGCCCACTTGCAAAAATCCCATGTTTAACCCATGATCCCTTTGCCATGATCCCTCGGTTAACCCATGACCCCCTTGCAAGGATCCCCTGGTTAACTCATGACTTCCATGCAAGTGTCCTATGGTTATCCCATGAACCCCTTGCAAGGATCGCATGATTAACCCTGACCCCCTTGCCATGGACCCACGGTTAACCCATGACCCCCTTGCAAGGATCCCATGGTTAACCCATGACCCGCTTGCCATGATCCCATGGTTAACCCCTTGACCGCCTTGCAAGGACCCCTTGCAAGGATCCCATGGTTATCCTATGACCCACTTGCAAAAATCCTATGGTAAACCCGTGACCCCTTGCCTTATCCCACGATCAACCCATGACCCCCTTGCAATGATCCCAAGGTTAACCCATGACCCACTTGCAATGATCTCATGGTTAACCCATGACCCCCTTGCAAGGATCCCCTAAGAAAGGATCCCATGGATAACCCATGACTTCCTAGCAAGGATCCCATGGTTATCCTATGACCCCCTTGAAAGGATCCCATGGTTAACCCATGACCTATTTGTAAAAATCCAATGTGTAACCCATGACCCCTTTGCCATGATTCCACGGTTAACCCATGACCCCCTTGAAAGGATCCCATGGTTAACTCACGACCCACTTGCAAAAATCCAAAGTTTAACCCATGACCCCTTTGCCAAGATCCCACGGTTAACCCATGACCCCCTTGCAAGGATCCCATGGTCAACCCATGACCATGACCCCCTGGAAGGATCACAGGGTTATCCCATGAAACCCTTGCAAGGATCCCATGGTTAACCCATGATCCCCTTGTCATGGACCCATGATTAACCCATGACCCCCTTGTAAGGATCCCTTGGTCAACCCATAACCCACTTGGTATGATCCCATGGTTAACCCATAACCCACTTGCAATGATCCCATGGTTAACCCATGACCCCCTTGTAAGGATCCCATGGTTAACTCATGACCCCCATGCAAGGGTCCTATGGTTATCCCATGAACCCCTTGCAAGGATCCCATGATTAACCACTGACCCCCTAGCCATGGACCCACGGTTAACTCATGACCCCCTTGCAAGGATCCCATGGTTAACCCATGACCTGCTTGCTATGATCCCATAGTTAACCCAAGAAACCCTTTGCAAGGACCCCCTTGCAAGGATCTTGAAACGATCCCATGGTTAACCCATGACCCACTTGCAAAAATCCTATGGTAAACATATGACCCCCTTGCCATGATCCCACGGTCAACCAATGACCCCCTTGCAATGATCCCAAGGTTAACCCATGACCCACTTGCAATAATCCCATGGTTAACCCATGACCCCCATGCAAGGATCCCCTAAGAAAGCATCCCATGGATAACCCATGACTTCCTAGCAAGGATCCCATGGTTATCCTATGACTCCCTTGAAAGGATCCTATGGTTAAGCCATTACCCACTTGCAAAAATCCAATGTTTAACCCATGACCCCTTTGCCATGATCCCACGGTTAACCCATGACCCCCTTGCAAGGAACCCATGGTTAACCCATTACCCACTTGCTATGATCCCATTGTTAACCCAAGACCCCCTTGCAAGGATCCCCTTGGTTAACCCATAACCCACTTGCTATGATCCCATGGTTATCCCATGACCCCCTTGCAATGATCCCACGATTAACCCATGACCCCCATGCAAGGATCCCATGGTTAACCGATGGTCCCCCTCGCAAGGAACCCATGGTTATCCCATGGCACCTGTGCAAGGATCCCATGGTTATCCCATATCCCTTGAAAGGATCCCATGGTTAACCTATGGCCCCCTTGCAAGGATCCCAAGGGAATTGCCTTGACCCCCTTGCAAGGATCCCCCTAGAAAGGATCCCATGGTTAACCCAAGATCCCCTTGCAAGGATACCATGGGTATCCCATGACCCCCTTGTAAGGATCCCATGGTTAGCCCATGACCCTCAGGCAAGGATCATATGGTTAACCCACGACCCCTATGCAAGGATCCTATGGTTATCCCATGAACCCCTGGCAAGGATCCTTTGATTAACCCATGACCCCCTTGCCATGGACCCACGGTTAACCCATTACCCCCTTGCAAGGATCCCACGGTTAACCCATGACTCGCTTGCTATGATCCCATGGTTAACCCATGACCCCCTTGCCATGATCCCACGGTCAACCCATGACCCCCTTGCAATGATCCCAAGGTTAACCCATGACCCACTTGCAATGATCCCATGGTTAACCCATGACCCCCTCGCAAGGATCCCCTATGAAAGGATCCCATGGATAACGCATGACTTCCTAACAAGGATCCCATGGTTATTCTATGACCACCTTGAAAGGATCCCATGGTTAGCCCATGACCCACTTGAAAAAAATCCCATATTTAACCCATGACCCCATTGCCATGATCCCACGGATAACCATGACCCCCTTGAAAGGATCCCATGGTTAACCCATGAACCACTTGCAAAAATCCAATGGTTTAACCCATTACCCCTTTGCCATGATCCCACGGTTAACCTATGACCCCCATGTAAGGATCCCATGGTTAACCCATGACCCACTTGCAAATATCCAATGTGTAACCCATGACCCCTTTGCCATGATCCCACGGTTAACCCATGACCCCCATGCCATGATCCCACGGTTAACCCATGACCCTTTTGCAATTGATCCCAAGGTTAACCCATGACCCACTTGCAATGATCCCCTGGTTAACCCATGGAACTTGCAAGGATCCCAGGTTAAACCCATGACCCCTTGCAAGGATCCCAAGTTAACCCAAGACCCACTTGCAAGGATCCCATGGATAACCCATGACTTCCAGCAAGGATCCCCTAAGAAAGGATCCCACGGATAACCCATGACTTCCTAGCAAGGATCCCATGGTTATCCTATGACCCCCTTGAAAGGATCCCAAGGTTAACCCATGACCCACTTGCAAATATCCAATGCGTAACCCATGACCCCTTTGCCATGATCCCACGGTTAACCCATGACCCCCTTGCAAGGATTCCAAAGGTAACCCATGACCCCCTTGCAAGGATCCCATGGTTAACCCATGACCCCCTTGCGAGGATCCCATGGTTAACCCATGACCCCATGCAAGAATCCCAGGGTTATCCCATGAACCCCTTGCAAGGATCCCATGGTTAACCCATGGCCCCCTTACCATAGACTCACGATTAACCCATGACCCCCTTGCAATGATCCCAAGGTTAACCCATGACCCACTTGCAATGATCCCATGGTTAACCCATGACCCCCTTGCAAGGATCCCCCTAGAAAGGATCCCATTGTTAACCCATGACTTCCTAGCAAGGATCCCATGGTTATCTTATGCCCCCTTGAAAGGATCCCATGGTTAACCCATGGCCCACTTGCAAAAATCCCATGTTTAACCCATGATCCCTTTGCCATGATCCCTCGGTTAACCCATGACCCCCTTGCAAGGATCCCCTGGTTAACTCATGACTCCCATGCAAGTATCCTATGGTTATCCCATGAACCCCTTGCAAGGATCGCATGATTAACCCCTGACCCCTTGCCATGGACCCACGGTTAACCCATGACCCCTTGCAAGGATCCCATGGTTAACCCATGACCCGCTTGCCATGATCCCATGGTTAACCCTTGACCGCCTTGCAAGGACCCCTTGCAAGGATCCCATGGTTATCCTATGACCCACTTGCAAAAATCCTATGGTAAACCAGTGACCCCTTGCCTTATCCCACGATCAACCCATGACCCCCTTGCAATGATCCCAAGGTTAACCCATGACCCACTTGCAATGATCTCATGGTTAACCCATGACCCCCTTGCAAGGATCCCCTAAGAAAGGATCCCATGGATAACCCATGACTTCCTAGCAAGGATCCCATGGTTATCCTATGACCCCCTTGAAAGGATCCCATGGTTAACCCATGACCTATTTGTAAAAATCCAATGTGTAACCCATGACCCCTTTGCCATGATTCCACGGTTAACCCATGACCCCCTTGAAAGGATCCCATGGTTAACTCACGACCCACTTGCAAAAATCCAAAGTTTAACCCATGACCCCTTTGCCAAGATCCCACGGTTAACCCATGACCCCCTTGCAAGGATCCCATGGTTCAACCCATGACCCATGACCCCCATGGAAGGATCACAGGGTTATCCCATGAACCCTTGCAAGGATCCCATGGTTAACCCATGATCCCCTTGTCATGGACCCATGTTAACCCATGACCCCCTTGTAAGGATCCCTTGGTCAACCCATAACCCACTTGGTATGATCCCATGGTTAACCCATAACCCACTTGCAATGATCCCATGGTTAACCCATGACCCCCTTGTAAGGATCCCATGGTTAACTCATGACCCCCATGCAAGGGTCCTATGGTTATCCCATGAACCCCTTGCAAGGATCCCATGATTAACCACTGACCCCCTAGCCATGGACCCACGGTTAACTCATGACCCCCTTGCAAGGATCCCATGGTTACCCCATGACCTGTTTGCTATGATCCCATAGTTAACCCAAGAACCCTTTGCAAGGACCCCCTTTGCAAGGATCTTGAAACGATCCCATGGTTAACCCATGACCCACTTGCAAAAATCCTATGGTAAACATATGACCCCCTTGCCATGATCCCACGGTCAACCAATGACCCCCTTGCAATGATCCCAAGGTTAACCCATGACCCACTTGCAATAATCCCATGGTTAACCCATGACCCCCATGCAAGGATCCCCTAAGAAAGCATCCCATGGATAACCCATGACTTCCTAGCAAGGATCCCATGGTTATCCTATGACTCCCTTGAAAGGATCCCATGGTTAAGCCATTACCCACTTGCAAAAATCCAATGTTTAAACCCATGACCCCTTTGCCATGATCCCACGGTTAACCCATGACCCCCTTGCAAGGAACCCATGGTTAACCCATTACCCACTTGCAATGATCCCATTGTTAACCCAAGACCCCCTTGCAAGGATCCCTTGGTTAACCCATAACCACTTGCAAGGATCCCATGGTTAACCCATGACCCCCTTGCAATGATCCCACGATTAACCCATGACCCCCATGCAAGGATCCCATGGTTAACCGATGGTCCCCCTTGCAAGGATCCCATGGTTATCCCATGGCACCTGTGCAAGGATCCCATGGTTATCCCATATCCCCTTGAAAGGATCCCATGGTTAACCTATGACCCCCTTGCAAGGATCCAAGGGTATGCCATGACCCCCTTGCAAGGATCCCCCTAGAAAGGATCCCATGGTTAACCCAAGATCCCCTTGCAAGGATCCCATGGTTATCCCATGACCCCCTTGCAAGGATCCCATGGTTAACCCATGACCCCTCAGGCAAGGATCATATGGTTAACCCACGACCCCTATGCAAGGATCCTATGGTTATCCCATGAACCCCTTGCAAGGATCCTTTGATTAACCCATGACCCCCTTGCCATGGACCCACGGTTAACCCATGACCCCCTTGCAAGGATCCCACGGTTAACCCATGACCCACTTGCTATGATCCCATGGTTAACCCATGACCCCCTTGCCATGATCCCACGGTTAACCCATGACCCCCTTGCAATGATCCCATGGTTAACCCATGACCCACTTGCAAGGATCCCATGGTTAACCCATGACCCACTTGCAAGGATCCCCTATGAAAGGATCCCATGGATAACGCATGACTTCCTAACAAGGATCCCATGGTTATTCTATGACCACCTTGAAAGGATCCCATGGTTAACCCATGACCCACTTGCAAAAAATCCCATATTTAACCCATGACCCCATTGCAAGGATCCCACGGATAACCTATGACCCCCTTGAAAGGATCCCATGGTTAACCCATGACCCACTTGCAAAAATCCAATGTTTAACCCATTACCCCTTTGCAAGGATCCCACGGTTAACCTATGACCCCCATGTAAGGATCCATGGTTAACCCATGACCCACTTGCAAATATCCAATGTGTAACCCATGACCCCTTTGCAAGGATCCCATGGTTAACCATGACCCCCATGCAAGGATCCCACGGTTAACCCATGACCCTTTGCAAGGATCCCAAGGTTAACCCATGACCCACTTGCAAGGATCCCCTGGTTAACCCATGACCCCCATGCAAGGATCCCCTAAGAAAGGATCCCATGGATAACCCATGACTTCCAAGCAAGGATCCCCTAAGAAAGGATCCCATGGTTAACCATGACTTCCTAGCAAGGATCCCATGGTTATCCTATGACCCCCTTGCAAGGATCCCAAGGTTAACCCATGACCCACTTGCAAATATCCAATGGTTAACCCATGACCCCTTTGCAAGGATCCCAAGGTTAACCCATGACCCCCTTGCAAGGATTCCATAGGTAACCCATGACCCCCTTGCAAGGATCCCATGGTTAACCCATGACCCCCTTGCAAGGATCCCATGGTTAACCCATGACCCACTTGCAAGGATCCCAGGGTTAACCCATGAACCCCTTGCAAGGATCCCATGGTTAACCCATGACCCCCTTACCATAGACTCACGATTAACCCATGACCCCCTTGCAATGATCCCAAGGTTAACCCATGACCCACTTGCAATGATCCCAAGGTTAACCCATGACCCCCTTGCAAGGATCCCCCTAGAAAGGATCCCATTGTTAACCCATGACCCCTTGCAAGGATCCCATGGTTATCCCAAGCCCCCTTGCAAGGATCCCATGGTTAACCCATGACCCACTTGCAAAAATCCCATGTTTAACCCATGACCCCTTTGCAAGGATCCCTCGGTTAACCCATGACCCCCTTGCAAGGATCCCCTGGTTAACTCATGACCCATGCAAGGATCCTATGGTTATCCCATGAACCCCTTGCAAGGATCCCATGGTTAACCCCTGACCCCCTTGCCAAGGATCCCAAGGTTAACCCATGACCCCCTTGCAAGGATCCCATGGTTAACCCATGACCCACTTGCCAGGATCCCATGGTTAACCCATGACCGCCTTGCAAGGATCCCCCTTGCAAGGATCCCATGGTTAACCTATGACCCACTTGCAAAGATCCTATGGTTAACCCATGACCCCCTTGCCTTATCCCACGATCAACCCATGACCCCCTTGCAAGGATCCCAAGGTTAACCCATGACCCACTTGCAAGGATCCCATGGTTAACCCATGACCCACTTGCAAGGATCCCCTAAGAAAGGATCCCATGGTTAACCCATGACCCCCTTGCAAGGATCCCATGGTTAACCCATGACCCACTTGCAAGGATCCCATGGTTAACCCATGACCCATTTGCAAAAATCCAATGTGTAACCCATGACCCCTTTGCAAGGATTCCACGGTTAACCCATGACCCCCTTGCAAGGATCCCATGGTTAACCCACGACCCACTTGCAAGGATCCAAAGTTTAACCCATGACCCCTTTGCAAGGATCCCACGGTTAACCCATGACCCCTTGCAAGGATCCCATGGTTAACCCATGACCCATGACCCCCATGGAAGGATCCCAGGGTTAACCCATGAAACCCTTGCAAGGATCCCATGGTTAACCCATGACCCCCTTGCATGGATCCCAAGGTTAACCCATGACCCCCTTGCAAGGATCCCATGGTTAACCCATAACCCACTTGCAAGGATCCCATGGTTAACCCATAACCCACTTGCAATGATCCCATGGTTAACCCATGACCCCCTTGCAAGGATCCCATGGTTAACCCATGACCCCCATGCAAGGATCCCATGGTTAACCATGAACCCCTTGCAAGGATCCCATGGTTAACCACTGACCCCCTTGCAAGGACCCATGGTTTAACTCATGACCCCTTGCAAGGATCCCATGGTTAACCCATGACCCACTTGCAAGGATCCCATAGTTAACCCAAGACCCCTTTGCAAGGATCCCCTTTGCAAGGATCTTGAAAGGATCCCATGGTTAACCCATGACCCACTTGCAAGGATCCCATGGTTAAACCCATGACCCCCTTGCAAGGATCCCACGGTTAACCAATGACCCCCTTGCAAGGATCCCAAGGTTAACCCATGACCCACTTGCAAGGATCCCAAGGTTAACCCATGACCCACTTGCAAGGATCCCCTAAGAAAGGATCCCATGGTAAACCCATGACCCTTGCAAGGATCCCATGGTTATCCCATGACTCCCTTGCAAGGATCCCATGGTTAACCCATGACCCACTTGCAAAGATCCCATGTTTAACCCATGACCCCTTTGCAAGGATCCCATGGTTAACCCATGACCCACTTGCAAGGATCCCATGGTTAACCCATGACCCACTTGCAAGGATCCCATGGTTAACCCATGACCCACTTGCAAGGATCCCAAGGTTAACCCATGACCCACTTGCAAGGATCCCATGGTTAACCCATGACCCACTTGCAAGGATCCCATGGTTAACCCATGACCCACTTGCAAGGATCCCATGGTTAACCCATGACCCACTTGCAAGGATCCCATGGTTAACCCATGACCCCCTTGCAAGGATCCCATGGTTATCCCATGACCCACTTGCAAGGATCCCATGGTTAACCCATGACCCACTTGCAAGGATCCCAAGGTTAACCCATGACCCACTTGCAAGGATCCCCCTAGAAAGGATCCCATGGTTAACCCATGACCCCCTTGCAAGGATCCCATGGTTAACCCATGACCCACTTGCAAGGATCCCATGGTTAACCCATGACCCACATGCAAGGATCCCAAGGTTAACCCACGACCCACTTGCAAGGATCCCATGGTTAACCCATGACCCCCTTGCAAGGATCCCAAGGTTAACCCATGACCCACTTGCCAAGGATCCCATGGTTAACCCATGACCCCACTTGCAAGGATCCCATGGTTAACCCATGACCCACTTGCAAGGATCCCAAGGTTAACCCATGACCCACTTGCAAGGATCCCATGGTTAACCCATGACCCACTTGCAAGGATCCCAAGGTTAACCCATGACCCACTTGCAAGGATCCCAAGGTTAACCCATGACCCACTTGCAAGGATCCCCTAGAAAGGATCCCATGGTTAACCCATGACCCCCTTGCAAGGATCCCATGGTTAACCCATGACCCCCTTGCAAGGATCCCATGGTTAACCCATGACCCACTTGCAAAAAATCCCATGGTTAACCCATGACCCCCTTGCAAGGATCCCACGGTTAACCCATGACCCACTTGCAAGGATCCCATGGTTAACCCATGACCCACTTGCAAAGATCCCAAGGTTAACCCATGACCCACTTGCAAGGATCCCCCTAGAAAGGATCCCATTGTTAACCCATGACCCACTTGCAAGGATCCCATGGTTAACCCATGACCCACTTGCAAGGATCCCATGGTTAACCTAAGACCCACTTGCAAGGATCCGTGGTTAACCCATGACCCACTTGCAAGGATCCCAAGGTTAACCCATGACCCACTTGCAAGGATCCCATAGTTAACCCATGACCCGCTTGCAAGGATCCCATGGTTAACCCATGACCCCATTGCAAGGATCCCATGGTTATCCCAAGACTCACTTGCAAGGATCCCATGGTTAACCCATGACCCACTTGCAAGGATCCCAAGGTTAACCCATGACCCACTTGCAAGGATCCCCCTAGAAAGGATCCCATTGTTAACCCATGACCCCCTTGCAAGGATCCCATGGTTATCCCAAGACTCACTTGCAGGATCCCATGGTTAACCCATGACCCATTTGCAAGGATCCCAAGGTTAACCCATGACCCACTTGCAAGGATCCCAAGGTTAACCCAAGACCCACTTGCAAGGATTCCGTGGTTAACCCATGACCCACTTGCAAGGATCCCAAGGTTAACCCATGACCCACTTAACCAGGACCCACTTGCAAGGATCCCAAGGTTAAACCATGACCCACTTGCAAGGATCCCCCTAGAAAGGATCCCATGGTTAACCCAGGACCGCTTGGAAGGATCCCATGGTTAACCCATGACCCACTTGCAAGGATCCCAAGGTTAACCCATGACCCACTTGCAAGGATCCCCCCTAGAAAGGATCCCATGGTTAACCCATGACCCCCTTGCAAGGATCACATGGTTATCCCAAGACCCACTTGCAAGGATCCCATGGTTAACCCATGACCCACTTGCAAGGATCCCAAGGTTAACCTAAGACCCACTTGCAAGGATTCCATGGTTAACCCATGACCCACTTGCAAGGATCCCAAGGTTAACCTAAGACCCACTTGCAAGGTTTCCGTGGTTAACCCATGACCCACTTGCAAGGATCCCAAGGTTAACCCAAGACCCACTTGCAAGGATCCCAAGGTTAAACCATGACCCACTTGCAAAGATCCCCCTAGAAAGGATCCCATGGTTAACCTAGGACGGCTTGCAAGGATCCCATGGTTAACCCATGACCCACTTGCAAGGATCCCCCGAGAAAGGATCCAATGGTTAAATCATGACCCACTTGCAAGGATCCCATGGTTAACCCATGACCCACTTGCAAGGATCCCATGGTTAACCCATGACCCACTTGCAAGGATCCCATGGTTAACCCATGACCCCATTGCAAGGATCCCATGGTTAACCCAAGACTCACTTGCAAGGATCCCATGGTTTAACCCATGACCCACTTGCAATGATCCCAAGGTTAACGCATGACCCACTTGCAAGGATCCCCCTAGAAAGGATCCCATTGTTAACCCATGACCCCCTTGCAAGGATCCCATGGTTATCCCAAGACTCACTTGCAGGATCCCATGGTTAACCCATGACCCATTTGCAAGGATCCCAAGGTTAACCCAAGACCCACTTGCAACGATTCCGTGGTTAAACCCATGACCCACTTGCAAGGATCCCAAGGTTAACCCAAGACCCACTTGCAAAGTTTCCGTGGTTAACCCATGACCCACTTGCAAGGATCCCAAGGTTAACCATGACCCACTTAACCAGGACCCACTTGCAAGGATCCCAAGGTTAAACCATGACCCACTTGCAAGGATCCCCCTAGAAAGGATCCCATGGTTAACCCATGACCGCTTGCAAGGATCCCATGGTTAACCCATGACCCACTTGCAAGGATCCCAAGGTTAACCCATGACCCACTTGCAAGGATTCCGTGGTTAACCCATGACCCACTTGCAAGGATCCCATGGTTAACCCATGACCCACTTGCAAGGATCCCATGGTTAACCCATGACCCACTTGCAAGGATCCCATGGTTAACCCATGACCCACTTGCAAGGATCCCAAGGTTAACCCATGACCCACTTGCAAGGATCACTGGTTATCCCAAGACCCACTTGCAAGGATCCCATGGTTAACCCATGACCCACTTGCAAGGATCCCAAGGTTAACCTAAGACCCACTTGCAAGGATTCCGTGGTTAACCCATGACCCACTTGCAAGGATCCCAAGGTTAACCTAAGACCCACTTGCAAGGATCCCATGGTTAACCCATGACCCACTTGCAAGGATCCCATGGTTAACCCATGACCCACTTGCAAGGATCCCAAGGTTAACCCATGACCCACTTGCAAGGATCCCCCTAGAAAGGATCCCATGGTTAACCCATGACCCACTTGCAAGGATCCCATGGTTAACCCATGACCCACTTGCAAGGATCCCATGTTTAACCCATGACCCACTTGCAAGGATCCCAAGGTTAACCCATGACCCACTTGCAAGGATCCCCCTAGAAAGGATCCCATGGTTAACCCATGACCCTTTGCAAGGATCCCATGGTTAACCCTAGACCCACTTGCAAGGATCCCATGGTTAACCCATGACCCACTTGCAAGGATCCCCCTAGAAAGGATCCCATGGTTAACCCTTGACCCATGGTTAACCATGACCCACTTGCAAGGATCCCAAGGTTAACCCATGACCCACTTGCAAGGATCCCCCTAGAAAGGATCCCATGGTTAACCCATGACCCCTTTGCAAGGATCCCATGGTTAACCCATGACCCACTTGCAAGGATCCCATGGTTAACCATGACCCACTTGCAAGGATCCCAATGTTAACCCATGACCCACTTGCAAGGATCCCAAGGTTAACCTATGACCCACTTAACCAGGACCCACTTGCAAGGATCCCAAGGTTAACCCATGACCCACTTGCAAGGATCCCCCTAGAAAGGATCCCATGGTTAACCTAGGACCGCTTGGAAGGATCCCATGGTTAACCCATGACCCACTTGCAAGGATCCCAAGGTTAACCCATGACCCACTTGCAAGGATCCCCGTAGAAAGGATCCCATTGTTAACCCATGACCCCTTTGCAAGGATCCCATGGTTATCCCAAGACCCACTTGCAAGGATCCCATGGTTAACCCATGACCCATTTGCAAGGATCCCAAGGTTAACCCAAGACGCACTTGCAACGATTTCGTGGTTAACCCATGACCCACTTGCAAGGATCCCAAGGTTAACCCAAGACCCACTTGCAAGGATTCCGTGGTTAACCCATGACCCCCTTGCAAGGATCCCATGGTTAACCCAAGACCCACTTGCAAGGATCCCATGGTTAACCCATGACCCACTTGCAAGGATCCCAAGGTTAACCCATGACCCACTTGCAAGGATCCCCTAGAAAGGATCCCATGTTAACCCATGACCCACTTGCAAGGAACCCATGGTTAACCCATGACCCACTTGCAAGGATCCCTCGTTTAACCCATGACCCACTTGCAAGGATCCCAAGGTTAACCCATGACCCACTTGCAAGGATCCCCCTAGAAAGGATCCCATTGTTAACCCATGACCCCTTTGCAAGGATCCCATGGTTAACCCAAGACCCACTTGCAAGGATCCCATGGTTAACCCATGACCCACTTGCAAGGATCCCCCTAGAAAGGATCCCATGGTTAACCCTTGACCCATGGTTAACCATGACCCACTTGCAAGGATCCCAAGGTTAACCCATGACCCACTTAACCATGACCCACTTGCAAGGATCCCAAGGTTAACCCACGACCCACTTGCATGGATCCCCCTAGAAAAGATCCCATGGTTAACCCATGACCCACTTGCAAGGATCCCAAGGTTAACCCATGACCCACTTGCAAGGATCCCCCTAGAAAGGATCCCATAGTTAACCTAGGACCCCTTTGCAAGGATCCCATGGTTAACCCATGACCCACTTGCAAGGGTCCCATGGTTAACCCATGACCCACTTGCAAGGATCCCAATGTTAACCCATGACCCACTTGCAAGGATCCCATGGTTAACCTATGACCCACTTAACCAGGACCCACTTGCAAGGATCCCAAGGTTAAACCGTGACCCACTTGCAAGGATCCCCCTAGAAAGGATCCCATGGTTAACCTAGGACCGCTTGCAAGGATCCCATGGTTAACCCATGACCCACTTGCAAGGATCCCAAGGTTAACCCATGACCCACTTGCAAGGATCCCCGTAGAAAGGATCCCATTGTTAACCCATGACCCCTTGCAAGGATCCCATGGTTATCCCAAGACTCACTTGCAAGGATCCCATGGTTAACCCATGACCCATTTGCAAGGATCCCAAGGTTAACCCAAGACGCACTTGCAACGATTTCGTGGTTAACCCATGACCCACTTGCAAGGATCCCAAGGTTAACCCAAGACCCACTTGCAAGGATCCCGTGGTTAACCCATGACCCCCTTGCAAGGATCCCATGGTTAACCCAAGACCCACTTGCAAGGATCCCATGGTTAACCCATGACCCACTTGCAAGGATCCCAAGGTTAACCCATGACCCACTTGCAAGGATCTCCCTCCCATGGTTAACCCATGACCCACTTGCAAGGAACCCATGGTTAACCCATGACCCACTTGCAAAGATCCCTTGTTTAACCCATGACCCACTTGCAAGGATCCCAAGGTTAACCCATGACCCACTTGCAAGGATCCCCTAGAAAGGATCACATTGTTAACCCATGACCCCTTTGCAAGGATCCCATGGTTAACCCTAGACCCACTTGCAAGGATCCCATGGTTAACCCATGACCCACTTGCAAGGATCCCCCTAGAAAGGATCCCATGGTTAACCCTTGACCCATGGTTAACCATGACCCACTTGCAAGGATCCCAAGGTTAACCATGACCCACTTAACCATGACCCACTTGCAAGGATCCCAAGGTTAACCCATGACCCACTTGCAAGGATCCCCCTAGAAAGGATCCCATGGTTAACCCATGACCCACTTGCAAGGATCCCAAGGTTAACCCATGACCCACTTGCAAGGATCCCCCTAGAAAGGATCCCATAGTTAACCCATGACCCCTTTGCAAGGATCCCATGGTTAACCCATGACCCACTTGCAAGGGTCCCATGGTTAACCCATGACCCACTTGCAAGGATCCCAATGTTAACCCATAACCCACTTGCAAGGATCCCAAGGTTAACCTATGACCCACTTAACCAGGACCCACTTGCAAGGATCCCAAGGTTAAACCGTGACCCACTTGCAAGGATCCCCCTAGAAAGGATCCCATGGTTAACCTAGGACCGCTTGCAAGGATCCCATGGTTAACCCATGACCCACTTGCAAGGATCCCAAGGTTAACCCATGACCCACTTGCAAGGATCCCCGTAGAAAGGATCCCATTGTTAACCCATGACCCCTTGCAAGGATCCCATGGTTATCCCAAGACTCACTTGCAAGGATCCCATGGTTAACCCATGACCCATTTGCAAGGATCCCAAGGTTAACCCAAGACCCACTTGCAAGGATTTCGTGGTTAACCCATGACCCACTTGCAAGGATCCCAAGGTTAACCCAAGACCCACTTGCAAGGTTTCCGTGGTTAACCTAAAACCCACTTGCAAGGATCCCAAGGTTAACCTATGACCCACTTAACCAGGACCCACTTGCAAGGATCCCAAGGTTTAAACCATGACCCACTTGCAAGGATCCCCCTAGAAAGGATCCCATGGTTAACCTAGGACCACTTGCAAGGATCCCATGGTTAACCCATGACCCACTTGCAAGGATCCCAAGGTTAACCCATGACCCACTTGCAAGGATCCCCCTAGAAAGGATCCCATGGTTAACCCATGACCCACTTGCAAGGATCCCATGGTTAACCCATGACCACTTGCAAGGATCCCCCTAGAAAGGATCCCATGGTTAACCCATGACCCACTTGCAAGGATCCCATGGTTAACCCATGACCCACTTAGGATCCCATGGTTAACCCAAGACCCACTTGCAAGGATTCCGTGGTTAACCCATGACCCACTTGCAAGGATCCCAAGGTTAACCCAAGACCCACTTGCAAGGATTCCGTGGTTAACCCATGACCCACTTGCAAGGATCCCAAGGTTAACCCAAGACCCACTTGCAAGGATCCCCCTAGAAAGGATCCCATGGTTAACCTAGGACCGCTTGCAAGGATCCCATGGTTAACCCATGACCCTCTTGCAAGGATCCCAAGGTTAACCAACATTGGATCATTGCAAGTGGGTTATGGGTTAACCATGGGATCCTTGCAAGTGGTTCATGTGTTAACCTTGGGATCCTTGCAAGTGGGTCATGGGTTAACCATGGGATCCTTGCAAGTGGGTCATGGGTTAAACATGGGATCCTTTCTAGGGGGATCCTTGCATGTGGGTCATGGGTCATGGGTTAACCATGGGATCCTTGCAAGTGGTGTGGATTAACCACGGGATCCTTGCAAGTGGGTCATGGGTTAACAATAGGATCCTTAACCAAGGGATCCTTGCAAGTGGGTCATGGGTTAACCAAAGGATCCTTGCAAGGGGTCATGGGTTAACAATGGGATCCCCTCTAGGGGGATCCTTGCAAGTGGGTCATGGGTTAACCTTGGGATCCGTGCAAGTGGGTCATGGATTAACCTTGGGATCCTTGCAAGGGGGTCATGGGTTAACCGTGGGTTCCTTTTTAGGGGGATCCTTGCAAGTGGGTCATGGGTTAACCTTGGGATCCTTGCAAGTGGGTCATGGGTTAACCATGGGATCCTTGCAAGTGGGTCTTGGATAACCATGGGATCTTTGCAAGGGGGTCATGGGATCCTTTCTAGGGGGAACCTTGCAAGGAGGTCATGGGTTAACCTTGGGATCCATGCAAGGGGGTCATGGGTTAACCATGGGATCCTTGCAAGTGGGTCATGGGTTAACCATGAGATCCTTGCAAGGGGGTCATGGGTTAACCATGGGTTCCTTTTTAGGGGGATCCTTGCAAGTGGGTCCTGGGTTAACCATGGGATCCTTGCAAGTGGGTCTTGGGATAACCATGGGATCTTTGCAAGGGGGTCGTGGGATCCTTTCTAGGGGGATCCTTCCTAGTGGGTCGTGGGTTAATCATAGGATCCTTGCAAGTGGGTCAAGGGTTAACCATGGGATCCTTGCAAGTGGGACATGGGTTAACCATGGGATCCTTGCTAGTGGGTCATGGGTTAACCATGGGATCCTTGTAAGTGGGTAATGGGTTAAACATGAGATCCTTTCTAGGGGGATCGTTGCAAGTGGATCATGGGTTAAACATGGGATCTTTGCAAATAGGTCATGGGTTAACCATTGGATCCTTGCAAGCGGGTCATGGCTTAACTAGGGGATCCTTGCAAGTAGGTCTTGGGTTAACCATGGGATTCTTGCAAGCGGGTCATAGGTTAACTTGGGGATCCTTGCAAGTGCGTCTTGGGTTAACCATGGGATCCTTGCAAGTGGGTCATGGGTTAACCATTGAATCCTTGCAAGGGGGTCTTAGGTTAACCATGGGATCCTTTCTAGGGGGATCATTGCAAGTGGGTCATCGGTTAAACTTCAGAACCTTGCAAGTGGGTCATGGGTCAACCATAGGATCCTTGCAAGTAGGTCGTGGGTTAACCATGGGATCCTTGCAAGTGGGTCATATGTTAACCATGGGATCCTTGCAAGTGGTTCATGGGTTAACCATGGGATCCTTGCATGTGGTACATGGGTTAACCATGGGATCCTTGTAAGGGGGTCATAGGTTAACCATGGGATCCTTTCTAGGGGGATCCTTGCATGTGGGTCAACGGTTAACCTTCGGATCCTTGCAAGTGGGTCATGGGTTAACCATGGGATCCTTGCAAGTAGGTCATGGGTTAACCATGGGATCTTTGCAAGTGGGTCATAGGTTAACCATGGGATCCTTGCAAGTGGGTCATGGGTTAACCATGGGATCCTTGCAAGTGGTTCATGGGTTAACCATGGGATCCTTGCAAGGGGGTCATGGGTTAACCATGAGATCCTTTCTAGGGGGATCCTTGCAAGTAGGTCATCGGTTAACCTTCGGATCCTTGCAAGTGGGTCATGGGTTAACCATGGGATCCTTGCAAGGGGGTCATGGGTTAACCATGGGTTCCTTTTTAGGGGGATCCTTGCAAGTGGGTCATGGGTTAACCTTGGGTTCCTTGCAAGTGGGTCCTTGGTTAACCATGGGATCCTTGCAAGTAGGTCTTGGGATAACCATGGGATCTTTGCAAGGGGGTCATGGGATCCTTTCTATGGGGATCCTTGCAAGTGGGCCACGGGTTAATCCTAGGATCCTTGCAAGTGGGTCAAGGTTAACCATGGGATCCTTGCATGTGGGACATGGGGTTAACCATGGCATCCTTGCTAGTGGGTCATGGGTTAACCATGGGATCCTTGTAAGTGGGTCATGGGTTAAACATGGGATCCTTTCTAGGGGGATCCTTGCAAGTGGGTCATGGGTTAAATATGGGATCTTTGCAAATAGGTCATGGGTTAACCATGGGATCCATGCAAGCGTGTCATGGGTTAACCATGGGATCCTTGCAAGTAGGTCTGGGGTTAACCATGGGAATCTTGCAAGAGAGTCATAGGTTAACTTTGGGATCCTTGCAAGTGGGTCATGGGTAGACCATAGTACCTTGCAAGTGGGTCATGGGATAACCATGGGATCGATGCAAGGGGGTCATGGGTTAACCATGGGATCCTTGCAAGTGGTTCATGGGTTAACCATGGGATCCTTGCAAGTGGATCATGGGTTAACCATTGGATCCTTGCAAGTGGGTCATGGGTTAACCATGGGATCCTTGCAAGTGGGTCTTGGTTTAACCATGGGAACCTTGCAAGGGGGTCATGGGTTAACCATAGGATCCTTTCTAGGGGGATCCTTGCAAGTGGGTCATCTGTTAACCTTTGGATCCTTGCACGTGGGTCATGGGTTAACATTGGGATCCTTGCAAGGGGGTCACGGGTTAACCAAGGGATCCTTGCAAGTGGGTCATAGGTTAACCATGGGATCCTTGCAAGTGGGTCTTGGTTTAACCATGGGATCCTTGCACGGGGGTCATGGGTTAACCATGGGATCATTTCTAGAGGGATCCTTTCAAGTGGGTCATCTGTTAATCTTTTGATCCTTGCAAGTGGGTCATTGGTTAACATTGGGATCCTTGCAAGTGGGTCATGGGTTACCCTTGGGATCCTTGCAAGTGGGTCATGGATTAACCATGGAATCCTTGCAAGGGGGTCATGGGTTAACCGTGGGTTCCTTTTTAGGGGGATCCTTGCAAGTGGGTCATGGGTTAACCTTGGGTTCCATGCAAGTGGGTCATGGGTTAACCATGGGATCCTTGCAAGTGGGTCTTGGGATAACCATGGGATCTTTGCAAGGGGGTCATGGGATCCTTTCTAGGGGGAACCTTGCAAGGAGGTCATGGGTTAACCTTGGGATCCATGCAAGTGGGTCATGGGTTAACCATGGGATCCTTGCAAGTGGGTCATGGGTTAACCATGGGATCCTTGCAAGGGGGTCATGGGTTCCTTTTTAGGGGGATCCTTGCAAGTGGGTCATGGGTTAACCATGGGATCCTTGCAAGTGGGTCATGGGATAACCATGGGATCTTTGAAAGGGGGTCTTGGGATCCTTTCTAGGGGGATCCTTGCAAGTGGGTCATGGGTTAATCATAGGATCCTTGCAAGTGGGTCAAGGGTTAACCATGGGATCCTTGCGTGTGGGACATGGGTTAACCATGGGATCCTTGCTAGTGGGTCATGGGTTAACCATGGGATCCTTGTAAGTGGGTCATGGGTTAAACATGGGATCCTTTCTAGGGGGATCGTTGCAAGTGGGTCATGGGTTAAACATGGGATCCTTGCAAATAGGTCATGGGTTAAACATTGGATCCTTGCAAGCGGGTCATGGGTTAACTAGGGGATCCTTGCAAGTAGGTCTTGGGTTAACCATGGGATCCTTGCAAGTGAGTCATAGGGTAACTTGGGGATCCTTTCAAGTGGGTCTTGGGTTAACCATGGGATCCTTGCAAGTGGGTCATGGGTTAACCATGGAATCCTTGCAAGGGGGTCTTAGGTTAACCATGGGATCCTTTCTAGGGGGATCATTGCAAGTGGGTCATCGGTTAAACTTCAGATCCTTGCAAGTGGGTCATGGGTTAACCATAGGATCCTTGCAAGTAGGTCATGGGTTAACCATGGGATCCTTGCAAGTGGGTCATATGTTAACCATGGGATCCTTGCAAGTGGTTCATGGGTTAACCATGGGATCCTTGCAAGTGGTTCATGGGTTAACCATGGGATCCTTGCAAGGGGGTCATAGGTTAACCATGGGATCCTTTCTAGGGGGATCCTTGCAAGTGGGTCATCGGTTAACCTTCGGATCCTTGCAAGTGGGTCATGGGTTAACCATGGGATCCTTGCAAGTGGGTCATGGGTTAACCATGGGATCCTTTGCAAGTGGGTCATAGGTTAACCATGGGATCCTTGCAAGTGGGTCATGGGTTAACCATGGGATCCTTGCAAGTGGGTCATGGGTTAACCATGGGATCCTTGTAAGGGGGTCCTAGGTTAACCATGGGATCCTTTCTAGGGGGATCCTTGCAAGTGGGTCATCGGTTAAACCTTCGGATCCTTGCAAGTGGGTCATGGGTTAACCATGGGATCCTTGCAAGGGGGTCATGGGTTAACCATGGGATCCTTTTTAGGGGGATCCTTGCAAGTGGGTCATGGGTTAACCTTGGGTTCCTTGCAAGTGGGTCATAGGTTAACCATGGGATCCTTGCAAGTAGGTCTTGGGATAACCATGGGATCCTTGCAGGGGGGTCATGGGATCCTTTCTATGGGGATCCTTGCAAGTGGGTCATGGGTTAACCATGGGATCCTTGCAAGTGGGTCAAGGGTTTAACCATGGGATCCTTGCAAGTGGGACATGGGGTAACCATGGTATCCTTGCAAGTGGGTCATGGGTTAACCATGGGATCCTTGCAAGTGGGTCATGGGTTAAACATGGGATCCTTTCTAGGGGGATCCTTGCAAGTGGGTCATGGGTTAAATATGGGATCTTTGCAAATAGGTCATGGGTTAACCATGGGATCCTTGCAAGCGTGTCATGGGTTAACCATGGGATCCTTGCAAGTAGGTCTTGGGTTAACCATGGGAATCTTGCAAGAGAGTCATAGGTTAACTTTGGGATCCTTGCATGGGGTCATGGGTAGACCATAGTACCTTGCAAGTGGGTCATGGGTTAACCATAGGATCCTTGCAAGGGGGTCATGGGTTAACCATGGGATCCTTGCAAGTGGTTCATGGGTTAACCATGGGATCCTTGCAAGTGGGTCATGGGTTAACCATGGGATCCTTGCAAGTGGGTCATAGGTTAACCGTGGGATCCTTGCAAGTGGGTCTTGGGTTAACCATGGGATCCTTGCAAGGGGGTCATGGGTTAACCATGGGATCCTTTCTAGAGGGATCCTTTCAAGTGGGTCATCTGTTAACCTTTGGATCCTTGCAAGTGGGTCATGGGTTAACATTGGGATCCTTGCAAGGGGGTCATGGGTTAACCAAGGGATCCTTGCAAGTGGGTCATAGGTTAACCGTGGGATCCTTGCTAGTGGGTCTTGGTTTAACCATGGGATCCTTGCAAGGGGGTCATGGGTTAACCATGGGATCATTTCTAGAGGGATCCTTTCAAGTGGGTCATCTGTTAACCTTTCGATCCTTGCAAGTGGGTCATGGGTTAACATTGGGATCCTTGCAAGTGGGTCACGGGTTAACCGTGGGATCCTTGCAAGGGGGTCATGGGTTAACCATGGGATCCTTGCAAGTGGTTCATGGGTTAACCATGGGATCCTTGCAAGTGGGTCATGGGTTAACCATGGGATCCTTGCAAAGGGAGTCTTAGGTTAACCATGGGATCCTTTCGAGGGGGATCCTTGCAAGTGGGTCATGGGTTAACCATGGGATCCTTGCAAGTGGGTCATGGGTTGACCATAGATCCTTGCAAGTGGGTCATGGGTTAACCATGGGATCCTTGCAAGCAGGTCAAGGGTTAACCATGGGATCCTTGCAAGTGGGTCATGGGTTAACTATGGGATCCTTGCAAGTGGGTCTTGGGTTAACCATGGGATCCTTGCAAGTGGGTCATAGGTTAACTATGGGATCCTTGCAAGTGGGTCATGGGTAGACCATAAGATCCTTGCAAGTGGGTCATGGGTTAACCATAGGAACCTTGCAAGTGGGTCATGGGTTAACCATGGGATCCTTGCAAGTGGGTCATGGGTTAACCATGGGATCCTTGCAAGTGGGTCATGGGTTAACCATGGGATCCTTGCAAGGGGGTCTAAGGTTAACCATGGGATCCTTTCTAGGGGGATCCTTGCAAGTGGGTCATGGGTTAAACTTGGGATCCTTGCAAGTGGGTCATGGGTTAACCATGGGATCCTTGCAAGTGGGTCATGGGTTAACCATGGGTTCCTTTTTAGGGGATCCTTGCAAGTGGGTCATGGGTTTACCATGGGATCCTTGCAAGTGGGTCTGGGATAACCATGGGATCCTTGCAAGGGGGTCAGGGATCCTTTCTAGGGGGATCCTTGCAAGTGGGTCATGGGTTAACCATGGGATCCTTGCAAGTGGGTCATGGGTTAACCATGGGATCCTTGCAAGTGGGTCATGGGTTAACCATGGGATCCTTGCAAGCGGTCCTAGGTTAACCATGGGATCCTTTCTAGGGGGATCCTTGCAAGTGGGTCATGGGTTAACCTTGGGATCCTTGCAAGGGGTCATGGGTTAACCATGGGATCCTTGCAAGTGGTTCATGGGTTAACCATGGGATCCTTGCAAGTGGGTTCATGGGTTAACCATGGGATCCTTGCAAGGGGGTCTTAGGTTAACCATGCGATCCTTTCTAGGGGGATCCTTGCAAGGGGGTCTTAGGTTAACCATGGGATACTTTATAGGGGGATCCTTGCAAGTGGGTCATCGGTTAAACTTCGGATCCTTGCAAGTGGGTCATGGGTTAACCATGGGATCCTTGCAAGTGGGTCATGGGTTAACCGTGGGATCCTTGCAAGTGGGTCTTGGGTTAACCATGGGATCCTTGCAAGGGGGTCATGGGTTAACCATGGGATCCTTTCTAGAGGGATCCTTGCAAGTGGGTCATCTGTTAACCTTGGGATCCTTGCAAGTGGGTCATGGGTTAACATTGGGATCCTTGCAAGGGGGTCACGGGTTAACCGTGGGATCCTTGCAAGGGGGTCATGGGTTAACCATGGGATCCTTGCAAGTGGTTCGTGGGTTAACCATGGGATCCTTGCAAGTGGGTCATGGGTTAACCATGGGATCCTTGCAAGTGAGTCTTAGGTTAACCATGGGATCCTTTCGAGGGGGATCCTTGCAAGTGGGTCATGGGTTAACCTTGGGATCCTTGCAAGTGGGTTATGGGTTAACCATATCTCCTTGCAAGTGGGTCTTGGGTTAACAATGGGATCCTTGCAAGCTTGTCATGGGTTAACCATGGGATCCTTGCAAGCTGGTCATGGTTTAACCATGGGATCCTTGCAAGTGGGTCATGGGTTAACCATGGGATCCTTGCAAGTGGGTCATAGGTTAACCATGGGATCCTTGCAAGTGGGTCATGGGTTAACCATGGGATCCTTGCAAGTGGGTCATGGGTTAACCATGGGATCGATGCAAGGGGGTCATGGGTTAAACATGGGATCCTTGCAAGTGGTTCATGGGTTAACCATTGGATCCTTGCAAGGGGGTCTAAGGTTAACCATGGGATCCTTTCTAGGGGGATCCTTGCAAGTGGGTCATCGGTTAACCTTCGGATCCTTGCAAGTGGGTCATGGGTTAACCATGGGATCCTTGCACCTCTTGGGTTAACCATGGGATCCTTGCAAGCTGGTCATGGGTTAACTATGGGATCCTTGCAAGTGGGTCATGGGTTAAACATGGGATCCTTTCTTGGGGGATCCTTGCAAGTGGGTCATGGGTTAACCTTGGGATACTTGCAAGTGGGTCATGGGTTAACCATGGGATCCTTTGTTGGGCCGTAGGCAAAACCATGACCACAAGAGGGGGGGTGTCTGAATTGGGTTTTTTAAATAAAAATGAACATCTTTTGGTAAAAATCAAAAACCCTTTAAGATATTAAAACAGAATTTGCAGCGGGTATAAAATTCTTCTTGTCGAATTTAATGCGCTTTGATAAAAATAAACTGTTTGAAACTCAAGGTGCTATGAAAAATAAGGTGCGATAAAGTAAAGAGAATAAGGAAAGAAGATGAAACACCCCACAATATATCC